>OW119928.1:20190810-24990810 GCA_933210815.1 Meta bourneti
TGTCGCCGGCGCTAGAGGCGAAGATTGACAATAATGTTGAAGCTATAAGTCTGAAAGCACACAGAAAAACACTCATTTGTCTCCGGCGCTAGAGGCGAAGATTGACAATAATGTTGAAGCTATAAGTCTGAAAGCCACACAGAAAACACTCATTTGTCGCCGGCGCTAGAGGCGAAGATTGACAATAATGTTGAAGCTATAAGTCTGAAAGCACACAGAAAACACTCATTTGTGCCGGCGCTAGAGGCGAAGATTGACAATAATGTTGAAGCTATAAGTCTGAAAGCACACAGAAAACACTCATTTGTCGCCGGCGCTAGAGGCGAAGATTGACAATAATGTTGAAGCTATAAGTCTGAAAGCACACAGAAAACACTCATTTGTCGCCGGCGCTAGAGGCGAAGATTGACAATAATGTTGAAGCTATAAGTCTGAAAGCACACAGAAAACACTCATTTGTCGCCGGCGCTAGAGGCGAAGATTGACAATAATGTTGAAGCTATAAGTCTGAAAGCACACAGAAAACACTCATTTGTCGCCGGCGCTAGAGGCGAAGATTGACAATAATGTTGAAGCTATAAGTCTGAAAGCACACAGAAAACACTCATTTGTCGCCGGCGCTAGAGGCGAAGATTGACAATAATGTTGAAGCTATAAGTCTGAAAGCACACAGAAAACACTCATTTGTCGCCGGCGCTAAGAGGCGAAGATTGACAATAATGTTGAAGCTATAAGTCTGAAAGCACACAGAAAACACTCATTTGTCGCCGGCGCTAGAGGCGAAGATTGACAATAATGTTGAAGCTATAAGTCTGAAAGCACACAGAAAACACTCATTTGTCGCCGGCGCTAGAGGCGAAGATTGACAATAATGTTGAAGCTATAAGTCTGAAAGCACACAGAAAAACACTCATTTGTCGCCGGCGCTAGAGGCGAAGATTGACAATAATGTTGAAGCTATAAGTCTGAAAGCACACAGAAAACACTCATTTGTCTCCGGCGCTAGAGGCGAAGATTGACAATAATGTTGAAGCTATAAGTCTGAAAGCACACAGAAAACACTCATTTGTCGCCGGCGCTAGAGGCGAAGATTGACAATAATGTTGAAGCTATAAGTCTGAAAGCACACAGAAAACACTCATTTGTCGCCGGCGCTAGAGGCGAAGATTGACAATAATGTTGAAGCTATAAGTCTGAAAGCACACAGAAAACACTCATTTGTCGCCGGCGCTAGAGGCGAAGATTGACAATAATGTTGAAGCTATAAGTCTGAAAGCACACAGAAAACACTCATTTGTCGCCGGCGCTAGAGGCGAAGATTGACAATAATGTTGAAGCTATAAGTCTGAAAGCACACAGAAAACACTCATTTGTCGCCGGCGCTAGAGGCGAAGATTGACAATAATGTTGAAGCTATAAGTCTGAAAGCACACAGAAAACACTCATTTGTCGCCGGCGCTAGAGGCGAAGATTGACAATAATGTTGAAGCTATAAGTCTGAAAGCACACAGAAAACACTCATTTGTCTCCGGCGCTAGAGGCGAAGATTGACAATAATGTTGAAGCTATAAGTCTGAAAGCACACAGAAAACACTCATTTGTCGCCGGCGCTAGAGGCGAAGATTGACAATAATGTTGAAGCTATAAGTCTGAAAGCACACAGAAAACACTCATTTGTCGCCGGCGCTAGAGGCGAAGATTGACAATAATGTTGAAGCTATAAGTCTGAAAGCACACAGAAAACACTCATTTGTCGCCGGCGCTAGAGGCGAAGATTGACAATAATGTTGAAGCTATAAGTCTGAAAGCACACAGAAAACACTCATTTGTCGCCGGCGCTAGAGGCGAAGATTGACAATAATGTTGAAGCTATAAGTCTGAAAGCACACAGAAAAACACTCATTTGTCGCCGGCGCTAGAGGCGAAGATTGACAATAATGTTGAAGCTATAAGTCTGAAAGCACACAGAAAACACTCATTTGTCGCCGGCGCTAGAGGCGAAGATTGACAATAATGTTGAAGCTATAAGTCTGAAAGCACACAGAAAACACTCATTTGTCGCCGGCGCTAGAGGCGAAGATTGACAATAATGTTGAAGCTATAAGTCTGAAAGCACACAGAAAACACTCATTTGTCGCCGGCGCTAGAGGCGAAGATTGACAATAATGTTGAAGCTATAAGTCTGAAAGCACACAGAAAACACTCATTTGTCGCCGGCGCTAGAGGCGAAGATTGACAATAATGTTGAAGCTATAAGTCTGAAAGCACACAGAAAACACTCATTTGTCGCCGGCGCTAGAGGCGAAGATTGACAATAATGTTGAAGCTATAAGTCTGAAAGCACACAGAAAACACTCATTTGTCGCCGGCGCTAGAGGCGAAGATTGACAATAATGTTGAGCTATAAGTCTGAAAGCACACAGAAAACACTCATTTGTCGCCGGCGCTAGAGGCGAAGATTGACAATAATGTTGAAGCTATAAGTCTGAAAGCACACAGAAAACACTCATTTGTCGCCGGCGCTAGAGGCGAAGATTGACAATAATGTTGAAGCTATAAGTCTGAAAGCACACAGAAAACACTCATTTGTCGCCGGCGCTAGAGGCGAAGATTGACAATAATGTGGAAGCTATAAGTCTGAAAGCACACAGAAAAACACTCATTTGTCGCCGGCGCTAGAGGCGAAGATTGACAATAATGTTGAAGCTATAAGTCTGAAAGCACACAGAAAACACTCATTTGTCGCCGGCGCTAGAGGCGAAGATTGACAATAATGTTGAAGCTATAAGTCTGAAAGCACACAGAAAACACTCATTTGTCTCCGGCGCTAGAGGCGAAGATTGACAATAATGTTGAAGCTATAAGTCTGAAAGCACACAGAAAACACTCATTTGTCGCCGGCGCTAGAGGCGAAGATTGACAATAATGTTGAAGCTATAAGTCTGAAAGCACACAGAAAACACTCATTTGTCGCCGGCGCTAGAGGCGAAGATTGACAATAATGTTGAAGCTATAAGTCTGAAAGCACACAGAAAACACTCATTTGTCTCCGGCGCTAGAGGCGAAGATTGACAATAATGTTGAAGCTATAAGTCTGAAAGCACACAGAAAACACTCATTTGTCGCCGGCGCTAGAGGCGAAGATTGACAATAATGTTGAAGCTATAAGTCTGAAAGCACACAGAAAACACTCATTTGTCGCCGGCGCTAGAGGCGAAGATTGACAATAATGTTGAAGCTATAAGTCTGAAAGCACACAGAAAACACTCATTTGTCGCCGGCGCTAGAGGCGAAGATTGACAATAATGTTGAAGCTATAAGTCTGAAAGCACACAGAAAACACTCATTTGTCGCCGGCGCTAGAGGCGAAGATTGACAATAATGTTGAAGCTATAAGTCTGAAAGCACACAGAAAACACTCATTTGTCGCCGGCGCTAGAGGCGAAGATTGACAATAATGTTGAAGCTATAAGTCTGAAAGCACACAGAAAACACTCATTTGTCTCCGGCGCTAGAGGCGAAGATTGACAATAATGTTGAAGCTATAAGTCTGAAAGCACACAGAAAACACTCATTTGTCCGCCGGCGCTAGAGGCGAAGATTGACAATAATGTTGAAGCTATAAGTCTGAAAGCACACAGAAAACACTCATTTGTCGCCGGCGCTAGAGGCGAAGATTGACAATAATGTTGAAGCTATAAGTCTGAAAGCACACAGAAAACACTCATTTGTCGCCGGCGCTAGAGGCGATGATTGACAATAATGTTGAAGCTATAAGTCTGAAAGCACACAGAAAACACTCATTTGTCGCCGGCGCTAGAGGGCGAGATTGACAATAATGTTGAAGCTATAAGTCTGAAAGCACACAGAAAACACTCATTTGTCGCCGGCGCTAGAGGCGAAGAGATTGACAATAATGTTGAAGCTATAAGTCTGAAAGCACACAGAAAACACTCATTTGTCGCCGGCGCTAGAGGCGAAGATTGACAATAATGTTGAAGCTATAAGTCTGAAAGCACACAGAAAACACTCATTTGTCTCCGGCGCTAGAGGCGAAGATTGACAATAATGTTGAAGCTATAAGTCTGAAAGCACACAGAAAACACTCATTTGTCTCCGCGCTAGAGGCGATGATTGACAATAATGTTGAAGCTATAAGTCTGAAAGCACACAGAAAACACTCATTTGTCGCCGGCGCTAGAGGCGAAGATTGACAATAATGTTGAAGCTATAAGTCTGAAAGCACACAGAAAAACACTCATTTGTCTCCGGCGCTAGAGGCGAAGATTGACAATAATGTTGAAGCTATAAGTCTGAAAGCACACAGAAAACACTCATTTGTCGCCGGCGCTAGAGGCGAAGATTGACAATAATGTTGAAGCTATAAGTCTGAAAGCACACAGAAAACACTCATTTGTCGCCGGCGCTAGAGGCGAAGATTGACAATAATGTTGAAGCTATAAGTCTGAAAGCACACAGAAACACTCATTTGTCGCCGGCGCTAGAGGCGAAGATTGACAATAATGTTGAAGCTATAAGTCTGAAAGCACACAGAAAACACTCATTTGTCGCCGGCGCTAGAGGCGAAGATTGACAATAATGTTGAAGCTATAAGTCTGAAAGCACACAGAAAAACACTCATTTGTCTCCGGCGCTAGAGGCGAAGATTGACAATAATGTTGAAGCTATAAGTCTGAAAGCACACAGAAAACACTCATTTGTCGCTGGGCGCTAGAGGCGAAGATTGACAATAATGTTGAAGCTATAAGTCTGAAAGCACACAGAAAACACTCATTTGTCTCCGGCGCTAGAGGCGAAGATTGACAATAATGTTGAAGCTATAAGTCTGAAAGCACACAGAAAACACTCATTTGTCTCCGGCGCTAGAGGCGAAGATTGACAATAATGTTGAAGCTATAAGTCTGAAAGCACACAGAAAACACTCATTTGTCGCCGGCGCTAGAGGCGAAGATTGACAATAATGTTGAAGCTATAAGTCTGAAAGCACACAGAAAACACTCATTTGTCTCCGGCGCTAGAGGCGAAGATTGACAATAATGTTGAAGCTATAAGTCTGAAAGCACACAGAAAACACTCATTTGTCGCCGGCGCTAGAGGCGAAGATTGACAATAATGTTGAAGCTATAAGTCTGAAAGCACACAGAAAACACTCATTTGTCCTCCGGCGCTAGAGGCGAAGATTGACAATAATGTTGAAGCTATAAGTCTGAAAGCACACAGAAAACACTCATTTGTCGCCGGCGCTAGAGGCGAAGATTGACAATAATGTTGAAGCTATAAGTCTGAAAGCACACAGAAAACACTCATTTGTCGCCGGCGCTAGAGGCGAAGATTGACAATAATGTTGAAGCTATAAGTCTGAAAGCACACAGAAAACACTCATTTGTCGCCGGCGCTAGAGGCGAAGATTGACAATAATGTTGAAGCTATAAGTCTGAAAGCACACAGAAAACACTCATTTGTCTCCGGCGCTAGAGGCGAAGATTGACAATAATGTTGAAGCTATAAGTCTGAAAGCACACAGAAAACACTCATTTGTCGCCGGCGCTAGAGGCGAAGATTGACAATAATGTTGAAGCTATAAGTCTGAAAGCACACAGAAAACACTCATTTGTCGCCGGCGCTAGAGGCGAAGATTGACAATAATGTTGAAGCTATAAGTCTGAAAGCACGACAGAAAACACTCATTTGTCTCCGGCGCTAGAGGCGAAGATTGACAATAATGTTGAAGCTATAAGTCTGAAAGCACACAGAAAACACTCATTTGTCGCCGGCGCTAGAGGCGAAGATTGACAATAATGTTGAAGCTATAAGTCTGAAAGCACACAGAAAACACTCATTTGTCGCCGGCGCTAGAGGCGAAGATTGACAATAATGTTGAAGCTATAAGTCTGAAAGCACACAGAAAACACTCATTTGTCTCCGGCGCTAGAGGCGAAGATTGACAATAATGTTGAAGCTATAAGTCTGAAAGGCACACAGAAAACACTCATTTGTCGCCGGCGCTAGAGGCGAAGATTGACAATAATGTTGAAGCTATAAGTCTGAAAGCACACAGAAAACACTCATTTGTCTCCGGCGCTAGAGGCGAAGATTTGACAATAATGTTGAAGCTATAAGTCTGAAAGCACACAGAAAACACTCGTTGTCGCCGGCGCTAGAGGCGAAGATTGACAATAATGTTGAAGCTATAAGTCTGAAAGCACACAGAAAACACTCATTTGTCTCCGGCGCTAGAGGCGAAGATTGACAATAATGTTGAAGCTATAAGTCTGAAAGCACACAGAAAACACTCATTTGTCGCCGGCGCTAGAGGCGAAGATTGACAATAATGTTGAAGCTATAAGTCTGAAAGCACACAGAAAACACTCATTTGTCTCCGGCGCTAGAGGCGAAGATTGACAATAATGTTGAAGCTATAAGTCTGAAAGCACACAGAAAACACTCATTTGTCGCCGGCGCTAGAGGCGAAGATTGACAATAATGTTTGAAGCTATAAGTCTGAAAGCACACTGAAAACACTCATTTGTCTCCGGCGCTAGAGGCGAAGATTGACAATAATGTTGAAGCTATAAGTCTGAAAGCACACAGAAAACACTCATTTGTCGCCGGCGCTAGAGGCGAAGATTGACAATAATGTTGAAGCTATAAGTCTGAAAGCACACAGAAAACACTCATTTGTCGCCGGCGCTAGAGGCGAAGATTGACAATAATGTTGAAGCTATAAGTCTGAAAGCACACAGAAAACACTCATTTGTCGCCGGCGCTAGAGGCGAAGATTGACAATAATGTTGAAGCTATAAGTCTGAAAGCACACAGAAAACACTCATTTGTCGCCGGCGCTAGAGGCGAAGATTGACAATAATGTTGAAGCTATAAGTCTGAAAGCACACAGAAAACACTCATTTGTCGCCGGCGCTAGAGGCGAAGATTGACAATAATGTTGAAGCTATAAGTCTGAAAGCACACAGAAAACACTCATTTGTCGCCGGCGCTAGAGGCGAAGATTGACAATAATGTTGAAGCTATAAGTCTGAAAGCACACAGAAAACACTCATTTGTCTCCGGCGCTAGAGGCGAAGATTGACAATAATGTTGAAGCTATAAGTCTGAAAGCACACAGAAAACACTCATTTGTCGCCGGCGCTAGAGGCGAAGATTGACAATAATGTTGAAGCTATAAGTCTGAAAGCACACAGAAAACACTCATTTGTCGCCGGCGCTAGAGGCGAAGATTGACAATAATGTTGAAGCTATAAGTCTGAAAGCACACAGAAAACACTCATTTGTCTCCGGCGCTAGAGGCGAAGATTGACAATAATGTTGAAGCTATAAGTCTGAAAGCACACAGAAAACACTCATTTGTCGCCGGCGCTAGAGGCGAAGATTGACAATAATGTTGAAGCTATAAGTCTGAAAGCACACAGAAAACACTCATTTGTCTCCGGCGCTAGAGGCGAAGATTGACAATAATGTTGAAGCTATAAGTCTGAAAGCACACAGAAAACACTCATTTGTCGCCGGCGCTAGAGGCGAAGATTGACAATAATGTTGAAGCTATAAGTCTGAAAGCACACAGAAAACACTCATTTGTCTCCGGCGCTAGAGGCGAAGATTGACAATAATGTTGAAGCTATAAGTCTGAAAGCACACAGAAAACACTCATTTGTCGCCGGCGCTAGAGGCGAAGATTGACAATAATGTTGAAGCTATAAGTCTGAAAGCACACAGAAAACACTCATTTGTCGCCGGCGCTAGAGGCGAAGATTGACAATAATGTTGAAGCTATAAGTCTGAAAGCACACAGAAAACACTCATTTGTCGCCGGCGCTAGAGGCGAAGATTGACAATAATGTTGAAGCTATAAGTCTGAAAGCACACAGAAAACACTCATTTGTCTCCGGCGCTAGAGGCGAAGATTGACAATAATGTTGAAGCTATAAGTCTGAAAGCACACAGAAAACACTCATTTGTCTCCGGCGCTAGAGGCGAAGATTGACAATAATGTTGAAGCTATAAGTCTGAAAGCACACAGAAAACACTCATTTGTCGCCGGCGCTAGAGGCGAAGATTGACAATAATGTTGAAGCTATAAGTCTGAAAGCACACAGAAAACACTCATTTGTCTCCGGCGCTAGAGGCGAAGATTGACAATAATGTTGAAGCTATAAGTCTGAAAGCACACAGAAAACACTCATTTGTCGCCGGCGCTAGAGGCGAAGATTGACAATAATGTTGAAGCTATAAGTCTGAAAGCACACAGAAAACACTCATTTGTCTCCGGCGCTAGAGGCGAAGATTGACAATAATGTTGAAGCTATAAGTCTGAAAGCACACAGAAAATTTGCTTGTGGTTGACTTGGCGACCCTAGAAGGTTTCGAGCTTGCTAGATGAAGAACGAGACAGTTCGATTCTTTTTTTTAGAAAATAAGTTCTAAATAAAATCACGTTGTGTCTCATTTCTAGCTTTTAGCATCTACAATCCACATTTAGAAGTTTAGATATATATTATAGTTTACCCCCAATAATTGTGTTTAGGTAAAAATTAACAGTTAGTCAACTTGTATGTATGCCAAAGTCCCCATAATCTTATTTTGCAAAGCAAAAACACGAACCTGAGGGTGACGAGTCTGCAGAAATGGGATGATCTAATTTAAAGTATGCAATAAAAATACAGGGTGTTTCGAAAATATCTGGCCGAATTGTAAAGGGTACTTGAGGGGCCTAAAATAAACAATTATATAGACACATTCTTCAGGACAAACATCCATGCCTTACCCCGGGTTCGAACCAGGAACTTTTCAATACAGAAGCAAAATTCTGACTACTATATGAGCACTCGTTCGTTTCCATTCTCAACCCCTTACATTAGATGCATCTCTGCCGGTTCCGAATTCGTGTAGCGATGCATGCCGTTGAAAATCCGAGAGGGGAATGACGCCTTACACCACAGAAACAATGTTATTGACTGACCTAAACAACGCCTTCTATGATCTAAACGCAGTATTTCTGGACACATTCTTTGACAAAAATTTATTACCTGGTGTTTAGTTTGGGCCCCCTACCACCCTTTATAATTTGGCCAGATATTTTCAAAATACCCTGTATACGTATTTGTAGGGAAGGAAGATAAAAATCCATACACTTTGTTCAGCTTAACATTGAGTACTTGTTCTGGAGAATTCTGAGAATGTTCTGGAATACTTGAATTTGTTCTGGGTTCACACACACACACACACAAGATATGGAGATTATTTTTGCATAATTTTCGAGTTGCTTTTACTTTTCATTAAAATACTGCATCCAATCGAGTTTCGAAGATATTTCTCTCATTATCTCGAAGCATATTTTAACGTTTTTAAGGTCGAAATAACCCAAACCATCCTTGGTATTTAAATATCTGAAGTTCAAATTCACACAAAAAATTGTGTTTTTAATTACTAAAACTATCCAGTTTTGTTCCACTCTATCGAAAATTGTTTAAATTTAGTTTTTTTTTCAATTGCACAAAAAACATAATTCTTATTGTAAAAATCAACGGAAATTACCTTAGCAAAACTTTTTACAGTAACATGTTAACGGTGTAATGCGAGATTATCTAGAATAACATTCACTAGATGGCAGCACTACAATATCAAAAGTAAACCGTTAGAAGTTTCTCAGTGTCGCTTGATCAAACCACTTGATTTCAAATCCAAATATGATCAATTATAAAAATTATTAAACAATTATTATTTTTCAAGTGCTAACCCTTTCCTACTTTGGCAAATTTTTGAACAGACACTTTATGTTCGCCCGAAAAGAGGTGACAACGATACAAATCATAAAAGTAATCTTAAATTATAGAAAATGAAATCTACGAAAAAACCTCGATTGGAGCTTGTTCATAATTTTCGCAGAAATATTTTTGATAAATACACAAAAAACTTCTGTTCGAGAAACCAGTTTTGTTTCTTTCTGGTGTTGATGTAAACAAAATATTTAGTGAAAACCCCAAACACGCATCACTTAAACACTCATGTCCATCAATAGATGGCGCAGTAAAACAATGATACACATTTAAATGAAATGGATGTACTTTCCAGGTAGGATAAAGGGAGGGCTGATCAGATTAAACCAGATACGCTTTCGGTTTCACCGTTCGTGTATTAAGCATGTTTCTGTGAAAACAACGAAACGGTGTGACAAGAGATTCGCTAACAATACAAGGTGAGCTAAAAGTTTGAAGATATTTTTTAAAAATGGTGTTGCCTAATGGGCTGCATTTAAATGAAACATAATGGAAATATTTTTTCACCTGATACTATTCTTTGCAAAGATCATTTTTGTTATTATTTTTGGAAATTCCAAAAATCAATCTCGAATTTCATGTATTATATGAAAATTAATTTCATTATTTATAAAAAATTACCCTGGAGCTAATCTGTAATTTTACCTTAAAGTATTTTTGTACGTAATATATAAAAGTAAAGATAAATAAGTAGATTTGGAAAACTTGTCTTTCGTTTAATCTTTAATAATTTCTTTAATACTTTCGTTTAATTCTACTCGCTTACAAATAATTTTTAATATTTGATAGTTGAATAAATTTATTTTCCTTCCACGTTAAGAATAGTGATTCAACCAGTCAATTCTTCTGAAATGCGAAATCATTTCGGTTTCATTATTTTGAAGCTCCAGAGACATTGCTTTAACAATTTTTTACAACCTTCTGCATAACAAAATTGATTCGCCCTTTTTGGTCTTGTACTGATTTTAAAGTCCCCAGGTATATCACCAGAAATATAAGTTATATTTTGTTAAACCTTTAAAAAAGGAATGCATGTAGCAATTTTGCTACCAATGTTTTTTAATTATATATATCTTTCTCGGAGTTTGATATATTTGTTTTCAATACAATAGGTAATCTGCTTCAATGAAGTGTTTTGTTTTATCTCTTATCTAACTGCATTTGTGTACATTTTTTCTTGCATTTTTTATCGTGTATTTTGTGTTCTTTGTAATTGAATATTTTTGTATAACTAAACAATAAATAAAAATAAATAAAATAGTTCCAGTTCCAACACATTAGGTTGGTTAGCATTCATTCTAGTTGTTCATTGACGAATACCAAACTGATTGATTATCGATAGACATTTATGTTTGCTTGTATAAACCTTCTAGTGGTTGTCTCGACAAGGTACCTTGTCATTAGCAAAACTGACTAGATCTTGATGGATGAGGTATCTCGTCAGTGGAGGAAAACTGACCACCATTTTGATCGCATCAAAAAATTCGGCAATTATTTATATCGTCATTAGCAAAATTGGTGAGATCTTGATGACGAGATATCTCGTCATTAGCAAAATTGGTGAGATATTGGGGACGAGATATCTCGTCGAAAACACATAGAGGTTTAAATGAAAAATATGGTAGAGCGATCAATCTCGTGAGGGTGGTCAGACTGGCTGGTTCATTCTATTACTGTTTGAAAGTATACTCCTTCTGAAGTAAAATTCTTGGTTTTCTCATCTATTTATCATCTGTCATACTATTAATTTCCGTTCTCATTTTCCTGTTCTTTGTTTGTACTATAGGCGACAGTGCATGTTTTGAAAATAATTCGGCAGACTAGACAAAATTTGGCAGAGTTAGTTGTTGCTTATGTTACTTGGAACTTAACAATATCAGTAAAAAACTATCAAACAATTTTTCAGATACATTTTTGATTTTACTGTCACGTTATTTTAAAAAATATAAAATGCTCCACACTTCTTAGTTTTTCGAACCGAAAAATAATATTTCATTACTACATTCTAGCCATCTGTGCAAACAATAAAACTGGCTCTTTTCAAAGAATTACTTCTCCATACACAAAGAGGGCTGAATATCAATGCACTTATAATCGCCCTTTCCCTCTTTTTTCCTTGTTGGAAGATCGGATCTTTCCCTTCGGGTTTGATCCCGGACCGTTGCCAATAGCTTGTTGTGTTGCTCCAGTGCGAGGGTAATTAAAATACATACCTACCTACCCAGTTGGAAGAATAACGGATTAGCAACAAGAGGGTTTTGAGTTCGAAAAACGGTCCAACCAAAAAAAGCGGTCGTGTAAGTGCGACGTTAATTGACTACCTTCGCTCTTTTTTCTCGATATAACCATTTTAGAAATTTTTTTAATAAATACCCTTTGTTTTCGAAATGCAATTTCTGTTCTTTATATCGTTGTGAGAATGTTCTGAAAATTTCATACAAATCAGTGATATAATAACCCGGAAGGATTGTTTTGGGCGTGAATGTAAGAGGGGAACAAATTGAATTGAGAAAAACAGGCTAAGAGCTGTCAGTTTTGACTGTCGTACTTGTTTTACGTATCAAAATGCTGATATTTCGACTAATAATCATCAGAATGCAAAAGCTTTTTTTTGCAATTTGCTTCTGTGAAAGCTGTAAATTAAATGTTTGCCTTCCCTTAAACCTCCAAGTGATTTAGACGAGATATCTCGTCCATCAATATCTGACAATTTTGCTAATGACGAGATATCTCGTCTTCAAGATATTGCCGATTTTCTATGAGATCAAGGTCTAGTTACTTTTCTTATGACGGGATGTCTTGTCCTGGATCCTCGCCCAAGACAAGTTCAGTTTTACAAATGACGAGATACCCGTCGAGGCAACCACCAGAAAGGTTAAAAAATTTAAATTTGTAAAGTGTTTCAAAATGTCAAATTTCGGGGACAGAAATAATAAAGCTAACGCTGGAACGAGTGTTACCCAACCACGTAGAATAATTCGTTTTAGTTTTAATTTGTCTAACTACAGCTATGCAAACTATGTTTTGTGAAAAAGTTAAAATAGTACTAATTAAAACCGAGTATATTTTCGTAGAGAAGAAGGGCGCTGCTTGTCCGATACTGGACTTTGCGCCATAAAACCCAAATCAACCAACCATAGAAAAGATGAATGGATGTTTGGAGTTTTATGGCGCAAGATCCAAATACGGACAAACTGCGCCAAGAGCAAGATAAAATAACAAATTATTTAGATACATAGAAACTTTAAAAAGAAGTAGAGAACAAATCCAGCGCAAGAACTTTTAACAGAACACATCTAAGAAAATAAATTACTATTTTTGTTTATTATGCGCTGTGAGTTATATTCTTATAGTAAATTAAGTACTGACGTAAATTCATCAATAGAGTATTATTAGTAATTATTATTTTGTTATAATTTTAGGGTGTACATTGTAAATAAGCTTCCTAGCTCCTATCTACATATAAAGAGTTGGAGTCTACTCTATACAAATCTATATCCCTTGACCAATCCACACCATATTTGGTACAATTGTACTCTAGAACTCTGCGGGAAACATGGGTTATATATTAACCCCATTCGGGGATTTCTATTGGGTCTGTAGAGGGGGCTAGAAACAGTTCAAAATCCTCATAGGAATAACATTGAATATCATTACGATCACTGTTTGACCAATCCACGCCAATTTTGGTACATTCATTCTTTAGAATCCTGTAGAAAACGAATTCCCGTTCGGTTTTGTCCTGAGTCTAAAACAATTCGAAATCCCTATAGGATTCTAAATGTTCTTAGTAATTGAGTGATTACAATCAATAACAAAAAAATATTCAATCCGAACAATGCCTGGTAATTCTGATAGTACTTTCGTAAACAAAACTCAAGGTAATTATAATATATTTAATCGTAGATCTTAATTTAGAGTTCCCGTTATTGATGTACCTTTTTCCTAAGGGAACTAGGAAATTCTTAATGTATTCATTTGACCTTAGAAAAACAGTCATGACCTATATTTGTATTGTATTCAGCTAACTGAATAGAAGTACGCAATCTATATCTGAAATCTTATTGAATTTACAAACTATGTATGAATGTTTAAAATGCTACTTTTATAAGCAAATCTACTTTATCTACAAATCTAAAAAAACTTAAAGCTGTTTGGCGCAACTTAGATAAACCTGTGAATTACCCTGGGTATACTTCTCTCCTGTGTCAGTAAAACTCCCCTTGTGCATGTGTATGTCCATTACTCGATGTTGGTTGCCTTATGCTTGGCCCAAATATGGCCCCCTAACGCCATAAAGCTCAATCAATCCACAATTGTCGTCTTGAGCTCGGATTCTTGTTCTAAGGCTATCATTGGGTGCCGGAAGTGAAACAATCATCTTACAGTGGTGATATTCTTTTAGCGAGCTTACTATTGGGTCGGTGCGAATGAAATGTCCGGAAAATGACCATCACACTTCAATGGCGATAACTGAAAAATACAGTTCCCGACCTACTCGAAATAATCTCTCTCTGAATTGACACGCTGTTGCCACTTGTCTGACAAGATCATGATCCCGGAACGAAAAAAGTCTTGTAGCTGGGATGCGAAGTCATCAACTGCACGGTGAACCTCCATATCTTGGGTGAACCGTTTGCCAGACAGAAAGCTATCCAGGTGACGAAACAGATGAAAATCTGTAGGTGACAATTCAGGGGAATAGGGGGATGAAGCATCGCTTCATAGCCCAACTCGCGTAGTGTCAGCATCGAAACGGTCAAACCTTAAATCCCTAATATACACAAGAGTCGGGACATAAAATTGGGACCCATGACGTAAAACTTGTCAGGGATACACAATTTGCTGTGGTTAATTACTTTTATAAGCTGACCTTGCCTATAAATAATAAATCCAGGGCTGATATAGGTGACAACAAGGCAACTTTTTGCTACTACAGTGGTACCTTGAGATGCGAGTTTAATTCATTCTATGACCGAGCTCGAAAGTCAAAATGCTCGTATCTCAAATCCATTTTCCCCATTGAAATTAATTGAAATGAGATTAATTCGTACCAGCCCCAAAAAAACCAATCCAATTTTTTTATAATAATGTATTTATAATGAACAAATATTGTAGCTGGAGTTATACCCTTTATAGAGTCCTGCTTCAGAAAAGTACATATCGTAGAAGTAGTGCGATCGTACTGCTTTGCCAAGTCTATTACTCTTACGCCTTGCTCATGTTTGTCTATTATCTCACTCTTTAATTCCATGGATATTACCTTTTCCCTTTTCTCACCATTGTTCTTTACACTCACCTTCTTTGGACTCATGGTTATACGAAAAAAATTAGCTAAATAACTGTACATCACCCCGTTTTTCCGTTTTCAGAATTGACGCTTCTGGTCGGAGTATAGAAAATGAAAAAGTAAAAAAGGGATTCGGGCTTCCCGGTGGCAGTTGACAATAAATGTGAAACCAAATTAAGAAATTGAATGATTTTTGTGACAGTCGTTAACTGTCATCAGGTGAGGTAAACATGTGAACTGAACGACGCGCAAGACTCGGGAATCTGAGCGGAGTGGTGGTTGTGACGTCACCGAAGCAGGCTCGTATCTCTCTCAGATTCTGTCTCGTCAGATTCTGTCTCGTAACTCGAGGCAAAAAATCGACCTAGTGACGGCTCGTGTCTCAAAAACTCGTATGTTGGGGCACAAGGTACCACTGTATTTTTCAACCTCAGTGATTAGATAGGTATTTTAATTATCGTCGCACTGGAGCAACATCGGGCTATTGGCGACGGTCCGGAATCAAGCCCGAAGGGAAAGATCCCAGAACATTACCA
Source organism: Meta bourneti (assembly GCA_933210815.1). Taxonomy (NCBI): domain Eukaryota; kingdom Metazoa; phylum Arthropoda; class Arachnida; order Araneae; family Tetragnathidae; genus Meta; species Meta bourneti. Next base: position 20,206,449 of record OW119928.1, read on the forward strand.
CATAATTTCAAACCACGGTCAGATGACGAGGTCACGCCTCAGCCGGCACCCCACTCTTCAAACTTCACCAAGCCAATGTGAGGACAGTTGAGGTCCTGATAGATTTAACATGCATCAGCCCGTTTGCACACGACGGTCTTTGCTTGGATTCGAACTGGCGATCCTCGCTAATCCGTTACTCTTCCAACCTGGCTACCGCGGCCCTAAAAGATGAGACTTGCTACTATTTTTAAGAATTTATGCTACTATTTCACGAGTGCCTTAGGTGTGCCAGTCCTGTTAAATATCAGCAGTGATACACCCAGTTCCTTTGTTGATTAAACTTGAACGAAATCGAGGTTACACCTAGTGGGAGCTCTTCCTCGATATTTTTTTCGTCTGAGAAGATAGTGTCTATTCTTATCTCGTTTCATTGTCAACATCAGTGAGGGTCAGTTCCTCCCATAGATTAGATAGAGACGAAATGTGCTAAACCAGTTACAAATCTCAACGGTTATCCATTAACGTTTCGGTATTTTGATATTTGCATAACTGTTCGGTTGCAGATCAATAGACTGCATTTGCATGGCTTGCTCGTTTCTTTGTTATCGGTTTCTTAATGGCTTATGTCTCATTCTCACCTGAACGAGTTTTGATTTTGAATCGGTGGTATGTATCAAACTGGTTGAGTCACTTATTCCGAGTGACTCTTTAGAAAGTTGTTTCCATTGTAAGAGGTAGGTGAGTTAATAGTTTTTAAATTTAGAATTTGTACGATTTGAAGTTGTTTCTTTTTACCTTTCGTAATTCGTTTAACGTTTTCGCTTGGTTGGGTTCGGTTTGATGGCGCATGGCCATACGTTGGCCAACGTCAAATAAATGGACATACACACAAGGAAAGTTTTAGCGACACAGAAGAGGGTTTGGTTTGTTGGGGCTTTATGGCGCAAGGGCCATGTTTGGCCATACTGCGCCAGACACAATATCAAGTAATACACAATGAAAATTTTACTGACACAGAAGGGAGAAATATACCCAGGGAGGAATGCACCTGTCGGGAACCGAAACTGCGCCGCCTACAACTCGAAGGTTGCTAGCGCCGTGGGCATACCCACTGAGCCCCGACGGCCCCGACACAGAAGAGGGAAATACACCCAGGGAAGAATCAAACCTTCCACCTAGAACTCGCATGTTCCTAGCAGTACAGGAGTTCCGTTAGCCGGTTTGGAAGACTAACGGATTAGCAACTGAAGGCTTGCGAGTTCGAAACTCGATCCAACCAAAGACCATCGTGTACGCGGGGGCTGGTGCACGTTAAATTTGTCATGTCTTCAAATGTCCTCACGTTGACGTGGTGTGGAGAGTGAGGTGCCAGCTCAGGTAGTGACCTCATCATCTGACCGTGGTTCAAAATTATGAGGTGTTGTCCTCGGACTTCCCTTTGAGATTGATCTCGGACCGTCGCCAATACCCCGTTGTGTTGCTCCAGTGCGACGTTAATTAATTAGGATTGGGTTTGGTTTTATGGCGCAAGAGCCATATTTTCGTCAAACATCAAATGGACATATACACAGAAGGAATGTTTTAATGAGACAGAAGAGAGAAATACACCAGGGAGGAATCGAATCAACGACGCTCACAACTCGCATGTTGCTAGTGGGCAAACCCACTGACCCACATTCCCATTTTTGGTAGGTAGTAAAAATAACGTCGCACTGATGCAATTCAACGGGCTATTGGTGGCGGTTCGGGATCAATCCCGAAGCAAAACATCTGAGGACAACACCTCGCCCTTCTTGAACCACGGTCAGATGACATGAGCTGGCACCCCATTTTCAGAAACCGTGGTTTTGCTCACGGTGCTAGCAACCTGCGAGTAGTAGGTGGTGCAGGTTCGATTCCCTTAACTTACACTGGTGTATTTTTGTCTCTTGTTGGGCCCTGGTAGCACAATTGATAGAGTCGCGGATTAGCAACCGGTGGGTAGGGAGTTCGAGACACGACCCCACCGAGGACAGTCGTATACACGGGGGCTCGTGCACGTTAAATCTGTCATGTCCTCACGTTGCCATGGTTGTAGAAGTTTGGAGAATGCGTGTGCCAGCTCAGGTGTTGACCTCGTCATCCGACCGTGTTTCGAAATGACGAGGTGTCTTTTGGGATGGATTCCCGACCGTCGCCAATAGCCCGTTACTTCAATGCGACAGATTCAAATACCTATCTTTTCAGTATCAGGAAAAAAATTTCCTTGCGTTTGTATGTCCGCTGCTTAACGTTATCTATCTTATGTTTGGCACAGCTTGATCAAATATGGCCGTACGCCATCAAATCCGACGAACCCATTTTCAGAAGATTTAAACCGCTGAAATTATCGATGCTTATTTCACTTCACTTAACTCGATTCGCTTATTTTAATTTTCATCAAACTTGATTTCATCATACGCAGACGATCAGGCGATTTATAGGCATTTTTTGTCTCCTAATCACGGATCGAACGCGTGTCGATACCTCTTAAATATAGGTTAAAGACGGCTTGTCTCAATTTAGTCGACCTTCAAATCTTTTAAAGAAGTTTTTAGTCCTTTAATACCACAAAAGATTGACATGTTTTCTTCACTTTTGATCGTTCAGTTGTATCCGCCTCAATTTATTTTGACTTTTTCGTTTCAAATTAGAATTGATTGGATTCGACATCAATCAATCCGACCTTCAAGTGTTCCTTTCTGTTGACAGAAATAAAGAAAATATCCCATGACCTCGCAACGTGGAAAAGATTACGTGAAAACTCATTATATATCTCGCTCCCTTCTGTTCTTTGTTCTTACCGTATGGTTACGCAACATCTCAACTTCCATTGTCCGCGCGAGTCTATTGATTCGGATTTCGCTGGAAACCCCGTATAATGATAACGAAAGCGGAATAAGTTACGGTACATTTGGGTCCATAACGGGTTTATTTCACCTGTCCGCGATGCACTTTTTACGTCAGTTGAGTTTTTATTTATTCGTTTAGTGGTATTCATACAAAAAGTGGTGGATGTGGAATATTTTGACTGGCAGACGATTTTGGAATGGAATTAATTTAGTTTGGTGATGCGTTCGACGGTATTGGTATTGGTATTTTCAATTAACGTCACACTGGAGCAACACAACGGGCCATTGGTGACCGTCCGGGATCAATCCCACAGGGAAAGACTCGGACACCACGTAATTTTGAACTATGACGAATCTAAGATGGCACCCCACTCTCCAACGTGAGGGTATTTGAGGCCATGACAGATTTAACGTGCACCAGCCCCCTTTGTACACGACGGTCTTTGGATGGATTCGAACTCGCAACCCCCCGTTGCTAATCCCTTACTCTTCCAACCGGGATACAGCGGCCCCGAAATAGGCTAAAAACGGTGCCAAAAGGCACTTTGTAATACCGTTTTTAAAATAAATAATTTTAATTTGGAATTCATAATAAATATATGGGCCGCGGTAACCCGGTTTGTAGAGTAGCGGATTAGCAACCGTAGGGTTACGAGTTCGCGACTCCATCCAACCAAAGACCGTCGTGTCAGGGGCGGCTGGTGTACGGTAAATCTGTCGTGTCCTCACGTTGGTGTGGACTGGAAGCTTGGTGAGTGGGATGCCAACTGAGGTGTTGACCGTTGTTCTGAATGACGAAGCTCTGTCTTCGGATCTTTCCATTTGAAATTGATCACGGAACGTCGCCAATAGCCCGTTGTGTTGCTCCAGAGCGAAGTTTTTAATTGCCTACCTAAACTTTAAATAAATGCATGGTTTTTTGTTTCAATAAATGTCTGTTTTTTAATTTTGTTTAGTGTCTTTAGTCCTCATCCGAGCGTAAATAATGACGAAATGGTCTAAAAAAACGGCGAAAAATGCACTTTGTAATACGGTTCTTAAACTAATATTATTTCAATTTTTAATACACAATAAATATATTTTAGAGAATGAAAGGTGATGCACAACACTTTGTTCACAATAATCATTTCCTTCGTACCACAAAGATAGAATTGTGATCTCTGTAGGGGGCTAAAGACGTTAAATAATGTCGGAATGGGCTAAAAGTGGAAAAAGTCATTCTATAACACGGTTTAAAAAATATTTTTTTAAAAATCTGTAGTACATAATAAACATTTTGAAATTTAAAAGTCATGTACAGCACTTTATTGACATTAATCATGTCCTTCGTACATACAAAGATCGAAATTATTTTATCAGATGTCAGGAACTATATTGCTTGACCTTTAAAGATTTCCTCCCCGCATTCAACTTACCCACTTGGAATCTTGTTGCAGCTGCAAACAGTTGAGTATCTAACACCAGCACCCACCCCTGTTCCAAAAGTCCTTATGTCTTTCACAAGTTAATTCTGTGAGCAACGCAATTGAACATGAGCCTCCAACAAGCTAAAATGAATTGTGACTACGGCCGCGGCAGTCCAGTTGAAAGAGTTGGTTAGTTTCTTGGAGTTTTATGGCGGAAGGGGCTATATTTGGCCATGCTGCGCCAGACACAAGACATACAGTATCAAGTAATAGACACACACAGTCCAGATGAAAGAGTAATGGTTGGTTAGTTTCTTGGAGTTTTATGACATACAATATCAACTAATAGACACACAGTCCAGTTGAAAGAGTAATGGTTGGTAGTTTCTTGGAGTTTTATGACATACAATATCAAGTAATAGACACACAGTCCAGTTGAAAGAGTAATGGTTGGTTAGTTTCTTGGAGTTTTATGGCGGAAAGGCTATTTTGCCATGCTGCGCCGGACACAAGATATATAATATCAAGTAATAGACACACACAATGAAAGTTTTATTTTGACATAGAAGAGAGAAATACACCTAGAGAGGAAGATAGAGTAACGGATTAGCAGCCATAGGATTGCATGTTCGAAACTAGGTTCAACTAAAGACCGTCGTGTACGCGAGTGCTGGTGAACGTTAAATCTGACGTGGCCTCAAATGCCCTCACGTTGGTGTGGCGCGGAAGTTTGGAGAGTGGGGTGCCAGCGCAGGTCATCATTCGACCGTGGTTCAAAATTACGAGGTATTGTTTTGGATCTTTCCTCTCGCCAATAACCCGTTGTGTTGCTTCAGTGCAACGCTAATTGACTACCTACCTACCAAAACTGTGACTACGAGGCATCAAGTAGAATGCCCTATTTGTGGCACTCCACGGAAACTTCTGCCTTCAGCTCTATAGCAGGTATGAAGATTAACCCTTACTGTCATAAAAGTCAGGGTAACAGAATGTCCACGTACTTCAGTGTTTCGAGGTGTCATGGAAGGACATTCATGATGATCCGAGACATTTTTTGGATATCGTGGAACTTATCTGATTTTGATCTGGGATAACAAGAAACAAAGAAATTCTGTTGTCTATATCCCAGGTTATAACAAGTTGATTAGTGGAGTAAGTATCTTGGGGTAATCTTGGGGTGTCTTAAATACCCCAATTTATTTACAAATTACGAGAAAACATTCGGTAGGTAATAAGACAAGGATCACAGAGCAATCGCGGCGGGGAAGGAACCGACAGAACCCTCTTCTTTTTATAAGGAAGAAAAGAGTTGTTCAGAGTCCGATGACACAGTTGGCAACGTGCCAGGAAAGGGTTGAGAATTTGATGGCGTAGTTGGCAGAGCACCAATTGTTCAGTTTGCTGTTAACGCACCAATAGCTCATTTTGCTGTCAACAAGCCAATAGTTCAGTTTGCTGGGAGCGCTCTAATAGTCCAGTTTGCGACAAGTTTTTTTAATGAATGATATTTTTCAAATTAAGAAGTTTGTTCACAAAATTTCATTATGAAGACATCCTTTAAAAAGTGTGGATCAAAATTATGTGGTATTGTCCTAGGATCTTTCCCTTCGGGTTTGATCCCGGACAGTCTCCAATAGACGTTCGACGTTAATTAAGTACCTACCAACTTACCTTTAAAAAGGGCCTGTGAAGTTCTCCGGCCAGACACTGAGAAATGTTGGCCGGAAGGAACCATTTAGTCCCCGAGGGACGTTGGGGGGGGGGTGTCCTTGGACGATCATCCGGATGAGGAGGAAAAAAGAGAACGATGGGGTGAGAAAAGAAACTCGAGTGAGGGAGGTAGACACCGACCAGGAAGGACGTATATATCGTAAGGGTTCTTCGTAGTCATGTGAATGTTAATATAACTATGTGAATAGTATGTATGTTACCCCATATATAAATAGATGTATAGAAAAGCACCCCTGTAGAAGGCGTCATTCTTCATGGCAGCCAAAATTGATGGTAGGTAGGTATTTTAATTAACGTCGCGCTGGAGCAACACACTGGCTATTAGCGACGGTCCGGGATTACACCCGAAGACCAAAATAGATGGAAAGGAACCACACATATTGTGACAGGTCCTTTTTGACTAACACAAACTTTCCACTTTCTATTTTATATTACCTACTTTCGAAGTAGAGAGGGAAACTTTTTTCTTTAAATACTTCTGTCTGATTTCGTAGATAAGTCTTGCAAGAAAATGACTGGAGGAAAATCCCATAATCCTATTATTTGATCATATTAGTCGAGTTGGAAAACTTTTTAGAGCATGAAATGCGGCTAAACTAGTAGCTCATTCCGAAGGGCACGAATTAGGAAACTAATCAACTCTTCTAATAGAGGGAATCCTAATACGTGGGTGTTTAAGAACTGAGGAAAACCATAATTTCAGGTAAATATGGAAGACTGGGTAGAATTTGACCTATTATTGCTTCACTACTCTCACTTGTCAATTGTCAGCTCGAGTAACTCATTTTGAACCATTTTCTGAACTGTGTGGTCCTTTCTCGATTTAAAAGAAAATATTCCATGGACTATAGATGTGTTTTCACAGCACAACTGTGATCGGTTGAGTAAAATATCAAGAATATATTTTATCAAACGATATTTATTCAAAAGTAAAATTCCGATTTATGTTTTATCAGACGATAATTATTCATTTAAAGTAGAAATTTAAGACATGTTTTACAAACGATTTTTATCAATGTTTCAATTAAATGTAAAGGTGGTAGTTATGGCAACATTTCGAAGCTATCTTTAGAATTTGTGTTCTTGTTACCGTTATATATAGAACTGTTCGTGTTAAGAAATCTACGACTAAGCTGTATATTGATATGTATGCCTCCAACATTAAACAAGGAAATGGGATTAAATTGACGTTCAGAAGAAGGCTAATTAGGATGACAGGACTGAGGTATGAACTTTTTGCTGTGCACTGTATTTGAAATTAGAATAAACACTAGTAAGAACTATACGAAATGCTGTTATATATTTATGAACAATTTTATTTCATTTGGAGGTTTGAAATGTGCATATCGATGCTATATTAATTATAAATGCTAAAATAAGACATGAAATGTGAGTAATGACATCGATAGATAATAAGCATTAAAGAAACTTGAGCGCAGATGCTGGGCCAGGTCTGTTAGTACATATAAATCTGCTTATACACAAATATCTACATACGTAGCTCTGCGAAATAAAGCTAGCCTCCGATTTTCTACTTTTTAAAGTATTTATTTTTATGAATGAGTATCCTTTAGAGGGAGAGGAGGAATATCTGATATTCGTATCTGGTCTATGCACATGGTAAACCTATTCAGAGGGCTGTATCTGACCGGCGGGCCAGGTAAACCTGTCTGGAGTGCCGTACCTCAACTGTCTTCTGGGTACACCTGTTGTTCGGAGGTCTGTATCTGATTTGCGGGCCGGGTAAACCTATTCGGAGGGTCGTATGTGGTCTACAGGCCTGAGATCAATCCATTCTCTACAACTTATTGATCTTACGAGTACAGTTTACTGTGGACGAACTGGTAAAACCTGCCCTGACGAGTACAACCGCTATTTCCCAAATAGTTAATAACCAACGATGAAATCACAATTCAGGTAAACACAGACAGCTGGTTGCATATTAAAATTCAAAATAATCAAGAAAATTCCCAAACAAATTATAGAAACGACAAGAGATTGATTGAGTTTTATGACACAATAGCCATATTTAGCCAAGCTGCGCCAAACAACGTCAAGTAAATTCAATAAGGAAACAGCCAAAGGAATTATTAAAAAGAAATACGAATTAGTCACGGTAAACAGGTAATTCTGCTCGGGTGTAGTTTTCTTTCTAGTTTTAAAGACGCGATTTTAAAGGACGCGTTTTGTGAAAAAAAGCTAAAAACAAGGAAAAGTACTGCAATCATCTTGAAATTTCATAAGTAGGTAGGTAGTTAATTAACATCGCACTGGAGAAACACAACGGGGTATTAGCCACGGTCCGGAATCAATCCCTAAGGGAAAGATCCAAGAACAACGCCTTGTTAATTTTGAACCACGGCCAGATGACGAGGTCATCACGTGAGCTGGCACACCACTCTCCACAAACCACGCCAACGTGAGGTTATTCTTTATGAATGAGTATCCTTTAGGAATATCTGATATCCGTATCTGGTCTACGCGCATGTAAACCTATTCCTATATTGAGGCCATCACAGATTTAACGCGCACCCAAGTACACGCGCACCCCAAGTACACGACGCTCTTTGCCCGGACCGAGTTTCGAACTCACAACCCTCCGGTTGCTAAACCGTTGCTCTTCAGAATGGGTTACCGCTACCCCTGAAATTTCATAGGAATAATTTAAAGTAGTATAACTATTTATGAAAAATAAATAAAATTGACATTACTGAGTCATTTAGAGTTTAATATGGAACTTTTAAAAATCTTCCATCTAAACGAATTTCATGGAACTTTTAAAAATCTTCCATCTAAACGAATTTCATGGAACTTTTAAAAATCTTCCATCTAAACGAATTTCATGTAAACATTTATCTGTCACTTGAGAACGCTGTGGAGCAGAACATCTGACTTGTTTTGTGAGGTGCGCGCGTTCACATCACATCTACCAGTCTTTAATTTTACAAGACGTGTGAAAAGACCATGTATCAGACTACCAAACAGTACTACATGGTAGAGTTGAGTACCATTGCTATATAGTAGATGTTATTGTATTGTCAGTTACTTTTTGTAGTGGTTTCCAAGTTCACCACAATTGTATCTATCGGAGGGAAGCGGGAGCAACTTGTAGTTCCGTATGAAAAGCAATACCAATAATGGTAGGTAGGTGAATTAGCGATGCAACACAACGGGCTATTGGCGAAGGTCCGGGATCCATCCCGAAGGGAAAGATCCGAGGATAACGCCTCGTAATTTTGAACCATGGTCAGATGATGAGAGCTGGCACCCCACTCTCCAAAATTCCACCCCCCCCCCCAACGTGAGGATATTTGAGGCCACAGCAGATTTAAATTGCACCAACCCCCGTGTACACGACGGTCTTTGGCTGGACCGCAGTTTATTAGAATCAACAGTTCAGTAAAATCAAATTCATGCGTTCGAAGATGATTTTATTGGTGAGCGGACAACTGTTATGTAATATTCCACGCAACATACAGCTCGTTAGACGCTGCCGTCAGCGTAAAAATGTCAACCACTGTTCCATTCGATGTTTTTTATAATCTCCGATAGCAGTTGAAGGTGGTTACTATTAGGTATTGTAAAGTTTGAATTTCTCTCATTGTTGATTAAGAGTTAGTTCATGTGAGGTTGTTGACCTTTTCACCGCGTCAGCTTCGCGTTGGAATCGCCGGCCATCTGTTTTGTGACCAGTTTCCGTTCTGCCTATTTCAGATTCCCCCAATTTTTATTTAGACTTGCGTGTTTGTACTTTTGTCTAAATTCTTCCAAGACATGATTCAACAGACAAATGTTGATGGATTATCTGAGTTTTTCAGTGTAAGTATACACAGATGTAGAAACGGAACTTCTTATGGTCGGAATTACTGCCTTAACCCTCCAATTCGTTTCGACGAGATATTTCGTCCATCAAGATCTGGTCAATTTCGTTAATGACGAGATACCTCGTCAAGACAACCACCAGGAGAGTTAAAATATTATCTGTTGCCATTTTGGTATTATTTCTCTCAGACGTTAAATTATTCGTTTAGAACAATTCTGTACCTTGGTAGAAAAAGGGCCAATGTCTGAATTCAATAGAATCGTTCCAAAGGATTCTATTCTGTTGAAAGGATCAATGGAATCTTTCTAAGGTTTAGAAAAATCCATGGATTCTTTGAAAGATGTGGTTATTTTGTCATTAAGTGTGTTTTGGGATACTACATTTCTCGTGTTGTGTGAACACTATATTACTCACGACTCTCAGAGGTTAGTAAACAAACATTGAATCGCCAGAAAATAGTCCAGATTGCAAGCTGGACTCTCTGTTAGAGTAGCCAATTAATTCCACATACAGAACTCTATTCCACTCGAGAACGAAAAATAAAATTCGAACCGTATTGTCGCCGACACACCTTATGTTACATGCTTGGGATCATAAACCTGCTGAACAATACTGAAAGTAATTGGGACCCCATCTTACAACTGCCCTGCCTATAATCTCATGCATAACTTGAGGTCTTCGTGATCTGCAGCATAGCTTAAATCACGACTTAAGGCTGAATTTTGCCTTCTGTCAAGAGAAAGTAAAAACAACGCATCCATAACTATTATCCTGTTTGTGTTATCAACATTCTTAACTTTCTGAGCGTCACGAGATTTCTGAGTAGTTTGGAATTGCTTTTACCCTTCAATGACATAACAACATCTATTGGTTGAAAGAATTCATGTATTTTTTCAAACCTTTAGAAAGATTCTATTGGTATTGACTCCTTAGGACAAAATCCTTTGGAATTATTCTACCGCTTCTTTCCTTAGATAGGTAGGTATTTTAATTAACGTCGCACTGGAGCAACACAACGGGCTATTGGCGACGGTCGGGGATCTACCCCCGAAGGGAAAGATCCGAGGACAATACCACGTAATTTTTAACCACGGTCAGATGACGATTCTTTCCGTACAATAGATTCCTTTGGAATTATTGTACTGATCATTTCTTTGGAAGTGAATAGGTAGCCCGATTGGAAGAGTAGCGGATTATCATCCGGAAGGTTGCGAATTCGAAACTCAATCCAACCAATCAAAGATCGTCGTGTACATGGGGCTGGTGTACGTTAAATCTCTCGTGACTTCAAATGTCCTCACGTTGGCGTGGTGTGGACTATATTAGTCTTTTTTAAAGCTTTCATTAGAGGGATTTTCAGTGTAAACAAACCAAACGGTCTTCGAAGATTTCCCTTCTGTTTAAATGTCTCGCATAATACATATCGGGGTTACCTTAAAATGTATGTTATTGCCGTTTTGATAACTTTTGGCGTTTGATCTAATTGTTGACCAATCAACTATCATATTTCAATTCTGAATTTATTCTTTGTAATGTTTATTAGCGAAGTGTTGAAATCGTATTTAAAAAACCCAACTGATTGCACTTCCGGAATACGTACAAGAAATACGTCTGCTGTAGTAACACTACCTACACCTATATTTAGCTTGATAGAAACTGCCTCTCATATAACTAACCATATTCATTGAATAGCTTAAAATTTCATGTAATATGGTTGGAGAAAAGGTTCTATGAAGCTGCTAAATCAGAAATGCTTATCCTTTTTAAGACCAAGAGTCACAGATTCACTGATTTATGGGAAGGTTGCCAAAAACATGAAAGTTATTATATTATTTATATTTATCATATTATTACAAAGAAAGATAGTAAAAGTAAATAAAGAATTTAATTTGATGCGTGGCATTGCATTGATTTAACAATTGTTTTAATATTTGGTTCGATTTTTGTAATCGCCAAGAGCAAAATTGATTCTAAATTTTCATTGATCCTATTTCTAAATTTCTTGATATTTATGACTGAAAAGTTTGTTCAAAGATAGATGTGCCACGCCTGGCACCACACAGCTACTTTGTTGTGCGCATGTGCAAATTTTGAAAATTAACCTTTATGCGACTTGTTAAAGTTAAAATAACGCATGGTGAGGCGGGCCGCCAGCAAATCAACGGAGGGCCGCATGTGGGCCGCGGTCTGTGCATCCCTGTGCTAAATCCTGCAACGATTGCTGACCCCCCAGAATATTCTTCAATAATATAATAATTCTGCAATATAACTAACCACGTTCATTGAATAGCTTAAAATTTCATGTGATATGGGTTGAAGAAAAGGTTCGATGAAGCTGCTAAATCAGGGATGCTCAGACTTAAGACCAAGTCACAAATTCACTGTGGCTTATGGGATTGCCGCCAAAAAATATGAGTTATCTACACATATTTATTTTCAAACCAGCTTTATTTATTTAACAAACCAGCTTGCATGTTTGTCTAACTACAACTCGCCCTTTTGAGTCCACAAGTTTTTTTAAAGTTAACAGAGTCCTGTTTTACGTGCGAAAGTCTACATATTTGCGGATGGCTGCATACTTGATTGCCTATTAGCGGATTAACACCGTCCCAAACCCATTCGCTCGGAACAGGAAAATACCGTAGTTAAGGATTGTCTGATAGCAAACATGGATAACGGAATCCAAGAGACAAAACGAAAAGAAATGTCCTCGTTAGTAATTGCACCAATCATTTAGAATTGAGCCTTCCGGGCACATGTCGAAATTAACCAATCGTTACAGCACTTCTTAAATGGGAGGGGAATACATGCAGAGAAATTGTCGCGTCTCGATATGTTGCTCAAGCGTGTGAATATCGTAGTTCAGTGCGGAAGAGAAATTTTAAAATTGTAGACTTCTCTCCGTCTCTCTCTCTCTTCGGTCTAACCAAAGACCGTCGTGAACACGGGGACAGGTACAAGTTAAATCTGTCGTGGCCTCAAATGTCCTCACGTTGGCGTGGCGTGGAAGTTTGGAGAGTGGGGTGCCAGCTCAGGTGTTGTTCTCGTCATCTGACTGATTCAAAATTACGAGGCGTTGTGGATCTTTCCCTTCGGGAACGATTCCGGACCGTCGCCAATAGCCCGTTGTGTTGCTCCAGTATGACGTTAATTAACTACCTACCTCAGTCAGTAAGATGAATTTTTGAAGTTTAATTCTTTCATTTAATGAGAACTATTTTTTGTCCACTTAAATGTGGACAGCGGTAGTGTTTATTCCGGTGGGTAGTGCTTATTCGTACGTATTCCGGACGTGACGTCACTTGACTTTTCTGTCGAATACGATTTCAGCCCTTCTCCAATAAAAATTCATAAGAATGAAATCCGAATTGGTATATGACAGTTGATTGTTCAGCGTCAAGCGTCGCCAAAACGGCGATAAACTGGATTTAAATTAACCCAAATGTGTGTATCATATGTATCATGGAGAACTACACCATATTTCCTCTCAAACACAGTTCTGAATAATTTAACTAGAAACCAGTTCGTAATGAGCGATTTCGATTTTTGAAAACGTTGTTACATTCTTTATAAATTAACATATAAAAACAATTCTCTATGTTGTCAGGTAGATAGGTAGGTTGTTAATTAACTCTTCATGGGTGGCAGGTAGGTATTTAATTAACGTGGTACTGGAGCAACACTACGGGCTATTGACGACGGTCCGGGATCAATCCCGAAGGGAAAGATCAAGGACAACGTCTCGTAATTTTGAACGACTTTTGTTGTCAGGTTTGTGTGTCCGTAAAATGAAAATATGCAACCTCTAAGTTCTTTCTGTGAAGCTAGACGGTGCTTGCTTTTGTTGACGAATGTACTTCCTCAACGTATTCTGATTTTGATAACGGGAAGTAAAATCTTCGTCTTCCGGGTATCGCTTGTTTACACAGAAAATCCTTCTCGTATTGATGTATACTTTGCATAGTAGTATTTTCTTAAGTTTAAATTTGAAAAGTCGTCTTTTTGATGTTTTTCGAAAAATGAATTATTCTTGAGAATAAGAACCGATTGTGATCGATTCTAGCCTTTATTGAATGTTCTTGGTGCAATTTTGAGAAATATGCTCAATATTTCTTGCTTACTTATAAAGATTTCAATGCCGTGAATGCATAGTGAAAGTACTTGGTAAAGTGAAAGTACTTTCCACGAATAGATTAAAAATTAAAAAGGAGAAAGTCGCATATAATCACAGAGATATAGAATCTAACTTCAAAATATTAGATATCGTGCATGAGCTTTCCTTTTCAATTTAGAACACACAATGTGAAAGATTTATTTTACGATTTGAAAATTGTACTAAAGGAGTTAAAAAAATTCCATTCTCAAATTTTTTTTGAGATTTATATTTGAAATTAGGCTTTTAACTATATATATATATATGCAATAAAATTAAACACTTATACGCTACTTGTGAGTAGTTTAAGAACTTAATATTCATGAATTAACCCTCTAAGTGTCGCGATATTTACGACTTTTACCCCATTACACACTTAATGACTAAATAGCCCATCTAATTATGTTGAAAGAATCCATGCATTCTTTCAATCATTAGACCGATTTTATTAATTCTTAACTTAAAATAGAATCATTTAGAAAAATTCTATTGTTCATTTCCGTGGAATAGAATCCTTTGGAAAGATTCTATTGATAGAATGGAATTCTTTGGAAAGATTCTGTTGTTCACTTCCTTAAAATGGAATCCTTTGGAAAGATTCTACTGCTGCCTGCAACACTCATACAGTTGTGCATCCCTGTTCTATATAATTCGTAAAAAAGAGTGATCTGACGTCTGTTTGTTCAAAAATGCAATAAAAATTGTCATTAGTTCTACAATATCTGGGTGGGACTTAAAAGTTTGTTTAAGGTATTTGGATAAAAGAACGTCTATATTGTATTTGTATTTGAAAACCCGCTTTTAAATCAAGATTGCAATGATGCATTTTTTAGATATTGTTCTGCGATTTTACCGATATTGGGCAAATTTTATAGGCACTCTAAAAATAATTTGGCCGAGATTCTATAACAATAAAGCTCTGATTTCGTAGATGAACATGTGGTGTTTGTAGTTGGAACCATGAACCTGGTTAGAAAAGTTTATCCACAAACCTTGGGTAGAATAAATATACAAAACATAAACCAGTCCACTTCCTCAAGAGAAATTAAATAACTCATTGAGCTGTCATATCCTTCTATGGAACAAAGACAACTCTGATGTCATAATGCACGATGGAAAAGCTGATATTTCGCAACCGAAATCGCTGTTTCTTTATTTTTAACTTTCCATTCGTCTTTTTGTGGAGCATGATTCAGCAAACTGGTTATTAAAGGTGGTTTCCACGGCACAGTGTCCCAAAAACGTGTGTACTGACTCAAAGATTGCCTACCGCATTATTTTCTTGCTTTTTTCGTTACTTTTCACCGCCATTCTTACATTTTGCGAAGCTTAATGACAAAATAATCAGTGGTGAAAGGGAAGACGAAGGGAGAAAGATCTGCTTGACTGGTTTGCCAGTGAAAAGCTATTTACTGTGAGAGGCCTTTTCTACCAAACTAAACCTGGATTGCGGTAGTGTTTCTGCTGCGGAACGTGTTTCCTATACGTATTCCGAACGTGACGTCATTTGCTTTTCGAACACGATTTCAACACGTCTCCTAGATAATAAATCATAGTAAATCATAGATAGTAAATCAACGAGCAACACAACGGGCTACTGGCGACGGTCCGGGATCAATTCCCAAAGGAAAAATCCGAGGACAACACCTCGGAATTTTGAATCACGGTCAGATGACGAGGTCAACACCTGAGCTGGCATGCCACTTTCCAAACATCTATATCACGCCAACGTTAGGAAAATTGAAACCACGACAGATTTAACATGCACCAACCCCCACGAACACGACGGCCCTTGGTTGGATCTAGTTTCGAACTCGCAACCCTCCAGTTGCTAATCCGCAACTCTACCAATTGGGCTACCGCTGCCCACACATCTCCCCGGAGAGGCATTTTCTGTCATTCTAAATGCAAGTGGCGGTTGTGTTTTTGCGGCGATACGTGTTTCCTGCGCGTATTTTGAACGTAACGATACACGGCTTGTTTTTCTAATACGATTTCAGAACTTCGCCAACTGGAAAGAATAAATTCCGAATGGATACATAATAGTTGAATGAGAGGTCAACACCAATTAGATTAAACGCCGAACGCTGGGTTTCAAAGAGGGATTTTCAGTGTTAAAACAAACAAATCAGACGGAATATGAAAATTTTACTTCCACTACCCAAATGTTCTCGTATGATGCATATGGGCGTTTATTTAAAATGTAGTTTATCGCCGTTTTGGCGTCTTTAGTTTAACTGATGCTGACCCGAATTTCAAGCTTTGGAATTTTTATGAGGGATTTATGGAACAGACAAACAAACCGGACAGTCTGCGAATGTTTTACAATTAAGGTAAATCAAGGATCGGATGTCAATTCGAAATTCATTCTTTGGAATTTTTGTTGGTGAAGTGTTAAAATCGTATTCGAAAAACAAATCAAGTGAACTCATACTCGGAATACGTACAGGAAGAACGTTTGGCATAAAATGCCTCTCACAACATATTCGTTTGGAATAATTTTTTTGATAATTTTATACTGTTGCTCCCTCTTTTGAGAGTAAGACTTCTGTAAAAATTATTACATTTCTTTTTAAAATGCATTACAGGGGATATAAGTATGATCAAGTGAAAATTTATCAACAATTCCAACAGACGCCAGGGATGCGTGTTAATTTTTTGCAATGCTGACCATGTTTACGTGATTATGATATATATCGACCATGATTTTCTAATTTGGATGAAAACCAAAAAATTATTTAAATTTCAAAATAAAGACATGAAAAGTAATTATTTAAATAATAACAATGTAAACAATCTGCGTTAAAAAGCGGGTTTCCACATCGAAAGCTGAAATATAAAAAAGACGAGTTACTAGAATTGATGCCAAATAGAATTATCTATTTATAAACATGGAGTGTTTGTACATTGAATATTTTCGTCCCATTTCGTTATTTATCCGTTTGGAGCCATTTGCTACCTTTTATGTCTCTCTGTATGTGTATGTCCGCACTATGTCCAAACGGTTGGATATATTTTTCTGAAAATTTCTATATTTTGAGTACACACTCACAGTAACTACACGGCATCCGTCTATCTGTCTTCCCGTTTTATGCTTGTTTGTTCAAGTATCACATAAAAACAAAGCACTATGTTTTCATAAAATTTTATTGATTTTATAAAATTTATCATAACTTAGTGAATAAACTATTTAGCATTTCTCTGCCTGCATTTTTGCATTAGTTTCCCGTTAAAATGGCCGCATAGCTATAGCTAATTACCATACTTGAAACTTTTTATGTCAAGCATGTTACATAAGAATTCCATCTTCCCGTCGACGTAGTTTTTTAAATTATTTTGCATTTTTTGTGGATACATCTGTATGTGCATCTATTGCCATAAAAATATTTCAGAACTTGTATCAGAAAATTTTTGATGTCTCAGACGAGTACTTATGAAATAAAATTTGTCGTGTGGTTTAAGTGCTATAAATTTGCTAGTAAAACTATTGCACAATAAAATACAAATTATTATGCGGATCAAAAAATGTTTTCATTTTTTAAAATTCAGTAGTCCAGAAGAAAAAAGATGTCATAAATTGCAGTTTTTTGCATATAAAAGAATGCCGACGTCCATTTTATAAGACAATGTGTTTGGTTTATTTATTCGTTTCTTTCATACCGTGCTATCACAAATCTTTCGCAACAATCGAGTGTGAGCTGTGAAAAAAAAGAATATTTATTTTCCGCAAGATCTCATTTTCTCACGTCTGGTGGAATAAAAAAAATGAGTAAATTCTCAAAACACAAGTTTTCTGCAAAATGGCGAAAAAGAAATCCCCAGAATAGACAAGATGGAAAAAAGGCACGATGGCTAAACGGATTGACCTGCAGTATTAGCCAACTTTCTTTTTCTCCATTTTAATTCTCTCACGTAAGGTTGATAACCCTAACCACATCTCTGATGTCAGTCACGGTTTTCCGTGTCCGTATTCTTCTTTCTGTCGTAATTTCGAAGCCACCGACGGTAATTCGATTCGGAAATTTTTTTCCGACTTCAGGAAGAATATAAACTCTAGAATGTAACATGATGAACGTGATAACAGTTTACCGTCTTCAGTGCACTATTGGAAGAAAAATATAAATAAATAAACAGAATTCTTCTTGGGGTCAAAAGGAGATTTGAGTTTTCTATTGTTCCTGAAAAGAACACGCCTCTTCAGTTGCATAGTGCGCCATTTTGGAGATTGGGCGGGGAATTCCATTCCCTTCTTGTTACTAAGACAGCTTAGTAATTACGTTTCGAAGAGATTTGCTCTACTAAGGAAGTTCTTGAGATCTCTTCCTGTTTAGCAATAAAAATAATAAAATTTGTTTTCTGAACAAAGGTATTGGAAAAATAAATTTATTTCTAAAAGGGTGAAAATGGGAAGAACCAAACAGAGGATCGACCTATTTTTTCCTCAACTTTTGAAAATGTCTGCCGGTCAAATGAGATTGCGACTCTTAGATCATTTTAAATTCTTTGTAGTTTCTATTTTTGTATCAAATAAAACGAATTTCAATGAAATGATACTCTGATATGTAGGTTAAACTTGATAAAATGAAACGCGAATTTGCCCTTAAAACAGGAAACTCTTCTTCCACCAGACAATATAGAGAATATCTGGGTGACGGTTTGAAGAAAATTGATTCAATAGAGAACCAGAGAATCATCATTTTACGGTAATTCAATAAAAAAGATATCTTAATCCTGTTTCTCTTTTTACACTGAGAATATCTTTGTTACAAGGTAATTGATAAATCCGAGCGAACATAACTTGTAGGTTCGCGTAGCATTTGATGGAAAAATAACTTCTCAAATTGTGTCACGCTCTTTCGGTCTAAGCTTCTCACTATACTAAACTGAATTCACAACAATTCAACACATCAATTTGTGGTTCAGTTTTAAGCATTTGGAATTTTTAATATTTGGAACAGTTACGAAGTTCAATGGTAAATCGATGTTTTTTACAATTTAATGGACGAAACAGAACATGAAATCTACAACGTATACTACGACAATTGGCTTCTTGTCAACGAAGAACAAAATAAAATAGTATAACGCCCTCTGGAGTGAAAATTTTCTTTGAACTGAACAGATGATCACACGAGATGGGAAACACTGGACTACATAACTAGATTTTTGATCAATGGAAGCTACGCTTGCTCTATGTACCATTTGAAGTTTTACAAAAGCATGTACTATTTGTTTAATTTTTAAGGTAGTATTTTCCACTAAGGCTATTTTCCACTATAAATGAATTCTTTTCGGTTTTTATTATGAAAACTATTAGACCAAAATTGAAGAACCGAGTATCAAGGGAATAATTTAAAATCCTTACTGACATCCTTTTTAATAAACATTGTGAAAATTACATGGCCTAGCAGTAGTAAGGAGGCCGCAAAGTAAACAATTTGTTCGTATTTTGTCTATTTGATTATCTTTATAATCTAACATCAGCAAACAGGCTGAAATCAAACAACGGCGAACAGATTACATTGCAAATTAAATAACTCCGCTACGTAATTAATGCCAATTCAAAAACGAATTCATAACAAACTAAATAAATTGAACTAAATTGTGTCATCTCTGTTTCTTTTTCAATCTATGTAAATAAAAGTTCAGAGCGTGTTTGTACATCGAATACATTCGTCCCATTTCAAATTAAATAATGACATTGCAAATTAAATAACTAGCTCCTAATTTACGAAGGGACCGCTATAGCCCGGTTGGAAAAGTAACGGACTACCAACCGGAGGGTTGCGAGTTCGAATCCAACCAAAGACCGTCGTGTACAAAGGGGGCTGGTGCACGTTAAATCTGGTGTGGCCTCAAATGTCCTCACGTTTTCGTGGTGTGGAAGTTTGGAGAGTGGGGTGCCAGATCAGGTGTGACATTGTCATCTGACTGTGGTTCAAAAATTACGTAGTGCTGTCCTCGAATCTTTGTGTTGCTCCAGTGCGGCTTTAATTCAAATACATACCTAATTTATGAAAGAGCAGCACTATCCTTTAGTTTCCTATTTGTTTACTCGAAAGACGACAAAGACCAAACTTTAAAAATAATTAATGCCAATTATTTTCAAAAACGAATTTATAATAAACTAAATAAATTGAACTGGAAGTGTGTCATTTGTGTTCTATTTTCCAATCTATATAAATAAAAATTCCGTGCTTGTTTGTATGGAATATATTCGTCCCATTTTGACTTAATTATCCGATGTGGGCCATTTAAAGCAAAATAAATGGTTTCCGCATTTCGTGTCTACTCGTACTACGTTTAAACGATTGGATGTATTTCCATGAAATATGCATTTTGAATACACAATGACATGAATTAGTTACTCAGCAGTTTGGTTTTACATTTTGTGTTGTGTTTGCGCAAGTATCA
The DNA here is from genome assembly GCA_933210815.1 of Meta bourneti. Lineage (NCBI taxonomy): Eukaryota > Metazoa > Arthropoda > Arachnida > Araneae > Tetragnathidae > Meta > Meta bourneti. The sequence continues at coordinate 20,226,825 of OW119928.1, forward strand.
CATAAGAAAATTCAATAATCTTCGTAAAATGTTATACTTGTTATAACACATGGGACTTAATGTTATTTAACTTTACTGTCTGCTGATGAGTCATGTTAATCCTATATATTTAATAACTATAGATTTTTTATTTCACCCATGCGCTGAAATTTCTAACATCATATATATGTTTAGCCTTTATATAAAGAATATTGAACAAATCGTCATAACTCTCTTAGACCATATTGATGGAATTCAGAATTGTAAATGTAATGGATTATAAGCGAATTTAGCTCGTTTTCGTCTCAAGTAAATTTTGTAAATTTGAAAAACATTGAAAATATTGTTATTAAAATTATTTTCTACGAGGACAACCCTCCTGGTGATTGTCTCGACGAGATATCAGAGGTAAAACTAACAAGATCTTGATGGACGAGATATCTCGTCATTAGAAGAAAACTGACTGGATCGTGATCTCGTCATCATAAATAAAATCGGAAATATCTTGATGACGAGATATCTCGTCATTAGTAAAATTGGTCAGATCTTGATGGACAAGATATCTTGTCGAAATCACTTTGAGGGTTAAATGACAGTTATATTTTTCTATAAAGGAGAAATTATTCTGATCCCTTCTCTGTAAATCTACATTGAATTCATTCAACCCGAATCGCTCGGGGTAATTTTTATTTATTTAATTGTTGTTACTCTACAGAAAAATATTCAATTTACAGAGAATAAAAAATAGGTGATAAAAAATGCAAGAAAAAGACATACACAAATATAGTTAGATAAGTGACAAAACAATTCGTTGAAGAACAATATTGCGGGGCCGCAGGTAGCCCGTTTGGTAGAGTAGCGGATTAGCAACCGGTGGGCAGGGACGAAACTAGGGGCCAGACGGGGCATGTGCCCCGGGCGCCGGATTGGGGGGAGGACGCTTAACTGGCCGAGTATTTTTTTTATTATAGATAATTTACGTATGATAAAAAATGAAGAGAGGGAGCGCCAAGGCGAGTTCTTGCCCCGGGTGGAAACCAGCCTAGTTACGTACATGCGGGTGGGTTTCGAGTTCGAAACTAGATCCAACGAAAGACCGTCGTGTTCGTGGGGGCTAGTGCACGTTAAATCTGTCGTAGCCTTAAATGTCCTCACGTTGGCTGGTGTGTAAGTTTGGAGAGTAGAGCACCATCTCATGTGTTGACCTCGTCATCCCACGGTGGTTCAAAACTACGAAGTGTTGTCTTCGGATCTTTCCCTTCAGGGTTGATCCCGGACCGTAGCCCGTTGTGTTGCTTTAGTGCGACGTTAATTCAACTATCTACCTACCTTGACACATATTGAATTGAAATCATTATAAAATACATCAACCTCGACGAAAGAATTATACAGTTTAAAAAATCTGTTTGTTGCAAAACTGTTACATAATTCTTTATCAAAGGTGTAACAACAAATAATTTAGTTTCTGGTGGTATACCTGGGGACGGTAAAATCAATACAAGAAACTAGAAAAGGCTAGTTTATAAATGTAATATCGCAAATAATATTACCTTGCAGATAAAATGAGCCAAATTAATAGGATTAAGCATTCATTTATTAATGAATGAATGTTTTAGAAGATACCAGTTCGACTTTCGTGTTATTATAAAACATTGTAGTCATCTCGCAATGTCACGGTCAAGTCAGGCTAACAAAAGCAAGACATAAATAAAGTAAATCGCATGTCAAGTTCCTCGTCCAATTAGAGGAACATATCCGTGTGTCTATTTCCGATCAAAATCCTTTTCTGCTAAAAAAATTACTTCGTGCTGGAGGATTAGAGAAATCGATTGTTCACCAACATCGATTTCCAATTGAATTCAATTTCGTGTTGTTGACGGAGATACGCTTGACGGGATTTTAATATGGAAAGAAAACCCAAACACAGTTTGATAATTATTTGCGAGAAACTGTGGAACATTTTTATCATCCACTCGTGAAGAAATAAGATGGCGTGACCAGAAGTTCGCTTCCTGCACGTTTCATATGTTCCAGTTCTCCATCGTCCAATCATGGCGATGGAAGATGACAACAGAACATTGAAATATGTAGAAGCGAGCCAATCAGGACTCTGGAAGATTCCTAATCTCGCCGCATCAGTTTTTCGATACGAACCGCACGAATGTTGTGAGGTTTTTGGAAAGAATTATACCTGTTCTGTTTGAAACTTGATGGATTTTTGCTTATTCCTCCTCTCATTTTTTCCTCCTGTGACTGGCACGTTAACTTCAACCGCAGGAGATTATCTTCGTTCCTTGGCCTGTTCATGTACCATCCAGTTCTGGAATCTCATATTTTACTGCATTATGGTTTTCTATGAGTTGGACCGACTCTTCCTTTAAAAATTGTTGGCAATGGCTGAAAATGGATTTATGTCGCATCCTAACTCTCCGATTCCTGAAGGTAAGGATTCGGTTGCTATTATTTTGGCGTTTTTATTCTATCGATCCTTTGACAAGTTTTAACGGACCATGATATGCCATGTTTTTATTCTCGCATAGAGTTTTCATAAACATGTTACCGCGACATAATATTGGTATGATGAACATGTTTTCATAATGAATGTTTTTATTCTAGTGTTCTGGTTGATTTTTTTCCGGTACCTTTCTGTGCATATTTTTATTCCTTTGTCAACAAAAGAAAAGTGAAATTTATGTGCAATTTTCGGATGAAAATAACGACTTGACATTTGGGGAAAATAAATTTTTGGTTAAAATCTGGGAAAGCGAATTGGAAGACATCTCCTTTTGGGGAAGCAACTGTTTCATACTTTCAAATAGATTACATGCTTGCTAGGTTTTCGTTATTGCTAATGCAATATTATGCGCAAAAGAGCTGCTTTGGTCTACATTACGTCTGGATCTACTAAAATAGATACGAAAAGTACTCATATTTTATAAATATCTTCGAAATTAGTACGGAATGTTCTCATTATGAAAACTCAAATAGAAGAAAGTGTGCAAGTGATTAAAAGCATTTCAAATCAAATAGTCGAAAGTTTAATTTTGCTGAAGAAATAAATGAATGTAAATGTACAAAAAAATAACTACTTTTATTGCACTCTGAGCGTTTTGGGAACTGAGTTTAAAAGAAATTGATATGCTTATAAACTTCAGCTTTAACTCATAACTAGAATATAATATAGACTGAACTGAAACATTTTATTGTTACCCTGAATACTTAGTACTTATTACAATCCAGTCCATCATTAGGTTCATTTCTAGTATTTGTTTCCGTGTTTAAGTGTTGAGGCATAAATTCAATACATCATGTATTTCATCAATCAATTCAAAGTAATTAAGTAATCAATTCAAAGCAGTTGTGAAAAAGTTGTGCATAGTGTCATAGAAATAGCTTGAAGCATGCTAATTCATCTAATTTAAGTGTCGCCATCTAATTTAAGTTCATATTCGAGAGTCCCATGAAAATCATAAATTTTTCGAGAGAAAATCTAATAATTTTGGGACGAAGCAAAAATGAATTTAAAACTGCTTAAGCTGCTCAAGAACAAAATTTATTTTCATCATATCCAAAAGAAATAATCATAACACGTCCAATTAAATTTGCGGGGGAAAATAGGACAGCACGAGGAGTTGAATAACATAAGTTCTCACTTCAGTCAATTGTTCAAATATCACCGAATGCTCAACTCCGAGAAACCTATCTTCTGACATAACAATCCGAAACCGTATAAACCGAAACCTAAGCAAGCGCTATTAATTAAAACATTCACCAATAGATGGCGCTCTGTTATTTTCCATTTGATATCCGAAATACTAATCCGATGTCAACAGAAAAACTTATTTGAAATTGAATCTCAACAAAATAAAATTTCAAAAGTTTATTTAAATTTAAATGTAGGTTTAACAAGGCTAAGCATTTTTCCTGTTTTGTTTACGTTTAAGTTTTCTGGGCTTTAAAAAAGACAATTACTTACTTGCCGAATGGCAACATTTCTGTCGTGCTCTAGAAGCGTCAAATCAAAGATCAAAACAACAAAAACAGCTTATTTGACTGGTAACGTTTACTGCAGTGCGGTAAGCGTATCCTTTAAAAATCGGACATTTAAAATAATTTTTAATATGACGGTACCATGAAATGTAAGTTCTTTTGTTTGTTCTTGAAATTTTTGTGTGAAGTATTTATGTTTGTTAATGATTTAGCGATGGTGTAACCGGCATTGTCAAAGCAGTAAGTTTGACCTTTCGAGAGAAATATGTTGTGTTAAAATCGAGTTATGTGTTGAACAGTTTGATGGAGATCCAAATTTTAGTGGAAAGGATGAAAAATTTCGTGTTTCAATTACTTCGTATTTTCAACATATGGTCTAAACTTACTACGAATGTCTTCCATATTGATTGCTGAAAACCGCGCGTGTACATATTTAATTTACTCCTGTATCTCAAACCATTCCTTATTTTTAATTAAAATAATTTTGCTTTTAATTTGAGGTTTTGATCGATTTTTAAAATTTATTCAATTTTAAAAATCGATCGTTTATAATGCTACTCTTATTGATTGCCCTTCATGTATGTTGACATTGCATTTTCTGTTTTGAACAGTTTCAATGATCTGCAGATAAAATTGTAACGGTTTGATTAATGTTACTTAATAGCTGTATTTCAAAAAAAATTTCGATGAAGTGTTTTCTGCAAAAATAATATATTAATTGTAAATGAGGATTATTTTATGAGTTCTTGAAAATTTTCTACATAGTCTAAAACATTATTCGCAGAGTTATTAAAATTAACTCTTCTATATTTTTTATTTTAAAAAATTCGACGTTCTCAACGTTCTCAACAATGGCTAAAATAAACTAGCAAACAAATGAGACACATTAATTAAAGCAATTTTTTAATTCATCTTTTTGAATTTTTATATATCATACACTTTTATATCATCAGCTTATGTTAAATATAAATTTGTAGTGAAGTGTCACTTTCAATGATATCTAAACGAAATCACTTGTCATATCTTATTTTTATGTAGGAAGTATTTGTAAAATTATGCTCACTCTGCAGAATTTTTGTGTACTGTTTATATCAGCTGATTACATCACATTTAATGAATTTCAATTTTAAATATTAATAAAAATTTTATTAGATTTATTTTTGTTACTTCAAAATCATGTCTGATGTACTTAAGTTTTAAAAATAAAGTGTACAACTCTTGCGAAACATTATTCTTATAACTAAAAATCAAATTTTAAATACATGTGTGACATGAAATTTTTATGCTTGGTATAGAAGTTGAGAAATTTGACTTTAACGTGTCATCTAATGTAGGTTTAGTTGAATTTTGGTTGATACAATTGAAAATTGAGCCTTTTATATCAAATTAATAACCACAATAAGTACTTAGCTAGCAAATAAATTCTAAATTTTCTTAATCTTAATGTAAACTGAGGCTTGAAGACTTGCTAATTTGGTATGTTTTGTATCTTACTGGTGAATATCACCTTTTTAAAAATGAACTGAACCCAGTGTCTAGTGGACTGCACTGCAAAGGAAAGCCAGACCCAGCAAGTTTCTACAGTAATTTTTAAATTTTCAAATCTTTCATGTCTAACTGGAATTTTTATCTGACACAAATACTTGAAACAAATGTGCTCCTATCCTATTCTTTAAACTTTTACGTACAGTTGAAAAAGTTATTCTAAGTAAAAAATTAAGTTTTTATTGTGATTAAGTAAATAAAATGTTTGAATGTATAATTGCAATTAAGTATAAATGTATTTATAATTATTTTCTGTGTACCTTCTTTCCACCTTTCTTTCACATTCTATTGGAGAAAAATAATAAAATTTAAGGGTTATTTATAGAAATCAATTTAATATTTTGATGTAAAAAATAATTTGCTTCATCTATTTGATACAAGTTGCCTGGTGATTATTAGGGATTTTTGATTATTTAAGATCTATCATTGTAAGAAAATATAAAGCATTTTATTTAGGTATGACAAGGTTTTGCTCCCACTATGATCTAAAAAATTATTTAAGCTTTTAAGTATTAATAATTAGAATAATGCAGGATTCCCCTTCGCTTTTTTTTATCAACAGACATTTATTTAAAAGAATTATTCTTTCAATTGAGTTAAAAAATTATGAATTATGTTTTTTTTTAATATAGAGTAATAAAAAAATTCATTTTAACATGAATTTTTTTTAAATGGGGGTAAGCTTTAATTACAACTAATGTGGTATTTGTGTGTGGATGACTTATATATTTCTCTTTTTGTAGTTCTAAAGGATTCTAGAACACATGTGATTGTTAATTTTGTAGTTTTCACAAAAATATGTTTTGCTGTTCATGGAACAAATTCTTATGTAACCTACTAAAATTCAGGTTACAATAATTATAATTTATTTCAAAGTTGTTACTAATTTGATTTTAGACATTTAAAAGTCACGCAAGTCTAAGTTTTTAGTGTAGGTTAAAATCAAATAAGTGCTTATTATTCCTCATGAACTATCGTTTTAATTTTGATACATTAACTTATCATATTTAAGTAAGTGTTAATGTATGTATTGATATTTTTGTTCTAGTTCATGGGAGAATATTTTTATGTAACTCTCACACAACTTTTTAGTATTAGAATCAGTACACATGACAATGCACCATTCATCATGTCCCAGATTATTATATTACAAAGAAAAGAAATCTTAAATTGGAACTTTTAGCATATCGCGTTCTGGTTAAATTGATATTTTAAAAAGATTAAGAAACAATTCTGTTTTCGCAATTGAATATCATTAGTTCCAAACTTTGCAATGCATACACATCTGGCTAGATTGTATGTATTTTGATCACTACCGACAACCCAGAAGCTAAAGTCATTCCTTATTAGTCGAATGAATTTGGATATTATTTGCAATATTTGTAGCGGTTATTTGAAGGTTTGTTTTTTCAGCTTCAAACGAAACCGTTTGACGTTATCTCTTTCTATTTTCTTTTCGCTTGTTAGAAAATCAGTTAGGTTATCAGTAGGTTACTGGCAACAGCTGGAATAATTGTTGACAGATTTTTAACGTCTGCTTTATTTTTGAGAGTAAGTAGTATTTGTATCCTTTTAACTTGAGGTAGATATTTTAATTAACGTCACACTGGAGCAACACAATGGGCTATTGGTGACGGTCCGGGATCAAACCCAAAGGAGGACAACACCACGTAATTTTGAACAACGGTCAGATGACGACCTTTTAACTTGAATTTGCATGGTAATTTCATTTGATTTTCCGTGTCCTCAAAATAATTACTACTCATACTAAAAAGTAATTGGTGCAAATAACGTTCCTGCTAGCAGGTGTGATTAAACACAAACAACGAACTTCCCGGAAAAAATGGTTCGACAATGGTGCAAGTCATTCTTAAACTAGTGATAAAAGGAATTAATTCATTGAAACAATCTGCGACTTAAAAAGAGAAAAATTTGAAAAAATAGTCTTCAATGTAAATATTGTGTAAACGGGGCTGGTACACGTTAAATCTCGTGGTCTCAAATGTCCTCACGTTGGCGTGGAAGTTTGGAGAGTGGGGTGCCAGCTCAGGTGTTGACCACCGTGGTTCAAAATTGCGAGGTGTTGTCCTCGGATCTTTACCTTCGGGATTGATCCCGGACCGTCCCAATATCCAATTGTGTTGCTCCAGCGCGACTTTATTTAACTACCTACCTCAATGTAAATATTGGGTCATCCGGAAAGTTCTTCGGTTTTTAAAATCGAAACGCGCTTTCTTATTACTATTTTGCTACCGTTGATAAGGAATGACCTTGATTGAAGCAGATGTGTAAATTCGGTCTTTTCTGCTTTCACTGCATAATTCTAGCTTGTGTTGTGGCACAATTTTTGTTTCACTGCAGTGCTAAGAATGGAGAACCAAAAAGTTCATTTTCGTCATATTATGCTATTTTATTTTAAGAAAGGAAAAAATGCTGGTCAGACTGCTCGTAAAATTTGTGCTGTATATGGACAAAGTGCTGTTTCTGATGACACAGTTCGAAGGTGGTTTGATAAATTTAAGCGCGGAAATTTCAGCCTCGAAGATGATGCCCGCTCTGGGCGACCATCCTCTGTAAACGAGGACCTATTAAAAGGTGCCATCGCTGAAAATCCACGTTACACAGTTCAGGAACTATCACACAGATTAAATATTCCAAAAAGTACAGTTCATGATCATCTGAAGAAGATTGGGTATGTAAGCCGCTACAATGTATGGATACCCCATACTTTAACAGAATATTCTTGCTCGAATTTCGGCATGTGATTCTTTGCTGAGACGAAATGAAGAAGCTCCTTTTTTGAAACGGCTCATTACTGGAGATGAGAAGTGGATTCTATCGTTACCACCGAGAGTGGTAACGATTCTATACAATAATGTTACATGAAAAAGATCATGGGGTAAGCCAAATGAACCTCCCAAAAAAAGTAATGCTTTGTGTATGGTGGGACTACAAAGGAATTGTTCATTATGAATTGTTGCCACAAAAATCAGACAATAAATTCGGAAAAATACTGTTCTCAAATGGCAGTATTAAAAACAGAAATCGAAGCAAAGCGGCCAGAACTGACCAATCGTCGTGGTGTTGTCTTCCAGCATGACAATGAATGTCAAAGACTTATTGAATATGACTGGGATGTTTTGTGTCATCCCCCATATACACCAGACTTTGCCCCCTCAGATTTTCACCTCTTCAGGTCACTTCAAAATTCTCTGAACGGCCTGGAGTTCAATTCTTTGGAGACTGTCAAACAGCACCTCGATAACTTCTTTACAAATAAGCCTAATGACTTTTTTAAAAAGGGATTTTTCCAGCTGCCGGAAAGATGGCAAAAAGTCATAGAACAAAATGGTGCTTATGTGATTCAATAACATTTTCTTAAGTTTTTGTACTGCTTCGTTGGTATTTATCAAAAAACCGCAGAACTTTCCGGATGACCCAATATAACAATTTTCTACTTAATTATTTAGCCAAGCATGTGCCAAAATAATTGCATTCTTAAATATTTTAACTGTTGTAAGAATTCAACTACATTCTTCCTGAAAATTATCTGTTTTAAAACTTTTTACATTGGGGCCGCCAGTAGTAGTCAGTGAATTTACCTATTGGCTGAGCCATGGGAGTTGTAGGCGACGCAGGTTCTATTCCTGAATCTTATCCATGATGTATTTCCTCTCATCTGTGGCAGTAAAACTTTCTTGTGCTCATGTATGTCCATTGTTTGATGTTGCTTGTACTTGTGATTGGCCAAATATGGCTCTTGCGCCTTAAAACCCAACCAACCCCACTTTTTACTTTTTAGCTTTGCGATTTAAGTTTTCCAATAATGGACAAATCGAGAAAAATTTTAACAAGCAATGGAATACCGAACACTATCACTTGGAATAGTTGCAATTTTTTATAACACGGAAGTTGTGTTCCGGTTCGTTGCGATCCGAACTGTCTCTTTCGCTCTATCAATTGGATTATGAATTGGATCAACATCGAATCGATTTCAGACTCATGCTTTTTCAATCTTGATATAAGGGTTGGTGTTTGTTGATTTTGATATGTTTCATGTATATGAGAGGGATTTTCAATACAAACAAACCAGACAGAAAAAGAAATTCCGCGTTATTATTATTCTGCTCTCGTGATACATATCGGGGTTACCTTAAAATGTAGTTTATCATCTTTTTGGCGTTTTATATAATTGTTTGGGGCCGCCGTGACTCAGTGGGTATGCCCACTGCGCTAGCAACCTTCGAGTTGTAGGCTGCGCAGGTTTGATTCCTGTGAGGTGCATTCCTCCCTGGGTGTTTTCTCTCTTCTGTATCTGTAAAGCTTTCACTGTGGTGTCAATTACTTGATATTGTATGTCTTGTGTCAATTACGCGATATTGTATTGTGCCTGGCGCAGCATGGCCAAATATGGCCCTTCGCCGTGAAACCCCCAAAAAACCAAACCAAACTTTATCTAATTGGTTTTGACCAATCAACTATCACAATATCAATTCGGTATTTATTCTTAGGAATTTTTATTGGCGAAGTGCTGAAATCGCATTCGAAAAGCAAGCCAACTGACGTCACGTTCAGAAACAAAGCATGGCCGCAGAAACCCTGCCTTCACCTTTATTTAACGTAACAAAAATTACCTGTCACACATGCCAATCCAAATCGTTGTGCAAACCACTTGAGTGAGGTATAATTTTCCCACAGGCTGCATGTAAAATAGTGTTCTGAAAATAAAATAATTATAATGTATTTCATTCGATCAACATAGGTTATTTTATCTTTGCCTGCGACCACTAATTTATAGGTCTACAACAATGACCGAATCGTTTGGTTTCGTCAGAAACTTTCTTAATTCATTTTGAAAAGTAAAGAACGGATGAAATTCTGACATTTAGGACAAAGGAACAAATATTGACAGTCGAAAAAGACGTTTTCTTCCGAAATCTACACATTTCTCCGTTTGTTTCCCAAACAGCCCTTTTGCATCAACTTTTCGGTCTTTTTAAACAATCATTCCTTTCGAATATAACTCATTCCTTACTAGCCTTCCCTTCGGTCTTGTGCTAAGATAATTTTGGGATGATCAATTTAAAAATAAAACTGTTTAGTTTTTATTTACGTATATTGGTTTTATCGGCTTCAAGACATTTTTCTTTGTTTTATTCGCATCTCTATTTACTTTGCTTCTAATTTGTGTCGTGGTTTTAAACGTGTTTAGGCGGGCCGCAAAAAATATCGTTCCGGGCCGCGTGTCTATTCATCCTAGACCATTTCTTTACCCTCTTGGATTTTTCTCAAGATAAGAAAAAATTTTATTTCCCTATTTCCTAATCACGTCGGAGGTACCCTTCCGTTTCGCCCTCGCCTGCTTTTTGTTTTTTTTTCCTCTCGTATTTGGCGACTAGTGCCTTTAGAAAGGCACTAGTCGCCGGCATATGTCCCCTTGCGCCACAAAACCAACCTAGTCGACGGCTGTGAACGGTGTTCTGCGTATGCTCGTGGACGATTCTATTTTCGACAGTGGGTACATGCTGGAAAGAGTGATTTAATTCGATTCCAGATTGACACTTCGCTTCGATTCATTTCCCCCCTTGGTTTAGGCGATATGAATGAGAACAGGCTTCGAGATGGAAATTTGAATATCCTTTTTCGTGTTTCCTTTTTTCTTGTTTTTTGAGCGCTTCATTGCATTTCCATTAAAATTCGTTGCTACCATAAAGAGATTTGTTTTAAGGTTATTTTTATAATTATTATATTATTGTTATGATTATTTTTTGTCTAAATTAAAATTTGTGTTTTTAACTTGAATGAACCTGAGATAATTTGTTGCCGGTATATGCTATTGACAGATACACAAATTGTATTCTCAAACCTAGTTAAAATATTACCAGGACGACCCAATGATGTATTTATTCCACACAGGTGACATTTATTCGTTTTTGTATTGGATCTATCGTAAACAAACTTGAGAAAGAAGTGAAAGTTATCAGATTTATTTATGAAGGATACCTAACACAAATACAGGTTGAACAGAAAAAGTAAATAAACACTTTTGAATTTAGTTCAACTGTTGCCATTTAACAAACACTTAATTTCATTGCTTTCAACAACCCCTCAATTAAATTTCAGTTCAACTGTTGTTTTTATTCCATCAGACACTTTAAAGAACACTTCTCAGGTCTGCAAGAAAGCATTGTGTACATCAAAGCAAAAGTGACAAAATTTCAGTTCTGTTCTCATTTTTAGTTCAAATTCTAAACACGAATTCAAAATGCAAAACAAAAACACGCCCAGTCATCTCAGTTTACCGTTCCCCCTCAATTTTGAAGACATTTTAATTAGAACAGACTCCAAGACAAGTAAATAAACAATCAACTTCTGAACTGAGTTCTTGAAACAAGTTACGAAAGAATCGAACAGAAGAATCGATTCACTTTTCCACAGCCATTCTCTGGAAAGATGCACTAGTGAGTTTGGCGTAGCTTGGCCAAATATGTCCCCTTGCGCCACAAAACCAACCTAATCACCCGTCGTTGTTTAGAAACCGAGATTAACCATGCGAGATGCTGTGCCATCGATTTACTTTTTTAAATTTGAATGTTTTGCACTTCCAACTGTCTTAGTGCTATCCAAAGCTCCAGATACTTTTAGAAAACAGTTACCGACTAAACATTTCCTATTTCCTTGTGGTGTTTACATTTATTTAGACTGAAAGAAAAGTTTTCTTCGTTGGCGTTTGTAAAACAATGTGACACTGCATCTCGTCTTGCCTAATTTAACATGAAATAGCTCTGAACATCAGTTTCAAATGCATGCTTTGTTTCAGAGTTCCTGTCTTCGAATCATTTGACACATTTGTTCAGTGATGCAGTGTCTAAATTTCTAGCAGTGTGATAATACTCGATTTTTAGAACTACCTTTCCTACTGCGATCCAAATGATTTGTCAAATCGACCAATCCTTTTTAAAATTTTACTTCCTCATAACTAATAGAATGAGAAAGTAATTTCCAAATTATTTGGTTATAGAATTTGTAAATACCCGAGTATATACTTATATCTCCCAGGTAGTGAGAATGTTCTTTGTTGTATTTCCTTTCCCAATTTTCTTTCCCTTTCGCTATTCTTATTAGCTCTCGTGTCTCAAAACATGACTGGTAAACGACAAACCAAACCTTTCCTCTTCACTTTGCTTTAACTTCGCTTATCCGCTTTTGGACCTTGCGTTATGTTGACAAGCAACTCAACTTTACTTTGTCATCTACGATTAATATTGAGGCTTTTGGAAGAATGATTCCGGTGTTTCTTTATAACCGTGTATGAGGGATTTTCAGTGTAAACAAACCAGACTGGTCTGCGAAGGTTTTACTTCTGCTGTCCAAATACTCGCATAATACGTATCGGGATTACCTTAAAATGTACCTTATCGACGTTTTGGCAACATTTGGCGTTTAATCCAATTGCTGTTGCCATTCAACTATCATGTCAATTCAGAATTTGTTCTGTGGAATTTTTATTGGATATTATTAATCAATAAAGAAGACCTCAAGAGCGCGAATTAATTTATTTAGACATTAGAAGACCGAATGTTTTCAAATTCCGAAGCTGAACTCCGTTTTTATGTTCGATGCCATTTTTTTTTTCATTCCCCATGGGCTTGGAGGTGACCGCTTCGCAACCTTCACGTTATCGACCCGAGCATTCTGTGATAGTCTCGCCGATGTAGAAGGCTGCACCTCAAATTTAAGTCTGTTAACACAGCTACCAAATGAAAAAGTTGCATAACTATAGCGTTTGCCTTTCGTTTAACAGACGTGCTGCAAGTATTAGTATTCTCTGACTTTTAACATTGCAGTGCACTCTTATGTAATTTCTGTTGGTTGGGATTTAATGACGCAATGATCATATTTGGCCAAGCAACACTCGCTCTTGATTTCGCAAGTTTGACAGACTTATAAATAATGCTCAGAAAACCAAATCTGGTTGAATTCTTTTATCCTCATACTTTGGTGTATACAATTGTGAAGGAAGAAATCTACTTGTGTTTTGGAAAAAACGTTTAAAGATTTATTCTCATTTATTTTCCTTGCTGCGATAATTGTGTGCAGCTCTTGTTAAAATTTCAGTTCTTCATATTAAAACGGTTTTTTACTTATGAATCGTACATTTTACTGTGTTAACTAACATCCATAAGAAAACAACATAGATGATATAGTTAAAACGCTTGATTGGCCTTCATACCGGAACTGAAGATACCGGAACCTCAAGGAGGTTGTTTCTTCGATGATGATCAAAAGGTGTTTCTTTGTTTGAAGTTTTACAGTTCTTAATCTCATGTTTTTCATCGCCAAAGACATCACTAGAAATTAACAATCATTTGTTTTATTAGTCAGTATTATTGTTATCAAAATCATTATGTTGTTATTGTGGAATTAATGATGACAGGTAGAAAAAAGTCGTTCAAGATCGTCGTAGGTATCTGGCATTACAAGCTTGTTTTATTTTGTTTTAATGTAACGAGTTCTTAAAAGCTTTATGTGAGAGTTTTCTCAATTATATTACCTACGTGCTGTCCATGATAATGCTTCCTAGAAACAAACCGCTATAATAATAGGCAGTTTTCGCTTAGTGGTGCAACGGATATATTTTCTGTCTTGTTCTTTTTAGTGTGGGATTCCACAATTTCAAAGACTTCCTTTGCAAGAACCAAAACTAAAATCTGCGGCTACACTTGACTTCAAGTTTCTTCAATAAGTAAAATTACCACGGAAAATATAGCTAATTAATGGTATATACTCAATTTAAGGAGCAACTGTATATTAGCATGTTCCATCCTTATACTATGCAAATTGAAATCCCAACAAATAATGTTCGAGTTCAATAAATCATATTCTTCGTACCATCAATGCGTAAAAATTATGAAAATTAGATTTTTGACAGAAAATACTTTTTACTGAACACGTAAAGTAAGACGGGTTTTTTTAGCTGCTTGAAACTTATATTGCAGTTTTTAACCAACCTCTTTGTGAGAATGATTTACATTTTTATTATAATATTGAATAATTCATATATCTTAGCCTTTGTCGAATCAGTTCATGCATTTATCACGAGTATTTTGTCATATTTAAGTATAGCCTCTCCAACAAACATGTTCCTTTGAGGAAAATATTTCTATAAGTTCTTGAATGCAGGGTATTCTCTTTGGCAATAGAACAAATGGAAAGCGTGATAAAATTTAATTTTTATTTAAATATTTATATCCCATTAACAATTCCAAGAATATTTTTATCTTGATATCTTTGTGGAATATCTTGTTTTTAATACTTGTTTTTAATTCTTTTTTGTTTCCACTTAGCAAAAGAATATCAATAAAAATAAATACATAAATTAAAATATTAATAAAATCTTGCGAAATCTATATCAAATTTGTTCTTTTAAATGAATATTATTGTCTGATAAAATATTTTACTTTTGAAAAATATCGTTTGGTATAATATATTTTTGGTATTTCACTCAATACTTTTTTAGTCCCCGAGAATTTAGTTTTGGCTGCTAACATGTACAATTGCAATTTCTGTTTCGTAGAAACTTTGTACTGCGGTGGAATATTACTTCAATTCATAGTTCGTAGAACCTTAAGAAAAGGCAGTTTTGTTTGGAATCAATTCGTTGAACTCGGAACAATTGGCCTAACCACTTTCTCTTGTTCTCAGAACTTCTACGAGTCGGTAACTCTCAATTCTGCTAATTTGATCTGCATTCTCTCTGACCTTTGGAAAGTGATTTCTTAATTACTCAACGATCACGTAACTGACTGGGATTCATTTTGTTCAAGTTGGCAAAAGGGTTTCCTTTCTTCTGGCTTTCCTTTATATCATTGCTTGTCGGTAGGGTGCCCGAGCAATACTGTTGCTGTCTGCTTGAAAAGTGGATAAGTTTTTATTCTGGTCTAATGAAAAAGATTTGAGGCGGAACTTAATACAGGCACTTGGGCAGCGGAGCGTTCAAGCGTGCAATAGTTTTTGTGTGTGGTTTCTCACTTTGGTCACATCGGAAACAAGCGTTAACCTGCTGTTTTGCAACACTAATGCATTTTTTCGTTTTGCACTGCGCGCTTTAAAAAATGTTTGTGTTGCGTTTGATCTTTTTTCGCTCTCGTATACGAGACTGATTGTTGTGAGTATAGTGGAAAGGTTGTTGGCGCTTTCTCTTCGCAATTCAACTGATACAACAAAAATTATGCACTACACTTTCAATCATTGTAGATGTTATTTAGGTAATGAAACTTGTTATCTAGAGTAAAAAATATGTGTAAAACTTAAAAATGTGACTAATAAAGATTAAAAACCCGTGAAAAAAATTGGTAGGTTGTGTCGAGGACACAAACCGTAGTTTTGACATGAATACTCGGCCCTGATGTTGTATTTTGGATTGAATGAAGCAGACATAGAAAGTTTGAACGATTGTTTATTGTGAATATTCAACAATTTACAGTTTGAGCGATTAAAGTTCAGTTTGATATTAATTGTTGTCCAATATTTATTGAAAAGTAGTTCGCTAGCTTTCGAATGACACAATTGCACAAGTCCGCAATCCAAAGTTACACTGGCCCAAAGCTCTCTCAGCACCATAGGATTTCGATATATTGCGGACCCTCTCTCCGAAGGTCATATCAGGTACGGACATCCCTTGTCTACATGATGCTACATTTATGTTCTGGGTGTTTCTTCTAGTTCTGAAATCATAAGACAAAACAGTTGGAACGTTTTTATATAACACTAGACTTTTCATGCGTGCCCCCAGTACTGTTCTAATTTTTTAAAGACGTACTCACGTCAAAAATCATCAATGGCCATTTCGTGCACAAAAATCCGTCATCAGGACAGAAGTAAGCCACGAGAGAAAAACGCGAGTTCAAATATATAGAACAGATAAAGCCATGAAAGATTTTCACATAATGCAGTACAAGCTGAAATAAATCGTATTTCACATTCAGTGGCAAAATATCAATTGATTAAAAGGCAATATTGAAAGAAGGATATTGAATGTTTACTATCATCTGTTTAGAAATTAATGGTTTAAGACCAAGAAAAATTTTACAAACCGGCATGACGTATGAAAAAGCTAATTGAAAACCTCTGGTGAAAGGTCGAAAATCTTCAAACCGTCATTCGGAAATAAACGAAGGTCCGATTGTAGCTGAATACGAACATTGGAATTTAACTCCGTCCATATCGAATTTCAAGACGAGGCGGTCGAAAATTTCTGTGTTCCTAAGCAAATCTCCTATGAATCCAAATGGGTAGAAAAATTTGCCTTGTAAAGATTGAAATCCATTATGTGAAGACTGAGTTATACAGGTTAAAAGATTAACTTGTCTTATATTGAAGATTCACGCCAATATGTATCTCACAATTGAATACATTTTCCGTGTCAAACTGCATTAGAAATATGGCGATTCATTGAAAATTTTCATGAAATACATTGGTAGTAAAAGGTTTTGGCTACTGAAAAGGGCTAGAATGAAGTATCTTGACCATTCAAGTATTATTAAAGCAGATAAATATGGATTTTTATTGGGTTTTTTAATTTGGTTTGATTTTTATTTATTTTCAATTTTTAGTAAACTTAAAACTCAAAGAAATTAGTTTTCACCTTGAATGGTCTTTTTCAATGGGTCTTTAGTTTACAAGAAATAGCATTTATAGAAAATAATAACGCCTTGGTAACTAAAAGAAGGTAGGGGTTAATGTATTGTAGCTTTTGTGATCGTATAATTGATTGTGTTCATCTGGATGCCTTTGAATAATTACGAGTCTTTAGGAATGAGAAATGTTTGCTTTGGAATTTTAGTATTTTGTTAATATTTTGTCTGTCCTAGAACCAGAATCCTTCATGATAAAGATTAGCGCAATATTTTTTTCATTTCAAAGGCGAACATTTTTCCATTTGAGTGAGAATATTGCCAGTCTAAGGAATAAGAAATGTTTCTGTTGGAATTTTAGTATTTTGTTAATATTCTTGTCTGTCCTAGAACCAGAATCCTTCATGATAAAGATTAGCGCAATATTTTTTTCATTTCAAAGGCGAACATTTTTCCATTTGAGTGAGAATATTGCCAGTCTAAGGAATAAGAAATGTTTCTGTTGGAATTTTAGTATTTTGTTAATATTCTTGTCTGTCCTAGAATCAGAATCCTTCATGATAAAGATTAGCACAATATTTTTTCCATTTCAAAGGCGAACATTTTTCCATTTGAGTGAAAAGCTGTTACACATTGCGAAGCTGATAAGGGTGTTAAGCTCGATGTTGCTCGAGCCTGGGATTAAGACTTTAAGCGTTTCAGTTGGAAACTTGCAGCCTGGAACTACCGGAATGCAGCGATTTAGTTAATCAAGCTTGAACTATTTTCTCCTACTTCTCTCTCGCAAATGGGGTGGTTTCTGTTTGTTTTCCACACCTTCGTTGCTTTGATTTGTTTATTTTTTTTTTGCACGAACCGTGTCTTCTGAGGCTGATAGGGCTGAATGTCACGGTCTCTGGTTCCGCGTTCCCACATTTCTGGAGCTATTTCGAGACAGGTGACTCTTTTTTTCTTTTTGCTCCAGAGGGACCTCATCGGTCATTCCATCCACCCGTTTCATTTAGAACCGTATCGGCATGTCTTGAGCTCAAACGGAAAAACTTCGTGAGATTGTTGTGAATTTCTGATCCTGGTTTTGTTCTACGTGCTGTGGCTTCGGCAAAGTTGGGGTTAATTCCTACCTGTTGGCTTTTTCGTGGGAGTCGGTTCCCACCCCTGCTGTGTGGTTAGTGCCTTGGAACCTACTTACGATAATCCTGTAAGTTTTCAGTTTCTCTGTCTTTGAAATGTAAATCTTGTGGAATCTTATGGAGAAAGCATGTGTGGTTATGTTTTTGCTTGCAGATGCGACTTCAACTGTAACGGCTTTTCGTTAACGTTGCATGTGATATTTTTTTATCGGTTTGGGTTATTTATTTCTTACATGAGGTCCTGTGAAAAGGCAGTCCTTCATTTATGATCCTAAGACAAATGGGAATAGATTGCGTCAGTCCTTCAGATCTAAGATGAAGTAGAAATGATTCGTAATATTTGTTTTGTAATACTAGCAGACCCGCACGTAGTATTTACCCTTAAGTTTCTTTAGTGTATACTAGCTGAATTCCCCGGTGTTGCTCGGTTTGGATTGTTTGTAATTCATCGTAATATTACTCATTGTTATTCCTATATGAATTATAATTGTTTTTAGCCCCCTCTAAAGACCCAGGACAAATGGAACGGGAGTTAATATCTAGCCTGTGATTCCCGCAGGATTCTAAAGAATGAATGTACCAAATTTGATGTGAATTGGTCAAACTGTGATAGTAAGGATACTCAATGTTATTCATATGAGGATTTCGAATTGTTTTTAGCCCCTCTGCAGACCTAGGATAAATCGAACGAGATTAATATATAACATGTTTCCCGCAGGATTCTAAAGAATGAGTACCAAATTTGATGTAGATTGGTCTGACAGTGAACGTAAAAATACTCAGTATTATTCCTATGGGGATTTCGAATTGTTTTTAGCCCTCTGCACACCCAAGACAAATGGAACACTATCGTTGCTCACGTCTAATACCTTCTTTAAGTCCATTTGTAGTGCGTATAAGCATTTTTCATACGTCTAAGAGAAATACAATTAGTTAAAAAATATAGAACGGCGTTTTGTTTATATTTTTCTAATGTACTGTTGGCCAAATATGGCCCTTGCGCCATAAGACCCAACCTACTTTCAATTTTGTAAACCTTGATCAAATTATTCTTTCTCTAAATTATTTTAAAAATGGCCACGCATTTATTCACTTAGAACGTTTAACGTAACATTGAAGTCTGAAAAGGCCACTGCTTTTTATGGGAAGGTCAATTTTTTAAATTAATTGGTCGGCAACATGTTAAAGAAAAACTGTGCGGTACCTATGTGCGTAGGCCACCTCAGTTTTTAAACAAACCCTTCTAAGTGGCAATGCGTCCTTCATTGTCTTCCAACAATTGTTCAGCAAACGATCGCCGATTGTTCAAGGGGAAATCATTTGTTGCTACAGCTATTCATACAGTTATTCTCTTGTTATGGTTCTTGATTGCATTAGGCAACCTCATGATTGTTCGCTATTAGTTAAACTACCGGAAACTCTTACAATGTTCATGCTTCTAGGTTTTATAATTTTTATTGCCTGCAACGTTCTCTACAAGCCGACATTAGTATTTCAGAATTTTTTTTAAACAGCTGTGGGTACGTTATATTTCCAGAACCAGCGTTTCCCCATCAAATATTTCATAGTTTATACCATGGAATATCATTGTTGAAAACTCTTCACTAATGTACGTGGCACAGAAATCGACATTTTTTTGTATACTAGAGAATGACAACAGACGTATATAAACAATTTAAATCTGATCGCTACAGGATTTATTCACCAATTTTCCCGCTCATTTGGGCAACGGTAGCCCGCTTGGAAGAGTAACGGATTAGCAAACGGAGGGTTGCGAGTTCGAAACTCAATCCAACCAAAGACCTTCGTGTACGTGGAATCTGGTGTACTTTAAATCTCTTGTAGTTCCAAATGTCCTCACGTTGGCGGGGTGTGGAAGTTTGGAGAGTAAGGTGCTAGCTCAGGTGTTCAAATTGACGAGATGTCCTAGTATCTTTCACACATTCCTGATTTCATTTCTGATTACGGAAGGCAGATAGAAATCAGCACAGGATAGAAAATGTCAGCGCACTCGAAAATAGGTCTAGACGCAAAAAATACGGAATCATCTTTGGACAAATGAAGGGGATGCAATTGAAGTGAAAGTTCAGAAGCTAAATGCTAAAGCTAACAAGACTAAGGTGTGTACTTTTTGGCATTGAGTTGTTTGAAATATGAATTAACACCAGTTAGAAGTATGAAATGTTGCTCTATTTTTTTATTGATTTTGTTTCATTTGGTGGTGGTATAATAGAGAGAGAGAGAGAGAGAGAGGTATATCTCTCTCTCTCGATGCTTATATTCATTATAAATGCATTTAAATAGGTATTGTACCGTCAGTAGGCAAACAATTTAGAAAATTTAGCGCAGATGGCTATGGTTTGAATATTTTATCTACAAAATATACACCAGTGTTGGATCGAAATAATTTATCTAAAATTCCATAGTGCAGGCAACTAAAAGGCGACTTTTGCTTCTATTCTGCTTTAGAGTGAAAACGGACGGGGCTGTGTGTGACACTACCGCTAAGTTTAAGGCTTAGAATACGTCAGTGCAGCCACATGGCGAATGAGAACGAAAGAAATAATTTAGTACAATACAGTTTAAAGCATTTAATTTCATACATCAAATGTTCATATTTCGTTACAACGAATACAAATGTAACATTTCATCAGTACCGCCATATCTTAAATTACAAGTATCTACACTTTGTCATTTAATTTGCACATAAGATTTCTGGCTTCGGTGGGTATTGAAAGCTATTAGGTTTTGACAGCGGTGGTATTTTTTCTTGATAAATTTGTTCTACAATGACTACACAGCATGAAATCCTTCACATTGGACTGAGGTAACTCGTTGCAATAATATCACTCCACTGTTCCGTGACTGCCTTCAGGTCGTTAAACCAGTCTATCACAAACATTACACGAATATCCAAATTCATTGTTTATGAATACAGCACGAAAATGTCTATAAGCGTTACCCAAATTCTCTCATATTCATCGCTCCGCACATATATCACAATTGGTGCACTCGCTGTTGATGTTGATGGTTTTGGCTCATTACCTACCTCCATGGGTTCAACTCCATCACTCTATAGTGAAACGTTTATGTCTTTAGATATGCTATTTGCGTCGAACTGAGCGGCAGAAGTACTTGGCGCACTTGTATTAGCCATATGTCTACCTTGACGGTGCGACTCCTCGACTTTCCAGTGCTCCCGCCGAGCCCATTAAGCTCAGCATCAGACATCTGGGTCTTGGATTCCTCATCTCTCAATCTTTCTTCCTGTAGACGTTTGCTATAATTCTTCTGGTGTTTATTAGGCACATATTTGGACATTTTAAAAAAATTGTGCAATTTCCACACTTCGAAATCCGATATCTAAACAAGTATTACATATTTAGGTTTCATTTATATTATTATTTATAAAGCGCAAAGAGACGAAACAAATGACACCTCAAACGTCGTTCTCGCACAGAGGAGGTCGGTGCTAGACTAAATTGCGCGGCAGCTCACATTTTCGTAACTCAACTCTGCTGCGATTGCATCAGCCCATGAGGTCGACTCAAGCAAAATGGGTGTTTATAACATGTTTGTTTAATGCTCTATTGAACGCGATATCGTTCGTTTATGTATTATTTATAGTTTTTAAGTTATTAAATTTTGTGATAAACGTTTTCGTGACACTCACAAATTAAGCTCAGTTCCCCGGTTTCGAAAGTGAAGATGTATTCTATGTCAAAACTTCCATTGCGTATATATCCATTTATTTGATATTACTTGGCGCAGCTTGGCCCAAATATGGCCTTTGCCATAAAACCCAACCAACTCAAAACATCCTTCGTTTCTTTCCTATCTCTGCTCACCATCGTTGATGTGCAGTTGTGCCTTCCTTTCTAAATCTGCATCCAAGGTTGCGATACTGTTATTACAGCCATTTTGCAGGCCGCGGTATGTTTAATGTTTGGATTACACTACTCCGTTCTCCAGAGAAGCTTATAGACGGGACAGAAAAATGAGATTGCTTCATCAGTATGTTTCTGAACCTGGGAACGAAAATTTCATAGATAACTACCAGAAATGTTACTTAATCACATGTCTGACTGGAACCTGTCCGCTCTGTGACTCCAATGCAATTATGAAGGCCGCTCATTTAAAAGACTGGGTTGTCTGCTACTGCTAACACCACTTTTCTTACTTTATGGATATTTTCATGATTATTCTCACCACATGAAAAATTATTGGCGCGCCCAAGTAAAACCCAGTTGCTTCATAATTATTTTCGAAATTAGATTATTCTCAAAATATCGGAAAATTTGAAAAAAATTTGTTATATAATGAAAAGGGGCCCGGGGCTCCAACCCTAAAAATGTTGGGGCCGAAGGGGATCGGTCCCCAAGGACTTGACTTGGCGCAGCACAGTCGGCCCCCAAACCAAACCCTCAAGCAAATCGCACATTGATCCAACATTAGCGACCCTAAAATGACTGAAATACGCATGCGTACTGACATGTTTTCTGAAACGGACTGCTGTATGGGTACGCATGCGTATGTCGTATGTTTTGTCGAATGCTGCTCCAGTACATGACCACGATTAGGCAAGTCACACATTGGTCCAACATCAGTCCTGCGACACTAAACTGGCTGAAATACGTATGCGTACCGACATGTTTTGTGTACAGATACAGATACGGAGTACGCATGCGCATGCTGCTCCATTACCTGGCCGGGCTTAAGCAAGAGACACATTGGTTCAACATCAGTCTTGTGACGCTAAACTGGCTGAAATGCGCATGCGTACCAGTATGTTTTCTGTGAAGAAACGGGGTAGGCATGCGCAAATCGTGTTTAGTTGCGTGCTGCTCTAGTGTGTGACCGGGCTTAGAACGTGGTGCCTGGGTGGTATGTAGATAAACCGATTTTATTACGTATTGGTAATAGTTTAATATCTACCATTTGGGACCTAGCTTACTCCATAAAATTATTGGGGTAGATCTTCTGGTCCTTAGGAGTTGGGCCCTCTGGGGCACATGTCTTTAGGTGTGTACAGGCTTCACGAACCCGAGTTACTGTAATAATCTTTTCTTTTACCATGGGGTTTCCTGTCTAGTAAACACGGGAGTCGCTATCTTTTCCTGCTTTCATCCCACTTCTCTATTCCCAATCCCTCTTTTTTCGCGACAGGGCCGCGGTAGCCTGGTTGGAAGAATAACGGATTAGCAACCGGAGGGTTGCGAGTTCGAATCTGACCGTGGTTCAAAATTACGTGGTGTTGTCCTCGGATCTTTCCCTTCGGAGGTTGATCCCGGACCGTCGTCAATAGCCCGTTGTGTTGCTACAGTGCACGTTAATTAAAATACCATACTTTTCACATTTCTTACTTGGCGTTTTCTTGTGTTTGGTGCAGCTTGGCCAAATACCCCCCGTCATAAAATCCAAAAACAACCTTAGGAGTTGGCGTCCCCGCGTTCACAATTGCTTAACGAGTAAGTGCTGTGTGAACTTATTGATTATTCGTGGCAGTAATGAATATTTTATCTATGACAACCGTCTGTTTTTTTAATCTTCGGTGAATATAAAACATGCGAAAGGAGGCCGAGTATTGTTTTCCTATTTTAAACGTCAGTTACTGTCGGTCATTATTCACCTGCGATAGAGAGCGGAAACGGGGTAATGTCAGCTATACAATACCTCAAAGGTCGCGACGAACGCCCACTCTGCTATATTTCACGCCTGGAACTGAATTACCGGATGTACCGTGACGCACCCCGAAAATGGCAGCAATTTTTTTTTCTCGTTGGGAAAACAAATGAAACGTACATACACCGATGGCGAGGAGAAAACAAGTTGAATTTTTGCAGGAACATTTGCATATTGGATAAAAACTGATTGTATTTTGAATACTCTGATCTTTCCCTTCGGGACTGATCCCGGACCTTCGCCAATAGCCCATTGTGTTGTTCTAGTGCGACGTTAATTAACTACCTACCCTATTAACACAAAATTATTTTGCACCTCTTTGTCGTTGCTCAGCTTTTGAGGGTTGCGCAGTTTTACGCACTGCGTATGAGAGGGATTTTCATTGTAAACAAGCCAGATAGAATGTGAAGATTTTACTTCTGCTATCCAAATGCTCTCACATGATCTTAAAAAATGTAGTTTATAGCCGTTTTGGTTTATCTAATTGGGCTTTGACCACTCAACTATCATGTATCAATTCAGAGTTCTTTGTGGCGTAGTGTTATAGTGTTCGAAAAAAAAGCCAAGTGACGTCACGTTCGGAATGCGTACAGAAAACACCCCCGTTCAGCCGCAGAAACACTTCCGCCACCTATACACTCAAACCTGTTTTTGTGCGATTTTTTTTGTGCGGTATATGAAAATTTCAATCAAATTAGAACATAATTGACGAAGTTATCAATAAAAAAATTTTGAACCAGTTTACCACAAGAAAATTCGCGTATTGTCAGACTCCGAAGGATAATGGTTATACATTTTGAAAAGTTTTGTATGTGTAAAATCAGTACATACGTAAATAAAATATTTAAAAATGTTCGCATGTGTATTTTCTAAATCAGATTCCAAAAGGTTTGGCGAGATTCCAAGTAGCTGCCAAGCCTCGTGTCTTGATTTCGTTTAAAAAAGCAATTCCTAGTTATTTCGTAAGGTTTTGAGTTATTTTCTACGTGAGACTTTTTTTATGCGGTCCCTATTCACCGCATAAAAAAAATACTTTTTAAATGTGTTGCGAAAAATATTTTTTATAGCTACTCGTGAAGTTTTGTGCGATTTTTTTATGCGTTTTCTTTTATGCGGTCCCTATCCACCGCACAAAAATAGGTTGGGTGTACTTAGCCCGTACAGAAAATGACAACCAACTATTTGCAGTCAGTTTCTCTTTTTAGTTAAAAGAATCAATGACCATTCACACTGTATTGAGTGTCTGGTTAAGTTTGCATAAAACACTTTTAAACGAAAAACATTTTTAGTATATTATTTCCCACTCCAGCTCTGCCTCACCCACCTATTCCCCCTGGTTCCACCATTGCTCCAATATTTCTTCAACGTAAACTTACGTGTGTTTGGGGGACTAAATACTACTCGGAAATTTGTGCCACTCAGGGGCTTAAGTCTTAACCCTCAAGTGGTTTCGACGAGATATCTCGTCCATCAAGATCTGGTCAAGTTTGTTAATTACGAGGTTCATCGTAGAGACAAAACTGCCCGGTTACTCCAGCAGGAATGAAGATCCAAATAAGAAAAGGTTTCGTATCAGAGACCTGCCACTACAAGGCAGTTTTCGATGCGATAAACCACCAGGAGGGTTAATACTTGCAGCAAACTTGCTGTACTTATACCTGTGAAGTATGTGATGTGCCCATTTACCTTTCACATACACTGCTATTTGAAGTCTAGGCTTCTGCCGATTCATCTCTAGGCATACATTTGGTTTAGGGTAACCACTGAAAGAGCTGATAAAAATCTTCATCTCATTCAAGGACGCATGGACCAGTCGCATAATTGTATCTCCGAATCTCGTGTTTCCATAGCGCTGGCTCGAACAATCGAAACCTTTTTCAGCCGACACGCCCTCTGTAGGACAAATGATGACGATTAGAATGCTGCTTTCTAATTTTGTTGGAATGAACACCCCATTCAAACCTGCCGAGTTGATGAAATCATCGTGTATTATCTCAAGCAGAAAATGTGTTCTGATGCTAATTAGTGGTTAGTGTCGTCTCCAGGTATTACTATGATTAAATTTATGAGCTCCTCATTACCGCCTACTTGTTTGACGAAACCATGCGACGTGATACTGCATTAGTCATGAAAAAGATGTTTTGCGGTAGTTTATTCGAATTGCAATTATTATTCGATCTGTCTTTCTAAAAATTATTATTTCACATTCGGAATTTTTCTTGTCTTGTATGTAATAAGATTGAATGCATTTCACCTTTTGCTTATTAAAAATACGTTCGTCTTTCTGTTACAGATAAATTCTTTCAAATTTTTAAAGAATTACTCAAAGCTTTGTTCATTACCCATAACACGAAAAAATTATTTCCTAAACTTTCAAAATTTTACTTTAAATCTAGCTCTGACCAATATTTAAAGCAAAGAAAAAAAATTTCTTTTGGGATGTTTTGAATTCCTATCTCTGAAAAACAGAAAAGAAATTAATTTTGAACGATCAGATGATTTTTAGACTAATGTATCGTGTGGTTTTTCTTGTTTCTTTTTTGGTGTAAAGGTAAAATCTGCTCGGCCAGCAGATTTGATATTTTGAATCTTCGTTTATTGATAATATAAACACATAAACCAATAGAACATTTAGGACAAAACACAGTTTAAAAGGAAAACAGACAGTGCTCTATCATTTTGTTCGCGGGGTTGCCTTTCTGTTCGTAAAGATAATATATGTCACGTGATCATGAAGAATCCCTAAAATGTAACCATGGTAACGTAGGGTGAAAGGTCAAGTTTGTTATAACGGTTTCCTCTAGCGGTGAGAACTCAAGTTATTTGCTATAATCGTATATTTTGAGGTAACTTGGAAGATTTGGGAAAATATGTTTCAAACCTGAACAGTTGCAAAAAAAAAAAAAAAGAGAACTAAACTTGTCAACAATTTTATGAGAATTTCTACAGCTCTCTAAAAGGGATACATTGTGTGGTTTTTGTTTCCCCTGTTTAATCAATATTATTTGTTGGCATCTCGATCTTCAAAAAATGCATACATCTAAAAGAAAGATGTATAATTTTGTAAACACACAAAAATAACTTTCATTTGTGGCTTAAGACCTTTTGTCAAAACAACATCGATATGTTTACAGATATTTGCTTGAACTAGAACAGCTTGCAAATATTTTTCTTTTGGGAAGTATTAAATGCATTGTGTGCCGAAATATTGATTCCTTGTGCTTCCACTGGAACGGAAGGGACGTATCAATTTCGGGGTACCTAACTGTAAACAGCTTACCTTCACATCAAAATATTGATTCCTTGTGCTTTCACTGTTACTTCAACCATGTATTGTTTCAGCCTTGTCAATCTGAAGACTTCATGCAAAGGTTCTCACAGTATTTTTAAATTTCCCTTTTTTTAATTAAAGGCAGGTACCCAAACTGCTTATCTAAACTGGTGTGCATAGTTAAATATACAGAATTTATTTTTAAATCTTAACTACATATTTTATTCACCTAGATTGATGAGTATCTCAAACGGAATAAAACTATGACATTTAAAAAATGTTAACTACAAAGTTAGTTCTAAAAGGTTATTTATAAACTTGAATGTATATATAAAAACCTTAGTAAACTTCGACGTATTCTTTTTTGTTCTTAGACTGTTGACTGTTTTCTATTTATTTTTCTGCTCTCTTTTGATGTATTTCTTCGTATTTTTCGACTATTGTTTAATTCATTCTACTGTTGAAGAATTCTTGTTTTAAGTTCGACTTACCTGGAAGTTTTCGATTGCTTGGTTTTACGTAACCACAACAAGGCGCCATTTTTATCTACACAATGTGGATTCCAGAAATACTTGTAATAATAGCGTTGTTATGTTTAAGAAAACTTGGAGATAACAATGTGTAATGTGTATGCTAACAATTTTTCAGTATTTGACTAGGCCCACATCTGTTCACAAGTACTAAATTTGCCTTTGTGCCAGGTTAGATGACCGTATAAACACATCTTGGAAATACAAATTTGTATTCCAAATATTTAATGCTTGATTTGTAGAACTTCTGAAGGGGGGGGGGGCATTTGGTCCATGGCTCACATTCTAAAGCAGTGGTTCTTAACCTGTGGTGTGTGCACCCCATTGGGTGCGAGAGAAGTTCCGATGGACTGCAGCGATTTAATAAAAGACGATCTTATTGAAATACGAGCCAATGCACGTCTTCAAATAGAATTCGAAAAACTGGACTAAGAACAATCTGGTGTACACAGAGCCTTATCCACAGCTGGCAAAAGCAGCATTGCAGACACTTTTATTTGCTACCACCTGCCTGTGTGAAATCCGATTTTCATCACTTTTGCATATAAAAACAAAAGCCAGAAATCGCTTAAATGCAAGTGAGGACTTACGCGTGCTCTATCAAAAAAGGAGATTCGCTTCAAAAATATTATGAATAAACAACGTAGCCATTAAAAATTGAGATATCGTTTTGTATGTATATGGTAAATGTAAGTGTTTATTTTTCAATAAATGAATTATCTTGCAATAGAAGTAATTTTCTAAATAAAGAAATAGAAACACATTTTTCGGGGGGGGGCTTATTTTTAGATTCAAGGGGGTGCCGATCGCTAAAATGGTTAAGAACCACTGTTCTAAAGGGATCTAAATTTACGTTTTGGAAGGAAACTCTTAATGTGGTTGGTTTCTACGGGCCGCAAAAATGAAAGTGTCTCGACCTTTGTCAGGGCCTGTTGACTTGCACAAATCTCTACATTTTTTCTTTTGAACACATTATGTGTATTTATTTTTTAATTTAGAAAACAGACCGACATAGTACTCCGGTGAAATTCGGCCCTTGTGAATTTTCTTCACATGTACCATTCGCGGGTTAATTAATCTATTGTCATCTCTATGAATAATGTAATCTTAAAAATTAATAGCCTTCTAAGGGCCCAAATTTTTCTTTTCATGAAGAGAGAGAACACTGATTTTGTATCTAACTCTTCTAAAACATCAGCCATTTTGAAGCCTTGAAATTTAAAGATCCTTCATGTTTCCAAGCGTTAGCAATGTTCAACGAAACACGCGCTAAATAAAGGTTTGACCATGGTACGGATCAGTAGGAAGTTCATTGATTCTATTCTTGTGGGTGAACCCATCGGACAGCTGGACTTAATTAGTATTTGTTATTTACTGACCTAGAACAAACGCTCGTTTAGAGTGCCGTTTTATAGCCTTGTTCTCTACACCAAGTTGAACTTTATGCCCTAATGGCTAAATCATCACAGTTTGTAGAAAGGGACCGTGGTGGAATAAACACTTCTAGCTGCCACAGAAACATCAGCCGTAGGTATTGATTCATTTATGGAAGCTACAGCTTTGAGTATTTTTACCGTTGTTTAAGGATTTTCTATATTTATCAATTAATAATTAATCAGTCATTTTAAAATAACACCAGGCCGCGATAGCTCAGTTGGAAGAGTAGCGAATTAGCAACCGGAGGGTTGTGAGTTCGAAACTCGATCCAACCAAAGACTTGTGTACGTGGGGGCTGGTGCGTGTTAAATCTGTCTGGACCAAATGTCCTCACGATGGCGTGATGGGGAAGTTTGAAGAGTGGGATGCCAGCTCAGGTGTTGATCTCGTCATTTCACCATAGTTCAAAATTACGTGATGTTGTCCTCGGACCTTTCCCGTCGGGTTGATCCCAGACCGTCTCCAATAGCCCTTTATGTTGCTCCAGTGCGACGTTAATTACCTTCATACTAAAAACATTTGAAAATCTTTTAACTACTTCCTGAAATAAGTACGCACACGGCGAAGAAAAACAAGTTAGCAAAAGAGCAGTTTTTAAACAGTCAATCTGGTATTATTAGAGGAGATATTTAGAGGATATATTAAGAGATTTAGAGGATATTAGAGACATTTTCTATCAAGCTGAATATAAGCGGAGGTAATGTTTCTTCGGCGAAATGCGTTTCCTGTACGTATTCCAACCATGACGTCACTTGGTTTTTTTAATACGATTTCGGCACTTCGTCGACAAGAATTCCAAAGAATGAATTTCGAATTGATTTCTGGTAGTTGATTGGTCAACGCCAATTAGATTGAACGCCAAACGTGGACAATCTACATTTTAAGGCAGCCCCGTTATGTATTATAAGAAAGCGTTTGGGTAGCGGAAGTAAAATCTTCACTTTCCGCCTGGTTTGTTTGCACTGAAAATCCCTCTCATTGTTCTAAACAGTCAGCCCTTGATGGTGTTGGCCCCAATGTGAACTTTGGACCTGAGTGCTCTGCAATTGAAGGACTCAAACACTAATACGTGTTTCCACATATGTATTTATTTTTCACCAAGTATTAGGGGTCGTCTTAGCTTAGTGGGTTTTCCCATTGCACTAACAACCTGCGAGTTGTAGGCGGCGCAGGTTCGATTCCACCCTGTGTGTATTTCTCTCTTCTGTGTCAGGAAATCTTTCCTTGTGTCCTGGGATACGGTAGCCCGGTTGGAAGAGTAACGGATTAGCAACTGGAGGGTTGCGAGATCGAATCCAACGAAAGACCGTCGTGTACAAAGGGGGCTGGTGCACGTTAAATCTGTCGTGGCCTCAAATGTTCTCACATTGGCGTGGTGAAAAAGTTTGGAGAGTGGGGGTGCCAGCTCAGGTGTGACCTTCATCTGACCGTGGCTCAAAATTACGTGTTGGTGTCCTTGGATCTTACCCTTCGGGTTTGATCCCAGGCCGACGCCATTAGCCCGTTGTGTTGCTCCAGTGCGACGTTAATTAAAATGCCTACCTATCTTGTGTCTGTCCATTACTGGATGTCTGTTGTGTTTGGCGCAACATGGCCAAATATGGCCTTTGTGCCATAGAACCCAATCCAACTCGCCAAGTATTTACGGGGACTAGTTTATCTGAATTTTTTAAACTGTATCTTGGTCATAAACATAGGCGCGAGCATTTATGAAGTGATGAATCGGAAGAAAATTGGATAAACTCAAAATTGGGGAAAAATAACGTCTGTTAAATAAAACGAATTGATCACTAGAGAATAAAAAAACGTTTAATACCCAATTGGAAAGAGTATGTTTTTGATAGTTAACTTTTTTATTTTCAGTTATTCCAAAGTCCATGCTATTTTCTACGCATTATTTTCGACAGTCAATTGACTTGACAGAACTTACATGAAAGCATGATTTTACATGACTTTATAAAGAGAATTTCGTATAAATTCGTTTCTTGTGATGTACCAAATAGCCCGTTGTAATGCTACTCTGACTTAAATTCAACTACCTACCTACACTGAATACCAATTCAGGTTTATGTATCGTTTAAAACTCAACCCGTATTTGAGAGGAAAATTATTTTCCCAATTATTTTTTAGAGGTTAATTATTATGAACGAAGCCAATTTTTATTTGCGATGACTTTTTGTAATTAGTATTCTTTCTATGATAGTTAATCAAATGTGAGAAAAATCGTATCTGCTCTGTGCAGTTTCAGCCTTAATTTCCTCATTAAGGTGCATTTTAGTAATTGGATTGATTTCTGTTCCATTTATGCTTAATGACATTGAGTTCCGTGCTTAATAAACCATAACTCATCTGGGAAAAGTAATAAACCTTGAAAATGAGATCGCGATATTGAAATCGATAAATTGAGAATGCAAAATATTTTTCTTTCATTGCATAATTAAGAACGCAATGTTTTATCAGCAATTTACATGTTTCGTTAAGATTTGTCCTTCAGAGGCATTTAATCATTACATGTTTTATTGTAATTCGTATTTTGTTTTGAAAATGTACCACTTTAACCGGCTTCGAAATTAGCAGCCGTTGGTCATATTTTATACCTATAAATTTTGTTTCGACGAACTGAGTTTTTGTAATCAATCCTCATTTCTGACTCCTAATTTTCCTGAATTTTTCATTCTTTCGGCGCTAATTCCGATTGTTTTTCTTTCCTGAGATCTATTCCCTCGATTTCTAACCTTTTTCATCTCTGCGCACACATAAACTAATTACTAAAATTATCCGACACACCAAAAAGTATAATTTTGGACGATCTGACAAAATATATATGTATGATTTTGATCTTTTTCTAACAAAATAATAGTAAATACCTACCTCGTTTACTCCTAAGTGGTTTAAAAAAATCTTTTTGAAACTATTTATGATACTCTAATAAGCTAGTTGGTTAGGGTTTTATGGCGTAAGATTAGTAATGGATAAGCTGGGCCAAAAGCAAGACGATTGTAATAAGATAGTACTCAAAATTCTTATACAGATATATTACTTGAAATTATTTGTGGCGCACTTGTCAAAAGTTCAAAATTAAATCGATGAAGTAAATCTTACAGGGAAGCAGTAGCCCTGTTGGGAGAGTAACAGATTAGCAACCGGAGGGTTGCGAGTTCGATCTAACCAAAGACCGTCGAATACGTGGGGGTTGGTGCACGTTAAATCAGCCGTGGCATCAAACTTCCTCACGTTGGGGGTGGTTGGGAGAGTGCGGTGGTGACCTCGTCATCTGACCGTGATTCAACCTTGCGCCATAAAACCCTAACATCCAATCCTGACCGTGATTCAAAATAAAGCGGTGTGGTCCTCAATTCTTTCCCTTCGGTATTGATCCCGGACCTTCGCCAATAGCCCGTTGTGTTGTCCCCGTGCGACGTTAATTCAACGAACGACGTTAAACCAACCGAAATACATCTTACAAAATTTAAACTACCTCACCATCTTAAAGGCACAGCAGTGTCCATCTTGCGTCGTATTGATTGAAAATGGCTGTTTCTTTTTAAATAGACGCATCGAAGTCCCAAGTCCAGACTATAGTCGTTATATTGTGTGTTTATACAAATCCACGAAAACAAAAGTGAATTCAAGTAGCATACTGTCAACTTAGGCCCCATTTGACGCTTGACTTTCTGCTCGTATTTTCTAACCATGGCTTAAACTCAATGTCATTAAATTACTTGTTCGTGCAGTAGCCCTTGCGTAGCAAAAAAAAATGACCGTAGAGTGACAAACTTACCTCGGAGAATATTGTTTTAAGTTTGCGTGCAATAAAATAACCCTAGGTGATCTTGGAGTCTATTCCAGCTCCTATATATAGCCTCGTTGTTTGATTGTCCTTTTATATCTCGCCGTGGCTCAGTGAGTAACCCTTGCACCATAAAACCCAACCAACCTCCAGCAAGGCTTAACAATTCCTATTGAAGACATTGAACCATTTCTAACGATGGCAATAAAATCAAACTGGTAATAAAAGTACAAAATAGGCTCCACTGTATACAGCCATCTATTAACATGATTCCCCAATGCAAATTTAAATAGGAAAAAATGAGGTATAACTAAAAAGACTTCGCATAGGCCACGCCCATTTTATTTTACACGCAGACACTTATTGATCTTAGAACCTGCTTCATTGCCATTTTGCTGCCCGATACGTTTTGACTTAAATGTAGAGCTTTTGATAACCTTAGACAAATGCTATTTGGAGTTTTAAAAGGCAACCCTTAAAGACCTTTTGGGAGTTGGCTCCTCACAACCAAAACTTATATTCATTTCTCACATCCATTTTATAAACTTTTTTGGACTATCTGATTTCAGTTGTAGATAGTTTAATCGCTAAATCATGTTTGTCTTGATTTTGGTTAAAATTCTTTTTGTCCTGTGTTTGGCACAACTTGGCCACATAACCCTTGCGCTGTAAAACCCAATCAAACTTTTTTAACTCCTAAATCTCGTTCTTGTTGACACTTATTGATCGGAGAACCTGCTTCATTACTACTCGACACATTTTGACTGACTTAGACAAATCCGATTTGGGGAGTTTAAAATCCAACCCTTTGAGACCTTTTGGGAGTTCCTCACAACAAAATTTATTTTTATTCCTTTCCAACATTCATTTTACGAACTCTTTTTAGACTTTATATCTTGACAAATTTCAATTTTAAATAGTTAATCTCTAAGTCTTATAGGGCCGCGGTAGCCCAGTTGGAAGAGCAACGGATTACAACCGGAGGGTTGTCCTCACGTTGGCGTGGTGTGGAAGTTTGGAGAGTGGGGTGCCAGCTTCAGGTGTGACGTCGTCACCTGACCATGGTTCAAAATTACGTTGTGTCGTCCTCGGTTATTTCCCTTCGGGTTTGATCCCGGACCATCACCAATAGTCCGTTGTGTTGCACTAGTGAGACGTTGATTAAATACCTACCTAAATCTTATATCAGTCTTTATTTTGCTTCAAATTATTTTTGCACAACTTGGCTGAATATGGCCCTTGCGCCATAAAACCCAACCTACCTTTTTTACCTTCTAAATCGCAGCCTCTCGTTCTTGTTGATGCACCCTTCGTCATGGATGCTCTCCTGGTTCATTCCGAACAACGGCTAAAATTTGAGGGTAAAGGGGACCGCATTATAACCGGATGTACTCCCATGAGGGCAGAGGGACCTATATGGGTCTCAGCTCATAAAAAAACCACCGCCCTTAACCTGAATCCCAGCTGTATGAATCGTGTTTCATAAATTTTTCGTTGACGCGACTTTTTTTATGTGGACAAGGTTGCTTGATCCCTACCTAGGCTGCTCCCTATTCAAGCAAACCTGTTCTTGTACAAAAGGGAAAATGGCTGCGTTGGAACAAGTTGAACGAGAATCAGTATTGTTAAATTATAGACATCTGATATTTTTTTGGTTAGATTCTTGTCATGAGAATTTGATAAAAAAATATTACAAATGTCTGACATTCAGAGTCTTAAAATAGCACTGCTGTATATGAAGCATTAAAAGATGAATAGATAGCGTGATCTATGCTATCTTTCTTGTGTTCGTGCTTATGTCGCTTATTGCTCTGGTTTTTCATGGATTTTTGACACTGGGTTCGATTTGTGTTATTGGAATGCATCCAAAACAAAAGGTATTTCCTCTACACCAAATGAAAATCCCTGTTTACTTTTTGGTAAAAAGTAGCCCCACAATTAATTGGAATCTGGGATATAAGAAAATATTGTCTCGTGAAAGTACTTTCAATGCATTAAGTTTATAAAAGATTTGGGGAATTTTCATAAAATATTTAAAGTGATTGTATAGCGTTAAATAAATTTACGTGGGCTTGTAAACCAGGTTGCTTCTACGTAAAAGAGGATTAAAATCCGTTTTTGAAGACTGACATTTCCATCTCATAAAAAGAGTCAAAATAATTCAACTAAGGATATTTCATCAAATTGGGTGAAATTGGACCTCGTCCTCGCTGCCTTATGAAAAGCCTGTTTTCGTTTCCATTGTGCGTAATTTCCCTAACACTTATTTTATTTTGCGGACGCTGTTAAATTGATTCACAACCCAAAAAAAGAAAATACTCCAAGTAGAGCTGTAATCCATTTGAAATACAATGTTGATTTTTTTTTAAATTTAAGTATTTCATAACAATTCCCTTCTATATTTTCATTGGCATGATGTTGAAGTTTGGAGAGTGGTGTGCCAACTCAGGTGTATGACCTCGTCATCTGACCGTGGTTCGAAATTACGTGGTGTTGTCCTCGGATCTTTCCCTTGGGGATTGATCCCGGACCGTCGCCAATAGCCCGTCGTGTTGCTACAGTGCGACGTTAAAATACCTACCTTGTAAATTTTCGGACCTTTAATGATTTTCCTAACTTATTTTCGTTTATATACGCGTGCGCCCATTTGTAGCTGCAAAAGTGAATTAGAATCCGAAAAAGATACTAAAAGTGGAGCTGTAATTCCAATTTTGAATAGGTTAATTTAACCAAAATGGAAGTCCTTCAATTTCATAACAATTTCCTTGTAAATTTTGGGATCGTTAATGATTTTTCTAACCCTTATTTTCGTTTTTTAATGATTTTCCTAACCCTTATTTTCGTTTTTAATGATTTTCCTAACCCTTATTTTCGTTTTTTAATGATTTTCCTAACCCTTATTTTCGTTCTTTATGCTTGTACCCATTTGTAGTTGCTCAATTGAATTAGAATCCCAAAAAAGAAAATTCTACACACAACTCGAGCTCCAATTTCTTTTTAAATTAGTTCAAATCCTCAGAAACATCTTGGCATCTGCATCTCGCTTGAACCAGTTCTGTCTGGAATAAAATGTTCATATTGATCGATGCTCTCTACTTTACTATCTCGATCCCCCCCCCATCCATTTCTGGAGCAATTGACTCTCGAAGACATCTCAAATAATCCCTAAATTGTTTTGCCTGTTGAGCCTCTGATAAGGAAGACATCAAATCCAATTCGATCACGAGAGGTCCTCGCGTTTATTATGGAAAAGTGCTTCGCCAATTTCGTTCCTGAACCGGATCGGACCACCGGCGACTGACTCCCAAGAGCCCGCTGGAAAAACAATCCGATGTAACACTGTAGCGTTTCGCACTGACATCGGGGTCACAAAACCTCCATGCGACGCGAAGCAAAGCGAAATGAAATTAATGTGAAGCACTACGGTCGCGCTTCGTTTGTGGACCATGGAGAATGCTCACGGGCCAAACTCATTACTTTGGACAAATGTAACGTTCGATCGATGCTTTGAAATTAAGGCTATGAAATTGCCCTCCCGTTCTTGTGCTGTTTTCTGATTAGGAATACGACGGTATTCAGAATAAATCTGTGTTTAAGGGATTTTGGTTGTGATGACTTAAATTGTACTGAACGACAATCGACGACTTTGGTTTGGCATGCCACATTGAGGTTGGTTGGGTTCTCTGTCAAGTTAATGGGCATACGCTCTCAAGGAAAGCCTTACTAACACATAAGAGAGAAATACATCCAGGTAGGAAAGCACATCGAGGAAGGATATCCGTTGTAGGTAGGTATTTTAATTAACGTAGCACTTGGAGCAACACAACGGGCTATTGGTGACGGTCCGGGATCAAACTCGAAGGGAAAGATCAAAAACAACACCACGTAATTTTGAACCACGGTCAGATGACGAAGTAACACCTGAGCTAGCACCCTACTCTCCAAACTTCCACGCCAACGTAAGGATATTTGAAGCCACGACAGATTTAACGTACCCCCTTTGTACATGATGGTCTTTGGTTGGATAGGATATCCATGGAGCAAGATAACAATTCTCTCAACAACAGAAAATATCATTTTGCTTACAAAGAAGACACTTGAAATTAAGGATACGAAATTGCCTTTCTGTTCTACTGTTTTCTGATTAGGAATACAACCGTATTCAAAAAGAACCCCTTCGGCATCTGACCGTGGTTCAAAATTACGAAGTGTTGTCTTTGATCTTTCCCTTCCGGATTGATCCCGGACTGTCGCCAATAACCAGTTGTGTTGCTCCAGTGCGACGTTAATTAACTACCCCAAAATGAATCTAAATAATTTGGTTGTGATTACTTAGCGTGGACTTATCGACAAGCGGTGACTTTGATTTGGCATGCGAGCTATGCGCATCGACGTTGGTTAAGTTTTATGGTGCAAGTGCCATATTTGACCAAGCTGCGCCAAACGTCAAGTAAATGAACTTGCACACACATGGAAAGTTTTACTGACACAGAAGAGAGAAATACACACAGAAAGGGTAACACATCGAAGAATTTCATACATGGTGCATGAGAACAATTAACAGAAAATATCGTGAGTTTAACAAATTAAATACGGGTTTACCAATATGCAAAACAAATCTCTTTAAAGGATTTTGGTTGTGATGACTTAACTTGGGAACTGATCGCCAATCGATGACTTCGGTGGGGCATCTTTGTGCCCCATCCAGAGAACATTTCTCTTAATAACAGAAAGTATAGTGAGCTTCTTAAAAGTCAGTAAGTCAAAGGTTCCACATAAGGAGGGGTCTACGTACAAGTGGTATGGAGGCCCTAGTGTCTAACGGGCCTCCTGGAAGTGCCAAAAGTTTTTGCTGTCTGTTTACTATATTCCTTCTCTTTCCCCATTACGTTTATAATAATACGACAAAATAAATTTATACATTTGTGCAAGTTATACAGTGTACCTGGGATAAATATTTTATATTTTATAAGGGGCCCATCATCTAACTTGGTATACTGGGGCCTGAGTAAGTCTGAAAAGATAGTTTTCATATAAATGTCTCTTTTTTGACTGATAGTAACTAGGGACTTCATGTTTTGTGGAGGAAATAATAGCACTGAATGCTTTTTCCTGTAGACAACACAAAAATATTGAACTAATTGCTTTGAATTACGTTTTTTTTTCGTTTCAGGGGGGTTTTTTTTTTTGGTAAGCCTACTTTTAAAATGACTTGTGGAACATTACGTTATAAAAATCATTTGTAATGTAATAAAAGTTTTTAAAATTTGTGTGTTAGTATGTGTTCTGATTTTGCAACATTGACTTTCATTTGTCCCCTTTTATTTTCTAGTGCCCAACTTTTATACACACTTCACAGGGTAAACCAGGAATATGTTTTAGAATAATGTATGCTTACGAATAGGGCAATGCAATAACACTTAATTGCGATGTGTTTAAATTTTTTATTATAATTTGAAGTTTGAGATTAATGCTTTTCTATTGAAAGCTTGTTACTCATGTCAAATATGCTAAAGGTGGCACAATTTTTAATTCAATTATTTTTTGAGTAACTCTGATTATTAAAACAAGCATTTTAAATACAAAGTAAAATGTACTGGAATACGTAATACATTTTTCGAACTAAAAAATTGCTTTTATGCCATATGTTCCAATATCATAATGCTATAAAACAGAATAATACACTTTTCTATTAAAATCTAAATGTAAACATTACTGGAGACGGGTAGTTGATCTAATTGTTGTGATTGGAAAAATAAATTTTTCACTATTAAATAAGAGTTCTCTGGTAATCTAGACCCAATGAAGCTTTGAATCGATAACCATTGCATTACAAGATCTTTCCTAATATATCATGAACTTTCGGGAGGCTATTTTTATGTTCTGGGAAGTGCGTACAATGTTTTGTCATTTATCAAAGTGTTCGCGTCATAAGCTATACCAGGCTACTGCGAGACAAGAAATCATTAACTGAAACAGATCGATTCAGGCTGGTAAGTGTGTTGCAAAATTCATGGAACACATCTACCGTGTTTGCTGTTCGGTATTTTTCTTAATTCTTTGGTTCCATAATGTCCCAATGCGAATGTATTTACGAAAACCAGAAATTCGTAGTAAATTGAAACTGTTAGATACCACTACGGGCTAATTGTGTGAGAAACAAAAAAGCTTTAGCACCAAAATTCAAAGAGGTACTTATCCAAATATTGGCGTTTGATCGACTTTAAATCCTTAAATTGTATGATGTATCGTATATGCAATTTTTAGATGCCCATGTCTGCCACAGACATTAAAAGGCGACTTTTGCTATTTTTCAATCTTGGCGACTAGGAGTATCTTTTAAAACAAAATCGTTTCTAAAGCTCCTGTTTTCAAAGTTTGGCGACTTTTTTTTGAAAGTTCACCAAAGGTCAATGAAAATTTAATCTCTTTTGTTAACTAATAGCGGACGAAAAATATCTTTCGGATTTTTCTAGAAAATTTTCTAATAGACGACAATTACGAAGTTTGGACGCCAAGCTTTGGCAGCCATGAAAGAAAAACATCGGAATCTGGTTGCTAGATGTCATAAAAACCTTATTAGGAATATATATATATATATATATTAAAATTTCTTTACGAGATCTCCAACATCTGTATCATGCTTTTTCGCACATTTTGTGTTTTAACCTATTCATTTTGTTGCTGAGCAACTTAAATTGCTACTAAAATAAGGTTTAAGATGAGATTTTTTTGAAAAATTTATGTTGCTAATTCTACTATTTCACAAATGCTTTGTCCTGGCAGCCCTGATGTGGTCGTTTTTACTGTATGATTATTATACCAATAGATATTTAAACTATCGAAGGTTGGTTGGTTTTTACGGCGCAAGGACCATATTTGTCCAAGCTACGCCAAACACAAGACAAAATCAAGTAACTGAAAAGAAAGGATGGAGAGGAGAAAGTAGAGAAAGATCGCTTTGGTATCCTGGGGTCGTGACCCCCATGTTTACCAGAGGTAGTAAACCCCATGGGAAAAGAATAGCTCATTAGGCTACCTCGGGTTCGTGAAGCCTTAACACACCTAAAGATGTGCCCCTGAGGGGGAAACTATTGAAGTCAAAAACTAAAATTAAGTACAGAGGAAAAGCATACGTTGGGCTGTGATATCTGTCGGCTAATAAGATTACTTTGTGACGGAGAATGATGATCCAATTAAGCATCTATTTTAATAACTTAGCTGGTCACCTGCTCTTGCAAAAGACAGCTGTAAACAGCTGAAATGGGTCGGCTTTTCCTGCCTCCATACCCGTGGGGTAAGTTATTGATTATTTCGTACCATTTTCCTTACCGTCCTTCATACGGAATAGGAAAGATAGATGATATGTATGTGTAGACATGGACTTGGGAAACTTTAATCAATAACTCGGAGAACATTGTAGACAGATTTCATTTTTTTTCTGAGGTAATTCTTTAAAAGCTGAGGATCGAATCCCGAGTTTATACTGAAATTAAATTGGTTATTTCCTTATCACAGTAATGGAATTAATTTCGTGTTAACGAGTACCATGAGACGTTGAAACCTAACCATTTAAAACCCATCATTGAATTCACATTTCATCCGAATTGTGCGCGATCCATGCTACGAAACAGACCGTTGTGTACGTGGGGTCTGGTGACAGTGTGACACTGGTTTACAGCAGTCTTCAAGATGACTTCCATCTCCTTAATTTCAAAGTTACCACTGCACTTTTTCTATCCTTTCTTTTCAATTCTACTTTTTTGAAAAGTAGGAACACATTTGTGTGATCTAACTGAAAAGTAGGAATGCGAAACACATGGGTCTGCATGATGTTATGCAATATGATGTGAAAATTGAAATGATACAACTTAAGGACTTGACTGATCTCTGACTCCAGTCTTGGGAAAATCTTTAACGATCCTTTTGTTATGCCTATTAAACTTGCACTTGAATATTTCTATCCACACCAGGTTGTCCAAAATTTATTTCCTTAGTTTTACTGGACCCCCTCGGATAATACGGATGTAGTAACACGAAAGAGTTTCGAAATTGCAGATAAAAATGAACTGTATGTTGCTATTCTGCTACCGAAGATTCATAAATCTAGGATTAAGAATATATATAATCTATACTCGGGATTAGTATGTATTGTGATAATTTTACAATAAATCTGACTTATGTACCTTTTATAGTCTTGAAAAAGTGCTTAATTCTCCTGGTGGTTGTCTTGACGAGGTATCTCGGCATTAGCAGATCTTGATGGACGAGATATCTCGTCATTAGAAGAAAACTGACCTGGTCTTGATCTCGTCATCATCAAAAAATCTGCAATATCTTGACGATATATCTTCATGATGACGATATATCTCTTCATTATGAAGATATATCTTGCCATTACGATATATCTTGTCATAAGCAAAATTGGTCAGAACTTGATAGACTAGATATCTCGTCAAAACCACTTGGATGCTTCGTAGAACTTTCTCGCCTCTACAAAGTGCGCCACGTTTGCTCGAAGCTTTATTTAAAGATTAAAAGTCGGTATCATATTCGACTCTCGGATAACACGGGCACTCGGTTAATCAGATCTTAGATAACCTAGGTTCTACTGTAATAGTTTTTTGCATTTGTAAAAAAAGTATCATTGTAACTAAATACTTGACTTTATACTGATACCCTATTTTTGTGTAATTCAATCATCAGTTAACCTTCCAAATGGTTGTCTCCTCGACGAGGTATCTAGACATTAGCAAAACTGGCCAGATCTTGATGAACGAGATCTTGATCTCGCCATTATCAAAATATCGTTTATATCTTGATTACACGATATCTCGTCATTGGCAAAATTGGTCAGACTGATGAACGAGATATCTCCTGGAAACCACTTGGAGGGTTAATGTGCTTTGTTGTTGCAAGGTGTGTAATGAATACGAAGATGAAAAGCCAGTTGCTGACGTTTGATCTTTATTTCTTTCAGAATTGGTGATGGCAGACTCAGTAGAAACAAATGGAAACATCAACTCATCGACGCTACCCCGTAGCGCCAAAAGATGCCGCATCCCAAGACTGAATCGTTCAACTTCAGTTCGACTGAAAAATGACCTTCTACAGTGTGACAGTCGGCCAAAGTCCATGACCTTGTCTTCAACACCGAGGGATTTCATGTCCTGGCAGATGGAAGGGAGGTATGGAGACATGGGATCGGTCAACTCGGTACCCTTCTCCATTGACGACGACAGCTCCGTCAAGAGTTTCGGAAGTCTTGCGAGCTACACATCTTTTGCTAGTCAGAGTCAGTGTACGGAGGCCTCGCTGTCACGACCCATGAGCAGGTCCTACTACGGCAAGAAATACGTCCTGCACTGTGATCGCCACTTGGTGAAGCAGGAGGAGTACCTCACGCCCACCCAGAGGAAGGACAGGGAGATTCGACAGTTGAAGTCTGCCCTCATGAAGCAGACCAAAAACTGCGAAGAAAAAGACAGGGAGATAGAGGGTCTGAAGGTGGAGCTTCGACAGTTGCAAGAAACGGTGGCTGAGGTAGGTTCTTCAGATTGACCTTTGTAGAATTAATAAATTTAAGAATTGCATTTTTAGGGAAGCAGTTTAATAGTTTTTGTTTTGTTCACTCTGTAAGCTGTATACTCCAACCTTTTAGAATAGCATTGGTATGGAATGAAATAACCGAGTTTCTTTTATGATAATCATTTTATTAAGTCTGTTTCTTTAAGTCCAGTGCTCTATGAAATTTTTAAAAGATAGGAAACTTATTCCGAAAGTTTCATTTTTCCTGGTGTAGTTTCATTATGTGGTGACAAATTAACTTAGAGAAACGATACATATATTTTTATTTAGTTTATCAATAGTTTTTTTTTCCAAGTTTTGTTTCTTTATTATTTTGTAACATTTAATCTGAAATGGTATGGTTCCTTCTACTCGTATAACAATGGTATTAATGCCTGTTGTAAAACAAACTGATTTCTAGATTACGTTTCTGGTTTAGGCGAATGTTTAATATAATGACTCACTCTCTATATTTTTTTTCACTAGCACCACGCCACACAGTTTAGTGTGAAGACTTTATGCTTCCATTTTCTACTTTGGAAGTAAGTGTCTCCTGATTTATGGAGGCATTTAACAGCCCAGGTGATGGTACTAACAACAGATCATGGAACTTAACTTTATCATTGCTACTACAAAAACATTCCTTTATACTTCTTTCATGGCCAGACATGATAGCAAAATATTTCTAGATCCATCATATGGCCTCGGTTAATTTAAATTTGACTTCCAGCTTCTTATTCTAATGTCTCAAATTGCCCACATAAACTTATCTAAAAGAAATAAAACATTGATTAAATACAAACATACATATTCCGAATTTTGTGATTGATCTCAAGAATTCACATACAAAATCATCTTCAAATAAGAGTCATGCACAAGGAAAGTGTCTACTAATAAAAAAGTAAGAAATATACCCTCGGGCTACTTTCAGGAATTAAACCAGCACTTCCAACATGACACATGCTGTTAGTGATATGGGTTAATCCCTTTGAACCACGCATGGCCAAATATGGCACTTGCGTCATAAAATTCAAAACCAACCAATCTTTTGAACTACAGGGACTCTGCTTTTCATGAAATATATCAACTTAAAATTAATTTTCACCCATATATAGACTAGGGAGAAAAAATAAGCTAGATATATTTCTGTACCTTTTTTTTTAAAAAAAAAAAGAGGTAATGCCCAAATTCGATCA
This sequence comes from Meta bourneti, assembly GCA_933210815.1. Taxonomy (NCBI): domain Eukaryota; kingdom Metazoa; phylum Arthropoda; class Arachnida; order Araneae; family Tetragnathidae; genus Meta; species Meta bourneti. The sequence continues at coordinate 20,270,578 of OW119928.1, forward strand.
TTTCGAGTTGTCCACAAATCACTTCAAGGTTATTAAAGTTTCAATAGAAAAAAGTGCCAATGACCTCTTTCCAATACATTATAAAAAATCAAAACATTGGGAAATATTTTTATAAACTATATTAAAAATTTTAAAAGATAAAAATTACTAAATCAGGTGTTATCCAAAACTTGTAAAATGGACATAGGCAATTTTTCTACCAGGGTACATATTTATATATGCATCGATTCTGCCTGGGATTTTGTCTAACCCTCCAAATGGTTTCGACGAGATATCTCGTCCATCAAGATCTGACCAATTTTGCTAACGACGAGATATATTGTCATCACCATATTGCCGATTTTTTGATGAGATCAAAATCTGGTCAGTTCTCTTCTATTGGCGAGATATATCGTCCAAGATCTGCTAATGGTTTTGCTAATAATTAGATACCTCGTCAAGACAATCAGCAGGAGGGTTTTAGATAAAACTGAGTGTTTATTCTTGAAAAGTTTATAATTTAATTAGGCTTTAATGCGTTAATTATTTTGTAAAATTAATCGTGTGATCCCTGATGTATTGGTGTCAAAGTGTGTTCTGTTATTTCGACTAATTTTTAAGAAGACAGTGCTGTTATTTTAACCAAGAATTTCATCTTCTAGCTTCAAGCTGGCAAACTCAGCCTCATGAATTCCTCCCAAAACAGTGATAACTTAGACAGCATGAACGTGAAAAACACATCGGTGATCAGCTTCGAAAGCAACGAATCCGACAGGAGTGATATGCAGACTGTAACTATGAACAATGACGACAGCGGAGTGTCGAATGTCATGTCGATGAGCCCGAGGAATAGTTCGGAATTCGATGATTTAGATGGCCACCACGCCAAGGTGATCACGGCAGACAAAGCGGTGTGTACGGATCCATCTCTGTGGGACTGTTCTTCAGAAAGTAAGGCAGCTGAAGCTAAAGAATCTGATCGTTCTCAACGGAACTTCGGTGAGAGTTCCGTTGCAGAAAATCACAGCACCTGTTGCAGCACACCACCCGAGCAAATAATTGTGGCAGCCTCACCGAGATTATCACAGGAGTTTGATAGGTTCCTTGGTACATACAAGCAGGAATTGGAGCAGCTGAAATCACAGCATAAAGAACATTACCAGGATTTGAAAGAGAGGTTTAATGAGAGGGTGGATGATCTCTTACTGAAACTGACTGAATCTAATTCAAGGTTAGATATTCTTTTATTACTTAATCATACCAATAATTAATGAATATCCAATTTAAATGTACTGTCTGTCTACTACTGGAACTACTCCCGACGCCTGCCTGGGTGATGGTGGGTTACTATAGGAACAAGGCTCATCCATTTTGTGTAGGGGTGACTCGGGAATAATCTAATTTTATTTCGTTTTTGGTTAATGTTGGTGGTAGAAAGAGTTAGTTTATACTGATATAGACCTTCTCGGAGACAAGTAAAAATCTAACAAATATTTTCAAATTGTCATTGAGTATCCAATTGACAATCTTCAAGCCGTTTCTACGGCAACAGACAGGCAGACTTTGTGTCTCGAGCAGTTATTGTGGTAGGACAGATAGTAAAGCACTGCACAACGAAATTTAATCAGATAATTCAACTTTCTAAATAGAATGTTTCTAAACCGAAATTGTTTTGCAATGATTTCATACAAAAGATATTCCTGTCCAAACTAAATACTTTTAAACTTTTTCATGGCTATTTAATTAAGTTTAAGATTTGATACTGAGATTAATACAAAAGCCCAGTTTGTATTAAGTATCAAAACATAAAAATTGTATTTTAAAATCGATATTTTTCATTGTGGGGCACTTAACTGATATCTACTGGGAAGATGTTTTCTCAGCTGTCTCTTCATTTTTTAAATGCTTCACTAGTGGAAAAAATCTTAACTCCAAATTATTTCATTTATTTACTACACAATACACCTAACATTCCAAAAAGCAGACGTAATACGAGCGCACTTTATATTATTTTTGTATTCCACTATTAGTGAATGGGTTTTCAAGAGAGTAGTTGAATACCATAGATGTTTATGGAGTGTATACCCTAATTTAGCTTTAATTTTCTCTTGATATTATGCGTTGTGCTAAAAAAGAGCAGTCTTCCTTTAACACAGCGATTTTCAACCTTTTTCATCTCATGGCGCATATAAACTAATTACTATAATTCTGCAGCTCATCAAAAAGATGTATTTTGCCAATCTGTCTAATAGAGGTATAATTTTGATTGATTTACAAAAAGTAATTTTTCTAGAGCGAAAAACCTTTTATTATATTGCTCAAATAGCTTTTTAAAAATCTTTGCAACAATTTATTTGTAATAAAAGTAATACACATAATTATATATACAGGTATTAAAAATACAAGTATTACTTGACATTATTTGTGAACATATCAAAACTAAAACGTTGAAATGAAAAATATCTCACATTTAAAATCATTTCACCATCCATACAGTTCGCCAATGTCATTTGCGGCACACTGGTTGAAAATCGCTGCTTTAACACATCCATTGCTAAACTAATGCTCACCTGCTTGTAAGCTGTTGCTAACCTAGTAACTTGCTTTTTAGGTACCTAGAGCTACGGCCCCTATTTGATAGAGCCCAGGACAAAATTCAAAGCATTGAGAACCAGCTGACCGATGTGCAGAAAGAGATTGAGACCCAGGATGATTATCATAACCAAATGTATCTCAAGATGTACAGGTGGAAAAATGCTTTCAAAGCTTGTATCTGTGTTTCAATTGCTGGACTTGCTATTAGACATCTAAAACCTTACATTAACATGCCTGACTTCTCTGCTATGCAAAACTATTTTTCTCCTTCCCTTGCTTATAATAACTTAAGAGGCCTAACTAATTGGGTAGAATTCCGAGTACAGGATTAAAATTGCTCTTTTCTTATATATAAAAGTTTTGTTTCCCTGTTTTGTTAATTGACAGCTTAATTTTCAAAGCTTTGCATATTAACCATTTTATGTTGTGACAGCAATACACTATATGTATAGGTAGCAGTACATTGCCTTAGTGATATAGAGCAATGGAAGTGTCAAAAGCTATAATTAGTATTGTGTTATGCATGTTCTGTCTGTCACTGAGATTTTTATTTTGATACAGTATTCTGATGAATTAGAACTGAAATCTTTAACAATGGTTTTTATTTCAGCTTTTTTTAAACAAAGTTAATTGGCAACAGGTTTTTGTGAATTTATGCATATCTAGAAAGTGAATTCCTATTGGCTTTGTAGAAATAAAAAAAATCAGCATCTTGAGCACATTTCATTGCCATGATGTTAGCTACTTTTTGAAATGTAGCTGATTAAAATGAGGTATTTATGAGAATGTCTCGCAGGTTTCAATAATAATTATTGTTTAAGTATCTTCTCAGCCAGTGATCCAGTGGCTCATTATATATCGATTTGTTTTGTTAGAAGTCCAGTGATATTTTGTTAGAAATTCAGTTTTTACGTTACTCATCATATCTTAGAATTCTCTTATAATTAAATGTGAATCAATCCAGTGAAGTGATAAATAACACTTACGTGAAGGGTTGTTTCTAGTTTCTGCTGGCTTGTTTAGTCCAGAAATAAATATGTGCTCTTTTAAGCCTAATTCTATGATTGGACATTCCGTTGAAAAGGCTGTTTAGTTTTAAATTTATAACGAGGATGTTTGATATGCTGCTTTCTATTCGTTTATGCAAGATATAAACTTGCTTCTAGATATGAAACGTTTTTAGAAAAAATTTTTAAACCATTTTGTTCTGCACTCAAACTTGAAATGAGTAAAGAATTTTGTAAAAATAATTTCGTCTTTTCAAGTAAACGTTGGCTAAATTGAATTGAGTGAACCTCCAGTATTAAATTAGGCAGCCTAAATCTTAAGTGTATTCTAGAAAGGTTATCTTTCTAATAGATTTTCGTAAGAAAAAATATTTTTTGAATTATGCTTTAGTATTGAATTAGGTATTCCATACCAGCAAGAAAAATATCATAACTAAAACCTGTCAATTTTAAGTTAATTGTCATTCACGAGGTTCATACTTTGAAAGTGGCAGCATTTTCACCACCATTTATCAGCAGTCAATTTGCAACTTGCCACTAGATAGCGGAATTGTTATTATTACACCTGACTGATTTTGAATTAATTTAAGCAGAGTCGCACATCATTAATTTGTATGAGAAGGTTCATTAATAACGTTTTTGAGTGGTTGCTGCGCATGCACTTGCAAGTTGTCAGAAAACGGGTGATCTAAAGATAGCCACTGTATGGCTCAAACTTTAAATAAAATTAAACTTTAAATATATATTTTACAACATTTGTTTACGTCTATACTTGCAGGTTCTTTTTGAAATTGTGATAAATACACTTATGAATCTGCACTCGTCTCTATCTACAGCTTCTCGACGGTTTTGAAATTGTGATAAAAGACACTTATGAAATCAAAACTTGCATTAGTATTTTTTTGTCGAATCAAATGCTTTTTTTGAAGAGCTTATTGAGGTTTGGATGTGGTTGGCTAATGCCTCAGAAGTGGTTCTGTAGTCCATACTGCTGTTTGTAAAACGACTCAGTTCAAATTTGACACTAATGTTAATTGTTGGGGGAAGAGTGAATTTCATTCATCAATATAAATGGCACTCCTCAAGTACATGTCTTCAGCTCGCAACGACCTGCTAAAAAATAGCTTTCAAAGGTCACTAATCAGCTGTTTTTCTTTATTTATTCAAGTTTTATCCTTTTGGTTTTGCTTATGCTGAAAATATTAATTTTGATGTTATTCTTGCTGGTATGGTATATTATATTTTATTTAATGGTATTTTGATGTCAATTGGATGATATTTTGCATGATCACCAGGGGTGGAGCCAAGGTGAGGTTTATTATATTTTATCCAATTGTATTTTGATATCAGTTGGATTATTTTGCACGAGCACAGGGATGGAACCAGGATGAGGCTTATTATATTTTATTCAATTGTAATTTGATTTCAATTAGATTATCTTGCATGAATACAAAGGCTTTTGGGAACAACTTTTAAAATGTGGTGAATTGAAAATGTACTTTACAATTCATTAAGAAATGCATGGAATTTATTGTTAGATTAACTTTTATGTAAATTCAGATGCTGTGTTGCGAATTAGTATTATAAAACTATAGGACAATATTTAAGTTGATATTTTAATATTAAAACTTAGCCTTAAATGACAGTATAAGTTTCTGATAGATAAATAATTACATTATATCTGCATGGAACATTTTTTCAAAAGAAAAATATAATTGGATATCAGATTTGGATAAAAGTGACATTTGGATGAAAAATTCAGATATTTAGGAACAAATAAGTAAAAGGTTTTATTCTTTCTCACTGGGAGATCAATATCAGCTTTATTTTGTTACTAAATGTGATAAACATATCTTTGTATATTTTCAAGATCGGGTATTTAATTAGAGCTTTAATTGTTCCCATATATCCTAATAATTCTAGTCAATTTTGTATGTTTGAAATATAGTGTATTTTTATGTGATATTTGAATCATTTTTCCTTTTATGAGTCACAAGTCAAAGAAAGTGTTATAATTTTTACCATTTATTGTTAAACAGACATTAGATTTTTACATAATGTGATTTTTAATCTTCAATGTTTTTTAATTCAATGTTTATTTTGCTATTTAATTTTTCAGTTGTGAGTTATACAAGGCAGTGATATTATAATTCTTAGTATGTAGCCTTAAAAACGTACCCTTTCAATTTTTATTGGCCCGAAAATATTTTGATAGACCTTTATTAAATCAATAATTGATTGCAAAAAAAATCAACATAAAATCTAAGGAGTATGGAAGATTAAATTCTTAAATTGTTTTCATCAACTGCAGTTGGTAATCAATGTAAATCAATTCCTTAATAAACTCAAACTTATCATATAGAATGTATGTTGTAATTGCTTAAATTGAAACTAAAATTCATTAATTTCATTCAATTTTCAATATAATATTAATTTTGAAAAGTGAAATAATAGATTTAAGATAATTTTAAAAAAGAACTTACATGTGCACATAATGAAACTTGTTTAAGGTGGTCATTGACAGGGCCCGGAAAATATGTGCATTATGATAGGCATCTATCCATTAATGCTTAAATTGATTACATTAATTTACTAATAATCTAAAAGGTTTTGACTATTTACTACTGCTTCTCTTTTACATTTTTACTCAATCTGCTAGTAAACTAAGGTATAAAAATTTAGTTATACTACCATTCTTTGCAATCTCTTTTTCCCAACCAACTATTGATAATTGGAGTGCCTTCACATTATGCTTAAAATAACTATCTTGGATAACTTATTTATTCTTTCCAATGACTTTTTACACATTTACTTAAGATTTGAGCTACCATAGCTCATGATTGTCATGAAATAAATGCCTTACTTTTTGTGCATCAAAATACCAGATGACTAGACTGTTAACAAAAATGATTCCAGGTCTTACAGCTACAACAAATGTCATTGGAGTTTCTTTACGGGAGATATGCATTGAAGTTGTTGGCTATATATTGATTGCTAGTGTCCTCACTTCCACAAATATCATTGTTCATTCTAAAACAGTAACATGTTCAATTTGCTTCTAAAAAAACAACTGAAATAGCAATCAATTTTAGAATAGAAATCTTTGTCCTGTTCTCTGTCCGGAATATGAAATTTTCTCCTGTTATGATCTCATAAAACCTCCATAAATCTTAAGCTGAAGAAAAGATGTCTTGCTAAAATGTCGAGCATAGGCAGAAATCGCCATATATTTTGCACCAATGATATATGGCGATATATCATTGGTATTTTGCACCAATGATAATGATACTTCACTTAAAGGAGTATCTGCTTGAGTCTGAAAATATCTGAAAAGAACTTTGAGCTATCTAATATTTGCAAAAACTGATTCCATAAGGTAAGAACATGTTCTCTTTTGGGCTTTGCTTGTCTGATCCTGTGGATCTTTCCCTTTGGGACTGATTCCTGACCATTGCCAATAGCCCATTGTGTTGCTCCAGTGCAACGTTAATTCAGCTACCTACCTTGTCTGATCTTGAAAGCATCTCAATGTAAGTAGAATAGGGATGTCACATTTTTACTGTAAAGGAATTTTTCATATCTCAAAAACAACCATTTGGAAAGGTGATCATACACTGGTGACCACCAATACAAGTTTCATTGTACAGTGCCTGTCTTTAATAAAATTAATGGGTTCATGTTAATTAAATTCTTGGGAATCACTGAAAAAAATCCTCCTGATAGTGTCCAGTAACATAACCGAACGAAAAGAACCAAAGTCAAAAACACCAAAATAAATTAGAATTTCTCTGCAGTTTAAATTAATTTTATTTTAGGAGGGAAGATATGTTTACAAACAGTTTCTTGCATTGGTTCTCAGTGTATTTTCAATGGGCAAGGGAAAGACGTCATGACATCAAAGGCATCTTTTGTATATCATCATAATTAATTTCATAATTAGCATATTTTATTTTCCATTTGAAAATTAAACATCTTTTATCACTGAGTTTTCTTCGGTATCATTGTTTATCACTGACTTTGCTTATGGTGTCATTAAAAACAATATTACATTTCATGAGAAATCTTAATTTTGAATTGCCTGTTGTAAGAATCAGTTGCTTTAAAAAATCAACAATTTTCTTGAACGGAAGGGATTTTCTAAAACGGCAGGCACTGTATTTAAAAGTAGTCCCTTTTAAAAACACTCAGCAACAAAGTACACCTAAAACTTAAATAAAAGCTTGAAATCTCTAAACATATATTACAGTTGGTGATACTGAATAAAAGTGGAATAATATGACTAAAACTGAAATGCTAAAATATTCATTGTAAAGTAGTGTTGCTGTTTTGTGAGAACAAGAAAGTTTGTTTTGGTGGATAAAAATTTTCACTCAAAGCATGTATTATATTGCCAGAATCGATTCTTATGGATAAAATAGCGGAAACTAATGATATGTCAGAAATTCAATTTGTAAATTGTTGAGGACAGAATGATATGGGCTTTCATTTCATCCTTTGTCAATATCTGGATGTGCTGAAATAAAATGTGATATAATCATAGCCTTTATTACCATTATTTACATTTTTATTACCATTTTCTTAAACATTCTTGCATAAACAACTCGATTGTCTCAAAAAGCTATATACCAAATAAATTTTGCATTTTATTGGTAAAATAACCCTTCAGAATGTGATATGTTGATTTTTAGTCGTTAATACTATATCGTTAGGGTAAGTATCTTTTTCAGTATTGTAAAAATGTGAGTATAAAATATGAATATTTCATTCATTCCTGTATCGCTTCAAAAATGCAAAAATATGTTGCTTTTATCAGAAAAATCATGAAATTTTTAAATATATTTATTTTTCGGTGTATTTTCTTAGCTTTAATGATCTGATAAGATCCAGCGTTTTCATCATAGTACGTCATGGTGCAATTACAAACGAATACAGAACCATAAAACTTTAAAAAATTCTACATGATTTGCCTTTTCACTTTTACATAATGTCTTGTAATGTTAACAAATTATTAATCATATTTTTATGGAAAAGGATAAATATTCAATAAGCTAAATAAATTTATCCAAATTTGTGTTTATTGCTTAAAGTAATCTATTGAAGTCCTGTAGCAGTATTATAATCAACTTTTCAAGTGCCAAGCACATACTGTACCTTTTTTTAAATAAATCATTGAAGTACTAAGATAGTTATTAAGAAGTGACCAGGAGACATGAGTGTGTTTTTAAATATTTTTATAGCAAGCTGAAAACAATCAATGGATTAAAAACTCTTGCCTTTTTGAGAACTTAATTCTGAAATAAAAAATTCGCTCAAACATCCAACATAACACCAATTGTGAGACATCTACAGATGCTGCATTTTAAAGGATACCCTTTTTGTTGATTCAGTTGGAAAATTAAATTTTTCTGAGGAGTAGGGCTGGTTTTTCTTAATATATTTAATATTTAAATATGTTTATAATGATGCTGCAGATAACGGTTCTTATGTTATCATTTTATCAAGCCATCATCGGCCAATTTTCTGCAATATTTCTTGGTGATGAATCAATCATAAAATAAAAATTTAATTTAAAAGTAGTCTGAATGCATCTTAGTAATTTTTTGAAATATTTTTAAACTTGTAAGTTGGATTTAAAAACTGAAAGGGCAATCTAATTTCTTTAAAACTATCTGAGTGAAGCTTTAATACAAATGTTTAATAAAAATAAATGTTGAAAATCTCAAAATTCTTTTCCTTTAAAGGATTGGTATGTTTTATATTTTCTGTATAATTTCATTATAATTTTACTATTTGGGGCATTTATTGTAAGCATGGGAGGATGCTCAAAATTGTTCCAAACTTTAAAAAACATTGTATCACAAAAATTAATATAAACACAATTCTAAAATGAAGAAATTGAATTGCCAATTTTACTGGTAAATGGAAAAAAACTGCGCATAAAATATCTTTGACTAATGTTTTGAATTAAAAAATCTGCCTTAAGTACTAAAACACTGGAATCATCGAATTAGATTTATCACGTGTATGATTAGCTTTAATCCCCCATAATTTATTTTTTTCTTCATTCAATATTTTGCATGCAATCAAAATACCACGAAAAGCTTTTCAACTCGTTATCATTTTGAAATTAGTTTACAATGTATGGATCATTTCGCCATTCTTGATTTGAGGCATGTAAAACCTTTGATTTTGAAAACGTCCCGATTCAACTTTTGTTTTGGTATTAGATTATTCCTTAAGCTGCTTGTTAATTTCTTTTAGTAGCATGCCGAGATTTTTTTTCATTTTCGCATTGTCGTGTTTTATTTTATGATTTGGAGACATTTTTTGGCTGGTGCATGTTTCCAACCAGTGTTTCGTTGTTCCCCCAACAGGAAAGGACAGGAGGCGGCCAGGTTCGAGCAGGCGGATGAGGATTTTACGCAGCACATGCCCAAGCGGGCGTCCGTCCCCGACTTGCTGAGGCAGCTCCACCAGCTTGAGCTGGAGTTGGACCAGACGAAGCAGCTGTACAGGGAAGCTGCCCGAGGGATGGGAGATCGGCAGGCAGAGTACACTTTGCGTTTCCTCAAAGATGCCGTCTTTTACTTTCTCACCAAGAAAGACAAAGAACATCTCAAGGCTATCCAGAGCATCTTGGGCTTCACCGATGCAGAGAGGATGGCTGTCGCTAAGGCGATGAAACACAGGAGGCTGTGAGTGAATAATTAAGTATGTTCTCTTCTTCTATCGTTCTTCTTTTGCCCCCTCCTTTTTTTTCTAACTCCCTGCTTTGGGTCTCTTTTTTCAGGACTTTTCCTTTGCCTGTCTCTTGCTTCTTGATAGAATAGCATTAATCATTTGGTTTTGATTGTTTTTTTTACGTGTCGTACCTGTCGACTTTTTCGGAAAAACGCTTGGTTTTCGTGTCTTCTGCATTGGGGGTTGACGCAGCTTGTCCGGACAGACCTTGCGCCATAAAATCCCGACATCCAATCTGGGTTGGGGTAGTTGCATTTACGTCGAATTGGAGCAAGGCAGCAACGCTATTGCCGATAGTCGGGGACGAACGAAGAGAGATTCAAGGGCAACACCTTGTAATTAACCACGGTCAGATGAGCTGGCACCCCACTCTCCAACTTCTACACCACGCCAACGTGAGGACATTTGAGGGCACGATAAATTTAACGTGCATCAACCCCCACGTACATGACGGTCTTTAGTTGGACCTAGTCTCGAATTCGCAATCCTCCGGTTCCCAATTCGCTGCTCTACCAACCGGTCTACCGCGGTCCTTGTCTTCTGGGTGGAAAAAAACGTTTTCCGGATTTTTCTTTCTGGGAGAAAATTTTCAAATGACATCAATTTTAAAGTTTTGGCGCCAAGCCGAGGCAAGCATGAAATACTGAAAAACGTGGTTGCTACCGCGAGATGGCAATTCAGTCACGTGGCTTCAAACGAGTCTATTCTGTGAATTAGGTGATAAGATAGAGCGTGAACTAAATGCTTCCACAATTGGCGTCTTTAGAAGATTCTGGTTCAAAGTTTATCGGTTTCCCTACGGGATTGACCCCGAACTCTCGCCAATAGCCCGTTGTGTTGCTCCAGTGCGACGTTAATTGAAATACCTACCTACCAAAGTTTATAGATCGGTGCCGAAAGCAATAGCAGTGGTAGCCCAGTTGGAAGAGTAACTGATTAGCAACTGGGTGCTAGTGCACGTTAAATCCGTCTTGGCCTCAAACGCCCTCACGTTGGCGTGGAAGTTTGGAGAGTGGGGTGCCAGCTCAGGTGTTGTCCTCGGGTCTTTCCCTTCAGGATTGATACCGAACTGTCGCCAATAGCTCGTTGTTGCTCCAGTGCGACGTTAATTAACTACCTACCTAACGAGTTTTCACAACTACTCAAAAATCGACTTGTACAAGGTCAACTCGGAGCCGCATTAGTGTCGTGAGATATTTCTTGGGGCGTTAATTTTCAAGAAATATCTACTCTGCACCTGTAAAACGCAAAAGAAAGTTTCATTTTTGCGTAAAGTTGGTGCCATGTGTAAAATGTTGCCAAACCAGTTGCGCCAAGTATAGAAGAGGGCTACTTTTTCTGTTTTGAATCTCTTTCATAAAACCTAACATGGCCCAAATTGTTACAAATTCGGCATTTGTAATTACTTTTAAGAATTGATTAAAAGAAAATATTTGACCTGATGCTTACTTACTTCATGCGTCATTCTGATAGCAATTTGCTTTTAATGTCGTAAATATCATCCAGGGTTTTTTTCTTGGAGGTTGGCAGGTATGACAAATGAAACAAATACATTTAATTTGTACAGTGTCTGAATTTTCACCAAACTCTGTCTCAGCAAAATGACTAGTACTCATCATAGTTATGTATTTTTCTTTGCCTATGGAAACTAGTGCTAAAAGTTGATTGTAAAATCAATTCTTTTTATAGGTACTCTGTTACATTAATTCAACAGTGCTTAATACACTTGAATATCTCCTAAAATTTATACGAAGTTTTATCTTAAACTATTTTTTGTTTTCTACACAACATTCCCTACAAACTGAAATCAAAATATATATTGTTTTCTGACTTAAAAAATTGAAAATTATTCAATTTATTCAGCTGAAAACAAGGTAGGTAGGTATTTCAATTAACTTCACACTTGGAGCAACACGATGGTCTATTGGCGAGTCCAGGATCAAACCCGAAGGGAAAGATCCAAAGACAACACAACGTAATTTTGAATCACGGTCAGATGAAGTCACACCTGAGCTGCTCCCACTCCAAACCCCGCCAACACGAGGACATTTGAGGCCACAACAGATTTAACATGCATCAGCCCCCTTTGTACACGACGGTCTTTGGTTGGATTCGAGCTCGCAGTCCTCCGGTTGCTAATCCGTTACTCTTCTAATCGGGCTACTGCGGCCCCTTGAAAATCAAGACATTCCAAGTTTAAACTTTTAAACGATTAATTTCTCAGCAAAAACAATGAATGATAGAATGAGTAAATATTTTGGAATGCAGGTTTTTATGTTTTTTTCATCGTTTATTTTGCAGATTCTGTTCACCTTTTAAGCTTAAAAAATGATACGTCGAGACTTCCATTTCCTGAGAAGGCTGAAAAATTCACAAGGCAGGATATGTATTTTACTGCACCATAACTGGGCATAGTAATACAAAAAATGCACATCCTATCGTTGTGAAACGGCTTTTTTTGTATATTGTTTGAATTACATGAATTTTTTTTCATCAATGCTGATCTGTTTTGAAGTACTCATTGTATCATTTCTTATTTAGTTGTATATATATATATCTATGATCTCAAATTTAGCTTTATGTTAATGTCTAAAATACAGGATTATTTATATATTACTAAAGAATGACCATTATAATGGATCATCTTTGCTTTTCCTAGATAGAACTACTTTCTTGAAACTAGTATATTTTATCGATTTATATTCCAAAGAAAAAACTTGATGTTGTAAACAATAGAAATCAGATATATTAATGTTATAATCTTTGTTATGGATGATAAAAGCATAATTTATCAATTCCTCAATAGTAATAATTTCTGATAACTCATTGTATGCAGTTTTGCACTGAGTAATAACCAAAGAAACTTGACTTGGTCAAAAAATCCTATTTTTTAGAATGAATAGCATTTGACATTTTAGATACCATATCAAAACAAGTGTTAGAATATGCATTTTGATTTATATATACATATTTACTGTAGAAGCATGACAGAATTACAGCATGTTTCTATGTTACAAGTGCTAATGACATTCAATGAATCCTTAGTATTTATAGCAATTGTTGGAAATATGAATATTGTTGTGACTTTAAAGGTCTATATTTCTTATGAGAAAGTTCATACGAGAAAGATACCAGAATGTTCAAGTCCTGCTATTGCATTTTAAAACGTGTTTTCAGCACCAATGTATTTACAAATTGCCTGTGTAGATGAATACCAAGCGTTTACGTTTGTCTTAAGTATTAAAAAGTTGTGATATTTTTTCTTATTTTTGGCTGTTAACTCTTAAGTTTGAAGTTCTGTATTTCTCATCACATATGAAATAGGCACATTCCATTTTTTTTCTTTATCCTTATAACGTTTAGATTTTTTATTACCAATTTACTTTGTCCATTCTGTCCTCGAACAAAACTATGTATCAGTATTTTCATTCTCTTCTAGTTTTATTATTTCTTTCAGTATTCTTTTGCATATATATGTGGATTGTATTTTCAATGTAGTGTTCCTGGAATTCCACGTGAGAGAAAAACCTGTAAAGACTGATTTTAGTTTAATTTATGTCTACAATAAAGTACTGATGAAAAAATTTGTTTATTTTGTGTATTAACAGCCACATTAAGCCATCAAAATGAGCCACTGTTTTTCCACCTATTTCCAATTGGAACATAGATGCATGACAAATTTTGTGAATAAATATTCAACAATTACAAAACAAGACTCTTTAATTGGAAATGCAAACACAGTTGAAAATTTGACAAGTTTAAAAAGGATACACAAAAACTTAAAAATCATTTAGTACAAAAGGTTTATAGAGCTGATCAAAGTTTCAATTTGATAGCACTGCACCTTTATGTCATGTTAAGGATCAAACGATGAATGGTTCATGTACCTAGAAAGGTTTGGTTATCACTAGTCATATTTCTCTAGGCTCATTAGACTAGATTTAAACTGGTGAGAGTGCTAATCACTGAGCTACAAGGTCAGCATGCATTTGAAATTACACAGGGAACATGATGGCATTGTTACTAGATTTATTTTAAATGGGCTAATGCAAACCTGCAAACACACCTGCCAGTCAGCCATACTTTCCAATAAATAAATCCACTTTCCTTTTCACAATTTACTCATTTTGATTTTTACACTTCATACAAGAATTTAACAGAAAATTAAGCTCTTTAATAAATGAAAATATTTAAACAGCACATGTTTTAAACACTATGGTTGGTTGGGTTTTAAGATGCAAGGGCCATATTTGGCCAAGCTGCGCCAAACACAAGACATACAGCATCAAGTAATGGACATACCCTTGCAGGGAAAATTTTACTGACAAATACAACCAGAGTAAGTTACAGAAATTGAACCTGGCTGCCTAGAACTCGCAGTGGGCATCGATACCACAAACAATATTTATTTTGATGTGTGAATGTATCATTACACAAATAACTTTGCTATACTAAATTCTTCTAAATGGATTGTTTTAGATTTGGTAGTTGCTTTTAATGTTGTTTTAGCTGTGGTTCAGGGTTTTATGATAAGGTAGGTAATTAACATTACATTGGAACAATACAACGTGCTATTGGCGACGGTCCGGGATCAATCCCAAAGAGAAAGATCCAAGGATGCCTCGTAATTTTGAACTATAGTCACATGACCAGATCAATGCCTGAGCTTTTATGACACAAGGTCCAATGACAGTTTATGACATGACCATAGTCAGATCCCAGCAACTATAGACATTCCTTGGAAGTTTGGGCTGATATGCCAATGTACTAATTCTTTTGGGAGTTAAAGATAAAATTATGTTTGTCCTTCCACAATGATGGAATGTATGGGAATTCATGTCTTAAAAACATTTGTCGAACGATGAGTATAGGTTATGATATGGCACAAGACGTGCATTAGTCTGGAAGTATCAGCATTCAATTTGACAAGTCTGAGGGTGTTGTCACAGGCAAAGTTATTCAACACTAATCAACCACTAAAAATTCCTATGAAAGTGGCAGCTTCAGTTAGGCAATAAAAATTACATTGTATCAGGGTTTTCTGCACAGTAGAATTCTTTGTTTGACTGTGTGCGACTCATTGGTACTAAAACTCTAAACACCAGTGGCATTTTTTCTAAATAGATTGAACCTATTAGGCTGGTTAGGTTTCATGGCACAAGGGCCATATTTGGCCAAAGTGTACCAAACATCAAGTAAATGGACATGCTCACACAAGGAAATCATTAATGACACAGAAGAGAGAAATACACTGAGGGAGGATTCGAACCTGCGCCACCTACAACTTGCAAGTACCAGTGGGCAAACCCACTGAACCCAGACTTCCATAAGGTTCAGCCCAAACAGAAACTTTGATCAATTATAAAATAAATTAAAAATGCAAAGAATATATAAAATATTAAAACACATAAATGTATGAAATATCCATTAGAAAGACTAATTGTATTAAGCTATGCTCATGTTTTGTTCTATAAATTTATCTATCATTCAATTGGAGTACCATTGAAAACAATTATAACAAAAATTATCTGTATTTGATATAATTTTACATTAATAAGGAACTTCAGCAAAAATGGTAGTTAAACTACAGTATAAAAATAGAGTTTTGTTATGCACAAGTCCAATTGGTATTATATGATCACCTTTTAAGAAATGTACTTAATAAAAATAATTTTCCAATTCATGCCACAGGTTGCTTATTTTCTCCTTAACGGGGAATCACAAATATGCATCTCTTCCAAGGAACAACTCGTACAGTTCAAATCACAGCTCAGTGTGTTGCAAGTATTCAAGTACAAAACTATGTAGATTTTCAAGTTTCCTCTCTCCGTGATACTCTGTTATAAACTTACCATCACGGTAAACATAAAGAGATGGGTAACCAACAATCTGCAATTGAAGGAAATCGAAATTAAAGCAATTTGAAAAAAAAAAATTTAACCAAAAATATGTGTTTTTCTTAAATAAATCTGAATAACTAGGAAATGAAATTGCACAAATAAATTTTCCATCTAAGTTTTTCTTATTTATATTTTTGAGCTGTCAGTTTGGAGTGTATAAATGGTTGTCTTCAACTCCAGCCCTCTCCCTTACCTCCGTGCTTGCAGGTTGGTAGAGCGAAAGATAAATAAGTCCATCTGCGACCATCAAAAACTTAAGGCCACGGACAAAACATGGAGCAAAGCTTTAGTCTGACCCTGTCCCACCTAATTTGCCACGACATATTGCTATGGCAAATTTTCGAATTTTAACTGGACATGACTTTTTAAGAGGACGCTTACACCGCATGGGTGTGCATGCTTCTGATTGCCCCTTCTGTTCGACGGGGAACTTTATGGATTTTAGTCATCTTATATCTGGCACTTTTTTTATTCGATGATCACATCTTAGTTGATGACGTTTTTAGTTGGGCTGACCCTAGGAAATTATTATCCCTGGACTTTTCTTGACATAGTTCAAAAGTTTGCAGTGTATAGGATGACTTGCAGATTGGAGTTGAAATGAGCTAATCGAGTATTGTTTCAAAGCATTTACATGCTTGGTTCAAACTACTGTGAAATGTTCTTCATATACTTGAATAGATCTTGTTGAGAGCTTGAAATCAATACCATGCAGTTGCGTTGCACTCATGATTGTCCAAGTAAACCGTGACATTGTGAAAAGTGTTCACAAGAAACATTTTAAATGTTCAGTTCAAACCACTGCAAAATGTTTCTCATATAATATGAATAGATCTTGTAGAACTTTGAAACAATAACATGCAATCATGTTGCTCTCACGGTTGCTGAGATAGACCGAGTCAAAAGCAGAGGCACATCCAGTAAAAATTACATCATTTCCCCAGCCCTCAAAGAGAGGAGTGTGCATGATGTATTAAGAATTGGACTGTTGTTTTTGAATATGCTGACACAATTACTGTTCGTTACATGTTTGTAATGATTTTTTTATTGAACGAATAGCATATTGCAGCCCAAAAGTACAGCCACAGAAGTTCATTAATCAAAGAAACGGAATATAAAATTTATCTAAAATTACAAGATTTGATGAACTTAACAAACGAAAAAAAAAGTATATCAGGTGCAACAGAAACATTGAGTTTTGCTGGCCATGGTTTACCCAATCTTCTCATCATTTTGAAGGCACATTCTGGGATTATCGAATGCAAGACAACTAAAAAGTAAATTATTCACATCTTGTGGCTGCTTTTTTAAACCCCACAGATCATTAGTCTGGATATAGGTATTTGGCAAAATTTCCATGGCCAAATTAAAATGCATAATTTTAAAGTGTGAGGAAATATAATTGAGTTCAATCTATGCTGAATAGTTGGAAAAAAATTTTGGTGTGGTCAGCTTTCTCATGAGTCAGTCTTCATTCCACTTAGCAACAAGCTTAATATAAACAAGGCTTTTAAGTAACACTTAATGATTTCAATTGAGATCTATTTTTGTCACAATTGGTTGGTTATAAGTCACCCCACATCCGCAGAGTTAGTAGTCATATGTCAAAAGATAGTGCAGAGTTTTCAAGTTTGATGGATGAAAGAGACTGAGTGAATCTTAGCATTTTGCGAGGTGAGTAATATCACTACATGCATGAAGAGATGCAAAATACACCAACTGAACAGAATTGAAAAGGGAATAAAACAGATAACTATCTTGAATGAATACATTATGTTATTGTTTTTCATGTCACGTTTTGAAAAAGTTAGAGAACGAAAATGACAACCATTAGTCTTCATAGTACATGTAAACCTTTGTGAATGTATTTTAATTTCCATACCCTCATTTCATTTTGTAACATACATCAGCAATCATGGTTTTTTTTTCTGAGTATACACTTTTAAATTAAGATGTAGACAAAATTAAATATCCCAGTTTATTGTCACTTAAAATACGGGGCAAATTTAACAATTGTCAAGACGATACCAGAAGTTGCTTTAAGAATATATAATTTATATGAATACTGAGAAACAAATGTCATGTCAATATAAAAATTATTCCATAAATTTAAGGCAGTTGAATAAATTCAGCACAGCTGATTCCCTTAGAGGTGCTTCACGGTGAGCAAGTCTTAAGTTACTTCAGTGAGCTGAAGATTGGCAAATATTTATGGAACGAGATCCTGGTAAAAGGGGAATATCCTAGCATATGTTGTGTTGAATAAATTTTGGTTGAAAAACAATGTTTATAACTCACAAGAATCAAATATATGTCAGCTAAAATAATAATTAGGGTGAACTAAAAATGTAACACAAATTATAATTTTATTTTATTAAAGATAATTAGGAAAATATACCTCAAGTTTACCACACAATTCTTCTTCTTGAGTACAATCTACTTTGGCTATTTTTACTTGAGTATTTGAAGAAAACTTTATAGCCAAATCATTCCATATTGGAGCCAACCTTTTACAGTGTCCACACCTATAATAAAATCTATGAATTACAAATTCAGTAGAAATAACATGCACGCCAAATATTTTATGTACCTTTATTTATGAAAACTAAATTCACTTGAACTTGATAAATTCTGGTAGATCATTGAAAATCCATCTTCCAGTGATATATTGAAATCAATTTGAAACAGAAAAACAAATACGAGGGTCATTTGATAAATTTGAGATGTTACCACAAGTAATTTGGTGATGCCACTGCTGTCAAGTGTCACTCTTCAAACTAGCTCATACCAAATTTCAGTCAGAAGCAACATTTTGTTCGCATTCTACAAACGTTTGAAGTGAACATTGTAGCAGCTACTATGGAAATGGGAAGAAACGAGTTCTGTGCAGTGGTAAAACATTTTTAATTCAAGTGGACAGATCAAAGAGTGTCAAAGTTTATGGGGACTCTGCACCTGTATTTAAGATAGTTTATCTCTGAATAAATGAGTGTAATCAGAGCCGAACATGCTCATAAAGATGAAGGGCTCTCTGGACGCCCAGGTGAGGTTACCACAACGGATATCGTTAAAAATTTCATCTTATCATTATGCAAAACCACTGAGTAAAAGTGAACAATATTGCTAAGATTGTAGGCATCTTAACTAAATGAGTGTATGAAAAGTTGCAGGTGAAAAAGCTGCGTGCACTATGGATGCCACGATTGCTGACTGTCGACCAAAAATGCACATGAAAGGACATTTCAACACTGTTTGGTGATGTTTAACCGAAATTCACAGGATTTTTAGCATTGATTTGTAGCTGTGGACAAAACATGAATCTACCACTACACACCTGAGTTAAAACATGGACAGCGAGTGGTGAAAGTGCACTGAAGACGAAAACAGTTTTGTTGATTGGGAAGGTGATGATCACTGTATTTTGGGACACCCAAGGAATCATCCTAATTGACTACTTTGAGAAGAGGAAAACAGTAACAAGAGCGTATTATGCAACATTATAGAACCTTTTGAAGGAACTGAAACAAAGAGGCCAAAATTGGCATACAAAAAGTGTCCTTTCTCCAAGACAATGTGCTGTCCAACAAACCGACCATCAAACAAATTAGCTTCTAATTCATTCCTTATCCACCCTATTCTCCAGACTTGACACTGTGTGACTTCTTCCCAAACCTGAAAATTCGGTTCTGGGGAAGAAATTGTCGAATTAGGATGCCATCGCCGTTGTCAATGCATATTTTGCAGCCTTTGACAAGAGCTACTTTTCTGACGGGATGAAAACATTGGAAACTTGTTGGATCAAGTGTGTAGCCCTCAAAGGAGGGACTGTTGAGAAATAAATCTTTTCAAAAAATGGCCTTTAATTTACTTTTCTACCAGACTTAGTGATCTCTGGACATTGCACGGTTCATGGTGATGAACAAGCAGATTGGTAGAAAAGGAATGAGTACTCCAATTAATAAGTGATAAAACCACCTTTTTGATGTTAAAATGCCTACTAGAAAAGATCGATACCTTTAAAATACCATGTACTATCCTATAGCATTGATTCCAAGGATTAGGGAATCATACATCAAATAAATATCCCTGTTGGGCCTTCTAGTGAGAATGGCATCCACCTCATGACTATTTGGTGGCACACATCTTTTGTATTGGAGCTTTCCTCAGCCCTAACTGCACCCTATGAGGAGATTCCGTTATGATCGGCTTCCACATTCTTTGCTGCAGAGCTCTCCGTGGATCTTCATTGGCAAAATGTTATTGGAAGGCAAGAGGCTGAATGAGACAATGACTTTATTTTTGTGAGATTATGCTTGATGTTTTTGAAAGTTAAATTCTTCATCCATTCCTTTCCTAATGATTTAGTTTATCTTAAATTACCATATAACCTATTGCAGAAATTGACAGATCTGTTAACAAATAATCAGTGAAACAGAATTACAGCAATGTATACTAAAGGTACATTGCTATAATAGTCTGTTTAGTTTATATCAAACACCTTTAAGCAGGCGTAAAATACTGTTTCCAATACGAAAAACACTGTAAAATGAGATTGAATACTCAATATTTTTCATTTCAGTACATGATGGTCTTTGGTTGGATTCGAACTTGCAACCCTTCGATTGCTAGTCCGTTACTCTTCTAACCTGGCTATCACAGCTTCCATATGCAATGTAATCAAATCAGAGCTGCTACAGCCAAAGCACTTGCGAGATAGTAGCATTGGTTGGATAAATTTTTGAAAATAGTAGCAGTCTCTTAAACCTTATTTTAGTTGCAATTTTAGTTGCTCAGATCAGCTAAAACACAAAACGTGCTAATTAGGATGTAACAGACATTGAAGATTTCAACAATAAATTTAAGTTTCAAAATTTAAAAAAATAAATATTTTCATAAGGTTTTCATGACTATCTAACAACCAGATTCCAATTCAGCTGGTGATCAATGCGCCTTGCTTATCTCGTACTAACTGAATTACCCGGCATTGCTCGAGTTGAATTGTTTATAATTCATTGTAATATTATTCCTATGGGGATTCCGAATTGTTTTTAGTCCCCCTGCAGACCAAGGACAATTCGAATGGGGTTAATATATAGCCCGTGTCCCTACAGAATTCTACAGGATGAATGTACCAAAATTAGTGTGAATTGGTCTGACTGATTGTATAAATACGCAATGTTATTCCTATGAGGATTTCGAATTGTCTTTAGCCCCCTGTACCATATCGACAATAAAAAGACCACTTTCAAAAAAATAATCATAAAAATTTACATTTCAATAATAAAGCTACAGTTTAAGAATTTACAGACGGGATACATAAACGATATGATACTGAGTGATTTTTAGCGCAATCGAAACCATCTGTGATTGCACCATACTCTAAGATTCTAAAAAACCTCCAAGGTTGTCTTGAGAAGCGACTCCTGTAGATGTTAACTTTCACATCATCTGCACAGCCAGACTGGGAAAGAGCGCCCCTAGCAAGTGCTCTGTCCAGGATGATGGGACGTTGCACACCCAAGACAAATAGAACGGAGGTTAATATGTAGCCTACGTTACCCGCAGGGTTCCAAAGAATAAATGTACCAAATTTGGTGTAGATTTGTATAGAGAACAGATGCCAACTCTGCTTTATATGTATAGATCTGTTATTACTCAGTGATGCCATAGTTCTGGATAGTCCCCAAAATCAAACTAGTTATTGACAATTTCTAGAGACCTTTGCTTTTTCCAGAAAAAATTTAAAAGATCAAGCTCCTCGCTTATCAAAAATTTGCTCAATGACCTAGTCCTAGAAACAGAACTCAGTCGTTAAGTGAGGAGTATCTGTACTTCTCTTTATAATAAATGTAGGAAGTAGAAAAATATATAGACAAAAGAACTTACCATGGAACAAAAAATTTGACGAAACTAATGCCCTGAGCAACAGCATTTTCGAAGTTATCTTTTGAAAGTTCCACAACTAAATCAGGCTAGGAAAGATAATGGAGATACATTAAAATTAACAACCCATTTCAAGCTAATTTGTTTTTCAAACAAAATAAACTTCTAAATCTTAAGACATTTGCATAAAGCTAGAAAACTAAGAGCAAGCAATGAGACATGAATATTGAATCTTGTTTTTTAATGTAAAATTTTTATTATTTTTTTTTAACTTTTATTTATTATTTTTACCTACACTATTTAGAAGACAATTAAAATCAATTTTTGTTTCTGGTATTAAGAGTTATTACTCTTGGAATTGATATAGTAAATGCAAATGTTTGTTTGAGCAATGGTATGTAACAACTCATCAAATCAAATAATCTTTATCAAACAATCTATAACGTTTTGAGTTAACAGTTCAAAATCCACATAGTATTTAACACATTCCATTCGTCCACACTTAAGACAAGAAAGGAAATGTTGAAACTCAAATGTTACATTTTTAATTTTTAAAAAGTTAATTAACAGAATGTATTGTTGTCAAAACTTTTTGTCAACTCTTTGAAAACATGAAAGGATATGATTTAAAATAAACTACTCAAGTTATTTTATTAAAATCTAATCATAACCATCAAACTCAGTAATTGCACACCATGCACTCAGTAATTGCATCATAATCAGTTTACTATACATTCTTATAATCATTTCACTAAAGTATGAATGACAGTAAGAAATGTAACACACAATTTTTATCTTTCTCTTGTACTCTCCCTTACAAGATTGGTTGGAATTCTTACAAATGAAATTGCTATGAAGTATATAAACTGGGATTAAACCTTATAAACTTATAATTAAAAAAAGATGCAATGGAGCTTTTTCCATCTGAATTTTTTAAGTCAAAGAACAATTATTATCTATCAAAACACTACTGTATGAGATTTGTTTTCAACAAAAAAAGGTATATATTTGCTTCATAATCTTTTGAATTCGAAATTGCAGTGCTTGAGTTAATGCTAATTTGTTTCAGTCTCTGTTTCACAATTAGAAGTTTTTTCCTATGTCAGGAAAAGTCCAGGGACCATAATTTCCTACAGGCAGCCAAGTACAAATTAGCCCGGCTGGGTCATCAACTAAGATGCGATCGTCAGATAAAAAGTGCAAGATAAAAGATGACTAAAATCCATAAAGCTCCCTGTCAAACAAAAAGGGCAGTCAGGAGAAGCATGCACACCAATGCTGTGTAAGTGTCCTCTTAAAAAGTCATATCCAGTTAAAATTTGAAAATTTGCCGTAACAATGTCATGCAAATTAGCTGGAACAGGGTCAGACAAAAGCTTATTCCACATTTTGTCTGTGGCCTTAAGCTTTTAATTGTCACAAGCGACAATTACAAAAGTAATAATTTCTGTTCAAAAAAGAGATCACGCATTTCTCTTACTTAAAAACGAAACTACATTTTTAGTTTCGAGTAAAGTTGTGTATACAGGAGTATAATTAAATAGCAATATTCAGGTCACAGAACATGTGTAGGAATGTAGATATAAACATTTTTTATGGAAGTACAGAGAAAATTAAGGTAAAAAACTCAAGAGTAAAAATTACATTTTCTTTTCCTGTTTCTGGTATTCTGCCTTCTTCATCCAAAGTATCCAGATGAGCAGCCTTTGTGTCTGTTACAAATTGCCTTAATTCATCTAGAGTTCGTCCTCCTTGGTATTTTTCAACCTGATTCGAAGTAATGAATATTTAAATCAAGTCAGTAAAATAATGTTCAATTACAAGAATATTTCAAAATTATTAGCAGAACGTCGCAAGCATCTAACAGAGATTGGAAATGGAATGCATGGTATTTTTCAATTAACATCGCACTGGAGCAACATGACTGGCTATTGGCGATGGTCTGGGATCATCCCCAAAGGAAAAGATTCGAGGACAACACCACGTAATTTTGACCCACGGTCAGATGGCAAGGTCACACCTGAGCTGGAACCCCACTCTCCAAACTTCCACACCACGCCACTGTGAGGACATTTGAGGCCACACAGATTTAATGTGCATTGGCCTCCTTTGTATACAAAGATCTTTGGTTGGATCGAGTTTCGAAATCACAAGCCTCCGGTTGCTAGTCCATTACTCTTCCAACCAGGCTACCGCGACCCTTGAAATGCATGGGAAAAAAGACTGAAGTATGCTGACAAGTAAATAATAAATCACTTCATTGTCTCACAAACATTCATGCCCAGAGGTGTTGACCTCCAATTTGATTTTACAGAAATCTGTGATGTACTTTTCAGGAATTATGTATTTTAATGCATGTTTTCAGCAATATTGAATTGTTGACAATTTTTTTTATAAATGACATTTTAATCAAGATTCTCCTTTTCATACCATAATTTAACCATTATCTGACAATATTTCAATATTCTTCCACCACTGAAAGCTTTTTCAAAGCAGATTTTTCCTGGCACAAGTCTCTTAAGCAAATACAAACAGTAATGTCATTTCCATTTAAATACACTTTAAATAAGAAATACATTTTCTTTACAGTCTTGAATATTTTTAATCATATAGAAAAAGTAAAGAATTACCCCAACTGTTTGCTGACTGCAAAAATGAAGTCCCCCACCCCAAAAAAGAAGGAAGGATGTTACTTAAAAATCATAAAAATTTTAAATTCAGAAATAATTAAAATAAGGCAAAATTCTGTTCACAAGCACATTTTCTGGAAAAGTACTCGACTGAAAAGAAAATTTGTCATGCTAAAAAATTGTAGCAGTTTCAGAATTTATTTTCCATCTGAACGCTGTTCTAGCCATTGACTCTTTCGAGATTTTTAATTTTTTACTCTATCAGAAATTTGGAATTAGAGTAAGGTAGAAAAAAAAATTAAGGTTCCTAACACCTAAATCAGTCTTCCTTCAAACAATATCTCTAGATTTTAGCAACAATGTTCCCATATAGCTTTAGTTGATTATTCAAACGTCAAGAATAATTCATTACACATTAAAGAGTTACAATAAGAAAATAAAAATATTATATAAAAGCAGGTGTATACATTTTAATTTTAGAACCAGCTTCTTTTATGGCTGGATTAAAAACACAATTCAAATTGCTTGATTTTCATATTTCTGTTCAAACATTATGAAAGAAATAGTAGAATAATAAAGAAATATGTAATAAAAAGTGTGAAAGTTGATGGCAAGTAAAAAGTCCACAACTCACTTTTTTACCATTCACAATCCATAATAAAGTTGGGTAGCCTTTTACTTCAAAATCTGTGCATGTTTGTTTGTTCTCTGTGCAATCTACCTAAAATGTCACATTGAATTTACAAAACATACAAATAAAATAATTCAAAACTGGTATCAAACATTGTTAATTTTTAAATGCAAAGCAATATATTGATGGTGTTAATCAAACCTGTAAATTCATTTAAATATATTTATACTGAATGATCAGATATTTTTCGTTTAGTGAAAATCACCCCAGCATGGTATGTAAACAAATAGATTTTTACACAAAACTGATAAACTCGGAAATGGTTGAAACCCATACGGCAAAGAATATTACTAGTTACCATTTACCTTGCTACATCAACAAAATCATTGGTTGGTTTGTTGCTCTACTGTCATTTTTTGCTACTCAAGGACTAATTGAGGCTGTCACAGCAAGAGTAGCCTAACCCAACATACCGAATGGAGATAAATGCGATTTTTTGGCACAATTTTATATACTTTTTTATTTATCCATAAGGAGGGTTAAAATCTATATTGCAAACGCATTAAATGTCAAGAGAGTACACTGTAGGTGACAAAAATAATTATTTTCGCATTTTCAGGTTTTTGTGGGTAAGGCCACTCTTGCTCTGGTAGCCACAATTATACCTGAACCTACAGTTTAAAGTGAATTCTGGACCACTAGGATCATCCATGCCCAGACCGGGATTTGATCCCAGGGCCTGTTGAATAGAGGGCCAGAGCGTGAACCACTTGGATACCAAGCAGGCTATGTCAACAAGAAAACCAAGAAATGTTATAGAATGGCAGATGATAATACAAGACTGACAGAAGCCAAACTATACAACAAATAAGAACAAACAGCAAGAGAAGAAAAAGTCTATTGAATACATTCGGTCCCTTGTGCTTCTCTCAGTATCTCTCCCACATTGAAGTGGAAAAGACCACAGGGTATTGGAGCATTGGTCTATGTCCTCCTAAAGATTGCAGAACATACAACAGAAAGTTTAAAATATAAATACAATCCAGATGTTTAGCAAGTCAATCGTGACCAATAACAAAGCGGAATTCAGCTGTGGATCTTTCCTTGGTCAATCAGGAAGGTCTGAGATGTTGCTCTACCATGTTTTCATGGAATTCTCCAAAAGTTCTTTTACGAGGATATTCATGAAAGTTGTCTTAACTATTGATTTAGTAATGTAATATAGGATCTCAACATTTGAGAAATCTCTCCCCCTTTTATGGTCAGCATATCATCTTTATTGTCCACAATACCACAGCGACTAGGTATCCACTGTAGACAAACCTCTTTATTATGGTCAGATAGGAGTATAAGGAATGACCTGCATTTTACTCAGGTTGGGACATGCCCCTTGCATTTCATTGTAAAATTCGAAAAGAACCAAACTGGGAAATCTGAGGCTAAATAGCTGAAAAATGTAGATCATTTAGCTGAAAAAAAACATTACCAGTGTACATCATGGGGAGGTAGATCTATGTTGCACCCCTGGAAAAGTAGGTAGTTAATTAACATCACACTGAAGCAAACAAAGTGGCTATTGGTGATAATCCAGGATCAATCCTGAAGGGAAAGATCCAAGGACAAAGCCTCTTAATTTTGAATCAAGGTCAGATGACGAGGTCAACACCTGATCTAGCACTCTACTCTTCAAACTTCCACAGTAGGCAACATGAGGACATTTGAAGCCGAGACAGATTGAACCATGACACATTAGTCCCCAAGTACACAAGTCTTTGATTGGACTGAGTTTCAAACTTGCTAATCCATTACTCTTCCAACTGGGCTACCTCGGCCCTTTACCACTAGAAAATAGAATTGAATTCAGAAGATTGTTTACTGGATACAATACAGGAACACAGCTAAAGTGGTATAAAATGTAACAAAGCTATTAGGTATTCTAATCATGCAAGGCTTTGCTTGAGTTAGTCAAAGTCATAGTTTTATATGTTAATCTGCAAATTAAAAAATTCCAAAAACACATAATCCAAGCTGTACACTTTGCATACTAAAGTAGATATCATTATCTTTTTTTAAAATTACCTTAGAAATAGTAACTGATTTATCTTGATTAAAGCTTTCAGCAAGCTGCTCCCAAGCAGCAGCCATTCGCTGGCAATGGCCACACCATGGTGCATAGAATTTAACAAAATGAAGTCCAAATTCCACTGTATTCTGGAAATTTTCATCAGTCAATTTCAAAGATCCACTCTCTTCGCTAGTGGATGCACTTACACGAGATACCTGCAATATTTTTTAATTCGCTGAGATAAAAATCAAACAAGATACAAAGAACAATTTATATGGCTATCACAGCAAACATTATTTGTATAAGATTTACAGTGTAACCTGGATTTAATGTTTTTGCAGGGACTGTTCAGTTTATTTGTCCTTTCTAGGAAGGTAGTTGAATTAACTTTGCACTGGTGCAACTCAATGGGCTATTGGCAACAGTCTGGGATCAATCCTGAAGGGAAAGATCTGAGAACCTCATAATTTTGAACCATGGTCAGACGTAGTCAATACCCGAGCTGGTACTCCACTCTCCAAACTTCCACACCATGCCAACATGAGGATATTTAAGGCTGTGACAGATTTAACATGCACCAGCCCCCGTGTATACGACAGTCTAGTTAGATTGAGTTTCAAACTTGCAACCCTCCAGTAGCTACTAAGTTAGTACTCCAGCTTGGGAAATAGAAAGTAAGAGTGAAAAAAGTAGTTTAATGTAATTGATACAATTAGGAGTCCAATTCACATGTCCAAAGCACATAAGGCAGATGGACAATTAGGTCTGAAAGAAAGGTGGGAAAATGTAAGAGTTGTGGAGGTGATTTAGGAGTTAAGACGGGGATAAGTTTGTGGACAGTTTAATGGAAGTGGGATGAGGCTTAATTGGATTTACATCTGAAACTCTAAATTCACCACATTACCGTTTTAGGCACTGTGAGGTGTTGTAGGCGAGATATGAATGCTTCACTTGCCAAATCGATTAACTCCACTTTCTGAATTTTATTAAATTTTAATGTCAAAGCACTTGATTGACTCCTATAACTGTATATATTCAAAACAAATTTCTCTATTAATAAATATTAACACCACTAAATGACAAAATTTTTTTAGCCATTGAATAATAAATAATTTATTTCAGAAGCCAATCTGATTAACTCCATACTCCAATGTAAATCGTAATAAAAATTTAGTTGAAACACTTTTTAACAAAGCAATTGACTACTTCTTATATAAGTGAGTCAAAGTAAAAACCGAACACCAAAAAAATGAAAGGAATTTGTACGTACTGTCCGAACAAACACAAAAATGACGGGAGCTCAAATACAGCTAACAAAGACATCATTTCTATTGCTGATGAATCAATTTAAACAGTAATAATACTCGTAATATATGTAACAGTAACAGAACAGTTATTATTCATTTTTGCTAAAATCTTTAATAAAAAATGTATAAAATGAAGTTTTTCTGTGATAAAAAATAATTTGAAGACTGAATTTGAATTAATAATTTTCTTTCACTTGCCAACTCCCTTAATCACGCAAAAATTGTAGTAATAATAACGATTACTCCAGGGATATTCTATCTTATACTTTCTATATGACGTTAGATAAAAGATACATCTGCAATAATAGTCTACATCGTTTATTTGAATTTATAATTTAAAAGGAATTTTAAAAAACAATGTATACTATTTTATCATTTTTCTCAACTTTTTGTTTTATGGAGTTAATCGATTTGGGGGGGGGGTTCAATTAACGTCACACTGGAGCAACACGATGGGCTATTGGTGACGGTCCGGGATCAATCCCAAAGGGAAAGATCCGAGGACAACACCACGTAATTTTGAACCACGGTCAGATGACGAGGCAACACCTGAGCTGCCACCCCACTCTCCAAACTTCCACACCACGCCAAAGTGAGGACATTTGAGGCCACGACAGACTTAACGTGCACCAGCCCCCTTTGTACACGACGGTGTTTGGCTGGATTCGAACCCGCAACCCTTCGGTTGCTAGTCCGTTACTCTTCCAACCGGGCCACCGCAGCCCTTTAATCGATTTGGCAAGTGAGGCATTCATATAGGTCTCTCTTTCGGGACTTAAAAAAATTGCATTGTTATCACCAATTAATCTTATAATTGTCCTAGTTCTTGTATTTCTGGATAAAAGGTCTAAGTCAAATTATATTCAAGATATATTCAGGACTGTTTTTAATACTATTTAAATAGCAAAATTGATTGATTAAAAATGCATGTGAAAAGCAATTGATATCTATCTTACTAATTATAAATTATCCTGCACACTAATGTGTATATTTACAATATGCATATATAATGGTGTTATGTAAGGTTTGCAATACCGTATGAAGCAATTATTTGGACAATTTGGCAAATAAAGAAGCAATCAATTTCATAACATAGGACAAGTTGGATGAGTTTAAGAACATAGATCTTGTAGATTCAAATTAAATATGAGAAAATTTTGTGAATATTAAGTGTTTTGTGAATTTGCATACAAAGAAAATTCAGTTGAGTAGTCTCAACTTTATTTGTTCAAGTCTTGTATCTTATTTTGGTGGATAATTTCATTGATTCATTAACAGTTTGGATAAGTGGAGATTTCCCCATATATTAGAAATCCTAAAAATGAAAATTTCGAGTTTTCAGAAAATAAGGATTTTTTCATCCAGCTTATATCAGGGAAAATCGGAAATAAAAGATAAATCACCAAAGCATAAATTTGCAAATCCAAGGACGATTTCATCCCTAAATGCATCACACGAGTTCTATAAAAATTACTTTACACATATTAGTGCACGATGTAGTCACAGGGGAAAAAATGAACCCCCTTTATTTCAAGAGCTATTCATGGTAGAGCAAATTCAAAGGTATCATTCAATGGGGAATAACGTCCTCTACAAATTCAAATGCAAAACAATTAATTCCCCATAAGGGGACGTCTTCAAATCAAATTTTGCACAAACAAAATTTGTAATGGAAACACCATATTTTGATATCTTAATCAGATTCGGCATAGTTAAATCAGTCTAAATATGAAATTTCATGACTACTATCTTTATATCTGGAGATATTCAATGTCAGTTAGTTACCCGAATTTCAAATTTAAACACTATTTCAAACATATTTGTCAGCATGTGCAAACGATCAATCCGAGAATTAAATTTATTACGCATGCAAACGATCCAAGAATTATTATACAAGGTTTGTCAGACGCTTTTTAAACTTTTGGTTGCTCCCTAAAATCACCATAATGAGGAAAATTTAATGTAATGCAAAAACTAATGATTGAAATCAGCTGAAATTTTGCATGGTCATATTAGAAGTCATTCTGAATTGATTCCCATCAAAATATAGTAAGGTTCCAATTCATAATTTTTCCAAACATTAATTTAATAATTATTATTGCACACTAAAAACTATTTATACAATAAAATATTAGGTGTACTTTGTTTGGGTTGTTTAACAGTAACATGGTACAAAATATCAGCGCTATAGAAATATTATTTAGGAAGATATCCATAAAAGTCTAAGAAACTGATTTAACATTAGGAGCTCCGATCTTTCTGTATTCATAACTTTGAAACGGTAAGATCTAATGGCATGGAATTTAGTATCTGAAGTTAGATTTTGATATAGATTTGAAATTGTGTCAAAATGGGGTTTTCTATTGGAAATTGTGAAGTTAGTGCTCAATTTAATATGAAGATGGCCCTTATACAAATTTTATGCATTCAAATTTATAGAAGACATTAGTTCTTGACAAACGCCATCTTTAAATTTTCTCTACTGTTAAAATTGCTCAAATGACGAGGAGTGGTTCGTTTTTTTCTGTACATGAAATCTATAAAATTACTCACTGTTTCAATAGTCTTCCCTTCAAGATTAGTGGAAATGAAATCTTCCAAACCTAATAAATCTCTCTTTCCTTGATACTTAGTACCTTTCTTCTCTCCTGCAGCATAGAATATAAGTCTGCAAAATAATACCACAAATTACTTAAAATACTATCTTAAAGCCGTGGCAAAGACAATGCTTAGTAAAATTCCACTCAAATGACAATATTTAATTTCTTGATCTTACTCCCTCCATTGGAAGATTTTAATAAAAATGTTTGCAAGTCGATTTTTACATTTCTGAAACAGATTAAATTAAGATCTACAACACCAATTCAGCAGTTGAAATAAATTTATTGTAACAGATTTCAGTTGTCTGAGAATCCTGAACATATAATAAAAATTAAGTACAAAAAGAGTGCTAAAACAATGCATAAGGGAAAAAGACTTCCATGGTAAGTAAACGTATATGCAACATTTGCATTAACTCTTTGAGACATACGATTTTTAAGAGAAAAAAATACAAGTTGCACAGAATTGTTAATTCACTTATTCAGCTTCAAAATTAGTATAAAACATCAAAGAGCATGTTTTTTTATTATAAAACAATTTATTCACTCATAATAAATTTTTATGAAAAAAACATTTACCATTATGAAAGACAAAAATTCACTGCTCCGCACAATTTGCCAACTTTAATCACAACAGTGTCAACAACTTACTAATGCGTTTTGACATGTGTACATTTATTTTCAGTTATTTACACAGCGTTAGTTCATAGTATTGCCAACTCAATGAAAAACAATGAAAAATTTTAAATAAAATATTGAACTGTATGTCTATGAGTAATTTCAACTTTTTGAGGTGGGTTGAAAAATATCCCACCATGCATAAAAAGCTAAGCAAAAAAGGTGGGACAGTTTTTATACCACCTAACCCCAAAGAGTTAAAAGGGATGTACTGCAAACACAATACTATTCTTATCTTCAAATACATGTTAAGAAACCAGTGTTTTTACAATTGTTTAAATTTGGATACCAGCAAAAATTTCTAGATATTTTATGAAAAAGTCTTGAATTTGAATACTTACGAGGGATATCCTGAAACTCCCTCATCAGCACAAGTAGGAGTTTCGATAGTACAATCCACCTAAAAGTGCAACAAAATGTATTATTGCTTCTTTTCAAAGAACAACTTTAAATAATGCTCATTGGAATTCAAAGTTTCATTCATAATCTGTGATAAAACAAAATATTACAGTTCAAATGAAGAGCATGTACAAGCTTTCTTTCATCAAATGCAGCTCACTCTATTAAAATTTGTGAAAAGATGTCTTATTGCACAAACACATTTCGAAATGCCAATATTTTATAATTTTTGAAACATTAAGTATATATTTTTTGCAAATATCATCAATTATTTTATACGAGCTGTAAAGGCCATTGAATACAGGCTCTAGAAATCACTTACTGCTAGTCAAATGCTTATTGTCTTTTACAGAATAATCGTAAATAAAGAGTGCATTGAAACATACCCTTGAAATGCTTCATTGTTCAAGAATACTTACAATTCAAAGTACTTAGAATAGTAAGTCAATTAATAAATCTCAATTCAAAAATATACCTTAGTCTCTGTTATGACCTCACAAAAACTCAGTAATATAGAATTCAATAGCAGAAACTCATTAATACAAATTCACAGCTCAAAACTACATTTGAATTGATAATTCTAATTATAACTAAAACATTAAACATTGTTGGCACTGCCAAATATAGAAAATTAATTACTTATTATTAATTTAATATACTATCACATGCACATTTTCACTGAGTTTCTGTATTTATAACTCTCTTGCATTATTCACTTTCTTACATCAAGAAATTGATTTAACATTAATTTTTTGTGTGCAAGTAATTTTTCATAAACATATTTAAATATTTTATTTTACATTAACCATGATAGAAGATAAAAAGTGATCCATGCATGTTTGCCTACTATATAATAGAATTCTTCACAATATTCTATGTTGTACACTCCTATAACCAATTTAAAGTCTCATTTCTGTTTCCAAAATTCCAAATCACTTTACATAAAATGAGAGCAAATGGGGAAAATTTTTGGAGATAATTACTTTTGCTATTATGATTCCTTGACCAGTGTTATATTTTTCTGCAAGTTCATCCCATACTGGTTTTAATCTTTTACAATATCCACACCTGTGAAAGAAAAGAGTTAGAAACAAAAATTATGAACTATATCATTATTTATGAATACTTTTATTTACACTTCTCTAGATATACACATTTGGATCCTTTTCAGTAGGTAAATAAAAGCTAGATTAAGACAATGATCTGTCAACTTCACATTGCAATCTTTCAGAAGAAATGCTGTGTGGTTTCAATTTCCTTAAAAGGTTTCTCAGCTTTGTTTCTAAAACATTTTAAAGTGAATTTTTCAATCCAAGTTTTTCTTAATATACATTTTACTGCAAGCAATTACTTTTTAAGCCACATGTTTATAGCATCATTCGGATAACAGGGTCTTTGTATCGAAAAATATGCAGTTATTTAAAAAATACTAAGCATAACTTTCGCACTTTTGTGAACATATGTAATTTCGTTGTTTCTTAAAATTAATTTAAATTTCTAAGACAATAAATTAATTTTTAAATTTCAATCAATATTTTACATGAATACAAGTAACATGAAAAACAACAAAAGGAAACAAGAAAATTTCTTACCAGGGTGCATAAAAATTTACAAAATGTGGAATGGTACCACCAATATTATGCTGAAAAATCTTGGAATCATAGTTTAAAACTTTGTCACTATATAAATCGCTACATAGGTTGCACTCCCAAGACGAAACCCACACAGTGATGAAGAATATTAAATTTAAATACATGTTAAATTTTGTATACGTTCTCTCAGGATTGTATTATTTTGATAAAATTATAATTTAACAAATTGATTGCAACTCTTGAAACTTATGCGCCGGTAGCAGGTGCAAGTTAAAGTGACTGACACATTTTTCCGCCCCTCTAAATATAATCCGCAACGTTTCAAAATGAACCAGGACATCAGATGTACAGCATTGAAACGTTATAATACATGAAAAAACAGGGAAATTTGATACATTGACACACCATGGCTCGGGAATTTTATTGCTTGTTGAAGAATTTCTCCTGCTATGTCGTACGGGTTCTCAAACATTTTTTTTGTTGCTCTCTCGCAAATCTTTTTGCTTTTCTTCAAGCCTGAAGAGGGGCCGCGGTGGCCCGGTTGGAAGAGTAACGGGCTAGCAACCGGAAACCAAAAGACCGTCGTGTACAAAGGGGCTGGTGCACGTTAAATCTGTCGTGGCTTCAAATGTCCTCACGTTGGCATGGTGCAGAAGTTTGGAGAGTGGGGTGCCAGCTCAGGTGTTGCCTCGTCTTCTGACCGTGGTTCAAAATTACGTGGTGTTGTCCTCGATCTTTCCCTTTGGTGATCGATCCCGGACCGTCACCAATAGCCCGTTGTGTTGCTCCAGTGTGACGTTAATTGAAATACCCCCCCCCCGAACCGTCGTCAAAAGCCTGTTCTGTTGATCTAGTACGACGTTAATTAATTACCATAAACATCAAGCCTGAAGAATAAATATCTTTTTTAGAGTACAAAAGTTTGTAAAAACGGAGAAAATTTTAACCAAAACTGCTTTCACACGCACATATTTTGATATCTGATGGTTTAAATAAAAATTGGCACACATGTTTTGACTCAAGCAATTAATCTCAAGTAATGTGATTTAATAAGTAAAGTAAGACTATAGTAGACCAGTAAGAGAAAGACTATAGAGGAGATATAAAAGTAGAGTAAATTATGGTAACCCTTTTATGTCCACATGATCATGTGACCAAAAACAGTAGTCACGTGGTCCTTAGGCTTCTCTCCAACGCGCATATAGTTTGCGCATTCCTTCTTCCATAGTAAATGCATTGAAAGTGAAAGCAAACATGGCTCTATTGTGCTGTGTGTATATGGATGTAATTCCAAATTTATCAAAGGTGGAGACATTACTTTTCACAGGTGAGCGATTTACGTGTATTTCGCATTTGTTTTTGTGTTTTTCAATATTTGCTAGTATAAAAATATATTTTTTAACTTTGGAATTAATAAATACAATCTGCTGGCATTTCCCGTTCTAATAAAAAGATTTCATACATTTGCAATCAATATATATCTAAAATAATGTTCAAAATAAAATAACTGGTGTTCGAGTGTGTTTGCTATTATAAATTGTACATTTATAAGGGCTTAAAATATTAAAAATAATAAATCGAACTTTAAAAAGTATTGCGAAATCGTTCTGTGTCTT
Source organism: Meta bourneti (assembly GCA_933210815.1). Lineage (NCBI taxonomy): Eukaryota > Metazoa > Arthropoda > Arachnida > Araneae > Tetragnathidae > Meta > Meta bourneti. The sequence goes on from OW119928.1 coordinate 20,306,201, forward strand.
GGCCACAGAGTTAAATAGCTACTTTTACTCTGGTCTTGGTGATGACTTTTTTGTCTCCAACTAGGAGTACTGTATTCTATCGTATCTTACACAATAAAAATATTATGAATTGATAACATGAAATTAAGTACATCATTTAAATTGTTATTTCTTGCTGAATAAAATAGTTTTGTATCCACCCATCTGCGTAATTACATAAGAATAATAATTAAAATAAAAGATAACGTTTGAAATTTTTAAGAATTATATATTGAATAAAATCGATTTTTTCAAAATAGGATTAAAGCATTTCATAAACCATATTATGCGTTTTAGGGAATCTTTTTTGTTCGTGTTTTAAAATATGTGTAAAATCTTTCATTATAAGATTGTATTTGACAAAAGAGCTTTTCTTTCAAATAATTTTCCTTGGACCTAACTTTCTATTGGAAAGGCGGAAAACAAATTGGCGTTCTCTTTATGTGAAAAACAAAAGCAGTGCTTGAACGGAAATTGAAATACTGTCTACCTGTTTTGACGTATTTTTATTCTTGTTAATGAAGCATGCAGTATATAAAATTGGAAAAGCAAACAATTAGAGAACGAAATGAAACTTCTTTTGTATTAATTCCAAACAATCCGCGCAGCTGGAAAGTTCCTTTTCTAAAAACATGCTTGACATCCCAATTTTTTTTGCTTCGTATTTAAATAAACCTAACATTAAAATTTAATTATTTTCCCCTTTTAAGTGAGTTTCCATCTTTCTTCCTTACATTTTTTAATCTTGAGATAAATCATACTGAATTACACTGCTGGCCACCCAAATTGCAACACCAAGAAAGACAAGAGATATCACAACAAAATTTATTTTGTAGATAATATGTTGACCATGTATCAAATGATTAAATTTATAGACTTCTGTGAAGTGTGGTTCCTGCCAAAATCAGTAGCCAGAGTAGCCGCCATTGTTGGAGATCGCCGCTGCCACACGCCTCGGCATTGATTCAAAGAGACTTTGGATGTGTTCTTGGGGTACAGCAGACCAAGCAGCTTCCACACGTTGCCAAAGTTGATCTGGTGTGGCAGCTGGGGATGTATTCTGGGTCAATCGTTGAGCAACCATGGACCACATGTTTTCTATCGGCGAAAGATCCGGAGAGCGAGCTGGCCAGGGAAGCAATTCAATCTGGCGATTGACGAAGAACCCTTGGACAATGCGTGCCACGTGTGGTCGCGCATTATCCTGTTGAAATATGGCTGTGGGCAAGCCCTAAATGTAAGGAAGGACAACTGGCTCCAACACCTCGGAGATGTAGCGCTGGCTGTTTAAAGTACCGGCAATGCGTACTAGAGGAGTGCGAGAGTGATATCCAATACCGCCCCATACCATAATACCCGGTGCAGGACCAGTGTGGCGGTGCATAACGCAGCTGTTCAGCATCCTCTCTCCACGGTGTCTCCAGACTCGAATCCGACCATCGTGGTGTTGCAGACAGAAGCGTGACTCGTCAGTAAAGACAATTTCATTCCATTCTGCCGTCCACATCCTTCTTTCATCGCACCATTGGCGGCGGTAACGTCTGTGGTTCTGCGTCAAGGGTAGACGAAGCAATGGACGTCTTGCGGACAGACCACTCTGCTGTAAACGGCGTCGAATGGTACGCGCAGACACTGGATGATGCGGTACAGACTGAATGTGCTGTGCTATGGTTCGTGATGTGGCTGAGCGATCCGTCACTGCCATACGCACAATATGCCTGTCATCACGTGAAGTGGTGCACTGAGGTGGATGCGATCGAACACGTCGGTCCGTCGTACCCTCCTGCATCCAACGATCACATATCCGCATTACAGTTGTTTGGTTTCGTCCAACACGACTACCGATTTCCCTGAAAGACAATCCACAATCTCGGTAGGCCACTATCCTTCCTCTGTCGAACTCGGATACTTGATCAAAAGATGATCGCTGTTTTCTACGAGGCATAATTGATCGTTTTTTTGAAAAAACCACAAGAAAAACACAATTGCCGTACTTGAAATCGTCGAAATCTCCAAGCCTTATATAGCGCTTTGAAGTGGCGCCACAGGCGCGCGTGATGTGCGTCTGCGCTGAAATTCTAATCATTTGCATATCTCACCTCCGCTAATGCATGTTGTAAATTTCATATTATTTGCATGCTTCCTTCAGGGTGTTGCATTTACGGTGGCCAGCAGTGTAGATTGTTTCTAATAATATTTGTGAGCATTTCAATGTTTATATCGTTCTTTAAGTCGACGAAAAAGCGTGGTGGTGATAAAAACACATTTCACAGTAAAATGAAATCCTTCACTATTGTTTTCTACCTGAAAAGGGGACACTTTGATTTTTTCTCTCTAAATATAGTATTTTAACGCATTAAGTATATTTGTGAAAATTTATGTACACAAAACATGCTCCTCAATTGAGCGAAACATTTATCTTCCACAATTTTTTAAGTTGAAAAAAAGTTTAGTTAGTTTAAGTTTTAAAAGCGTTAAATCTGTGATAACTTAAACTTTTAAGGTTCCGTTACTTAAAACAATAAAAATAATTTTGTATTTATGATTTTTAGAATTATAAGTACAACAATTTATATTTACTTGTTATAATAACTTGTTAAGATGTGTACATGCTAAAAATTCATTTATTCAGTTCTTGAATATTTAAAATTTTATTTTGTTTCATTTATTAGTTTTCCCAAAGATGAAGAAAGAAGAAAATCGTGGGAAAAAAATCGCAACAGAGAAAATTTTAAATCTTCTAAATACACCAAATTATGTTCCAAGCATTTCGAAACAAAATGTTTTCTTGTAGAAAAACTTTTGGGTACCTGGCTGAAAGCGGAAGTAGTACCATCAATCAATAAATTAAGAAAGAATATAATGCATCAGCTCCTTATTCAAACGTTGCAAGGAATGATTATTATCTTTGATTCATTATATGAACACACATTAGACCAATCTCCTCTTGAAAATCACAGGCTATCACTAATAAAAGCTGTCTTATTGGAATATTTAAAAATAAGATTTTATCATGTGGGAAAACAAATGACGGAAAAATTTCAACTTAAAAAAATCCTAAGCATTTTTAACAAACCACAATATTTAAGGGTCAGTAAATGGCTACACGTTTCTATGAGTTTTATTCAGTGGATTTGAAATGCGACATAAATTTTATAAGTTTGCTGTTTCTAATTTATCAAATATTGATTTCGCACACACAATAATTCATACAAATTTAATATTAAAAATCCAGCACAGAACTTTTGCACACACTTAAAATTATAAAATTTGTCAAGAGCTATTTATTTTATCACTTTGATAAATTTAAAATCCATATATAGACACACAGGTGTAACTTATTTAGTTTTTAAATCTAAAATTGGGTAAAATAGTTAACAGCTCTAAGTACATGGTTTTAAAAAGTTACCTTATAACAGGTGGGTGAGTGAAGTTTACTCGAGTAAGCATCTCGGGGTAAAATTAACAATTTATTTACATTTTGGGTACAAATTACGAGAAAACATTTACTAAGACAGGACCTCAGAGCCTGGAAGGAAGCGACAGAACTTCTCTTTTTTTTACAAGGATAAAAAAGGTTAATTTGATGATGCACTTGGCAACGTGCCAAGAAGGGGTTGATAGTTTATGGGGTAGTTTGGCTGTCAACACGTCAATAGTTAAGTTCACTTTCAACGCACTAATAGTTCGATCCGCTACACACTTCCCCTCAACTTGCTGCCAACCGTCCTCGGAAGGCAGGTTGCACGATGTGGATGCTGTATACGGCGAGGTGAACCGGAAAGCTAATATCTCTTGGAACCTCGATGATGGACAACCACGTGTATCGTCAGGACTACTAGCATCGGCAGAAGGATTTAGCTTCTGGTCATCAGGTAGCTTCTTTGGTCGTCCCTTCTGTGAATAGGCACCACAGGTCGGGAAACAGCCGTTGTTGGGTACAAGGGCTGACACATGGTAGTTTCCTGTAGGTGAAGAAAGATAATTTTTAGCAGCAACTGTGTAAGAGATAGGAGTCCTTTGTGACACAATTACATATTGGCCACACGCCGGGGCATAAATTTTGAGGTTTTGCCTTTTTATCCTGACTTATTGGGTGCAAAGCAACCCATACGTCGTCACCAGTCTTAAACTGAGGTGATGGTTTACGACTCTTGTCCGCATACTGTTTATGCTTGTATTGACATTCTTCAACACGATCTTTAATTTGCTTCGTGAAATTGGCAAAATTTTTTAGATAAGGAGTTATCGATGGAACGGAATTGTCATTATCTACAATGCTTCGAAAATTGTGCGAAATATCATCCATAGTGCGCAGCTCTCTACCAAATTGCAGATAAGCAGCAATTTGTCCTGTTGAGTCGCAATTCGCGGTGTTTAAGGCAAATCTAATAGTTGGTAACTTTTCGCTCCATGTGGTGTGATCATCATCCACTAATATTGCCAAACGTGGTTTCAGATCTCGTTTTTTTTTCTTTCCGCAGGATTTGCTTAAGGATGATAGACGGGTCAAAGTTTGTTTAATATTTAAAAGGTAGCATACTTGTTGTGTTATGGTACTTATAAATTGGGAGCCATTGTCACTAATGACTCGTCTTGGCAACCCGTATCTCAAAAACTTCCTCAATCAGAATTATTGCACATTCCTTAGCAGTAGCTTTGGTTAACGCAAACAGTTCTACCCACTTAGTGGAGCAGTTTTCTATGATGAAGATCCACCTTTTTCCATCTTTTTTTCGGGTAAGGGCCCTAAGGAAATAGTTTCAAATCGCTGTGAGTAGATAGGTGTCTGAAGAAGTCCAGAGGGCTTTTGGTTGTTAGGTTTGTATCGACAACAATCAGTACAGTGCTTCACATATTCGGTAATGTATCTTCTCATATCAATCCAAAAGTACCGCTTTGCTATTCTGCTATATGTGTTCCTTCGATTCCATAATGAGCAACTGTTGGTGCATCATGATGTTCTTTAAGAACCTTCTCTCGTTCTTGAATAGGTACAACCAGCTGAGCCTCTTCCGACTCAGAGTCAGGAGAATATCTATATAAAACTCCTTGGTTCATGAGGTAACTTCTCATAATAGTTTACAAAATTTTCGTCTTCGAAGAATCGATAATTTTCTTGAGATTTTCATCTTTCAGTTGCTCTTTTCGAATATTTCCAGGATTACGCGAGGGCATATCAATGGATATGGTACACATTTCACAAGTTCCTTCTGTGTGTTGTCAAAAGGTCTAGACAGCATGTCAGCTATAACGTTAGCTTTACCTGGAATGTATTCTAACTTCAAGTTGAAGGATTGGACCTATAAAGACCATCATCCTTGAGGGTGGCATTTTCTGAATGACAGCAGTTTTCTCTGGATCCACTTTGAGGCCAGGCTTTGTTATGTAAAGTCCTAGATATTCGATACGGTTACACGCGAAGTGACATTTCTCACGGTTAGCATACAACTTAAATTCTTGTAATTTCTTGAAAACAGCCTCTAAAAAGTTTCAGTTCTTCTAAAAAGATATCCTTGAAAAGTTTCAGACAATATGATATCATCATCTAAATAAGAACTAGCACATCTTTCAACGAATTCCGAAAATTGTCTATTAATCTCTGAAAAGTCGAAGGGGCGTTTTTTGACCCAAAAGGCATTCTGCGATACCTGTAAGTTCCGTAAAGACAAATGAAAGCTGTCTTATCACGATCTGCAGGGTTTACTTCAATTTGATGATAACCTGACTTCAATTCTACACATGTATGAGGTGTTTTGCGTCATGAAGCAGGTCGTACATCCTGGGAAGGGGATAGTATTAAGTTTTCAGTAATCGCATAAGCGCATTTTTCCATTCGGTTTAGGAACTAATACTACTGGTGAAGCGTACGGAGATTCACATTCTTCTATTGTCGCGAACGATCACACAAATTACAATTGTGGTTCACGTGTGGTGGCGCGACAATCGCACTGTTGACTAGAGTAGAGTCAGATCCGTCCTGTTATGTGGTGTTGTGCCGTGCTTTTCTATTTTGTCATGTCAACTGTCCTGTATGTGCTGTTTTAAGAGAAGAATAAATGTTTTTCTCTAAAACATATGAATCGTCTGCATTTCGATTAGAACAAGCATTTTAGGATGAAACCTTCAAGTTCATTCACCGTCCCGGATCTTTTGGAAGAATCGAAACAAGATTGAGGTAAGTGATACCTCTTTCTTACATATTGAAATCGAAACTCGAATTGGAATAAAGAATTTTTTATTAACAGAAAATTCTACATCTATAGTACCATTTGCCAAGAGTTCATTCAATTCCTTTTTCAAAATTTCTTTCTTGTCAGGGGACATGCGATAGGTTGGCAGCGAAACAGTAGGATTTTTTCCTGTATTAATATAATGTTGAATCTTGGAAGTTGCTTCTTCCCTTGGTCGAAATATACCTGAGAAATTCTCGAACAATGCGTTTAATTCTGTTCTTTGTTATCTAGTGATGTGCCTTCCTTCATCGTCTCTCAAATGTATTGAATTGACATCAACATCTGCTTTTGCTACTTCGACAGTTGTTTGGAAAGTGTCTTCACCAAAGGGAAACTTTCGTCTCGGACAGTTACTAAAAAACCATTGGTGGTTTGAAACATTCAATACTATTTTGGCTTCGCGCAAAAAACCTATCCCTAACAGAGTTTGATTGTCTTTCACTGTTGGAAAGGCAATTAATTCGGTTCTCAGTCGTCCACAGTGATCATAATTCTGAGTATCCGCATCGGTTTCTTGTGCTATCAACTGAGCAATATCACTTGGGAGGAGACCGATCAGATAAACTATCAATTTCGTAACTGGTACCCATAAAAAGTTAACTACTTTTGAAACAAATTTAAGAATAAACTCATATCGTCCGTTTTCGCATCAAAGCTAGGGACTAGCCTCTTCAACTCTAGTTTAGGAAAATCTGTGTCAACAGTAGACAGAACAGATTGTGAATCAGTGTTCGTATTTGTAGCACTTGCCTGCAATTTTAATTTTTCTAGCTCAAACATTCTCTCCTTTTCTTTTTCAGCAGCAAGTAGCTCTTTTTCTTTTCCATCAGGCTCTTTTTCTTTCCATTCATTAATTATATACTCTATCAAATAATTCATAATTCCTTAGTGAATTCATCGTATGTCGCGCTTTTTAGTATAGCATCTTTAATATCAATTATCTTAAAATTATCATCGATAGTAATATCAAATTCATTTGCTAATGCCAATCAAGTCCTGTTTTTACCCTTAGCCAAATATGCTATTGTGCCACTTATTTAAAACAAGGGTAATACAAAATATGCAATTCTATTATAGCACTAACAAATCAAAATGTAACATCGATGGCATTCACAATTTAATCATAATAAAATATTCATGCATTATATTCATAATAAATTCAAAATAATTCAAAGCAATAAACTAATTATATCTCAAATCATAATGGGCAGTATCATAACATGCAAATTTTAGATTTCCAAAACATAAATATTACTCGAAATCAATACTTTATCAGTATCATTTATAAGCATCTAATTTTCCAAAGTTGAAGTATCATTCCAAATCAATATTTTTATCAAATATTTCTTAAAACGGCAAAACTATTACTCTTCTGTTTTATAAATAATACTTCTGTTTTCGGAAATCTTGTGACACTTCAACTCAGAATTCACCATAGAATTCTATTTCAAAACAAAGCTTCAATATTAACGAAACTGTGGGCGTTGATTCTATTGAAAACAGAAGTGCTTACTGTTGTGTGGTCACCGGTTCATTTTTCTATAAGTGGACTGTAACAATTCTTTTGAAGATGAAAACAGATACTATGAGGCAATTAATCTGAATAACCACAAGTTTACTAATATGTACATATATACAGTCTTATATCCATAATAACTGGCGCCATTGCCAGGATTAGTGAACCATATCACTGGTGACTGCAATACGAGTCAATTCCAAAGAGCGATTGCCTGAGGACAGGCGGTTACACAGCGAGGATGCCGTAGTACGCCAAATGGCGACGTTTTGAAGGATGCCAAGGGTTGAGCCACAACATACCGGCCCCCGTTGACATGTTTCAACATTCAACTATATGAATATTACATAATAAATGACAATAGTACATAACATGAAGTAAGCAGGTTCATACAATTAGAAATTACTTGTCACATGGACACTATTATAACTACAAATATAACAATACTGCAAATACTACAATTTTAACAAATAGAATTAATTACATAGGATAATGAAGTTAAGTAGTCTGTATTATAATTGTGATATACTAATAAGTTCCAATATATACATATCATTCATTATCTTCGATGGGAAGAATACAGATTTTGGAAATTCCTCTTCTAACAACACCTGTGGCGGTTTTAACATCTACTACTCTAACCTTATTATCAGAACCAGATATTAAGTTAATAACTCTGCCCAAAATCCATTTAGAAGGGGGTAAATTTTCGTCTTTAAGGACAACCATGCAACCTTCTTTAAGATTTTTCTTTTCAAAGAACCATTTATTACGCTGCTGGAGATGATTCAAGTAGTCGCGTTGCCACTTCTTCCATATGATTTGCGTCATTCTGGTGATTTTTTGCCAACTAGATAGTTTATTTTCGCTTATTGCGGTTATATCAGGTTCAAGTAGTGAAGTAATTGGGCGGCCAATTAGGAAATGAGCTGGAGTCAGGACCTCGAGGTCATTTGGATCCGACGATAAAGGTACCAAAGGTCGCGAATTGAGAACTCCCTCAATTTGTGTAATTATCGTTAAAAATTCTTCTAATGTTACTAAGGAATTACTTAAGGTTCTCTTAAGATGGTACTTAAACGCCTTCACCCCGGCTTCCCATAGTCCACCAAAATTAGGCGACCGAGGAGGAATGAATTTCCAATTAATGGCCTCAGATGATAAGTAATTAACCAAGGCGTCATCTGGTTTACTTACAAGAGCATGTAATCTTTTCAACTCATTGTTGGCTCCAACAAATGTAGAACCATTATCGGTTATAATAATTGAACTCTTTCCTCTGCGGGCAAAGAATCTTTTAAGGGTGGCAATAAAGGATTCGGACTTTAGATCCGTTACGATTTCTAAGTGGGTTGCTTTAGTGACAAAACACACAAATAAAGATACATAAATTTTACTATAATTTCCTTTCCTTTGGTTTTTATATCTAATTAAGAAGGGTCCACAAAAATCGATACCACACTTTTGAAAAGGATGACTAGGATTGATTCTGTCTGCGGGTAGAATTCCCATAATTTGGTTGGATTCTACGGGTTTAGTTTTAAAACACACGACACATTTATGAACTATTTTACGGGCAAGCGATCTTCCATTAATAACCCAGTACCTCTGCCTGACGTGATGCAAAAGTGCCTGTGGCCCAACATGGAAGAACTTGTTATGGAAGTGCTCAAAAATGAGTTCACTTAATCGATGCTTATGTGGCAATACTATGGGATGTTTGCTTTCATAGGACAAACTGGAATTTTGCAATCGACCTCCAACCCTAATAATTCCATCAGAATCCAAAAAAGGGTTAAAATATTTCAATTTGCTATTACCTGAAATGGTCATCTGGTTTTGAAGATTTTTTATTTCTTCCGCGAAATATCTATACTGTACCTGTTTGATAAGGTAAGTCTCGGCTTTTTTCAGTTCTAACGTCGATAAAGGTCCCAATTCTCTCTTGGATGAGTTTCTACAATTTGCAATAAATCTAAAAATAAAACTACAAATTCGAATTAATTTAAAGAAATTATTAGTCAAGGCCAAAATGTCATTAAAAAAGTCACTGGGAAATAAGTCTATAGTTAAGCTTGAAATTACACAAATGTTCATAGTCTCTTTGAATTTGTCATTAACAGGATCGAGTTTCATCTCTTTCGAGATAAGTTCATGATCCTCTGGAGATACAGGAGCGTCTTCAAGTTTGGGAAAACCCATTTCTTGAGTAAGAAAGTCTGGTCCATGTAACCACACTTGATTTTCAGCTAGCTCTATTGCATCTACACCTCGAGATATTAAATCAGCGGGATTGCTGTTCGACGAGACGTGGTTCCAATGAAAGTTCTGGGTCATTTCTTGGATCTTAACCACACGGTTTCCAACAAAAGTTTTTAACTGCCATGGCGGAGTGTGGATCCAAGCTAAGGCTATGGTTGAGTCTGTATACAGGTAGACATCGTGTATGACTAGTTTCAATGCCTTCAAAATTTTTACAACTAACTTGGATAGCAGGAGGCAAGCAGATAGTTCCAGTCTAGGAATGGTAACTGTTTTTAAAGGTGCTACTTGCGACTTGCTACTAATCAAATGGCATGAAATTTCCGAGTGATGGAAAGACTGGATGTATACAGCAGCTCCAAACGCCACTGAGGACGCGTCAGCAAATCCATGCAAAACTACTTGTTGCGCATTCGGAGCTAACATGTAACGATTGACATTAAAATTTTCCAAAGATTTTAAGGATTTTGTGAACTGAACCCAGGACTGAGCAAGAAAATCAGGAACAGTATCATTCCAGTCCAACTTTAGTTTCCAGAGCTCCTGCATAAAGATTTTAGCTTTCGTGATGACAGGCCCGATAAGACCCAGTGGATCAAAGATTCGTGCTATATCTGATAAAATGGACCTTTTCGTCAGTTTTTCGTGTAGGTTGATTTTTACCTTGAACGTAAAAGCATCTAAGCTAGGGTTCCATGTAACTCCTAAAGCTTTAGTCTCATTTTCAGTAAATGAATAACCTTCTAACTTTTCTTCATTAACATTGTTCAGTAATGTAGAATGATTTGCCTTCCATTTATGTAAGTGCATTCCAGCAGATTCCAGAAGTTTAACAAGCTGACCTTGGAGCTCCTTAACACCGTCCAAACTTTCTTCCCCACTAATAACATCATCCATATAACAATCATTCAAAAGAACTTCAGACGCAGCAGGAAATTTTTCTGCCTCTTCCAAAGCGAGCTGTTTTAAAGTTCGGATGGCCAAAAACGGAGCACAGGATGTTCCGTACGTGACTGTATTTAACTCATAAACCTCTACTGGTGACTTAGCATCTGATTTCCATACGATTCTTAATAGCTTTCGTTGCTCCTCATTTATAACTATTTGGCGATACATTTTCTCTATATCGGCGAGAAATACGAACCTATGTTTTCTAAAACGAATCATGATTTCGTATAAATCTTCGTTTACGAGTCCTTTCAAAAGAATGTCATTTAATGATTTTCCGTTTGTTGTAGGACTTGAAGCGTTAAAAACAACACGGAGTTTTGTCGTAGAATTTTCCGGGCGATATACCCCATGGTGTGGTAGGTAATAACAACATGACTCATCTATATCTTCAGTAACCTTTCTCATGTGATTGAGACTCTCGTACTCTTTCATAAAAGAACAGTAAAGTTCTCGCATTAAAGGAGTTTTTTCTAAACGATTCCACAATTGGTGTAGTCTTTTTTCTGCAATAGCCTTCGAATCTCCAAGGGTACTAGCGTCTTCCTTTAGAGGCATAGTTACTACAAATCTTCCTGATTTATCTCGACGATACGTTGTTTTAAAGTGATTCTCGCATTGTTGTTCTTCGAAACTGACCAAGCGTGATTCATCTTCCACCCCTTCCATTTTCCAAAATTTTTGAATATTTTCTTCTAAAGCATCTGTTGGTTGGATAAACCCACAAAATATCTGATGTGAAACATCTTCTATTGTTCCCGAAACAATGTAGCCGAAAACTGTTTTTTGAAATATTAATTGTGAAATTTCATGCTTATGAGCCTCTAAAATTTTATAGAAAAGTTCTACTCCAATTAGAATATCTATTTTAGCTGGTTTCCCAAAGTCTGGATCCGCCAATTCTATATCCAACGGCAATTTTACGTTATCTATATTTATATTATGAGAAGGAACGCAATCCGTTATTTTAGGTGTTACTAAAAAGTCAATTGATCTGCAAAAAGAACCATCTTTATTTGAAATGTTCGTACGTACTTGGGATCTGATATTTGTAACATTCCCATTAATCCCAGAAACATAAACATTCAATTTATTTTTCTTTAATCCTAATACGTCTACCATCTCTTTAGTCATTAGATTGGCTTGTGAACCGCAATCAAAAAGCGAGCGGGCTGGAATTCTCATTCCATCCGTATTTTCTACATGAATAATGCATGTAGTTAAAAGTACTCTACTTTTATTTTTTCCAGATGAACACATTTTATTGCAAAGAGATTTCGAAACATTCGCTTCCCCCACCTCTTTCGCGGCACCGTTCATATCACTGGATGGCGGGCTACTTTCTTTTTTGTTTACTTGCGTAGCGCCAAATGTCTGTTCAGGTTCGTTTGGAGCCGAACGCTGTCTGTGAAGTAAAGAGTTATGTCTTTGGAAACAAATATTACAAACTCCTTTCGAATGACACTGCGCAATTTTGTGTTTAGAACTAAGGCAATTTAGGCACAGGTTGAGTTTTTTTGCTGTTGAATATCTCTCGTATTCACTCAGTTTTAAGAACATATCACACTTGAAAATAGAATGATTTGCTTGACATAAAACACATTTATAATCTTTATAGCTATTTTTCACTAATAAAGTTTTCAACTTTTGATTTTTATCAATGTGCGAATATTTAGGTTTTACATTTACATTACACTGTAAATTTTCTAAAACCAAACAACGTTTTTGCAAAAAATCAATGAATCCTTGCCATTTAGGTACTTCTGTGGTGGTAAGCGATAGTTCAAATTGTTTTTTCGTTTCTTTATCAAGTTTCTTAAGAACTATATTTATTAACATAACTTCTGAAAACTGATTAAGCTCCAGTCCTAAGCTTTTAAGAGCTCGAATGTGTTTTTGACAGCCGTCAACTATTGCTCTTAGACTTTTAGCTGCATCCTGAGCTGCAGTTTCTATTGTTAATATTTCATTCATATGGCAATTTACAATTAAACGTTTGTTTTGGAAACGATCTTCTAATGCTTTAAAAAGCGAAGTGTATGTGTCATCCATAGTAACAACGTCTAAAGCACTACCGCTAAGGGTAGACTTCAGATAATATAATTTTTGAGTATCACTCAAATTATCATTTGAATCAATTAAGTTTACGAATTGATCCTTAAATGTGTACCAATCTTGATAATGTCCTGAAAACTTTGGTAAAGGTACCTCAGGTAATTTCACATTCATCGAAGAACTATCTAATTTAGAGTCTTTTAATCTAGGATTTTCCATATTGACATTAAGTAATAGGAGTTTTCTAAGCCTTACCTCCATTTGCTCGGCTTCGTCTTCTAATTCTAGGAAGGTTTGCAGGTGCGTTTCCAATTCTGCTTCATCGACGACCTTTTCGATGAACTGCACTTTTAAATCATCCAATTTTCCTATAACTCTTCTTAGATTATCCAGCTTCATTTGAGATTGTAAGTCATCTTTTTCTTCGGTATTGTCCAAAAATGCTGCTATTTTTGTTAATTGTCCTTTATAAGCACTTCTTTGCCTATTGAGGCATACTATTTTTTTCTTATCCGTCATAGTTGCTCTATTTATCTATAACTAAAGCCAGTTCTGCGACAACCGAAACTAAAGTCTCCGGCTCGACGGACCATATGTTGTGTGGTCACCGGTTCATTTTTCTATAAGTGGACTGTAACAATTCTTTTGAAGATGAAAACAGATACTATGAGGCAATTAATCTGAATAACCACAAGTTTACTAATATGTACATATATACAGTCTTATATCCATAATAACTGGCGCCATTGCCAGGATTAGTGAACCATATCACTGGTGACTGCAATACGAGTCAATTCCAAAGAGCGATTGCCTGAGGACAGGCGGTTACACAGCGAGGATGCCGTAGTACGCCAAATGGCGACGTTTTGAAGGATGCCAAGGGTTGAGCCACAACACTTACAAGTTAGTAATTGTTAGAAAACAAGTTCAGAAAGTCTTCACGGGCTGCATCTACCCGATGCCGGGTGCATTTGGAAATAAGCCCAAAAGCATTTTAACACAACATTCATAATTTTATTTACAAGATTAACAGACGACAAAAACATACATACGCATACCGCCGAGAACAAACTTAATCTGACTTACAAAATTCAGCTCGGAAGCTGACGTCACTTTTTACAGCGCCGCTCATTGGACAGTTACATTCACGATTACTTCACTTCACAACAGTAATATTTATGCAACTAAATCTTCTCGAGAATCAAAACAATTTTGTTTTGTTTATGAGTAGTCACTTCAAATCAGAATTCACCATAGAATTCTATTTCAAAACAAAACTTTAATATTAACGAAACGGAGGACGTTAATTCTATTGAAAACAGAAGTGCTTACAAGTTACTAATACTTATGTACCAATATCTTCGCAAGAATAAAAACACTTTTTATGCTACTTATAGCAATTTCAGATAATTAATAGTCATCTGTAAAATTCCCTACATGCTGGAATCGTCATTCAGGAATCCAAACTCCAACTGCGTAGTTCGTTGATAACTTCAGGCATTTGGTAATCCAAACTCGAACAGGCTTGTTCGTAAATCGGACTTCATTTTGGCCACGACGTTGGACTCCACTTTTATAACAGGTGAGTGAGTGGAGTTTAGTTGAGTAAGCATCTCGGGGTAAAATTAATACAATTTATTTACATTTTGGGTACAAATTACGAGAAAACATTTAGTAAGACAGGACTACACCGCAATCGCGCGCCTGGAAGGAAGCGACAGAACTTCTCTTCTTTTTACAAGGAGGAAAAATTGTTATTAGTTCGATGACGCACTTGGCAACGTGCCAAGAGGGGTTGATAGTTTATGGGGTAGTTGGGCTGTCAACACGTCAATAGTTCAATTCACTTTCAACGCAAAAACAGTTCGATCCGCTACAATCTTCCATCTTGTAAACGTTATATGTATAACTTTTCACGTTAATAATACTTCTATGCGTAATTGCCCTAAAATAAATTTGCGTTTACAAAAACATAAGCAATTATGTATCCATAATATAAATGAAAGCTTTCAGTGGTGACCCAGACGTGATTTGAGCACGCAACCTTCTTATCTGTTTTCACTATTTTTATTTTATGCATCAGTAAAATATTTATTGAGGCAGTCATTTCTTAACTTGTGCATTTATTTTTCAATTTATTCCAACTCGTGTTAACCTCATTAAGTTTAAAAAAAGGACGTTTGAATTATTTTCTGCTATTAAATCTTTAACATTATTTTCACAACACCTAATACAAAATAAAAAGAAAAATATATAATACGTATATTGAATTAAAGAAGGTCAGGTTTAAACAACTTATCTTACACAAAATTTTAACCAGTGACGATATACTTGTGAGCATCCCCTAACCCTATTGACATTTTCTCTTAATATACATTTTCAAAAGGTAAAAACAGTTCAGCGATAAATCAAACCAGCACTACAGGACCGACCTCGACAGCGGGTCTTGTAAACCTGTGCGGAGGACTGTATCTGGGCTGCAGGCTGGTTAAGCCGATTTGGAGGACCGGGCCTGATAAAAAATATTTGGAGGATTGTATCTGGATTGCGGGCTTGGTAAAACAGTCCTGATTGCCGTATCTGGACAGTGGGCAAGTTAAACTTGTTCAATATCTGGTCTGCTGTCCTAATAAAAATATTTGGTGGACTGTATGTAGGGTTTTTGCCCCCACACGTGCTCAACAGATGGCAGCACTGGAGACCGCGAGTTATGACGTCACGTCATGACTAACATCAAAGGTAGTTTTTCCCGCCTTTTAGAACGAAGCTTCTCTAATGTTCTTGTAAAGACATGCCGCGCTGTGCTCCTCGGACCTTCTGTTTTCGTTTATTATATCCATCTAACATCACCACCTGTCCCTAGATATTTACCTAAAATCTCTCTTTTGTTAAAATCCCCTTGACCCCTTCCTACTGTAATTTATCCACTTTAAATAAATAATTTCAAAGAGTACTACTGCTTCGTCATTGACTGCGAGTTTGACGGCCTTTCTACATGTATATGGACTGTGGGCCGGGTAAACCTGTGCGGAGACCGTATCTGAACTGCGGGCCTGATAAAAATTTGGAGGGCCATATCTGGTCTGCGAGCCGGGTAAACATATCCGACGGGACTTATTAGGCTTGAGGGCCGGTTAAACCTGTCCAGAGGGCCGTATCTGAACCCCGGGCATGCAATAAATCTATTCCAATTTACTACAACGTATTTATCTTACACGTACGGATTTTTGTTGTATACGTGCTAGTGAAATAATGATCCCAATGCGAACTTAAGCTAATTATATAACAGCTCAAATTGCTAGGAACATTAAAAAGTTACAGAAATTCACTAAATATTCAGTAGTATGCACATTCATAACACTAACTTTTTATAAGTATATGTTATGTCGCCAAGAGAAGCGATAAAAAATCAAATCAATCAACCAAGCTGAATTTTCGCGTAGCAGTCACGTGGCTACTAGCGACATGTTGCTCCCACTTTTTGAAGCTCTTCTCAATACTATGCTCAGTCTACTTATACACTGCTGGCCACCGTAAATGCAACACCCTGAAGGAAGCATGCAAATAATATGAAATTTACAACATGCATTAGCGGAGGTGAGATATGCAAATGATTAGAATTTCAGCGCAGACGCACATCACGCGCGCCTGTGGCGCCACTTCAAAACGCTATTTAAGGCTTGGAGATTTCGACGATTTCAAGTACGGCAATTGTGTTTTTCTTGTGGTTTTTTCAAAAAAACGATCAATTATGCCTCGTAGAAAACAGCGATCATCTTTTGATCAAGTATCCGAGTTCGACAGAGGAAGGATAGTGGCCTACCGAGATTGTGGATTGTCTTTCAGGGAAATCGGTAGTCGTGTTGGACGAAACCAAACAACTGTAATGCGGATATGTGATCGTTGGATGCAGGAGGGTACGACGGACCGACGTGTTCGATCGCATCCACCTCAGTGCACCACTTCACGTGATGACAGGCATATTGTGCGTATGGCAGTGACGGATCGCTCAGCCACATCACGAACCATAGCACAGCACATTCAGTCTGTACCGCATCATCCAGTGTCTGCGCGTACCATTCGACGCCGTTTACAGCAGAGTGGTCTGTCCGCAAGACGTCCATTGCTTCGTCTACCCTTGACGCAGAACCACAGACGTTACCGCCGCCAATGGTGCGATGAAAGAAGGATGTGGGCGGCAGAATGGAATGAAATTGTCTTTACTGACGAGTCACGCTTCTGTCTGCAACACCACAATGGTCGGATTCGAGTCTGGCGACACCGTGGAGAGAGGATGCTGAACAGCTGCATTATGCACCGCCACACTGGTCCTGCACTGGGTATTATGGTATGGGGCGGTATTGGTTATCACTCTCGCACTCCTCTAGTACGCATTGCCGGTACTTTAAACAGCCAGCGCTACATCTCCGAGGTGTTGGAGCCAGTTGTCCTTCCTTACCTTCAGGGCTTGCCCACAGCCATATTTCAACAGGATAATGCGCGACCACACGTGGCACGCATTGTCCAAGGGTTCTTCGTTAATCGCCAGATTGAATTGCTTCCCTGGCCAGCTCACTCTCCGGATCTTTCGCCGATAGAAAACATGTGGTCCATGGTTGCTCAACGATTGACCCAGAATACATCCCCAGCTGCCACACCAGATCAACTTTGGCAACGTGTGGAAGCTGCTTGGTCTGCTGTACCCCAAGAACACATCCAAAGTCTCTTTGAATCAATGCCGAGGCGTGTGGCAGCGGTGATCTCCAACAATGGCGGCTACTCTGGCTACTGATTTTGGCAGGAACCACACTTCACAGAAGTCTATAAATTTAATCATTTGATACTTGGTCAACATGTTATCTACAAAATAAATTTTGTTGGGATATCTCTTGTCTTTCTTGGTGTTGCAATTTGGGTGGCCAGCAGTGTATTTCACGTCTATGATGTATATAGGCTCTACGAATCAACAACTTAGGTCGGTTACCCTTCCTAGTGTTGTCCATAGCCAATAGATGGCGCTCCTTAGGGGCGATGCTTTAGGTGGTCCGTCGGGTTGCTGAATCAACACCATAGCACCGTTAGGTTCTAGAGAATATATTTACATAAGTTAGAATATATTCATAGAAATTTGGAAGAAGAATAGATAGAGAAACTATTGAGTTTTATGATAAAATTAGGGGTCCAGTCGAGCCTGCCTAACTGCCCGACTCTACGAGTGATCCGATGCTATCTAATAATGGGATACTGTAGATTAATTTACAGGGGAGATAGAGTTGTTGGAATTGATGTCAAAGACATCAGGGTCCAAACGAAACACTCCACAGCGTTGTTTAGGTCGCTGTGGGAAGGTCTGCAGGTTTTGTTGCAGAAAAGCTCTGGGTCTTTTCTGAGAGCTTTTGACTGACGGGTCAGAGGGTGGTAAGGCCCTTAATGCTTCGTTTGGCACCTGAGGAAGGTTTGGAAGAAGGTGTGTACGAAATGTGCTGTAGGAATTCAGAAATGGGCTTAATTTTGGTATCCGAATGTAAGATTTTATTCCGGACTTAATAAGAGGCTCCAGTGATAATCCGCAATGTGCGGTTCTGAAAGTTCTGCAGTTTTTTCATATTTTGGATGCTAGTCGATGCCCAGATTTGGGAACCGTAGGTGAGGGTAGGCCGAATAATGGCTTTGTAGAGGAGAAGCGTATTGTGAAGGGAGAATCTGGTCCTTCGAGCTAAGAGCTGAGAAATTTTGATCCTGGTATCGCAGCGTTTCGCGTCGCACGAGTAATATGCTCGACAAAACAATAAACTGCAATTTCTTACAATACAAATATGTACTATGGAATGTTATTTGTAAAATTACATAACTAAAACAACAATTACATGTCATTCGTATTCTACTCGGTTTAAGCTAATATTTCCTCGATAACACGTGAATATACATTAAAATGAAAAATAATTTAAATTTTAAAATATAAACACTTTGATTTCTGCACTGAATTTGACATTCGTGGTTAGTAATTTCATCGAGTGATCCCAACAACTTACATTGGGAACACATATGCATCATGACATTTACTTCGGATGCCATCTTCTGAACTGACAAAACCTAGCACAATCTAGATCGTTACAAACGATTTTTTTTCGTTTTCAGTGACTCATGAAACGGCTTGTTTTTCGCACTAGAAAATCTGAGATTCTTGGAACGTTCTGTTCGAATAACTCGTTCAACCGGTGCGATTTATTCGCGTTTACAAACGAGCCCAATGTTAAAACGTAACTCAAATTCAAGAAACTATTCAGTTTATACACATTCGCATCGCTAACTTTTTATAAGTAAATATTATTTCGCCAAGTTTTTTTTTTTATTTTTATTTTCAATTAACGTCACACTAGAGCAACACAACGGGCTATTGGTGACGGTCCGGGATCAATCCCAAAGGGAAAGATCCGAGGACAACACCACGTAATTTTGAACCACGGTCAGATGACGAGGCAACACCTGAGCTGGCACCCCACTCTCCAAACTTCCACACCACGCCAACGTGAGGACATTTGAGGCCACGACAGATTTAACGTGCACCAGCCCCCTTTGTACACGACGGTGTTTGGCTGGATTCGAACTCGCAACCCTTCGGTTGCTAGTCCGTTACTCTTCCAACCGGGCCACCGCGGCCCTATTTCGCCAAGAGAAGCGATAAAAAATCAAATCAATCAACCAAGCTGAATTTTTGCGTAGCAGTCACGTGACTACTAGCGACATGTTGCTCCCACTGTTTGAAGCTCTTCTCAATACGATGTTCAGTCTACTTATATTTCACGTCTATGAGAAAGACAAGGAAAATTTGCTGACATATAACCATTCTTAACCAACTTTTGAGAATCGCTGTCGTTCGGGGGGGGGGGGTATTTCAATTAACGTCACACTGGAGCAACACAATGGGCTATTGGTGACGGTCCGGGATCAATCCCAAAGGGAAAGATCCGAGGACAACACCACGTAATTTTGAACCATGGTCAGATGACGAGGCAACACCTGAGCTGGCACCCCACTCTCCAAACTTCCACACCACGCCAACGTGAGGACGTTTGAGGCCACGACAGATTTAACGTGCACCAGCCCCCTTTGTACACGACGGTGTTTTGGCTGGATTCGAACTCGCAACCCTTCGGTTGCTAGTTCGTTACTCTTCCAACCGGGCCACCGCGGCCCGCTGTCGTTCGGACAATCTCACTTACTTCAGAGTCCCCGATTAACGAGATTGCCTATCAATTGAGAATTGCTTTTCGACATCTCAACTCATTTTCTAAAATTTCATTTTCAATTCATCTCAACTCAGCAAAATCAGAATTTCGCATTTCTGAAAAACGTGCTTTCTTACATATTAAATTTCTCAATTACTCTAAGTAATTTTGTAAAAGAATTTTTCTAGCTGTTTTAAGTTGTTTTTTGTTAAACAAAGTGAAAAATGCTGTCCACCGACGAATTTGCTTGCGTTTATTCCGCTCTCATCCTTCAGGATGATGATATCGCCATTACTGTAAGTATAGGCTTCCTGTACATAGTATTGGTTTTAGGGAAAAGATGAATAAATACTAATTTGAAATATTAGTTCCACAAAAGAAAAAAAGCAATTCCTTGGTCCTGAATTCGTCTCTTTTGCTTCTTTAGAACATAATTCATGTGTCTCGGCTGTAAAAACCTTATCTACGCGGGATTGTCCCAAATAGGAATATCTGATTTTTATAATTGCCAAAAAAAAATCTTTTTCGTCTGCTCTACCGAAAACTACAATTTATCAAAACGTAGAAAATGCATAATTTCTGTGGTGCACCGTCGGCTTTCAATGAAAGGCCTATCGATTAGAATCGAATACCTATTTTAAGCAAACTGTTTTTCATTTTTAAACTTCTCAGTTTGGTATGTCTTAAAAAGCAGCAACCACATTTAAAAAGGCATTTTGTTGCTGCAATTACGTTAAATCAGGTCAATAATGGAGGCTACCATTTCCTGAAGTGTTCGTTCTCCTTATTTTAAGACTATATACTTAGGCTTACAAAATGTAATCATGATAGTTCTATAATTAATTTAATTCTATATTTTTTCAAGCGTATGACAATTATAAATATGAATTTAGTTTCCAAGAAAACATCAGTTTTAGCTGCTTATACCCTCTAAAGTTAGCATACTACGAGTCAATATGCTGAATGTGGTAGCTTCTGCATTCCAAAAAGTTCTGAATGACCTACAAATTTCTTTTCACCTTAATTTTAACATATTACTAAATGCTAACTGCATAGTAATTTGTCTATTTTTGTGTGAAAATGTAAGAAAATTTTCTGTTGAACTTGCCTTTCCATCAGTAGTAGCCACTTAATATATTTTTGTCTAATAACAAAGGAGGTAGTTAACCATACAATTACCCCATAGTGCAGTTCTTTAAAATGTAATTGAAAAGAATAATGAGAGTGGCAAAAATAATTTTAAAAAAATTTTCTTGAGCTAACATTTATTGGCCGCAGCCAATGAGCTAATTTATTGTTTTTCTACAAATTTAAATAAAAAGTTCCTTTTTTTCACAGGCTGAAAAAATAAATACTATTTTGAAGGCAGCTGGTGTTGAAGTGGAACCTTATTGGCCTAGTAAGTCCTATTTTTCTTTTTTCCCAGCTTATTTATTGAGTTTTTATTATTAAATTTAATTTTTAGCATCTTGTATTTTAGCTTTTCATTTGTAAGTATAATTTTACTTTTTTAGTTGTAATAGTCCTAAAATCTTTTAAAATTGTGTTGATTTTTGTGTCTCACAACTACTGCCATAAAAGAAATTAAATTGTAAAAGTTAACTTAAGAATTCCAGAGAAAGTTTATTTAATATATATAACTAATATTCCACTTTAAGGGGATATTGATTAATTTTTACTTGCAAGCAAAGAATAACAGCAAATCAACTTTCTTTTGCGAGGCATTCGTTTGAATTTATTTTACTAAGTCTTAATTACATCCTGCCTGGAACATAAAACGTCAATCTATATACATGGATGTGTGTGTTCTCCAAACAAATGTTATACTGCTTGACCAATCCACACTAAATTTGGTAGTTATACTACAGAACCCTGAGAGCAACCTAGGCTACATATTAACCCCCATTCTATTTGTCCTAGGTGTGTAGAATGGGCTAAAAACAATTTGAAATCGCCATAAAAATAACATTGAGCATAAAACTATTGCAGTACACAACTCAGTTTGTTTTTCCAGTATTGATCGAAAATCAAATTTTCTAATAAAATATTGTTTTGCCAGTATTGCTCGAAAAACAACTTTTTCCAAAACGTTATATTTGAACAATTTAAAATTCTAATTATGTTTGAACTGATTTTTTATTTCTTTCTACAATATAAATAACTTAGGAATATTTGAATGATGAAAAATGGATATTTAAAATACTTAATTTTACGCAACTGGCATTTTGTAATAGAACACGAAAAGCCGAAACAAAAATTCATTGGACATAAAAGCGTAATTTTGCTACTCTGTATCTGGCAATGCCAGAAATTAATGTTTTATTTTTTTATATAATTTGATTTAGAATTCCGTGTTTGTATACTTGAGTTGACAGCGAAATGTTGTGGTCATATTTAAGCATTTCCAAGTATTAAATGTTTTTTAAACAAATTATTGTCTTTATCCATATCGTTCAAAAGCCTTTTGTCGAATTGTTCTATTTCAGAATATAGTCAGGAAGTCTAAATTCGATACTCTTGCACATATCTTTTTTTCTTCAGAATCCGGCATTTTTCAAGAATTAGATTTCGTTTCTGTTTGTATTTATGTCTTCCGGTATTTTAGATATTGCAGATATATTTAGGATTTAAATTTGAACGAATTATTTACTGTGCAAAATATCACAAGACATGGTTAATTTCTTGGCAGTGTATGTATATTTTGACCATATTTGTCTATGGTTGAATACGTAATGGTTTGCATAAAAGTAATAAAATATTTAAAAAAATATATATTTTTAAGTAAGGTGTGCAATTTCTTATTTTAAAATGACCAGTAAAGTAAAAAAAATCGTAAGATGGGTTACGTTAAATTAAAACCAGTAGTCATACATTGTAGTTCAAATATATTTCAAAATATTGACAGATTTTCATTACAAGACGATTCAATTAAATTTACATTTGTTTTCCATGTTTGTTATTGAAAGCTGTACTCCATAGTCAAGTAACTACATCTATCATTCTAAATAGGTACGTGGTTTCTATTTAGAAACTGAATCTAAAAAAGTACCATAAGGATTCAATTTAAAACTGAAGGCCTGTTGGAGTCGAGAGAATTTTAAATAAGACTTGCTGATCTTGGAATAATATCAAGAGTGAGGAATTTTGAAAAATTGAAAATTTTTGTCTTAAGTGACAGAAGGTCAAGGTTGCTTACTCTACAAATTGAAACTGTTCTTATGCAACTTAGATACATGTGAAACATTCGTTGAAAGCAGTGATTTTCTTTTTTTAAAAACGCTGTAAAATCAACCATCTGTTTGAAAAATTGTGATCGATTGAGTTTGCTTTGTCTCTACACTGATGACGTTTATTTTTAAAACAAGTTCTGTTATTCTATGTGCTGCTGAATGGAATTTTCAAGTAAAAAATTAGTTTACTTCAAAATAAATTAATCACAAATGCCGTAACAATTTAATTTACCATCCTTTCATATAGATGATGAAATTCGAAAACATAGCATGCCAGGTGCAAGAATGCCACAAGTAAAACATTCATAAGAAAACCCTAAGTGCAAGACTATATGCCGAAAATTCGCCATTTTTACTGAAAATGAAATTACTGGGATATTCGTAATCGCTCAAAATCGACTTCTGTAGTAGTCACCTTAGAAAAGAACATTGTAGTTTGTGTTACAGCAGAAGTGCGATGAATATGAAATGGATGGATATATTATGTATACATATTTGCGTCCGAAGTAGATTGTAGAATCTATGAAAAAGTTAATGCAATGTCAAGAAATTATTTTCCGTACACTTAAATAATGCTTGTATTCTTTTATGAAAGAGAAGTGATTAGTGTGATAACTTTTTAATCAACATTTAATTAATTCAACCCGAGCAATGCTGGGTAATTCTGCTAGTATTCATTAAAAGTGAAATTGGGGTGAGATAAAATATTTGTATGTTGAAACTACATGTTGCTGAAGTGATCTAATATATTTTTAACTGCATTTGATTTTAATAGCACATTTTCATATCCAAACTCCCAAATCACAAAGTATGCTGCATACATGGAAAGTTTTGAATGTTTAAGAAAGACTGATAACATTTAAAGTGCTACTATCAATCTACCAGAACTGATCCAAAGTCTAGGTACTGACAGTTGCTATAGGAACGGGTCTTGTACATTTTGAGTTGGTATAAACATTTGGTGGTGGGGTGGTTCTTATCTCAAACTCTTGGAGAGCCAATAGTTGCTAAGGGCGATTAACTCAAATTCTTCAAGAATCCCCTTTAGAAAATGGGCCAATTCTTGATCCTACACAAGACATTCTGTCTGCTACAGTTCTTATGGTAGACAGACCGTATATGCAAGGAATAGCTTTCTAATAAAATTAGGTGTCCAGAACTATTGGCAGTTGAAAGTAGGACTTTAAAGAGTTGTGATTACAAATATTCTATTTTAATAGATGGAGAATTCATTTTCCATTGTTTGAGACCAATTGCAAAATGTACTAATAACTTGAAGGATTTAGAAATTTATAGGAAATGTTTAGATGTGTTTGACATTGTATAAATGAAAATATGGATATTATGACTTTCCTATGGGACTACAGAATATGCGAGTTTGTTAGTAATTTTAATAAAAGTATGTTCTCTGTGTAAGCTGTTAACAATGCAGTGTTTTTTACTATAACATTTTGTTAGCACATATTCTCCATTGTTCCAGCTGTTCTACAATTATATTTATTATTCCCATCTTCTAATTTTAAGAAACTATTTAACCGTCATATTTTGAATGTGATTTCTGAGAAAAAAGTGCTGTTACCTCTCTCAAATCTTTCCCCAGTTAATCTTGGATGATCCAGAAAATACTTTTTGAAGTATTGAAAGTAAGTTTGTTTTGTGCTGTTTTATGGTGATGGTAATGTAAGGATTGTGATTTAGGAAGCTCCCATGATGAATTTATTGTATTAGGATGTGGCCTGGACTCATTTTCAAAATGCTTTAACAATCTAAATCAGTTTCTCTTCATTTCAAATCTCGGTTATTCACTCTGAATGTATAAAAGCTGTATGTATGATTTTCTAAGTGCATGTTCTCTAATTGTCTGTATAGAATTCAATTTGAATTGAAACATGATACACAGTTCAAAAATCAATTAAACAACTTTTATAGTACTTAAGCTCACTCTTACTGAGCAATGAATTCTTTATTGTGGCTGTTTCTATGAGACAAATCTTGAAT
This sequence comes from Meta bourneti, assembly GCA_933210815.1. Taxonomy (NCBI): domain Eukaryota; kingdom Metazoa; phylum Arthropoda; class Arachnida; order Araneae; family Tetragnathidae; genus Meta; species Meta bourneti. The sequence goes on from OW119928.1 coordinate 20,331,693, forward strand.
GAAACCTCAATTTAATGCTTATTGAGAAGTTCTTTTCTTAATTGGCACAATATGCCTTTGAAATGGTTATAAATACACTGAAAAACATTGCATGCAGCCAAGACAGTATTGTAGAGGTAAGGATTCTGATGAGGATAGTTCACACAAAACTGGAAGAATGCATGTGGATGATCCCAAATAAAAACAGCTTGGATATAAACAGCTTTTAAAATTACATTTAGTGTATTGATGGAAATGCAGACATCAGATAAAATTCAACCACTGCTAAAAACAGCACTGATGTGAAAGACAGGAAATTTCGGAACTATAAATGCTTTATTTTAGCAGAGGTCTTCAGGTGCTTGTGAATGGTTAGCTGTGAGTCATCTGGGTGCTTTTATTAAGAAATTTCTGTTCTGTATGCTTTGCATTTACTAACCGATGTGCATTACATTTTAAATGGTTTGCAGGTGTAACAATATTAAATTGATATTTTCTTTTGCAGTTTTAGAAATTGCTTTAATCTAAGTCTTCAAGTTAATGGTTCATTCCATTTTAAAACTATTGTTGCATTTTTCAGCACTATTTGCAAAGGCTCTTGATGGAGTTGATTTAAAAACATTGATAACAAATGTTGGTGCTGGAGTTGGAGGAGGAGCTGGTGGTGCAGTAGGAGGAGTACCAGCTGCTGATGCACCTGCAGCTAAAGAAGGTGAATTTTCTTGATTTTACAATGTATATTTTCACACCTTCCATAAAACTCTTCAATCATTTCATACAGTCCTGGCGTGTTTTAACCTCCTAGGCATAATTCCTTTGAAATTATTTTAATACCAAATATTTTAATACCATGAACCACTATTCAGCCATAGCTGAATAGTTGTTCACGAGTCCTTGCTATAGTGGAGCCACAGTAGTCCAGTTGGAAGAGTAATGGATTAACCATAGTGTTCCGAGTTCAAATCCAACAAAAAGACCATCGTGTACAAAGGGAGCTGGTGCACGTTAAATATGTCGTGGTCCCAAATGTCCTCATGATGGCATGGTGTGGAAGTTTGGAGAGGGGTGCCAAGGTGTAACCTCGTCATCTGACCTTGGTATTGTCCTAAGATCTTTCCCTTTGAGTTTGATCCCGGACCGTCGCAATAACCTGTTGTGTTGCTCCAGTGCGACGTTAATTAAAATACCTACCTTGCTTCAGTGGACTTAATTTTAATGTCCAGAATACACAAGGTTAACTACTGCAATGGCGTCAATCTGGTAGTGTCCGAGCACAAAGGGTTAATTCTCGAGAGTTAATTTTTTTAAAGGACTTTGGACACAATTTCATAATGTAACCATATTCTATAGGTTTCCAAGTAAACTCGTATACGTATACAAAATAATTATAAAAACTGCAGTACCACAAAGAATACTTATGATTACAGATTAGGATAATATTCAATTCTACTTTATTGTTTAAATTAACTATTTTTGCATATCCTTATGCAGTGATGTCTTTAATGTTATACACTGAGGGCACAATATTTTTGGAAATGCCAATACTTACCCTGTGGGTGATTAATAGATCTCGGTTTCTAATTTGAAATGGAAGATTCCAGAAATTTCTTTGTCACCGAGCTGTCGAGTTGGATTTTGAGAAAAACATTTTTAGATTATAGTTTTTAATTTAAATAACATACAAAATAGAGAAAATAATGCACAGCAGCTTAAATGTTAAGTTATTAATAAATGGAATTGAGTACTTCAGCATATTTATCAAATGAGGACAATTTTGTAATGATTAAAACAATCCAATTCTAAGTTTAAATAGAAATTAAAATTACAAATTGGCTGTACGAGAACAAGAATATACTGTTATTTTAGGAGATTGTAACCTAACTCAACAGTACATTTTTTGAAATGCTTTACAAACTTACTGATTTCATTCAATATCATGTTGCTAATCCGTGTTCAACTTTTAGAAGCCAAAAAGGAAGAGAAGAAAGAAGAGAGTGAAGAATCTGATGAAGACATGGGTTTCGGTAAGTCTCAAAATTTGTTCTTTTGAAAATAAAAATTGAATACTAATCAGTTCTGTTTTTTTATTTGTGTCTAACCTATTTTATTTATCTTTCAGGACTCTTTGACTAATTGTCTTACATGTTATTTATTTGGATTCTTATCAAGTCATTTTTCATATTTATAACCAAGAATGAAATGCAATTGTCATTAGTTTATGCAAAAGGATTAAGATCTACCATCAATTTTGTAATTATATTATGTTCCTCATCTCCTAAACGCTAATTGATGCTAACTGTATTTCAGAATGGAAAATAAAGTATAATTTATACATGAGTTAGTATTTATTGTAATTATATCACAAAAATACAGTTTGAAGAAAGCAACATACAGGGGTGTTAATTATGCTCCAAATTGCAAGTTCTGGTGGAAAAAAATTTCCAAAATTTAATCGTACCCTTACAAGAATTTGGTGCTAACTGTAGACCAGGGTTGCTTTTTCTATTATAAGCTGCATTCATAAGGCATGTGCAATTTTTGGACCTACCTTATTTGGTCCAATATTTGTTACTTTTGCACCATTTTAATAGTTGCTACTATTCAACCTTAGCAACTGAACTGTAAAAGCAAAAACATCCCAAAGATGCTATTTCAGTCATTTTCGTAACTTTTTCCTTAAAAATACAAGTGTCATCGTTATTGGCATACATTTGATGCCATTTTGCTATAAAAATATTGAAATTAGTGCTAACTTGATACTGTAGCAAGTAGTAGAATTGCATTCATGAAGACTTCAGTGCATGGCAGCAGGTTAAATAGACTATTTTTTCTATTTAAAAATTTTTTTTTTATGAAACCAGGAAGTAGATGCATTGACTTTCATTAAGCAAATATCTTTAAAAGATACTATTGTGAATTTAAGTTTTTCCAGAGCACTTATGAACTATCCATGGTTAAACCCTTGATACAAGATTTTCAAAATGTGTACTAGATATTGAAGAGGTAATAAATTAAAACTGGGAGGTTGGTTATACTTATTCACATTAAAGACGATTGTGTAACTAATTGTCGCTCACATTGAAATGGATAAGGCGTGTATCAGTTGAATTCTAGGAATAAAATTTTTCACGAATCTGCTCAAAATTGGCAAAATACTTGTTCCAAAAATCATTACTCTTGCAACAAATTGCCAAAATAATTTCGTACCTTAGCAGTTAACACCCCTGAAAATATATATACATCTGGAATCATTTGTTTTCAAGCAATTAAGATTCTATAATTTATGCAAACTAATTTTTTTTAACATGGCTTTTTATGAATCTTGACCTGTTGTTAACAAATGCAACGCTTTCTGAAGATTATCGATAGCAGTTGGTACATCTTCGTATTGGAGAGCACTACCTGCCCATTTACAGTATTTCTGGGCTTTGTGGTAATCTTCGGGCCTCAGTGGTACATCACCTGAAGTGGAAAGATAGTATTACAGATATCACAAGTACTTGAGATAAACTTTTGTTAGCTGATTCTTAGTAATTTAAAATATTTCATGCATTCTTATTTGCAATGGTAAATCACCACTTGGGCTATTTTAGTCAAATATTTCTTAACCTTTGAATTTAAGATAAGGAATTAGGCGTTAAGTTACATACATATATAGTGTAGGAACTTTATGAAATTAGGATTACAAAAATAGATATCACATGCACCGACTAATAGGTCTAGTTGTCAGGATGCTGGCTTATCCCTTACTTGAACCAGGAACCTTTCGATAAGACATGGATTTTAGTCCACCAGGAATAAACGTGTGGCTTCTATGAATAGGTTGTGCTTAGAATGAGGTAATCCTATGGTGTAAGGATAATAGCAAAGTGGTTCACAAATATCCTTGTAGTGCCATGATTGGCTGAGCATTAGCGGGAAATATCAATAAAAGGTTTAGCTTCAAAAAATAAGATTTTGATTAACATAAATATACTGATGCTCAAAGTTAAATGTGTAGGTTACAGTGCAGAGGAAACATCACAAAACTAAGAAAGCAAGAATTCAGTCAAGTTTTAAATGCATGAATATTTGAGATAACAAATTGATATAAAAATGAGCTCCTTTTTAATCTTGGCAATTCAGAAAACATCAACAAAAAGAGTGACTTCACATAAAGTATGCTCTGTTGAAGAACTCTTGCTTTTACTATTCTAACGATTTGGGTAGTTGAATTAATGTTGCTCTTGTACAATACAACAGGCTACTGGCGACAGTCAGGAATCAATCCCAAAGGGAAGGATCTGAGGATACCTTGTAATTTTGAACCAGACAGATGACGAGATTAACACCTGAGCTGGCATCAAACTTCTACACCATACCAACGTGAGGCCACAGTAGAGTTACCGTGCACCAGTCTACATGTACACGATGGTCTTGGGTTGGACTGAGTTTCGAACTCGCAACCCTCTTGTTGCTAATCCGAGACTCCGATAACTGGGCTACCCTGACCCTCGAATGATTTGGAGGGAACAAAAAACCATGGTGACATTCACTCATGCAAAATACACTACAATAACTAAGAGTAAAAATAACATTTTCTAAGGCATTCTTCAGTCTGCTATTAGACCTGTGCTGCATGGACCTGATGTTTCAATCCCTAAAAATCTGGGTACCAATAGCACCTGTTTGTGATTTAGAAAAGAGTGATGAATGCAATTCCTGAGCTCTCAAGTAATGAGCAGCAACCCTTAATTCAAAGCAAACTAAATGATTTAGAAAGATCTTGGGTTTCCTGAAGATGTAGCAGGGCTCATGGGTTTTCAAAACAAAGTATACATGTTTTCTCTGCAAGAGAGACAGCCAAGCAAAGATAATATACATTGAATTCAAAAGGAATAGCCTCTCGGGGAAACCTTACAACTTGGTATCAAGAATGTAAAGACGAGCTTGGTTAACCCAGAGAAAGTGCTATTACCACACCTTCATATCGAGCTTGTACTAATGAAAGTGTCAAGGCCTTGTCTAAGGATGGAAACTGCTTTTTGTATCTAATTAGCAAATTTTCAGCTTTATCTGACTGGAAATTAAAGGTGGGATTGTTTACCAAATATTAGAAAACTTGTATCTAATTCAAAGTAGTCGAGAACAGAGCATGATGCTTGGATTTCATTTAAGGTGAGGATCAGGGCAAAAGTTTCTACAATATAATTGAGGAGGTACCAAGGATACTGGCATGATGCTGAGTGATTCAGAGATGGACTTGAAGCAGTATACAAAACGTGTCACTAAATGCTTTTTGGATACGAGATTCTTATCACTTGCACTATTTTACAGGTGATTCCATGTGAAGATGAATGACTAGTAGATAAAAATATAAATTAATCCAATAAACATAAAATTCTGGTTAAGTCTAGCAGCATATGGCCTCAAATAAAGGATAAAAAAATAAATTAGATGATTGAAGTGTTTTAAGATTAGTTTTAAAACAGATTCAGAGTGGGCAGTATGTCCTTAGTCTATAAATAATGCACTGTACATATGTATATAACAGTCCTACACAAAAATTTTTTTGTTTGGTGCCTGGAATTTTTTAACTGATTTTGACTACTTAGTGTGCTGGTTTCAAATATGAAAACAGTTTTTCTCTATCAGCTCTACTTTTAGAGATTAAGCGTAGCTAAATTATAAAATATTTTATTATACAACTTATTGAGTAGTGGTTAAGTTAAGTTTTTATGTAGATTGGTTCCTGCTCTTTTTTCTTCCTTCTCTGTTCCACTATCAGCTGATTGTTTGAAGCCATATTTGTTGACATAACCTAGTGTTTACATCTAACATAGCTTATAAAGTTCTTTGTTTTGCGGATTGATGAAAAGAAAGAATGGCATCCAATCAAAGAAGTTGTGTTAATAATCCTGATGTATTTTGCTACATATGTGGTGAGTACACCCTAAAAGAACAGAAAAGCCATTTCTGATTTTGTTAAAAGAGCTTACCTTGGGTATTTTGGCTTAGTGACCAAGATAAAGTTTGGGCTCCACACATTATATGTAAAACTTGTACAGAACACCTACCAGTGGACTAATGGGAAGAGAAGGAGTCTAAAATTTGGTGTCCCAATGGTTTGAAGGGAACCTCAAAACCACTTTGATGACTGTTATTTTTGTATTGTGAATATTACCGGCATAAACCGAAATAACTGCAGCAAGTGGACATATCCTGATTTAGCCTCTGCAAGACGGCCTGTTCCTCACTCAGACGAAATTCCTATTCCATCGTCCATCAGCTTCCAGAGATCTCTGAAGATGAATTTCATTTTTCTGATGTTCCTTGTGATATGGACCGAGAAAGTGATTATGAGGGAGCATAATCAAGTCCTCAACATTTCAATCAAAACGAGTTAAATGACTTGATAAGGGATCTGAGTCTCTCAAAAGAAACATCTGAATTACTTGCTAGATTAAATAAGAATCTACTTGATAGTGGAACAAAAATTACATTCTACTGTACTAGGGAAAAGGATTTGCTCTTTCTTCTCATGAAAACGATCTTGTGTTTTGTCAAGATGTTAGAGGACTTTTGATAAAAATTGGTCTTCCTGAATATTTCCCAATTGATTGGCGACTCTTTATTGACAGCTCTAAGCGGAGTTTGAAGTGTGTACTTTTACGAAATGGCAGCAAATACGGGTCAATACCCATTGCTCACTCAACCAAAATGAAAGAATATGATACTATAGCTTTGGTCATGGAGAAGATTAAGTTTCACGAACATCAATGGGTAATTTGTGTGGACTTAAAAATGGTTAACTTTCTCCTTGGTCAGCAAGGGATCTACACAAAATATACTTGCTTCTTGTGCCTATGGGGGGGGGGAATTTCAATTAACGTCACACTGGAGCAACACAATGGGCTATTGGTGACGGTCCGGGATCACTCCCAAAGGGAAAGATCCGAGGCCAACACCACGTAATTTTGAACCCCGGTCAGATGACGAGGCAACACCTGAGCTGGCACCCCACTCTCCAAACTTCCACACCACGCCAACGTGAATTGTGCCTATGGGATAGCAGAGCCAAACTATACCACTGGATAAGAAAAGAGTGGCCTACGAGAGAGAACATGGTTGGAGAAAGAAATGTCATTCCTAAACCCTTAGTCGGACGAGACAGAATCATCTTGCCTCCGCTGCATATAAAGCTAGGGTTAATGAAACAGTTCATCAGGATAACCCTTGCTTTGCATATATAGGACAAAAAATGCCTGGAATAAGTACATAAAAACTTAAAGCTGGAATTTTTGATGGTCCTCAAATCAGACAGCTCATAAACGATCCTCATTTCGTGAATTCCAGGAATGAGACAGTGAAAAGCACTGATCTCATTTGCCCTTGTCAAGAATTTTCTGGGCAACCACAAGGCTGAAAACTATGTTGAATTAGTTAACAGCATGAGCATAAAGGTTCATTACTTGCATAGCCATTTTGACCATTTCCCTGAAAATCTTGGTGATACTAGTGAAGAACAAGGTGAACGATTTCACCAGGACATAAAGACAATGGAGGACAAATACCAGGGCAGATGGGATACTCATGATGGCAGATTACTGTTGGTATCTGCAGAGACTAAATAAAGTTCATTCAAGAATTTCAAACAAAAGAAGCTTTCGGAGTGGAACAAAATAACTTTTCCTTGATACTTCTAATTTTTAATTAAGTATTGTAGATTTACAGGAGTGTTGCTGTGTCTTTGTTCAATTAACTAAAATGTTTTACAAAATTTATTAAGGAAAAGGTTTTTAATTTAACGCCTATACCCTAAGCCTAATTTAATGTGTTAACGTAAATAACGTTACTGTCATATTTGTTTTCAGCGCATGAAATATACATGAAATCAGTTTAAAAAAACCTGGCACCAAAGTGTTGGGCTGTGTAATAAATCATTGATGGCAAGATTGCGTTCTGTGTTCAACGTAATAATATTCTGCTTGAAGAGATCTGTTATAGTATATAAAAACCAAGTGAGAAAAATAAAACATTTTATGCAATATATACTGTCCCTTTTAGACATGAAAAAAGCAAGTGATATTGACAAAAAAAAACAAAAATTACAACTTGAATAATACAATTTTCACCAAATGCATCGAATATTGTAACTTGAAATCAATTTTGTGCTAAAATGTGACATAGAAATATTTGAAAAACATTTTTATGCTTATGTGTGTAAATAAAAATATCCAACAATTTTGCAAACCTAATACTATTTCTAATTAAAACATGAGAAAACACATAAAAATTTCTGAAATTAGTGACATAGCTAAAACCCTTCCGACTTTAAGGTATGAACTAAATTCAAAATATTTACTTGAGTTTCCATGTTCTGGGTAAACAATAGGTGTAGCAGTTGGAGGCAGAGACATTTGATTGGAACCATTGGGAGTTGATGGCGGAGCATGTGATCCAGGCACAGGTAAGTTGAGGTCTTGAGGCTGAAACCCAGGAATACTAAATAATCCACCAGTTGGATAAGGGACTTCAGGTTTGATTTCCGCATCATTGCTTGGTTTATTTTCCCATGTAGCACCTTCGTTCGAATATTCATCATCTAGAGCTGAAAGGTTACATGGAAGTAAAGTAAGAAACATGAAAATTAAATAAGTTATTTGTATTTTGAAGATGGTATGCAAATTTGCTAAGTGAAAGTAAAAATTAATCCTCTAAAATTTTTTGGTTAGATCTAAAATATCAAAACATTTGCAATGCATGGTCTTGCATTCTTATAACCTTCGTTTCATATTTTTATATAAACAAGACCCCCACAAAGAACAGGAAATTATGCAGAGCCTGCTTAAAAGTATGTACAGTCAAACCTCATTAATACGAACTCACTTAATACAAATTACTGATAGTATAAACTAAATTTCATTCCCCATCAAAATGTATATTTGAATAATGTTAACTCATTCGTTTAAGAATTCTGGTTACACTAATCACCAGTTAAGATGAACAAATTTTCGAAACTTAAAGGCAAATGGATTATTTTCAATCATCAGAAACAAGTCACTCCGAAGTTGTAGAAGTTTATTCGTGGAAGAGAGTGAAGAAAGAAAAAAAGAAGATTCCAAAGATGAAGTAATAAGTGTACCTTCTTAAAATGAAGCTTCTGCTTGCTTATAAATTGTTCACCTCTTTTTGTTAGGTAGTGAAAATTCATCTGCTTAATTAAACAGTATTGACTGATCAAATTTTCTTAACTTCACTGCTGTTCATTGAAAATGCAACAAAACTCGATTTACAGCGATGAAATCATTTGAGCGATGACATGTGCTATGTAAATGATTGAAATTACAGTTGACAGGAACATATAAAAATCAGTAATTCGTGTATCCACCTTTAGCAGTTATAACTGCGTGCACACACAGCATGATAGTGACCAATAAAAATACTGGATGTCTGTAAGAAATGTTCCATGCAGATTGAACACACATCCACAATTCAGGAGTTGTGACTACGGGTGATGATATATGGATCAATTTTCAAGCCATCATATCCCACATGTCTTCATGGGGCACAAATTGGGCAACCGAGGAGGACAAGATGTAGTACTTGTTGATCACAGAAAAAACGTTGGAAAAGTTTGTACAACCTCTGGTTCCAAGTCCTGAGATGTACCGATAATTGCTAAATGAACCTGCAATCTGTACACAGCAAGAGCATGAATTAAATACCACTTCAAACCATTACAATCATAGACGTAACTAGGCTAGTTTCCACCCGGGGCAAGAACTCGCCTTGGCGCGCGCCCCACTGACCAACCAAACCAAAACCCTCCCCGACAACACCTGATATCGCCACCACACATTAATTCCACTAGTCCAAATTTTTTTATTCAACTTAGATGGTAAATGCTTGATTTCAAAGGTAAATAGATTAAGTTGCAGCAATTTCATTTTTAGTACGAGATAAAATACCTAATTAATTCTAAGATATTTCATTGACAAACAATCTAAGAGTAGCATGTTTGGTATATTATTTCATACTTATAATAGCTGCAAATGAAATGAAAAGGTTTTATCAAATGATATCGGGATATGTGTAGGCTGCATCAAAATCAACAGACTGTTGCTTTAGAATAGGATATTTAATTATGATAAATACAGAGGCTGTTCGGACATTTTTTGAATGATTTTGATGAGCTGTAAAAGAAATTGTATGCTACGAAATAATTTTATTTTCACAGCAGTTAAATAGTTAATGTATAACTTATCGTCTGCTAACTCAGAGTTTTGTTTACTTTCAAAATGGCGCTTTTAAATAAGCAATGGATGGAAGGCTATGTTTCCGCTCTTTCCGTAGAGAATTATGCTTATTCAAGTATTCAAAAACGCTGTAAAAGTCATGTTTTTTTATATCTAAAGGTACGATAAGTAATATTATTAATGAGAAAGGAATAAACACGTAAAAGTGGAAAAATACTTCCAAATACGTATCCAAAAAAGAAAAGAATTTCTGAGAATATTTGTAAGGTAGAACCTTCAATTTTAAAAGAGAACCCGCCAAGTCAAAGGACTATTACAAAGTCATTAAAAGTTCAGTTTCAACTGTAAATAAAATAATTAACAGTGATTTGAATCTTGAAAAGGCCAAAAAATACAATGTTCATCGTCTATCTCCACGACATATTGCAGAAAGCAGAACTCGCTGCAGAATTCTGTATGAGAAGCATTTAGCTGGAGAAAGATGGAAAAATGTTGTGACAATAGGCGAAGCGTGGGTGTATTTAAAATAACAATTTATTATCATAAAAGAGGAGAAAAATCTTAAAACGTGGTTCAACTTTGTAACTTTAACGTGAGAACTTTCTCCAAGAGATTTATGATTGTTGCCGGTTTTGCATATAATGGAAAATTAAAAGTAAAAAGGAGGGGGGAAATGTAAAAATCAACTCCCACATATTATCAAGACCCTATTTTATCCCCAATATTCAAAAAATAAATACTATATCTTTACCCATAGTGCCAACAATCAGTAGAACTGCATCAGGATAAAGCAAGCAGACACACATCTAAATCCACTATTAAATTCGTAGAAAAAATGGAACAAGAAACGTATCAAGTCAATAAATACCCTTTACTGATATTCCTGCCAAATCTCCAGATATCTCACCCATCGACTTTTGGACTTTTAAAAAGATAATTGTCGAAACGTCGATCGAAAACCATTCAAGGATTTTGGAAAACTGTGGAACAAGAATTGATAATAACAGATTTTACTCAAGTTATTATCTTGAGTATTATACTTAGACATTTTACACAACCTCTTAATCTACTGACAAAATGTGAAAAAAATTAATTTAAACACAGAAAGCTTGAACTAAAACTTAACTTTACGGGCTTTTTCGGCTGCAAACATTTTTACAATGTCCTCAAAAGATAGCTTTGAAGCTAATTTGTGCTCTATTGATATGATGCTCAGGTTGGTTAGTCGTCGTTGTCCTGTTAAGTTTCTGAGGTAATTTTTTATGATCTTTAGTTTGATATAACTCCTTTCATTTGAAGCGACTGAGACTGGTATTGTGATTTCATTTGAAGCGAATGAGACTGGTGTCAATTCTCAACGCTGTCATTATGTTGGTGGGCGCGTCTTCAAGTCCGTTCTTGTATATTAACGTCAGAAAACTTGATGGTGTAGCCGTTTTCATATTAGGGCTTAAATCCAAGGCATGATACTTAAAACTCCACTTCTATCGCCAGCTAGTCTTTGTCTAAGTATTCTTTATATGTGGTAGCTAACTCAAATACCTGGTTCTTCAATTCTTCTCCATTCATTGTTTGAAACCGAGCTCCATTGAGGAAACCAAATAAACTATTCATGTTTCGAATGACTTGGAAACCTTTGCCTCAGTACATTCAGAATCTGATCTATTATTTGTATAATCAATAATCTGAACTTTTTTTCTTCTGAGAATTCATAGCTTTCAACTTCGCCCTTCTCATCAAACATCCGCTTCTTCCTCCTCCGTACCTGTTTAAAAAGACGATCTAGGTTAAGCTTTCCTGCTATTTCTTCACATATTCTGCATTTAGCTCCTTTTATAGTTTTTGGTTTTTGTAGTCTACTAAGTTTTTCCTCTTCATTTTTTATCATACGTAAATATCTATAGTAAAAAAATACTCGGCCAATTTAGCGCCCCCCCCCCAATCCGGAGCCCGGGGCAGATGCCCCGTCTGCCCCCCTCTAGTTACATCTCTGATTACAATAGGAGTAAAGCCATTATGACTAATGTACTCGTACAGATGCAGTTGCGCAGTATCTGATACTGAGCACAGAACGCAAAGTAGGTAGTTAATTAACATTGCACTTGAACAATACAATGGGCTATTGGCAATGGTCCGGAATCGATTTCCAAGGGAAAGATTCGAGGACACAACACCTCGTAATTTTTAACCACAGTCAGATGAGGTGAAGACCAGAGTTGGCATCCCACTCTCCAAACTTTCAAGTCAACATGAAGATATTTGAAGCCATAACAGATTTAATGTGAATCAGCCCCTGTATACATGGCGGTCTTTGGTTGGACCGAGTTTCGAACTCGCAACCCTCCAGTTGCTAATCCATTACTCTTCCAAATGGGCTACCACAGCCCTCACAGAACAAGGATCCAGCTCTCATGGGGTACAAGATTGTATCTAGACTTATCAGAAAACATGATTAGATCCCATTTAGTGTATAAGTATCTTCACTCATGACACCTTTGAAGCCTCTGACATCTATGGTATAGTGTTCAAGTAAGCTGCAGTAACAGACACTGAGCCATGAGCCCTCATGGCAGCAATTATAGGTCAATAGTGCTGGTACACATTGGCTGATAAGTCAAGATCCTCCACTGTGTTTACGTTGTGGATATCACTGTATGATTCGTCACTGAAATGTGTAGTTGTATGATTTGTCACTAATGCGAAGGGCTTATCTTTCCTTTCTGATATTGCCATAGGTGCTCCAAATCCTTCACGATGCATAGGTGTTTCTGTCATCGTATCCAAGTATGAATAATTGTACTAGAGTTTCCTCCTACATGTCCAGCAGTATCACAATATGACAAACCAAGTCCTCCCAACCTAATGCTTCTTCCTCTCAAACTCCCTAAACTGTTCAGAATGTCTCATTTTGCAAGAGGCATGTTTATGTACCAGCAGAGCAATCAGTCGAATTTACCAAAATATTTGGAATTTGCTTTTGGAGGCCTTTTATATCTTCTGAATCACATTTTAGCCTGTTTTGTGTACACATCCAATTAACATACTCAGCTAATGTTTTAATTGTTTGCATTTGCCATGATAAACAACCAGTCTGCTAAATTTCCAGTCAATACAATACTTTCTTGGTGTTGCATTTTCAATGAACAGCAATGCACACAAATACCTATAACAAACGTCTATAAGATCACAGAAATACAGTGGATACATGCTGTGATGATCAGATTCATAAGTAGCCAGTTTTTCAGACATTAAGAGAGCATATCAGCTAAAAATTAGTTAAAGCCATAGGAATATTTTTATAAATAGTGCTTTTAAAACTAATTAAATCGAAATTTATGTGGATTATCAGGATTTATGTGCATCTTTAGCCTTTGGTCATCAGGGTTCACACATTTAAAAGTACTCATTTTTTTAATTTTGAAAATAGGGACAAAAGATTCTTTATTTTTACAAAGTGTAATTTAAAAGCTCATTTTTAAAATTTGATGCCTAAATGTGCTTAATTTTTATCAAAATTCACCCAGGGGAAGCTTTCTCTGGAAACTTGAAATACTTTTAAAAAGAACTTTATAGTTCAGAAACATTTATTGTATACAACCACCATAAGAACCAATTCTTATGGGATGTGAACTCATATTCTCTTATAAGTTAGTACCAATGGCAGTTTAATAGTAACAAACTTCTAATTAACCAATGAGAAAATGTATAAAGTACATAAAACTAACTTTCTTCGCCTTCCATAGCCAATGGTCCAGCAACAGGTGTTATGCCATTCTTGAGACAGTTATGGATATAGGTTGATTTCCATTTTGCATATTTTCTATGATGTAATACCTGTAATAATTTTGAAATCAGACAAGAAATGTTTTTCAGATATTGTTCTAACTAGAGAATATGTACAGTTTCTAAGGTTAATAGAAACACTGTACCTCGTGCATTATTTGACTCTACTTGTCTATAATTTGTGTGCTTTTAGTCTATTTTGTCTCAAGATGGTGCTAGCTGTTTGCTGTTACATATTGTAGTTCAGACATCCAAAGCTGTTTTGTAATGCCCAAGTAGTTTGGAATGTGATGTGAAGGAAAATAGCCAGCATTGTTGGCAGCGTAATTATCTTGTAATAAATATTGTTAAGTTTTAATCGACGAATACGTTTTTTCTTTTTAGAAATCCCTAAACAAACCCTAACCACAAATATTTGTGTAAAACCTATATCAGTCCTTAAATCCATTAAAAATTAGTGAAATGAACAACACAATTTTGTAATATAAATACGTGAGAAATTCTGACAGCAGACTTATTAAATTTACTAAAAGACAACATTCATGTAAAAGGTAAAGTACATTTAAGATAATTATATTTTTAAACATGAAATACAATCACAATTAGTCTCAAATCACAAAATCGGAAAAAACTTAAATGTTTACAAATTTCCCCTCTAATGTAATACTGGACTTGATAAACTATGGAACTTTTCTTTCCTTTGCAATAAAATATAGAGTCCGAAAGTAACTAGAAGAAAAGATATTGACACAACTTGCAACCATAAAGATTTATTTTATAACTATTTATAAAAACAATCACCTCTTCACTTGGGTCTCCAAAGGTATTCACAACATCATAAATAAAACCAGCAGTATAAAAGGCCTTAACAACATTTCTGAAAATAATAAAAAATTATAAAGTGCAAATAAAAAGTTATGATTAAATAATATCACTAAAATTCTTCAATTCTTGCCTGTTACACACCACTATTGTTTCCTTTACAAAAGAAAGTAGTGAAAGTACAATTTCTCTATATATTAAACATTTAATCTATACCTGACAATTGTGTATGATTTTCTTTTATCATTTTAATTTATGTTTATTCAAATTCACACTTATCTAAACTCTATGAAACAATTTATGCTTAAAATATAGGGTTCTAACATTTTACAAATATTATACAATTCTAAATTAATACAATTATTTTCATGCATTTCTTCGAATTTCATTGAAATTTGGCAATAGTAATAACATAACTTGTTGCAGACAACCATAATTTAATTACATATTAGTACATTTTGAATTTAAAATATTGAAATTAATGGAAATATTTTTGTTTCTTATTATTTTAACAGAGAGAGAGAGAGAGAGAGAGAGAGAGAGAGAGAGAGAGAGAGAGAGAGAGTGATAATTTGTTTTTCAAAATTTGTTAACAGTCTTTAAGTGGTAATATTACCAAACAATTGCTTGTAGGGGTGTTAAGCAATCACAGAACTGCTACTTTGGAATCAATTATACCTGCAACTGCACCATCAAATTAATAGTGATTTGGTAGTAGTGATTCCTAGAACTGTGACAGAGTTTAATACCCACACCATATAGTGATGTTAAGAGGATGTACTTAAATGTAAAATATTCTTTCCTATGCTACAAGTTCATAAAATAATGCATGAATGATGCAAGTTCCAAAAAAGATTTTCATTCTGCACTTTTTGTCCCTTATTTAATTTGAATAAAAATAACTGAGTTTGAAGTGTATGAATACAAATAAATCTTACTTGTTAAATCTCCCACATCTATCCTCATTGTCTGCCCACATAAAAAGTTTGTAAGCATAATTTTCAACATGAGCTTGTGCTACAACTTCATTACTGATACTTTCATCCTCAAGTCTCGACTTCTTAAACTACATATAAAAACAAATCCAATTAGGTACAGATATCATACATAATACAATATTAACTTAAATAAATATTTTTAAATGCCTTAAAAACTATTGTTATAAGATTGATGTGCAAAAATTCTAAATTTACAAAATAATCTTATAAAAGAGAGAATCTTATAATCATGAGAAAGATATTATCTCCAGCAACCCAAGCAGCCACTTAATGTAGTACAAATTAGTGAGCCACTGGTTTTATATTCCTTTATTCCCTTTTCTCAAATATTGAAATTTAGTTTTCTTAGTTCAAGGCAGTTTAGGAAATGCTGCAGTCCTTCAATATAAAATTTCAAGAGGAATGAGATGAATTTAGGTCTGCCAAAGCACTTGTGAAATAGTAACATTTTTAAATAGTAGCCAAAGTCTCCTCTTAAACCCTATTTTAGTTACTCAGACACAAAATGAATTGTTTAAAGCATAAAATGTCCTAATTAAATATAAATGAGACAATGAAGATCTTGCCTAGAAATTGAAATTTTAAAATGAAGAAACTAAGTATTTTATTGATAAGGTTTTAATGACAATCTAGCAACCAGATTCTGATGTTTTTTTCATCGTAGCCAAACTTTAAAATTGGAGTCCTTTGGAAAGTTTTCTCTCGAAAGAAAAATCTGAAAATGTATTTTTCTGTCTGTTAGTAAAAAAGGACTCATTTTTGATGAGGTTTGGTGAATTTTCAAATTTGAAATACGAGCTTTTGACAAGCTTTACTGAAAGATATCCCTAGACACCAAGGGTGAAAAATAACAGCAAAAGTCGCCTGTGGCAGCCCTGCAAATATACATTCCTGTAAAAATCACATTTCAATAGTAATAAAAATAAAAAAATTTCAGACTCTAATTGAGTACAATAAAATATGCAAAATGACTTTTTAGCATGAATTAGTGTTAAAGTTAATAGTTAAATCTATAATACATACATATTTTGAATATATCTACTGTAAAGTTTTATTTAAAAGACAAGTTTTAAGATAAGAGATCAGTAAAAATTTTGTAGGATTGGCTACTCAACCTACTTTTATGTTACGACATCCTCCCACAATAACTTAGTTACATTCCTTAAAAGTCATCAAGAAAGTATGTGTTTATGCATTTCAAATAAAAAATAGTTACAAGAATAGTACAAACCAAGTACAGTTAAGAAACAAACTTGCATAAAAAATAAAATCACATGTCAGATTCATATTTATTGGATGCCACGTTTTACTTTAAGAATTGTCCTTCAACTATAAGTGTGCATATTCAACAGAAACATAAATATTCAAATGAATTTCATTAATCTGTGAACAAATCTTGCCTTACAATACTTACACTTTCTAACCAATCCATGAGGTTTATGAGAAAAGATGAAACATCAGGTGCTTTGCAATTAATTTTCAAGCCACTTTGCACAGCATACAAACGACCTAAAAAATGTTTTCATTTGTGAGTAAAGTATCAAATTTAAGTATACAGTAGAATCTGGACTATATGAGGTAATGTGGATCAAGGCCACCTCGGATAACCAGAAACTTGAATAATGTAGTCGTAGTAACAAAAACAGCCTAACGAAATACAGAAAATATTTACTGTACTACATGTTACAACTACTACTGAAAGTTTCATAAAGCTAGGATTAAGAATATCCTATACTCTAATTTCTATCACAGTATGTATTGTGATCATTTTACAATAATTGGGGATGCAAATTATGTACCCTTTAACTTACTTGAAAAATTTCTCTAATGGTCTTGTTTTGAAGTTTCCTTTTTCATGTTTTTGGACAGTGCTTGAAACTTCAATCAGTCTTTTTTGAAAAACCTTGGCATCAAATTCGGACTGGATAAAATGGACACTCCATTCATTGGAGTTTGGGTAATCAAGGTTCTACTGTATTAGTTAATTTTGAAAATTTTCAAAAAAATATTTTTGTCTTTGTAGAAAAGTGAATAGAGTTATCTAAATGTAAGCATAGGATTTATTTTTTGCTTTTGATTCAATCTTAGCATCACCAGTTACCAGAGTTACATTACACTACTGAAACTTACAGATGTTTATGTAATGTTTCTAAGAGCTACATAAGCAAAACTATAAATAGTATCAAAGCAGGGGAAATAGTTCTCAACTTCCTGTGGAATATTCCAAGTCTGTTTTTCTATCTTCAGAGAAATTGAGCAAAATGAATTTTCTAAATAGAATATTCATTTGCTGGATTTCTGCGGCAATACATGCCTTTTAAAACTGTTAGATGACTAGATTGGATATTATGTTGTCATGTAATAGATCAAATTCTGAGAAAAATTTACAGCTAGATATTATAGTAAGTTAATTTAAGAAACTCTGAACACTTCAATTTCAGGTAGTTACAAAATACTTTGCTTCAATATTCTAGTAACTTCAATGGGATCACTTAAGTACAGTAACATTTTACTTGCTATATTTAATTTAACACACTGCAAGAACAAATAAACTACTTTTGGGTTCAAAAGTAGAAAAGGGTGGATATATATACAAATATATTTCAATAACTATATAACTAAGTTTGACAGAACAAACATGAATTCATATCATATTCATGATAACTCTCGTACTAAATAAACTAAGTGAAAAGAAATGTTAATATATCAAACAATTAGTACACTTACACCAATAAGTAATCGATGCGTCTCTTTTTTCATGTTCTTCCGCAATTTTCAAGTAAGGCTGAATAGCTTTCAAACCTTCAGGTGCCAATTTTAAGTTAGCCATTTTAATTTAGCCAAATGAAAAAAGTTTTTCAAAAGAAACTTTCAATTTATGTGCCTGTTCTCAACGGGGAGGAATTTCAAAACATTGACATAGAGACTAAATTCATACAGATAAAACTGCAATGAAAGTAAACAAAAAACCGAAAGTAGTCTTTATCAGATTTGTGCTTCTTTTGTGAATTTTTAGAAATTTTTTTTGGTGCAATTCCATAAAAACAACCTTTAAAAGCTGAGTGTTACTAAATATTTAACAGAAGCAGAAAAACTATTGTTTGAAATTGTTACTTATTTTAAAATTAATTCTCTAAAAGGATCTAAAATCTATTAATTTTATACTACTTTCTTGATCGTTAAATATCTTTGGCATCATACGACAAGGGATGACGTCACTTATTGCAGCCACTTTGCACGAGTGTCACACACACAACGAAGGAAGAACTCCATTCAACTTAGGAATCTTAAGCGAAAATCACAGAACTGATACTCAATCACAGATACTTTTGAATCACAGTTCTTACATGTTATTGGAATATCAAACTAACAGTGATTTGGTAGCACTGATTTAGAAACAGATTGAGAGTATCCGTGATTCGGTAGCAGTGATTAAAGCTGATACCTTCGCTGATCCCTTGGCTGATATAGATACTGCTACTGCGACCGGGATCTGTGATTCGGTATCAGTGAAAACTGTGACTGAGTATCGGTGATTTGGTAGGGTTGACAGCTGGTTTATCGGTGATTCCCTCGATGGAGTGTGGGCCGTGAGGCGGGGCTCTGTGACGGATTCGGGTTTCTTTAGAGGATTAGGATTTTCAACCGGATGCTAAATGAGGCTTTATGACACACCAGGTTGCCGCGCATTTGGCTACATAAAAAAGCTCCACAATTTAAAGGAAAGTTCAGAAGAAAGCGTTTTTAAAATTCGCTATTTTAAATGGCAAATTAATTATTGTTCTTCAACTTTCTCCGATTATTTATTAAGTTGCATTTTTATAAAGAACACATGAGCTAGAAATTTTGTTTTATATTTTTTTGGTTTTGTTAAAACATAAAAATTTTCTTTTCAACCTCTTGTAAATTGTTTTTAATTCTAAAGAAATGAATAATGTGTGTAAAAGTAGGTGCTTCTGAAAGATTTTATACATTGAATGAGTCTATATCAGGGGGGCCAGAAGATGATTATTTGATTTCGCTAGTGAAAAGAATAAGAACATGACTGCATGCTGATTTTTTACACTGAGAAATTTCTTTTATTCTGTAAGACAATTTCATTCTCTTCAGTTTTACCTACATGCAGCCATGCTTTAGAATTTAAAGATGAATTATGGGTAGTAACAAAGGGAAGAGAAAGAATTTTTAAAGTGTGTGAAAGTAACGTGATTGAAATGCAATCATAATTTTAAAAATTCGTCATTTTTCATATGAACAAATATGCTTTCCATGGTAACATAATTATTTAAGAGAGCTCTAATGAGGAATTTACAGTCTCACTTGTCCATTTTACACTCTGAATCCGAAGCTGCGTTTTGTCATTTATTTCCTGAATACGTAATTTTTACTGTGCATTTTCTTCATCTTAAGAGTTTCTGCCTTCTTTAAAGTTCGTCTCTTTAGATGAAGCGGTTTCAGTAGAAGGATCAACACAATGATGTTTATAGCGGTAATGAATGCATTCTGTGTTACAATAAATTTTTAATAACTGCAGAAATTATCTTATCTCTTTCAATAATTATTTATTTACTTTAAAAATAATTATTTTATTTATACATAAGAAGAAATTAAAATTGGAAGAAATATTAAAAAGAACACTTGCTTGACAATAAAAATACCACTTCTAATTTTGTAAACCGAGCTCGAAAAAAAAAACATAAAAATTAACAGAGTTTAGTTGTATGTCTTATTTCCACTAGAAAAAAAATAGAACAATATATTTTTCAACACTCTCCCTTATTGTCCATTTTTTTTTTCACAAACAGGATTACTCCAATCCAATCTTTGCATTCAGGGTATTAAGCTTTGGCTTGTGTAGTGGTTTTGTGAGTCCATCTGCTAGTTGATTTTCAGTGCTAATCTTTGAAACTTCTATTTCTCCTTCCTGTACCTTTTCCCTGACAAAAAAGTGACGCACCTTTATGTGTTTGGTTCTCCTATGGAACTCCGGATTCTTTGCAAGTCTTATTGCTGCTTCATTGTCTATCCAAAGAATTGGTGTTCCTTCAACATCAGTCATTTCTTTTAACAATCTACTAAGCCAAACTAAATCCTTTGTTGCTTCACTTGCTGCAACTATTTCTGCTTCTGTTGTTGAGAGTGCAACTGAAGATTGTCTTTGGCTTGTCCACAATATTGCTCCACCTGCATACAGGCAAACAATACCAGTTGTTGAACGTCCTGTTTTATCATCTCCAGCATAGTCGGCATCGCTAAATCCTTCTAAATGTCCTTGGTTAAAGTTGGATTTGTAAATGATACCTTTTTCTTGTGTCCCCTTTAAATATCTGAATATCCTCTTGATTTTTACAATATCTGCACTGGTAGGATTTTCAACACTTCTTGCTAAATAGTTAACGGAAAATGCTATATCTGGTCTCGATCCAGTTGCTAAATATAGTAGAGTTCCTATAGCTGATCTAAAGGGAAAATTCCCTTTTATATCAGTATTATCTTGAGAATTATCATAAGTAACTGGTGTTGAAACTGCTCTGCAATTTTCCATTCCAAAATCTTCCAACATTTTCTTAATATAACTAGATTGGGTGATCTTTATTGAACCATCATTTCTTTGTTCAATCTCAATGCCCAAAAAAAATGAAGCAGGTTTGAATGTAATCTTAAATTCTGTTTTCAATTCATTTAAGAATTTATTTATTTCATCTTGGTTTGTTGATGCAACTAAACCATCATCCACGTAGAGTGCAAGTATGATCTTAAGATCATTTCTATTTCTGATAAATAAACAAGGATCAGATGCACTTCTAGTGAAACCGAGCTTGGCGAGAAAACTTCCAAATCTTTCATTCCAACATCTAGGAGCTTGCTTAAGTCCATATAAGCTACGGTTCAGCCTACACACCTTATTTGTTCCATCACTAAAGCCTTCAGGTTGAGACATATAGATTTCTTCAGAAAGTTCTCCATACAAAAAAGCTGTTGAAACATCAAATTGCATAAAGTGCATGTTTTCACTAGCTGCTACGCTAATTAAGGTACGGACAGTATTTTTATTTGTTACTGGACTAAATGTCTCTTCATAGTTAACTCCCTTACGTTGGGA
The DNA here is from genome assembly GCA_933210815.1 of Meta bourneti. Classification (NCBI taxonomy): domain Eukaryota; kingdom Metazoa; phylum Arthropoda; class Arachnida; order Araneae; family Tetragnathidae; genus Meta; species Meta bourneti. The sequence continues at coordinate 20,353,616 of OW119928.1, forward strand.
AAAACCTTTTGCTACTAATCTTGCCTTGTATTTATCTACTGAGCCATCCGGGTTAGTTTTAAGTTTAAAAACCCATTTGCTTGCAATCGGCTTGAATCCAGGTGGTAAATCAACTACTTCCCAAGTTTGGTTTTCCTTTAGAGATTTTAATTCACTGTCCATAGCATGTAACCACTTATCTTTTTGTTTAGTCCTTATTGCTTCATCATAGGTTTCTGGTTCATCCATATTTTCCAATACTGAGTGCAAACTATAATCATCATATCTTGAAGGTTTCTTAATTCTAGATCTATCCCTAAGTTGTCTTTGATCTGCTGTGTCCTGCTGTTTTACTATTATCTTGTCAGTTTCCCTTTGTTCACTTAAATGATCTTCAGATTTATTTTCAATATCTTCATCTCTAGTTTCTTCTGATTCTACAGTCACTGGTAGTGGATTTGAAAACTCTTCCTTTTGGAATATTACATCTCGACATCGAAATACCGAATCATTTATTTCATCATAAATTCTGTAGCTATCATCACCATCATAGCCTATTAGAATTCCAGATCTTGCCTTTGGATCCATCTTGTTTCTCTTTTGATCAGGAATCCATCCACTACATGCAGTTCCAATCACTCGTAGATGCTTAAGTCTTGGTTTCTTGTCATACCATATTTCATAGGGTGACTTTCCATCAACAGAGGACTTCGCAGTTCTGTTTAGTATATATGTTGCTGTATTGATTAGCTCTGCCCAAAACTTTTGTGGAAAAATCTTTCTGGAATACATGAGAGATCTAGCTGCTTCAACTATGGTTCTATTCTCCCGTTCGGCACATCCATTTTGCTGTGGAGTATATGGTGTTGTAAACAGCTGTCTCACACCATATTTCTTTAGTAACATTCTCATTTGTTTATTATCAAATTCTCCACCATTGTCACTGCGGAATTCTTTGATCGGATGACCTTCAACTTTTGCTTCTTCAAGCACTTGATTTAACTTTTCCAGAGCTTCTGACTTTTCTTTGAGAAAGTGGACAAAGCGCATTCGAGAAAAATCATCTTTAAAGCAAACAAAGTAACGAAAGCCTGAATTTGATGGAACTTGAAATGGTCCACAAATATCTCCATGCAGTGTCTCTCCCTGCTTGGTTGCTCGTGGTCGGGTTCCAAATTTCTGACGATGCATTTTTCCTTTTATACATCCTGTACAATGTTGATGTTCATCTTTGATGTTTGTCCTTATGTTCAATTCTCTCTCAATAAGATCTTTAATATGTCTTTTATCTTGATGACCCATTCTTTCATGATAAAGCTGCAAAATATTTTGATCTATGAAATTTGCTTCTGTCGACTGTGATGATTTTGCTTTCATTTCCACTTTAAACAGTCCTCCATTGTCTTTACGATAGCCATTAAAATATGTTTTCTTGTTTACCTTTAGGCTACATCTATTTGGTCCTGAGACAAATTCACTGTTGGGTAGTTTATCGTGAGTTTGCAGAATTGAAAAAAGATTTTTCTTAATATCAGGAACATACCATACATTTTCAAGAGCTAAATGAAGAATATTTCCATCCACATATGATTTAACTTCAATTGTTCCTTGACCCAAAACTTTAGCTTCTTGTCCATTTGCTGAACTTACTTTGACAGAGTGCTCAAATTCACTATAAGTTTTGAAAAATTGATTTTGGTTAGTAATATGTCTTGTGGCACCATTATCAAAGTACCAGTTTTCTTTGTCATCACTTTCTGTAACAAATGCGTGATCATCTATTGATAGCATGAAGGCATTTACTTCCCTTGAGGTTCCTGTTCTTGTATTATTTTTATAATTCTTTGTTTTTGTTTCTTCCTTTTTTGGTCTTCCATCAGCAATCCATTTATAACAATCTTGAATCCAATGGCCTTTCTTTTTACAATAATTGCATGGATATGTGTACCTCTTGTCTTTGTTGTTACCTTTCTCATTTACTCTATCTTTGAAAATTTTCTTGACTGTTAAGGCTTCCTGATCAACACTTTCTGAATTAGAGGTTAACTTGCTTGCTTCTGTGCAGAGCCAATTGATGAGATTGTCCACATTCCTTTCTTTATCTTTATGAATCATAAGCCAAGTTGTTTGAAAATTTGAATAATCTCTGGGTAGAATTTCAAATATCTTACATATAAGAAAAATTGGTGGCAATTTTCCATTATTGCTGTTTTGACATTTTCCTATTTCTTCTTGAAGGTTGTTCCAAAGCTGCCTAATTGAAGACAAGTTTCCAGCCATATCTAGACTTTCTTTCCATTTACAACCAAAAAACTCCAAACAAATTTCAAAGGCTTTATTTTCTTCTACACCAGCAAAAAGATTGTGGAGTTCTGTCCAAACCTCATCTGGGCATAAAAGATTTCTTATTTGAGCTCTAACTTTTGGACTCAAGGTTGAAACTAATAGAAACATTATTTCTGATTGTGTCTTGTTAAATTTTTCCAAGTCTTTCTTGTAGACATTTCTTTCTTCTAATGTTGCACTGCTACTGGGTTCTTCAGGAATCTTTAATTTTCCTGAAATTAATTCCATTGCATTTGGAATTCCTTTTAATTTGATTTGAATCAAATATTTCCAATCTTCCCAGTTTTCCCTTCCTTGAAGAGGTTCAATTTTCTGCATGATCTGTTCCATTTTCTTTTTCTCAAGAAAAAAATGGCGTTAGGGTTAGGAAAAATATACTGGGCCCATAACCTGTTACAATAAATTTTTAATAACTGCAGAAATTATCTTATCTCTTTCAATAATTATTTATTTACTTTAAAAATAATTATTTTATTTATACATAAGAAGAAATTAAAATTGGAAGAAATATTAAAAAGAACACTTGCTTGACAATAAAAATACCACTTCTAATTTTGTAAACCGAGCTCGAAAAAAAAAACATAAAAATTAACAGAGTTTAGTTGTATGTCTTATTTCCACTAGAAAAAAAATAGAACAATATATTTTTCAACATTCTGAATTATCGTAATGCAAGTACAAAAAAGTATGACTGAATGTTTGATTTTTAAAGCGTATAATTTATTATTTCTATTATAAAATTGATTATCTGTTAAATCTGAAAGACGGAAAAGAATGTCAGGAAGAAAACAAGGGTTTACGAAACCATTCATGGTTGTAAGAGCTGTGGATAATTTTTAGATAAAATATACTTTTTCCTATGCCACAAGATATTCCCTATTCATAAGAAATAAGGTTCGGAATTTCTATAACAATACGAAATGAATAATTGTCAAGAGTTTGAGTATTAGGTAATTTAAATATAATTTTTGTAATATATTTTAGTTATTTTACTTTTACTTTATTTTAATTTTTTGTAAGTATTTAAAACCTTTTTAAATGAAAAAATAGTTCTTGAATGCTGTCCAACTACTGAAAAAATATGTAATCACTTTACGCCTGTCTTTAATATTTCCATTTCAACTGCTGAGTTCATACACATACTATATCGCATTTTTATGAAAATGCGCTTTTAATTTGCACTTTTAGTGTAAAAAATTGCACACTCGTCATAAGGAAAAAACACGTCTTTATTTATGACAAAAATATAATAATATGCAGCAGATAACCAACAATTGGCTTCTGAAATTTACATAAAGACACTTGGTCACAATGATAAAGTTTTCTTGAGTATCACAAAAGCATTCCAATTTTGAACAGAAATCTTTATAATTGGGAATTTTAATATTTTCAGTTTGTTTTATGTAATATGTTGGTTAATTTTTATTTAAATTTAATTGGGAAGTTTTATTCATAGAATTCTTTACACTGTTAGCATAACTATTCTGTAATTATGGTATTGAAATTTGAAATTAATTCGCCCATCTGATAGACTATGAATTGAAGCTGAAAGCTATTTTAATGATTATGATGATTGTAATGATGAATTTTTTATGGCAAGCTCAAAATTCCACTGAATTGGCATGTTCTGGGGAATGTTATTACACTTATTCTATGCTGTTCATAGAGAAAAGCTTAATTTTCTTGAATGTTATGTATAAACCCTTTGTGTGTATGTGTGTGTTTGGAATCACTTTGAAATACTTATCAATGCTCAGAGAAAATTGGGAAAATAGGCATATTTGATTTCAATTCAATAGGCATATTTGATTCAATATTTCCATGTCTTCTCTCATTTTTTTACTATAAATACAAATAAAATTTCTTTCACTAATAAGTGTTTTTTGCAAGTTAAATATTAATGAGAAGAGGAATTTTTCATGAATTTTGTTGCAAGTTCCTTATTTTTATTTTCTATTGGTCACATGATTTTTCTCAAAAACAAATCTTTAACCAATTAATTACTTTATATAAAAAACTTGAAGAAATTCTATGTATTTTATATGATAAATAATAATGCAAAAGAATTCTGAAATTTATCTGATTTTTGATTAATTTTATACAAAATTTATATGATGTTAGTGGAATCCCGCCAACCTTATTTACCTAGGTCCAAAACATTTCATGCCACCGGTTATAGGTTAAAATCAAACTAATCGAAGCCGTTCGAAAACCAGATTTGAAAACTTTGTTTATGCATGGCATTTGTTGTGCTGTTTTATTTGCTCCATCATGTGATTAACTCTGCTAACCCCTCTTCTACAAAAATTTATATTAAATTTTAAAAAAATTACGCAGTGTCATAGCGTAAATAACTGGCATTTTGTTCATGAAATAAAATTTTGAAATCTACCCTCTTGTTTATAAAAGTACCCTTTTCCATTTCAATCGGTACTAATGAGCTCTCTGCACAACAGCGAGAGAAGTATATCCTTAAATATTTCTATGTTATAAGTTGAGTCCTTTCCAATTCTGTGACTGGAAAAAAAGTGAGAAATATATTGTTCTTTTTGTCATTAGGGAACTCCACATTTTAATACTCATAATTCAGAAACGACTGGGTTAAATGACTTGAAATATAGCATTCGAGGCTAAATTTTGATTAAATGTTACACAAAAATTGGGTATTTGTATGCAATTTAATATGAAGACAATCCCTTATACAAATTTTATGCATATGAATTTATAAAAGTTATAGAAAACAATATTAGTTTTGGCAAAAGAAAATAGTTAACTTTAGATTTGAGTGTTATAAATACAAATGGATTCGGATGTTACCAGAGATTTAGAAAAATTACTTAATGTTTTAAAACAGTTACTCCTTGTGTGTGTGAATATTTCAGTACCTCCAGATTATCAAATGTAAGGAGATAGTCTTGTTACGCATACGGAGTAAAATGTTTTTTTTCCACTAACCAATATTTTAGATAAGAGTAATTAATTTAAATGTTTTTAAGAGAAAAATATAGGTATGCGAATTATTTAATAATTAAAAATCTATAATTTACATTCAATTAGAAGCAAATTCATTAAGTATTCTAAAGCATATATCTTGATTTTAATGTTTGATTAATTATGAAATTTAATTTAATTTATATGGAATAAAATATCGATATATTTTAATCTGTAAAAACCAGTTATGAGCAAGGGGCTTCTAAGTTATCTGCGCATAATAGCTCGAAATGACGATCCATCACTGTTAGGAAGAGAAAAAATGTCTGAAATAGTTTATTGAGGGGAAAAGTATCTTTAGAGAAAGAAATAACGGGCTTAATATAAAAAACGGCTCATCGGCGGAAATGTTTTATTCAATTTAAATTGTAGGTTTATTGAGTGGTATTGTGTGTTTGATTAAATTTTAAAAAATTAAACGATATTTCATTTGTTCTGGATGAAAAAAAAACCTAGCTTCGAATTGGGTTCCTTGGCGTTGTAAGCTGCGACGCTACTAAATCAGCTGTGCATTATACTTATTAAATGATCTACTAAGGATTTTAAAACATCAATACGAGCATTCCGTTGCTACGAGTGGCTAAGAGGTACTTTTCAAGCAACCAATCAGGTTCAGTCACAGTTTAGAATCACAATCACAGTTTAGAATCAAAATCACAGTTTAGAATCACAGATATCCTTCAGTAGCAGTCACAGTTAGAACTGATACTGTGAAATCACTCTTTGTACCATCTCTAATTCAACTGAGAGGACTTTTAAAGGAGCCAAAAATACTATGCGTATGTGCAAAATTTCTTTGGTGAATTCACCATTCTTGTTCCCAATCTAATCCTCGGGCGCTGCATTTCGCTCCCATTTGATCCATTATGTAAGAAAACACACTTATATTACTCTTCCCTAGTGTTGTGAAGTGAAGTAATCGTGAAATGTAATTGACCAATGAGCGGCGCTGTAAAAGTGACGTCAGCTTCGGAGCTGAATTTTGTAAGTTATATTAGAATAAGTTTGATCTTGGTGAATGGCTGTGTATGTTTCTGCTGTCTGATTTTTGTAAAAAAAATTATGCGTGCTGTGTCAAAAAGCTTCTTGGCTTATTTCCAAATGCACCCACCATCGGGTAGATGCAGCCCGTGAAGACTGAATTTATTTTTACGAAATTATTTTCTAACGCTTAGAATTGTGGAAAATCTTAGAGGTATTAATGGTATTGCGCAATGTCAATGCTGTGAAATTATAGTAAGTTTCAGTTTTTAAAATAAAATTTCATTGCATTGACATTGCAGGCCCTCTGCCATAGAAATCGATTCTAAAAAGGGCTGAGTCAAAGGTTGGGAACCTCTGATCTCCACATAGTTAATCCCTGAATTGATTTAAAAGGTTTGCAGCGAATAGGTGGTCAATAGTACTAATTATTATTTGCATTTTAGTTCATATCGCATTTTGGTTTTATGGGATTATATTTTATTTGGTTATGGAAGATTTTGTTATCAATGTAAGAAAACAACTTTCCTAGAATTATGGAAAATCTGAAAGGTTGGATTTACACTACACTATTTATTCTACAATCTTGTTCTTAGTTCAGATATTTTAAATTTATTTGAAATGGAGGCGCATTATAAAGAGTATTCATTATATCCTTAAAACCAGACAGGTTAAATTGACTTTTGAAGCCCAACGAATGTTTAAAAAGTCCTCTTTTTCTAAAATTGTTAGAAAATTCAACTTTCATGGTCGAGTATCTAGATAAAGTTATATGCTAATGAAGTAAATCAAAGGCCTTTCAAAGAGAAATTGCTAAGGGATCTACATAAAGGCTTCAAGAATTCTGTAATTCAGTTATATTTATAGATCACTCTGAATTCAATAATTTAAGTGATGAAAGCCCAATACGGAATATGAAGTGAAAATTCTTACTCTTAAGACATGGCAGATGATTTTGGGCTACATTAAATAGAATTAATGCTTGATGTTTGAATTGATATTTGATTGACTGTAAAAGGCTCAAATTTCTGCATTTAATATTCTATAGAAAAGTTAAAGGGAAGTTTTAAGTTGGGTATAGTGCCAAAATTTAAATTTCATCAGGATAACGATCCAAAATATATTTAGTCCATATTTATAGATTAATTAGACCCCTGAACCATATCCAAAGTCATCATAACTCCTGTACAAAGTCCAAATTGCAATCGTACTCAAAATGTTTGCGATTATTTGTTTTATAGAAACAACACATTTAAATTTTCCTACTAAAATTAACTTTGAGAATAGCAGTTTGCAGAACAGGGAAAATGAAACCAAGAATTTGAAATTAATGCCAAATAGTCTGAAAAATTATTAAATGTAAATTAGGTCTAAAGTGTTAATTTTATCATTAATGTTTTAAAAAATCCTTGAATCTGAAGTATCACAATACCTTTTTGACCATCATTTTCACTTTGAACAACATATGTACAAAGTTTCATAACCTTGTGACTGAGTTGTGTTTGGGAAGCACGAGTCCAGGTTTAAATACAAACCACATTTATTAGACACCTACACGATCACAAATATTTACAAAAATATACAATAAGAAGCTAAATGTAAATTTAGTTAAGGGGGATCTCGGGGGACAACATCCTACTGTCATGAGTTCTCGCTGCCAACTGAATAGTTACGTATTATGCACCGCGAGGGGGGCGCTCTGCACTTGCGGACATTCGCTACACTCCCCCTCTGGTTCGGGGAAATCGTCCTCGAGGAGGAACCAGCAGAGTTCACAGTTTTTGGTCTACCTCGTTTTCTAAGTGGCATTACTGGAGCACTATCATTGTTCTCGCACAGACGGTGCAGAGGTATGGTATTGTCCAAGAATTTCACCAGGATTGTCCGGATGGGCAACTTCGTAAGTCGTAGGAGAACGCTGAGTTACAACTATGTACGGTCCGTCTCTCTTGGGCATGAATTTGGCTGTCTTTTTATGAGCAGCGCTGCTGAGGGGATGGAGGGTTACCCAGACTTTATCGCCTGGTTGATACTGAGGAGCTCTACGACGTCTTTTATCTGCATACACCTTCCTATCATCCTGTTTCGTTTCAATTCTTTCACGAATCTCAGCAGAAATGTTTGCTAATCTTCTCAAATAAGGAGTTATTTCCGGTACAAAATTGTCATTATCTACGATGGCTCGGAAGTCGTTTGTCACATCGTCTATGGTTCTCATTTCCCGTCCAAATTGCAGGAAAGAAGCAGTTTTATCTGTGGTGTCACACTTTGCACTATTCAATGCGAAACGGATAGCAGGAAGCTTATCCTCCCACTCATCGTGTCGATCTTGAACCAAGATGGCAATTCGAGGCTTCAAATCGCGATTTTTCCTCTCTACGGGATTGGCCTGGGGGTTATACAGGGGTTATATCTTGATTAATTTTCAGTAAGAAGCAGAGTTGTTGCATAACTGAACTCACAAATTGGGTGCCTTGGTCACTGATTAATCTTCTGGGCCTTTATTTTTATTTAACTTTTTCACGGTGTATTCCATTTAGTCTTAAGATATTTTATGCATTAAAAAAATTTAGTTTAAAATTATGTTCATATTTATTAACAGGTTACCGAAAGTTGGTTGTGTCCCAATACTTTTTAATCACTATATTCGATATTGAGTTTAGTATCATTTAAGCACTAAAAAGTATTTACACATGTGAAACAGTTATGAGGATTCCATAATAGTTTTGTTCTGTATTTCAATAATCAAATTTCAAGTGCTGGAATATTTTCAGTGGGACGTTTACTTAAAATTAATTGATAAGATGATTTTTTTGAGAATGCTCGCTTTGATCCAGTTGCAAAAGATTGCAAATGTTCTTAAATTATTCTAAAGCTTATTTCCCCTTATGTTCCCACAGGCCTTGAGGAGGTCTAAATTTTTCTTTTAGTTTTTACTGGCTCTTTAAAACCCTTAATATTTTCTGCAAGTCTTTGAAAAGCCTTGATATCTACTGAAAAGTTCTTAAAAAGTCTTAATTTTTACAAGAGCACTCACTACATTTTAAATTTGATCTGCATTCCAAAACGAGATCAATGATTCTTGTCAAATGTAATTAAAAATGGAGGCATAATGCTTAAAGACTGCGGCGGCTCGTGGTTGGAAAAATAGGAAAGGGCCCCCTGGAATCGCCCCCCAAAATTAAATCATGGCTATGCCGGTGATATGAAAAGATAGCAGTTTCGAAAATTAATTAATGAGGATGTACCTATTTTCTGTAAATTAAATCAATTCTTCTGTCCTTAAGTGCTGCAAATCTGTCTGATATGTCATCGTAAAATAGCTGTTTCTTCATAAGCGCAGTAATACGTCTTTTTGAATAGAAATATTTGCTAAAGAAGAAAGTCTCTCTTGCGAAATAGTATTTCTTGAGTAAGTTTTTATTCCTTTTATTCCTTTCCACTGATAGATACACTTGTAGATGGAAATGTTAAGACGAGAGAAAACAAATTATAAGCTTCTGTGAAACTTTCTTTATCATAAAGCATTCGAAGTTCTTGCGCCGATATATTCCTGAATTTTCCATCGGCATATATTTAAGGCGCTGTTTTTTTACACATCGCTGTAGAACTGCTGAAAGATTTTCAAGCGCCTGAGATGAAAAATGTAAATTAAATTGTTAATGTTTTCAGAACTGTTTGTAGACTTAAACCTAACATTTGTGAAGCTTCTACACTTGTTAATCTAATGCCATCTATAGCCCTAGAAATTAAAAATAGGCTTAAAAAGGTCCTTTTTCCTTAGTGGGAGTTGTCCCACTCTTAAATGAAAATTTATTTCAATCAATGCAATTACTGATTGGTAATGTATGATTTTTCGCATTATGTTTTGCCATTTTTTTGTTCTTCCTTATTCACAAATTATTTTATTTACAAATTTTTTACTACAATCGTCGAATCCGGGACAGTGGCGATCTTTCGCCAAACATGGTAACCTTGTGGTTTTGATCGAGCTTTATGGCAACCCAATGAGGTGTTTTTTTTTCGAAGGGAAGTCCGTTCCTTTTAAGGAAATTCCGATGTATTGTGTTCTATGATTGGTTAGCGGTTTGAAGTTTGGATTTTTTTGCGTTCTCTGATTGCTTAGCTTTTAAGAATGATTTCAATTGCTTACCGCTTAAACGGAAGTCGCAAAGGTCGTAACGGATTCTATCAGTGTATCTCTAGTTTTCGTGCTTGCCGTTGGATTTTCAAAATTGGGAATACCATTTTTTCAAGTAAGTGGCACATTTCTATTGATATTTTTTGGTTTTTAAATTTTTTTTTAAATTAGAAATTAAATTAATTATCGTTCGTGATATTATAGATTTATTAGCCGCTCACTTACCCTTGATTAGGTATGGCAATGAATAGTTTGACTGAGCGTATAAATGCGTTTTTTTTTGGAAAAATGTATGATGAGTCTTTAGCAAAACCGGAGAGCTTGAAAGTGATTGAATGGTGCCAGAAAGTTGGCTTGATTGCTAAAAGTGTTAAATGTTCAGAATGTGGGAGTGAAATGACTTTGAAAGACAGAAAGGATGCGGGCGATAGGTACGAATGGTTGTGTAGAAAGGATGGGCAAAAGCGATCGGTGCGAAAGGGAACATGGTTTGAGAATAGTAAATTGCATATGTGTAAGATTCTTTTGATTACGTGGTACTGGGTGAATGAAATGCCAATTAAATGTGTTATGAATGAAATGGATGTGGCGACCCATACGGTGACTGATTGGTATAATTTTTGTAGAGAAGTGTGTTTGGATGCTTGCTTGAAATTTAATGGTAAGATTGGAGGAAAAGGAAAGACTGTGGAAATTGATGAGAGTAAGTTTGGTAAAAGGAAGTATAATAGGGGTAGACAAGTGGAGGGTAAATGGGTGTTTGGTGGAATTGAAAGGGGTACTGACAAATGTTTTATGGTTGTAGTGAATGATAGGAGTAAGGCTGTGTTGTCTGAGATTATTCGTGAAAGGATTTTGCCGGGAACTACCATAGTGTCTGACTGTTGGAAGTCTTATGTTGGTATCGATAACCCGGAGGACGAAGATTTCAAAGGTTATGGATTCGAGCATCTGACGGTCAACCATAGTCAGCACTTTAAGGACCCGGCTATAGGAGCCCATACCAACGCGATTGAGGGGACGTGGGGTGCCGTCAAACGATCCCTTAAGGGAACGAACACGGTTCAAGACCAATTTGACGGTTACCTTGCCGAGTATATATGGCGGCGGCAACATATGGGAACGGAAATCCAGCGGATGTTCCTGGCATTTGTTGCCGAAATTGTTCGGAATTACAACCCAGAGGAACCGGATTAAATAAAACCGTAAGTTTAATTTTCTTTATTTTTATTGTTTATTTGTGCATTCCTCATTTTCACTTGCGATTATAACATCGAATCGTCAAGATGGCCGCCATACTTTTATTGGACGCCATTTTGATTTGGCGACAAATAGTACTTGGCGACAAACATGCCCCGGATTCTACATCTTACTTATCGAATTTACATCTTTATTTTTATTACTTCATTTATTATTGTACAATCTTTATAGGGTATACAAGTCAATTCTCAATCTAAATTTAAAGTTCCATTATGAAACGGCATTGCAGAAATTCAGTTATTTCTGAATTCTTTCTAAATAGGAAATTATTTATTATATACTACCGAAATATTTTGACAAAATGTTGCTTGTTTCCTTTTCTTCCTCCGTTCATTTTTACTATGTTCATAATTTTTAGTCTTGCTCATGCTAGATCTAGTCCCCAACAAACCACTAATCTTCAATATATTTACTGGATTTCATAAAAGATTCAAAGGTCTGGGTTAGTGCATGAGAAAAGTTGGTTGGGAGAGGTCTGAACTTAAGGCTGACTAGAAAACTTTTGTTTATTGTGATATCCAAGAGGTTTTAGTATTTAGTTAATATTAATTTAGTTTTAGTATTTAAGTCTTGCCCTCTAGTTTTATTCGAACCTGTTTAAAAATAGCTGACAAAATTGGGCACATTTGAGTAATATTTAAAGGGGGGTAGCTTCAAAATGAGAGGGAGTTATATTTCTGGTTTTCTGTATATATTTCACCAGTATGCCATTTGAAATGTATATGAATCGAATTTCCAAACATGTGTAATAGTTTTTACAGTTAACCAATAACCTAGAATTACAATAGCAATTATTTAGCTTACAAAACACCGGTTTTGGATTAGCTTGTGAGGCAGTGTTACTTGAAGAAATGGAAACGAGTGCACAACATGAAGACAATTTCAATAACAGTTATTTAGTTTTACATAAAGGACTGCTGCAAAGATCTGACCAATATTGGGCAAAGTTTTATCTCGCTAATGATTGAAAACTGATGACTTAAAAATTTATGAGTAATGATTGATCAGTCCTTCCATGTTAACTAATGATTGTTTTAGATTTAGTTGCAATCAAGTAATCATGACTGAAAATTAATTGAAATTATGCCTCCATTCAACATTCTGAATCCAGTAAAAATGGTATCTGCTGTGAAGTTTTGCTACAAAATACCTACCCACATGCTGAAGAGGGAAAATTGTAATATGAAAAAAGAATAAAATGAAATTATTGATTTATATTTTACAGTGTAACATAATTCATATAACAAAACATGAATTAAATATATTGGTTAAATTGGCTTGTTCATATTAATGAAATAATTTCTTGAAATAAATTCTGGAATATATAGTCGAATAGTTATAGATTTTGGTAGATTAGTCACTGTAAAGGAAAACATTCTATAGGTGCAGTTGATGGCATAGGGCATATTGTGCTTTGCAAATATATTCAACAAAATGTAGCACTGCTTTGTTTTGTCTATTTTCATTGAATTGGGCTTATTGTTTTGTGTGGTGCAGTTTGTCCATGTTCCATAAAAACCTTGTGCCATAAAACCAAACCCCTATGAAACTAGACAACCTTGAAAATTTCCTGGATACTAATCTTGAAACCGCATCTTCATGCTGTGTTATTAAAAATCCTAGTTGTAATGAAAATTTCCTGTGATGTTAGGCTTGTCCACTTTTGGACCTTGCGCCATGAAACCTCAGCATTCAATCCAATCCTGGGATGTTAGAAAATTAGGTGACCTCAAAGTATGTAATGAGCCTTCGTGGGACATGGACTTTATCTTGAAGGTACTTAGAGACACCAATTATAAATTACTCTTCTAAAATGTTGGTATCAATTTACAATCAAAATTTTAATGTTTGTACCACAATAAAATTAAAAATATGCCTCAGTGGCACAATGTAAAATTTATAGCATGCTAAATAAGGTTAAGAATAGATACCAATTGAAACTTTTTCGTAATCTGACAGTAATTATAAATGTTACTAATTAAATTGATTGCAGTTTAGTATAATCAATTGAACCAGTTAATAGTTTAAATCAATCAGTTTAGTTGAATTAATTTAATTATGTACTGGTTAAAACCAGTACAGTTAAATGGATCTTCTGTTTTGCTTGACGAAAAATGCAATCCAAACTTCCACTGAGTGTTGGTTGAGTGTAGTTCGAAACTTCATTTAGTAATATCATAAACTTCATACAGTGGGATGACAGCAAAATGCATATTGATGATAAATCTTGACTTGGCAAAATGAGAATGGGTATCTTTCCAGAAATTTTATTTTGATACTTTTAAATATGGTCATGCTTGTATCCATGACTTCGTGCCATGAAAACTGCCACAAAGTCAGTCTGCCTTTGAACATAGAAACAGACAGTATCCCATTTTTCTTAGGGATGCTCGAAGAAACGTTTAAAAATTTGTCACATTGATGCAGTTGAAACATTTTTTATGCTTTTACTTATTATGTTTTATTGTTAATATTTATGCTAGCAACTACCCCTCTTCCTGCAAAAAAATTCACCAAAATAAAATTAAGATATCGCTACTCACCCCTACTAAGCTCTATTTCTGTAGTGACTGCCCAATGGCGAAAGCAGTTCTTTTGGTATACATCTTTACTGACACAAGTTACTGTTCATAAAACAACTACACCAAGCATGCCCTACAAACCTAACCCCCTTGTATTCCTTTACAAATTTTGTGTTAGGCCCTGGAACCCCAAAACATTGGGACAAATATTACTAATAAGCAGAGTAATTCTTTTATTAGATCGATTTATCGTAAGGGGTGCAAAGTTCTAGGAAACGAAATTCCTTGTGTCTTATATTTTTATGGTTTGGACCTGACCCTCCTTCAACATATATTACAAATATACCGATAATATCAGTAATGATTTATGTAAGCAAAATAAAGAGTTCCGGAACATACAGAGCAAGTGTTGTTTCACTTAGGCCTCCGTTTGCACCACTGTATCCTAATGAATACTAACCCTTGTGTCCTCAAAGTAGGGAAGCACCTATTTTCAGTTTTAAAAAGGGGGCATTCTTCGGGTATTACTGAGTAGAAGAAAAACATGTTAACTTATTTTATTAAAATGACTTGCATTTTGTGAACTTGTTTACAGAGTTCTTAGATTCCAACTTGTCCTTTCAGCCTTAACTGATGTGGGTAAATAAATATTAAGCATCTTTTGTGTTTGATGTTAGTTTAATTGCAAATGAGGGTACAATATGGAAATGCCTAACCTTGGCATGTCTATTTAAAATAGAGTATTAGTAAAGTTACTTGTTATAACTTTGCTTTCTTTTCCAAGTAACAAAGGCATAGCAAGTAACATGCTTGATGGAAATGTAAGTACTCATATTAGAATTCAATTATCTTCTTGATCCTCAATAAAGTTATTTTAGGATAAAAACTTTGGGATAACTCTGAGATAAAGTCCTCCCGGAAAAGAAAACTCAAAGCAGTGTGTTAAAAAAAATGTATTGGTAATAAGTGCTAATATGTAATACCTTTTAATGATTCATGTTTTGAAAGCAGGCCTGATTTTTAAATTGTTGGATGTTGTATAACTAGTGATTTAGCTAAATGTATAAACAGTACTTTTATACTTATCAATTTGTAAATGAAAGTACATACTTTATTTTAGTGTTTTTAGAAGATTCCACCGAGAGACTGCAATTTGAATTTAGAAGTTCTGGTTATGGCAACTAAGCTAAAAATTGAGCAATGCATTTTGGATTGTTGGAAAGTGATATGTGAAGAGTACAAAAAATATAACTTGGCTGTGCAGAAAGGAATTGATCACATCACAATTTTGATATCTCACGCAACTGCACTTCAAAATGTTCAAGCTGCTAACATCGAAGAAACTGAACTTTATAAAAAATATAAAAATATACAACCAATGCTTGTAATGAGGATAAGGGAAGAAATAGCTACATTGAAGCCTGTTATTACACATGTTCTGTAAGTTTTTCTGTGACATAAATATATATATTTTTAATTTTAGAAAATAATTTATACCAAGTACATTTTTTTTAAATTTTATACCTTTGTTAAAATTCTGTAATCTCTTGGGTATCAAAACCACCAAACCTTTCATGCAGTCCTTAATGCTGAATTTCAAGCAATTGATTCGGAATGAATGTTGAAGAAAAAATAAGCATTAAATTGATTAAAAAGGCAGTTGTCACAATTTCTCTTTTGGCTCGCAAACGGTTTGCTTGTAAACATGCAGTCAAAGCTAAGCGTCATGATTTCTCTTTCCTCTCAAAATCGATTTGTTTAAACATTACTGGAATTCTAAACAGAACAGAATGAAATATGTAATGCGATGAGCTTGGCTGCTTATTTTGTAAGAACCTTGACACTTGAATCCATTTCTCCCCTCTGTCTGACTTGCTCAAATTATTTTGTTGAGATTTTAGAAATGTTATGGTAAATTTCATGACTGTTTATCACAGAAACACACTTTTAATTTGCTGAAATTGTGATAATATGTAATTTATTTCACAAGAGGCTATTTATAAAACTTCACTATTAATTTCTAGTAATAGACAGGCCTACCTGGAAATTAGGAAATTCCCAAAAGGCTGATGCTACTAGGCCAGCAGGGCTTTCAATAGAAAAACAATGTGGTATTAGACAGGGAGGTATTGATTCTGTAATTTCAATATTTTACTCAATTAGACAGTACTGTTTAAATCAATAATGAAATTAACTATTTGTCATAATGTGACTATGGCATTGGTTTCCTTTGTACTTGAAAGTAAGGCCAATCATAGTTGAATTAGGGAGTCAAACAATGAATGCTACAAAATTAGAGGCTTCAGTCTAGAAAAAAAAGATGATAATAATGTGTGTGAGAAATCCTTACCATATTTGTGAAGAAGCGTGTAGATGAGCCACACATTCTTTGGTTCAAAGTTTAAGAACATGGCAGTTTCATTGAAAAAATTCTCATTTCATAGATCTATGCTTAAAATCTGGCTTGGATCAATTTTGTAATACCCTGCTAATATGGAATCAGTATATTTCAATGACACATGAAATTCTCATTGACAAGGTGACAGTTGAAAAAGTGTTGTTAAGGGTTAATGTTGTGGAATCATCGCTGAATTTATAAGGTGTCAAATTGCTTAAATATTTATATTTGACATATTTACTTTTGGCATATTTTATTTTTGACAATTCAGTCTTCCCTAGAGGCTCGTAGGTGGGTACATTTTCCCAGACTGATCATCTGGGCCAGTCCATCACTTTTAACTTCAAACCATAATTCAGTAGCTGATTTATCAGATATTTATCAAATAAAAAAAATCTTAAAAATGTTGCACTTCATGTTTTTTTTTAATCTTAACCCTTTTTCTTTTCTTATAAACTGTATTTCTATGAGAATTTCTTTCATTTGTTTAGTGAAATTCGTAATGTTAATTGAACTCAAAATACATCACATTTTAATTGAACTCCAATATAGTTGTGTTGAAAGTTTTTGTGCAAAAGTAGTAATTTGTTTTTCAAAAATATATTTTTGTGCCAGGTATTGAAAGTTTGTTTCTAAAGTAAATATAATTTGATTTTTATGCTATTTATTAGTCATTTTATGGCCAAATAATTAATGTTTGCTATGATTACATAATTTATCTGATAACTGATGTAAGAATATAACGGCGAACAACATTGAATGATAAAAAGCAACTATTAACATAATCAAATATGTATTAATTTTAGTTTGATTACTTAGATTGTGTGTGTGTGTGATTGCATTTTATAATGTGTGAAAAAGCTTGATTTTCTTTTGAATTTTGTTTTGATTTCTAGAGAAGAATTGAACGAGATACATACCAATGTAATAAAACAATGTGATAAGATTTTCAATGTGTACAGAAGTGGTGTGCAATGTAATTTAAGCCTAGATGATATCGCTGAAAGTAGTGCAACTTCTTGTAGCATTGGAGAGAAAATAGACGCTTTGGATACATTTAAAAGACGATTTACTGATTAGTATCCTTTGATTATAAAATATTTATTATACAAATTACTGTTTTCTTCTCTTTTTTTCATGTGAATTATTTCTTACAATTATGTTTGGACATTGACATTTGGTGTAAATTAATTTTTTCTCTTAGATTTTTACTCACAAATATTTTTTTTATATTTACATTTATAATTTACAAATCTAGTTTATGTTATTGAATGATAGTTGATATTATGTTAAACTTGACCCATTTAATATAATTTGTTTATAATTGTCTGTCAAAGTGCAGATTGTTTAGCATTTCCAAATGATGCACCTTGAAAGCCCTACATTAAAGGTTAAAAAATGTATAATATTTAATAACTAAAAAACTTAAAATGTTGATGTAGATCAGAGGTTCCCAACAGGGCGATACAGCCCCCAATGGGCTCTGGAGTCTTCCATGGGGGCAGTAGCGGGCCCAGAGGGAAATGGGGAGCGTTAAGGCAGTCAAGGGGGGCGGTTGTGGATTACATACTTTGAAAATACTGTTTTCATGAAAAAATATTTACCATTTCTAAAATTTTCATCTTGCGTAAATAAGCATTTAAAAAAATGAAATTAGCAATAGGTATATATATACCTAATTCAGTTTTAGTATTGTCGGTGACAAGTCTTTACAAATTGGTAAGCAACGACGCGATTCACGCAATCAAGCATGTTTCGGCAAAAATATGGGAGCTTGTTATGACTTGTTTACAGAGCAAGTGCACCGGCATTGCGAACGAACGAGTTGATGCGTGCACGACATCAAATCTATAAAAGACATAGATAGTTAGGAATGTCTCATTATTTTTGTCTGCTTCACCAATAATCGTTATTTGTAAGTGATAGAAGTCATTAGCCATTATATTATATCTGTAAATCTGTTAATTTATTGAAACCATGGCAAATTTTCTCTCAACATGTCTGAATCTACTAAGAAGAAATGCCGGCAGTATAGTATTGAGTATTTGAAATATGGATTTACGCACTCTCCTACGAACCAATCATTACCTATGTGTTTAATTTGCCAAAAAGTTTTTTCAAGTGAAGTCATGAAGCCTTCTAGGCTACAAGAGCATTTGAATAAAATGCATGCTGATAAAAAGGACACAGAATTATCCTATTTTCAAGGACTGGAAAAGAAATATTTAAAACAGCCAACTATATTAAACCTTGTTGCGTCGTCTTCTAAACAAAAGGACGACAGACTACGAGCTTCGTATAATATTTCATTGTTAATCGCAAAAGCGGGAAAACCACACACAATTGATGAGGAATTAATCTTGCCGGCAGTCAAAGAAGTAATAAAAACTGATCATCAGATATCATCAGGAAAATTCCTCTGAGTAATAATTCAGCACAAAGAAGAATAGATGAAATGGCTAAAGACGTTGAAATATCATTATGCGATTACTTGAAGACTTGCAAATTTTCCATTCAACTCGATGAATCAACTCTACCAAATAATGAAGCACTCCTCTTATATGTACTATTCATAAAAGAAAAAATTGTCAAGAGTTATTATTTGCTAAAAAATTGGATACCGATACAAAGGGAGAATCGATATTTAATACCATGAACAAGTTTTTTCAAGAGAAAGAAATTCCTTTTCGTAATATTTTATCAGCTGCTACTGATGGTGTTCCAGCAATAAGGGTTTCATAGCACATTTGAAACAAGCAGTACCAAATATACTCGCTGTACATTGTGTTATTCATCGTCAGCATTTGGTTGCAAAAAATCTGAATGAACGCCTGCATACGTCGCTTGATTATGTTATTAGAGCAGTCAATAAGATTAGAATCAATTCATTGAGTGACAGACTATTTGACCAACTTTGTAGTGAAAATGATGGAGATTATTATCGCTTGCTGCTGCACACAGAAGTTCGTTGGCTCTCAAAAGGTATTTGTCTGAATCGTTTTTACAATCTCTTTGATTCAGTACTAGATTTCCTTGAAAACAGAGACGAAAAACTGCGCGCATACCTGATTATATCCAAAAATGACATCGCTTATTTGACAGACCTGTTTAAACTATTTAATGAAGTAAATTTACAATTGCAAGGTAATGAGTTGAATTTAATTAAAACAAAAAACATCACAGCTGCTTTTGCAGGGAAACTTCTGTTCAAATGAAATTTAGGTAGAGGTGAGAGAGAGAATACAGCTACTTTCCCACGTTATCAGCAGTCTGCAAAACAGTAAGATTTACTTACTGCCAACACTTGGTCGTTCTTCATGCTGATTTTAAGGAGCGATTCCAGGATATTTTAGGCATGAATATACCGAGTTGGGTTTTAGATCCTTTTGCAAATGCAGATACAGCAGAATCATCAAATTTAGAAGAGGAACTCGTAGAACTCACAACCAAGAACTAAAAATAAAATTCAGAAATGGATACCAAGAGTTCTGGCTTCAAAAATCAATACCAGCACTCTACCCTGGATTGTGGGAAATAGTAGAAATTTTTAATTGAATTTCCTTCATTGTATTTGGCTGAGTGTGGGTTCAGTGCAGTAGCAAATTTACTTTCTAAGAAAAGAAACAGACTGCAGATCACTGAATGTGGCGATTTGCGACTGATGTTGACAAAATTGGAACCCGACATTAGCAAATTGATAAAACTCCACCAGCCTCAACAATCTCATTAATTTTTTATTACTATTTTTGTGTTAATTTTTAATAAACAATTTTCTACTTTTGATGGTCTTTTTAATTTCTACTTTGTGATTCTTAATAGATAGATAATATGCAACAATATTTTAATATTTGTTATAAATATTATGGGAGAGGGGGTGTTGAAATTTTTTATTCTTGTAAAGGGGGTGGTGGTCCAGAAAAGGTTGGAACCTCTGATGTACATATTAAAATTGATTTTAATATTTTTGAAAGCATTTAATAAAATGTCATTGATTTTTCAATTTATTCATTTAATTACCAAGTGTTCAAAGATTAAGAATTCGAACCATTTTTTTTAGTTTTAATTGTGGTAGTTTTTAAATAAAATAAAATGTATTGTAATTCAGTAACCCCTTATTATATTGCACCTTGATGTAACACTTTTGACTTTACAGCTTTTTCACTTGTCCCTTAATGCATTTTCCTTCTATAAACATGAGTCTCAATCTGTTTCTCTTGAATTAGAGCTGAAGGTAACTTGTTTCAAGCAGTTATTTTGACCTTTCTCTATGGTCTTTGCTCCCACAGTGTTAGAGACTCAGTGGGTTTCCCCACCGTACTAGCAACCTCCGAGTTGTAGGTGGCACAGATTCGATTCCTGTATAACCTACCCTGGGTGTATTTCTCTCTTCTGTATCAGTAAGAACTTTTCTTGTGTGTATATTCATTACTTGATGTTGTCTGTCCTGTGTTTGGTGCAGCTTGGCCAAATATGACCCTGTGAAATAAAACCCAATCTATCCCCAATGTAAAATGTCGTAGGGCTTTTACTGACTACTGGGCCATGGTAGCCCAGTTGGAAGAGTAACAGATTAGCAACCAGAGGATTGCGAGTTCGAATCGAACCAAAGACTCGTGTACAAAGGGGGCTGGTGTACATTAAATAAAATCTGTCGTGGCCTCAAATGTCCTCACGTTGGTGTGGTGTGGAAGTTTGGAAAGGGGTGCCAGTTCAGGTGTGACCTCGTCATCTGACCGTGTATCAAAATTATGTGGTATTGTTCTTGGTATCGTCCTTCCCTTTGGGTTTGATCCAGGACCGTCATCAATAGCCCGTTGTGTTCCAATGCAATGTTAATTAAAATACTTACCTCTCTACTGACTACCTAATTTTTTTGGGGAGGTTGAGGTTTTTGTTAGACCCTCATTGTTTCTATGGATAGGGCCTGACCTCCCTTAAGGGATAAATATTCTAAATATACAGAAAATATAGTTAATAAATCGATGATATATCTATTTACTGGCAAAGCAGCCCCTAACAAGTATGGCCCCTAGACTTGGATGTCTAGGGGTCATGTTAACCTACCAATAATATCAGTAATGGTTTGTGTTGACAAAATAAATTGTTCCAAAAATAAACTTGTATGAAGCAACTATGATCTTCAACCTAATCCATTAATTTCCCCAACTTGTCATCATTGGATTGGTTAGTTTCTCTAAAAAATGGAACCACTTTCACACTCTCCCATTAGCTAAAAGTATTCTGGGCCTCTAGTGAGAACATTAGTTACAGAACAGCGTGTACCCTGGCCGTCCGAAAAGGCAAAACAGAATTTTAAAAGATTTGGAGATCTCAAAAGTTGACGGGACAGAATTTGTCTTCAAAATGAATCTACACATTTAGTACCTTTTTAATGTTTTATTGTCAATTTGTTATTGTAGTTTTATGTAATTTCAAATAAAAACACAATTTAATATATATTTTGTCTATTGCTAATAAGCAAGTTTTTCTTGATCCTCGATATACTGCAATTTTTCATGTCTTCCAAGAAAGGAGTTACTGTATTATGCTTATCCTACATGCATTATAAACTGATCAAGAAGTTTTAACTAATCATGCTTTATAAACTGACCACTGATTTTTAATCCAAAGAATACTTTTGGATTTTAATTAGATAAAAATAATTTGTTGATTTTGTCAAATGTAGCTTATAATATCTAATTTTCTGTATATCCTTAATGATTAAGTCATCTTTGCAAAATGTATTCAGTTGAATATTACGAGTCTAGTGGAGATGTAAATAAACTAAGCGACGTGTGGAAATTATCTGATCTGGTATCCATAGAGCAAGGTAAGCTATATAAATCTTAGTAATAATTATAATAGCCTATTTTATTTTGTTATTGCTTATTGACACTGATTTAGAAAACCTGAAAACTAGATATCTGAAAATAGCTTTTTGATTTGTTTCCTATATATTGAATTTCTGCTCTTTAAAAGTTATAACTCAATTACCATTTCTCCTACATAACAAAATAAAAATTTGTCTCACCCAATTTTCCTATATAAGTAAGCAGTAATTCAGTGCGTTTTGATTAATAACCCTTATCACTTTAGTCTTTTGTGTAATTGTTTTCATCTTCAGTTTTAAAACCCTAGTATACAATTTATTGCATAATTCACTTACAATGAAAGGAACAGTCACACTTACAAGAGCTATGCAAACTTTCTTTTTTATTAAGATAAGATACTGTTACTAAAACACAGTGCATACGTTAGTAATTCTGCATTAACTATTAGTTAGCATATTTTGAATAAACATTTTAAAGCAAAGATTTATTTGAAATAAGTCACTAAAAAATTTATACATATTAAAATGAATTCCAACAGCAGAAAAATTTATTTTATTCAAGATACTAGTTGAAAACAAACTTAACTAAAAGTTTGTAGCTAAAACTAGTTTTAATTGAACTCGGATTAACTCTGGTGGTAAATATTATACATATGTGGAAAAGTATGGAAGTATCTACCTTTACAAACACTTAAGTCAGTGACATAGCTCAAGAGGGATTTGGTTTGTGTTTGAAATATCTTTTATGGTTCTTTATAAATTAATAATTCGCTACAGATTGTAAAATAATCGTACCATGGAGATAGTGGTGTATTTTTAATTAGCTGTCGCAAGCATCTTCTCAGGTGTTCAAACCTACATATTGCATCAGCTCTTCAAAAAGGACATAAGTAAAATGTGAATTTCGAGGAATAAGATTTGAAAATTGATTTAATGTTATTTATTGTCATTTTAACGAACAGTCGCAAAATAATTTATTCACTTGTATCAACTGGGATATGTTACTTTTAATATTTGCAGTAATCTTGCAAATTCAGTGTGATGATCAAATGCAACAAAAAATTTCAGCAAACTTATTGTCTTTTATCATTTCAATAAAGTCCATTTGGTATAAAAATTGTGCATAATTTTGGGCAAAACCGAAACAAAATTCTAGTTGTGCTATTGACTGAAGGCTAATTAATAGGTCCAATAGGTAAAAATTAATTAAAAGAATTTCTTTTGAAGGAATAGTTACCAAATATGTTAAAATTGCACAAGAAAATTTTGAAATTTCTCCTTTTCTTTCATAATTTTTAATAAACTGCATTGTATTTACCTTGTTCATTTTATTCTGTAGAAACAGTAATACCACTTTTGCATAAAATATTTATGTATTTAAATATAACAATATTATCTGTAAAATAACTATTAGAACTGCATTTACAAAAACTTTTAAAGAGAATTGAAAGTTTTCTTGATTATAGGTTTTTATGATGTAAGAAATATAACAAACCATGCAGTCTTCAAAACTTAGTTTTAAAAATTTTAATTTAAATATTTTCAATTTTAACATTGACTGGCCTGCTTGTTGAGTGGTTAGCACTCTGGCCCCAGTACAGCAATCGATGTTTGTAGTGGTTCCAAATCAACTTTAAGCCATAGATCAAAATTTAATAAGCTCGCATGTACTAAAATATGATCATAGAGCAACTAAACAAATCAACATGGAATCATCAAAATATCTGGACAAAAATTATGCGGTATGTGAATCACACACTAATTCATTGTTGTTTCTAGATAGTATAAAAATTATTGTGGATAACAGAGAAAAATTTTCCAACAAAGATAAAATGCAATACAACGTGCATGAATTTTTAATCATATATTTTTTTCTTTTTTAGATCTGGCTTGCATTTTATCAGATTGATGTGTGCAACATTTTACATTGAAGTTCAAGATACTTTTCATCATGTACATAATGTCACATCCATATGGAAGTTTTCCATGCTACATTTTTCCTTGTTGACTCATTTGAAATAAAAAAAATGTCTTTATACTAGTGGTCTTTCTTGACTGATTTTACCCTTATTCTATGGATATGATTCAAATACTTATAGTAAACACAAAAAAATCTTTCTTTAACTAGAATTTTCCATTAAAATTAGTTTTAATTGGATTGGTTGTAGATGACTAAGTATAGTGGAACCATGGAAAAAGTGTCATTTTAAGTTACACTTATATAGTCCATTTTTGCATCTTGGTTACCTTCACATCTGAGTAGTGCTTGCAGACTTACATTCTATATGAATGAAACACCCTACAAATTTCTTATAAATTCTCTATACCTAAGGAGCAACCATTTAGCACCTCTTTTTCTGTATTAATTTTAGTGTATTTTTTTTTATCTATTCTGAGTAATTTAAATAAAATTGAGCTAGATTAAGTATATTAATTAACAATTTTTAATTATCTTCAAGGCAATCACTATAGTTTTGCTTTTAGTTTAGGTAACTTCGCAATCTTATGAACACTAAATCAACTTGCAAATTTGATCTTGTGGTATTCAGGAAGTTATAGAACTTGGCATTTCTTTAATTTGAACTAAATAATTTAATTAGCCTCTTAGTCTAATTTGTTAAGTCTAAGCAGGGTCCCCACATATAGGGATCAATATTTGTACTGGAGTTAGGAAAACTTGGAAACATTTTTTGTATTGTGATGAGCAATTAAATTTAGTTTAGAAATTTAAAACCTTATCGTTTTGTATTTAAACCTCTTACAAGTGTGCAAAGAAAAAGTAGCATTTATCTTTATCATGTGCAAAAAGCCTCACAATATTGGAAACATTTTCTATCAAGCTAAATATAGGTGGTAATGTTTCTGGTAGAACTTTCTTGTACGGTATTCTGAACGTGACGTCGCGGTTTGTTTTTCGAATAGTTTCAGCACCTCCAAAATTCCAAAGAATGAATTCCGAATTGAAATATAAAAATTGATTGGTCGACATCAAAACATCGACAAACGACATTTTAAGGAAACGCCGATATGTATCTTTCCAGAGCATTAGGGTAACAGGAAGAGAAAATCTCCATCTTCTGACTTTCGTCTGATTACACTGAAAATCATTTTCATCCTGAGCCACAAAAGTGAGTCCGGTCGGAAGAGAAGCGGATTGGCAACCGAAGGTTTGCGAGTTCGAAACTCGATCCAACCAAAGACCATGTCAATAGGGGCTGGTGCAGGTTAAATCTGTCATGGTCTCAAATGTCCATGTTGGCGTGGTGTGGAAGTTTGGAGAGTGGGGTGCCAGCTTAGATCTGACCTCGTCATCTGACCAGGATTCAAAATTACGTGGTGTCCTCGGGTCTTTCCCTCTGAGATAGATCCCGGACCGTATCAAATAGTCCCGTTGTATTGCTCCAGTGTGACGTTAATTAAAATACCCACCCGGGCCGTCACTAATAGCCCTTTGGTGCTGCTCTAGTGTGATGTTAATTAAGTACCTACCTACCCTTCACGATTGATCCCGGACCGTATCAAATAGTTCTTGTGTTGCTCCCGTGCGACATTAAATCAATTACATACCTACCTAGAGACCTCGTCATCTGACGTGGTTCAAAATTGCGTGGTGTTGTCCTCGCTAGGTAGGTATCTTAATTTATGTTGCATTGGAACAACACAACGGGCTATTGGCGACGGTCCGGGATCAATCCGAAGGCAAAGAACCTTGGAAAACATGTAATTTTGAATCACGGTCAGATGACGAGGTGACACTTTAGCTGGCACCCCACTCTCCATGCTTCAACCCCACGCCAACGTGAGTACATTTGAGGCCACAACAGATTTAACGTGCACCAGCCCCCTTTGTACATGATGGTCTTTGGTTGGATTTGAACTCGCTACCCTCCGTTTAGTAATCCGTTGCTCTTCCAACCGGGCTACCGTTACCCGTGTTGTCCTCGATCTTTCCCTTCGGATTTGTTCCATATTGTCGCCAATAGCTCATTGTGCTGCTCCAGTGTGATGTTGATTAAAATACTTACCTAGACAATATATAAATTTTTAATTTATGTTAGGGGAAAGTTCGCATTAACGGTATGAATTTGGCATCAGAAAACGAAAATGGATTGGAACTACAATTTGTCACTCAACCGACTTAGTTTGGCAACAATGTATTTCGTGTTATAAAAATGTACAAGATGGATGAGGTACAAACGCAAGGTATTATTTTCTGTATTTCCTTATTATTCTATGAGAAATGCGTATTTTCTTTTGCTTCAAATAGAATTTTAAAAGTTGCATATTTCTCTGTCACAAATTTGAAAGAATTGTTATATTTTGCTCCATGTAGGCGTGAAGGTGAATGTATTGCGTTTTTGTTTACGTTTATTTTTAAGGACCTAATCAACTCTATTCGCGACGTATGTTTGTTGATTCTAAACAAACAGAATTAGCGAAGTGGAATGTGTCACATTTCGTTTTGATGTTTGATTCCAAAGTATTTATTTAACAACTGGATCAAAATCGTACACACCTTCTGTATTTATCCTGTTTAATTACCAGTTAACTTGAATGTTTTTAAATTTCACTTCCACCAGGTTTTTTAAAAGTTTTTAGCTTCTGTTTTATAATTAATGCTTTGTGTTGAATAGAATCTTAAATCGAATATATTTTATTTGGACTAGTCTGAAGTAGTGCAGATTTTAAAGATACCTGTCATTGCTTTCAAAATGTTACAATAATAGTGTAAAGAAAATTGTTTTGGAGGTTTGTATGCCGATTTAGTTTATATGCAAGCATGGTTTATTTCACTGTTCCTAAATAAAACACGAATTTGAACTCTATTACAGGGTGATCCAGCCAGTCCCTGACCACCCACCAGTGGTTGATCACTTCCTCATATTTCTCATTAAAACAATCAAACTAGTTTCTTCCACAGTAAATTAAATTTTTAATCCTATATCCAATGGATTACTGGAATAAATGGTAACAAATTCCAAGTTCAGTAATTTGTCTTGATAAATAAAAACAAGTCATGCCAAATCATTGGTATCTATGAAATTGCAGTATAGTGGACTTTTTCCGAGATGTGATGTCTCAATCTTTTATCTTATTTTGATCTAATATTTGGCATAATGGTAAATAACTATCTCTAATTTTGATATACTTTAGAGATCAATTGATTTTGTCATAAACATGGGGGGTCAATCCACTGGTAGGACAAAACCTCTTGCGTTCCAGTAACTGACCTAACTGGTCAATTACTGCACTTTTAGGCAAACAGATTTTTAATTTGATGTTAGATTTTTCATGATGATTAAGTGCTTAGCAATTGTTTTGGGTGAATTCTGAATGTCGGGCATGCTGCGGCCTTAACCTCCGGTAGAATAAGATCAGTAGAGTGACTTAATTCAGATTGATGTGCCCAGAATTTAGATAGTATATAAAAATTAAATTAAATAGAGACTGGATATATTAAAGTTGAGATGCAGAGTGAGTGAAAAAATAAAAATATAAGTAAAAATTTAAATAATTTTAAAGTTATGGTTTAGGAACATGGTGTAAAATTAATGCTGGCTAGTTTTCTGTGGTGTACTGGAATGTTTATCCATGAAATTATTCATGTTGTTGCTGTGTGTAATTGTCATGCATTCGACTAGTTTAAATAGTTTATGGGGTTTTGTGTGGTTTGGAGTTGTTGTGAGAGAGTGGAGAGATCATCAAATTGATTGAATATGAGTTTCAACTCACGGATAAGTTCCAGGACCTCATGTAGGTCCGAAAAACCGCCATTTTCATTTGCCGTACGATGGAATGAGAGGCATGTCTGGCCAATCGAATCGTTTGGCAACGTGAGAGTAGGTGCGGGGACGGTTGGGGGAGGAGCTTGTCGGGGATTTAGGGCTCCTGCGTAGGAAAGGCCGTCAAGGGTTTTTCTAGAGCTGAAGGTAGCATTAGTCTGGGTATTGTTTTGATTCTTGGAAGGGGTTTTTTGGGAACTTTTTGCAGCCCTTCCATGAGGCTACATGGCCGAGCTCATTGTAATTAATGCAGCGGGGCTTTATCTGTTTCAGTTGGGGACAAGTTCCAGTGCGGTGGTTCAGGCCATACTTTAAACATCTGGTCTTGAGTCGGGAGTTTTCACTGCTGTGCCCGAATAAATTGCAATTAAAGCACTGAGGGGGCCCTTATTTCCTCTATAGTGCTCTACTTTAACGGACATGTAAAGGCAATTATCAAGGGAGTAGATGTTTTCCCAGTTGTCGGTTTTAATTAGGATGATTAGGAACATTGGTAGTGGGGTTTTCGTTCTCTGCTGTGTCATTTGAGCGATACGCTCTACGACAAATCCTTTTAATTCAAGCTCTGTTTGAATGTCAGATTTTAGGGTGTCTCTAGGGAGGCCTTTTATCACTATTTTGGCGGGCCGGTTATTGCGGGGGGTGATAACATAGAATTCGATGTTGTTATCTGTTAATGCTGCATTAGGGATCTACTCGGTTTCATTCTTGGTTGTTGCTTTGATGAATTCGCCTGAGAGCTTGTAGGTGGGAGCTAAATTTAGTTTATCTTGGATTTCATTTAGGAGTTAAGTATGATTAATAGACGGGCGGATATGGATATGGGGCATCTTGTGTTCAGGAGGATCGTCAATTTCTTCCTCGAGGAGATTGTATCTGTTAGATGATTCAATGTCAGCCGGCTGCTGGGGCTGGCTCCACTGACCTTGCAATTTGTTGAATTCCTCCTGGGCATTGGCGTAGATGGCTATCATGTCATCCAAGGCCTTGTTGCGGGTACTTTCCATGGCAAACTTGATGGCCTCTATGTTCTGCTGTTCAGTCTTCAGTTCTTGCACTAGCAGGGTCTTCTCACAGAAAATTTCTGGAGTGAGAGCCCTTAGTTCAGCAATGACATCCTGGCACAACACCTCTGTCATTTCGGCTTCTGCCAAAGACATAATTAATTGCAGAAACTAATTGCTCTCAGTCATAGTATGTTGGCAAGGCAATAGCCAAACTAAATACTAACAAGTTCTTCAATTCAATGGGGCCTTGATAAAGACCTTTTTTGAATAACACCAAATCGGGGAGCATATTCTAGAAACAACCATTCCTGATCAGGTCTCCGGAGGGAATGAGGGGTTTTATGGCGCAAGGGCCATATTTAGCCATGGAAAGGAGGAACCAAGGATGTTGGGTGATCAACAGAGATGGACCTGAAGCAGTACACAAACGTCATGCCACTTGACAATGTTTTGGATATAAAAACCTCAAGTGAGAAAGAATATCACATTTTGTGCAAACTATTAATCAATTTTTTATTGTTTCTCTTTTTATGGGTGAATTAAATACAAAAAAGGCCTGTATCCAGTATTTGACCAGGTTGTCAATTACTGGAAGAGGTGATTAAACACTGAGAATAAATGCAAGGAAACAATATGTAGTATTCTAAAACATGAAAAATAATCAGGTTACCTCAAACCGAAAAAGGAAATACTTCAAAGGAATTAATCGGTGATAAATTTGTGAAAAATGTGAAGGTAACTGGAGAAACGAAAACAAAAAAGTTTAAAAGCATGTTGGCTAGTTAAGTTCTTTAGAAAATCAGAAGGCAATTTTATATAACAACCAACATTTATTAAACATCAACGCTACGAAATACAGTCATGAGTAGTTCTATCATGTTTACTCTTTTTAATCTAATTTTCAATCTTCTGCTGATGCCACTTGAATTAAAACTTCGTTGCAAACGATAAGCGGTTTGCTTATCAGCAGGGTTGCCAGGTAGCCACATTACTCCCCCACCAATGAACAAGTTGAATGCTAGAATCGT
Organism: Meta bourneti; assembly: GCA_933210815.1. NCBI lineage: Eukaryota > Metazoa > Arthropoda > Arachnida > Araneae > Tetragnathidae > Meta > Meta bourneti. Next base: position 20,383,882 of record OW119928.1, read on the forward strand.
CTGGGTTTCTTGACATTACGTGCAGAACGTTTGTTAATACTGGGGAATCAGCAAAAGTAACACATCTTGAAGGGACTGCTGGTGGAGAACTGGAAGTCGAGGCATCTTTTTCAGGTATTTTACTTGACATTTGATATGTTTCATCATCGGTTGAGAAACATGGTTTTAACCTATGGATGGAGATTGTCTTTTTGAGACCTTTGATGCTGACATCAAAGTATTTGGCAAATCGCTTGAGCACTAGGTATGGACTTTCATACGGTGGTTGAAGAGAAGATCGGATCGAGTTTGTGCGAACAAAGACATGTACATGATTTCAGGTCTTGAAAAACGAAAACTTTCTTGTTCGTATGACACATTGTAGGTACAGGACGCATGTTTTCAAAGGTGCTTTATAACTGTTTTACGAATTCTGATTGAGGCACATTCTTGCATTCCTGTAAAAATTCTCCAGGTAAACGAATGTTTTCACCGTACACTAATTCATCTGGTGTTGCTGTAAGGCTGTCTTTGATAGTTGAACGTAAGCCAAGCAGAATTGTTGGTAGTGCATGAAACCGTTACCACCGAGATAACAAGGCCTGACCGCTGCCGTCATGGCGTCTCCCTAGTAGTCCTACGTGCGATACGAACGACCACCGCCGTATTGGAATATTCAAAGCCTAATACTGTGAAATCTGTCTACAACGATACATAATATATTCTATATACGTCGAGACCACAGGAAAATATTGTTATACGTTATTGCAAATTATTATAGCAGTTTGTAAACATGGTTTTTCCCTAGTCAAAACTATGATAATCTCAGAATGAAACTTCCACACCCTAGCGTCTTTCTTCCTTATTTACTAACGATAACAAAGAGTGTGCGTAAATAGTAAAAGCGATAACTTATTAAAAAACCAGCCAAAATTCTATCGTAAATTCAATTAAAAAATAGCGAAAAACTCGCTTATGACTTTTATTAACTAAAATACACACGTCAATCAAGCTTAATACCGCCCAATATCATAGTTTCTCAAATGCGACCATAAATCAAAAAGAAAACCCTTTGTCATAGTCTAAAGAAATCTAATTAATGTTTTCTTCACCATTAAATCTGTAAAAATGGGAAATCAAAGCAATTGAAGCGATTATTATCATAGTTGGCTGAAGAATTTTTCATTGATATTTCATTTATAAAATTCAAACAATTTTCAATAACTTCCAAATTATTAACGTGACAGGGTGTTTTGATTTGATTGTTATCTACAGAAATTTCTTGGCCATATAAATGTTTCCATTTTCAGATTTGAATGTATTACAACAGTGTAATTTGTTGCAGGTCCTGGATTAAAACAAATTTTAAAAAAGTAACTTTTGACTCCTCAATTAGTTTGAACCAATTTTGTTTATGGGGTAATGAATCCAGAATTTCTAGTAGCCTATTAAAATTTTGAAAATAAATAGATTCATGATGAGCAATGAACTCAGATTTGCTTTCGTTGGTAGCTCTCAATAAATTGGATTCCTCAATTTCACGAATTTTATCTTCCCTGCTTTTACGAACGGTGGGACAAGTTTTCGAGAGATATTTAGGGCAATTCGGAAATATACTTGGTATAGCACCAACTTTTAAACGGAGACGTTTCATGGAAAAGGTAGAACACTCACCAGTTTTTTGGTGAATTTCGATACATTCCGGACGATATCATGGTTTTAAAAATGAAGTCCGCAGACTTTGCTGCGTTTTGATGGTGTAAAGTCTGCTCGTGGAATCGCCCTGAGCCATCTTTTTCTAATATTTTTATCCTCTGGAAAGGAGAAAACCGCCACTTTTGGTGCATCGCCATATCTATAATTTCCAGAGCAAGTAGGTACACAGCATCTAAAGGGCATTTTGGATAGCCTCGTGGTTAAGCCTAAAGAAACCGGTCTGGACACACGTTAAACGTGTTGTTTGACGAAAGCCTTTAACACCTTGACACTGTAATGTTCCACAAATGTTATATATAACAATATTTAACTGCAGCTGCACTTGCTTTCCGGTAAAATAGTATAAAAACCCTAATTTCTTACGCTTCATTAAAGGTAATCCATAAGTAACCGGCCATGTGGCGATGTTTGTTATGACTACTAGTAAGCGAGTCACGTGATCGAAACGTCACAGCGGTCTGGCCTTGTTATCTCGGTGGTAACGATGAAACCAGCTTTCATTACTGTGACACGATTGCTGCTTTTAGAATGTGATGCCATCGTTCGACGAAACCGTTGGCTTGGGGATGGTATGCAGTTGTGTGTTTTCGATTGAATCCCAAGAATGTAGACAATTCGTAGAAAAGCGCTGATTTGAATTGAACACCTTGGTCAGTGACTATAAAGGATGGTGTTCCAAACCGTGAAATCCAATTAGTGAACAGCTGTTGCAACTGTTTCAGCTAGGATGTCTGTCACTGGGAAAGCTTCCTGCCATCTCGAGTATCGGTCGATGACAGTCACACAGTAGCGATATCCTGAAGCAGGTGGTAGAGGACCAATGATATCCAAGTGGAGTTCATCGAATCGCTTGCTTATAAGAGGGAACTTTCCGAATTTACTATGCACGTGTCGGGATACTTTAGCTTTTTGGCAGCTTGAGCATCTGCGAGCCCACTCAGCTACATCTCGTCACATATTTGGCCAAAAAAACTTGTTTGAAAGTAATTTAATGGATGTTTTTATGCCTGGATGTGAATTTCCATGAAATGTATTGAAGACAATTTTCCTAAAAGGTAGTGGAATATAGGGTCTTGCTCTAGATGTAGGAGTTTCGCACATAATGTTGGAGTCTGTTCCGACTACTGGAAATTCTTATTAGTTTTGTGAATTCGTCGTCTTGTTTTTGATGTTCTGAAATAGCGGCATAATCAATAGCCCCTGGAATATATATTTCTTCAACTCTGGATAACACATTTGCTACGACGTCCTGACCAGAAATGTGCTGGATGCCAGTTGTGAACTGACTAATCAAGTTGAGGTGACGTAACTGACGAGGTGAAGCTTTCTCTGGTGGTTGCCGGAATGCGTAGATCAGAGGTATGATCTATAAAAAGGGTAAAGATCCTTCCTTCCAGATGGTATCGGAAGTACTTCACTGCCGAATACGCTGCTAGCAATTCTCTGTCGTAAGTTCTATACCCTTTTTGAGTTGATTTTAAGCGGAGTGAGAAAAAGGCTATGGTTGCCAGTGTTCCTCGACGCGTTGTTGTAAGGAAGCTCCAATGGTGTTATCGGAAGCATCAACCATTACTGCTAAATCGGCGTTAGAATGGGGATGTGCGAGAGTTGCAGATTCGGCGAATTGGTGTTTGCGTACTTCAAAAGCGTGCAGTGTTTTCGGTTCTCACTTTACTTGCTTCCCAATAGGTAGTCATTCGAAACAGTTTGATGGTTGGCAGCATGTGGTAGGAATCTTCTATAAAAATTAATCATTCCGAGGAACCTTTTCGAAGTTGCTTAACGGTAATAGGTCTCAAAATCCATGATAGCTTGGATACTTTCTGTAGTAGGCCAGATGCCGTTCACAGAAACGTGATGACCCAAAAATATTACTTCATTTTGTAAGAAGACACATTTGGAAATTTCTAAAACAAGGCTGTTTTCCGTAAGCTGTCAAAATATTTCCTTGAGGTGAAGTAAGTGTTCCGAGATGTTCTTGGAAGCCACAAGAGTATCATCTATGTATATAAAACAGTATGAAAGATCTCAAAGAACGGAATGACGAAATTTTGAAATGTCTGAGCAGCATTTCGGAGTCCAAAATTCATCAAAGGAAATTCATAAAGGCCAAAAGGAGTATAAACTGCAGTCTTCTCAACGTCAGTTGGTTCGACTAGTATCTGGTGATAGGCAGGAATGAGATCTAATGTTGAAAATACTGTACATCTATCCAATTGATGAGAAAAGTCATGTAAGTGAGGTATAGGGTAGCGATCCAGTTGGGTAACAGCATTGAGAGCACGGTAATCACCGCATGGTCTCCAAGAACTGTCTTTCTTAACCATATGGAGAGGACTGGACCAACAGCTACTTGATGATCTACGAATACCTTTTTCCAGCATGAATGAAAATTCTTCTTTTGCGATCTTCAGCATTTCTGGTGACAAACGTCTTACTTTGGAGGAAACTGGCATACCTGTTATGATTTGGTGGGTGACGTTATGCTTCCTTTCTGTACTGTTAGAATTTTCGACTAATTTCTTTAAATTCTTCCAGTAGCTTCAAAATACCGGGATGGTACATAGAAGTGTCCAAAGACATAAGGGACGACTGCGAACTCATCATTGGTCTACCTGATGATTGCAGGGAGGTTAGAGGATCTAGAAGGTCTGCTACACTTCAGGTCAACGAACAATCCGAAATTCTTTAAAAAGCCCGCTCTGATGATCGGCTTCGACACATCAGCAATGATAAAAGACCAAAAGAATCTTTTGCATAGACCTAAATCTAGCTTAACGTTTTTCGTTCCACAAGTTTGAATTTGTGAGAAGTTTGCTACAAAAAGTTTAAAGTTGATTTCTGGCGTTTTTCTGACTTTTTAGGTGGAAGAACTGAAATATCTGCACCCGTATCCATGAGATAATGTCAATTACTTATTTTAAAAGTACAATTGCAAATTAGCTCTCCAAAAATTTTTTCATAATAAAAGAGCACTAACTGGTCAATTACTGACTGGTTCACCCTATATCATGAATTTATTTCGCAAAACTGGATTCATTAATAATTTCACAAAGGCGAAATAGGCCAAAGTCCAAAAATAATTTTACTAGGGCAAATAAGAAACAGGAAAGGTTTAAAAGGAAATATAATGTATGAGGAAACTGTAAAAGAGTGTATAGTTGCATTTACATAATCCCTTATAAACTAAATCCATATTGCTGATATCATTTGTGTCATTTCTACTGCACTTAATTTAATGTCATGTCGACAGCAGATTTCGTAGAAATAAAATTCATTTTAAATATTTTAAACAAATCTGTATTTCATCTAAATGTGTATAAATATTTCTCTTTTAAAAAATCACAAATATTGTTTATAAATTATATGTAGTAATTTATAATGTTGGTTTTATTCTGTGTCTTTTATAATACAATGCATCATTCTATTCTAAATTCATAACTCTTTGTTTTTTCACAATTTTAGGTCTTCAAAAATAGTCTTTTGAATTCGTAGTATTTATATTTCAAAATTTGATATCTCAGTGTGATCATTTGAAGTTATGTAACATGGTCTATCCACAGGCTTATGAAAATTTGATAAATATTCTATTACAAACATGTAAACACTCAACTTTTATAATAGAATGATTGACCCTCTCATAATATTAACAAGCTCTGATGATTAAATAAGGGAAATAAGCTGTGCCACTTTTTAATAAAGCCAAGGATTATTATGTAGGATGAGCTATTGTTTTATTCTTATTGTCTTAGACTAACATTGTTTATAAAGGAAACATTGTAAGATATTGATCTTTGTTATGTGTTAATAACCATAAACTTTCTTTTCTTTGTGTTTTATTTTGATTTGTTTTTGTTATTTTAGCTTGCAAAGCATGAAACATGACTCAATTTATTGTATCTGCTTGAATTTCATTTCTTATTCAAAGTTGTAAGCTTTTAAAATGGATCCCACAGATTCTGGTAAATATTTTGTTACATCAGTGATAATTTGACTTGTCTATTGTGTAAATAATTATTACTGTTTTTCAGTTATTGAAATGTTTCTAATATAGTTCATACTTTTTTATATTCTTGAATAAAATACCTTATGTAATGCAAGTTAAGAAAATATATTTTAATTCTTCCTTTTATGCTTTAGATATTTGCCGTGTTTGCCGATCAGAAGCAACACCTGAAAAGCCTCTTTATCATCCATGTATTTGCACAGGTAGCATAAAATTTATTCACCAAGAATGGTAAGATTTGAACTATGCAGTTCAATTTAAATTATATACTTATAAAATTCCCTTGGTAGTCAATATAGTTCATTTTTTGGAATCCTATATCTGAAAATCAAATTTTAATTTTTATGTATTCTATAAAAGATTCTTTTCATGGATTTATGCAATTCATTACTTCATTAATTTGTCTTCAAAGAGTTTTACTGATCCTATATGGTATTTACTCATGTATACTTTTCTCCTGCATAATTTTCTGTATCCCTGTGACTTAATTGGTTTGCTTGCTGCACTAGCAATCTGAAGCTGTAGGCAGCACAGGTTCTATTCCTCCCTGGGTGTATTTCTTTCAACTCTCAGTAAAACTTCTCATGTGTATGTCCATTTACTTGACATTGTTTGACTCAGCTTGACCAAGCATTGCTCTTGTGCCATAAAATACAAACAAACCAACTTGCATAATTTTCATGCTCATTTTTAAAAATCTTATTTTGTTATTTATTGAATTTTTGCATCTTTAAGCAATGTCAAATGAAACGAATTGATCTAAGTTAAACTGGGAATGTGAAATGACCTTAGCAACTAGTGCCTGAATTGTTTTCATGGCTGAAAACGTGTTATAGCAGAGTAAACAATCAGTTGCATACACTAATAACCTAGCAAAGTTCTTGGTTATTAGTGCATTTCCAGTGACCAAAATTTTCTGCATTCTTAAAGTCTTCAATTATACAAGAAATGCAGTTAAATCCGAGTATATGGTGCAGTCACCAAAAGTTCGCCAATAGCCCTTTGTGTTCCAATGCGGCATTAATTCAATTACCTACCTATCTAGTTTCTAATGCATAAAGATCTATTTGCCAAGTTAAAAGTTAACTGAGATGAAAGTTTAAGAGTTCTTTTATTTAAGATAAGATCTATCACAAATCAATGGAACAGCACGACTATAAATCTTAAGTGAGCTTGTGGCTGCAGGTGTATATGTACATATTACACCAGTTTGATTAACATCTATATATTTGTATAATTCTCAACAGAAATAAATTAATTCCTTTTAACTTGTTCATTTAATTTTTCCCCCAGCTTGTTACAGTGGTTGAAATATAGTAGAAAAGAGTACTGTGAATTATGCAATCATCGATTTTCTTTTATGCCAAGTAAGTGAATTACTTTTAAATTATAAAAAATTTAATGTAAACAATAAATATAAATATTATTAATAATTTATTTCTGTCTTCAGTTTATTCACCAGATATGCCAAAACGGTTACCTATTAAAGATATATTTAGTGGACTTTTACGAAGTTTGGGCACTGCTGTCAGATTTTGGCTGCATTATACGTTAGTTGCAGTTGCGTGGTTAGGAGTTGTCCCATTAACTGCTTGTAAGTAGAAGTTTAGATTTATTCTCATTTTTTCAACTGAAGTATTTTAACTCAAATTTAGAAACTTGTTTTGTGATTCTTGATCTTGGTATTATTTTAAAGCAATTGATTCTTCTACAAGTTATATGGATATACTGTTGTATTTTTGTGTTGCAATTGAAAAGTTTAAAATGCTTTTGCTATAAATTTAATCACTAAACTTTAAAATTTTAAGGGTGAGAATTAGAATCCAATAAAATTTATAATTATCTTGTAAATTATTAATAGTACTAGCCAGTCTCGATAGTTAAACAAATTAAGGCATCAGTTGCATACCAATGCAATTTATTAAGTATGTTTAGCAAGTCATTCATTTTCTGTGATTGTTCAAAAATAATTAAGTTTAGGTGCTCATATTGTTTAATCAATTAGCAATAAAGTTATTTATAGATGAATATAGTGATTCTTTCACAAGTATTGTAACATAGTGGATTGTTGCACAAGAATTTACGGTATTTGCACAGTTAAAGAGGGAGGTTGTGTGTTCAAAAAGAAACATAGGGATAGACAAAAAATAGATAATTGCGCCAAAAATATGTGTGCACCATTTTGAGTTTTAGAAATCTATTGACACTGAGGGACAGTTAATTTAGAGGAGGCTGTTTTTGCACCTCAAAAACCATCTGGACAGGAAGGAGATCATCCTAATATATGCTTCCAGATTTACGGCCAGCTGTCTGGAAAACCTACAGGTGTTGACCCCTTTACTATGGACGATACAGTATTGGCGTTTTCATATTTAAAAAATTTGACATTGAACCATAATTTTTATTATACAGTTCGTTAAAAATATTTTCTATCTTTCTTTTTAGTACTTTTAGAATAGGTTATAAGTGCATGAAGTCTTATTCTTATATTTTTATTTAACCTGACTCAGCAGACATGCTGGAAACAACCTTTATTCACAAAAGAAACTTAGCTTTGTAAGGAATCAAAATTACTAAGCATCAATTTTAATGCTGGATGTATTCTGGGTATTTTTATCTTTACATTAAATTGATAAGCAATTTGTGCAAATCACTAGTATGCAGCTTTGGTTTCTTCACCTAAATTTTCAAAGATTTTGCAATTTATTAAATATTGTATTCTCTTTTAGGTCGAATATATAGATGCCTATTTACGGGATCTTTAAGCTCAATATTAAGTCTACCTCTTGACATACTTTCTACGTAAGTATTATGGCTCAAATTGTATCATCTAAACCATGGTGGTGCTAGTTACCTATTTTGATGTTTGTATCATTCGGAAAATTGCTGTTTGTTATTGTAATGTCCTCTTTTCATTTAAAGTAGAATCTATGTATAAAATACTCACGTTTTATAATAACTGATTTTATATTCCTACATAAAAATGTCTTACTGGGTGATCCAAATTCAGGCACCAAAATTAAAATGTTCACCTCAACATCTTCTATTTTTGAAAAAAATTCAGTATATTATGGTCAAAGACATATGTTGAACTATGCCACATTCCTTTTTTACAAACTAATTTTTTCTTAGAATTTGAAGAACACCCTTTTTGATGTGACCCTGAAAGGCAGTCAAGTATTCAATTTTGCTTGTCAAGAATGTCGCTTAACACTTCAAATTTTGCCATGCTCAAACTATTAGAGATAAACTTTTTTTGCTTATGGTAACTAAATATTGTGTTTGTAACTATAAGTGGTTCTATAACTAACTATATAAATAGATTAGAAAAGATAGAAGTTAAAATCTACAATTTACTGGAGAAAAACATTTGGGATGCACATTGCTTCGGGGATTTGCTTGCATTAAAATTTGGTCATTAATACAGTACATGCTGCAACAAATAGTCAGTATAGCATAATTATCACTTGAAAATTAAACAGAAACATTCCTCTGAAGACCATTTTATAAATATGTTTCCTTGATATTAATAAAGTTTATACAATATCTGACAGAATCATTAAATATTTGAATTTGTTTTATCTTTTCTCCATGAAAACATCAACCCTTATTTTCAACTCTCTATTTTCAGAGAAAATCTTTTTTCTGATAGTCTCTATGGATGTTGTGTGGTAACATGTACATTGTGTGCCTTCATCAGTTTAGTCTGGCTTAGAGAACAGATACTGCACGGTGGTGGACCAGAATGGTTGGAACAAGAACATGAGGCTGCCTTGCATGTAAGAAATTAAAACCTTTAATCAATACATTTTCATGTAAATAGAAAAAAATAAAGCAAATTTTGATAGCATAGTATGTCAACTTAAATCATGATTGAAATCATGTTAAATTTTCTTTTTTTTTCTTGATAAAAGAGAAATAATGGAAATGAAATCTCGGACACACAATGCAGGATACAAATAAGTTTCTAAATTTGCTTCTACTCAGTAACACCCCAGGTTACCCTTTTTTAACTGAAAATAATTTCCTTTGGGAATAGAAATAGTAATATTGATTGGGATACAATATCACTAGCTTCATACATGTTCTTGAACTCTTTAGTTTATAAAAATGATAAAATCTATCTTGAAAATTTTTATTCTATTTTCCTATTCTGTTATAACTTTTTTATTCTAGTATAACTTGATATTTCATTAAAATAAATTAGTGGAAATTAAATACATAAAATGCCTGATTGCTAAATGTCCTGTAGAGCAATGTTAGAATATATTCTGCTTGCTTCCAGTATTTATTATAAAATTTGAAACATCTGTAATTATCAACTGTTACATTAATGTTATTAAGCTGCCTATTATGTATGTAAATACATATTTAGCAAATAAGTATGAGCTTAAAATCAGCAGAGTTTGTTCAAAGAAAGGGCACAATGGTATCTGATATTAAATTAACTTTATTTGCTATTTGTTGATATTTAAAATATGCATAATTAAAATTTTATAAGAGTACTATTAAAAAACATTGTTGCATAGCGTTATTTTCATGTAAAATATTTAAAAATTATATATATATGTATTCAATTTTAATTTTTGCATCACATTTTCTTCAATTTATTGCTTGTCAATTCTGGGAAAATAATTATTCCAGTGTAGTTCATGCTTCAGACATTTATACTATATTATTATACCTTTATCTGTACTTTATATTTAACTCATATTTTATTTGGATTTATGTCATTGTGTATACTCAAATGCTACAACTATTTCATCTGAATTTAGAATATGATAGATCAACCCATTGAATTTGCCAACAACAATGTTCAAGCCAATGCACCCCAAGCAGGTGCGCCTGAAAATGATGATGACATTGGACCTAACGGTGGCAATGATGGTAACAATGGAGCTCAAGGTAAGTTGATTTTAAACATAGTACTATATAACAGTTATATAAATTTCATTATAAATAGTATTTCTCCTTTAAAATATAAAGTAAAAACAATTTCATGTTTGTTGGGGCCACCATAGCTCAATGGGTTTGTCCACTGCCATGATTACAACCTGTGGGTTGTGTGTGGCATAGCTTCAATTCCTTTAACTTATCCTGGGTGTATTTCTCTCATCTGAGCTAGTAAAAAATTTTCCTTGTATTTCCATTACTTGATGCCCTTTAGGCTACATCTCCTTTAAGTGTATACAGGCTTCACAGACCCAAGTGATCTTTTCACTTCCCATGGGGTTTATGTCTTTGGTTAACACGGGGTGTTATGCTTCCAGGATACCTTTTTCTGTTTTCATCTCACTACTCTAATCCCCAATCCCTCTTTTTTCCCCTTTAGTGACATTTCTTACTTGACAGTCCTGTGTTTTGATGCAGCTTGGCCAAATATAGCCCTTATGCCATAAAATCTGACCAACCCAAAAACTTTAAAATTGCTTTAAATACTTTGTTGCTCAACACTATTTCATTAATGAGCAATTTCATTCATTTTTAAATTAAATTTTGTAATAGTATGATTTTTTTCTTTTGAATGACTCAGTGCTTTTGTGTGATTTTGCTATTTCATATATATATGAATTATTTCATTTCAGCTGATGTCAACAACTGGAATCCTATTGAATGGGATCATGCTGCTGAAGAATTAACCTGGGAGCGAGTTAGTATATATTTTTTTTCTGATCTCATGAAGCAGTTACATTATGTAAGTGACATACTTGTGAACATTTGGATATTCATGCAGCTTACAACGAAATTGCTGAGAACTACAGTTGTGCTTTTCTCTGAGTATTACATATCTGCCAACTACTGTAGAATATCTGATTTTCAGTTGGACTGTGGTAGCTTGGTTGGCAGTGTAACAGACTAGCAGCCGAAAGGTTGCGAGTTCAAATCCAACCAAAGACCGTCATGTACAAAGGGTTCAGCTCAGGTGACCTCGTCATTTGATTGTGATTCAAAATTACGTGGTGTTATCCTTGGATTTTTCCCCTCGGGGGATGATCCCGGACCGCAGCCACTAGCTCGTTGTGTTGCTCCAGTGCGACGTTAATTCAATTCTACCTGGTTTTCAATTTCAGATATAGAGTCACGGAAATATTGAAAGCATTATTTATTGGTTAACTTGCATTAACTATTAAAATTATAAATTTGTGAGAAATTACTGTTTTTGGTATTAAAGTATTTTTCCTTTTCTGTTTTTCTTTCAACCTTTAGTTTTCAGAAACAACTGAAAACACAAGTACTAGATTTGTTGTATTTACCTTTTCTCTTTCTGTTCAGTTACACTCATAACAAAGAAGAAACGGATCTAGTAAAAATACTTTTCGTCTGAATCTTTGTTCTTTTAAATTAATTCAATTTATGAATGAAAGTTTGAATCAATTTCCCAAGCTTTTCATAGGTACTGTCATGCTATTCTCTGCAAAGTGAAAAATTAAGTTTTAAAAACAGATTTATGAAAGAATAATGAGCTTAAGCTTACATGTGGATGCAAAGTTGGTGGGTGACCCATGCTACAGTGAGATCAATTATCTGAACTGTTATTTGAAGTAATAATTAATGTTGGAAACAATTGTAATGAAATATTTTCTACATAATTATGCTAATAACAGTTGCTATATAGTTGAGTACTAGTGTATTGAATAGTGTTTCACTCATTTTCCTGTATTAATGTAATTGTTTTTTACAGTTATTAGGCCTTGATGGTTCTCTTGTTTTTCTGGTATGTCTCAAATTCCTTTAATTATTTATTACTAATTTATTTCCTTTGATCTTTGTGATTTAACTAAAATTTGCATTTTTATAACCCATTTAATGATTATATATATATTTATAGGAGCATGTTTTCTGGGTTGTCTCTCTCAATACCCTTTTCATCGTAGTTTTTGGTAAGTGTAAAGCTGTTTAAATTACGTTTTGCATTTCATATTTTTGATAGTTAGTGTCTTTTTAGACATGAGATTTTAAGCATATGGATTTTTTTTCTAGCTTTTTGTCCTTACCACATTGGCCAGTTTGCTATATCATGCTTTGGTTTTAAGGAATATGTAAGTGTAAATCCATTTTTATTAGTTGTGTATGTGTCTATTACTTGAGATTGTTTGTCTTGTGTCTGTTGCAGCATGGCCAAATATGGTCCTTGTGCCATAAAACCACAACCAACCATTTTTATTAAAATAAATTAAAAATTGCTCTTAGTACATTATCTTTAATGTTATGTTTTCCTTTTAAATAATATTTGATGTATTTTACAATGCTAAATTTATGTTTTGCACTCGCCAATCTCCATTAACTATCTGCAATCTAGTATAATAATTTTTAATCTTAACATATTTTGCATTGTTGAATTAACTCATATTTTGCATTATAATTGCTATTAACTAGCTTGCAACCTGCCTAGACTATCTGCAATCTAGTCTATTTCAGTAGCTTTTGATAAATCAATGGCATTCTATTTCTTATTCTTTTATATTGTGAAATATTTGAAAAATACTAAATATATAAAATATATACATATGTGAGGCAAGAGAAGCAAAAGCCTTTCCCCATTCTTAGATCACTCAATCATTTTCACATTCTGAGAACAATCTAATTGGTAGGAGTTTCATGCATTCTGGTCATGATGGAAATGCTCAAAGCAGAGTGAGAAAATAATTCATTTTAACTTGAGAACATCAGAATTTTCGCATGTAGTAGGCAGACCATGTCGGCTACCAATTTTGTAAATATTCCATTTTATATTTTTGATCTCATCGTTAATAAATAGTTTTTGAAATGCCAATACTTGAATTCTTAACTGAAAATTATACAACTGCATTTGTCCCAAGTTGGGGCCATTTCGGGCTTGATAAATAAATTCAAAAATGTTACCATCTTTTGAGGTATTGTAGCAACTATTGATTTTTATTATACTTGACTAAATTCAATAATTAAAAAAAATGTATATTGAGTATTTTATTTTTTTCTTAAAAAATTCATAACAGGCAAAACTAGTTGGAAAAGTATGAAATATTTTATATGAATTTTGTTACAGTACTAACAAGAGTAAAATTTTACTACCCTGTTAAAGAGCTTTAAAAAGTTTACTAAAGAGTTTGAATGTATTCCATATTCTAAACTCGTTTTAACTTGAACTTTTTCTTTGTTTTTTCATTAGACTGTTGCTCCTGAATTTGAAGGACTCTTAACCACACTTTTTGGGTACATCAACATTGGTATTGTTTTGGCCTTACTTCATGGCGCAGCTGCTTTAATTAGATTGCATAGGACAAGAAGATTATTAGGAATATGTTATGTTGTCATCAAAGTCTCCTTGTTATCTGTCATAGAGATAGGCATTTTCCCATTGGTGTGTGGATGGTGGTTAGACATTTGCTCTTTGGTAAATATACTTTTTTAAGGAATATTTTTTTTTTCTTCATTGAAGTCAAGTAATTTTTGTGCAAGTGTTAATGTATATTTTTTTAAAGTTACAGGGCTGCCAAAGGCAACTATAAAACAACATTTCGCTACTATTTTTATATCTTGATGACTAGGGGTATCTTTTAAAGCAAAATCGTCTCAAAAGCTCCTATTTTCAAAATTTTGATGACTTTTTTGAAGATTCACTGAAGGACTTTTTAATTAATAACGGATGGAAAAAAGATTTTCCGCGATTTTCGTTAGGGAGAAAATTTTCTAAACGATGCCAGTTTTGAAGTTTTGGTGCCAAGCTGTGACAACATTAAAACAAAAACATTGGAATCTGGTTGCTAGATTGCCATGAAAATCTTATTAAGAAAATATGTAGTTTTTAATTTTAAAATTTTGAATTTCTCGGCAAGGTCTTCAACGTTTGTTTCATACTTAATTAGCACATTTGTGTTTTAGCCGATTCATTTCATATCTAAGCTACTAAAATGGGATTAAGAGAGACTTACTATTTTTAAAAAATTATGCTGCTATTCCACAAGTGCTTTTTCTGTGTCAGCCCTGAAGTTATAATTCTAAATTACATTTTATACAATTTCCCAATTGCTCCTTATTTCATATTCTGTTATATAAAAATGCATATTTTAATGGTTAGTTTCTTTATGAGGTTCACTTGCAACCTCATGTAGTATTAATCACTTTAAAGTTTATAATGGTATGATAAAAAATGTGTGGATTTCTAAAAGCTTTAAGTTGTGGTATAAGCCTTGTGAATACAGATGTCACATTCAGTTAATTATTTATACAGTATTTACAATATTTCATAATTTGAGACTTTCACCACATTGTGGCAAGAGTCTTGGGATCTGCAATTCACCAATAAATTGCATTCCATCAAACCATTCATTCACGGCCATCTGCCCCAATGCAAAGGACTGATGTCAATCTGACCTGCCTTCGGATTGGGCACATGCGATTTACTTATTGTCATCTTTTGTTGGGCGAAAAAAAAACCCTTTTTGTTTTTCATGTTCATCATATTTTAATTATATGTGCTGTTTTTAATCATTGCCAAAAAAATTTTAAAAGTACAATTTTAAACTTTCAAGACTAGATTGGGGAAAATCCCCATTCAAATATTTGCATTTTTACTTTCTGTTGGTTTTTTACATCTCATCTAATTTTTTTCCAAGTTCAAAATGACTCATCAATCTATTTTTATCAAATTCTTTTATAAAATTCAATCTTTTAAATTTCCAACCATCAAATTTTATGCATAGCATTTATAAATTAAATCATTAGTTATGCTGCAGTTAATGATCTTGTTTTTATCATCTGACTATTTGTATATTTTTACTCGTATCTACAAATTTTACATTTTTAAAAACTATCTTTTATCTTTCTTGGACTTGATTTAAAAAAAAATGTTTTGTACTTTTATTGGGTTATATCCTGTCTTGTGTTTGGTGCAGCTTGTCTGCTTTTGGACCTTGCGCCATAAAACCCTAACATCGAATCCAATCCGTAATTTGAGACAAATTAAAGATCTTGAAAGGAAGCATCTGTGACATGCCCTTATATTGCCAAAATGCTTATTTTCCTCATCTAGCATCTTTGATTTTCAATTGAAAAGGGAGTGTAAAATACGGTTTCTTTCTGCATAAATTAAAATTCAATTGCAGTATATTAGCCACATTGTTAAAAAAGGCTTGGTGTTTAGATTTTTACTAATTCCATACCCTTAAGCATTAACTTAAAACTTGAAAGCCATTCAACTGTAGTCAGTTTGCTTTTTCAATCTTTGAATTAAATTTTGCAGATTGGTAACAAAACCATTTGATTAAAAATCCAATGGAATTAAATGAGAATTTACTTTTAAGTTTCCTTTAATATATTTGAAAAGTTAAAATATTTAAAGAGGTACTACTTAATTTTTCCACAGATGTTTAGGAACTCATTAAGTTTAATAACAAATTCAACTCGATGTTTAATGTAGCATGGAATTTTTAACCTGTTGTCAAAATACTAATTATAATTTGTCTAACAAGTTCACCAACTTTACTCTTTATGATCAACAAAAGACAGTCCTTTCTGTTTTAGAATGACCACAATTCTAAGAAACTTCCTGGTTTCTATTTTTGTATAGCAAAAAAATTTCCTCTCTCAGTCTTATATTTGCTGCTTGACTGATATAGTGGTCATATCATTTGTCTGCCACCCAGTAGGTCCCATGTTCAAATCCTAATTTGTAAGCTCATGGATGGTGGTGATTGTCCCTGTTAGGATTAGTGGCGGCTTACCTACTGGATGCTCCTTCATTAATAGCCATAAATTTGCTCCTTGAAGTGCCCAAAGGCCCATGAGTTCAGTGGTGGGGGCATTAGGAAATTAAAAAAATTCTATTGTTTTTTGTTTCTATCTAGAGTTTTCCTGAAACTGAGGAGGCTATGGTAGCCCGGTTGGAAGAGTAATGGACTAGAAACTGGAGGATTGCGAGTTCGAATCCAACCAAAGACCTTCGTGTACAAAGGGGGCTGGTGCATGTTAAATCTGTCATGGCCTCACTTTGGTGTGGAAGTTTGGAGAATGGGATGCCTGCTCAGGTGTGACCTCGTCATCTGACTGGTTCAAAATTACGTGGTGTTCTTGAATCTTTCCCTTTGGGGTTGGTCCAGGACCATCACCTATAGCCCCGTTGTGTTGCTCCAGTGTGACATTAATTTAATACCTACCTACCAGAAACAGCGAATCCAGCCCTAAGTTTTCTAGCTATTCTCACCTTTTATGCTTTTCTATTCAGTTATGTTTGTAACTGAACAGAAATTGCTGAAGAAATGAATTTAGATCTCTGATCTAAACTTTCCTCATTTCTTTTTAAAGTTAATGCATAACATTTGTATATTTTGTTTTCAATCTGTATGGAAAGCAAGTTTATATTAAATTTATCCTAATATGTAATTCTTACATAACCAATAACTAGTTTAAAGTACCTTGTATTATGTTTTGAAATGTAATTTTCAGACGATGCTGGATGCTACCATTCATGATAGAGAGGCAGGATTTAAACTTGCTCCTGGAACCTCTATGTTTATCCACTGGCTTGCTGGAATGATTTACGTGTTTTACTTTGCTGCTTTTATTCTCTTACTACGGGAAGTTCTGCGTCCTGGTGTTCTGTGGTTTCTCAAGAATTTGAATGACCCTGACTTCAATCCTATCCAAGAGGTATTTCATATGCATGTGAAATTGCTAAAATTGTGTTATAATTAGGATATACTGATTTTTAAATCAAGTGATCTTTATTCAAAAATCACGTTTTCAGTAACTTTAAATTTTCTTTTATTTTTTTTCTTAATTAAAGCTTAATAATGAAAATTAAATTGCCTGGTACAGAATGCACAATACAAATGAGTTTTATAATTTGCTACTACTCAGTAACACCCCAAGAATCACTCCTTTTTTTTAAACTGAAAATCCATGCATCATCCACTGTCGTTCAAGCGATAAATATCAAGGCAAATATTTTCTGGGTATCATAAGAAACAGAAAGTAATTTTTCAGTGTGGGGTATCTTATAAGGGTAAAATTTCAAGACATTTTGCAGAGAGTTGCGAGTTTGAATCCAACCAAAGACCATTGTGTACATAGGAGGCTGGTGCAGGTTAAATCTGTCATGACCTCAAATGTCCTCACGTTGGCGTGGTGTGGAAGTTTGGAGAGTGGGGTGCCAGCTCAGGTGTGACCTCGTCATCTGACCGTGGTTCAAAATTACGTGGTGTTCTTGGGTCTTACCCTTCGGGTTTGATCCTGGACCGTCGCTAATAGCCCGTTGTGTTGCTCCAGTGCAACATTAATTAAAAATACCTACCTTCCCCAAATTGTGACGCAACGTTAGTTTGAAACTACTATTTTAATATTTGAGGGATGCCCAATCACAAATAAAACAATAGTCTGGACATGTGTTATCTGAACACCTAAATAAACATTAAATATGTCATTTGGTGCTGAACAAGGTTGGCCATGAGTAATTTCTTTTGTTAGAATGCTTAATATTGTTGAATTAAATACATGAATGAGATGAATCTGCTTCTGGGGGCATCTTTTCCTCAATTTGTGGAAGTCTTTATTTTCTTTATAAGTTTTTGTTCTTAGATATGTCCTTTCTGACTGTGATTCAAAATTAGGGTTGTTCCTTGGGTCTTTCTCTTTGGGTTTGATCTTGGCCCATCGCCAATAGCCTGTTGTGTTGCTCCAGTGCGACGTTAATTAAAATACCTACCTCAAGACATTTTGCAGAATTCCCCACTCTGTCATATACGTCAGGTCCAATATCAGTGATATCGCAAATGCACTATTGCTACAATGTGCATTTGCTATTTCCTGCTCCACTGCAGCTGTTGAAACTTCTGCTCTCTGCAGTCCAGTTTACTTGCGACCTCGTCATGGTTTTACAGAAACAGTTCCTATCTGTTCAAAGTTAAGATCATGTTTCGAGGATTAAAAATCATCCGTGGACTTCTACTTAAGCCTTTTAACTGCCGGAATTAAGTGCAGAAGAAGCATTGCTGTATAAATGGTAGAAGAGTTTAACAAGTGATGCACAATCCAATAAAGTGAGCTTCATGACACTAAGGTAGAGTTGTCGATTAGTGAAAAATGCTGTGCGACTCCTTACATTAGATAAGTTCATAAATTTCAATTTACTTGAACCACAGGACCAAATTTTGCTCCATGGCGACTGAAATGTGAACTATTTTTTCCTTCTGAAATCGGAACCACATACTCAGAAAAATGTGTGTACAAATATGGTTGCGATTCATCCAGTAGTTTTTCCTAGAGTCTAAACATCTGTTTTAATTTGGATCACCCTGAATTAAAAAACTTTGAAATAATTTGAAAAGAATCATCATTTTTCTTCATCCTCATGAAAATATGCCTTATTTTAAACTATTGTGTACATGCTGAATATTTTCTCTTTATTGTAGATGATTCATTCTCCAATACTGAGGCACATTCGTAGAGTGCTGTTTTCATTGGTCATATTTGGAACAACTATTCTGTTGGTAGTTTGGATTCCTGTCAGAATAATTGAAAAAATCGCACCTGGCTTTCTTCCTTATCACCTCTTGCTGTCCAGGTATGTATGTCTTAACTGTAAACAATTGCCTCCTAAATTCTAGCTAATATCTTTAAGTAACTGTTTAAACGGGATATAAGAAGCATATTAATCATAAAAATGAAATTATGATGAGCCATTCCATGTCAGTTCAACACACACTCAACATTGATTTATCTAATCTTAACAAACATTGGGGAGAAGATACTCTTTAGGTAGTAAACCAATTGTTCAAGTTTCTGAAACAATCATTTGATATTTTAAAAAGTACCAAAATTTTGAATTCATGTGTTTTTTTAAGATATTGCAACGAAACTCTGCTTTTAATATTTGCAATATATCTATATTAAACTGCTCAAAAAAATTAGGGGAGCAAGCAAAAAAGTGAAGAAAGCCATGTGGGACAGCCATGCATGGGCATGGGAAGTACACATATTAAAACGTGGTACCGAAAACGAGAGACCAAAAGATGTATGGGAATTTTAATTCTTTGAAATGATGTTAAGAACATGAAGAGATGCTCCAAGGCACTAATTTGGATACCTGTAAATAAAAAAAAATGTTGTTTGAAGGTGGTGAAGGATTTTTAATATGGTGTGTGGTCCCCTCGAACTGGGCTTAGACTGCTGCACACCTGTTTTCCATCGATGCGATAAGGTTATCGATAAGACTTTGGGGAATTCCCTTCCACTCTTCAAGAAGTGTAAGCCCTGGACAGTCAATGGAGGCATTGGTCTTGCTGCAATGCGTCATCCGAGTGTGTCCCAGACATGCTTGATCGGATTTAAGTCAGGAGAGCATGCTGGCCACTCCATATGCTGTATTGTTTCCGTTTCAAGCATGTTCTCCACAAGTCGAGCTGTATGAGGTCTGGCATTATCATGCATTAAAAGAAAGGAATCACCAATGGCTACAGCGTAAGGTATGACATGAGGTCTCAGTATCTCGTCTGCATACCTTTGGCCCGTCAAAGTGCCATTCCGAATAAGGTACAGGCCCATACGTCCACTTATGCTGATTCCGCTCCGTACCATCAATCCACCTCATCTGTACTGTGATCTTTCCTGTACGAACATGGGCTTATTTCGAGTTCCCCTTTCTTTCCATACCAGAACGCGTCAGGTGTCACACTCCAGACTGAATCGGGACTCATCAGTGAACAGCACCTGACTCCAATCATGCCGCGTCCAATCTCGATGTTCAGCAGCCCAACTTCTTCGGACTACACGGTGTCTTGAGGTCAAAGGAATACACATCAGAGGCCACCCTGATGAAGCCTATGTCGGACTGTTTGGCTTGACACCCTCTGTCCTGTTGCCAAAAGAAACTCTTTGCAGCTCAGTAGCTTTGCGTCTTCTGTTTCGACGAGCTGTTAATATTAGATACCGGTCATCAGATGCTGTGGTACCACATGGGCGACCTTGCCCTGGCCAACGTCTAACATTCCCTGTTTCTTGGAATCGATTCCACAGCCTTGAAATGACACTCCTTGCCACTCCAACAGATTCCGCTACACTCCTTTCTGTTTATCCGGATTCCAGTCTCGTGACAATTCGCCAAGCCATGGATTCCGGTAAATCACATTGTGGCATTTTCAAATCACCTTTTCTAAAAAAAACTGAACAATTGCGTTTTACGAATGAGACGGTGAAAAAAAGAATCTTCTGTAAAATCTCGATTTCAGCACTTATATCCTTTTTCGGGTATTTGACGTCATGAACATTGATTTGCATATGAAATTTTCTTCTGTTTTCTGCTACACTTTAGACTGGCTGTTTTGTTTTACGTGAGTTTTAACTAGAATTATTTGCATAATTTCGTTTAAACCATGTGCTCCCCTAATTTTTTGAGCAGTGTATAAAGCTATGCATCTTAGCAAAAATAAAAATTTGATTTTTCCTGAAACCTACCTTTTAAATATTCTGAAAAAATATGTTCATATCAGCCTTATATACATGGAAGGTTTCAAGGTGGAACACCAAAAACATTTTAAGATATTGATTATTTTGTATTCATATTCTGCGCAATTTCATTTCTTATACTTATTTATCTTATACTAATTTTTTTAATCAGAAAAAGTCAGGTTGAAAATGATACTTTGTTGAGTTGATTTGGCATGGAATGATCATTTCCTAACTCTTTTATTCAAATAGTCAATTGTATCTAATATTTCATAAAAATTGACTTTTTATGTAAAAAATTTTGCATTTGCAGCTCTATTATACTTGTATGTATTTGAATCTAAGTTCAATGTTCTCCCTATCAAATTTAACCTATTTTCAAATATAATAGTCTTTTGAAGTTTGAATTCTCAATAATTCACAGTT
The DNA here is from genome assembly GCA_933210815.1 of Meta bourneti. Lineage (NCBI taxonomy): Eukaryota > Metazoa > Arthropoda > Arachnida > Araneae > Tetragnathidae > Meta > Meta bourneti. The sequence continues at coordinate 20,405,429 of OW119928.1, forward strand.
AAGCTTTACAGTGTTATCTTTTCGACTGTTATGACCCTAAAACACCTAATTCAGGGTTTGTATATTTAGTACATGTATAATGGATCTATTTTTATCTTGCATCTTAATATACTTGAGTTGAAATAGTGTAGAATTTAAGAATGCCAATGGCTAAAAACTTTAAAGAACTTCAAAAATAGCTTCTTATTAGTTAAAAATTGTTTAATTAGTTTAGAGTTGAAAGATAACTTAGTTTGTTGCAAAATTACAGATGGTATGAATATTTTCGTTTTTACCTTTCCAGTGAAATGCCATACAGTGAACTCTCTTTAGAATTAGTTTTGCTGCAAGTCGTGTTACCAGCTCTATTAGAACAAGGTCACATGAGGCATTGGTTGAAATTCTTTGTTCGTTCGTGGTGTATTGGAGTCTCTTATATTTTAGACATCCGATCGTACCTCTTAGGGGATGTGAACATTAATGAGCAGGTACTTAGTATTTTATGTAGTGATTTTGTTCAAATTGCAGTGCACCAGGAGTCGATAAATGTGACTTTCTTGAAATGAATGCAATTAAGTTTTAATTTTGTTGACTTATTTCAAAAACTAGATATCTATATTTTTTTTATAAAAGTTCAAATAATAGAACTTGTTTGTTAACTCCTGTCTTATATTAATCAATTATATGTTAATTCTATAGAATCTTGATTATCCGAAGGTAATAAGTAACATCAAAGCCTGTACAAAATACAGAAAAAATTTACCTTACTGCATGTTTCTACAACTGCTACTGAAAGACTAAGAATAACATACATGAATTTGGTGTCACAGTATGTATTCATTGGGATAATTTCGTGCTCAAGCTCTTTTCTCTTTCAAAACATTTTTTACTTACCATTGTCTTGTTTGGCACAGCTTGGCCAAATATGGCCCTTGTGCTATAAAACCTAAAAACAACCAACCACACATGTGCTCAAAGCTTTATTTAAAGCTTAAAAAGCGAATCATCTAAAAAACTCAGCATCTAATTCAGCTCAGATGATCGGAAAATCACCTTTCAGATGATGAAGGTTCTACTATATTAATAAATTTCATTAAAAATGACCAGGTAAAATTTAAGATGTCCCAAAACTATCACAAATAATACCTCTGATTACTAGCTTATTTTGTGTTAAAAGTATTATAATTTGGTTCTATTTCTAAATGACTTTCTGGCCGCAGTAGCCCGGTTGGTAGAGTAATGGATTAGCAACAGGAGGGTTGCGAGTTCGAATCCAACCAGAGACTGCCGTATGCAAAGGGGGCTGTTGCACTTTAAATCTGTACTGGACCCAAATGTCCTCATGTTGGTGTGGTGCAGAAGTTTGGAGAGTGGGGTGCCAGCTCAGGTGTTGCCTTGTCATCTGACCATGGTTCAAAATTATGTGGTATTGTCCTCGAATCTTTCCCTTTGTGATTGATCCCGGACCGCCAATAGCCCGTTGTGTTGCTCCAGTGTGACATTGATTAAAATACCTATCCACCCAAATGAGTTTCCGGCTTGGCCAAATATGGCTCTTGTGTCAAAATCTGACTTTCTAAGCTTTAGAATGTAACAGCTTTCTTAATTGAAACTTAAGTTTGTCCTTTATTTATTAGAAACTGCAATTTGTGCACATAATTTTCAGCTAAACTGGAATTTAAGTTTGTTTTGTTTCCCTTAGCAACCTGCTGATCCAGCAGCAGCCGTTCCTCCAGCTCCAGAAGGAGATGCTCAAGATGGATTTCAAGGAGGTGCTTTAGCTGCTGCACATCAAGCTCTCTTCCAACCAGTTAGCCCATCTGGATTCCAGCCCTACAAACGACCTCGTTTTTTGCCTTTCAAGGTATGCTATTAATTTGTCAATAAATATTTTTGCATTGCCAATGAATGATTGATTTTTATTGTTAAAACAATTCATTAAAGTAAATAAATTAGCATTTTTTTAAAGTGCTTTAGTTAGCTAAATGTTTAAAAGTTTCCAATCTTTAGGGAGCCACCATGATAAATTTTTTAAAGTAGTGAACTTATGCTTAAGTTCTGTATGTATATTTCAAAAGAAGGTATCTACATATAAAGCAGAGTCGGCATCTGTCCTTTGTACAAATCTACGCTGTTTGACCAATCTATACCAAATTTGGAACATATTCTTTGGAACCCTGCTGGTAACTTAGGCTACATATTAACCCCCATTCTATTCTTGGATGTGCATAGGGGTGTAAAGTCCTGTTATCCTGAACAGAGCACTTGCTAGGGGGCGCTCTCCTGGTCTGGCTGTGCAGATGATGTCAGGGTTAATATCTACAGGAGTTGCCTCTCAAGATGACCTTGGAGGTTTTTTTAGAATTCTTGAGAGTATAGTGCAATCGCAGATGGGTGCGGTTGCAATGAAAATAGCTCAGTATCATATTGTTTATCTATCTTGTCTGTAAATTCTTTAACTGTAGTTTTATTATTGGAATTTAAATTTTTATGATAATATAAAATCATTTTTATAGAAAGTGGGTTTTTTTATTGTGGATATGGTACAGGAGGCTAAAGACAATTCGAGATCCTCCTAGGAATAACATTGCGTATTTATACGATCAATGTCAGATCAAGTCACTAAATTTGGTACATTCATTCTGTGGAATTCTGCGGGACACAGGCTATATATTAACCCAGTTCAATTTGTGTGTCCTGGGTCTGCAGGGGGGCTAAAAACAATTTGAAATCTCCATAGGAATAATATTGAGTAATATTATGACGAATTATAAACAATTCAACCAGAGCAACGCCGGGTAATTCACCTAGTAGTATACAAAATAAATTAGATTTCATTCATATGTATTTCAATATTTCTAAAATTTCAAATTATGAAGTGATATTTTTTATGAATAAAATATAATTGGTTCTAGATAAAACATTTCCTTAAAAACATTTTCTTGTATTATGCTGACATAATTTTTCATATTACTGTAATTTATATCTTAAATAAGAAGTAAGGCTATATGCACTATTATTCAATTTATATAAAAAATATTCTTAGCTTTTTGTATTATAGATTTCGTTTTGAAAAAGTTAATTGGTAAAAATTATATTCTGGACTTTTTAAATTTTTTTCTGATATGTATTTTAATTTAAATGCATGTTATTAAAGTGAAGTTTTGTTCTTGAATCATTGATTTTTTTTCCTTTTCATTCAGATTTTGTGCCTGATTTTCTTCATTTGTATTAGTTTAACACTCGGTAGCTTGGTGATGATTACAGTACCTGGTAAGTACATGTTCTTTTATAGTTTTAGAGACAATTTTCTTCTAATCTAGAAAATAAACTATCTACATTGACATCTTTGAATGCAATATTTATCTGAAGTTGAGTAAGTAGTTTAGTAATGTATTCAGGGATAGGACATGCAGATTTCAACAAAAAATATTTGGTATACTTAATTTCCAATGGGTTCAGAATTTCTCAAAACTTCAAAACAGTGTGTATTCTCTACATAGCAGATGTACCATAAATATTTCTTTTTACATTATACTAAATAAATTTAAGCTCTACAGCAGTGTAATTCTTATCCATGTTAATTTTTATTTATAAATGCCTAGCTAATCTTGAATGCACATCTAAAAGAATTCAAACAAGAAAGCAAATGCAGTTTTCATGTTAAAAACTACTGTATCTTGAGGATTTCCTGCTTGGGGTACTTATAGTACTTGAATTTTTCACAGTTATGGATAACATACATTTGTATTATTGTCTAGGCCAGCGATTTTCAGCCTTTTCATCTCATGGCACACAAAACAATAACTAAAATTCTGTGATACACCAGGAAATTGTATGTACATTTTTTGCCAATCTGATAAAAAACTAAGTATAATTTTGATAGGTTTACAAAAAATAATAGTAATTAATTACCCTATTTTCTCGAAAGTGGCTTTCTAAAAATATCCTGAAAAAATTTATTTATGATACTTTGTAATAAAAAAAATATAATTATCAAAATTAATTCATATGGGTATTACTCAAAATTATTTGTGAGCACATTTACCAAAGTTCATAACTAAACCATTACAATTAAATAAATCTTGCATAATTTTAGCTATTACACCATCTGTAAGGCACACCTATGCTATTCTTACAGCACACTGGTTGAAAATTGCTTTTCTAAGTTCATAAAACTAGTGTCCTGTATCTGTTCTAGGCACATAAAATTAGTCTCGTGTATACAATGAATTGGACATGACAACATTATTGATCAGCTTTAGTGTGGTTTTAGATTAACTTGATCAATCAAAGCTTTCTATATTTGAAACTTATTTATACATGATACTGGACCAAAATGTCTGAAATAGTGTTTCATGTTTCAGTGTTTGTTGGACGAAAATTGATGTCCCTTTGGCTTGGAAATGCCAAAGTTCATGAGTTGTACACTATTGGTTGTGGATTATATGTATGTTGGGTTATGTTGCGTATTTGTACTCTGCTGTGGAGCTGGATTCCTCGAGGGTGGAATATAATATCTGCTAAAATGAAGGAATGGCTCACTATTGTAAGTGTTTATTTTTATTGAATTTGTCTTCAATTTGTTGTGTTAGAGAATTAAAACAAAACATATATCCTATGCCTGTCTCAGGCCTATTGGCTATCAATCGGCGAAGAGCCCATTAGAGTTCTGAAGTGAAAAAATTACGTAAAAGCACTGTTTTTGTCAGGAATGTTATGGCAATCCTTGAGGTGGTCTCCAGTCATTTCATCCGCAAAGGGGACATATAGCCAATCTCGCTAATCCAATACAGTGTGTCTTTGTAGGTAGTCATGTCCAGCGAGAAGTCCAAGGCAAGCAACCCCTACAGCTCTGGGCAAAGAATCTGGAATATGAGCCTTATTCCTCAATAAACCATTCCACTTCTTTCCTGTAGACATTTCATTGTATTAGGTTGAAGCAAAAGGTCGTCCAGTTTTTTTGACAAAAATTGAAGAAAAATTTTATTTACTAAAAATTACATTTAAACGATAAATTATGTACTGTTCTTTTCGATGATCATTCTCCGTCTCTCTGGTAGCTGCATAATCCTGCACTCATAGAAGTTCTGAGGTTCCTGGCTAAAGAACTGATCCAAGTCACGAAACTTTCTGAACCACTTACGGCATGTGGAATCGTCAACGGCATCCTCATCATACACATATCTTTTGCGCCTGAGAAGCATTCTTGCCTTTTCAGAAATAAAAAGCATAATATGTCCAAATGGTACTTACGTATGAACTGCATGCCAGCGATTAATCGCCAAATCTGTACGTATTAACCGCATGCCACCGATTAATCGCCAAATCTGTTGGAAGAGGTATAAGACGGAAGAACTGGAACAATCTGGTTATATTCACTGCCAAGTGAACCACAAATACAATTTCATTGATTCTGCTTGTTTCGCAAAACTTTTTAGAACCACAGTTCAGTGTTCAGTTGCATTAGATACTCGTGTTTTATTTTCTGTTTTTACGTCGAAGTAAATTTTTACGTAACGCTTGATCGTCACGAAATAATGCTGGAAGAATATTCCCACCCCAATGCATATTTGGGGGCATTTGTCGCGAAACATGAACAAAATAAAAAAAACTCATTAAAGACTGATCGACCATTTATTCCGACTGTTGGAAGGGGTATAAGACGAAAGAACTGGAACAATCTGGTTATATTCACTGCTAAGTGAACCAAATTCAATTTCATTGATTCTGAAACTGGCACGCACACACAGAATATATAATGCATCTTGGGAAGTGAAAAATGGCGAAATAAAAACATCGATGACCATCTCGCCACCACCTCGAGTCCCTATCTCGCAGAGTTGATAATATGTTTGATGCCATCCTAAAGGCAATTGCTAAACATTTTCCGCACGAAGCAAAACTTGGCTGATATTCGCCAATGGCATGCGGTTAATACGTAAGTACCGTCCAAAATGCTCCTTATTTTCTGCCATTTTGAATGCTTAACAAAATTTAAAATACACTAAAATTTAAAAGTGACTTGGAATCCACTGTAAGGCAGCTTTTATCTTAATCTTCCCTAGGTGGCCTAGTTTTTCTCTAACAAAATCATCAGTCGGTTAGTGAGGATAGGGGCACCACATGTAGAAGACTGACATCAGGCCGAAAGTAAAGGTATTGTCCAAAACACCAGTGAATAACTAGAGCTTCCTCATCTTTACAGTCTGGAAAGGCTTATTTAAAAAATGAGTTGTGGCAACACTATTCCTGAACAAAATATTTAAACTCGTGTTTCTTGTGACTTATTTCTGTCCACCAAAATGGCCATTTTGTAAATTTTTATTATTTATTCGTCGTTGTTTCGAAGGCTTTTCAGTTTTTACTTAGTGAAGCTTACTGAATTTCAAATTACTTCTCCAATTTTTTCATTTCAGTCTTTCAAGATGTTGTGTGCCATGAGTGTATTGTTAGGCCTGATTCCAATTTTGATGGGACTCCTCTTAGATTTAATTCTCACTGTTCCAGCTAGAGTGTCTCTGAATCAAACACCTCTCATATCAATTTGGCAAGTAAGTGAAGTCCAGTGCTATTGCCAGTTTAAAACACTGCAACTTTAAAAACCTATGACCAGATTTGTGTTCCTTTTTTCCTATAGGACTGGGCAATTGGTGTGCTTTTAACCAAAACGTTTTGTGCTGTCGTACTTGTTGGTCCTAATTGGTGGATGAAAAGGGTTATAGAACAGGTATTTATAGTCTGCTGATTTCAACTGATCCCATTTTATGCTATTGTGTTTTATTTTATGTATGAAAAGGCAAGTCTAATAAATATTTTCAGTATTAATAATATGTGTCACGGCTAACTAGATTGACGAAACACTCCTAGTAGTGGCTAGTGGAATTTTAAAATTCTTTGTTATAGTGTGAGTTTCTCTTTTCTGCCATCAGGTGCTGAATGCTGATCCTATTTATCCACACTTGTATATTATCCCATGCGAAGAAAAGTTGAATGTGAAAACCTACAATTATTTTAATGATCTCCAAATGTTTAAAATATTATTTTGAAATTAAAGTATTTTCGCTTGCCCTTCTTTGCCCTACTCATTTCCTTAGAAGTTTGGAATAGCTCTGAGCTCCTTATTCAATGGGAGGACAGTGGTAGCCCGGTTGAAAGAGTAGCAGATTAGCAACCGGAGGGCTGCTAGTATGAATCCAACCAGACTGTCATGTACAAAAGGGGCTGGTGCTTGTTAAATCTCTCGGGCCTCAAATGTCCTCACGTTGACGCGGTGTGGAAGTTTGGAGAGTGAGGTGCCAGCTCACAGGTGACCTTGTCATCTGATCATGGTTCAAAATTACATGATGTCCTTGGATCTTTCCCCTCGGGATTGTTCCTGGACTGTCGCCAATAGCCCATCGTGTTGCTCCAGTGCAACACAAATGACTACCTACTTTATTCAATAGGGCTCATGAAAAAATCAATAGTTAAAAATTAGCCTGCTAGGGGTTAAGGATTTAGCAGAAGGTTATTAGATTATGAGCCCTATTAAGAAAGTATTGGCTAAAAAAAGGCAGTGTTTTTATTAAAGTCGCATACACATCTCAAGTGTTATGGTGGAATGCATCAGCAATTCAAAATGTAGAAGAAACAAACAACTTTGAGTAAGTGGGACTGTTTGATGCCATGGCTAGTGAGGTGGGAAAGTTCAAAAGGTGAAAGGGGGTAGCAAGATGTATAATGGGAACCAGATGCTATAGCAATGAAACATACTAGTGGGTGAAAAGAGTTATTCTGCACTCTAAGTTATAAGACTTGAATTGGATAACTTAATGCCTGCATCTCACACACACACAGTTGAACAGGCTCTGGTTTTGAATCCTAATCTGAGCATGAATTATAGTGCCCGGGAATCCTTTCATCTGTAGATCCTGGTCTAATTACTTTTAAGTCTGGAAAACCTGAACTAACCTACTCATTGAATTGACTATGTTCTACTCTTAGTGTTGAAACTTCTATCATTTTAAAAGGCTATTTAAAACATGTTCTCATAATTCTGTTTTGACAATAGCATAAATTATGAGAATATTTCAGAGCTATACATTGCAGTCAAAACTCATAGATTGAAGTGATTATTTTGTGCTTGTAATTAAATTGTGTGTGTGCATCTGTTTCAGGTGTATTTAGAAGGAATACGTAACATCAATTTGCGCTCCATTTTCATGGATCTTGCCCTACCAGTGATAATAGTTGTGGGCTTATCTCTAGCTGTGCCATACATTGTTGCTTGCAGTTTCATTCCAATGTTTTGTATGTATTCTGATTAAATTATATCATTTGTATGTGTGAATTGTACTCTTAACATGACCAAAATTGAATTGTCCTGCAGAGTGGCCAAAATTTCAGACAGTGTCATGCAGAAGAGCATAAATACGAAAATTGGAGAACATCAACGGCCAGTCTCTTTATTAAGATGTTTAATTGTGAAAAACAAAACTCGTGTGTTCTGGGGTGACTGGTCCTTTTTTGCTACTAGAATTTATTCCAGCAGGTTTAGATTTTTTCAGACCAGACGCGGGGCTGCTGCAGTCCGGTTGGAAGTAAATATTGGATTAGTAACAGGAGGGTTGAGAGTTTGAATCCAACTAAAGACCGTCGTGTAAAAAGGGGGCTGGCACACGTTAAATCTGTCGTGGCCTCAAATGTCCTCATGTCGGCGTGGTATGGAAGTTTGGAGAGTGGGGGTGCCAGCCCAGGTATTGCCTCGTCATCTGACTATGGTTAAAAATTACGTGGTGTTGTCCTTGATCTTCCCCTTTGGGATTGATCCCAAACCGTCACCAGGGCCGCGGTAGCGCAGTTGGAAGAGTAACGTATTAGCAACCAGAGTGTTGCGAGTTCAAATCCAACCAAAGACCGCCATGTACAAAGGGGCTGGTGCACATTAAATCTGTCGTGGCCCCAAATGTCTACACGTTGGTGTGTTGCGGAAGTTTGGAGGGTGGGGGTGCTAGCTCAGGTATTGCCTCATCATCTGCCCGTGATTCAAAATCATGTGATGTTCTCGAATCTTTCCCTTTGGGATTGATCCTGGACATTCGCCAGTAGCCCATTGTGTTGCTCCAGTGCAACGTTAATTGACAACCTACTTAATAACCAGTCCTGTTTGAAAACCATACCATTCTTTACCAAAGTGTAATGTAATTTTAAGAATAAATTTTTGCTTTAAGATTGTAACTAGACAAATATTTATCTATAAAATAGTCGAATTGCAACATCCTTTAGCAACAATCACTAAGACGTGACCTAATTCACTTCCTTGAAATCCCTTGTGTAATGGCCAGACCTTTCTTAACATTCTTCTCTGATTAAATAATAAATTAACTTGTCCTAATAAAAGCACCTAACACAGCATTAACCAAGAAAATGGGAGATTATTAATAAAGATCCACTTTAACAAACTTTTCTTCTGAATCTAACAAAAAAATTTCTGTAGTACTATGTCATTTTGATGGAAGATTTGCATTTATTAGCATTATTGCTCCTTCAATTTGTAATAAGTATAGTATTTTTAATGTTTAAATGAAAGATGATGTAGATAAAATTTGAAAAATGTTTGTTTATAAGTTGTGTGCAAATTGTTTACTTATACATGATTGCACTTTCATTTTAGCATCTAGTTTCGAGCTTCAAAATGTTGTGCTTCGTAGAATTTATCCAGCCCTCTTAGCATTATTTGTCACTGTGAGTGCGATAATTTTCCAAGTTCGCCAGTTTTTCCGTTTGTATGAGCATATTAAGAACGATAAGTAAGTATAAACATTTTGAATTTAGTTAATCTTAACAAAAGTTTTTGTTTTAGAATTTCTTAAATGTCTACCAATTTTTCAAGATTAGATTTTATATTCTGAAAATATTTCATATTTTAAAACTATTACTGTTTCGATTTATGCACTTGCACATAAAGAATTTGTTATACTTATGACAAATAAGTTGACTTATGGCTTGTTTTTTGCTAGTTCTAAAATATAAAGCTGCTGTAACCCAATTGGAAGAGTAACAGATTAGCTACTGGAAGGTTGCGAGTTCGAAAATCGACCCAAATTAATACTGTTGTGTATGGGGGCTGGTGCACATTAAATCTGTTTTGACCTGAAATGTCCTCATGTTGGTGTGGAAGTTTGGAAAGTGGGGTGCCAGTATTGTGTATGTGGGGTCTGGTGTACATTAAATCTGTTGTGGCCTCAAATGTCCTCATGTTGGTATGGAAGTTTGGAGAGTGGAGTGCCAGCATAGGTGTTCACATCATCATCCGACCGTGGTTCAAAATCACAAGGTGTCCTTGGCACAGGATATGCTGATTTAAATCAAGTCATTTTTATTAAAAAATCATTGATTTTAATAAATATTGTATAGTTATTCTAGGAGGGTAAAGAATTCTAAGGGATCAATGCTTAAAATTTCCCAATTGAAATAAAAATTAACCAATATTAAACATAAAATTGCCAATTGTAAAGATTTATGTGCAAAATTGGGATGGTTTTGTGATACTGCAGAAAATCTTTTTGTTATGTGTCTATTTTTTATGAACATACTACAATATTAAATAAATAACTAGAACATCTTAAAAAAGAAAGCAAGATGCCACAATTTTAATAATTTGAGAATATATTTCGAGCATCTTCACTCATTGAATAATTCACTCATAAAATTGGCCATGTGCAATTTATAGTTACACAGAATGTTTAAAACAAAACCAGCACTGATGAGCAGGCTTGTGAATGACATCTGTTGGTCAATGGCCCAAGATGGAAGTACTTGTCTGGTAATTATGATCCCGATCAGCAAATACTGTTATTTAGTGTTTTCAAAGGGAGGATGACTTTCAATATAATTTTGCAGTGATCTCAGTACAAACGAAGTTCTTACCTTATTTGAATAAAATAACGCATCTTTTTCAGTTATTTAATTTTCAATATTAAACATAACAGAAAGAAAAAGAAAATTTTAAATTTTTATGGAATTGAAATTTGGAATGTTAAAAGTTAATTCACTCATCTGATAATTGAGTGAGTATGTCGAGAAAAGATTATGGGTTGAAGTAGAAAGCTATTGGAATTGATAAATTTTTTATTGCAAGCTCAAAATTCCATTGAATTGGCATTATCAGGGGGTGATCTTACACTTGTTCTATGCTGCTTATAGAGAAAAGCTTCATTTTTTGTTTTATATATAAACCCTGTTTGTGTGCTTCGAATATACCTATGAAATACTTGTCAATGTTTTAATCTTTCAAAAATTTACCTGACTATATTTCTTAATGCATTAATATTTTACATAAAAATATTAATGTTTAAATAAATCAAAACTATCTAGAAACTACGCACTAATTTGCGTCTCATGTCTAACAAATTTTAACTTGTACAGGCAAGGAATTAATTAAAATAATAAAAATCCGATTTAAATAAAAAGTGATGTATATCAAATAAATCTGATGTTTTTGATTAAAAAGAATCATGATTATTTTCATACACTGGTCCTCGGATCTTTTCCTTCGGGATGGATCCCGGACTGTCGCCAATGGCCTGTTGTGTTGCTCCAGTGCGACGTTAATTAACTATCTTCCTTCCTACCTATAATTCTAGAAAGCTAGTTGCATTCAAGTATATATAGTATATCTCCAATGAGACCGGCAGTTGACCTTGGGTCAGTCGATTTTTGAAAAGGAACCTTGTAAGGAGAGGACTGCTATAAGTAATAGCATGAAATGACAATCGCAGTGGTTGTTTTTCCCCTGTTAATGCTTCATCACTGCTGTCACTTTCGGCACCAAATATAATTTTGAGCCAGAATCCGCCCTAATGACGGCAATGGTGGAAATGATTTGTTTATTGATCACCAGTTCCCTAATTTAACTAATGGACTCGTTCAAAACCACGTGACTCGACTGCCTTCTCCCTTTAGCTGCACTTTAAATGTTCAATTTTTAAACTAGTTGAAAGGTTACAAAAATAAACAATTTTAGAGTTTGTGACATTTGTGTTTTGCATTTTTTTAAACTTTTTTAGGTTTCGGAGTATATTTTTCAAATACTTCTAGAGCATTTAATAGGTATCCATGTTTAATGTGAACTGTACCCAAACATGAAATCATGTTCTAATCATGTATCCTTTTGTCAAAATATGTCTAATCAGCCCTTGTAAGAAAAAATGACACCAGAGATTTTCAATTTTTCATCTTTTGGCCCACATAAATTAATTACTAAAATTCTGCGATACACCAAAAATATATATTTTTTGCCGATCTGTCTAAAAAATTATGTATAATTCTAATTGATTTACAAAAAAGTAATACAAATTATCCTTTTCATTCTAAAGTGGCTTTTGAAACAATTTATTTACACTTTGTAATAAACAAATTATTTATACAGGTATTACTTTAAATTGTAAACACACTTGTCAAAAGTTCAAAATTAAACTATTGAAATTATATTAATCTTGCATAATTTAAACTGCTTCATCTGTAAGGCACACTGGTTAGAATGAAATCTTTTGTCAAAGTTTGATTCTCAATAGTCACTTCAAACACAATATTATTTTTTGAAAAAGGTTTTTCAGTATTTTTTTCGTTATTTATCTTTTAACAATGCTAGATTAGAAAAAAATTATCAACCCTGTTTTTCGAGTAGAGTTGTACTTATATTTCAACACATTAGTCTTCATAATCTTTTCATCATAAAATGATGTATTCACTCATAATAAATTTTTATGGAAATAAAACATTTACCGTTATGAAAGACAAAAATTCACTGTACCACACACAAAAATTCACTGCACCACACAATTTGACAACCTTAATAACAACAGCATCAACAACTTCCTAATGCGTTTTCACTTGTAAATTTTTGTTTTCAGTTATTTACACATTTAGCATTAGTTCATAGCATTGCCAACTCAATGAACAGCTTTAAATAAAATATTAAACTGTATGACAGTAATTTCAACGTTTTGAGGTGGGTTAAAAATACCCCACCATGTGCATTAAATAAAAGCTAAGCAAAAGGTGGGACAGTTTTTAACCCATGTAACCCCAAAGAGTTAATGGTATTAGAATCTTCATTCTTGAATGTGTTCTTTCTAGGTATCTGGTAGGCAAGAGGCTGGTAAACTATGAACACCGAAAACTTGCAGCAAGTGTCGTTCCACCAGCTCCTACAGAAGATAACTCCGTTGCATCTTGAGAGTAGATATAGTCTGTTAATAAACTTGTTAAAAATAAAAGCAAAAGGTGACAGAAACGAAAAAAGATCATACAAACTATGTTGCGATTGTATATCTAAAAAAAACCGAACCTTAGGATTCACCAAAGCCTTGACATCATGCTCAGCAGAATTTACCTTCTGCTTGAATGAAAAATGAGTTTTAGTGATATTTCATCTCGGTAGTAATTCAAATAAAAACTATTCGAGTGTTTGGAAGGAACTGGTATATAAATAATGAATTCAGCTTGAGTTCCCATTTTCACGCATCCATGTTTCATTCTCTGAGGTATCTCGGGATTCATATTTCTTGAATCCTATTACGTCTGGTATGAAATGTATAAAGTGTTACGATTTAAGCTACCACCCATAATTTGATATTTAAAAGGCTTTTGTCCCTTCACATATTATTTACTTAAAATTTTTTGAAGATGTTCTGTACTTTTTTCCATGTGTACATATGGTTGGATTGTGTATATTGAAATGTAAGTATGGTTAAATGAATTTGTTTCGAAGATTTCTGAGCAAAATTGGTTGTTTAGGTCCTTGACTGTGATTCACGATATTCCTGCTGTTTACACATGTTATAGATAATTCTTTTAAAAAATTATCTTTCAAAGCATGAAAGTCATAGAGTTAATATATAGTGATTGTTTTACTCTTATGTGTTTGTTTTTGGAAGGAATTCTGCTTTTCTTTGGCTATTTACAAGTTTTGCTTCATTCTATTATCAAAATTGTGTTGTGTGTTATCTAGAGTCCAATTTGTATATTCAGATTGAATAATTTAACAAAACTGCTCGATTTGTAGATTGCTGCATGAGGAATGAGAATCTAGAATAATTTATGATACATGTAGAGGTAATCACTCTAGCTTATATCAGATTATAACTTTTCTGCAACAGATTCTCTTATTTCCGAAGTTATATATCATTTTTAAAGTTACAGACAAAATCATGAAATATGGTAATATTGTGTTGAATTTAAAATACTTTTTTAGCTATCACAATCTGATGTTCTTTTACCTGTGGAAAATTCTCTACCTACAATGTTTCTGTATGGAATTATGTATTTCTCCAACTAATTCAACATTTTTTCTTTCCTTTATCCGTAGTAGTTGTATACTTGCGGTCTTTTTGATGTTGAAATTTTTGTCATTTGTAATCAATGCCATGTCTTGTGTATCTTCTATGTGTTGTGTTATTTAAAGTATTTGTTACTAATTCAGAATTTGATGTTTCTTAAATTTATTCATTGAACCAAATTTGCTTCGTCCAAGGGAGGAAATATATAATTATCTTTATATGGTTACATTCTACCCTGCAAGTGCAAATGTGAGGGAATTTTAAGCAGTTTGGATTTTATATACAGGTTTGAATTGAATGTTTTGAAGAATGTGAGGACCACCTGATTGTATTTTCTTTCCCTTGTTATCTATTAATGTTATATATAAAGTCTTTTTTCAATACTAATTAAATCGCCTATCTAGTCATAGTACTTAAAGTAGTGTTAATGAGTTGTACGTTTTTAATGTTATGGGGGAATGAATTTTACATTGGTATTTCTCTCAGTGATTGCTAAGTCGAAATGAACAGGGCTGCCACAGGCAACGAAATCACAACTTTTTTTAATCTTGGTGACTAGGGGTATCTTTTTAAAATAAAGGATCTCTAAAGCTCTTATTTTCAAAATTTTGGCGACTTTTTTAAAGTTTACCAAAGGTTAACGAAAATGTAATCCTTTTTTAACTAATAGCTGACGGAAAAAATATTTTTCGGATTTTTCTTTTATAAGAAAATTTGTTTGAAGTTTTGGGGCCAAGCTATGGCAACCATGAAAGAAAAACATCAGAATCTGTGGTTGCTAGATTGTCATGAAAACCTTTTTGAGGAAATATTTAGTTTTGTAACTTAAAATTTTTAATTTCTTGGCCTGATCTTCAATGCCTGTTTCATACTTAATTAGTGCATTTTGTGTTTTAGCCAAATTGTTTTCTACCTGAGCAACTGAAATTGCTGTTAATAGGATTTAAGAGAATTTTTGCTACTATTTTTTTTTTAAATTATGCTACTATTTCACAAGTGCTTTGGCAGCCCTGAATAAATTAAGTATACCTTAATTTTCAATATTATATTTTATAAGTGAGACTTTTCACTTTAATTTTTTAAAGTAATAAATGGTAAGTTGCGACTAGAGATCTGAAATATTGAAAAAAATTTGAAGTATTCGAAAATAAAAGTTTTATTTGTATATTTTTGTGTAAATAGGTTTTTTATTGTTGAAAGAGCATGGTGCGTCCACTGAAGTGAAAGAGTATGTCTGTATTTTGTTTGTCACTAGACATGAAGGATTTGTGTTGCTTTGTACACATCTATCTCACCATGATGCTAGTGGTGTTCAAAGGTTTTAAAATAACATTTGAAACAAAGGTTTTTGAAATATTCTTGTTTTTCTATTCATTGTTGCATCATATATAGGAAATATTATTTGACTCTAAAGCTAGATTCTAATTCTATTCCTTGCTTAAAATATAATATAAATTATTGTATCAACCTTTCTTTACACTGGTTACTCCTATGCAATTGAATCCTACAAAATAACCTTAGATCTTCTAATTCCTAATCTTAAGATTCCTAAGCTAAGTTATGTAATACCAGTACATATTTTTTATTTCTTGTGACTATTTATATTTCATTAATTCATCTTTTAAAAACAATTATTCTTTAATGAAAGCATAATTGTGTGTTTATTTTACTTTTTGATGAGTATTTATTGATAGTGTATGATACAAATTTCCTAGATCAAATTATTTCTCTTATATGTGTGCAATATGCTTGAGAAGTTCTCTACATGGCATTGTTGTGACTGTACATATTTAGTGAATAAAATTCTACCTGTACAATTTGCTCTCATTTTGTTTGAATTACTTCACACATTTTGTATATTTTTGTGAATTTTTCTTTAATTAAAATGTGACAATGTTTCTTGCACGAATATCGTCTTGAACGATATAAATTTTAAATTTCTCTCTTAAAGGTAATGTCATGACCTGCATTGTATGTGAGCAAATAATAAATACTTTTAGGATATAAATAAGTTAATATGGGTGGATTTTGCTAAAATCTCAATTTAGAAACTGCATGCAAGGCCAATTGAATGATGTATAAAAATATTTTTTAGTTTTCTATTGCAATGTTTTTCATTACAACTGTTATTTAAATTTTTATTTTTAATATAAAACTGGTAGAGCAAACCAGAATATAATTTTGGATAAAAATCTTTGTATTGCACAATCATAACCTGGCACAGAAATTGATGTTATTTGTTTATTAACGAATGGCAACAACAGATAAAAATGACCATTATGGAAACTGCATGGCTAATTGAATGATATATAAAAATTATTTTCAGTTTTCTATTGCAATGTTTCTCATTTCAACTTGTTTAAATTTTTTATTTTTAGTACAAAATTGATAGAGCACACCAGAAAATAAAATTCTGGGTGAAAATCTATTTCACGGGACCGCAGTAGCCCGGTTGGAAGAGTAACGGATTAGCAACCGGAAGGTTGCGAGTTCGAATCCAACCAAAGACCGTGTACAAAGGGGGTTGGTGAGTGTTAAATCTGTTGTGGTCTCAAATGTCCTCACCTTGAATTGTATGGAAGTTGGAGAATGGGGTGCCAGCCTCATCATCTGACCGTGGTTCAAAATTACGTGGTCTCGTATCTTTCCCTTCGGGATTGGTTCCAGACCGTCACCAATACCACGTTGTGTTGCTCCAGTTACGTTAATTAAAAAGGCCAATACCACAAACGCAACCTGGCACAGAAATAGACATTTATTCATTAACGAATGGCAACAACAGATAAAATAGGTCATTACGGAATTCATTGGCCATTTACCCCTTATTTTAAATATGCTTGATTTGAGCTATAAAGCTGCATCATATTGCTGAAAACTACATGAAAGAGCTCACCACTCTAATGAAGTTCTGCAGTCTGATAACAGAAAGTATTGAGAAATCTGGAAGATAGAAATCGGCACATAAAAGAAAATATCCGAAATGGATTATCAAAAATCGCCTTTGACAAAGGGAATGGATTAAAATTGAAGTATGCATTCAGATTCCAATTGGTAACATGACAAGTTGAATAATAAAATGTTTCAATTGTATGATTACTGAAAGCAATATGGAAATAAGCACAGAAAAGAAAATGAGAGTAGGTTTAGTGTAAAAAATGCTGAATCGCCTTAGAATAAGGGTAGGCAATTAGAATCCATTTGTGCTTACACAATTAAAGTATAGTTTTTGGCATGCATTTTATATGCCCTGTGGGGCATGTGTTGTTCCTTTTCCCATACAACATATTTTAATTGATTGCCCAGTTTTTAATCTTCATCGCCGACACTTTTTTAACAACTCTATTTTAACTTTGCAGGATTTGATTGGGGAAACCCTCATTCAAATCTTTAAATTTTTACGGAATCAACTTTTTAATTCGATATAAATTTTTATCATTCATTACATGAACATCCTATTCATTAAAAAAATTCAATCATTTGTATGTTTTTGATCAATGTATTTTAATTTTTTATTTATAACTTTTTAACAATTGACTAAAACATTTGTATTTTAGTTATTTAGATTACTTGTTTTAAAATTTTTTAATGAGACAGATTTATACGCATTTTTATCCCTTTATATCTTTTCCATATCGTTTTTTGGCGCACTTTTTATTTGGTCTAGTATTTGGTGCAGCTTGGCCTAATATTGGACCTAGCGCCAAAAAATCCAACCAACCATGCATTTTATAGAAAATGAGAATTGACATCAGTTAAAATAAACGAAATGCTATTCTATATTTTATGATTATTTTATTTCATTTAGAGGTATGAAATCCATTTATGTGAATATGGATGCTATATTCCTTATAAATGGATTGAAATAAGATGAGATGAGAGTAACCGATACTTTGCCACCGATAGATTTAAGGAATTAAAGTTTAGCGTATGTCTGCTAGTTTAACATACAACTATTGTTGCACATCTTTTTTGATTGCCTTAGCCATAGCCTTGATTCCAGCCCATGTTTCCTCTCCGGTTGGTATTATCTGCTCGGATGGTAGAAGAAAACCATGTCTGCCAGTATCTCGAAGCTCCAGAGTGTATGAATATTTAATGCCTGCTACTCCGTAAGCCCAGTCGTCAGCCCCGCCGGTTGCAACATCTGAAAAATAAAATCCATTTCTTATTACTTCAGATTTGCAAGGTACAGCTGTATTTTACGCATCGTTTGGTGGCAACGCTCTCGGCGCGTTTTTTGGCGCACTTTTTATGTCGCCAAGAAAAGAATCCTTAGAAAAAAAATCGTTTTTTTAGCGGAAAGTAATTAACAGAAAAAATACAAAACTGAAAACATTTATCTGAAAATAATTAGCAGAAATGGTTAAAATATCTATTTTTAAACTGTTTTAGACGCCTCCCAATATAAATCACTAACAATTTCCAAGAACTTGTTTAAGTAATCAATTTTTAAATCTTCACGAATTTTCAAACATTTAGACGAATAAAAATGAAAACCCTAATAAAGATGGGTTGCCTTCACCTTACCGTAACTCGCTACTAAAAGTGCGCCAAGAGCGTTGCCACCAAACGAGGCGTATGATACAGCTGTACCGATTTTATTTTAAAAATCTAATTCGAACTGCTGCCAAGGCATAAAACATTAATAGAGGGCTACTTTTCTGTTTTGAATTGTTTGAAGCCCGAGTTGACGTTAATTTGACTTTTTAAAATTCTTTAAGACATTTTTCATTTATGACAGTTGCGTATTGGTTTTATCTCGAAGAATCAAGAATTTTTTTCTTGGAGGTTGCCAGATATGCATTTAGTAAAAGGAAAAGTAGTTATTTTTTGGGGGCCGCTGTATCCCGGTTGGAAGAGTAACGGATTAGCAACCGGAGAGTTGCGAGTTCGAATCCAACCAAAGACCGTCGTGTACAAAGGGGGCTGGTGCACGTTAAACCTCGCTCGTGACGTCACAAATGGTTGTATCAGGCTGTTCCTTACTTAGGCCGCCTTGATTGATCCAGGACCGTAGCTAATAGCCCGTCGTGTTGCTCCAGTGCGACGTTAATTAAAATACCTACCTACCTTAGTTATTTTGTTCCATTTCTTGCATAGTATTTATATTTCGAGAATCATGGCACAATTTGATGCTGGCACAAAAGCTAAAAATGCATTTTTTAACGAATTTGTTGCTGAACGTGCATTCATACAAAATAAGTTTTCTAGGGGTACTTTTAGGTTTGGTTTGCTTTACTTTAATTTTTTGCTACACAAGGGCTAGTTTGATTGGGATCTATATCTGGAAGTGGATAACGTATCCATATGAAATGGAGGGAAATATGGAAACTGAAGGGACAACTCTCTTTTCGAGGTTCTTCCTCACAGAATCATCAGAAATGGTCCAAGGGTACTTCCAACAGTAAGTCGTTCTGGTCAAAGTGAAACTGATCCAGCTTTTCTTTCTATTATTAAACTTTGCAAAAAGAATCGGGAAATATAAATGGTTTGTTGGGGTTTCTTGGTGCAAGAGCCATATTTACTCAAGCTCTACCAAAGTCAAGTAAACCGACATACACGAGGAAAGTTTTACTGACACAGAAGAGAGAAGTACACCCAGAGAGGAATTGTTAGCGCAGTGGTCAAACTCATGAGCCACGGCGACCCTCTCCCTTACATTTAAGTAGGTAGTTGAATTTACGTCGTATTGGAGCAACGCAACTTTCTATTGGCGACTGCCTGGGATCAATACCGAAGGGAAAGATCAAGGACAACAAACACCTCATCATTTTGAACGACGGTAAGATAACCTTAGCTGGCACCCCTTCACGTCAATTTGAGGCCACGGATTTAATGTGCACCAGCCCCCACGTACACGATGGTCTTTATCTGGATCGAGCTGCAAATTAGCAACTCTCCGGTTGTCAATCCGCTACTCTTCCAACCGGGCTACCGCGGCCCCCTAAACGCTTTTATATAAAATCTATTTTTCATATAATTAAAATGAAAAACTCACACAATACATTGGTAGACGATCCTATTCGATATGTGGTCCCATGCACTTCAGATAGGGCATCAGTCGCCTGTTTCGCTACTGCCACCTAAAACCAAGATGTAGACACCACACAGATGAAAGTAATTAACAAATGTGATTGCAAGCTAGAGGAGAATCAGTCCAGTTACGTACCATCTTATCGTAATCTTTCGGAAGTTCACTTGTCCATCCCCATGGAGTTAGCCAGAGCTGCGAGTATGAGTGGACGGCCAAGAAAGCCACGAACTTGTCCTTGTTCTTCAGAATGTATTCCGATATGGCTTTTGACTCTGGTTCCGAGAAAGCTTGCGCGCCCGCGTATGTCTCACTGCATGGACTTGAACTTGATCCACCTTCTGAAAGTAACAGGCTATTGAGGCAGTTGAATTAACGCCGCACTGGTGCGGCACAGCTATTGGGATCAATCCCGATGGGGTAGATCAAGGACAACACCTCGTCAATTTTGAACCACGGTCAGATGTCCACATGAAAGTCATTTTCTATCAAGCTAAATATAGATGGTGGCAGAGTTTATTCGGTGATCAGGTTTCTGAACGTGAGTCACTAGGCTTGTGTTTGGAATACGATTTCAGCATTTCGCCGCCAATAAACATTTCAAAGAATAAATTCCAAATTGATATGACAGTTGACTGGACAACGTCTCTTAGATTAAAAGCCAAAATGGCGATAAACTACATTTTGTGACGAATTAATCCAAACTTTTGTTGGACATTAAAAAATAACATTTATTTTTACACAGACAAAACATGGGCTGATAATGGACGCGCGAAACAAAATGCTTAACTTCATATTAAAGTTTATTCGAATTGCTACGGAAACGTCTCAATTAGACGGAGTCCGAGAGCTAATTGTTTTTTCATCCTCTTCGCATGCGCAAGCGCAGTAGACAAGGACTCTTAACAGGAAACTTCCGGTCTACAGCCCGCCATCCTAGACTCTTGGGCGCTAAGATGTCACAATTTTAATGTACCCCAGATATGTATCATACGAGAGCCATTTGGGTAGCGGAAGTAAACATTCACTTTCCGTCTGGTTTGTTTCACTGAAAATACCTGTCAAAAATTCGGTGATTAAAAACCTATATCGTATCCCTTATTATCAACAAAACAGAAAAGGGAAAGAGGTGTATCATCTACGGTGGTCGACATGCATAGTGCTTGCTTTCTGTCCTTTTCACTTACGAGCTCAGTATACCTTTCTATAAATGAACTCCAAGGTCATCTGCCTTCTCATAAAGAGCATCACTATACAGAAAATGCTCGAAAATTGCATTTCATTCAAACTTGAAAAACATTAACGTGGCAATGTATAGAGGGCTTTTATACTTAGTAAAATATACCAGAAGTGGGAAAGGCGTAAATGTAGTATTATTACCTCTCCAATGAAATCCGAAGTTACGGTTGAGATCCACTCCACGACAAAATATCCGGTAACCTTTCCGCGACTTCCGCCACATTCTGTTCTGGAAAAAGACAAAAACTTGGCAAGCATAGAATATGCAGGTGGGCGCTCTAGTTTTGAAACAAATAGACCGAATGCACCAGAGGTTAAAATTTTGTTATTTTTGCATTATATTGATTTCAATATCCAATCATAATTTGAAAATTAAGTTCATTTAATGTTAACTATCCAGTTAGTTAAATCCAATAGGATTTCTACTAAACTTCCCACAAGAGTTAAGAGCCAACCAACGAAAATTACTGTCAATAGTGATTGGTTTGATTTGGCATGCTATCGTCATTTTTAGCTGCACGATTGTGATCCGTCAATAAAAGGTAGGTAGATATTTAATCAACATCGCACTGGAGCAACACAACGGGCTATTGGCGACGGTCCGGGATCAAACCCGAAGGGAAAGATCCAAGAACACCACGTAACTTTGAACCACGGTCAGATGACGAGGCCACACCTGATCTGGCACCCCACTCTCCAAACTTCCACACCACGCAAGCGTAAGGGCATTTGGGTCCTCGACAGATTTAACGTTCACCAGCCCCCTTTGGACACGACGGTGTGTGATTGGATTCGAATTCACAGCCCTACGATTGCTAATCCGTTACTCTTCCAACCGGGCTACCGCGGCCCCAATAGATTAAAAACTTCATTTTAATATGTGCATCCTCAACACTTGTATCTCTAACTCAGATGGAACTGCCAGTGTTGAAGTTAAAAACTAAAACGATATGGCAAAACATAATTTGAACTAACGAATGCAAAAAAAGTTAAATCTTACTTTGCTTACAACGACCAACAATTGTATGCGTGTGTGTTAAAACTGTTGTCCGGTAAATCCTCTCGACTATCATAAGAATTTGTCCTCATCGATCTAAATTTGAGTATTCAATTTCCCGTTTCCTCTTGCTTAGTCCTAGGTTAATACATACTTTGCTCTTAATCTTTCTGCGAGTCGGGAGGCTTAAACTGTGTACTATTCGTAGACCTTCTAATGAAATAAACGGAGTATATGTGCGCAGCTTCATGCTATTTCTTTCACTCGCTAGATTCGAAGATCTGTCACGAGGTTTTGGGAAAAAGCATGTATCCCTATGTGGGAAAAATTATTGATTGGTTAAAGTGATTATTAAAAACACTAGTCACAGATTCGATTGTTAGTCTACGTGACTTACCTTTCTGAGATCTTACGATAGCAACTCCGTCTATTTCATTAGAAGGTCGATGGTACTATTAGGGGTCATCGTTTCACGATGGCCCCGTACTATTCCATTTACGTCATGTTCGTGTGAAGAAAAATGTCAAATTGAGATTAGCGGGATATAGAACTAGAAAGAGAAATATCTGTTGCGATGTTCTATGATTGAAGTCTGCATTGTCTATCGTGGGAGTGAATTATGAATAGAAACCCATTTACAAAACTTGCACCATTCCGCTTAACTTAGATCGGTTTACCAGTTTCGAATTTAGATTATTACCTATGATTTTAACGCTAGATCGTATAGTTACTTTTAAAAAATTCTAATGGTTGGCTTTTGCTAGATGAGTTTCCGATTCATCACCTCATGGAAAGCTTGAACACTGATGTTTTGGTAACCGTCCGAAAGTGTCTTCCGCGAATTCATTTGCAACGAAGCATCAAGTATAGTTATATTTGTGACATGACCATTTCTGATAAGTTTAAAAGTTTTTTTCCTGGTAAAAAGTTTGAATAAGCATGACAATCACAAAACTTACAACAGAATGACTGTAGACATAACCATCTGGATTAACCACAGGTAAAATGTACCAGTCGAAGTAATCAACCAATTCCTTTACGTCCTCATGGACATCGTACTCGGTGACGAGCTGGAAAATAAAATTTTACTTTTGTGACATGGAGATCTATTGGTAAAAATCTATAAAAAAATTTTCACAATTGGTTTTTCATCCATTCAGGAACCATGGGCGATGTTATAGAGTAGACCAAAAAGTTCGGTCGGTTATTTAAACGCAAATTGTGACGGCCGATGAAAAGTGGATACTTTATAATGACGTGGAACGAAACAGATCGTGGGGCAAGAAAAATGAACTACCATTAAACACCCCAAAGACTGATCTTCATTCAATGAAGGTGATTTATATATAATGGTAATGGAAGGGAATTTTCTGTATACCATGAGAACTGCACCCGCCACAAAGTTTGGGTATGGCGGTCTCCATAAAAACAGCTCGTTCATTTTGATGACTCTGGAGAATGTCTTAATTTCATTTATTTGTGGCGGTTTCATACGGAAGAGTAGATTGCAAGCTTAGGTCTTCTTCCAATAAGAGTAAAAATCATAACAAATATGTATCCAATTTGTCATTAAGTACGCCAATGTGACAAACTTCAGGCCTCTATGGAAAGTGGATAAGATCCGTTTCTACTGCAATTGGTAATCGCATGTTATTGCATGTTATTACCAGTTTTGTGTCGCGAGTAGTTCTCGTAGATAGTACTTATTAGTTCCTTTCGCAAAACTAAACGATTGTTTCAGACAAGTACTGTTTGAAATTAGACCAATTGAAAGCTGCACTCAACGAATTAGTTAACAGGAAAGGCGTAATCTTTCATCATGATAACGCAGTACCGCATGTTTCTTAGGTGACTTGGAAAACTGTGGCAGCTTGGCTGGGAAGTCTTGACCAATGTGGCCGTTTTCACCAGATATAGCACCTTCATATTTCCATTTATTCGATCCTTACAAAATTTTCGTAATGAGAAAACTTTAATTTCTTAAAAGACTGCAAAAGTCACCTGGATCCATAAAGATAAAAAACTATTTCCAATAGTTATTTGGTGCAATGAAAAATGTTGCTTTTTTCGTTTAATCCCCAGAGGAGTGAGTTCACACGCATATATCTGTTCTGCAAACCACGGTCTTCCTGCATGACTTATAACCAGTGTTGACCTTGACCATTACAATCTTTCTTCGAATTTTTAAAATTTAGTCATTTCGTGTGTTGTAGGATAAAAGCAATATTAAGTACACTATGACCCTCATAGAGTTAAAAACCAAACAAACTTTTTGGCCAACCTAATATAATAACAACGTTGATGTGTACATTAGACAACTCAAATGACCTTACTAAAGAGATGAATACTTTCCACATTTTAACCTTTTGGCACTTCTTATTTCTGAATATGAATATAGAATAAAAAGTTTTCCTATGATCTTATTCATATACCATAGTAATGTTATAAAAAAATCAGGACAAAAAAGAGGCAACGCCATTTTGTTTGTTTCAGCTTCTTAGCGCGTTGTTAAGAGTTCTAATTTAAATAAATTTGAAAAAATTTGGAATTATACCTCTACAATTCCTTTTACAAGTAATTGAGAGAAAGTTAGTAAAAAACATTTAAATAAACGTTAAGTAGAAATTCCAATTCTTACACAATAAAAGTCGAACGAATGTTTTGGCCAACCCAATATAAAAACGTTGATGTCTGAATTAAACAACTCAAATTACTTTACTAAAGACATGAATGCTTTTCACATTTTAACTTTTTAGCACTCCTTATTTCTGAATATGATATGTATAGAATAAAAAAATTTCTGTGATCTTATTCATATACCATAGTAATGTTTTAAAGAATTCAGAAAAGAAACAACGCCATTTTGTTTCTGTTTCAGCTTCTTAGCACGTTTTAAAAGTTCTAATTTAAATAAATTTGTAGAACAAATCTGGAGTTATACCTCTACTCTTCCATCTAGAAGTAATTGAGAAAAAGGTTTGAAAAATATAACGTTAATATATTTTTAACGTTAATATAACGAAAAAGTTAATAAAAAATATTTAAATGAACATTAAGTAGAAATTCCAATTCTTAAACAATAAAAGCCGAACGAACTTTTTTGGCCAACCTAATATAAAAATAACGTTGATGTGTAAATTAGACAACTCAAACGACGTTACTAAAAATATGAAAGCTTTTCACATTTTAACCTTTTAGCACTCCTTATTTCTGAATTTGATATGTATAGAATAACAAAAATTGTGATCTTATTCACATGCCATAGTAATGTTATAAAGAATGCAGGAGAAAAGAAATAATGCCATTTTATTTGTTTCAGCTTTTTAGCACTTTTTTAAAATTTCTAATTTAAATAAATTTGAAGAACAAATTTGGAGCTATACCTCTACTCTTCCATCTACAAGTAATTGAGAAAAAGATTTGAAAAAAATTTAATAAACATTAAGTAGAAATTCCAATTCTTACACTATGAGCGATAAATGTAACTGTTGCTGGACTTATCCATTCTCGTGCATGAATACCACCATCGATCCAGATTGCAGGTTTCGAACCATTGAATGTCTGAGAACCAATCTGAAAAACCCATGAGTCGATCAATAATATCACTAGCAACGAGGAATCAATAAGTTGAATAAAATATTTTATAAAAATCAGGATCGTACGGAAAGGGAGGACTCAAGTCAGGGTCCTTTTTTCAGTCATCTTTTTTTCATGGATACCTTTTTACAAGAATATTTTGATTACGGAAATTAAAAAACATTTTACGTGATTTACAAAATGTCTAGTTTTATACATTTTTTTGTTTGAAGCCTTCACAATATTATCACGTAGAAATAAGTATTCGAAAGAATAAATTTTAAAAGGTTTATTAGGAGAAAAGAGAAACACTGCAAAGCATAATAGAAGTGGAATCGGAATAAACATGGATGTGTTGATGTTTTTTGGAGTCCAGGCCCCTACGGGGCCTTAATCTCCGGTATTGAACTTGAAGCTTAACAATCTGAACCTGCCTTGATAGTTAAACTACTGAGAATTAGGGGATAACTATTGAATAATAGAGTTTAAATATTTTCTAATGAGTTAAAATGTTGCTGATTACAGCAACAAGAATTAGAAAAGCAAGAAATAATTACTCATAAAATTAAGAATTTAATTTATTGACAAATTTAGAGTGGAATTTCAGTTACCTTTACGATAAAACTATATGGATTTAGTTATTTGTCTAATGGAAAAGATTTTGCAACTGTTCTATTTTTTTATGTTTGGTTCGTTAGTACCTTCCAAATTGGGCAAGCATGTTATGATTGGTCTTACAAAGTATAAATAGATACGTTTTTTGTTGTCAATTGATAATGTTGAGCTCCGAGAAGTGAGTGGATACAGACTAAGGGACACTTTCCGAATTTTGTCCTGTAAATATTGTATGTATGGCTTCCAGTTAAGTCGAGAGTCTAGGATAAGTTTTAAGTATTTGGTCTGTAAGGACGAAGGGGTGGTTTGTCCGTAGGGTTGTAATTTGGGTAATTTTGTGTGATCTTTACGGTGGAACATGATAGCCGCTGTCTTTTCTATATTAAGTTTTATTTTCCATCTGACAATCCAGGATTCAAGATAGTACATATGGACTTTAAGAACAGCTATGAGAATTTTGTAGTTTTTATTTTGCGTGAAAATTGCAGTTCGAATAATCAATAAAGAACAATCAACGTTGTATGCAAAAGTAAAAATTCTTTGATGTTATAGGATTAGTAGCAAGAAACTTATTGAAAGTTCTGGGTTGCCATAGGTAAAAGTAGGAAATAAAATGTTTAAATTTAAATGAAAAAATAGTAAAGGAAATATATCCTCTGCAATCAAAGTCAAATTTTGAACCTGGGAAACTTCCTGCTATTTATCGTCTGCACAGTTTGCTATTTATTTATCGCCTGCGTGGTAATATATACTCGGTAGAAAGACAAACTATAACTTATATTTTTAAAAATAATTACTTTAATTGCTTTCAGATCATTTCCCTCTGCAGATCTCCCAATTGAAATAATGGATGCAATATTTGGACTCTGTTCAGCCAACTGCTCAAGAAAGCTATGAATCTGAAAATAATGAATACAATATATAAATTATAGGTTTTAGAAAGAGCAATCGGAAAGAAGAAAATTTTAATTTTATGAAGGCTATATTTCAAAACACGAAAGGGGGTGGGGCTCATTCAAGTTAAAGAAACATCTTTTTTATTTATAGTTATATAAACTAATTAATAAAATAAATTACGCTGATATAAATTAAGTTAATCGGTATTATTCATTGATATTTTCTTTTAAAGATAATCTAAATGGCCCAAGACAAACGTACAGAAATTTGGGATTCAGTCAAACAGTTCTAATGAACACAATCACACGTAGAATTGGACACATAATAGAAATAAAATTTTATATTTTGAAAAATAAGTTTGTTTAAAATGATGCAGTTAGTTACCTACCGTCACAATCGCGAAGTCAAAAAAACGTTTTAAATGGAATCTTCTAATAATCTTATGATATTTAATTCGATTCCAACTAGCTGTCAAGTAAAAAAATTGAGTTCCTGTCAACTTTTTGTTTGATGTGCGCACGTAAACCAAATAATTAAAAAAACAAGGAACGTGAATTGAAATCTATTCTATTTGCAGTTTAAGCAACAGTTATAATAATAATGATGGGATTTTTAGTCTAATGAAAGTGATATTTAATAGCAAATGAGGAATTCTTACTTCAAGGAGTCGTCTGTAGCTGGTAAAAAATGGATTTCCGTCTCTTCCAACGAGGAAGGATGGCATGATCATATCCATTCGTTCCTTCATTATATGCCTGTAAATATGACACTGGAACCATTTTAAAACATACTATAATTCACAAATATTTGCTATTTTCAAGAAACAAGAGATTATTCAATTCTTTAAGTGACTATTCAAGAATTTATCATGGTAGAAAAATTCAAAGCTACATTTAAGATGAAATCAAATAGAATTTAGAAAATTTATTATCGAATAATGAACAATGAATATCCAAATGTAATTATAAATATGTGCAACCATAATTGTATAAATTTTATGTAAAGAACTTCAAAAGATTATAATTTTGAAATTCTACTGACCATTAATGATCAATGGGCAAAAAGCACTTGTATCAATTTTTTATAACAATTTTACCGTTCAGAAAACAGGTCGTCTCGGGACAACTCCAGGCACTTGAGAATGTGCGCTGGGGAGGCCCGGTCAGACTGGAATTTAAGGTAAACAGGATGAATCTTGCGACCACAGCTTTGACTTTGTGCGGGTGAATGGACTTATGGATTTGGAGTGGCTTATGGATTTGGCTGGAGCTAGACGTGGAGATAAGCAACAAAACCAACAACGTAGAGAGCTTGTATAAATCAATACATTACCTTTCAACATCAAACATAAGGATAGTTCTTGGTATTTTCTGGTCGATCAGGAACTTTTCGAGGTAGACTATTTTATCCGGAGGCACCATGACGTCAACCGCTTGGTTGACGGATGTTGGAGGTTTCCAGAAATCCAACTAGTAGAACAAAAACTGAAATCTTAGAAACAAAACTACTTGATTGAGGTAAGTTTAGCCTACAAAAATGGTGTATTCAAAGTACATTAACCTCCTGGTGGTTGTCTCGACGAGGTATCTCATCATTAGCAAAACTGACCTTGATCTTGATGGACGAGATATCTCTTCATTAAAATAAAAACTGACCAGACCTTGATTTTGTCATCATAAAATAATCGGCAATATCTTGATAACGAATATCTCCCTTATAAGCAAAATTGTTCTGATCGTGATACACGAGATATCTCATCGAAACTACTTGGAGGGCTAAAGATAATTAATATAATCTATTTAGTTTATTACTTTAGCAACTTAATTATCTATTTATCTCTCAATTACGATCGATATTTAAAAATAAATACAATCTGTTATTAATCTAGAAAAACTGGTCATATCCTGACGGAGATATCTCTTCATTAGAATAAAAACTGACTAGACTTTGATTTCGTCATCTTAAAAAATCGTCAGTATACTGATGACGAGATATATCGTTATTAGAAAAAATAGTCTGATCTTGATGGAGGAAATATCTCGTCAAAACCACATGTAATGTTTACAAATAATTAATATAGTCATTTTATATAGCTTACTACGACTTGTATGATATTGCAATTTGTAATTTCAATGAACAAAAGTGCATTTTACGTGTATCTGATTTTTTATTAGTGATTTACAAATTTATAGAATGATAAAAAGATAATCTTACCTTGAGTTCTTCTCTTTCCATCAGAGATTGAAGACTTTTCATATCGTCATCGTTCATTGGAACCATTCGGAAAACAGAATATCTGTAAAGCACAGAATTGTCAATATAACTTTCGATAGAAAACTCATGAGGGAAATAAACATTGAAGTTTCTACTTGATATTAACTACTGTTATGTTTTCAGATGATTTTCGTGCAATATTTACTCACACCCATTTCCTGTGCCGCGGTAGCACGGTTGGAAGAGTAACGGATTAGCAATCGGAGGGTCATGAGTTCGAAACTAGGTTCAACCAAAGACCGTCGTCGTGTTCGTGGGGCCGTAAATCTGCCGTGGCCTCATGTTGGTGTGGTGTGGAAGTTTGGAGAGTGGGGTGCCAGCTCAGGTGTCATCTGACCATGGTTCGAAATTACGAGGAGTTGTTCTCGGATCGGGATTGATCCGGACCATCACCAATAGCCCGTTGTGTTGTTCCAGAGCGACGTTTATTAACTACCTACCACACCCATAAGAAACTGTAATTACACTTATAAAATTGTTTCATCTGTCAATCATATTTGTAACTGTGAATACAGAAATAAAATATCGTGATTAATGTTAGAAATTGTAAAAGAGAAAATAAATCCAGAGAGAATTGAAAATCGTAAACTAGTAGCACGGCGATGGGGTTGGTTCGTTGGGTTTTTTATGGCGCAAGGGCCATATTTGGCCATGCTGCGTCAAACACAACAGACAGCCAAGTAATAGACATACATAAGCAAGGAAAGTTTTGGGATGCTATATTTATACACAAGGCAAAGAAACGCAAAGGCAAGGACTGACACAGGAGAGAAAATATATTCAAGATGGAATCGAACCTGCGCCGCCTACAACTCGCAGGATAATGAAGGAAGAAAAGAAGTGAAGACCGTTCGTGGTTGGTAAGTAGTTGAATTAACGTCGCACTGGAACAACACAACGGGCTATTGGCGACGCCCGGGATCAATCCCGAAGGGAAATATCCAAGCACAACACCTCGTATTTTTGAACCACGGTCAGATGACGGGGTCACACCTAAGCCTGCACCCCACTCTGCAAACTTTCACACCACACCAACATGCGGTCATTTGAAACCATGACATATTTAACGCACACTAGCTCCACATACACGATGGTCTATGGTTGGATCGAGTTTCGAACTTGCAACCCCAGGTTGCTAATCCACTACTCTACCAACCGTGGACTTGAAGACCATTCGAACCCTTTGGTGAGAATAAAGAACGAAAATATTCGATAGAAAATATTTTTATCATCTACTAAAAGTTAATTAAAAACCTAGTTTGAAATATAACAGCTTGAATTAAATTGTTTGCATACTAATCAGGAATTAGCAGACCAGCGCAGTACTCTGCGCTGGTTAACTTTTTTGATTGTTTACATCTTTGATCGTAAAGTGTTGCTATTCAAATTTCATATCTTATTTTAATCTTATCAATATAAATATAGCATCCATAACTAAATCAAATAGAATTATATGAAAATATATAACAGCATTTCGTTTACTTTTATTTGCGTCAATTCTTATTTTCAATGAAAAGCGTGGCAAAAATCACACCTTAGTCATATTACCGCAATTAAATTCTGAACGTCTACTTCAATTTTCATCTCATTCCTTTGTCAAGGCGATTCGGCATTTTTTTTACTCTAAATCTATTTTCGCTCATATTTTCTGTTCTGTGCTGATTTCTATCTTTCAGATTTCTCATTGCTTGCAAAAGTTGAATGGTTGGTTGTTTTGGGGTTTTATGGCGCAAGGGCCATAAAATCAAAAACAAAATCCAAGTGCTTGATTGTATTTGGCCAAGCTGCGCCAAACACAAGACAACTTCTAGTAAAAAATGTCGTGAAACGGGAAAAATAGGGATTGAAGAACATAGTAGTGGGATGGAAGCAGAAAATGATCGCTTGGGTATCCCAGGAGCGAGAGCCCCGTGTTTACTAAAGTCAGTAAACTCCATGGGGAAATAAAAAATCACTCGGGTACCTCGGGTCCTTGAAGCCTGTTCACACCTAAAGGGAACGTGCCCCTGAGGGCTGCTTGTAAAGGAATTACACTGAATAACTCATAGTTATTATCTACAAACAAAACTTGTTCAGTTCTCCGACAGGAAAATTTAAATAAAAACATCTGTTTCCAGAGTCTCCTATAACTATTTCGTATAATTCGCAAACGTAGGAAAAACAATTCATGGACAAATGACTTACCCCGCATAATGCTTCTGATTATCACCTGTTGCATAATTAGTACACTGGAGTTGATGAATCCACATCAACCCCACGAGCACGATCCAAACATGCTCCTTCATTCCTTTGTCTCGTGCTGTGAAGATGCAACTAAAAAGTTTCCCACTACAAATGAAGAGAAAATGCAGCTTTAATTTCTCTACGACTCTTTCTACTTTTCTTCTATAAAAAGAATAAAAATAAAATGTTTTCATACACAGGGCGATGACTGAAGTGCATACTGGGTTAAGTCAGAATATGAATAACCAATAGCGGTAGCTACTATTTTGTTTCAGAGTGTAAAGTTTAAAAGTTCATTTTTGCAATGATGTTTTGAACTCTCTGTTTCGCAAAAAGTCTTCGTATCTCACATTTGGTTTAAAGTAAGCCATTATTGTAATCAAAAAGGTGACACTTTATCAAAGTCTACAAGTTCATATTTTATTCCTCTCAATCATTAAGCTTTAAAAGAAGTTTATACTTCTACATCTATATAGGTAGTTTCCACGCGCATAATCATTATTTTTCATAAAAACAATTTGTAACACTTAAAATGTAATTTGTTTGTTGCTGCTTTATTCTTTAATAACTGGTATCTTTCCCCAATAAGATACTTAAGTATTTTATTTTTTTATCTGCGTAGATAAATATAACCTTATTTATATTTGTCATCTCCAAAGCATTAATTTACGTCATTAAATCGATTTCTAGCTGCAGTATATAGAGCACGTCTTTTGAAGCGAACTGTTGATCATGTTCATTGCTACCTCTATGTTTCATATCATTAACCGATTCCCCTCGGCTGCACATCTTTAGGTGTGTACAGGCTTCACGAACCTGAAGTACACTAGTGATCTATTCTTTTCCCATGAGACTTTCTGCCTTTGGTAAACACGAGGATCGAGATCTCAGGATGCCCAAGCGATCTTTTCCTTTCTTCTCTCCATCCTCACTTTTCACAATTACTTGACATTGTCTGTTTTGTGTTTGGCGTAGCTTGCCCAAATATGGCCCTTGCGTCATGAAAACCAAAACCAACCAACCATTAACAGATTAGCCCATCAGGTGGTTTACTTTCTTCAAGTAAATGCGGCCAAGATACCGTAGTGATTTATTCTTTCTTTAGTTTTACCCTCGCCTTTTCATACGCCCTCTTTTTCTCACTTGTCTGTTATCTGTTCTGTTTTATTTTGCGTTTGTTCATTATTAAATCTCGTGCCATAAAACCCAACCAACCGTTGTCTATTAACCATGATACCATAATTCACCAAAGTGATTTTTTGTAGAGCCTCATCTTTGAGCAAGTGAGCTCAAGA
Source organism: Meta bourneti (assembly GCA_933210815.1). Taxonomy (NCBI): domain Eukaryota; kingdom Metazoa; phylum Arthropoda; class Arachnida; order Araneae; family Tetragnathidae; genus Meta; species Meta bourneti. Next base: position 20,438,879 of record OW119928.1, read on the forward strand.
AGTCACATCTATCCTTTCTCATTTTTCTAAATCTGGTGAAACATTAACTACATTTGCTCTTGCAACAGATATGGTTAGACCATGATTAAATTTATGACTCTTTACACCAAAACTTTGCGACATCGTAAGACATTCTTTTATTTATTCTGTAATCATACCCAGGATCCCCAACATGGGTAGGGGGATAAACAGCTGTAAGATGACATTTTCTCCAGCATCAAACTTATTAAATTATTTTTATCAATTTATTATTATTTTAAATTAGCTTTTAAAAAGCCATTTTTATAAGCTAACTAGCAAAATTATCCGACCTCACTCGGTTGAATTGGTTAACTATAGATTGAAAGTGACCAGAAGTAATTAATCACTTTCCTCTCGTAGAAAAATACCAAATTATTTAAGTGTAAAATAATTTTTCAACACCTTTTCGATATTTTTATAATTTCTGCCAACCTACGTTGGACACAAATCCTATACATACATATCCATCCATGCAATACATTTCACATGTATAGCACCTCTGCTAAAGGTACAAACTGGCGAAAGGTGACAGATACAAAATACGATTTTGAGGGAAGATTAGGAATTCCCTTTCTTAAGTTCTTTTCCTGTACGAATTGCACAGCTCAATTCATAAAAATGACGAATCTATGGTGAATACTCTCGCACTTATAAATTACTTGCCAATGTTTGTGGCACTCTTTTCGAATTTTGCTATCATTAAGGGAAAGATGACAATTTAATTTGATAAGATATTTATCACCAAGTTTATTTTAAAAAAAACTTTTTTCTTGAAAATTCAGTTTTGTGACACGTGCAATAATAAAAGAACTTGTTTTAAAATTGAATGTCTTCGGTACAGACAAAGAAAAGGTAATCTATTACAATTTTTTTAAATGGTTGATGGCGGGGGAGAGAAAGGTAAATTCGAGTCAATAATTACAAAGAATTTAATAAAGTTACTTAAAAGGCATACATGTACATTGCACGAATGTCAAAACAGAAGTCCTTTAAGCTGCATCCATGGCGAGTGGAGTGAGCATTATTCTAGCAGCCGAGATCGAATGAAATTTTATCCCCCTTGCAAAATCAACGCTGTTCCTTTTTTAACAACCTATTGCCGGAACCCTAACAGGAAAGATATCGTTCAGATACAAAGTCGAACTCATATTCTGATTCAAACTCATTCTCAGAACTGATGTTCTGATTTCAGCTCATTAGCTGAGCCTAATCATAAAAGTATGTGCAAACGATTTTAACGAAATAAATTAAATCAAAATTAAACTAATTGTGCGTTCCAACAATGGTAAATCGATTTGACAGCGTTTCTTCTAAAGAAAATCATTGTTTTAAACAAACTTTACTGATATAAGTTGCTTAAATATTCGATATTAGCTTCAATTCTTAAAATAAGCCACCTTGACCTCCTGTCGCTATGACAAAGAATTTATAATACCTCAAAAGTCTAGTTCGGATTTTTTTTAACGTTAACGTTCTTTCAATAATGGCAAAATTCCACTTAAAATTTGCTTTAACATGCCCCTTTAAATCAAATACTTTGCGGTGGTGTTGCTTGTGATGAAAAGGAAATACAATTGATTAAAATAATAAATATTTAAAAAATAAAAATAAAATTGCCACAACTTACAACTAAAAATTAGGCAAAATTTAAAAATGCGAAATCAATTCCGAACGAAAAAAAATAGAAAATATAACTGCACGCGGCAAACGAACACGAATTTCCATTTCGTTGCAAAATATCGTCTGTCCCAAATATTCGGAAATAGTTTATGTATCGCAAAGAAAATAAATAAGGTTCAAAATACAAAAGTATTAGAATTTAAATTCCGTAAAAATATAATTTTGGAAAAATAATTGATTTTTCAGCAGTACTGGTAAATCAATTCAAGTAATTGTAATGCTCAATATACCCTTCCAGCTGCTCCAAAACTAACAAATTATGGTTGATTTAAGTATAGTTACTCAGTTGTTTTAGCATGAAAGTAGCCTAAATATGAAAACAAAGAAATATCAAATAATGTATTCACTTAACTTAAATATAATGTATCAAATGTAGAACATTGCATTAAAATTTGTTGAATAAATTTTATATGATACTTGTATAAACACACAGACACAAAACCGAACATAGAACGGGAAGACGGACTGACAGACTTACGCAACCAAGTTCAGTCACTAAATGAATGTAAGTATACACAGTATGCAAAGTTTCATGAAAATATATTCAACGTTCGGACGTAGTACGGGCACACACATACAGACAGATGGACAGGATACTAAACGGATATAAAACTTGAAATGGGTCGAAAATATTAAATGTACAAACACTTCATTTTTATTTACATAGATACTAATAAGCCTTTATAATTAATTGGTTGTTTTTTATGTCGCATGCAGGGCCATTCCAGACTAGTGTGTAGTTTACTGGACGTGCATTTGCACGTAGTCGGAAAAAGTAAGGACAACCAAAAGAGTGGCACAGCATGCTTCCAACTAAAAACACTTATCCAGCAATATATTTTCAGTGGTTATCAATTTTAAACTCAGTAGTTCTTTGTAGGTTTTTGCGGTAGTAATCAAAGATTCTCATGAATCTGCATTTATATGTTCTTAATTGATATTAGCTTAATATATTTTTATCAAAAAACAGTCATCAAGGGTACAGATGTATCCAGGGCCCTCGGGGCTACCGAAATTCCTCTCAAAATTATTATAGAATCGAATAAATATGAAATAAAAATTATGAAGCTAGTTATATAAGAGGAAATTAAAGTTTCGTGAATCGTACAGGGAAAATAAACATCTAAACACTGACCTGTAAACAGTCGAACAAATTAAACATAAAGCTCATTTAACATTACGGTTGTGTATGGATTCTCTTACACCATTTTCGTTCTATGCCGGTAGTGAAACCTCTCTCCTCTACCCGCCTAGAATAATGATTGGTCCTGTGGGACAGGTTCTTATTTTTCGAAAGTAGGCACTTTTCACTGCAGAGTAGTGTCATTAACAGCGATTTCCAAAGGGTGTGCTTGGAGTCTGGTTGGCAATGACACCCTACGTGCGTCAGGACTGATGACCGATAAGGAATGTCAGCACCTTATGCAAACATATATGGTAACTCGGAAGAAAAGGAAGCTTTTGTCAGGTGGTTTTTATGACTTCGTTCAAGTCTCGCCCGCTTAGAGGTTCAAATCTCGTTTTTCTTCGAGTTCGTTTTGAGATTCCAAGTGCTTTGGGAAGGTACGATAGAAAGACGGATTTTGTTAATTATAATCGCTGATGCACAGCACTAATCAAGTTCTAAAACCTGGTTTCTGAAAATTTACTTTTTAATTTGGTATTACTATAGAAGTTACGTAAAAAATATGTAAATATTTGAGATGATTTAAGTCTCCGCAGTTGAAATTATTTTAAGCTGGTTGGGATTTATGGCACAAAGGTCCTATTTGACCAAGCTGCACCAAACGCAAGCCAAACAACGCAAAGTAATGGACATACACGCAAGGTAATGGTAATTGGTAATGGTAATTGGTAATGGTAATTCGTAATGGTAATTCGTAATGGTAATTGGTAATGGTAATTGGTAATGGTAATTGGTAATGGTAATTAGTTAATGTCGCACTGGAGCAACACAACTGGCTATTGGTGACGTCCCGCGATCAATACCCAAGGCAAAGATCCGAGGACAACACCATGTAATTTTGAACCACGGTGTGACATCTTAGCGCCTAGGAGTCTAGAATGGCCGGCTGCAGACCCGGAAGTTTCCTGTTAAAAAGTCCTTCAATACTGCGCTTGCGCATGTGAGGAGAATGAGAAACAGTTAGCTCACGGACTCCGTCTAGTTGAGACGTCTTCGTAGCAATTCGTAAATTTTAATATGAAAATAAGCATTTTTGTTTCGCGCGTCCATTGTAAACCCATTGTTTTGTCTGTGTTAAAATAAATGTTATTTTTTAATGTCCAACAAAAGTTCGGATTAATTCATCACAGACTAGAGTTTTGGTGTCAGAAGTGGGATGGAAGCAAGAAAGCAGGAAATGCAGGTAGGCCCACCCTTGTATTAAATTAAATTTATTAAGGTTCTGGCTTACCGGAATTAGTGAGGCAAAGAGCCTAAATAGTTTTGGTTAAAAAAAAAAAAAGAAATGACTACATATCCAATTTTATTTTGTGGTTATTTAAATTTTGTCTTTATGAAAGTTAATAGAAGTTGATGATAAAGTGAATTTGCATGTTCTACTAAGTAGATATTATCAAGTTGATAAAGTCACGGCCAAAAAGTGCCAAATCGAAAGTGAACGAAAATTTAAATTTCGTTTTGATTTTACTGAAATTTTGTGTTTTGTGCATTTAATGATTTGAAAAGAATCAGATAATTTGAATTACATATGGTAATTACGCATTAGTAAAAGAAAAATAATATTTAATTGCAACTATATATATTGCATCTTGTGTATTGTATATGCTACGATATAGTTTAAGATTCTGTTATTATATTTGAGAATTGTGTTTGATATTAAATCTTATCTAGTATTTGAAGCATATTTGGCATTGAATATATTTTGTGAATCATATAGTTATTAGAAAATATTGGTAACTATATTTATGATAACAAAATTGGATTGTTTACTAATAAGTTATTCATCGATCATGGCTTTTCTTTCTCGTGGGAGAAAAGAAGACCTCCTCGAACTCGCAGATGAATTTTGTGAAAAGGTATCGGATAATTGTAAACTGGTTGAGATAAGGAAAATTAACCTAAACAGTGAACACTATGAAGAAGAGGAAGTTAAAATTTCTTTAACTCGTATTATGGAAGATAGGATAAAGAGAGAGAAAGAAGCAAAAGAAAAAGAAGAAATTGCCAGACGAGAAGAAAAAGAAGAAATTGCCAGACAAGAAGCAAAAGAAGAAATTGCCAGACAAGAAGCAAAAGAAGAAATTGCCAGACAAGAAGCAAAAGAAGAAATTGCCAGACAAGAAGCAAAAGAAGAAATTGCCAGACAAGAAGCAAAAGAAAGGGAAGACCGTAATATTCGAATGGAAGAAATAGCTTTAGAGAAGAAAAAGCTAGAAATGCAAGCTGCAAGTGAGCTAGGACTATCTAATAGAGAACGGATGCCAAATCATAAAATTGAGCTCATCAAAATTACCCCGAAATTTGAGGAAAAGAAAGATGAAATGGGTCTATATTTAATAAATTTTGAAAGAAGAGCTGAGATGGCAGGTGTGCCTAAAGAAGATTGGGTGCCGTATTTACTAGGCGTATTGCCTTCGGAAATTTCGAGCATGATGGCTAGAGAATCGCCTGAAGATGCAAAGAATTACGAATATGTGAAAGATATTATTCTTCAGAGGTATAAAATGAGTCCTGAGAAATTGAAGCAGATGTTTTACCGTCATCAAAAAGTCCCGGATAAAACATGGAGGAATTACGCTCATGAACTTACAAGCTACTATGATGAATGGGTTTCTGATTTGGAAATCAAAACTTTTAAAGAACTCAGAGACTTGCATATCACTGAGCAGATTAAAAGACGAGTGCCGTCTGAAGTAAAAGAACATTTTCTGGAGGAGTGGATGGACTTAAATTCTCCGCTAGAATTAGCTAAAAAAATAGATCAATTTGAAAGCTTGAAGGAGAGTCTTACACCCAGAAATACTAAAGGTTCCCAGAATACAGAGGGTATCAAGAAAACACACGTTGGTTTTCATAAGTTTGAGGGAGAAAACAAACCCTTTGGGAAAACAGAAGTAAACAGAGAAGATTATAAAGAGAAAAATTTTGAACAAAGAAAGCAACTTCAATGTTATGAATGCAATTCCTATGATCATCTTAGACCTCAATGTCCTAAGTTGAAGAAAACTGAAATCATAGCTGCTAACGAAATTATGGGAAAGGGAATAATAGATTTTATGTCTCCCTACATTAGTGTCGGAACTGTAAATGGATCTCAGATTTCTATCTTACGAGACACAGGATCCAGCATAGATCTAATTCCTAGGAAGTTTGTTAAGCCACACATGTATACGGGTGAACATGTATGGGTAACATCTCCTTTAGCGGACAACCCTATTTGCTTGCCTATAGCGGAAGTAAATTTAGTGTGTGAGTTGGGTCATGTTATAACCAAAGCTGCTGTCAAGGATAACTTCCTAGATAAAGAACGCTACTTACTAAGCAACAAGACCGTTGTACTTATAGAAGATATGAAAAAAGACAAAGACTCTGATATTGAAGTAAAAGACTCTGCAACGCCCAAGTGCCAAAGTTCTCCATATTTAAATGAAACATCGAAAAACGACTGCCCTTGTAACAGTAACCGTTTTAGTTCTAGCAGTGTTACTCCTAAAGAGACTGGAATCGTTGAAAATTTGTTACGTTCATATGGTTTTATACAATGTTGCGAAAGACAAGCAATATATTTTTTTCACTACAGTCAATTTTCTGGAAATATTGATAATTTAAAACGTGGTGATGCAGTTGAATTTAAAATTACTCATAATCGTCGTACTGGAAAACCAATTGCTAGTTCTGTTTGTAAAATAATGTGTAAAGAGACAGTTTCTGGATTTGAAACCACTGAAAAAAAGGAAAATACTGAAGGTAAAGTTGCTTATGAAAATAATGGCGAACGGCCCTATTCTGCTGAAAATGTTGATGGTAATGTAGATTTTCATCCTCCTAAAAAGATCACTTTTAGTATTCCTATTGACAAAAATACAAGAAACTTTAGACCTTGTAAAATGCGTTCGGAACAGCCCTTACCTGTGAGATACCGTGGTGTTATCTGTGCTCTTAAAGGAACATTTGGTTTTATTAAAAGGGGTGATGTAAAGGATATGTTTTTCCACTCTAGTGAATGCAAAGTGTTCAAAAATCTTAATCTTGGCGATGATGTTGAATTTGGAATACAGACTCGAAATAAGGAAGTTGCTGTAAGTGTAACTAAATTGCCCTTAGGGACAGTGATATTTGAGGACGTTGAAACTGAAAGTTCGGTTGGTGAAATAACTGAATGCTTAGACAAATCTAAAAGTCGTTTGAAGAAAGCATAAAAGTTACGAGACAAAGTTGAATTTACTGTGATCCAGGATTACGAGGTAGTCCATAGAAAGGGAAAACAGCATATAAACGCTGACAGTTTAAGTCGTACGCCTCACGTACAAAACTAAATTACTATTGTTTGTATTTGTGATGTCTTGCATATATAAAAATACTTTATTCCTAGTGTACATTGATACATTTACATTGCAAAAAGTGTTAAATTTGAATTGAAAATCTAAATATTTTGAAATTGAATTTCTTCTTTGATGATTATCACTGAGCAAAATTTTGATTATACTTTGTTAAAATTATATGTTTTTTTTTTAATTTAGAGTAGGCGGTACGGCCAGGATCTTAAGGGTGTATGGTCTACTTGCATATTGCTTTGGGCATGAGTTGTTGCCTTCGCGAAAATTCTGTTGCTGCTGTTTTGTATCTTTTTTGCAGGTGTCTGTCTCTGCAGAAAAAGAATCTTGAGGAGGGAGGAAATAGACTGTGACATCTTAGCGCCTAGGAGTCTAGAATGGCCGGCTGCAGACCCGGAAGTTTCCTGTTAAAAAGTCCTTCAATACTGCGCTTGCGCATGTGAGGAGAATGAGAAACAGTTAGCTCACGGACTCCGTCTAGTTGAGACGTCTTCGTAGCAATTCGTAAATTTTAATATGAAAATAAGCATTTTTGTTTCGCGCGTCCATTGTAAACCCATTGTTTTGTCTGTGTTAAAATAAATGTTATTTTTTAATGTCCAACAAAAGTTCGGATTAATTCATCACAACGGTCAGATGATGAAGTTAGCACCTGAATTGGCACCTCATTGTCCAAACTTCCACACCACGCCAACGTGAGGGTATTTGAGGCCACGACAGATTTAACGTGCACCAGCCCCACGAACACGACGGTCTTTGGTTGAACCTGGTACTCGCAACCCTCCGGTTGCTAATCCGTTACTCTTCCAACCGGGCGACAGAGGCACTCATACAAACAAGGAAAGTTTTACAGACAAAGGGAGAGAAATACAACAAAGGTAAGTTACCAGAATCGGATCTGCGCAGTCCACAACTCGCAGGTTGCTAACGCAGTGGGCCAAGTCACTGAGCCACGATGGATCCGGGGTTACTATTGCATAAGGGGAATTACCCCTTTAACGTCTTTAAGGGGGTTCGTGAATAATAAAAATAATGGAATAATAATAATTTTCTTATGTTGAAATTAAAGCATAGTTAGCAGACCCGCTTATAGCATCTGCGCAAAAGTTTCTTAATTGTTTATATCCTTTAAAAGGCGGTATTTTTAATCGTATTTGATATCCAATTTACATCAATTTATGACGAATATAAGCATACATCGTATGCACATTTCAATCGGATGAATTAAAATTAATCAAAAGTATAAAGCAGGTATACTGAAACTTCGATTAACCGTCAGGGTCGGGACCGGGACGGTTAATCAAATAGACGGATAACAGAAAAACCTTAAACAACCCATCCCCATCCATTACATATGAACGAATGATAAAAAATGTTTTATGAATGATAAAAAATATTTTATGAATGATAAAAAATATTTTATGAATGATAAAAAATGTTTTATGAATGATATAAAACGTTTACGAACTGGAAATACACTGTACATGTATTTTATTTTACAGAAACACAATATACAATTTACATTAAGTACAGTATAGTATATATGTACATATTGTTACATGAACTTACGCTCTAGACGTACATACATATGCAAATTTTAAAATAGTCTGTCATTTTCTTTTGTTTCTTCGAGGCTCGTGCTTTCTGAGCTGCACACACGATGTTCCGTACTTTAAGTAGAAGTACAGTATGTATGAGAACAGTATGTGTGTGTGTATGCATGTGTGTGTGTGCGTACTGATAACTTTTAATATTTAATTAATTAACTTTTAATAAAACGGACCGACGGTTAACAGAAACTGACGGTTAAAAGAGTGTCGGTTAACCGTTCACTGTATTTCATCAATTACTTTCTAGTGACCGTGGTAGCCCTGTTGGAAGAGTGAGTAGTGAATCAGCAACCTGAGTGTTGCGAGTTCGATGCTAGGTCTGACTAAAGACCGTCATGTACGTGGGGGCTGGTGCAGGTTATTAAATCTGTCGTGGCCTCAAATGTCCTAACGTTGGCGTGGTATGGAAGTTAGAGGGGTGCCATCTCGGATGTTCTCGTTCGTCATCCGACCGTGGCTCGAAATGACGGTGTTGTCCTTGATCTTTCCCTTCGGGATTGATCCCGGACTATCGCCAATAGCCCGCTGTGGTGCTCCAGTGCGACGTTAGTTCAATTACCTCCTATCTACCATACAGCAATTTACTGTCCCATATGGGACAAACACATTCAGATTTCAGTCATGAGAATGGTTGTATATCTTTTACTATTCTTTACTGATCAAAATACTTTTTTGAACTTAAACTACCTTTCTTTCAAGTACGATTGTCTCAAATGTTTGGGAATTTCTGTCATTTTTCTCTGTACAATAAAAGCTAATATAAAGTCAGCACGTATAGGACATTTCAATGTGACCAAAGATGTCCTTTTCGTGACAGACATCTACTGAAAAAGTACACACCTCAGTCATGTTACCATAATTAGCTTCTGACCGTTCACGTCAATTGCATCCCATTCCCTTGTCTAAAGATGAATCGATATTTTTTGACCAAACCTATTTTTGCGTTTACTTACATTTTCTTTCCAGCGATGATTTCTCTCATCGCCTTATGTAATTTAGACTGCTCAAGAATTGTAATAGAGCGTCGAGCTTTTCCGTGTAGTTTTAGAAATACTATGCATAGCTCAAATCAAGCATATGGTTCAAAATTACGTGGTGTTGTCCTCGGATCTTTCCCTTTGGGATTGATCCCGGACCGTCACCAATAGCCCATTGTGTTGCTCCAGTGTGACGTTAATTGAAATACCCCCCCCCCCCCAAATCAAGCATATTGAAACTAAGCGGCAAAATTGGCGAATGAATCCCGTAATGGTCAATTTTATATTGATTATATCCTTGTTACCATTCTCCAATATACAAATACTAATGTCTATAGATTATCCAATGGGGGGGGGGGGTATTTCAATGAACGTCACACTGGAGCAACACAACGGGCTATTGGTGACGGTCCGGGATCAAACCCAAAGATTATCCAATGGTGAACTTCACAATTGGATACACATTCAAGTAATAATCTATTGTCTTGTCTCATTCAAGACAATTGTATGGATCTATTGTCATGATTTGAATGAGACTGAAGGTAATTCAACTACCTCCCTGTGGCAAGTCGAGTTATAGGGTTAAAGGGTAGGTAGTTAATTAACGTCGCACTGAAGCAACCCGACGGGCTATTGGTGGCGGTCCGGGATCAATCCCGAAGGGAAAGGTCCGAGACTTAACATGCACCAGCCCCGTGTACACGACGGTCTTTGGCTGTACCGAGTTTCGAATTCGCAACCCTCTCACAACTGGACTACCGTGTGAACCAAGGTCAGATGACGAGGTGAACGTCTGAGCTGGCACTCCACTTTCCAAATTTCCACGCCAACGCCAACGTGGGGACATTTGAGGCCACGACAGATTGCACGTGTACCAGCCCCCATGTACACGACGGTTTTTAGTTGGATCGAGATTTGAACTCACAACCCTCCGGTAGTTAATCCGTTACTATTCCAACTGGGCTATCGTGGCCCTAGGACTAAAATGGGTATTAAGGTATCGAAAATGCAATTCTTTAACTACAAAAAGGATTAAATCAGAGTTGGGCAACAATCAACTGTATTTTGATCCCAGTAAGAGTTTGATTGAAAATTTATTCTTCATATTTACTCCCCATAATACGGGCCCCGGTTTGAAGAGTAACGGATTAGCAACCGGAGGATCGCGAGTTCGAATCCAACCAAACACCGTCGTGTAGAAAGGGGGCTGATGCACGTTAAATCTATCGTGGCCTCAAATGTCCTCACGTTGGGGTCGTGTGGCAGTTTGGAGAGTGGGGTGCCAGCTCGGGTGTTGCCTCGTCATCTGACCGTGGTTCAAAATTACGTGGTGTTGTCCTCGGATCTTTCCCTTCGGATTTGATCCCGGGCCGTCGCCGATAGCCTGTCGTGTTGCCCCCCTCCCCAGTGCGGCGTCAATTAAAATACCTACCTTCCCCCAATGAAACAAAAAAGGAATGACGTAAAGGTTCACAGAACAGGAGAACATGCTTTCTATCACGTCCGCCACGCCAGTTTCATCATGCCCCCATTTCGAACACAACCGCAAATTTGCATCTTACGTGAACCGGATCGAATAGGCATAACAGGTAGCACACATTAAAAAAGCACTCCAGACTAATGATGTATTTCAAGACCAAACTGGCCGTTTACATAACCATTCTCTTTCAAGAAACGGGCGTTCTTGCATCAGAACCACGAGAATTTCTGTGGGGCATAGAATATTGCATCATACAACGACGATCGAACACCCAACTCTGTGGAAAAGGGCAGTTACGAGTGAAAGCACTTCAATCCTGTTGCATACTGCGCTTGCTGCTGAGCACAAAGTTTATTGGAATTATCCCTAAAATTTTCCCTAAGGGAAAAGTTCTCAAGAGTTTTGAGATATAAATAATTTATTCCTTTTTTGACCGGTATTAGACGCTTTTATCAGAGTAGACGCGTTCCTCACGCTTTTTCTGTTACATTATTTGAAGGGCGCTTGTCCTCTATTGTGGAATTTTTAAGTGAAGCTTTTTAATTGAAGATGAGTCGACCTAAGATTTTCGTGACCAGGCCTAGTGTACCCAAAGAGGGACTTGACTTGCTGAAGGAAAAGTAAGTTCTGTTTTCCAGATAATTTATTCGAATTTTTGAAAGTATTTCATCTGCATTTAAAAAACATACTTTTTAACTGAATAATAGTTGGATCTTCGAATTACATTGCTGCGAAACTTCTAAACAAAGATAACATTGCATTGAATTTTTCCATTTCTTACTACGTAAATGAAAACGTTTGAAATATTTAAGAATGAAATCAAATTTCTTCTATCGTACACATAATCTCATATTTTTAATATTTAAAATTAATTGGTATTTCAATTAATGCTCGCATGGAATCAAATGGGTCTTGTTACATAAATATGTAACTAGTTTGAAATATCCAAGGATGAAATATGACTATTGGAATATTTAATTCTCATCAGTATTTTTCATGTCTTATCTATTATCTTGAATTTTTAATTCTTAAATATTATACATTTATTGGATTGTATTCGATTTGTGTTTGGCGCAGCTTGTCCGCTTTTGGACCTTGCGCCATAAAACCCAACATCCAATCCAAGGCTGAAATAAAATCTTCTATATTGTATATCGAAACTATGTATGTTGTATATTGTATTGTGAGACGTACCTTATCAAAATTTTCAAGAATGATCTTCAGACTGATATCGCCGGTCTGCATAAAGGTAAGATTTCTTAAAACGCCTACAATTACTGAGCTTAACTCGACTTAGTGGAATTTTCCTCTTTGATTTACTCAACCGTTTTTTACTTTATTTAACTCGTAAACCGACGATATACGATCGAATGCTAACATTAAAATGTCTATTTAAACTCGCTTATGGTATAAATTAATCTTAAAATGAACAGATACAGAAAAATGGAAATTCAAAATTTCGGCTGTGCCTATATTGATCAGAATATTTAATTGTCACTGGGGCATGTGCCTTATTGATGATTAGCCGAGTTGGCTACAGTTTATTGCTGAAGACTGATTTTTTTTTTTTGTGTGGCGAAAAATACTTTTAATGCTCGTAATTACTTCTAAATATTTATAAAGTATGTTTTAAAAATGAACTAAAATTTCTCTAGTTAACTTCATGAGAAATCCGCCATGGTACTGTGTACATAACTTGTACCCCTGAGGGCACCTGCAATACGGGCCCTGTACCATCTCCTTCAGGTGTGGACGGGCCTCGGGGTTTCCTATCTTCAGTAAACAAGAGATCGCGGTACTACGATTTTTTTCTTGAGTTGCTTGAAGTTGTCTCTTGTTTTTGCCTGTGTTTGGCCCAACTTTGGCCAAATGGCCCTTGCGCCATAAAACCTCAACCAACCCGTATTCCAGGTATAGAGGGAATGGGGTGCTGGGATGGACTTGGATATGGCCAGAAAAAATTTGAACCAGTCATTTATAAAATGCATTCAGTAAAGAATAAAAAACAGCTTGAATTGTGAGAGTAACGTTTTGAGAATTAGAAATGCAACAATTTAAAACATTACTGTCGTAACTAATAGATAGCAGGTAACTAAAATTCAAAATTTTGGGTTGCGAGAGAACATGCATATGAATCTGAGTATTTGGATCTTGCGTTTCTGTCGTCATCCGACTGGTTCAAAATTACGTGGTGTTGTCCTCTGATCTTTCCCTTTGGGAATGTCCACGGACAGTCACCTTGTATTGCTCCAGTGTGACGTTAATTAAAATATCTACCTTAAGTTTCTGTTTTTAACAAATTATTGCTCCAGAGCAATTCATTTGAAATGGTAATTGTTTTTGAGCAAGGAGGCTCGTTGTGGTTTGCACGTGGGCAGTCAATGTTCCAGAAAAAGTCTTGGGCTAGTCCGGCACTGCTAGAAAGCGTCGGGTGTCTAGCCGCTCTAACCTTTTATTGAAATGATCATCTGATTATGTTGTACTTCAATTTTAGTGGATTAGCATTTTGCGATAAAGCAATGCACATCATATTTTAATTCTAAGAAAATAAAGGCTTCATTTTTTTACATTAATGCCAACTTTTTTTTATAGTATTTTTTTTATTTCATCGCGATTTTAGTAAAACTAAAACATGAAAAATGCTCATCTTTTACCTTTGAAGCGGTTTCTATCATTTTATATCGCAGCTTATCCTTTTTTTTTTTTTTTGGACCTTGCGCCATAAAACCCAACAATCAATCTATCATTTTATATCACCCAAATCGAATTCTGCATTTTGACGATATTGTGGTGCTATTTATATGAATAAAAATCTTTCGCGTGCCAAGTTTACTGGAATTAAAGACTAAGCAAAAGGTAATCGAAGCCCAAGCTAAGTATAACCAAGTCGTACCCATGCTCAAGGCTCTCAAACTTTGTTAGCTGCAACTGGGTCAATTTTACTGAAGGCGTCTCCAAAATACTCTAAGCGTTCGGTTCTAAAAAGTAGCAGCAAAGAAATCCTTTAGAATTTGAAATTTTTAATCCTGATGATCGTCTTTGCGAGATATATAGGCACTAGAAAAACCATTCGCAGATGTTGATGAACGATATATCTCGTCGTTAGAAGAGATCTGACCAGATCTTGATCTCGTCGTATAAAAAATAGCCAATATCTTGACGATACATCTCGTTATTAGTAAAATTGGTCAGTTTTATGGACGATCGTCGAAACCACTTGGAGGGTTAACACACATCCCTAAAAATTTTTAAAGACAACTCGGATAATCTCTTGATAAAATAGAGCTTCTCTGTACTTGTAGCGTATCCGCAATGCTTGATATTAAAATAAGATTTTAAGAATTTCTTTGCTTGGGATGCTTTACTTTTAACAGGCAATTGAATTGAATCAATCGAGGGCATTCAATACTTCATATTTCAGAAATATGTAAGCAAAAACTAGTGTTTGAATTAAAACGATGCATCACTCCTGCAATTCAAAACGGAAAAATTGCTTTCAAACACGTAAAACACCAGCTCGCTAGAAGTTTGAGAAACACTACTAGAAGATAGCTGGTCTCTGAACAAAACTCGGTTTGTTTGTCTGTCCGTGAATTTTAATCGCTGCTATAAAAAGGCCCTTTCTAATAAAGTCTGGCATTCTTCTTGCCTGAAGTAAACAGCGATAAGAGCCCATACGAAGGTCTCCTAAGATAGCTGAGAATTCGAGGAGGTACAGAGTGCTCAGTTTGTAAGCATAGATTACGGATTTGGTTTATTAACTTTATTAAAAGAAATGAAAGTTCATTTCGGTTATGAGATGTTCAGGATTGGAAGTTTATCGAATTCGATTAGCTTTATCTGAGTTATCACAAATACCGCAGATTGGACTTGTGGATTGAAATGGTCGTGTGAAGGAACTGTTGAGTCAAATATGGTGATGCTTTTTACCAAGAGGTTTTTTTTTTGCAGAGAAATTTCGAAAATGAAATCGATTTTGAAAAATTTCTTAACATTACATTTATCAAACGCGCTTATTTAGTAAATTTTATTCACTATTTTCACCCTAAAATGAGCCCTCGGGTGCAGATCTCCTTTCGATCTGTTTGGGCATCACGAACCAGAGATAATCTGGTCTCTTCTCATGGAGTTTACTGTCTTTAGTAGACACGGGATCACGCTCCCGAGACACCCAAGCGATCTTTTCTGCTTTCATCCCCTATTTCCTGGTCTTCCCATCTCCCACATTCATCCCACCATCCCCTGGTCATGTAGGCATTCCTGGAAACGAAACGGCAAACTTTGCAAAAAGGCCTCAATTATGCAACAATACTTGGCAATCCCTATTGATGACGTTGAAATCTTTTAAAGACTGAAATAAAATCAAACTGGCAAGATTTGGGGGATAAATAATCGCAAAATAAACTCCCCTATATACAGCCATCTGTCACGGGATTCGGCAATATAAATTTGAATAGGAAAAATGAAGTACAGCTAACAAGTCTTCGCGTTGGCCATACACATGGATACTTATTGATCGGAGAACCTGCTCCGCTATGTTCAACTTGCCACTAATTTCACTGTTCGACACATTTTGACTGAATGCAGAGCTTTTAATAATCATAGACATATCCGATTTGGAGTTTCAAGTTCAACCCTAAGGCCTTTTGGGAAATCCTTGCAATAAAAAATTATTTTTATTCGTCTGACTTCGGTTTTGTGAATTTTATTTGTATTTTATACAATGGGAACTAGTTTCGATTCAAAATTATAAATAGATAAATTATCTCAATATTTTGACTAAAGTTTGTCTTGTGTCTGGCGCAGCTTGGCCATGTGTGGCCCTTGCGCCATTAAAAACCCAACCAACCCACTACTTACCAATCCCTCTTTCCCCTTTCACATTTTTACTTGACGTTGTCTTCTGTTTGGCACAGCTTAGCCAAATATGGGCCCTTGCTCCTCAAAACGCAAGACCAACAAATTACCCTAAAATGCAACTAACTCTTTGATGTTAGGTGGGTTAAAAACTGTCCCACCTTTTGCTTAGCTTTTTTATGCATGGCGGGATATTTTTTAACCCATCTCAAAAAGTTGAAATTACTGTCATACAGTTTAATGTTTAAAATTTTTAATTGAGTTGGCAATGCTATGAACTAATGCAAAATGTGTAAATAACTGAAAACAAAAATGCACACTTGTCAAAACGCTGTAGTAAGTTGATACTGTTGTGATTAAGGTTGGCAAATTGTGCGGTGCAGTTAATTTTAATGACGGTAAATGTTTTTCCGCAACAATTTATCATGAGTGAATAAATTGTTTTATAATAAACGCGTTATTTGATGTTTTATCCAGCTTCAAAATTAGTATAAGTGAATAAATAATTCTGTGTAACTCGAGTTTTTTTCTTTAAAATCGTGTGCCTCAAAGAGTTAAAAGCTGGCTTGACGTGTCAGATAAGACGGAAAAAATTGAAAATGAACTTATTTTACATGAAAGTCTATTCTAAAAGGCGCAATAAGAACAATTTGTTTTCAATGAAGTATTCAACGATTACGCACAATGGGAAAAATCAATTCAAATTACTCAGTGAAATTCAATGTTAGTATACCTACTTTCTAATAGTGATTCAGTTTTAGATGTTGGCTATTTTCAAATGTACTGAACTTCAATTTAAAAACGTATCTACACATATCCAGATTGGCCCTCGTTGGCAAAAAAGCACTGTTAGAGCGAGTTTGAAACGTCTTGGTTTATTAAAAGGTTTGCTTGCGGGCAACAAACTATTGGGACATTCCGTATTTTGCAACGTCTTCTGAAAATAAATTGAATTCTGGCTTATGTGTATCCATAATTTAAAATTTACAATATCGAAAATCGATCAGGCTTCCTTAAACCAGTGCTGTGATCAGAGTGGCTAACACATACTTCTACATCACAATCAAAATATGATCAATAGACTACATGAAACGATAACAGATTTTGGTTTACAACCCACAGCTCATCGATCTAATGAAATGGAGCACGTGGGTGGAATCGCTTTCGTAAGATCTCAGATGGGTAAGTCGCGTGGATTTACGGATAAACTGGGCTAATTGGCTATCGTAGCCGCAGAGACTTGTGTCCTTTATAATCACGCTGGATATTCACTTTAACCAACCAACCAATCAATAACTTATCCCACTGCCTTTTCCTATGAGACAGATCTTTAAACCAAGGACCGGAAGAAAATAACGTGAAGCTGCGAGCGTATGCTATATTTCATTAGAACGTGGATGCCAGATTCATGCGGGACACATTCTTGAATAGATTCATGTGCAGTCTTTGAACAAACTCTTCAGTGTATGGCGAAAATTTCAATGGCAAATTATGAAGATTTATAACAGGTTTCTATATATTAATAAATTTATTGAACTGTTTTTTCCTTATGAATGTTTTTATTGAAACAGGTTTGACGTAGAAGTATACGATGAAGAGAAACCAATTTCCAGAGAAGCCTTGCTGAAAGGAGTAGCTGGAAAAGACGGCCTACTTTGTCTACTAACGGACCCAATTGACAAAGAAGTACTAGATGTTGCAGGTAGGTAAACTATTTTCATGTACATCATTAGGGCTGTGTAGGAGGGGGCTACAAGGGCTCAAATCCCTGCCATTTTTCTATTTGGGTCAAAACTAATCTTCGAGACTATTGATCGAGAAATTTGAAAATCATGGCATTTTACAAAACGTAATATTTCTTTAAAAACCTTGAATCGCCAGTCGGTACCTTGGCCCGTGCCTCTGCAGGTAGAATTTAATTCTTTAAAATTGAAATCCCAAACGTTTTAAATTTTCAAAAGTTACGATTGTGTGTGGAGTGTACATACAAAATAATTTAAGAATCTTTCCCCTTCGGAATAAAACCAGGTTTCTTTCTTTACTTCAATCCGTTTAATAAGGCCTTTGCATTCTACTATAAACAACATGACCAATAAAAGTAGATGAACTCGAAGGTTTGATGAGTAATTGAAATTTTTCCCGTTTGTTAGGTCCTCAGCTTAAGGTAATCGCCACGATGTCTGTTGGTTACGATCATATCGATGTTGAGGAGTGTAAGAAAAGGTAAATAACATTTTTCCTATACTATTTGTGGGGCATGATTTGTATTGCATGGGTTCTGAAAACATGCCATTGTTTTCTTACAGGAAAATAGCTGTATCCAATACTCCTCATGTATCAACAGATTCTGTTGCTGAATTCACAGCGCTTCTCATGCTGGCAGTGGGAAGAAAACTGTTGGATAATGCTGTGGCAATAAAGAAGTATGAATAATAAAAATTTGTCTTCATTTTATTTGGAGGGAAATGTTTTAGTAAAAAGCTTTATTTTCAGATTTTCTATTCATTTATGTAGTTTTGATGCGAGTTGTGGGCTGCAAGTTTAATTCCTGTAACCTACCCTGGATATATTTCTCTCCTGTGTCACTTCCTTGTGCGTATGTTCATTCATTTGACATTGTCTATCTTGCGTATGGCACAGCTTAGCCATTTGGCTGGTAGCGTAGTGGTTTAGAAGAGTAGCAGATTAGCAACGGGAGGGTTATGAGTTCGAGACTAGATCCAACCAAAGACCGTCATGTACGGGGCAGGCTGGTGCACGTGAAATCTGTCGTGGCCTCAAATGTCCTTGTGATGTTGAAGTTTGGAGAGTGGGGTGTGCCTGCTCAGGTGTTGGCCTCGTCATCTGACCGTGATTCAAAATTACGAGGTGTTATCCTCGAATCTTTCCCTTTGGGATGGGCCCTCAGGTGCATACCTTTTTAGGTTTGTACGGGCTTCACAACCCCGGGGTACCTGAGTGATCTTCCCTCCTTTTCATTTTCCCCTGCCCTTCTGAAATAATGAACATACGATTTTAGACTTTTAATTTGAGGATAGTATTATTTTACATGGTCGAACTCTATCTTGCGTTTGGTGCAGCTTGTCCACTATCGTACCTTGTGCCATAAAACTCAAACCAACCAACCCTTTAAGATTGATCCAGGATCGTCGCTGATAGCCCGTCGTCTTGTTCCAGTTGCGATGTTAATTCAACTACCTACTTACCTCTTCTGTGCAGTAAAATTTTCCATGTGTGCATGTCCGTTATTTGACGTTGTATATCTCATTGGCTCAGCTTTGTCAAATATGGGCTTTGCACCATAAAAAGCAATCCAAACAACCACCTGTAGTTTTACTGTCGTAATATGTAAAACTCGTTTCTCTAATAGCTGGGGAAGTGATCTACCTAATCCAGCTATCTGAATGTTTGACCAGAATTTAATTTTTTATCACTCGAATTTTACTGACCAAAAATAATTTGTATTTTATACTTTTTGTATTTTTATAGAGGAGAATGGGTGTACAGTTGGAGTCCAATGTTATTTTGTGGTCAAGGTCTGAAAAATGCTACTGTTGGAATAGTTGGAATGGGAAGAATAGGTAAGTATTTTTAGATTAACTTTTCAGATAAGTTGTATATCTGACAATGGTTATTAATTATATAAGATTCATTGAAAGAAGCTTCTAGAGAAGCCTTCAAAATTCGTAGCAACAGAAATTACTGACATAATTAAAATGTTGTCCATTTTTTTACGAGCTAGCTAACTATCCATTGTCTATCTAAAAATTTAATTAAATAAATCGAATATGTGTATAAAAATGTAAATAAATTCGCACAGTAATAATTCTAGAATTGTATAATTGTTCTTATGCAATATGGGCCGCAGTAGCCCGGTTGGAAAAGTAAGACTAGCAACCGGAGGGTTGCGAGTTCGAATCCCACCAAAGACCGTGTACAAAGGGGGCTGGTGCACGTTAAATCTGACATGGCCTCTCATGTTGGCGTGGTGTGGAAGTTTGGAGAGTGGGGTGCCAGCTCAGGTGTGACCTCGTCATCTGACCGTGGTTCAAAATTACGTGTCCTCGTATCTTCCCCTCGGATGTCCCGGACCGTCGTCAATAGTCCGTCGTGTTGCTTCAGTGCGACTTTACTTAAAATGCCTACCTTGTGCAATATATTTGTACAAAGTTCTCGTTTCTTTACTTCGTACATTTTTGCATGGACATCAAACTTAATTTAAAGTCACTCCTAGTCGGAAAATAAAATTAAATTTTGTTGCATCTCATGATCCGATTTGTTCTCTTTTAACCATCCACGTGATTTCGACGAGATCTCGTCCATCAAAATCTGACCAATTATGCTAATGACGAGATATTTCGTCATCAAGAGGGGCCGTCGTGGCTCGGTGGGTATACCCACTGCGCAATCAATCTTAGAGTTGTAGCGGCGCAGGTTAGATTCCTGCAGGTGCATTCCTCCCTGGGTGTATTTCTCTTCTGTGTCAGTAAAGTTTTTTCATTGTCAGTTACTTGATATTGTATTGTGTCTGGCGCAGCATGGCCAAATGTGGCCCTTGTGCCATAAAACCCCCCAAACCAACCAAGATATTGCCAATTTTTTGATGAGAACCATCAGGAAGGTTCGAATTGTTTTAATGAGTCTTGTGAATTCCTTGCTGTCTTTATAAATCAGTCTACTGCAAAAGCAACAAGATTAAGCTGTTTAACTTTTGCTTTATTTAATTGTTTAGGTCAGGCTGTTTTGAAAAGGATTTTGCCTTTTGGAATTGCAAAAGCGTTATATTACGATGTGTTTCATCCAATTAAGCCAGGTACATATGAATGATTTTTTACTTTTGTTAATAAATTAGGATTTAGCATAAATAGGAAAATAATTCTTTAATTTTTCGATTGCCTTCGACAAAAATTAATTCATTCTTAAAGTCCAAATACAACGATTTTATTTCATACGTTAATGTTCAATTAAAACTTGTTACGAATAAGGTAGAATTTAAATTCTTAAGAGATGTATTAGTATAATATGACTGTTATGATGCCATGAAGCATCCTACCAAGCTACTTTGGCGTGGTGTGGAAGTTTGGAGAGTGGGGTGCCAGCTCGAGTGTTGATATCGTCATCTGACCGTGGTTCAAAACTACGAGGCGTTTTCCACGGATCTTTCCTTGAAAATTGATCTCAAACCGTCGCTAATAGCCCGTTGTGTTGCTCCAATCAGACTTTAATTAGACTACCTACCAAGCTGCACTTTATTCTTCGGTCTTGGAACTTAAAAATGCATTCGAAAATAAAATTTTAATTATAATCGATGAAAAGATTGTGCAAATGAAAGAATCTTGAAATCCGCTAAATATCATTCGTGTTTTATTTCTCAAATCTTGTTATTTTATCCATTTTCAGTTTAAGTGTTTCCCATTTATGCCTGCATATTAGCATGTGTATCTGATTGAAAACAATTTTCAGCTGAAGAAATGGGAGCAATCTATACTCCATTTGAAGAGCTGCTGAAAGAGTCCGATTTTGTAGTTGCCATGTGCAATCTTTCTGAGGAAACCAAAGGAGTTTTTAATAAGAAAGCCTTTGAACTGATGAAACCATCTGCAGTCTTCATAAACACCAGCAGGTAAAAATGTCACAATATTAATTATTGCTGCTTATTTTCACATGGAAGGTCTTAAGTCAATGAATCAATTGACTGGTTTCCATATCTAATGGGTTCTCATGTAGCAAAACAAATGACAGAATGACAAACCGAAACTTTTAATTGAAATTAGTTAAAAATTGAATTATATATTTGTGGAGTGCCAGCTCGGAGTGACCTCGTCATCTGACCATGGTTCAAAATTACGTGTTGTCCTCGGACTTCCCCTTCGGGGGTTGATCCCGGACCGTCCACCAATAGCCCGATGTGTTGCTCCAGCGCGACGTTAATTATATACCTACCAGCCTCAAGTATATTTTTAATCAACATTGAATGCGGTAACATCAACGCAAAATATTTCTTTGTCGCACATTGAAGTTGGTGCTAAGCACGTTGTGTAGGAAGAGTAAGTTTTTCTTATCTCGACTTTTTGAATATTTTTAAACTTTTTCAGGGGAGGCGTCGTGAACCAAGATGACCTGTATGATGCACTGAAGACTGGTCAAATTAAAGCAGCAGGGTTGGATGTTATGGTACCAGAGCCTCTGCCAAGAGATCATAAGTTGACAACTTTGTCCAACATTGGTACGTTTTGGGCAATATTCTTCTATTCGATTGTGTTTCAGCATATTTAAATTAGTAAGAATGTCTAAAGGTATTTTCATTCCCAAACAGTTTGGCCATCTGAGAACTTGCCGTAATTGCTTTCATCCCTTTTCATGTGAATCGTAGGGATGGCTCGGTGGGTTTGCACACTGCGCTAACAACCTGCGAGTTGTAAGTGGCGCAGGTTAGGTTCTATAATTTGCTCTGGGTGTATTTCTGTCATTAAAACTCCTTTTGCATGTAGACGGCGCAGATTTCATTTTTGTCGGGTTCTATTCCTCCCTGTTCGCATTTCTGTCAGCAAAACTATGTCTGTCCATTACTTGACGTTCTGTCTTGTTTAGCACTCAGTGCAACCAACCGAATTATAGAAAAATAAAGAATTTGGTGCACGTTAAAGACTTTACTGCAACAACGGGCGATTTCATAAATATTATATGGTGGTAGTGTGGATGCTTACCAAATTAGTATAAGGTTTAGAGACGGCTAACCCAAGTATTACTAGGAATAAAAGTTGTCATTCGCTATTCCTGAAAGTGATTCCGAGTCGACTGCTCCATTTTTACAAGATTGTTTAGACCTCATTTGCAGAAAGGTCTTCAATTATGCACGAGTTAAAATCTAAAATAGTTTACCGTCGATAGTGCCCCAAAACAGTAGCCCATCCAGCCAATTGACTGATTTCAAATTGCAAAAACGATAAACACCAGGGGCATTCTATATTATACATTCATCTGGATTTGATGCATTTCAATGAAATTATCCGTTTTACGAAATGAAAACGCTTATTTTATTTTTTAGTGTTGCTACCCCATGTTGCAAGTGCTGAAGTATCGGTGCGAATACTGATGGCAGAAATGGCGGCGAACAATATCATCAATGCTTTAGATGGCAAAGCTTTAGTCAGTCCTGTCTACTAGGCCAATTATTTTAGTCTTTAGTTTCGATTTTATCGTCTTATTAATTTTAAAACTCGTCGGTTTAAAAAAACCCATAGTTGTATAAAATACATTACGTGTGATCAAGTGCAATAAAACCTTTTATTTTGATCCGTTATCTTTATTTTTACATGTATTTATACATGCTGAAGGCAATTGATTGTTACTTTTAAAATAGCTTTTTATTAACGTAATATGGTTCGTAATTTCATATTGTAAATGAGAAATGTTTATAAATATCTAATTCAAACCTTAAAGTACGTATACTTAGAGTGTAAAACGGTCAAAGGACAATTCAAAAGCACGCGATATGACAATGTCAAACTTTTTATACTTTTGCCTTGCGTGTTTAACGGAGATAAAGACTTACTTCTACCTGATGAAGCTAAGAACGCATTCTTTCGAACTCCTAAATTTTTTTTACCCTTCGGGATTGATCCCGGACTGTCACCAATTGCCCGTTGTGTTGCTCTAGTGTGACGTTAATTTAAATACCTATCTTCCCTCAATTTATTTTATAACTTTAAAGTGGTCTAAATTACTCTGCAAGTAAAAATACGGGTGGGTACATTGGGCAGGCGGATGGGTACGTACTGAGAAGACTAGTTTATTTGGTTACCCTGGAAATATTTTCTGAATGTGCCTACGTTTTGGTAAATTTTTAAAGGAGTGGACAGAACATAAATGTGTGAAATTTAATATACAGTACTTTTAAAACATTTATGTTTTAAATCGTCGGTTCATAGGAAGGGTTTTCTCAACCCCATATGGAGTTATTGGAAGTTCATTCTACTTAAGAGACATTGATCTGTTATGAAACTATTTTTAACTTGGATTCAAAGTCTTTCGGTCTAGATATTTTAAGATACCGGTGTTAGAGGTTGATTGCCCTGTAAAACTTCAATGATGTTCTGGGCTGTCAGATTACATTGCATGTCCATTGATAACTCTTCCGACCCAGCAATATGGGGAGTGATTACTGTTGGAAGAAAAAACAAAACTAACATTACACAACAGAATATAAACGAAATATCTTAAAATGAATCGGTATTTCCTCAAAGCGAATTTTGAGTTAAGATGGGAAATACTTCTAAATATCATTTAATGGATTTTAACCCGTTTACTTAACACCAGGCGTTTTCTATTTGGCCTTTTCGAACACGATCTCGGCACTTCGCCAATAAAAATTCATTCCGAATTAAAAATGACGGGTCAACGCAAATTTGCTTAAACAGCAAACACATTGTCAAAGCTACTACACTGCTGGCCACCGTAAATGCAACACCCTGAAAGAAGCATGCAAATATGAAATTTACAACATGCATTAGCGGAGGTGAGATATGCAAATGATTAGAATTTCAGCGCAGACGCACATCACGCGCGCCTGTGGCGCCACTTCAAAGCGCTATTTAAGGCTTGGAGATTTCGACGATTTCAAGTACGGCAATTGTGTTTTTCTTGTGGTTTTTTCAAAAAAACGATCAATTATGCCTCGTAGAAAACAGCGATCATCTTTTGATCAAGTATCCGAGTTCGACAGAGGAAGGATAGTGGCCTACCAAGATTGTGGATTATCTTTCAGGGAAATCGGTAGTCGTGTTGGACGAAACCAAACAACTGTAATGCGGATATGTGATCGTTGGATGCAGGAGGGTACGACGGACCGACGTGTTCGATTGCATCCACCTCAGTGCACCACTTCACGTGATGACAGGCATATTGTGCGTATGGCAGTGACGGATCGCTCAGCCACATCACGAACCATGGCACAGCACATTCAGTCTGTACCGCATCATCCAGTGTCTGCGCGTACCATTCGACGCCGTTTACAGCAGAGTGGTCTGTCCGCAAGACGTCCATTGCTTCGTCTACCCTTGACGCAGAACCACAGACGTTTCCGGCGCCAATGGTGCGATGAAAGAAGGATGTGGACGGCAGAATGGAATGAAATTGTCTTTACTGACGAGTCACGCTTCTGTCTGCAACACCACGATGGTCGGATTCGAGTCTGGAGACACCGTGGAGAGAGGATGCTGAATAGCTGCGTTATGCACCGCCACACTGGTCCTGCACCGGGTATTATGGTATGGGGCGGTATTGGATATCACTCTAGTACGCATTGCCGGTACTTTAAACAGCCAGCGCTACATCTCCGAGGTGTTGGAGCCAGTTGTCCTTCCTTACCTTCAGGGCTTGCCCACAGCCATATTTCAACAGGATAATGCGCGACCACACGTGGCACGCATTGTCCAAGGGTTCTTCGTCAATCGCCAGATTGAATTGCTTCCCTGGCCAGCTCACTCTCCGGATCTTTCGCCGATAGAAAACATGTGGTCCATGGTTGCTCAACGATTGACCCAGAATACATCCCCAGCTGCCACACCAGATCAACTTTGGCAACGTGTGGAAGCTGCTTGGTCTGCTGTACCCCAAGAACACATCCAAAGTCTCTTTGAATCAATGCCGAGGCGTGTGGCAGCGGTGATCTCCAACAATGGCGGCTACTCTGGCTACTGATTTTGGCAGGAACCACACTTCACAGAAGTCTATAAATTTAATCATTTGATACTTGGTCAACATGTTATCTACAAAATAAATTTTGTTGTGATATCTCTTGTCTTTCTTGGTGTTGCAATTTGGGTGGCCAGCAGTGTATTTTAAACTACTTTTTGAGGTGTTATTAAATTAGCTTATAAGGTGCTATTTAAATTATATTTTAAGGTAACCACGTGATGTGTATAATGCAAGAGTGGCACTTAGAGGAAGTAAAATCTTAGCTTTCTTCTGGTTTCTTTGTTAACAATAAAAGTCCGTGCCAAGGATTTAAAAGATGTTTATAATTAAATCATTCCAGATGTGGGCTTTATAAGTTGTCTCTTAGACATTTAATTACGATATCTCCCATACTATCCTATGAGAGTTCAGTGAAAACAAACCAGATCGGCAGATTCTTTTCTCCAATGCTCTTGCATGAAACGGGTTACCTTAAAATGCACTTTATATCGCCTTTTTGGGGGAAACGTTTCGTTTAATCGAATCATCAATTCGGAATTTATTTTTTGAAATTTTATGGGCAAAGTGCTGAAATCAACCTTACAGCAAACGCATATCGCCACAGAAACACTATCACCACCAATATTTAGCTCGAGAGAAAATGCCTCGTAATAGATGTTTGTAAGA
Source organism: Meta bourneti (assembly GCA_933210815.1). Lineage (NCBI taxonomy): Eukaryota > Metazoa > Arthropoda > Arachnida > Araneae > Tetragnathidae > Meta > Meta bourneti. The sequence continues at coordinate 20,465,389 of OW119928.1, forward strand.
ATTCAAAATGGTCGGCAGTAAATACCAGTCTAAGGATTCGGGATTGATCCTGGACAATCGCCAACATCCCGTTGTGTTGCTCCATTGCGGCGTTAATTAACTACCTACCTGGTCTAGGTAGCACAAAATAAACAGATTAATGGTAAGTAGTGAATTTACGTCGAATTGGGGTAACACAACGGGCTGTTGTCGACAGCCTGGGATCAGTTCTGAAGGGAAAGATTCGAGGACAATCCAAGGTTATGTTCTATATTAAAATTAGACTAATATGATTCTAAGGGAACGACGAAGAGGCTGAAGATAGTTTCTTGGACATAGGTATTCCAGACAATAAACTGCAGATTTCATTACCCCAGAGCTCAACGATCGAGTTTTTGATAATTCAGATAAATGAGCACTTCGGATTTCTGCTTCAGAATTAATATACTCACCAAGATTTGGCAATTCCGTGAGTTCGTGATCTTTCGGCAAAGGTTCTGGATACATTACGTCGATCCCAGCTGCTTTTATAACGCCGTTTTTTAAGGCATGAAAAAGAGCATCTTGATTAACTACTCCACCCCTACATAAAAATAAGATTGAAGAATTTTATGAAAAAGCCATTTTATATCCAAATAATTTAGTTTATACCAAGTGTATATTTCATTTATTCAAAATACTTCTAGTTGATAGATTTTTAATTCAAAAACCGTATTGACAAAATAATTCTGTCTACAATTGTAGCCTAAATGTATCCAACAGTTGAAAACTAAACATTTAAAACGAGACAAAAATTAGGGTTCATATTTCAGGATGATCCACTAGTCCAAAAGTTTTCAATTGTCTTCAAAGAATTTCCTAAATGTATTTATAAGTAAAATGGAGTGTTTGTACATTGAATATTTTCGACCCATTTCAAGTTTTTTATCCATTTTGGACCCTTCTGATGAAAAATCCGTCTTTTGCGCATTTGGTGTCTCCGTGTGTCTGTTCCCGTACTGCGGCCAAACGGTTGAATATATTTTCATGAAACTATACTGTGAGTTCTTACATTCATTTAGTGACTGAACTTGGTTGCGTAAGTCTGTCTCCGTCTTCTCGTTCTATGTTCGATTTGTATCTACAAGTATCACATAAGATTTGCTCAACATATTTTAATCTAATGCTTTATATTTAATACACCATATTTTAGTTCAGTGAATGCATTATTCGAACATCTGAGTAACTACTTAAATCAATCATAATTTGGTAGTTTTGGAGTAGCTGGGAAGTATATGATCATTGAATTACTTGGATTGTTTTACCAGTGCTGCTGAAATATCAATTATTTTCAAAACTGTTTTTACGGAATTAAAATTCTAATAGTTTATTTACTTCCAGCCTTATTTTTTCTTTACGAAATATTAAAAAATTCTGAATATTTGGGACAGACGATAAAGAGAATAAAACTACAGAACACAACGTTTTAAAAAAGGACTGGTAGCTAATATGGCAACCTTGGTATTTTTTAATCGTTTGCTTTTTTAAATTTGTGTCAGTTATATTCCAAGAGTCTATTTTGTAGTAAAAAAACACATTCGTTACTTTTCGTTCGAAGCTTTTCTAAAATCTGTTTTAAGATGTATTTCTGGTTTTTGAATTTGATGTTTTTCGTTCAATAACTGTAATGAAGGTAAATAATGGTTTAATTATTTTTAAAAACATTTTTAATCGTATGATAATTTTGGGAAATGCTTTTGTTTTTAAATGACATACAAGGCATTTATATGCATATTATGAACTGTTCTATGCATTCTGGGTAACATTGGCACTCTAGAGACTTCTTTCTTACTAAAAATTTAAACTGTACAAAAATGTAAAATGTTAAATATGACATTTATTTACATTTGTGAAATTGGGTATTTAACTATTGTGTATCTTTATTAGTGGTGGTTGTTGCATGTGATGAAGAGGAATTACAATTTATTAACGAAAACGGAAGTTATATATATAGTTAATCCAATTTAACCCGAGTAACGCCGGGTAATTCTGCTAGTAATTGATAAGTTTCTTTTCTCACTATCATATTTTATTCATTAAATTAATGTTCTTTTAGTTGAGAAATAACTATTTTGATGCTAGGACTCAGCACCTTATAGCGAGAAAAGCGAATAATCCAAACAAACAGGTTGCGTTTTTAGGATGCAAGGATCATATTTGGCCCATAGACGTGAAATAGAAGTAGACTTAGCATTGTTTTTGAGAGGAACGTCAAAAATTATGACCAACATGTCGACTAGTAGTCACGTGACTGCTTTGTGAAAAATTGACTCTGTTGGCCTATTTAGCATCTTATTGCCTCGTTTGGCGATATATCATCGTATGACAGGGTAGATGTATGTGTAAATGCTCATTTCTATTGAGGGGTGACAAAAATGATGAAATCGACAAAGTCTACTACAGCGCTAGCGGATGGATCAGATGATGAATTAATGGATGGGAGTCCTCGCCCGTCCCATGGACAAATCAGGTGATGAATGTTCGTTCCCCCGCCTACAACTCGCAGGTTGTTAGCGAAGTGAGCAAATCAGTTGAACCACCGTGGACCCCAAACAAATAGGATTGTGTAGTAATTTTGGGCGAGTATTAGCGAGTAGGAGGTAGTTGGTTGAGTAGGTCTTATGGCGTAAGGGACATATTTTTTTGACCGTGCTGCGCCAAACACAAGACAGATCAGTAGTGAACAAACACACACAAAGAAAGCTTTACTGACACTGAAGACAGAAATACTCAAAGGAGTAAGAGGTGGAGCATCTCAATAGATCTGAAGATTGCAGAACGTAATTTTCAGCTCATTTACAGTAATACCACTTCAACAACTTGTCTCAAAGTAATGCTAATTTCCAAACTTAAATGGGGTCGTCATCATTCAGTGAGTCTCACCACTGCGCTAGAAACTTGCGAGTTTTATGCGTTCGATTTCTTTCGGGGCTTTCTTTGTGTGCATGTCTGGGGTCTGGCGCAGCATGGCCAAATACGGCCCTTGCGCCATAAAACCCAAAAACCAACCAACGATTACTGAATAATTAACTGCCTTATGTCTGGCACAGCATGGCCGAATATGGCTCTTCGCCATAAGACCCAACCAACTCACCTAATGTGGGACGAATCATTGATTGATTAAAATGACTTCTAGCGTGATCAAAAACACTAGTCAGCGCTTCGATAGACAGTCGGTCAGAGTAGATTGGTAACCTAGTGACACCCTCTTCTGAGTTACTACACCGACTCCGCCCACATGCCCAGTCTATTTTATCGGAAGGTTCAGATGAGGATAACGATGTCTTGTGTCTGGCGCAGCTTGGTTGAATATGGCTTGCGTTCAACACAAGCAACCAACACAACCAAACACAAGCACTCAACTTAGGTAAATATGTGGTTAAATGACAAATAAGGTTCTTGTATTTAAAAGATTAGGAATAATAGGTTCATACCTACTGGTGTTGATGAAGACAGCATTTGGTTTCATGAGTGCAAATGCTTTTGAATCGAACATGCCTCTACTTTCTTCCGTCAGGTTACAATTCACGATTATGAAATCGGATTCCTTCAACAGTGTTTCAAGTGTCGCAAATCTAGCGCCCTTTGTCTCTGCTGCAAAAGAAAATTTAAAAATTGCTTTACAATCATACATCACGGAAAAAGTTTCATATTTAAGTCAGTTGATTTACAATACAGATCATTATTTCAAGTAGGTTTTTGTTATTTTTGTTACACATACCTTGAGGAATAGGATTTTGTACATCATAATATCGTACTTCAGATACTCCAAATGGTAAAATTCTGTCTAGAACAGCTTGCCCTATGTAAAATAAATATTATCTAAATATCCTAATTTTCAAAATTAAATTTAGCGATAATTAAAACAAAAGAATCAAAAAATAAATTATATCTACTCTGAAAGAACTGAGAACGATTTGAGTGCAAACAAACCAGATGGAAGAATATCTATGAGAGATTTTCAGTTCGGTGTGAACAAACACCACCGGAAGATATTAACTTTACTTCCGGTTATCCAATGCTCTCGCAAGGTAGATAAGAGTTACCTTCAAATGTAGCCAAGTGATGTTACTTCTGGAATACGTACAGGTAACACATTCTACCACAAAAACACTAACGCCATCTATATTTAGCTTTAGAGACAAAGCCTCTCATTACTATACACAGTATTATAAGGAATTTCAGTGCATGTAAACCAGACGGAAAATGAAGATTTTACTCCCACAACCCAAAGGCTCTCGTATGATATATATCGGGGTTTACTTTAAAATATAGTTTATCGCTGTTTTGGCAGCGTTTGGCGTTTAATTTAATTGGCGTTGACCACTCAATTTGCACATGAATTCGGTCCGTGAGTAAATATTTTAATTAACGTCGCACTGGAACAACACAACGGGCTATTAGCTACGGTCCGGGATCATCCTCCGAAGAGAAAGATCCGAGGTAGGTAGGTATTTTAATTAACGTCACACTGGAGCAACACAGCGGGTATTGGCAACGGTCCAGGATCATCCCCCGAAGGGAAAGATCCGAGGACAACACCACGCAATTTTGAATAACGGTCAGATGACGATGTCACATCTGAGCTGGCATCCCACTCTCCAAACTTCCACACCAAGCCAACGTGAGAACATTTGAGGCCACGAAATTTTTAAATGCACTAGCCCCCTTTGTAAACAACGGTCTTTGATTGGATTCGAACTCGCAACCCTCCGGGTGCCAGTCCGTTACTCTTCCAACCGGGCTACCGCGGCCATCATATCAATTCGGAATTCATTATTTTTATTGACGTCCTGAAATCGTATTTCAAAAACGAGCCAAATGACATCACGTTTGGAATACGTACAGGAAACACGTTCCACCGTAGAAATATTACCATCACCTACATTTAACTTGACAGAAAATGCCTATCATATGGACAATATAAAATGTCAAGTTAAATATTTTGGAAAATATTAGCCGAATTGCTCTCTCCAGGAATGGGAGATTTCATTACTATGGATCTGTCTAGCAGCAAGTATCTGGCGCCAGTTCAATTTCGTGCCACAATACTCAATTGAATTTAAATCCGGTGATTGAATAGCCAAGTTACGGCAAAAAGTCCACCTCCAATTTGGCGACACCAAATGATTGACACCTCAGAGGCATATCTTCTATAGGTGTGTACGGACATCACAACTCCGAGATACCCGAAAGATCTTTTCTCCCCTCATTTTTACCCTCGCCTATCCTTCTGCTTTTTGCTTCTGTCCTCCCTCACTTATTATCTTGCGTTGTCCATCTTTGGACCTTGCGCCATTAGACGAAACCAACCAGGGTTTGAGGTTGAAATATAAACTATCCAGTGACTAGATTCATCGGTGAGCGAAGTAATGAAACGTGTTCTGATAAAGCTGGATATATAATGAAAGTACTTCTTATACCAAGCCATAGATACATTTGTAAAGAGCAAAGGAAGATGTTTATTTACCTATTCTTCCCATTCCTATGATTCCGACGGATGAACTTGTGAGACCTCTGCCTCGATACCAGTCTGGCTTCCAAGATGCGATCCATTCGCCTCTACATGAGAAAGGGAAATTTGCTTCAACTATTGCATGTACTAATAATCTAAACATTGTTATTAGAACATGGACAACTGAGCAGATGATTTCTGAAACTCATTACGTTCAGCTTAACAATTAATTTTTGTAGTTCGTATTTCTTTGTGATAACTTAAACACTAACATTTATAGTAAAATGGTTGAGTACCATTGTTGAGTTGCGCGATTCCCAGTATAATTGATCTCATAAATGGCGAACGTTACTCATTTATAAAAAGTTACATACGGATTTATTCTAATCTTTTGATTACATCTCCATGTAACAGCTATGTAGTAGTATGCTCATTCTCATCATACTGTTTTATCTGTGCTTAGAATGAGTTGCGCATTTTAAGCGTTCATAAAAAGGTAGTTTCTCTCAAAAGCAAACAGAAAACTATTACATTTTCTGCAATTTCACTAAAAGTAGATTTACCTTTGAATAAAAGCTCTTTAATTGTTTTATATGGGGCACTATTTCAGCAAGTTTCAAATAACTCTTCAACGAGAATCGAATTTGAAATTTATGAATGCATCAAAATGTTGCCCTACAATGTAATTATTGATTCTGAACAGACCACTTACATGTTCTAAAAATTCTCTCAGTATCATTTGTTTATTTAATTGTTGTTTCCCTAAGAAAAGGATCCAACTACAGAAAACAAAAAGTCTAATCTAAAAAATCACATTCAACCTGCATTAAAAACCATTGTATGGTACATTGAAGAACGAATATATTGATAATTCTATGTTAATTGAAAAAATGTGCTTTGGAAATTCAGTAAGCAACTATACCCTGTTTTCACACTTTGGTCAACTTTAAATCAAATACAGGATGATTTCTCAATCCTCTTCGAAAAACCACATACAGAACACACTCTCACCTAAATACTGTTGGAATGTTACCAGCTTGCACGGCCGCCATCTTGTAAGGACTCAAACACCTGACTACTCCCCAGTAATTTTATGGAGGAGATCGTCCTTCTCCCAAGCTGAAGGGGTGAACATTAAAAATTTTCCAATGAATAACAACCATATAATTGTCTCAACAAGACATCCATACCAGCGTCGTTATAGGGGCCCGAACCCTAATTTTTTCATGGTTGTGGCCCGGGAACCACATCCCTAAAAAGAGGGGATAAATATTAATTATACAGAATTAACCATATAGGTTAAACCTAAGAACTCTTGGCCGTCGCCAATTGGCGATAATTATGGGAAAAGGTAGCCCGTCGTAAGCATATCCAAATAGTCTTTGGCGAAGGGTTGGTACCGTGTTCTTGGGTTTTACCAAGTATGCAGGGTGACTCGATCTCACTTAGGTGACTTGGCTGCTTTACCAGGAGAGGAGATGAAAAGTACTAGAGCCCTGACTACCTTGGATCCTATTATTTTTAAGGTTGAAGAACCACTCCAACGTGAAGGATGAATTACATATATACAGAAAAAATTAGTAATGATATGCAAAAGAAAAAAGAGGTTCAGTAAACATACTTGTATATGAGGCATCTGGGGCTTACTTGGGATCCCGATAAGTTCCCCAAGTTTGATGTACGTTTCATTTCGATTGAGGCTCACCAATGGACTCATTCCCTTCACATCCCCCACTTGCTCGCAGTCGATAGGAACAATCGCTCAACGGATTTAACGTGAACATCCTCTTTGAAAAGCAAATGTCTTACCTTTTGACAGCTCCAGCTGAGCTAACGATCTTTCTGGCAACGGACAGTAGTAATCCTACTGTGAATTCAGCTACGCAACATATGTAGGTTTGATTGACAGTGTTACATACATGAATGTTCCTATAAAAATTATTTCATTAATAATTCGAAACATAACTGCCTGAAAATATAAGTAAATATCAAAGAGTATCATTTGGAGAGTTATAAATCTCCTCTCCGTTAAAAATGTATTTAAAAAATTTTTTAATAGTTAAATTTGATATAATATTGCATCCCAGTATTGTTTCTCTATTACTACCCTTCTTCGAAGATTACTTAAGAAACAGTGAAAATTGCTTACAGTTGAACCCAGAAATGGCGATCGTTATGGTGGGCTCCCTTAAAAACTTGGGTACAGATTTAGCGCCTCGTCTGGCTGCAACGCCCTTGGTGCGTGTTTTGGCGCACTTTCTATGTCGCCAAGGAAATAAATCTAGGAAAAAATCTTTTTATCATCTCATAAATATAACATCTTTATAAATCTTTCCGCTTTCTATAAAAACGGGAATAACCCTAATAAAGATGGGTTACCGTCACCTGCCATAACTCGCTACTAAAAGTGCGCCAAAAAACGTGTCAAGAGCGTTGCCACTAGACGAGGCGCTGGATACATCTGTACCAAAACTTGCTTGTCTGTAATCCCTATAATAGACACCCTTGCTTGTCCATGATTTCTATTATAGACAAGCAAGGTTGACTATGATTCCCATCAGGGACAAGCGTGAGTGACTATGATCCCATCTAGTCACCCATCACACGAAAAAAAACCTTTTTTACAGAGCACCATTATTTTTCGAATTTTTGTGAGGGCTTTTTCTGTAAAGTTATATGTAAATGCACGGCTACTACAGCCTAAGCACTTGTGAAATAGTAGCTTAGTAGCATAAATTCTTGAATATACTAGCAAAATTAGTCTTCTCCAAGCATATTTTAGTAGCAGTTTTAGCTTCTAGATACAAAATGAATAAGTCAAAATGTGCTTTTGTATTTCTGTTCACTATTAAACATGGATCGGAATTTTAAAATTATCAAGTGCCAACTTGGCGACCTTTTTTTTAAAAAGTCGCCAAATTGTCGAGTGCACCATTTTATTTTCAAATGAGATGGTAATTGGTAGTTGAATTAACGTCAATTTTCACAAAGGGCTATTGGCGACGCTCAGGGATCAATTCACAAACAATTTTCATGACCTATTCATATATTACTATTAACTTCCATTTTCTTCGCTACTATAAATTTATTGATCCAAATTATCCTCTGGATTGCAATTTTAATATACATATATGGGTGGGTTGTTGGTTGGTTTTGGGATTTTATGGCGCAAGGGCCATATTTGACCATGCATATATTTGGGTGGGGGTATTTTTTAGATTACATTTTGAAAATAAAAATTCAGAAGGACTTGTTGACGTTTATAAAAAAACTTGCTTTATGTTTCTAACACTAAAAGTTTTCTTGCCAAACGTAACATGCTACTTCTGCTGAAACAAAGGTACTTATTACTAGTGCTAAGAACTTAAATTATACATTCTAAAAATAGAAAATAAAGTTTGAAACATCAAAACTAACCTTTTTTTGCACTCTTCTATATCGATGTGTTCTACGCCTAATGACATAGTTGCAACGATTCGCAATTGACTGCCTGAAGAAATTAAAAATATTCTATTACACCGAATGGGATTTGAGAAATAAGCAATACACTATACTATTCAATCAATATAATATGAAGAAACAATCTCTTGGTACTATTCAAAATGATTTGAATAATTGATTCATGCTAACTATGACAAACGCATTGACGCAGTTCGGAAACTTAAAATACAGGTAGGAAAAAATTTAAATAATTTTGATTGTTCTCATGGAAGAAAGACACTGAACGCTAAATATACCAAGCGGTCAAATGACCCGCTTTAAAATTTTAATTTAAAATTACTTTTTAAATTTTATCACTTTTCCTCAATCGACTTTACGACTTTCCTTAAAATGTTTATAAAATTAATTTAGTAGCTCACATTTCTCTTCATCTCCCTGCATCCGACACGTATAAAATATGTCTATTTTTACCTTGACGGGCCATTTGACCGGTTCAGTATTTTATGTGGTTTTACAACATTTTCAATTCTAAAACCATACCATATACACCGCTGTGCAAAATAATAAGCACACACACCACTGCAGAATTCCATGCTTCATTGCATCCTTAAGATAAGAGAACATCTCAAGTTCGAATTCAAAAGATTTTATTATCGAATACTCAAAGAAATATAACTACTGAATAAAAAGTCGGAATGTCTTACTTATGATTACTGAATTTTTGTTATTTTGTTTATAATTATCGAATTATATTTTAAAGATAACATATTGTTTTTATTTCAAGCACTAATTCCACTGTTACCTGCATCCGAATGGAAAATGCGTCATTTAACCCTCCTGATGGATATCTCGACGAGGTATATCGTCATTAACAAAACTGACCGGATCTTGTTGGACGAGATATCTCGTCATTAGAAGAAAACACGATCGCGATCATTAGAAGAAAACTGACTATATCTTGATCTAGTCATCATTACAAAATCGGCTATCTTGATCTTGATGTATATCTTGATGACGAGATAGCTCGTCATTAGCAAAATTGGTTAGATCTTGATGAACGAGATATCTCGTCGAAACCACTTGGAGGGTTAAGCGCCGGTAGTATTTGCTGGTGTCGGCATCCGGACCGGGCTGTAAGTGAAAAACTCCATTTTACACTCCTGGTGGTTGTCACTATGAGGTATCTCGTCATTAGCAAAACTGACCGGATCCTGTTGGACGATAAGTCTCTTCATTAGAAGAAAACTGATCAGATCATCAAAAAATCGGTAATATCTTTATGATGAGGTATCTCGCCATTAACAAATTTTGTCAGATTAGATGGACGAGATATCTCGTCGAAACCACTTGGAGGATTAATTACTTTGCATCCTGGGCCGGCACATACTTCGTTTTTGCCGTTGTGTGTGCCGTGGTTGAAAGAGCTTCCCAGAGACTGAATAAGATTGCTTTCGCCTGTCGTAAGTCCGAGCGGTCGTTAAACGAGGATGTCGTTAAATGAGGAGTGTTTGGGTACGCCAGATGTTCGCATTCGTGATGAGTTATGGAAATGAGGTCATGAATGAGGAGATAAAACAAATCGATCGACAACCAGTGATACCTTGTAATAAGTTTTTGAATCAGCCCTCAGGGGTATATCTCCTTTAAATGTGCATGGGCTTCACGGAACCGATGTACTCTAGTGATATCTAATTTTCCCATGGGGTTTACTATCTTTAGTAAACACGAATCACGCTTCCGGGATACTCACGAGATCTTTTTTGTTTTCATTCCATTATTCCCCAACCCCTCTTTTTTTCTCTATTTTACATGAAGTTGTCTGTCTTGTGTTTAGCGTAGCTTGGCTTTGGCAAGTATGGCTCTAGTGCCATAAAACCGCAAAACAACCACCCACCTTGATTCACATCTTTTTATTACCTGCGGCATCCAGAACTTTCTTGTTTATTTTGTTGGTTGATAGGCAGAAAATGGCACTGGATCCTTGAACATTCTGCAGCATGTAATCTTCTGTAACATCACTTGGATGAGGATAGCACTCGATTTGATATCTGATGAAGATAGATTGAAGGAGTGTTGAAAAGGCATACTTGACACAGAACGTCGCGGTCAGTGGGAAAACGGATATTTTTTAGCATCGGATTTTTTTTTCTCTTTTTTCGATCTTTAATCTATATTTTTCAGTCGTTCATCTTGAGCTCTTATTAAAAAATCCAGACAAACATACGACACATATTTTCCAGTATGTATATCTATATATTAACCCTCCTGGCGGCGAGGCATCTCAAAGTTGTGTTCCCGAAAACGGCACCCCAAAAAAGCGAGTTCCCTTTAAAAGTGTCAGGGTTTGGACAAAGGGAGTGCTTTCCCCTTCTTCAGTCAATTGGTCTGAACAGTGGTCTATTTCGACCGGACCATCAAAGAGAGCGCTGACAGTGATAGATAGCAAAGCCACGGGCTACTTCCCAGAATACCCTAAGTATACCTTCTCGAGGGTGCTTCTCAAATGCTTCTACAACGACTTTCAAATAGTGAAATAATTCAAGATACACATTCGACTGATCCATACAAATTTTCTTATACGTGTTTGAAAAAACAAATATTTACTGTAACAATGGGAAACTTTGAAATTATAAATTTATATATTTTTCTTTTAATGAGTAATTTTCTACTAATTGTAAATAAGTTAAATTCTAGCATTGATTTTCTTCCCCACAAAAGTTTGCCTCCATTACACAGATTTACAGCATAATTTTTGTATAAATGAAGCGATGAAATTATTTATCGCAGTTGAGTTAGACATGAGAGACTTAAAGCAAAGCTAAACAAAAAATATTCAATACTTGCTTTGTTAATGTAAAATATCCTAAAGAGTAACCACAACGGATATTACCCCAAAGGTTTTCAGATTTTGGGTGTTCACATATCCGTGAAGAAATGAGTAGAATCAAAACCGTACACATATGGTAAACTGAGTTATTTTGCACCCATAACTTTTTAAAGAAATGAAGTATGGGACGTTTGGAATCTTCTTGATCACAATTTTGAACGATTATTTTTATTAAATTTTAATGGTCTAGTTATTTCAGACAATCCCTGAGAACCCCAATAGACTAAAATGGCATCCGGATAATTAACGAACCGTTAATTATCCGGGTATATAGGCGCAAGATACAGAATACAAAAATGGAGGAATTAAGTAAATCCCGAAACATTTGCGATTTGTTTCATATAAATGGTTGAAAATAATTTTATAAATCCATACAAATTATTTGAGTGATAATGGTTTGACGTAGCCCTCAACAGTTTTACATAAAAAAAACCTAAATTTCAACCAGCATTTTCGAGGATCTGTGTCTCGTCATCTGACCGTGTTTCAAAATTACGTGGTGTTGTCCTTGGATCTTTCCCTTCGGGTTTGATTCTGGACCGTCGCTAATAGCCGTTGTCTTGCTCCAGTGCGACGTTAATTAAATACCTATCCACTGAAAATGAAGTGTTTCTCAACCGCCGGTCTCAGCCAATTACCTTGCCCTAGCATTAGTTATATCGGGTCGTAAGAGGTTATCCTGGGATTTGTCATTTTTGATATCTAAGGATTTTTTATGATGAAATATTTTATAGTGATAATATTCTGAGAATATTCGTGAACGGTGCCAAAATGTTCAGAATCAGAAAGCCTTAATAATATCTGTATAGATAACATCACTGACCAAGTAACAGTAAAGAAAATTTCTCCACTGAAAACGAAAATCAAAGGGGAAATGAATCATCTATCGGGGTCTCAAATCTGATAATACTAAATACTGTTTCTTCGCAAGTTCTCCTAGCAGTGTAAGTTTTCGTTTCGAAAATCGAGTGACGTGATTTTTTTTAAAGTAATAAGCCCTAAAGATTAAAATTTTAATATGAATAAGAGACAAGGGATTTCGTTTAACTTTGGTGTACAGAAGTCTCGTATGGAAGGTGTTTATAGCCCAACAAATATAAATATTTTGTGAACAGAATGAGATGAAAATCAGCGCAAATTATTTTAATTTTGGCCTGAAAAAATTTACAACGCGTTACAAGATTTCATTAGTTCAGTGATTGATAGCTAATTTCCTCCTCCATTTCCTTATAACCATGACATAATTAATAATTGTTTTTTAATGCATGCACTTTAAAAGAATTTTAAAGGTATTTACGAGTAAATTTGTTGAAACCGGACCCTCTTATAAAACACTATCTGAATTACCCGGCGTCGATCGAATTGTTTGTAACTCATCGTAATATTCAATAGTAGTCCTATGGGGATTTCGAATTGTTTTGAGATCTCTCTACAGACCCAGGACAAATCAAATGGAGTTAATATCTAGACTATGTTTCTCGCAGAGTTTTAAAGAATGAGTGTAGCAAATTCGATATGAGTTGATCAAACTGTCATAGTAAGGATAATCAATGGTAATTTCTATGGGGATTTCGAGGGCAGCGGTAGCCCAGTTCGAAGAGCAACGGATTAGAAAACAGAGGGTTGCGAGTTCGAAACTCGGTCCAGCCAAAGACCGTCGGATACACGAAGGCTGGTGCACGTTAAATCTGTCGTGGCCTCAAGTGTCCTCACGTTGGCGAAGTGTGGAAGTTTGGAGTGGGGTGCCGGCTCAAGTATTGTTCTTGACCGTGGTTCAAAATTATGAGGCGTTGTTCTGGGATCTTTCACTTCAGGATTGATCCCGGAACATCCCCCAATAGCCCGTTGTGTTGGGGGGACATTAATTAACATCCAGGGGACATTAATTAACTACCTACCCATTTGGATTTCGAATTGTTTTTAGCCCCTTCTCCCGACCCAGGACAAATAGAACGGGATTAATATCCTGTATAACCTATGTTTCCCGCAGACATCCAAAAATTGAATGTACTAAATCTGGTGTGAATTCGTCTTCAAAATATTCAATGTTATTCCAATGGGGATTTTGAATTGTTTTTAGCCTTTCTCCAGACCTAAAGCAAAAGAACGTGTTAAATATGTAGTCTATATTTTCCACAGGATTCTAAGGAATGAATGTACCAAATTTGGTGTGAATTGGTATGACAGTGATCGTAAAATATTCAGTGTTATTTCTAAGTGGATTTCAAATTTGTTTTGGCCCCTCTGCAGATCTAGGACCAATTGAACGGGGTTAATATATAGCCTACGTTGCCAGCAGGATTCTATAGAATGAATGTACCATATATTTGGTGTGAATTGTTCAGACAGTGATCGTAAAAATACTTAACGCTATTCCTATGGTGATTTCGAATTGTTTTACCTCTTCTCCACATCCAAGAAAAATAGAACGGGGGTTAATATGTAGCATACTTTACCCGTAGGGTTCTGAAGAATAAGTGTACCAAATTTGATGTGGATAGGTCAAACGGTGTAGATTTGTATAGAGGACAGAAAGACGCCAACTCAGCTTTGTATACAGATGTCTATCCCCTTGTTGCATTATGTGCGTTAAATATATTTTATTTCTTATCTGAAATGTTTATAATTAAATAGAATACTGCAGGTAAAATAAGAAAAGCTATGCAAATACGATGATTTGGGAAATTCAGATTAAAAAAAAATTTAGTCGCACCTGCTAGTAGCATGGCGGTGTTAAAGAATTTTAAAGACAAGTACGAACAAGTACGAAGTACATTTGCCAAGACTGGCAAATGTTAAGAATTTTAGGGCGGTAGGACGTCTCATTACCTTCAAATGGTAAAAGTTCGATATAGGTATGTTCTAGGCATATTAAGACTATATTCTCTCGTTTGATAGTGATATCTAGGAGGTGTTCTAGAAGTGACATACAAGAGCGCACCATCCCTTAAAAAACTAAATTATGTTTTGCGCAGATTACATTCATACGAGGCGAAAGGTCTTTACCCATAGTTTCTTTTTTTTGCAAAACATATTTTATTTAACATGATTTTCAAAGGGTTAATTATCCATTGTTAATTAGTGTTTGTGAGAAAGAACCAAACTAGAGGTTTTGGAATTTTTTAATTCTTTATCGCATCGATGGCCCGCAGGTAGCCGGCTTCACCAAACCTATTAGAACTCCGTCAATTATCGCACTTCATTAAGTTTCCAATACGTAGAGAAATATTAAAATAAACAATTGTGCGTAATTTAAAATGTATGTCTTGTGATTTTGGCTGCAGCAAAAATCATACCTTTAATTTTTTTAATTTTCAATCTTTTTCCCTGAATTCATGTCCTTTCGCTTTTGTTTGGTAAATTTTAATCGTACTTCAAATGAAGCATTTAAAAATGTTTTCATCTCAAAAAGTAAAAGCAAAATAGCAGTGAGAATACATTTTCGAAAAGTGCGTGTCGGTTCCAAATTTCCAATTCATCTTCTTTTTCCCGAAGAACCCAAAAATGGACGCTTTCAAAGTGTAGCTTAACAAAGACAGGAATGCCGTCGTGATACTCAAGGAACACGCCAAAGGCAGTGACTTGAGGGAAGCATTTTAGGGATTGTCCGTTCCCATCAGGACCCCTCGCACTAAAGGTCTAGAGCCACGCCCTCTCGTTAGAGGACACGGGTGGTAGAGGGGAAGGAAAAGTGACCGTTCAAAGATTCTCGGGGTTGACACTTAAGCTTACATTTTGGTTTACGAGATATCTCGGGGTGGCCGCCTGAAGGGTTAATACGTGAGGAAAAAACTTTGTACCCCTTTTTAAGCACATTGCGCGCACGGAGGAGTATGAGATTTGGCATAATTAAAGTTCATACGGAGAACGAGTGCAGAAAGATAAAATTAATGTATAATATGCGTTACAAATATATTAAATTAAACAAAATAAAACATTCATTGTTTACGTTCATATACTGTAATCTATATATTAATATGTGAAGAAAAAGCTTTGTACCCCTTTTTAAGCACATTGCGCGCACGGAGGAGTATGAGATTTGGCATAATTTGCCACCACATAAGTTAGTATTGAAAGTTAATTGCATCGTTTTGCTGATCAGAAACTTAAATTCAAAGGAAGCATTAGTCAATGGAACAAGAATGCGCATCAAATTTATGCATCGTAATGCTATTGATTGCGAAGTTTTAACTGGAACCGCACGCAATAAGAGAATTTTGATTCCACGTATAAATTTAACCATATTCCGGAACTATATTACCATTTAACTTTCAAAGAACTCAATTTCTAACTATACCTGCATTTGCGATGACAATAAATAAGTCTCAAGGACAAACATTCGAAAAAATTGGAATTTTATTGAGGCAGCCAGTTTTTACACATGGTCAATTGTACCTCGCAGCAAGTAGAGTTCGATCCTTCGATGGTTTGAGATTTTCTATTTCAGAATATAACGGTCAAGGGCATTTAGCAAACGATGAAAGAGTTTTTACAAAAAACATCGTCTACACAGAAGTTTTGAATCATTAAATTCATTGTCGAACTATTTCAAGTTCAATGGACAACATTTATTTTTTTAACCATCCGGGTTTTTTTGTTACAATAAAAAATATATAAAAAAATACGAAGCACGTATTCCTTATTTCCTTTTTCAGATTTATTTTTTATTTAAATTTTATATAATTTGAAAAAGATAGGCAAATTAACTGTGTAACCTTGGGGAAACCTGTGGCCAGTATAGCAATAAAAAAAACCCAAGAAAATGTCAAAAAACGCGTTATTGTTTTTTAGATATGGCTGAACCAAGTTATACCGCATTTTTCCTATGACGTATTTGTACATGCTCGCAGCTTACGTAGTAGAACAAAATTCAAAAAAATTATATGCAATGAATATAGAGGTATACTCTTTGAGAAAAGAACCTTATTAACGTTCAAACTTAAAGATTAAATGAATTACGGTCGAATTTCGACCACTGGGCGACCACTAGTTATTATTAAATATTAACAATATACAGAGAGTGAATTTTCCATGGAGCTCCTGGGTCAAAGACCCTCTATCTCCAGATAACAAAGTCCTTGCGTTCTGATACGTTTAGGTTATCAGAAACTTTCAACGGTGTAGCAGTCTTGGGTGTCAGGTTATGAAAGAGGTTGTAGTTGCAGTTGATGCGGTTGGAGAAGGCGTTACAATGAGCGGTAGGCAAGCCCATCACTCGAGTGAGATACCAGAAATACCATAGTTCAGAATACCTCTGACTACTGCAGTTAAAAGTAGTATTAGAATTATGAATTAAAAGGTTTAGAAGACTTAATGATTTTCCAAAGGGAAATTAGCTTAATTTTTTTAACAAATTTGAATTTAAAATCAAAAGTATGAATTTAAGTTATTTACATCTTTAGCATAATTCATAATGGCTCTTGGTTTGTTTTTGTTAATTGGTAGACGATGATCATATCTGTGGGGATCTGCGGCTACAGCCGAGTTTTCATTGCAACGAAGGGAGCGGAAAAAGTTTTGCTAATTTTGCCAAAAAATTCCTGAGTTCTAAAATTCCTAGTTCTTATTTTGGTATTTCGGTAATACCATGGGCTGTCCATAATTATACGGAGGGTAGAATTTTGGAGTGCTTCATGTTTAAAAATGTACAATAATGACGAGGATTGAAAAGAAACAATTCGACCAATCTAAATCATAACCCATTTATAACCCAAAGGTATAACCCATTTAGAGATGTCAAACGAAAAAATTTAATATCAAGCACTTCCACCTGCACACAAAGTAATTTAACTATCTTACAGACAATACGAATAGATAATATTAAATTAAGTTACTGAAGAAGTGAAACCAAGCTCTTTATTTAGAGTGTTATTCAGAAGTTGATAGTTAAACTAAGAAGAGAGGTAAGTAAGTAGTTATTTAACGTTGAACTGGAGCAACACACTGGCTATTGGCGAAAAGTAGGAAGAATAATTGTAATTAAAAAAAGTTGAATAACGGAAATAGTATTAGAGAATCACAGTGTTAACCCTTCAGGCGGCCACCCCGAGATATTTCGTAAACCAAAATGCCAGTTTAAGTGTCAACCCCGAGATATCTCGTAAACCAAAATGTAAGCTTAAGTGTCAACCCCGAGAATCTTGGAACGGTCACTTTTCCTTCCCCTCTACCACCCGTGTCCTCTAACGAGAGGGCGTGGCTGGACACCTTTTGTGCGAGGGGTCCTGATGGGAACGGACAATCCCTAAAATGCTTCTCTCAAGTCACTGCCTTTGGCGTGTTCGTTAAGTATCACGACGGCATTCCTGTCTTTGTTAAGCTACACTTTGAAAGCGTCTATTTTTGGGTTCTTCGGGAAAAAGAAGTTGAATTGGAAATTTGGAACCGACACGCACTTTTCGAAAATGTATTCTCACTGCTATTTTACTTTTTGAGATGAAAACATTTTTAAATGCTTCATTTGAAGTACGATTAAAATTTACCAAACAAAAGCAAATAACAACACGAAAGGACATGAATTCAGGGAAAAAGATTGAAAATTAGAAAATTAAAGGCATGATTTTTGCTGCAGCCAAAATCACAAGACATACATTTTAAATTACGCACAATTGTTTATTTTAATGTTTCTCTACGTATTGAAAACTTGATGAAGTGCGATAATTGACGGAGTTCTAATAGGTTTGGTGAAGCCGGCTACCTGCGGGCCATCGATGCGATAAAGAATTAAAAAATTCCAAAACCTCTGGTTTGGTTCTTTCTCACAAACATTAATTAACAATGGATAATTAACCCTTTGAAAATCATGTTAAAATATGTTTTGCAAAAAAAAGAAACTATGGGTAAAGACCTTTCGCCTCGTATGAATGTAATTTGCACAAAACATAATTTAGTTTTTTAAGGGGTGGTGCGCTCTTGTAGGTCACTTCTAGAACACCTCCTAGATATCACTCTATCAAACGAGAGAATATAGTCTTAATATGCCTAGAACATACCTATATCGAACTTTTACCATTTGAAGGTAATGAGACGTCCTACCGCCCTAAAATTGTTAACATTTGCCAGTCTTGGCAAATGTACTTCGTACTTCCTTTCGTACTTGTCTTTAAAATTCTTTAACACCGCCATGCTACTAGCAGGTGCGACTAAATTTTTTTTAATCTGAATTTCCCAAATCATCGTATTTGTATAGCTTTTCTTATTTTACCTGCAGTATTCTATTTAATTATAAACATTTCAGATTAGAAATAAAATATATTTAACGCACATAATGCAACAAGGGGATAGACATCTGTATACAAAGCTGAGTTGGCGTCTTTCTGTCCTCTATACAAATCTACACCGTTTGACCTATCCACACCAAATTTGGTACACTTATTCTTCAGAACCCTACGGGTAAAGTATGCTACATATTAACCCCCGTTCTATTTTTCTTGGGTGTGCAGAAGAGGTAAAACAATTCGAAATCACCATAGGAATAGCGTTAAGTATTTTTACGATCACTGTCTGAACAATTCACACCAAATATATGGTACATTCATTCTATAGAATCCTGCTGGCAACGTAGGCTATATATTAACCCCGTTCAATTGGTCCTAGATCTGCAGAGGGGCCAAAACAAATTTGAAATCCACTTAGAAATAACATTGAATATTTTACGATCACTGTCATACCAATTCACACCAAATTTGGTACATTCATTCCTTAGAATCCTGTGGAAAATATAGACTACATATTTAACACGTTCTTTTGCTTTAGGTCTGGAGAAAGGCTAAAAACAATTCAAAATCCCCATTGGAATAACATTGAATATTTTGAAGACGAATTCACACCAGATTTAGTACATTCAATTTTTGGATGTCTGCGGGAAACATAGGTTATACAGGATATTAATCCCGTTCTATTTGTCCTGGGTCGGGAGAAGGGGCTAAAAACAATTCGAAATCCAAATGGGTAGGTAGTTAATTAATGTCCCCCTGGATGTTAATTAATGTCCCCCCAACACAACGGGCTATTGGGGGATGTTCCGGGATCAATCCTGAAGTGAAAGATCCCAGAACAACGCCTCATAATTTTGAACCACGGTCAAGAACAATACTTGAGCCGGCACCCCACTCCAAACTTCTACACTTCGCCAACGTGAGGACACTTGAGGCCACGACAGATTTAACGTGCACCAGCCTTCGTGTATCCGACGGTCTTTGGCTGGACCGAGTTTCGAACTCGCAACCCTCTGTTTTCTAATCCGTTGCTCTTCGAACTGGGCTACCGCTGCTCTCGAAATCCCCAAAGAAATTACATTGATTATATAACAGTTACTTACTATAACAGTTTGATCAACTCATATCGAATTTGCTACACTCATTCTTTAAAACCCTGCGAGAAACATAGTCTAGATATTAACTCCATTTGATTTGTCCTGGGTCTGTAGAGAGATCTTAAAACAATTCGAAATCCCCATGGGACTACTATTGAATATTACGATGAGTTACAAACAATTCGATCGACGCCGGGTAATTCAGATAGTGTTTTATAAGAGGGTCCGGTTTCAACTAATTTACTCGTAAATACCTTTAAAATTCTTTTAAAGTGCATGCATTAAAAAACAATTATTAATTATGTCATGGTTATAAGGAAATGGAGGAGGAAATTAGCTATCAATCACTGAACTAATGAAATCTTGTAACGCGTTGTAAATTTTTTCAGGCCAAAATTAAAATAATTTGCGCTGATTTTCATCTCATTCTGTTCACAAAATATTTATATTTGTTGGGCTATAAACACCTTCCATACGAGACTTCTGTACACCAAAGTTAAACGAAATCCCTTGTCTCTTATTCATATTAAAATTTTAATCTTTAGGGCTTATTACTTTAAAAAAAATCACGTCACTCGATTTTCGAAACGAAAACTTACACTGCTAGGAGAACTTGCGAAGAAACAGTATTTAGTATTATCAGATTTGAGACCCCGATAGATGATTCATTTCCCCTTTGATTTTCATTTTCAGTGGAGAAATTTTCTTTACTGTTACTTGGTCAGTGATGTTATCTATACAGATATTATTAAGGCTTTCTGATTCTGAACATTTTGGCACCATTCACGAATATTCTCAGAATATTATCACTATAAAATATTTCATCATAAAAAATCCTTAGATATCAAAAATGACAAATCCCAGGATAACCTCTTACGACCCGATATAACTAATGCTAGGGCAAGGTAATTGGCTGAGACCGGCGGTTGAGAAACACTTCATTTTCAGTGGATAGGTATTTAATTAACGTCGCACTGGAGCAAGACAACGGCTATTAGCGACGGTCCAGGATCAAACCCGAAGGGAAAGATCCAAGGACAACACCACGTAATTTTGAAACACGGTCAGATGACGAGACACAGATCCTCGAAAATGCTGGTTGAAATTTAGGTTTTTTTTATGTAAAACTGTTGAGGGCTACGTCAAACCATTATCACTCAAATAATTTGTATGGATTTATAAAATTATTTTCAACCATTTATATGAAACAAATCGCAAATGTTTCGGGATTTACTTAATTCCTCCATTTTTGTATTCTGTATCTTGCGCCTATATACCCGGATAATTAACGATTCGTTAATTATCCGGATGCCATTTTAGTCTATTGGGGTTCTCAGGGATTGTCTGAAATAACTAGACCAATAAAATTTAATAAAAATAATCGTTCAAAATTGTGATCAAGAAGATTCCAAACGTCCCATACTTCATTTCTTTAAAAAGTTATTGGTGCAAAATAACTCAGTTTACCATATGTGTACGGTTTTGATTCTACTCATTTCTTCACGGATATGTGAACACCCAAAATCTGAAAACCTTTGGGGTAATATCCGTTGTGATTACTCTTTAGGATATTTTACATTAACAAAGCAAATATTGAATATTTTTTGTTTAGCTTTGCTTTAAGTCTCTCATGTCTAACTCAACTGCTATAAATAATTTCATCGCTTCATTTATACAAAAATTATGCTGTAAATCTGTGTAATGGAGGCAAACTTTTGTGGGCAAGAAAATCAATGCTAGAATTTAACTTATTTACAATTAGTAGAAAATTACTCATTAAAAGAAAAATATATAAATTTATAATTTCAAAGTTTCCCATTGTTACAGTAAATATTTGTTTTTTCAAACACGTATAAGAAAATTTGTATGGATCAGTCGAATGTATCTTGGGCCCCTGAATTATTTCACTATTTGAAAGTGGTTGTACAAGCATTTGAGAAGCACCCTCGAGAAGATTCTGTGTATACTTAGGGTATTCTGTGAAGTAGCCCGTGGCTTTGCTATCTATCACTGTCATCGCTCTCTTTGATGGTCCGGTCTAAATAGACCACTGCTGAGACCAATTGACTGAAGAAGGGGAAAGCACTCCCTTTGTCCAAACCCTGACACTTTTAAAGGGAACTCGCTTTTTTGGGGTGCCGTTTTCGGGAACACAACTTTGAGATGCCTCGCCGCCAGGAGGGTTAATCACTTTCACATGAGAATTTGTATTATGGTATTTCGGAAATCATACAACATACACTCATACCTCGCTTTACGGTCTAGATACGTTCCGGAAAAGTTGGCCGTGAAGCGAAAAGCCGTATAACGAATCAATTATTTTGATACAAACCCATACAAATTCAATTAGATCTGTACCAATTTTTTATAAAATAATATAGTTTTTAATTCATAATTCATTTTATTTCCTATAAAAATGCTTACATAAAAATAAAAGTACAAAATGCAATAATAAACAGAAATAAAAAAAATAAACATATAAATTAAAAAACAAAAGAAATCATATGCACATATGTATACATATAATAAAAAACATAAAATAAAATGTTTAAAAACTGTTTTAATCTGACGCGTGACAGATTTTCGGCTTCTCTTTTTACACTGCTGGCCACCCAAATTGCAACACCAAGAAAGACAAGAGATATCACAACAAAATTTATTTTGTAGATAACATGTTGACCAAGTATCAAATGATTAAATTTATAGACTTCTGTGAAGTGTGGTTCCTGCCAAAATCAGTAGCCAGAGTAGCCGCCATTGTTGGAGATCACCGCTGCCACACGCCTCGGCATTGATTCAAGGAGACTTTGGATGTGTTCTTGGGGTACAGCAGACCAAGCAGCTTCCACACGTTGCCAAAGTTGATCTGGTGTGGCAGCTGGGGATGTATTCTGGGTCAATCGTTGAGCAACCATGGACCACATGTTTTCTATCGGCGAAAGATCCGGAGAGCGAGCTGGCCAGGGAAGCAATTCAATCTGGCGATTGACGAAGAACCCTTGGACAATGCGTGCCACGTGTGGTCGCGCATTATCCTGTTGAAATATGGCTGTGGGCAAGCCCTGAAGGTAAGGAAGGACAACTGGCTCCAACACATCGGAGATGTAGCGCTGGCTGTTTAAAGTACCGGCAATGCGTACTAGAGGAGTGCGAGAGTGATATCCAATACCGCCCCATACCATAATACCCGGTGCAGGACCAGTGTGGCGGTGCATAACGCAGCTGTTCAGCATCCTCTCTCCACGGTGTCTCCAGACTCGAATCCGACCATCGTGGTGTTGCAGACAGAAGCGTGACTCGTCAGTAAAGACAATTTCATTCCATTCTGCCGTTCACATCCTTCTTTCATCGCACCATTGGCGGCGGAAACGTCTGTGGTTCTGCGTCAAGGGTAGACGAAGCAATGGACGTCTTGCGGACAGACTACTCTGCTGTAAACGGCGTCGAATGGTACGCGCAGACACTGGATGATGCGGTACAGACTGAATGTGCTGTGCTATGGTTCGTGATGTGGCTGAGCGATCCGTCACTGCCATACGCACAATATGCCTGTCATCACGTGAAGTGGTGCACTGAGGTGGATGCGATCGAACACGTCGGTCCGTCGTACCCTCCTGCATCCAACGATCACATATCCGCATTACAGTTGTTTGGTTTCGTCCAACACGACTACCGATTTCCCTGAAAGATAATCCACAATCTCGGTAGGCCACTATCCTTCCTCTGTCGAACTCGGATACTTGATCAAAAGATGATCGCTGTTTTCTACGAGGCATAATTGATCGTTTTTTTGAAAAAACCACAAGAAAAACACAATTGCCGTACTTGAAATCGTCGAAATCTCCAAGCCTTAAATAGCGCTTTGAAGTGGCGCCACAGGCGCGCGTGATGTGCGTCTGCGCTGAAATTCTAATCATTTGCATATCTCACCTCCGCTAATGCATGTTGTAAATTTCATATTATTTGCATGCTTCCTTCAGGGTGTTGCATTTACGGTGGCCAGCAGTGTATTTTTATCAGTAAACATCTCCAAATTCAATGAACGTTTCGGTGGCATTTTTTCTTAAAAAGGGACGATTATATTTAAAAGAATTAATGAATTAATTAAATATGTAATGAAAATACAGTCTTTCTAATACATACGTACCAAATATGTTTACAATTCACCAATTAATACAAACAGAAACAAAACCCAACCAGAAAACAAACAAGAATAAATACGTCTAACTACACTAAAGTGACAACGCAGTAAAATGATGACAATGTTGTGCCCAACGTTCCTCATATTTTCGTGAGGCAACAAGTAGCAGTACCGCCTAAAGGAAGAAGCTGAAACTAAACAGAAGGTCGCTAACAGTACACACACAGCATTTTTTTTGGCCGTATAACGAAACATTGTGGGCCGTAAATCGAAAAAGTGCCATTTTTAAAAAAAGGCCGTTATAGCGAAATGCCGTATAAAGAGCGACCGTATAGCGAGGTATAGGTGTATTATAAAAAAAATTCTCATCACATAAAGTTCAGGCACTTTATTCAACGAGATGTTTAATTCACATAAAGCGATAACATATTCAGTTATCAGTGTGAATGGTAGGTAGGTATTTTAATTAACGTCGCAATGGAGCAACACAACGGGCTATTGGCGACGGTCCGAGATCAAACCCGAAGGGAAAGATCCGACCTGTGTGAGTGGACTCGACTGAATTTTCTGTAGCAAAAGTTTCCTTTTAATCACCTGTGATATGGTTAGTTGATTGGGTTTTATATTTGGTCATGCTGCACAAGATAAACAACGTTAAGTAATGGACACACATACAAAAAGTTATACTGACACAGAAGAGAGAAAAACACCCAGGGAGCAATCGGAACCGGCAGGAATTGAACATGCGCCGCCTACAACTCACAGGTTGATAGAGTAGTGTGCATACCCACTGAGCTTTAAATGGACAGTACAAAAAAGTGTAAGGCGGAGGCCATATCTAAAATATCGAGATTCAATAGAGGCATACTCAACTACATAAGAACCGAGAAGCCAATTTAATAGGGAGCAATTAAAATTTTCCTCGCAGCATTAAACGTGCGGTTTAAATAGATGGTTATGCAATTCCATTACAATTCGACAGTTTAGTGTACCTTAGAGATTGAATCGTGATTCCATCGGCCGCTCCTGGAGTTGTGTACGCAGAATTGTATTTTAAAGGACACTGATAGGAATTCGTTCTACAGGGTGTGATATTCATAACAGTTCAGTAATGAAAGATTGAATACACACACACACACACTGTGATTATGATTCCCACAGAAAAATGCACTCACCTATCCTGCACTTGCAGCATTTTCATGCCTTCAGCGGGAAAGTCGGACCGAGTGACAAAAACTTTTGGTTTGTTCATCTTTAAAAAATCTCACCTTAACTGAAATCGTGAGAGATTTTTTTTGTTAGGAAGAAATGGGAAAACGTCTTCAGTGATCACAATACCTGAAGCGATAACTGTGACTGATAAGTGCCGTTGTCAGGTTCCTTATCACTTTTTTAAATTGAAACATTCGTATTTTCTCAAGTGTGCTAAAATTAAATATGGGTGGTATTTATGACAGGTTATATTCTCCTGTCCATTCAGATGGATTGAATTTTTTTTAACCCTCTAGGGGTTTCGCACGCATAACTCCACCTAGCAACCTGCATGATCAATTCTAATCAATTTTGATACATTGAAATTATTTTAATCGAAAATCTTATAAGCAATGATAAAGCAAAAAAATCACGAAGTAATGGTTTATAAGAATATGTACAAATTATTAGTAAAACCTCATTTAATTTACTCTACGTGATTAAAATTAAGTCCTACAGAAAATCTCGATGATGGTTATCCTTTTAGGGATAGCAAAATTCTTCAGACTATCAGTTTTGATAGTCAGGCTTAAACATTGAACTTAAATAAGAAACTACCAGGTTATTGTCATTTCTTGCCAATCCGATTTCAAATTCATATTATTATAAACTCAAAGAATTTTTGCACTGTGAATTGCTTTACATTTTCCTTTGCTCAAAGCGTACAATTACAAAAGATTTTACAATACATGTATGTATTTTTAAGTACCTCTGATCCGCGCGCGATAAATATTTACTTAGCTCTTTCGCCTGTTAAATCGTAGAACTTTGCAATTTCCTTTGACTGAATATTTCCTATGCATGGTGAGCCACGGTAGCCTGGTTGGAAGAGCAATAGATTAGCAACCGAAGGGTTGCTAGTTCGAATCCAACCAAATACCGTCGTGTACAAAGGGCTGGTGCACGTTAAATCTGTCGTGACCTCAAATGTCCACACGTTGGCGTGGGGTGCCAGCTTAGGTGTGACCTCGTCATCTGATCGTGGTTCAAAATTACTTGGTGTTGTCCTCGGGATCTTTTCCTTCGGGTTTGATCCCGGACCGTCTGCGATAGCCCGTTGTGTTGCTCCAGTGCGATGTTAATTATGATACTCACTTTACAAATACTATTCCTATGCATGATTGTTTATAAATGGGGATAGTGTTATTACATAGCAAACTGGATGTATATTAGGCAATGATAAAATATTTTGAATCGCATTGTCAAGAAGCTATTTTAATAACTAAAAGAACTTACTCTTGAATAAGGCTATATGGACGAATCTGATAGTGTATATTAAAGAAAGGTAGATATATAGTTAATTAACGTCGCACTGGAGCAAGACAACGGGGTATTGGCGACGTTCCGGGATCAATCCCGAAGGGAAAGATCATGGACGCCTCGTAATTTTGAATCACGATCAGATGACGAGAAAAGCACCTGATCTGGCACCCCACTCTCCAAACTTCCATACCACACCAACATGAGGACACGACTGATTCAAAGTGCCCCCGTGTACACAACGGTCTTTGGCGG
Organism: Meta bourneti; assembly: GCA_933210815.1. Taxonomy (NCBI): domain Eukaryota; kingdom Metazoa; phylum Arthropoda; class Arachnida; order Araneae; family Tetragnathidae; genus Meta; species Meta bourneti. The sequence goes on from OW119928.1 coordinate 20,492,411, forward strand.
GACCGAGTTTCGAACTCGCAACCCTCCAGTTGTTAATGTTGCTCTTACAACTGGGTTACCGCGGTCCTGTACATTAAAGGCTTTGAAACAAAAATATTAAGATATGAATAAATCAAGTGATTGTTCCAATCAAGTGTCATGGTCAAGACTTTCATGCATATGGGCCATATTTAACCCAAAGAGGAAAAAGAACAGGCGCTTCAGCCCCTTTGACCTTTTCCAACTACCCACCCGACAGATAGATAATAATGAAGCAAATGTATTGTAATGTCGGAACTAAGAAAGCTTAAATGAAAAGTGTGCATGCGTTTAACATTTCCTCAAATGAAAAGTACACTATATGTACAAAAGTATTTGTACACTGCATGTTTTTCAGAAAAAGTGCTTTATTCTTTTTTAAGCAGCAGGCCCTCCTTTTGCTTGTATTATTACAGTTGCAACACGTCGAGGCATACTTTCCACAAGTTCTCTGTAAGTCGGCAGGAATAGCTCGCCATGCCTCTTGCAAGGCTGTGAGAAGAGATTGTTGTGAAGATGGGCGAGCGTAGCGGTGTCGTACTCGTCGCTCCAGTTCGTCCCACAAGTGCTCGATCGGGGCTCTGAATAGGCCAGTCAAGCAAATTCACCTCATTTTCAGGAAACCAGTCCAGCACACGTTTTGCAGTATGACATGGAGCTCGATCCATCATCGCCGTAGTATTGCCATAGTGTAGGCAATGCCGAATTATCCAGATCGCCAAGGTACACGTCAGCGTTCATGGTACCAGGTACATAAAGCAATGGGCCGAGTCCTACCCAGGAAAAACCTGATTTTCTGCAGTGTCCGAATTCTTTTGTCCATATAATGCAGGTAGAACTAGCAAATAGTAGTCTCATTTAGGACTCAATGTTTTGAAAAATTACTAAACTATAGTACGACTACCATACATGTATGCCGTAATGACAGGAATCACAAGTGCCAGCAGTTGTGACAAGAGTGGTGTAAGGCAATCGGAGAATGATCCATTGGTATTGATTGTAATGTTGGTTTCACAAATAGAGGCAGAAAATTCCACACAAAGTTTCTTTAATACAAGACAAATGGTAGCATTATAATGTGTGGAGATTGAGTGCAGGGTGGTTAGGACAGTTCTGAGCTCATTTTAAGGATATCGTGAAAGAATGAATAGTTATAAAATGAACTCTCTAGGGTTATAAAGGTTATTGGACCAGGGGATCTGTCAAAAAAGTTCATTGGCAGTAAGTGATTGCTTATGAACTAACCCGTGCATCCTGCACCGGCGATCTGAAAGGGTGGTAGATAGATAGGTATTTTAATTAACATCGCACTAAAAGCAACACAACGGACTATTGGTGACGGTCCGGGATCAAAACCCAAAGGAAAAGATCCGAGGACAATACCATGTAATTTTGGAATCACGGTCATACCTGAACTGGTACCCAAACTCTCCAAATGTCCCCACCACGCCAACGTGAGGACATTTGAGGCCACGATGGATTTAACGTGCACCAGCTCCCTTTGTACACGACGGTCTTTGGTTGGATTTGAACTCGCAACCCTCCGGCTGCTAGTCCGTTTCTCTTCCAACCCGGCTACCGCGGCCTATCTGAAAGGGAGACAGTGAGTGGGTCGGTCTGAAGTCAAAGTTAGCGAGGTGGCCAGAGTTGAAAGTGGGTGGCAAGAGATATTGACCACATGGCTAGCGGCAAGACAAAGACAAGCGGGTGAAAAAAAGGTATTTTAATTAACGTCACACTGGAGCAACGCATTGGCGGCGGTCCGGGATCAAAACCCAAAGGAAAAGATCCGAGGACAATACCATGTAATTTTGGAATCACGGTCATATGACGAGGTCACACCTGAACTGGTACCCAAACTCTCCAAATGTCCCCACCACGCCAACGTGAGGATATTTGAGGCCACGATGGATTTAACGTGCACCCGCCCCCTTTGTACACGACGGTCTTTGGCTGGATTCGAACTCGCAACACTCCGGCTGCTAGTCTGTTACTTTTCCAACTGGACTACCGTGGCCCTTCAAAATAATGAAACAATACTTTCAAAGAATTAAAATCCTTTTATTTGATGATATTTTTAAATGTCAAATTTTATGTGCATATCATCTCCGAACTAAAGCAAATAGGATAAGGACTCAACCTTCTGTTTTAGAGCTTCAATAGCTTTTTCTTCCTCTTCTATGCATGCTAAAGTTTCCTTCTTCTCCTCCAAAAATGATTCTTGTTCCTTCTTCAACGATTCGTGATAGGCTGCCTTTTTGTCAGCAACCATTTTTTGACAGTACTCCTTTGTTAATTTCCTCAAATCCCTCTTTTTGGTGTATTTTTCATCATGAAGCATAAGGGGTTGAGGATCGTAGTACAGCTGTAACTCCTCCAGCAACCAAACGAATCTGTCATTGTCTATTTCTCTCAACTGCTTTAGCAGACTGTTGCGCTTTTGGATCAAAATGGGCAAAATAAATCTGCTATTCCGAATTTCCTGAAATGAAATGGATTGATTGCAATGAATAAAACGAAAGCACATAGCTATCCAAACAAACCTGTACAACACAACTTAAAGCAGAAATTACGGTTCATCTGTATTATACGCCTCGTTTGGTGGCAGCGTCTTGGCGTGTTTTTTGGCGCACTTTTAATAGTGAGTTATGGCAGGTGAAGACAACCCATCTATCCTTCACCACAACAAACCCTATTTTTATATAGCTAAGTATTCGTTTAAAAATTCGTGTGAAGATTTCAAAACTGATTACTTTAACAAGTTCTTAGAAATTGTTAGAGATTTAGATTGGGAGGAGTTTAAAACAGTTTAAAATAAAAAGATATTTTTTGATCGCTATTTTTCAATTATTTCCGATTAAAAAAACATGTTTTTCAAAGTTTTGTATTTTTTCCGTTTAAAAAACGATTTTTTCTAATTCTTTCCTTGGCGACATAACACGTGCGCCAAGAGCGTTGCCACCAAACGAGGCGTATAATACAGCTGTACCGAAATTACTTGTATGCTGACTTAAAAACAACTAAAGATTAAAACGTGATATACTATTAACAAATAATACAGATAATAATGAAGGCAAATAGCAAATTAAAATCATTCTGCTGCTGCGAGCATTCCGAAATTGTAGATTTATTGAAATGAAAGTTGAAATGAATAAAACGAAAGCATATTACTATCCAAACAAACATGTACAACACAATTTACAGAAGAAATTACATGTATGTCTGACATACTTAAAAGTAACTAAAGATTAAAACCTGATATATTAACAAATAATAAAACAGATAAAAATGAAGGCAAATTGTGAGTAGCTGACTGAGGGGTGAACCATCTGAACTGGATGGAAGTTAGTCTTAAGAGAGAAAATATGTGTGGTGTGACAAGCAGTATGTGAATGGTGCACAATCATCAAATTTAGGGGTTGGGTCAGACTTCATACCCTAGTATAAAGGGTAAACAGCCAGACCACTAAAATAAATATAACTAAAAAACACCTGACGACTACCATTTTAATATGTATTGTACATATTTTAACATTGCACTGTTAACATACATTAACTGTAGAAGAGATTATTGTATCTTTGTGTGAAAACATTTCAATTTGGTAGCTCTTGATGCTCTCTGGTGGCATAAGCCACATTTTCAAAACAGCTGTAGAGAGCATTGCTGTTGTGCTAAACTGTTGTTTAGAAGAGGCTAATGGTGCCTAAACAGAATTTGTAATTTTGAGCGATGAAATTCAACGTTTTCCTGGGAAAGTTATTTATTTTTCATGATTTTTAAATTCTGTTTTAGGACATTTTAATGTACTCACACACAGAGATAAAGCTTTTTATTTCTGTATATTTACTTCCATTTCACATAACTTATATATTGAATTAACTAACAATTTCAAAATGTTACACTTCATGTACTTATGAACGCAAGGTGTTCCATAATGCACCCTTGGCAGTTGAACACTATCCAAGGGTGCATTATGGAAAAAGGATTTCATTCACTAGTTCATCAATCAAATCCAAAACTCTAACCTTGTTATACCAAAAGCCATTCACACCTCTTTTAATACACTTTCACTGGGAGAGTGGTGACTGAAAACATGACACATGGATTTCTGATAAAATTCAAAAATATTTTTTATCAGTTGCTTAGGATTCCAATTTAATATAGTATATCTAGAAGAAACATTTATCACATGCACCTGGACATAACTTTCCATTGGGAAATGATATCTATTAAAACTGAATGTGTGCATATTGTGTCATGTATTCAATTTAAAACAAGACCTAAATAATACACAAGCATTTCAAACTGAACTCAAACTATAACTTTTTTACAGAGAAAGAAAAACGAGTACGTCGTTTTAAACTTATGACAAGATGGTTCTGTAAACATTTGAAACTTACTAAGGCAATAAAGAAATTATATAATCTAAGAGGTTTTCAGCTCCTACTTAAAAACCACATGGTCTATTTTTACAAATTTATTCTGTTGAGATTGAAAGACAGAACTAACTCATGATGTCAACAAAATGAATCATTTTAGGATGAGATAAGCTTGCACTTTCTATCTAAAATTATAGATCTAATTATGAGTGCTTAATAGAAAAAGTGCTAATATTCACATTTCTGGAGTAAGCTTGTGATTGTGCTAGGTAAAAACTCGTCTTTTAAGCATATATCGCCAAAGATATTTAAAAAATAAAGTAAAATTACAAAGGAAAATTTGTGATTCATGTAACTGATATAAGTTAATTCAATTTTCAACCACAATAGGCCGAGTGCCTTTGTCAGCAACTACCCTCTCTAGGTGTGTGGGTAGGGTCAGGAGAGAGGCTTGTTGATCACTTTGGTGTACTTTATGGAGGAACACTGGAATGAATCACCATATTTTCCATTCCAGAATGAGCCTAATGACCTCCATTACTTCAAAAAAAATCCTTAGAGCAGTTGCCACATTTTCTGCTAAAGTCAGAACAGGCCACATTGTAACACAGGCTTGTTTGAATCGTTTTCAAGTGCCATACTTGTCTTGAGGAAGAAGAGACTTTGGGGCATTCTTGTTCGATTGCACCGGCGAGAACGTTTTTAGAATTCACCTTCTATTCTTACTGTTTTTTGTAATGTTCATATTATGTATACTGCTTTGCTGGTTTATAGAAAACAGTAAAATTGACGTTAATACGCCGGACTCGTGTATCAACATGTAAAGTAACTAATGTTCCAACCGTAGTTTAAATGTATGATTAATACACAGCATATAAATTTTGGTTTAAGCATTTCTATGGCAATTTTTAACATAAAATTGTGAGCATGTTATCATAAAAAATTCATTTCATACAGATAATAAATAATAGCAAGTACACGGTGTAATTTTTCAAGCATCGATAATTTCTGGAGTTACATAACTACATGAACTCCTAGTAAAATTCTAGCCTAAAATGTTGTATGTTTGGTCACAGCTGGAATACAAATGACACTCAAATGCACTATGGATTACCAATGAAAATAGCTAGCACTGGTCGAAAAGATTTTCTTCCTCTAGTGAAAAAAGTGCAGATTTCCAAAAAATGAGGAAGAATCTGGTGTTTTTATTTTAGGTAGGCATTTAATTAACATCGCACTGAAGCAATGCAATGGGCTATGGCTACCATCCGGGATCAAACACGAAGGGAAAGATCCGAGAACAACGCCACGTAATTCTGAACCATGGTCAAGTGATGAGGTCACACCTGAGCTGGCATCCCACTCTACTACCCCAAATTTTTATTTCTGATGTCAACAATTCACCAGAGAAAATTTGAAAAATGTACTTCTTGGTAGAACACAAAAACAATATCAGAAATGTAGTTACATAAATATGGTCTACCAGGTCTATCTTGAAGAGTCAAATTAGTCAACCTAAACTGGAAAATTTGAATTTTGTTAGCATAAAATATTGCATTAAAAATTATTTTAAAAAATGTATATAAAAAACTAACCTTTCTACCATATTTCGACAAATGATCATAGAGCCCTCTAACTTGAACTGTTCGTAAAGCAACTAAAAAAAATTTCGAAACTTTAGTATAAGCATCCAAAAGCTAGAATTTTAACTTAATTGATCACATGTCTCATTAAACTCCCATTTCTTTAGTACAAATCTAATGCATAAGAATCATACAGCTTAAGAGCAGCATTCCTTGTCACAACAAAACAAAAGAACAAAAAAGAGAAAAATTAAAAATTTAAGGTGCTACTTGCACAATTTATTAATGCAGAAAGAAGTAAAAATAACTTTGATTTTAGACAGTACTTCTGCAGAACGATATTTAAATTCCAACATGACAAATGTATTTAGGGGATAAGAAAAACATGTTTAATAGGAATAAATTGTTAATGCTCAATAGAGCATTAGCATGTTTAATCTCAGTAAACCTTACTCATTGAAGAACCAAAATCTCCAATGAGTCTTCTAGGAGTCTTACAAGTTAGTGAGTGAAGAAATTTTCAGTACTTGAAATCTTTAAGGGAATGTTTAAAAATTAGATTTCGCATATTTTTCAGACAAAAAAGAAATTTAAAAGAGTCCTAAGTAGATTTAGGCACAGATTACTCTAACAAATTTCCACATGAAATTGATTTCTATTTATTTTTACAGATTTTATTTCATAATAGAAGTAAAAGGAGTAAAAGTATTAGTTAAAATATTAGCTAGAATAAAAAATTAATATAGGCTATATATGAAATGATACTAAAACTAACTCCCTAAAATAATATTCTCACAACAGGTAAGTCAATTAATGTTCCAGAACTCCCTTTTCTCCTCTTTTCACCCACTAGTTTGTTTCATTGCTATAGCAACTGGTTCCCAATACATCTTGTTATCACTCTGAACTTTTTCACCATCACCAACCTTGGCTTCAAATAACTTGTGAAAGTGGTGAGATGATGTATTGGGGACCAGATGCTATAACAATGAAACCGCCTAGTGGCCGAAAAGAGGAGAAAAAGGGGAGTTATTCTGGAACATTGAGACTACTTTGGGCAACCCTATAGGCACATTTTCAGCATGCTTTTTATAAGCAAGGAAGAATTTCTCAGAAAAAATTTTAGTCTTAGCAGAAAATAATTAAAAAATTTCTAGTTTTAAAAAATCTAAGGAATAAATGATTAGCAACTCCCTCATTTCTTAAAGTTGTCCTACCACCAGAAAAATTAAATTTCAAATTTCATGAAACGACACCCTGAAACATATACAGTAGCTCCCAAAAGTGTTCGTACACTTTAAAAATTTGTAGAAAAAGCGCTGTAGCCTGGAATTAAATTCGCGAATATAAAGTCCAATATTTTTTCATATCATCTCCATGTGATTCTGAATAAAACCTAAGTCTTTAAAACGATATTGACTCATTTTCTTTTTATAAAAATGAAAATGCAAGGAGGCAGAGAAAGAACACATCACAAAAGTGATTGTACACTGAAACATTTTCGGATAAATTCATAAATAAAATTATCGTTTATCGCTTTTTTTATTTTTGCATTGTAGTGACATTTAAAAAATCGTTTGGCTTTAATCTTTGTTTGCTTACTTCGTAATATTCTATTTATTATTTTAAAATGGCTCGTAGTCGTAAGGAAACAACGAGCAACATTCGAGAATTGATTATTTTTCATCATAGTAGTGGTAAATCAGTTCGGAATATGTCTAAATTAGTAAATTTATCCTTTTCTACAGTGTAGTATGTGATAAAACGCTTTAAAGAAGAAAATTGGATCGAAAACAAGCTAAGGAAAGATCGTCTGGCAAAGTTAACTCAACGTGATCAGATTTATAGTTAGAAAATTTGTGAAAAATCCACGTTTGAGTGGCGTAAAAATTTCTACAGAATTTACTGAAAAATTTTCTACCTCCATTTCATCTGAAACTGTTCAACGAGTGTTCAGATCAGCTGGATTAAATGGGCGTTCTGCCCGAAGAAAATTTTTTGTAAGTACGAAAAATAGAAAGCTTAGCTTTTCTTCACAAAATCAACGATAAATAATTCCGAAATGTATTGAATCATGTGTTATTTGCAGATGAAAACAAATTTAACATGTTTGGTTGCGATGGGTGTAAAATTGTATGGAGAAGAAAAAATGAGGAACTTTATCCCAAGAACTTAGTTGGAACAGTAAAGTATGGTGGTGGAGGTGTTCTTGTGGGGGTGCATGTCAGCATCAGGACTAGGTAATTTGGTATTTATTGATGGCATAATGAATCATGCTCTTTATTTAAATATTTTAAAAGACAATTTAAAATTATCTGCCCAAAATTTGGGTATTGGAAACAACTTTGTTTTTTTTATCAAGATAACGATTCTAAGCGCACGGCTCTCAACGTTTGCCTCTGGTGTCTATAATTGTCCACATGTTCTGAAAACACCACCTCAGTCGCCGGATTTAAACCCAATAGAACACATTTGGAGAGAACTGGAGGTTCAAGTACGAAGATGCGACATTAAAACGAAAAGCGAACTAAAAACAGTAATGATTGAAGAATGGAGGAACATTGATGCAGAAATTACAAAAAACTAGTGAACTCTATTCCCAGATGTTTAAAAGCTGTTGTGGATACTATAGGATATCCTACTAAGTACTAATTTATCGAAATATTACAATATTTATTAATATGTAGAGATTTTTTTGAAGTGTACGAAGACTTTTGTGAAGTAACTTTTTTGTTACTTTTTGATTATTGATTTTCCAAAAAAAAGTTTTACTATGTTTTTAAAATATTTTATGCAGTTTTGTTAAGAACAAGTTACATGTTATTAAAAAATTCCCATTCTGAAATATTAATTTTTATTAATTGCTAGAGCAGTATTTCATTGAAATTCGAAAGTGCATGAACCTTTTGGGAGCCACTGTATGTAACTAGCTGAATTACCCACCGTTGCTTGGGTTGAATTGTTTATAATTCATCATAATATTAATATTATTCCTAGAGATTTCGAATTGTTTTTAGCCCCCTGCAGATCCAGGACAAATCAAATGGGTTAATATATAGCCTATGTGTCCCACAGAATTCTACAGGATGAATGTACCAAATTTAGTGTGAATTGGTCTGACATTGATCGTATAAATACGCAATAAAAAACCTCATAGGTCATCTTGAGAGGTGACTCCTGTAGATGTTAACTCTGAAGTCATCTGCACAGCTAGACTAGGAGAGAGTGCCCTCTAGTTAAGTGCTCTGTCCAGGATGATGAGACATACAACCTTCTGCACACCCAAGAAAAATAGAACGAGGTTAATATGTAGCCTATGTTACCCGGGGGTTCCAAAGAATAAGTGTACCAAATTTGGTATGGATTGGTCAAATGGTATAGATTTGTATAGAGAACAGACAGATGCCAACTCTGCTTTATATGTATAGATATCAACATGGTACAATCAAAAAGATAATGATTTACAAAATTAATAAGAGATTCAAATAAAAGCAAGAAATAATACAACCTGGTGTGACTGCACTGTGCTGTGTTTAAAATATAAACTGGAAGCTTTAATTCTTCAAATTTACAGGAAACAGAAAAAAATTCAAAAGGACCAATGAAATTAAAGGACAATAAAACGGAAATGAAAAAGACATTCCAAAATATTCAAGAACGAAACAGGTCCGGGAATGAAAATTTTAACTTTGCAAGGTTGAAATAATTCTAATAAAGAGGCATTGCCTTTGCCTGCCACAACTCGCTACAAAAATCATGTCACAAGCACTACCAAAAAAGGCTTTATATCAAAGCTCTACCATTAGATTTAGTATAATTTTATACATTTTATTAAAAAAGTAAGAAACATTTTATACTTTTAACTTCAAGTGAGTCAAAGTCCAATGGATGTCTTTGAACTTGTTTTACAATCTGTCTTCTATAAACTTCTTTCACTTCAGGCTAAAAACAAAAGAAATAATTATAAAGAAAGCTTCAACCTGGATTCATATGGTATAAACAGAGTATAATCAAATAACATACTATTTTATTACTGTTAAATACCAAAAATAAGCCAAAAGCCCCTACGTTCCAGACAAATCCTGTTTGTGCCCCACTTCTGTTTCACATTCCATGTTTTGATTTTCTGTAGGAGATGAACAGAAAAACTGCTGCATAGTAAAACCCATTTTACTTCTCAAATCCTCTCAAGTCTAATTTGAAGAATTATCACAAATTAATACACAAGATTGAGTAAACACATTCAATTCCATGCATTTGACACAATTTTGCCATGAAGCATTGCCAAATCAGGAACACCAACTACATTTTGCATCCAAGCATATAAAAGAAGTTTGCAGCAGGGTTGCTTTTGCAATCATTACCCCATTTGGCAAATTGAGTTTACAAATATTATTTGTTTATCAACAAAACAACTTTTTAATTGACGATATAATAATCCTTCATCCTAATAAACTTCCTCTTTAAATTAAAAAAAGGGGTTTATATTTACGATTTTAACAAATTTTCGACCTTTTGGGGAAAAAAATCATGATTTTCCACTCTGCCAGCTTATTGTTTTGGAATTTTATGGCAAAAATAAGTATTTTTGGTGCATTCCAGATCATATGCTGAATCCTATATTGAAAGATTTTATATTTTTTACATTTTGATATTTTAAAAGCAGTGCTAGTTATGAAATAGAAAATGAGTATAAAAAGACGTGTACAAAGCTTTTTGTAATTTTTTATATATTCTTGATCTCTTATTCTTGAGCATGTTTATTAAGTTTTGGATGCAGAATCTGGATTGTTATATTGCTGCCGATCCCCTTGGTCTAGAAATGTACTTTGTCTTGATGCCTGAAGAGAGAAGCTGCTGCCTCTTGGTCTTCCATGAATAAATTCAAAGAGGCACAGATGCTGTCAATGATATGAGAGGGAGTTGCAAGCGAGGCAGAAGATGGAAAAACCATGTATCTGCACTCGAAAAACATGCTTTTGGCATGCCCACTTCTGAGTCTCCCAAAGCAATTTGCAATGATCTGGACCATTGAAATGAAGGGAAAGACTGTACAGCTTTGATATAAACTTTTTGTGGCACTGCTTTTGGCATACTTTTTGTAGCAAGTTGTGGCAGTTAAAGGCAACCCGGGAAGTTAGGATTTTCATTTCCGGCCCCCTTTCATTTTATTGTTTTTTATTCAAATTTTCATGCTATAGCAGCCTTTTATTTCATTGGTCCTATTGAATTTTTTTCCAATTCTTTTCTGTATCCTATAAATTTGAAGAATTGAAATTTTCAGTTTGTATTTTAAACACGGCACAGTGCAGTTGCATCAAGTGGTATTGTTTCTTGCTTTTATTTGAATCTCTTACAAGTTCTTGTAAGAATTCAAATAAAAGCAATCTTTCAAATAAGCATATCTTTTTTATTTTACCACGCCTTATGTATTTACTGCTGTAGATAAGTTTCAGGGTGGTTCTTTTGCGAAATTTTTAGTTTAATTTTACAGGTGGTAAGGCAACTTCAGGAAAGGGAGTTACTAATTGTCTAAATTGCATACATTTATGTCAGGAAAAGCAGCTTTTCTGGATTTCCTGAAGGAATCGGGATTAATAGTTGAGAAACTTTTAAAAGGACAACCAGTTGTGCAGATTTTCTTTTATTTTTAAAATATTTTCCACTAAGCCAAAAACTGTGTTTTCTATGAAATTCTTCCTTGGCAACATAAAAAGAAAGTTAAAAAGCACACCAAAAGTTTGCCACCAAAAAGTCTTTATACCAAAGCTGTTCCTGAAAGTCCAGCATGTGTTGTACCAATGATGAATAAGGGAGTCTGAAGGGTTTTAGACTTCTCTGGACCTCTGATGCAGAGAGTGCGATGTCCTGTTCAACCCTCATTGTTAAGTGAATCAGTGGTTTCGTGTTATTCGGATGTTATTAATAGCAATATAAAATATTCTACACTTCATAAAAAAATTATGGATAGAATTATTTCAAAACTAGTTACCACTGATGCTGTTGCAACAGAGAACATATGCTTCACAGATTCACTAGCCCTAGAAAATAGAAAAACTTATTACAATTCTTAGAAGCAAAACATTAATAATTTGCATACAATGTATTATTAATTTTAGCAATTTGATTAAAAAAATGTACTATTCATAAAAATAAGCACAATAAAATGAAATCTTTTATACATCTAGGAAGATTAAATTATACAAAATTGATATTTAAAGTTGGTTCAGCAGATAGTGATCATTATTTTTTCACTGAATTAGCATATTCATTGATAAAGCATGCACAGTACAACTTTATACATCATAATTTTCATACAATTGATTCAAAGAATCTGCTAAGTCATTTGCATTAATAGCCTGAAATTAGATTCACCAGCTTTAAAAAATACATTTAATACAGTATACGTTTAATTGAAAAAGGAAAACATTTTGAAAATAGTGAAAAATATAAAACACATGATAATTTGGACAAAACTGAAATCAGTAAATAATTTTAATGCCTTCAGAAAGAACAATAGGGAGCAGAACCAAGAATATAGGATGAAACAATAGCTTTGTATCTTCATTTCATTTTTTCAAAATAACCAAATTCAAATTTCATTTTATTTCAAATTGAAATCTTAAAAAAAATTGTATTTCCATAAAAACAACTAAGAATTAATGATAAATGTACCACAAAGGTTAAGGTAATTCTATTTGAACTGCTTTATTTCTTTAACAAACAATTCTTTACTGTTTTTTTTTTAAGTTTTTTACAATGGGAAAAATTAGATTTAGGGAAAAAAATTAGTCAAATCAGAGGTTGCTTTTTATTAGGTTAGTTTACAATGAAGTAAATCTGTTTTTAGAGGTTAGGCTCAAGAACGTGGTACCACTGCCAATTGGTGATTAATTACCACCCTCAATTGGCAATAATTATGGAATATAGTAATTTGTCTAAGGTTATCCAAATAGCCATTTAGCAACGAAAATCTTTGTCTTCAATTTGCTGAGGGACTAGTATCATATTGAGTTTTACCTTGTTTTGACATGGCAGTGGATTGAATTCAGAGAAAGTTATTTGAGGAATTATAGAACTAAAATATAAAGAATGTATATAGGTAAGATTACAACTTTGATTCTAAGTATTAGGATTTATTTTTTAAATATGAGCACTATAGTTGAACTCGCTTAGATAAAAGATAGTTTATTTGCCCAAATGAAAAACTTACGTTTTTAGTTCATCTGACAGTTCGAAATCAGGTTTCGGGAGGGATGGATCACATACGATACGTTTAACTTTATCGCCTAGAATCAAAGAACAATGTTATGCAACATCTAAACATTGGAAATACAATTCAACAATAAAATAAATACGAAAAATACCATTATCTAAAAAGCAATACTCACCACTTTGCTCAAATATATTAAATCGTGTTTTCCTCTGCCATTGGAAAGGAAGCCAATCAATAGGCTTGTCTTCTTTTTTTGCACGTCGTGGTTTAATATTTTGAGGTTCTTCAGATTGAAAACTAATTTTAGTAGTATGTAATGATTGAGCAGCTCCGAATTTTTCCAAATTAAGGAAGAACCGGTGTTTGAATGAAGTTCGATTGAATAGACGCGTTAAATTCAACATGGTCCAATGCAGAACTATACGAATATGAAAAATTCTGTTCCAGTTATTTAATTACTTAAAAGATTGTTTTATACAATCTGGACTATGAATTCTTTAAATTTCAACTCGCTGCATTTGCTGTTTCTGTATTTATTTACTTACTGACGAAACAAATCCCTTCACTTCGTTTCTAGACAAATGAGAGTTGCCAATATAATTCCCGAGCTATTTCCTTAAAGTTTGCAAATAAAAACATATCAAGTTAATGACAATCTTCAGATAAAAATGTTCGTAAATTTCATTGTTTTAGTATATTTTAATTTTTATGAGTCCTCAAGCAGATAATTAACAACACTCACTTATTTTATTTCATAGCCCGTTATCTTGCTTCAGTGGGACGTTAATTAAAATACCTGCCTTATTTTATTTCAACATATACTTTGAGTTTCACTTCCCTAGTGTTCTGTTTTATGTAGTGAGCTGTTCTTACGTAATGAGTGTAAAAAATTAGTAATTTAATCATTTGTTTTGTTTTGTTTCCTATTTCTAGTGCTAAAGGAACTGTTAATTTAAAATCATTGTGGTTTCAAGCGTTCCAAATATGATCTGTAGGTTAGATTTGATATGTACTATCGCTTGTTCTCCTTTACTGTCTTCACAGAGATAAGTCCACTGTTTAGACATTTCTGTTTTTTTAATTATGTCTGACAACGGTGTAAGGTATGAAATACACGAGGCTGTATTCAAGAATGATCTGATCAGAGTTGCAGCTGCTCTGCGGACTCATGATGTTGCACAGAAAGATATTCATGGTGAGTGTATTATGGTTTGAGTTTCAAAACATTGATATCAAAAGTTAATTACTTCGATTTCCTTACCCAAAAGTTGTTGAAAACGAGATTATTCCTGTCAAAGTAGCAATCAGCTTCCAAGTATATAGATGTACTGAATAGTTTGAAGAAAATTAAATGACTTGTTGAGGATCTCTAATTTTTCTGGTGCCATGACGATATGGATCATGTTTTCTGATCTTATTTGTTTGTTCAGAGAAAAATCTGCTCGAAACCTTTAGTTTGCTTTTCTAATGGAATTGATGTAGTAAAAGGCGATATTTCGTTAATACAGGGTCTCATGGTTGTCCTAAATTATTACCCTTTTACGTTTATTACTGACTGCAACTAATTAAATATTGCTATCTAATGCAACCAAAAATTGTTTTCTTTTAAGGCAATATTGTATCTATAAATGCAACGACATAAGGTGTATGAACATTTGTATTGTGGATGTAAAGTGAAGAAAACATGGTAATGATCACAATGTTGTAACTCCTCAAAATATCGAACTTCTTGAGACAAGAAAAAAGCATGATATGGTGAGGGCCAAGAAAAATGTATTTGTCAGAAACAAGTCACGAAATGTAACATTTTAATTTAAAATTATAGAAAACTAAGTTAATTGAAAATCCATAGTTAAACCAGAAACATAAATTTCTCGGCAATAATCTTGGAGAATATTTTCCTAAAGGACAATTTTTCAATTAATGTAGAATTTTCGGTACAGCTGTATCATGCCTTGTTTGATAGAAACGCTCTTAGCACGTTTTAATATCGCCAAGGAAAGAATTCTTAGAATTTTTTTAAACGGAAAATAATAAGCTTTAGTGGAACGTTATTTGTGGAAAAAATACAAATTGACAGATTCAAATAGAAAAGGGTGCCGAATTTTTTCCATAGAAAATAGCAAGAAGCAATACCTGATGCGACTGCACTGGACCATGACTAAAATCAAACTGAATGTTAGAATTTTTCGATACATTAAATGGGAAAAAATTGGGATAAAAAATTTAAAAGAACCAATGAAATCAAAGGACAATTTAATGAAAATGGAAAGAACATTTTAGAATATTCTAAATGAAAATTTAAACTTTCTGCTTGCCGAGGTTGCCATAAAAACGGGAATAAACCTATTTAAGATGGGTTGCCATCACTCGCTACTAAAGGTGTGCCGAAAAGGCATCAAGAGTGTTGCCACCAAACAAGACAGATAATATAGCTATGCCAAATTTTCTGCTAAAGGCAAAAAAAATTGAAAAATGACATTTCTTGAATGAAAAAGTGAATGAAGTTTGAAAGGTGTTCTTATGAGGACAACATAAGACTTAAAAAAGAAAGAAGTACTGAAAAACAACTGAAATAAACATTTCAATGTACAGCTTTGATATAAAGACTTTGTGGCAATGCTTTTATAGTGAGTTCTGGCAGACAATCCTGCTTTGCTAGGAAAATGGCATCCTCGCAATTATTTCAATCTCTTATTAATTTTGTAAATCATTGTCTTTTTTATTTTACCATGCTTAAACAACTAGTTTGCTAGAATTAATGTGATCTTTTGCAACATTCATATGATGAAATAATCTGGTTTCATTAGATTCAAACTAATAAGTTAGACAAACTTCTATAACAATATTTCAGAAAAAGTAAAGATTTTTTCAAAAAGTAAATATTTACCTAGTAGTAAGAAAATCAATTGTGTGAATTTTTCTCTATTTTTAAAATTCTTTTGTTAATGTTTTAATTATTTTCTGCTAAGCCTGAAACAATGTTTATTCAAGACATTCTTCCATTGTGACAAAAAACATGCCAAAAGCATTCCCACTAAAAACTATATCAAAGCTGTACCTTTTTCAGTTATTTTTTGTGTTCTTTTGAAGAATTTTCTTCTAAGTATGAATTATTTACTTTTGACTAGTTATTTCTGAGTTCACCCAAGGAGTTCATTGTTACTATATACCCGACCAATAAGTTTAATGTGTATGCTACACCAGCTATGTGTCATGGTTTTCAATAAAAAACAATTATTAAATAATTTCTATGCCATAATGCTAAGAAAGTACAGTTGCGAATGCTTGCCTCAAAGTCTATTCTCAAGCTATACCAACCTTTTCAACCTCTAATAAAACCTTTTCTAGCAGTGCAATGAATTAAGTAAGAAAAAATTGCATTATAATAAATTAAAATTTTAAAAATAAAAACCTATTTACAAAATTTGCATGCAAGATTGATGTTTTTATATTTTAGTTGAATTATTTTATTTTAAAAATAGCAGAAATTATTAATAAGCATTCCTGAATTTTTCATCTTTATAAGATTTGTTTTGTTACATTTGTATCAGCTTTTGAATTTATTTTTATATTAAAGCAGCTTATACATTTATTATCTTAGGTAACACTCCTCTTCACATTGCTATCATGAAAGGTCATAAAGGTAAGTTCTCAAGAAAGTTTTTATCTCGTAGAATTCTTTCAGATTAGATTTTAATGGCTTTTTAATCACATAATTAACACTTTGCACTTGGATGTCGCCATATTGTAGGCAATCTATAAAAAGAGGATGGCTGAAAACA
Source organism: Meta bourneti (assembly GCA_933210815.1). Lineage (NCBI taxonomy): Eukaryota > Metazoa > Arthropoda > Arachnida > Araneae > Tetragnathidae > Meta > Meta bourneti. The sequence continues at coordinate 20,509,393 of OW119928.1, forward strand.
ATTCACTCATTTTGAAACAGTTAATGACTCTTAATTTTCTAAGCAGTTTTGTTGAAAGAACAAAAAAGTCTAATCATTGTGTTTTCTAAAACAATTTGTTGCTTTTTAACTCCTAACATTTTGTGAATTTTAAAATTTCAATTAAATGGCAACTTTAGAATAAATTAACATTTTTGGAAACATGGGAACATCTCTTGTGAAATTTTTAGAAGTAAGAAAATGGCTCTATTGAAGAACTTAATACTCCCATGCTGTAGTGTGGAAGAGTGAATAAAATTGGATGTTTTGTCAATACTTAGAAAAATTAATTGTTTTGAGGTTTTGGTTATTTAAATGTAATTTTACATCTTTTTAGAATGTGTTCAACTACTTCTTGCCCATAATGCTCCTGTGAAAGTGAAAAATAAACTTGGATGGAGTCCACTTGCGGAAGCCATAAGCTTCGGGGACCGTCAAACCAGTAAGTTGACTTTTTCAAAATACCAGTTATTGTTAGTCTGCAATTGAGTCTGAGTGTATCCATATTCAGATTTTGTTCAGCTATCCAATTTTAAATACCTCAATACTCTAACAATCATTATTTTAAGTTTCATTTTTAATATTTTTAAGAGGTTATATTTTTCTTAAATTATTATCCTTAAGATGTGTGAACAAGACTGCAACAGGCGACTTTTGCAACTATTTTCCAATCTTGATGACTAGGGGTATCTTTTTAAGCATTTTCAAAATTTTGACAACTTGTCAAAGGTCACTGAAAATTTAGTCCTTTTTTAACTAATAGCAGACAAAAAAATATTTTTAGGATTTTTTTAGGGAGAAAATTTTCCACGGGACACCAATTTCGAAGTTTTGATGCCAAGCCATGGCAACCATGAAAGAAAAATATCGAAATCTGGTTGCTAGATTGTTATTAAAACTTTATAAAAATATTTAATTTTTAAATTTAAATTGCCTGGTGACATTTTCATACTTAATTAGCATGTTGTGTTTTAGCCAATTCATTTTGTATCTGAGCAACTAAAATTGGTATTAAAATAGGGTTAAGGAGGACACTTGCTACTATTTTTTAAAATTTATGCTATTTCACAAGTGCTTTGGCTGTGGCAACCCTGTGTGAGTCAGTTACTATTTATTATTTGAATCAGAGTAGGGAGAATTTTTTGAGTAAAGATGAACATAATTTTTTACCTTAGAAACATGACAAGAATATGTTAATTTTATATATTAATGTGGGTGTATTCAACATTTAGTTTGCAAATGTTCCAAAAGTATAGTTTTCATTGGTTCTGGAATAGTATTCTTCAACTGCTTGGCCCTGGCATCAATTATACCAGGCAGTGATAGATTCTCCTGGGATTTTGTCATTTTAGTTTTCTAGGCATATTTAAAGAATAAATATTTTATAGTGAAAATATTCTGAGGAGAATAATATGCATGAATGTATCGAAAAGCTCAGACCTAGAATGCCTAAATAATATTTGTAGCAAATGTCACTGCCCAATCAGCAAGTAGTATAAAGAAAACTTTTCCACTGAATTGATATTTTACAAGTAACAAGTTTATATTTGTCAAATATAACTAGAGTATCTGCAGAGAAACAATAATTAAATAAACATGCACACTGTATACAGAAGTGCATTAATGCTCTTTATGATTACATTATAATTAATTATTAATACTTATGTGAGTTTAATGTATAAACTTTAAAAAATAGGAAAGGGCTTCTCTAGTTAATTTGTTGTCACCTGGCCCTCGTTTTATAAAAAGAGAATTTACAGAATCTCGGTCTCACAAAAGTTGAGAACTACAGTTCTAGAACTTAATAGTTTACTTCATGTAAAACATATTTTCGTCCACTCTTCAGTTTTTAAGTCTGAATTGTTGACTTTGAAAGAGGCCTTAAACTACGTTGCAATAGTCAACGATAAATTTATATGGATCCTCACCGACAATCGGAGTTCAATACAGTACCTCAAATCATGGCCTAGGATTGTAGAAAAAACGGGGTGTGATATTGTTACTATTTTCAATTTCGCCCATGACGTTGCCATACATATCCAGCAGATTCCATTGCATGCTGGAGTGTATGGTAACAAGGTTGCCAACCATGGCTAAGGAAGGTTGTGTATGTCCCCTTCCACTTAATAACCTCTCAGCTGCAGAAATTTTTTCTATTTTCAAAGCAAAAACCAGAGACTTGGCATGTTCCCCCTGCACATGCATGGTATTCAACCAGCTTTCCCGGAGTGTCAATAAATTGCAAGTTGCCTAGAGTTTTTCAGACTTCTCTAGGGAGGCTCAGAAGTGGCCACATGAAGACTTGAGATTCAAGGATGGCTTTAAGTTCTTCCCCAGATGTCTCTTGTACAAGCCTTTGAACCCCCGCCCACCTTATCAATTGCATCGGTTTTTCTGTGGGCAGCTTGTCTTGGATCAGGAGAAAGTTGCCTTTCCTTTAGAGCGACATGGTCTTATGGACCTGGTTTAGGCTTATCTTGAACCTTGGGATAAGAAACAACATATTTTCATGGTCATGATACCATGAGTTGCTTTGGAACACATGCTCCATTTGGAACACATGCTCACTGCTTTTCAATTGCTTTTTTTATACATTTCTTGAAGTTATAAAAATATTTGTTCAATTTCAAATTTTAACTTGACTACATAGATAATCAACATAAAAGCAATACTTACAGTGCTGTCCTCAAACTGAAACTCTATAAATATCTAAACAAATGAAAGTTTGTTTTTCCAGTGATTTAAAATTGAATAAATTTTCTGATATTAAGGAATTTTAATGTGAAATGTCTATTATAACGATTTAATATGTACTCTTTGAAGACATGCTTAATTTTTATTTTAGCCCTAATTTAATTTAAAAAATGCAATTAATAAATTAAACTTCATTTCAGTATCATCTCTTATAAGAAAAATGAATTTGCAATCTCGTGAAGCCATGGAAGTGAGAAGACCAGATTTAATTCTAGCTCTAAGTGAAATGGGTGATTTCTTTATGGAGTTAAAATGGGATTTTCAGAGTTGGGGTAAGTTTAAAATCAAATTTGTATTTAATATAATATACATTATTTTGTAATAAATTACAAATTACACTAGCACTAAAAGTTTTTCAATATTCAATGATGAAACTTTTTTCCTCTATAGTTCCATTGGTATCTAGAATGTTGCCTTCCGACATTTGTCGCATTCATAAAAAGGGATCAAATATCAGGTAACTGGCTTTGGATCTTTATTATATATGTATAGTAAAACATGACATCAAGCCTCTTAAAATCAATATTCATGATGTCGCAGGTGAAGCTAAGAGAGGGCGACAGGTGCAGTGGTGCCAGTGTCTAAAGGGATGGCATTTCAGAAATTTTTATTGAAGAAAAGTGGTTTTTAAATTTAAACACAACTTTGTCCTTGTCACAAACTTATTTTACAGTGTATCTGTGTATGAAGTAGAGGATAGATTTTTAAAAAATTCAAAAATTATTCATTTCATCTATCCCTTGCAATCGTGTTATTCAGAGGAGAGACAAAAATCATCAAAATTCTCTTCTAATCTGGAGAGTACAAAACATGAATGAGGGGTTCTTACTTTGTCCTCGAGACTAATTAATAGAAGCCTTTATCAAAGTGCAACCCTTTGATAGTTTTTATGCTTAGTCAGTAATAGATTGCAATAAAAATAATATTAGGACTATTAATATATTAACAAAATGAATATGGTACAATTGTCTGAATCATTTTAAATGTGTTAATTTTGCTTCGGACGGACTGAGTGGCATTGGCCTCATTTGCCCAGGGTCCCCAAAAATCTAGCTTTGCCTGTATATGATGTTGAATTACGTTTTGCTCGCAGGAAATCTGAGCTACAGTAGTGAAACTTCAATTAACCATCAGTCCATTATTAAAAGTTAATTAAATGTTATTACGTACACACATATATACTGTACTGTATGTACAGTAGCCAGATTACCATGAAAAATCCTTCTTGCTTTACTGCTGAGCAGTGGAGGCGCCGGAGTGGCGCACTATTTTTTATTGATGAGACATGTTCTTGGGGCCTGCCTAGCTTTCGCACACATGGTCAGTTTCAGTTGTGACTGAGAAGCTGTGCTCGGCGCTGTACATTATTTGTTGCTTATTGGCTTAATTGTTTCGGCATACGATAGTGACATTCACACCAGTAAGTTTTGTTGTTAAGGTTTCTTTTCTTTTTTGTTTTTGTGCAACAGCTAAAAATGACTGAAAAGAGTAAACAGGTCATGTTAGATCTCTACCAGAAAATTGAGATTATTAAACGTTTGAAAAAGGTGAAACTGAAATTTGAATATGTATGTACGTCTAGAGCGTAATTTCATGTAACAATATGTACTATACTGTACTTAATGTAAATTGTTTGTTTCTGTAAAATAAAATACATGTACAGGGTATTTCCAGTTCGTAAACGTGCATTTTTTATCATTCGTTCGTATGCAATGGATGGGGTGGGTTGTTTAAGGTTTTCCTGTTATACGTCTATTTGATTAACCGTCACAGTCCCAACCCTGATGATTAATCGAAGTTTCACTACTATAATTTAAAAAATCTTGTATTCAGTCCATTATAAGACTACTCTTCTTGTTTCAGACTAGATACCACTCTAGTTGACTTCAGCGACATGAAATGGGAAAGAGGAGATATAAGTTTCCTTTTTACAGGAGATGCAAAACCATCTCAGTCATTAGTTATCTTGGACAACAAACTCAAAGTCTTTCAGAGGATGCGATATGAGGTATGTATAGCTAGCTGCCTTGTATTTTGATTTTACAACCATGCTTATCATTGAAATAGTTTGCTTCCTTTTTATTATTTAAGCTTCGTGTTTGGGATTGTCACTTAATCGTGGCAAAGGGTTTTAGCCCAGTGTTTCAAGTTGGGAAGTGCATTGGTTCATAGTAAAATAATATTAGAAGTGATAGAATCTTGTAAATGATATCCATAAATACTTGTATGAATTGACCTAATAGTCCATTTGAAATAAAATATTGCTTTTTCTGTTTTTCGCATAAACTTTCTAAATGATCCTGTGAGTAGCCTTTTAAATTCATGGTCATTCAATTTATTTGACCTTCGAACTCCCCTGAATTAAAAAAAAATATTTTATCCAAAGCAATTGTATTTTTAAAAAGTGAAAAAATGTAAACAAGTCATTTAATATATCATGAAAGCAACTACACACATGTGAATATTTTTAGTGCACTTAAATTTATCCAAAAGGTTTACTTGGTTGTAAATAATTTCCATCTAAAGTTTATTCATTCATCATTTATACAAGCAATTTCTTTAAGCATAAAGTTAACAAAGGTATTCAAATTTTCTTTTTATGAATGTGGAAAAGTAGATACGTGAGTCATTTTTGTGTTGAAATTTGTGCAGTTCCATAAAAGAAGTTTGTCTTGCACATCACATTTACAAACTTTATTTTTAATGTTTCATTTGCTTAGTGTTTTGCATTTCACAGCAAAACACTCAGATTTTAGACCACTTTATTGATATTTGCAGAAAAAAACAAAAAGTAATACATCACCTGAAATTGTGAAAAAAGGCAACTCTCTTGTGAGTACATTTATTTTTAATATTTGTTGTTTTCAATTTTTTTTTCCAAAAAATGGAGTCGCCATGGCTCAGTGGGTTTGCCCACTGTGCTAGCAACCTGCAAATTGTAGGCGGCACAGGTTCAATTCCTGTCAGGTTTGCTCCCTCCCTGGGTGTATTTCTCTCTTCTGTGTCAGTAAAACTTTCCTTGCGTGTATATGTCCATTTGCTTGATGTTGTTTGTCTTGCCTTTGGTACAGCTTGGCCAAATATGGCCCTTGTGCCATATAACTAACCTATCAAAAAATGGATAGCTAACCACTATTTGTAAAAGACAAAAAATGCATGTGATTTCATACATATTCTAAAGAGCCATTTGACTTTGGTAAGCTCTAGGAAAATGAAGTAGGAATTAAAAACCATTTCATGTTTCTTTAGAGGAATTAAGTACTGCATTTGTCACAACCAGTCTAAAAAATTTCTATGCTATAATTTTATATGAACCATAAGAAACATTCATTTTAACTTTCCTACACCCCTCCCCAATAGTATATTCACCCTTTTGTCTTTTTCTACTCTTCTCTCTTTGCCTGAGCCAATTTTTAATCTCTAATGAAGGAATCTAATTTATATACTATCAAGCAAGAGGTGCATGTATAGATATATTTTATGTAATATGCAATTTCAATCGACTAAATAATTATTTCACTGATGGAACACTTGTATTAAGCAAGAAAAACAGGGTTTACAAAAGGAATTTTGTGTGAAAATTTGCATGTGCTTAATAATTATTTGATTATATCACATTTTCATATTATCGAAGTTTAACTTTCATTATCAGCTACTATAAAAGTCACATTTCCATCCAGTTAAAAGAATTCCTGGACAAAAATAAGTAAAAGGCAATAATGGAAATTTCAGGACATAATAGACAGTGTAAAGTGTTAAAAATTTTGATTATTTCAGAGTTTTCCTTCACAATTAAATATGTATTTTAAAAATAGAAAAATCGCAGTTTTCTGTAATTTTACTTTTGAAATGTTGTTTTTTCATTAAGGAATAGAAACAATAAAAAATATAAAAACTCTTCATTAAGAATAATTTTTAATATTGTCTTTCCATTTCTAGAGATATCAACAATTTGAAATGTGTAACAAATTGACAAAAAAAACATTTGTCGATCTCAGATTCAGTATTAAATCATATTCTGACCTTTCCTAAGAGAACATTTTCTAAAGAAAGTAACACTGTAAAATTTTAAAAATTGTCAATAATTTATATGATTGTAAACAACATTTTGCTAAAAACCTACATTTGTGTGACCTTGAACTTGAAAAATCAATTAAATATACGTTTCTGAAACCTAATATTTTGCAGTTGCTCGTTACCATATGTGATCTATTTAAAACTTATTTTCATTAAAATTGGTGATATATCAGCCACAAATGATTTGCTCGTTTTGCATGGAATGACCCTATATTCATTTCAAATCAGTTGAAATAAGATTTGAAATGTGAGTAGACACTTTGCCATCAATAGATATAAGCAATTAAGAAAGTTTAGCACAGATGCTATGCGCATGTCTGCTAGTATATTATATTGTTTGACTGTCATTTAAAGTTTGACTTAGTTTAGTAGATGATTACTTGAGCTAATTTATTAGTTGTAGGTTCTATAAGAAGTAGGATTACTCGCTAGCCTTAGAGTTGAGCTACTTTTAGTTAAATGTGTTTTAAAATATTTTTTTCAGTGATTATTTTCTATTAATATGTATTATCAATACAACATACTCTTAGACTCTTGATTTCAACTTTTTTCTTTGCACATTGTTTTTCTGTTTGACTGATATATAATAGCTAAAAATCTTGATGTGACTGCTATAATTGTAATTTTGTGTGATTATAATTGTAATTTTATGTTGTAAAGGAGATTTTTTACATTTAATTTTCATTTTTATTGCATTTTAATATTAATAATAAATTATATGTATCTTACAATTTTCTGGAACGAGTTACGTTTGTTTAACGATTTCTCTTGTGGATTTCCTCTTTAGACGATTTCTGTTTTTACATCATAGTTTCTGGTTTTCGACTTCCTAATGCTTTTGTCCCAAGTAGTGAATATTAATGTAGTCTCAAATATAACTTTCGTTTTGTTTACTGAAAATATTCCTTCCAAACCTAATAATCATTTAATATCAATATCCTCTTAGAATTATTAAAATTATAATCAAATTTTGATTTTAAAAATAAACAAAATTATTTATGATAATATTTACAAAGATTGCAGAATTGTTGAAACCTTTATAATTATTTTTTCATAGAATAACATTAGGTTCCACTTTTATGTCTGAAGTCGGAAAATGAACATAATTTACTTAAAATTGCTGTAAGGTAAGAAAAAAACCAAAAACAATAATACTTTGAAATAAATTATTAAATCTAAAATTACCTTTCTTTTTTTGTTTTAGTTAACTTAGTTTTGTCTAAAGATGATTTTGTGTTACGAAATGAGCAAGAAAAGTAGTTTGCAAATATTCAACATGTAGTTTTTTAATTGTTTATAATGTTGCCAAAAAATTATTAAAAGTTTACAAATTACGTATCACTTCCCCTATTGTAGGAAACAGAAAGAGAAATCGAAGATGAAGTAGACATTTTGATGAGTAGTGATGTAGTCGCAGCACAGATATCAACCAAATCAATTGAATTCTCAAGGGCTCAATGTGGATGGCTTTTCCGAGAGGACAGAACGGTAAATGCTCCTATGTTAATACTTATCAATTGTCCTTTGCATTCTTTTAGTATCGAATGTACTATATTTGCAATTCTTTTATATACAATGCTCAGCCAATTGAACATTAATCATGACTGCTCTCAGGGGCACATCTTTGGGACTGTGATTATGTCCACTGCACTAGCAACCTTCCAGTTTGCGGCGCAGGTTTGATTCCTGTCAGATGCATTCCTCCCTGGGTGTATTTCTCTTCTGTGTCAGTAAAGCTTTCATTGTGTGTGTATCTATTACTTGATGTTGTATGTCTTGTGTCTGGCACAGCATAGCCAAAAATGACCCTTGCGCCGCCATAAAACCCAAACAACTAACCAACCAGGGGTACATCTTTACGTGTGTATGAGCATCACAACCCTGAGGTACCAGAGTGATCTTTTCCTTTCCCATGGGGATTACTGTTGTAAATATGCGGGTCATTCTCCCGGGATACCCAAGCGATCTTTTTCTGCTTTCTTTCCACTACTCTATTCCCATTGCCTCCTATTTTCTCTTTCACAACGTTTTTTACTTGACATTGTCTTATGTTTGGCACAGCATGGCCAAATATGACCCTTGTGCCATAAAACACCAAATCAACCAACCATCATCAGGGTGGAATTGTGAACCACTTGGTGTAACCCTGATGCACCACAGGGGGTTGGTTCACATTCCTCTCATATATGCACATTCTAGGCACAACCCGTTTATAGAGAAGGCACATATTCATTCCAAATTTACAAACATCCATGCCTTACCCCGGATTTGAACCATGAATCTTTCGATCAGGAAGCCAGCACTAGCACCCTGTCCACTAGACTTATTGGTTGACTTATTTGCAAATATGTAATGTTTTAACTGCGGTAAAACCTCTATTATCTGAGTTTTGATTAATCAAGTGTGTGTGTTGTGTTATTCTCACAACTTTAAATAGTGTCGAGTATGAATGTGCACTGTGTCCTCATTGATCTGGTTTGGCGGGCAGAATGCTGCTTGTCACAACTTGAGATCTTTGTAATTCTTGCTTTATGAATCTTCCAGTAGCAGTAATATTAACATGTAAATATTCTTTCTGCATTTTGTATAGGTTGTGTTTTGTTACTACACTCATATTATCTAAATTTCTGGTTATCCGAGGGGACCTCAGTCGATATTACATCGGATAATCAAGATTTTATTGTATATTTTGCAAAATTGATGTTAAAGCTGCATTTTTGTGATATTTGTAAAAATCGTGCTTCTAAGAGTAAAATGGGCAGCAGTAGCCAGTTGGAAAAGTAGCAAATTAGCAACTGGAGGGTTGCTAGTTAGAAACTCGATTCAACCAGATTCATGTATGTGGGGCTGGTGCATGTTAAATCTCTTGTGGCCTCAAATGCCCTCACATTCATATGTGTGGAAGTTTGGTTGTCCTGCTCAGGTGTTGACTTTGTCATCGGACCATGGTTCAAAATCTCAAAGTGTCCTTGGATCTTTGCCTTCTGGATTGATCCCAGACTCACCTATAGCCTGTTGTGTTACTCCAGTGCCGATGTTATTTCAACTACTTACCTCTAAGAATAAAACAATTTTTTAAAGGTTATTTCCATGAACCCAGACAATGGGTTTCACTCAAAACTTAAAAAGTGCATAAATGTGCCTGGAGTAAACAGATGCATAAATAGCTGCTCTGGTGTAACTAAAAATTGTAGTGTGGCTTTATATAAATCTTAATTTTACCCTGGGAAAATATAACCATTTAATCTAAGTAAATCAAACCCTTGAATTCAAATAATTGAACATGAATTATTTTTCCTTTTAACTGCTGATATTATCTTGATATGCATGTCTTTACAGAATAAATATGTAAGAAAGATAGTGTTGACTTTACTTTTGCTTGTAATTTATTCTTTGTACGAATACATTTGACTTTAATAAATTTTAAATTACAGGAAATGATTGGTCACTTCTTAGCTGATGTATATACCATAAATGGCTTGTACTTGGAATCCAGAAAAAGGTACTATTTACTTAAATAAAAAACAAGGTCTAGAAAGATCCAGCATTGATCTTTTGGAAACATTGTCTTGTGTTTGGCACAGCTTGGCCAAATATGGCCTTTTCTCCATATAACTCTGAACCAACCATGCTCCAAACAAATAGAGCAGAAATATCAAATTTTGTTAGGAATTTGGGAAGACTTATTGAAATCAGTGTACTAGTACAGCGAGCATATAGTGAGTCATCATAAAATGAAAAGTATTTGAATGCAGATGATCAAGCTGTATGTTAACTGTACTACAATTTGCCTAGTACTGTATTACAGGACTAGGCAAATTTTCATTTTATTCGTGAATTTTCCTGCTGAAAATATTTATGAAGCTGTGAGGATATGATTGAAATTTTCAAGGCATTTATCACAATTGGGAGGATTTGGGAAGAGTTGAGTGTTGAATCCATTCAACAAAATATGACAACTTTGTTGGGCTAACGGAAAAAATTTATACTATGCATACCATGCAGAAACATTGGTAGTAGTAAATGCACAATTATGTTACATTGAAGGGACAAACTCCTATGTTCCATTAGCTGTTTCGAGAAATAATTGTCTCTGAACTTTCCAGACAAATCTTTTAATTTTACAATTCATGAATTTGTGTGTGGAAGTATTATGAAGTGATAAAATAATCTTTATTTTGCAGAAGAGAGCATTTAACAGATGAAGATCTACATAAGAATAAAGCAATATTTGAAAGCTTTACTAAAAGTGGATACATTCTTCTAGACAATGCTGAAGTAATTTTCTACCAATATGTTTTGCATTGATTAAAACCTCCTTTTTGTAGATGTTCAGATTCTTTGCATTAATACAGGAAGTTTGTATGAAGCTCCTGAAATTTATGCTGATTACATATATTTTAAAAAATGGAACACTTGCTCTTTTAATATTTCCCCAGACAATGCTTTTAATTTACTTGTACTTTCTTCCATTTCACTTATTATTTATTTATCCCTTTATAAAGGAGAGTATACACTTATTTTTATATTTTATGAACAAAATTTAACTTGTTAAATTTAATAAAATAGTTAATGCTTACAATTTGTTGAAACAATGTATATCAGAAAAGACAAGTAGTCATGTCTTCAAATGTTAGTTACATTTTTTTTTTTCATTTTAACAGTACTGAGTAATTCATTACATTTCTTTAACGTCTCCAACCTTCACTCTTTAGGAGGTTGAGTTTATACATCTTATAATTACTGATCTAGTCTGCTTATGTTAATCAAAAATTTATGAGTGTAACTAATGAACTACCAACTGCGAAACTAAATCTGTAGCAGGTAAGCAACTCGCTTGGTACTGACTGCAGAGCTATAAACCTCCATTATCTCTCGAACTTTGAAATTAAAAGAACATCAGTACAGGACTTGAAATATCAAACCATAAAATTTCCCGGAGATATACTTTTATTTACGTCCAATATAATCTATTGAAGTCCATGATTGTGTATTTTTGTGTCTTAAATTGTTTTGGTAAAGTTCTGTAATGGAATAGAGTGCCTCTCATTTCTTCCATTACAAGACCTTATGTGCTATTTCTTCTTTAACCTTATCTCTTATTCTTTCAAAAAGATATGTCAACATTTTGTGTTCCTTTTGTAGATTCAAAGGAGGAAATCTTTACCCCCTCCTAAAGTACGCCCTGTGTCTTGGGAAGAGTACATAAATTCAAATGAAAAGTACATTCACATTGGAAGACCGATGGTTTGCAAAGAAACTCGAAAGCATTTCAAGGCAACCTTAGCAATGGTAATTATTGCTGCACAAACATTTACATCTTTTTTTAGTTTATACCCTTTTTCTTGTTTGAAGTATTTATTTCAAAAAGTATTTAAAGCAATAGCAGGCACATATATATGTGCACGCTATTGCTTTAAATACATTCTTTTTATCACGTTCTTTTTATGTTTGCTTTCTCCCTTCCAACATTTAATTTATTAGTTGCTCAGCTAAGGGGACCATGAATGATAATAGTGGTCCTGTTTTATGTTCCACATCACACTTCGTAATCCATGCATTCACAACAGAAATCATAACTAAGTTCCAAAAAATCTTTTTCCACCACTTGTCTGATTTTCTGCCATGACCATAAAAAGTAGCCATTTCATCACAGCGGTCAACTACATTCATGTACATATTGTAGTGGGAAATGGCTTCCGAACAACTAACATCTAATTTTGTACCATCTTTTTGTTTCCGAACCATGGTCACTAATTCATCAGAATGAATGGGCGTGCTCGAAACCATAAGACCGCCATTTGCAATCTGAAAGTATTGCCAGGTTTCTTTAGTCATATTTTTATTCCCTAATTTCTTAAGAACACTGAAAACGTAAAAACCCTTTCAAAAGTGGGATTTATTTACCCAATCTAATATCTGGGACGTATATGCCCATTAGGCCCGAAAGGGTTAAGAGGATATTTTTTTGCTATTATTTCACAAGTGCTTTTGCTGTGGCATCATTAATCCAGCCATTGTTAATATATCGAGAACGATTTATGCAGCATTGATGTAACTTACCAGCATGTGTGAAAAGTGTAACGCAACATTATTGTGCATGTGTGAATAGTCATGAACCCATTGGGCTAATCAGTTGGGTCCCAGACGCCCTTAAGTGAACATATGTTCTGTGAGACCTCCACATTCACAATGACAGATTTATTTTATTATTCACAATGATAGATTGGTATTTTTTATACTAAATCTATTTTTGTTCATATTTTCTTTTCTGTGCTAATTTCTCATTGCATCACTCAAGTGGCAAGCTCTTCTGTGCAGTTTTAGCAATATTATACAATTCCTTAGCTCAAATCGATCATATTTAAGCTAAGCGATAGAATAGGCAAATGAATCCCATAATGGTCAAGTTTATATTGCTTTTATCCTGTGTTGTCATTCGACAATAAACAGATAGTGTTGATTCCTGTGCCATGTACACTATGAAATATATACTGTATAGGTTAATTTCATGTTGATATGTAAAATCAAAGTATTGCATTTTAAAAATAATCAGCTCAATCATTCAATAAATACTTTTTCTGCAATTAAAGAGTTGAATGTTGACTTGATCATATATTGAAATGAGTAATTAGATACGTGCCGATTATGAAAAATATCACTAGAAACAGCCATGATAAATGTTGATATTTATCAAATAAAAAATGTATTATCTAGAACCTTATTAACATTAGATTTTTTTAACTTTTCAGTCTCAAGATTTTCCCTTATCAGTGGAATCGTGAGTATTTTTCACTTTTTAACCTAGTTTCATATAGCTGAAAGCCATTCATCTATTTTGAAGAATCAGATTTGAATTATTTTGCTACCTGTTCAATTTATAATCTGCTGTTGACCTTTAAAATTAATTTACTTTTTACGAGAAGTTTTATGAAAAATTGTATTGAAATTCGCGTCTAAAATTGGAGGATTCTTGTATTTAAAAAATAATCAGCTCACATTATTTACATCGTAACATTTTAAATTTAATTTCCAATCAGTCTTAAAAGATTAAATAAATTTGTTTAGTGCATATTTTTTAATTTGTTTACTTATTTTCAACCTGTTTAATTTGTTTACGTATTTTCAACCTGTTTATAAATTTACTAATTTATTTCTTGAATATGCTCTTTTGTAGGCTTCTAAATGTACTGGAAGTCATTGCACCATTCAAGCACTTTAAAAAACTGCGAGACTTTGTTCGCATGAAGTTACCTGTTGGATTTCCAGTAAAAATAGGTATATATATTTTAATTTGGTACCTTTTTTATTCAAAACACAGTGGCAAACTTCATTATATATTTAAAGTAAATTGATTTTGGGGAGGGGCCTTATATTTGGCTGAATTACCTCATTTTCATTACACTGATGTTTTACCAAAGTCAAAAGACAAGTACAGGCGGCCCTTGACTTTCGCACATAATTGGTTCCTGAAAATGTGTGCGAATGTTCGAAAGTAGAGTGATGTAAAAACCCATCAAAAATTGTGTTTTAAAATATTTATTTATCAATAATAATATTTATTTCTCAATAATATATTAAAAATATTTATTTATCAATGTACATAATTAAGTTAAAGAGGCGTTGTTAAGTGCTTTCAGGTGTTTTCTATAAACTTGTCAAGAGTTAGTTGAATACCATGAATACCACCCTTTTTTTCTTTTCTTGATAGAGTTCTATAACATGCTGTATCTTTCTCAATCGCCCTACGTACTTGAGATATACTTTCTCCATTGGGATCACTTTCTTCCATGATAGTCAAAAATTTGTCAAGATGCATGAAGGCTTCATTCATATTTTTGATTGCCAAAGTCTTGACAATTTTATCAGCTTCTTCCTCACTTTCATTGTGTATTTCATTTAACTCTTGTTGCTTAATTAAGTATACATTTGACAGAGTACTGAGTGAGATTCAATCAACTCATTAACATCTTCATTGTTGACGTGCAAGTTTAGTTCATTCATTAGGCTAACTATTTCATCTGATAGTTTCCGGAGTTTCTTCAGAATTTATAAAATCACTCATCATTTGTGGGCATAATTGTTTCCAGGAACCTTTCATTGATGACTTTTATTTCAGCCCACGAGTCTCCAATATTGTTTATTGCGTTCCATATATAATAGTTCTTCCAAAAATCTCTTAATGTGGGCCCACCTTCCCTGCCAGTTGCCTTGATGGCCTGATTCATTATTGTCCACATATAATATCGTTTAAACGTAGCTATCACTGTTTGGTCCATGGGCTGTATGAGGCAGGTAGTATTGGGAGGAAGAAACATAACATAGATTTCTGGGTATAAATTCTGCTGAGATTTTGGGTGTCCTGGAGATTAATAATTGTCTAAGATTAATAATGCTTTAAATTGTAAATTTTTATCTTTACAATATTGCTTAACTGCCGGCACGAAATGAAAAGTGAATCAGTCTTTAAATATTAACGCAGTAACTCGGGCTTTTTTATTTCATTTCCAAATGACTGGAAGCAATTCTTTGTCTTTCCCATTCAATGCTCTGGGATTTTCTGCTTTATAAACTAACATTGGCTTCAATTTTAATTTACCAGTAAGTTTCCACCAAGAAGCAATGTCAATCGGTTTTTAGAAGGTTTATGTCCAGGGGCAACTGATTCTTCCTTCGAAAAGAATGTACGATTAGGCATTTTTTTCCAAAATAAACCCGTCTCGTCTACATTGAATATTTGGCTAGGAGAATATTCTCCATCTACAATAATTTTGGACAATGAAGAAATAAATTCTTTTGCAGCATCTTTATCTGCATCAGCCGATTCTCCAGTGAATTTAATATTATGTAAAGAAAACTAATTTTAAATTTGTCAAACCAGCCATTATTTGCATGAAACACCATGTTAGAATCTTCTTTTAATCTAGTCTTCCAATCTACATGCAAACTAAGAGCCTTAGCTTGAATAATTGAAAAACTCAGAGGGACATTGTTTTGATGTTGATCATCAATCCATAATGACAAATATCTTTCCATTTCATCCATCACTGTGCCGTGTCTTTTGAAAACAATCTGTGAAGATATATATATATATATCCACAATTTTGAATGTATTCCTTAATTTTATTCTTGTTTTCCAAAATTTAGCATATCGTAGACCTGTTTATGTCATACGAACGGCCGATTGAAGCAAAAGATTCACCGCTTTCAGAACGTCTAATTTCCATCTTTGCCTTGATCATATGAAGTTTATGAGTCCTTAATTTCTTTTTGTTTGTATCAATACTGCAGTTTCTCCGTTTCTCACTCATGTTTATAAATTTATAAGGGTGAAATATTTAAGCATAAACAAATAAATTGGCAAAACACAACGCATCGACACGCGCCCTAACGCATGACTAAACCTATTTAATACATTGTATGTATTTGATATTCGGCCACCGCGGCTCGGAACCCTAGTGACGTCACGATACCGAGAAGTCCGCTACTCTAGGCGGTAATGTATGAGTGAGCATGAGCTACCGCGCTCTGTGGGAGCGACTGCGTGGAAGTGAACAATTTTTGCATTATCGACAAAAATCTTTAAAACATTGAATTTTTAAAAATATGCGAAAGTCTAGGGCCATCTGCATTTAGTTTTCTCATTGAGTCCTTATTTTAAAATTTCAGCTTAGTCCAAATTGATCTTTAGAAAGTTTGAACAGTTATTATCTATTTCATATTGAACTTCTTTATCCTAGGTTTATGTAATATATCTATTGGAAGTCCTGTAATCCATTAAATATGAATAATAAAATCAACTGCTTTGAATTCATTTGCCTGTTTTGCTATTTTGTTTAAATATGCTTGGTATGAGCTTTGGAGCTGCATAATTTTACTAAAACTATATGGAAGACTACTTCTCTTATTAAATTCTTCACCAGTCAGATGACAGAAGACATTGAGAAATCTGCAAGACAGAAATCTGTGCAAAAAAAGATATGCGTTGATGTGAAAATAGGTTTAGGGCCAGATTCAACTGCAACATTTCTCGATCATTTCGCCTTGAAACTCGATTGGTCATGGCTTAACGCCGATGTTTCGATGCAACTGAAACGACTCAATTGTGTATATTCGATTCACTGATCAAGGATATTCTACTCCTCTCCGCGTCGTGAGTTCTCTTGACGCGATCATTTTCTGTTTACATTTCTTCTAGACATGGTGGATATCATTCATCTTTCAAGAATTCCTCGATATTTACAAGTTCAAGGAAATCCTTTCGTTTCGCCCAACTGTCGAACAGGCATTTAGCTCAACAGTTCCATCCTTGCTGCTGTTTGGCTAAAGTAGCATAAGTACTGCCTAGTTTTCCGCTCCTGAGATCCAGGCGGCAACCAAAATCGCTTTCTTTGCTCATTCTATAATCGTTAAAGGAAGGTGGATTGAAATGAAGAGATTGTGAAAAGATAGTTAATGCTTAAAATTTGGAGAGTGAAATCAAGGAATTGGTTTTACCAACTTACACGTTCTTTCTTAGAACTTTCAGAGCGACAAAATGAACCGCCAAAAAATAGATAAACAAATATGACGCAACTTCATGTTCTGTTACTGGTTAATTGATGATCATGTGATGTCAACCATTTGAGCAATCATCTTACTACTGTGGTAACCCTAACAACCTCGATCGTATTTAGACGGAGAAATGAATTCCAAAATAAGACAGGATGATCGAAGAGATCGATCACGTTTCAGTTGAATCTGGCCCTTAGGTGCAAACAATATTGAATCGTCTTTTACAAGTGAATAGGATATAATATTAAAGTGGATGTTTAGAAGATAATTGTGGTAATATGACAGATGTGAACTTTTTGCCATGCATTTTATTTGGAATGAGAAAACAGGAAGAAAAGTGCTGCTGTGTATATATTTGATTAATTTTATTTCAATTGGAGGTATGAAATGTTCTTAAATAAATTAGTAAAACTCGAGAGAAGACACTACCATCCCCTCACCTAATCGGCAATTAAAATTTTCGTGGCCAAATAGCTACTTGGATATACCTTTCACTTATGTGCAGATGTGGTCATCAATAGATATAACCAAGTTGCACAGAATTGTTTATTCACTTATTCAGCTTCAAAGTTAGTATACAACATCAAATAACATGGTTTTTTATTATAAAATGATTTATTCACTCATAATAAATTTTTACAAGAAAAATATTTACCTTCATGAAAGACAAATATTAACTGCACTGCACAATTCCCCAACCTTAATTACAAGTGTCAACAACTTACTAAAGCATTTTGACATGTGTAAATTTTTGTTTTCAGTTACTTACACATTTTGCGTTAGTTCATAGCATTGCCAACTCAATAAAAAACCTTAAATAACATGTATGACTGAGTAATTTCAACTTTTTGAGGTGGGTTAAAAAAATATTTCTGCCACGTATAAAGAGCTAAGAAAAAGGTGGGACAGTTTTAATCCACCTAATCCCAAAGAGTTAAATTAGGGGAACAAATATCCTTTTGTCTTATTTAGAAATGGGAAAAATTGTGAAAATGTTAACGTAGAAATAACCACTTAATTTTTTTTCTAGATATACCTATCCTCCCCACAGTGACTGCTTGCATCACATTCCAGGATTTCCAATTCAATGTCGAGATACCCGATTCTTTCTTCGAGATTCCTTCGGACTACCAAGAGGATCCGTTCCGTTTCCCCGACTTATGATTATCGTACTCTTTACCGATACCTATGTCTGTTGAATTTGCACTATTGATTGCCTAAAGATTGTTTTTGTATATTTATTACTACATTTTGATTGTACAGTTCTTGAGTAATCTTACCTGAAAGCTCAAATCATTTTAAATCACCATTATTCAGGAACTCACCTTTTCATTGCAATCATCTCATGTGACTAAGTCTTAGTCATAACCAGAACTTATTTTTTAAAAAAGAATGGATATCGTTGTATGCAAGTATCCGGAGTTTTTAAAAGTTTATATTTTCAGCAATAGCATAGCTACTTGATCCATAAGCTTCAGTGGCTCCCCCTGTTATCTGGTATAACATGGGCAGTGGTCTGTAGCAGTAAAGAATTCCATGCAATAAATTGAAACACAAAGTTATTCAAACAAGGATTTGATTACTTGGTGTTTGGTGAAACGGTATTTATGTTCCATGTACTTGTGGGTGTTTTCCAATAGAAAATCAATGCCTTAATTTTAATTCCACTAATTTTTATTGTACTGATTTTTATTACTACACTTTCATCTGTTGACTGCTATGGATTTTGTTGTATAAACTATGAAGATTTAAATGCAATTGGAAAAAAGCGTTTCTGAATGCTGTGGGAAACTAAAATTTAAAACATTTATTTTTCAACCAATCATGATACAAAATTTAGTCCAGTGCCCTCTAAATAATGTACACAGTTCTGTCATCTTTTATGTGATGAATAACCAACAATTTTTTTTATCAGATAATTGTACCATTGTTAATATAGTATCCCACGTCAGTGGTTCTTAACCTTTTTAGTGATTGGCACCTCCTTCAATCTAAAAATAAGTTCTTCCACTCCCTGGAAAATGTGTTTCTATTTTATTTAGGAAATTACTTCTATTGTTAGATAAAAAATTTATTTATTGAAAAATAAACACATACATTTACAAATGCATACAAAACAATACCTCGATTTGTAATGTCTATGTTGTTTATTCATAATACTTTTTAAACAAGGCTCCTTTTTTGAGAGCATATATTGAGAGCACCCATAAGTCATCACTTGCATTTAAGCGATTTCTGGCATTTGTTTTTATGTGCAAAAGTGATGAAAATCCCATTTCACACTGGTAGGTGGTGGCAAATGGTAAAAGTGTCTGCAATGCTGCTTTTGCCAGTTGTGTATAAGGTTCTAACTATGTACACCGGAATTGTTCTAAGTCCAATTTTTCAAATTCCATTTGAATACGTGCATTGGCTCGTATTTCATTAACATAATCTTTTATTAAATCGCTATCGTCCGTCGAAACTTCTCACCCCCAGGGGTTCACATGCCCCAGGTTAAGAACCGCTGTTCCACGTTTTCATGGGCATTTAATTTCTTGTACAATAGAGGAAATAAAACAAATACATCATCACTGGTAGCCATTGGTTCCAAAGCTAGATATTTTATGTTAATATCTTCCAGAATTGATTGATATCAATTTTCATGATGCATGTACATCATGAATAAAGAATATGGCAATATCTATTGCAGTTCTCAAAAAGAAAGTGATACTCTTAAAAGCATTTAGTGTTTTGAATTTGCGTATTAAGTTTAAGGATTGGTTTATATTTGGATTGCTAAAGAATCACCCAAAGTTAAGAAACTTTTAGATATGTGACTTAATGTGTGGTTTGTAGTGCATACAACAGGTTTTAACTGGAACACATTTTTTATTCAAAATGATAATGTGAATTGCACTAAATGAAATTTTTAATCTTATTTTTGCTTAAGAATTATTAAATGATTCAAGTAATGTAATTTAAAATTAATATATATATGAGAACTCCAAATAATTATAATTTTTGTTAAATTTAAACTTAATTTTTAAAATATTCCTCTGTATTTTTAATTTTCAAGTATATCAGTAAAGAACAGTGCTGCAAAATCTAGAACCTTCATTTTCAATTAACAGTATATTTCATATTTTTGCTTTTATGAATGTAAAGTAAATACTGACATTTAAATGAATAAGATAAAACCATGGGTTTTCTCAATTGAAAAACTTAATTATAATTTTTTGATTAGTAAAATATTGTAGAAAAAAGTTTAGTTAGTTTTTTTTAGTTGATTGAAAAAAGTTGATTTTAAGTATTTAGTAATACTTATTCCTCCACCTGGAATATATATTTTGTTAGTAGTCAGTTTATAATCTTGTTTTCTAAGAAAAGATGTACAAAAAATGTTGACCAACTTGCATTTTTTAGTATTCTCTAATTCTTTGTTATTTATATATGAATCTTAATACATTACAACAGGTTACGACATGATAATAACCAAACTATGCTTTACCAAAATATAAATCAATATTATTCCTTACCAAGCTTATTTTTATTCAAAATTACCCCTGAAAGCTTTTATGTATATTGCAAAATATGATTTTGACTCCAGTATTTCAATCCATAAAATAGGGCTCTACTGTAATCTGTAGTGTGCGATAGTTACATATAGTGCGGCACCTGGGAGAAGGCAGTTGAATCCGATGGTTTTGAATGAGTCTTACTTCAATTAGGGGACTGATGGTAATGTAAACAAATCACTTCCACAATTGATGGTTTTAGCACAGGTTCTAAGTTTATCGTCATGTGTACAAAGCTATAGCCTTGATAATGAGCTGTCAGGGGGAAACATCCAGTGATTGCCAATCATGCTTTCACACCTGTTCAGATGTGAACTGACCCAAGGTCGACTACCTTCTCCCCCTGTGTGCAGCACTCTACCAGTTCTTGTTATTTACAATCATAACGCTTCCAAACATAACTACACACAGATGAGTGTTTTTTGAACCTATCAATACTTAAAAACCAAGATTCAACTTTATATTTTGTGCTAAGTCATCTATATTCTCACTTTCCACAAATATTAAAATAAAAGGAAGAGGAAAGGAAATGCACATGTATATAATTCACTTTTAACCTGAAAACGCCCTCTGTGATTTGTGTTAAAATTGTTGATGCAGTGTTTATGTTAGTCATGTTTTAATCCAATTAGTGTATATAGTGTGTTCAAAGCATGTTTGCAGCTTATTGATCAAAGAATTATAATTTTATATTTGTAAAATTTTTAAATTCTATTGTTAAGAATATTGAAAAGTTTCCCAATTTACTTAAGTTCCTTTTCTGAGTTTTTGGGCTGGTTCCCTGCGATGTAATTTTGTTATAGTGTTAATATATTTTAGGATTATATTAGAGTATAAATGTAAGCATTCTATCCGTGATATTTTTTCCATAATATGCGTATATGTTGATCACAATTGTTTAATTATACTTTTAAATCCGAATAAAATATTTTAATCTTGTTTTTTTAAAGAATCCTGCAGACAATTTCTTCCTTTCTATCATCACACAATTTTTCATATCGTACATAATTCATCCTTTGAGTGTTTTTTATGGGATTTATATTATTGAACATTTTGCAAGTGTATTTTGAAAATTTCCCCAAAGCTAAGTTCTGAAAATTTTTAAATGTATTTCATGAAGGTCTCACTCAGCAATAATTACTTCTTACGAAGGATTTTATAGGGAACATAAACACTTGTAGCTACATTGAAACCTGCAGTTTTGAATTTAGAAACACAAATTTGTGTCATCTTGTCAGTTCTTTATGGCAATGGGAGAAACTCCATCCTTATTTAGCTGCAGTAAAATAATCAAAAATACTGGATTGCCAACTAATTTAATTTAACAATTCAAATTTTGATATGTAAAAAAATTAGTGCTAAAATATTTTTGGTTTAATTGGATGCATGCTATTACTATATTTGGCCTTTATAAAAAAGTTTTGCAATACCATGTTAAATATAATCTAGTTTAACAAAAAGACACTTTTAATAAGTACCTACATGTTTTTCTTCATTTAAAAAAATAAGACGACTATTTTAGGTTGGTTGGGTAAAGTTTTATGATGCAAGGTCCATATTTGGCCAAGCTACACCAAACAAGGCAAGTAAATGGACATGCACACACAAGGAAAACTTAACTGACACAGAAGAAAATTCAACTCTTGGAGTTCAGCACGTAATTAGTTCATGCACGTTCCTTATATGTAACATTAGCCTCTTAATTTAAATTTGGGCCTGGCCGATTTTTGATCCAGTCAGTAAAGAAAAGGAATGGAAGCTATCAATATGTGTACCAATACATTAGCTTTCTGTTTTGTGGTTTCTCTTTTTTAACTACACTGCTGGCCACCGTAAATGCAACACCCTGAAGGAAGCATGCAAATAATATGAAATTTACAACATGCATTAGCGGAGGTGAGATATGCAAATGATTAGAATTTCAGCGCAGACGCACATCACGCGCGCCTGTGGCGCCACTTCAAAGCGCTATTTAAGGCTTGGAGATTTCGACGATTTCAAGTACGGCAATTGTGGTTTTTTAAAAAAAACGATCAATTATGCCTCGTAGAAAAAAGCGATCATCTATTGATCAAGTATCCGAGTTCGACAGAGGAAGGATAGTGGCCTACCGAGATTGTGGATTATCTTTCAGGGAAATCGGTAGTCGTGTTGGACGAAACCAAACAACTGTAATGCGGATATGTGATCGTTGGATGCAGGAGGGTACGACGGACCGACGTGTTCGATCGCATCCACCTCAGTGCACCACTTCACGTGATGACAGGCATATTGTGCGTATGGCAGTGACGGATCGCTCAGCCAATCACGAACCATAGCACAGCACATTCAGTCTGTACCGCATCATCCAGTGTCTGCGCGTACCATTCGACGCCGTTTACAGCAGAGTGGTCTGTCCGTAAGACGTCCATTGCTTCGTCTACCCTTGACGCAGAACCACAGACGTTTCCGCCGCCAATGGTGCGATGAAAGAAGGATGTGGACGGCAGAATGGAATGAAATTGTCTTTACTGACGAGTCACGCTTCTGTCTGTAACACCACGATGGTCGGATTTGAGTCTGGAGACACCGTGGAGAGAGGATGCTGAACAGCTGCGTTATGCACCGCCACACTGGTCCTGCACCGGGTATTATGGTATGGGGCGGTATTGGATATCACTCTCGCACTCCTCTAGTACGCATTGCCGGTACTTTAAACAGCCATCGCTACATCTCCGAGGTGTTGGAGCCAGTTGTCCTTCCTTACCTTCAGGGCTTGCCCACAGCCATATTTCAACAGGATAATGCGCGACCACACGTGGCACGCATTGTCCAAGGGTTCTTCGTCAATCGCCAGATTGAATTGCCTCCCTGGCCAGCTCGCTCTCCGGATCTTTCGCCGATAGAAAACATGTGGTCCATGGTTGCTCAACGATTGACCCAGAATACATCCCCAGCTGCCACACCAGATCAACTTTGGCAACGCGTGGAAGCTGCTTGATCTGCTGTACCCCAAGAACACATCCAAAGTCTCTTTGAATCAATGCCGAGGCGTGTGGCAGCGGTGATCTCCAACAATGGCGGCTACTCTGGCTACTGATTTTGGCTGGAACCACACTTCACAGAAGTCTATAAATTTAATCATTTGATACTTGGTCAACATGTTATCTATAAAATAAATTTTGTTGTGATATCTCTTGTCTTTCTTGGTGTTGCAATTTGGGTGGCCAGCATTGTATATGAATCTTAACTTTAAAGTTGTGCACCAATATCCAGTTTCATACAACACGCCAAACACTTTCAGATCTGAAGAATGGTTTGATAAGCTTTGAAAAAATTCTGTTGGAAAATTCACAGGAAAAAGACATCAAAATTTGCTCTATTTTTGTTTTAATTCATTTGGATTCCTTGGGAAACAAATGGTATTTTTATTACATGAGGGAGAGTAATTAGCAATATGATCAGTATCAATAGCTAGTAAGGACACAGGTGGTATTAACAGTCAACGAATACTTGTGAGTAGAATAGATCAATCTCAAAATTTCTGTGCTTTTAAATTTAATGCTAGAAAAATGATTTTTGTAGCATTAAATATATTCTAGGTACTCTTAATAAGAAATATTGAAAAATGTAAGTTTGTCTCAAGATATTTTTAAGAGGGTTAAAACTACAATTTTCATTTAGTTCTGTTAAAAATGTTAGTCTACTGTACTCAAAAGTTAACCTCTATTTTCTATACCATCATCTCATGGTTTTGAATTTAAATAAAAACCATAATATATATATATATATATATATATATAAATTGCCTAAATTTGGGTTTCAATATCTAAACATTTAAAGTGGTGTTTGACTACACACTGGTTTTAATATATTTTTCGAAAGGCAAATTCATAAACTCGATCCTTTATATAATTTAGACCTCTTGAATTGATCAAATGTATAAAGACGAGAAGTTCGTTATATGTACTGTAACTTCTCTGGGTGGGTAGCGTGGTAGATTCAAATCTACAGAAAACAGTCTAAGCTTAAATAACAAACATTAATTTATTTAGAACAATTTCTTGACAATATTAGAATCTATTTACACGGCACTTCCACGAATTTCTATGCCTCTGCTAACTGGATGCGACAGGTTGTCGAAATCTCAGGTACGTAAGAAAGTCTCTGAGTGGGAGAAAGGTCTCAATTTTCTCGGGGGTGAGATTCTATGCGTCGGGTGACGATTACAAAAGATCAGCACGGGATGACGGGTCGATTCAGGTTCCCTGCCGGACGAGAAGTCAGCACCGGATTCTTCGCAGGTCATCAGTTTAGCACAATCAGGGAACGGCTCCACTGGGGTCGTCGGGTCAGCACAAGACGGGAGCGGTATCTTTCCGGAACTCCAATACGTTCCTTCGGCTATTCTCAGGGTGAGAAAGCAACTCCAAGCTATTTACGGGCTAAGGATTTAGACCACTCGCTAGGTCGAGCCTCTCGGATGAGACCAAGCAAGAACTCGAGATGGGCAGCCTACGACAGGCTACAGGGTGAGAGAACCGTCTTTCCAAAAATAGATTAGCTCCCTAAGGAGTTTGACCGCTCAAAGGGTCGCTGAGCCAAGCCGCTCGAACGAGAACACCAGCAAGAACTCTCGATTCGACTCCCTTGGTTTCCCTCGAAACTTTTGTTCGCTTGCGGTTTTTGATTCGCTGTTGATCCAGAGCCGGTTGTCTGACGTAAAATGGGATTAGTTACTTAGCGCAGGTGGGCTTAATTACCTGGCAGGTGGACTTATCACTTGGGCGTTCCGGAACGAATTCTCATTGTCCGTTATCGATGCAAGTCCAGACCGTCTGGTGCCATAGAGATGGAAACACATTGTCCGTGTTTAAACGACTCTGTCGGTGAGTTTGCCTTAGGAGGGTTAATTGAGGGGTCCATCAATGCATCCTCACAGTACTAAGAATCACAAGGTTTCAGCTTCCTGAGTTTACTTGTATTTGTGGTATATACAATATAGAAACAGAATATTGGCATCTGTTAGCTTAGGTGCAAAATCTAGCATTTACGGTGGCTCTCAAAAGTGTTCGTACACTTACAAATTTCAATGAAATACTGCTCTATCCATTAATAAAAATTAATATTTCGGAATGGGAATTTTTTAATAACATCTATAACTTGTTCTTAACAAAACTACATAAAATATTTTAAAAACGTAGTAAAACTTTTTTTTTGGAAAATCAATAATCAAAAAGTAACAAATAGCCCATTGTGTTGCTCCAGTGTGACGTTAATTGAAAAAATACCAAATACCAAAAAGTAACAGTTACTTCACAAAAGTCTTCGTATACTTAAAAAAAATCTCTACATATTAGTAAATATTTTAATACTTCGGTAAATTAGTACTTAGTAGGATATCCTATAACATCTACAACAGCTTTTAAACGTCTGGGAATAAGAGTTCACTAGTTTTTCGTAATTTCTCCATCAATGTCCCTCCATTCTTCAATCATTACTGTTAGTTCGTTTTAATGTCGTGTCTTCGTACTCTAACCTCCAGTTCTCTCCAAATGTGTTCGATTGGGTTTAAATCCGGCGACTGAGGTGGTGTTTTCAGAACATGTGGACAATTATAGACACCAGAGGCAAACGTTGAGAGCCGTGCGCTTAGAATCGTTATCTTGATAAAAAAAAACAAAGTTGTTTCCAATACCCAAATTTTGGGCTGATAATTTTAAATTGTCTTTTAAAATATTAAAATAAAGAGCATGATTCATTATGCCATCAATAAATACCAAATTACCTAGTCCTGATGTTGACATGCACCCCCGTACAAGGACACCTCCACCGCCATGCTTTACTGTTCCAACTAAGTTCTTCGGATAAAGTTCCTCATTTTTTCTTCTCCATACAATTATACGCCCATCGGAACCAATTATGTTAAATTTGCTTTCATCTGGAAATAAGACATTCCAATACGTTTCGGGCTTATTTATCATTGATTTTGCGAAGGAAAACCTAAGCTTTCTATTTTTCGCACTTACAAAAAATTTTCTGCAGGCAGAACCACCATTTAATCCAGCTGATCTGAGCACTCGTCGAACAGTTTCAAATGAAATTGAAGTAGAAAACTTTTCAGTAAATTCTGTAGATATTTTTATAGCACTCAAACGTGGATTTTTCACAAATTTTCTAACTATAAATCTCTGATCATGTTGAGTTAACTTTACCGGACGACCTTTGCTTAACTTGTTTTGAATCCGATTTTATTTAAAGCGTTTTATCACATACTGCACCGAAGAATGGGATAAATTTACTAATTTAGAGATATTCCGAACTGATTTACCACTGCTATGATGAAAAATAATCAATTTTCGAATGCTGCTCGTTTCCTTACGACTACGAGCCATTTTTAAATAATAAATAGAATATTACGAAGTAAGCAAGCAAAGATTAAAGCCAAACGATTTTTTAAATGTCACCAAAATGCAAAAATAAAAAGCGATAAACGATCATTTTACTTATGAATTTATCCCAAAATGATTCAATGTACGATCACTTTTGTGACGAGTTCTTTCTCTGCCTCCTCGCATTTTCATTTTTATAAAAAGAAAATGAGTCAATATTTTTTTTAAAGACTGTTGGGTTTTATTCAGAATCACATGGAGATGATATGAAAAAATATTGGACTTAATATTCGAATTCAATTCCAGGCTACAGCCCTTTTTCTACAAATTTTTAAAGTGTACGAACACTTTTGGGAGCCACTGTACATATGATGTACCAAAAATGAGACCATATGACCAATCCCACTCCTGGTTTATCAAACGAGGCTGGATTTTTATTAAAAAATGGTAAACTGACTTGAAACAACCACCTGAATTAGGCTTCTTCCCTAATTCTCATAATTATTAACTCCGTGCTGTTTCTAGTATCCAAATTAAGTGCAGAAATATAAGCTATAAATTATGGTAAAGATAAATTACGCTTAAAGGCAGGCGGCCATAATTCCTCTTTCCGCTCGTAAACGATTTGTTTGTAGTGTCGTTGAAGCTAGGCGTCATAATTTCTTTCCGCCGCAAACGATTTGCTTGCATAATAATTACTAGAATTCTAATAAGATTTCAGAACGCAATGTGTATGCGTAGAGCTTGGCTGCTCAATTTGTAAGTCTCAAGTAGGTATTTTAATTAACGTCACACTGGAGCAACACAACTTAAATCTCAAGACTTGTACATAGCTTGTATATATTTTATTAATGTCAATAAACTAGAATGTTTTTAAGAACCTTGATACTTGGATGTATTTCTTTACTCTGTCCGGCCTGCTCACAACATTTTGTGACGATATTAGAACACTTCCATCGAAACGGAATCTAAGTTTTGAAGAAACGAATAACTTCCTTTATTGTATTGTGTATGTCGCTTCAATGCGCTACAATTTGTCCAGTCTAGCAATTTTTGAGTTTAGAGCACAGAATAAAGTTTAATTGAACAATATTAAGCGAATAGGGTTGCTGTTGGTGTTCAACAAGAAAGCCCCATATGTTGCGACATACGGACAGGCTTGTTGTAGAGTCGCTATCTCAAACAATACCAGCCTTTTGTCCTTTTCAATGCAGTAAAATTCCTAGTTTATTCTTATAAAGCTTATTCCCGAGTGATTTTAGAAGAATTGCCTAATACGAAGGGTGGGTTTATGTAAAATTTGTTTTTCAGTCATTTCTAGTAGGTGCATCCCAAAAGAGTACCAAACACTAATATATGAAGTCATTCATGTGATATTTGTAACCTTATTATCTATCTCTGCTTACCGGTTATCTACCCGTCCATTTAAGACAAATACAGAGAATTTTTAAGTCGACTTTCAAAATTTTATCAAGAATGTAACAAAATCCTATCGTTGCACAAAAGCAGATCCTTAAGATCAAACACAAGTCGACATACAAGTGTATTTAATGAACCATTAGACAAAACAGGTATATAGGTAGTTGAATTTACGTTGCATTGGAACAACATAATGAATTATTGATGACGGTCCGGAATAATTCTCGAAGGGAGAGATCCGAGGACACTAATTTTGAACCACGGTCAGGTGACTTGCCTGACCTTTGTAGAGTGGGGTACCTGAGCTGTCATCCCACTCTCTAAATTTCTACACCACACCAACGTGAAGATAAAACAGAAGACCATTTTCTATATAGATGAATTTGGTTTGGTCGTACCTTTACACTCTCAGTTTTTATAATACGAGGTCTAATTAGACTTTAGTGTAAATGAGGGTACACCAAGTGTTCACACATGGAATCATATAGACCATATGGCAGAGCCTACTGAACAGTCAGATTATATGTGTGCTCAATAAAAAAGCATAATACCCACAGACTGATATGACGACAGCAAAATGATATCAACTCTTACGAAAAAAATGTATAGTGTTCCTTAGAATTCTAGAGAAACGAAATTTTGCAAGAAAAAAAATCTAGAGCTTTCTATAGAAAAAATGAGCTCTGATTCTTTCGTTACGTACTTCTGTAGAAAAGTAAAGTCGTGAAATAAAAGAAATTCAAAAATATCTTTTTCTTTTTTTAAATTAGCGTCTCACCGGGGAGCAACACATCGGGCTATTGGTGACGGTCCGGAATCAATCCCAAAGGGAAAGACCGAGGACAACACCACGTAATTTGAACCACGGTCAGATGACGAGGCAACAACTGAGCTGGCACCCCACTCTTCAAACTTCCACCAGCTTCCTTTGCACACGACGGTGTTTGGCTGGATTTGAACTTGCAACCCTCCGGCTGCTAATGCGTTACTCTTCCAAGCGGACCACCGCGGTCCCTTCAAAAGGTTTCTAGACATTCTATAGAATTCTAGGCTCATTCTACAGAAATTTTTCGTAAGGGAAAGCAACGTATTTATTTTTGATTCGTTGTCCCGAGGTTGTAGATTTCATGTTTTTGTACTTTAACTAACTTCGATTCTATTAACCAAAAAGCACAGGAAATGCTTCCGTGGAAAATAATCTCTACCTGAGATTCTCTTCAAGGCAACTAAAATAGTTTTCTTATTGATGGTATTTTGGTATTTTGGTATTTTCAATTAACGTCACACTGGAGCAACACAACCATTATTGAACTAAAATTAAATATGTGAAAGCTTAATTTAATGCATTTTAACCGATAGCATCCCCAAAAGAATTGTTTACGACGGAAACGTGTGTAAACATCAAAAGAAATTTGATTTATATTTTCTGCTAAGCGTCTTTCACTGTTAAAGAAAATTGCGTTCACACATTTTAGTTGAAGCTGTTATTAAAATGTTTTCTGCCTCCATTTCACTGAGGCTCAATCGACAAAACGTAAACAAACACCATGTGAGCTCTTCAATAAGTTTCAACATCCTATTTGCTATAAAACAAACCGCGGCCCTGAAACAATCCTCTTCTGCTCGTCACCGTTTACCGATCGGATAATCAATTTGGTCTCCATTCGCAACATTAGAAATAATTAATATTTAAAATGTCTCCTCCAACTGCTGAATTCGCAACCCGTGCTATTCACGCTGGTCAAGACCCCGAGAAGTGGAAACACAGAGCTGTCATTCCTCCAATTTCGCTTGCCACAACTTTCCAGCAATTTGCACCGGCTGAACATGCTGTAAGAATTTTAATGTTAATATGTTATGCTTTATCACCATAAATTAGAATGCGACCTTGAGTGTCAGACCTTGTGATCCCAGATCTGTCTAGACATGGAGATGAACTCAACTTCGATTTCTCCTAAAAATAATAAAACAGCTGTTGCTGGTTAACTATTTTACAATACCCAATGAATGTTACCGAATGGAATTACCCTTGTCCAAATTTTGTGCAAATAAATGAAAAATATTCATATTTTTTTTTAAAACCAAGTTTTTGAATTGTAGGAACGGATTCATAAAAAATTACCTAATAGCAGGAACATTGATCTTTATATCACGGATTGCTGTTATAAAAATAAATTTGAATCATCCTTGTTTTGTGTTCAATTGTATTACAAGTTTTGTAAATAATGTATATGCAGCAATTCGAGTTTCATCCTTATTTTGAACTTTAAAGGGCTTCGAGTACTCCAGAAGTGGAAATCCTACAAGGCAATGCTTGGAGGAAAGTCTGGCCTCCCTGGAAAATGGAAAATATGGTGAGATGCAGAATCCTGTTCTGTAATATAATGAAATAAATTCTTAACATTAGATTAAATTTCTTCACAAACCTAAGATAATGAAACTAAAATTTACTTGTCGATTGTATTTTTCTGTGTCTAAAAATCAAATGTTATTTGTATTGAAGTTTAAATTATAATGTCTTAGTTTTGCTCTTCCAATTTAGGTTTATGTAGTTATCATTTCAAAACTTTGAGACCTGGTATATGTTGTCTTTTACTGCTGCTCTTAACAAAATTTTGAAAATGAATATTTAATCAAAGCATAAAAAAGTAATGTCTAATAATTTACTGAATGCTATCAAAGTATCAGAAATTTACAAAAAATGTATACCACTGGACATTCAGTGAGTGGCACAAGTAAAAATAGTTTCTTGCATGATATGATGTCTAGAATTTTCAGCCAGTTCTGAATAGCTGTTGATTAGTTTTAAATAGTAACTATCCAATCTATCTGAAAAGCCACTACTGATGTGCTGATATTGACCATAAATGGCCACTGAGCTTCTAGGTTTGAATTTTTAATGCCTTTTTAATTAATGTAAACCATTAAGTATCCAGTAAATTTTTTACATCTTTGTCAATTATAACATGTTACACAACTCACCTGTTCTTACCATATTGCTTTTTATCAATTTGCAATGTATAAAAAAATTCCTTTCCACATCCTGAGAACCTTCATTTTTTGTGTTTTATAAATTCTTTTACATGGTAACCTGTTTGCTTTTTATCTCAATCAAGTACTTAAATGCATATATAATTTTTCTACTTAAATGCATATATCATTCATTTAGTTTTCACTTCATTTTTAACCTTGTTTGAAATCCATTGAATGTAATGTAATTTTTTTGCAGCTTTATGCTTTGCTTCAGGGCTAGCAGCAACATTATCCTTAACATATCTACTGAAGTCAGGAGAACATGTTATTTGTTTTGATGATCTTTATGGAGGTAAACATGTTATTTAAATAAAAATGTATTCTCTGATTGCAAGAACTGTTCTTAAAACTCAAGAAGCATATTTTGTATGCAGTACATTTTCTGCTATTCCATTTTACTAAAATACTTCATTGAATACTTTATTATTTTAATTACTAGGTGAAGTGAATTTAAAGTGGCTATTTAATTATTTATTATGTTCAAATATTTTTTGTCTAGAAGTTTTAGCTGTTCTGATTGTATTCCTTAAGAAAGGAATTTTTTAGGTATATGTCTGTTTTTATTGTAATTTTGTATCTTCACTGTATGTTGTAATTATTCCACTTTTATGTACTATTCATGCTCTATTTATCCCATAAGTATGTGATAGTTTATGCGTAGTTTTCTTGTCAAGTCATTTCAAGAACTTTTTGTAAATTTGTAAAGCTAGTTATTTCCTGATATACCCAATTGGCTCTGCAATTTCCCCAGATAGTCCAATTTTATTGCATTTTTAAAGTTTTAAATTTATTTAAAATAATATAGAATCGTTTAGGAGCCATTATGTAAAATAGTTTAAGTGCACATTTTGACCTAGGTCCCTAATTAACAAAATGTTTTGTACTTATGACTATGTTTAAAATGAGTCAACATCAAAGATAGCAGTACTTACCTGAATAATAAAGATTTGCAGTGTGAGAAATAATAGTGTGCAAACCTTGTCAGTTTATCATATTTTGTTACTTCCTATCGAATTGTTTCATTGCCAAATTGAGCTGAAGTGTGCAGTGTAGCCTACTAAATAGGATAATCACAAAATATATGACTGACTTTAAATTAACTGACTTGTTAAAGAATCAGTGGGATTTACTGAATATGTTATTAATGCCCTACATTCTGATCACTGATACTTTTTCTCTTGGTCTTTTATATAACCAACTGTTACAGTAATTTACTTTTTCCAACTAAATTACTGTTTTCATTTCATAAGAGACCTGTTTACAATTTTACAATATTTAAATTCAAATAATTTTGTTACATAAAATATGTATATATATAAATGCGACCTAAAAGTGTTGACTCCTTTTACTATATTATTTTACATAGAATGTAGTTTTTCTGCTGAACAGAACGATAACATGAGTAATGTTACTTGTTATCTTGATAGAAAAGTAAGTGTAAGATAGCTTATTATCTAATCTGAGAAATTAAATATGTATTGGACAATGAGTTTAACTTTGGTTATTTGAGATAGTAACACATCTTGAAGTAAAAAAATCAAGATAAGATTGTGACTTACATGTTATCTTATCTATAATTATGTGGAGCATTATTCAGCTTTTCTTTACACATTTTTTCTGTATTTATTTGGAGACATAAAATCTGTTCTGTTTCTTTCATTATCTTGTTCTCTTGATATAGAACACAAACTCAAATTTTCAAGTTTAAGGCTTTTTCTTGATACGTGTTGATCAATTTAGCGAACTAATTTTAATTTATTTAATATAGCAGAAATCAAGATAATTCTGCTCTGAAGAAAGATGATTCTATATCAATGTTTCAATTTTGTCATATATTTAAAAATATATGCCAAAATTCATGTTTATAATGCATTACAGCTCCTAGACTTTAAACTTTGCATCAAATGAATAATTGGATAATTCAATTACAGTTGCAGAAACATTTAGAAATCCTTTCAGTACCTGTGACTTAAATTTATTTTTAAAAAAGCATAGTAGTTAAAAATAAACTGTCAAAGTTTATAAAAAAATGAAATTACAAAATTTGACTTTAAAAATTAAAATATAAATACTCTTAAAAATATTATCACAATGGATATCATCCACTTTTAAATACTCCTGGGTTGCCACAGGTGACCTTTTGCTACTACTTTTCAACCTTGATGGCTAGGGGTATCTTTTTAAGCAAAATCATCTAAAAAACTATAAATTTACAAATTTTGGCGACTTTTTTTGAAAATTCACAGAAGATCAACCAAAATTTAATCAATTTTTTAAATAATAGTGAATGGAAAAAAATATTTTTCTGTGGATTAAATTTTCCAAGGGACATCAATTTAGAAGTTTTGGCACCAAACCATAGCAACCATGAAAGAGAAACATTGGATTCTGATTGTTACCATATTAAGAAAATATTTAGTTTTTTAATTTTAAAATTTAAATTTCTTTTTGAGATCTTCAACGTCTTATTTCATACTTAATCAGCACATTTGCATCATTGCACATTTGCGATTCATTTTGCATCTGAGCAACTAAAATAGGGTTTAAGTCAGGGTATGAAAAAATAATGATTTAAAAAAAAAATAAAAAACATTAGATTTATTTGATTTAAATCAGACTTTTTTAATTTAAATCAGATTTTTATGATTTTAATTCCCTACCCATACAAGTTTAAATTTGTTGGACATGAGACTTTGCAAATTAGTGTAGTATCTAGATAGTTTTGATTTATTTAAACATTAATATTTTTATGTAAAACATTAATATTTTAAGAAATATAGTCAAGTAAATTTTTGAAAGATTAAAACGTGACATAGGAATTAGCAAACTAAATCACATGCACATGATAGACCCCAAATGCCAAGATAAGCAATGATTTTCCATCTGGTTTTCAAGCGGTTTAGATTACTTTTATTTAAACTCATAACTATAGTGACGTGAATTTTTTGGACCCAGATAAATAAGGTGCTGGATCCCACATACACTATTATGAATTTTTTTCAATCATACAAATTTCAAAATTTTTTTTGCATTAGATATTTATCGTGTATGAATAAAATGTTTTCAATTGTTTTGATATAAAATAATCAATTGGTTCAAGATTTGCTTTTGAGAAAAAAACACGTCACCCACAGAAAATAAAATAAAAGAAATTTGCATTTTAAGAAATTCCTCATTAATTTTTAGCTTGCAAAAATAACTTATTGGTGAAAAATTGTTATTTTTTCTAAGTTCGGTAAAAAATGAGACGACATGAAAATACATAAATTTAAAATCAAGTGTCTATTTTTCAAATTTTTTGAGCATTGACAAGTATTTCATAGGTATATCCGAAGCACACAAAAAAGTTTATATATAAAACAAAAAATGAAGCTTTTCTTTATGAAGCATAGAACAAGTGTAATAGCATCCCCAGGTAATGCCAATTCAGTGGAATTTTGAGCTTGCAATAAAACATTTATCAATTCCAATAGCTTTCTCTTTCAACCCATGTAATCTTTTCTCAACATACTCACTCAATTATCAGATGAGTGGATTAACTTTTACATTCCAAATTTCAATTCCATAAATATTGAATAGTTAGCATATGGAATAGCAGGGTAAATAATTCTAAGGGACAGTGCATAAAATTTCCCCAAAAATTGAAATAAAAATTAACCAATATATTACACAAAACAAAATGAAACTATTAAAATTGCCAATTATAAAGATTTATGTGCAAAATTGGAATGCTTTGTGATACTGAAGAAAATCTATATTCGTTGTAAGTGTCTATACTTTTTAAGAACAGACTACAATACTTAATAAATAACTAGAATATCTTAAAAAAGAAAGCAAATTACCACAATTTCAATTATTTGAGTGAATATATTTCGAGCATTTTCACTCAACACATGGTGAATGGTTTTAAATTGGCCATGTGCTATTTATAGTGGAATGTTTAAAACAAAACCAACACTGATGAGCAGGCTTGTGAGTGACACCTATTGGTCAATGGCCCAAGATGAAAATATTTGTCTGGTAATTATGATCCCAATCACCAAATATTATTTAGTGTCTTCAAAGGTAGGATGATTTTCAATATAATTTTGGGGTGAACATTCAGTATTTCATTCTCAATATTAAACATAAAAGAAAGAAAAATGAAATTTTGATTTAAATCAATGATTTTTTTAATAAAAATCACTTGATTTAAATCATGATTTAAACCATAATTTAAATCAAGCTGATTTAAATTGACATACCCTGGTTTAAGAGGAAACTTTTGCTTCTATTTTTATGAATTTATGCTACTAATACAACTGTTTGACCTGACTGACTTTAGCAGCTCTGATTTTGTTTTGGCACTTGTATTTTTCCCAGTTCCTTGTGAATAACATTTTAACTTCCCTCAAAGTTAATCTAAAGTTTTCATCAGTGTCCTTGATAATTTTGGATAATCCTAGTGAATTTTGTTTCAGTATCCATCAAAGTGAATCTGCAGTTTTCATTAGTGTCTTAGATAGTAACATCTGTATTCCACCTCTTAATTTCAGATATTCTGCATCGTCATCACTTTCATTTTATGTTTTATTTACTATTTCATTATAGTCTCGTCATTGGTTAATTTAATTGGCTGAATACATTTAATTATTTTGCAATAGATTTACTTGTTTTTATTTGATTTAAAATAGGTATGTTCTTAATAAAATGTAGGGGCAACATTTTGCATTAAAATAATCACTTTATTTTTTTTAGGTACTAATAGGTTCTTCCGCACCTGTGCTGCTAAAATGGGTGTTGAAACAACTTTCACTGATATGCGAAACATAAAGAATATTG
Organism: Meta bourneti; assembly: GCA_933210815.1. Classification (NCBI taxonomy): domain Eukaryota; kingdom Metazoa; phylum Arthropoda; class Arachnida; order Araneae; family Tetragnathidae; genus Meta; species Meta bourneti. The sequence continues at coordinate 20,545,997 of OW119928.1, forward strand.
AAAATGCAATCAAACCTAACACAAAAGTAATTAGTCCTTTTCCTCATAAAAATTAAAAGTTTAGATAATTTGGTTGATTAAATATAGCATATTCACTTTGCATGTCAACTTTTAAATGATGAAATGTTACTTTCTTCTTGATGTTATTCATTCAAAAATTTCTCCTAATATGATTAATCAGGTGTAATATTTCATTCTTCTGTTTTCACTTTGAATACTCATCAAATTTAAACAAGTTGTGTTTGATTTATCTAATGCCAGTTTTCAATACAATATTCCAGCACTATCTAATTTAGCTATTAGCCCCAGTATAACTATTAGTTGAATCTAATAATAGTTAACTATTAATCATGGGAAATACACAACAAATTTCAAACAGTTAACCTTCTAAGCAGTACACCCGAGTACAGTTCTAAGAGGCTTCTGTGCATGTGGCAGACTCGAAATTTTTCAAGTGATGTGTCCAAATATTTTAGGTCTCGCTTGTAGTGCAGGAATTAATTGTCTGATCTGTTTTCAGGCATGTCACTTGGAGGATTAATAGAGTTTATATGACTCAAGAAATCAAAAACTAAATTTAACTGACCAATAGTGTTATATTTCCTATTGGCTTATGAGTCTGCCAGATAATTAATCTAAATAAGCATTATTATTTTAGAAAAGTGGAACTTTTCATCTGGTGGCAAATTTAGACTAACTTCAAGTCATGTATACATGCATAGATGGTGGCACAAGTTAAATAAGAATCACATTTCTAGTTACCAAGACAGACCTTATTGACCAACCAAACCATTTGGTACGTAAAAGTAATGCTTAAGTGTAGTGAAAGTTACCATCAATGTTCTCTCTTTCTCTTAAGTTCCTTAACCCTCTCACTGCGTAAATTTTTTTTATCAAAATAGGTTAAAAAATTGCTTATTTTTTTATTACATATTTCAAATCTACATATATTTTAGAGTTAAAATATACAAAAAATTTTTGTAAAAGAGTTTTTTAATCTAAGTTAATAATCTAAGTTCTTTCTCATTCGTATCTGTGTCCACTTTTTCCATCTTGATCTTTCTTTAGGAACTGCCTTATTGATATACTGTTGGTCTCTTGTACTATTATTTGTAACAGAAGATCGTCAAAAAAAAGTTCAAAATAATCCAAAACAGTTGCATCATTTTCCATAGTGAAAGTTGGTCCTGGATTGCCAAGGAAAGGAAATGAAGCAGGAGCTGGTGGAATATTTTGTATATATTAATTTTGCACCACTGTCGAACGTTTTGAATAGAAAATAAATCTTCAGATTCATCACTATCCACAGAGGAATCCGAGAAATTCTCATCAGTTTCGCTATAACTATCTTCAATATACTTGAAATCAGAGTCAGAACTGCTATCAGTGTCGGAAATATTGTCAGGAATGTAGGTTATATCACTCGCGAAACGCTTCCTGCCAGACATCTTTGAGCTTTGAAAAGAGCGCGCAAAATGCTGCAAAAAATGCTTGTATATTTCGCAGAAATGTGGACATCTAACGCCATCTGTTAACCCAGATTTGAATAAAAAATTAAACATCACAGAAAAGCCAAAATGAAACCATGAACGGGGAAAGAGCGGGTTGCACAGTTAAATAGACGGCAAAAATGCATTCCCGCGGAAATCGCGGACTGCGCAAATTTTGCTACTTCTACGTTGCCTGTTGGAATCGGTCTCAAACCTCCAATTATAGTGCCGTGTGGGGCACATCAATATAGAAGAATATGTAAATCTTTGAATGTATATAAGTGATAAGATTGGGGATCATGATCTGATCAGACTTCTTGTTGTTTTCTAAAAGTATGTTTTTAAACCATAAGACTTGGCTACGTAATAAAATTTATTTTTAATGTATAAAACTCTGTCTTCAATCGATAAAACCCAACAATTGGTTATGGGCCACAGACCTTAAGCTGAACCTGAATTCTGCCACTACCGGTATCCAGTATGATGGGGATTCAAGAAATGTCCATGTTTTCCTTCCCGAAGTTATCGGATTTCAACTATGCCACGTGGAAGACGGACATGAAGATATTGCTAATGGACCGGAACTGCTGGGAATTTATCACTAAAACGGAACCTCTATTATTGGAAGATGCTCCAGAACAAGAAAAAAGAGACTATCGTTATAGGAAGCAGAGGACATATACAACTATCTACCAGGGCATAGACAGAAAATATCAAGTCTTAATTTCATCTACTGAGGATGGTAAGGAAGCCTGGGATATATTAAAGACCAACTTTGAACCAGCATCTAGAGCACGATTGGCAGGCCTTGTGGACGAGTTCTTTTCAATCCGCTACCAGCCGGAGGACGAATCCATTGGACTCTTCTGCAAACGAGTGCATGAGAAGCTGTTACAGATAAAAGAATGTGGATTCGAAATCCCAGACCTTTTAGTTTGCTTTCAACTAATAAGACATTTGCCTCACGAATACGATAATCTGGTACAACTGCTATACAGGATGGATGACAACGAGTTCACGCTAGACAATTTGTCTAAACATTTAATAACAGAATCCAGCCGAATCGAGCTGAAGCGGAAAGACGAAGGCACAAAATTAAGTATCGTGGCCGATGCTTATGCTACAAGAAACAAGTCATCTAGATACAAGGAGACACGGGCGTCTACTCCTGATCACAGCAGATGCGTACTGGACCCTGAATTAATTCCTTCAAGCCCAAGAAAGTCGACAGTTTGTCGTATGGGGCCGCGACCATTCTGCAACTACTGCAAAAAGTCGGGACATTACGAATCGAAGTGCTTCAAGAAATGCAATCGGCAGAAACCTGGTGGTGAATTATTTTATATGGAGGACAATCCAAAAACTGATCTTCAACGTGCCTATGCAGTTTCAAATTTTCCAAATGAAAGACCGAGGGAATTTCTCATTGATTCTGCTGCAACTGCTCACTTCTGTAAAGAACGTGATATGTTTACGACATTCAGAAAACTACCACCACAGAAGATCCTAGTCGGAGACAAGGACAGCACCTCGGAAGTATTAGGTATGGGTGATATTCAATTTACAGTTTTAGATAGAAACAGAAATTATGATATAACTTTAAAAGATGTGTTATACTCGCCTAATATGAGAAGAAATTTAATTAGTGGTGCTCGTATTGACCTTGTGGGAAACCAAATTAAATGGGGAAATAACAAAATGATTATTTATAATAGTTATAATAAATATTTGTTTACTGTTCCCAGAATTGGAAAATTGTATATCTTAAAAGGTTATCCCAAGATTAAAAATTATACATATGTTACTGGTTTAGATCTAGAAAAAGCCCACCGTAGGTTTTGTCATGTTAACATGCCCTTAATTGAAAATATGAGTAAAATTAATTGTGTAAAAGGAATTGAAAAACTTAATTGTAAGAATATAGATAAAAATTGTAAGATTTGTGCTATTGCTAAATCCACTAGAATATCCTTAAAAAGAAACTATATGTACGAAAGGAAAACTAAAAATGTTTTGGAAAGGATCCATATGGATTTGTGGGGTCCTGCTCCAGTTAACTCTCTAGGTGGAAACAAATACTTTTTATCTATTATTGATGATTTTTCACGTAAAGTAACTGTTTATATTATTTGAAATAAGAATGAAGTTTTTGATTACTTTAAAAAATACTTGGTTAGAGCTGAAAGACAGCTAAATGTTAAGTTAAAATGTGTCCGAACTGACAATGGTTTAGAATTTTGTCACAAAGAATTAAAAAAGTTTTTAAATGATCTAGGAATAAAAATCGAAAGAACTTCAACTTATACCCCTGAACAAAATGGCATTGCAGAAAGGTTCAATAGAACAGCCATGGATTGTGTCAGAGCTATGCTTCAAGACAGTGGTTTACAACCACAATTTTGGTCAGAAGCACTTTTAGCATTTATTCATACTAAAAATAGATGCGAACACAAATTAACTGAGGGTATATCTCCTAACGAAATATGGACTGGTTTCAAACCATCAGTAAAACATTTTAGAATTTTTGGCTCTTTGGCATATGTTCATATTCCTAAAATACAGAGAAATAAATTACAACCCAGAGCAAAACTTGGTATTTTGACAGGATATGGTTTGAAAACTAAAGGTTACAGAATATATATCCCAAACGAGAAGAGAATAGTTGAAACAGTCCATGTTCATATCGACGAAAGTAAGAAAGCTGTTGATGTACTATTTGGTAAAAACTTTGAGTACGTTTCTTTCGATCTTAATTCTAATATTCCTATTTATCAATCAAATGAAAATATAAAAGTAAAATCGGAAAGTGAAACTCAAGTTTTAGATTCTAAAGATTTAGTTAAAACTGAGGACTTAAAAAGTCTTAACATTTCAAATTGGCGAAGAATCGAAAAACCTAGAAATAAAAGCAATAGGATAGATGTATACTATTATTCTCCTGAAAATTTGAGAATGAGATCTTTAAATGATATTAAAAAGTACTGTACTAAAAATAAGATTAGGTTTGATCCTGTAAATTTCAATTTTAAGCCAGAAACTGAACATCCTAATGTGGATATTTCTAATGTGCCATCTACTTCTAGTGATGAATCTAATTTTTTAGACCAACAGATGTACGACATGTATGATCAGTGTTACAATGTCGAAATCCCCAAAAGTTATGAAGAAACGCAAGCAAGTAAGGATAAAATTAAATGGAATACTGCCATGAATGAAGAAATTCAGATAATGAAGGATAGGCAAGTATGGAAATTAGTGGACACACCCCCAAATACAACCATAATTGGAAGTAAGTGGGTGTACAGCATAAAAATGGACGAAAACAATATACCTAAAAGGTATAAAGCTCGTCTTGTTGCTCAAGGTTTTAAGCAAAAACCCGGCATTGATTTTAAAGATATTTTTTCACCAGTTGTGAATTTTTCTATTGTTAGATTATTGTTTGTACTATTGATTTCTATGTTGGGTTGGTATCACTGTCAAGTTGACGTGAAAAGTGCATATTTATATGGACACCTTAAGGATACTATATACATGAAACAGCCAAAAGGATTTGTGCTGAAAGGATCCGAAAACAAAGTATGTCTATTGGAAAAGGCTATATATGGTCTGCATCAAAGTGGTAGAGAATGGAATTTGGAATTAGACGGTATTTTAACTAAATTAGGATTTTCTCAGTTAAATTGGTGTAATTGTGTCTACAAATTTAAAGATGTAATTTTAATTGTTTATGTAGATGATATGGTTTTGTTTTCAAAAAGGGAACATTTGATAAATGAAGTAATCGAATTATTGGACAAAAAATTGGATCTTACAGTCCTAGGTAAAACTAAATATTTGTTAGGCGTAAACTTTCAAGAAATTGAAAATTCGATTTATTTACATCAAATTACCTACATTGAAAAATTAATGTCAAAATTCAAAGATCTTCCTAAAAGTTTTGTGAATTTACCTTTTAAAATTGGTTGTAACTTACCTGATAAGGTTAAAGAGGAAGAAATAATTGAAAATGATTTAATGAGGAAATTTCCCTATCGTTCCTTAATAGGATGTTTATCGTTTTTGTCAGATAGATCCAGACCAGATATTGCATTTGCCGTTAATATAATGTCTCAGTTTTGTAATGGTTATACTTACAAACACTGGTCTTACGTTGTTGATATTATGAACTATGTTTTTCTTACAAAGGATTTTAAAATTAATCTTTCCAATGTAGAAAGTTCAAATTTGATTGCTTTTTCTGATGCAAATTGGGGATGTGGTCTCACAAACAGACATTCAAGCAGTGGCTATTTAATTTATTTTGGTAACATCCCAATATCATGGAAATCTTCTAAACAAAAGTGCATAGCTCTTAGCTCAATGGAATCTGAATTTATTGCACTAACCGATTGCACTAAAGAAGTTATTTGGTTTAGTAGAATTATAAATGAATTAAGTTTGTGTGATTACATAAGACCCCAAGTATATTGTGATAATCAATCTGCTATCTATTTTTCAAAAAATAGTCAGGAAAATCAGAAAACTAAACATATTGATATCAAGAACAAATTTATTCGTAAATTAATAAAAGATGAACTATTTAACGTAAATTATATTTCATCGGAAAATAATTTGGCTTACTTTTTAACAAAGCCTTTATTGTTAAATAAATTTAAAAATATTATTAGAAAAATATTTTGTTAGATTTATATAAATATATATATTGAATTGTAATACATCTGCTGAGGTTTTACAACCGATGGGGCCGCATGTTGGAATCGGTCTCAAACCTCCAATTATAGTGCCGTGTGGGGCACATCAATATAGAAGAATATGTAAATCTTTGAATGTATATAAGTGATAAGATTGGGGATCATGATCTGATCAGACTTCTTGTTGTTTTCTAAAAGTATGTTTTTAAACCATAAGACTTGGCTACGTAATAAAATTTATTTTTAATGTATAAAACTCTGTCTTCAATCGATAAAACCCGTGGAAATCGCGGGATGCGCAGTGAGAGGGTTAAAGTTAATGTTCTCATTCCGATTTCACAGATTCATAACAAATTCGGTTTTGTTTGTAGGTTTGTTTTAAGTTAATTTCTTTATTCATCTAAAATAAAATCAATTTCGTTGACTCCATGTAGAATTCGTGCCACTTCTGATTTTGATACTATTGATTAGTATTAATAGATGTTAGCAGCGTTGAATGCAACATAATTTGGTTACTACTGCAAAGCATTAAATTACTAATAAGAATAGTATGAAAAGAAAATGTACTTGCCAACAACAGTTTGTTTAGTAACAATTATAACAATTTGTGTTATAGATGGTATGGATTGAAACACCAACTAATCCCACAATGAAGATGGTTGATATTAAAGCAGTTACTGAATTACTGAAGCGTCATCCTGGCATTGTTTCTGTTGTAGATAATACTTTCATGTCCTCATATTTCCAGGTATGTTGTCATTTGAATTATAGGTGTGCATTATAATTACAAAGATTTTTATCAAATATTTTGTGCTTTTTGTTTAACTAATTTAAATTCATTTAGTTGTAGAAATAAAGTACAAAAAATTGCTTTTTTACTTCTAAATTCTTCACATGTCAATTTAATGCTAAACTGACATGTGAAGAATTTAGAAGTTAAAAACCATTTTCTGTTTTTCGTTTAAGAGAAAATTGTTATTTAAAACACTTTGTCCAGTAAATTTTTTTTAGTGTTTTTACTTTTACATTACTTTTTTTGTAATCTTGTTTTCACAATAGGGGTTCTTTGAAGCAATGTCTTATTGTTCTAATTAACTCTTATCTGGTATCAATTCTTTGCATGTAATCATAATTGTTATGATTTATCCTTACAGTTAAAAGTCATTTTTAATTTTGTTATATTGATGTTTGTTTTACAGAAACCTCTTCTCCTTGGTGCTGATATAGTGATGCATTCTTTGACTAAATACATGAATGGTATGAACTTTTGTGTTTTATTCATCTGTGTATGGTTTACCAATTATTGCTAGTGTTCCAAAAGTTTGAAAGGAAGTTTTTATTTGTTACATGATATGCTTTTTACTATACTGTGCAAAATAAAAGCATCAAGTGAAGCGCAAAATATAACATTTGATAATTGAAATTTAAAATTTCATATCTAAATGCTGATGTAACATCCAAGATGAATCAGTATTTAGATAAATCAAAATTTTCTAGTAACTATAAATATTTTATAAAAGAGTTGTATAATTTTTATAATTATTATATTAATTAACTTATTATATAAAAATATATATTATAATTATAAAAGTTATAATTATTATTTCAAAACTTTTAAAATTTCCATTTTGTGCCTGCCATTGAATTCTTTCTTTAAAATGACATTTTCACTTAAATCAAGAATATTTTTCAAAGCTCTATTTTATGTTTATTATATTCATTAATAATTTAGTGCAATTGCTTTTCACAGGCCATTCCGATTGTGTCATGGGTGCTATAGCTACAAATAATGAAGAACTGTATGAAAAAATGAAATATTACCAAAATTGTAAGTATATATGGACAACAAATAGTTTTTTTAATTATATATTCAGGGTATTTTTAAATTTTGAAGATGAGTAAACAGTAAAACTTTAGCTCTTGATATATCTAATTATTCTTCATGCACATCTGCTCGTAGACGGACCCAAGGTACTCAAGTGATCTTTTCTTTTCCCATGGGGTTTATTTCTTTAGCCCAGTTGGAAGCGCAATGGATTAGCAACTGCAGGGTTGCGGGTTCGAATCCAACCAAAGACTCATGTACAAAGGGGGTTGGTGCATGTTAAATCTATCGTGGCCTCAAATGTCCTCACGTTGGCGTAGTGTGGAAGATTGGAGGCCAGCTCAGATGTTGCCTCGTCATCTGACTGGTACAAAATTACGTGGTGTTGTCCTTGGATCCATCCCTTCCGGATTGATCCTGAACCATCTCCAATAGCTCATTGTTTTGCTCCAGTGTGACTTTAATTAAAAAACATATACCCAATCCCTCTTATTTTCCCCTCACATGCCATTTTTTCCTTGGTTGTCGTCTTGTGTTTGGCGCAGCTTGGTCAAATATGGCCCATGTGCCATGAAACCTAGAAACAATCAACCTATAACCACACTTCTAAGGAATTGTGCTTATTAAATACATTTACATAATGCTCTAACGACTTCCTTTTATTTTCTTCCTTCTCCATGTCCGTTCTTTGAGTTCCTTTTTACCCAAAATTCCTTTCGCTCCCCTTCACAGGACCAGATGACCATCCAAGAACATCTGCATCCATCGGGGATCCAATGGTTCCTTCAGGCAACAATCTTGTCTGTCCATAGAACCACATACAGGGCTGCCACAGGCGACTTTTGCTACTACTTTTCAATCTTGACCACTAGGGGTATCTTTTTAAGCAAAATCATCTTAAAAGCTACTAATTTCAAAATTTTGGCGACTTTGAAAATTCGCCAGTGGTCAACGGAAATTTAGTTATTGCGTTCTTGTTGGAGTCGCACTATGCTTAATGAGGAAACTCAGGAGTGATAAATATAAATGTAGAGTCTTTTCATGTGTTGTTTCTTAGAAAACAAAGTTTTTCAGCAAGGGCAAGTTTGAAAACATTACAAAATAGTTTATTTATATGAATTACTTTGCAGCAGTTTTTAAGGAAAGTGTCCGATGTTTACTTTCTGATCTAATTCAAAGTGTGATTTGATTCAGCTCTAGGAACTGTTCCTTCTCCCTTTGACTGTTTTCTCGTGAACAGAGGCTTAAAAACATTACACCTGAGAATGGAAAGGCACATGCAGAACGGTCTGAAAGTAGCCGAATTTCTAGAAAATCACAAATCAGTAGAAAAAGTTATATATCCTGGTAAGTAAGCTTCTGAACAGGATGTTCTCCAATTCTATATTTTTCATCATGTGTTAGAAAGAGAAAAATTGACTATACTTGCATCCGTATTTATAATGCATCTGTAATTTTATATTTGGAAATATTTGATTGTTCATCGAGAATTCTTTTTAGCATTCAATGTTCTTAATGCATATAAGAATGGAATATAGAAATATTGTAACACAAATTGTAATTTGCAGTTAATTGTGCTTCTTAAGGTTAAGTAATTTAAATTAATAAATTAAACAAAACAGTGTGTTCTCATTGATAGTATGTATTACTTATAGTGAGTTAAACTTTATAAATACTTTCCTGAAACTATGTAGATTATTACCACGTATGTGTTCTGAAGTAATCAAGTTATTTCGAGTTTTGGTGTATAAAAGCTCAAAGTCATTTAGAATTATTTTTAACGTTAACAGTATGTGTATTGAGAGGACATATTTAGAGCACATAAGCATTTATAAAATATTAATAAAATCTCGCAAATCTAAATAAGCAACTTTTAGAGCAATCTGGAAGCATGAGGAAGGGGAAAGCTTAATGAATTACTTTAATTTTTAAATAGATACAAATCATAATGTGCACTCCTAGATTTAAAAAAAAGAACTACCATTTATTGTAAGTTGTGATTAATATTTAAAACTTTTATTTCAATATAGACATTCTCTGAATAGTGACTGACTAGCTTTGTTTGGAAAATTTTATTTACAAAATACTTTTTTATTTAGGCCTGAAAAGTTACCCGCAATATGAATTGGTGCTAAAGCAATGCTCAGGATTCAGTGGAATGGTTTCTTTTTACCTCAAAGGTGGTCTTGCTGAAGCTCAGAAGTTTATTAAAAGTCTTAAAGTATTTCTTCTAGCTGAGAGTTTAGGATCCATTGAGAGTTTAGCAGAAATTCCGTAAGTTGACCAAACTTTATTTTAGACTAGCCTTATCTCATTTATACTTCATTTACATGTTTTATTCTTTGATAAAAAATTAAAAATTTGTATATGAAAGTATGCATAAAATTCATTTTTAAATAATTATCTGTAATTTGAAGGACTGACTCCGTTAACCCCTTACCTCGTAGTTACGCGCCTGTAACGAACGATGCCTGTAACGAATGACGGTAAATGAAAACGGAAGCGAAAGAAGAATAAAAAAAGTATGACCTACTCAAACAGAAACACAAGCAATAACTGAACAGCTATGACTTTCACCGTTCCAGAAACATCCCCCTTTCCAATTCCTCCCCCTCTTCTCTAAATAAGTAAATCCTTCACAAACACTGTCAAGGTCATTTTATTGCCTTCCAAAGCCGTGGGAGTAGTTTTACTGGTATCAGTGCAATGCAAAGGATCGTACTTTGGAAAGGTGTTTATATACACCTGGGGCAGTTAACGCATCGGCTTAGCGAGGCGTATATATACGCTAGCGGCAGTTAAGGGGTTAAAACTAATCTTCAATTCACAATTTTTCTAGTCAATTAAAACATACTTTTTCAGTTTTTCCATTTTTATTTTCCTCGAGGCAGTTGAAATAGCTCAAAATGGAGTTTATTATTTTAATATTTTACAATTGATTTCAGGTCCTTGATGACCCATGCATCAGTTCCAAGCGATCAAAGGGAAAAGCTAGGTATTAGCGACAACTTGATAAGATTATCTGTTGGTGTTGAAGCCATTAGTGATCTTATAGCAGACTTGGATCAAGCATTAGCAATTTCTGTAAGTACTTACTGAAATATTTCCCTTTAACTGAGAACCTGCTTTCCACTATATTTTGCATTTTTTTAATACAGCAATAACATTTGATTTCCTCTTTAATTCCAATCAGTCATGACAGATGACAGGTTGAAAATAACATTTATTGTGGAAAACATTCTAAATAAAGACCTTATATGATTTTTAATTAAAGTTATATAAAACTATAAGGTAAATATAAAATAGATGCTAGAACCTTTTAAATAAAACTTAATATGGTAGGATATGTTTGAAGGTAAATTCCTCTTGTCCACACTTTCGAGGCACAAATATTTTACCTATTCAATTTATAACTTCTTGAGCAAGTGACTTTTAGATTTCCAATTCTAAAGTAATACATGGAGATTTCCTTTGCTTTTTGCAAAATGAAAATTCATTGAGGACAAGTCGAAAAAGCAACAAAGCTTATTTTCGAGTCGGAAATCTATGAATTTTTGTTTTCGAAAGTTAGTCTGTTAGAAAACAATTTTGTCTCTGAAAATTAAGCAAAATTTGACCATTTTGATAATTATAATAGAATAGGAATTGACTTTCAGATCTTATTTACATTCAATCTCTCCTAATGTATGCAAATTTTAAAGCATTCCTTCAAATTAGTTTTATTTTTGATTACTGCTAGTAAAATATTTTATAGTAATTTCTATGGTAATGAACAGCTTCATTTAAAAGTAGATCTTGTATTTCAAAGTATTCTAATCAATTTATATTAAGCATTGTTGCAACTCATACTTAACATTCTATCCACATGGCAAATGCAAGATTTTATCATTGAATTTTTTAAGATCCAGGCAACATTTTTCTAGTGGAAGTTTAATCATCTAAGAGTTAAAAATAAGTTTACCTCTAAAAATGTTTGTCTTTCAACAACAAATCAACTATTAAGAATGTTTGTAGATAGCATGTAAAAAGTGTATTATATTGTGTATTATTTACTTAAGGGATATGAATAATTTTTAGTTTTGTTATTAATTATTTTTAAATATTGTTTCAAAGGATCTGCATAAAATTGCAGTATGCTTATTGAATAATTGGTTGTTTAATTCTTGCTGTCTAACTATAATTTATTATGATTTTCTGAAGCTTCCTTTTCTAATAATTATTTTTCTTTAGCAAAATCTGTGAATGAAAACTGAATGACACTTTGATTCTGAAACGGAACTGTTCAAGTTCATCCTTTTTTTATCCTGCACATTTTTTAAAAACGAGTTGACATTCCCAATGGAAAAATTTTTTAAGTTTATAATTTGTTTTTGTTCAATAAACCATTTTGCAAAAATTTACTAGTTGTCTTTTGTATTTCTTGCATATGAACTTGAAAGGAAAAGTAATTAAAAATATTTATTGTCAGCTTAGAGCAGAAACTCAACAGACAAGAATTTTTTACTGTACAGCTGTTTGTAGACTATTAGCTTTTAAATGAACAATCAGAGTATAAGCATTTTGATAGTACATATATCTTAAAATGATTACAATATGACTATTTCTCAACATCATGAAAATACGCATTTAGTGCCCGAAAAAATGTCAGTTTATGAGTTTCTGCTCTAAGTCGATGATATACTGAATTATACCAGCAATTTTTTGGCATATTTTTTACAAGGTTCTTGTATATATTTATTAGGTATACATATGGAAATTTTTTACCTGCCATGTTATTCTCTTTCATAAAGCCCATATGGAATGCAGATATAATTCATTTTTGTTCCTTAAAACAATTATAATACCCTACCGATTCTTAACCTCTTCCTGTACGATTTAATTAAAATTATATTATTGATTTGGATCATTCAACAGTAACTTTAGTCGCATGACGAGTGTAGCTCGTCATTGTGCGGTATGGCATGAAAAACCAATGACGAGCTAGACTCGTCATTTACTGGAAGGGGTTAATAAGAATTATATCTGTCAATAATTAGTTGACTCTTGTGGATAAGATTATGCATATTTAGATGAACACATTAACAAATTCGTTATTCTGCTAATCCAAAACTTTTAAATTGAATTTTAGTCACCTACAAATGATTGGATATTAAGATCTGGAAAATATTTTCTTTAAACGCAAAATTATGCAACATTTTAAGGTATATTTCAGTAATTTTTGCAACTTGTTTCAAATGCATATTAAATGTGCCATTGATCAAATAAATAAGTCCTTGTTGTCTTTTTAGATTAGTTAATAAATCATAGTATTCTCAATTAGGGTGCAATCTCATACTTACTCTTTCAAATTTTCTTTCTTTCAGTTACAAACAATAATTCAAACTTACTTTATTAAATTTGTTTTTGTGGTTAATGATTTAAAAACTGCTGTAAATTGTACTATTAAAAATACAAACACATTTGAAAATTTGGGTTTAAGCTCAAAGCATAATAATGCGATAAAATAGGATATTACTGTATGTGTTATGTACTAGAAAGAGAAGCTTTTAATGCACAACAGTTCTTTTTATTATGAAACATGCAAAATCCTTTCATAAAAAACACCAACTGCTCAACAGTGACATACATTAACAATTTTGATTTTGTGAAGCCACCATCCTTTACATAGTAATATAAGCAGTTTCAATAAAAGGGCTTTTACAAATCGATGTAAAAGGCTGGATGTTTAAATTACATGTTTTTTAAAATAATATGTATCAAAATAAGGTTAACAAATTTTGTGCTGTTGCATTGATAACAGGCATATATTTAATGAGTTTAATCTTATATGTATGATTATAAATAAGGAATTGAACTGCTGATATAATTTGAACAAAATGATTAGGCTATTAAATTGGTCCTTAAGATTTCTTTCACTTCCTTTACATGTTTATGCAGATTTTGACTAGTGTACATTTAGAAAAGGTTGGTAAACAAATCTATTAAATTCAGGCAATTCCATAAGTGCTTGAACAGGTCTTGGATGTATGAAAATTCAAGTGTGTAAACAGGGCTGCAATAGCCCAGTTGGTAGAGCTGCGGATTAGCAACTAGAAAGTTGTGAATTCGAAACTCGTTCCAACCAAATACTGTATTGTACGTAGGGGCTGGTATATGTTAAATCAGTCATGGTCTCGAATGTTCTCATATTGGTGAAGTTTGGACAGTAGGGTGCCTACTCAGGTGTTGACCTCATCATCTGACATTCAAAATTTCAAGCTGTCCTCAGAACATTATCAGAATTGATCCTGAACTGTCACCAATAGTCCATTGTGTTGCTTCAGTGCGATGTTAATTCAAGTACCAACCATCAATTTTGTAAACATCAAATGATAAAGAATAAATTTATTTATCTTAAATACATACACAGAATCTTAAAAATAAAAAGAACTGAACACAATTCAACTACAAATATTAAATTAAAGATAAAGCCATGTCACAAGTCAAAGCAGTGCTTGTGAATAGATCTATTGGAAAATTTCTATACTCAATAATTTTTATAACATTTCTAGGTAACTAGTTATAACATTTCAATAAAATATTGAAAAATTTAAGTTTATCAAGAAATGTTTAAGCATATTAAAAAAAATATTTTATTTGGTTACAAATTTCAGTCTTTCTATTAAGTTCAAAAGTTATTAACCTCTATTTGCTATGCCCTACCTCAAGTTTTAAATTTAAATAAAAACGATAACAAATTGTTTAAACTCCAATTTCAAGTGTTTTAATGGTGCAAACTGTTTTAATACACTTTTTGAAGGACGAACCTGTAAATTCTATAATATAATTTATTAGAAAACTTAATCTTCAATTGACCAAACCTTACAACGCAAGTAATTTGTATGTAGCAAGAATCACAAGGTCCTTGCTTCCAGAGTTATCCACTAAACTGTTTCATGTATTTGGGCAGGATCTTGCCATCTGTTTCATCTTATGAGAGGTATAAAATGTAACATTTTCCCATGGTGTATCAAAAATGACCATAGAACCCTTGATGTACTTGTTTGCTTTCAATATTTCATTAATATCTCAGATTTTCCATCATCTTAGGTGTGAATACTTGAAATGACCAATTTCATATGAAAAGGTTCAAAGTATAGTTTAATAGAAATTTCCTATTGTTCTTTTTTCAGAATGCCCCTATACTTTGTTGACCACTAATTTCACTGAACTCAAGTAAAATATTTTATTTGTTTATTATTTTAAGCTTCACACACTCCATTTAGTAGTCTTAAGATACTGAATCAAGTGAATAGTTTTGATGCAATAGTTATTTTTCATGAAACGTTAAATATTTGTTGTGCCTCAATACTTTTGGTTCACTATATTGGGATAAAATTGTTTGTTCCTCTACATCCATTTTTGCTATATGATGGCTAATTTGACCCTTGATAGTCTCAATCAAAAATACTTGTCAAGCTAAACGTTGGTGGCTGTGATATTTCTGCGTAGACTGTTTCCTGGTTGTGCGTCAATTGGTTTGTTTTTCGAATCATTTTCAGCACTTCAATACAAATTTTAAAGAATGAATTCCGTATTGATATAATTGGTATTGGGTTAAATTTGGCCCAAAACCAACCAACTGAATTGATCGCTGATTGGTCGACAAAGTTAGTTCATATGCCAAAATGATGATAAACTATATTTTAAGGTAACCCAATATGCATGGAGAGCATTTCCTTAAGGTTTGTTTACTCTTTCCTATAAAAATAACTCATTCGAAGCTTAATTTAATGTAATTTAACCAATTGTTCCTCAAACGGAAATCTAAAACGATGGAGACGTCTTCAAATATCAAAAGCAAATTTTATTAGCTTCATGCAACTTGTTTCAATATGAAAGGGTTGAAAGTGTAATAGTAATTTTCTCCCCTCCCGAGGCTCAATCGACAAAATGTAAACAAACATCATGTCAGCTCTTCACATGTAGATGTTGGTTTCATTATCTCATTCGCTAAATATTGAATTACAGCAGGAGACCGGTTAACAATCAGACCATAAATTTGATTTCCAGTCGAAATTACAAATATTTGAAATAGTTAAAATGTCTCCTCCAACTGCTGAATTCGCAACCCGTGCTATTCACGTCGGACAAGAAAGACCCTGCGAAGTGGAAATACAGCTGTCATTCCTCCAATATCGCTTGCAACAAATTTCGGAACAGATGCAGTATAGACCCCCCAATCCATTTGGCGACTTTTTTGTCGCCAACCCTGACGTTACTTGGCGACATTTTTTAACAGACGTATTACATAAAAATGTACATAAGTTGAATATAAGTTATTCTAATCTTTTAACATATTTCACTGTAAATGAGGGTTTCCTGTTTAAACTGGGCTTCCAGTTGTGAACTGAACCCTCAGTCGCACCCCATTCGATTTTTTTGTAAAATGGAAAACGAAATTTCAAAGCAACCATTATAGAAACCCTGGCGTTTTTTTATGTGCAAAGAAATTGCACATTCGCCATAATAAATAATGTTAATCTTGATTATATATAAAAATACAGTTATCAGTCAATATATAAGTCTGGGTTAAATATGTCTATATATACATAGCTTAGGGTTGCTAGAATGGAGTGGAAAAAAGTGGGGGGTTACCAAAAACAACAAATCGCAATTGAAGGTTGGCGACAAAAAAATGTCGCCAAGTGGATTGGGGGGGGGGGTCTATACTGCAGCTGTTCCCAAATTTCAAGTTTTTTGCACCGACGGAACATGCTGTAAGAATTTTAATGGAATTTTAATATTTTATATGTAAAACGTTCCACCAATTATTAGAATGAGACCTTGCGTATTAGACCTTGGAACATCGAGATCTGTCATGACATTGAGATGAATTACAACTCTCAAAACCAATTTCTCCTATTGAATAATTTGCTTTTTTAAAACATTTGCAGCTGTTTTATTACATCACTCTTTTTTTAAGTAAGTGCTGTGGCATGGATATTCTTCCTTAAATGAATTTTGATTCGTCGGATTAATTGTTTCTCAATATAACTTTGACAAGCCAAATATGAAAACTTTCTCAAAAGAATTCTATAAAAATGTCTATAGTGCGGGCCCAATAATCCTATAGAATTATGGCCTATTTTTCTATAAAGTTATCTATAGAAAGTAGAAACTCATTTCTTTTGTTTCATGACTACTTTTGTATAGATCTCTAGAATTCTGCTGGAATAAATTTTTCTATAGAATCAGCTCATTTTCTCTATAGAAACAATTTTGTTTCTCCAGAAATCTTGGAACTAATAATTTGTTCATAAGGGGCAGCATTTATAAATGGAACTAAGTTAAATAAATACATTTCTGAGAAATTGTTCTTTTGTTCATATTTAATGCAAACAAAAGCAAAATGACAAACTATTCACCTTTTACCAAGTTTTAGAATTATGAAATGAATCAATGAAGAATTACAAGAGAGAGCAGAGCAGGAACCTTAATCAATCTTTAAAAGGAAGATTGAATTTCTTGTTGCAATTAAAGTTAATTTTCCTTGTTATGGGTTCAATTTGTTTCAAGTTTTGTTCACATATTTTAACAGGAATTTTAACTTTGTTCTTCAAACTTTAAAGGCCTTTAAGTACTCCAGAGGTGGAAATCCTACAAGGCAATGCTTAGAGGAAAGTCTGGCCTCTGGAAAATATGGTGAGATGTGAAATCCTTTTTTGTAACACAATGAAATAAATTCTATATCATTGGATTAAATATCTTCATAAACTGAAAAGAGAATGAAATAAAATTTCATTTTGGGATTGCATTTACATTTAAATTTTTTTGTGTATAAAAATAAAATAATTTAATGTCATTTGTATTAAAGTTGTTTCAATTAGAATGTCTTATTTGCTCTTTCAATTCTGGCTTATGTAGCTTATCACCTTTTGAGAAATACCATTTATGTTTCCTGTTACTGCTCATAGCAAAGTTTCGAAAATAAATGAATTAACCAAAGTGTAAAAAAATGAATTACTGAAGTAGTGATAATTTACTGAATGCTATTAAAGTAATAAAAGATTACAAATAAAATGCGCATGCAAGTGATAATGGTTTCGACATATGAAATTATGACCGAAATTTTCATCCAATTGTGAATGGCTCTTAATTTCTAGTTCAACTACAACTATCTAATTTGCTCTAAGTCGTAGAGGCCACAGCAGATTTTGGTCATAAATATCAACACTATGAGCTTCTCAGCTTGAATTTTTAATTGTCAATTTCAATTAATCTAAACAATTAGAAATCCAGCAGTTTTTTAGCTTCCTCAATTGTAACATAAAATCACCCACCTGCTCTTGCTGCGTTGCTTTTAATAATTGCCAATGCATAAAATTCCTTTCCACATCCTGAGAACCTCCCTGTGTTTAACAAATTATGTTTCTTACGCTTTTATATGGTAACGGTTTACTTTGTCAATCAATTATATAGATGCATTTTTCATTTGTATTAAAGTTTTCGTTTAATGAAGTTTCTAAAAGAAACTCGTGTCACTTTTAACCTTGTTTGAAATCAATTGAATGTAATGTAATTTTTTTTAGCTTTATGCTTTCATTCACACACACAGGACTAGCAGCAACGTTATCCTTAACATATTTACTTAACACAGGAGAACATGCTATTTGTTTTGATGATCTTTATGGAGGTAAAGACGTTCTTTAAATAAAAATGTATTCTGGTTATATGCACTGATATTTATAACTTCAAAATATACATTCTGTTTATAGTATATTTTCTGCTATTCTATTTTTAAAAATATACACTGCTGGCCACCGTAAATGCAACACCCTGAAGGAAGCATGCAAATAATATGAAATTTACAACATGCATTAGCGGAGGTGAGATATGCAAATGATTAGAATTTCAGCGCAGACGCACATCACGCGCGCCTGTGGCGCCACTTCAAAGCGCTATTTAAGGCTTGGAGATTTCGAAGATTTCAAGTACGGCAATTGTGTTTTTCTTGTGGTTTTTTCAAAAAAACCGATCAATTATGCCTCGTAGAAAACAGCGATCATCTTTTGATCAAGTATCCGAGTTCGACGGAGGAAGGATAGTGGCCTACCGAGATTGTGGATTATCTTTCAGGGAAATCGGTAGTCGTGTTGGACGAAACCAAACAACTGTAATGCGGTTATGTGATCGTTGGATGCAGGAGGGTACAACGGACCGACGTGTTCGATCGCATCCACCTCAGTGCACCACTTCACGTGATGACAGGCATATTGTGCGTATGGCAGTGACGGATCGCTCAGCCACATCACGAACCATAGCACAGCACATTCAGTCTGTACCGCATCATCCAGTGTCTGCGCGTACCATTCGACGCCGTTTACAGCAGAATGGTCTGTCCGCAAGACGTCCATTGCTTCGTCTACCCTTGACGCAGAACCACAGACGTTTCCGCCGCCAATGGTGCGATGAAAGAAGGATGTGGACGGCAGAATGGAATGAAATTGTCTTTACTGACGAGTCACGCTTCTGTCTGCAACACCACGATGGTCGGATTCGAGTCTGGAGACACCGTGGAGAGAGGATGCTGAACAGCATCCTCTCTCACAGTTATGCACCGCCACACTGGTCCTGCACCGGGTATTATGGTATGGGGCGGTATTGGATATCACTCTCGCACTCCTCTAGTACGCATTGCCGGTACTTTAAACAGCCAGCGCTACATCTCCGAGGTGTTGGAGCCAGTTGTCCTTCCTTACCTTCAGGGCTTGCCCACAGCCATATTTCAAGAGAATAATGCGCGACCACACGTGGCACGCATTGTCCAAGGGTTCTTCGTCAATCGCCAGATTGAATTGCTTCCCTGGCCAGCTCGCTCTCCGGATCTTTCGCCGATAGAAAACATGTGGTCCATGGTTGCTCAACGATTGACCCAGAATACATCCCCAGCTGCCACACCAGATCAACTTTGGCAACGTGTGGAAGCTGCTTGGTCTGCTGTACCCCAAGAACACATCCAAAGTCTCTTTGAATCAATGCCGAGGCGTGTGGCAGCGGTGATCTCCAACAATGGCGGCTACTCTGGCTACTGATTTTGGCAGGAACCACACTTCACAGAAGTCTATAAATTTAATCATTTGATACTTGGTCAACATGTTATCTACAAAATAAATTTTGTTGTGATATCTCTTGTCTTTCTTGGTGTTGCAATTTGGGTGGCCAGCAGTGTATTATCTGAATATTTGAGAAATTTAATGACTCCTCTATTACATGGAGTGAATTTAGAGTATGTTGGGCTACTTAATTTTTTATTGTGATATTCAAATAATTTTTCTAGAAACCATAGCTGTTCTGATTGTATTTTCCCTTTTTAGGTATAAAGGGTCTGTTTAATTAAATAGTCATGAATAATACACAAAGCTTTTAAAGTACTTTTCATGAGATCAAGATATCCTTTTTTTCAACTATATTACAAAAGAACCTAGACTTATCACAATTTAAAAGACCTATAAACAATTTTATAAATCCTATAAGGTATTTAAATACATATCCTTTTGTTGCTTTATCAAAAAATATAGATAGATATTTAACCATCAAAGTAGTCATCTATTTTCTGCTAAGCAGAATAGATTGCACTTGAACCTTCAACCTAGAACCTTACATTAAACTTAAGAATGATAGGAAAGCTAGGCATTTTTTGTTTATCTAATCAAAAAAGAAGCTATCTCATGCACACTAATGTAAATTTGACTTTGGTTTTATTGAAATAGTATGACACATCTTTAAGTAAAAAATCATAAGATAAGATTGCAACTTACACTGAAGAGCCAAAATATTATGATCACCTACTCAATAACGCATTGTGCCTCCTTTGGTCTGCAAAACAGCTGCAACTCGCCTGGGCATAGATGCCACAAGTTCTTGGTACATGACTGGAGACAGGTTGTACCAAATGTCTAAGCAGCGGTCACGCAAAGTCGAGATATTCGGACATGGTGGTGTTTGAGCTCTGAGCTGACGCTCCATGACATCTCAAATGTGCTCTATCGGATTAATATCCGGTGAGTTAGGTGGCCAGGACATTAAGTGGAATTCATCAGTATGCTCCTCGAACCACTCCAACACAATCCGAGCCTTGTGACATGGGGCGTTGTCCTGCTGGAAGATTCCATTTCCAGTTGGGAAGATAGACGCCATGTAAGGGTGCAACTGATCCGCAATGATGTTCAGATAGTTCGCAGCGTTCATGGTCTGTTCTACCACAACTAGGGTCCCAGAGTCGCCCATGAGAACGTCCCCCAAAGCATAATACCGCCACAACCAGCCTGTGTATGACCTGCTGTACAAGAGGGGAGCAACGGTTCGCCTGGCAGACGGCGTACCTTGACACGACCATCGACGTGATGAATGAGAAATCGGGATTCATCTGACCAGGCAACTCTCTTCCACTCATCCATGGTCCAGTCTCGATGTTCCCGGGCCCACTGTAGGCGTAGTTGATGATGACGCTTGGTCAACAGAGGCACACGAGTGGGACGTCTGCTGCACAGTCCCATATCCAACAGTGTCCGCTGAACTGTGTTCCGAAACACTTGCGCTTGGACCTGCATTGTATTGGGCTGTCAGCTGAGCCACTGTCTCGCGCCGATTTTGCTTTACCAAGCGAGACAGTCTCCGACGTCCTTTTTCTTTGATGACGCGTGGACGACCAACACCTTGGCGTCTACTGCTGGTGTCCTCTTGGATTTTGTTTAAATATCCCTCAAAATGAATCAATAGATTTTCTGTGTTCTTTACAGTAGCATTTCAATCTATCTGTTCGATTTAGGCATTCTTTATCTTCATATGCACTCTCACTGCATTTTTATTTTATTTATTGTTTTATTTCAGTCTCATCATTGCTTACTTGATTGGTTCAATACTTGAATACTTCAACATTCATTTACTAACTCTTTTTGCTTAAAACGTTGATTGTATTCTGAACAAAAAGTAAGGGCAATATTTGGCATTAAAGTAATCAAAATTATTTTCTTTTAGGTGCTAATAGGTTCTTCCACACTTGTGCTGCTAAAATGGGCGTTGAAACAACTTTCACTGACATGCGAAGCATAAAGAATATTATATTGAAAATGCAATCCAACCTAACAAAAAAGTGATTCTTTTTCCCCATAAAAATCATTACAAATTTTAGGCAATTCAGTTAATTCAAAACAGAATATTCATTTGATACATGTCAAATTTTAAGTAATGAAGTATTACTGCTTGGAATTATTGATATTCACATGTAAATATCTATCCTAATATGATTTATCAGATCCAGTTTTTACTTTGAATACTCATTGAATCAAAACAAGTTTGATGTATCCCTTGTAAGTTTGAAACAATATTCCAGCACTACCTAATTTAGCCGTTAACCACTTTTTTAGACAAAATAAAATTATATATACACAGTTGATCCTAATAGTTTTCATCTATTCATTCAACAAATTTCAAACTGTTAATGGGGTTTATATGTTACTCAAGAAATCAAAACCTAGATTTCACAGGAAAAATAAATTTGACTGACCAATAGTGTTATACTTCCCATTAGCTTATGTCTCAGATATTTAATCTAGATAAGCATCATCATCACTTTAGAATATAGAGAAACTTTTAATCTGGAGTCAAATTCAGACTAACTTCAAATCATATATACACATGGATGGTGGCAGAAGTGTTAGATTCAGATTTCTAATTCTCATGGGCTTTAATAAAAAGCCCAATTTTTAAGTGAGTTTTAAGGGCCTTTAAAATGCCTTAGTTTTTACAAGAACACTTCATATTTTATTTCACATGGATTCAAAATCCAAGATTGAAATGTGATTGAAGCAATCAGTGTAAATTCACTTGTCATTTTGGTGCAAAATTTTTTATGCCTAACCTTTTTTTACCTAAAATTAATGACACTAAAATTCAGCCTCGCCTCTAGAATCCTCACAATAAAAATTTTTAAGAGTAGCACCTACATGTGCATTTAATAACTCAAAATTTCTGTTTAAACCATTTGACCTTGCAAAATTAATGCTTAAGCATAGTGAAAGTTATTAGTAAAGTTCTCAATCAGTGTTCCCTTTCTCGTATGTTCCTACAAGTTTATGTTCTCATTTTGATTTCACAGATGCATATAACATATTTCATTATGTTTGTAAGCCTGTTTTAAGTTAATTTCTTTACTTTTCATCCAAAATGAAATTCATTTTTGATTATTCCATCTTATTCATGCCCTCCTGATTTTGTTATTGTTGATTAGTATTAATAGATGTTAGCAGTGTTGAATGCAATATAATTTGGTTGCTACTACAAAGCATTGAATTACTAATAATAATAGCATGAAAAGAAAGTGTACTTGTCAACAACTGTTTGTTTAATAATAATTATATAAACAATTCGTTATAGATGATATGGATTGAAACACCAACTAATCCCACAATGAAGATGGTTGATATTAAAGCAGTTACTGAATTACTGAAGCTTCACACTGGCATTGTTTCTGTTGTAGATAACACTTTCATGTCTTCATATTTCTAGGTATGTTATCACTTGAATTTTAAGTATGTATTTTAGTTTCAAACCTATTCAGCAAATATTTTGTACTTTCTGTTCAACTAATTTAAATATGCTATGCAATGTACAATTAGAATATGAGAAAATACTTTTTAAGTATAAATTCTTCATGCATTAATTTTACATTGATTCTTTTTAAAGAGAATTTTTTCTTATATTAAAGCTTTATCTAAAATTTAAAATTTTGTACTGTAGCAAACTGAACTATTGGCATGTTGCCAACTGCACCATCGGACTCCCAGCAAGTCTTTCTTGTAAAAGAATATCAGCATTTCTGTTGTTTTCTCCCAACTGTGCTGTGGTTCTATTTCTTATGTTTTCTCTTAATGTATAAGAACTAAATAAATTGTAATTAATTATTACCGTGAAATGCTTACTCCACTCACCACTTGTTATAGAACTGCATTTTAAATAATTTATTTTTTCTTTATGCTTGTTTCCACAACAGTGGTTTTGGGAAGCAATGCAATCGCTATTGTTCTAGAAATAGCTCAAAATGTAGCCTTTAGATATTTTACAACTTCTAACTGAAAAATGTTTTGTTTAGTTTCAAGTCAATTCTTGAATTGATTTCAGGTCCTTGATGACCCATGCATCAGTTCCAAGCGATCAAAGGGAAAAGCTAGGTATTAACGGCAACTTGATAAGATTATCTGTTGGTGTTGAAGACATCAGTGAACTTATAGCAGACGGATCAAGCATTAGAATTTCTGTGAGTACTTGACTGAAATATTGCCCTTGAACTAAGAAACTGCTTTCCCTTAAAGCACTTGCATTTTTGTTTATTCCAGCAATAGCAATTGAATTTTAAATCAATGTTTCATTTTCTAATTTTCTAACAAATAACATGTTGTGTTGCACCAGTGTGACGTTAATTAAGTATCTATCAATCTAATTTTATAACAAATTATTTATTTTGGAAATATGGAAAATATCGCTAAATACATGGGTTCATTTCTTGGCAGTATGGGAATATTTTGACCAACTTTCCATAAGTGGAAAAGTTTTTGATTCAATACATAATATGTAGAATTCTGTTTCATAAAAATAAAACAAGCATGCAAAACAAAACCTTTTATTATAAGATCTTGCATTTCAAAGTACTTATTTTCTCTGATGTATATGTTGAGAATTGTTACAATTCATACTCTTAACATTCTATCCCCACATTAGACACAGGATTTTACTTTTCTTTGAATTTTAAGATCCTAACAAAATTTTTGCAATGGAAGTCTAAGAAGAAAAATATAAATTAGTTAAAGTATTTCCCCCACAAGTTTGTATTAAATTAGATACCTTCTTAAAAGTGAGTTTCTTGGCCAAATATGGCCCTTGCGCCATAAAACCCCAAAACCAACCAATTAAAAATGAGTTTCTTTTAAAGAACGTTGTCAACTTTCAAAATTTTATAGATAGCATATAAAGTGTTATTACAAAAGGGTGATTGAATTCGCTCATTAGTTTTGTTATTATTTTATATTAACATGTCAAGACTATAAAATTACATTATGTCTGTTGAATCCTTTGTTTAATTTTTCTGTCATTCTAATATATATATATTATAATTTGTAATGCACTTAGAATTAGTTCAATTTATTATGTACTTAGTTTCAGAAGCTTTCTTTTCTAATAATTATTTTTCTCTAGCAAAAATTGTGAATGAAAATTCAATGACACTTGAATTCTGAAATGGAACTGTTCAAGATCATTTTTCAATCCTGTACATTATTTTGATGAATCGACATTTATGTTGAAAATTAAGTTTGTAGTATTTTATTAATGAATCCATTTTTCAAAATTTTAACCACTTGTATTTTGTATTTCTTGCAAATGAACCTGAAAAAGAAAAAATAATACAAAAATATATATACTGATTTATACCAGCAATTTGTGTTAACTATTTTTCCAAGGCTCTTATATTTCCTATGTATACATTTCAAAATCATTTATCTTTTCATAAAATCAGGAAGCATTCAATGCTATCAGTACTTTAAACATCAGTGCTTCCTTTTTTAAAAGTTTGATTTGTTTTTAAATATTATTTTTCAAACTTATGTTTAAATTAGTGAAAACATGGGTATTGTGTTTTCAAGATTCATGTAGCTTAAAAATTTTTCTTTGCTCTTAAAACTATTTAATTTAGTAGTCTTTGTACAGAAATTCAAACATTAGAATATGGATAAAAAATGCATTGAGTAGTCATTGTTCTTTTTTATAATTCAGAAAATTTATTAAAGGTTTATCACTTATCAGAATCTGAAAGCTCCATGACTAATCACAATATAACTCAAATGAAAAGAATAAAATTTATAAAATTGTCTAATTTTGACAAAACAAACTATTGTTTCTTAGCATCACCTCCATTATATGAAAATAGCTTGGTGTGTTACTTGAAGTTTTTAATGATCTACCATGAAGCCCATATAGTCTTCATATTTAATTAATTCGTTTTGTACCTTGAAGCATTTAATACCCTCGATCCTCGATAGGAGTTAAATCTGTCTCAATAATTTGTCTACTCTTGTGGACAAGTTTATGCATATTTGGATGAACATAATAAATTCGTTTTCTGTTAATCCAAAACCAGAAATTGAATTCTAGTCATGGAAGCCCTAATACAAGTGATCAGATATTAAGACCAGGAAAATATTTTCTATAAATGCATATTTTTTCTCACTGCTGAATATTTGGTAATGAGAAGGTTGATTTGCTAGAGAAGAAAGGGACTGAAATTATTCAGTCACCTCTAGAGACAATACCTTATTCATCTATTGTGAGAATGATTAACGATTTGATGGAATAAACTTCATAACTGAACAGTTGGAGCAAAGTAAGGATAAGGAATTCGTTTGACAAAATTCCGTTTTCCAAGACGCCATGGTGTCTCCAGCATTTTGACTGAAGACGGGACAGGACTGCATGGCTAAATTATTTAGATTTAACATCCTTTCTAGTCCCAACTGCATGGTATGTGGTTATGGAATTATCATGGACGTAACCCATCTTGAGAATTGTCTGACTTTGATGGGAAATACACTGCTGGCCACCCAAATTGCAACACCAAAAAAGACAAGAGATATCACAACAAAATTTATTTTGTAGATAACATGTTGACCAAGTATCAAATGATTAAATTTATAGACTTCTGTGAAGTGTGGTTCCTGCCAAAATCAGTAGCCAGAGCAGCCGCCATTGTTGGAGATCACCGCTGCCACACGCCTCGGCATTGATTCAAAGAGACTTTGGATGTGTTCTTGGGGTACAGCAGACCAAGCAGCTTCCACACGTTGCCAAAGTTGATCTGGTGTGGCAGCTGGGGATGTATTCTGGGTCAATCGTTGAGCAACCATGAACCACATGTTTTCTATCGGCGAAAGATCCGGAGAGCGAGCTGGCCAGGGAAGCAATTCAATCTGGCGATTGACGAAGAACCCTTGGACAATGCGTGCCACGTGTGGTCGCGCATTATCCTGTTGAAATATGGCTGTGGGCAAGCCCTGAAGGTAAGGAAGGACAACTGGCTCCAACACCTCGGAGATGTAGCGCTGGCTGTTTAAAGTACCGGCAATGCGTACTAGAGGAGTGCGAGAGTGATATCCAATACCGCCCCATACCATAATACCCGGTGCAGGACCAGTGTGGCGGTGCATAACGCAGCTGTTCAGCATCCTCTCCACGGTGTCTCCAGACTCGAATCCGACCCTCGTGGTGTTGCAGACAGAAGCGTGAGTCGTCAGTAAGGACAATTTCATTCCATTCTGCCGTCCACATCCTTCTTTCATCGCACCATTGGCGGCGGAAACGTCTGTGGTTCTGCGTCAAGGGTAGACGAAGCAATGAACGTCTTGCGGACAGACCACTCTGCTGTAAACGGCGTCGAATGGTACGCGCAGACACTGGATGATGCGCTAGACTGAATGTGCTGTGCTATGGTTCGTGATGTGGCTGAGCGATCCGTCACTTGCCATACGCACAATATGCCTGTCATCACGTGAAGTGGTGCACTGAGGTGGATGCGATCGAACACGTCGTTCCGTCGTACCCTCCTGCATCCAACGATCACATATCCGCATTACAGTTGTTTGGTTTCGTCCAACACGACTACCGATTTCCCTGAAAGATAATCCACAATCTCGGTAGGCCACTATCCTTCCTCTGTCGAACTCGGATACTTGATCAAAAGATGATCGTTTTTTTGAAAAAACCACAAGAAAAACACAATTGCCGTACTTGAAATCGTCGAAATCTCCAAGCCTTAAATAGCGCTTTGAAGTGGCGCCACAGGCGCGCGTGATGTGCATCTGCGCTGAAATTCTAATCATTTGCATATCTCACCTCCGTTAATGCATGTTGTAAATTTCATATTATTTGCATGCTTCCTTCAGGGTGTTGCATTTACGGTGGCCAGCAGTGTATATTTATGAAAGATATATACACACAAGCAAGAAGATGATACCGGCCCTAGTCTGGTTGACCTTTTAGAACTCGTTTGCTTTTACTTTGTTTTTAAATGTTACGTTTCTAGTTTTGACGTATTTTTTTACCTTGTCTCTACTGTGGTGCTTGGGCTGTATGTTCTTGCACACTAGTGAATGATCCTTGTTCCAAGGTACGGGCATCACAACCATGAGGTACCCAAGTGATCTGTCCTCCCATTTATTTTTACCCTCGCTTACACTTCTGCTTTTCCTCACCTTTCTCATTGTGTTGTCTATCAAGTTCTATCATAAAACCCAAAGACCAACCCACCATGTATCAACTACCGCTAGAAATTAAAAAAATAAATGCGTATTTTATGCAATATTTTTTATTGCATTTCAGCAATTTTCGCAAACTGTTTTCAAACATGTATCGAAAGCACCAATGATTAAATAATTAAGTTGTTTCTCTCTATAGATTAGTTAATAAATTAGTTTTCCCATTTAGGCAATCCCATTCTCTTTCTGTTTTCAAATTATCTCTTATCTTTCAGCTGTTAGAAACAGCAATTCAAAATTATTTGATTGAATTTATTATGGTCAATGATTTTAAACAACCGAAAATTGTATTGCAAAAAATGCGAGCACAATATCTGAAAATTTAGATGTAAGCCCAAAGCATTTTAATAATGAGATTAAATGGGATATTACTGTATATGTGTGTGTAATGTATTTAGAAAGAAAACTAACTCTTATGTAAGTTCTTTTTATTATGAAATGTACAAAATCCTTTCATAAAAGATAACACCAAATGTTCAACATTGATATACACAAACAATTTTGATTTTTTAAAGCCATCCATTACATAGTAATGTAAGCAATTTCAATTCGTATTTTTACAAACCAGACTAAAACGCTGGATGTTTATAAAAAAACTTGAGCAACTATATATACAAGTAGCATACAAATTTTTTAAAATAATATGTATTAAAATCAAGTTGATTTTCACGAGTAGTTTAGCCATTCTACTCTTCAACAAATTTTGTGTGATTATGTTGACAATACGCATGCATTATTCAATGCAAGTTCAATCAAATAAAAATTATAAATACAGAATTCCTTTTATACTAAAATATAATATAAAAAATCATGTGCGGACTTCTATTCCAAGTCGATGTTTAAATTAAATTTAATTTTTATGGTTCACTAGTATGTCAAGTTTTAAAAGACAACCTATCAGTCATCAGAATCATTTATCAGATATGAAAAGTCATATTGATTGTCTTGAGCTTCTCCAATTAATTTTTTAAATTGATGATATAATCTTTCTTGAACAAAGTGATAAAGCTCATATTCAGCTGTTAAATTAGCCTTTAAGATTTCCTTCACTTCTTCCCTTACATATTCCTTATGCAGATTTTGGTTGCGGTGTACACCTAAAAAAAGGTAAACGAATCGATTAAATTTTGTCAATCAAAAAAGTCAACTCAAACAATTCAGCACAGATGTATCTAGCGCCTCGTTTGGTGGCAACGCTCTTGGCGCATTTTTTATGTCGCCAAGGAAAGAAATCTTAGAAAAAAATCTTTTTTTATCTTTATAATATAACATCTTTCCGCTTGCCGAGGTTGCCATAAAAACGGGAATAACCATAATAAAGATGGGTTGCCTTCACCTGCCATAACTCGCTACTAAAAGTGCGCCAATAAACGCGCCAAGAGCGTTGCTACAAGACTAGGTGCTAGATACATTTGTACCAACAATTCTTGGATTTGTATGAAAATTTAAGTTTGGGAATGTGAAATGGTAAAAATAAATTTAAATAGATAGCCGGGATGTAGTGATCTGAGCCTAATTTTCCTTGGAGATGAAAACTCACTATATTCACCTTTTGGATTATCAGAATATCAGTTCGATTGCATTAAATAATTGTAGATAGGCTTTTTGGTTGAATACACGGAGACGAACTTTTTCTGAAAAACTAAACATTTATTAAGAAAACTAAAGACGATACAATTTATAAACAACCATTCACACTTTCTCACTCCGATTTTAATTCTTCCAAATTCATTTGTTTTTATCACTTTCCAATCACGGTTACAGTTCACAATATAACCGTTTGCGCTTGAATAATACATATAATTTTCGAATCGCTTGCACGCGCTCACAAGGATCTTTACATTATCAAAAATAAACGAAATTCAACTAAATATAAATACCAACCTAAAAGATAAAGCTATATCACACAAGTTTTGCAAATGGAATAAGGAAAAAATAACACATGCCAGAAAATTAGAATAGTTAATATTAAATAGTATCTCAATACTCAACTTTCTTTTGAATCAATTGCTTAGTATAATTGTAGGACAGAAAGCAAGTTTTAGAGGGCTAATTCAAGTGAATAATTTCATTCATAGGCCTTTATTGGAATTTTTCAGGATCTCGAAGGTTTGCTAACTACGACGGAGAAATTTATGCAGTAAATTTAGCTCTAAAGAAAGTTTGGTTTATTTGTTCACAGGATTCAATTCAAACTCTGCCTAACGGTTACATTCTCTTCCTGACCCCTCAGGGGCATATATTTATGTGTGCACGGGCTTCACGAACCCAAGGTACTCTAGTGATCTATTCTTTTCCCATGGGGTTTACTGGTTCCGGTAAACATGGGGGTCGCGACCCAGGATGCTCAAGCGATATATTTCTCAACTTTTCCATCTCACTCCGTTTCTTTACACAATTATTTGACGTCTGTCTTGTGTTTGGTGAAGCTTGGCTAAATATGGCTCTTGCGCCTAACCCCCAATCAAACAACCTTCCCTTTCTGAATTTGAATGCAAAAACTCCATAAATCATCTTAAGCTCGGGGAGAGATCTTTCTCCAATGGATTCCTAGCCATTGTGACTTTTTTTGGCAACGAGCAAGCTGACGAATTGGCGAAAAGTGCTTCAGTTTAAGATCATCCAAATCACGAGATCATTCTCTTCGCAATGTCAGGAAATTAATCGAAAAAACATGTCTTGGGAGGAAATCAATTTATGGAGGTTTCTTCCGAAAAGAAATGAACCTGCCTTACTAATAAGCACAAATGTGTGCAACATGATCGTCCTACAGCCATCACATTTTTATCCTGCGTTTTGCTTATCCATTTTTGGATCTTGCGCCATAAAACCCAAAACAACGCGCCATAAAACCTAGAGCCCTTACTGGACATGATTATATATACGGAAATATCACGCTAGGGACAATGCTCTTACCTAGACTGTGATACACTTTGTAGGCTCCTTCAAAGAATTCGGGCAGAGCGGCTTCCAATACCTGTAGAGTTATATTTATCTGTTCCAGAGTTCCAACCACTGCATAATATTTCTCGATGTTTCTCTTTGCTTTCTGTAGTGCTCCATAATCGTTTAAGAACCTGCGTGGAAAAAGATTTAAAAACAAGCATAAAGACGGAGTTGAAAAACATGAGTTAAACCTGATGAGTGTCTCAACGAGGTATCTTGCTATAAGCAAAACTAACCAGATCTTGATGGCGAGATATCTCGTCATTAGCAAAATTGGTTAGATCGTGATGAACGAGATATCTCGTCGAAACTACTTGGAGGGTTAATACAAAGATGAGTTGAAAAACGTATGAGCCGTGTTGTGTTCTGTTGATCTAAATCACGTTATTGAATGCATTCAACAAGAGTTTTGAACAATTCCAAATTGACTTCGCGGAGGAAATGGGTATATTGAATAGGAGAGAAAACTACACTATAACTCAATACTTATTGAATAAAATTTACATTCAAATATGCACTTTTGTTAATGTCCATTTCATGGATTATCGAATTCCAAAAAAATGTACTTACTGACACTGGATCTCTTGGCCACAGAAATAAGGCAACTGAAGGACACTGTAATTATGACCATCCAGAAAGGTGCATTCTGGATCTGGAGTTAAGACACAATGCTCGAATTTCTGGAATACATGTGAACTTCAAAACTCCCATTTATTTTAAAAATAAAATCAATCGTTGACAATCTATACAAATAAATTACTTCCCGCAAAAATGCTCCACATTAAGATAATACGGGTAAACGCGATTAAGTTTACGCACACATGGTTGGAAAATATTAAAAATTTTGAGGTTTTACATCAAATAAACATTTAATAAATGTTTGACAACATGAAGTCAAATATTAGTCATTGGAAGTTTAAAGCAAAGTAAAAATGTGTTTATTGAAAAAGAAAATGAGATTATTGAAAAAGAAAAGGAGATAATATTTTATTGCTACAGAACAGGAAACCGCATTTGGACTAAAGATTTTGCATGATGTAAATTAATGAAAGTAGGTAATTAACGTCGCACTGAAGTGAAAGATCCGAGGACAACACCTCGCCATTTGTCACACGGTCAGATGACGAGGTCAACACCTGAGCTGTCACCTTACTCTCTAAATTTCCACACTACGCCAATGTGAGTACCACAACAGATTTATCATGCGTACGCGACGGTCTTTGACTGCAAATTAATAAAGGAACAATGTTATCGTTTGTATTTTGAAAACAACGAGCAGACCCCTGCGTAGTATCTGTGCTAAAGTTTCTTTATTGCTTGTGTTTATTGATGGCAGTGGCAGTTTACGAACATTGCATACCTTGTTCCAGTCGTTTATTTGTGTATAAGCATCGATATGGCATTCCCTCAAATGAAATGGGCAGCGGTG
This sequence comes from Meta bourneti, assembly GCA_933210815.1. Classification (NCBI taxonomy): domain Eukaryota; kingdom Metazoa; phylum Arthropoda; class Arachnida; order Araneae; family Tetragnathidae; genus Meta; species Meta bourneti. The sequence continues at coordinate 20,578,723 of OW119928.1, forward strand.
GCTCGGTTGGAAGAGTAACAGATTAGCAACCAGAGGGTTGCGAGTTCGAATCCAACCAAAGACCGTCGTGTACAAAGGGGGCTCGTGCACGTTAAATCTTTCATGGCCTCAAATGTCCTCACGTTGGAGTGGTGTGGAAGTTTGGAGAGTGGGGTGCTAGCTCAGATGTAACATCGTCATCAAAATTACCCGGTGTTGTCCTCGGATCTTTTCCTTCGGGTTTGATCCCAGACCGTCGCCCGTTGTGTTGCTCCAGAGCGACGTTAATTAAATACCTACCTACCTTATTTCTAAAAGTGCATGGCAGAAAGTACACACCTCACCGCAATTAGCTTCTGAACGTCCACTTCAATCGCATCTCCCATTCACTTCAAAGGCTATTCATTATCTTTTGACGTTTAAGCCCGTTTTCACTTGCATTTTCTTTTCTACTTTGATTTTCATCTTCTAGATTAGTAGTTCCCAACCTTTGTGAGACCGCGGCTCGGTTATTTTCTTTTGATAAGATGAAGGCCAAAAGCCCCAACAAATTTACTACCACAAAAACATTAGTGTCATCTACATTTATCTTTACAGAGAAAGCCTCAGAAAAATTATTCTCTTTCCCCGACTCGTGCGAGTCAGTTCTATTAATTACAACTTCACGTCAATCACCGAAGATTCCACTTCATATTTAAAATCTTTTAATAAAAACGTACACACGAAAATTGCTGACGGAAAAATTTTCTTTTTGAAATTCTGATTTAGGTATACTTTAAGAAATCACTTAACTTGTTAAATCTGTTCATCTTGTTAAAATACCTAAAATTGTTACCCAAAATTTGTTGTCTACAATGAGCGAACACCGTAACTGGACGAATATCGAAAATTTTAAACTTCCTGATTCTATCTTGTTTCGAATTGAAATTCACAAGGTTGTAGGTTTTGAACAAAGATTATTTCACCAAAAATGTAAAATATTTGTTTTTACCTATGTATTATTTATTCCTCTAAACAACATAAACAAAGTCGTATTACTTCATAATACGACAGGATTGTTTTGGTCCAACGAGAAGAGTTTTAAAAACAAACAGATACTACTATTAAAGCATTACAATAGATTTTTCATTTTAATCTAATTAGTTAAGCATCTCTCATAATATTTCTTACACCTTACTTTATTGAGCCAGTAAGCACTGGGCTTGACTTTTGTCTTGTTCTGCCTGGCCACCATTCTCCGATAGAAATAAGACGAGATTATTCGTTCCACGGGCTCCCGTATGATGTTGATGAAAATGGGGGGTCGTTCGCCAAATCTGCAAAGATATGCGCACAGGTGTTTTTATTGAAAACAGACAATAATCTGTCTACTGAAAGTGTTAGAGCCTCTCGGTCGTCACTTCGAGCGATAACGCGCCAATCTTGGCGCAGTGTGGGAGTTATGATTTTTTATATTTGTTCTATTTTTAGAATATAATTCTGTTTCTCGAGGGTGAAAGTGGTCTGGTCCATTCCTCCCCTTATACGAGCTCTTGTTCTCATATATATTTTATGGTTTTGTCCACATCTTTTACTCTGTGGTTTTGTCCATCTCTTATCACCAGAGCTATGGTGCTCAAAATTATCATTTGTTGTAAATAATGCATATATCAATTAATTAAACTAAATAAAAACTAGTCCATTTTTATCGACCTATTCCATATCTTTGAATCGCAAAGACAGAAAGAATTTTTATCTTGTGAACTAAAGAATCATTTCCATTATTTTATATTCCTTGTCGATGTACAAATATGAACTGATCTTTCTAAATGTCCTCTGGGGAGGCACGTGAACAAGGCAGTTCTTAAGGGTGTTAACCTTCTTGGTGGTTGTCTCGATGAGGTATCTTGTCATTAGCAAAAACTGACCAGATCTTGATGGATGAGATATCTCATCATTAGCAAAAACTGGCTAGATCTTGATGGATGAGATATCTCGTCATTAGCAAAAACTGACTAGATCTTGATGGATGAGATATCTCGTCATTAGCAAAAACTGACTAGATCTTGATGGATGAGATATCTCGTCATTAGCAAAAACTGACTAGATCTTGATGGATGAGATATCTCGTCATTAGCAAAAACTGACTAGATCTTGATGGATGAGATATCTCGTCATTAGCAAAAACTGGCTAGATCTTGATCTCGTCATAAAAAAATCGACAGTATCTTGATGAAGGGATATCTCGTTATTAGTAAAACTAGTCAAATCTTGATGGACGAGATATCTCGTCGAAACTACTTTGAGAGTTAAAGGTTTTGGGAAGTTTGTGGAGAAGAGTTGTGAAGGGTGTTTACTTTATCCCTTCACAGAAATAAAGTAAACAAACAATACAAAATAACGTAAGGTACTTTGATAATTTCAGTTTGTGACGGAGTGCCGCTGACGACCGAAACTTGATTGTAACGCTTTCAATTGTACAAATAAAATTGTGTTGTAAATTTCGCGTTATGTGTTGAACGAGCTGGATGTTCAGCTAGCTGCATCCATTTATAATTTGTAAACGCAGTCTGAGTGTTATTCATTTTTTTAATTTTAAATCAAATTTGTTAGCATTTTAATCTTTTATGTGCCTAGTGAGAAACGATGGCAACACTCCGATGTAAGCCATTTTGAAGAACTAAATATGTACAAGTGTAATTAATTTAACTATACGACTCCATAAGTTGTGACTCGGACATGTGATCAATATTTTAAAAATGTACTCAGAAAATTTCTGAGCTTAACATTTTAAAACGCAAACATTTCATAATTATAATTAATTGGTAAATTATACAACATAAATTATTTTTATTATTAATAAACCTTTTTGAATTTATCACTTATTTCCGAGCGGCTTCAGTTTTCGTTGGTTGAATCCTGTAGTAGTATGTGTAGGTATTTCGCACTGATTTTGAAAATGTATACTATATATCATAAAATATAAAGGAACAACTCTGCTCCACTAAATACTTTCTATTTATAAAGTATTGTTTCAAATGCACTTTTCAGTTTCTCTGCTTCATTGAGCGTTTCCTTTCTCCCTTTTTACGAACTTTTAGTAAGAGTCATTAAGTAATAAATGTATGACGTGGCCGTTAACAGAGGAAGAAATCTTAGGAATGTGCAGTAATTGGATAAAATAAAAATGAGAACCTACTTGGTGAAATTAATGAAGAAAACATGTCTGTCAAAGCTGCAGGGCGACGGAGTATTCTTTACCAACTTCACAATTCTACGCTAACGAGAAAAAGCAAACATCAGTTCGTCAGTTATACAAATTAAAGTAAACATAGTGCTATTAGTTTAAATTAAAACTGCAATAAACAGAAAGGTTATTACGTATTGCAAAATATGTGTAAGTATTCCAAGACATTCAAGAAAATCAAACTGAGATGCATACATTTGTCCAGTTATAATTTTCTCTAATATTTCAATTGTGATGAAAGATGCTAAATACCGAGCAAATATTTCATCTTTATTTCTAAATCCCCAGCTGTTAAACGTGTCTCTGAAACAGTGACAGACGCTGAAGTTATACATAGAAATAGTTGACATCCATCTGAAATACAGGTAACCCCCGTATAACACGGGAGTTATGTCCCAAAAAATTGCCGTGTTATGCGAATCCGTGTTATACGAAACAAAGAACTAGTACGAAAAGGGGGTTAGGTTCCAAAAATTAAAAAACATGCTATTATATTTTCATAATTAAAAATTTCCTTAAGTAATACATATTAATATGATTTAAACAATGTTTCTTCGTCACCACTAAGTACTATTAACCGAGGGTGTTTTCTTTTTGGCAAGATATCCTCATCCTCTGAGTGACAGCTACGAGATCAGTGATGCCATTTATTTTTTAAGTCCTTTATTTCTCAATTCCATTTTCTCCCTCACTCCAGTGACGCTCATTAACTATGCTAAGAATCTTCCAGAAAGTTACGTCATGCCATGTCATGTGTGTCCGTCTAACAAATTACAGATGAGCTAGTTTAAAAACAGCGAATCAGGAAGTCCAGCTCCCTTGATTGACAAGACCATCTCCCCTGATTTGCGACCCCCTGAAAAACGGATTAAAACGTTACCACCGAGATAACAAGGCCAGACCGCTGTGACGTTTCGATCACGTGACTCGCTTACTAGTAGTCATAACAAACATCGCCGCATGGCCGACTACTTGTGGATTACCTTTAATGTAGCGTAAGAAATTAGGGTTTTTTATACTATTTTACCGGAAAGCAAGTGCAGCTGCAGTTAAATATTGTTATATAACATTTGTGGAACATTACAGTGTAAGGTGTTAAAGGCTTTCGTCAAACAACACGTTTAACGTGTGTCCAGACCGATTTCTTTAGGCTTAACCACGAGTCTATCCAAAATGCCCTTTAGATGCTGTGTACCTACTTGCTCTGGAAATTATAGATATGGTGATGCACCAAAAGTGGAGGTTCTCTCCTTTCCAGAGGATAAAAATATTAGAAAAAGATGGCTCAGGGCGATTCCACGAGCCGACTTTACACCATCAAAACGCAGCAAAGTCTGCGAACTTCATTTTCAAAACGATGATATCGTCCGGAATGTATCCAAATTCAACAAAAAAACTGGTGAGTGTTCTACCTTTTCCATGAAACGTCTCCGTTTAAAAGTTGGTACTATACCAAGTATATTTCCGAATTGCCCTAAATATCTCTCGAAAACTTGTCCCACCGTTCGTAAAAGCAGGGAAGATAAAATTCGTGAAACTGATTAATTCAATTTATTGAGAGCTATCAACGAAAGCAAATCTGAGTTCATTGCTCATCATGAATCTATTTCTTTTCAAAATTTTAATAGGCTGCTAGAAATTCTGGATTCATTACCCCATAAACAAAATTGGTTTAAACTAATTGAGGAGTCAAAAGTTACTTTTTTCAAAATTTGTTTTAATCCAGGACCTGCAACAAATTACACTGTTGTAATACATTCAAATCTGAAAATGGAAACATTTATATGGCCAAGAAATTTCTGTTTAGATAACAATCAAATCAAAACACCCTGTCACGTTAATGATTTGGAAATTATTGAAAATTGTTTGAATTTTATAAATGAAATATCAATGAAAAATTCTTCAGCCAAGTATGATAATAATCGCTTCAATTGCTTTTACAGTTCAATTGCTTTGATTTCCCATTTTTACAGATTTAATGATGAAGAAAACATTAATTAGATTTCTTTAGACTATGAGAAAGGGTTTTCTTTTCTTTTTGATTTATGGTCACATTTGAGAAACTATGATATTGGGCGGTATTAAGCTTGACTGACGTGTGTACTTTAGTTAATAAAAGTCATAAGCGAGTTTTTCGCTATTTTTTAATTGAATTTACGATATAATTTTGGCTGGTTTTTTAATAAGTTATTGCTTTTACTATTTACGCACACTCTCTGTTATCGTTAGTAAATAAGGAAGAAAGACGCGAGGGTGTGGAAAGTTTCATTCTGAGATTATCATAGTTTTGACTGGGGAAAAACCATATTTACAAACTGCTATAATAATTTGCAATAACGTATAACAATATTTTCCTGTGGTCTCGACGTATATAGAATATATTATGTATCGTTGTAGACAGATTTCACTGTATTAGGCTTTGAATATTCCAATACGGCGGTGGTCGTTCGTATCGCAGGTATGACTACTAGGGAGACGCCATGACGGCAGCGGTCAGGCCTTGTTATCTCGGTGGTAACGATTAAAAGCGTGGAGAGGAAGAAAACGCTCTCTTTTTTTTCGCCTCAGTCCAACGACCTTGCAGTTTTGTGAGAAGAAACGCGTTAAGCGTTCTTGCCATTTTTTCTTTTTGATGACGAGCGGGGATCCCCAAGACGCCATGTCTCTTCTAAGCTAAGTTACTTTTTATTTAATTTATCTCGAGATAATATTCACGCGTGTAGATCTTAGGATATTCACATGCTACACCATTTAAATTAAGCTTTCATAATGCCCGTCCTTTTCGCATCGTTGTTCCAATCATTCCATAAAAGCACCGTGTTATACGGGGATGTTCCCAATTCTCGAACCGTGTTAGAGTGAATCCGTGCTATAAAAGCACCGTGTTATACGGGGATGTTCCCAATTCTGGAACCGTGTTATACGGGGGTTACCTGTACATTTCAATTTAAATAATGCATTAAAATTCAAAATGTTTTTCACGAAAGCGTGGTTAATTCTTTTCAATTCACCAACTTTAAGAAAGCTTCTCCATCCTCAATCCCAAATTAGCCCGGTTAGCGGATTAACAACCGGAGAGCTGCAAGTTCGAAACTGCATCCAACCTAATACCGTCATGTACTTGGGAGCTGGTACACGTTAAGTCTTCCGTAGTCTCAAATGTTCACACGTTGGCCCGATGTGGAAGTTTGGAGTGGGATGCCAACTCAGGTGTTGACCTCGTCATCTGACCATTGTTCAAAATGACGAGGTGTCCTCGGATTTTTCCCTTCGGGATTCATCCCAGACCTTCGCCAATAGCCCGCTGTGTTGCGAGTTCGAAACTAGATCCATTCAAACACCGTTGTGTACGTGGGGCTGGTGCACGTTAAATCTGTCGTGGCCTCAAATATCCTCGCGTTGGCGTGGTGTGGAAGTTTGGAGAGTGGGGTGCCAGATCAGTTGTTGACCTCGTCACCTGGTTCAATATGACGAGGTGTTATCTCTCGATCTTTCCCTTCGAGATTGATTCCGACCGTCGCCAATAGCCTGTTGTGTTGCTCCAGCGCGACGTTAATTCAACAACCCACCTCAACCCCAAATCGTAAATTTCCCACACCATCGCGGCAGCTGCATAACTTGTCACGCTCACATCCACCGGTAGTGATCTATGAAGAAGGATGGCTCGAAGTACGGTGTTTTTACAACAACGTTAACTCGAATGAGGCATTACTTAAACGTTCCCACATCTCAAGGGGAACAGATGAGTAACTAAGCAAACAACTTACCGAGCCAAAGAACGGGGAGAGTGAGGTTTTGGCGACGGGATTTATTTCGGAGTGCCGCCCCCGCAATCGGACCCCTCCCCCTCGACAGTTAAAACAAAACACTACTGTAGCTAAGTTTCCGAGGCGTTTCTCCAAGCGGTAGCAGCGCACCAGAAGTAAGGAAACAGCTGAGGAAGAAGAAATTTAGCGTCGACAAGATGTCTTTATTTTGGAAAGAAAAGAACAGTAAGACGGGGCGATTATTTAAGATTAAAATATTGCGCCTCACTCTTAGAGAGTTTTGGTCCCTAATAAGAGTTTTCAAAAATATCTTCAGAAATCCACCCCCGTAGATGTATTTTTAGAATATTTCCTTTGTGTGTGAAGAGTAAAAGAGGATCTAAGCCTTAAGGTGAAAACCTTAAAATCAACCGCTTAATCCACCAAGTGGTTCAGACGGAATATCTCGTCCATCAAAATCCGACCAATTTTGCTCATGACGAGATATTTCGTCATCAAGATATTGCCGATTTTTTTACCATGAAGAGACTAAGATTTGGTCAGCTTTCTTCTAATGACGAGTTTTCGGAATGACGAGATGTATTGGGTCATCCGGAAAGTTCTGCGGTATTTTTTATAAATACCAACGAAACAGTACAAAAACTTAAGAAAATGTTATTGAATCAACATAAGCATCATTTTGCTCTATGACTTTTTGCCATCTTTCCGGCAGCTGGAAAAATCCTTTTTTAAAAAAGTCATTCGGCTTATTTGTAAAGAAGTTATCGAGGTGCTGTTTGACAGTCTCCAAAGAATTGAACTCCAGGCCGTTCAGAGAATTTTGAAGTGACCTGAAGAGGTGAAAATCTGAGGGGGCGAGGTCTGGTGTATATGGGGGTGACACAAAATATCTCAGCCATACTCAATAAGTCTTTGTCTGACATTCATTGTCATGATGGAAGACAACACCTCGACGATTGGTCAGTTCTGGCCTCTTTGCTTCGATTTCTGCTTTTAATACTGCCATTTGAGAACAGTATTTTTCCGAATTTATTGTCTGATTTTGTGGCAACAATTCATAATGAACAATTCCTTTGTAGTCCCACCATACACAAAGCATTACTTTTTTGGGATGCAGTCCCCCTCTCGATGTTACTTGGGGAGGTTCATTTGGCTTACCCCATGATCTTTTTCATGTAACATTATTGTATAGTATCCACTTCTCATCTCCAGTAATGAGCCGTTTCAAAAAAGGAGCTTCTTCATTTCGTCTCAACTCATACATTGTAGCGGCTTACATACCCAATCTTCTTCAGATGATCATGAACTGTACTTTTTGGAATATTTAGTCTGTGTGATAGTTCCTGAACTGTGTAACGTGGATTTTCAGCGATGGCATCTTTTAATAGGTCCTCGTTTACAGAGGATGGTCGTCCATCATCTTCGAGGCTCAAATTTCCGCGCTTAAATTTATCAAACCACCTTCGAACTGTGCCATCAGAAACAGCACTTTGTCCATATACAGCACAAATTTTACGAGCCGTTTGACCAGCATTTTTTCCTTTCTTAAAATAAAAGAGCATAATATGACGAAAATGAACTTTTTGGTTCTCCATTCTTAGCTCCGCAGTGAAACAAAAAATGTGCCACAACACAAGCTAGAATTATGCAGTGAAAGCAGAAAAGACAGACATCTGCGTGACACATCTGCTTCAGTCAAGGTCACTCCTTATCAGCGGTAGCAAAATAGTAATAAGAAAGCGCACTTCGATTTGAAAAACCGCAGAACTTTCCTGATGACCCAATATCATCAAGAATACCATAAAGAGGGTTAAAATGAAGTTTTGATCCTTAAATGAACCACACAAACAGCCTTGTGCATGTGTTGGAAAAAATTCGACATGTTTTCTAATACATGCAAATCTAAAGCTAATGGAGTTGTGTTGCTCCAGTGCGACGCTAATTAACCACCTACCTCTAACGCTAATGGTCTTTAGCCTAGCATATGTGATATAAGGTGTCGCACATTGGTTCAACATCAGTCCTGCGACACAAAACAGGCATGCGTACCGACGTGTTTTCTGCGCAGGGAACGGAATAAAGTGAGGCTCCGACGAGAAGGTAGTCGACTTCGGGTCAGTCGATGTTTGAAAAGGTGTGAAAGATGGTTAGTTAGGCAGGTAGTTAATCAACGTCGCACTGGTGCAACGCAACGGACTATTGGCGACGGTCCGGGATCAATCTTGAAGGTAAAGATAAAGGACAACATCACGTAATTTCGAACTAGGATCAGATGACGAGGTCAACACTTGAGCTGGCACTCCACTCTTCAAACTTCCACACCACACCAACGTGAGGACATTTGAAGCCACGACAGATTTAATATGCACCAGCCCCCTTTATACACGACGGTCTTTGGTTGGATTCGAACTCGCAACCCTCCGGTTGCTAATCCTTTACTCTTCCAACTGGGCTACCGCGGCCCCCAGCTAGTTCTGTAATAAAATTCTTCATTCAATACAAGTTCAAATTTTAAGAAAAGAATGTATTTTAATAGAATAGTAGATAGTGCAATCATCACAAAGCATGAGTTATATCAATCGTGAGTGCTTATTGATTTAATGTGTAGACCATATACGGTGAAATATAAGCAGACTGAGCATTGCTATTGCGAGGAGCTTCAAAAAGTGCGACCAACATGTCGACTAGTAGTCACGTGACTGCTTTGAAAAATTCACTTGATTGGCAGATTTAGTATCTTATCGCCTCCTTTGGCGATAAAATGTCTTTTTCAAAGTAGATGTGTGAATGAGCATTTCTAGAGTGGCGACAAAAATGGTGAAATCGGCAAATTACCATGTCGCGTGGATGATGAATCAATGGATGGGCGTTTTCTACCGCCGTTGGACCAATCAGATGATGAATGTTAGGTTCCACCCAGCAGAAGAAAGCAGCCTCGTTATTTCACGTTGTCACTTATTTCTAGTTTTGGTCACATGATCCTGGACACCAAAAAGGTTTCCATCGCTCACTCTACTTTTATATTTCCTCTATGGATTCGAGAACACCTCGTAATTTTGAACCACGGTCAGATGACGATAGAGATCTGGGAAAGAGGAGACATACTTCACAATTTTTTTCTGAACTCGTGCTTGATTCAGACAATTTATGTAGAGGCCATCTGCAAAAAGGATAATTCCTCTTTCTGATCTGTGATATTTTCCATATGCAAAGGAATCTGAACCATTAGTAAGCGAAAGTGGCTTAAATTGATGACTAAATTGGAAACAAATAAATGATGAATATTTGTTTCCACCGGCAGACTAAAGCAGTCTAAGGGGTTACTACTAGTTTTGGTCACATGAGCGTGGGCACATAAAATTACCATAGCTCACTCTACTTTTATATTTCCTCTATGGTGTAGACACGATGCAGAACAGATTTATCAGATGTGAAGTTCACGTTAGCGTGGTGTGGAAGTTTGGAGAGTGGGGTGCCAGCTCACAGGTTTGATCTCGTCATCTGACCGTGGTTCAAAATTACGTGGTATTGTCCTCGGACCTTTCACTTCGGGTTTGATCCCGGGCAGTCGCCAATAGCCCGTTGTGTTGCTCCAGTGCGACGTTTATTAAATACCTACATACCAGATGAGAAGTGAGTGAGAACCCGTCATTTACCTGTTCTGCTTCGTCGACGTTTTTTCTGTCGTACACCTTGGAGTTGAAGTGCATGTAGTTGTTCCTGATGGAAAGCTTCCGAATCAAGGTAATCAGAGTCGTGCTGCCGCATTTCGGGACCCGATTGTAGAACAGTCTTTGCTTGTCTACGTTCAGTGGCGAGTCGTTCCAAGCAGGACAATCACACACTACAATATAAAAAAATATTGAACTTATTTGCAAAAAATCGACTTATATTTATAATTAAGTACAATTAGGAAAAAAACAAAAAACATGCAATTGAAGAGTTTTCAGTTTGATGGGGGGCTTTGTGGTGCCATCGGTTCAAGCATGAAAATTAGTCGCGTGGCTCTTGCAATGGATCAAATTAAATTATCGTTTTCTTTCAGTCGTACTGCGCATGCTATTAAAATATCTTCAGAATGCAGTGATCGAAGATTGAGATAATAGAATAAACGTTAAGCCTTTTTATTTAGAAAACAGACGCTATGCTGGTAAGACTAGTCAGCGTATCATGTTTATTTAATTTTTGATGAATTTTTTAATGTTACTTTTTTTTACCTTCCTTGTTATTCATTGAACCAGTCGACATCTACATATGGCTACGAGAATCAATCATCGACCTTCTAATGAAATAGACGGATCATGTGGACGCAGTCGCTGTCGTAAGATCGCAGACTAGTACTTTTGATCACTGGATAATCACTTTAACCAATCAATAATTTAGGATTCATCCTTTTACCCACAACCAGTGACAGATCTTCAAACCGAGTAACTGGAAGAAATAACATGAAGCTGCGGGCACATGCTCCATCTATTTCATTGTAAGGTTGATGGTATTGGTATTTTCAATTAACGTCACACTGGAGCAACACAATGGGCTATTGGTGACGGTCCGGGATCAATCCCAGAGGGAAAGATTCGAGGACAACACCACGTAATTTTGAACCACGTGTAAGGTTGATGGAATTAATACCCACTATATTGGTGACCCGGACGTGATTTGAACACGCAACCTTCTGATATTTGATATGAACTTTATTTACAGTAATTGGTTCTGAAATAAAGACTTCCGCCACTGTGAGGTTTGAGCTCGATTTAGGTCTCCGTTGCAAATTTGAATGGAATCTTATTATTGCTGATATTACATCTATTTTGGGAGCTTATTTTTTAGAAAGCATAGGAATCTTGACTGACATCAAGAATCAATGTTAAATTGATAACGAAACTTCATTACGTTCTTGCGGTTCCATAGTTGAAATTATAGTATAGACTCAACAATGAATGGATCTATTATAATTATTTTTGTATCATTAATCTCTATAATACAATGGATGTTTTGAACCTCAATCAGAGTTATTAGTTAGGAAATTAATTTTTAGTTGATTTTTAAATGTTAAAATTCCTGAAAGAAGTCTTGAGTTTTCAGACTTCCTTAGTGAAAACAATTGTAAAAATAACCTATTCCCTCTAGCAACTTGATTGAGAGTCAAAAATGAAGAATAATTTTAGGAATAATTTTCAAGAGAAATTATCTTTCTGAACAAATTAGAATTTGAGATATCACTGTTCAAGAAACATGTTATTTATCTGATTATATTTTATTAGATAATTAATAATTAGCTTAATCTTAATTTTTTCGCTGAAATGATTTTAAGCATAAGCCGATGACTTGGAAAAAAAACTGAATTTTTAAAGTCAAAATTTAAAAAACATTTCTTGTGTATACGTACACCTTAATCTAATTGACGTTGACCAATTAACTATCATATAAATTCAGAATTCATTCGTTCGATGTACTGAAATAGTTTTTAAAAAACCAAGCCGAACGACGTCACGTCCTAAACGCTATCAGGAAGCACGGTCCTCCACAAAAACACTACCGCCACCTATATTTAACTAGACAGAAAAGCCTTTCATAGGTGCGTTTTTTTCTCATTGGCGACGTACTTGTCCATATCATGCGTTAAAAATTCCCTCTACTCAGTGTTGGTTTAATTCTCACTGTTATTGTAGTTTGGTTGCTTAGTCTTTCCAGCGTTCCAATACAGAAATAAGAACCAACTTTCTCTGAAAGTCTCCAAGGAAGGCATTGCTGTATATTTCGAAAATGAAATATATATATTGGAAACTGAAATAAAATAAGACTAAAAAAGACTAAAGAAATTTTACAAAATTAGATAATGCATTTCAGCAGACAGCGGCGTTGCCTATCAGTATTCAAGAATTGATGACAAATGTCACAGATCCAGTTCCTGTTTCAGTCTTTATTAGTTTGTTTTAATTTCCCTTATTTTTTAACAGATGGATTGACAGAAAAACGTATCATCTTAGATGCGTTGATAGAAGTTGATATCAAGGAACCCCCAAAAAACAAGTCCTCGTTTAGAGGGAAATTCTGAAATGAGGATTAATGTTCAGCTGTTGTGGAAGACCAATCATATAGAGTGCTTATAAAATCAATGAGTTGGCTGGACTGGTAAATTGTTTTCTCATTCATTTTTTGTAAATGCAAATATAAAAGTTTTTGGGTAAAGATGTCGAATCCGGGGCATGTTTGTCGCCAAGCAATTTTTGTCACCAAATCAAGATGGCGTCCAAAGCCATTTGCATAGGGTTTCCATAAAACTGGATCAAAACACCTAAACAACCTTGCTGGATCAAATACCATCGCTAGTGCCTCGGATTCGACATCGCTACCAGTTTTTGGCTCCAGTTTGATAAATATTGATCACGATTATCCGTCAAATTCACTCATCACGAGAATAACATCACAAAACAAACAAGTTGTTATGATACTTAGTTTCCATGAAAAGTTTATCCAGAACCAACATCAGTTGTCAAGCAGAGAGTATGAGCTTAAGATTCACTTCTAGGGATTATTTATCAATAACTAATTAACGAAGAGATAACTGGTAAGATAATTAATACATTTTGGAGAATATTTTTATAATTAAAAATAACACGCTTTTTTGCACGCTCCATAAAATTACTACAGCACTTTGTTTTCACGATATTTGTTTATATAAAATGAGAGTGTATGCTGATTGTAAAATGTGGTGTAGTTAAAGGAAAATATTGAAAATAATCCACAAACGCGGAAAATAATTTAAACTATATACATAGGTAAAGATTATTTATACTTTTGTGCGTTGGAATTTTTGCATGTAAATTTCGTTGGTAAATAAAAGTTGAAATTGTTTGTATTTTTCATTTAATGGAAGTTTAATACAGCACATCAAAATCTATAAATGTGAATGGGACAATAAAAAAAATAAGAATTTTGTAAGTCCGTGAAAATGGACCTATATATTCTCACCTTAAATCAGAGGCTCATAAATTTGCTGTTACATTTATATATTTGTGTTTTGACTTTCTAAAGTATAACTTCGAAATAATTATATCCAATTTTATTTGGGAAAAGATTTCACACATTCTGAGCTGCAATTTTTATTCCACAATTCAATTTTTGTTAAATGCACGTTCTAATTAGTTTTTTAATAGCGAATTTTTTCTAGAGAAAAAATAAATGTATAAAAATTATGAGCAAAACAATAAATATACGTCTAAAAAGTTAAAAAGAAGCCTATATGTTCAATATCCTCATAAAAGATCACACAAAATATACATAACTATCAATAATACATTTTTATAACATATTTAAAACGTTTTAAAGTTTTTCAAATAAAAAATTGTAGATTTCATTCCACATGTTAGCATCACAAAATAACGTAACTCATGTTTTAAATGCATTAGTTTGAAACTATTTCTTAATATTTTTGAGGCTTCAAAAAATAATTTTAGACATTTTAAGAAGTACCAATACTTCAAGTTTTCTTTGGACACTTAACACGAATGCCATCAATATAGATCAATGTTTTAAGACAAATTCTTCAAACTTAAACAAAGTGAAATATTCATTTCAAAAGTATTTAAATTCCACAAAAATTATTTTAAACCTAAAAGTTTAAAAGGAAACTTATTAAGTGTGCTATGAATCCTCTTCCAGAAAGAAGATTCAAGCAAAATGTCATCAATAATGTCAGAAGAATCCTGTGAAATTCGAGAAAAAGGAGACGATTTGACATCAAGCACAGAACAATTCCAGAGAAACAAATCAAAACAAGAACTCACAGATGAAATGCAAAAGGCAGTGTTTTATTTTCTTTCTCGAAGTACTAAAAATATCGAAAACATGAATCAGAACGATTTGACTCAATTCCTTTGACAGTCACTGTGTATTGGATTAAGTTACCTCTACTTATATGATAGATACCTTCAAAAAACGACTGTCAATTTTGAGACACCGATGTATACGTTCTCATGATTAATACATAAGGTAACTCTATCAAACAGGATTCAGTCAGATGCACTATATTAGAAGAGACAGGAGTACGATTGAAGGACTTTGGTCAACATAATGATGTCACTTTTTAAAAAAATTCAGGTTACCAATTTTCAAGTTTTGAAAAATTCCAAATTTACAATCCAATCAAAGACCGTCGTGTATATGGGGGGCTGTTAGCACGTTAAATCTGTCGTGGCCTGAAATGTCACCACGTTGGCGTGATAAGGAAGTCTGGAGAGTGAGGTGCCAGTTTAGGTGTGACCTCGTCATCTGAAAGTGGTTCAAAATTATGCGGTGTCCTCGGATCTTTCCCTTCGAGTTGGATCCCTTACCGTCACCAATAGCCCGTTGGGTTGCTCCAGTGGGGACGTTAATTAAATACCTACCTATCCAAAATTATAATGGTTTATAATTTTGACATGAATATGTCATTGACAATTTTAACATGACCTATTGAATAGTGATTCAATAGGTCATGTTATCTTAAACTTTCAAATTTTCGTACTCCATTCAAACAATCTCGGATCTTTCCCTTCGGGCTTGATCCCGGACCGTCGCCAATGGTCCGTTGCGTTGCTCCAGTGATACGTTAATTAAATACCTACCTACCATTCAAACGATCAGGAATTGTTTTGATCCTCTTAAACAGGTGTTTACCTAGTCATCTGACCGTGATTCAAAATTACGAGGTGTTTTCCTCGGATCTTTCTATTCGGGATTGATCTCGGACCGTCACCAATAGCCCGTTGTGTTGTACCACTGCGACTATAATTCAACTACTTACCACTTGAACATTTTGTTTTGAACTTATTTCATTATATTTTCATTCTGTGGCTTTATCACTATGTTGCCGGAGCACTTCAATTCATTATCAAACGAAATCACTTCTTGCCCAAATGTTTCAACTGGAAACGGCATAACTGTCTGCCCCCGAGAACAATTTATAACAAAAACTATTAGTATTTTCTTTGTCTATAACGGATTCTCATCGTACATAGTTAATAGAATATTTTTGCTGGTAATTGTTTGGTAACTTTTTGTGATCTGTTAAAAAACCCGTTTTATTCTGTTATTTGCTATGGATTATGCGGATTTTTAGTACTTCGAAATGTGTCAAATCAAGTAATAAATAGTGTCAGATTGGATTCCTCCCTGGGTGTAGTTCTCTCTTCTGTATCAGTAAAAATTTACTTGTGTGTTCCCATTCACTTGACAGTGTTTGGCGCAGCTTGGCCAAATATGGCCCTTGCGTGCCATAAAAACCCAAAATCTAACCAAAAACTTTGATTTGACATATGGTATCATGGAAAGTAGTTCTTTATTTCACAAAAGGTCTCATTTTGAATAGTTGGCAAAAAGGTGGGTTGGTAGGTTGTTGAATATATGTTGCACTGAAGCAACACAACGGGTTATTGGCGATGGTCCGCTATCAATCCGAGGACAACACCTCGTAATTTTGAACCACGGTTACCTCAGCAGATGACGAAGTCAACACCTGAGCTGGCACCCCACTCCCAAACTTCACATCACGCCAATTATTAATGTATCATTTATTATCACGGATTTACGTTCACCAGCACCCACGTACACAACGGTCTTTGTTTGGATCGAGTTTCGAACTCGCGACACTCCGGTAGCTAATCCGCGATTCTACCAACTGGACTACCGCGGCCCCGCTGGCAATAAGAAACGGCTGCTTAATGAAATCAAATTTGTTGGAACATAAGTGATTTTATTAACCTCCAAATGGTTTCGACGGGATATCTCGTCCATCAAGACCTAATCAATTTTGCTAATGACGAGATATCTCGTCATCAAGATATTGCCCATGTTTCATATGATGACGAGATCAAGATCTGGTCAATTTATTTCTAATGACGAGATATATCGTCCTTCAAGATCTGGTCAGTTTATTTCCAATAACGAGATATCTCGTCTTTCAAGATCTGGTCAGCTTATTTCCAATGACGAGATATCTCGTCCTTCAAGATCTGGTCAGCTTATTTCTAATGGCGAGATATCTCGTCCTTCAAGATCTGGTCAGCTTATTTCTAATGGCGAGATATCTCGTCCTTCAAGATCTGGTCAGTTTACTTCTAATGACAAGATATCTCGTCCTTCAAGATCTGGTCAGCTTATTTCCAATGACAAGATATCTCGTCCTTCAAGATCTGGTCAGCTTATTTCCAATGACGAGATATCTCGTCCTTCAAGATCTGGTCAGCTTATTTCTAATGACAAGATATCTCGTCCTTCAAGACCTGGTCAGTTTATTTGTAATGACGAGATATCTCGTCCTTCAAGACCTGGTCAGTTTATTTCTAATGACGAGATATCTCGTCCTTCAAGATCTGGTCAGTTTATTTCTAATGACGAGATATCTCGTCAATCAAGATCTGGTCAGTTTTGCTAATGAGGAGAGATACCTCAACGAGACAACCACCAGGAGGGTTAAGTGGTCGGGGCCCTTTGTTACTAGAGAAGGCACAACAAAGAGACTGCCGCTGATTCTAACTCTGCTCCCTGCATTTAAAAACTAACTTGAAACGAACGCTCAACCGCTTTTCCCAATTCCGCGTTTTAATTCAATTCCGCCCAATTGCTGTTCGCAGGCCACAGAGTATTTCCGAGAGGCCAGAGAGATGCTGAGCCGCGAGAGAGAGGAGTGGCAGAGGGATAAGGACGAGTGCCTCAGAAGAGAGCAGGAAATGGCTCTGCAGTACGAGCGATGCCGGAAACAAATGCAGACGATGCTGGATGAACACCAGCGCACGGAAACGGTGGGCACTTATTTTTGTTAAAGTCCCTTTAGTCGCAATCAAATCGATTGCTGTTAACCCGTAATGGGATTTTTTGGAATTCCTTGAGACGTTGAGACAGAATTCACGTCCGGGTCACCGAAAAAATCACATCCGGGTTACCAATAATGTGAGTGGGTAGATCCTTTTTTTAATTCATTTGTACGCCAGAAGGTTTTTAGTGACACAAAAACCACGTAAGTAAAAAATAAAGATTCGATTTCAATTTTATAAGAATCAAACGCTACATAAGAGGACATAAAGAGTGTGTAGATTCTAACGTGCATAATTTGATTTAAGCCATAAAACAGGAAAGCATGTTAAAAGTTAATCATTTTTATTCAGACATTATTAAGTTCCAATAATATATTCCTGTCACAGATTTGTGGACCATTTATTCATTGGTTTTCCCCTCCTTTTTTTATTCCCACTAACAAAAGAATACCAAAAAAGATAAATACATGAATCAAAACAAAAACATAAATCGTTCGCGCAACATACAAATTTGTTATTTTAAAAGAATATTTATCGTCTGATAAAACATAAATCAGAATTTTTACTTTTCAATAAATATCGTTTGGGAAAATATGTTCCTGATATTTTACTCAGAGATTCAACTTGCACAAGTATGAACGCAATAGTAGTCGCAGTGGAAGACTGCTAGAGCGTTGTTATTTCCAAGTCTATGGCACAGAGAGGTCAGTATATGTTTGAAAACTTTAGAATTAACTCTAGCTTAATCACACGTGTGGTGTTAGAATTCAATTTAATTTCTTCTACTAAAAGACGCATACTAAATTGAACTTCGAAGAAAACAAACCAACTCTGAAAATATCGGTTCATAACAAAAATTGAAGCCAGACACTGTCATACACATACATAAAGTTATATATTTTTACAACCAGTACCGAAATTTTGATCATCTGAAGTTAATTTAAAATTATAAGATGTTCTTTTTCACTTTTAGCATGTTATTTTAGTCTCTACATATTTTATCGGATTAGTTTTTATTGTTAGTGTTTAGTTTTATCTAAACTTAAAAGCAATTGGAATACTTTCTCTCTCTCTCTCTCTCTCTCTGATAAAGCCTATAACGTTGGAAAAAAATCTCTGAAACCACTGAAACACAGTGATGCTTGTCAAATTTTTTAATGCCGGCTTACTGTTTAAAGCCGTCTTTTAAATGCCAATTTAAAATTTATGAACACGACTCACCAAATGAAATATACGAACATTATGGGCACAAGTCTGTTTTTGACCCGTAAAACCCAACCAGACAACAAATTGTGGAAAGTAGAAAGCAAAGATGTTAAGCCACTATTCTCGGTAGTGAAGAATATTGTAAACTTCAGATATGGGCTGTACGTCCACAGTAGCTTTGTATAATGTTGCGAGCAAACGAATCCACAATGATTGGAGCGTGCTGTCGAGTAACACATCCACAGTGCTGTATTCTGTTGAAAGGGAGAATGCTCGCTTAGAGGTAACGCACGCGTTAGCGAACAGTTCCTTACAGCGTCCATGATCCCATTTGTGTTCGTCCCACAAAACCGACGACTGGTCGGACGGATAACATTAGTGCTACAAGGCTGATTCTCAGGCCCTCTTCGATGGGCTTAACATTATGCAGGATTTCCACAATCGAATTGTAACAAGTACCATGTACAAAGGCTGATTCTCGAGCCCTGCTCGATTGGCGTTATTTTGACCCTCCAAGTGGTTTAGACGCGATATCTCGTCCATCAAGATCTGACTAATTTTGCTAATGACCTCGGCATCAAGATATTACCGATTTTTTTATGATGACGAGATCAAAACCTGGTCAGTTTTCTTCTAATGACGAGATATCTCGTCCATCAGGATCCGGTCAGTTTTGCTAATGACGAGATACCTCGTCGAGACAACCACCAGGAGGGTTAAGCAGTGTACTCACTAGTAAATCAAGTATTGTTAGTGCACGCCTATCGAACTAACCTTTTTTTATCTGCAAAACAGATAATTATGGTGCTTTCATATCGGTTGCGCCTGGGGCCGCGGTAGCCCGGTTGGAAGAGTAGCGGATTAACAATCGGAGAGTTGAGAGTTCAAATCTCAATCCAACCAAAGATCGTCGTGTTCGGGGGGGGGGGGGGGCGTTCGGTGCACATTAAATCTGTCGCGGCCTCGACTGTCCTCACGTTAGCGTGGTGTAGAAGTTTGGAGAGTAGGGTTCCATCTCAGGTGTTGACCTCATCATCTGATTCAAAATGACGAGGTGTTGTCCTCGATCTTTCCCTTCGGGATTGATCGCGGACAGTCGCCAATAGCCCGTTGTGTTGTTTCAGTGCGACTTTAATTCAACTACCTACCATTTACTAGACGTTGTTTGGTGTAGCTTGTCCAAATAATGCGTCCATGCATCCCAACTCAACCAACCGACTCTTTCTACACAATGCAACAGTGAATGTGTCTCCTCGAAAGCACGCTTCAATCACACAGTGGATTCTCCGCTCGTAAAGTGTTTACAAGGCGACTGTGGACGTACCGTGCGGTACAGTTCGCCCCAGTCCGCTGCTTTAGTATCATCTCCAGTGCCCTTTCAGCACTGGTACCGCAGTGGAACATCAGGAGAGCTGCTTGCCTTAAATTTGCTTCGGAAAACTTTATGCTTGCCAGGCTCCGATCTGGCCATTTGAAAAAGATGATATTCATTGAGGGCCAGAAATCCTTTCTCACATGTATAATGTGCGGCTTATTACCAGCCTCTTCCTCACACATCCTGAATTGCATTGGATCCATACATGAAGACATTTTTAAGGGCCCATCTGCCATTGCCCAAAAACTTCTTTTGCAGACTCAATGACTTAGTCTAATTTGTTTTCTTTACACTGGGATAAGAACGAAGAGAAGAGTATTTCGAGCACGCAACCTCTCTCGTCATTGTCCTTTTCTTCGACAGCCCGAAGCGGACCGCCGAAGAGTCAGGAATCCCGACGACATCTTCGGGCTGATTCGGCTGGCCGACGGAGCGTCTGACGACGACTCGGAGGACGAGCCGGCGGAGAACACGGACACCGAGGAGAACGAGGAGGTAGAGGCCGGCACCGTCGAAGAGCCCGAGGAAGTAGAGGATGAGGAGGAAGTCCTGGAGTATAGTCCCGTCGAATCTGCTGTCGAAATCCAGAACGCTGGCGTGTTGGAAGGTAGGAAAAGACGAGGTGCGTTGCTTATTCATCTAGTTTTGCTTCCCCTCTTATGTGCAAAAGTGTCCATCCTCTTCATTGGCTTGACAGCCCAGTATGAGCCTTGACCTTCTCTATGATTCAGTTCCATATTGACCTGTTATTGGCAATAGTTCTCCAGTTCTTAGTTTGACAAATGTCAAAATCCTTGTCTGCAGTCAATCCATCTAAGTTTTGGTTTACCACTAGATCTAACTAATTGGCCTGGCGAGAAATATTGTTTTGGGCTATAATCATCGGGGCATTCATATAATACTCCAGTCCATCTCATTTATTTTTTCCATTTAACAATTCTGGTTTTTGTATTAGACAGTGTAACACGAAACTAAACTTTCTTCACCACACTCCATTTGTCTACATACCGCCAAATATACTTCTTAACCCTCCAAGTGGTTTCAACGAGATATCTCGTCCATAAAGATCCTATAAATTTCGCTAATGACGTGATATCACGTCCATCAGGATCAGCTCAATTTTACTAACGAGATATTTCGTCGAGACAAGTAGGGAAAACAATTTGTCCCTTACCCTCAACTGGTGAGTTTCAAATAGGTTTTTGTATCAAAAGCTGGATAACTATAGTGTAGTTTTCGACTAGAAGAAAAACCACCAGAAGGGTTAAAATCGTTCTCTCAAAGGTCTGCAGTGTATTTTCGATGCTAAATGTCACAATCCAAGTTTGAGGTATAGTAGAGCATAGATCTAATTAGTACTTTGTATATTAGTAAAAGAGTCCACCTCTATTTCCAATATCCAGTCTTATTCTGAACCATCTACTAGTTGGGATTTATCCGTTTGAATAGACCGTTTGAACATGCCAAACCTAATTCTAGCCCATTTTAACACCCTAAATTTAGCACTAACGAGCTCTGATCAGTGTCGCCAGTTTGGTTAAGCTCGAACCTCTATTTCAACTGGGTTAATCGTTTCTGAAATGCACTACAAATGTCTTCCAGGAGGCCTTGGATAAGCTGATTCGACTTAAAAGTTTGACTACTAGTTTAGGGGATGTACACCTTATGAAATATACAACTATATATTACAAGAACTCGATGCTTAATTTGAACAAATTATACAAAGTGTTCTTTATATATATATATATATAATTGCAGTCCCAACCCCACTATCCTTGGGGCGCCGGTACCATGGTAGTGGTTAAGCCATGGCTTTCTGACTATAACAATTTTGTACAATCGGTCAAAATAGTAGTCTAATAACACTTGGTTTGTTTATGCAACTCCAAGGACGGGAATAACAAGGTGTTCGGATACTTTTTTGACCGATTGTACTAAACTGAATTCTTGTACTAAGCCGGAACATGGGTTTTAGTCCACACCAGAGCTCACACACTATTACACGGGCCAGTTCCTAAAATATTTATTTTGAATGAATATTCATTGCAGTGACCTCTGCATTCTCTGACGTGGAAACAGACCCTGACCACGATATTACCACCTGTCCCATCACAACTCATCTACACATCAAGGAGCCAGCAACACAACACTATGACGGCAGGCTGTTCACCCCTTACTACAACGAAAAATCGTGCAATATGTGGTCACCAGGGAGTTTGAACTGAAGCAACTTGTTTAAATTCAGTCTTTTTTTGCAGTCGTCTCTTATATGCCCAAAATTTTCTTTACGCCTCTCTAACCTCTTTTCGCCTAAAAATAACATTTAAATTCAGTCTCTTGCCTCTAAAACCCTCACAGTAAAATTTTTTAAGAGCCCCAGCACCTGCCTTGGAATTTAATAAGTCTGAATTTCTGCTTTGCATTACAAAAAAAATTATTCCCCGTCCACATCTAGTCATCTTACACGTCGTGGGAATTTTTTTTTATCGTAAACCATTTGTAGGATCCATATATATCATGATGGAGTTGAGTCGAGTCTATTATTGAACTAAACTTTTCAGCGAACTGAGCTCGAATTTGATGGATAATGCATGGAGAGCATAACACCCCACATAAGGGAGTCTAATTATAGACGTGAGATGTAAGTAGACTAAGCTGAGACGAGCTTACCACAATGTGACCAACATATCGAACAATAGTTACGTGACTGTTACGTGACAAATTGGATTGATTGGCCGATTTGGCATCTTATAGCCTCGTTTGGCTATATAACATCCTATGACAGAGTAGGTGTATGAATGAGGATTTCTGTGGAATGTAGACAAAATTGTAGAAATCGCCAGTCTCGGACCAATCAAATGATGAATCAATGGATGGACGTCTTCTACCGTCCCAAGGATCAGTCAAATGATGGATATTCGGTTTCACCCAGCTGATGAAATAGTCTAAGGGTCACGTTACTACTAGTTTTGGTCACATGATCCTGGGCACATAAAAAGGTTACCATTGCTCTCTCTACATTTGTTTCCTCTAGGAGTCTAATAGCGTTATCAATGGCATTCGAGCTCAGAGTTCGTTGATCAATTTAGTACAAGAATGTTATAGGTGGAAAACCATTTTAATAAGTTCAGTATTTACTTTAGTTTTAGATGGAAACCTGTTCAAGCACTAAAATTCATCTAATTTCAGCCTCATCTCCCCTGACTGACGAAGAGGATGGTAAAAGACAAAGACTAGTACTCGTTGAATGCCCAGTGTGTTTGGAGACTCTTTCCGAAATTCAAAAATTCGGTAAAATCTTGGTGGCCCCTTCTTGTGGTCACGTCATGTGCTCTAACTGTGCCATGAGAATGTGGTTACTCCGCAGGAATCCTTGTGCCGGATGCCAGAAAAAGACCGCTTGCTGTCCCAAGTGCCACAGGAAATACAACATTCAAAAAGTGCAACCAGTTTACTTATAACATTGCAAGGACTGTTAAATTAATAAATTGTATGATTTGATAGATTTTTTACTGAACATAATGTACTGGTATTTCATTTTAAATATATTTCATTTTGTTTTTCGGTAACGTAATTACTGAGGAAGACTAATAGGAGGATGAATACCATAAGTGACGTTTATGAGTTCTGCCTTTGGATACAAAGCAATGCAAATAATACTCTTTACAATTCTTTTAAAATGTCGACCAGTCGGGCCACTGGTTAGGGTTTTGGCTTCTGCATCGAAAAGTTCCTGGTTCACATCAAGGGTAAGGCGTGGATATTCGTCAGTCAGGAATGAATATGTAGCCTTTTTATAAACGAGTAGTGCCCAGAATGTGTGTATGCATGTAAGGGGTAAGGTGAATCTACCCCAGCGGTGCCTCAGAGTGATACAAAGTGGTTACCAAATCCACACTTATAGTGCCTTAAAGAATAGTGTTCATTATGGCACTACAAGGAATTTTTCTATGGACGGATATTAGACGATTTCCTGTTGAATTTTGATTTTAAGGCCATTGAACCCTGTCAAGCTAATTGTTTTCATTGTTCCTTTAGCAACACCTTCACTTGTACGAATAGTTGGGGCTTTTGAGGTCGTGGCCTTATGTCCTACCTAGCTAAAAGGTAACACAATCTATTAGACACTATGATGTGAACACTATCTGTACACTACGGAAAAATAATTAATTTTCATACATCTCTCAGCATTCAGACCAGGTTCCCGAAATTACAAAACCCAGACATTTACCACCCATGCCAAAATATTTGTGAGACCATGCAATAGGAACATTGAAAATATGCAAGTAATCTGTTGGGCCAAATATCCTTTCGCTTAGGCAAGGCATTAGCGACTCACTTATACGACGTCACTATGGACATCAGTCGAAATCCTTTGGTCCTAAAAAGTTTCCTATTACACAGTGCATAAGGTGATCGAAATTGAGAAACGCAGATCGTAACTGTCAATGTTACCGATTCAACTTTTTCAAATTAAATAATTCGTGAACGATATTTTTATGCTTCTTGATGTTGATAGTTAGGTTGATTAACGATAATTGTGGAGTAGGTAAAATTCCTTTTAAATAGGTTGAGCAGACTCGTTGATAAAATAATCGTTACCTAAAAGGTAATCCTGTCTTGGGAACCAATGAAATTACAATTACAAGCAGTTTAAAGTTTTCCCATAACACCACTTTATATTTTAAATACGTTTTACCGCTTGATTATTTCTAATTAGCTGAAATATATTTAATATATTGTCGGCCTAAGTGCAAACTCATACTGACTTTTTTAGGAGATACTTGATGAGAAATACAATTGTGTGTGTTTGAAACAAATATTATACAAACAAAATGCTTATAATTTCAAGTTTTGGGCTTGAAAACTAAGTTTTAAACAGCTATACTATGAAATTGGATTTTTGTCAGTTAATTAGTTTCTGGTTTAAACTGACGGTATGGTCTTGTAATTAAAGGATGAAACACCAGGAAGACCACTGTTTTTAATGCTTTTCAAAAACCTTTTAGCTCGGGTACGGTTAAATTTCTTTTTAAGTGGAAAACAAGTTTAACTCTCCAAGTGGTTTTGACGAGATACCTCCTCCATCAATATCTGACCAATTTTCTAGTGACGAAATATCCCTTCATCAAGATATTGCCGATTTTTTTATGGTGACGAGATCAAGATCTGATAACTTTTCTTCCAATGACGAGACGACAAACCTTGATGGAAGAGGTATCTCATCCATCAAGATCTGGTCAGTTTTGTTAATGACAAGATACCTCGTCAAGACAATCACCAGGAGAGTTAATGTTAGTTTTAATGCGTCAAATTGTCTCTGAAATTTTTATCTGATATTTTTTTATTGTGTGCTGCAGTCTGACACTTGAAATACGACCGAGTAGGCTTAACACCACTTTCGGTTCGAACGACATGGGAAGGTTTGTCTAGCACTTTTCAACCATTTACATTCACTACACCCGCAATCGAAGGAACTGCAAAATGCCTTTGGGATATTTGTCACACACGTGTTCCTTTTGTCAAACCGACGCATTCCATCCTTGTCCCAGAGAGGGCCATCGATTACATAACCCCGGCGTGGTTTCTTCAGTACTGTCATTAAACAATGCTGCATCAAGCAGTCCGTCCTCGTATTTCAAAAAGCCCAGACCCGTCCGAACCTCCCGCCCATTGGATCTTATCAGGCATCATAAAAATGTTGCGTGGTTCCAAGGCGAGCGTCGCACACCCACTTTTAATCGCTGTTTGCTGTTTCTGAGAGCACCGTTTTATCGGGCCTATTTATGCATAGCGGAAACTCGATCTAGGAGCGTCCCAAGGAGCCCGCGGGACACTTGATATGGATTAAGGCTAGGGGTAGTGTTGCTGAGGGCCGTTGCTCAGCGGGGTATCAATCGATCAGGAGGTGAGTTTTGAGGTTCGTGGCCACCCACACTACGCAGTAACGAACGCACCACATAGAATGATAGGGAGAAAACGTGACGATGGCTTGGGCATGAGCTGTGTATCCAGATGAAACGTGTGGTTACTTTTTCTAAAATGTGTTCTTTCGGTCATGGACTTTTCAAGTATCTCCCCGCATGTTTTTACACCCCTGTTAGAATTTTTAAGGAATAATTTCTTAGGTAACCCGTTTATGGAAAAATTTGGACAAGGTAAATGAAAAAGCAACAGACGACTCTTTTTTGGTTTATTTTGGCATGTTTTTACACCCCTTTTAGAATTTTTAAGGAATAATTTCTTAGGTAACCCG
This sequence comes from Meta bourneti, assembly GCA_933210815.1. Classification (NCBI taxonomy): domain Eukaryota; kingdom Metazoa; phylum Arthropoda; class Arachnida; order Araneae; family Tetragnathidae; genus Meta; species Meta bourneti. The sequence continues at coordinate 20,605,328 of OW119928.1, forward strand.
TTTATTGAAAAATTTGGACAAGGTAAATGAAAAAGCAACAGACGACTCTTGGTTTATTTTTCAACCTTGGCGACGTCTTCTTCCCTTAGTAGGGGAGAAGCTCCTATTAGCTGGTCACTACGGATTGGCGACTAGGGGTGTCTTTTTAAGCAAAATCGTCTAAGGCTCCTATTTTCAAAATTTTGGCGACTTTTTTTTAAACTTCTTCAATGGTCAACGCAAATTTAGTCCCTTTTTAACTAATAGCGGACAGCAAAAATATTTTTCTTTGGGGGAAATTTTTTCAAAGGATGCCAATTTCATAGTAAAGTCGTGGCCAATCATGAATGAAAAATATCAGAATCTGTGGTTGCTCGATTGTCTTGAAAACCTTAAGAAAATATTTAGTTTTTAAAATTTTTAAATTTCTTGGAAAGGTTTTCGCCGTCAATTTCAAACTTAATTGGCACATTATTATTTTGGCCGATTCATTTCCTTCCTGAGCAATTAAAATTGTTATTAAAATAGGATTTAAGAGGAGCCTATTTCTCTACTTAGTTTAAAAAAAATTATGCTACTATTTAAAAAATGCTTTGGCTGTGGTAGCCCTGAAGCAACCACAATGAGAACAAGTCTGAGTCAAAGGCAGCGTTTTCTAGATAATGTTCCGGGAAGCAGGAATTTTCTGGGGGGGGGGGTCTGAGTTAACAACGTGTAAACCTCAACATGGCTTTCCCTCTTCTCGAAAAAATTTAATTTTCTAAAAGAACGCCGTTCATCAAGCATCGTATTCAGGAAATAATTTATGTCCCACTTTTGCTTCTTCCGAGAAATCTGCATATACTACCAGAAAAAAATTGTATTCATCAAGTTCAAGCGCACGAAACATCCAGAATTTTACCAGCAAGCCACTCGTCAGAAGATTTCTTATCCCAACCAACTACGTAATATATGTTGTGATTTCTTCATGAAAATATTTTCCGTTATTTTTCTATTCCCAGAAACTTTCTGGAGGATATAAATGCCCCATAACCCTCAATCAAATGGGCGAGACTGCTCGATATTCATAATTTTCCTTTTTCAAAAATGCCTTTCACCCTCCTCCCATCCAATTTTATAATAAAAAGCTATTTTCTTAAATTAGTGGGGAGGACTTTTCAACCCTGTAATAAGAGCAAAAGGAAAAGATTTCTCAAGATTCTAATATTTTTTTGTTATTTGCTCGAAAGAAAGCACTATATCTCTTTCAAATAATGAATCCAATTAGAGATGTTGAAAGCAGAAATAATTGTCTAGACTGAATGGGTTTAATGTACCTTTTGGCGTCGGAGAATTTTCAATTATCTTTGTTTTGTACTACCTATTATTTTGCACTCCTGCAAAAAGTGTCTTTTCTGCTTTTGAAAAACATCTAGCAATTTTACCGTGGGGAATTGGAATGAAAGTGAAATAAGTTACTACTAAAACTAAATTAAGGTGCATAATATGTAGCTCAATTATGGCATGTAGGGCTTCAATGTAGCTCGCGAACGATACTGTTTGTGTGAGTGTAATATGAAATGAGTGAACTTACAAGAAAAAGTGATAACTTCAGCATTTGCATTTATATACTATTCTGATTTGAAAAACATTGATTTCTGAAACATTTTGTCTCCATGACCCTTACAAAAGACAAGAGACGGTTAACTTCCATTATTTTGGGTCCCAGTAAATTAAAAAATGACGTTAAAATGTAAATTTGAAGCCCTCTTAGAATATGAGGAAGGGGCTAATGTCCCCTGCAGACCCCCTTCTCAGAGGCTATGTTCGCGACATATTCACTTTCATTCTAATCCTGTTAAGTATTAAATCAATATAAAGCAGTATCTACTACATTGCAGCAGATACAATTTTATGAGAAATCTGTTCTGAATTTCTGTATGTTTAAAGTGCACGAAGTAGAAAAATACGATTATAACTTTTTAAAACTTAAAACGCCAACGAATATAATAAATATAATTTCAGAGATACATTTGAGGTTTTTCTTGCTTCATATACTAAAAAAACCTGATCATATATTCGATCCCGTCCGGGTCACCATTTTTTAGCGAGTTGAGAAATCATGCGACCACGGAATTTCGCGCGGCGTCATGGTCGATAATGATTAGCAGGCCAGATTCTTCATAAAAATGATCCAAAAAACTTTTGAAAAACTGAAATCATACTAAATAGACGTACAAAGTTCGGAAATATTTGATTGTATAATTTTGTCAATAAAAAATCCCCAAATTATAGCACAAAAAAGAAAAAGAAAATCCCCTTTAAGACATGCCATTTGAAGTACAAATAAAGTTGGAAAGTCTGGTTGATTTGAAGCTTCAAGTAAGTGGAAGACAAATTTCGCGCCCACAAGCCTTTGTGTCGATGTAATAAATCTCAGGAAGAGTGGAACCGCCTAAGTGGTTTCATGGATACAAGGATAGGCGTAGGTGTATCAACTGATACCGCACGGATATATTACTTTTCAAGTCGTTTTCAAATGCATGTGTCCATCGATGAAAATACAATTTTGTACATTTTTTTTTATAAATCACAAATTTCTATACATTCTTATACTCGCCTTATCAAAATGGAACAATCTCTTACGATCGAAATTCACTCGTTCTTGCGATGAGTACGTGGGATAACCAATTTTGGTTGATTTGGGCTTTATGGCCCAATGGCCATTTGATATCACTATGATACCGGTGACCCCCTATTTGAGGGCCCAGATACTATGATACCAGCTACCCCATCTAAGTAAGGGTCCAGTCCTATGATACAGGCGACTCCAACCATGTTTGGGCTCAGACACGATGATACCTTTAGTGAGGGTCCAGGTTCTATGATACCGGCGACCTCCTATGTGAGGGCCCCGGAGCTGTGATACCGGAGACCCCCATGTTATGGCCTCTGGTATGAACAATCAAAAAGATTCTCTATTCATCCTTAAACCATCATTAAACATAGTTTCAACTCATGAAATGTTATTGGTCTAGAACCGAATTCTTCAGACAATAATGAATACTTACAATAATGAAAAGACACCAGTTATTGTAAATTGACTTTTGTAATTGTGAGTACCTGTACCCGATGTCCAAGAGGACTGGAGAAAATATGAAAAGATTGTAATATTAGTACTTGAGATACATATTTTCATTTCATGAGGGGCCTGTGTCTAACTTGTACTGGGACCCAGGGTGTAGAGGTGTGGGGCCAGGTGAAAAGTGAACACATTTAATTTATTCCCATTTTAGTTTCAATCCTCAGAAATTTTTCGGTTTGACTGTAATCATTACGTATTTCTGTACCTCGATGAGATAAAATCTGGTTTCAATATTCTGTAAACCAATCCTCTTATTTTCCAGCCCATCATTATTGCGTAATTTTTGACCAAGTGGTGCAACATTTGAAAAGAACTCTTCACCGGTGAAGTGTGAAGTAAATAAACTGAACACGATACGTTTTCTTAGAAAAAGACTTCCACTAATTTACATTCACTACATGTTTACGAACATCAATTAAATTCCACACTCCGTTCACTGACAAATTACTTTCAAGATGAGTGATGGGCCCGTTAAGCGTATACAACCTTCAACCCTTTTTAAGAACCAATTTCCACCGATGCGGTGCGACGGAAGCGTTAAATTAATTAAAACGGATACTCAAAAAAATTATCTAAGATTTCCAAAGTAATGATTGATAATGTATGCCACCATCATTTAAGTCGGCCTTTTTAATCTTTATGCTGTAAATTAAGCTTTCCGTGAAGATTCCGGAGCTTAATGGGTGCGAAGGATTTTGTGTGGGTGGCAATTAAGACACTCGTTAAAGAGAATCAGCATTTTTTAGCCATTCATCAGCGCGAAAGAGGGTGTTTGTTTTCACGTTCTGATGCAGTAATGCACTCTTGTGTCTCATGTTCAACGTGGGAGGGATCGAATATGGGTTCGTTTGTGAGACTGGATTGGTTTTGTTGATTATTCTTTGGTCTGGTATTGCTTTTGATATCATAACGTCGGATGTTATCGTAATGAGAGACTTAATTAGGAAAATTAAGATAGATAAGGAAAATAATAAAAAATGTTTCATTCACATAACTTATTATTTCTGTTATAAAAGTATGGTGTTTCCTCTCTTCCGCGAATATATGTTTTTGTCATCAGGGCCGGATTCAATCTTCGATAATAGACTATCCTGGTGGTTGTCTCAATGTGGTTATATCGTCTTTAACAAAACTGACCAGATCTTGATCGACTAGATATCACGTCATTTTAAGAAAACTGACCAGATCTTGATCTCGTCATCATAAAAAGCGGCAATATCTTAATACAGAGAGGTTAGTTGAATTAACGTCACACTGAAGCAACACAACGGGGTATTGGCAACTGTCCGGGATCAATCCCGAAGGGAAAGATACGAGAATACCTCGTAATTTTTAATCACGGTCATATGACGAGGTCACACCTGAGCTGGCACACCACTCTCCAAACTTCCACACTACTCCGAAATGAGTACATTTGAGGTCATGGCAGTTTTAACTTGCACCAGCCCTCGTGTATACGACGGTCTTCGGCTGGACCGAGTTTCGAACTCGCAACCCTCCGGTTGCTAATCCGTTGCTCTTCTAACAGGGTTAACACGGCTCTTAATGACGAGGTATTTCGTCATTAGTAAAACTGATCGGATCTTAATGGACAAGATACCTCGTCGAAACTACTTGGAGGGTTAAACCATAATTTCTAAAAATATGGTTTAACCCTCCAAGTGGGTGGTTGCAAAGTGGGTGCTACTTCCCCTTGTGGGATTTGAAGAAATCTTGGAGTCAATACTGGGGAAATAGGGGGTCGTTGAGGAGAAAGAGTGGCAATAATTATTCACAAGTGGATGATTATTTGAGAAAGTTCTGCATATGAATACATATCGAAATCATGTGAATACGTAATGTGAACTACATTCAAAAAAGGAATGTTTGATGGATGCTTGGAATATTCCAGATGGATTACAGATGGAATGTTCTACAAGGAATATTACAGGTGGAATATTCCAGTTGGACTCTTCTAGATACAATATTCCAGTTCGAATATTCTAGATGCAATATGCCAAACGATTTTCAGCATTCAAAATGTAAAGTATTTATCGTTCCACTAATAGTCCAGTCAAGTTGTACATGGTTCCTTGCAAAAGGTCTAGTTTCTATAATTTTTGGATATGTTGTAGAGACCAAGGCCACTAGTTAAAAACCAAGTTTGCGGAAAGGAAAGCCCTGTGCAAGCAGTTATATTAAAAAACTTCGAAATTTTCGGACTTTTTTCGGTTTTTGTTCAATATCTCTGTTCCTACGCATCGGAGAGCAAAAGTAGTTATTATCAATATTGTAGAGGACAAAATTTGCTACTTTTGTATTTATGATTTTTTCTACGGGTTATAGTTATCGAACTACAGATCAGTGAAAGTGATAATTTTTGGAAAATTACAAAACACGCACATATTGCAGAAATATTGATGCAGAATAATATTGAATATTGATGATTAAATACTATTAATTTATTATACATTAATTAAACAGTAAATAGTAATAAATTTCAAAGTAAACACAAGATTCAAAAATAGGTAAATACAAATATAATCAAATATTAAATATTATTACATGATGTTATAATGTATCGCCTGTTAAAAAAGTAAATTTTTCACTACAATCTCACTTAACTTAAATCTTGATTCATTGCAGTTTAAAATTTAGCTAGCTTTAAAGGTCCTGGTGTTGAATGATCCTCTTCGTCACTCATGTTGACTGTAATGTGAGTGTGCGGAGGATTGGTGGCAAGCTACTCAATTTGCTCAAGAACATCCAGAACCTCATCTATGTCTGTCTTCCAAAACAGGAGTTGGAGCGTTTTGGCATGACTGGTCAAGACAGAAAATGCAAAGGCTTGAACACATTAGGCCTGCTTTTTGACAGGTGCAAGCCCCACGGCACTGTTTCTTGCAGCGACATGATATAAATTTCAGTAAGGATTGAGGTGCAGGATCCTTACTAGCTTGAATTGGTGTGAGCCCTTGATTTGTGAAAATCCAACCCCAGTCTGTAGGTTGTCTTTCGAACCCCAACCACTTCTGGACTGTGGTATGTCCGGAAGGAATAATATCTGGCAGCTTCTTGTGTCGGTGGCAGTCATGCAAGACTTAATTTGCTGGTCTTTGCAGCAGCATAGATGAAATGCAGGTAACGGAGGCGATCCAAATTGTGTGTTCATGTCACCCCCATACAAAGTGACGAGATACTTCTCTCCTGCGTTGGCTATGTCCTCAGCAGAGGAGTGTTGTAAGAACACTGAAACTAATTCTTTTAGCTGAGGATTTTTCTTGAGTATAATGCAGAATTTAGTTTTACCTTGGCCAAAATATGGTGGATGTGGTGTCACATCCACTGACGGCATGCAGGAAAAGAATAATACTTGGTGGACAGCTTGATGAATCATATTTGAAGGAGGAATTACGATACAGTACACCAGCAGACTCACATCTTCCACGTTTGTGTAGGTACATATTGTTCACATTAGGGGCCAAACCAGTGAGAAGCACCAGCAGGTCAGTATCTCCCCAATGATGACTTGTTTATAGGCTGAGGCCTTGGAAAGTGCTGTCTTCACAATGTCGACATCTGCATCTTCCAGAGCCTACTTTATGCCAATGCTATGTTGTTGAAATGCGTTGCAAAGCAATGTGACGAGACGTCGTTTCTTCCCTTCATTAGTAAGAAATTTCTCTTGTGGCACTGGGACAAGTGTTGCTTCGTCTAATAAGATGATGTCTGCACAACACTGCACAGTGGAACGACGCATACGTTATGCACTCTTAGTATTTTTTTTGGCTGCATTCACTGGATAACCGTCAGAAACAACGGACGCATTACTACCAAAGTGTTTTTGTACATACTGGACATACCTTGTGATGATTGAGCCGACAGTCGTTGTGATGTCAGACTACTTTGTGCAGCAGATACCCACTGTGTACGCCGCGAGATGGCGCCCTTTGTAAGGGTTGTTTAAGATGTTAAGCGTCAGTGCGTTGGAGGATTTGTGAGGAGAAGGATGAATATCATCCGCTCAATAAATACTGTTGATTTTTTTACCATTGAGTTTTATTCATTGAAGTCCTCCCGAACATGTGGTCAGTTTGATCCGGAGGTGAAGAAGCAAACAAAGAAATTTGCGAATTTGGAGAGTTTCGGTTGTTTGTGAAGAAATGTGCTCTTTACATGGATGGCATTGTGTGAAAGACTGAACTGGAGTACGCCATAAGTTAGAGAAGGTCCATATATTTTGGTTCCATTGTAATTGCGAGTACACTTTCCTTTAGTTTTATCAACTTATTATAAATTTGCTGTCTTTACTGTTTTCGGTTGGAATTTTGAGTCGGGTTCTCTTTTCAATCAAAATGTTATTGTCAAAGTTAAAAAAGAGTGAATTAATTGAAGTAGCGGAAGAACTTGAGCTCGTTGTACCTACGGATGCTAGGGTTGTTCAAGTAAAAAGATTAATTCAAGAGAGCGATATTTATAACACTAATTACGAACTTGTTGAAACTGTTATCGAGTCTAAATTCAGAAGGCAAAGGACAACGAAAAAAGGGAAGAAAGGAATAGGTTAGAAAGAGAATCGAACTTAAGAGTTAGAAAAAATTAAACTCGCTCAGTTAGAAAAACAATGGGAAATCGCTAATATTCAGAAGGATAGACCCTATAAATTGAGTGAAGCATCAAAAATTGGCGAATTTGAGTCACCAAATTGTAGTTTATAGAATTTAATAAAAAGCGTTAAAACACTAACCATTCCAGTACCTTCACGCGCAGATTCGTATAGTCTATTTTTCCAATCGCTTGAAAGAGCTTTTAAAACTATAAATGTTCCCGAAGAGTTTAAGGCAGAAATTGTTTTGAATATTTTAGGTGAAAAGGCCACTAATTTAATGGTATATTTGAGTGAGGATGATCTAAGTAATTATGATAAGCTTAAAGAAATTGTGTTAAAGGAATTTCAATCCACTCCGCAAGAGGTGTTAAACAATTTCCGTAAAGCGCAAAAACTTCCAAATGAAAGTTATATGCAATTTTCGTCGAGATTAAGTGCAGCATTCGGGTATTATTGTCAGTTGAGAAAAGTGAATGACTTTAAGGGATTGTGTGAGTTAATGGTTTCCGATAAGATATTTAGCTCATTAGACCGTGAACTTCAAATTCATATAGGAGTAAAGCAAGGTGAATCTTGGTATTCACCACAAGAATTATCTAGAAGTTGTGATATTTATTTATCATCGAAAAATAAATGTAAAACCGAAACTAATGTTTCACGTCCACAGTTCGGAAACAATTCGCACATTTATCGTAATGTATACAGTCCACAAAAGATTTCTAAAGCGTTTGTGTCGGAGGTTAAAAGTCCTAAATGTGTTATTTGTAAGTCTAACGAGAACCATTATCTGCCCCATTTTCAAAAAAATGCCTGTTAATGAAAGAATTGATACTGTTAAAAATAATCAACTGTGTTTTAATTGCCTTAATCACCATAAGGTTACTAATTGTCATTCAAAATTAAACTGTGCCATTTGCAAAAAGCGTCACAACACTTGTTTACATATTGGAGGAAATTCATATGAAAGCCGAATGAGTGGAAATGCAAGCGATGCCATTTCTGAAGTCAAAACATCAGTCTCGCCTGGCGCAGGATTAGATCCAAGGTCACATGTATTCGTTCCAAGAAATGAATGTTTAGGCCAGTGATTCTCAACCTTTTTTTTGTCGCGGCACACTTTTAACGATTTCAAAATTTGGCGGCACACAAAGAAATAGATAAGTTTAAAAGTTGTTTACTTACCTATAATACACTGTGTAAAATAGTTTATGATAATAATTGTGAATGTAAAATAAAATAATTTAATATGTACTACAAAAACAACAGTACGTTTATTAAGGGATTAATTACAAGGTAATAAGAATACTTTTAATGAGAAATTTTAGCTTGATGTTTTTTGATAATTTCATTTATATTTGGTCGTAAAAATGACAATGCTACTCTCATATCGTCTTCTACATTTAACAGTCTCGATCTTTTTTTCGTTTTTATGTTGGTTAATACTGAAAATTCGAATTCACACAAATAAGATGCAGAAAATTGTAATAATATTTTTAAAGCTTTTTTGGCTATCATGGGATAATCGCATCGAATGTTAATCCAAAATGAATTAATTGATTCTTCCGAATATTTTAAAATTAAATCTCGATTATTAGAAAGCGAAATTAGTTCTTCCTCTTCATTCAAAGTTAATTCAAATACAGAAGTATTCGTTATCACAAATGGATTACGAACCCAATCAAATTTTTTTATATCTGAATTTGGGAAATAATGAATAATTCTCTCCTCTAATGTTGTCAAATGGTCAATAACAATTTTATGAATAGTTTTATTGAAATTTGGCGGCACACTCTAAGAATTTGGCGGCACACAAAAGTGCCGCGGCACAGTGGTTGAGAATCACTGGTTTAGGCGATCGTCCGGGGGAGCAAAAGGAATCCCTAACATTCACAGCTACGAACGTTAATAGTATCAACAAATCTCTAGTGGTTTTGTTGAGCACAGCAAAAATCATGATCGCGGATAACTTCGGAATACTTCACGAAACACGTGCGTTACTGGATAATGGAAGCCAGTCTTGTTTTATTTCTAAACAGTGCGCGGATAGACTTAATTTGAAAAAGGAAAAAATAAATATCGTGGTGTCCGGGTTGAATAAGTCATCGTCAGTGATTCATTCAGTAGTGAAAACAAAAATTGCGAATCACAGCGGAACGTACGAAAGGGGAGTAGAGCTATTGATAGTTTCGAATATAACAGATTATACACCCGCTAAGCAATTCAGCATTGATCTGATAGATTCAGATAATTTAAAATTAGCGGACATGGGTTTCAATAAACCGGGTGTTGTGGATATTTTGTTGGGGGCTCAATTATTTCATGAGTTTTTAAAACCTGGTCAGATTAGTACCCCTGGGACAGATATAATTTTACAGAATTCAGTGTTTGGATTTATAGCTACTGGGAGTGTTCCAATAGAAAATGAAACCTCTGTTCATTGTGGGTTAATTATGGAAAACTTAGACACCACCTCAAAGAAATTTTGGGAAATCGAAAATGTTGAGGCAGAACACGTGCAAGACAATGAAAGATTAATATGTGAAGATCATTTTATGAAAACGCATTTCAGAAATGACGATGGACGTTATGTAGTTAAAATGCCGTTAAAGGAAGATCCTCCGTGTTTAGGAGAGTCGAAGGGTGTTGCTGTTAAAAGATTGAATTCTCTTTGGCAGCGTTTGAAAAGAGAGCCTGAGTATTTACAGCTGTACAGCAAATTCTTAACTGAGTATGAGGATTTAGGGCATATGCAAGAAACCAACGAAAGTAAAAAATACATTATGCCTCATCATGGTGTTTTTAGGCCAGATAATAGTACAACGAAATTACGCGTTGTTTTCAATGCTTCTGAAGCAACGTCATCTGGACATTCGCTTAATGATAATTTATATGAAGGTTTTGTTGTCCAAGATGATTTATTTCCTATTCTGTTGCGATTTCGAAAACACACGGTAGTTTTTACCGCGGACATCAAAAAGATGTACCGACAAATTTGGATTAGTCCCGATCAGTGTGATTTACAATGTATTTTATGGAAAGGGTGCGAGAATGAGATGATACGCGTTTTGAAGTTGCTGACTGTTACTTATGGAACCAAATGTGCCATATTTGGCGACAGCTATGCATCGACGAAAAGGAAAATTATCCATTGGGTGCAGTTGCTGGCAGAGACTTTTACGTAAATGACATTCTCAGTGGTACTGAAGATACCTCGACTGCCGTTGAACTTCAAAGCCAATTAATACAGCTATTAAAGTCAGGTGGAATGGAACTACACAAGTGGAGTTCCAACAATCCAGTGTTGTTGAAAAATGTTTCAGCAACGGAGAAGGAGTACAACTTTGACAGCCAGAACTCAGAAACTGTAAAAACACTGGGATTACAGTTCAATCCCAAAGACATATTTTGCCACACAATCAAACCGTTTGTGAGTTCCGTGACTAAAAGAACTATGTTATCGGACATTGCAAGACTATTTGACCCGTTGGGTCTTTTAGTACCTGTAATAGTTACGGCGAAAATTTACTTGCAGAAACTGTGGCTTCTCAAGCTCAATTGGGATGACGAAATTCCTGTGCACGAAAGAAAAATTTGGGATACCTTTCGCGAAGAACTGATTGAGTTGAGACACTTGAAGATAGAACGCCATGTTTTGTGTTCAAACTCACAACAAATAGACTTGATAGACTTCGGAAATGCTTCTAAGGAAGCACATGGCTGTGTAATTTACATCCGCTCTTTATCAGAGACAGGCGAAGTCAAGGTGTCACTCCTTTGCAGCAAATCTCGAGTGGCACCCATCAAGGAGATGATCATCCCAAGACTGGAACTGTGTGCGGCAGAGTTGCTTTCAAAACTTATCGTTAAAGTCCTGTCATCCTTGGACTTACCAATTCGTGAAGTAAACTTATACTCAGATTCAACTGTAGTGCTTGCGTGGATTGCTTCACCTTGGATAGTCCTGTCATCCTTGGACTTACCAATTCGTGAAGTAAACGTATACTCAGATTCAACTGTAGTGCTTGCGTGGATTGCTTCACCGCCTCAAACGCTTAAGGTGTTTGTGGCAAATCGTGTCGCCAAAATTCAAGACCGTACGAAAGGCTTCACATGGAATCATGTGAAAACTGCTGAAAATCCAGCTGACTTCATTTCATGTGGTGTCACTCCTGCAAGACTCCAGCATCTTAAATTGTGGTGGTCTGGGCCTGAATTTTTGTCCCAGATGGAGTGTTCCAAGACGGAGAAAGAACATTTAACTTTAAGTGAAACTGAGCTGTTCCAACAAGAATTAAAACAGAACTGTGACATTAAGAACAACGAACTCTTGTGAAATTTCAGACATTGATAATATTTTCAAGATTACTAATTCATATGTAAAGTTAATTAGAATTTTTAGCTGTTTTCTGATTCATCTCAAATTTGAAATGTAGCACCAAAGAAAGGGAACCCTTATCTTAAGGAGAGGTAAAATCTTTCTGATAAGGTATGTTCAACAGCAGGTATTTTCTCGAGAGATAAAGGCTCTAACAGAGAAAAAGACAATCAAGGAATTCAACGTAAGCAGTTTATCCCCGTTCATTGATGACGATGGTATTATACGAGTTGGTGGTCGATTGGTTAATTCTAATTTATCAATTGATGTCAAACACCCTATTTTGCTTCCTAAGAGCCATGCATTCACTGAAATGATATTTTTGTACTTTCATTTGAGAAATTACCATGTTGGGCCTCAAACTTTGTTGTATGCTATTCGCCAGGAATACTGGCCTTTGGGTGGGCGTGATGTTGCTAGAAAAACTGTCCACAACTGTGTAACATGTTTTAAGGCTAAACCAAAGGAGACGAGTCAAATTATGGCACCTTTACCTAAAGAGAGAGTAACCATCAATCCTCCTTTTTTCAAAACTGGTTTAGATTGTTGTGGCCCGTTCTTGATAAAGTATAAAAACCAGAGGAAAGGTGTATATCATAAAATTTATGTTTGTGTATTTGTTTGCTTTGTTACTAAGGCAGTACATTTTGAGATCATCACCGAGTTATCTGCTGAAGCTATGATTGCATGTTTAAAAAGATTTTTTGCACGCCGAGGTTTATCATCTTACCTTTTTTCTGACAATGCCACTAATTTCCGAGGTGCTTATTCGGAAATAAAGAAGTTATTTGCTTTGTTTAAAAGTATGAATGTAATTGATTACTTGTGTTCTGAGGGTGTCTTGGAGCTTTATCCCTCCTCTGTCTCCTAATTTTGGAGGTCTTTGGGAGGTTGGGGTAAAGTCCTTTAAACACCATTTTAAAAGAGTTGTTGGTGAGCACAAACTCACCTTTGAAGAGTTTTTGACCGTAAGCAATCAAATTGAAGCTATTTTAAATAGACCACCCCTATTTAAAATATCCCCGTCCCCTCACCCCACTTTCATCCGATCCAAATGATTACAATGTCTTAACGCCAGGTCATTTTTTGATCGGCAGACCTCTTAACTCTTTGCCTGAGAAGGATATATCATCTGTCGAAAACAATAGACTTGGTAAATGGCAATTGCTAACAAAATTTATTCAAATTGTTTGGAAGAGGTGGTCCAGAGATTATTTAAATAACTTACAACAACGGTCTAAATGGCATTGTATTAAAACTGAAATTAAACCAGGTATGATTGTATTGTTAAAAGAAGAGAAATTACCTTTATGTACTTGGTCAATTGGTAGAATTAGCAGTGTGATTCCGGGAAAGGATGGCAAAATTAGAGTTATTTATGCAAAAACGCCTAAGGGCACTTTTAAAAGAAGTATTTCAAATGTATGCATTTTGCCAATCTCGGATAATTTGGTGTAAAAGAAAATTGTTGCTAAGTTTATAAGTGTGTTTGTATTTACATTTTAGATATCATTTATGATTTTGAGAGTACATGTTAGATTTTAATGTATCTGTAAGTGTCAAAATTGAGTTTTATTATGAAATTTACTTGAAACCTTGAGGTTTCAAGGTGGGGAGTATGTGTACGCCGCGAGATGGCGCCCTTTGTAAGGGTTGTTGCCCTTTGTAAGGGTTGTTGCCCTTTGTAAGGGTTGTTTAAGATGTTAAGCGTCAGTGCGTTGGAGGATTTGTGAGAAGGATGAATATCATCCGCTCAATACATACTGTTGATTTTTTTACCATTGAGTTTTATTCATTGAAGTCCTCCCGAACACCCACCATCCACTACCATAAATGTATTGGTGCCAAATGTCACATTGCTGGAGGCTGGAGTAAAAGCTGAGTACATGGAAGATTTTGTTCCCTTTCGCATCCCTTCTGAGAACAAAGACATCGGGAAGGGCGCAATTTTATATTTTAAGTATTTCTCCAACTCATCGTCCGACTGTTTCATGATGGAAAAGTGTCAGCAGATCGATTTCTATTCTCTCGTTGGCTACTTTTACAGTGCTCTGACGGATGCTAGAGTGACCACTTTGTCCTTACGTTTAAATCCGACACATCCGACAACTCCACTGTTGATGGAAATTATTTTATCAGTCTCGGGAAAAGGATGCTGATGTGCAAACCAATTTCTCAGTTTTGCCACGTCTGCATCGTCTCTAATAATTCGAGAAGGCCTCATATCCACATGCTGCACAACTGTGGAAGAGTTGAGACCACAAAAACTCTCAACTTCATCGCAAATGTACTGTAAAAAATTCATTCACATAGTCCACAGTGCAAGCACACTATCTGTGATCCCACGCTCATGAATCAGACGACCAAAACTTTTCACAGATTTCATTAGGGTTTGTGTTCGATAGTTACATCGGACCAAATTCCCGACCAGAACTTATCGCAACGCGAATGGTGAAATATCCTTTTGTAGTAAATTTGTAGAACTCAGTTGGGTCCATTCGTTCTTCGAGGCTTAACATATCCTGCAAGTAGAGGTTTGCTCTCTTTGCATAAAGAAAGTGACCTGCAGCATGAAAGAAGGGCAGCATTCTGACCAAATTCCAGGTCTATTATGCTTTTTTACAATATCGGCTTTGTACTCTTTAGTAAGCATACCAACACATTTCTCGTGTCTTCCAACAATTAGTACTTTGTTCGTTTGTACCGAATAATGATAGAAAACATTGCACAGTAAATGTAATTAATTTATTTAAAGAAGTTCTAGCGAAACCGTATGCGAGATTTTACAAAAATTATCACACTTTCACTGCTCTGTAGTTCGATAACTATAGTACGTGGAAAAAAATCATAAATACAAAGGTTGTAGCAAATATTGTCAGATATTGGAACAGATATTGAGCAAAAACTGAAAAAAGTCCGAAAATTTTGACGTTTCATCAATATAACTCTGCTTGCACAAGGCTTTCGTTTCCGCAAACTTCGTTTTTACTAGTGGCATTCGTCCCTAAAACATGTCCAAAAATTATGGAAACTCGACCTTTTGCAAGGAAACCCATTTTTTTGGTACATATTGACTTGGACTATAAAGTTACAGTAAAAAAATAAATTAAAATATATTTAGCAGATTATTAGAATATTAGGAGCATCTTGCACGTGCGCAAATAAACAAATAAATCGCAACACGTCTCTGCAGACGATCTCAGCCATTTTGTACCGTTACCATCACACTTTAGAATAAAACAATGCTAGGTCAGAAGAGGGAAGTTTACACACAGAAAAATCTCCACCCCGAATCATTGGAAAAGAAAAGAAGTAATAACAAAACAAAAACCGACTTTTTCGAAAATAAAAAAAAAATCCAGAGAAACGAGGAAAACAGTGGCCGCAGATGTTGCCCAAGAGGAGATTACGAGATGAAAGGGGAATAGAGACACACGGCATTAAGCGAGTCGAATGATTGATGGAAACGACGATAGGCTAGGCTAAGAAAAGTCCTGAATGTCACTCACGTGCGCTGCCAGATGCCAAACGGCCGGATGTAATTTCATTGACTGGAACTTGGATGATGGAGTAGACGCAGTAGAACACAACTCCGGCTGCGAAAGCCAGCACCAGGCATCTGGAATTAAAAGCACATTAAGTCAATGTTGATTTTTGTAATTGTCCATAATTTAATGAGATAGCCCCGACGGCATCGGTGGAATTTATGACAGGCTCGCATAACGCTCGCTTTATTGAGCTCGGGCTTATAGTCAGTCTTTTCATTCGAATGTCTTTATTAATTATCGAGGCGGTAAAATCTTTCGTTGTTTTGGGGTGGGGACATTTTTTTTTGTGATAAAGTGATTAAAAAGATGCTGTAATAACATTCAGCTACTATTCATTTCTCTTTTCCAGATAGTTTAATAACGTAGGGTTTCATCGGTTTGGTAATGAAGAGATATTGCATTCCTTTTGGAGCTTGGGATAAAAATAGTTTATGTTGAGATGCATCTTAATTATTTTTTTAAGATAAAAGAATTGATGAAGTGAGGAGGGAGATGGATAGATTCTGAACTAATTAAAATGAACAAAGAGACTATTCAAAATCATCATAGAAATGACAGACTATTCAGAATTATTTTGTGGTCAACGAACTTTGAGTCAAAAAGAATAACAAATTAATTTCACTTTTGAAGTAATCGAGATATTTATAAGATTTACAAATTAAAGCATTTATCAATTTTCTCTTTTCCACATATCGTCAGTTTTGCGGGTGAAATACGCTTGAATATCGGATTTTTGTGTGTGTGTGTGTTAGCTGCTTGCTGGAAAAAAGAATTTTGCCGTAACTACTGTCAATAAGTTTTCTCCGTCTTTTCGGATCTGATAATATTTTTCATTCGCCAAAAATCAATTTGTATTTTTGTGCTGCAAGGATGGTTGGTTGGGTTTTTATGTCATTCATTTCCCTTCGGGGTTCCTCCCGAACCGTCGCCACTAGGCCATTATAATTCTCCAGTGCGATGTTAATTGACTACCTACCTTACTGGCGCAGAAGAGAGAAATGCACCAAAGGAGGAATCGAACCTGCACCGCCTGCAACTCGCGGTTACTAGAGCAGAAGGGGAATCCACTGAGACACGGTGATTCCTTAATGCATTTAGGGGCAGCGGTGGCCCGGTTGGAAGAGTAACGGACTAGTAACCGGAGGGTTGCGAGCTCGAATCCAGCCAAAATACCGTCGTGTAGAAATGGGCTGGTGCACGTTAAATCTGTCGTGGCCTCAAATGTACTCACGTTGGCGTGGTGTGGAAGTTTGGAGAGTGGGTTGCCAGCTCAGGTGTTGTCTCGTCATCGGTTCAAAATTACGCGGTGTTGTCCTCGGATCTTTCCCTTTGGGATTGATCCCGGACCGTCACCAATAGCCCGTTGTGTTGCTCCAGTGTGACGTTAATTAAAATACCTACCTACCTTAATGCATTTAGAATCACGTTGGCGTGGTGTGGAAGTTTGGGGGGGGGGAATTTCAATTAACGTCACACTGGAGCAACACAATGGGCTATTATGGAAGTTTGGAGAGTGGGGTGCCAGCTCAGTGTTGCCTCGTCATCTGACCATGATTCGAAATAATGTGGTGTTGTCCTCGGATCTTTCTATTTAGGATTGATCCCGGACCGTCACCAATAGCCCGTTGTGTTGTTCCAGTGCGACGTTAATTAAAAATACCTACCTACCTTATTGCATTTAGAAATTTAGCACAGCCAAAAGTGCAGAATATTCCAATTTTCCTATTGTTAAAACATTCGTAGGTAGGTATTTTAATTAACGTCACACTGGAGCAACACAACGGGCTATTGGTGACGGTCCGGGATCAATCCCAAATAGAAAGATCCACGGTCAGATGACGATTAAAATATTGGAGTTGGGGGGGGGGGGGTATTTCAATTAACGTCACACTAGAGCAAATATTGGAGTTAATTCCTTTCGAATGTCTAAAATAAATATGCTCCTTAGTGATAAAAAGATGAAAACCTTAGTCATCGCCTAGACGAGGCGAAACATCCACCATCATCAGAACAATTAAGCCACGAGAGGTTATTGTTATTGTTATTGTTATTGTTATTTCAATTAACGTCACACTGGAGCAACACAACGGGCTATTAGCCACGAGAGGAAAACGCGAGTTTAAATATTGTCATTTTAGAATAGTGTTACTACTATAGCTTTTTTAACTAAGCTCCACGCAGCGTGTAAAGGCGGTGAAGCATTAGTGGGTTCGACAACGTAAAAATAGATGACTCCTCCCTGGGTGTATTTCTCTCTTCTGTGTCAGTAAAACTTTCCTCGTGTATGTATGTCCATTACTTGACGTTGTCTTGTGTTTGGCGTAGCTTGAACAAAATATGATCCTAGCACCCCCATAAAACTATAAAAAAACCCAACCAACTTAACGTTGTTGGGCGATGGCGAATTTGTTCATTTCTTTGTTTTTGACAGCCCAGTTGGAATAGTAACCGGATTAGCAACCGGAGGGTTGCGAGTTCGAAACTCGATCCAACCAAAGACCTTCGTGAACAAGCGGACTGTGCACGTTAAATCTGCCCTGGTCTCAAATATCATCACGTTGGCGTGGTGTGAAAGTTTGGAGAGTGGGGTGCCAGCTACGGTGTTGGACCTCGTCATCTGAACGTGGCTCAAAGTTACGAGGTGTTGAAATCGGATATTTCTCTTCGGGACTAATCCCGGACCATCGCCTTTGCGTGGTGTGGAAGTTTGGAGAGTGGGGTGCCAGCTGCGGTGTTGACTCGTCATCTAACCGTGATTCAAAATTACGTGGTGTTGTTCTCGGACCTTTCTCTTCGGGATTCCAGACCCAGACCCACCTCCTCCCAACTCACCAGGAGGTTTACCACTTCGGGATTGATCCCGGACCGCCGTCAATAGCCTGTTGTGTAGCTCTAGTGCGACGTTAATCAATTACCATTACACCCGGACCATCGCCAGTAGCCCTTTATGTTGCTCCATTGCGACGCAAATTCAACTACCTACCCATACTGTTAGAAAGAAGGGGGGTATTTCAATTAACGTCACACTGGAGCAACACAACGGGCTATTGGTGACGTTCCGGGATCAATTCCAAAGGGAAAGATCCGAGGACAACACCACGTAATTTTGAACCACGGTCGGATGACGAGGCAACACCTGAGCTGGCACCCCACTCTCCAAACTTCCACACCACGCCAACGTGAGGACATTTGAGGCCACGACAGATTTAACGTGCACCAGCCCCCTTTGTACACGACGTTAGAAAGAAGGAAAAACCGGTTCATCGGTTGAAATGTGCGCCAAACAAGCGAAAGCAATTCAGTAAAGTTTGACATAAAGTGAGGACTAGATCCCAAAACTCTTATCAAGAACAAAATTTATAAGATTTACGTTCGCTAATTTGGAACCCTGGTCAATGGAGTGCATTGGAAATCTTCGATATCATGTAAGGTAGGTCATTAAGTATACAGCTCATACCACAAGATCCTGCGTCCACAAATAGGTTCTCAAAAGTGTTTTAGTTTTCTGTCTCGCTGCTGTTTGTTTTCAGCAAAAGAAATGTTGCGTTGTTTTCAGATCCACGTGGCCTTTGCTGGAAAAACCCACGAATTCCTGGTCCGTATGTCATGTCGCAAAGATAACTTCCTGCTTGGAGTCAAGGCAGTTGGAATTTTCCTTTTGGAAGCGCTCCAGACTTCGAGGAGGATAAAAAGTCACACCACACCTGTCGCAGCCTTTGTTCGGCACGCTTGTTTTATGTCATTGAACTAATAGTGGAATTGCTCAGAGTATATAATCGCTTCTCAGGAAGTTGAGGAATGAATGCTTTTGAAAAAGTATTAACAGTAGAAGAAAGCGGTGATGATGCATGCTACCTTTTAATTTCGTTTCTAACGATATATATTTTCAAAATAATATAATTTCATACAAGTCTATTTTTAATTGAAACTAATGAATAAGGCCGAATAAGTTACATGTTGGAAATTTTACTTACTTTTTCCTGGATTTTTTAAAAAGAAAAACCCTTTCGAAACTGAAACTATATTTCGTATCTAAGAAATAAATCAATGCATAAAATTTATTTGGTTGGTTTTGGGGTTTTGTGGCTCAAGGGCCATATTTGGCCATGCTGCGCCAGGCACAAGACATGCAATATCAAGTAATAGACATACACACAGACAATAAAAGTTTTACTGACACAGAAGAGAGAAATAAACCCAGGGAGGAATGCACCTGGCAGGAATCGAACCTGCGCCGCCTACAACTCGAAGGTTGCTAGCGCAGTGGACATATTCACTGAGCCACACGGCCACCAAATTCATTTGGAAATCCTCGTCGATGATAGGTAGGTGGGTATTTAATTAACGTCGCACTGGAGCAACACCACAGGCTATTGGTGAAGAGGAGCGGTCTGGGAGCAAACCGGAAGGGAAAGATACGAGGACAACACCACGTAATTTTGAATCACAATCAGATGACGAGAGGTTGGTCGAAGACACAAACCATAGTTTTGTCGTGAATACTCGGGGCTGATGTTGGATTGTGCTAATAATTTACAGATTGAACGATTGCAGTTTGATATTAACATTGAGGGATTAAGGAGTTGTGATTGCAACGTAGTTCGGTAGCTATCGAATGACATCACTTGCGCAATCCAAAGTTACACTGGCCCAAAACTTACCCATCACCGTAGAATTTTGACATATTGCGGAACCCCTCCCCGCGCTCAATGCGCATGCGCCCTTGATCCGGTGATCATGTCAAGTATAGATATCCTTTGCCTACGCGATGCTATATTTATCTCCTGGATGTTTATTCTAGTTCTGAAATCATAAGAAAAAACAGTTGTAGCTCCTTTCGTAACTCTCGAATTTTCATGCATAATTCCAGTGCTGTTCCTGTCTTTAATGGGGTGCGGTAGCCCGGTTGGAAAAGTAACGGACTAGCAACCGGAGGGTTGCAAGTTCGAATCCAACCAAAGGCCGTCGTGTACAAATGGAGCTGGTGCACGTTAAATCCGTCGAGGCCTCAAATGTCCTCACGTTGGTGTGGTGTGGAAGTTTGGCGAGTGGGGTGCCAAGCTCAGGTATTGCCTCGTCATCTGACCGTGGTTCAAAATTACGTGGTATTGTCCTCGGTTCTTTCCCTTTGGGATTGATCCCGGACCGTCACCAACAAGCCGTTGTGTTGCTCCAGTGCGACGTTAGTTAAAATACCTACCTACTGATTTTTAAGACGTATTCACGTAAAAATGGAAATGAAACAGAATTCCGGAATGGTGGTGAAGGAAATTTTTACGTTAACGGTCAAAAAACAATTTCTGCTCGGGGAAATTTAAAAAGTATGAGAAATTTAAACATAATTATTTTTTGTGTGGAAAAACCTGATTATGAATGACAAAATACTGAGTGATTACTGACCAATTCGTCTAATTACAATTTGTATTCAGATTACTAGGTCAAAAAAAGTTCAACACCCAATTTCAATGTTATAATAACCAGGTATGCAAATAACAAAATAATTATTGTTAGCAATCGGGGCCGTGATGCATAAAACCTCGACTAATTTTGTCCCATTTCCCAGTAAGAATGGATAAAATCTGTCTCGCCCACTCTGATGTATTTTGATAGTCATATAATTGAATTCAAAGTCTTGGAGATCGAAAAAAATGAGACAGACGCAACTTCCTCATTTTCAGTTACTTTATTCAAACTTGTGGCAAGTCTCATGAAATAAAAAACGCATAAAGTGTTTGAACCGCCAAGGACGGTCTAAATGAAATGCAAACACAAACGCGGCGCCACCAATTTTAGCCGTTTTTGCTTACTAATGGTTCAGATTCGTTTGCATATGGAAAACATCACAGATCAGAGAGAGGAATTATCATTTTTGCAGATGACAAGGCCTCTTCATAAATTGTCTGAATCAAGCACGAGTTCAGAAAAAAAAATTGTGAAATGTCTCCCCTCTTCCGGATCTCTATCGTCATCTGACCGTGGTTCAAAATTAAGAGGTATTGTCATAGAGGAAATGTAAAAGTGGAGTGAGCAATGGTAACCTTTTTATGTGCCGAGGATCATGTGACCAAAACTAGTAGTAACGTGACCCTTACTGCTTTCATCTTCTGGATGGAGTCTAACATTCATGATCTGATTGGTCCACGGGACGGGAGAAGACGCCCATCCATTGATTCATCATCTGATAGTAGTAGACTTTGGCGATTTAACCACTTTTGGATCAATATCAGACGCCTTGTAATTTTGAACCACGGTCAGATGACGGGCTGCGATTTCAGTAATATGCTTTTAAAACATCTCGCTATGGAAAAAAAACTAAAACTGATAACCGGTATTGAGACTTTCAGTCGGTAATTTACCGGTAATGAGAATGTAGGTACTTCGCAAACCCGGTCATTATCATGTAGAAACTCTAAAAGGTCTTTGTTCACGCTTTTCTCTCCATGGTTTCCCAATGGGGCCGCGGTGGACCGGTTGGAAGAGTAATAGATTAGCAACCGGAGGGTTGCGAGTTCGAATCCAACCAAACACCATCGTGTACAAAGGGGGCTGGTGCACGTTTAATCTGTCGTGGCCTGAAATGTCCTCACGTTGGCATGGTGTGGAAGTTTGGAGAGTGGGGTGCCAGCTCAGGTGTTGCCTCGTCATCTGACCGTGGTTCAAAATTACGTGGTGTTGTCCTCGATCTTTCCCTTTGGGATTGATCCCGGACCGTCACCAATACCCCGTTGTGTTGCTCCAATGTGACCTTATTTAAAATACCTACACACAAACATCAAGTAATAGACACACACACAATGAAAGTTTCACACAGAAGTGAGAAATACACCCAGGGAGGAATACACAGCACTTAACTGGTAATAAGAATTAACATCATTAAGAGTATATATATAGAAAATGTAAACAAAATGACGTCGTTTTATGTTTTCGACTAATTTATTTCATTTGAACGTATGGAAATGTGCATATCGATTCTTATATAAGTGTATTCATTATAAGTGTATTTAAATAAGTTTTGGAAAGGGAGTACCGACCATGCCATCAATAGATATTATCATTAAAAAAACTTCAACGCAGACGCTATGCATGGGTTTGTTAGTTGAATCTTGGTTGGTTTATTGGGGTTTTATGACTCAAGAGCCATATTTGGCCATGCTGCGCCAGATACAAGACATACAATATCAAGTAATAGACACACAATGAAAGTTTTACTGACACAGAAGAGAGAAATACACCGAGGGTGGAATGCACCTGGCAGGAATCGAACCTGCGCCGCTTACAACTCGAGGGTTGCTAGCGCAGTGGACATGCCCACTGAGCCACAGCGGCCCCTACAGGTAATGAGAATGTCTGTAGTTCCCAAACCCGGCCATCGTCATATACAAACTCTAAAAGGTCTTTATTCACGCTTTTCTCCCCATGGTCATAACCACTCCAGCACATTAATAAGAGACACACGTGGTATAACTCAAAAGTGTCGGTGGGGGTTGCTGGCGAATGAAGACATATTTCAACTCGCCTCGTGCCAATGTCTCACTCCACGTCCGATTTTTTTTTCCGGGAGCATTCAAGAAGTTGAAGTCAGAAAGGGTGTGCATATAGCAGCTTCGCATTACTTACAACTTATTCCACCCACATGTCATATCCTGTTGTTAGCCAACGTGGACTTTAGGGCTGGGCTTCCCGCAGCAGGGGGCTCCAGAAACTGAATCGGAAAAAAATATCTTTCCTTTGTGGGCACGCTTTTTTCCCTCCACACCCCGGTTAGAATGGTTGTGTGTAAAGTTGGCTGCAGATTTTTTTTTGGATACGGACGCCGTATTGTTGTGACATCTTCTTTATACGGTTTTCCTTGTAGGATTTGTGTGAGATACGAGCGGTGAGATAAGAATCAGTTGCGGAGCTGGATTGCTTCCTTCAGTTTTTGCTGGGAGGACATTGATGCTGGTGAGGCAATGTACGAATTTTGTCAAAGACAAAGAACAATATTACGTTAAATAAGAGCAGTGAACAGGCCCTCACGAGAGAGGCCTAATTAGCAGCCGAAAGCTTGCGAGTTCGAAACTCGGAGAGCGTCGTGTACGTGGGGGCTGGTTCACATTAAATCAGACGTGACCTCAAATGTCCTCATGTGGGTGTAGTGTGAAAGTTTGGAGAGTGGAGTGCCAGCTCAGGTGTTAACATTGTCATCGTGGTGAGAAATCGTTGATGACGTCGTCGTGGTTCAAAATTACTAGGCACTGTCCTTGGATCTTTTCGGAGTCATCCAGTATCGTCAACAATAGCCCGTTGTGTTTCTCCAGAGCGACGTTAATTAACTACCCACCTACCTTCAGATTTTGCTGAGTCGAGGGAGAGGAAGACGATGACGCTTAGGATACATTGAAACATTTTGTCAAAAGGGAATAACAATATTATTACTTTAAATGGTGTGGTGAGCAAGTTCTAGCGAGAGAGGCCATTTTATCTTTGAAATCTCCCAAAAAGTTTAAGATAAAGAATATAAAATGTGAAACAAAACAAAAATTAAGGTAGGTAGGCGTCCGATTTACGTCACACTGTAGCAACACTACGGGCTGTTGGCGACGCTCTGGGATCAATCGCGATGGGAAAGATCCGAGGACAACACCTCGGTCAACATTTGAACTGGCAACCCAATCGCAACATTTCCACATACCGCCGACTTGAGGACATTTGACGTCAGGGCAGATTTTAACATGCACCAGCCACGTATACGACGTTTGGTTGGATCGATTTTCGAAGTCGCAACCCTCAAGTTGCAAATCCGCGACTCTACCAAGTGGGCCCACAAAAAAGTATTTCAAAGCGGTAATCCAAGAACGTGAGGTCCGAACGGATGCCAAGACTTGGGGGCCAGATACTTTGGGCCTCTTAATAATTTTATAGGCGAGCCAAACCTATATAAAACTATTACCAATAAGTTAACAAATAAGTTTTTGCAACAAAACACCAGGGCACTGTCCTAAGGGCCCGGTCCCCTCAACAATGTATAAATATTACAAATATACAGATGATATAAGTAACAAGCTAAACTTTAGAGGAAAGTTCAAATGCAGAAATGACGTAAAATTTAGAATGATTAGCTTTCTAGGGTTAAAATGAAAGCTGTTAAGTTTATATGCCTGTTCCAGATTATTTTTAAGATATTTGAGCTCCGCGTACTACTCAACTTTATTATTTTCCTGATTGTATCTGAAGACCGAATTTACCGAAAGAAAATTGTCTGTGGTTTGATCTTGGATTGAACTTAACTTTATGGACATACCGCGAAGATTTCAATCGCCTGTTTCCCTGTTTTCTAACCTCCTTTGGACTCTTCTCAGTAACCACAATATGAGGTCATCTGTGTAGGATGTGAAGAGGCATTTTCGCAAGTCGAATTCCAAGAATGAGTCTGCGATGAAAATTTCACGAGTCATGTCTACATGAATCTTTGAGCCCGGTTTTCTATCATGTCCTCAATATATTGCATTGCATGCATACTTACAAATCTTTACAATGTCTGTGTCTGTGTGTGTAACATCACACATGCAGTTTTAATTGATATAATTGGAGCAAATGGCTCCGAAGTAGCCTTAATTCTCCTAGTGGTTGCCTCGATCGGGTATCGTCATTAGAAGAAATTGGATGGTATCTCGTTATTAGAAGGAAACTGACCAGATCTGGAAAATCATCATAAAAAAATTGACAATATCTTGACTACGAGGTATCGCGTCATTAGCAAAATCGGTCAAAACTTGATGGATAAGATATCTCGTCGAAACCACTTGGAGGGTTGATCTCCAGTTGACAAAAGGTAGAGTACACGAGATGGAATTGCCCTTGCTTATTCCATTTTAGTGGGTGGAGTGCAAGTTACTTTATTTTGTGGGGGCTGCAGTAGCCCAGTTGATAGAGTCGCGGATTAGCAACCAGAGGTTTGCGAGTTCGAAAACCAGATCCCCCAATGACCGTCTGGGCCGGTGTTGCACGCTAAATTAACTAAGTAATTATGTCACAAAATGAATCTGACAATCCACGGTGTACACACTTTGATATTCACGAGATAATCTGAGTTGAAGAGTAACATTTATGATAACTTAATAGCAATGCTTAATTAAATAAAACGGATGAATGTAAATATCTATTTTTAGGTTATAAATTTATTTGCTGCCACAAAACACACAATGGTTAGTTAACGTCGCACTGGAGCAACACAGAAGGCTATTGGCGACGGTCCAGAATCAAACCCGAAGTAAACACACAATGACACAATCCGATGTTTTGGCAATAATTTCTGTAATTTCGGCAGTAATCCATAGAAATTGCGTTCCGTAGCTGTTGGTGAGAATGTATTTGTGTTTTGAACCGATGTTACGTTATTTAAATACCAACCCATAAAGAAGTGCTTGTCAACCAAAGGGATTCTGTTACTGTTTCGAGGTCCGCGGTATATATATATATATATATATATATATATATAGCCTAGTTGAAGAGAAGTAGATTAGCAACTGGAGGGTTACGGGATCGAAACCTAATCCAAACAAAGACCGTCGTGTACGTGGGGGCTGGTGCAGCCTAAATCTGTCATGGCCTCAAATATCCTAACATTGGCGTGGTATGAAAGTTTGGAGAGTGGCATGCCAGCTCAGGTGTTGACCTAGTCATCTGACCATGGTTTAAAATTACGAGGTGTTGAACTCGTCATCTGACCATGGTTTACGAGGTGTTGTCCTCGGATCAGTCCCATTAATCCCGGACTGTCGTCAATAGTCCGTTGTGTTGCTCCAGTGCGACGTCAATTCAACTACATACCTTCCTACCAAATACTTTCGCATGATACATATAGGAGTATAACTTAAAATGCAATTTAGTGCCGTTTCGGCAAATGTTTGTCGTTTAATCTAATTGGTTTTGACAATCAACTATCATATACCAATTAGGTAGGTAGGTACTTAATTAATGCCACACTGGAGCAACACAACGGGCTATTGGCGATGGTCCGGGATCGATCCCCGAAGGGAATTATCCGAGGACACCACGTAATTTTGAACCACTATATACCAATTCGAAATTTATTCTTTATAATTGTTATTGGTGAAGTGCTGAAATCGTATTAGGAAAACAAGCCAACTGAAGTCGCTGTCAGACTACGTAAATGAAACACGTATCGTTGTAGGAACAACTACAATCTAAAAATACTTGTTTTTTTCTCGAATCCATAATTTTAACGCCACCTATATTTAGCTTGGCACAAAATGCCGCTCATATTTATACGAAACATGATAAAAATTGGTAAAATTGTGGATTCGAGGAAAAAAACCAGTACTTTTAGATTGTAGTCAGTTTAACAGAAGAAACATAAGTTACAAACACAAGTAATTATAAAAATATAGAATTTTGAATAAAAGTAGAAAATTTGAATCAAGGAACAAATGGGAAATATACCTTGATGATAATCTTGAACTTCTATTCGGCTTGAAGTCTTCGTCTAGCACTGAGCTATATTTCATGTCCGAGGTATCATGTTTCGCTGCCACTTTTCTTGCAAACGAATGGCATTTATCCTTCACGTATTAGATCCTCATATAGTGTCTGGTAAAGTTTTGACTAAAAAAGATTATTCGTTAAATATCGATTACATCCGATCACACATCGATTTTTATTCTAACAGATAGCTAAAGTATAGAAATTAAATTTTCGTTTGAATCTAACAAGCATCAAACAAGCAGTGAATATTCCCACGGCATGTTTCGTAGTAAAAACTGCAAAATGTTTTATTTGAGATGTTTTTTACAGTGAATATGAAAACATCGCCCAATTTTGGAAAATCTTGAACCTTTAACACATTTTTCAAAGATTCTTAAAAACCTTAGTTAAATTAGTTCACATTTAAAGCAGGGATGCATAGACCGCGGGACGCAGGCCAAATGCCGCCCTCCGTTGATTTGCTGGCGGTCCGCCTCACCATGTGTTATTTTAATTTTAACAAGTCACACGAGAAGTAATTTAGGTTAAAACTAGGGCAACTAGGATTAAACTAGGGTTTGAACTTGTTATGAAAGTTGTGTGGTTTCAACCATTAATTTTATAAAATCCCATGGCCTTAATCACCGACGGTTCAAAAAGTTTCTTGATGTCATTGAAAGCGAGTACGGTGACACTTAATTTTTTATTACGCGACTTAGCCACACAGAAGTGAGGTGGCTAAGTCGCGGTCAAACGCGAGCTGTTTCTAAAATTAATTGATGAAATTTTGATGACTGAAAAGACAAACTAAACAAAAAAATTTAGAATCAATGTTGCTCGGCTACTACAAAAATCGAACCCAATATTAAAACAATTGCTAAAGCAATGCAATTGCACGCATCAAATTAAAATCTTTATTTACGTTTTATAATCTTTCTTTGTAACTATGATAAATATATATAAAATAAAAGATAACTTTCATATCTTTTTGGCGGCGCTCCCATAAGTCATAGCGAATCTGTGTGGCCTTTGGTCTTAACAAGTTTGCGCATCACTGATTTATAGCGACCAAATTATCCTTTCAACTTAACAGCACAAACGCAAAAAGGTCACATTGTAAAAAAGGAAGTGATTGCTCGCAATATAACAATGTTTTTAAGATGAAAACAATTTGTTCCCAATGTATCGTTTTTAAAGAGGAAGTGTAATAAGAGAAACTACCATAAACTCGTAAGTGCTGGTGAGTGAGACAGCATATACTTCAACAAAACCATAATGTCACGTAACAATAGTAACTAGAATAAATTTGTGTGCGCGAGTATGTCTGCTTTTTAAATACATCGACCTTCCAATAAGAGACTTCTAAGATCTCGATGAAATTTTCGGTCGATATTTAAATATGCCATTAATGTAATGTAACAGAAGGGAACTTCTCTGAATTTGTGAATGTGAAACAGCTTTCAAACTTAATTTTAATACAAAATTAAGAGTGATGCAGAATTAATGTAAACTTGGAAATCTAGTATCAAGTCTGGGTATAAATTCAATTAATGAAATGCTGAATTTGAAAGAAACATTTTCTTGGTTTTAGTTCAAAGCACAATCATAGAAGGAACTCGATTTTAACAGCAATAATTGTTAATGAATTTGAAAGATTTGCACATAAACTAAAAAAATAATTTAGTTCTGAAGTATGTGTTTTATTAGATTCTTTATCCAGATAGATAGAATTCGTACACATTCACCACAACGTTACGAGGTGTAAGTTAAAACAAAATTTGATCTAACATAGGTTATAGATCAGATCAGAAAATATAAAGCAATTTGTTTTACTTGAGATATTGAAAAACTTGGACAGGTTGACATTTTTGTATATAGTTTTTCAAATGAATTTACGATTGCAAAAATGAAACTTTTCCCCCAATTTTTCCGATGGCATGCATAAGATTTTAAATGAGCGTAGAACGACACTAACCAGAAACATGCGAATTGTAGAAAAAACCGTGGCAAATGTAATTTAACTTTTCTAACCATTTTATTTTATAAACTTTGCAAGATAAATTCTAGAAGCATAAAACCTTGTGAAGTATAGCAACATTCCTGCAGGCGTGCAATATGAATGGAAATACAATAGTTACGCATTTATACAGGGTGAGTCTAAACTGTTTTTACAAAATAAGAGGGGTGATAGTACCCATCCAGACGAGCAATAATTACCGTGGAGCATAGGATCGCATTCCACTCTGAGAGGCAGAAAAGAGTAAAATTAGAATTTCAACATGAACTTACAACAGCTTTGGGAAAGCGAATGAACGATACCAAAAGTTGCACAATCTGATTTATTGATCAGACAAAAACTCACAGCAAGTGCTCAAAGTGGCGGCCACGCGTGTCGTTGCACAGTTCACACCGGCGAAGGAATGACTGGCGCACCCTCTCGAAGACTCCTGGTGTTGTGTTAATTTTGTCTGCGGCAACACCGATTCTCGCTACGAGATCTTCAGCCGAGTCCACAGGCGTCTGATACACTAAAGATTTCATGTGCCCACAGAAGAAAAAGTTCAGTGGGTTGAGGTCCGGTGAGCGAGGAGGCCAAGCCACAGGCCCGCCACGTCCGATCCATCGTGCGGGATATGTGGCATTCAAGAAGTGCTACGTAGGCAGGTAAAAAAGGACGTCAGAGGCGATGACTTGTTCATGCTCGACGCGTTTCGACTTTACTCTTTTCTGCCTCTCAGAGTGGAATGCGACCCTATGTTCCATGGTAATTATTGCTCGTCTGGATGGGTACTATCACCCCTCTTATTTTGTAAAAACAATTTAGACTCACCCTGTATATTTCTTTGAAAGCAATAAGCAACGAATAACCTAAAAAGTATTGACATGTTCTTTTATAAAAATGGAATAAAAAAAAGCAAACAACGAATTAACCCTCATAGTGGTTTACTTTTGCGTCGAAAACAGCCCTGTAGTGGTCAACCTCTGGTGCAAACACCTGTTTGAATCTGTCACCAGTTTTGGGCAAGGGACAATTTGTTTTTCCTATTGGATCTTCATTCCCCTTGGAGCAATAGGGCAGTTTTGTCTCGACGAGGTATCTCGTCATTAGCAAAACTGACCAGATCTAGATGGACGAGATATCTCATCGAAACACTTGCAGGGTTAAAACCAATGTCCCAAAGAAGCTTATATAATACTCAAGGTTAAGACAGCGTCAAATTAAAAACCAATTAAAAAATCCGTCCATCATCAGTCAGTAATCTTCGCCGAAATCTTTGTTCCGAATCCTCACGTGAGAAAATACATGAAAAATGGAAGCAAATTTGAGCCTTCAGACAATTTATTCTCACCTTTTCTTTCTCGTTAGATGATACCCAATCATTAGAGCAATAAAAAAAACTCTCGACCGCGCGAACGCAACCTTCAATTATAGAACGGGAGCGTTATTGTTGCTTCACTTTTCCCATACGACGGAACTCGAAGGTACTCTTGGAGCGGGTGCCAATTTCATCTCGCTGAAGGCTGGCTTTCGTTTCTAACTGCTTCGGAATGAAAGAGTTAATTTGTTTTTGCATCATGGTTTGTTTTTTACTCGTGAGGTTTAGAATTAGATGTTATTCCGCTGGGGTTCTTTGGACTTCGGCAAAATTTCTATTGAGACCAGGGGTACCATGTCTTAGGGGTTCCTAATTCCTTGTGCCCCCCAAAAAATTTTAAGGTTGAATCCCCCCACACACTCATGAAGGATGAATATCACAAGAAAAAAGATAGTTTGAATAGTCAAATATGTAGGGTGGTTCCAACTTCACTCATTAGGTTGACACCCTCTCTCTATATATATCAAGAGAAAAGCACGAAGTCGTGATTAGCACCACCTCCCCTTGCACTTCCCAATATTTTTATGATTGCCCCCCCCCCAAAAAAATAAGTAGTAGGCAGTTGAATTTACATCGCACTGGAGCAATACAACGGGCTATTGGCGAAGGTCCAGGATAAATACTTATGGGAAAGATAGAAGGACAACACCTCGTAATTTTGTACTGCGGTCAGATGACGAGGTCAACACCAACCCCAATATTTTCATGATTGCACCCCCCCCCCTAAAAAAAAATCTGAAGCGGTAGATAGGTAATTGTATTTACGTCACACTGGAGCAACACAACGGACTATTAGCGAAGGTCCGGAATCAATCCCAGAAAGATCCGAGGACAACACCTCGTAGTTTTGTACCATGGTCCGATGACGAGGTCAAAACCTGGGCTGGCACCTCAGTCTCCAAACTTCCACACCACACCAAGGTGAGTGAAACTTAAGGGATAAATATTACAAATATGCCTATAATATTGATAATAATAATGCTGATAAGTAACATGTTTTATTTCTGTTTCAAGACTACAGTTGGTTACAATTTTATTAGAGCTACGTAAAGAAATTAACGATTTTGCACTTCAACCAGTTGTTACTGAAAAGAAAATCTGGTTGCATTGAATTATTTTTATTTTTATGACATGATTATGTTAACAGTTTTTAAATAGATAGTTGGCAACACTTGGTTTCACAACCTGTCAGTTGAACCTGGAGTTGCACAACCTGGAGTAGCCAACATCCATTTTCACCCCAATCTCAGAAAATACCCTATTTTTGAAACTTTGGCTCTTATAATTTGATCGCCCACTGCACTCATCCTTCTGTGAGGTGCACCTACAGTGAATACCTTCACACGTGGACCTCACTGGAAACGAAGTAGTGGATGATTTGGCACAGGCGGTGAACCATTGTCCGTTTGACGTTTCTTGAGCTTTACTCTATTAGAAAAAATTTTGATAAGAAGGCGTGGATCGTTCCCCCGGTACACTCTTGATATCGTGGGGATCGTCCAAGAAGATCTCTTGCTCTCAATTGCGATAGACCTATTCAGACAGCGCTCTCCCGCTTTTTCAGTGGCCATCTGAGGAGTCTCGCATTTTGCTGTGGTCGCACGATTCATCCTGCTTGCCTTAAATGCCAGTCTGACCAGGCCTCCCCAGCACACATTCTCGAGTGCCTGGAATTGTCCAGAGACGACCTGTTTCCTGAATCTGTTTTGGTGTATGACTTTGTGCGGGTGAATGGACTTGTGGATTTGGTCTAGCTGGAGCTAGACGTGAACATTGGGCTACCAGACAGAGACTTATGACGAAAAGGATGGGGTCTGTTCTAGGATAAATGTATTTATTTCCTTAGTTATCTCTTTTTATCCCTATTTTAAATGGGTTCAATAGTTATCGTTAAAATTGTTTAAAATATTAGTCAAAATGATAGCAAAAGAGCTTCATAAAACTACTAATAAATATATTAATAAAAATAGTCAATAGCCATTTCAACGGTCAACACGTCCATCATATCAGGTTTATAACAAAAGCTGACTTTTGTATTTATATATTTTTGCGTTATATTTTTCAAGGAAAATTACGTACCATAACATTTCATTAATGTGTCACAAGTATCACAAAGCGATAGATAACATCAAGAAGGTATTCATATGTTATTCAAGATTAATGGTTATTTCAATAATGCATTCATGGATTGCAAGACCTTCTAGTAGATTTGAAGCCTACTATTAGTTTTTCACTAGTTTTGTTGTAAGTCAATTATAGTTAGGTGTCAAGGCTACCTTTTGAAACCTCAAGGAAACTTCTGCACACACACCACGAGCCAAGGACGCGGATTATATTAACCTTAAAATGGAAACATTGAAACCAAGTATCGCGTGTGAAATCAATTATGCATCATTCTATTTGAAATGATCAGTTAATAAAAATCACAAGCGATGCATGAAGTATTCTGAGAAGATATTTACATCAAATCGATATGACGATTTTGAATATTTTTCTTATTTGCATCTTTAAATCAAATTTCGAATTAATTTTTGTAGTAAAAAAATATATATATATTCTATTTAAACAAAGACCAAAGAAAATAAATCTTATTTTAACATGTTAAAGTACTAGTGTTAACATTTAATTGTAATTGTACTAAGGATTTAAATATGGGAAATACAATATATTCTTATTTCTCTTCATGATTCACAACTCCTAGGTGCCCCTAGTCTCTCCTCCTGTTTTATAGTTTGGACCAGGCCCCATGCAACTAGAGGGATTACCACTTCAAACACGAGTGCAAATTTTTGGATAGAATGAAAGATATCTATCACATCAATGCGACTTCGTTTGGGAGTTGATAAAGATAGAAAGTTCCTATACTTTACATTGATAGTTGGTATAGAAATGAAAATATATTCGAGGAGATAAAAATGGAGGTGGATTGTAACAACGTCCACCGAATTTTTAGTCTTCTTAGAGATCCATTAATTGCAAATGAGAATTAACTATTAAAGTCTATTTCAATTGTTTGAACGTCCACGATAGTAACGACGCAATGAGTTACGACTCAAAAGAAAATAATAACAAACTAGTAAACCCGTGCGAAACTTTCGCACATTCAACCTTAAAAAAATTATTGTCTTTTGTTAGATTGTTGAAATTAAATACTCAGCGAAGTGTATACACAAAATAACAAAGAGAGTTTATTGATTTGAACGTATTTACAATTTACAATACCTCTTTGTATACAATATTTGATGTCAGAATGCAATCGTCTTGAATTTTTTGTCATTTTCGGTAACTGATACAAAAATATTGTTAGATTTAGTGACTTGAAAAGGCTACAGAGTTGTCCATGAGTAAATACAGCATTTGGCAAGTATAATCCAGCTCTTTGAAGCGTTTGTCCCTGAGACTTATTGATAGTCATTGCAAAGACAACTCTGAGTATGCTATGTGAGAAGTCGGTAAAAAATCCTATCCACTGATACCGTATTCATCGCTGTAGGCTTTGTATTAGTTGAGAAAAAGGGATGTTGACAACAGAAATAATATATATAATGACTTTTATGATCTTGGAAACTATTGTAAAAGTGAGTGTTTAATGCTTAAAAACTAATTATTTTGAGTTGTCTTATATAAGGGATGGTAAACGAACGTTCATATAAATTAGAGATTCAAAGTTAAATATTCATCGTGTGTAGGTGTGGTGCGTGCGTGGTATCGTCGGCTCAAAGTAACTTACTGACTCTTTTTCAGACATTAACCCTCTTAGCGGTTTCGAAGAGATATCTCGTTCATCAATTTTGCTAATGACGACATATACTATCGTCATCAAGATATTGTGGACTTTTTACGATGAAAAGATCAAGATCTGGACAGTTTTCTTCTAATGACGAGATATATCGTCCATCAAGATCTGGTCAGTTTTGATCTAATCTAATGAATGACGACATACTACCACAGAGACAACCACCAGGAGGGTTAAATGCTTATTTTCATTATGTACTGCTGGGCAGTAAAAATAATGTTTTCGTAAGTTAATATTTTCTGATCTAAGCCGATGAATGTATAAGCAAATCTTTTCTGCAGTTTGTAAAGTAAAGTTAATTTCGTCGGTTACAAGTGAAACACACAAAGCCAAACAATATAATTCTGAGAAAACGAAGGGGAACTACTCACCAAGTGTGTTTCTCACGAAGAAATCCCATGCAAATAAAAAAATGTCAGTGAACACTTAAGCAGTCTAAAGATCATCGTATTTTGGTCTAGAAAAGCTGAAAATCTCACATCTTGAAAATATTGACTTGGTGTGTTTCACTTGTAAGGCGACGTTAATAACCCTTACTAAAGAACAAAATTCGAAAAGCTAATCTACAATTATCGTATCCGTAGGATGCACCGGTGCCTCTGCATAAAATATACTTCAAAACAATATACCTCAATTAATCTTGCGAAGTATATGTATTTCAAAAGAAAATATCAAACAATACTTATGTACTGAATAAAACATTGTCTGGACATTAGATGAGGAATTATAGAATACAAATTCATCTTAGTCCGATGCTTAGAGGAATTTATATCGAAAGAAGAAAATTTGTCAACAATTTTATATTCATCTCATAGCTTTAAAAGTGTGCTTGCATCGATGATAACATTGTTAGTATTTCACTTGTAAGCTGACGATGTTTTCAATGGCCAAAAAGTGCTCGTAATGCTGTAACCCTCCCAGTGGTTTCGACGAGATATCTCGTCCAAGGTCTGATCAATTTTGTTAATGACGAGATACCTCGTCGAGACAAAACTGCCTTATTATTCCAAGGTGAATGAAGATTCAAGTAGGAAAAAGAAATTGACCCTTGCCTAGAACTGATGACAATTTGAAATAGATTTTTGCATTAGAAGCTGGCCATTACACACAGGGCAGTTTTCGACTCAAAGACAAACCACCAGGACGGTGATCTAATTTTTAAACCGGGGATACACGTAATGGTCATCCACCACGGGGTGATTTATAAAAGATTATTGACTAAGATAAATAAAAATCGCTAAATTTACGCGAGGCTATAACATCTCGCATCGCCAAAGGATACTCACGCAGGGTCTGAGTTATTCGCAATGGACACCTCCTCCCAATAAATTACATCCCTCCCGTCCATTATCCTAGGCATAACACCGCCGATTTATGCGGATCCTAATTGTTATTCATCCGAAATCGAGCATCCATAGGCAATGAGAAGCGTGTCGCCCACGGCCACCATCGTGACCGCAAGCAAAAACAACCATAACAGGCGACATAAACTAATAATAACAGGGTTCAGAGGTTCAAAAGAATCCATTTCCCCGCCATCAAATTGCCGGTTCATGTTGAGACGGGACATTTTTTTCCAAGAGTCCGGACCGAGCTTTGCAACTCTGTGGCCAGGGGTCGCGACCTCCGTGCCTGTAATTAGAGCAGAGACGACGTTGCTCAAATTAAGGATACCGTGATGAACTGGCCTCGCGGGGTTATTAAGCGAGATGCGAGGGGAAGATAATGGAAAAGAAGGGTGGGGTTACCTACCGAGAAATCGGGAACTTTTTTCGGCATAACAGCCCTTACTTGAGGTTTCGTTGGTCAGATAACTTTGTTGCGATATCGAGATGAGGATTTTTATATGACAGTTTCAGATTTCAAGATTAGTTCTGAGGCCTCATCAAGTTTCCTTGATCCAGTGGGTTTTTATTGTTGTCATTTTGTTATCTTAATCGAAAGGTTGAACGACTTCTCCAAGTCGAACTTACCCTTTCATCAACTGTAAGATAACCAAAGGACTACTCATAGGAGGAGGGGGTTGATATGTAAATTCCTCGGTTATAATATTTGAAGAACCTTCTTCTCCAAGAGGAGAATAATCGAGAATTTTCTTCTAAAGCATAAAAAATTCCATTTCACATATTTTTCGTCGATGAATGAATACAAAAATGAAAAAATAAAGTCTAAAAATATAATACTTCTCAGGTTTACATTAGGAGCACAGGAAAAGCCGTTAATACTTCAGTTATTTTTGTACTCTGCTCTTTTTAACACTTTTGCTCAAAGCGTGAATTATTTACTTCTTTGATGATCATATGTATACATTTATTTTAGAGTTCACTCAAAGCTTTCATTTTAAACATATCCTCAAGCACAATATCAGTTTAATGTGTTGGACTACACAACTATATGCAGGGTATGTGTTGCTTATATCTCTAGACTTCATCGTGGCAGCAGCATTATCAGTTATATATGAAATGTATCATGGTTTTCAATAAAAACTAACAAAGAAAGTAATTTCTACAAAACACTGCTTTTTATATTCTGAATGATATATAAAATAAGCTTCAGGTTCATTTCTGCAAGCAATAAATTACAATTTCCTGAAACAAGATTTTAAATAGAAAGTTCTCCGAAATCCTTGAAACTCCAAATTTTAACGTTTGGGGGATATTCTCGGTTGTCTGAGAATATTATTATATATTATATATTACAGAATATATTATATAGAATTAATTGTTAGCATATGCTAACAATTAATTCTATAAGTCAGAGAGCGTTGGTGTCATGATACTGAGGTCCCTGGAGTTGATTTAAAAGTTATAAGTCTTTTCGTTGTGTTTATTGATAGGTAGGTAGGTGAATTAACGTCTCACTGGAGCAACACAACTGGCTATTGGCGACGGTCCGGGATCAATTCCGAAGAGAAAGATCGGAGGACAACACCTTGGAAATTTTTGAACCATGGACGAAGTCAACACCTGGACTGACACCCCGCTCTCCAAACTTCTGCACCACGCCATCGTGAGGACATTTGATGTCACGACATATTTAACGTGCACCAGCCCCCACGTACACGACGGTCTATGGTTGGATCTAATCTAGAACTCGCAATCCTCCAGTTGCTAATCCGCGACTCTATAAACTGGACGACAGCGGCCTTAAAAGCTCTTTTGAAGTTACTATAACGTTGAAGTGGTATTAATAATTAAATTACTTCTTTTTAAAAGTTTGTTTTATTATACCCTTTCAACACGATATTGTTTTCTTTTATAAAAATGGGAGGAATTAAATTAAAAGTACCGAGACAAAGCAAAGAGGTAAAAATACCATTGATAATATTGATATTCAATAAGTTCAATCACGAAAGTTTGAAATAC
Organism: Meta bourneti; assembly: GCA_933210815.1. NCBI lineage: Eukaryota > Metazoa > Arthropoda > Arachnida > Araneae > Tetragnathidae > Meta > Meta bourneti. The sequence continues at coordinate 20,642,946 of OW119928.1, forward strand.
TCTGCATCATTACATAATTCACTTTTCATCCGCAACTTCCGTCTTTTTTTATTGTGCGGATCATCATATCACCATCGTCATTATTGTAACCGCACGCTTTGAAATAACGGCTACTTCGTTAAATTCTGAATCGACTTTGAATAATAATCACGCGCCTCAAACCGCAAACCACAAAAATTACTCATCACATTCGTACAAGCAAGTGCGTGCAAAGTTTCCATTGAAGGAAAATTGCACAACATTAATTTTAAAAAATAAGAACGATTTTCCGTATTACTCTTAAAGTTAATCTTAAATAATCGGATTAGAAACGTTTGAAGGACTTTTTGTAAAATTTTCAGTTGGGACTATTTTATTATTACTATCAAAATTACTAGCTGTTGCTCCGATTGAATTGGTTAAACGTTGACTGAAAGTTATCCGATTTATTTCTATGCAGCGGAATTCTACAAATCATGAATTGGATCAATGACTTTTATGGAAAGTTGGTTGAAATACACACATATACCGTCAAGAAATGAATCTATGTATTTAGCAATATTTAGCACAAAATAAATAATTCGTTATAAAACTAGAAAATGGAACATTAATTCTGGCGTTGCCAGACACCAAGTCGCAAAATCACGCTTTTATTGCAGTGGGCGTTTCGCCTGCGCCTTTTGCATTAAATAGATTCGTTTCCTTGCAAAATGTAAGTTATGCAAGATTAAACGTATTTAATCATTTCATATCATTACTCAAATATTTATAAATTATTATTATTTTGGAAAGAAACAAAAAATAAGTTCAAACAAGTTAGAATTTAATTCAAATTCTTTAAATATAACTTTAGGAAATTTTTGTTTTTCCAGAAATACTGGTAAAACAATTTTGTGGAAAAGTTGTTTTTCCAGCAATACTGGTAAATAATTTTGTGGAAAAGTTCTTTTTCCAGCAATACTGGTAAACAATCTGAGTTGCGCACCTCAGTCGTAATAATACTCAATGTTATTCCTATGAGGATTTCAAATTGTTTTTAGATCCCTCTGCACACCTAGGACAAATAAATAGGGAGTTTATATGTAGTCTATGTTACCCTCAGGGTTCTAAAGAATAATTGTACCACATTTGGTGTGGATTGGTCAAACGTTGTACATTTGTATGAAGAACAGACGCCAACTCTGCTTCATATATAGACTATCAGAAATAGCCTGCGATGCTCGGGTTGAATTAGTTAAATGTTGATTCTATTTCATAGAAAAATGCAAGCATAATTTAAGTGTACAGAAAATATTTTTTAACATCGTTTTAACTTTTTCATAGCTTCTACAATTTACTTCGGACGCAAATATGTATACATAATATATCCATCATATAATCCATTTCATATTCATCACACTCTTGTTGTAAGACAAACTACAAAAGCTTTTTCTGAGATGACTTCTTCAGAAATCGATTTTGAGTTTTGGAGTGATTACGAATGCCAATTAAGTTCATTTTCAGTAAAAATGAGGAACTTTTAGCGTAGTCTTGCACTCAGTTTTCCAGGTACCCTAGCACCATGGATTCGATGTTTTCGAATTACATTATCATTGTGAGAGGATGGCAAATTAAACTGTTACGGCATTCGTGGTTAATTTATTTTGAAACACACATTTTTTTCTTGAAAATTCTATTCATCCGCACGTGGAATAACGGAGCTTGTTTAAAACAAATGTCATTAGTGTAGACAGAGCAAACTCGATCGATCATAATTTTCAGCATTGTCTACTCAACGCCCACTTCGGGAAACTATGTTCTATAGCAAGCTTTTTCACTCTTTTGGTCCACACAACTCCCTTTAGTTGAACTTAAATCTTAGCGGTTCCATTGTATTTAGAGAGCCGGGGGTAGCCCGGTAGGAAGAGTAGCGGATTAGTAACCAGAAGGTTGCGAATTTAAAACTCGATCCAAGAAAAGACCGGAGAGTGCGTGTGGGCTGATGCACGTTAAATCTGTCGTGGCCTTAAATGTCCTCATATTAGTATGGTGGGGAAATTTGGAGAGTGGGGCTCCAGCTCCAGTGTTCTCGTGATCTAACTTTGGTTCAAAATGACGAGGTGCTGTCCTCGGCTCCTTTCGTTCGTAATGGATCCCGGACCGTTGCCAATAGCCCGTTGTGTTGCTCCAGTGCGACGTTAATTCAACTACCCCCCGTTTATTTATTGAATTACATTTGAATCAAATTGAATATTTATAGTAATTGCACTTCAATTAATTGTGCCAATTCAATTAATAAGAATTGTAACAAACTAACATCCATTCACAAAAACGGAACAGAAAAAATTATTGCAAATCGCAATTTCTTTCTCAGAGAAAAGCGTTGACAGTTTAACAGCGGCATTTAGTCCAGATTTCGATGAAAACTTCAGAACTCTGACTAAATTTTTTGACATAGTATGGTAATTGCCAATTTTCATTTGTATCTCTTATCACAAAATAGAAATGTGCCATGCCTTTGTCAGATAAAGCCAAACTTTTCAGGATGTCGCCTCAGCTGCTTTCCGCCTCGGCTTATACCGACAGATCTAAACCAAGACATTATTTACACCCTACAACCAAACTCATATGTTTTCAAGATCTGGACATTTTGCTGATGGCGATGTCCCCTGTGCAATGTAGTAGTGGATATATAATAAGTGGATGTATAATTAAAACTTATTTACTTTATAAATTTCTTGTTACATTAACAGAGGCCGTGGCTCTAAAATAATGATTTCGTGAGGAGCTCTTCTATGCGTCCATACAAAATTTGCGCTAAGGCATAAAGTTAAATAGACATATAGCTAGTCGAAAAATTCTTGACACGAACAGTTCTGAATGACAAGAACGCAAATTCTAAAAGTATTTTTTTAAACATTGCCACAATTAGCGTCTAAGGTAGGTATTTAATCAACGTCGCAATGGGCTATTGGCAACAGTCCTGGATCGATCCCGAAGGGAAAAATCGGGAAGACACCAAGTAACTTTGGACCACGAAGTTGATGATGACGAAGTCGAGATCCGAATTGGCACTCCAGTCTCCACGCCAATGTGAGGACATTTGAGGTCACGAGAGATTTAACATGCACCAGCCCCCTTTGTACACGACGGTCTTTGGTTGGATTCGAACTCGCAACCCTCCGGTTGCTGATCCGTTACTCTTCCAACAGGGCTACCGTGGCCCCGGTGTCTAAGGAATAAGAACAAAAATAAATATCTACAAACTATTTATTATGCGCAAGCCAAGACATCAATACTCGCGCGCAAATGAATAATAGGGCATTCGCGCACAAGTAGACGAGATATCTCGTCATCAAGATAATGATGACTTTTTGATGATGACGACATCAAGATCTGGTCGGTCTTCTCGTGACGAGACATCTCGTCCATCAAGATCTGGTCAGTTTTGCTAATGACCACATACTTCGTCGAGACAACACCAGTGGGGTTAATAAAATAATTACACACACAGCAATGCATATGTGATTTATTTTGATTTTATATCCGGAAGTACCTAATATTCGTGAACACAAACAATCCTTGGAAGCAACGACGCTTGATAAAACATCTGCTCTAAATTAAATTATTCTTTAAGACACTAAATTGAAGCTGTCACAATGGACACTTTCCTTTGAGTCACTGTGGGATGTTTTTGGAGGTACGAAGTCTACTTCCCCACTATTCTTCACCAGGGAATTCTAACATGTGACCTATAATTAAATTCCCATTGGCTATGTTTAAACACATTCACTTATAAACAGGTATCCTACACGAGAGGGGCGAAAAACCCAGGAGAGCTGGGGCTCATCCTTCTCATTAGTGATTATTTTTAATTTTCTGGTTTGATAGATATTAATTGATATAAGAATGAGTAATATAATGTGTTCATGTACCCAGTTTTAATTTTTGTTTCTATTTCATTTTAATAAATAGCTTTATAATTACAATTCCAAACTAGATTTTTGTGATACTAACATAGCACACACAGCAACATAAATATCTTGGTGAAGTTCAAAAATCATAGTCTTAGCTACACTTGCATTTTATTATTAGTTAGGATAGTGTTCTGAAGGAGGCACCAAAAAATTATCTTTGAAAAGGGACGTCGAGCGTAATATGTTTGGGAAACTTCTAAATTATCAAAATTATTTTAATGTAAACAAATTGAATTAATTTCCATTTTTCAGAGTAGGCATTCCCGAAGATTGAACATTGCTTCATAAACAGCAAAATACCGAATAGCCATAGGCGGGCGCAAATTTTTTTTTCAGTTATTGCTCAGGGAAAATAATGTATTATCATTTCACTTGATTAGGAGCGATCATTGAACAAGAGCGTTTTTATAACAGTTTGCAAGCACAATTCGGTCTCTGCTTCAGTCGTCCACCCGCCTTTAAGTCTAATCCAGAAACATTTCCTTCTCGTAAATGGTATCAAGCAAATATGGGAGAAAGTCGCCGGAATTGTAATACCTGAGTGAATGAAAATGGCTCAGTAAATAAAAACGTGAAAAGTGCTTTGTACTGTGCAGTCTTCCTTATTGTCAAGCCTGTCATTTCACCCCTTACTGAAACGTAAAGTCATGCAAATCGTGCAATTTGTGGCCACCAGGGAGTTTGAACTGAAGCAACCGGTATAAATCCCTTGGTCTTTTATGTGCAAAATTTTCTCTTTACGCCTAAAGTCACCTAAAATAACGATACTTCAATTCTGTCTCTTGCCTCTAAACCCTCACAGTGAAAATATTTAAGAGCAGCAATTTGAATTTAAAAAGAATCATTCCTTGCCCATCTCTAGTCATGTTATACGCTGCGGGACCTTTTGCATCTAAACCCTTTGTAAGGTCGGTATCCCATGATGGAGTTAAGTTGAGAGAGCTCGAGTCCTGTTGAATGCTTTTGGTTTTGTGTCAATGCAATCATTCTTTCCAACACGAGGGCTAATTTTACCGGCACATACGGCTGAAGAATTACGAACATCCTCTGCCCGACCGGGATAGAACCTAAAGCCTGTTGAACTTAGGGCCAGAGCGCTAAGCACTCGGTTATCAGACCGGCGTAATTACTATCAGGTAAACAATTTCTGATGTAAATAGTTTTGTTCATAAATAATAGTCACACCTCGGGATTATGTTTAAAAGAGCAGAACGACATTTAGGACAATATATTTAATAAAAATTTAAATGAAATGAAAAACATTGAATGCGGTAACTGCTTTTTTTAGTCATGAGATAATACGAAATAAATTGCTGCATCCTATGTTGTCTTCAGTTTATTTTGATCTCACGAAATTGGAATATTCTCTCTTCTGTATCGTTCAAAGAAAAATAATTTCATAACATTTATCGCATCATTATTTATGTATTAACATTCATACCGTTTTCAACCAAATATTTCAAATTGCCTGCGCAAGTAAATCGTTTTTGATAAAATATAATAAAAAATATTCGGAATCAAGATTGCACAAAATTCTAAATTGATATTTCGTGAACGATAATTAAACTTAACTCGTCCGCAGAACTCATCAAAAAAATTTCGAATCGTATGCATTTAATTTCCCGTCCAAAACAAATTTCTGATTTGCATTAAAGATAGAAAACAATAATTCAGCTTACCTTAAGAGAAATCCAAAAGTCACACATAAGAGCAAGAAATATTTATTATCCCGTTAAAGGTTTTCCAAACGTCATACACAAAAAATTTTCAGAGATGCACTCATAATTTAAGAAAGGATGAGAATCCTTAACCGAATGAACTGATGTTTCTCCGTCTGTGGAACACAGGGTTACCATTTGAAAAAAACATCGCCAAGTTGCTACCAGAACCTTTTTTTATCTCCCGATATGCTGCTTTTTGCGTTGATTCGATTTGGCTGAAGTTCATTTCGTCGGCTTACAAGTGAAACACTTAACATATGAGTTTTCTTAGTTTTTTTTAAATCAGAATGGAGGTAACTATTATTAGTCATTTTTACTTTGTATGGTTAGGCTTCTTTTAGAGGAACACACCTAGTGAGTAAAATGGCATCGTAAGTAGAATTTTCTCCCTCCCTTTTCTTAGAACTGTTTTTGACTTAATGTTTCATTTGTAAGCCGATGTGACGAACTAAGAACAATTTTATTTATGTTCTAAAATCGGAGTTACGAAAACTGCAAGTAATATAGATGCTCTAAAATCAACAAAACAAGTGTTTTTCGGAAGTGTAATTGAATTTACGAACATTCAAGAATAATTTTGATGCGTAATTATGTCTAATTATTTATAAAACTAAAGCTTTTATTGGTGCGAGGTTTCGATACGCTTTATTTAGTTTCAGTCTAAATATCTTCTGAACTACAATAGATGTATGTAAACAGAAAGCAGCAAAAAAGATCAGTACAAAATTCGGTTTTCCTATCACAAAATGTGTTCAAAAATTATATTTACATTGGTCAATACTTTCGTTATTTTCTCTCTCTCTTTTCAGTCATACACTCCAAAAATTGACTATACATCTTGATACTTCTTTTAAAGCCCAAAACTCAAATAATAATTTGAACTTCATTTTAATAGGAATGGTAAAGTACACATTTTTAAACAAGTTAGGCAAAAAAGTTATTTTATATTATCTATAATATTTTATGGATAGATTTTAAATGTCAAATACTTACAAAATTGCATGCCACAAAATGAGTGTACACCTCGCCTCTTTCGTCCAGAAACAATAAAAATTGAAATATATTTTTGTTGCATTTACAGTGTTTCGAAAATATCTGGCCAAATTGAAAAGGGCCCCAAAAGCACTTTTTAAAAGAATGTGCGTCCGGAAATTACGTTTAGGTAGTAGAGGGCGGTCTATAAAATCAACGAAAACCAAACCAACCTAGTGTCGATCGGAACAAAGACTTGTTTGTGATCCTGAGTTTGCGCGCCGCGATAAGAGGGGAGGGGGGCGGCGTTTTGGGGACTTTTTGCTGCGCCTTGCAAACTTCAAATCAGCATCACTCGGGACTGATTGCGAGGCGCTAAGACATCGAATTCGGTCTCAAACGAAAGCTAACGTCAAGATCTGTTGATATACGACACTAGAATTGAAATCGAATACAGTGCTGTGAAACTTTGTATCGCAGTTAAAAATTGTTTAAAAATTTCACAGTGTCGGCATACACAGTGCGTCAAATAAGTTTTAAGACTCGTCCCAGAGCGCTGGTTGCAATGGCGCTGTGAGTGTAAATGCGCATGCGTCATAACGTCCATAGTCTGCTGGCACACTGCCAACAAGTTGTGCGCATTTCGTTAAGTAGCTGCGAGAAGGCGAGCGTTCATTGCAGAAGTGAATTTTTTTCATGTTGATTTTTTAAGATGGAGCAAAGAGCTGTAAATAAATTTAACGCAAAACTTGGTAAAAGTGCTTCGGAAACATACCAACTCATGAAACAAGTTTACGGTGACCGTTGTTTAAGTAGATCAAATGTTTTTGTGTGGCACAAACGTTTTTTGGACGGAAGAGATACGGTAGAAAATGATCAGCGTAGTGGAAGACCAATTTCATCTAGGACACCTGAAGTTATTGAAAAAGTACGAAATTTCGTAACAAACGATCGCTGTGCGTCACTGAGAATGATGGAAGACTCTTTAAACATCAACAAAGAAACAATTCGTACCATCCTGAGTGAAGGTTTGGGCAAAACAAAATTTGTTCCACACACTTTAACCCCTGAACAAAAAGCAATGAGAAGTGCACATTGCAGAGACATCATTTCAGCCGCTGAAAACGATCCAAACTTTTTGAAGTCCATTGTTACAGGTGATGAAACCTGGTGTTTCCAATATGATCCTGAAACAAAGCGACAAAGTGCGGAATGGAAGTCACCAAATTCACCGCAAGCCAAAAAACAAGAAAAGTTCCATCCAAAATCAAAACAATGCTCATTACATTCTTCGATAGTAAAGTTATTATCCACAAAGAATTTGTTCCAACTGGACAAACAATTACAGGTCAATACTACTTAGCTGTTTTAAAGCGTTTTATGTCCAGAATTCGTCGCATTCGTCCAGACTATAGGACTGAAAACAGTTGGTGTTTGTTACACGACAATGCACCCAGTCACACCTCCCTTACTGTTCGTCGATTTTTGGCAAAAAAATAATGTCTGTGTGTTGAACCATCCACCGTATTCACCTGATTTAGCACCCTGTGACTACTCCTTATTCCCAAAACTTAAAAGGGTGTTATTTTGAGGATATTTCGACCATACAAGAAGCTTCGACGCGTGCTTTGCAGGCCATTCCACAAAGTGATTTACAACAGGCGTTCGATTCATTAATAAATCGCTGTAAAAAGTGCATTGAAGCCGGAGTGTCCTATTTTGAATAAAAAACCAAAACAGGTATTAATTTCTTGTTTCCATTTCTTTTTACAGACCCAGTCTTAAAACTTATTTGACGCACTGTGTATACTTGTCGAAAGGCCAGGCAATAACAGATCGAACGGAGTCCAAGCGAAAGAGCAACTCGTCAGCTTTCGAAACACACTGAACTGACTACTGAATTTGCCCTTCTTTCATTTATACACCCAAATAAATATTATGCACTAACAAGACATTCACGAAAAACCTTGTGACCGTGTTCCACCACAGCTACCCTATTTTTTAGGGTCTTATGAACATAATATAAGAAATCACATCTAGAAACATCGAATTTGCTCTCTAAACTAAAAAACTGCTTCATGTTTTGGGACGTAATGACCTTAGATGAAGCTCACTTTTAGGGTTCTGATATGTTTATCAGAACCCTAAAAGTGAGCTGCTTCCTCAAATAATCAAAAGGAACATATGTTCTTGAGAAGAAGGGACTGAGAGCCTTGCTAAGGTGAGCATGTGGGCAACTCGACCTGTACCTTCGTAGATGTTGTCGATTGCAAAAGAAAAGTTAAAAATAAACCCGAAACTATTGCTTCCTTTCATTTTATGCGCAACAATTAATGAAATACTTCCGGGTGATAATGCCTAGTAGATGAAACATTTAGTTTTGTTTGGGTACTTATCAACCGACTTCCTTTCACATTTGTATCCAAATTAATCGCAGAGATGTCAGTTTCAATAATAATCCAAGAAAATAAATCATTTTCTCCGTGATGTGGAAAGCGTTTCTCATTCTACCCCATTCGCCATTTCTTTTTCCATTTGATGAGTATAACTGTCGGATGGAACTTCATACAAACCTATAAAAATCAACATTAATTTGGAGCTCTAGTTGCATAACATCTAGAGAATATTTATCAATCAGAGCCTACGAATTAACTGTTAACCGACTGTTCTTGAATAAGATATTGACGTAAATACGTCTTTAAAATTGGAAAAGTACTGGAAGGCATGCATGAAAAGTCAAGTGTTACAAAGAAGAGTTATAACTGTTTTGCCTTATGATTTCAGAACTGGAAGAAGCATCCAAAAGAAAAAAATAGTCGTGTAGACAAAGGATGTCCGAACCTGACATGACTTTCAGATCGAGTGCGCAAGTGCTCTGAGCACGGAGAGGGGTTTGCAATTTTTCAAAATTCTACGGTACTGAGCAAGCTTTGGGCCAATGTAACTTATGTGGGAGAGAGGACTGCGTAAATGGTGTCATTCGAAAGCTATCAAACTATGCTACAATTACAGGCCTTTAATCAATAAAATTATCCTTCAATATTAATATCAAACTGCAATTAAATCGTTCAAACTTTAAATTAATTGTTGAATATTCACAATAAGCAATCGTTCAAACTTCCTATATCTGCTTCATCCATTACACAATCCAACAAGCAGTCCCAAATATTCACGTCAAAACAACGGTTTGTGTTCTCCACACAACCTGCCAATGTGTTTATGAGACGAAGTCCAGGTCCCAACAAATTTACTATGTTCCTTTCTAATTTTTTGAAGTTCATACATTAAACTATCAAGAAAAATTATAACAACAAAGTCCACCGTCTCTTTTCATATTAAAATTTTTATCTGTGAACCTATTTAAAAAATTACTCCACTTGGGTTTCATTCCTTCAACAATCCAGCATCATGCCAGAGTATTCACGTCAAAACTACGGTTAGTCGACACAACCTACCCATTTTTTTCTTAGACGCTCAGAAAACGTGCATATGTAACGACATTTAAGAGAATAAATATACAGTTTAGGTGTATTACAATACCCATAAATATAATACTCTCCCTCATCGCCCAACTCTCCTCCAATGTAACTACTTACACTAGAAGTTACGGTGGTGTGTCGCTCCACAATAAATTGAGAATGGCTATAGACATAGTCGCTGCGTCTGGAGAGGTGCTATGTCCGAGAGTCGTGCACAAGCATGCATCATGCTCAATGTCAAATCTCGCTTCCGCCTTGTGGGCAGAGCATCACCGTATTCACGTGTGGGGGAGACGCGGCCAGTGCTACCATTTTACTTTCGAGTGGCACATCTCTGTAACTCCTAGTGTAGTAATGTGAGGAGCCATCGTTTACGACAGTCGATTCCCTCTAGTAGTGGAACTAGGTAGTTTAACAGGATACGTTCAGCAAATCCTACAATTTGCTGTTTTGACTTTCATGTCATGTGTTCATGGGCTATTTACCAACCGACCATACACTGCTCGCCTATCACAGGATTGCCTCCGTGGTGTTGAAATCCTTCCTTGGCAAGCGAGATCCCCAGATCTGTCTCTCATTGAGAATGTCTGGGAGATACTAGGCCATCAATTATAGCTCCCGCTGAATGTAAGGGATATGGTACATCAATTGTAGAATGCTTGGACTAATTTGACGCAGGATAACGTAAGAGTTTTGTTTGATTCCATGCCTCACTGTATATCTATATGTATCGTCGCCTGATAGAGCATTATAATTTATTAATACCCTCCTGTTGTGGCACTAGGTAATTTTATAGCATGGTGATGCGTCCACGGACAATACCATCCCTGGTGGTGTCACCGCTGTGTTCCGCACTCCTCTCAAACCCCGTACTACTCAATTTGAGATTAATTTTTATCAGAAAACTGTGAAGGTATTTCTTTTCATATAAATCGGTCCTTCACTTTCGTTGTCATCAGTAGTGTCACCAATATCCACTTAGCATTGTTTTCCCTGTTGGAAGACACGACATTACGATTTGTTTACGTTAAGCACCCTATTTTAACTCTCCTGGCGGTTGTTTCGACTAGGTATCTCATCAAAAACGCAATCATTAGCAAAATTGGTCAGATCTTGATGGACGAGATATCTCCTCGAAACCACTTGTAGGGTTATCTAATAGACTCGTTCAAAACCACGTGCCTCGACTGCCAAACTCCTGGAGCCGGATAATATCACCCTTGGTGGTGTCACCACTGTGGTTCACAGTCCTCTCGAAACCCTCAATTTGAGATTACTTTTATCGGAAAACGGAGAAGTGATTTCTTTCCATGTAAATCGGCCCTTCACTCTCTTTGTCATCAGCAATGCCACACAGTATCCTCCGCATTGCTTTCCCAGTTGGAAGACACGACATTACGATTTTCTTACGTTACCTCCAGTTCAATATCTCAACTAAGACTCGACGGCCAACTCCGGAAGCAGCGTAATATCACCCTTGGTGATGTCACCGCTGTTGGTTCGCTCTCCTCTCTACCCCCTCAGTGACTAATTCGAGATTACTTTCTATCATAAAACAAGGAAGTGATTTCTTCCCATGTAAATCGGCCCTTCACTTGCGTTGTCATCAGCATTGTCACTCAATAGCTAACTTAGAATTGTTTTCCCAGTCGGAAGACACGACATTACGATTTGTTTACATTACCACCAGTCTCCTATTTCAACTAATAGACTCAACTGCCAACTCCGGGAGCTGGACAACATCACCGCTGTGGTCCGCACTCCTTTCAAACCCCCAGCCACTCAATTTGAGATTACTTTTAATCAGAAAACAAGGAAGTGATTTCTTCCCATGTAAATCGGCCCTTCACTTGCATTGTGTCATCGGCAGCCAATAGCCACTCAGAATTGTTTTCCCAGTCGGAAGACACGACATTACGATTTGTTTACATTACCACCAGTCTCCTATTTCAACTAATAGACTCAACTGCCAACTCCGGGAGCTGGACAACATCACCGCTGTGGTCCGCACTCCTCTCAAACCCCCAGCCACTCAATTTGAGATTACTTTTAATCAGAAAACAAGGAAGTGATTTCTTCCCATGTAAATCGGCCCTTCACTTGCATTGTCATCAGCAGTGTCACCCAATAGCCACTCAGCATTGTTTTCCCAGTCGAAAGACACGACATTACTCCTCTAGGACGGATTGCTTTCTCCAAAGACAATCCCGAGGAGGATGAAGTGCCTGCTAAAAGCGTCAGTGATTCATTGAACGTGTCACTGGCAGAGTCCGGGTGGTGTCGGTTGATTCTCCCACATGTTACACTCACTTGACATCATCTGGCGATGCATGCGGAGTCTTCGGCCATCATTTCGAGAGGCAATTGGCTTTCTTTTTATCAGCTGGGAGTGGAGATCAAAGTTCTGCCGGCGCTTGTCTGCTTGTAATGATAGTCTTTGTTTATTATGGATGAGTTCGTAGATTTTTGAAGTAACTCTGAGTGGGAGCATGTAACGGTCCTTTTGGTTATCAAACCAACACTCGTTTTGGTTTCGGCGATATATTTGCTTTTATCAAATATAGAAATAAACAAGTTTTTAAATGCGAATTATGCATTAAGAATTCGAAAATTGAAAGTAGCTGTTTGAGTTTTCGTGTCTTATAATGATATTTGACTATGATGAAACGAATGATTATATGATATTTTACTATATGCTTTTAAGTTTTGTCAGTATCTTTAATTTTAAAAATATCGAAGGAAATCAGTATTTAAATAATGCCGCTTATACGATTGAGAATTCTTATGAGAAAGTAACACTTTGTTCGCGTAATGGTCTTATTCTAAAATGGATGATCTTGTGGCTATTTTTAAGTTTAGTCAGTTTGTTTACCTTTAAAAATATCGAAGAAAACAGTGTTTATAAGTGATACGTATTAAGCATGGAGAATTTATGTGTTTGAAAAATCTGCTTGAGTATTCGTGTAATGGTTTTATCATTATAAAATGAATGATCTAGTAACTATTGAAACTTTTTCAATATTTTTACTTTTACATTATCGAAGAAAACCAGTATATAAATAATACGAATTACGCATTGAGAATTTGTTGATTGCGTTGTGTTCGTGAAATGGTCTTTTGAAATGAAAGATCTAATTATTATTTTTTTGAGCTTTTTCAATATCTTTTTCTTTAAAATATCGAAGAAAACCAGTATTTAAATAATGCGCATTAATCATTGAGAATTTGTGGATTCAGAAAGACTGTTTGAGCGTTCGTGTAATGGTCTCATCATTATGAAATGAATCATCTTGGACTATTTTCCAAGTTCAGTCAATATCTTTACTTTTAAAAATGTAGAAGGAAACAAGTGCTTAAACAATGCTGGCATGCATTAATAATTTGCAGATTGAAAAAAAAGTAGCTCTTTGAATATCCATACCACAAATTGTACAATTTGCATAACTTCATATAGGAGTAAGGGGTGAACATATGTGGAGAAGAGCTACACTTCTTGACATCTGAACATCAAATTAAAGAATGCTTATAAACTTAGACTATGCCTTAGAATATGCCTAATACACCAGCCTTAACCCTTTGAAAGGCGATGGGGTGCCAGATGGCCCTTCACCCCTGAAAGAGTTAAATTAGAGAAAAACTTTTCACGTCTGCTCAAAATTGTTATGAGAAGATTCTCAAACCTCACATTTGTTATTGAAATTACCAAATACAATGGGCTATTGGCGACGGTCCGGGATCAATCCCGAAGAGAATGGTTCAAGGACAACCCCTCGTCATTTTGAATCACGATGAGATTTCGAGGTCAACACCTGAGCTGGCACCCCCTCTCCAAACTTCCACACCAAGCCAACGTGAGGGCAGTTGAGGCCAAGGCAGATTTAACGCCCACCCGCCCCGACGTACACGATGGTCTGTGGTTGGATCGAGTTTCGAACTTTCAACCCTCCGGTTGCCAATCCACTACTCATCCAACCGGGCTACCGCGGCCCTTTAGAAATTTGAGGTAGGTAGTTAATTAACGTTGCACTGGAGCAACACGATGGGCTATTGGCGACGATCCGGGATCAATCCCGAAGAGAGAGATCCGAGGATAAAATCTCGTAATTTTGAACCACTGATCAGATGACATGATTTGGCACCCCACTTTCCAAACCTCCACACCACGCCAATGTGAGGACATTTGACAGGTTTAACATCCACCAGCTTCCACATACACGACGGTCTTCGGTTGAATCAAGTTCCGAACTCGCAAGCCTCCGTTTGTCAATCCTCTACTCTCCAAACCGTGGCCCTCAGAAATTTGAAGGCACACGCGTGAATAAAAAAACACGAACAAATAGCGTATTTCCCCCGAAAAACAGTAGTACCGTTTTGTACGTTATTGGCAGGAACATCACGTTCACCTGCGACCTCTGATCAGGCAGGCCGATACAGTAGCGTCAGAGCATCTGTCTTCTTTTACGAAGCTAACGCCCACCCTCAAATTGCGTAGACCCGTCCTACTGGAATTCTGGCACTACTCGTTAAAACGTGACCTCACGAACTCAGCAAGCAAAGAAGCTTAAAAGATTTATTTTATGTAATTTTGATTTTGTTGGACTTGTGGCGCCAAGAGAGAGATTGAAATTCAAGTCTGCTTCGCTTCGGTTGCTGATTCTATTGATTCGAGCAGTTCGTTGTAATTTAGGAGTGGATATTGGCCACCGTCTCCTGCTGTGTCTGAAGGACTATGAAATGTGTTTAGGCGACCACCAGAGGATGGAAATGTTTTCGATTTATTTACGATGTTCTTTTTTCCAGTTTGGGGCAGTGGCGTATCCTGGGGGTGGCTGATGCGCTTCAGTCATCCCCAATAGAAAAGTTTCATTAAATTTCCATCAATCTGTATTTTATTAAGTTCCATCGATTTGTATTTGTATTTGTATTGATTTGTATTCTAATCGATTTCCATCGAGTTGTATTTGTATGTATTATCGATTTGTATTCTAATCGATTTCCATCGATTTGTATTTGTATCGATTTGTATTCTAATCGATTTCCATTGATTTGTATTTGTATCGATTTCTATTCTAACCGATTTCCATCGATTTGTATTTGTATTGATTTGTATTTGTATGTATTATCGATTTGTCATCAATCGATTTTTTACGAACTTGATAAAAAATCTATACCAATCTCTAAAGAAACGGGATCTGCGGTGTACCGGTTGGAAAAGTAGCGGACTGGCAACCGGAAGGTTGCGAGTTCAAAACTCGATCCAGCCAAATATTGTCGTGTACAAGGGGGCTAGTGCGCGTTAAATCTGTCGTGGCCTCAAATGTCCTCACGTTAGCGTGGTATGGAAGTTTGGAGAGTGGGGTGCCAGCTCAGCTGTTCTCGTCATCTGAAATCGTTCAAAATTACAAGGCGGTGTTCCTGGACCGTCGCTAATAGCCTGTTGTGTTGCTCCAGTGCGACATTAATTACGTACCTACCACTACAGTGTGGTTTTCGAAACTACCAAGGGGTGTAAAACCACGATCAAGCGAAACAAGAATACACAATGCACTAACTGATTGAAATGAACAAACGTAATGTTACGTAGACACTGCATTCCGTAGGACAACTTGACTGCTTTGAAAGTAGGAATTTTAAAATTTATAAGGTGAGCATAGAAATCAGACAATGGAAAAAGTAACAAAGAAACATGCATGTGTGTGTGCATTAACATATCTATATGTACACAATATACATATATATAACCGTTAGAATTAGGCACACTTGACAATTATGTCCCCGGACGTTTGGTAGGTCAGAGGATATCATCCACCTTCCTTCGCCGAAACACCTCACTTGACTCACCCCCACATCAAAATGAACGAGGCCTATCTCTATAGTGACCGCCGCTACCTAGACTTTGTGTCTGAAGCAGTTCTTTACGTAAACAGACAGTAATGGGCATAAACACACAAGGACAGTTTTACTGCCACAGAAGAAATATACCCAGGATGCATCAGGTGAACAGGAATCGACTCTGCGCCGTCAATAACTCGCAGGTTACTTGCGCAGTGGGCAAACCCATTGAGTCACGGCACACATACACCCTTTCTAAACGAAAAGGTAGGAAGGTAGGTATTTTAATTAACGTCGCACTGGAGCAACACAACGGGCTATTGGCGACGGTCTGGGATCAAACCCGAAGGGAAAGTCCAAGGACAACACCACGTAATTTTGGACCACGGTCAGATGACGTGGTCACATGAGCTGGCACCCCACTCTCCAAACTTCCCCACCAAGCCAATGTGAGGACACGATAGATTTAACGTGCACCAGCCTCCTTTGTATACGAGGTCGTTGGTTGGATTCGAACTCGAAACCCTCCGGTTGCTAATCCGTAACTCTTCCAACCGGGTTACCGCGTCCCCCTAAAGTTTAGGGGTGTCAAACTCAATTAAAACACGGGCCATTAAATGCAACTGGTAAGATTCACGCGGGCCACATCACATTTACAAATTTTCTTAAAATTATATTTTGAAGTGAGGATTCAGGAATATGGATAGGATAATTAAAACGCATTATGTAATTAAGTGAATTCAGGGTTATAATTTATAATATTGCTATATAATTGCTTTTATTTAAACGTTGATTTAATTTAATGTATTTATAAAACTAAAATTAATTTTTTTTACCGGAAACTGCCAGCGCTTTCCTCCTACTAGAGTTTTCCAATATCTGGATTCAAAGACTGAGAACAGACAATCTTCATTTTGGCAGATAGATGTTTATCAGTTAATCTTGATCTGTAGGCCGTTTCATTTAATTTCATGGACGAAAATAGTTGCTCACACAAGTACGTACTCCCAAAATAGCCTAAAATTTGTGCAGCAAGCTTTTTAATTTCCGGGATTTTTCACCGAAATAAGAATATATTTTGGGAATTCCTACTTCTCGATATTTGTCTTTCAAAACCGAATCATTCTGGAAATCAATTAATTCCAGTTGTATCGAAGTGGGAGCATTTTCAACTTCAAAGGAAAAGGGCCTAATAAAAAGAGAAAAAAAATGTTTAACTCTTTGAAATCATTAAAACGTTTATCGAATTCGTTTTTGATTTCTTCAATTTTTCCACAATATTGTGAAAATGAGCAACTTTGAAATTGTGCTTTTAACTGCTCACACGTAAGAAAATAAGTCAAAACGTTTTTTTTGTAGATGATTTTTAAACAAAATCAGTTAACATGACGAAAGTGTGTGTACGGTATTGCCTCGATCTCCCCTAAGTGCTATTTTCTTCGTAACATATTGTCCTGTTTTCATTTTATTTCAAAGCATCGTGGTACACAAAAAATTACCTCGGGGGCCTCCATACGAAAAAGAGGACTATTGAATAAAGGGATCTTGTTTCATCCCGAAGAACTTCAAGACTCTTTCAGCACCATGATGCTATTACAGGACTTATTGATTACGCAAAGATTGTGATTTATGTGCTTGATCTCAAGGACTCGCTTATAAATTATTTCAGGCACATCAAAAGATCACTTTGTGTGAGAGAGATTATACTTGTGAACTAGTATTTGCTGCAAAAGCATCGAAATATCATCACTCAGTGTGTGTGTGTGTTCCTCTTCATCGGCTAATTTATTAGATGCATTTGATGAGCAATGCATCAGAAACAAACCAGCCGACTCGTGCATATCGTCAGCGTTAAACTTTCTTAATCGCCTATATCTAATGATGGCAGTGTCGTTACTCCTATTCTTATCACATTTCAATCCTTTTAATACATATAGCATCCATATTCACATAAATGGCTTTCATGCCTCTAATAATTGGAATAAAATTATCCGAAAAGTATATATCGGCATTTCGTTTACTTATACTGGTGTTAATTCTTATTTACAATACAATGCATGACCAGAGAGAGATAGAGAAAACAGAACTAAGTCATGTCATCAGTTAGATTCTAGACGTCGAGAAAAAATGTTTCGAGTTTCATAGAGAAACGAAAACATTCTAAAGAGATTACATAAAGAAACAAGAGATTCCTATAGAGCAGGGATGCACAGACTTGTTAAGAGCAAGTGCCACGTAAATTTACTGTTTTATGAGAGGGCCACCCAAAAAACCATATCCATGAAAGTTATCTATCATATTTTATTTATATTTATTGATGTTTATTATATATATTTGATATTGTTCCAAAAAAGAAAGGTAATAAAAAGTTTTAAAAAAATTAAATTTGATACTTGACATTACATTGATTTAACAATTGTTTTTTGGTTCGATTTTTGTGTTAGAAAAGCGCAAAATTTATTTAAAATGTTCATTAGTCAAGAGGTTTCAATTTTTCTCTTTGCTAATATTCGTGACTGAAAACGTTTGTTCACAGATACATGTTGACACAAAGAAGGGTTGCGCATTTCTATGCATTATGTAGTAACGGAGTTTTTACCTAAATTGCTTATCGTGTGACTTGTTAAAGTTAAAATTACACATGGTGAGGCGGGCTGCCAACGAATCAACGAGGGGTCGCATGAGGACCGCAGGCCGCGGTCTGTGCATCCTTGCTATAGAGAAACAAAATTTCGTTTCTATAGAAAAATATTTCATAGAATTCTATGGAGCTCTGATTCAAAAGAAATGTATTTTTACAAGGAAAGTCGCGTGAAGCAAGAGAAATGAGATTCCATAGAATTCTATAGAGGTTTCTACAGACATTTGTTTTATAAAGGTTACTTTATAGAGCTATAAAAACTGGCCATAATTCTATAGGATTCTATAGACCACATTCTATAGAAACCTTTATAGAATTCTTTAGAAATTTTTCGTAAGGGCTACTTCAATTCATCTTATTTCCTTGTTCAAAGGCCATTCGTCATTTTTTGATGCTAAACCTATTTTTTCTCATATTTTCTTTTCGCTGATTTCTGAAATTTTTTAACTGAAAAAACAGATTGTCTCAATAGTCAACAGTATAAAATCTTATAACATTTCCCGAGGTCCCCTTACACCTCTACCATAGTACGGGTGCCCCCTCCACGTGGGGGTTTGATACGGAATTGGTAAACTTTAAGTCGCCAAGAGGCGATGAATATTAATTATTGGCGGTCTTTTTGTGAGCAACTCCCACTCGAAAGTTCCTCCTGTGAGAATATGACTGAGACAAGCTATTTCCCGTTGCTAAGCAACCGTGCTTACTTTTTGTTTTAGAATTCATTTTATGGACAGCAATATTTATTTATTATATATTTAGGGACAGTAAAAGCTGAACAGTTTTTCTTTGGAATTTTTTGTTATGCAAGGTTATTTTCCTTTTAGAACTTTCTATGCTGCTATATTCTCAATCTTTTGCAGTTAGCATTTTCTAGTTATTGTTCTGATCGTTTGTATTTTTAATCAGGGTATGAAAAAAATCATGATTTTTTAAAATCAAAAACATCGCATTTATTTGATTTAAATCAGACTTTTATTTAAATCGGATTTTTATGATTTTAATTAATTCCTTGCCCGTACAAGTTTCAATTTGTTGGACATGAGATGCAAATCAATGTAGTATCAATGTATGTTTTTGATTTATGTTAAACATTAATATATGTAAATTTTTGAAAGATTAAAATTTGACATAGGAATTAGAAAAGTAAATCACATAATAGAGTAAATAGAACAGTGCCACAAAAGTGTCAAGCATAAGCAATGTTTTTCCATCTGGTTCTCAAGTGGGGTAAAAATTTACTGTATGGTCACCCTTGGCGACTTTTTCAAGATATCGCCAAAAGTCGCCAAAATGGCGACTTCTTGCACGAGCGAGATCTAAAGAAAACAGCGTAGTGAAAAATGGGTAAAGATGTAGAATCCGAGACATGTTTGTAGCCAAGCAATTTTTGTCGCCATCAAGATGGCGTCCAAAGCCAGGATGTTCTTAAAAAAAACCGCGGACTTTCCTACGCGAACAACCTTTTGTATAGGGCAATAATAAACGAGGAATGCACAAATAAGCAATAATAAGTAAAAAAAATTAAAATAACGGTCTAATTAATCCTGTGGATGTTCTTTAAAAAAACGCGGACTTTCCTACGCGAACCTTTTGTATAGGGCAATAATAAATGAGGAATACACAAATAAGCAATAATAAGTAAAAATAAATAAAACTTGCGGACTTTCCTACACGAACAACCTTTTGTATAGGGCAATAATAAATGAGGAATGCACAAATAAGCAATAATAAGTAAAAAAATAGAAATAACAGTCTAATTAATCCTGTGGATATTCTTAAAAAAAAATGCGGACTTTCCTACGCGAACAACCTTTTGAATAGGGCAATAATAAATCAATCACCTTCAAGCTCTCCTGTTTTGCTAATATATTCCGTTGCGACCCGGTGATATATTCCGTTGCGACCCGGTTAAGCGGTAACCAATTACCATCCTTCTAAAAAGCTAAGACATCGACTAACACAAAAAGAATTCAAATTTTAAAACTGTAACCAATCATAGAACGCAAAACATCGATATTTTGTTAAAAAGAAGCGCTCTTTCCTTCCGAAAAACCAACCTTTTCCAAGGTCCAATAGGGTTGCTGCAATTCCTTGTCGGGTCGGATGGGGGTTGCCATATAAAAAATTTATCGCCAATGTGGGAAAAATCGCGCCAAGGGTGACCGTACAGTAAATCTGATCCTCAAGGGGTTTAGATTACTTTGGGTTTCTCATAAACTAGTGACGTGAAATTTTTAGACTTATATAACCACTTATTATGCCACAAAAATGTCAAGCATAAGCAATGTTTTTCCATCTGGTTCTCAAGTGGTTTAGATTACTTTGGGTTTAACTCATAAACTAGTGACGTGAAATTTTTAGACTTATATAAATAAGGTTGTGGGCACGGCACCGTGTAAATTTTTGTATAAAATTACTCAATCATACAAATTTCAGAAGTTTTTTCATTATACATTTATCAAATATGAATAAAATGTTTAGGATTTCTTTAATTATTTTGATATAAAATAATTAATTGGTTCGACATGCTTTTGAGAAAAAATCATGTCACCAATAGAAAATAAAATAAAAGGAACTTGCGTCGTGAAAACATTCCGTCTCATTAATATTTAGCTTACACAAAAAATTTATTTGGGAAAAAATTGTTCTTTGTAAATAAACAGTAAAAAAATGAAACAAAACATGAAAATACATTAATTTGAAGTAAATTATACCTATTTTTTCAAATTTTCTGAGCATTGACTAGTATTTCTTTGGTTAGTATTTCTTCCAAGCAAACAAAAAGGCCTTATACATGCCATACAAGAAAATGAAGCTTTTCTCTATGAACAGAATAAAACAAGTGTAATAGCATCCCCCAGAACAGGTATATTCAGTGGAATTTTCAGCTTACAATAAAAAATTCATTACATTGCAATCATCATAATCATTCAAATAGTTTTCTGCTACAATCCATTACCAATTTTCTCAACATACTCAATTATCAGATGAGTGAATTAACTTTTACTTTCCAAATTTCAATTCCATAAATACAGAATAGTTATGCATGCTGTGTAATGAATTCCAAGGGATCAATGCATAAAATTTCCCAATAAAATTTTAATGAAAATTAACCACAAAAAAAATGAAAATTTAAAAATTGCCCATTTTAAAATGTGCAAAATTGGAATGCTTTTGTGATACTATAGAAAATCTTTTCATTGTGTCTAACTGTCTTATAAGTAATTTTTCGAGAACATACTGAAATACTAAATAATAGAACATCTTAATAAAGAATAGAAGTTGCCATGATTTTAATAATTTGAGTGAATATATTTTGAGCATCTTCACCCATTACATGGAGAAGAAAGATTCAAAATTGGCCATTGAACTTCTAGTCACATGGAATGTTTAAGGCTTGTGAGTGACACCTGGTGGTCAATGGCTCAAGAGTGAAATACATAGTTGTCTGGTAATTATTATGATCCCTATCAAAAAGGTTATTTAGTGTCTTCAAGGGAGGGATGATTTTCAGTATAATTGTTGGGGTGAACTGAGTACGAGCGAAGTTCTTAACTTATTTTAATAAAATAACATGCATCTTGTTCATAGTCATTTCATTTTCAATATTATTAAATATAATGCAGAAAGGAAAATGAAATTTAAAATTTTGATTTAAATCAATGATTTTTTAAATAAAAATCAAGCTGATTTAAATCGGCATACCCTTTTTTGGAATTTAAGTATCAGAATTCCGGTTGTGATTCCCATGTTTTTCTGTTGCTGCTGTAGTCTGGTACTTTGAAAGTTCTTGTGGTAGGGCAAATAGATTTGTTTGGAAAGGAAAAATAAGCAAGCGCAGGTGTCTAACAGGTGTTGTAGTCCACTTTATTTAACAATTACATTTTCATTTTACATGGGATGTTCTACATGGATCACTCAGCAATATGTACAAAATGAGTAACTCAGTAGCAGTTGATTAGCAACAGGTGTTGTAGTCGAAGTGGCTTTATTTAACAACTAGAAATACCCGCACTGCGTTTCCCGTGACATCATTCTTGTTATGTTCACTGATTCTGAAAATATTAAAAAGATAAAACAATAATTTTAAGAATGAGTCCCACCACCACCTGACATGACACGGGCATGTCGCCTCATTCCTTCCACCTCACTGATTCTTGCTTAGAGAGTTTCATGATACACTATGTTCAATGTTCTTCCGTTTGGAGCTAGGATTCTCGGCTTTTCAAACTCTTGAACAATCCACATACAGTTGACCATGGTTTAATGAGATCAAGAACAAGATGAGATGAGAGCAAGACAGAGACACGGTTTAATGAGATCAAGTTCTACAACTTTCAGCTAGTGTCCTTGTGCTTTGTTGATGCTCATGGCGAAACTTAAACGAACAGGGAACTGAAGTCGTTTAAATTGGAATGGGAGATCCGAAGGGATAATTGGGATCCTAGGAATGAATACTTCTGAGGCATGATGTACAGTCATGATGGTGGCTTCAATAATATTCGGCATCAGTTTCTTGATAGTCTTGTTCCATTGCAGAGTGAAGGTGGATGCAGATTTCTGAGAAGCATAATCGGTGCCCCAATCTTCAGCTCTAATATGTGCGAGGGTACTCCAGATGGCTCCAATGCGTTCAAAAACTCTGTTGTGTAGTTCACAGCCTCATCTGTGTCACATGTAGTGTCGACAGATTTGTAAATTTGAACACTACCTGACAATTCTTGTAAAAGTTGCTTATTGATGACATTGATATCTTCGTTTCTTGGGGCAAGAATTGCTCTTTGGCACAGCCATGCGTGATCAGTAAAGTGCTGGCCACATTTGGAAACACCGCCTCTTTGAGCTCTCGTTGAGTTTTCACAATCCTTCCAATGCTTCGCATTGCTATACATCCATCTTTATTATCCGAAGTAACGGCACCATTTCCTAGTTGAAGTAGGTTATCTGCAAATTACTGGGCAGAGGGATCACAGCTGACATGAACTCGCACATTTGTTGATAGTACAAGTCTATGAATGCCATTCCAAATGTAAGATGATTTTAAACAGGCCTGCATTTCCTCCACCCTGGTTTCACGGGGATAACCGGAAGTGTCTGTCGAAAGTCGACAGCCAACACCATAGTGACGCCTCCCATTCTGTCATTGTTATGTCTGATGATTGCAGTTCTGATGTCTTTCAACGTGACGTCAAGTGCTTCGAATGCGGCTTTGTGAGACAGTACATTCATCCCAGACAATGGGCTTGCAATCCTGTAGAACCTTTACCTTTCCTGAATTTCTTGAAATGTTACATGTAGGAGTCTCCGCGTTTGCCAGATTTAAGGGTAACTTGAAAGCCGAGTGAGCTGTCCTCCCTCCTGTCAGTAGAATTGCGGCAATGCCTGATGAAGCAACAAGGGCAATCCCGTTTCTCTGTAGCACTTTAGCCAAAAGATTGATGACAAAAGTCTTCCCTTACCGCCAGGAGGATCCAAAAAGAATATGCCACCGAGCCTATCAAAAACTGTTCTTGTAATATTGTCAAATGCTTCCTTTTGATCTTGGACTATTTTGGGCTCATTCTCCTCTATGAATGTTGCGAGCACATTCGCGTCATAGTTTTTCCATAATTTCTTCACTCGGTAGGACTGAATCGCAGTTTCGATTGGGCTGCGGTAGTGCAAAGCTTTTTAGGTCCGATCCACCCAACAATATAATCTTATCTTCAATGTAGATTAGAGCTATGTTGAAGATGTCATTACTGTAGTCCAGATCCATATTCTGCTGCTGTACGCGTGCTTGGTGCAGTATGTCTTCAGACAGGTTCTCCTTGTGGTTCATCCATAACTGATCGGGAGAAGACATCGAGCATGTTTGTAGCATAACAGTAAACAGATTACGTAAAATCTTTGGCGATCGAGATGCAGCTGCTTCTTCCAATGCTTTGCTCTAGTGTTCGTCGTTCTCCAGAAGTCCTCTAAGCTGGCAAGTCTCTCTGTGAGTTCCGCTTCAGATGTTCTCAAATCTATGAACGATATCGGGCTTCGTACTTCATGCAGCAAGAGTCGCAGGTGAAAGCATTCGAAGTTGGTCGGATGAACGGTGTACACACGGTCTAGTGCATCGCTGGACCTTATTCCTGCTTGTTCTGGTACAACTTGTCCTTGTTTTCGGCGGTTCCATGTCTTGTTTCCGTTGTTCCAAGTGTAGTACTTTGGTACTTGGTTGTACAATAGGGTGCGTGCAAACTCATCTTGGGTGCAAAGTGTAAAGAAAGATGGCAGTGTTGTTTCCTGAGGTGCTTGGACACATTGAGCAGCATTTTCTGTCGTGCAATAGATTCTGGCCATTCTCAAGGTGGACTCTTAGATGAATCACTGTGGGGTGGCGCTCATGAATTGGGAAGTTGAGTATTTATTCTCCATACTGCTTTGTTTCTGCTGATATATCTTCTCATTTGGTACTTACGAATTTCATTAAGGTCATTCTCTCCATTGGTCAATTCAAACACAGCCATGTCAGATCCTTTGTTGACATACTTACAGACGTACTTTATCGACTTTGCAGAATTGCAATACTCTGCGTTGATATGCGCATTGAAAATTTTTGTTAATAGAGGGCAATACGGAACAATCCACTTATCGTCCACAGACACTTCTGATCCTCGAAAATTGATGTTTACAGTAAATTCCCCGTCTTGTGATGATCTACGACGATAAAGTGGATATCCGTCTTGTCCTGTTTGCGTCTCTTTCAAAAAACAGCGTGGGAATCGCTTTGTGCAAATTCCATCCTTCATGCATGGAGAGAGTGGATTTATGCATCCACAGGGGCCGTACACCATCTGCTTTGTTACAATGCAAAAAAGTTCTGGATCTTCTTGTGGATTAGGGATTTCTGCACTGATAAAGTCATCCATTCCGTGAACGTGTAATGAGTCTTTGAGCCAAATCAGAATGTGGGCATGAGGAATTCCTCGCTTCTGCCACTCTATCGTGTGCATATGACACTTAACCTCTCCAAAAATCTTTGCCTTTGTGATGAGACTCATGAGTGCTTTTTGTTTTTGATGTGAAAGACTCTTGCCAACAAATCATGACGATCCTGTGGTTTTTGCCCAACAGATAGTTCTTGCTGTATCTCTGTCCAGTTTAGATTGCATGCAAAGGTGAAGAGGTCCGGTTTATTACATAAATGATACAAATTCAAAAGTAAGTTATGAAATAACCACTAATGAAATAAAAATGTGATTAAATCTTTAAATATCAATACAAAAAATTAACGAAGTTAATCAAGAGCGCTTTCAGTACGTTGGATGGGTCCGCTGTTTTAAAACATTAATAGAAGTTAGAATGCGCGTCATGCAAGTCAGATAGGTCTGCGCAGATACGTCATTGAGCGATAAGTATCTTTGTCAGATCAAATGTGCGCAGATACGTCATAGTGGAGGAGGAGTTACTCGCGCAGCACAAAACATTAATTAAAAAAATTTCTAGATTAAATTTTAAGATTCGGGATTCGACATTCAGTCACCTTTAGGACCACCTGTGTGCCAAATTTCATGGCTGTAGTGCTATAGATTCGTTTGGACACCTCAGAAAGACCCACAAACACTTCTTTTTATAATAGTAGACTACATTTTCATTTTACATGGGATGTGTTCTAGATGGAATATTACAGATGGAATGTTCTACATGGAATGTTCAAGATGGATTATACAGAAATATGTACGAAAAAGTAACTCAGTAGAAAAACATACGAACGAGTAACACAGTTAAGTAATAAATTGAAATAAATTTAGCAGATTATTAGAATACTAGAATCATCTTGCACGTGCAGAAATAAACAAATAAAATATAAATCATAATAGGAAAGAGTTTTGTGTGTAACAAATATCTATCATTATGAGTTTGAAAATTGATCAGTAAATTTGTATTCCGTCCCTTTCTTGTCCACAATGCATACTTGAATTCCACAGACGTCCTCAGAACCGAATTAAGAGTCATGTACTTTAGTACAAGTACTTGTTGTTTAAGCTTATTAAAACTTCTTTCAAAAGTTTCAGGATTATTCTTCCATTGAATAACCCGTCACTCTGAACCGAGAAAGACTATTTTTCACGTCCAATTACATCAAGAAGACTGATTACCTCAGAACTTCTTTTTCAACCATCCTTTTTCCTCTTGATGTTTGTCTGCATATCCTGTTTTAGGATTGGTCCATGTAACCTGCTGGAAGATTGCTTGACGTCTTTAAAATGTTGTTCTCGGAAAATAAATTCATGGATAGATCTTGCGATGCGATAAGAGGTGTAGCCTCGTGGAGATGCTCTCTCTCCCACCAACGGCCTTTAACCTATTATTAGTGACATATCGTTCCATCTTCCTGAGCTTTTCATTAATTTTGCAATTATCAGGAATAAAAACAATTCAATTCATTCTGTTTTGCTCTGTTCTTGTTCATCATTTGAGGGTTTTTGGTTGTGGTTTTTTAAATCATGTCCATCGGTCATTCTTTTATAATCTATTCGAGAAATCTCCTTCATCAGCTGATTTTAGCAATTTGTTTTATGCGTGGAAAGCAAAATTATGCAGCTGGGAAGTAAAGTTTTATGCAGATTGTTTGAAAAGAAAATATAAAGCTTGAATATTATGGAAATATGTAGGGGTGTACACTGATGACAGATGAATTCAGTGGTCGGGTAGAAGAAATAAAATAAAATACAATTTTATTACAGATGTAGAAGTCCGTCTCCATAGTGGAAATATAAAAGTAGAGTGAGCAATGGTGACCTTTTTATGTGCCCAGAATCATGTGATCAAAATTAGTAGTAACATGACCAGAACATTACTTCCGAATGGAAACGATCGGTCCACTTACGGGATGCACTTTAAACACTATAGTTGTTTTTCCGTCGAAATGCAAGTTTTTATATAAAAAAGTTGAAGTTCCTTTTTATTCTTCACCAAGCGACGCCGACTAAATGTTCCACACACTTCCGTTTCAGGTAGGTAGTTAACGTCACATTGAAGCAACCCAACGGGCTATTGGCGACGGTCGGGATCCATCTCGAAAAGAAAGATCGGAGGACAACACCTCGTAATTTTAAACCACGGTAGACGACGAGGTCAACACCTGAGCTGTCACCCCTCTCTCTGCACTTCCACACCACGCCAACGTGAGGACATTTAATGCCACGATAGATTAGACGTGCACCAGCCCCCACGTACACTACGGTCTTTAGTTGGACCTAGTTTCGAACTCGCAACCCTCCGGTTGCTAATCTGTTACTCTTCCAACTGGGCCCCCTTCTGAGTCAATAAAACTTGCCTTGTGTGTCGATGTCCTTTTACTTAATATTGTTTG
Source organism: Meta bourneti (assembly GCA_933210815.1). Taxonomy (NCBI): domain Eukaryota; kingdom Metazoa; phylum Arthropoda; class Arachnida; order Araneae; family Tetragnathidae; genus Meta; species Meta bourneti. The sequence continues at coordinate 20,670,872 of OW119928.1, forward strand.
GCACAGCTTGGCCAAATATGCCCCTTGCGCCATAAAATCACATCCAACGAACCATCTTTCATAAGCGAATCGCGACTTTCAATTAATTACACAGTAGCTACAAGAGTTTCAACCGAAGCCAAACCCTTCAAGGACTTCTCAAGTACGTAGTTAAAAGCAATTATGTGCTTAAGATAAGGTATGTCTGTCACGAAATAGATGAGGTGAGAGTCAATTAACCTCGTCAATCAATCATGATCTAATTGTAATACAAGTGCACGGAATACAATTTATAATTGTCTTTTATTTCAAATGCTCTATTACGAAAGCAGCTGTAAGCGTTTAACACAGTGATTTAATATCCTTTACTCTTACTACTCTTGATATGATTTACGCTTTGATTTCTCTAAGATTTGTTAAGAGTGAAACTTTCGATGTGAAACACGTATTAACGTAACAGAAAAAGTTGATAATAGTATGTCTCATGATGTGTATTTATTTCCATTCCTCGCCCGATTAATCTATCTGCATCTACTTGTCTTCAGATATATCTCTACGGACAAAATGACTGGTCCTCCGTTTTAGCTCGAGGTAGGTAGGTATTTGAATTAACGTCGCGCTGGAGCGGGCTATTGGAGACGGTCCGGCATCAATCAGAGCACAACGCCGCGTCGTTTTGAGCCACGGTCAGATGACGAGGTCACACTTCAGCTGGCACACCACGCCAACGTGAGGACACTTGGGGCCACGACAGATTTAAAATGAACCAGCCCCCACGCGCACGACGGCTTTTGGACCTAGTTTCGAACTCGCAACCCTCCGGTAGCTATTCTGCTACTCTACCAACCGGGCTACCGGAACCTCTGAAGCCAGAGAATACCAGCTTTAGACGATATCTTTATTGAAAGCAGTCTTACTTAGCTTTCTAAGCCTTCTAAACAGACCCGGTATCTGCAAGAGGTTACTCCTGTGGTAAGATACTATGTAAAAGCTTATCGACAGAAATTATACTTTTCCTGGAAATCCTGTTGATCCTTCTGGTGGTTGTCGCGACGAGGTATCTCGTCATTGGCACTGGTCAGAGCTGGACTGTCCATATATTTCGTCATTAGAAGAAAACTGACCAGATCTTGATATCGTCATCATAAAACATCGGCAGTATCTAGATAACGAGATATCTCGTCAGTAGCAAAATTGGTCAGATTTTGATGGACGAGATTCGTCAAAACCACTTGGAGGGTTAAAGACTCCTTTTTTAACCACAAACGGGAAAAATTCTTTGCATTCACATATGAAAACAATATGTATACCACAGTAAAGATATGCATGCTCTAAACCAGGACTGTGCAGACTTATGTAGGTCAAAAGCTATTTCAAAATTTCTTCCGTGTCGCTGTTTATCCATTATTTACTATACAGTAATGAAAATAATGACAACGATGATCAAATATGTAAGAAAAATCCAAATCTGCACCTTTGTAGGAAAGCGGCCAATGCCCATTTTACAAGTTTTGGATGACACCAGATTTAGTAATTTTTTTTTCAATTTTAATACAGCTTACACAAATATTTTCTAATGTTTTGATTCATTCATAACGTATTGACAGAAGGACGTTGGCCACTTTTCTATTATAACTTTCTTAACCTTGAAGTGACTTGTGGACATAATTCAAAATCAGCGAATCTGAACACTGGCACTTTTCCTACGAAATACAAAAATAAAGTAGCAGGTTTTTTATATTTCCAATGACAGGGAACTTCCAACTTTTGGAACTTCTTTGCATTCACACATGAAAACAATATGTATACCACAGTAAAGATATGCATGCTCTAAACCAGGACTGTGCAGACTTATGTAGGTCAAAAGCCATTTCAAAATTTCTTCCGTGTCGCTGTTTATCCATTATTTACTATACAGTAATGAAAATAATAACAATGATGATCAAATATGTAAGAAAAATTCAAATCTGCACCTTTGTAGGAAAGCGGCCAATGTCCATTTTACAAGTTTTGGATGACACCAGATTTAGTAATTTTTTTTTCAATTTTAATACAGCGTACAAAAATATTTTCTAATGCTTGATTCATTCATAACGTATTGACAGAAGGACGTTGGCACTTTTTCTATTATAACTTTCTTAACTTTGAAGTGACTTGAGGACATAATTCAAAATCAGCGAATCTGAACATTGGCACTTTTCCTACGAAGTACAAAAATAAAGTAGCAGGTTTTTTATATTTCCAATGACAGGTAACTTGACCAAAAGAGATACAACAATAGAAATTTTACGGATAGAATATATTCAGGTACAGCAGAGAACAAGAAAATACACAGAAGAAACGACACTGTCTCATTCGGAATCTTGGCTTCCCAATAACGCTACGAATCAGAAACCATACGAAGATCCTTGCATAGTTGGATAGGAACCCTATTCAACACCGTCAGATTTGGATAAAGCAATTTGGATTGGGCAGGATACAAGAGAGACAAAGGTTTTCCGCCAAGCAGTCCTCAAACTGTGGATTACTTAACCGTCAAAGATGTTGACGGTTAGTAATCTTCAGATCTTCGGTTAGTAATATTCAGTTCTCTTCAGATCGTTTCACCGTCGTTGACCAGAACTTTTATGAACTGAAAGATGTTCTCAGTGTTATAAGCCCTCTTGGCTGCTACTTTTGGTTCAGATGTTTCAACCAGCAGCTTCTTGCTCTCTTCCTCGATTTCAATCGTCTCCGGTGTCAGTATTGTATCAAACGCTCCTCGAAATAAGGAGACGATTACTCGATGGTGATCCAGTTTTGGATGTCTTGACTGACCCTCTTGTACCTGAAAACAAAGTACGTCCATTAATTTCTTTCAGACAGAAACAACAGAAAAAAGGCTTATCCTACAAAGTTGTAAAAGTAATGACAGAGTAAGTCATTTTTATCAGAGAGTTGATTGGGTTTCATGGCGCGAAGGCCATATTTGGCCATGCTCGTCAGACACAAGACAATGCCAAGTAATGGACAGAAGAGAAAAATACATCGAGGGAGGAATCGAACTTGCGTTGCCTACAACTCGCAAGTAGGTAGTTGAATTAATGTCGCACTGGAGCAACACACAGGCTATCGGTGATGGCCCGGGATCAATCCCGAAAGGAAAGATCCGAGGAAAACATCTCGTAATTTTGAATCACGATCAGATGACGAGATCAACACGTGATGTGGCATCCCACTCTCTAAACTTCCACTCTATCATTTGCCGTCATTCTGTGCTTTCCATTTCATTGAGAGGAAATATAGCGTAAATGGCTTTGAAGTCCCTCAATGCAAATATTTTATTTCCCTATGGATAAATAAAATACTACTTGCATTCAATTGATTTTCTCAATTAAGTATAGTGGAAACAATGTTTAATTAAACGATGTGGAGAGAATTACATTTCATTAGATTTTCAATAGTATTATCAACATCAAACATAAATAAATTAATCCTATATTGCTTACACCTGTAATATATTTAAGATCAAAGTGAAATGAGTGCACGATAAGTAACTCGCAGTCATTTACTTGATATCTGACCAAAATTATTTTATGTGTTTAAAAACTACGAGTTATTTTACAGGAATTAAAATTTCGGAATATTTTTGTGATTTATTCGAAACGATATTAATTGGAATACGACAGTTAGAGTTAGATATTCAATGCAGTGGAGATGATATTGCATAAATTTCTTTACGAGAAAAATAATGTTGCTAGAAAACGAAAAAGTACGTTGAAAGTAAATGTGACCAGATTCATACGATATTATAGTTTGAACAAAGTGATTCGTAAATGGAATTCATTAATTGAACGAACGGTTGTATGATTTTTGAGTAAAACTCTCGTAGGTTTCGGAAATTAAGATCCGCAAAATGCGCTGTTCAAGCTCGCGTAACGTGCTCAATTGTTTCTTGGACAATCCTGAAAGTGGTTTCATGAAAAAAATCAAAGATGCATAGGTTTGGAGGCTCTATAACGTATCTAAGTAACTTTGAAACTTGTCTTAAATTAAATTTTTTAAGTTGGATTAATTCTTTAAAATTACTTTTTCATTTAACCGATCTGGTGGTTGTCTCGACGAGGTATCTTGTCATGAGCAAAACTGACCAAATCTTGATGGATGAGATATATCTCATCATTAGGAAAACTGGCCAGATCTCAATGGACGAGGTATCTCATTAGAAAAACTGACCAGATCTTGATCTTGTCATAAAAAAATCGACAATACCTTGACGAGTTATCTCGTCATTAGCAAAGTTAGTCAGATCTTGATGGACGAGGCATCTCGACGAAACCGTTTTTAGGGTTAAATTGCAATTAATCTAAGGAAAGATATTTTGATCCTACCAGACGAATAATGGGGCACTATTCAAAACAGCAATATTGCGAACTCCGAATGGAGATTGTTTAACTTGTGCAACCGCTTTGCGACCTTTATATAATGTTCAATCACTTCACATTTTTCTTAATCTTGTTTTTTTTTTCAATCGCTAATCTGTTGAAATATGTATTCGTAAAAGATGAGTCTTACAGGAAAATAAATAGTAATTATGAAAAAGGAATTGATTACAAAAGCGCCTATCAAATTAATGGAGTAGATTCGAGTTTATAAACTTTATAGTTAAAATATAAAAATACTAACATTATTTGTATTTCAATCCATATCTTTACTTTTAAGCAGAGTTGGCATCTGTCTGTCTGCTCTCTATACAAATCTACACGGTTTGACCAATCTACACCAAATTTGGTACACTTATTCTTTGGAGCCCTGCGGGTAACGTAGGCTCATATTAACTCCCGTTTTATTTTTCTTGGGCGTGCAGAGGGGTGTAACGTCCCGTCATCCTGGACAGAGCACTTGCTAGGGGGCGCTCTCTCCCGGTCTGGCTGTGCAGATGACGTCAGAGTTAAAGTTTACAGGAGTCGCCTCTCAAGATGACCTTGGAATTCTTTTTAGAATCTTAGAGTATGATACAATCGTGCGGTTGCGCTGAAAATCGCTCAGTATCATATCATTTATGTATCCCATCTGTAAATTCTTAAACTGTAGCTTTATTATTGGAATGTAAATTTTTTTTGAAAGTGGCCTTTTTATCGTCGATATGATACAGGGGCTAAACACAATTCTAAATCCTCATAGGAATAACATTGCTACTTATGCAATCAATGTCAGACCAATTCACACTAAATTAGGTACATTCATCCTGTAGAATTCTGTGGGACACATACGCTATATATTAACTCCGTTCGATTTGTCCTAAGTCTGCAGGGGGCTAAAAACAATTCGAAATCTTCATAGGAATAATATTGAGTAATATTACGATGAATTATAAACAATTCAGTCCGAGCAACGCAGGGTAATTCAGCTAGTATATCGTTATTGCAATTTGCTTGTAACCGTACAAATGTCTAGACAACGAGTGTGTAAAGGAATAAAATAAAGAAATTTTTGTGCAAGTTAATCAGTGAATACTTACAACCCAGTACCGGATTACTGAGATAGGAGTATACATATTGGATTGACTTGCTCTACAGTTGTAGAAATTGCATTTCCCAAGAGTAACTCAATCGTCTATCCGTAAAGAAGTTTCAAGACACTAACCATCAATCGTACTCTGTCCTTCCCTTTCTGTGCTCAAAGGGAGATAGATTTAGAGTCAATTACTTAATGTCCCATTATAACAAAATTACTGCTTAATTGCACGGAATAGTGTCTGGATGAAACTTAAATGGCAGATTTCTTGTCGAGAGAGCTAATAAATAACATCTTCAGACGGTTCATCATTAGTTTCGCCACAATTGGTCGAACGGGTTCAGACGTTTACTGAAAATATTCGAAAGCAATGTTTGAGATTGCTGTGTGTTTCGTAACCAATAGATTCTTTTTTTGTGAGAAAGATATTATGGAATCTAAACTGAAGGACACTTAACGAGAAAAGAGCCATTTATCATTTTTAATATTTTCTGCTTAGAACTTCCCAGAATTTTGTATGTTTCTCCTCCTTCGATTGTTCCTTTTCCTTTTGGAACAGATTGTCCATTACTGGACCTTGCGCCATTAAACTTGAAACAACCTACTAACCTTTAGGAACATTTTTTGCATGGTTTTATTGTATTCTTTTGGGCGCCAGTACAGCGGATCAAGTCTTTTTGACACAAGTCACTGTAAATCATTTTGTCCGCAGTTATTCTCAGATTTGTTGGCCCATATACCTTTCTATATTTTTACTACTGGGTCGTTGAAGTTATTTCTGAATACGGGCTGGGCTTGATGGAAGGGTATTCTTTTACAAGATCGAATATTTTAAGGAGGGGGTGTTTTTTTTTTGTTGCGGTTTGCACGTGGGCACGCTCATACCTCAGGAACGTCCCTGGAAATCAGAACGAACGATAGCTTCGTGATTATAAACACGATACTATTTTGTTATATATAACATACTTATTTGCCGACAGCACGCTTTCGGCGAATAGGTACATATCCTGTTACAGCTCTACTACAGACAGCACAATTTGAAACTTACACACAAGGATGCGGAACACCGGCACTCTTGTCAAGGGTAATAAAAATAGAAATATCAGCACAACTCGTGCACAGGAATGTTACTACCAGGAAAGCGCTACTTGACGAAAGCTAGACAGCCTAAATTAAGACACGAAGTGACAGAAAAGGGAGCCTTTGTGACATCATGGGATCACTCCTCGGTTTCCGTCTGATCGTCTTGACTGACGGGCTTCCTGTCTACACCTCGATATTTGTTTTTCCAGAAGGATATAGCTTACTAAACGAGGAGTTGGAAATTAAAGTCCGGGTGTATTTATTCCAGAATCCATTGGGTTGTGTTCGTTGAGTATTCTTTATCAACAATTCTTCGGAATGTAGTAACCCTTATGAAAATTTTTTGAGTTCCATAGAATTCTATAGAGAAATAAAATTTCGTTCCTATAGACAAAACGAGCTCTGATATATTCTATTTTCTACTCAATGCTTCTATAGAATTATATTGAAAAGTAAAGTTGTGAAACACAAAAAGTTCTTTAGAGGTTTCTTTTTTTTAGAGCTTTTCGAAAATCGGACCATAATTCTATAGACCGCATAAATTTTTATCGAATCCTGTAGAAATTTTTCGTAAGGGTGAGTGGAATGACACAAATTTAATTCTTTTTGCCCGTTCACTTATGTATGTCACGTTTAGAATTATTTCCAGCTGAAATGGGCCGATTATAGTTTATAGTAGCGTTCTCTGTTCGCGAACTGTATTTTGATTTGGTTGTTAAGTATTATTAATGAAAGAACCTCATCTACTTGTTTGACATATTCGTCTTCACACGTCAATTCCCACACATCTTCCCTAGTAAAAGGTTAGATGAAGGGCCTCCCTTGAAAAAGAAATATATTCAGTCTCAATTTAGACATAACTTTTTCTTTTCATTGGAACACTTGAACAACTTTGTTATGAAAGTATAAAAACCATGTTTATACTCACTTGTACGGCTGTACACAATAAAAGATCTATAACGTTTTAAAATTATAAAATAGACTGATTACAGAACCTGCTACTCATAAGTATAGAAAATGAAGTATACGAACACCTTGAACAAACCAGATAAATAAATATTTCATAAGCAAATAGTTGCAAACGACTGCTGGCAAATAAATTATTGATTCCACTTTTGTGTTACTTTTAATTTTTATTCTTTGATATCAAAGAATAAAATAATTTTTCGCAAACGAGCGAGAGAAAATATTCCTTCTTGTTTCTCTTTGGAATTGAATATTATGTAATATTTTTTTGCAACCCACGAAATAAAAATAAGAAATGAATTCTTTGCAATTTCAGAATAAAATAATTTTTCGCAGAATGAGAGAGGAAATATTCTTCCTTGCTTCTTTTCAGAAATGAACATTATGCCTTCTTTTTTGCAACACACGAAATAAAAATAAGAAATGAAAATTTTATGTATCGGGGAATCAAAATTTATAAAATTTTAGCACAAGGTTTTTTAAAACTTCCAGCATCAATTCAATTTTCTCAAAAGTGATGGCACAAAAAAATTCGAAGAATCCATTCCTTACAGTCAAGGGCGTGAAGGTGAAACGTAAGTGATTTCACCTATAAAAAAAAAGCAAAACTAAACACCCCCTGATTGCCTTTGTTGAACTAAGTACCACACCACGAGGTGAGAAAGAAATTCGAAAGCGAAAACTCCGAGAAAAGACTATAGTGGCGAGCGAGCAAGGGGATCGAGATTAAAAAAACGTTTTCACAGGCTGTAGTTTGATTAATCATCCTGCGAAGGTGAAACGAGATTCGAAGGTCAGATCACTGACCTCTCTCCAACAGAACTAATTCAGTTTATCTCTTGATCTGCTCGAAGAAACGAAAAGTAAAGCCGAGAAAAAAATAATTAATTCAGAAGAGATACAATTACTTTACAATGTTTAAAATTACAAAATGGAAATGGGGTCTTGCGATTTCAATAATAGATTCGTGTGAGAAGAAAAAAACAGTTTTAACAGAGTAGGTTTCGGATAGTTGAATGTGTAACGTAATTGCACATACATCGATTTTCGATAGTACGGAAAAATATCGTACGATATTTTATCGTGAGCGTTGCTTGCACATACAAAATTTTTTGTGTGTAGTCGTTTGTTAAAAGCTCGTGACTACTCATCTCAAGTTTAATGGAAAGTGAATCCCAAACATGTTGTTGCTATGTGTTTAGCGTACCGTCGTTTCAGGCGTCGTAACCAAACTCACTGGGTTCATCCAATTAACCAGAAAAGAGAACAAGCAGGAACATTCTACACACTTGTACAAGAACTTCGAGATGATAAGAACAAGTTCTTTAACTATTTTCGTATGTCAATATCATCCTTCGATGAACGACTTGAAAGTGAAATCCAACATACGAATACGAAAATGAGAAATAGTATTCCATCAGAAGAAAGGCTTGCTGTTACGTTAAAGTGAGTAAAAGCAAAAATTATTTCAATTATTGCATGTATTCTTAATTGTTTACTGTAGTTTAAATTTATTGTTATAATTATATTCTAGTTTGTTGTAAAAATGGCGTTTGCCGTATATAAATGAAGAATAAAGAATAATATTTTCATAAGAATGATATTTAAAAAAAATCGGTTTTAAGAATAAACTTATTGTCATTCAACCAGTTGTAAAATGCTAGCATGTTTTTTTTACTTTCACTTCAAAATTATCTTAATTTTATTATCTTTTGGGCCAACGAAAAGAGAAGAAAATGTCATTGACTTATGTTAAATTTTTATTTTAGTATGTAAAATTAAAATTACATTGTAACAATTTCACAATAGAACCTAGTAGTATATACGTATATGTAGGAAACAAGTTATATTCAATTTAAAGTATTGAAATCGAACGTGTTCTCTGAAGATCCAGATAGAGCTGGGGAAGGACTGTCCGTTGGGTAAGTATTTGGAGAGGTAGCTGCTGGCGACTGGTGGGACACTGGCTCTCTTCTCAAAGTGTAATTTTTCTGGTTGGCTGGATTGGGAAATGGATTATTTTGCGAATTAAATAACTGAGGTTGTTGAGAAAATGAGGTCTGATAAGTGGGAGGTGGGTTAAAATAGCTGGAGCATGACGGTAGAAGCAAGGCTGGAGCACGTGGATAGGGAAATGAAGGAGGTTGAGGATGGTAGGGAAATGAAGGAGGTTGAGGAGCGGAAAACTGTTGAGGATGGTAGGGAAATGAAGAAGGTTGAGGAGCGGAAAACTGTTGAGGATGGTAGGGAAAAGTAGGTGATTGAGTTGGGTTTTTTTTCTCGTTGATCTTTGAAATCACTTGAAGAACGCCCATTTGAAACTCCAGAACTTCGCTGTCGTCAAATTTGCTTAAATGAGGCATCACGCCTTGAAAGAATGACATAAAGGAATCTGGCTTTTCTGGTTCCAGTGCCTTCAACATTTTTAATTCAATTTCATCGGGTTTGCGGCGTTTTCTGTTGCCAAATCTCCCAATGTTTTTCTCCTGACTTGTGACTTGGTTGTGATGAGCTACGTCTTCCTCCATTCCTGAAGCAGGTTGAAGCTGTTCGTTATCAACAAATCCATCATCGCTGTTATATGTATTTTCCAAGCCGTCTACAGTTTCTTTTGAATCATACAATTTGTTCAAAAATTGCATTTGGTCATTGTATACATATTTCTTTACGTTTGGTGCGCCTGAACCGCTTTTCTTGCAATCCTGCTGCTTCTTTTTGGATTTGGAAAATGCATCGCGCAGATTGGTCCACCTTCTTATGACTGCCTTCCCTGAAACAATAGAAGATACAGTAATTTAAATTCTACTAAGTTATCTTATCTAGTTTATACTCTGTTTATCTAGTTCATGCTGAAACACATAATACTATAGTGTAATAGTATTTTAACAGCTACTTATTTTCAGGTATCTAACAATTGGGTGCTCTTTCACCGAATTACATTATTCATTCAGAATTGGTACCTCTACTGTAAGGAAGATAGTTAAAGAAGTGTATGCAGAGCTATCTGGTCTGTCATAAGAGAGGAATGCATACGTGAACTTTCAAAGGAAAGATTTGAATCTATTGCTTATGATTTTGAAAAACTGCTAATTTCCCATACTCCCCGCTATGGATGGGAAACATATTCGCATAATTTGTCCAGTGAACAGTGGATCTATGTATTTCAACTACAAGGATTATTATTCCGTGGTATTAATGGCAGTTGCAGACTCAAAATACCGCTTTGTGTATGTTAACGTTGAGAGCTTTGGCAAATATTGTGATTCTTCCATTTTATGCGATCCACTCTTTGGAACTCAGTAATAACAAACACACTACAACTACTAGATGAGAAATGTCTTCCAGGTACAGAAAGTCCAAAAGTTCCACACTTTGTTGGAGATGAAGCATTCGGGCTACATAAACATTTGTTGGGGACATATGAAGGAACACACTCAACGCTAGGAAAGAGGATATTCAAATATCGGTAGTGCAGAGCTCGACTTTATGTCGAGTGTGCTTTTGGGATTCTAAGCAACAAATGGCGAATCTTCCATAGGCCTATTAACGTAGATCCTTATTTTGCGGTTGGTATCATCAAAGTTTGTATTGTTCTTCACAACTTTGTCCGTGACCGGGACGGGTTTTTGGCTGAGGATACTATAACAATAGCTGGACTGGAAGATTTGTTAGAAGAAACCACAGTACGAGGTGGTCTTCAAGCAAACACTGTCGATACATATTAGGTACTGTCAGAAACATATTAAGTAATATTTCTTAACAAGTGTGGGAGCCGTTCCCTGGTAAATAATAAAATATGAGCAATGAAATAGCCTATCCACTCTCGCAAAGTACAATAGTACGATTTTAACATTATTAACAGACTAAACTATAGGGGGAAATAATTGTAGACATGTGTACTGATATAGAAGGTATAACAATTAAAATATGATTAAAGTGAGGATTTTGGGCTTTTACTAGCAATCAAGATAAAAAATATTGTTGGAATTTTTATTTACATTTCTGCATTTTATTTACAGCCAGAAATCTTCACTTCAATAAAAATTGACTAGCAAAAAAAATTTTCATATTTCAAAAGTATCTATTATATATAATTTAAAAAATTGTGAAAACTCACCGAACTCGTTTTTTGTCTTGTCCTTCATATCTTTAAAATCCTTATTTAGTTCACAGCAGACGTCTTTCCATGCATTTCTGGTAGCATTTCTATCTTTGTACATTTCTAATGTTTTGTCCCATAACACTGGTCTTATTTGTACCAATGAAATAAGGATTTCATTATCAATATTTTCTGCCATAATTAAAACAAAAATAACACTACCGTATAACAAACTGAACTTCCTTAACTACTGTATAACAAACTGAAAATACTATTTCAATACACGAGTAATTGTTGACAAATAAAATGGAACACACAGGAAGTCAACTGAAGACAGGTTGTCGTGCGAATATAATCGTGGAGTGCAATGGGTCACGTACGCTACTGAATTCACGGAAACGCACGGCGACCTTCTGTTGTAGTGGCAGAGGACGATAGGCTAGTTGCACACACATCGATTTCGATCGTTCGAGAAAATATCGTTATCAAATTCTTTTAGTGGAACGAAGAGCGTGGGAGCTTGTACAAGGTTCGATCTACACACGTCACGGCACGATCGTCGTGTTGCTATCTTCCACCGCCACTACAACAGACGATCGCCTTTTATTTTATTCCCCTAATCCAAGTTTCTATCTTTTGAATGGTTAAAGATAGAGTCAAAATTTTAACGGATTTCAAATCTGCGTAAAATTTTACGTCAATTCGATACCAAAAACATGATTTTCTTTAAAAAAGTTATTTTTTGACAATAGTCGCAGCTAATCTTTTTGCAGATATTCCTTTTATACTAATCTTAAACAGAAGTATTGCCTTGTTTTTAAAGGTAATGTCACTTTAATAAAAAGATTTTCTCTCCTCTAATCAATTGTTTTAATTTTACAGCTGTTAAAAATAGGATAAAAATCTTTTTTGCAACAGAGAAACCTAAAATTGTTTTTGCGTTCACATGTCCGAATTTTGTTAATTTAGAAAGTATAAAAATTTCGCTAAAAGTTTTCGTATTTTCTATGTTATGCTAACTCCGAAATACAGCTGTTCATCCTACAGTTAATAATTGTGAAATTTATAATTGTTAGGCAATGACATGATGATGAATTTTTAGTTTTAAGTAAATTAAATTCGTTTTTAAATAATACTGATTAAGATTTTGTCTCTGGTGGTGTCGCCTCAACTCGTTCTTAGGATTTGCAATGCTTTTAACTTTTAAAATCGAAGTTTACAGAGAAATGGAAATCAAAATTTCAAATGTGTGGACATATTTCACTGTGAAAGGTGGAGTTTCGAATCGGGTGTCTCTGCAAAAGTTGAAAAGGGATCTCATTTAAGTCAGCCATTACGATTTTAAAGACATCTCGAAAGCAAGCATACCACCATAAAACTAATGTGTTGAAAAGCGAAAGTGATTTTTTGACCTAGACTTTTTGTTTCAAACGAGTTAAGATAAATTATATAATAATTAACCTGTTTTTTGACAAACTACTTTTTACTTTCCAAGTGGTTATCCCGGTATGCGTTTTTTAAATGTTTATGTTACCGTTAAAGTATATAATGCACAGTTATTTCATAGAATACCTAGTTATTCCATGGAATAACTGATCGTGTCCGTTAAAGTGTGTAATATGTTATTAATTTGACACTAACTAGTTATTCTATGAAATAACTAGGTATTCTATGAAATAACTAATGAGAGACAGTTAAAGTGTAAAATAAACAATTTATCTAAAATGAAATTAAACTAATGATAGACAATTAAAATGAAAAAGAAGCAATTTATCTAATTTATGCAGCGTATAAATGGTATTTATGGAAACGTACCATAAAATCATTTGTTACAACAAGGATTACTAAAATGACACTTGGATTTACAAAGAACATTATTTCTAAAACAAAAACATTTTTTGTTGACACACTGGGTTTTACACGAACATTTTTTAAATCCCTGACCAGTACCTAAACTTTGAGCTGTAGCAACCGACCAGAGCGATATTTCTACATCCGGTACTTCTTCGATTCCTCCGGTTTTCGATATATGATATAGATTATTTTACACTTTAACGGGCTGCAGATCGTTATTCTATGAAATAACTAGTTAAACCATGAAATACAAGAGAGTTTTACACTTTAACGGACACGATCAGTTATTCCATGGAATAACTAGGTATTCTATGAAATAACGGATTTCATACTTTAACGGTAACATTTATATTTTAAAGAGCAACTCCGTGTTGCATAACGTGATTCAAAAATACGTGTTGGTGTCTTCAGATCTTTTTCTTTGGAATGGATCACGGACCGTAGCCAATGGCCCGTTTGTTGCTCCAGTGAGACGTGTTAATTACCTACCTACCCTATTGAATAAAGCTATACTTAGAAGTCTTCCAAGTGATTATCGGGTCCTAGATTTTGTTGATCTAAAAATGACATTAAAATCTAAAAAAATTAATACTTTGGTTTGCGAATTTGTTTTGTCCTAGGCACCTCATATCTGTTTGGGAAACCGTACTTGAGATGGTTCAGATTCAGGATATTATTAGCTACCACTGAGGACCAAGGGAGAATTTAAACGTTTCGATTTACAAGAACTTTTTCAAATTTACATATATTGTAATTTTCTTTACTTAATTACTGATAGTTTGAACAGACTTGCTCCTTGCGCCATAAAAAAAATCAATCAATCGATTATATAACACAATTTGAAGACTCCAAATTATTTTATCTTTCGTTTTCTTGTCAAAACGCCTGCGACGACGGTACACCAACCACAGCATAGTTTGGGATTCATTTTCCATACAACTTGAGATGAGTAGTCGCGAGCTTTTAACAAACGAATGCACTTATTACCCAGAAAAAAAAACCGTAGTGTATGCAAGCACGAAATAAAATAAACATACGATATATAAAATATCGTTCGATATTTTTCGGAACGATCGAAAATCGATGTGTGTGCAACTAGCCATAGCAACAAGGCGATCGTACCGTGTGTAAATCGAACCTTGTGAAAGCTCCCATGCTCTTCGTTTCACTAAAAGAATTTGATCATACGATATTTTTCTGTACGATCGAAATTGATGTGTGTGCAACTAGCCTTAGAGACAAGTTTTTCCCCAGAACAAAAATGACAAAGGAGGAGGGAAGATGTGATCTCTACTTTGATTAATTACATAATATTTAGTTTTCGCGTAGTTGTATTTCCTACTTGAAAAATTACTTTTAAACGCGAAGTATCACACCTCGAGGAAAATGACATAACTCAAAATAGATTTTATTAGCGTTTAAGTCACTTCCTTATTGCGATTAAACAAATGACTATTAAACTCGAACAAATCAGGTAATAAGCTACAATTTTTAATGAAAATTTGACGGAATTCTATTGTTTTCAAATGGGAAAGTAAAATACTTTCAATCTCCGTTTGAATGTACTGTGAAATTTATTTTTTGGAGTTGTATCACACTTTTCTAGAAAAGGTGCAATATCTGTTTCCGTTTCGATGGAAGTATTCTATCTTCACAAAATGTTGTGAGCAGGCCGGACACAGAGGGTAGAAATACATCCAAGTATCAAGGTTTTTAAAGGTATTCTAATTTATTAACATTAATATAAATATATACAAGGTATGTACAAGTCTTGAGACAAAAATAAGCAGCCAAACTCTACACATTATACATTGCGTTCTGAGATCTTATTCAAGTTATAGTAATGATTACGCTAGCAAATCGTTTCGGCGGAAAGAGAAGTTATGGCGCCTAGCTTCAACCGCATAACAAACAAATCGTTTGAAAGCAGAACTACGGCGCCTATCTTTAAGCGTTGTTCTTTACCATAATTTATAGCCCTATACAATATTTTCAACAATATCTAAAAAATAACCTTTAATGGATGACCAGTTATCTGCATAATACGTATCTAAGACACTTTTTAAAAACAAAATTCCAAAATAGTTTTTTTAATTGGTATAAGTTACTCTAGATGCCAAAAAATTTCAATTTTTGTCTATTTCTGATCAATGTTTTCACAATCAGATTACAATCAACTGTTTTTTCACTCATCTAGGTTTAAATTATGCTTAAATTTTTCCGAGAAATAGATGCCGTGAAACAACCGTTGAGCAATCCTTAAATATTTGTATAATTTATTCCCGTTTTCTTTCAGAGAACTTATTTATTTTTCCTTTCTACTCAAGATTTTGACTATCCAAACGAATGAGCTAGAAAAATGTAATTAAAAATACTGACTGCAAAACTACGAGTGAGTCACGTGACCCTTGATCTTTACTCTTGAAATGTTTACAACACGTGCAGACCTTTGAAAAGAGCCCTTGTTTGACTCCAATTACTGAATGGGAAGATACGAGTTATCGTTTGACGCCATATTTCAAATTTTTAAATTGTTAAAACTTCGGGTTTGAACTAAATAAAAAATTAACATTTGTATACGCACAAACCAGAAGTTCCCTTTTTATGTACGTGCAGTCGCGGGAAAAAAACGAATCACCCTCTTAATTTCGAGCACTATTCATACCAGAGCAAATTCAGATATCATTCAATAGGGAATAACGTCCTCTACAAATTCCAAAAAATGCTATTGGAACTGCTTCATATCAAATTTTGCACAAACAAAATTTCCAATGGAAATACACTGTTTTGATGTCTTAATCAGGTTCTGCATCGTTAAATATGAAATTTCATGACTTTATTATCTTTATATTCGGAGATATTTAATGTTAAAATTGTTGTCAATTTCAGGGATCAACTTCACATTGAAAATTGATATTCGTAGATCGAGATTAATTGTAGTTATAGCTACCCGAATTTCAAATTTGACTACTTCAAACGAATTTGTTAGAGCGTGCAAATGATCCGAGAATTATTATATTTATTAAAAGAGCTCAAACGTTAATACTATGAATTGTAACCATGATTAAAATGTGACAAAAGGATTTTGGAATTGAAAACAATTCGAAACGGTGAAAATGTTGATCGATGTTCTGTATAATTTTGTTTGGTCTTTAGTATTCTTAACGCTAATATTTTTTAAATTAGCGTTCGCTTCTATGTATGCAACTAAAAAGCCTACCTACAATTATTTAATAGGTAATCTATACGACACATAACTGGTAAAAAAATGTATTTTAGATTAAAAAAAAACAAATGAAATTTTCAACCATTTTTGAAACATTTCACAGGTTTGTTAGACGTTTTTAAAACTTGGTTGTTCCCTAAATCGTTATGAGGAAAATTCGATGTAACGCAAACTTAAATTTAGAATGAGCTGAAATTTTGCATGGTCAATTCAGAAATCCTTCTGAATCGATTCCTATAAAAATATAGTAAGGTTCCAATTCATAATTTCTTCAAACATTAATTTAATTATATTGCATACTAAAAACTATTTTTGAAATAAAATATTAAATGAATTTTGTTTGGATTGTTTAACAGTAACATGGTACAAAATATCAGAGCTATAGATATATTATTTAGGAAGATATTCATAAGTCTAAGAAACTGATTTAACATTATGAGCTCCGATCTTTGAGTGTAATGTTAATTAAAATACCTACCAATCTTTCTGTACTCATAACTTCGAAACAGTAAGACCTAATGATACGAAATTTGGCATCTGAAGTTAACTTTAGATATAGATTTGAAATTGCGTGTCAAAATAGGGGGTTTCCATTGAAAATTATGAAGTTGGTGCTCAATTTAATATGAAGACAGCCTCTAATGCAAATGTTATGTATTTGAATTTATAGATGTTAGTTCCTGTTGAATGCCATCTTTGAATTTTCTCTGTTAAAATTATTTGAATAAAGAGGGGTGGTTCAGGTAATTTTCCACGACTGTACATACCCCTTGACAGCTGTTTTCTAAATAACATCCCTAATACGTTTAGTAGCTGTACTTTTTTAAAATTATACTTTTGTTTCAAAAAATAAAACAAGATTCCAAGCAAAATTATATATTTTAAAAAATGTATAACATATTTTTTGCTATTGTTTTTATGCATTGCTCACATTCAAACAGCAGAAATAGCTCCAAACACAAAATATTTAATTTGTCAATAAAAATAAAAATGATTTTGCTTGTTTTAAAAGATTTGTTTTTGAATAGTTTCGTTTTTAGACGTTTGTTTTAAAAATAAGTTTTGATATAAGGGACAGTTTATTTAAATACTGGTAGAAAATCAGAAACAGAATAAAAAATTGTTTCTCAATAAGGTGGGGTAAAATTTAAAAAATCTGAACACTACAATCTCCGACCGAAGTTCATCACATTTGCAAACTTTTTACCCTCATGTGGTCACTGTAAAACACTAAGAACCAAAATTTGGAAGAATTGTTTTTGGAATAAAAAATTAAAAAGTGCAGATGTGAAAAAATAAATCACCCCTTTATCTGGAATCCTTCATAGAGCAATTTCAATACTAAACGGTTTCCATAAATTCATATCCTTGAAATATGCGTAAAGGTCCTCTCCATTTGTTTCATGTCAAATTTCATAATTTCCGACGTTAAATATAATTTTAAACTTATATCAAAAATTAATCTGAGTTAACTCTAATCTCCAACTTTTAAGTCATTTAGTCCAGCTGTTACTGGAGAGGCTATGGAAAAAGTTTGGAACTCTAATGGTTTTTCGTTCTATGGTTATTTTTTACATTAGGGCTAATGAAACTGTCCAAAGTGAAATGAATCACTTAAATATGCAATTTATATATTGAGAAATTATTCAAGTCTAGTTGGAATTAGATTTATTGGAAAACTATATTCTGAAGTAGGTGCTTTTTGGTTCTGATGAACTAATTTTAACTGACATCATTTGTTAAAACTAGTCTTAACCAAATCAGGTTTTTATTGTAATATACATGCCCAAGTAATTTAGAATGAAAAAATAAACAGAAACAAATGCATTTTATTTACGACATTCAAAATTTTTTTAAACCTATTCTTTAGTAGCATGAGCAAGAACATTAAATGAATGTGTAAGATTAGACTTTTGGTGTTTTATAATATATCTTTAACTGTGATCCAGTTCGATTCAAAAGATGGTGTAATGTGACCCATTTATAAAGAATTGCAGAATTTTTTTATTTCAGGTATTCATGAGCAAATCAATTCCAAATGCTTTCATGTTTCTTTTTCTACACATGCACTTTTCAAATATGCATGTTTTCTAGATATTATTTAAAGCCATAGGCATTGGGTTTTATAGAGGTAGTGAAACCTCGTTAAGACGAATTTCATGGGATCCCAAAGAAAATTCTATCTGTACTCTAAATGAAATTCAATGATACAAGACAAGATTTTAAAGAGAAAAAGGCACAAAATACAAATAGTCAATCTAGTGTTTACATATATCCACATAAATAAAATATACTTTGAAATTGAGCCCCAAGTAGAATATTTTGGCAATTGAGGGGAAAAGTTGGTGAGATTGATGCCTGACTTTCTGTTCTAAATTAATCTTAGATTAGGGTTCTTCTTAACCCTAATCTAAGATAGTTTCATGAAATCCTATATCTGTTTTTGTAAATCCTGTTATACTTATATTCAACTAACCAAAAAACCAACTAAAACGAGAACTTGCATGTGTCAACTTTTCGATAAGTCTTCCGGAATTCTTAATTAACCAGATTTTTCGTTAGGGAGAAAACTCTCAAGCGATGCAAATTTTGAAATTTTGGCAAGCATGACAGAAAAATTTTGGAATTGGCAATTGCTAGATTGTCATGAAAACCTTTGGTACTAATTTTCAAGAAAATCCTACAAATATCTATCTATTAATACGTGAAGAAAAAACTTTGTACCCCTTTTTAAGCACATTGCGCGCACGGAGGAGTATGAGATTTGGCATAATTTGCCACCACATAAGTTAGTATTGAAAGTTAATTGCTGATCAGAAACTTAAATACAAAGGAAGCATTACTCAATGGAACAAGAATGCGCATCAAATTTATGCATCGTAATACTATTGATTGCGAAGTTTTAACTGGAACCGCACGCAAAAAAATAATTTTGATTTCACGTATAAATTTAACATATTCCGGAACTATTTTACCATTTAACTTTCAAAGAACTCAATTTCTAATTATACCTGCATTTGCGATGACAATAAATAAGTCTCAAGGACAAACATTCGAAAAAATTGGAATTTTATTGAGGCAGCCAGTTTTTACACATGGTCAATTGTACGTCGCAGCAAGTAGAGTTCGATCATTCGATGGTTTGAGATTTTATATTTCAGAATATAACGGTCAAGGGCATTTAGCAAACGATGAAAGAGTTTTTACAATAAACATCGTCTACACAGAAGTTTTGAATCATTAAATTCATTGTCGAACTATTTCAAGTTCAATGGACAACATTTATTTTTTTAACCACCCGGTTTTTTTTGTTTCAATAAAAAATATATATAAAAAATACAAAGCACGTATTCCTTATTTCACTTTTTGGATTTATTTTTTATTTAAATTTTATATAATTTGAAAAAGACAGGCAAATTAACTGTGTAGCCTTGGCAAAACCTGTGGCCAGTATAGCAATAAAAAAAACCCAAGAAAATGTCAAACAACGCGTTATTGTTTTTTAGATATGGCTTAACCAAGCTATACCGCATTTTTCCTATGATGTATTTGTACATGCTCGCAGCTTACGTAATAGAACAAAATTCAAAAAAATTATATGCAATGAATATAGAGGTATACTCTTTGACAAAAGAACCTTATTAACGTTCAAACTTAAAAATTAAATGAATTGTGGTTGAATTTTGACCACTAGTACCTATAAAACACTCAAGAAAAAGTTTAATTGCTCATTTGTGCGTATATTTTACGCCATTTTTTGTGTAAACTATCGTCAAATCGTTTTTGCCAAGTTCAAACTGCCCTCAAACGTATAACAGTACCTAAAGAGCATTACTTCGTGATTTGAATTTTTTTTCATAAAGCCCAATATGACACTTAAATTATTTTTTATTTGACAGTTGCATATTGGTTTTTATGTCTGAAAACAGATTTTTCTTGAAGGTTGGCAGTTACACACTTCATTTAAAGATTAAGTATTATGCAAACACAAAACAAAAGTAAATGAAGAAATATTCAATCTTTGATCTCAAAACATTTATAACAACATATCAAATGCATACAAAAAGCACTGGTAAAACATAAAGTTGCAGAACAAAGAAAAACGGTCCTCTTTTATACATCTCAGTCAGTTTATTACAATCTTAAAGCTTAATCTGAATGAACAGAAT
Source organism: Meta bourneti (assembly GCA_933210815.1). Classification (NCBI taxonomy): domain Eukaryota; kingdom Metazoa; phylum Arthropoda; class Arachnida; order Araneae; family Tetragnathidae; genus Meta; species Meta bourneti. The sequence continues at coordinate 20,691,744 of OW119928.1, forward strand.
GATAAGGTATGGGTGAAACAGTTTCAGTGAAATATACAGGTTAAGGCCTTTATAATTATTTGCATAAGACTGTTCAGCTAAGAGAATGTTTTTATCTCAAGATGTGGACATGGGTTCATCCTGGTCTTCTACCTCTAAGATGCGGGGGCCATACAAAAGTAAGTAAGCACAATGCCAGTCCCCTATAAAAAAGGAAAACAATGTTAAAATTATCATTTCAGAACAAGCTAATATAATTTGAAATGTTGTATTTATATACACACCAAAAGTTATAAAAATAATTTTAAACACTTATTACAACCACATAACAAAAATTGCAGGTAGCATGTTTTTTTTTAAAATGGGCTGTCACAAAGAGCAACAAAATCATCAGTCATTTAGAGAGGACAAGGAGCAACCACATGTAGGTGATTGACATCAACCTCCAATTTCTCAATCTATAAGAGAGAAAGAACGAATATTTTATTGAGGATTAAAGCTCGTATCCCAGGTTCCTTTCCCAGAGCTGTATGAGTCACTTGCTTTCGACTTCTTATCGGACATGACTACCTACAAAAACATTTACACTGTACGGTGTAATGAGATCAGCTATCTGTCCCCTTTGCGAACTGAATGAAATGACTGGAGACCACTTACTGATAGTTTGGCACAGCTTGGCCAGACTTGCCCCTTGTACCATAAAAAAATCAATCAATCGATTAACAATTCAGACTCCAAATTATTTGATCCTTCATTTTCTTCCTGTCAAAGCTAGAGAAAAACCCACCAATCAAAAAGCTAGCAGAAGAGTAATTTGTATTTTGTTTTTATGTGCATGCATACTAACACAGATAACATGTTAACAAATTTTGGGCCATCTGTATGTCTATCGTGAAAGCTGCTGGCACCATATAATCTAGAAGTAGGAACAGGGCTTGCATATTTTGAGTAGACATTTGAGAGCAGTGGGTGAGCAGAAGAGCAGGTTAAAGAACAATTCTTTTAAAAAGAGCAGAAACAGCACAGAACTGTTCACTGAAAATAACAGTATTTCCACTTGTGAAATAGCATTAGTAGCATACATTTTAAAAAATAGTAAAAGTTTCCTCTTAAACCCTATTTTAGTTGCTAAAATATAATGAATTGGCTAAAACACAAAATGTGCTAATAAAGTATAAAACAGATATTGAAGATCTTCATAAGAAATTTAAATTAAAAAAAAAAACCTAAATATTTTAAATAAGGTTTTCAGTACAATCGTGCAACCAGATTCCAATGTTTTCTTTTTCATGGTTGCTGCGACTTGGCACCAAAACTTCGAAGTTGGTCCCTTGGAAAATTTACTTTCTAAAGAAAACGCAAAACATATTTTTCCATCTGCTGTAGTTAAAAAAGGGACTAAATTTTCATTGACTTTTGGTGAATTTAAAAAACCTTCGCCAACGTTTTGGAATTAGTAACTTTTGCGATGATTTAGCTTAATACCCCTGGTTGCTAAGGTTGAAAAATAGTAGCAAAAGTCGCCTGTGGCAGCCCTGCTATTTAATTACTAAGTACATTGCATGGCTGTGAAGCCCTCCAGTTCAGACAAGGAAGAATGTTGGCCGAAAGGTACCATTATATCCCAATGGAGGTAGGTAGGGGTATCCTTGAATGGTCATTCGGGTCCTGAGAAAGGAGTGAAAAGGAATTTGGGGATCAAAGGAGACTTGTGTGATGAAAAAATGAAAAACACAAGGGAGTCCAAGCATGAGAGTCCAAGCACAAGGGAGTCCATGAGACTAAGCAATTAATTATCTTTCATTCGAACTGCAAATAGATTATATAAGAAAACTGATACTAGAAGCGATTAATAAATGTTTAAATGAAATACACACCTAGAAACGTCATCTTTAATAGTAAGTGAAAAAGAAAGAACCATTATAATGATAAAAGCAGTACTTGGAAATCTTAAGATGCTCAGAGGATAAAATTTTAGGTAATCTTTCCAACATTGGAAGGCTATATTTTAAATGAATTTTGGATGCTTCAATATTAATATTTTTTAAAACAAGCTAGATCATATTGAAGGGATATAATTTTAAAAACAACTTTTGGATATTTCAAAATTAAAACTTTTGTAAAAGCTCGATCACACCTATGGTAGCGAATTGTATATTACCACATATTCTGTTCTCTAGAATCTACTTTTAAAAAGTTGTGATTGTTTGGGGTAGGTACTCCTAAGAGCTAGAGGTGAGAAAAGATTTAAAAACCAGATGATTTGCCAGTTTTATTATTTGAATTACTTTTAATATCATATTTTCAGGAATCAATTTATACAACTGCAGTGGAAAATGCCACCAACAAGGAAAATAATGTTGCTAGAAATCAAAGCTGAACAGCAATTTTTGCTGCCAGGTCTACGGTTAAGTAAACATGTTAAGCTTAGGGTTGTGTTTTGTTTTAATGGGGCACAAGAGGGCCATATTTGTGGCCAAGATGCATCAAATGCAATGTTAAATAACACACAAAAGGAAATCTTTACAAATGCAGAAGGGAAGAAATACACTCGGGGAGGAATCAAACTTGCACCGCTTACAACTCACAGGTCGCTAGCACAGCAGGCAACCACTGAGCCATGGTGACCCCATCTGTTAGGGAATACCACTTCTATAAAAAGTGATTTCCTAATTTTAATGTTTTCAAGGTTTGAGCAAAAAACAGATCACTATACCAATAATAAATTAAGTAGCAATTTTTGTAAATATTTACAGGTGAAAAAGCTTATTGCTTTCACAGAACAGCAATAGCTGTCACATCGGTAATGTGCTTACATAATTCTTGAACTGTTTTTCTATATGCATTTTAAATAAATTTGCCAGATCATACATTTTTTGAGATGTTGCATTTGGAAGTTCCTCAGACTTTCGTTTTTAAAACCTTGCCTTACATGAGGTTGATGTTCATAACTCCACTTCAACCCGTATGTGATTATAATGCTGTGTGTATTTTTTCCGTAAGTAAATACTTTCCAATTAAAGAAAAAAACTCTGTCTTGTCCCCTTTCACATTTGACACTTTTTCAGAAAATGTTGTAGGGAACTAGCACCTGATTTAATCCTATAATATCTGATATGATCCCTATCCGATAATCCTACCCAGCACACAAAGGAAAAAACTAGAACTTAAAAACCAGGGATGAAAACTTCCATCTGTAATTTACCGATATTGAAATGCTGCTAATTTTCTAATCATATTGATAACAAGATTGGTGGATCAACATATGAGCAAGATTAATTATATGGACAGTTGAAAACAAGAGCTCTGCATTCCTGGGTTTTTATTAATTTCATTGTGTTGTTTTTATTTAATAACAAACTTTTACTTCGCAATTATGAATGTAAAATAAAGTTATCAGAAAGTATGCCTTTACTGTAAAAAATAAACAACCTCAGATGGATGATGAAATTTGAACCTTGCAAATATTGCATTTTCTAGAATATTTCATAGCAGTAAACATTGTACTGATATATGCTGCAATGGTATGAGCAACCCAAACAAACCCTGGTCATGTTGCAGGCAAATAAAATAAAAGCATAAGTAACAAAATAAAGTTACGAAGGATGAACAAACTTGTCTTTACCTCCACCAGAGAGCTTCAATATTTCTTCAGATGTAATCATGGAAACAGTGTCATCGTCACATTTGAACCATTCATCTAGAATGAAAAACAGAAATGAGAACCTGCACAGTAGCTTTTTCAAAGGAAAACAAATAAAAGATTTTTTTAATACAACATTTTGCAATCATTTCCTTTTACAATATTAAATACACTAGAAAAGTTTTGTAATTATGAAACTAGTTAGAAATATAACCACCAAAAATGAACTTTAAGAATTGAAATATTTTAAGTGTCCCTTTTGAATCCTAAAAGTACCAAGGATGATTTAAAACTTTGCTAGATAAGTACTGAACCATTTATTTAGAGGTTAAACCATACATTTTAGAGGTTAAAATATACCAATGATATTAATTATTAACTAGCAGACCCACACATAGAATTTATATGCAAGTTCCTCAATTATTTATATTTATTTGTGCAAGTTTTGTTAGTCACATTTTATACCTTATTTAAATCCATTTATAATGGATATATGTAGCAATATGTGCATTCCATACCTCAAATGAAATAAATCAATCAAAACTTTTAAAGTAGCACTTTTGTACTTCCAATAAAGAGCATGGCAAAAATGCACACCTAAATCATGTCACACAATTAGTATATAAACGTTCACTTCAATTGCATCTCATTCAACCAAGGCAATTAGGTGTTTTTAAACATCTAAACCCATTCACCCCTACATTCACTCAATTTTCTTTTCTACATTGATTTCTATCTTTTAGATTTTTATTGCCTTCTGTCATCAGACTACTGGAGAATTTCATTTGAGTGTTGAGTTCTTCCATGGTTTTAGCAACACCATATAACTCAATCATAGCTCAAATCTCGCATATTTAAACAGAGGCAAAATTCGGTAGTGGTTCACATTACATTGTTTATACCCATTTGTTGCCATTCATCAATAACAAATATTGTTTATTTTTGTGTCACATACGTTTGGGAAACATGTATATAGATGTGTGACATACTTTTAAAACAGTGGTTCTTAACCTGGGGTGTGTACACCCCTGGGAGTGCGAGAAAACATTTCCATGGGGGTGAAAGAAGTTTCTAAATTTTTGATGGAAACTACTGCCTGTGAGAAACGAGTGAACGTTAAGTCGACTTTTGGGACCTCCACTCCTACCCTTGTCTCAACCACAGAGGTATATAAACTGGAGTACGTGACGCTACTTCGAAGATGACACCAAAATGCACCAGGCAAATAAATCCTATTTTATTTTTATATATGTTACCGCTAAAGTACGGAAATCAGGTAATCTGCACATTACCTAGGTAATGTGCAGATTAACTATGCCCATTCGTTAAAGTGCGGAAAATTGTTTCATTTCTCAAATTACCTAGGTAATCTGCAGATCACATAGATAATCTACACATTACCTACTAGGCACTCGTTAAAGTGAAAATAAGATCTTTGCTCAAACAGCAACGTTTTTGTATGCTTAAATTAATATTCAGACAAACTGAGTAATACTAGGTACTACTAATTGAAAAACATGCTATACTTTTATCCCATAAAGTTATAAGTAATTTCATATAATAATCAGCAGATGTAAATAAAACATACTGACAAGTGATGAAGCATGTTATTTAGTTATTCTTTGATATCTAAAGAATCAAGTTGATAGAATCAATCAATCAACAGAATAGTTGATAGAATCAATCAATGAACAAAGTACAAAACAAAGAATCAATTAAATGGTTTAAAAGTTTTATTGCAATTAAGGAAATGAATTTGCAAAAAACATGATAAAATTATGCTTACTTGTTAGTGTAATCTAAAGATTGGTGACACTTTGAATTACATAGCAATTGGTTTTTGCGACAACCACACACATTAGTGGCACATCTAGATTTGCAGTCACATTTTCTGAAACCCTGTCCAGTACCAAGGGATTGTTTTATTGCTGTTTGACGTAAAGATATTTCCACAGTAGGGACATCCTCTTTCGTTAAAAATCTCTTTGCATACCCTAAATTCAGATCTTGCATATAATTGTTTTAAAATACCCATTGTAGTACCAAGTGTATAAAAACCATCCTCTGTTTTACTAAGAACCACAGCTAAAATCGAGCAGGCATCAGTTTTTGCTGTCTACTTCAGGTACTTTAATTCTCAGAGAAACAAACTTTTGCACTTTAATGATTCGAAAGCCATTAATGTGCACATTACCTAGGTAAAGTGCGGAAAACTCTTATCTTGTAGACGATTCCTCACTTTAACGGAACAAATCAGCTAATCTGCAGATTACCTAGGTAATGTGCACATTAACAGCTTTCGAGCTTTAACGGTAACATATACTCTGAAGTAATAAAAACTTCTATTTTGAATAAATAATCACATTTTTAGGTTGTATTAACTATATAAATGTATTTTTTAATAAATAAATTATCTTGTAATGGAAGTAATTTCCTAAATAAAGAAATAAAAACACATTTTTCAAGGGGTGCAAGAACTTATTTTTAGATTCAAGGGGGTGCAGATCACTGAAAAGGTTAAGAACCACTGTTTTAAAGAAACACATAATAAAATTATCACCTTTACTGGAAAGGAATTCTAACAACTATTTACTAATCTAATGTGGTTTTGGATAATTACCCTTTTTTCTCTTTATCCATGCCACATAATGACCACTAGAACTAGATCTTCCTTTGTGAGTGAGTACTGCCATCAAGTCATAATAACCACTGTTGTTGGATCCAATATCTACAATAAATAACAAGAAATAAATTTATAAATATTAAATTATAAAGTTTGATGTAATAAATTAGCTTCCTTCTACCAATCAAAAATGTACTTCAGAAAATTTAGTGGTTTAAATAAGATATGAATACCGAAAATTGTTTTATTTACCATCTTCAAAAAAATATGGGTAACTTTTCATCTTCCCAGACTTTCGTGGAGGTTCTTGAGGGACTAGTTTTGCCTAAACAAATGGATAAATAATTATTATCGACAATAAAAATTAATTAATGAAATTTATATTAAACAAAAGAACTAACAAAATCATAGTTTAATTTAAAAATGGTTTTGAATAAACACTGAGGTTGCTTTTTATGGTAGGCAGGTATTTTAATTAACGTCACACTGGAGCAACACAACGGGCTATTGGTCACAGTCTGGGATCAAACCTTAAAGGAACGATCAGGGAACACCACCACATAATTTTGAACCATGGTCAGATGACGAGGTCACACCTGAGCTAGCACCTCACTCTCCAAACTTCTACACTATGCCAATGTGAGGACATTTGAGGCCTTGACAGAATTAACGTGCACCAGCCCCCTTTATACGTGACGGTCTTTGGTTGGATCCGAACTCGCAACCCTCCTGTTGCTCGTCCGTTACTCTGCCAACCGGCAACCTTGGCCCCTGCTTTTTATGGAATGTACTAAATTATAACAAGCTTAAAACAAACGTTTTTACACAATATCTTCCATGTCAGGGCAAAAGGGGTTAAGTCAAAATGGTTACTTCTCAGAATCTTAAGTTGAATATTTCACTCTCACAAATATTCAGAAGAGAAGCATAACAAATAATTGTAATTTAGATTTGTAGATTCATTTATTTTGATTTTAAACATATTATATTATCTTTTAAAATAATGATACACTTGACTCTTTTGGACCCATTAAAAGTCAAACTTAACTCCTTTTGTCCTGACACAGAAGATATAAATGCAAAAGTTTTGATAAATCTTCAAAAATAGCAAAGTATCTGATTGAAAATAAAATGACCAGTAAATGTAATATCAATGATTTTTGTTTGCTCATTTTACAAAGTCATGTAATTCTGAGTAATGCTGTAGCATTTCTTTTATTTCAACGTTTGCTTAAATTTAGTATTCAGTAAAACTTGGTCGACATTATATATACATCTTCGTCAGCAATTTAATCAAAATTATTAACTTGAATGAAAAGTTAAATGGAGTATCAAACAACTGAGATTAAGTATATTGACGATAACCATTACATGTAAATGACAATGATTTGGCAGAATGTTAGAGTAGCTACATAAATGATACATTGTAAAACTTAGTATGAAATGGTGAATGTTTTTTACAATTTTAAAATTTTTAAAATTGTAATTGCAACAAATTTTTTTAAACAAAAATTTCGTTTCTGGTTTGAAAATTACTACCAGAGTTAAATATCACTTTCATGCGTGAAAATTAAACTGAATGCACAACTTATAAAACAACAAAACCAGATGATATAATTTAAATACAACTTAGTATGAGTATGCAAATAAAATTGAAATTTAAACCTTTTGGGCTTCTTCAACTTTTTTGTCTTCTACTTCTTTGAACTTTGCTCGCATGGGAGTAAGTTTAGCTTGTAATTCATCTGTACATAATTCAAAGACATCTAATTCTAAAGAAAACTTAACATCCTGGAGAGAAAAGTTAATTTTATTTTAACAAATATTTATATATAAAGTTAATCTTTTAAACAATACCACAACCAACTGATATACATCTTTATAATAATGCCACAACTGATACACTCGATAATCATCTTTAAAATAGTGCCACAACTGATACACTCAATAATCATCTTTAAAATAATGCTAGAAACTGATACACTATATCATTGGCGAACAAGTGAAACATAATAAGTCAACATTTTCATGAATTTTTTAGCCTTTCTAGATCAAAATGTGGATCTTTAGACTGGTGAAGTCCACTAATTCATTTTTTCTTTACATGAAGGTTAAATTTCATGAGTTAATAAGTTCAGCTATAGTGGAAATTTTCTCCTTTCATTTTCTCAGCACTGTTTTTTTAATTAGTGTTTCACTTGCAAGCCAATGATATAACCGTCTCTAAAATAATCAAGATTTTAACTTCTAGACCAGAATGTGGTGATCTTCAGATTTTTTAAGTCAACAAAGTCAGTTTTTCTTTGCATGAAGGTTAGATTTCATGAGAAACACAGTTCAGCTAGAGAATAGAAAAATTTTTTCTTTCATTTGCTCAGAACTATGTTTTTCAAATTGGTGTTTTACTTACAAGTCAACAACATAACCATCTTTAAAATAATTCCAGCAAGATACACTATATAATCATCTTTAAAATAATACCAGCAACTAACTGATGGACACTATGTTATCATTTTAAAAATAATGTCAACTAATACACACTGGATAATTACCTTTCACCAGTACTAAACAAAAATAAATGGTATATAAAACAATACAGGTCATTTTGTTACCTCCTATTATCTTAAAATAAAAAGCACTAATAGAATTCCTCTTAATCTTTTACAACTGATATTACCATTACACGACTCTAGTAATAAATAAATCTGAACTAAAAATACATACAATTTCAAATTTAATATTTTTAAAAAAGTGACACCTTCAAACATTATGTTTAAAAAAATCACATTTCTTAAAACAAGATAGTTAAAATATTTTTAATAATTTAAAATGGTAATGCACAGCATAAATTTTACACAACTCACCTTTAGAATTTTAGCATTTATTGACTCTTTTTCTTTATAAAAGAACCTAACAAACTGTACTGTTAGATAAGTGGGCAACCGGCTAATCTTACTCTGAAAGACAAAAGTGTGAATAAATATATTTCTATTCAGGTACTGTAACAGCAAACAATTAAATGTAACAGTATAAAATCAAATCGTTAACTTTTAAATCTACAGATTGCAGGGCTGCCAGTCAAAGCACTTGTGAAATAGTAGCATTTGTTGCACAAATTTTTAAAAATAGTAAAAGCAGTCTCCTCTTAAACCCTATTTTAGTAGCTCAGATGCAAAATGAATCGGATGAAACACAAAATGTGGTAATTATGTACGAGTCAGGCGTTGAACATCTTGTCAAGAAATTTGAATTTAAAAATTAAAAAAAAAAACAATATTTTCTTAAGATTTTCACGACGATCCAGCTGACTGATGTTTTTTTATCATGGTTGCCACTGCTTGGTGCCAAAACTTCGAATTTGGTCTCCCTTGGAAAATTTTCTCTAAAAATCCAAAAAAATATTTGAACTGTTCATTCGTTGAAAAAGGGGATTTAAGTTTCATTGAACTTTGGTGAATTTTCAAAAAAGTTACCAACATTTTAGTAGCTTTTGCTTATAATTTTAACAAATTAACATTGTTTTGATAACAAAGAAATTCAACAGAAAGTGAACAGTTTAATTCACAAGCACTGGTAAAATAGCAATAATAAAAGTAAATAATTAGACTTACAGATTTTTTATACTGAGCATCCCTTGCAAGAGAAGAGGAGAATTTTGTCAAAGTTTCTTGCATACGCTGTAATGGAAAAAAAATGAACTTTTCCAAACTTCATGAGGTATACAATGTATTTTTTAATTAAAAAAATTAAACAAGTTATATTTCAAATTAAAAAGTAAGTATCCTATAAAGAGAAATGGAAATCTAATTTCCATCAAGACATTGATGAATTGTTACAGATACAATTTACATCTTAGGATCACAATCTAATTCCCAATTACTTGAAAATGCTGTTGATTATGCAGGATTTAAATTTTTAAATGAAAAGAAAAAACACCTGAGATTTTAAAATAACTTACCTGTTTAAGGCCTGTCAGCATAAACTTCACATCTGTAAAAGGAACACGTATGAATAACTTTAACAATATTCCAATTTAAAATGCACCTTATAATTCAATTTTACAATAAAGATAGAATTGATATATTGTATCTGATAATGTTGAGGGGAACTTTACTGCCATTACAATTATCCACTCATAGAATTAAAAAAGTTGAGTAATGGTATTGGACCTCAAAGATAAAATATTTTTTGGTAGATTGTTGCTATCTACGAAGTAGGATTCAAAAGTTCCCGGACTGAACTTAGTGCCGCAGACGACGAACGTGTTGGCCGTCCACAGACTTCCCACACCGCCGAAAACATCGAAAAAGTTTCTGCTGTGGTATGTAAGAACAGGCAGCATACAATAGTGCAAATAGCAGAATCAGTTGGGATATCCGAGGCCACATGTCAACGGAAACTGACTAAGGATCTTAACATGCATAGGGTGTGTCAACACATTGTTCCCCGCATGTTAACCGAAGACCAAAAGGCAATTCGAATGGAAATGGCAGGAGACTTAATCTCGGCTGTTGACAAAGATCCTTCCCTACTTGGCAGAATTGTTACTGAAGACGAGAAATGGTGTTTTTAATACGACCCGCAATCCAAGAGAGCATCGGCAACGTGGAAATCACACAATCTCCACGCAAGCAGAAATTCCAAGATCACTCTAAAGGGAAGGTCATGCTAGAGGTGTTCTTCGATATCCAGGGCATTGTGCATCTGGAATTTATCCCTGAAGGACGCACTGTGAACAAAGAACTCTGTAGACATCCTGCGTCGTTTGCGTGGGTCGATCCGGAAGATACCAAAATTGTGGGCTGAGCAGTCATGGGTGCTTTTGCATGACAACGCTCCTGCACACTGATCCCTCTTCATCGCTGACTTTCTTGCAAAAACGAAAACAACTGTTTTGCCACATCCTCCTTACTCCCCTGATCTCGCCCCCTGCGACTTCAGCCTATTTCCTGAACTGGCAAGTCGCTTGCAGGGTCGTCGATTTCAATCTGCAGATGAAGTTAAAAGTGCATCGCAGGCTGAATTAAAGGACATGGCTAAAAATAGATTCCAGAAATGTTTCGATGACCTTTACAAGCGATGGCAAAAGTCACCACAATTGTTGCGCAAGGTCTTATTTCGAAGGAGGATGTGTTTCAGCAATTTAATTGATAATACTTTTTAAATTATAGACTCAGTCCGGGAACTTTTGAATCCTACCTTGTATTATCACACATTCCACTAGGAATTACAAGATACTTAGTACTTAAAAATGCAAGCAATTTTAATTTTAAGTTTCAATAAATATAGATATTATGTTGTGTAGCTGATAAACATATATATTGTTTTGTGTAAAAACAATTAAAAGTTTGAAAGAAATTTTGAAGGTTCATTTGGAAAAGAGAAAAACTAATTAGTAAGTTCCCAGCTTTATTCGAATTGGAAATAAGAGGAAATATTTACAGGACCAAATATTAGAAAACTTATATCCGATTCAGAATTCAAAACAGTCATAAACTTCAGAGTGACACTTGGATTTCATTCTAGGAGGTGAACATAAGTGAGGATCAGGGCAAAAGGTTCCACTAAAATATTAAGGATATGGAAAGGATGTTGGTTGTTTTGGGGTTTTATGGCACAAGGGCCATATTTGGCCATGGAAAGGAGGAACCAAGGATGTTGGGATGTTAGCGTGATGGAGAATTACTGTTGGGTGATCAACAGAAGCAGTATACAAACGTCATGCCACTAGACAATATTTTGGATATAAAAAACCTCAAGTGAGAAAGATTATCACATTTTGTGCAAACTATTAATCAATTTTTATTGTTTCCCTTTTCTGGCATGAAAAGCCGAATAATATTGAACAAAAGAATATAGATATGGCAATTTGAATAATATTACTTTTTCACTAAATACACGTGATTTGAAACCGATTTTGTGTGAAAATGTGACACAATAAAATATTTGAAAAACATTTTTTAAGTTCATGTTAGTATATAAAAATATCCAAAAGATTTTCAAACTTTTCTGGAGTTACATTTTCCTGTAATCAATGTTACATGATATAATAAACATTGTTTGAAGTTTCGATTCATTACAAGATTCTTCTTTAAAATTGTACCATGTCATTATCAAAAGACTAACTTTAACGAAGAAAAATAGTCATGGAAAAGTATTGTCTGGAATCAAAGTCTAATGGTGTTTTTGAACCTGGAACACTTTTTTCCTTTCACTTATTTATCCTCAGCACAGTTCAGCATGTGGCAACATTGTAAACGAAGTTAAATGGAATACTGTCAGATTTATTTAAAATATAATTACCTGCTGAAATAAAACAACTAATTTGAAGAAAACTTTCTTTCATATGAGTTTCAGGTTCATCTTCCGATTCAAGACATTTTAATCTTGGAGAAGTCAAAGAAATAATAATTTTTCAAGATAAAACTTTTCATGAAAAAAAAATTGCATACATTTATAAAATAATCATATAAGATTAAACAACATATTTACCACAATATATTAACCCAGTTTTAATAGTTTTATGTGCCTCATCAATCTGGCAAAGCAATCAAACGCAATTGCTGCAAAATTACAGATATTTAACTAGGGTACAAGGATCAATTAGATGTGCTCTGGATATGCCCATCCAAACAGATAAATCCCAATGGGAATCAGGAAATGAAATCTGTTAGTTAAAAACATGTCTATGTAAGAAAATTATTTATTTCTGTCACTCAATTTTACAAAATATTATGCTTCTTACACACAGAGAGCCCATTTCTAAAAATTTACTACAGCATTCATTCTTATATTCATGAAATAAAAATTAAGCCTCTAAAAAATTACTTGTAATTAAATTAACATAAGATAGAATGCAAAGGGAAAATCAAATTATTTCAAACTATCTCAACAAGCAAATGCTAGTTTAATGCTTTAGCATGATTCTGAAATTGAAAAAACATGCATAGAAACTACCAAAATAGTTAACAAAGATACGCATATTACATATACTCAGTATTACTGAATACCTCACATTCAGAAAAGTACGATAGAAATATACAAAGAACGAATCTATTTACTGAAATGCTAGGCAAATCTAATAAGTATTACCTGAAAGGTAATCCTGCTTACCTTATACTATCATATTGCTTTTTCACCCAATTAAATTAATCTAATTAGATGGTAGGATTCTTTGAGTACTTCTCATTAATCAAGCAGAACACCCTTTGGGGGAAATGGAGAGAAACTGAAGCCTACAGTGATAAAACATTTAAATATAGAATAAATGTATAACTTAATATAAAACCAGAAAGGATACGTTGTATCAAAAGTTCCCCCAAAGTACTGATCTATAAAACTTGTGTACTTGGAAGCAGATGCTTGGTCAGATTGTTCCTTATTTGGCACAGAAGGTAATTTTTGCTGCAGCATTCTCATAACTTCAGTCCAACATTCATTGGCATCCTAGTTTCACAAAAGGAAAATATTTATTGCATAAAAACAAACTTATTATATAAATCCCTTCACAGTTATATAATATATGCTTGACTTAAGGATTGAGAGGTTGGTTGGTTTACTTCATATGGTGCAACAAGATGAAATAAAATTCAATTAAAATAGGCCTAATAGAATAACCATACCAACATTAAAAGGGTGATCAAAACATTGGTAAATATGAAAGCAACTTTTTTATATTAAATGTATAAAAAAGGCAAACATAAAAATAAAATTAAAATGCATAGATCAGAATGTTGATTTAAAATTCATGAAGTGATGCAGCTTAAAACTCATAAAAAAGGCTTTTGTCAAAAGATAAGATACATAAGCATGAGGATGTTTCTTTAAGAACATATTATAAAGGTTAAAAATTCTTTTCAAACAGAAATGACTATTGAAAAGGTCATGAAATGTAGTTTTAAAAGTAATAAGTAATGTAAAAAGATAAAAGCAATGAGTTGGGGTAACCCAACAAGTCTGATGATATAGGTTAAGAAGTGTTAAAAAATCAATGGTAAAGACGTTTAACAGAACAAGTTAAAATGTGACAAATGATAAAAAAATTGTTGGCAATTATTGCAGTTTCACCTTTTAAGAGATGTCGATACATGCTTCTCGAAAGGCCAATACAAAGACGAGTAATTAAAATATCAAGCCGTCTTGACAGTAAAGCCGACAGGAGCAATGATTTGATGAACAACGTAAAGTTTATTTGCTCACTTTAGTTTTCGTGCCATTTGTTTCCGTATGAAATGAAGGAGATCATTACATGAAATTGGGATTAAGAGGATAAGTAATCTACAATTGCTACCTGTTGCATGAAAGTCCCGTGCTCATTCTTTTCAGCAAAGCGAGGGAATGCCATATGAAATACTTGTAAAAGAATAATTGGTTGATATTCAGTGCCACAATTATCCATGGCTGAAAACAAATCCCTAAGTGCTGTGGAGTAGAAATTACTGAGCATTAGTAAAGTACAAAATGCATATCATTATCATCCACAAGAAAAAAATTTCTCCAAATAAGAATAACATACCTGCTGTGATTGACTGGGCTGGAACTATTGTCATTCCAGAGGAAAGATTCCCAGAAAACCTGAGAAAATGTAATAAGTTTGCATAAAAAAATGACCCTGTAATTTAATTAAAAAAAAAAAGAACATAGCACCAACACTTAAGTTTCTTTATTGTTAATATCTATTGGTGGCAGTGTCATTACTCACATTTCATACCTTATTTAAATTAATTTATAATGAATATAAGCATCAATATGCACATTTCATGCCTCAAAAAGGAATAAAATTAGTCCAAAATATAAACTTCATTTTGTTTACATCTTTCAAATGTACTCTTATTGGTGTTACTTTATATTTCCAATAAAGTGCATGGTAAAAAGTTCACACCCCAGTCATGTTGCTACAATTAACTTCTGAACATTCACTTCAATTGCATCTCATTCACTTGTTCGAAGGAGGTTCGATATTTTTATCTTTTAATCTAATTTACAGGTTGGCTGATGTTCTTTACTGCATTAATTTCTAATGTCCAGATTTCTCATTGCATTCGGTAATCAGTCTCCTGATAAATTTCATTAGAGTGGCAAGAGCTCTTCCGTACAGTTCTAGCAATATTACGCTGCTCTTAGCTCAAATTAAACATATTTCAACTCTGCAACAAAATTTGTCAATTTAACCTCATAGCGATTGATTTTATATTGTCTATATCCATTTGTTGCCTTTTGGCAACAAAGAACGTCGATTTCTGTGCAAAGTACATTAGTGAAATATAGAAATTATCAAAGTTTGGCAATAAATGATGCAACAATACAGAAATAAAACAGCTAATTTAATACTCACTTTTTAAGAGCATCCTTAAGCTCAGGAACAGTTTTCAAACATTGGATTGTAGCATTCATGTAACATGTATTTCCCAAGTTTGTTAGCCCAGGTGGGAGCTCAAGCTACAATAAACCATAGCGATAAAGATTAATAAATTAGATACCATGAACTAAACAATTAGATGTAAAGAGCATGGAGATAAAAGAAACTAAAAGTACTTTTCATGCATTTGACATATTTATAATAGAATTACTTTGTCATATCAAATCCAAAATGAATTCTCAATTGCTGAAGTGTTTTGGTAAACGCTTGGCCAATTTGAATGTCACAAGAGAAGAGCTTTAGTCATCATGGCGCTACAAGGGTGGAATTGTGAACCACTGGGGATAGTCTGGTGCACCACAGGAGGTGGGTTCACATTGGACCTCATACAAATCATACATTCAAGGCACAACTCATTTAGAGGTTACACATTCACTCCAGACTGACAAACATCTATGCCTTACCTGGATTTGAACCAGCAACCTTTCAATCTCGAAGCCAGCACCCTGACCACCAGCCCAATTGGTCGGTCTGAATTATGCTGTATTTGCTGAAGATATTTCTTAAATCCAAAGGTCAATTTGATTTTTATGAGTGACAGCAATATTTTACATATTCGCAGAAATAAATGTGTCAATATCTTAAAATTAAATTTTCTAAAGAAGCATTCTAATAAAAGTTAAGAACATTGTACTAGAAAATTATTAATTCAATTATTAATTTTTTTAATCAAAATATAAATCAAAATGAACTCTTACCCATTCGTTGTCAGACCAAATCATTTGATTTTGTCCCTCTATTGCAGTTTTCATTAGAATACTTTTAAAGTATCATGAGTATATTCATGATGGCAAAACTCTAATACTCAACCAACCACGACTATACTCATAGTGGTAGGGTAATTAGTTAAAAGGTAATGAAAAGGTTTGGGGCTTTTCCAAATTTCAACCATCTGAAAATCCCTAGGTAGACCCCCAGTAGCATCATTTAAATATTCACTAATTTTGAAATGAGTCAATAGTTACTTTTTGTTACATAAAGTCTAATTACACCAGGACCTATGACTTAAGGAGAATTCTGAACCGATTTGAACATCCATGACAAGACTAATTCAAACCCAGGACCTGTTAAACCAAGGTCCTAGCTAATGATTAACTTGCACGTTTTCAGAAAATTTCATACCGCTGATGCTAATTCCTGATCGGACATATCTTCCATAAAAACTGTTTTGACAACCGGCTCAGCAGGCAGTTCTTCTCTTGTTCCCATAAGAAGTACAGCAGCTCCCTAAAATGATGAAACAGAATTATCGACTAATATAGATTAAAATAAAATGCATCATAGAAAGTCTTCAGTATGCATATTATTAGGGAAAAGGACCAGTACACTTGTATGTTATTTTTAATGCTTTTCCAAACCAATTGGACATAAAATTACATAGGAAATAAAAATACTAGTTCCATGAGTTTTAATCAATAAGGCAATTTGCAAATCTCTAATTATGTCTCTAATTAGTTTTTTATGGTAATGTTAAAACCACCAAATGAAAAATGTAACAATGACTTTTCACTTTTACATTTTACTGTTTTGCATTTCTGTGTCCAGATTTGGAAATAAAAAACTATAAAGAGTAATATGCAGATGCTATGAAAGTATATTATTACATTATAAATTATCAATGCACAAAATACATGAAATCCTGAAAAATGATCAGAAGCAGCATTTAAGTCTTGTTTATCATAATTTAACTTCTATTAGTAAAGAATTTAAGCAAATACTTTTTCAAATATTTGCTTGACACCCACTACATTCTAAACTCACAAAAGCAGAGACATTAAGGACAAATGAAAAGTACTTTTAAAATAATCTAAGGGGAGAGACCCTAACATTACACTATTAAAAACAATAGTATACTATTAATGTTGAAATAATTAAGCTTATTTATTAACATCAATCCTTACAATAAAACACAGTATAAAAATAAAACTTGCCTCTTTCAATTTTATAGTTCCCCAAGTCTCATCCTGTAAGGAATAAAATGAGTACATTTAGAAACATAAACACAAAACTAGCTTTAAAACAAAAAACACAATTTGTCACGAAGGTTAATTGAACTTTCATGGCATTCTTATCAACTGTGAAGTAAAAATTAGTTGTTACATGAGACATCAAGGTTGTCATGAGGCTTAAAAAACAACCATGTTTTTCATTGAAAAAAGACGAGATCATTACAATTATTATTGAATGCTTGAATTAATAAAGATAACTGATGGAATTTTATCAAACTTGATGGATGGTTGGTTTTATATGGCAATAGGGACAGCCAGATCTGGCCAAGCAATGTATCTTCTATCAAGTCATACAAAGAAAATTTTACTGACACAAAAGAGAAATACACCCACAGTAGTTACAGGAATCAAACCTGCTCATAGGCTACTGGAGCAGTATACAAACCTACAATCACAAAACTTGATTGAATAACTGAATGATGCACTAAATATTTTGACAATTCTGAGAATTTTTGTACATTAAATGACTTCGAAAATATTGTAAACAAATTTATATCATCCTTGTTGAAAAATCAGGCTAAAACCATTATAAATAAAATTTTTGTAAAAATAAATCTTTTACCTTTCAGAAATTCAGTTGTGAGAAAGTTTACCATGATACATCATTTGCAAAATGAAGAGATAGATAAATACAAGCAAATATTATAATCAATTCTAAAAAAGCCAATAATTCAGTATTAAAAATATTTTACTTTTGAGTTTGAATAAAACGTAAAATAATACAACTATACATATTAACAAAATTCATGGTAAACTGTTATCCATTTCATGTTATTGACAAAAATAATAGCATTATAAATAGAAATCAGAATTGGTCAATTACTGAAAAAAATTAGTACCTTAAGAGTGGTTCCTTTAATCATAACCTTCTGACGATCAGGAGGTACTCCAGTAATTGCAAAGAGTTGTGCTTTAAATACTATAGGTTCTTCATCTGTATTAACTTCCACATCATTAAACATTTCTTTACCCCATTTTACTTTCACTGTAAAAACGAACAAAACTTGATAAAACATACAAAAGGGATAAACAAAAATTTAAGGGAAATTTTTCACTCAACTAATACTTATGTAAACATTTACATTTCTAGAAAAACTTAGAATGTGAAGTTTGGCTCAATTTTTAACTTTTAATGTGCTATTATTACACACAACAGGAGCAACAATTAAAAAAGGATATTTTGAGTTAACTTCGTGAAACTTAAAACAACCTTTCAAATACACATTCTTTTTCAAATGATTTGATTTCATAAGATATTCTGATTTGAAAATAAGGTAACAAACTCCTACTTAATGACTAAGAGAATCATAGAAGACATGAGCAATGTTTTATACTCTTTCAAACACAACATCAGATTTGGAGAAAATCAAAAAGGAACAAATTCTGAAAAATTATTAAAAGAACAGAGAAAAGGAATTGATTACCACTAAAATAGCAAATGCTGCCTCTCACTAGAAAGTTAGTTAAATAAAAGCTATTTTAAATTAAGAATGCTTATTGCAGAACATGAGTAAACAAAGCAAACTAATAAACATAAAACATTGTAAACAAATATTTTTAATACTTTAAATAAGCAGCTTCATGCTAAAAATCTAAAGTTGTTCATTTACTTAAAATTTTAAATTCATATTACTTCATTTTTTGCACTAAATTTTAGTATATTGTTATTTTACTTTACACAATGAAACAATGAAAAATCGTTTGATAAAAAATTACCTACAAATCTGAATGATATTCGGTTTTCTCCAGCAATTTAGTTATAAACAACTTATACGTATTAACAATATGATAAAAAATAAGAGCTATCTTAAACTAAGAATGTTTATTGCGGAACATGGTAAACAAAACAAACTAATAAATATAAAACACTGTAAACAAATAGTTTCAATACTTTAAATTTCATGCTAATGCAGCTTCATGTTAAAAAATCTAGTTTTTAATTTACTTACAATTTTAAATTCATAATACATTTTTTGCGCTAAATTTTAGAACATTGGCAAATTTTAAGCACATTGAAAACAATGACAATCCGTTTGATAAAAAATTATCTGTAATTCTGAATGATATTCGGTTTTTCGCCAGCAATTTTGAAATTATAAACATATATATATATAATGTTAACAGTACGATAAAAAAAAAGGTCCAAATGTAATTCATTGTGTTTACAAATCAAAATACGCACCAAAATAAAAATGATTTGATCCAAAAGTCTAACCTAACACAATGTTTACATCCGTAATCATAACATAAAACGACTTCGGTTTCGTCAAGACAACGTATTTATTCCCAATAGGCATAAATATATCTAAACATATTGAAGTCGTCACTTTCTGCAAATTCTTCAATTTGTAAATTATCTGATAAAAAATTATATTAGAATGACTTGACAGTTTCAGAAAGAGCAATTATATTACCTTTATAGCCCGGCATATTTAAGAAGTTTTATAATATCAGATGCAAAACAATCAAAGCCGAAGGCTGCGAAATGAACAAATGCAAAAACCAATAATTTACAACAGTCAAATAGATTAGATTGACACTCAAAAGTTATTTAAGAAATCAACAGTAAGTTTTTCTCAAATCGTCGTCGGCACTTTTTGCTATCCTTTTGTTGCCGTTTCACAAAGAGTTAAGCAGAATTGTATGAGACTAGTGGCAGAAAAAAATTATTTGTATGACTGATAGAAAAACTAAATTGCTCATTATCAACATAAAGTCAGAAGAAAAAATATGCTTATTAAAAATATAAAAATTACTGAAATTAAAAGATAAATGCAGTAGTGTCCAAAGGGACAAAATTGTGTCGTTAAAAGTGTGGAGTATTAACAGAGTGCGCACACTCACCAATTGTGTTTGTAATATGTTCAATCTGTTAGTTAAAAGCGTCCTCTGTGACAGAGCATTTCCTAATTGGTTGCTATGGCAAAAAATAGTTTGCTTATTGTACACGGACTCTTATCTTTTTATTTCAAAATTTTCTCTACGAAAGAAATGTTAACAAAACTAGAGAATTGCATCCATTAGCTTTTAATTTGGCATCCATTAACATACCTGAAAGAAAATATTCTATGTATAAATTAAATTATTTATTGACAATTGTAAAACCATATTTTTAGGTAGTGGTAATCGAAATTAATTAACGTCGCACTAGAGCAACACAACGGGGTATTGACAACGGTCGGGGATCAATCCCGAAGGGAAAGGTCCGAGGACAACACAGCGTAATTTTGAATCACGATCAGATGATGATCATATTTTTAGGAAACACAACAATATGTGTGAGTTTTTACAGCCTTATGAAAATTAGATCTTCATTTGCACGCACGTAAGTACTTTTATTAAAGTCAAAGGAATACAATTAAATTCATCTCATGCAAATGCATGGATAAAACATTTTCTGTATTTTATATCTTGTTGACTAATGACTTATCAGGAGGAATTCGAAGTCATGATGCTACTTGTCTCTTATCTATCAGTTCTGGAGGTAGCACAAAAGAGAGTAAGATATTCATATTTTTCTTCAAATGCAAAATGAAATGGAATTAGACTACTTTCTATCGCTCCAACAGTGGCCAAGAGGCCGAAAGCGCCACTCGTGAGAAACTGGCAGACTGAAGCGCTCGGTTTAGTCGTATGTGTCGTTGTCAGGTTGGCTGCTTGCAGTTTTTTGGTTTTTCACGACGACATGAAAGATGGGTCAGCTTCCTCAAAGTCCTCCAAGAATCCATTCCCTCATTGTTCATGGAGGGTGCGTGTGGCAGCACCATTATCAATGAATACCATGCACACTTCAAAAAGGAGTGCTGTCAATGAATAATTAAAATCCAATACCTCGTGCCCAATTTTCAATTGGTGCCAATACTATTGTTCAAAGGTATACTGTTGCTTTATTGCTTATCCTTCCACCTTCGGGCCGCGGTGGCCCGGTTGGAAGAGTAACGAACTAGCAACCGAAGGGTTGCGAGTTCGAATCCAGCCAAACACCGTCGTGTACAAAGGGGGCTGGTGCACGTTAAATCTGTCGTGGCCTCAAATGTCCTCACGTTGGCGTGGTGTGGAAGTTTGGAGAGTGGGGTGCCAGCTCAGGTGTTGCCTCGTCATCTGACCGTGGTTCAAAATTACGTGGTGTTGTCCTCGGATCTTTCCCTTTGGGATTGATCCCGGACCGTCACCAATAGCCCATTGTGTTGCTCCAGTGTGACGTTAATCGAAATACCCAAATACCTTCCACCTTCATTACTTTTTAAGAAATTTTCGCAAAAGGCAATGCATATACAATAACATTTATCTTCTGTATTGTAATTAATTAGTAAATGCCACACATTTATAATTTTCGACATAAAATATTTTTAAAAATTAGAATAGAACTTAAAAATTTATGTTTATCTTTTTTTCAAATTGAAATACATATTTATCATATTCAATTTTTCTGCACTTGAATAAAATTTAAACTTTGTTAGGGGGGGATTTCAATTAACGTCACACTGGAGCAACAGAATGGGCTATTGGTGACGGTCCGGGATCAATCCCAAGGGGAAAGATCCGAGGACAACACCACGTAATTTTGAACCACGGTCAGATGACGAGGCAACACCTGAGCTGGCACCCCACTCTCCAAACTTCCACACCACGCCAACGTGAGGACATTTGAGGCCACGACAGATTTAACGTGCACCAGCCCCCTTTGTACACGACGGTGTTTGGCTGGATTCGAACTCGCAACCCTTCGGTTGCAAGTCCGTTACTCTTCCAACCGGGCCACCGCGGCCCCTAAACTTTGTTAGATAACCTACAGTAAAATAGAAAGTTATTCGGAAAATTAATTTCGGAATTGGTCAATCTTCACTACATTAGCTTCCCATTGCAATAAAATTGTTGTAATGTTGGATAAGCATTACGTTTAAATTACTTCTTCAGTCATACCTTTATTTGCACTGATTAATCTAGCTAAGAACACGATACCATAGCCAATTGACGATGACTTTGGAACATGGTAATCCGTCGAGACGAAAAGTTTAGTCGCCAATTTGGCGATAGATCAGTACCGTGTTCTTGAGATTTTTCCGGGTATTTTTTGTTCTTTAATAATACAATAACGTTAATAAACGAATATCGAGAGGACGAGGCCACTTTGTCCTCCCCGAATTCTAAATAACAATGCTAACCTCTCTCTGAACACGTGAGCTTGATTTGATTCAGTATACCATTTAGCTGGTGTAAAATACATTAATCTTACTAGGAATTAGTGACCAATTTGGACTCCAGTTTGCTCCTATTAAAGAATACTCAAGCTTTCAAGTTTAATTATTTCTATAATGAAAAATATATCCAAGACAAGTATGTGGGCTGAAAATTTCATTCCATTTATTCATTGGTAATTCAGTTCCATTTACTAGAAGGAAGGTTTAGCCTTAGTGTTTGTCTCGACGAGATATCTCGTCATTAGCAAAACTGACCAAATCTGGTTGGACGAGATATTTCATCAAGAAAACACGATCATTAGAAAAGAACTGATCTGATCCTGATCTCATCATCACAACAAAAATCGGCAATACCTTGTTGACGAGGTATCTCGCCATTAGTAAAATTAGTCAGATCTTGATGGACGAGATACCACTTGGAAGGTTAATATATGTTCCCAACTTAACGAAGTTGGTCAAATAATTAAGATTATTATAGCCATTATATTCCAAACCAAAGTAAAGTTGTAAAAATAATATATGCATAGTTACAATTTTCCTGATATTTTCTAATACCCCCCCCTTTATCTTCATCTTTTAAATATAAAAATTTCCAAAAAGTTTAAGTTTATTATTTGATGTGTACACTGAAGTGCCAGAAAAACTGGTACAAACGAATGTAAAACTGGTATAAAATGCATCGAAACGCCACCTATGCACGTCATTGGTTGCGTCTGCTAGTGCATAAATAAAGCAATAGACATCTGTGGAGCATCTAGACCTCTTTTCGGATGGCAAGTTATCATGATTTTGCCGATTTTAAAGGCGGTTTATTAGTTGAAGCTCGTGAAATGTGTGTGTGGTTCTTAGCATTTCGGAGATGGAGAAATTTGGATTTTCGCGTACTAACCACTTCAAGGGTGTACCGTAACTACAAGAATTCTGGCAAAACATGTAATATCACAATAGTAAGGCTGTGAAAAGACTAGGTGAACGTGACCAGCGTCGGTTGACAAGAATCGTTTCACGCTATTAGGCATGCAACACTGCCTCAGCTCCGAAATCAATACTGTGCCCTCACGCTGATTGCACAGTCCTCACGCTGGGCAATCAGCGTGAGGACTGTGCAACGTTCCCTTAAAGACATGGACTTAGGAGCTAATGCCCAACTAGGATATCCTTGATGAAAGCTTGACACACATCTATGCGTCTCGCCTGGACTCTCGAACGCATGGCCCGTCGTATTTCTGGAGTTCTACGTTCCCGTGGGAGGCCTTCCAAGTATTAGACTGGTGTACTAGTTTTTCTGCGCTTCAGTGTTAATTTACCTTATAAGATTTTTGTTTTAACATTTTGTTTTCTTAATAATGATGAATTAACAAATAATGTATCGCCACTTTGTTTGACTTAAATTCAACTTGCCAGAGATAATTTTGGAGATTACATTGGATAATTTTGGGTTTATTATCACACATGCCCACCCTCTGCTGTCCGGGTCCCAATAACGCCTTAGATGATGTGTCCCTCATTAAATTAAAAATGTGTATTCCAAGTTCGGTCTGTCTACCACGAGAACTTAACCTGTGTGGTGATGGCGGTAGCTATAGAAACAGGGGGCTCGTTCATTTTGACTCTTGAGGGTGACTTAATTTTATTTTGTTTTATTGTTGAAGTTGTTTTGTTCCGAATGTTGGGAGACGGAAAGCTGTAGTTAACTTCCCGACGACAAGTAATAGTCTTAAACAAATATATTAGTAATTTGTCATCGAGTGCCCTAATGTGACAAACTTGAATGCATTTATTCAAGCATGCCCTATGAAAATAGGATAAGGTCCATGCCCATGACGACAGACAAGGGCACACTTTGCGTCTGAAGCAGTTCTCGTGGTAGACAGACAGTACCGGCGTTTAATTTATTCCGATGAAAATGCTTTTTTCCTTCCCTTCCTTGGATCTCGGTAGCCTAGTTGCAAGGGTAACGGATTAGTAATGGAGGGTTGCTAGCTTGAAACTAGGTCCAACTAAAGACCGTCGTGAACGCGGGGGCTGGTCATGTTAAATTTGTCGTGGCCTAAAATGTCCTGACGTTGGCGTGGTGTGGAAGTTTGGTGAGTGGGATGCCAGCTCAGGGGGTTGATCTCGTCATCTGTTCAAAATTACGTGATGTTGTCCTCGATCTTTCCCTTTGGGATTGATCCCGGACCATCGCCAATAGCCCATTCTGTTGCTCCAGTGCGACGTTTATTAACCACCAACCTACCTATCTCTTCCCTTCCTTTGTACATTCGTACAGCTTCATTAGAAATACAATGAAGATTTATAGATTTTAAAATAAGAAGAAAACAGATTGTTGCACATTACAGTATAATAAATGTTTCGCCTCGAAAATTCCCAGGTGCCATGGTACTGACGATTCTCCAAATGATAAATGGCAGATTTTTTTAGAGAATGCAGAACTCAATCTATACATATAAAGTAGAATTGGCAGCTGTCTCTCTGTCTGTTTGTTCTCTATACAAATCTATAACGTTTGTACACCAATATAACCAATGCATACCAAATTTGGTACACTAATTCTTTGGAACCCTGCGGATAACGTAGGCTACATATTAACCCTCGTTCTATTTGTCTTGGGTGTGCAGAGGGGTGTAACGTCCCGTCATCTTGGACAGAGCACTTGCTAGGGCGCGCTCTCTCCCGGTCTGGCTGTGCAAATGACGTCAGAGTTAACATCTACAGGAGTCGCCTCTCAAGATGACCTTGGAGTTTTTTAGAATCTTAGAGTATGATGCAATCGGTGCGGTTGCACTGAAAATTGCTCAGTATCACATCGTTTATGTATCCCGTCTGTAAAATGCGGGATGGAATTTTCAAGCACAAAGTGTAATTGCTTGAAACGTTGATCATGATATCGTATCAATATGATTTGTCAGCCTTTCATAATGATGGTGGAATTCCGAAATTTCCATTCCTGGTGCAAGATGTTACAAATAAAAGAATATTGATAAGAAAAATTGACTGTAATAACACGATGTATGTCATTTTTTTAGAAAATGAACTTAAAGGGCATTCACAATCACTCCAAAACTCAAAATCGACTTTTGTTTTTTGTCTGTGTACAATTATTTAGCTAATTTTTTTCGTATAACCATGAGTCCAAAGAAGGTGAGTGTAAAGAACAGTGGTGAGAAAAGGAAAAAGGTAATATCCATGGAATTAAAGAGTGAGATAATAGACAAACATGAACAAGGCGTAAGAGTAATAGACTTGGCAACGCAGTACGATCGCACTACTACGATATGTACTATTTTGAAACAGGACTCGATAAAGGCTATAACTCCAGCTACAATATTTGTTCATTATAAACACATTATTATAAAAAAATTGGAGTGGTTTTTTTGGGGCTGGTACAAATTAATCTAATTTCAATGGGGAAAATTGATTTGAGATACGAGCATTTTGACTTACGAGCTCGGTCATGGAATGAATTAAACTCGTATCTCAAGGTACCACTGTATTTGCATTTTCCATGACAGAAAATTGTTTTAAGGATCACTTTCAATCAACGTTTAACCAACTAACCCGAGCAACACAGGGTAAATTCAGCTAGTTATATATATCTTTCCCGATGGATACTATGAATATCTATAGACACATAAATCACTAATCTATTCACTCTTAAGCAGTGAAAAGATGCAGCTTGCTCGTTTTCAGATCCTTGCGCCATAAAACCCCCAAATCCAGTCCAACGCAGTGAAAGTACAGATACATGTTTCACTAATTCAGAATAATTTCCATGAATGAACATCCGCAACAAGAATAAAAAGGGACACGCTCTTTAGCGTGCACTTAAGAGAAGTGTGTGCCGTAGGATAATGATGTTTATCACAGGATACCGCAAAGAGCGGTTCCCCTCGATTTAATTTTCTTCATTTTATGCACGCGCGAGAATCACGTTTTGAAAACGTTAGTCAAGAAAGAGGCAAAGGACTTTTTTTTAACCATGTTACACAATTACCTCTTTGGGTTCAAGCAATCTTTTATGAGATGTATTTGCAGTGTAAGCAAGCAAACCACAAGGATTTTGCTTCCGTTTCTCTAATACGGAATGCGTACAGGAAGCACGTTCTGCCACCCAAGTACTAGCGCCATCTACATTTATCTTTTCAGAAAAGCCTTAGATAATAATTTATTCGTAAATAAATTCCAAATAATCTTTTAATTTTCACTTCGAATTTATTAAAGAAGGAAACACTAAATAAGGTCATTTTCAAGCATTAACTCAAATTTTAGGAAACTCATACTTATAATCGCAAATTAAAATAAATTTGACGAAAGTAATGAATGGACATTTGTATTTTCTGACCTTTCTTTTTTTTACTAGCAGTTTTTTTGATTTGGGTACTAAAGTAATTTTTTTGGGGGGAATATTTTCGTTTGGTCATTGTTTTGCATTTTCTATTCTTTTAAAATATAACATATTAAATTTTTATATGCATCATTCTTATAAATTGCAACACTCAAAACAGAATTTACAAATGACCAAAGCATAAAAATTCCAATTATTCTCCATTTCCG
This sequence comes from Meta bourneti, assembly GCA_933210815.1. NCBI lineage: Eukaryota > Metazoa > Arthropoda > Arachnida > Araneae > Tetragnathidae > Meta > Meta bourneti. The sequence goes on from OW119928.1 coordinate 20,719,174, forward strand.
TGATTCTACTCAAGGCATCGGCTTAGGACAGTCCAGTTTTTGATATATCCCAGTTGTTTATTTTTGAGTGATTTTTTAGGGGAAATGATTGGGCATTGCTTACTTTTTCTTTTCACCTGGAATTTTTTAAGCATATTATATTTTAAAAAATTAGAAATACTAGTTCATAATTCGCCTAAATTGGAATTGATTTAATTTTAATCTTGTAAAATGCAATTCAAGCTGTTCAGAGAACGTTTTCTTCAAATTTAAACTATGCAAATTTAAGGCAGTTTTCTTATTTTAAGACCATTTTTCATTTAAAGAGCATTGAAAATATTTTTTAATGGTGTTATAATATTCAAATAATTTTGAAGTCTATGAATCGGAATAACTTTTTTGATAGTGATGAATGTCAGCATAATTTAAAGATTAAACAGCCATTTTCTACTGTGGTGAACTTAATTGTCTCATTCGAAAACCAGAATGATAATTCATTTTTGGAATTTGGATAAACATGAAAAAAATTGAAATTTATTATTCATAACTTGTGCAAGCCTTTTCCACATATCATTTTCAAATTCAGAATTCGAAACACAAATGCCTGAGAGTAAAAAGAAAAACTCTCTTTTATCGTCTGCAATTACTTTTTAATCTCCATTTGAAATTAAATACACTGAAAAATTCTAATCCATGTACTTAGAAGACTGTTATTAAAAACAACTTAGATCCAATTCACTGATCAAGTCATTATTTGTTTTGGTAGAAACGGGTTAAGTTTCGACTTGGAACGTTAAGAGGAGTTAACTCATGCATAAGGAAATGGGATAGATCGGTAGTGTATTAAACCATCAGGGAGGATGAGAACAAATCTTCCTGCAAATAACTCAAACGGTTTTCGCTCGCTTATTGTTCTGCAGTTGAGAGGTTAAATGTGAACGCCCAGTTGAAAGAACACTGAAGCATGTTTTATCTATTTACAGGAATTGTTGTACGAGGTGTCGGAGACTGAAGATGAGTCTAGAATAAGAATATAAAGTGTTTCGGAAAGAATAAGTTGCATTTGGAAACAACCTTTTCGAATGAATACCTGATTCCATAAAGAAGCAACAAAGAATTTATAATGGTTCCTCATTCTATGACTGCTTTCAATTGTGCAACACCCACGAGACGTTCCAGAATTAGTACTTTCAAGAATGTTAAGAGTATGAATGAAAACGCGAATAAATATGCATTAATACTTTGCATAAATAATTTAAAAGCATGAAAAGTTTTGCTTTTAATGCCCTCGTAATTTCTTTTCTTCAAAAAGCATTTTATCTTTCAATTTAGTACATTCCATTTTCTGTAAAATGTATGAGGTAGTAGGTTTGATATATATTGATATAAACATTATATTCATTAGTAAATTTGATAAAAGTATATTTAATTTATTGCGTGAATTGCAATAGGCATGCAATAAAAGCATATTCATCAGCATCTTTTTGCAAAGGTACTTCACTTACATTTTACTTGCAAAGGTACTTATGAATTCGATGCATTTGAGAGTACATATTCAAAAATTAAACAAAAGAGCCCAGTAATATTTAGTGAATCCATAAATAAAACGTATAGAACGTTAAGGGTATAATTTGTTTCAGAGGTAATTTACAACAATTTTGGATACCACAATCGACTTAAATCGAGATGAAGACTCTTGTATATAAATATAAATCGGTTGAAACTGATGGTAAAATGTATACAAAAGAATGAATATGATTTATTATATAGAATGTGTGAGAACCACTGTAATAGATATTCTATCTCGAACAGAGCTAATCTAGATTTTTTTGGTAGGTAAGTATTTTAATTAACGTCACACTGGAGCAATACAACGGGCTATTTGCGACGGTCTGGGATCAAACACGAAGGGAAAGATCCGAGGACAACACCACGTAATTTTGAACCACAGTCAGATGACGAGGTCACACCTGAGCTGGCACCCCACTCTCCAAACTTCCACGCCAACGTGAGGATATTTGAGGCCACGACAGATTTAACGTGCATTAACCTCCTTTGTACACGACGGTATTTGGTTGGATTCGAATTCGCAACCCTCCGGTTGCTAATCCGTTACTCTTCCAACTGGGCTACCGCGGCCCTCCTAGATTTTTTGAAATCGAAGGCAAATGAAGCTGATATCACTCTGCCTAAAACAAAACAAGTATTTAAATAAGGCTAAAGAGAGTGTATTCAAATTTAAATAATTAGGATAGTATATACTAATAGTACCATATTAATTTTTTAATACATTGATGTTCACAACCAGAGGTGAACCCAGGATAGCAGTCTGGATTGGGTTGCATTTTTACCGTAAGCTCTTTATTTAGGGGTGATTTTAAAGTTTAAAACTTTTTTTGAAATATAAACTAGTTTTAGAGTGTGTATTACCTAGAGACTAGTTTTAGAGTATGCTACTTGGAGACTAGTTTTAGAGTATGTTACTTGGAGACTAGTTTTAGAGTATGCTACTTGGAGACTAGTTTTCGAGTATGCTACTTGGAGACTAGTTTTAGAGTATATGACGTAGAGACTAGCTTTGGTAGGTGTTACCTAAAGACCAGTTTTAAAATGACTATTCCAAGATGAATGGAAGCTCTATTGAAGGGTAAAGGTGCCAATGTTTCAATGAAATAGTAAACTTTTCAATTATTTTATCCAACCCAAGTAAATGAGAAATGGAGCACTTTTGTAAATGGGCTAAAAGCAATGAATAAATATTAGTTGACTGCAAGGTGAAAATATCAAAACACCATACACGATTTTCAAAGAAGCAATCACTAAATTAAATGATATTTTTACTTTTTACACGATCTGGGAGGGGCTTAAGCCCCTACTTAGGTGCGCCCCTGATCACAACAATAATTTTTTATTGCATTTAATTATTGACTATGCATGAAAAACCCCAACACAAAGTCAAACTATTAATTTGTTTCCAAGACAAAGTATGAAAAAGCGCCGACTGTCCTGTTATGTGCTCTCCAAATATCATGAAAAGAGCGTTAAGCGAATATTAAAACGTTTTTTAATAGCAATACGATCGCAAGAGACTACATGAGTTAGGTTGTGTTTATGGCTCAAGGGCCATATTTGGCCAAGCGGGGCCAAACACTACAATAAAAGTCAAGTAATAGAGATACACACATAAGGAAAGTTTTCCTGGCACAAGAAAGAAATACACCCAAGGAGGAGGCGAACTTGCACCTCCTACAACTCGCAGGTTCCTAGCGCAGTGGGAAAACCCTCTGAGACCCGACCATATGAAAGGAAAATTGATTCTAAAGATGGATTCACTAGCATAGCACTGGAAAGTACTTCGGTCAAGGACAAAATTGGTTATATAAAATTGTAAAACATTTTCCCAATGAAACCACTTCTTAATAATATATTTCTGAAAAACCTCCCCTATAGACAATGGAAGTCGCTCTTCTCCCCACCTTAACTACGTCATTAATCTTGAATACAAAGCGAAATTTCAGTGCTGATTTCATCATGAACAATCGTTCCACTATTTGCAACTGAGCTGGAAAGCTTTTTGTCAGTAACCGTGAATTATGGATGGTGAATCGATATTATTTTTACAAGAATACTACTAACTCCAACACGAATACAAAATGAAGTCAATAGTTAGAATGATAGTCGAAAGAATACTAATGCATTAATATTTTCGTGTGTACGAACTAGAATACACTAGGAAAAGAAATAAATGATGAAACAAATATTGAAAAACAGAAAGTACAGCATACTCTATTAGCATACTATTATTATACTCTCTAATGAATATGAATATTTTTTTATGAATGAATCCAATTTTTTGAGACCCAGCAATATTACGCTTTTTTACTGAAACAGAAACCATAATCCTCTTTTGATTGATATACAGATTTAAAAAAAATTCATTAAACATGAATGATGGATGATGAATTGTTATTTTTTGCAAGAATATAATTAACTCAAACACGAATACAAAATGAAATCAGTAGTTAGAATGATAGACGAAAGTATATCCATGTATTATTATTTTCATGAGTACGAACTAGAATACACTAGGAAAAAAAATAAAAGATGCCACAAACAATTGTCGAAAAATAGAAAGAACAGCAGACGATAATGTTATTAGATTCTGTAATGAATATCAATATTTTATAAATGAATCCCATTTTTTGAGACAGACAATATAACGCTTTTTTACTGAAACTGAAACGGCAATCCTTTTTGATGTATAAACAAACTTCAAATAAACAATTTCAGCTATCGGGGAAGATTTCCAGATATAACAGAACCGTTTAACTTCTGTTTTATAAATGCATAATCAATAATAGTCAAACGATCTTTGTACAAGAAAAGTTACGAACGGATTTCGTGCATACAACAAACGACAAAACAACCTGAAAACATTTTCACTTCCCAATACACCGATGCGTTATTACTTCATTTGAGAAATGATCGAATTAAAATAAAAAAAGGCATGTTTGTACAAGTTTGTTCTGCCACCTCAAAGCACTCATCATATTACATTTTTCTTCACAAACGAGTCGACGTGGTGGAGGTGCCAATCAATGTTTCGATTTCTGGCCGAAAACGAAAAAGACAAACGATACCTTGGCAACCGAACTGACCTCACGTGATCAAGTCTCCAATTCTTAGTCACACTTTCGACAGAAAACGTTTCATTAACAGGAAGAATGTAAAAGGTTCATCCAAATTCCACTTAATATGCATGTCGTGTGCAATTTGATTGGAGTAGTGAACTTGGCAGTCAGATTCATTCAAGGGCAATGAAACGTCTTGTATTTTTGTTTCACAGGCTATGGATGCTATCTTTTATCCTAACGTGTAAAACGACACTAAGACGAGTTGTGGGAATACCTCTGGACGGTGGAATTGACTTTCATACATATAATGAGGATGGCAGTTCACCAAAATGTCTCCCAGAAAGGTTGTGATGATGTTTGAGAAGTTTAGAAATTTTTATCTTAAAATAATTTTCAGAATGTCTTATTTTCAGATTAAAAATTTTGTCTTGGTCATAATGATTTTCATAAAAAATCTCACAATATACTTTAAAATTGTTTTTAAATATCGTCTCCATATAATGAAGAAAACAATATTATGTATTTTAGAAAAAAGTGTTACATATTAAGAATTTAGTCAAATCGACTCATAAGAAGTGATAAAATGATTCACTCTGATAAAACGGCAGTTTTAATCAAAAGACGACAGAAAGAGTAATTGTATTTCCTTCAATTTTACTGAAAGTGGATTTAATGCTTTTGAATGAAAATCATTGCGTTATTTCATTGCTTGGAAGAAGTAAATAAAAATGTCTTCGTTCTCAAAGTTCTTATACTAAAATAATGTATGAATACCAAATAAAATCGATTTCTAAATTGCCTTCGAAGACAATTTAGGAATCGATGTTTAGGAATCGATCATAGAATCATGATACTGTTTCCGAAATTCTGTTCCTAAGCCACGCTTACTGTACCTGCTCTCTCATCTCAAGTCACCCCCTCTCATCTGTTCGATTACAAGTTCCTACTTCTTACCAGATGCAAACGTCTGAAACTAAATTCAATTATGTGGAACTCTAAGGTACGTCGATTTGGAGACGGAGTGCCTTCGGCCCATGTGCTCCGTACTCTCCAACCCTCATCCAGATTGACAGAATTGGCTCAGGTTGAATTAATTTAATATCGATTGAAAATGAGAACACAATGTATTTCTCCTCTCTTTTATAGAAAAATGTAAACACACACATATCCAAAAATTAAGGATAATGCTATCCGAGATGAATCCCGTACCAGGTACCTGCAGCGAAGTACCTCAAATGACAAATGAATATTCCTTCAAGTTATGTCGAATAAAACAAGAGCACCTACATTGTCTCCTCTGCTACTGGGAAGTAAAGAAATTTAAACAAGTGTTAGGTGAACACATTGTTGGTTTGAGATATTGCGGAGAAAAACATTTCTTTGCTATTAAAAGAAACCCAATAAGGAATATGCCGGCCTCTGACCCTAAAGCAGGATTCACAAAGTGCAGGCATGCTTTCCATAAGGCTATCCATGAATTCCTTTGGCAAGGAGTCCCATTTTCACACTAGAGTACATCTTTGCTCTTGTGTGGTCCTTGAGGGTGTTGTGTGGGCTTCTCGTCCGAGAGCATCCCAAGCATGCTCTATTGGATTCAAATCAGGTGACCTTGCTTGATACGAATTTAGTATTGTTCTTAATTTTTGGACATGTGTGTACTTTAGTATCTGGAAATAAGCCTTATCAAGCACAACGAAATATGTACACCTGCTATATATACCTTCCCGTATAATCAGTTTCAAATATATTTCCATCAGCATTATCACCTACGTGTAAAATTATGTTTATTCAATCTCGTTTCACCATCTAATGAAGAACATTATACTCGCTTAATACGAATATTAGTATAATATATTACACGCTTTAAAAAGGGTTACATATGGATTTATTCAAATCTAGATTTGATTTAATCCGTATGGTACAGCTATGTAGCAGTATGCTTAGAATAAGTAGGTGCTTATTCTAAGCATGCTGTTCTAAACGGTATGCTCATTCCAAGCATACTGTTTTATCAGTGATTAGAACGAGCAGTTGCGATTTCTAAGCATTGATAAAACGGTAGTTTCTCTCAAAAGCAGAGAAAGTTAACTATTGCAATTTCAGTAAATTCACTAAAAGTAGATCGCCTGCCTTTGAATAAAAGCTCTTTAATTGTTTAATTATTGCATACAATATATCTATGGGACACTGTTTCAGCAAGTTTCAAATAACTCTTCAACGAAAATTGAGTTTGAAATTTATGAATATATCCGAAATGTTTTCCACGTTGGCGGGGTGCCAGCTCAGGTGTGACCTCGTCATCTGTCTGTGGTTCAAAATTACGTGGTGTTGTCCTCGGATCTTTCCCTTCCGGTTTGATCCCAGAGGGTCGCTAAAGGCCCGTTGTGTAGCTCCAATGCGACGTTAATTAAAATATCTACCTATCTACCTACGGAAATATTTTCCTACAGTATAGTTACTGATTCTGAAGAAACCTCTTAAGTATTTTAAAAATTCTCTCAGAATTATTTGTTTTTTTAATTGTTGTTTTTCTGCAGAAAAATGTAAAATTACATAAAAAACAAAAAATATACGATTCCAAAAAAGGCAGAAAAAAGACATACACAAATGCTATTAGATAAGAGATAAAACAAAACACTACATTGAAGAGATTACCTATTGTATTGAAATCATTACAAAATATATCAACCACAATATCATATACAGTTGTAAAACTTATATGTAGAAAAATTGTTACACTTCTTTTTAAAGGTAAATAGTTTGCAGTTTCTAGTGATATACATGGGACACATATGGATTATGTTTTCAAGTTTTCAAATCACAGATGAAAAACTTTCATGTTATGAATCATTAGGGCATTCGAAAGCTTGGGAAAATAACCGTTGCATATCCTCCTTGTATGCATGGCCTTTAATATAATTCGCAGGTATAGAATCACGGAGTTGCTACTGCTTCAATTATGTTTAGTCAACCGACGTACTTGACTCAGTGTCGTGCATTTCCGTTCAAAAGAGTCTGATTCATTTCCTTTGCTTGTGGCAAATCTTGCTAGTCGATATTTTCATAAAAAAAATCGAATAACTTAATTTTCCAGATATACACTTTGTCTCAGGGCAAGAGTGATGTCAACTGTAAATGCAGAAAATGAGCGACCGTACGAAAGAAAATATCGACCTGATACTTTTCCATTGGGGTTCTGTTATGATTTATTGTATATTATTTAACTGCAACTTTAATGGAACGATAAATACTTCTTTCTTATCCAGTGTAAAAAAATTACACTAAGTCATTGAGTCTGTGCAAAACAAGTTTTTGGGCAATGGCAGATGGGTCCTTAAAATGTCTTCATGTAGGGCTCCAATGCAATTCAGGATGTGTGGGGAGAGGCTGGTAATAAGCTGCACTTTATACAGGTGGGAAAGGATTTCTGGCCATCAAAGAATATCATATTTTTCAAATGGCCAGATCGGAGCCTGGCAAGCATAGAGAAAGTTTTCTGGGGCAAATTTAAGGCAAGCAGCTCTCCTGGTGTTCCAATGATGTACCAGTGATGAAAGGGTACTGGAGATGATACTAAAGCAGCGGACTGTCGTCCTCAGTTGCCTTGTTGCCGTTTGAATTAAAGTAACCAGTTAAATTCAGTCGTCTTTTATGTGTAAAATTTTTTTATGCTTAAATTATTTTAACCCACCAATAACGACACTCGAATTCAGTATATTGCCTCTAAAACCCTCACAGCAAGATTTTTCAAGAGTAGCTGCGTTTGCATTTAATAACTAAAAATGTTTGCTTTGCATTAAAAAAATTATTCCTCGACTACCTCTAGTCATTTTATAAGTTGTAGGAAATTTTCTTTACAGTGAACCCTTTGTAGAGTCGGTATCCAATGATGGAGTTGAGATGAGCTTTCTTTATTATCTTTTGCTAAACGGTAAAGAAGATTCGAAAACAGCTGCAGTCTAAATTTATTTAATGGATCAACTCTGATAAAATGTTCGTGGAAGGAGATAATATAACCATAGCATATAATTTATTAAACGTAAATAAATGTTAGCCCTCCCCACTGCACTCTAGGTTCTAGTACCACGTCAGATGACAGGACCTGGCACTAGGTTGAGACTATAAGTGTCTCATGAAATACCAAAACGTATATTGGCCAAGCTGCGTCAAACATATCACAAAAAACCAACATTGAAAGTTTAAAATTACAATGAGGAAGGAAAAAGCGAAAAGTAGAAGGGCAGGAGAGGGTAAAACTGAAGGAAGGACAGATCACTAGAGTACCCCGGGGTTGTGATTCCCATGTTTACTTTTAAAAAGTATTGGAAGTATTTTTAAAAGTTGGATTTTTCATGAGATGGTGGGTCCCTTTATGTTTCACTGTCCATCTAGAACACTTCTAGCTTCAAGACATTGGAATATTAAATGAGAGAGAATGTACTGCAAACTTAATGAGACACTTTTTTAGTCAAGCTAAATATTGGTGGCGGTGGTAGGTGTTTCTGCGGTGATATGTTTCCTGTACGTATTCTGAACGTGATGTCACTTGGCTTGTTTTTCGTATACGATTTCAGTACGTCGCCAATAAAAATTCCAAAGAATAAATTCAAAATTGCTGTGATACTTGATTGGTCAATGCCCAAAAGATCAAACACCAAACATCTCCAAAACGTCGATAAACTACATTTTTAAGTAACCTCGAAGTGTATAACGCGAGAGCATTTAAGCAGCAGAAAATCTTCGCAGACCGTTTTGTTTGTTTTGCACTGAAAATCTCACTCTTATCTAGAACAGATAAAACGAACGCAAAATTGGTCAAAGTAGAATAGAATAAGAAAGTGAATCCTGTCAAATTTGATGAAATCATTCTTTTCCTTAAAACTGGTCAACCTCTGACATCGTTTTAAATTTTTATCAAAACAATAATTCTCTCAGACAACGTCGAAACGATTTCACCCTCTATATTTCTCGATGCCAACTTCCTGATGCGAAGAATCGATCGCCTGTTTCCGAAAACTTGCGAGCCACTAACCTTCGCCGCTAAAAAGACATTAAATCACACCACTTCCACAACGAAATAAGAACATCCATCACATCGATGAAGAATAGAAAAAATTCTTTGGTGAAATTTTTTCATTTCCCGCCCTTCCGTCTTTTCTTCCCGAGTTATAGACGGTCCAAACGCGGTGAACAACTCGAATAGGTAGTTTTATCCAAAAAGATTTCCTAGTATGACCACAGATAACACTGTTACAAAAACGCAAAAGTTCAATAACCCATGGTTATTATGCAGTTTTGGCCAAACGATTCTTTCGCTTTTCCTCGAAACGGCCGGATATGAAGTGGACATTAGGGAGATGAGTGGAAAATATCGTCTGCTAACAATAATTTATTATGCACTCCTACTTCGACTTTGTTCGTGCAAAATCTTTTAATGCTAGTTCGTGTGGGATTAAGTCGCGCGAAAATGGGAATAACGGAATTTTTAGATTAAGGTTTGAAACTCATTCCCTTTGAGAATTAATTGCATGAAATAGAACGCGCACGATGGCAGAAAGTTTGTAGAACAAATTCTGAAGACCCAAATTATAACAAGTTGGAAAAATTCTACCTGGTTCTGAAAAAGTGATTGTCTTGAACGAGAAGGACCGCGGTTGCCCAGTTAGAAGAGTAACTGATTATCAACCGGAGGGTTGCGAGTTCAAAACTCGGTCCAACCAAAGACCATCGTGTACAAAGGGGGTGGTGCATATTAAATCTGTCGTGGCCTCAAATGTCCTCACGTTGGCGTGGTGTGGAAGTTTGGAGAGTGGGATGCCAGCTCAGGTGTCCACCTCGTCATCTGGCCGTGGTTCAAAATTACGGGTGTTGACCTCGGATCTTTCCCTTCGGGATTCATCCAGGACCGTCGCCAATAGCCAATTGAGTGCTTCAGTACGATATCAATTAACTTCCTACCTACCTACCTTTCGAATTAGAGGGTAGCCCGGTTAGAAGAGTAGCGGATTAGGTAGGTAGTTGAATTAAGTTAAGTTGGTCACACTGGAGCAATACAACGGGGTATTGGAGATATTAGAGGGGATTCGGAATCAATTCCGAGGGAAGAATCCGAGGACATCACCTAGTCATTTTGAACCACTGTCAGATGACGAAGTAGTGGATTAGCAATCGGAGGGTTGCAAGTTCGAAACTCGATCCAACCATACACTGCCGTGTACGTAGGGGCTGGGGCACTTTAAATGTATCGGGGGCTCAAATATCCTTATGTTGGAGTGGAAGTTTGGAGAGTGGGGTGGCAGCTGAGGTGTTGACCTCGTTATCTAACCGTCGTTCAAAATGATGACGATCTTTTCCTTCGGAATTGATCCAGGACCGTCGCCAATAGCCCGTTGTGTTGCTCCAGTGCGTAGTAATTCAACTACTTAGCTACCTTCAGACTTAAGCACCGTAACTCACCATGTCATCTCCAAAATCGAATTCATAAACTTTCAAATCACACGTTACCTCACCTTCAAGCATAATTAAAATTCAATTCCATTAACTATGCGCAAATGGATGACTCAGCAACCAGAGCATAAGGCAGACGATAATCATAAATATTTCCATACAGGTCAATCGATTACGTGTTCACGGGTTCTGTTTGAACAGCGCTTACGCTACCTCAACTCACGGAGTACAACAGCAAACGATACACCACAAAAAAGGACCCACAACTGTTATTGACATTTTACGATAATTGGTTACTGTTCTTAATGGATCGTTTGCTGGGCCTCTTTTTTAATTAAGCAGCATGGAAACAACTCATCCAGTTCTCCTTTGTTCCGTGCCAGCCTTTAGTAACACTCGCTTGAAATAAAGGTTTCTTGGCTATTTTTTAAACAAAACGATGGCTTTTGAAAGGACTGTGTGCAATCAAGGTTAATGTCACTGATTTAGAAAGAGTGCATCGAAGAAGAGGTTTGGATTCTGGTTTGTACCCGATGGTTGACTAGACAGGTCAAAAGGTGTTCAGGAGTACTACCTATACTTTTATCTTTCATTCCATTTAATAGATGCTGTACTTGTTTTGAATTTTTTTGTCGAGTTCTTATTCATATATTACGTGTTTATTATCGTAATTTCTTCTAATTTCACTAAGGTGGGTCAAGGTCTTACTGTAAACGTGACACTTTTCATTTCATTGTGTTAATTCATTACATTAATTCACGCTATTTGTTTCAAATACAATAGCATGATTCATTTACAAATTTCAAAACGCATTTTTTTACAGATCAAATGATAGGTAGGTAGTTGAATTAACGTCGCACTGTAGCAACAGAACGGGCTTTTGGCGACGGGATTTGGAATCAATCCCGAGGGGCTAGCTGGTCGGTTTTGGGTTTTATGGCGCAAGGGCCATATTTGGCCAAGCTGCGCCAAACACAAGATAGACAATATCAAGTAATTGTGAAAAGAAAGAATAGAGAGGTGAAAGTAGAGAATGATAGTTTGGTCATCCGGGGTTGCGACCCTCATGTTTAGCAGAGACAGTAAACTCCATGGGAAAAGGATAGATTACTAGGGTACCTCGGGTTCGCGAAGCCCCTACACACCTAAAGAAGATGTGCCTCCTCGGGCAATCCCGAAGGGAAAGATCCGAGGACAACACTTCCTCATTTTGAACCACGGTCAGATGACGAGGTCAACCAACAGCTGATCTGGCACCCCACTCTCCAAACTTCCACGCCACAGTGAGGACATTTGAAACCACGTCAGATTCAACGTGCACCAGTCCCCACGTACACTACAGTCTTTGGTTGGATCGAGTTTCGAACTCACAACTCTCCGGTTTCTAATCCGCAACTCTTCCAATTGGGCTACCGCGGCTCCTGCAGAAATAGAATTTGGCTCAGATGAGAAGACAGTTAGGAAACTTGCATTGGAGTTCGGATCTTCAACGGCAGACGCGAATTCGGAGCTTGCTGTTGAAAATCCGAGCGGGGAATGGCGCCTTACGCAACAGAAACGATGTTTTCGACTGACCTAAACAGCGCCCTCTACCACCTAAACGTGGTATTTTCGAACACACATACTCTGACAAATATTTTCGAAACACCTTGTATGAACTAGATAGTTTACATTTCTATTTGATGTGAAAGGTGAAGTTGGGCAATGTCGATTCACAGTGTCTCACTCCTAGCTAATATCATCATCTGACCATGGTTCAAAATTACGTGGTGTTGTCCTCGATCCTTCCCTTGAGGATTGATCCCGGACCGTCGCCAATAGCCTGTTGTGTTCAGTGCGAAGTTAATTAGCTACCTACATACCTAACCAATAACAATTTATTTAGAGCGACATATGTGGTGTATTCCGTCTTAAAGAAATCAGAAGATAAAATTAGATATCTCGGTGATCAATCGATTAAAAGACTGGTAGACCCGGATTCAAATACAGATCAGAAACATAAATAGGTTAAGCTTTGGAGAAAATACTAATGAGAATATGTTTTTCGTTAACGGGATAAAGTTAAGAGAGTGATGGTTAAATCAAGAAAGAATACTAATGAGCTTAGAGGAAAAGACGAAAATATAATATAAAAGGGACCACGGATATCAGATGTAAATGACAATGAAAATATTTTGAAAAATTGTTTATTTTTTTTTCAACTTTTATCCTTTATGATTTTAATATATGCTTCTAAAAAATAAAAGTGAATTTCCCAAACAGAGACATTTGGATGTGAGAATGCAATTTAGTTTTCTGCCTCTCCATTTAAGATGTCAATCACTGAAATAATTTGCTACTTGCGTTAATGATGTTATTGACCCTGGGGGAATTTTAAAAAAATAATTTCTTTAGATATTGTTGAATTTCTGTAAACAATATTTTTTATATTTGTTTATAAGTCAATATATCGTAGTCTTACAAATGAAACATACTAAGTCAAAAAACATAGTTCTGAGAAAAATGAGGGTAGGTATTTTAATTAACGTCACACTGGAGCAACACAACGGGCTATTGAGAAAAATGAGGGGGAAATTCTTCTCCCTTAGCTTAACTTACTAATTGTATTTCTTAAGAAGGAAAGCCTTCATGTAAAGAAAAAATAACTTAGTGGGAAATAAATTAAGTCTAAAGATCCTTACATTCTGGTCTAGAGCTAAAAACTCATGTCTTGAAATTTTGACGGTGTTCACTGGCAAGCCGACGATATAATACAAGCTGTCTACAATTAAAGTTCACCTATTCAAAGTACTTAACAGCAAAAACTACTTTCCGGTACATCGCCAAATTTTCAGTATGTAATGGTCTGAATAAAACTATAAAACGCCTCTGGTGGCGATTTTTCGAATTAATTTTTTTCCGGTGAATCTACCATAGTCTGATTAAGACATACTGAAAATTAGTTTCCATTAATATTCCAATAAGTAGTTTTTGCTGTAGACTGCCTAGAATAGGTGAACTTGAACTGAATCGTTGAGTCCAAAAAATTTTGCAAAACTGATTTTATTACAAAAATGAGCTAGTCTAGGGTTGGCACGTGATGTGCGAAGAAATAAAATGTGTAATATGTAGTGCGTGAAGAAATAAAATTAGTTCGTGGCTTCAGATAGGAAATATAGGGTCACGAAAAAGAGTGTTAGGTGCATAAACCACAAGTCATTGACTTACGTGGTTTCTGTACCCAACACGCTGGATGACATTGCCTCCGCACCTTGGAAAAGATAATCTTTTTCGTAACCAAGGATTTTTCCAGTCACCTGTCACGTGGTTGTGGGAAAAAGCATGAATCCTAATGCGGGACAAATTATTGATTGGTTTCAGTGATTATCCAGCTTGATTAAAAACACTTGTCTGCACTTCGATAGCCAATCGACCCAAATCGATTCGTAAATCCACGTGACTTACCCTTCTGTCATCTTACAACTCCGTCAACATGCTCTGTCTATTTCATTAGAAGATCGATGTTATTCTGAGCTTGACGTCACTTTTTTGGAATACGATTTCAGCACTCGCCCATAAAAATTCGTAAGAATAAATTCCTAATTGACACATGACAGTTGATTGTTCAACGCCAATCAGAATAAGCACCAAATGTCGCCAAAATGGCGATCAACTACATTTTAAGGTAACTTCGATACATATCATGAGGGAACATTTGAATAGCGGAAGTAAAATCTTCGCTTTCCGTCTGATTTGTTTGTTTCCACTGAAAATTCCCCTTACAATGTAATCGGTGAATGCAGGAATCACATGAATCCCATTTTTCAAATTTTACAACAAACAATAAAACTATACAATTACTTCCGAAACCTGATTTCATTGTATTTCTTGTGCTCAATCCTTACCCCATAGAAATACAATCTGATACCTTTTTGTTGATTATCATTGCACGCATTTTTTAAAAATTTTAAAAACTAGATTGGAATTATGTTGTTGCTACACTAAGTGAACAATGGCTTTGGGTGAAATAATGTTTTATCAATGAAATCGTTTCACTTTTTGAAATATTTTATTGTTTAATTGAAAATATTACAACAAACTTCAAACATGGAATAGACGGAACTGAAACGAAATTGGATCGAATTTATATACACACATGTATTTGATCACTCTGCGTTCGTCTGTTTTCTCTGAGAAATTTCACTTGGTTAAATCATCCACTGATAATCAATCATGGATTGTTAATGTAATCAATAATAAACTATCCCTAAGGCGAATACATGTGTATGTGTCCGGAGGTCTCCTTTATGGAGGACCTAAATAACCATTGGTTGAAAGAATCCTACGAAACAATCTATTGGTCAAAACTGATAAGAAGTCCTAGGAAGACAAGGTTATTGTCGGTAAAAATTTGTATTATTCAGTTTTATTAACCCTCCTGGTAGTTCTCTCCACGAGGTATCTTTTCATTAACAAAACTGATCAGATCTTGATCTCGTCATCATCAAAAAATCGGCAACACCTTGACGAAGAGTAACTCTTCTATAACAAAATTGGTCAGATCTTGATGGACGAGACATCTTGTCAAAACCTTGGAAGGTTAAAAGAATCAAAACAATCAATATTGTGTACCGTAATTTCACGCAACAATGTCCAAATTCGCCCCATTTATTAGGTTTCTCGTTAAAGCTTGTAAAATAAAACTTTAAAATTTGTTTGCCTGATATTACCAATACTTCCCCCCCCCCACACACACATACACTCAGAAATCAGAAACACTTTTATTATTATATATGTAGTCTATGTATTTAATTTTTTGACAAACTTTAGACTATAATTTTGTTATGAGTACACAACTATAATTCATCGAATATTTCTTTTAATAAATCGATAAATGATCATAGTGGTTGAGAAAACTTTTTGTATGAGTTAGGCTGAATGGCAACTCACTGATCGTTGACAAGTGAAAAATCTTGGCGGACAAAGTGTGTTCGAATACCATTAACACTATTACTCAATCTACACTCTATCATTAAAAACTAAACGGTTCTATGTCTGTTCTTGCGTGTACATATTCACTTTTTAATGACAGAACAGGAAAGTGAGAACAGTTAAGTTAATATTTTTTATTGAAGCACTGAAATCATTAATAAATTCCCAGAATATCAAACAAACACATTTTTATGGAACATCTAGATTCATTGATTTTATATTCTTTTTATTGCTACAGAGCAAATGAATATTTTATTGACAGACAAATTATTTATTATTGTAAAGACAAATAATAAATAAAAACATTTATAAAAATCGTTTGGAAAAAATATATAAAATTTGTACCGCTAAATGAATGATTATCGTCTGATAAAATATAAATCGCGGAATTTTTACTTTTGAATAAATATCGTTTGGAATATGTTCCTGGTATATTACCTGCTGTAGCATGAACTTCAAATGGATATACGAAATAAATAAATAAATATTACTCATTACATGTCGCTCTAATTTTAAATATCTGATTTCATACGCGCTCGGATATTTGGACCATATATAGTTGAGTGACATTAAAAATAGTTAACACAACATTGAACCACTTTCTTCACGATTAAAGACTATTAGCTAATCGTCGCTACCTCTATACCAGTCGTATAAAAGAGTAAACAATCCGCATAAACAAAAGAACGAGACCAATCCAAACTCGAATGTTAATTACACAAAGTATCTCACGTCCTCACGTGTTTTGCCGTCCTTTGTCTCTCACCACCACAAAAGCACACACCGAGGGAATGTCGCGATCTTATCAGATGGACGAATGCGCCAGTTTGAAGGAAAAATGGTGGGATAGAAAGGGGTGTACAAGCTCTGAGGTGGACGTAATTGTCTTGACCCGTTGGCGTGACACACTTCCAGCGCCTCCGGATACCTGTTCCTCAGCGGTCACTTCTCAACACTGCCGTTAGAGGAACAGCAACAACATACAATGCGAGGGCCCAGATGTCTTAGGTGAAATGGATGGGTTTGGAGCCCGTGAGCACTATTCGAATTAGAAGGGCGCATCTTTTTCCTCATAGCTTCTTCTTTATGGCTTTCAGATATGACTTCCGAATTCAGATGAAGGAAGTGGTTTCAAGGTCTTGGAATGGATTTAGTGCTTAAAAATTGGTTTATTATGCAGTGTCTGCTCTTAATAAAATCAGCCGTTTAATCTTGTGAGAGGGATTTCATTGGGATCAAACCAGATGCAAGGAGGCGATTTTACTTCCGCTACCCAAATGTTCTCGCATAATACATATAGGGGTTACCTAAAAATGTATATAGCTTATCGCCTTTTTGGTGTTTTCTCTTATTGGCCTACCAGTTCGGATGAACATGTTTGGAAGGTCGTATATGGACTGCTGATCGGTTAGAACTATTTGGAGGGCCGTATCTGGTCTGCTGTCCTAATCAAAATAGTTGATAGTCTGTATCTTGTCAGCAGGCCAGGTAAACCTTTTCGGAGGGCCATATCATACTGCAAGCTGATTAAACCTATCTGTAGGGCCGTATCTCATCTGTGGGATTGATAAAAATATTTAGAGGGTCGAATCTGATCTACGGGCCTGGTAAACTTGTACTATGGGTCATATCTGGATTGTGGGCTGGTTATACCTATTAGGGCCAGGTCTGGTCTGTGGGACAGATAAAAGTATTTGGAGGGCCTATTTGGACTCCGGGTCTGAGATAAATCGATTAGCTAGAACTTATTTAAAAAAAGCGTTGAGAATGGTTTTTTTGTAGGCATGTTAAACCTGACCTCGACGAAAGCAACAGATATTTCTCAAATACCTATATTTTCTGACAAAATAAAACAAATTCGTCCTATAGCGTCTATTGGGCCACGGTAGCCCGATTGGAAGTATAACGGATTAGCAACCGGAGGGTTGCGAGTTCGAATTCAACCAAAGGCCGTCGTGTACAAAGAGGGCTGGATCTGCCATTGCCTCAAATGTCCTCACGTTGGCGTGGTGTGAAAGTTTGGAGAGTGGGGTGCCAGCTCGGGTGTAACCTCGTCATCTAACCGTGGTTCAAAATTACGTGGTGTTGTCCTTGGATATTTCCCTTCGGGTTTGATCCCGGACCGTTGCCAATAGCCACCGCGTTGCTCCAGTGCGACGTTAATTGAAATACCTACCTACCTACCTTTAATGAATTCTTCAGTTGAAAGCAGTTTTATTTCAGTAGGGGAGAGGTTTTTCACAATGTTCTTCAAAGCGTTTCCCATAGTCAAAGGCATCGATCTTAAAATGAAATAGACGGAGCATGTGCCCGCAACTTCATCTTATTTCTTCCAGTTGCTGGGTTTGCAGATCTGTCACGTGGTTGTGGGTAAAAGCATGAATCCTAAATTATTGATTGGTTGAACTGATTATCCACCGTGATCAAAAACACTAGTCTGCGCTTCCATAGCCAATCGGTTAAGTCGATTTGTGATTTATCCTTCTGAGATCTTAAACAGCGACTCCACCCACTTGATCCGTCTATTTCATTTGAAGGTCGATGGTCAAAGGAAAGAAACGTCATCGTGACGTCAGAGTATCTCATCAATATATCACTACAATTAATCTAATAATTAGCTTATATAATAAACTGATTTGAAAAGCAAACACACTTAAACAGATTTGAGTAACTCTTTGGTGTTACATTTTATTACTTTGATTTGACCTATGATGTTATGAAAAGTAGTTTGATTTCGAAAGCAGTCTGCATTTCGAATAACCAGAAGAATCAGCCGCAAAAAAATCAGATTTGTTAGAGCTGAAGCGATTTTATCCCACTATTTGATTTCTGTACTATGACTTTGTAATATACATTTGTGAGCTGTGTGTGTGTGGTTCATTGCGCCAAGAATGAATTATCGAAAACCATTAACTCTCGTGGTAGTTGTCTCGACGATGTATCTTGTCACTAGCAAAACTGACCACATCTTGATGGACGAGATATCTCGTCAATGTGAAAAACCTGACCAGATTTTGACCACGTCATCATAAAAAAATCGGCAATATCCTGATGAAATGAGATATCTCGTCATAAGCAAAATTGGTCAAATCTTTATGGACGACATATCTCGTCGAAACCACTTGGAAGGTTAAGGAATAAAATACATTTGCAGGACAATAAACGGAAAGTTCAGCAAAAAATTCATCGTATCGAAGTTAATTTTTTTACATTTGAAAATTCCGTATCTTTTTATTGAATTGAAGGCGTGGGACGGCTACTTTAATATTTTATCTTGGGAGTATGAGTAACTCAAAATAAGCAATTGCTCTCATTAAAGATCTGAAATATCCTATCAATCTATTTATCAATTAGACATCTCAATCTATGTTTTAAAATATATGCAAACTTTTCGCATTCTGTAAACAGCAGAGTGGACCCACCTCAAAAACTTCAAGTTTCGTTAGGATGATGATTAAATTTTTTTAATTTTCAATTTTCTTTAAAAAAGAAATAATAAAATGGTTGAAATAAAATCAGTCGAAAACAAAAGAACAAATCAAAACATTAAAGAGCTGCTGTTTTGACAAATGGCATTGAAAAAAAGTAATTTATGCTGCAAATGAAACATCTCAAGTATCGCAATCAACGATAAATTCTCGGTATGGTAAACGTCTCGAAAAAAGAACAGTTATATGCAATATATTAAATTGCCCCAAATTATAAAGAATTCATTTAACGAGTTCAGTTTTGAGACGAAAATATCTTTAATTGACGAATAATCATCGACAGCATTTATAATGCACCAGACGTCTCATGCAGCAGGCAGGTAGTTGATTAACATCACACTGGCGCAACACAACTGTTTATTGGTGACGGTCCGGGATCAATCCAGAAAGAAAAGATCCGAGGACAACACCTCGCAGTTTTGAACCACGGTCAGTTGACGAGGTCAACACCTGACTGGCACCCCACTCTCCAAACTTCCCCACCACGCCAATGTGAAGACATTTGAGGCCACGACAGATTCAACATGCACCAGCTCCCGCGCACACGACGATCTTTGGTTGAAGCTAGTTTCGAACTCGCACCCTCCAGCTGCTAATCTGAAACTCTTCCAACTGGGTTACCACAGCCCCAATTTCTCAGGCGTTGGTCCCTTACTTTGACTGTTCGTAGTAGGCGTGTATACTAAGCGCAAAGCCACCCTTTTAGATCGATCTAAAGATAAATCTTGGAAAGAGTCAATCCTTTCCTTCCCGATTATCCAAGAAATGTGGTAGTGGGCAGAATTCAGACATTGCTATAATCCATTATTGCCTTGTTTCCCATCTACGAAAGATTGGAAGCTAATAGCCCCTTGTGTTCTATTTGCACGGATGGTGTACCAATGGCAAAACAGTACCAATGGCAAATGCAGTACATTTATGAACCTGTGTAGCTCTAACCGAAACAGCTCTCAGTGGACGTTACTGGCAGGCTAGGGACTTTTTGACTACCGGCAGCTTCACTTGATTTTAGTATCTTTGATGAATTTTACCTTTGAATGTGATCTATGTGATTTTAATTTTTGCTTTTATTTGTGTATATTTTTGACCGAAGAATTTATGTCTGTACGGCCCTCCGGTTGTTAGTCCGTTAATCTTCCAACAGGGCTACAGCAGCCCAATGGCCTGCGGCGTTAGAAATAAAAAAAATTATAATGCAAGTTGAAGCAATATTCTCCATTCGCAAAATGATTCTACAGAGCGTTTCGAAAATATCTCGCCAAATTGAAAAGGGCGGTAGAGGGGCCAAAATTTTTGTCAAACAATGTGTGTCCTGAAGGGCCTAGTTTAGATGGTAAGGGGCGCTATTTAGGTCAGTCGATAGCATCTTTTCTGTGGCGTTAGTCATCATTCTCCGCTCCAATTTTCAACGGCATGCATCGCTACACGAATTTTAAGCTTGTTCGGACACTCATTCTTTGGCAAAAATGTTTATTCTGGGTCCCTGTAACACTCTGTATATTCAATTAGGTTGGTTGATTGTTTATTTTCGGGTTTCATGGCGCAAGGGCCATATTTGGCCAAGCTGTGCCAAACATAAGACCCAATGAGGGAGGAATCAAAAGCAGAAGGGTAGGCGAGAGTAAAAACTAAAGGAAGGACAGATCGCTCAGGTACTCCTCGGACCCTTACACACCTAAAGATGTGCCCCTGAGGGCCGTATATCCAATTAGGGCCAGGTGAGGCAAGTGTGTTCTCTGAATAAATAACGTGTCTCCTGGTGGTTGTCTCGATGATGTCTCGATAACTCTGGTCCTTAGCAAAACTGACTCGATCTTGATGGACGAAGTATCTTGTCATAAGAAAAAACTGAGATCTCGGATCTCGTCATAAAGTCGGCAACATTTGGTCAGATTTTGATGGACTAGATATATCGTCAAAACCACTTGGAGGGTTAAAGTAACTGGCCACCTAGTTGGAAATACTGGAAAGAGTCCTATGGATATAGTCTCCTCACCGCTAGAGAGCTTCGAATTTTAGTTGGAAATATCTCTGTAAAGTTTACTTTCTTACCATGATGATCTATCAAACAAAAAAGCCGACATGCAGGAATGTAGACTCATGGCCCCTACCCTTTTCAGGTAGTTATGTTTCTTGAGTTGAAGGTACAAACTCCATATGCTTTATGGAATAAGATACGAAGCCATGCATTAATTACATCTTAGAAATATATTAAAAATAAAGCAGATTTTGATGGATAAAATATCTCATCGAAATCATTTAGAGGGTTAAAGTAGGAGCTTCCACCCGGTTGGAAATGCTTGAAGGAGTCTATTTATATAGTTTCACCTCTAGAGTGCTTCGAAATTCAGCTGGGAAATTGTGCAGACCGAAGGTCTCTAATGAAATTATATGGTCTTGCCCCACTCACTATTGAGTGGGGTAAAACCATATAATTTCATCACACAAAATGCATTTCAAACTAGACATATTCCAATACAAAACACATAGCGAAACTGTCCATGGTATGGGGCAAGTACGACCCCATGAAATAACTATGGAAAGTATTTCTTAAAATTACGTCAATGGTAAATTTAAACAGATAAGAGTATACTAGGAGAATGTCTATAAAATATGAAATTTTTCAAAATTATTGGGGACAGATAAGTAATTAGTTCAATATGAATTTGGAAGATTTGGATCGCAATCTGCTTTATTTTTGAATTTATTTCAGAGATGTAAATAATGTATGACTTCACATCTTATTCCATAAAGCATACGGATTTCGTACCTTCAACTCAAGAAATATAACCATCCCAAGAAGGTAGGGGCCATGAGTCTATACATTAATACATGGCGGCTTTTTTTTGGATAACTCATCGTGGTAAGAAGTAAACTACATAAATATGAATGTCAGGATTCTCTGATTCGAATGCTAACTGCAACCAATTTTGTTCCTGTAATAAATCAAACACAATTTAAACCATTTCACCATCCGTAAGGCACACCAGTGCCATTCCTGCGGCACATCAGTGTGCAACGACTCATCGATTGAAAATAGCTGCTCTAGGATACTATGTCAAGTATGTTCATAATTTCTAAATTTCGCATAAAGAGAACCCACCAGTTGTGTGCAAAAATATATACCTTTGCATTTATTATCTTTTCACAATTTATTTAGTCTAGGTCAATTGTGACGGTAGAGTGGATTCATATTTCGGGATGTCAGCAGCGTTTTTTCTCTGGCAACCTTCAGTATGTCTCTTGTCGATCGCCGTTTGTCAAAAAGTTATCAAACTAATTTGAATAAAGACAATGCAGATAAGCAGAAAGCTGCGCTCTACTTCCCCTTCGTCTGAAAACCACTCATGAATATTTAATCTGTCAACATTAGAGACTATTGAATGCGTCTGAAGATAACATTATTTGAGCAATTATGCAATACTGGTACTACTTGAACTGACGACAAAAATGATAAGAGTAGATCGTATACAATGTTTAAAGACTAAAACGAAATGAGTTTTTAAGAATCCATGGTGATTGTAAGTTTTGTGTCAGGGTCTCAGAGAAAGATTAATATTTGTACTTGAGATTTATTTTTGGTTGGCAATTGAATTAATGTCGCACTTATCACTTTGGGGATAATTCTAACTGGATATTTGAAGTGCAAACGTTTTCTCCAAAAATATGAGTTGTGGATTCAATAAATATTTTGCTCATATTGCTAATAACAAACATTTATAAACAGTTCATACAGACAAGATAGGTAGGTAGTTAATTAACGTTGCACTGGAGCAACACAACGGGGTATTGGCGACAGTCCGGGATCAACCCCGAAGGGAAACGTCTTTGGATATAGGATAAAATAAAATCGAGACAAAATTTTCTTAACCCTTTCAATTCTAATTCTCTCTTCTTAATTTTCAGAATGCTATGGAGCGCATCTTTTTTTTTAAATTAGAAAATTGAAAAGAGCGCATAACGAGAAAAATATTAATATAATACGTATATAAAAAAATATAACATAAGAATTTGTGCATATGTTTAAGGTTTGACGTTGAAAAGTACGTTAAAAAGTACGCTAAACTGACTACTTTGAAAAGTCGATTTTTGACTGAAACTTTATATTTCATTCTATTCAATATTCTTAATATTTAGATTGTTTTCTCCACAAAACTGTTTTTATATTATCTGTATGGCGAATAGAAGCGGAGATATAGCAATTTCAGTAGATATTGACAGCTGTTTTTTAATTCGTTTTCAAATCTTTAAATGCATTTTCACTGATTTGTGTTGTTGAGCAAGATTTTTGAACGAAAAACGCGAGAATAATGGACTACATTATTCTCAATATCTCATGTGAGTGGAAACGAATATTACATATCTTTTAGTTCAGGCCCTAGCTTATATATTTAGGAGACTGCAAAATTTTAGGCAAATGTATACGTAATAAAGTTTTATGTTAACGTCATTTTTGTCCTTAAATTTTTCAACCTTTTAATAAATTATAATATTTTTTAGTGATTTTTGTTTTACAATGTGTTTTTATAAGTTGTTTTACCCTTAAAAAATGTAGTATAACTTTAACATTAAAAAAGGAACGTAGTCAGATACCATAAATGCTAATTTGGCTGGAGCAAAACGCGTACGCGTTTCGCTAGAAATTCAATTACATTTTTTGTTTCTGTTCTACAATGTGAAAAAAGTTTTAATCAAGTGTACAATTTCAAAACTATTCAAAAAAATTTTTTTGGTTATGGGGTTTAAATTTACAAAAGCTAGTCCATCATGGTGTATTTTGCCAACCAAAACTGCATAAACTCATTCTCTAACAATTCTCAGCTTTTTCTAACAGGGAAATAATTATTAAAAAACAGTTTTGCTTTGGAAATGAAAGCAATTTGAAATGATTTTTTATTCATAAGCTTTCTAATTTTTAAAATTTAATTTACTAAAATATACGATTTTCGTGTCAAAGACGATTTACAATTGTATTCTAAAAATTGAAAAATTTATTACACGTTAGTCACGTATTTTTATTCTTTAATAAACATGTTAATTGCTCATGCAGTTCTCAGAATGCTAATCAAGTACTTTTGTTGGACGAAACAATTAAAGCTTAAAATTCGCACCCTTCCAAAAAGCAAGTTGTTTTCCTTAACACATAATTTTGATGTTAAACATGTTCCCGAATAACTAATGCTTCTTATCCGCTTCTTAATGCTTCTTATACAGATTTACAGGTGTTTATCATCTGTGAAGCAAATGGTAAACGCGCAAAAGCGCACTTCAACCATGTGTGAAACATGTTTATTGCATTAAGAAAGGGACAAGGCCATCATGTAAACAATTCATTGAACATTAACGTCGTTAGGTTACCATAACTACATCTTTTCTTAAAGAGCGCAACAATTGAAAGAAAATCAGTTCCAAAACTTCCTATTTTAGAATTTCGTTCCCGAAAAAAAAAAAAACGCTTTTACCCCCTGCGAAGTTACTTGTATTGCAGACTCTTCATCGAGAAACCCTAGAGAGCGGACGCTTCACTAGATGCCTTATCGCTTCGGTTGGCGAGAAAACTTTCAAGGTTAACCTGTGGGCAGTCCACGGCGACATTGTGTGTTTGGCGGCCTGCTTTTTTATTTCTCCGACTCAGAAGAAGCTGCCAACGAGCAATTTCTGCCGTAGGCGCAAACGTAATGCCGTCCACCAAGCATGACGAAAAGCCAGCGACCTTTTTACCCGCTTTTTGCATAAAGAACGCGCTCCCACGTTAGCTGAAGGGATCGTAGGATACTGTAGCTCGCTGTTTTATCTAAAAATGTCTTGGATTTAATCTCCTGGTTATGTGTCAATCAAGGTGAGAATTTTTCATTTTAAGTGTTCCTTTAAGTTCAGTGACATTTAAAGATCTGGAAGGCTTTTGTTTATTTTGTGTCCGGTTAGCGGTGTTGGTGACAACTTGTTACTTGCGATGTGGAAATTGCGCTGTGAAGAATCGAACGTCTTAAGAAAAGAAACATATCGTCTTTTGTTTGTGGATATGTTGCTTTTGTGGATGTATAGTGTTGGATTGTTGTGACATCGTTTCCTGGGAACCTTATCGCTATTTTAAGTTCTTTTGGATGTTTTGTTTTAAGTTTTAGAAATTAAAAATTTGGATTACAAGCTGCAAATTTCTATTGTGAGTGTGAGTGACCAACACTAGAATAATCGAATGCTTTTTTATCATCTCGGTATTCCTTTAAAATAGGTAAGTAGATATTATAAAATCTCAGGACATTTAAATTCTTTACTGAAGAGGGAGAAACTTAACTGAACTGCTATTTTTTTGACAAGTTATCGTAAACATTTTAAAAACAAGAACCTCAATCTATGTTATGAATGTTTGGTTCACATTTTACATAAGTACAAAAATAAGTAATTTACTTTCTGCCCAATGTATTCAGATTTCATTCATCTAATTTACTGAAAGCTGACGATTTTAGCACACATTTTTGAGAAGTTATAAATTCTTTGAAATATTTCATATTTTACTGCTGGGAAAGCGGATGCAAAATTTTTTATTCTAAAGTTTCACTTGATTAAGAATATTCAAAAGTTTGGAAAAACATAATTTTCTTTGAAAAGATTTTTTGACTTCACAATTCTTTTTTAAAAAAATTAATTTCAGTTCAATTTTTGCTTGATTTTCAGAAATGACAGCAAATTTTGAATTTTATCCAATTGTCCTAGTAAAGTAATAATACATGGCTTAAAAAGTGAAGCTTATTTTTTTGTCACTCCAAGCACATTTATTGTGATATAAAATGCTACATAACACTGAAATTTTGAATGTTTGAGTGACAGAATTGGAATCTGATTAGTCTTTAAAGCCTCTGAAGATTTCTGTCTTTGATACTTTTTCCATTTTACTATATTCCTTTAGTCTGGTAGGTAGTGATTAGTTCACTACCTACCAGAAAATGTCTCAGAAAATTTAAAACTCATGACAAACTTTTTTCAGTGCTTTCATTTTAGGAATGTTTGTTTTGAAATTAAAAATTAAAGCTTCAACAATGCGAGTCTTTGGGCTTATAGCAATAATTAATTTTTATCCAATCTACAATGAGCAATCACAAACAATAGGTTGAATAATCCTCACTTAATTACTACTGTAGTTGAGGGATGCTAGATGATACCGAAAAAAGCTTTTAATTAGGAGACATCCCCTTTTTGCCTTGAATCATTTTTATTACTTTATCTTGCACTTGGCATAGCTTGTCCATCTTTGTACCTTGCACCATAAAACTCAACTAACTCTTACCTTGAGTAATTTGTCTGAAGAATTCAAAATGTTTAAAAGATAAGGGATTTTTAAAGGATATGTACTGGTAATATCAAGTAGTATCTATTCAGTTTTTTCAGTGCATGTGTAATGTCATCACTGCTTTTTAAAGTTTCTGCAGTGAATAATTTTGGAACATGTTTAATTGATTTTACTATTTCCCTTTCATAAGATTTTTATAATTTTTTTGAATCAGAATGGATTCATTTGTAAAGTATTTTAATGCTTTTAAAAATTCATGAGACAGATTGAGAAATAGTCATTTTTCCCATTTTAGAGCTGTAAAGTTCAATATCTGGCCATTAGCAGTGGTGTTTTGCCATTTAAATTCTCTCCTTCCGAACAGTGCTTAACAAGCAATAAAATTCTGCCTTTTTTAAACAAGGAAAAAATAGTGTCCTCCACTGCTCAATTTTAAACACGTTAAAAATATCATTTTGGTTTAGAACTTAATCAGCGATGGATACAATAAACCACATTTGATCATATTTGGAACTTGCTTTTTTTACCAATATAGGATCTAAAATCTCAGTCATTTAAATTTGCATAGGTGTGTTCTAGTTATAAGCAAATTTGCAAAAATATTGTGTTAACATTCATACTGTAGTCAGTAATTAGGGGTCATACATAGTCCACGTCCTCATGCCATGTGATTTGCTTTACATGGAACATACCTCCTCCACTATATTTTGTTCCAAACAATGCTCTTCAAGAATATAAACTTAACTTTGAATATTAATCTCTTAGAAATCAGCTGATAACTCATGTAATTTATGTTCGATTATTAAATTTATTCAGTAAATTTTAATTTTTATCCACAATTGATTTTCATTCATCAATGAACAAAATATTGTAGCAAGTCCGCAGATGAAAAATTAAATTGCTTTTTGGTACTATTTAGTTTACTCTTCATTTCTCGAGTACCCATTTGCTTTCATTGGAAGAATAACGTGTTTGTTCAAAATGTGAAAATGTATTTATTAATTCCTGCTGTCCGCATTCAGCCACATCCTAAATTTTGACCAAAATGGGTACTGTCCCTATTTAGGGTCATGATTTTTAAACTAAAACCTTTTTCAAGAAATTAAAAATATATTTTTTCGTCATTTCTGAATCTCAAAGTATCGTAAATAGCCAATAAAATATTTGCAAAATTTTGTTGGTTCTGTGAAAAAATTAAAAATTAAAGAAGTTTGCCACTTGATTATTGTAGTGCATACTTTTGCAGGGCTGCCACAGACTAAAAGGTGACTTTTTGCTACTACTTTTCAACCTTAGTGACTAGGGGTATCTTTTTAAGCAAAATCGTCTCAAAAGGTCCTTTTCACAAAATTCTGGCGATTTTTTTTTTTTGAAAATTCACCAAAGGACGAGAAAGGTTTGGTCCCTGAGGGGGAAAAAACGTTTTTCGTTCGAGGAGTATTATTTTCCTTTAGGGAGAAAATTTTCCAGGGGACACCAATTTCAAAGTTTTGGTGCCTGGCCATGGCAACCATAAAAGAAAAGCATTGTAATCTGTGGTTGCTAGATTGTCATGAAAATCTTATTAAGAAAATATGTAGTTTTTTAATTTTAATAAAATTCAAATTTTTTGGCGAGATTTTCAATGTTCTGTTTCATACTTAACTAGCTGAATTACCTGGCTATTATAATATTACTCAATGTTATTCCTATTTGGATTTCAAATTGTTTTTAGCCCCCTCTGCAGCCCTAGGACAAATACAACGGGAGTTAATATATAGCCTGTTTCCCGTATTCCTTCTAAAGAACCAAATTTGGTATGAATTGATTTGCCAGTGATCACAAAAATATGCAATGTTATTCCCATTGGGATTTTGAATTGTTTTTAGCCCCCTCTGTAGACCCAGGACAAGTCAAACAGGGTTGATATATTGCCTGTTTCCTTCAGGATTCTAAAGAATGAATTTACCAAATTTGGTGTGAATTGGTCTGACAGTGATTGTAAAAATACTCAATGTTATTTCTATGGGGATTTTGAATTGTTTTTAGTCCCTCTGCACACCCTAGACAAATAGAACGGGATTAATATGTAGCCTACGTTACCCACAGGGTTCTAAAGAATAAGTGTACTAAATCTGGTGTGGATTGGTCAAGCGGTGTAGATTTGTATAGAGGAATAGACAGATGCCAATTCTGCTTTATATGTATAGATTAGCACATTTTGTTTTAGCTGATTCATTTTGTATTTGAGCAACTAAAATTGCTACTAAAATGGGGCCTAAGGGGAGATTGCTACTTTTAAAAAAAGATTATATTACTAATGCAGTTACTTGGCAAGTGCTTTGACTGTGGCAGCACTGCTTTTGGCTTGCATATGCTTATGGGTTTGTTAATTAGCATTATATATTTGGGAATATGGCATTGGAAATAGATGAATTCTAATGTCCGATTAGGATATCTGGTTAATCTACATATGTGACTCGAATGCTTTATTGTTGATTCAGGGGCCTTTAAAATATATTTGCTTATAACAGAGGTTTACCAATACAGTCCCAGGGCCTTAAGTAGACTTGATTTTTTTCTTTTAGGAGTCCTTAAAAACCTTAAATATTTGCTGAAAGTCCTTAAAATTTTTTAAACAACCTTAGTTTTTTAAGAACACTGCATATTTTATTTCGCCTTCCTTAAAAGTTGAAGTGAATGATACTCATCCAAGGTATCAAAATCAAAAGCATAATAAAAATCAGTGACGTAAAAGGACATGTAAAAATTATGGCTTAAAACTGAATCCATGAGACAAACATTTACTTCTGAAAGTTTCTTTGCATGTGCTCTCAGGTTAATCTTGCGATCTATGAGAAATATAGCCCTTAAAACTGAAAAATAGCCTTAAAAAGGCCTTAATTTTTCTTTTGCTGGAAGTGGGAAACCTGAATCTGATGTTTTAAAATATAGGCCCCAGTCTAATTTGCTTTCGTTACAAAAATGCCTTCAGCAACAAACCAAACATTTCACAACATTACATGAAAAGGAAAATTGAAACACCATTAATGATTCTGTGGTAATGATCAATCGATGATATTATTCAGAATGAGATTTTTTAAAATATCCATTTTATGAATACTCCATAATTTCACCAACCAAAATATCATTTTCAAGTTCCCCCACACAAATATTCTATCTTTAATAGTGTGGGAAAAACAAACATACAAGAAGGAAAAAATTAAAATTAGAACATTGAAATCAGATTGATTTTTAGCCATTTATAGACTTACATATCAAGCGTCTTGACACATGTATGGTCAAAGTTGACTAGAATGGGAGTGACATATGTGTGAAAAAGGAGTAGAAAATTGGAAAGAACCTTAGCACAGGGATGTCTCAATGATTTTAAAGTGTGGTTCTCCTTTATAAAGAACAATTGTATCCAAATAAATTGTCATTCTTGTTCAACTTCAATGATTAGCAGAATCCTAAGATGTTTTGGAAACTTTGCTTTAGGGACATAAAAATACGATTTGAATTTGTTTCTTTAGTGCAGCTCTTAAAATTAGAAACTTAAAATAGTAAATTATTACAAAAATTTTAAATTATTACAAAAATTTAAACTTGTAATTTTTTGTAAAAATTTAAAATTGGTAATTTTGTAGAAACTTAAAATCATAAACTATAATTGTAGAAATTAAAATTGTGAACTATCTATAATTGTAGAAATTTAAAATTGTAAATTATAATTGTAAAAATTTAAAATTAATTGTAAAACCTTAAAATTGCAAATTATAATTGTAAAAACTTTATACTGTCTGTTATGATTGTAAAAAGTTTTGAATTATAATTGTATAAACAAAATTGCAAGTTATAATTGTAAGGATATAGAAAGGTGAATTTGTGTTTCTGTAAGTGCAGCTTGAAAATTTGTAAGGACAAAGAAAGGTGTTGAATTTTTTTCTATAAGTGCAGCTTTTAAAATTGTGTTTGAACTGTACCAATTAGTGCTTTAATTTTTAGTGTGCTCATTGTATACTTTTATTTTTCAGTTTTGTCAACCTTCAGATGATTCTCATTTTTGTATAAAAATTTGTCTTTCAATTTTCTCATTCATGAAAATGAAGTTGGATCTTAAACACAACTATATACTGTCATGAGAGAAGAAGATTTCGAAGTCGCAATCAAGGTAATTTAGATTTTTAGTATTCCACAGTCATTGGTAAAAAACATTT
Organism: Meta bourneti; assembly: GCA_933210815.1. NCBI lineage: Eukaryota > Metazoa > Arthropoda > Arachnida > Araneae > Tetragnathidae > Meta > Meta bourneti. Next base: position 20,750,180 of record OW119928.1, read on the forward strand.
ATTTAAGCAATAAAGTATTAAATTTTTATCTAACTCGGCTTTCGTTTTTGTTTAAATTTTAATTTTTCTATTCCAATTTGTGACACATCTAAAAGTTATTTTTAAATATTTAAAGCAATCAATACCTTTTGTGATCTCAAAAGCCCAGCTGAGTTAACTAATTCTATTTTACAGATTTAAAGAAAATAAGAATATAAATACCAATGACTATTTGATTAGTATTTTGGTATATACAACTCTTCAGTATTAAGGAGATGGGATGGAGATATTTTAATCTGTCATAAAATAGAGTAGATATGTAAATTTCTTAGTAATAATCATTTGGAAAATATTCTTGGAAATATTCTTCATACAAGATGAGAATAACCGAAAATTTTCTTAAGGCATAAAAAGTGAAAATTTGCTATGCAATATATTAATTGATTGAATACACAACTGTAAAAATATCAAGTTTAAAAATGTAGTACGTACTTTGTCCTATACTTCTAAGAAAATTCAACTATGTGCACACAAAATTTTGGCTAATTCTTGTACTGCAAGAAATTTTAGTTCATACAACTAAACAAAATTTTTAAACACTAATGGTGATCTGTGAATTTTCACAGGATGTTTAGAGAAACACTATTCATTCAATTTTTAATGCTTTCCAATTTTGTTTAAAGTGCGAATTATTTACTTTGATAATATGTGTAGTTATTTTCGAGTTCACTCAAGGAGTTCGTTTTTAATATATCCCCAACTAATAAGTTTTATATGCACTGTATAACTTTTTGCACTGTACAAATATATGCAGAAATATGGGGATGTGTTGCTTATCATATCTAGAATACACTGTGGCAGCAGCATTATCAGTCATATATGAACAATTTATCATGGTTTTCAATAAAAACTTAAGAATTATAATAAGTTCTATAAAACAGTTCTTATATATATTTCCTGAAAATTGAGGTTTTAAATAGAAAATTCTCGAATATTCTCCAAATTTCAATGCCTGAAGAATATTTTTATTCTAGGAGAATATTCCCACTTTACAACTCTAAATAGAATACTCCATACTTAGAATATTGGAAAATCAAATTTTTGGAGTTATTCACTGGTACTTATTGGCGCAGCTTAGCCAAATATGGCCCTTGCGCCATAAACCCCAAAACAACCTTCTCATACCAATACAATTTAGAACATTTTAAAAATGTAAAATCATTTTGTTCTATGATCAATTCATGTTTGTCTCTGATCTTGAATATTTACATGTAAGAAAATAGAAGCAGTAAGGAGTCCTTGATTGTTTTTAAACATAATTCAGCTATTTTAAAGGTACTCAATTACTAATTTTGCTTGGTAAGTGCAGAGCTTTCTAATGTCTATCCATCCCATCAAATTTTTTAATTTGTAAAAGTTTGCTACATTCTGCTTTCACAGGTAAGTAAAAGACAACTAACTGCTATTTTTCAACCTTGGTGGCTAGAGGCATCTTAAACTAAATCATCCCAATTTGTCATTCTATTAAAAATTGTGTGTTATTATATTGGTAAAAAAATTGTGTCAAGCCTTAAATAAGAAAATATGACTATTTCACTGAATTCTATTTAAGATTCAGTGAAATTGTCATATTTTCTTATTCAAGGCTTGCCACAATTTTTTTACTTAGTTATTCTAAACTCAATTTGTTTGATATTAATCTACCATATATAGCCTTTTTACTAAACTACTATAGACCTCTTAGCACTAAACGTTTCCTTACTAATAATGAATGTAATTGTTTTTGATATATTAGGTATGTATATGGATAAAATGAGGATTTCAAAACCAAACTTGAAATGTGTTTCTAAATGTCTGAATAAAATGCACAATTCTGTTCAATAAAAAGTATCAAATTTAAATTATTCAGCATATAAAAATGATGCTCTTGTTTTTCTAGGTGGTGGTGGTAGGCAATGGGGCTGTTGGAAAATCCAGTATGATACAGCGTTATTGCAAGGGTATCTTCACTCATGCCTATAAAAAGACAATTGGAGTGGATTTTTTAGAAAGACAAATTGAGTAAGCATCTTTTGTTTGTCCATTGAATTACTTTTTATTTTCAGATTTGCTGGAATTTACTTTTGTTCTTGTATTGAGTTTATAAGTTACATGGAATATAAAAGGTGTACTGTTGTCCACCTCAAGAACTGCTCCAGACACAAAGTATGCCACTGTCTGTTACCATAGAAATGGACCTTTGCCTATTTCCATAGGGTATGATTGAAGAAATGTTTTCAAGTTTGTCACATTGGCACACTTGATGACAAATCAGAAATATATTTGTTGAGGTTTTTGCTTATTGTCAGCCATCCCTGTTCAAAATAAATGAGCCCTGTTTTATAGACTGCTACAACCCAGATTTGAGCAGCTCTCATGGTAAACAGTAGTTTTTTCCAAGTTTGCCTTAAGCAATTTTCTATGAACTGATAGTCCACATCTTTAAAAACATAACTGGTAGTCTATTACTGATAGCACATATAAAAATATATGAGAAATATGCATCTATATTTATGACATGAATATGCAAATGCTATAAAAATACATGAATATGGCTCATCAAATTTTTCATTACCATATTGAAAGAAAATTTTTATAATAAATTTATATAATTTGAGATTATATAAATTTATCACTCAATTTTATTTGATTTTTGCATTTTATAAGAGGAAGATATAGCAAAGTATAATTTTAAAATATATAACCATAGGAAAAATCTTGAGCATGACTTCAAAATTAAAGTAACTGCATTTTAGAAGAATTAATGCAATTTTAGTGGGTATAAATCGAATCTTATTAATTGTTACTAATCATATTTAAAAACTATCCTTCAATTGTAGTTAAGTGAAATTGAGGTATAATCAAGTAACTAACAAGATTCTATAAGAAAAATAGAAATTCTAAACAAATGTAGATTACTTGATATTGTGTATATATTACTTGATATTGTATGTGTTGTGCAGCATGGCCAAACATGGCCCTTGTGCCATAAAACCCCAACCAACTGAACAAATGCAGATAATTATCCCAGTGAGAAAAAAGGGAACAAGTGTATGACTGAATGCAATTTAGTGTATACAAACATAGTATCCATTTAGTATTTTCCAAACTGATGTAATCAAAAACTAACTGCCCTTATATTACGTTTTTTTTAAAATCATTCAAGGTTTGTTTATTTAAAAACCATTTTACATATGTACATTAAGAACAGGGAGAAAATGAGTATGATTTTGAATCAGTTAACCTCTTGGTCATTTTTGTTTACTAAGTCAGAAAGATGTACAATAATTAGCTCGCGCTGAAAAGTTTTTAGAAATTATCATTTCATGATATTACTTCATTATGCAAGTAAAAATGGTCTTGTTTACAGATGAGATCTTTGCAAGTTCTTTTAAACATAAAAGTTGGTAACAAGTATTTAGGCATTAAATTAAATGGTTTGTTAATTACTTCTTAAGTCCTAGTTCTAGATTTTGAACATTTTTAATAAAACTTTACCAATTTAAAGAAATATTTATCTAAACATGACTTCAAAAATAATACGTTTGACTGCTTTGGTTTTTCAGCTATAATGGTGAAGATGTAAGACTCATGATTTGGGATACAGCTGGCCAAGAAGAATTTGATGCCATAACAAAAGCTTACTACAGAGGTTATTATTTTTAATTATTTTTCTTTTAACACTTAACTATTAAAAATGTGACGTTCCCATTGACTTTTCTTTCACATCCATATTTTTCTTCTAACATGGCTTGCCTATGTCTTGTAGCCATCTAAGTGTCACCCATATGAATGCCATTAATTTAAAAGCCCTCAGGGGCACTTATTCTTTAGGGTATACAGGCATTATGGGACTTATGATAGTCTAGTGATATTTTCTTTTCCCATGGAGTTTATTATATTTAGTAAACATTGGTGTCACGCTCCTGGGATACTCAAACGATCTCTTTCCAGCTTTTTTTATGTCTTTTTTTTGCTTGAAGTTTGTCTTGTGTTTGGTGCAGCTTGGCCAAATATGGCCCTTATGCCATAAAATCCCCAAACCAGCCAACCATTAATTTGAAACTAGTTGTCATTTTTACGGTTTAGAATCATTGTAAAATTGCTTTCAGTAAGAACTGTTCAAATCAACTAATAAAAAAAAAAGACAGTAAGTAAAGAACATTAACACTCTTTATTAGCTGTGTTATGTAAATTACATTATTCTTTCAAACTACTTCTCTAACCTTTTTAAAGTTAAATTCTAATCCATGCCTTCTTTTTACATTGCAGGAGCTCAAGCATGTATTTTAGTATTTTCTACTGTAGACAGAGATTCCTTCAAAGCTATTGAATCGTGGAAACGAAAGGTTACTTTCTCTTCATTCCTTTATTTAAAAGATATTCCATCTTTAATGCACATTTAATTGTCATCTAATGGTGATGCAAACCTAATAACTTTATATTTGTTTTCTTTATTTTTATATATACAGGTGTTCACTTCCAATAGATTTGGCAGAAATTATGTAAATTATTTTACATTGCAATTTGCTTAGATTTCTTGTACCCCTGTTCAATAGAAAGGATACTATGATAAATTTTTTAATTAAAGTTGCATTTCAGTCCATTGTTAAAACTTATTTGAAATGTATTTTGTTTTTCAGGTTGAAAATGAATGTGGAGAAATTCCAACTGTTATAGTTCAAAACAAAATTGACCTTATTGACCAAGCTACTGTTGCTAAGTAAGGGTTGTGTCTAATTTTGCATTTTTTATGTATAGTCATACAAAATTTGCATTAGTTAGTATCTTGTGGATTTTACTGTTCACCGTATCATCGTTCGTAGAATCAAACTAAATATGGCCCCAAAAGATTGAAAAGAAAGACGGCCATCCCCAAAATGATAAAGTGCTGCTCCAATGAGAAGGCAGGCAACTTTGGATCAGTTAATCTTTGAAAAGGTGTGAAGAGCATTTATGAAAATTGTTAGAAGGTTGCCATATGCACAAGCATGAATGGCAATCATTGTAAATGGTTCCCCCATCAACTTGTTATCAATGCCATCTTTTTCGGCACCGAACAATAAACTTAAAACCAGAATCTATGCTAAAGATGCCAATTGTAGAAGTGATTTGTTTACATTACTTTCACTCCTGTAATTTCAGTAATAGCCTTGTTCAAAACCAAGGGATTCGACTTTGAACCTGCAGAAGCTTGACTATACTCATCACTTCTATAATGATATTTGTTTTTGCTTATTGAGATCTGTATAGAACATTATCTTTAGTGGAACTAATTTCTAATTATTATTTCCAATCTTGAATCATCTTTTTCTGAGAATTATAATATTGTAGGAGGATTGATAATTCACTTAAAATCTAAATTTTATTTGAGTGGAATATAAATTTATTATTTTTGAAAGTTGAAAAATAATACATTAAACTTTTTATCCTAAGTTAGAATTCTTTGCAAAATCATTGTTACATTGTATTTTATTTCTTTTCTTAGAGATGAAGCTGAACTTTTGGCTAGAAGGTTAAAGCTGGACTTTTTTAGAATATCAGTAAAGGAAGATTATAATGTATCTGAAGGTATATACACAAAATACTTTGTTTCTTCATCTTTGCATCATTCTATTTCTACAATCATTGAAAGAAAGAAAGAACTAATAAATTTTAATTTTTTAGTGTTTCGTCATCTAGTTAAAAGATACCTGGAGTTAACAAGCGAACCTATAGAAGAACTAACGCCCAATATACATTCTCTTGGAAACCGTAAGTCTTGTTTTCCAAGATAATTTTTGTCTTAATTTAAAACAGTTTCCAAAACCTTTTTGGCTGTTTGGCTAAACGTTTCCCATTGGCCAAACATTTGACCAATGTGACTTGCCTTAGACTCATGTTATAAAATGCAACGAACTGTGGGTGTAGAGCAGGGGTGAGGAACCTTTTCTCGTTGGAAGTCTGCATTAACTAATCAAATAAGGTCATTTTAACTAATCAAATAAGGTCGCATTCAAGAAACTTCAATTAGATATACTAAAATATTTAAATTATTTCAATATATCTAAAAAATTTACATTATTTTGTAAAAATCTAACTACTAATCAACTATTTAGCCCTCATGGATTGGAAATGTTAACTAATTTAACTAGCTATCTCTTATTTTATTCTTTGGTATTTTAAATGCATTCATTTCAAAAATAAAAAGTCTTAACAGATGAACAAAAATGGATTGATAAAAATAAAGATTTGTTCTGTGAAATTTTGATTCAGCCAAAAGACCAGGTTTCCACCCCTGGGGATTAGGGCTGCTGTAGCCCGATTGGAAGGGTAGCAAATTAGCAATCGGAGGGTTGTGAGTTTGAAATTCAATCCAACCAAAGACCGCCATGTAATTGGGGGCTGGTGCTTATATTTGTTAAATCTGGTGGCCTCAAATGTCCTCACGTTTACTTGGTGTGGAAGTTTGGAGAGTGGGGTGCCAGCTCAGGTGTTGACCTCTTCATTTGACCGTGGCTAAAAATTATGAGGCCATTGCCAATATTTCTGTTGTGTTGCTCCAATGCAATATTATTTCAACTACCAACCTACTCCACCCCTGGAGTAGTTTAATTATAATGCGTATATGTTATTTGTTCATCTCTTCAATAATTATATTGCATGTAATCTTTCAATGTCGACTATTTAAAAGTAATACAATTACTTTTAATTCTAGATGACTATGATGGTTATCCCCCACATAATGTGTACATGAGGTCGTCTTTCTCTAATGCCACAAACGGGACTATTTCTTTACATAAACCAAAAAGAAGCAAAAGTGGAAAGAAGCACTTTTTTCGGAGTTGCCGCTTACTCTAACTGCTCCAAATCACAAGTGAACATTCCTGCAATGTGAAAAGATTAAGAGAACTCTAATCCCTTGAATGGTGCAATTTGTCAGTATCTTTGATGAAAATTCAGAGAAATTTACATGTTAGAAAATGCAGTTTTATATTTGCTATTTATTATATAATCATACATTTGCAAATTTAAGGCAAAGCTTGTGCTTGCCATAATTTGGTTTATGGATGGAATCAAATGTAAAAGCATAATAAAGAAGTAACTGTTTCATAATTCTTTACCTAAAAATTGACTTATGTTATGTTTTGATGTTTTTGCATAAGTAAAGCAATATTAAAACAACCCAACTTCTTTCAAGACCTTATAGCAAAATTGTAAATTGCATTAATCAAGGGATCAACACACTTGCATTGCATTTTTGTAAGTTCCAAAACAATTTTGGATTGTATATATATTAAAGAAAAATAAATTTATTCTTGGTTGAAAGGAAATTATGCTTTGATTAACAAAAATTGAGTGTTAATTTTTTTTCAAAGAAATCTTATATAAATACTGTAGAAAATTACACTGGACCTTCTTGCTGTAAGTAACAAATTCATAGAAGTATAATATATTAAAAAGCATTGACTACTATTTGGTGCATTTCATTAGCTATAAAGTTATTTTCAAGAATTTGACATAGCAAAACAGTTTGTTTTGGCATAAAAATCCAGCATAATTATATTTAATGAAAATTATAATTTTTTGCACCTCACAAAGCATGCAATTCATATTTAAATACCATATATGTTTCAGCTGTAACCAGCACAAATTATTTCTATATACATACAGTATGCTTTACCGAGTGATGAAGAAAATTAACATTCTAGAAATATAGTATTTTGCAATGTGGTGTGAATTATTCTTTTATATATTTCTACTTATTAACTGAATGATTGTAAATTTTTGTAAAAATATTGTGCACAATTTTTATGCTAATATTTTGAATTGGTGTCTGAATATACAAGAAGTAACCTGCCATTTTAACAATTAAGTCCATCTTGATTTTCAAAGTGTTTTCGTAATCGTATTTAAGTATGACAATTATAATGGATTGCTGAATCCATCTATTCTATTATCACAAAATATGTTATGAATCTTGGATGTGAGTGAATTGCAAATTGCGTTTTTACATGTTTGTATTTAGTTCTCGTGACAAGTTCTTTGCTTTGATATCACTGAGGAGACAATCTTTATAAAAGCTTACTAATCTAAATCCGTCCTTTACTAATGTTTTAGTTAACTAGTTGAAAATAATTTTTTCATTTTTATCAAGATTACATAGATTTGTGCTTTAATTTGAAATTTAGTATCTTAGTAAAAAGCCTGATTCCGTCCTTCTCGATGTGAAGAATCTTGTATTCCATTATGATGAAGTTGGCACTAAAATGAGTAATTAGATTTAGATAGTGTGGTTGTCAAGAATAATTTCCTACAATGATAGGAAATAAAGGTGCCATGCAAATATGGGTATATGTAGCATTAAAGAGTACAAACTAATCGGTAGATGATTTGGATCTTTTGGTTGAAAGGATGTGGATAAAATATACATGACAGGGTTCATTGCCATCTTTCAGGCCTGTTTAGCCATTAAAATGTTTAAGGGGGAAAGCAGTTGTGTTGCAAATAAATTAATATACAATTTTAAGTGACATGAAACGTACTGAACTGTTTTGAATTTTAAGCCTATTAGTTTACATAACTATAGTCAGGCTCTCGGGTGTCAGTAGTCTTGTTTCATGGTTTCAAACAAATATTAGTTAACCTTCCTGATGGTTGTCTCAATGAGGTGTCACCATTAGCAAAACTGACCAGATCTTGATGGACGAGACATGTCGTCATTAGAAGAAAACTGACCAGATATTGATCTCATAAAAAAACCCTGCAATATCTTAATGTGATATCGTTATTATCAAAATTGGACAGATCATGATGGATGAGATAACTTGTCGAAACCACTTGGAGGGTTAAATTAGGGGACTGATGGTCACGTAAACAAGTCTCTTCACAATTGGCATCTTTAGCGCAGATTCTGGATTGAAGTTGATTGTTTGGCACTGAAAGCGACAGCAGTGATAACGCATTGTCAGCGAAGGAACTATCCACTCTGATCGCCATTGATGCTTTTGCTTATGACAACCTCCTAACAAGATTTTGCACCTTTTCGAAAATCAACTGCCTTTTCATCGGAGTTTTAATAGAATATTTCTTTACATCTTACTGGTGGCCATAGAGTAATACATATTTCTTGAGGCATCAAAGTTTGATACTATTCCTTTATGAGCTTTTTGGTTGATGCACATACTTATACGTGATAGCTACCTTACATAGCTTTTTACTTTATTTTCTCAACTTGTTCAGACTAATGCTATGATCAAATTGCTACTTAAAGAGATGAATGTAATTTTCTAGAACTGATTCCATGAAAAGAATGTATCGCAGAAAAGAGAAATTGCATTCTTGGTTCTGCATAAATACTTTACACCTTTGTCAGTATGCCTACCACAATAAGTGCCCTTGAAATCTGAAAAGTACCATGTTTCAGTTTGTCAAATTCTATAAAGAATCTGAACTTCATAGTATTCCATGAAAACTTCTAGAAAGTGATGTACATTAGGTATACATACTAGTTCTTATCAAGAAATTAATTTGTGCCCAGTGATTATAATTTGGTGTATTAATTGTTACATACCATCCTATATGTATATTGTTGAAACATTGAGTGCCTTTTTGTTTTAAAAGAAGTATTATGTAATAGAAAAACTAATGCTACGATGATTGTAATATACGTTGTATCTTTGTATTACAGAAATGTAGATGCATAATAAAATTGTGTTCCTCCAATGGCTTTTTCATAAAAAAATTCATTTACATTTATCCTCAGTATTTTCTGTAAAACAGATAAGATTATTTGGAGAATTTAGGTTTCAAACTTTCTTCAACACTTGATATATATGAAAAAGAGTACTAGAATTCTGTTATACTTAGAATTCTTAAGATGTAAGAGTTTTGCTTTTTTAAAAAAAGAATTTGGTAAACCAATACTGTTTGTGTGAACTAATGTTCCCTTAATGCTGCATCATTCGTTTAAATAAACTGCCATATTAGTATAAAACAATGCAATATTAATCCATTTTGTTTTTCCAAGATTTGCTTTGACCTTTTTTAATTTTAAGATCGTTTATTCACGTTACATTTAAAAGTTCTGGTCTCATCCATTTAGTCCTTTTCTAAAGATTTGGATCCAAATTCATGTTGGATAACTTGCTTGTCAATAAATGCGCATGTCCTGTCACTGCCTGCTACATTTCTTTTATTCTGCTGTTACATTATCTTTAGATTTCAACTCGTTTGGATATATCAATTTGGAAACGTCTATTTACATGAGTCAACCTTTTGATAATACCAAACTGCTGCTAACTTATACATCTTCTGTAAAAATCTGAAGACAAAAAATAGTGTAACAGTTGAGATGTACAACATTTTTTAATATATAAGAAAATCAAATTTCAAAACATGTTTTATTAAATCACAAAATAACAGCTTACAAATAGTTTAATTACAAAAAATATTAATCACAGTTCTTGTATATTCCAGAACATAAAACATTACTATGTGGCTTTAAACATTCTCAAAAGCACCAATTCAATTAGCACTTTAGTTTGTGGGACAATTTTTACAAATTAAAATAGCTTAACTATGCAAATAGTTTAATAATTACTCAACAGCTTGAAAAATTTTAGCTGTTTTTCAGAACAGTATTTTCGAGATGGCAGGATATATATTAATTCCAGGCCTTCCTTTGAAGTATGATCACAATGTTTAATGGTAGTTGAAAGAATGACTAATGAATTTTCTGACTTTCTTAGGTATTTAACTTTTAGCACTTTCATTATTTGATGTTTCCAAACATGGTCAACTTTTTTTGTCCGATATAGAAATTTCTTTATATTTTTATTTGAGGAATGAAAAATCGTAATTATAAACACTGCAAACGAAATTATTGTCACTAATCCAATTTACATCATGTGCCTACAGCTACACTTTTTACTTCTCAAATTTTGATTAATTTTTTAGTTTTAAATCATACCCAAGATTCCGATTATTTCAGTTTAAACATTCACATTTCTACAGATAAATAAAATTGGATGTCACATACATCAACCTTTTATAAGCAGAATTACAAAGGTTCTAGTTATAATTTAAATATTTCAACTGAACTGAGCAGATTTATCATTTTTTGACGAACTGGTATACTTGGTTGAAAAAGTTTGATTAAGTCTTAATTGAGTAAAGATGGAAGAGTTTGAATCAATGATCAGTTACAAGAACCTTAATACATCACAGCTAATTTCAATAAAATATCTTTTTAGACAAAATCGTCTCAAAAGCTATTTTTAAACTTTTGGCTAATTATTTTGAAAATTCCCCTCCATTTTTTACCAATAGCATGAATCTTTCAGTCACGAGTTCATACCTACTGCTTCATCATACATGCCTTCATGTTTGGTAAACATAAACATTCTGACCACTTCAACAGGGCATCTGTATAACAGAACGTTAAGTATTTTTTCTTTAAAGGTAACGAACTAAGCGTCAATCTATCATACACTTTTCCTCCAAACAATGATTTTGAAGACCCTATGTCTACATAGTAGCTGGGGACAAGTAAAATACAATTTTAAAGAATTTATGCAATTAAAGCTGCTGTTTCACAAGTGCTTCCTTCCGCTCTGTTCTTGAATGCTTATGAATTGTGATCAATGTCAGTGATTCAAGAGGATAAAATCTGTGATGCAGCATTCCTATGAACCTATTATAGGATTGAAATGCGATAGTAACAGGGCTGCCACAGCAAAAGCACTCATGAAATAATAGCTGAAGCGAAAAATTCTAAAAAATAGGAACTTTGGTAGTGTTTATTTTGGCAGCAGCTTCAGTAACCCAGATTCAAATGATTCAGTTGAAACTATACAAAATGCACTAAGTATGAAACAGGCATTGGAAGAACTTTTGCCAGAATCATTTGAAGTGCTTTAGACGGTAAGGATGTTTTCTACATATCAAATCTGAATTTCCCATGGTAATGACAGATTTTAACCACAAAACAGGGCAATTAAATTTTTAAATCATACAATTCCACCATTCACTGAAAACATTTTCTAAGATTCCATACTAATTCTAAGAGGGAGCTAACATTCTTTCAAGAAACCAGACTTTCTTTTAAGAAAAACAAATCGTTCAAAGTTCTTTAAAAAGTAGGAAACCTTTTTGATAGAAATTAAGTGTTAAGATTACCCATAGCAAACAAATATCCACAAATGGAACCCTGCTTCTTGCAGTGGCTAGTTGGCGTAATAGATATTTTGTAGCAAAATGGCTGCAAATGTGTGTAAAGTACGAGGGAACTTGATTTATTGACATCTGAGATTTTATGTTGATAATGTTAAAGAAAGAAGTCCAGGTACCGTGACTTGGCAATTGAGCCTTATGGCTTTGAATGAGTCTATTAGTTAAATCTTTGTGGTAACGTAAACAAATTTCTTTCATAATTGGTGTCTTTAGCATGGATTCTGATTCTCAGTTTATTGTTCAGTGTCGAAAGGGACAGCAGTGACAAAACGTTGTCAAGGACCATCGATGGTGATTGCCATTCATGCTTTTGCATACGGCAACCTCCTAACAAGGTTTCACACCTTTCAAAATGCCTTCTCGTTGGAGATACACTATGGATAAGTCTTAAATGGGCTGCCCTGTTGTAAATAAATGTAAAGGTTTACTTTTGTCTCTTCAAATACCATTCATGAATTTCAAGACCTGTATGAAAAAATGTTTCAAATTATACATAAGATACAATGGCATCACTAAATAAAACTACTTTTTATACATCATATCAGCATAGTGTGATTAAATTACCAGTTCCACACTTGGAATTTGTACATAGCCACATAAAAATAATAATTGAAAATTTGGATTAGAAAAGGGTTTAAAAAACGTTAGTCCAATACTGCTTCATATAGATCTTGTATTAGTAAAATAAATACTACATATATTGTGCGCTTCACAAATTTCTTAAAACTTTAAACCTTCGAAGGGAAAGCAATAAATCTTAAAAGTAACACATTACAACATTCCCAGTAAAAAAAATATTTATCTTTCTCTAAGGAAAGATTGAAAAGCTTAGTTAAAAAGTATATTTTAAGTAAGATCAACAAAACAGACAAAGTCAATTTAACTGATTCTAAAATATAAAGAATATTGCACTTTTAATGTGCAAGTGAAGTTTTTAAGAATTTAACTTTGTTCCCTTCTGTACATCAAGTTTTCAAGTCTTCTGCGCATCCCCTTTTGATCATCAGCAGTACAATCTAAAATGGCAGCTTGAAACTTTTGATGAATCGGGCCTCTGCAGTCAGACAGACAAGCATTGATGTACTGTTGCAAGGTATCCATTGTTCTCACAGGGTCAGTTGACATTGTAGCCACTAGGTCATCATACAGCTTGTTGACTTTATTCAAAGCTTTCTGCTGATTCTCATTTCTTGGGGTGGTCACAGTCACATCTACAGATAACGTTCGATGCATCAGTTTTTGGGCTGTTATTTCAATTTCTTCCTTTTCGCCTGCAATTGAAAGACAATTAGCCTTCATCGTAACATCTATACATGAAATGATACTAAAATTAACCACCTAAAATATAATTTTCACTGCAGGAAAGTTCCTTAATATTACCACCTTTTCTCCCACTAGTCTGTCTCACCACTGTAGCCACTTGAAACCCTATGTCCCCAGTAAATCTTGACACTACTTTCCCCTTTTGAACTTTCCCACATAGTCACTTCAAACTGCTGCAGGTATTTTTCGGTCATAGCCATACCAATAAACTTTGGCGCATTTTTGCTTATTTCTTGGCACTATTTGTTTCCAAACTAGCTTTTTGGTGCCATTTTAGCTTATTCCTTTCCTTTAGTGCAATAGATTTCATGATTTGGGATTTGCCAAGAGATGAACAAGCATCAATACTATTTCTTCAAGAAAGAAATATTCTTCACAAAGATTGTGTTCGAATAACCACCTAATGGAATTAAAATGTGACTCGAAGCCGAAATGGTTACATAGCCTTCGTTCATGCAGGGAAGAAAAAGGTGCTCGAGCAAAAGCGTGGTTTACTGGATCAAGCATTCCTTTTGTTACTGCAGAACAATTCATTTATTTATGGTGTCAAGAATTAACATCCATTCTGTGAATCAAAGCTTCAAATGAATCACAACACAACAGTAAATTAGAATAATTATATGCAAGTATGTGGTGTGGCTTTAACGGAAATGAGTGGTATGGCTATAATGAAAGAGTACCCAGCTGCACTAACTCGAGATGTTTGTCTATTCTACCTTTCTGTTTGTGGGTGCATTCGATCACAACACTTAAAGATGCATGTGCGACTTCATAGAAACACTGACTTTTCTGACACTAAACTTTCTTAATAGGTTCCCTAATCCAATACTCTTCCTCTAAATCTTTATCCTGTGTTTATTTTTCACAACTTATCTTTTCATGAGCCCCTTTGAATATGGAGCTCAGAGCTATTTCAAACACCCTACACAGAACCCCTCCATGCACTATACTTCACATTATGCTCACCCTTGGATTCATTAAATTATTTACCTGGAATATTCTGCCTCTTCCCTTGTGAACTCATAACACTAAACTCAGCCCAAACAAAGTCATTTACCAACTGGTTTACACCAAGCCCATCACAACTGCGCGTTTGATTCCAGTTATTACGATCTGTACATATCTTTCATTAATATACATGGCATAGAAATCGACATTTGTATATTGGCAAATTGAAACAAACTGTACATTAATCATTACCAATTTGCTGTAATTAATTCCAATTGTCAAAACTTAGAAATTGGCTTCCCTTGAAGTTTTCTCCCTTAAGAAAAATTAATAAAATATTTTTCAATCCGCTATTAGTTAGCTAAAGAAAGGGTTTGACCTTTGGTGAATTTTAAAAACAAGTCCCCATCATTTTCGAAAAGTCTCCAACGTTTTGATAATAGGATCTTTAGATTTTGCTGAAAGATACCTGTAATTGCCAAGGTTGAAAAATAGGAGCAAAAAGTTGGCTTTTAGTTGCCTGTGGCAGTCCTGCAAACAACTTAATGAGGCTGACTTCTAGTGCTCCATATTCGGCTATTAATTCTGCTTTAAAAACAGGGAGGTTTGAGTTATTCTTGATTTGAATTTCTTTTGAACCAAATTGATATGTAATACATGAAGACATTCTTAAGGACCCATCTGCCAGTGTATTTTTTTTTACACTGGGATAAGAAAGAAGACTTAATGAGGGAGGTTGAGTTCCCCTGTATATTTAGTTTCTTGCACTATCTATGAATTTGGATAAAATCCTAGTAAATGATGTAGCTTGGCATGGTTTTAGTTTTTTGCCAAGTCAATGCCAAATGGTAATGGTTACCATTGCTCATTAAACACCAACTTGGCAAACAAACATTAAACTTAGGACTTAACCATAAAGTGGTAGTATTTATCTTTCATATTTGAAGGACCTGGTGCCAAAAATAAAATATTGGAGCCTTAAGGTAATCAGTTACCTTAGGCCTTGGTGATCAGTTAAAATAATTTATTTGGTTACTAAATAACAATATTTTAATGATCACCCCTCCAGTTTAGGTGTGAGCTAGCTCTCCATGAAATTACTGTGTCCAATGTGTTCTGGCCTTTAGGAGTTGGTGCCTGAGATAGTTGGGTTTTATGGCGAAAGGGCCGTATTTGGCCAAGCTGTACCAAACACACGACATACAATATCATTATTGCGAAAAGAAAAGATGAAGAGGAGGAAGAACAGAAAAATCATTTTGGTCATCCTGGGGTCCCGATACCCATTGTACTGACTTGCTCAAAAATTTTAATTACATTTTACATACATCACAAGGAATACTCCCTTTTTGGTTTAAACCATTTTAATGAAGTCACAGACACAGTACAGGCATGACACAACACAAAATAGAAAAGGGTAACATATATCAAAATTGAAACATTAGTCTCGATCACTCTTTCTAAAAAAAACCAAGTCTCCCGCCACACTCATTCAACTCTTTCCTTTCTCAAAGTCTTCTGGGCATGCGCAAGAGCGCCATCTATCTCACTCGGCTGAAGTCTTTACACCATGTTTACCAGAGGCTAAATAGGAAAAGAATAGATCACTACGGTACCTTGGATTCATGAAGCCGATACACACCTAAAGATGTGCTCCCAAGGGAGATGAAAGATAAAACAAATGAATTGATGAGTGTAGAAACCACATGAGCTAAATATTTTGGAAACTGACTTCATTGTCTACAATATACAACAATTGGTCCGGGATCAATCCCGCAGAGAAAGATCCAAAGACAAAGCCTTGTAATTTTGAACCAAGGTCAGATGACGAGGCATCACCTGAGCTGGCACCACACTCTCCAAATTTCCTCACCACACCAACGTTAGGCCATGACAGATTTAACATGCACCAGTCATCTTTGTACATGACGGTCTTTAGTTGGATTCGAACTTGCAACCCTCCAGTTGCTAATCCGTTACTTTTCCAACAGGGCTACCGAGACCCAACGTAAGAAGTCACATTAGTCCATGGCTTCAGTTAGCAAATATAAAAATCATGAAAAAATGCACACTGGGTGCAGGAATCACATGAGTCACTGACTTTTGTGATTTCTGTGCCTAGTTATTGAAAAATGGGACTTGTATGGTTTCTGCACTCAATACTGCTTAAAAATACCACTTAATTTTTTCCCCATTACATACCTTCTGTAATTAATTCCAAGTCTTTACTTGACTTCAGAGAAGATAAAATGCATAAAAGAGAATTGCGTTCACTTTCTACTGCAGAAGCATGTTCCCGCAATAATGCCACACGCTCTTCCACATGATCCAACATTTCAACTAGTCTTTTAGTGGCAGAAGGCACAGATTCGGAACGATGGAACTGTTTGTTATTTGAACTGTTACTGTTATAGTAGGACATGGCAACATAAGATAAAAATGGTTAACGGAGAAACTTGAAAACCTATGGAGAGAAGAATGAGCATGATACATAAAAAGAAATGAAAGAATCAGTGTGATGAGCATGAGTACACACCAAATACTTCATGGTTGATAAGCTTGCACAAAATAGCAGTGAATGCTTTTGTTATTAACATTAAAAAATAACTTTAGAATGAACTAATTACATCAAATCGGTCCTTTTGAGTTTTTTCTAATTCTCTTCTGTTTCATGTAAATTTGAATTAAAACCTTCAGTTTGCAATAAAAAACATGGCATAATGAGTTGCATCATTTATTTTTATTTGATCTCTTATTAATTTTTGTAAATCATTGTCTTTTGATTTTAACATGCCTTCTGGTTTTTGGTGTTGTAGCTAACTAAGTGCCATACCAATAGTATCAGAACCAAGTTGAGACTTGTGAAAAGCTTGTTCCCCTCTCACAGCAGACAAACTGAATTTTACTTTTATTTAGCTGTGTACTTGTTAATCGTGCGAGGGAAAAAAGATGTCTTCAATAAATTTTTAGAAGTTGTTTGAGATTCAGATTGGGAGGAGTTTAAAATAATTGAAAAACTTTAAAGGATAATCAGCTGAGTGGATTTTTTTCTATTTTAAAAATTCTTTTCATTAATTTTTGAAAAATTGCAGCTAAGCCTAAAACGGTGTTTTGTCTAAAATATTCTTCCTTGGCAACATAAAAAGCAATGCCACAAACTGCACCCACTTGGTGTTTGATAAGGAAGCGGATTAACCTTTCGATAAACACTTCCACTTATACTGAAAATCACAAATGAGCGAATCTGTCAGATATGCATCTAGTTTTAATATTTAAAAAACATAGAAGGATTAGAAAATGTAGCTCATATAGCCTTTTGGTTGGCTATCTAGCCTTAGTTAACCTTCTGGTTGGTTAGGTTTTATGGCACAAGATCAAGCTGTGCCAGACACAAGATATACAATATCAAGTAATGGACATACACACAAGGAATGTTTTACTGACAGAGAAGATAGAAATACACCCAGTGAGGAATTGAACCTGCAGTACCTACAACTCGCAGGTTGCTAGAAAGTGGCATATCCACTGAGCCACGACGGCCCTGGTTAACCCCTGATGGGCATTTCCATTTAAATGGAAAATCCTAGTCAGACATGTATCTAGTTTTTTCAGTACAGCTTTGATATATGCATACTTTTGTGGCAATGCCTTTAGCACACTTTTTGTAGTGAGTTACGGCAGGTAAAGGCAACCCATCTTTATTAGGATTATTCCCGCTTTTATGGCTAAGGCAACCGGCAAGAGGAAACTTTAAATTTTCATTTAGAATAATCTTTTTATTTCTGCTATACATTGTACTTTGATTTCATTGTAACTTCAACATTTTTCCAATTCTTTTCCATTTTATATAAATTTGAAGAATTAAAACATTCAGTTTGATTTTAGTCACCGCCAAGTGCAGTAGCATCAGGTTATATAGTTTCTTGCTATTTTCTATTTCTGAAAATCTCTATATTTTTCTATTTTAACATGCCTTCTGTATTTAGAGTTGTAGGTAAGTTTCAGGGTGTTCTTTTGCTAAATTTGAAGTTTAATTTTTATGGTGGTAGGGCAACTTTAGGAAGTGAGGGAGTGGTTAATCATTTATTTTGTATACATTTATGTCAGGATAAGCAGCTTTTTTTATTTTATTAAGGAATCAGGATTGATTAAATAGGATCTTCTGTGCAATAAATGCAACGTTCTGTTCGCTTTGATTGCTACACTTGGATTTGTAGAAGTGTTCACGATAATAGGCTAATTATTTTCAGTACAAAAAGTTTTTCTAAGAATTTCTTCCTTGGAGACATAAAGTCCAAAAACGTTACCATAAAAGTATGCATATATCAAAGCTGTACAATTCTTTCTCATAAAAGATTAAAAAAAGTAGCTAAAATATTTTGTGACATATATTTAACTGTATTTATAACATTTTTGAAGTGTCAAACACATCTCACGTATATGTGTGTCCAATGGAAGGTTAAAATGTGCACTTATTGTATAATTTTAATTATATGATAATGTAATGTATATTTTAGCAAATTTAGAGAAGTGATTTAACTAGCAAATGAAAAACATGCATCTAGTTACAGTCCCAACAGATTTGGCTGGTTAGCATTTATTCCAGCTGTTTATTAGATGCAAGATTACCAAATTGACAGATCGCTGATTAACTAGGCTCGTTTAGATAAATATGGTAGGTACTATTTTATTTATAGCCGCATTGGAGCAACACAACAAGCTATTGGCGACGGTCCGGAATCAAACCCGAATAGAAAGATCCGAGAATACCACCAAGTAATTTTGAACCAGTCAGATGTCAAGATCGCACCTGAGCTGGCACCCCACTGGGTCGTCATTCCATGTCAAATCAACACACTGATTCTGACCGACATTCTCAGATTTTGATGAAACTTGGTACATCAAGTATCCTTACAGTTATGAATGGAAACCATAAAAAAATTCCATTCCTTTCATTCAAAAGTTATTAAATATTAATTATTTAAAGTTTTATTAAAAATTGTGATGTTATGAAATAGTTAATTGCTATTTTCTTAGGAACCAGATGAGATACAGACTTGGACAATGTCTCATTTTAAAGCTATTTTGATGAACTTTAATTTAACTGAGCACTACACCAACGTGAGAACATTTGAGGTCATGACAGATTTAACATGCAGCAGCCCCCTTTGTACGAGTCTTTGAACTTTCAACCCACCGGTTGCTAGTCCGTTACTCTTCCAACCGGCCCGATATAGAAGAAATACACCCAGTGAGGAATCGAACCTACATAGCCCAGGTTGCTAATGCAGTAGGTACTCAAACTGAGATACCTTGACCCCACACAAATACATGAAGTTAGGTTTTAATGATTCTTTTTCTACTTAGTCATCCAGACATTTTAGAACATTCATATACTCTGATATTTTCAAATCTGCATAAAAGCAATGAACCTTTTGTTTTCTTATATTTAAAAATGATAAAAGGATCAAGCCTCCTTGTAATCTATTTTTTTTTTACTTTTTGACGTTCTATAGTCATTTTTTGTTACAATACGGATAATTGGACCGGGATCTAAAGCTTAAAGTGGATTCCAAACCATTATGAACATCCATGAGTTTTTGAATTTAGAAAGATGGGACGATTGATAAGAATACAACGAAACGGGGCACAAGCAAGGGAAAACTGGCAAATACAAGTCCAAGAACTAAAAACAACAGCAAATAGAACTTCAAAATGCGCTTGACAAAGCTTATTTATATTAAAAGAATGTTCGGGAAAATATGCACGAAAAGTTTAGATATAAATACCGAGTATGTCCGTTATCAACTTAAAATTTCCTCCGGTCGTTTAGTTGACTACTTGATCCACACAAGCTCTATCAAAATGAAGTTCAACGGAACTACAAAACGAAAACATGCTGAATGACGGAGTTGAGGAGTAGTTTTGAAAAATAAAAATTCATCTATTTATTTATTTATTTATTTATTTCAATTAACGTCACACTGGAGCAACACAACGGGCTATTGGTGACGGTCCGGGATCAATCCCAAAGGGAAAGATCCGAGGACAACACCACGTAATTTTGAACCACGGTCAGATGACGAGGCAACACCTGAGCTGGCACCCCACTCTCCAAACTTCCACACCACGCCAACGTGAGGACATTTGAGGCCACGACAGATTTAACGTGCACCAGCCCCCTTTGTACACGACGGTGTTTGGCTGGATTCGAACTCGCAACCCTTCGGTTGCTAGTCCGTTACTCTTCCAACCGGGCCACCGCGGCCCGAAAAATAAAAATTCATCGTGGATTTTACAGTCAAAAGGCGCCGCAGTAACCCGGTTGGTAGGTAGGTATTTTTAATTAACGTCACACTGGTTCAGCAGAGCGGACCATTGGCAACCGTCCGGGATCAACCCCCCGAAGGGAAAGATCGAGGACAACACCACGTAATTTTGAACCACATTGAGGAGTTTTAAAATTTGTTATACTACAAAAGTGCGTCCTGTACTTGATGCTATCCTTCTCACAACGATTGTTTGCATAAAGGCCTAATATCCTCGAGCTTATCCCAGCGCTTCTGATGGGATTTAGAGAAAAGAAAATAGGAGTGATCGCAGACATAAAGGCCTTTTTTCAGATATCCATCAGGGAAAAAGATCGAGATTTCCTTCAATTTTTCTGGTGGAAAGATGCTTTTAACAAAGAAATGAAAATATTTCGTCACAAGAGAGTGGTGTTTGGTGTAAACTGCAATCCTTTCATTCTCGGCGCAGTTATCGAGCATCATTTGGATAATTTTTCTAAGAAAAACAGATAGTTGCGAAGCTGAATGTGGATAACTGTTTCATCCGTAACATCGGAAAACGAGCTGAATAATTTCATTCATACATCTACTAGTGTATGAATGAAAGTTGAATTAGGCTAAAGCATAATTCGAACTAAGAGGATGAGAGCGTACCCAGCTTTCAAAGTCTAATGCCAAAGCGGAACCTACATCAATGCTTGCTTTGATGTGGGATAGAACTGAGGATTGTGTATTTTGTGATGTAGACTTGGTTACTTTACCTGTAAGGCGCTTTAACTAGAAGAACTATTCTGTCACTAGCCCAAAGAGTTTTCGATCCAATTGGATTCACCTGTCCTGTTGCGATGTACCCAAAATTACTGCTGCAGGAGAATTGGAGTTCCAAACTTGGTTGGAATGCTGAAGTGCCAACTGAAATTTCGACGAAGTTCCTCATGTGGATCAAACAGCTTCAGACATTAAAGCTGATGAAAATTCCTAGATATGTCTTTACCAGTGACTCTTTCAGCTTGCACACTTTCTGTGATACTCCTGGAACATCATATGCTGCAATTGTCTACTTAAGATGCAGAAAAGATCATGAAGTGTCAGTCCAGCTATTATCAGCTAAGTCCAGAGTCGCTCCCGTGGAAGAAATGTCTATCTTAAGCTTGGAACAACTAACTAGCACGATTGGTGCACGACTTCCAGATTTCATCAAAAAAGATCCTTGAATATAAATTCAGTGATGGAATGTTATTGGAGTGATTCTTCTACTGCCTTATACTGGATCCAACGAGAAGTTTGGGGAATCCGTAAATAACAGTTGAAGAAATCAGAAAGCTCTCGAACGTGGAAGACTAGAGACATGTACCAGGAGCCGAAAACCCAGCGATCCTCTGTTAAAAAGTTAATTGAATCCCAGTGGTGAGAGAGACCTTCGTGGCTTAAGAATAACGAATCGGATTGGCCGCAATCTATGAGTAAACCATCCTTTAACGAAGTTTTGAAAGAAAAAAAAATATTACTTTGGTTCTCGTAAATGAAATTTCTGAAAGTGTTTGGTTTCCCCTGTCAGAAGCAGGGTTCGGTTGGGCCGCGTACTAGTGATCTCCCTACTCGGGGTCAACCCTTCGGGGAACCTCGGGCGGAAGGCGTTCCGATGTGTGTGGCCCGTCGGATTCTGTTGTCGCAGTTCACTTGTGTGCTCTACGCATGACTTGGAGGGTACAACAATGGGAGGGTCCCACTCTTTCTCTCATCTTGACACATTATTTGTTTATTCGTTTGCTCTGTAGCATTCGAATTTGCATACGGTCTATCTTGGCGGCGGTAGTTGCCCAGAACATCGGGTTGAGCGGGCCAGGAAGGCGACCTGCGGTCGCCTCAAGGGCTCCGTTCCCTGTGGGCGGGTTTGGACGAACCTGAATTTTTACGTGGGCGGCCGAACAAACCACTCGCCACCTGCTCCTGAAGCGGGATATGAAGGGGTCGCCTGCGGCGACGAAGTATTTGGTTTCTCTCTTACTTCTCAAGTTATCGAAAAATTGTGAGAATGGTTGAATGGATATTGAGATTTCTGTCTAACTCCCAAAGGCCTAAGCATGAGCTGTTGTGCGAAGAATTATCACCAAAAGAACTCAATGAATCTGAAGAAAAGATAATCAAAATCGTACAACATGGAGCGTTTACATAGGAATATCTGAGAGATTTGAAGTCTATTTCGCACTTCTAAGACAGCTCAGGTATACTTCGAGTTAAAACCCAACTGACAGAACGAGGCGATCTTGAGAATTTTAAAACTCCTGTGTTGTTGCCCAGAAAGCACAAGCTAGTGCAACTTCTAATTCAAGAGCGACATGCTACGATGTTGCACTGTGGTTTGAATAGCTTAATCATGGACCTACGAGAGAAATTTTGGATCATAAATGGGAAAAGGGCAATATGTAAAGGGATTTCAAAGTGCATGAGATGTAAACATCATAACGCTAAAGCTGTGTCCACAATTCCAGTTCCATTGACGCAAGACAGAGTTCGAGATTCAGCTGTATTCGAAGTCATGGGTGTGGATCTCGCAGGGCACAGAGGTGAAACAAAGAGTTAGATAGTGCTGTATACATGTGCAGTATTTAGAGCCGTGCACTTATATAGAACTTGTACAATCTTTGTCTACCAAAGCGTTTATATTGAGTTTCTGAAGATTTATTGCTCGACGTGGACGGCCACAAATCATCTACAGTGATAATGGTACGAATTTCGTCGGCGCAAATAACCTTTTCAGATATATTGATTGGAAAGCAATTCAAGCAGAAGCCTGTTTGAAGAGAATCATATGGAAGTTTAATCCTACAGATGCGTGGTGGGGCGGATTTTTTGAGCGTCTCATACAAATACATTTCTGACAACCCTGAATCGCTTTGACGCCTGCTATGTTCCTGTAAGATATACAGATGGTGGGAGTTCCGGACCTGGATCACCTTGATAAAGTCGACTTCTCGAGAAGATTTCGTTACAAACAAAGACTGAGAGGAGACGATTCAGAATAGAATATCTTGGTCAACTATTGTTGAAGAAACCAAACGAGAATTGTCTAAATCTGAAAGTCGGAGAGACATTGTCTTGATTGAAAACGAAGATAAGAAAAGAACCTTTTGGCCGATGGGACGAATCATGGCCCTCTATCCTGGAAAGGACTATAACGTTCGTCTAGTAAAAATTAAGACGTTGTTTGGGATGTTGCTTCGACCAGTGCTGCGTGTATATCCATTAGAAGTAGGGCATCCTGACGAAGGTCTTGAAATGGTACAAAAATCTAATGAATCAAATGAAAATTACCCTGAGCCAAAGACATCAATGCATGAAGAATTGGTGGAAAAGGTTATTACTAGGAGTGGTAGAACTGTAAAACTCCCATGTAAATTTAAAGACTGAATTTCATAAACAATTATATTTTGATTATTGAGAACTCTAATACTTTTCTTAAGTTGAGTGTACCAAGTAAGTTGGTGTTTAAAATTTTTTAGCGTAAGTTGGAGGTTTCTCTTCTTTAGTTATCTGTGAATTTAATTATTGTTATAATTCTTCACTTCAGTTAATTTTAAGTTTTCGTATTTTGCTAAAATTTAAATTTTGGTTGAGCTAATTGTAGATTTGCCTATTGATTTGTATATGGTTTTGATAATGTGTTTTATCGAAAGGGATGGGAGAATGTCAGATTCAGATTTTAAGCAGCGCCACCTATTTTGTGTTTGCATTTATTCGATGAGAAATAAGCTTTTTAAGATTGGTAACGACTCGAAAGTGCTGTAGTTGATTTGTAATAGCTCCGAGAAATGTTTAAGAACTTTGTGTGTATATATTTGGTAAATAAAGTTTATGAAGAGGCAGAAACGGGGTATATCTTATGTCATATCTAACATCACGAATTTTGAACCACGGTCAGTCGACGAGGTCACACCTGAGCTTGCACTCCACTCTCCAAACCACGCCAACGTGAGGACATTTGAGGCCACGACAGATTTAACGTGCACCAGCCCCCTTGTACACGACGGTCTTCGATTGAATTTGAACTAGCAACCCTTCGGTTGCTAATCCACTACTCTTCCAACCATGTTACCGCGGCCCCAGTATTATTCCGGGAAAATAGCCAACGAAAACAAGCATCACGGATAAAACAGTTAAAATCAGTTTCCTTGAAAGGTTATTGAAAACGTGAGAAGGTATGAATAAATTGAGCAAAATGTCTCTGACACTCAAAAGTGTTTCCGAACCTTTCATTTCTACTAGAAAAATGTAGACAGATGTATAGCCTAGGTGCATAGGGCTGCTGATTGGTATTTAATTAACGTCGCACTGGAGCATGTGTAGGGTTCTATATCTTTGCATAGAGCTACGGGTGGGTGGGATGTTGTGTGACAAATGAAACGAGGTTGTGTATGCAATCATTTTCTATTGTGCCACAAAATTTGTCACTCTGCAGATTCAGGGGCCGCGGTAGTCCCGAAAGGAAAGATTCGAAGACATCTCATCCTTTTGAACCACGGTCAGATGACAAGGTCACACCTTAGCTGGCACCCCACTCTCCAAACTTCCACATCACACCAACCTGAGGACATTTGAGGCCTCGACAGATTTAACATGCAACCTCTCCCACTTACATGACGGTCTTTGGTTGGATCGAATTTTGAACTGGCAACCCTCCGGTTGCTGCTCCAACCGGTCTACAGTGGTCAACCAAAATAGGAATTGCATCCAATCCTGGCAACTTTGTGTCGTTGATGCGTGCTCCATCTTATGTCTTGAGGCTGTCTTTTACAAAGTTGGAAAAATTAGGACCATGCACAAGTACCATGTGAGGTTCTCCGTCCAACACATGGAGGAACGTTGGCCGGAAGGAACCATTGGGTCCCCGAGGATCGAATGTGGGGTGCGCTTGAACGATCACCCGGTCCAGAAGAAAAGAAAAACTGAGAACTGGGAGGGAAAAGAGGGACTGGACACCGGCGGATGTAGGAGCGTGCGGACGTGCGAGGGTCCTTTTGCTGTAAATATCTATTTTTAACGGAATGTAAATAAAATTATTTAATCAAGATTCCCATACAGAAGCGTCACTCTTTGGTAATGTACATGAACTTGAAATCCATTAAAGTTTCTGCAGCATATTGGAAAGCCGATGTCTCACAGACATATGGACTGGATACTAGCCTTAGTGGGAAGCATTGGACAAGGGAAAAGAATCTGCGCGGAAGGTACCCATTGCCGCCCATGATGTATGCTATTAACCAATCACAGTAAGAAACCTTTTGAGGGTGAAAAGATGGGGCACCAGAAGTCCCTGGTTGGCTTTTTGTGGTGAAAATCTCAAGGTCGTAAAAAATAGAAACTGACGTCTCACTCAGATTTTTGTTAAAAAACGTCGTTTTTGCTTTGTTTAATCGACTTTTTTTACCACGAAATTAAAGTTTTATTTATTAAGGAATGTTGGGGCTTCTGGGCATCCATGAAAGTTATACCACTGCACCCTATTACCTTTAACCTTCCAAGTGGCTTCGACGAGATATCTCGTCCATCAAGATCTGGTCAATTTTTGCTAATTACGAGACAGCTCGTCGTGGCAACCACCAGAAGGGTTAAATAAAAATGCTTAATGCTAAAAAATATGATAAACACTTAGTGTTTATCTCATATTTTCCTTAAAGTAACGGATTTGGATTATTGCAGACGGAAAAAGTGACGCTTTTCGGTAGACCACAGTAAAGGAATAACATCGTAATGGTTAATGTCATTATAAACATTAACTAAATGCTTCCTGACAATAAATGGCACTAAGCAAACATCCAAATCTTGTTCGAAATTTTTTTTTTTATCGTTTTGTCATTTCTCAAGACCTGCTTCTTGTTTTCCTATTTTGATTAACCCTCTAACTGGTTCAGACGCATAATTCCACCTTTCAATCTGCAGTATTCCGTGCATTACTTCTAACTAGTTTTACCTTCTTGATCAATAGAATCTTTCCAAAGGATTCTGTTCCAAAAGAAGGACTAATAGATACTTTCCAAGGGATTTTATTGTGCAGAATGGGACAATAGGAATCGTTCGAAAGGATTATATTCCAAGGAAAGAACCAATAGAATCTTTTCAAGGGATTTTATTTTACAGAATGGGACCAAAAGAATTGTTCTAAAGGATTCTATTCCGAGAAAATAACCAATAGAATCGTTCGAAAGAATGATTCTATTCTATGGAAAAGATCAAAATAGAATATCTCTGAAGGTTGAAAGAATCCATGGATTCTTTAGAGAGATGTGGTTATTTAGTCATTAAGAGTGTTGTGGCGTAAAATCACATCTTCACTACTCTAAAATCTCCCGATGTTCAGAGGATTAACTTAACTAAACTATTAATCACTTTTCTATCTTAGTTTAGTTAAAAAAGAATATTTATTTTGTAAGGAGAGATATTTTAGGTATTATATTTAATTTGCAAAGAGAGGATATAAAATATAAGACACCAGCATTTTTCATGGGAGGTTCGGGTCCCCTCTCTAGTTAGCCACTGCTCTCGTTTAACCCTCTTGTATCTCGACGTGGTATCTCGTCTCATTAGCAAAGCTGACCAGATCTTGATGGACGAGATGTCTCATCATTAGCAAAATTGGTCAGATCTCGATGAACGAGTTATCTCGTAACCACTTGGAGGGTTAAATTAGTTCACTTTTAATACAGGCACCTGGGAGGCATATGACACTATCCATTGTTTGCTTCGGTTGGTAATCCGTTACTCTTCCAACTGGGCTCCCGTGGTTCCCAAAATATGGGAAGTAGTTGTGGAGGGCAAATTGGAAGGTTCTTAATTTCTTTTGGGCAGCGGTTGCCCTGTTGGAAGAGTAACGGAATAGCAACCGGAGGGTTGCAAGTTCGAATCAAACCAAAGATCGTCGTGTACAAAGGGGCTGGTGCACGTTAAATCCGTCGTGGCCTCAAATGTCCTCACGTTGACGTGGTGTGGAAGTTTGGAGAATGGGGTGCCAGCTCAGGTGTTGTCTCGTCATCTGACCGTGGTTCCAAATTACGTGGCATTATTCTCGGATCTTAGCCTTTGGGATTGATCCCGGACCACCACCAATAGCCCGTTGTGTTGCTCCTAAAATACCTACCTTAAGTCCTTTTACAAAAGGTCATATATCTTGAGTGCCTTTTTTAAGTTTTTCCAGAGCAGTCTGGTGCAGTCTCGAACTTTTAAAATGAAACGACAGTTCAGGGTTGGGGAGGAGTAGGTAGTTGAATTAATGTTGCACTGGAGCAACACAAAGGTCTTTTCCGACAGTCCAGGGCTCTTTGCGGGAAACCTTGTTTATGTAAATCTAAATAGCCATGTGTTTTTGTCAAGTTCTAAAATCAGAAAGTGAGGAAGATTAATGCTTTGCTCAATCTGGTATTAGTTTATATAAAGTAAACCATTTTCTGCTTACTGATCTTATAACGAATGGCTTCGTCTCACTGATATGCATCGACAGCAGATGAATTTGGTAGACAATTCTGGAAAAATATCCAGAAATCTCCTAAAACGTCATTTGCCGGATTCTACTTTCAGAAGGGTAGGTAGTTAATTAACGTTGCACTGGAACAACACAACAGGCTATTGGCCACGGTCCGGGATCAATCCTTAAGGAAAAGATCCAGATCCAAGGACTACGCCTCGTAATTTTGAACCAGGGTCATATGACGATATTTTCAGAAGGGAATAGCAGATAGTATTTTATTCTTAAAAACTAAGTTTATCTACTGTTTAGGAGGATTATTTTACAGTTCTGTTGCATTTAGTTTCCTATATCAAAAGCTGGTCTCTTTTGGGACAAAGAAGTCAATATAGAGTGATATTGAAAGACTTTCAAAGAAAAAGCCTTGTATCCTTTCATTCAAGAAAACGAGTCCTTTGAATCTGAGTTTAGAACAAAACTTATGATTTAATGGGATTTCCAGAGTAAACAAACCAGCCAGTTTGTGATTTTACTTCTGTTACTCCAAATGCTCTTGCATGATACATATATTGGGGTTACCTTAAAATGTAGTTTATCGCAGTTTCGGCAGCGTTTGGCGTTTAATCTAATTGGCGTTGACCAATCAACTATCGTATATCAATTCGGAATTAATCTTTGGAAATTTTACTGGCGCAGTGCTGATATCGTATTGCAAAACAAGCCAACTGACATCACGTTCGGAATACACACAGGAAATCAGTATCTCGCAACAGAAATACTACCTTTACTTACATTTAGCTTGGCAGAAAATTCCGCTGATAAGGACACACTTAAATTGAATTGGCGTTACTCCAAAGAGGTTACCAAAACACTAGTGCTTTCTTTCTGCATTTAGCTCTACAGAAAAAATTCATACTCCTTTCTGACTGTTATTATACAGAATGACGTGTTTAATTTGCACAATGAAAAATATTCATGACTGAATTAGATATTTACGATATTCTCACATTTAGATAAACAATCAAGATAACTGCTTTGGGTACGGAACAGCGTCAAGAGATAATAAAATGTTGGTTTCAGTTTTGCTCTGCTGATAAATGTAAATAGAGAAATAACGTTTATTTTCTCCTTTGTTTGCATATTGTTTGGACAATTAGTTCATAGTCAAAAATGAGCACCTTCCTGAATATTTCACGCCTATACTCGACAGTTTTCTACAGTGATCTCTACAAAAATGGCATAACAGAAGAAAGGTTGCGTTCAGCTATGGCTAATATTGAACGAATTTATCTACCTCACCAACCAGGCCGTGTAGAGCTGGTGGACTACAACGACTCTTCTTATCGTTGCGCATACCTGCACAAATATGCGCCATTTCACACAGTAATGGTATACGACATGATGCATGGGGTTTTAGCCTGGTATTTGGATTTTCCACTGAACAATCCATTCAGAGTCTGCAGTTTAGGAGGTGGCCCCGGCGCTGATGTGATAGGAGTACTTGCAGCTTTGCATGAAAAATTCGACTTACACTACTCTGCAACAGTGGTGGACATTATGCCTGGTTGGGATGAAACGTTCCAATCCATCTTGAGTGCTATAAGATCTGGGAACTATGGGACATTTGACTCTTTTTTGAGACCGAATCATTTTGAATTCTCGTTCGTGGCTGCTAATCTTTTCAAAAGAGAGGAACGCAAAGTGGCTGAAGCTATTGGATCTGCAGACCTGGTTACGATGGTGAAGTTTGTGTCCGCTTGTTCTACTGACAGCAATCTGAATATTGATGAAATGCTAAAAGTATGATTTTTTTGTTAATGTTATAAAGTACTTCTATGTATAAAACTTTCTATGTAAAAAAATAGTATAAAAATATCTTTTAAAACTATTGAGACATTTGAAGCTATTGAAAACTGAAAAGAGTATCGTTTTCAGCAGTTGAGCAGTTATTAATTTTTGCTAATGAAGTTTACAAACTAGGATATAGTTTTATATACTTCGTAATGACTCTAAAAGTCTGCGAGGGTAATGAAATTGTATGAATGCAGTCGCTAGTTAATTACTGAAAATTGAAAAGGTTATATGCGTCGTAGTGGTTTATTGGGGTTTTATGGCTCAAGGTCCGATAGTGGACAAGCTGGCTTCGTCTAGACAATCACCAGGAGGGTTAAATGTTACTTCTAGTTCAAGTACGTAGCCACAATTCATTTTCTGTGGAGACAGAATGAGAAATACATAACCCATGTATCGTATAAAATATTTAATTATTAAATAACAGATATGTTTAATAACTAAATGTCTGATATGATGCAATTGAAGTAATTTCATCACTGATATCATTAACACGAACAAGGACTCATTATTTGGTACTTAAAAGGAAAGAAGAGCGGTTTGAAAATGTATAATGAAGTAAAGTTGACCAATATCTACTTAATAAATCAAGTTTCAAATGTTGCGTAGTCTTATTTTGTAATCTTTAATCAAAGTATTCTATACTTATTCTTAAATTTTTGTAGAAACATAATTTGTGGTTATTTAGATATAATGTATGAATGCTGAAGAACAATTTTTAATTGAGGTGTGCTTAAATTTTCTCCCATAAGATAACGTGAAAGAAATAAACTAGGAACATAATTTTCTACTGCAAATTGAAGGCAGATATGTATGTCCTTCTGTGATATAAGAGAAAAGGAAAGACGAATTTTAAGTATTTAAAAAAATGTTGACTTTGAGTAATTAGAGTTAGAATTTATTGAAATTTAACATAGTTAAAATATATTGTAGCAAATAGAACTATTAACTTGCTGACAGCAAACTGAACTATTGGCGTGCTGAGAGCCAGCTACGCCATCAAAATCTCAACCCTTTCTTGGCACGTTGCCAATTGCGCATCGAACTGATTACCCTTTTCTTCCTTGTAAAAAAGAAGAGTTCTATCGGTTCCTTCCCTGCACGCGACTGCGCTGTGGTCTTTGTCTTATTAGATACTAAATGTTTTCGAAATTTTTTTAGAAATAAATTGTATTAATTTTAACTCCGAGTTGATTACTCCATTCACCAACTT
This sequence comes from Meta bourneti, assembly GCA_933210815.1. Lineage (NCBI taxonomy): Eukaryota > Metazoa > Arthropoda > Arachnida > Araneae > Tetragnathidae > Meta > Meta bourneti. The sequence goes on from OW119928.1 coordinate 20,781,495, forward strand.
GTTATAATATTAGTATTTATAATATTAAATCAATAATTAAATATATATGCATTTCATACCCTATTCACACATATGTGCTCCAAACTTTATACTTTTTATTCGATTAGTTTTACAAATAATAATAATTTATATTCTTGGAGTTTACTTCTGATGTGTTTCATTTTGAATTTTTCTACAGGAAGTTTTTGAATCGATGAAAGTAGGATCCCACTTACTTTTCATCGATAACGCAGGTGGAGGTTATCTTGAGGCTGTATTGAAAGCTGCCGGTGAATGCTGTTTAACCAGTGTATTTAAACCATTGCAGCATGAACCTTACGAAAACGAACGGTTTTACATCAAAAGATTGGGATTTGAAAGTTGCTATTCAGCAAGATTATCAATGGTAGCGATGCAAAAATTCCTTTTCTTCCCAAGAAAGCAAATCTTTTGAAAGAAGTTTAAAAGAGGGGTTTTAAAAAGGAAACTGATACTTTTAAACAAGAGCATTGATGCTTTGAAAATAACTGTAGTCTTAATATATAAATTACTAAAATTTTAAAAGGCTTAAAATTGAGACAAAAGTTAAATTTCATAAAAGAGATATCATGGGATATAATTGATTAAGACGAAGAGAGATTAGGTTAAATAGCTATATTCATGGACAATATCTTATTCAAAGTAATTTAAACGTATTTTAAATAATATTTCTTTATTAATTAACAAGAGATTTCTTTAGCAGCAAGGCAGAGCAAAAGCGCACCAGAAGCATAGTCCAAGGGATTAAATGAAGCTGAGACAGACTCTCCAAACCCAAAGTAGTAACCAGAACACAGGGTGCAGCCTCAGGACATCTGCAAGCAGAAGGAGATCTCCCGTGGGAAAACATGAATTATGATAGGTGATGACTAAGGATAAAACATGAAAATTAAAATTTCGATAATTAAAAATATTTTATTAAAAACACATAAAAAGACAACTCAAGGAACAACTAGGACCTTGCAATAATCACTAAATTAAAATAATCATAAAAAGGGCGTAGGAATTTAAAAGCAATATAAGTTAAAATTCACGTAGGGGGAGATATATAATTGGAATTTTAACTCTCCTTGTGGTCGTCTCGACAAGATATCACGTTATCAGCTAAACTGACCAAATCTTGATGGACGAGATATCTCGCCATAAGGAGAAAATTGACCAGACCTTGATCTCGTCATCATAAAAAATATGCAATATCTTGAAGAGATATCTCGTCATTAGCAAAATTGGTCAGATCTTGATGGACGAAATATCTCGTCGAAACCACTTGAATAGTTAAATTAATTTCATCTTGTATTTAAACTGATTGCTGAGAGTTTAGCAGCAGAATAGTAATTTTTTAGTTTAATCATTTATTATAAGATACTCAGAATTAGCTTCAGGGCATATCGCTGTCACGTTTGGGGGAATCGCATACAGATTTTAGATGTGAAAATGGCTGTATCTTTTACTATTCTTTATTAATCAAAAGCGTTTTTGAACTTAAACTATCTTCCTTTCAAGAAGTCGTCACTTATGGGACATCGCTGGCCAATTAGATATGTCCAATACATGATGGCTTGATAGCTCTTTTTGTAAAGAAAAACTGTCAAATACACCAAAATATTTGGGATAGGCTTTCTTGAAGGGAAGGGAATTTAAATATACGAGCGTAGCTAGATTTCTGAGTAATGTGATATTGCTTTTACCCCACAACACTCTTAATGACGAAGAAATGATTGTATTGGTCCTTTTCTTGTAATAGAAACCCTTTGGAAAGATTCCATTAGTCCTTTCCTTGAAATAGAATTTTTTGGAATTATTCCATTGACCCATTCATTCTGTATATCAAAATCCTTTGGAAAGATTTTATCGCTTCTTTCCTTAGAACAGAATTCTTTGGAACGATTGTATTGGTCCTTTCCTTGGAACAGAATCCTTTGGAAATATTTATTGCTACTTTTCTTAGCCCTCCAAGTTATTTCGACGAGATATCTCGTTCATCCAGATCTGACCAACTTTGCGAATGACGAGATATCTCGTCATCAAGGTATTGCCTATTTTTGATGAGGATGAGGTAAATATCTGATAATTTTTCTTCTTATGACGAGATATCTCGTCCATCAAGATCTGGTCAGTTTTTGTTGATGACAAGATACTTCGTAGAGGCAATCACCAAGAGGGTTAAAATAGAATCCCTTGGACAAATTCCATTGGTCAAGAAGGTCAAAATTGGCTAGAAGTTATGCATGAAATACTACAGATTGCAAGGTGAAATTATGAGTGTAAACCCCTCAGAGGGTTAATTAAAATAATTTTTTATTAATAAAGTATAATAAACGACGCAGCCATTTTCATAGCTAAAATCTGTGATTCTTCCATACGTATCAATGTCTTTCAGCACAGTTTAGACATTGATATAAAATAAGTGTGTTTTTGATATGAATGGATCTGATATGAAAATCAATCAGTACAATAGGTTCCGGATTCGAATTCAAGAGAAAAACAACTTGAGTGTTTTAACAAGAGCAATAATTAAAATTATTGCTCTTGTTAGAAAATATTGTCAACTCACCATATTCACCAAACTACTATGGTATTCCATTGCTTCATAAATGAATGTAATGGAATACCATGGTCAAGATATAGTATATATTTTACATTTGTAGTATGAAATTAAATCACCTGATCCAACTAACACCAGCACATGTCCTCGTACTTAGCACCGAATGGTGCTGAACCAGTTGAATAAGCTTTTCAGAAATTAATCTAAACGAGAGCTTGTAGAATGCCAAAAATCACCTTTCACATTCTCTTGTGAAATAATAAACCAATGAGAAACTCTCCTGAAGTTTAGAATTGAGCTTAAAATTAATTTAGAGTGTTACTATAGCCATCTTCTCATCTCTGACGTTTGTTGATCAGCTTTGTGGAAGAGCTATTGGAACAATTCCGAATACGCCTCCGAAAGCTGAGAAATATTCAAATTTCCAGTGCCATGCATCAGTTACGGTATGTGCAGAGCAAAAGCCGAATGACGGCCAATATGCCACGGAGGTCAATGGGTAATATTAATTAAATTGTCAGCGGTTGTTATTTCATTTTGGTCTTCGATCAATTTTGAAATGTCACGAACTTTCGAACTAGCGGACAAGAATTTTCTGCCTACGTTTTCTGGTTCTGTCCTATAAGGGACATTTTATGTTGAGCTAAATGTAGGTAGCGGTAGTGTTTCTGCGTTGGAAGGTGTTTCTTGTACGCATTCCGAACGTGACGTCACTTGGCTTTTATGGAATACGATTTCAGCCCATCGCCAATAAAAATACCTTACATGAGCCCTTACTATAGTGGCTCAACAGACCCATGGTTGACAGGAGCTGCGGGATCTTAGTAAAAGTATTTTCATGGTTGAAACAGAAACAGGTAACAAAGGCTGATAATTTTTAGCTTCTTATTTCTTTGTATTCAGAAAAAGTTTTTTTTGCATAAATCCATGATATGGGTAGAGCGCGTCTGCTATTGATCATAAGGTTTGGGAGCCATCTCTGTAGAAGTCCGACTTAACCATCCGCTCACCTTCCTATGTTAGCCGGATAAAGCAGCGCAGCCTTTACGCCTTGGATGACCCTACTAGAAGTATACAGGGTGTCCCAAAAAGGTTGTTACGCAATTTTTTTTTTACCATTTGGAAATAGGTAGGCAATGTAAATTGCAAAAGTACATCAAATAAGGTAAGTAATTAAGATATGTGAATAAAAGTATCACGTGATAACAATTTAAGCGTGATTCAGTTTTTAAATCGTATACGACCCCTCTAGATAAAAAATCCGAGACAGCAAAATTGTTTCTTACCTGCATCCCTATCGTTAGCAAAAACCACATTTCTGTAGGTTGAATAATAGGTAACGGAGATACAAGAGGTTCCATTTTAAGGGGGCCTTATCTAAATTGAGAACGGAAACTGACCCATGGCAAAATTAGTGCGACACAAGTAAAGAACATTGAAAAATGCAAACCGAAAGAAAGACATGCTATGAAATTGCTATTTCGGAAGTTAGTAATACAATTAAACATAGTTATGTAAATACGTTTTGTACTGTTATTTTATCCTTAAGTTGAAGAATATCGTACTGTACTTTTTAATTTATCAGCAGCTGAACAGGTTCGTAAATTAATCGCGCAGACGATTTATTTTTCGTTTCAATGCAATTTATTCTTTTTTAAATTTTCGTCTGGAATTGAATAATTTCTGGCATCAGAGCGAATTCTTTTTAATCGTCTGCTGAAGTTAAGAATTTTTAATTATTCCGTTAGTCGTCCGATTCAGTACTGGTACAGCTTTTCGAAGGTTGTTTAATCTGTCCTTGATGACTTCTTTAACAAATGAACTATTGTTTGAATTAACAATGATGTACGCTTTGTGCAATCGGAATAACGCTGAAACTGCGCTTGAATCTGCAAGGAAATATCCGCATCTGCCTCAAGTCTCCCACATGTTTGTTCTTCGTATGATGGGATGATTAAGAACCACGGCTTCATTTCAAGCGAAACCTGGGCCAGGAAAAAAGCGTTTGTACACGCAGGATGAATGCATTGATATTCTAGCATTTTTCTCAAGCTATCCGCATTCAAGCATCGCTATGGGAATTCCGAAGACTTCCATTGCTAAAATTCTTCGCACATATTCTTGGCATCTATTTAGTATTTGTGGGGTTCAAACGCTGCAACCTTCTGCTTTTTGCCGACGTTTGGACTTTTGCAATTGGTTATTAATCCAACAAGACCTGGATTCGCGTTTCGTTAATAACATTATATGATGAATGTTTATTTTCTGAAGATGGAACAATAAGCACCCACAATGACCATTACTGGAACAATACCAACCCCTTCTTCGTCCGAGAAAAACATCAGCAAAAGTTTTGTGTCCGTGTGGTGCGGAATTTGGAATGGCCAATCGGATGGACCAGTTTTTTATGAAGGGACCCTTAAAGCTAATAAGTATCTGGAAGTAATTTTAAAAGGCACTGTTACGGACTTTGTTGAGGCGACGCCCTTATGTTATGTCAGAAATATGTATTTTCAACAAGACGGTGCGCCGGCACACCAAGGAACCATTGTGACAAACTGGCTTAATGCGAACTTTGGCAACCAGTGGATTGGTTTGAAAGGGGACAGAAAATGGTACCCCAGGTCTCCTGATTTGACCCCTCTGGATTTTTACTTGTGGGGTTGCCTTCGCCAACAAGTTTATGTCACACAACCGCATAATGCAGTAGCTCTTAAACAGACAATAATTGATGTTTGCAATAATCTTACAGGCGCAGAGCTGAACAGTATTTACCGTAGCATAATCAGAAGAGCCAAGTTCTGCATTGCTGCAGATGGAAAACATTTTGAACATGCGTTGTATATAAATTTCCTTTTATTTTTATTTAAACCATTTTTTTACAATACTTTTATTAAAGGTTATATTTTCTACTAGTATTATTCATTGCGATTTTAATCTGAAGTTGCAATAGTACATTACTTTGCACAATGTTGCACTTTCTAACCGAAAAAAAATGCTTTTAAGCATTGTGTATACGATCCCTAATCTGACTGCCTGAACAGCTGTGCACAAGCGGTATAAGTAAACTTTTTTGCGTCATTATGCCTCCGTTAGTGTTCAATTTACAGAAATACGGTTTTTCGCCAACGATAGGGGATGTAGGTAAGGAACATTTTTGCTATCTCGGATTTTTTCCTAGAGGGGTCGTATAAAAATTAAAAACTGAATACGCTTAAATTGTGACCACGTGATAATTTTATTCACATATCTTAATTACTTACCTTATTTGGTGTACTTTTGCAATTTACATTGCCTACGTATCTCCAAATGGTAAAAAAATAAATTGCGTAACAACCTTTTTGGGACACCCTGTATAATTCTAGTTGAAATATGGTTCGGATGTATTTCTCTCTTCTGTGTCAGTAAACATTTATTGTGTGTGTCTATTACTTGATGTTCTATGTCTTGTGCCTGGCGCCGCATGGCCAAATATGGCCCTTGCGCCATAAAACCCCCAAACCAACCAACCTTCCGTGATATTTATTTTCTACATTTAAAATCAGGCCTATAAATTCAATTACAAAGATATTAACTGTACGTTTTAAAGGAAAATAAACATTTATGAGATCTTTCTAAAGATTTTGAAGGAAAATAAACATTTATGAGATCTTTCGAAAGATTTTGAAGGAAAGAACATTTTAGGAATTCTTTTTTAAGTAAATACCTTTGTACGCAGCATACTGTCTCACTAGTATGGAAAATGACAGTGTTATATTCAAGTAAAGGGACAAAATGTTTAAATGGAATCTTGATTATCATCGCATAATATTGATAAATCGAGGTAATCAAATTAATAATTATAAATGTGATCAATGAATGAAATAAAAAACAACACTTCTGAATAGCCAAATTCTATTTATTTTTATTGAAGTTTAAGGTATCAAGAAAGAAAACAACATCAGTATATTTAAAACTACTATTTAGAAAGTCTGCACACAATCTTCTATAAATTCTATGGTAGGCACTAAATAAATAATCCATGCAAAAATAATGCATTCAATAATGATAGTCTGCAACGAAAAAGTTTGATGGTTTTTTATCAGTTTCTGATTGATTTTTCCGAATAGTTTATTTTTTTGAAAATGTTTCCTTTAGATTTCCTGATTGAAAAATTAAGTTCTCTGAATTGAACAAGGTGATCGAGACAATGGTGACACTGGCATCTGGTGAATTTCCACAAGCCAAACTATTAATTTTGCCATGTCCTTTAGAGGTATTCACAATCTCGACGCTTTCGTTTGATTTTATTAAGTGAATTTCCACAGGCGAAATTTTATGCTTGTATTTGTTCTTGGGATGTGTCGGTAATCTTGTCAATCTCTTATTTCCACTGAAGTATTCGGAGGATAGTTGCAGTTAAGAATTCTCGTTTTCTTGTTCTTTTCACAATCATGTTCATCGTCATTTTCATTATCTTCAATTAAATATTCATCAAATTTTCCACTATCTCCACAATCGTATATATCACATTTTCCATCGTGTCCATTATCTCCCCAATCACATTTTCCATTATCCCCACAATCACATAAATCAAGTAATCCATCATTTTCATTATCTTAACAATCAAATTCTTCAAATTTTCTATTATCCCCACAATCACATACATCAAATTTTCTATCATTTTTACTATCTCCATAATCATATCAATCAACTTTTTTATAATTTTCGCCATCTCCACAAGCATATCTATGAACTTTTCTATCATTTTAATTATCATCATAATCACAGTCATCAACTGATCCATCAATTCCATTATCACCCCAATCAAACTCATCAATTTTTTTATCATTTTCACTATCCCCACAGTCAAATTCATCAACTTTTCCAATATCTCCACACTCATATCCATCAATTCTTCCATCATTTTCATTATCTCCCTAATCAAATTAATCAATCTTTCCATTAAATCCACAATCATATCCATAAACTTTTCCACCGTTTTCATTATCTTCCCAATCAAATTCATCAACTTCTTCATTATCTCCTCAATTCCATCTATCAACTTTCCTATCATTTTCATTGACACCACAATCATATTTATCAGCTTATCAAGCATCTTAATTATCACCAGAATCATATTCAGCAACTGTTCCATCAAGTTCATTATCTCTACAGTCAAATTCAACATCAGTTTCGTTATTCCCACAAAAATATCCATCGACTTTTCTGTCATTTTCATGATCCCCTCAATCACATTCATGAACTCTATCATTTCCATTTTCCTCACAATCTTAATGATCGACTTTTCCATGATTTCCATAATCCCCGCAATCATATTCATCAATATTTCCATCTTTTTCATCATCCCATATTCATCAGCGTTTCCATCATTTGCAATCGCAGGTGCTTCGGTGGTTGGAGGATTCAGTGCGTTGTTTTCGTTTACAACCTGAAGCGATCTGTTTCCGTATTCATCACCGTCATTTGCTTTTAAGATTCTTTTGATGGATCTGGTGGCATGGTCTTTTGCCACTTTTCTTACTTTCTCCTTTTCTTCGATATTTTCGCTTTTAATCAAGCCGATATCCAATTTTTTATCCTTATCTCCTTCGATAGTCAGAGCCAGGATGAAATATACCATCAGCGGTACAATATAAGTTGCATCGCCGATGACAATCAGTCCAAACAGTCCCCAAATCCAAGGGAATAAGTATAACCACGCCATAATCGTTGTTTTATTCATATTTAAATCACTAGAAAATCGTCAAACGAGTTATAATCTTTGCCTACTCAAGTGAAGTAAATCGATTGCTTGTGTGATCTTATTCTTAAAAACACCGCTGAAGAAGAACTATTGTTGAAAGAGGGCATATTGTTGTATCCCTTTATTACGTCTGTAGTTTAATTACTAACAATGTAAGGCATTCAACTTGAAGATCTTTGAGAAACAATACTGATCAACAGTTGAAATCTAAATATGTAACCAATACTCCTTAGTAAGATCTGTATTCAAATTCACAATATTTATGAGAACACTATAAATCAAATTAACTAAATATTAAAATAAAAAAAAACACTTTTAAAATATAATTTTTATTTAATGCTTTTTAAGCACATTGCGCGCACGGAGGAGTATGAGATTTGGCATAATTAAAGTTCATACGGAGAAGGAGTGCAGAAAGATAAAATTAATGTATAATCTATATATTAATACGTGAAGAAAAAACTTTGTACCCCCCCCCCTTTTTAAGCATATTGCGCGCACGGAGGAGTATGAGATTTGGTATAATTAAAGTTCATATGGAGAAGGAGTGCAGAAAGATAAAATTAATGTATAATATGCGTTACAAATATATTAAATTAAACAGAATAAAACATTCATTGTTTACGTTCATATACTGTAATCTATATATTAATACGTGAAGAAAAAACTTTGTACCCCTTTTTAAGCACATTGCGCGCACGGAAGAGTATGAGATTTGGCATAATTTGCCACCACATAAGTTAGTATTGAAAGTTAATTGCATCGTTTTGCTGATCAGAAACTTAAATACAAAGGAAGCATTAGTCAATGGAACAAGAATGCTCATCAAATTTATGCATCGTAATACTATTGATTGCGAAGTTTTAACTGGAACCGCACGCAATAAGAGAATTTTGATTCCACGTATAAATTTAACATATTCCGGAACTATTTTACCATTTAACTTTCAAAGAACGCAATTTCTAATTATACCTGCATTTGCGATGACAATAAATAAGTCTCAAGGACAAACATTCGAAAAAATTGGAATTTTATCGAGACAGCCAGTTTTTACACATGGTCAATTGTACGTCGCAGCAAGTTGAGTTGGATCATTCGATGGTTTGAGATTTTACATTTCAGAATATAACGGTCAAGGGCATTTAGCAAACGATGAAAGAGTTTTTACAAAAAACATCGTCTACACAGAAGTTTTGAATCATTAAATTCATTGTCGAACTATTTCAAGTTCAATGGACAACATTTATTTTTTTAACCACCCGGTTTTTTTGGTTTCACTAAAATATATATAAAAAATACGAAGCACGTATTCCTTATTTCATTTTTCAGATTTATTTTTTATTTAAATTTTATATAATTTGAAAAAGATAGGCAAATTAACTGTATAGCCTTGTCGAAACCTGTGGCCAGTATACCAATAAAAAAAACCCAAGAAAATGTCAAACAACGCGTTATTGTTTTTTAGATATGGCTTAACCAAGCTATACCGCAATTTTCCTATGACGTATTTGTACATGCTCGCAGCTTACGCAATAGAACAAAATTCAAAAAATTATATGCAATGAATATAGAGGTATACTCTTTGACAAAAGAACCTTATTAACGTTCAAACTTAAAAATTAAATGAATTGTGGTCGCATTTCGACACTGGGCGACCACTAGTTCAAATTAATGTTCGTATTTTTTGTAATGTTTCCTTGCTGAAAGTTAGAAATTCATTGACTGCTCCATACAGACGCGTCTTTCCGTCGAAAGTTCAGTGCCTTTGAGATGTCACATCTTCTATCTGAATCTGAGTGAGAAGTTATTAATAAAATCCGTTACCCCTCCTGGTGTGGTCTACGAAGTATAGGCAAAACTGACCAGATCTTGAGGTCTACGGTAGCCCATTTGGGAGGGTAACGGATTAGCAACCAGAGGGTTACAAGATCGAATCAAAGACCGTGTACGCAGGTTAAAAACTGAATCCGCTTAAATTATTATCACATAATTTTATTCACATATCTTAATTACTTACCTTATTTGGTGCACACACTTTTGCAGTTTACATTGCCTACCTATCTCCAAATGGTAAAAAATAAATTGCGTAACAACCTTTTTGGGACACACTGTATACTCCCGACGTACTTCGCCTGTGCTACCGGTTTCACCCTCTCGTCACGATGAGGCCATAGGATAGGACTTTGAGAGAAAGTACCCTTTGATCACTGGTACCTTAGTGGAACACCAGGAGAGTTGCTTGCCTTAAATAAACTTTATACTTGCCAGGCTCCGATCTGGTCATTTGAAAAAGATAATATTCATTGATAGCCAGAAATCCTTTCCCAGTTGTACAAAGTGCAGCTTATTACCAGCCTCTCCCTCACACAACCCGAATTGCATTGGAGCCAAACATGAAGACATTTTATGGACCCATCTGCCATATGCCCAAAATCTATTTTTGCAGACTCGATGATTTAGTGTAATTTTTTTTTACACCGGGATAAGAAAGAAGAAATGCTTCGAAATTCAGGTCTGTTCCATTTTTAAAATTACCGTTAAATTGAACCAATGAATAAAATATAGCCTAAGGACAAAAAATTGAAATGGAAGATGTAGCTAGATGTTACAAAAAAAGTCTCGATTTTATTTGAAACAAAATTTATTTTAACTCTTGGATCTTATATTTATCAAATATGGCAATTATTTCTGTGCTCTCCAACACGTTTTAAGTAGGAAACAACAAAAGCAGTGGAAATAAAAGTATTAACAAAATAAGTAGAAATCTAAAGAAAACAATCAAAATCTAAAATAAAATTATATTTTTAGAGAACAGTAATTGATAGGAATCCATTAAAATTCAATGGTAAGTTTCAAAAGTTTATTCTTTGTAATAGTTGAATAATCGAATAAACAAAAGTTTATCAGTCATGCATCTAGTAAAACCATTAGTTTATTTGTCCAACCAATTTCCGAAACCATATTATTTTTCCGTGCGTTTGTGCTTGATAAGTGTGAATAAATAACCTTTTTTAGATTAATGTCAATTTCCAAACACAGATGGCGCAGTTAACAACATTTTCGCGTCTTTGCCCCAAAGCGGTTTTAATACAGCAGCAATTAAATTTAATAAAAATAAATAAATAATTTTCATTTTTTAAAGGGCGAAATAAACTTTCTTTCGTGACCCATACCTTTTTGAAGGAAAATTTAGAGAACATTTGTTGAAAAGTGTAAATTGGATAGCTTAAGAAAAAATCGCAAAATAATTAATCAACCAACCGAACAAAGACTGCGGGATTCAACCCGAAGCTCTTTTCCTTCGAGTTTAAAAGACGCTTTTGTAGAATAAAAGTTCGGAAAAGTTTTTTTAAAATTCAAAATGGTCTGTGTAAGCAAAAATTCTATTGTAACGTTCTGAGTTATTGTGTAACATTTTGACGACACTATCATATTCAGCAGCTAATAGGCGATGATTTGTCATGCTTTGAAAATTCACTCACACAGTATAGAATATCTGAGAGTAGTATGAGGAAATTCTATTTTTTTCGTCCTTGCGCAAGTGCATACTCAAAAACCGTTATGACCAATCGATTAGATGGTTGGTTGTTTGATTTGGGTTTTTAATGGCGCAAGATCCAGAAAAGGATAAGCTGCGCCAAACGCAAGATAGAATGCAACCTAATAAAAAAGTTATATTTATAGAAGTTAGACCAATAAGTAAAAGTAGATATGAAATGTCTACTGAGATTAAAGTACAATAAAACAACTAAGGTTAAAACATTAATTTAAAAAGGGTAAAAATAAGTTTTATATCGATGGTAATACTGACAACTGATGAAATAAGGCATGGTATGAAAAGCATACACGAAAGAAGTTATATGAAGTTTAAAAATCCAATGAGGTATAAAAATTTAAATAGATTTGGGTGCCAATCGATTAGGTAGGTAGGTATTTTAATTAATGTCGCACTGAAGCAACATAACGGGCTATTGGCGACGGTCCGGGATTAGTCCCAAGGGCAAAGATCCGAGAACAACAACACGTAATTTGGAACCATGGTCAGATGACGAGGCAACACCTGAGCTGGCACCCCACTCTCCAAACTTCCACACAACGCCAACGTGAGAACATTTGAGGCCTCGATAGATTTTACGTGCACCAGCCAGCTTTGTACACGACGGTCTTTGGTTTGATTCGAATTCGCAAACCTCCGGTTGCCAATCCGCTACTCTTCCAACCGAGCTACCGCGGCCGGATTTTTGTGTCAGAGATGAACAGTCCCTTGCCCAGACAGGTGACAGTTTGTAGTAGGTTTTTGAATCAGAGGCTGGTCAATACAGGGCAATTTTCGACGTGAAGATAGACCACCAGGAGGGTTGATGTAAAACTTAAAATGTAGTCACTCATATTTATTTTACCATTAAAATTTGTATGATCATCATGAGTCATACGGGAGAAATAACCAGCATCTTTACTTTTCTTCTATCAGATCCTTATGTGTACACACCTATATTTTAATATGTATTCTAAGCTCATAATTTCCTCTAAGACCATCGGGGCCGCGGTAGTCCGGTTGGCAGAGTAGCGGATTACTAACCGGAGGGTTGCAAGTTCGAGACTCGATCCAACCAAAGACCCTCGTGCATGTGGAAGCTGGTGTACATTAAATCTGCCCTGGCTTCAAATGTCGTCACGATGGCCTGGTGTGGAAGGTTGGAGAGTGGGGTACCATCTTAGGTGTGATCTCGTCATCTGACCATGATTCAAAATTACGTGGCCGGGCAGTCGCCAATAGCCCGTTGGGTTGCTCCAGTGCGACGTTAGTCCGATTCAACTACCTTCCTACTTGCCCCATTAAGCCCAACAAGATAATCATCACATGAAATGTGTGTTTTTAGTATAAAAATAGTTTTATATCTTGAGGCTTCACATAATGTACATCGAGTTAATTAGTTTTAATATCGATGATTACTACTTTAAAAAATATTCAACGCAGACCAAATCTTGATGAACGAGGTATCTCGTCAACAGAAGAAAACTGAGCAGATTTTGATCTTGTCTTCATCAAAAAATCTCCAGTTCCTTTTGATAACGATATACCTCGTCAACAGAAGAAAACTGAGCAGATTTTGATTTTGTCTTCATCAAAAAATCTCCAGTTCCTTTTGATAACGATATACCTCGTCAACAGAAGAAAACTGAGCAGATTTTGATCTTGTCTTCATCAAAAAATCTCCAGTTCCTTTTGATAACGATATACCTCGTCATTAGAAAAATTTATCAGATCTTGATTGGCGAGATATCTCGTCATTTTACAAAATTGATCAAATCTTGATGGAGGAGATGCCTCATAATCTGAAGAAAACTGACCAGATCTTGATCTCGTCATCATCGAAAATTCGCCAGTACCTTGATGACGATACATCTCGTCATAGCAAAACTGACCATCTCGTCCATCAAGATCTCATCGAAACTACTTAGAGGGTTAAGGCCCACATTGGAGGAACAAGTACACGATACAGGATCCTGGATGAAGATAGATGAAATGAAAGTGAAAATATTACCACTATATTGTAAATTTAACGATTAAAATGAGTACCAATTATAAACCATCATACAATTCAACGCATATAGTTTTCAGATATAATGGACTCGTCGGAGCAGTATTCATCTGTTTAACCCTCCAAGTGGTTTTAACGAAATATCTCGTCCGTCAAGATCTGATCGATTTTGCTAATGACTGACGATATATCTCGTCATTAAGAGATATTATCGATTTCTTGATGGTGACGAGATCAAGATCTGGTCGATCTTCTTGTGACGAGATATCTCGTCCATCAAGATCTGGTCAGTTTTGCTAATGACCAGATACCTCGGCGAGACAACCACCAAGAGAGTTAAAATGTTTAAAATCAAATTGGCAGAACTGTCTGTGCACAGCATCTGTGCTCAACTTTCTTAATTACTTATATCGATTGATGACGTAGTGTCATTACTCACATCTCATCTTATTTCAACCGATTTATAATAAATACAGCATCCGAATTCACATAAATGTTATTTCAGATCTCCAACTGGAAATAAAATTACCCAAAAATATATAAGAGCATTTCGTATACTTTTATAGGTGTTCATTCATATTTCCAATGAAATATAAGGCAAAAAGTTAATACCTCAGTCATGTTATCTCAATCAGCCTCGGTAGCTCGGTTGGAACTTGCAACCGAAGGGGTGCGAGTTCGAATTCAACCAAATACAATGTCGTGTACAAATGAGGCTGGTGTACGTTAAATCTGTCGTGGCCTCAAATATCCTGGCGTGGTGTGGAAGGTTGGAGAGGGGGTGCCAGCTCACGTGTTGCCTTGTCATCTTGTTCAAAATTACGTGATGTTGTCTTCGGATCTTTTCCTTGATCCCAAACCGTTGCCAGTAACCCGTTGTGTTGCTCCAGTGCTACGTAATTAAATACCTATGAATCAGACTCCGAACGTTTACTTCAATTTCATCCCATTGCCTTTTTGAAAGGCAATTCTGCATTTTCCAACGCTAAACCTATTTTTTCGTTCATATTTTCTTTTTTTTCGCTAATTTCATTCTTCCATATTTCTCACTGACTTCTGCCTGATGAAGAATTTAATTAAAGTGGGGAGCTCTTGTGTGCAGTTTCAGCAATACTATGCAGCACCGTAGGTCAAATCAAGCATATTTGAACTGAGGTAAAATTTTCAAATGATGGATGTGTTGATGTGTTTGGGAGTCCTTGGCTTCGATGGGCCTTAATTTCCGGTATTGAACTTGAAGCTCGTCAATTTGGACCTGCCTTGATAGTTAAAATATTGAAAATCAGGGGATAATTATTGAATAATAAAGTGTAAATAATCTAATGAGTTAAAATGTAGCTGATTACAGCAACAAGAATTAAAAAGCAAGAAATAATTACTCATAAAAATTAAGAATTTAATTTATTGGTAAATTTAGAGTGGAATTTCAGTTACCCATAAGGAGGGTAATTCCTGGTCTATTCTTATTTTGTTGAAGGGTTGGACCGTAGATTTCAATTTCTTAAATCGCATTGTTATTGTTTTCAATTTGGTTGAAACAATTTTGAGATAATTTTTCAATGAAGTTTTTAATGGCCGGAATTTTAAGGGATTTTGGAGCATCACTATTGCTGAAAAACCATCTGGATTTAGTTATTTGCCTAATGAAAAGATTTAATTGGCACATGAATCCTTCAACGGTTGATTTTATATTGCTTGTCTCCATTGTTGCCATTCGACAATAAACAAATAACATCGATTTCTATCAGAAAAATTCTGTACCAATTCTGTCTTCTCTGATAGTGTGCATGACTATTCACATCCAATTTGTTGATGTTCTTTTGCGATTCATTTACATACATTGTATTATCTTTGTCAATAGAATTACTAACTGGAAAACGGGTAGGTAGGTATTTTACTTCTCACTGGAGCATCATAACGGGATATTGGCGACGGTCCGGGATCAATCCCTAAGGGAAAGATCCAAGGACAACGCCTCGTTATTTTGAACCACTGTCAAATGACGACATACGAAAAGGGGTATTTCAATTAACGTCACACTGGAGCAACACAATGGGCTATTGGTGACGGTCCGGAATCAATCCCAAAGGGAAAGAACCGAGGACAACACCACGTAATTTTGAACCACGGTCAGATGACGAGGCAACACCTGAGCTGGCACCCCACTCTCCAAACTTCCACACCACGCCAACGTGAAGACATTTGAGGCCACGACAGATTTAACGTGCACCAGCCCTTTTTGTACACGACGGTGTTTGGCTGGATTCGAACTCGCAACCCTTCGGTTGCTAGTCCGTTACTCTTCCAACCGGGCCACCGCGGCCCCATACGAAAAGGGATAAAGCTGAATAAAGTTAATATTTGTTATTAAAATTCAATTAACAAATTCTAATAATATTTTTTGTACTGACATGACTGTGGAGCATGTACTGATTAATTGCTTAAATAGCAAACAAAATCAATGAAGTTAAATACCTAAAATGCAATTCCAAAATTAATCCATGAGAAGCATTTTCTGTCAAGTTAAATGTAGGAAACGGAAATGTATCTGAGGCGAAACGTGCTTCCAGTTCGTATTCCGAACGTGACGCCAATTGAATAATTTTTCGAACACGTTTTCAGAACTTGGCCAGTAAAAATTCCGAAGTATGAATTCTGAATTGATAAATGATATATTAATTGATCAACACTGTTGTGGCAGTCTTTTTATTTAGCAATTAAATTTTAATTTTATATGGAAAATTCCAGATGGATCACAGAGAAATATGTACAAAATGAGTAACTCAATAGAAAAACATATACGAACAAGTAACGCAGTAGCAGACGATTTTTTATGCATTCGAAACAACGTAAGGTATTTATCGTTCCACTAAAGTTGCGGTTAAAGAATAAATCATGACACTCCAGTTAGATTAAATGTCAAACGTCTCCAAACCAAGGATGAGCTACATTAACCCAATATGTATCATGCGAGAGCCATTGGAAAACGGAAGTAAAATCTTTGCATTCCGGCTGTCTGTTCACACTGAAAATGTATGTATCTATGTACGCATATAAAGGAAATAAAAACATTAATAAAAATCGTTTGCAACGCAAACATATATCAAGTCAGAACTTTTAAATAAATAATTACGCCTGTTAAAATATAAATCCTAATTTTTACTTTGGAATAAATATCGTTTGGTAAAATATATTCCTGGTATTTTACTCATAATGCATTTTTCTTATTTGTTAATTGGTGATCAAATGTGAAAATTATGCATGCTTCAAAAAAGGAGTGGTCCAAGTCAGATGTATACGAGCAAATAAATTTATTCCACTTAAAGCTAGAATTATGAGATGCGAAGTGCAAGGAATATAGAAACAGAACAATGTAAAACAAAGTATTTTACAACAAATCTGAAACCCTGTTCAGGTTTTTTCAAATGAGATAAACCTCCATAATTTACGAAATCAGTTTAATGGCGAACTAAAGAAATAAATAAAAAAACCCGAAAAAATAATAGGAAGGTGTTGATGACCCTTGATCCTAAATGACCATATTTTAAAGCACAAGGTAGTTTAAGAGGAAGATCAACAGAAGGAAACTTCAGAGTGGTAAGTACTATATAAGGAACAATTTCATTTATATTTGATTCATTGATAATTTTAATAAACTATTAACAATGTTAAGCAGTTACACACAATATTTTTCTCTTTTAACAATTTTTTATAAAAATTTGGACTGCCACAATACTTCTTGTAGACTAACAAAATATTTCCTAAACTTCTCTCGAATACATTTTGCTCTTATTGAATAGTTATTATTGGCATTGATGTTTAAAAGATATTTCGTTGAACATTGTTTCGTCATTTCGTTAACTATTGGGTTGATGCAAAAGTCGTCCCCTTTTTGGCGCTAGATAGCATTGCATCGCAAAAACGCAGTATTATCTACTTCACACGTGTAAAGTTTTGATGTTGTTTGAAAGAATTTCAGCGAGTACTCTCTCTCTCTCTCTTGCGGAAAAATTGTGTTATTCGATTGTGTTTTCTAAATTTTGCTAAGAATTAAAAATGGCAGAAAATAAGGATCATTTTCGACATATGCTTTTTTATTTACGAAAAGGCAAGAATGCTTCGCAGATGCAAAAGAAGACACTTATTGCATATGGTGAGGGGTGCCGTTGACGATTCACGTGCCGTAAGTGGTTCAGAAAGTCTCGTCACCTTCAGGCAGAAACCTCAGAACTTCTATGAGCGCGGGATTATGTAGCTACCGAAGACGGAAAAAGGTCATCGAACAGAACGGCACATACTATATTGATTAAATGTAAATTTTTAGTAAATAAAATTTTTCTTCAATTTTTGTCAAAAAAAAAACCGGGACGAACTTTTGCATCAATCTAATATTTATTCTACTTCTCCAGTTACATTATTTTCTTTAATCAAAAGTTCATTCAGGAGTGTATGAGAAGGATTTTCAGTGTAAACAAACAAATCAGTCGGTCTGCGAAGATTTTACTTTCGCTACCCAAATTCCCTTGCATGATTCATATAGTGGTTACCATAAACTGTAGTTTCTCACCGTTTTGGCGACGATTGGCTTTTAATCTAATAATTGGCTTTGACCAATCAACTATCATACATCAAATTCGGAATATATTACTTGGAACTTTTAGTGGCGAAGTTCTGAAATCGTATTCGAAAAACAAGATAAGTGATGTCGCGTTCAGAATACGTGTATCGCCTCAAAAACAATACCGCCACCTATATTTTTAAGTCGACAGAAATGCCTCTAAAACGCTTATGGAAACATTTTCAGAAAATAAAAAATATGTGAGCAACATGCAGCTAATATTATTTGATCTACACTCACTGTCACCTGCTTCCTCAAACGCACATTGAATACTAAAATCAGATAAAAGACAAATATAAGACATAAATATTTCAAGTTACTATTATCCTATCCTATCTTTTATCCTACCGATTATCATATCTATTATCCTATGTATTACCATATCTATTACCCTATCTATTATCTTCTTTATTACTAATATTCTATCCGATCCTATGAGAGAAATTTTGTGTCAAGCTATATGTAGGTGGCGGTAGTGTTTCTGTTGAGGATCGTGTTTCCTGTTTGTATTCCTAACGTGACGTCATTTTGCTTGTTTTTCAAATACGACTTCAGCACTTCGCTGACAAAAATTCCAAAGAATAAATTCCAAATTGATATACAATAGTTTATTGGTCAATGCCAATTAGAGTAAACGCCAAACTTCGTCAAAACGGCGATAAACTGCATTTTAAGGTAACTCCGATTTGTATCTTGCGTGAGTATTTGAGAAGCAGATGTAAAATATTCGAATTACGTCTTTGTGTACACTGAAAATCCCTCTCAGTTCTTTCCAATTGATATCATGTGAGCTACACGAGACAGAACTGTCATGGCAAATTTATTCATATAAAAACAGTCTCTGGAAGTTACTGTCAGACGAAAGTAGCCTAAGATCACGTTACTACTAGTTTTGGTCACATGATTCTGGACAAATAAAAAGGTTACCATTACACACTCTTACTTTAGTATTTCTTCTATGTTTGAAACCTCACAAGTTTCACTAAAATTCGGCTGCTAGATTGAGTGTTATAACGTTTTGAACTTTGACAGCTAATTTTATTTACACAAGAAATTTAATTTTGAAACATTCAAAGATTACTCACGCACATCTCACAAGAGACTTATTACATTTGCCCAACCTAAAACTGAACAATAAACATAAATATGTTAGTTAATCTTTTGTATATTTTACACGTACGCTTGGAACTTTCGTTAAAATCTTTAAAAGCAGTTGAAAATATCTTCTATTAAACGATATTCAAAGCGTCTCTTAGGAATAATAATTCGCTAATAAATTCAAATTAAGAAACATTGTTGCACCTTATAGATTTCTTTCAGGCAGTTATTCCTCTAAACTGCAAATAATAAACACTTGATAGAGATAAGGAATAACAAGTACAAGGTTTCATTCTATTTTCTCCAGTTGAGTTGTCTCCAAGGAATCCTCAAGAAATCATTAAAAATCCTTTATAAAGAATCCAGCAGTGTCTCGAGTCTCATTTATCTCAACTTCTTTCCGTAATCGTGCAGCATAGGCTCTAAAAAAAGTTCAGTATTCGACGTTTTAACTTTTCGAAGGCAATATGCTAAAACAAGGTAATTTAGGTGGAATATTACGTCTTCAACCTTTATCGTATTCTTTTTCCATATGAAATATTGTGATTAATGCCATTATGCAGTTAATCCCGTATTTAAATCTGAGGAACATAAAAAGACCATGTTTCGTAATAACTTTGTTGTAGAAAAAAACCTTAATCTTTGTACAAAATTCTTGAGCAGTCTGCATTTGTGTGTGTGTGATATAGAGTTGATAACTTATTCAAAGTTATGTACTTGCTGGTCGGTAAATATATTTGCATCAAATGCGCACAAATAAAATAGGTAATCCTGCTTATTTTATTTTCGAATATGCTTAGATAACAATTTCGAAACTTAAGACAGCGTTCCTTCAAATTTTAGGGTATTTATAGCATTAAATATAATGACGACCGGTTTTATTTCCTTATTCAATGTATATCACTCAAAATATGTTCAAATTGAAAGAGAAATCTTGTGTTGTTTAAATACTCGTTAACTGGTTACCATGAATATAGTTCTTAAGTTTTACAAATTAACCGACCTCAATCGTTCACATAAACAATTAACGAAGCCTTTTAACAAAACATTAAGTGTTTAAACAAACTTTTCACTCCTCTGATCTACGAGTGTAATGTACTTTGTCCCAAGTTCTGCTTTTGCAAAAGTTCTTAAGAGAAGATGCTATTCCCCTTCGCGTCCATTAGTTTTTCAAACACCAGCACAGCCCCTTGTGGTTTAGCTAAGCACTTAGCTAATCGTTTCTATATCTTTATGATTAATAATATGTACACTGTTAAAATTGCATTCTTTATAAACAAAATTTATTCCGAAGTTCTTTTCCCATAACCTTAAGGTTGAGAGATAATGATTTTTTTTAGATGTGAAATTTATTTTCAGAAAAGTTTCAGTATAAAAGGTGCATATGAATACATCTTTTTCAAGTACTCATTAGATTCATTTGCTCAATATTGAGACTGATAAACTGGTGTTAACTGAGATTTGCATAAATTATGCATACAGTACACTTCTTTTAAAGAGTATATTACAAAATGCTTGATAGTGTTATGAGTAAATTAAAATATAGTTTACCAAACAATATTTTTGGAAGAATATAGTTTACCAAATAGTATTCTTGGAAGAAGTTTACCAAACTATATTCCTGGAAGAATATAGTAGATATTTATTTCAAAGTAAATTTCTGATTTGTTTTCATATTTTATCAGACAATAATTATTCATTCAAAAGAACAAATTTGATGTGAGAGGCATTCTCTTTCGAACTAAATGTAGGTGGTGGTAGTGTTCTCTGTACGTATTCAGAACGCGACGTCACTTTGTTTGTTTTTTGAATATGATTTCAGCACTTCGCCGATAAAGGTTCTAAAGAATGAATTCCGAATTGACATGTTATTGTTGATTAGTCAGCTCTAATTATATGAAACGCCAAAAGGCGATAAAAATGCATTTAAGGTAACCCCTATACATATAATGCGAGTGCATTTGGTTAGAGGAAGTTACTTTCAATCTGATTTGTTTTTTACATAGAATATAAATTACATATGAAAATTCGTATTCTGACAAATTATTTTCGTCTATTTTTACGTCTCGTTTTATTTGCAAACTATTTTTCTTAATGTTGCAATTTCCTTAGTCTCGGAATTAAAAATTGAAAGATAGTCCCCTTTACTTTACTCATCTAAGCGTGCTTTGACTATTTTTCAATAAAGAATATGATTTAATTCACGAGCGCTTGGTGGTTGTGTTTGGTCACGTAAATTCCTGTCATTGATATGTTTATGAATTCGTCCTCATATGACCGAAAATATTTCCCACTGTAGGGAGATTAAAACTTACTGTATTTTATCAGTTTTATTTATAACTTGGTCGTAATTTACTAATTTTTAATCCCTAATCATGTTTTAAATCAAATATTAAGCTCGTAGTCTTTTCTTAGTAGTCCTATCTAATTGGACTGCATTAGTTCTAGATAATTCGATGGAACATATTTTAAAGAAATATAAAACCGCAAATTCAATTAAAACCATAAATTTAATTAAATTTCACCCCTCTCCCAATAGTTACTATATGGAACCATATTTCAACCAAGATTCATTTCATACTATACTAACTTACAATATTGCACAATTTCTTAGGGATTTTAATTTTTGATTTGATTTTCACCTCATTAGAGAAATTATCGACTTTACTATTTATATCAGAGAGGAAGGAGAAAAATTATAAACTCTACTTCATAAATGAGAGAAGAGAGAAAAACTCTACTTTCTAAATCATAGAGGAGATAGAAAAATTATCAAATCTACTTTCTAAATAAGAGAGAGAGAAATTATGAAAACTACTTTCTAAATCACACAGAGAGGACGGGGAAATTAAGAGAGAGAGAGAAAGAGAGAGAGAGAGAAAGAGGGAGAGAGAGAAAGAGAGAGAGAGAAAGAGGGAGAGAGAGAAAGAGAGAGAGAGAAAGAGGGAGAGAGAGAAAGAGAGAGAGAGAAAGAGCAAAAAATGCAAAATTAATTAGACAACTCATTTTTGAAAACAATTGTTCCTAGTTTTGAGAATTACAATATAAATCTTTTTCAGAAAGCTTGTAATTTAAAAAAATATTTACGTGACGGGTACTACTCATCTTTGTTTCACTCTATTCACTTATGATTTCATTTTAATCCTTATATTTTATTTTAGTATGAAATAGATATTATTCAGTATAAATAGAGATTTCGTAAAAACGTTCAATTAAAGATAAATTATAGAAAACTGAAAAAGCTAAAAAGAAGTGAAAAATCACTATAAACGAACTCTCCCGTTGTTTTCTTAACTATTAATATTAATAGTTGTGTAAGCCTTCTATTGAGAAAAGAAAGTACCCAGTTTTCAACTTTTAACACTATATGAAGTACTGATTTTATATTTCTCTCCACCCCAAAACAATTTTTTGCTATTCTGACTTTTTCACTAACACAATAAGATAGGTACACAATCGCACATGTCCAAAAATTAAGGATACCAAGGTATTTTAAGTACTTAATTGACGTCGCACTGGAGCAACATAACGGGCTATCAAACCGGGTCCGGGATCAAACCTGAAGGAAAAGATCCGAGGACAACACAACGTAGTTTTGAACCACGGTCAGATGACGAGGTCACACCTGAGCTGGCACCCCACTCTCCAAACTTCCACGCCACGACAACGTTGAGGACATTTGAGGCCACGACAGATTTAACGTGTACCAGCCCCCTTTCTACACGACGGTCTTTGGTTTAAGGATATCAAGATGAATACCGTACCAAGTGCCTGCATCGAAGTAACTCAAATAACAAACGAATATTTCGCAAGTATATGAAAGAAAATAAGAACATCCACATGAATCGTGGAGCTCTCTATTGGGAACTATATAAGTGAAAAGAAATTCTTAGGTGAACACATTGTGGATCTTAGTTATAGCAAAAAAATATATTTTGCTGTGTTAAAAGCACCCTAATAGGGGATGTGGTGGCCTCTGACCTAATGCACGTATAACAACGCTCAGATATCCTTTTCACTCACAAGAGCACGTCTTTGCTCCTGCGTGATCTTTGGTGTCCTTGACTGCAATGCGACGTCCGAGAGCATCCCAAGCATGCTTTATTGGATTGAGACCAGGTGACCTTGCATGCTGTGACTTCAGTATTATCCTTGATTTTTTTGACATGCGTGTATTTTCTGGTTTTAAAAATAAGTATTTTTTGCATACAAACTTTAAACCTAAAAAACTATTTTTAGTTATTTTTAATATTTTGATGAAGCTAGGTTCAATTAGGTTTTCGTGTGGCAACTTCAAAAGAATCAAACGCTCTCCAATAAGTGATGATATGTATCCTTTCACCATCTACTTTTCCCACACGTCCCTCTAATTTCATAACACAAAAGTCCATCCATCAAAAGCGTTTCTCTTTATTACCCCACTAATTGCCGATAATTATATCTTCCTGTAACGAACCGTAAGTCCCAGCGAAGGAAGGATAACGATCCGCCAACAGAAAAGGACGCAATCAAGCCAAGAAGGCACCACAAAACGTCCCGAATGCTGCAATAGCGCTCGTGACTGACTCTCCGAATGTACAGCATCCCTGGCATACCAAGAGCAACGGATCATGCGGTTGCGTGGCAACCACCTCTTCCAGTAGCGCAGCGCCCCCTACGCAGCTCCTAGCTTCGCCTCTCCAGTATTTTCCTTCTAACATCCAGAGAGAGCGCCGTATTTTCTATTTTGATGCTGTGCAGAGAATTAGTAGATTGGAAGTCGTGGAATGTGAACTTGTGTACGCATATGAGCCGTAAGCGCTTCTTTTGACTTCAATGAAGCGGATTGAGGAAACTGGACCGTGGAGTTGTGCTGTCGGATTGATGGGTTTTGCCGTCAAACGATAACTGACGGTAAAGTTTAGTCTTCTGTTCGAGAGATGGTATAATACTGGATTTTTCTACATTTATAGTTGAAAAGAAGGGTTTTTCTTCGTTTTGGTGATGAGAGAAACGCGCGAATTGGGTTTATTTTGATTTGCGTGACTGGTGGTCTAGTTGGGAAATGTTCCAAGAAAGGTTCGTGGAATACGTTTCGGAATTCTACTAGTCATTTGGTAAGTTTGAAGGAAATATTTATTGTTTTGGTGTATCAGGAAAATAGAAGAAATATATATGAAATACAGATATATTTCAAGATTTTTGCAGTCGGAATAACTGAGCTCATATATTAGTAAATGAAAGGTGGATTTAAGAAGTAGCCATCAAACTCTTAACTCATATAGAAATAGTTCCTTACAGCAATATAAAGGAATGTTATCTTATATCAAAATTATATTGCATATCAATTAATTATTATATTGATTTGAAAAATATTCCAAACAGAAATAGAGCCATCGCATATCCTAATAAGTATACCTTGATCAATGATTGCAGTATTAGTATAGCAGGAAAAGTATTCGATTGACAGAGAAGGTACATTCAAATATTGATTCGGAAGAATATTTTACGAGTAACTGTGAACTGCGTGAAGTAATAGAGAATCCAAAGCTTTTTACTGCAACACAAAACTTATAAACCAATATAAGGTCAATATTAAAGATGATCATAATTGAATTTAGCCAATATAAAAATTATTAGGCTAATATAAAAGGATATTACAAGGACGCATTTAGTATTTTATAAAAGACAAGTAAGAATTGCAGACGTACTAGATATTTATTTATTGCTTACATAAACAAACTTATTCGACGACACTTTCTTTCATTATTCCATTTATTTTTCCTGTTACTTTTATAATAAGCGTTGCTTAAGTAACATATTATCTTTCCATTAAAAAGAAAGTTTCCGGTGTGTGTCTGATTCTCTAATGAGGAGAAAATGATCCTCGAACAATAGAATCTTTCGAGCGGTAATTATTGAACCACGGCGTGTAATAATTAGAGTGAAATGCCATTGTCTTCTTGCCGTGAAGATGCAGATTCTAATGTCGTACCAGTCTTAAGAAATGAGTGATTTATGAGCCCAGCATTCTGACTGGAAGCGATACAACGGAAGCTCCAATTCCTTAAATCAGTTTTGTCGCAATCTTAAATAATTTAATTTGTCGAGCTACTAAAATATTGTCTTGCTACGAAATTTATCGCTGAATGGACTTGCGCAAGGATTGCTAAAAATATGAATATTGTCTAGCGGGTGGATGAGAAAAGGTTTTTGCAGTATTTGAATTCATGAAAGACCTAAAATCTTCATTTAATAATTAAGGATAAGTGTTATATCTAGAAAAGTTGAGGAAGGAAAAATTGTATTAACTGATGATAATCTCTATTTAATTATTTTTGTAGGTGAAAAATGTTTCATGAAATAACCTAACAAATACTGTAAACCAGTGACTTAATTCGTTAGTGAAAAGTAAGGAATTGATTCTGTTTTCGTTTTTTTATTCCAATGTATATAGAAAGAACTCTTACAAAACTCCCATAAAAGACAGAATAAAAACATACGAACTCTGATGCACCTTCAAATATTCTTCGAAGGTTAGTTTAATATTTTATCAAATGAACTATACTGATATTTCTGAAGTATACAATAGATCAGAATGTTCAATTAGCTTATATACTATGCGTGCGAAAGAATCTTACCCAGACAGCTTGTTGGACCAATTCAGTTCCAAAGATCTCGGAACCAACTTGACAAACCGACATGACTATATAAAACAGAAATAAGAACGGTTCGTACATAAAACAAATCAACTATATTCCAAAAGACCATATGAATTCTTTCTGACAGCGAACTGCAATGAATATGCTGTCCCTTTTCGAGGATACATAATGAAGAGCAGCGGATCAGTAATTGTGACTTTCGAGTTGTGGATTCGTTCTCCAAAGACTATTGACTTCGGAATATTGTTCCATCAGGTCTTTATCTCTGACGTCAGCAAAGGAATACTTCTGTGACACCAAAGACAGTTGCGGAATTTGTGCAAAGATGGATGGTCGGATTTCTCCCCAGTTTGGGTCACGCCACTCGTTGAATAAAATCCACACCAGTCCTAGGTCATCTCTGACCGTATACGACAGGACTCTGGGGGTGGAATCACCCTGGTTTAAAGGAAGATCGGAAGAGAGGTAAGCACCTTTTTTTAGATATGAATAACAAAACAGTGCCACTTGGTTGTCAGAATATACTTTTAACATCGGGTAATTAGATACTGCCATGCTAGTCACGACAGTAGTATCTCCAAGTTTGATTTTTGGGTTTAACCCTCTTGACGATTGTCTCGAATTACTATTTTGAACTCTTTTCTAAGCTCCTACCTCAATTCGTCTAATAGCACTATTTAATATTTTTACCTGCTTAAATATAATGCCTAGTTTATTTATAGGCCGCCTAGACACATCAAATAGAGACAGTGCCGTAAAAGAACATCCAAGGTTGGTCTGTTTGGGTAAACGATTATGTTACATGCTGTATATAATATAAAATTATTTAAGACTTAATTACAGTATGATCTCTCAACCAACTGCTGCCGCGTCATTAGGAGAAAACTGGCCAAATCTTGTTGATCTTGTCATCGTAAAAAAATCGGCAATATCTTGACGACGACATTTCTCGTCATTAGCAAAATTGATGTCATCTTGATGGACGAAGTGTCTCGAAACCACTTGGAGGGTTAATGGTTGTTCAAATGCTACTCATAAAAGTATTGATGTCTCCTGGCGCGCTTCCATAATAACAGTCTAGCGTCAACTACATTGGTATCGTACGCTCTTTATTTTAGAAGGTGCTAGATCATAGTTTCATCCCCACACTTGTTTCGCTCAAAGCCCCCTTCTCAGACTCCCTCTCTTTCGGCGCCTCCTTTGGGAAACTCTTAGCTCAACTTATAATAAAGAGCAGCTGTGCCCATAATTTTTATTTATGTCGCAGTATATGAAATAGTTGAATTTCAAAATGCTAGTTTGGAAATAAAACAACTTGGAAACGAAAATATAAAGCTATTTCTTTAAATGGAATAATAAAAAAATAAATTTCACATCAACGCACTATTTTGCTTACAATTATTCGTAACGAATATCAAATCAATCAGTAAAATTTAAAATAATCACTAGTGGGAAGGATGGAATAGGTATGCTGCCAATTTGTTTATTGCAGGCTCTATGTCTGGCAGTAGCATCCACAAAATTCCACAGTCAAGTATTTGCATTCGGTTCCTTTTTCTAGTTAAAAGAATCAATGTCAATGCATCACTGTAGTTAGTGTTTATATGGTCAAGGGGTAAGTGCTTACTTAAAACACTTTCAGGAGGCAAATGTTTTAGCATTTTAATGCTCTCTTGCTCTTCAACGCCCCCTTTTTATCCTAGGGCAAGCCCCCTCAAGATTCCTGCAGCTCCAAAGGGGGCGGGGGCGCCCATTTTGGGAATAAGTGTTTTAGGGGATAAAACGACGAACCATAATTGTGTATTTCGTTAAAGTATAAAGTAGTTTTAGGATGCTATAAAGACGTTTTAGAGAGACTTGACTTCAAGTTGAATAAAAACTTATATTAAAGGTCACGCACATACTCAGAAATTAGTTTTGGTGGGCCCAATCTTTTTTCTTCTCCAATCAAATTACTATAACGTTGAATACAAATTTACGTTTACTGATTTTTTTCCTACTGTTTTCAGACATGTCAACGAGTATTCTACATCTACTGTTATGTAGTCAACGCAATTTTGATACATGCTGATTAAACTACCTTTAGCACAAAAATAACCTATGTTGACACAAAATAGAGGGTTAGAGCCCCGTAGGATCTCCGCATAAATCCATCCCTGTTGAAGCAAAATACGGCTCAACCCGTTATTAACGCTTCTGGTGGTTGTCTTGAAGACGTATCTTGTCATTAGCAAAACCAACCAGATCTTGATGGACGAGATATCTCGTCGAAATAACTTGGGAGGGTTAAACAAGGAGAAAATGTTAAAAAAAGCAGTACGATTATTTTTGCTTTTTAACCCTCCTGGTGGTTGTCTCGAAGAGGCATCTCTTCATTACTAAAACTGATCCGATCTTGTTGGAAGAGAAATTTCGTCATTAGAAAATTGACCAGATCTTGATTTCGTCATCATCATAAAATTGGCAATATCTTGACTGACTAGATCCAAGATCTGGTCATTTTTTCTTATGACGAGATATCGTGTCCATCAAGATATTACCAATTTTTGATGATGGCAAGATCAAGATCTGGTCAGTTTTTTGTTATGACGAGATATCTCGTTCATCGACGAGTTCAGTTTTGCTAAAGATGAGACATCTTGTCGAGACAACCGCCATGGGCGTTAAATTGCAACAGTTAGTTTATAGAATTATACTGTTATAAAGTCTTAGAAAATTATAAGAGTATATACAGCATGTAACAGCCATCAACTTGAACAGACCAACCGTGGAGGTACTTAGAGAAACTAAACAATCTATTTAAACAAGTATAAATATTAAATGACGTTAGGCTAGTTAAGATAAGAGTTTAGAAAAGAGTTTAAAATGGTAATTTACGGTAATTTCAGATATACTAAATGCCTACCACCGTTCAGAGCCAAAATAAACACGAGTGAACACTGTGAACACTCCTCTATAATTTGTATTGATCCTGAATTTTGGTATACTGAATTTACCATTTGTCGTTATTTGGGACACTTGAATTCTTCTATTAGTCTACGTTTGACGTTTTATTTATTTACTTAACTTTTATCTTAAGGAAAACAGCCTTATAGACAAAGTATATGCATGTATTTCTCAGATTTTTCAGATAAGATGTTTTAAACCTAGTGATACAGTTTATTAGTTAATAAGTTTAATACTAACTGTAAATTCAACTTTTATTGCTGGTATATATGTGCTTAAGTTAGTCAACTGTTTTTCAATTTTCAAAATAGCAGGTTTGCATCTTAATCTTTTCAGGGCTGATGTATCGAATACACAATATTATTACGCAAATATTTTCTCAAAGAAAAATTTCAAATATTACAAAAAAATTACAAGTAATCTCAGAAACGAAAAACACTTATTTCTTGATGATTCATCATAAGGTAACTCTATTAAAATGAAAAACATAATTTGGTTAATGAAAGGATTATAAAAAGTTTTGAAAACAATGTGATACAATTTATGTACGTGTTTCAACATTTTCGGAACACTTGAAATGAAGTTTGTTAATAATCTTGCTAATGGCATTGCACACATATACACACAATTTGTACTTTCATTAATTTTGTTGAAATATTCTCTCGTTTCCTCTTATATTAACGATCTTGTTATACTACTTTAAAAATTTATGAATTTATTATATATTAGAATTTATACATTATGTACTTTAATTCGATATTAGTATCAAATTAGAAGTAGTATTTTAAGTGCTCGTCTTATTAGTTTTTGTTTAAAGAAATTTGTCTAAGCATGATTGTTGAAAGTTACGTGCTTAAACTGGGGTAGGATTTCTAGTGATTGATAAACCCTAGTAGAATTATTCTTAAATTGCTGTTATTACTTTCAGTACTTAATGTGAATCTAGTTTTTCATGTAGATCGTAAGACGTTTATATACTAATGTAAACTGTAAGAATATTGGACGGTTAGTTAAAAGTCTAAATCGTTTAGCCGAAATATACTTGCATTAGAAATACTCAATGGATTTTCTGGTAGTTTATTTTTCTGAAAATTATTTTTTTTTGTACGATTAACAACTTTTCCATTGTTCTTCGAAAATAATCGTATCTCTCTCTATACTATATAAAGCAGAGTTGACGTCTGTCTACCCTATATTCAAATCTTCAGAGCTTGATCAATCCACATTAAATGTGGTATTCCTTAGAACCTTGAGGAAAACCTAGGTTATATATTAATCCCCGTTCGATTTGTCCTCGGCGTGCACAGGGGACTAAAAATAATTCGAAATACCTACAGAAATAACATTGAGTATTGTTACGATCACTGTTTGGCCAATCCACATCATATTTGGTACACTTATGCTTTTGAATCTCGCGAGAATCATAGGTTACATATTAACCCCTGTTCGATTTGCCCTGGGTATGCAAAGGGGGCTAAAATCAATTCAAAATCCCCATAGGAATAACATTTAGTAATATTATGATCAATTACAACCAATTCAACCCGAGCAACTCCGGGTAATTCTGTTAGTATTTTACAATAAGAATAATTTAAAATTAATACATACTGTAAAAAGGTAATATTCAAGATTAATTTTTATTTTTATTCTAAATTAAAATATGATTAAATTCTTGAATAAACTTCCTTTCTATTTTAAAAATATTTCAGCACACAACGCTCTTACAAATATTCAGAATAGTTCCGAATTTTTCGTTGAAAAACTTTTCTGGTTTTTCAACCAGAAAGGTTACATTTAACATGACGGAATACGTTATTATTTTATGCAAATACACCCAAAGGAGCTGAAGTTGAAAAGATGAATTGATCTGATAATCTTTAAGCTATTTCAGTTCCATTTCCACTTGTCACACCTTTACAAATGTAAACATTTTGAATTTAAATTGTATATAATATTAATTTATGCGAAGAAACTAGGTTCAAATTTTAAAGATTCCAACTTCGAAGGACATCAAATATAATAGTAACCTAGCAACCAAACTACCTGTTTCTCTAATGGTCAGTAACATTTAATCAACTGAACCACAGAAATATTTAAGGATGTATTATTTCCAGGTGTAACAATCAAAACGGGGATTATTCACTCACCAATTAGCAGTGAGGATATCTTTCATTAAACATAACTTTTCTCTCCGAAAAATTCACTCAAATGTTACAGTATTGTAGTAACTGATAATAAATTCAATCATTAGAAGAACACTTAAATACGCAAATAAAAACAATGCTTTAATCCTCAGAAGGTTTCACACATGCAATTCCACCTTGCAATCTGAAGGTGGAATTGAAACCCCACATGATTTCTTATAAAATTTCGATCTTGACCAATAGAACATTTCAAAAAGCTTCTATTCTCAGTAATATCATCTTTTTAAGAGATTATATTCTAAGGAAAGGAGCTTAGAATCTTTCTAAAGGATTCTAATATACAGAATGGACAAATAAAATCATTCCAAACTATTCCATTCCAAGAAAAGGACCAATAAGATCTTTCCAAAGGATTCTATGATACAGAATGGACCTATAGAACCGTCCTAAAGGATTTGATTCCAAAGAAAGGACCACTTCAAAGGATTATATTCTAAGGAAATGACCAATAGAATCTTTCTAAAGGTTAAAAGAATCCACGGATTCTTTCAATCACTAGATGTGGTTATTTAGTCATTCAATGTGTCCTGGGGTATACCAATACCATAGTACTCGGAAATCTCGCTATGCTTAGAGGGTTAAAATAATTTTAAATTGATAGCCTTAGGTTTGCGAATTTAAAAGTTTGTAGAATTATAGAAAGCGGGTGGCATTGCAAGATCCTCAAGCATCGAATAGGACCTGAAAATAGACCAGGATAACAAATGAAATGTTAAAAACCTTTCAGCTTTTCTATATCTAGAATATTTGTATTCACTTGGAGTTAACCCTTTTAAAGGCAATGGGATGCTGGACTCTCCATTTCCCTGAAAGAGTTTAGCGCATTTATTGTTCGTTGTTTCTGTGGAATTAAATTTTACAATCATGGATGATTTATTGCATTTATAATGCAAGTCAATATGCATAGTTTCCCAAACTTTATTGGCTCATCCCCCTTTTCAAAGACGCCATCTACGGCGCAGCCCTTTTTAAAACTCTTCCTCAATTAATAATATATATCAAGTGTGTAACTGTGACTATAATTGAGGCTATCAGAGCAAGAGTGGTGTAACCCACAAAAACCTGAAAATGCCAAAATAATTATTTTTGGCGCCTGCAGTGCTGGGCATTTAATGCTTTTGCAATATAGATTTTGACCCTCCTCAAATCATATTGTGGATAAATAAAATATATTAAAAATGGCGACAAGAAAATCGCATTTATCACCATTTCGTATGTTGGTGGATTAGGCCCCTCTTGCTGCGATTGCCTCACTTTTTGAATTTATTTCCCCAAATTATTTATGTAGCTGTATGTAATTTTAGGATTTCAAAAAGCTAGTTTAGAAATACAGCAATTGAGCATAAATATACTAGATTGCTCCCTATTATTAGTAATTAATATCGATCAAATCAGTTAAAATAAAAATAATCACTAATGAGAAGATCTGTAGGTAGTTGAACTTACGTCGCACTGGAGCAACACACCGGGTTATTGGCGACGGTCCGGAATCAATCCCGAAGGGAAAGATCGAGGACAACAGTTCGTAACTTTTTACCACTGTCAGATAACGAAGTCAACACCTGAGCTGGTACCTCATTCTCCATGCCTCCGCACCACGCCAACGTGAGGACATTTGAGGCCACTACAGATATAACGTGCGCTAGCCCCCACTCACACGATGGTCTTTAGTTGGGTCTAGTTCTGAATTCACAACCCTCCTGTTGTCAATCCGAAACTCTATCGGGCTACCATGGCCCCATTATTGAGAAGGATGAGCCTGGTGTTCTATCAATTTGCTTACATTTGGCTCTATTTTCGTTCACAGCATTCTTAAATCTCCACGATCAAATATTTTCAAATCAAATTTGGTCTTACAACTCAAAAACAACTACTAACCACATTTTAATAAAAAATACTCGCACTACATCCATTTCAATTAAACAGGATGACAAAAATGTGATCAAAAATTTAAGTTGAAAGTGCGAAATTGCAAACTCTTGGCTAACAACCTCTTGTTAAGTGTTAAGACCTGTTGTCTTGTTTTTAGACCGACAAGTTGTAATTTGCATTTTATAACACACTAGCAGAATTACCCGGCGTTACTCGGGTTGAATTGGTTAATTAACTTCCGCTTTCGTTAATATATAAATTGTATATCCTATTCATCACATGTAACAACTACAACACTTTAATAAAGGTACACAATTGTTAAATACACAATTTCACAAATGCAAATAAATGTTATACACTGCTGGCCACCGTAAATGCAACACCCTGAAGGAAGCATGCAAATAATATGAAATTTACAACATGCATTAGCGGAGGTGAGATATGCAAATGATTAGAATTTCAGCGCAGACGCACATCACGCGCGCCTGTGGCGCCACTTCAAAACGCTATTTAAGGTTTGGAGATTTCGACGATTTCAAGTACGGCAATTGTGTTTTTCTTGTGGTTTTTTCAAAAAAACGATCAATTATGCCTCGTAGAAAACAGCGATCATCTTTTGATCAAGTATCCGAGTTCGACAGAGGAAGGATAGTGGCCTACCAAGATTGTGGATTATCTTTCAGGGAAATCGGTAGTCGTGTTGGACGAAACCAAACAACTGTAATGCGGATATGTGATCGTTGGATGCAGGAGGGTACGACGGACCGACGTGTTCGATCGCATCCACCTCAGTGCACCACTTCACGTGATGACAGGCATATTGTGCGTATGGCAGTGACGGATCGCTCAGCCACATCACGAACCATAGCACAGCACATTCAGTCTGTACCGCATCATCCAGTGTCTGCGAGTACCATTCGACGCCGTTTACAGCAGAGTGGTCTGTCCGCAAGACGTCCATTGCTTCGTCTACCCTTGACGCAGAACCACAGACGTTTCCGCCGCCAATGGTGCGATGAAAGAAGGATGTGGACGGCAGAATGGAATGAAATTGTCTTTACCGACGAGTCACGCTTCTGTCTGCAACACCACGATGGTCGGATTCGAGTCTGGAGACACCGTGGAGAGAGGATGCTGAACAGCTGCGTTATGCACCGCCACACTGGTCCTGCACCGGGTATTATGGTATGGGGCGGTATTGGATATCACTCTCGCACTCCTCTAGTACGCATTGCCGGTACTTTAAACAGCCAGCACTACATCTCCGAGGTGTTGGAGCCAGTTGTCCTTCCTTACCTTCAGGGCTTGCCCACAGCCATATTTCAACAGGATAATGCGCGACCACACGTGGCACGCATTGTCCAAGGGTTCTTCTTTAATCGCCAGATTGAATTGCTTCCCTGGCCAGCTCGCTCTCCGGATCTTTCGCCGATAGAAAACATGTGGTCCATGGTTGCTCAACGATTGACCCAGAATACATCCCCAGCTGCCACACCAGATCAACTTTGGCAACGTGTGGAAGCTGCTTGGTCTGCTGTACCCCAAGAACACATCCAAAGTCTCTTTGAATCAATGCCGAGGCGTGTGGCAGCGGTGATCTCCAACAATGGCGGCTACTCTGGCTACTGATTTTGGCAGGAACCACACTTCACAGAAGTCTATAAATTTAATCATTTGATACTTGGTCAACATGTTATCTACAAAATAAATTTCGTTGTGATATCTCTTGTCTTTCTTGGTGTTGCAATTTGGGTGGCCAGCAGTGTATTTAACATTTTACATTTTTATAGAATTTAAATTTTTAGGAAGAAAGAAGTCTCTAGAGTGTGCTAATGTTACCCAGAATACATAGAATATTTCAGTGTATGCATATAAATGCCTTGTATGCCATTTAAAAACAAAAGCGTTTCCCAAAATTATCATACAATGATTAAAAGTGTTTTTAAAAATAATTAAACCATTATTTAGCTTGATTACAGTTGTTGAACTAAAGACATCAAATTGAAAATCCAGAAATACATCTTAAAACGGGTTTAAAAAAAGCTTCGAATGAAAAGTTATAAATGTGCTTTTTTACTACAAAATAGATTCTTGAAATTTAACGGACACAAATTAAAAAAAAACAAACGATTAAAAAATACCAGGGTTGCCATATTGGCTACCAGTCCTATTTTAAAAGGTTTTGTTTAGTATATTTTTTGTTTTAGTCTCTTTATCGTCTGCCTCAAATATATAGAATTTTTTTATATTTCGTAAAAAAAAATGAGACTCAAATTAGAGTATTAGAATTTAAATTCCTTAAAAATAGTTTTTTGAAAAATAACCTATTTTTCAGCAGCATTGGTGAAACAATCCAAGTAATTGCAATGCTCAATATACATTCCATCTACTCCAAAAACTACAAAATTATGGTTGATTTAAACATAGTTACTCAATTGTTTTAACATGAAACTGCCCAAAATGGAAATTTTAAATAATGTATTAACTAAACTAAAATATGATGTATCAAATGTAGAGCATTGCATTGAAATTTGTTGAAACAATTTTCTATGATGCTTCTACAAACACACAAAATCCAACATACAGGAAGACGGACTGACAGATTTACGCAATCAAGTTCAGTCACTAAATGAATGTAACTACGCACAGTATGCAAAGTGTCATGAAAATATATTCAACCTTTTGGACCTAGTACGGGCACACACATACAAACAGACAGACATACACCAAACGCGCAAGAGACGGATTTTGCATCAGAAGTGCCCAAAACGGATAGAAAACTTGAAATGGGTCGAAAATATTCATATTTATATAGACAATTTTTGCGCATAATAATTGCCTAATTAATTGCTTTATAACATATAATTGTCTGTATGATCAAGATAAGTCTTACTCAAAGCATTTTAGGCGACAAATCGTATTAATCTTATTGCCTACTCTGGTTCCTGAATGCTCCCATTTCCCCTAGAGCCAGCATTGCTCCTTCAGTCCCCCACAAGGGGACAATGATGTCCATTTGGGGAAACAATGCTACAATGTATCCTTGTCTGCGTGAAAATGTGGCGGAAACTGACTACAAAGCCATAAAATACATGCACTGTGTATCATAATTCGTATTTACTGTTCAAACTGAAATAAGCGTATCTATGATTCTGGAAATAATGAATTATCTCCCACCAGATTGAAATGCTTAATTCGGAACACAAGTATCAATTCCTAATGGGAATTGCAACTCTAAATTACTTATCTAGTTGTGGTATCATTTAGCAGTATACAAATTTAATTACGCTAGAAGGCCTCTGAATAGATTCTCGAATTAACTGTAGAGCGATTGTCGTTTGCCAACACGCGTTTGGCATCACTCTAGAATTCATAGGGATAATTTAATGATTCTAGAATCATATGTAAGTACTACTGTATATTCAAGGTAGATGGGGGTTATTCATAAAGCTTACGTAAGGAGAAGGGCATGGTTGTGTAAATAATTCAATTATACAAAGTTATAGAAAATCAATAAAGAATTACATTTTCTATGTGTTCTGTTATCGAGGTGCTTTGATTGAAAGGTAAAAATCTTTAAAACATTTATGAGTAAAATTAATTAATAAAAGCTCAATTTATTTTAGTTTCGAAATTAAACTTAATTTATTCTAAACAATAAAATTTTATTTGAGTATACATAATCAAATTTATATTTACATAATTTATTTATATTTTTTATTTTTTAAAAATCATGGTTAGTTGCTGTATTTAAGTTCATAATTCAAGCTTTTAGAAAAATTCGTTAAAAATATAAACTGAACAATAAATTTGTTCTCTATTTTTAAAGTACAAATTTATGTAAAGACGTAAAGGAAATGTTAGGAAATTCTTATTTAGTTGAAAATTATTTAAGAATTTTTACTTTGATATTATCAGAGCTAAAGCTTTATCTATCCATTCTTTGGAATACAATATTGGGAACAATTTTGATAGAACAATCCTGTTTCCAATCTTTTCGTACCATTTTTAGTAAATTGCTGATATAACTCTCTAAATTATTGCATAAAATAAACTGCAATCGTTGAAATCTGTAAATACATAGGCCCAAATCAAAATTACAAGAACGACACACACGAAAAATTCGATGAACAAAATTAAAACATCTCGGAATGATAGTATATGAAACATTAAAAATTCTATCACCATTCTCTTTGAATTACCTAGCTCAATAAAAGAGACAAAAGGCTTTAAGTTAATTACATTTATTCTCAAATTTTCCAATGCATTCGTCTTAAACTCGATACAATCCCAACTGGTTTCAGATGATCGCTACTAAAGCCTCGTACTACACCGAGAATTAATTCGATTCCAAACAAAGACATAAATAGAGATTAACGGTTACGGCGTTGGATTCGGAACTTTTTATTTACAATCGCAGGAAGATTAAGCGAGCTTTCCTCTTGAAAGATAGCAATGAGCCCCTGTGCAATAATTCCGTGTTAAGGGAGGCTCTAAATCGATCCTAAAAAGTCTTGGCAATTTTCCATAACCACGCATTCCAAAATGGTTGGCGCCCTTGTTTCAACTCTATCATTTGCATACCATTATTCTTAAATACCGCGATGCTGTGTCCAGTGGTACGTGCTACAGCGTCCCTTTCGAATTGCAAAGTGTGATCGTTGCTCCGGTCCTTTTGTTGAAGTCGTCGCCAAAGCTGTTTCGATTCTGCAAATTGGGAGAAAATGGTCCGGCAAATAGCATATTGATCCCTGGAGCTTAGATTTCCCCAGTTCCTGCGAGATTCCATTCCAGTATTTGCCCGTGTTGTAGAATTGTTTGGAATTTATTTAGTTTTAGAATGTGGATTTTGTTACTGTAAAAATGCAGGTATTAGCATTTTCGAGTACTAATATAGCATCTGATATTTTATTTAGCATGTTTGCATGGGTAGGTTTTAAATTCCTAAGTGGCAAAGTTTCGAATAGTTAAGAAGGGAACGACAAGTTTAGAATAAAAGTATGGATGTTAAAAATATTGAATTAGCCCTACAAGTGATTTCGACGAGATATCTCGTCAACAAAGATCTGGCCAAGTTGGCTAATGACGAGATATCTAGTTATCAGGATATTGCCGATATTTTGATGATGGAAAATCAAGATCTAATCAAATTTTTTCTAATGACGAGATATTTCGTCTTTCAAGATCTTGTCAGTTTTCCTAGTGACAAGATATCTTGTCGAGGCAACCACCAGGAGAGTTAAATAACTTATAATTTTCAACTTACATTACGAGTCAGTTTCCAATTATCTGATTATTTTTTATTATTTCTTAATAAAGATAGAACAATAAGAGAGAACTCATTCAATCAAACAGCTAATTCATGGTACATGAACTAACATCATCATTTATACATGTATACTCACCTCATTCATAATTCTTATGGATATAAAATCAATTTTAATTTAAAATTATATATCTGAAGTGCTTTATTATGCAATTTTTCAAACAGTTTATTGCTCGTGACATATTATTAAAGAACAACATACATCCCTTTTGAAAATAATTTATTAAATTAAATAAGTAAGCATTTTCTACATTTTTGCTGCATTTAACATCTTATGTATATATATAAGAATTTTAAGCTTTGATACATTTACTTTTTTTTCACTTATAGTACTAAATTTATGGCCTGGACTTGGTTTTTTAATCAATGAATCGTTAAAAAATTGCGCAGGAATGAAATGAATAATTATAATTTCTGAAGCAACGTTCTTAATAGGTTATACGGATTACCAGGCAATGAAATAGTTATAAAGACGCTTTTAAATCGAAGGACTACATTGTAATAAGCCACAATAGTACCGTAATGAAAAAACAAATTAACTACAAACAAAGAATCAAGAGTATCAAAAGAATGTTGAAAGTTGTTTGTGTTGAAAGTTGTTTGAATGAGTGCCTATACTTGAAAGTTAAAGACAACATGACCTCTTAAATTATAATTTTGGGATTTTTTTAAAATTGAAAAATCTGAAAAGTATCTTATACTGTTGCTCAAAACCATTCATTGTACTCATATTAAATATTTTGAACTATATCCATTAAGAATTCGAACTTCTCTACTTTCTAAAAGTTATTACTATTTGTTTATTAAACACGCTATATGCAAAAGCGCATTGGGCATTCATAAAGTCGTATTATCCACTTTGCAGGGCCGTGGTAGCCCGGTTGGTAGAGTAGCAGACGGAGGGTTGCGAGTTCGAAAATAGGTTCAACCAAAGACCGTCGTGCGTGGGGTATGGTACTCCTTAAATCTGCCTTAGCCTCAAATGTACTCATGTTGGCGGGGTGTGGAAATTTGGGGAGTGGGGTGTCAGCTCAGGTGTGGACCTCGCCATCTGACCGTGGTTCAGATTTACGAGGCGTTTTATTTCTCTTCGGGATTTATCCGGACCGTCGCCAATAATTTTTTGTATTGCTCCAGAGCAAGTTAATTAACTACCTACCATCTAATTTGCTTCGACTTTGATACAATTTTAGAATTGAATTAATTTTGATTATACATTATTTCACGCTACGAAACCTGAAAATCTATTTGTTTATCAAACACACTATAAAGTGCATTTCGGATGCATAAATACTCGTATTATTATCTTGCTTCAATTTCGATATAATCTCAAAATGCAATTCAATTTGTTTATACATAATTTCATGCTCCGAAACCAGTAAAATCTGCTCTTGTTTACTAAAAACATTATAAAGTGCATGCATAAATAAAGCTGTATCCCATATCTTGCTTCGACTTCGATATAATTTCAAAATTTAACTCATTTTGATGACACATAACCTTCATGCTCCAAAACCTGTAAAATCCCTTTCGCTGAAAATTAGTTTGTCCTCGTGGTCATTAAATTATTCTACACGTGAATCTGGCTCTGCCATTAATTTGTCGAATCATTAATTAAACCGTTGATGGGTACTTCGTTATAAAATGTCTTCGTTGAATTAAATCAGTAATTTACTCAGACCAAAGAGGATACATATTTAGGGGTTATTAGATGGAGGAGAGGGAAAATTATTACAAGATCTTATGGTGTTCGTTTTTAAACACAGTCTAATTTTAAGAGTCAATGATTTCCTTGCATATTTCATCAATTAGAGTCTTGTAGTCCTTTTTGGGACAATACTGACGAAAATACGAGTTTCTTAGTTTAATATAGTTTTCGATTATTCATACATGTGTACTTAACAAATCGACATGCCTTTTTAATTACTTTTGTACTTAAATGTGCATAAATTGAATTATAAATAAAAATTACAATTCAATTTGCTATATGGTTCATCAAATGTTTTGCCAAAATGTTGGCGCAATTATAAATTTGAGACATTTGTAAAAATAAATTAAAATATTTGCGATCTTGGGGTACCAAAATCTAATAAATGATGTATGAACTCCTTTGATAGCTAGACTTTTCTTAAAATTATTGGGGCCACGGTAGCCCATTTTGTCGGATTAACAACCGGAGAGCTGCGAGTTCGAGATTCGATCCAACCAATATCGTGTACGTGTGGTGTGCTGCACGTTAAATCGGTGCACTCAAGTGATTGAAATATAAAACACGAGAAGCAGTTTTACATTCTTAACTCCTTAAAGATTGCGATGTGAAATATACTCAGGTTGGCGTGGTGTGGAAGTTTGGAGACTGGGGTGCCAGTTTAGATGCTCACCTCGTCATCTGTCCGTGATTTAAAATTACCAGGTGTTGTCATGGGATTCCTTTCGGGATTGATTCAGGATTGTCGCCAATAGCCCTTCAGTGCAACGTAAATTCAACTACTTACCTACCTGTTTTAATTTTATAAAATAAGCAAAAATGCACTCAAGTAACTGAAATACAAAACATGAAAAGCAGTTTTACATTCTTAACTCCTTAAAGATTGTGATGTGAAATGTGGCCTCAATCGCGACGGAAACTCTTGTGTGGCATATTCGTATCCTCTAGCAAAATGAGGAGGCGAGTTACATAAATCTTTAGCCTCCCTTATAAAGACCTTTCTCATAAGTCTTTGGTAACATATTCTATTGTATTGTCCATTGCAATTTGTAAACACACCCTTCTCATAAGTCTTTTGTAAGACGAGGTATTCTCGTGTCAATAATAATGCTTCATCATTTGATTTATCTCTGTCATATCCCCTTGCAGCCAAACATAACACTTGTTTTCAGACGCAATACGGTTTTGTTCAACCCATATTTCCCTGTTTCTCTGATATTTAACCCTCCTGGTGGATGTCTCAGCGAAGAATCTCGTTATTAGCCAAACTGATCAGATCTTGATGAACCACATATCTCCTCATTAGAAGAAAACTGACCAGATCTTGATGGAACGAGATATCTCCTCATTAGAAGAAAACTGACCAGATCTTGATCTTGTCATCCTCAAAAATTCGAAAATATCTTGATGACGAGATATCTCATCAGTTGTAGAATTGGTCAGATCTTGATGGACGAGATATCTCGTCGAAACCACTTGGAAAGTTAAAGGAAACTGAGGAATTTTTAGGGTTTTTGAAACCCTATCTAAAATTCTTTTTTGTCAGTCACGATATCGATGAAAAGTATCCATCAAATGCCTGTGTATTTTGGACTTCACCTACTACTGAAAATAATTTATTCTCGCATCACAAATACTACCTGTACTTAAATATAAGAAGCTTGAGGAAGAAAGATTTTTTAAACAAATTTCTAATTTACATATCTGGAAAAAATCTTGAATTTGGAAGTGTGCATTTGTTTTCAACCTTTGATTTGAAGCACCAGTGCAGCTGCATAGAATACAGTTGATTCTATTTTCAAGATGAAAGGAAATATTATTCGCATTTGGTGATTGCACCTTTAGCTTTCTGTTTCACTTAAATTAGCTTTGATAAGTAATAAAATACGCCTGAACAAAATCTATTTCTTTGTCTCCAGCTCTATCAAAAATCTGGTGAAAAAAGCATAAAGCTCATTGATTTTGAGCTAATTTATTGCTGCTTATCCTCCTAATCTTACAATCTCATTCTTTCTAATTTTATTTTGCAATTTTATTAAATTTTACATGTATTGTTTAATCCTTTGCGTTATTCAAATTGGTTCT
Source organism: Meta bourneti (assembly GCA_933210815.1). NCBI lineage: Eukaryota > Metazoa > Arthropoda > Arachnida > Araneae > Tetragnathidae > Meta > Meta bourneti. Next base: position 20,823,845 of record OW119928.1, read on the forward strand.
CTAAACCTCGTAGTATACTTTGTAGCAAAATAGTCGACTGTTTGTACTAAGTCAATGCGAAAAGTATTCATAACACATTAGGGTTTCCTTGTACTCAAGCAATTCGAGCCAAGGATAAAGTTCTTCAAGAAATATCAAAGAACCCTAAGTAAACATTGTTCGAAATATTTATTTAATGTATTTTATTTAATGCTTATGTTAGATTGGGACTGGAATACGGATATGTAATTTGGAATTCTTATTGCGATTGCATGGATATTGAAATAATACAGAATAAATTTTTGAGATACATTTATTTTAAGTATTATGAATCTTCGGGTGTGTACATTCTTCCGAATTGAGAAATCATTTCTGTTTCATTATTTTGGAGCTCCGTTGGGACATTGCTTTAATAAAATGTTTTTATCTCCTACGTAACAAAAGTGATTCGCCCGTATTTAGTTTTTTGTATTGATTTTTAGGTCCCCAGGTATATCATCAGAAAGAGTAAATTATTTTTGTTAAACTTTAAAAAAGAGAATGCATGTAAAAATGTTCTACAAATAGATTTTTTACACTGGATAATTCTTTCTCGGAAGTTGATATATTTTTTAATAAGTAATCTGCTCCAATGAAGTGTTTTTTTACTTATTATTTAATGGTATTTGCGTATGTATTTTTTCTTGCTCTTTTGGATCATATATTTTTTGTTCTCTGTAATAGGATATTTTTCTGTAGAGAAACAATTAAATTAACAAATAAACATTACAAATTTTGCAAGACAGATATTCACTACATCCGTTATGTACATCAAGCATTCACTTTCCTACTTTCATAATGAATTCGAAACTTTGTCGTGTGGAGCTTTTTCTCTTACTATGCCTCAGACTGTTTTTATATGCCTACACTGTCTGTTACTATGCCTATAAGACAGTATCTGTTACTATGCCTGTAATACTGTGTGAGTTCTATATCTTTAGTTTATACATTTCATAATGCAGAATGACGGATATTTATTGCTTCACGTGATAGACTGTCTGTTACTATGGCCTCCACCAACATTTTCCAATTATGCAAGACAGATATTCACTGCGTCTTTATAAACACCACGCATTCGTTTTCCTATCGGGTATAATGAATTCGAAACTGTGTAGTGTCTGTTATTATTCCTCTGAGACCATGTCTTGCTATGCCCATAAGACTGTCTTTTGCTATGTCTGTAAAAGACAGTCTTATGGGTAAGTTTCAACGTATCCAATAATGCATCAAGAAGGATATTCCTTCTAGCCATGTCATCTTGACCCTGTATTCACTTTCCTACCGTCACAATGGAGTTGAAACTGTGTCGTACCAGATTCGGTTCCTTACGATCCTATTTCCAGTTCTCGAGTTGACCTCATTCAGCTATTTACAAGTCATTCGGCACCAGGTAGGTGGGCATGTTAATAAGTTTTCGAGTTGTACCCCCGCGGTGACCGAGTGCTTAGAATCGTTTGGAGTTTTCTGGTTCCTTCAAGGCAACATGTAAATGGAGGTTATCTTCTCCAATTCCTCCAGGGGGTATTTTACCACCTATGGGTTTTTGAAACTGTTAACCCAGGTCGAATGGAAGTTTTCCGGGTATAATCAACTTGGTGACACTAATCGGATTAGGTTTGATGCTCAATTGGGGACATCAACCTGGAGTAGAGGTTCCAGAACCTGGAATAGGTTCAGAAATCTGGCCACTCCTGTTCAAAACGAGTAAGTGACTATTGGATTGTAACGAAAGCTGGTGTTAGTTCTAATGCTGTGATGTACTTTGATAAATGGAATCAAATCTTTCAGTGTCTCTAGTGTAGTATCAGGAAACATGATGTGCAGCGAACAATGCATTCATTTTCACAAAACTCGCTAAAATTGATTTAGAACGATGTATAAAACATCTGACTAAGAGCAATTTAACAATTTGTTCACGTCAAAGAAGCAAGTTTAGATAGCTCCCGCTATCCCTCCACAAATTTAAAAGTAGTCTTTTTAATAAGGAAATTGTAGTTTTTCGTTCAACATATTCAATTCACCTTTCATCGCTTTATCAGTATCACACTCGTGCATAACATTATTTTAAAACTAACAGACCCCCGCACACCTGCACTAAACTCTATTAATGGCTTATATCTATTGATGTCAAAGTACCGATACTCTCACATTTCATATCCTATAGAGATCCATTTTAATAAATATAGCATCAGATTAGCATTAATGGATTTCATACCTCTAAATGAAATATAACTATCCAAAACTATATAACAGCATTTCGTTTACTTTTATTGGTGTTAATTCTTATTTCCAATAAAATGCATAGCAAAAAGCACACTTCAGTCATGTTACTACAATTGGATTCTGAAAGTCTACTTGAATTTCATCTCATAAGCCCTAGCACAAAGGCGATTGAGCAATTTTCGACGCTAAACCTATTTTTGCTCATATTTTCTTTCCTGCGCAGACTTCGATCTTCCAGATTTCTCATTGCATTCTGTAATCAGACTATTGAAGAATATCATTAAAGTGGCGAGATCTTCAGTGTAGTTTTAGCAATATTATGCAGCTCCATATATCAAATCAAGCATATTTAAACTAATCGGCAAAATTGGCGAATGAATCTCGTAACGGTCAATATTATATTTGTTCTATTCATTGCTGCAATTCAACAATAAACAAATAACGTCGATTTCTGTGCGATATACGTTAGTGAAACATATATAGATTCCCCATCCCATCTTCACAACCTGTTACATCATCACTATCATCATCCTAACTTCCATCTAACTTTTACTTCTGTTCATTTCCCCAAGAGCTGTGTAGGGAAGAATCTCTTCACACTTGCATTTTTAATCTTCGGAGATATAAGGGAATAAAGCACTTCTCAAGGGAAATTCTCGAACTTCTTTTGGAAGTTTTTCTAACAGAACGAATATCACGATTCGAAGATACGAGGAGCATATTCAATTTGTCTTCAAGCATTTTCATTCTAGGTTTGCCTTAAAAATCCTCTGTGGAAATATTTGTCCATCCTTATTTTTTGCCACTTGAGCTTTTTCTGAAGTTCCCCATCGCTAATAGAGCCAAATCCATTACTTGGGTTCAGTTAAAAGGTCTTTTATGGTCAGTAAGGGCCATTTTATGTCAGAGATACAACCTAATAAATAATTTGACTACTTTTAAAGGCTCAATGGAGCATTTTCGTGTCATTTTGATGGCCACTTGAAATGGTTTGAAGAATGAATGATATGGAATTCTTTGATGGTCAATTGTAACTTGTTTAATGCAATTTTCAATTGCAATGGATCAATTACTGTTGTTGAATATTCAGGAACAAATCCAAGGTATCTATGGGGCAGCCATGGCTTAGTGGGTTTACCCACTGGCCTAGCAATCTGTGAGTTCTAGGCCACGCAGGTTAGGTTCCTGGCTGGTTCGTTTCCTCCCTGGGTGTATTTCTCTCTTTTGTGGTAGTAAAAACTATCCTTGTGTGTATCTCCATTACTTGATGTTTATCTTGCGCTTGGTGCATATGGCCAAATATGACCCTTACGCCTTGAAACCCAAATAATCAATAAAGTCCGCTATTCCCATAACTGAGTTTAAGAAAACCTACCAGATATGATTAAGCCTTAATTTGGTTCTGAACTAATTTTTTATTTGCTTTTACTAAGAGGCTTTTTATGTTAAGTGGATATAGGGGCAGTAGTGTTTTTACCGGCGGAACTAGTTTCTTGTATGTATTCCTAACGAGACGCCACTTGGCTTTCTTTCAGAATACGATTTCAACACATCATCAATAAAAATTTCAAAGAATGAATTCCGAATTGACATATGGAAGTTTATTCCTCGATTCCTTTCATTGTGTATGTATGTCTATTTACTTTAAATTGTTCGGAACAGCTTGGCCAAATATGGCCCTTGCACCATATAAAACCCAACCAACTAACCAATCAAGCTGAATTCCAAAGAGCGATTGAAGGTTGGTTGGTTTTTTTTGGGGGTTTTTATGACGCAAGGACCATAGGGCTGTCATGCGATATCAACGTGCGAATTGTAGGCGGCGCAGGTTCCAATCCTCCCAGGTTCGTATTTCTCTCTCCTGTGTCACAAACTTTCCTTATGTGTGAATGTCTATTACTTGACGTTATCTGTTTTGTGATTGGTGCATCTTGGCCAAATATGGCTCTTGTGGTTGGTTGGGTTTTATGGTGCAAGGGCCGTATTTAGCCATGCTGTACCAAGCACAAGACCGACAAGGCCAATTAACCGCACACAAGGAAACTTTTGCTGAAGCAGAAGAGAGATGGCTTAGTGCAGCATGGCCAAATATGGCCCTTGCGGTTGGTTGGGTTTTATGGTGCAAGAGCCATACTGCCAACCATGCTGCATCAAGCACAAGACCAACAACGTTAATAGAAAGACATAGTGATTGAAGAGCTATGCTCTCAATCCCAAAGAAGAAAAACGCGTTTGATACCATTTGGCAAAGAAAGAGTCCGTAATTCATTTCTAAGACAACAGCTCTTAGAAAACCCCATCAACGGAACGAATACCACAGTAAGTGCTAATCGGGCCTTTAGTCACGTTCCTCCACCCTCTTTCCTCAACAGGAACATATCACCCCACCGGAAGAGCAAAAGTCATCTTTATTCTTATCCTCTATCTCTTTCTTTGTCGTTTATCTTCTTTCTGGGATCCAAACAGTCCATCTTTGATGCGACAGAAGGCGTAAAACTGATTTTATCTCTCCTATTGGTCCTCCAGGATGATCAATATGGCTTTCCCTTGCTGCTTCCCTGACGGAGGGAAACGTAATGAACGTTTGTGGGATTTTTATGATCAGTGGACGTTTTATTTTGTGTTATATGGCGCAGACTTTTGTATTGTATCGGTATTAAAAAAGAATATAAAGGTTATCCAACGATCAGAAGATGGGTTTTGAAAAATAACGGTTTATTTTTTAGTTGGAATTCACGTTAAGGAATTCAAAGCGGCAGTAAATTGAAAAGATACCTCTGACATGAGAGGAATTTTCGGTGTAAACCAGTGTACCTTTTTAGTGATCTGCACCCCCTTGAATCTAAGAATAAGTTCTCGCACCCCCTTGAAAAATGTGTTTCTATTTCTTTATTTAGGAAATTACCTCTATTGCAAGATAATTTATTTATTGAAAAATAAACACATACTTTTGCATATACATACAAAACAATACCTCAATTTTTAATAGTTACTTTGTTTATTCATAATAATACTTTAGAAGCGTGGCTCCTTTTCTGAAAGAGCTATGCGTAAGTAATCACTGGCATTTAAACGATTTCTGGCTTTTGTTTTTATGTGCAAATCTGATGAAAATCCCATTTCACACATGTAGGTGGTGGCAAATGGTAAAAGTGTCTGCAATGCTGCTTTTGTCAGTTGTGTATAAGGTTCTAACTATGTACACCAGAATTGTTCTAAGTCGGGTTTTTCAAATTCCATTTGAATGCGTGCATTGGATCGTAGTTCAATAAGATCATCTTTTATTAAATCACTGTCGTCCATCGAAACTTCTCTCTCACCCCTGGAAATGCTTTCTCGCACCCCCAGGGGTGCACACGCCCCCCCGGGTTAAGAACCACTGGTGTAAACAAACCAGACGGAAGTTGTTGAAGAAAGTCTTACCATCCGCTGCTGCAAAATGCATTCTTTTCCAGATGGTACAGCTCCCAATTCGAGGTTGAACTGTTAACTCTTTTTAATTTGCTCAACTCTGAGAGGGATTTTCAGTGCAAACAAACAAGACGGAAGTGAAGATTTTTCTTCCGCTGCCCAAAGGCTCTCGCAAGGTACAGATAGGGGTTGTCTTAAAATGCAGTTTATTACCGTTTCGACGATGTTTGGAGTTCAATCTATTTGGGGTTGACTTATCAACTATAAAAAAATTCAGATTCTTATCCTCTATCTCTTTCTTTGTCGTTTATCTCTTTTCTGGAATCCAAACAGTCCATCTTTGATGCTACAGAAGGCGTAAAACTGATTTTATCTCTCTTATTGGTTCTCCAAGATGATCAATATGGCTTTTCCTGAGTGCCTAAGAGGCCGAGGGAAAGGTAATGAACGTTTGTGGGAGTTTTATGGTCAGTGGACGTTTTATTTTGTGTTGTATGGTGAACGAGTTGCACTCTTATATTATATAGGTATTAAAAAGAATATAGGTTATATAACGATAAGAAGATGGGTTTTGAAAGAACGATTTATTTTTGAGTTGGAATTCACATTAAGGAATCCAAAACGGCGATATATTGAAAAAAACCTTACACACGAGAGGGATTTTCGGTTAAGAAGCCCTGGTGTAAACAAAGCAGACGGAAGGTGAATAAAGTTTTACCATCCGCTGCTGTAAAATGCGTTCTTTTCCAGATGGTAACGCTCTAGACTCGAGGTTGAGCAGTTAACTCTTTTTCCTTTGCACAACTATGAAATGGATTTTCAGGTATAAACAAACAAGACGGAAATGAAGAGTTTTCTTTCACTGCCTAGCATAAATCCTAAACTATTGATTGGTTAAAATGATTATCCACCGCGATCAAACACACTGCCTTTCGATAGATAGTCGACTAAGTCAATTCGTAATCCACATGACTTACCCTTCAGAGATATTACAACAGCGACTCCACCCACATGCTCAGTCTATTTAATTCGAAGGTCGATGGATCTTACAGCCAGCTTCTCAATATACAAATAAAAAGGATGGTAATAGAATTAGCATCGAATTGGAGCAACTAATCGGACTATTGGCGACAGCCTGGGATCCATCCCAAAGCGAAAGATCCGAGTAGAACACCTCGTAATTTTGAACCACGGTCATATGACGAGGTCAACACCTAAGCTGGCACCTCACTCTCCAAACTTCCACACCACTCCAACGTGGGGATATTTGAAGCCACGACAGATTTGACGTGCATCAGCTATGACGTACACGATGATCTTTTGGTTGGATCTAGTTTCGAACTCGCAACCCTACGGTTGCTAATCCACTAATCTTCCAACAGGACTTTAAGGAGTTCGAAACTCGATGCAACCAAAGATAGTCGTGTTCGTGGGGACTGGTGCATGTTAAATCTGTCATTGCCTCAAATGTCCTCACGTTGGCGTGGTGTGGAAGTTTGGAGAGTGGGGTATCAGCTCAGGTGTTGAACTCGTCATCTGGGCCGTGGTTCAAAATTGCGTGGTGTCTGTCCTCAGATCTTTTCCTTCGGGATGGATCCCGGACCGTCGCCAATAACGCGTTGTGTTGCTCCAGTGCGACGTTAATTCAACTACTTACTTACCAACCATACTTATCATGGCACCGAAAATAATAAGATGCTTTCTCTAGTTACTCAACCGGAATTGCCAGTTATAAAAAAAAGAGTGGCCGTATTTACTGTCCAAAGAAACACAAGTTCTAGAAAAGAAAGAAGAGAAAATTGTTTGGATTCGCAGGTATTTCATGAAATCTGAAAAAAAAGTTTTTTCCTGTATCTTTTTAAAGATAAAGTTGTTCTAGAATAATGAAAATTTAATAATTCAAACCAATATAGTTAACGAAAACTAAATAAAAATCACATTGAAAATAGAAATGTTCCTCAGAACGAGAGACCATATTTAATAAAGCAAGGAGAACAGTTTTTTATTCTTTGCACTTTTTGACATAAAGCAAACTAGACGGTGGAATAAAGACATTTCTACTCTTGATTAGACCTAGACGGAATAAGTTAAAGAGTTAAGAACTAAGTTTGCTCGCACTGTCTCAAATAAACGGGACCGTTGGGACACTGACACCGGTTTTGAATATTAGAAAATGTCATCTGCTGAATTGAAATATATTTCGTTTTATGTTTTGAAAAGTTTATCTTACTTTTCAGTTATGTTTTAGGCGCGATTTTGTCTGGTTAATTTTAAACTTAACACTGAAATACAGTTTGACACGCGTTTATTTTATTTATTAAAATGGAATATTCCTCGCAGAATTTAATATTAACTTATATTGTTTGATTTGGAGTTGTCTTGCGTTCGATCTCGTTTTGCTTCACGAGGGTTAAGTATATCGGGATTTACAGCTTAAACCTCTGAGCTTCACGAGTGTAGTGTTGCCTTTCCACTCCACAATACACATAATGAATAAATAGTCACATCCTATTGGTTGGAAGAATTCTGGGAAAGATTCTATTGGTCAAGAAGATGAAATCCAGTCGGAAGTCCTGCAGGGAAGACTGCATATTACAAAATGGAGATATGTGTGTGAACTTTTAAAAAAAGGTTTAAAGTAGTTTTCGAGTGTAGTGTTGCTTTCACTCCACAGTACACATAATGAATAAATAGTCACATCCTATTGTATGTGTTTGAAAGAATTCATTTAAAGATTCTATTCGTCAAGAAGATTAAATAGTGTGTCCTGCACATTCCACTATTCAATGATCTAGGAATAGATATTTTTTGAGAATCAACATCATTTACGCCCTTACAAGTGAGCCAATGAGTTTTAACTTTTGGGAAGAATGGAATAAACCAAAACTGACGGAATAAAGCAGTACCACACACAAGAGCACAAAATTTAAAGCCGAAATTAATGGTTTTTAACCAATGCCTGGTCAGTTTGAAATTGTTAGAAGTGCTTTAGTCGTCATGGTACTACAAGGAAGGAATTGTGAACCTCCTCACGTTACCCTTGTGCTCCAAGGATTCATATTGCACCTCACATTCACACCATATATTCAATGCACAATCCGCTTATAGAGGCCACACATTCACTTCAAACTCACAGTCATCTATACCTTACCCCAGATTAGAATCAGGAACCCTTCATCTACAAGCCACCACCCTCACCACCAGTTCGATTGGTAAGTTAAAGTTATTCACAGTGCACCAGATGGTATGTATGTAGGTATTTTTAATTAACGTCGCACTGCAGAAACGAAACGGTCTTTAGAACACCGGATGGATGAACAGTATAAGATCACTTATGGATAAGGAATCGAATAATTATTGTTTACGTTACAAAAAAAGTTGTTTTTTATTGTATTAATGAGCTATGAAACAATGTTTTCTGAGCATGGGATTGTTCGGTCAATTTTTGAAAATAAACTTGGGCCAAAGTGTGCAACCCTTTAAGGTATAGATTTTTTTATACCTGTAAAGGCGTAATTTTTTCTTCGTTTATGTAACCTTTATTTGTTTATCCTTTTTTGTGCCATTTCACAGTCTAATTTAGATGTAATAGAAATTATGACTTTGGAGTTCGGTATAAAGCTATAGTTATAACAGAATTACTGGATATTACAAAAAATAAATGCATATTGTTAAACTGAATTAGTTCCTTCAAGAAGATTCTCATAATCTGCACAATACCTCATGATTAAGGATAAAAAATATTGCGAATTTTATTCAATCTTTTAAATCAAGGCGGTAAACAACTACAATTCACTTTGATTATTTCATCTTAATTTTTATCTAGAAATTCTCTCATAAATGCTCTTTTTTGTGTCTACTTAACGCAATTGTGTTCACAAATGTTCTGGGGGTATTTTAATTAACATCACACTGGAGCAACACAACGGTTATTGATGACGGTTCGGGATCAATCCCAAAGGGAAAAAATCCGAGGACAACACCACGTAATTTTGAACCATGCTCAGATGACGAGGTCACACCTGAGCTGGCACCCCACTCTCCAAACTTCCACACCATGCCAACGTGAGGACATTTGAGGCCACGATAGATTTAACGTGTACCAGCCGCCATTATACACAACGGTGTTTGGCTGGATTCGAACTTGCAACCCTCCGGTTCTCTTGATGGGTTGGAATCATTTTGTTGACGACGGTAGGTACATGAATTTACGTAGCACTGGAGCAATACAATAAGCTATTATGATCAATCTCGAAGGGAAAGATCTGAGGATAGCACCTCGTAATTTTGAAGCAGATGACGAGGTCAACACCTGAGCTGGAACCCCACTCACCAACACTTTCACACCACCCCAACATGAGGACATCTGAGGCTGCGACAGTTTTAACGTGCACTACCCTCCACGTACACGACGGTCTTGGTTGGATCGACTTTCGAACTCGCAATCGTGCGGTTGCTAATCTGTTGATACCAACTTGGCTATCATGACCCAATGGTAGTAGGCAAAAGTTAAGGTAAAAAGGTTAGAATATGTAATTTATTAAAGTGTTTCTGAACTGAAGTTGATCCCGATACTCTGACCTAGAACTATTCAAAGAGCAAAAACTTAGATTACAATTTCGTGAGATTAAATCCGAAGAGAAATTTAACTCTAATTTCAATTCCCATTGGTAAATCCAAAATGTTCTCCCAACCCAGATTCCTTTTTATTTACTTTCAATTTAACTCAGGATTTATATCAGCGATTTCTTCTTCATCCACTTGGCGAACGGTAGCCAGCAATTTAAGACTCGAGTATTTGCATCCCTCACTAAGCATTCAATCACTTCCGCTGGCACCTCACCGCATCGCTGAAAAACCGGTGACTTTCATTCCATCGTATTTTTCGTCGCATCGTTCGCGGTTATACGTTACCACTTACCAGGGAGGAGTCAATTTGCGTAATAGTGTATTTGGAATCCGTATGAGATCGAACATTAATTCCAGAAGGAGAGATCAAAAAATAAAATAGAGATTTGCACTTCAACGTACATTTAACAAGTTTCTCTCAGGATTTGATTTTATTAATTTAAGTCTGTGCTGCTTCAAAGTTTGCTCTCTACTTCTGGTAGGTAGTTGAATTAATGTCGCACTAGAACAACACAACTTGATAGTGGCGACGGTCTGGGATCGTTCTCGCACGGAAAGATCTGAGGACAACACCTCGTAATTTTGAATCACAGATAACGAGGTCACACTTGAGCTGGCACCCCACTCTACAAACTTTCACACCATGAGGACATTTGAGGCCGCGGCAGATTTAAAATGCACCAGCCCACGGTCTTCGGTTGGACCGAGTTTCGAACTCGCAACCCTCCGGTTGCTAATCCGTTACTCTTCCAACTGGGCTACCGCGGCCCTCTCTCTACTGCTGGACTATATTTTTATACAAGTAATCGGAATAAATAAAAATATGTTAGTAGCCTTGTCAATTTCTCTTACATATTTGTTAAATGTGGAGGTTTATTATGGTTTTCGGCTGACTCAGTGTACGTTCATACGAATGTTATCCTACTATATCGAGACGGCCGTGGTAGCTCGGTTGGTAGAGTGACGGACTAGCAACCAGAGGGTTGCAAGTTCAAATCAAGGCATAGACCGTCGTATGCAAAGGGGGCTGGTGCACTTTAAATTTGTCGTGGCATCAAATGCGTTGGCGTGGTGTGGAAGCTTGGAGAGTGGGGTGCCAGCTCAGGTGTGACCTCGTCATCTGATCGTGGTTCAAAATTACGTGATGGATTACCTCGGATCTTTCCCTTTGAGTTGATAGTTGCCAATAGCCCGTCGTGTTGCTCCAGTGCGAAGTTAATCAACTACCTACCTACCTACTATATCGAAGGCAAACCTGTTACTACGTGGATCACTTTATCCTCTCTAATCAAAGTTAAAATTAAAAACATATTTTAATACTTTCACGAGAAATTGCTCGCAAACAATGAATAAAATCTTGAAATAGATGTTGGGTTGTTTGGGTACTTTTGTTGCGCAAGGGCCATATATGGTCAAGCAGCTCCAAACACAAGACAACGCCAAGCCCAAAATTTCGTGAAAGGAGAAAAGTGGGATTGGGAAACATAGAAGAGGAATGAAAAAGATCGCTTGGGTATATTCCGAGAGCACAACCTCCGTGTTTAGTAAAGACAGTAAGCCTAATGGGAACAGAAAAGATTACTCAGGTACCTCGGGTCCTTGAAGCCCGTGTACATCTAAAGGAGATGTGCCTCTGATTATCGTAGATGAAAGGAAGTGGAGCATAATTCAAGTGATAATATTTATATGGATAAAATAGTAGGAAATGTAAGCGGGATGTTAATACAGAAACTTAGTGACAACGCTCATGAGGTGGTATAATATAATTATTAAAAGTATGTAATTTGTATACCTGGAAACTCTAGCAATATGTTTAATATTTTAGTTTCATTTAGAATTATTATTTGAGATGTAGTTTTGAGCTGGAGTTCAATTGAGTCATTGAGTTCTGTATTACTGAGTTTTTGAGAGATTATTACAGAGACTGAGGAGCATTTTTTAGTTGAGATTTACTAATTGACTTACTATTTTGAGTTGAAAATATTCATGAACAATGAAGCACATCAACGGGTGCATGTTTCAACATGCACTCATTATTTACGATTACTCTGAAAAAGGTAATAAGCACTTGAACAACCTTTTTCTAGAGCTCGTTTGTATTCTAATATCAACTGGCTTTACAGATAGTTAACATATAATGTTAATACGTTAATAATTTTCGTATTTCGGGATTGATTATTATCGCAATGGACTCCGTGTGCCTACTATAAAATAGGAGGGGTAATTTATCCTGGGTTTTTGACACCTCCTATTTACTAATAAACACAGGAGACTGGACTGGGAAATGGAGATAGTAATTACCAATATACATAACATACAAAGAATGTAAAATATGACGAATATAACTAAAGGTATGTTATACGGACATATTGAAGTCTAATGTACGATTCCTTTAACCCTTGAAATCCCGTAATTCGATTATTTACAATTTCCCTGAAAAAGTTATCAGGAAAATAATTATCTGGTAAAGACTTAGATCGATTGCAAACGGATTTAAATAAGGCATGAAAAATGAGTAACGATACTGTCATCAATTGACATAAGTAGATAAATCAGTACAGATGCTATACGAGTGTTTTCTATTTCCTTTAATTTTGATTGGTTGGTGTAATGGCGCAAGATCCAAAAACGGACTTGTTGCGCCAAACGTAAGATAAAATAGCAAAATCGTTGTATAGATAAAATAACAGTAAAATTATCAAAATCAGAAACAAAATTGCTAACGTCATATGCAATGTGTGTTATTAAATTGAACCTTATTAATGGAAACACATCACGCAATTAGTCAAGTAGTAAAAATTGCCACGGTAGTAAATGCTGATTTAAAATTAAAAAAAAAACTTAGTAAAAATATGCATTTATGACACGTCGATCAAGAACAATAAAAGGTATTTTAGGATGTGAAAGACATGAAGGGGTAAAAAGTATTATATACAGTTCAGAAAACCAATGGAATGTAAAAATATTTGAATGAGTTTTCTCCAATCAAATGTTCCAACTTCCTTTACTTTTGGGGAAAATCTATTATTTCTTCAATAGTTGTTCGCGGTTGTCCTTCAATTGCAATGGAACCATACTATCCGCTCTGGGATTTGATTCGACTCAACAAATGACTCGAAATTTGATGAAAACGCTCTGCCACTCCCCCAACATCGAGAATAAAACATTCAGTTTCCTCTTGGGGAGAATAAATAAGGAATGGCATCCTCAGTGCTGGAAAGTATTTGTGCACTTCTCCTTTCCCCATCCACATAAAAAGAACACATGTCAAGTCCAGTAAGCCAAGGTAACGCGATTGCTTCACGAAAGAAGTCTTATTAACTTCCTGGCGCATTCCGGTTAGTGTTAGGAGATTGAGAATACAATCATTTCTTCCAGAAGGTGACGTCGGTAAGATAAAATGGCGGTGCAAGATTCTTTTCTAATGATGCGAAGGTACCATACAGGAAAAGATATTATATCTACAATGAATAGTTATAGCTGGGCTGAGACAGTGATGATTGCCGTCTTTTATTTGGAGAGACTAAAACTATTCGAGTACGGTAGGATGTGAATTATTGGAACTAATTTGGCTGGTTCGTTGGATTTTACGGCGAAAGGGCCATATTGTATACGATATCAAACAAAGTTTGAAAGAAATCCATGAAGTGAATAGCTGGATATTTGGAATTGTTTCGAAAAGTATACAAGTATCTTAAATTCAATTACCGTGATTCTTTTTAGTGTTTGAGAAAATCGATATATTTAAAAATTTCAACTACAATCAGATTTTCAGGTCTTATAATTTCAAAAATCAAACTAAGCATAGGATCCGTAGGTAGAAACTTATTAAAAATTTAAAATAAGTTATCTACTATACAATAATCGCGTGTAATTTGAAACTTGTTTCATTCAATTTTGTTTACTAATTAAATACTTTTTATTGTAATTATAAGAATGAACAATTCATTTTACTGAATTATTCTTTGATTTGTCACACTTATTACATATGCTACATCCGTACTTGAACTATACTTGGAACAAATAAGCACTAACGCCTTTTGCAATTATTTTTAGATAAAACGATTGAACAATTTAGAAAACTATAATTGCATTTAGGTTTATCCATTATAATTTTCATTTTACACAAAAAAAAATTACAGAAAAACTGTTATCGGAGGGATAGGAATAGCTGATATCAATCTATACAACGAATAGTCATTCAATTTTATCAAACCATACAATTGTTTCTTGGGAGAAACCTATTAAGTTCCAAGAAATTGATCAAGAAAGAACTCCAAAATAAAAGTAATGATAGAGATATTAAGTACTCTTCCATGTACGTTATTTGTTCCATTACAAATCTATAAAAATGAAGCGGAATTATTAAGACTTCTCTCTCGTCATGGAATTTTCATTATTAGAACATATTGAGTTAAATCTTATGAATTTAAAAGTACAAATATTTCTAGAAATTGTGCTATTTGTTAAATCCATCGCAGACAATACTTTTACGATCGTGTATTTGGTCATGCGATATAGAGTTCGAGTGATATTTTTGGTCATTGCTTGTTAATTTATTTCCCTCTCAATTCCTGTTTTGATTTTAGAATGAAAATACTATTCCAGAATAGTCCAAACTCAAGCCCTCAGGGGAACATCTTTAGGTGCGTACGTGCTTCCGGACACTAGGTATCCTAGTGATCTTTTCTTTTCACAGGGTGTTTTTATTATCTTTAATAAACACTGGGGGGGGGGGGGCTCCTGGGATATACAAACGACCTTTTTCCGATTTCATCATACTACGCTGTTCCCAAATCCTTCTTCTTTACCCCTTTGACAACATTTCTTACTTGATGAACATACACACACAAGGAAAACTTTGCTAATTCTGAAGAGGTAGGTAGGTATTTCAATTAACGTCACACTGGAGCAACACAGAGGGCTATTAGTGACGGTTCAGGATCAATTCCAAAGGGAAAGATCAAGGACAACACCAAGTAATTTTGAACCACGGTCAGATGACGAGGCAGCAACTGAGCTGGCACACCACTGTACAAACTTCAACACCGCGCCACCGTGACGACATTTGAGGTCACGACAGATTTAAAGTGCACAAGCCCCCAGTTAACAACAGTCTGTTGTTTGGGTCGAGTTTCGAACTCGCCACCACCTCCTGGAATGATTTAACGTGCACCAGCCCATTTGACTGGTTGCCCCGACCGTCTTTGGTTGGATTCGAACTCGCAACCCTCCGGTTGCTAATCCGCTACTCTTCCAACCGGGTTACCGTGGCTCTTAATACAGAAGAGAGAAATACACCCAGGAGGAATCGAACCTTGAACTCTCTTCTTGCTAGCGCAGTGGGCATAACCACTGAGTCACAAGGTAGAAGTACGTAGTGACCACATCATGAAGTACGGCAGGGGGATCATCATAAAGGATCAAATCGCAGAAGGCACGTTATAAGAAAGGCAACAATATGGAAGAAACAGTACTCTTGTTCAAAACGGTACGTGTGATTAGCTTATGCTCATACAGCTACTTTAAAAACATTTTGTTTTAAAATAATACTACATATGCTTTAACCCTGGTGGATTTCTGGACGTGGTATCTTGTCATTAGTAAACCTGACCTGATCTCAATGGACGAGATATCTCGTCATTATAAGAAAACTGACCTGATCTTGATCTCGTCATAAAAATCAGCAATATCCTGACGATAAATCTCGTCATTAACAAAACTGGTCAAATCTCGATGGACGAGATATCTCGTCGAAACCACTTGGAGAGTTAAAAACAAAAAATAACACCTCTTTTTACATTTATACAGAAAGACAATTTATTTGTATTACAAATATAAAAAATAGTTCTCTTTCGAATCGATGAAATAAAGCTTCATCGTTCAGCGTTTTAAGAGGGAAAAGCAAAGCCAGGAAAATACTGCAGTGTTCCGAAAGAGACCAATACTTTCTCTAGAGATCAATACAGAATGTTATTTATCTTCTGCACAACGATAACAAACGGAGGCTTACGATTCCCACTAATCCTTACCCTTTAAAACCCCCATACCAGGAAAGAAACCAAATATTTCAAGAAATGAGATGTATATGCCTTTTCCAGCACTGTGACAATGGAGTGCAAAAGTAAATCCCACCTCTAAATACCGAGACCCCGTTCTTTAAAGACAGCACCAGACAATAATATTTAGAGCCAGACTACAAAGACTTTAAGACCTGCTTTGGGTCCATTATTATTATTAGAGCGGAATAATCTAGAGGGGAAAGAGAGAGAGAAATGGGATGAAAAAATAACAGAAAAATTGTTTTCTAAGCAGTCTGTGTATTTTGTTCTGTAAGTAGTGTTTTCTTTGGCAGTTAATGCATTTCTCTTACGCTGTTTTTATTTATTTTTATTTTTACTAATGCACGAAAAGATGTCTGCATGAAGCTAGCTGGCGTGCTAAACTTTAGAAAAACAGTAAGGTTTTCAGCTGCTACTTTGCAGTGGTAGGTAGTTGAATTAGCGTCGCACTGAAGAAACACACCGCGATATTGGCGACGATCTGGGATCAATCCCGAAGGGAAAAATTCGAAGACCACCGACCTTCCGATAAAATAGACGGAGCTTGTGTTCGCAGCTTAATGTTATTTTTTCCGATTGCTCGGTTTGAAGATCTGTCACGGGGTTGCGGGAAAAATCATGATGGTTGGTTGGTTTTTGGGGGTTTTCTGGCGCAAGGGCCGTATTTGTCCATGCTGCGCCAGACACGACATACAATATCAAGTAATAGACACACACACTGAAAGTTTTACTGACACAGAAGAGAGAAATATGTACACCCAGGGAGGAATGCACCTGTCAGGAATCGAACCTCCTACAACTCGAGGAGGTAGGTTGGTAGGTATTTAATTAACGTCGCACTAGAGCAACACAACGAGCCATTGGCGACGGTCCGGTATCCAAACCGAAGGTAAAGATCCGAGGACAACACCACATGATTTTGAACCACGGTCAGATGACGAGGTCGCACCTGAGCTGGCACCTCACTCTCCAAACTTCCACACCACGCCAACGTAAGGACATTCGAGGCCAAGGCAAATTTAACATACACCAGCCCCCTCCGTACACGACGATCTCGGATTGTTAATCCGTTACTCATCCAGCCGGGCTACCGCTGCCCGATACTCTTTGGGAATGGAGGGGAAAGGAAAATAATTATTTTTCTTTAATAGTTTTTATGAGACTTAACGTAATATAATACTTCGCCTTTCTAGAACGTGCTACTATTTTAATTATTTTAAAGATACGATTTACTATATGTTTTATTTTATGAACACTTCCAAATGAGGGGGTTTTCCTGTTCGATCTCCTCAGAGCTCTATTGATAATTTTTTGAGGAATTTAAATGTAGTTATATACTACCTGACATTGAAAATACAACACCAAGAAGGAGTTGGCAGAAAGTGATGAAATTTGGCAAATAGAGAGACACAGCAACGAGCAATAAGTGATCTTTATTGCAACATTATACACCTTGCCACTGAGCAGCAAGAACGTCTGATCAGTAGGTTGTAGGACCACCACGAGCGGCGATACAGGCAGCAACACGTCTAGGTACAGACGCAATGAGCGTGCGGTGGTGTCCTGAGGGATGGCTGCCCATTCCCTGTCAACCATTGGCCAAAGTTCGTCTTCTGAACGTGCCGGTGGCAAAGCATGCAAGCGACGTCCAATGACGTCCCAGAAATGTTCGATAGATGAGAGATCAGAGGAGACAGCTGACCAGGGAAGCACCTGGGTACCTTGCAGGGCATGTTGGCTGATGCGTGCCGTGTGCGGCCGGGCGTTATCCTGCTGGAAAATGGCATTGGGCACCCCCTGAAGGAAAGGTAATGTTACCGGCTGCAGCATGTCATCCACGTATCGTTGGGCCGTCATAGTGCCTTGAATACGGACCAGAGGTGACCTGCTATCGTAGGCGATGGCGCTCCAAACCATTATACCGCGTTGTCTCGCGGTATGGCGTTCCACAGATGCGGCCGGATTAACCACGTCGGCGCCAGACTCGTACACGGCGACTGTCATTGCTAAAACAGAAGCGTGACTCGTCTGAGAACACCACCCTGTTCCATTCCCTCGTCCACGTGGCTCTATCCCGACATCATTGCAAGCGGAGACGTCTGTGCTGTTGGGTCAATGGTAGTCGTCTCAACGGGCGCCATGAGTGCAGGACGCCAGCGATCAATCGGCGGATAATGGACGATATGGGAGCATCAAGGGTGTCCTGTACATGCTGCAAAAGAGCGACAGACGTGGCTTTCGGGGCCGCCGATGCTTGCCGACAGATGCGTCGGTCCACGCGTGCTGACGTCACTCTGGCTGCACCGGAACCCCTCAAACGTGCCACATTCCCTTGGTCCAACCATTTGTGCCACAACCGGTGCACCCTGGACGCGGGTATCTGCTGAGATTTGACGTATGGACCAACCTGCCCTTCTGAGGCCAATCACCATACCCCTCGTGAAGTCGTCTGTTTGCTGGAACTGTCTTGATTGGCGGCGTCCTGGCATTCTCCGCTACTAGACGTTTCCTCTGAGACACAAAAACAAATTGCAACTTGATTTACCTGGCAAACAGAGCAGCGCGAAACTGACAACTTTTGCAGGTTCCTTCCCTGGTTTTTCACTCGCCGTGCGCGGGACAGCTGCGCAGTTTGCATCATTTACATATCTCGGTGAGCTGCGTCTACCCTGTAAATTTCATCCAGTTCTGCGCACTCCTTCTGGGTGTTGCATTTTCAATGTCAGCTAGTGTATTTTCGCCATTAAACTGGGGTGTTATTGCCCCGATGTAATCTAAACCATAAAAAATTCCTATCATATGTAAATATCCATAGCATAAATTATAAGAAACGAAGAATAAAATGACTACGTCCTTTCGGTTCTCCGAACCCTGAATTCTGTTCCTCGTGTTGTTTAATTGTGTGTGTTGGGTAATTTCTTTGTATCCTGTCATGTTTCTGCTGTTAGGTTCCAATTTTGATATTACCCATTGATGCCATCTGTGCACTTGCATATGTCCAAATGTTGTATAAGTGATATCTTTTTTATTTTGTTTTCCCTCTCCCAGTACCTCCAATGAAAATTCTAAACCTCTAGTGAGTCGGAGGGACGAGGGTACAGTAAGTAACTATTGTGTACTAGAAATGTACTCATTTTAAAACCAAAGGTTAAAGCGAGTTGCAATTTTCAGGCAATATTTATACCGTAGGGTTTACTGTTTCAATTTTCAAAACCACTCTTTTATTTCGAAAATTATATATTTCCAACTGTTGCTTGGGGAAATATGGTAGATTGGCCGATAGATAAAAGTGCTAGACTAACTTCTACCATAAGCCAAACAGTTGAAGTAAAACCACTTTTCCCTAAAAACGACCTACTATAGAATGAAAGGAATAAAGCCAAAGAAAAACGAGGGGATATTTTTTATGGGGTGCGCGATATAAATTTTTTATTGCTTTTAATCATAAGTGCTGTTTTTATGTGTTATACTCTAATCCCAGAAGGGCGAAAGAGCAGACGATGATTTTCTTATCCAGCTATGCAAAGGAATTGAAATATGTTTAAATTTTTTTAGTTCTCGACTTCGGCTTGGAAAGGACGATACCATTTGCTCTTTTTCGCTGATAAGTGACAAGATTGAATCCTCTCACTTTTTGCTGTAAGTTCTTGTAAAGGTTGGGTTCAATTTAATATTGTAGAACATTTTCTCAATCAAATTTCCATCCGTTACAATTTACAGATACTCTGGTCTGTTCAGAGAAACAGTCAAATTAAAGTGTTAATACAATATGCACGAGAATCTCAATAATCGGCGATTACAATAGTTTAATTAGAAATGTTTACTAATTTTAACCTATAATGCAAAGTTTATATTTTTGTTTATTTTTCGCAGTCCAATTCGTTCACGGCCGCTTAAGATCTTAAGAACTATTACGTGCTTTAGTTCCCCAATTTCGAAATGGGTTTGTTTAGTTTCGGTTTCTTTGTGTGTGTTGAGTGTTTCAGTAAATTTGCCCACTGCTCCAGCAATCTATGAGACGTAAGCGGTTCGATTCCTATAAGTAAATTGGGTGTATTTATCTCTTCTGTGTAAGGTAGGAAGGTAGTTAAATTAGCGTCGCACTAGAGCAACACAAAGGGCTATTGGCGACGGTCCGGGATCAATTCCGAATGGAAAGATCCAACCTCATAATTTGGACCTCGGTCAGATGAGGCGGTCAACTCCTGAGCTGGCACCCCACTCTCCAAACATCCATACCACGCCAACTTGAGGTCGTTTGAGGCCACGACGGATTTAACGTGCGAACACGGCGTTCTTTGGTTGGATTGAGTTTCATTCACAATATTCCGGTTGCTAATCCGCTTCTCTTCCAATCGGGTTAACGTGGCTCAGTGAGTATGTCCACTGCGCTAGCAAGTTGCGCAGTGGACATACTCACTGAGGCGAGTTGTAGGCTTCGTAGGTTCAATTCATGTCTGGTTTAATTTCTCCTTGGTATATATTTCTCTCTTCTGTATAAGTAAAACTTTCCTTATGTGTGTATGTCTATTTCACTGTCGAAGATTTACGCTTACTAAATATGTGTTTTTTTCAACTCCTTATTTTTATTGCTCTCTACGTCAATGGTCTCAATGGTCGTTCCGCTTGATCAAAGGAAAGGTACGGCATAAATCCAAATGTTTGAAATTCGTCTTGCTTTTTAAGGTTTTCTTACTTTAGCTGTAGATGGCTAGCAAATGGTGCAGAAAACAGTTTCATGGTTCGCAATTTCCATTATTTATTGATAAAATTCTTTAGTTCTCAATCCGTTTCTGTGATCTAAATGGGCCATAAAAGTATTCCCAAAGGGATGCGTTAGAAGTAAAATATTTTAACCGGACCGTTCGCCTGAGAAAACGAGGAACGGTAGCCCATTTGGTAGAATCATGGATTAACAACTGCAATTCGAAACGAAATTTAACGAATTCGAAACTAAATCTAATCAAAGACGGTCGTGCACTTGGGGGCTGGTGCACGTTGAATCTGTCGTGTATTAAAATGTCCTCACTTGGACGTGGTATGGAATTTTGGAGAGTGAAGCTCAGGCATTGAACTCGTCATCTGACTGTGGTTCGAAATTACGAGATGCTGTTCTCGTATATCTCCCTTCGTCATTGATTCCGTACCGTCTCCAATAGCCCGTTGTGTTGCTCCCCCCAATGCGATTTAAATTCAAATATCTAACTACCTCGTCGGAGAAAACCTTTCTACGTCTTAATTTCAGTTTTTTGTTAGTTAATTCATGATATTAGGAGAGTATTTATTGAACGTATACTTATGGTGTTTGATTCTGAGATGATTTGTATGTAACTGGTTTGCTGTCAATCAATAAAAGAGGAACAGTTAAATTGCTTCAGAGTATTGCTACAATTAATTTGTATTAGAAATAAATATTTTGCTGCTGTAGCAACCTGCGAGATGTTGGATTTCTGTAATTTACTCAGGGTTATTTCTCTCTTCTGTGTCAGTAAAATTTTCCTCGTGTGTGTATGTCCATTAATTGACGCCATCTGTCTTGTATTTGGCGCAGCTTGATCAAATGTGGTCTTTCTGGCATAAAACCCAACCAATCAAATCATAATAGTAAATCTAATTGTAGAAAAATATTTAAATACTTCCGAAAGTGGATATTACCCCAAAGTCTTCAGTTATATAATGCCCTAACGTAGAAATAAAAGATTATTTCTAACACTAATAACTCTATTTACCTAAAGAATTTTAATTAAATCCGCATAATACATAGAAACACTAGTCTCGCACTATACTTTAACCAGTTCATGGAGTCACCATGGCAACGCTTAAGAACGACAAAAGAAAAAGCCTATGTTCGAAATAAGAATTCTAAATTTGAAGTATTCCGTAATTGGTATTCCGACTGAGAAATGTAATTTGTAATATTGACTCGTTGTTGCTATAAAATAAATGTTTTAATTTCGATAACCTTTGTAATAATTATTGTTGGATGCAATCGAATTGAATAACTCATCACTAATCATATAATGCATGGCTTCAATTTAAAAATGAATTCATACTTAAACTAGAATAATTCATGGAAATGGAAACAATTTTGAAAATTTTTTCCTCTGTCTGCACTAAAATAATCAAATACAAATTAAATATCGTTACAGCTGTATTATACGCCACGCTTGGTGGCAACGCTCTTGTCGTGTGTTTTGGTGAACTTTTTTAGTCCATTAGTCTATTTCCAACTATTTCTAATTATTTTCCGAAAAAACCCGTTTTTCAAAGTTTTGTAATTTTTCCCTTTAATTACTTTCCGCTAAAGCTTATTATTTTCCGTTTAAAAAAAGAATTTTTTTAGAGAATTCTTTTCTTGGCGACATAAAAAATGCACCAAGAGCATTGCCACCAAACGAGGCGTATAATACACCTGTACCTAAATATCAAAACTATTACAACAAATCCAGTAATATTAATATGGGTATGATAAGTAATTAATTTTTCTGTAGTTAAACCACACATTTTCTTCTACGTATACATACACTATTCTTTTTTTAACAATTTAAATCTTCACAATTCTATTCGCAAAGCTAAAATAACACCACCATTTAATTTTTCCATATTTTCTCAGAACGTACACCACCTTATCTATTTTAATAGCTCGTTGGAGCTAGTTTGAAGACCTTGTTCCCTAGCCCTCCGAATTTCCGAAAAATGCTTCCTCGACTGTTTTGAATCTCATTCGTGACGCTAATAGCTTCGTTTCGTCGCAAGTCAGTTTTCCCTTGTTTAGCAACTTTTACTTTATGGTGCTATGCAAATATTTCTAGCCGAGAACCTTAACATCCCGTAATTAGTCACTGGGGAAAATGAACTCTAAGTGGAAACTTCGTGAGCATTATTTATGAAGCATATATTTTTAACCTTTTAAATTTTTATGAAATTTGTATTTCGAGAAAGTTTCTGTTTGGAGAAAGAACGAGGTTGACCGTTGACAAATATGGCTCTATCACTTTTCTGTATAGATGTTATTGAAAAATTTTGGTATTGATGAAAAATATGAATTAGAACTGTAGTGGCTTTATTTAACGAGCACATTACATGGAAGTTATGCTTGGAATATTCTAGATGGAGTGTTCTAGATGGAATATTCTAGATGGAATGTTCTAGATGGAATGTTCTAGATGGATCTCACAGAAATATGTACAAACGAGTACACAGTAGCAAACGCTATTTTTCCGCATTCAGAACTGGGGAAACAATAAAGTATTTTTCGTTGCATTACAGTAGCAGTTAAAGAACGTACAATAAATCATAAGAATATCTGATCAGTTTGATAAGAAACAAAAGTTACAAATTCAAAGTTAAGAGACTGTCAGGGTACTTTTTATTAAATATTTAGGATATTTTGTATTTTCAAAGTAAAAACTGGGAAAATGACAACATTCTAAAGTAAACGTATAGAATCGAAGTTTTTGAAATGATCAACTGCATCATTTGGGCAAGTTTTTGCATATTTCCGTCTTAGTTTTGGGACGTGTTCAGTAATGATGTCTTACTTTTATTGCTAATATATCAGAATTTCTATAGTGTATTTACTTAACATGAATATTGAATATCAGTCTAAATGTATTGGGAATACAGGTTTTTAGTCTAAATGAAACAGATAAATTTAAACTTTTCTGGAATACTAGAATTACTTGGAACAATCACGCATTTCATTTCTAGAATATTGGAATTCTTCAGCAGTCTGATGACAGAAAACAATGAGAAATCTGGAAGATAAAAATCAGCGATGACAAAATGGTATGCGCTTTTTTGCCATGCACTTCATTGGAAATATTAATTAACAACCGTAAAGTAAACGAAATGCTGTTAGATATTTTTGGATAATTTTATTTTAGATATAGGTATGAAATCCACTTATGTGGATATGTATGCTATATTCATTATAAATGGATTGAAACAAGACACGAAATATGAGTAAGGACACCTTGCCATCAACAGATGTAAGCAATTAGTAAAGTTTAGCACAGATGTTATGTAGGTCTTCTATTTTTAAAACATTGCCATGCGTGAGTGTGAAAAATCTGATAAAGCGATGAAAGATGAATAAAATATGGTACTGAATTAATCACTACAATATTCTTATAAAAGACTTATCTTTTTAAACTTATGGAAGAATAATGTGCGTTATCTTAAAGTGCTTCCTTGACGTAAACAAATTGATAATACCGCTTACAACCGTGTTTTTTATCCATTGCCCCAAATCAATTTTTCAGCGAGTTTTGTGAACTTGAATGCACTGTTAGACTGCACATCCTGTTTCTTTATACTTCACTATAGACATCGAAATGATGGATGAATACTGTATTCATTAAAAAGGATTGAAATAGTACATGAATTACGAGTAACGACACTTCATCATCGATACATATAGGCAGTTAAGAAATTTTAGCGTAGGTGCTCTATGCTTGATCTGCTTGTTTATTATCAATCAAGTTGGTTGGAGGTTTATGGCGCAAGGGCCATATTTGGCCATGCTGCGCCAGAAACAAGACATACAATATCAAGTAATAGGCACACACAATGAAATTTAACTGACACAGAAGAGAGAAATACCCAGGGAGGATTGCATCTGACAGGAATCGAACCTGCGCCGCCTACAACTCGAAGGTTTCTAGCGCAGTGGGCATACCCACTAAGCCACGACGGCTCCAGCAATCAAGTTAGAGATATAATGATAACACATTTGTTCAAATTTGATGCGGCCTAAGATCTCCGACTTGATATTAAATTTCTGGTAAGTCTATTTCAGACGTGTATCCGAATACAGGACTCGAAAGTACTAAAAGCAAAATATTTTTCCCGTTTCACTTGGGAATTCTCGGATAAAACAGAGAATCTAACGAGACGGAGTATTCAAAAATGTTTTTCTTATGCACATATCCCATCTTCTCTGTATTTTCTGGAAAATCTGAAGAAAAATTTGCTCGTCTCCTGAGAGAAAGTCAAGTCTGTCTTGCATGGAAGGAACCAGTGAAATGCAAAGCATTTCTTTCACACGCAATGGAAACTCTCTAAACGCTCTTGGAGATTAATGTAGTACAAGAGAGAATGCTGAAAAGTAACGCGATTCAACATTTAGAGAGTCTATGCTCTCTCAACCTAAAGCAATGGGAAGTAGAGTGTCAGGTTTTACCAGAAAATACAGATCTGACATTTTTTTAAGTTCTAAGTTACAAAACATCGGATAGGATCTTTCCTTTCGGGAATGATACCGGACTCTCGCCAATAGCCCGTTGTATGCCCCCAGTGCGACATAAATTCGACCATTTACCTACCTAAAAATGGCGAAAGTATGTACTGTTTTTAAAACATTTAAACTTACGCATATGTCATTTGACAGTATGTATCAATTCAGATGCATAGGTCATATCAGTATGTATCAATTTAAAGGTTTTCAGTATTTACACAATCCAGTATCAGTATTTACGTATAAGTCATATCAATATGTATGAATTCAAAGGTTCGTAAATTTCATTTGTTATGAAACCTGGCTTGATAGGTTCCAAATGTTCTTAGTCAATGAGGTCTAATGTTAGTCTATTCAATATGTATCAATTGAAAGGGTTTTTATCAATTTCATTTGTTATGAAATCCAGCTTGAGTCTGCAGTATGTATTAATTCAACAGCTCACAAATTTCATTTGTTACGAAGTACAGCTTGACACGTTCCAAATGTTCCTAGTCACTGCAGTATTAGCCTCTTCAGTATGTATCAATCAGTAGTCTCACCAATTTCATTTGTTATGAAACCTAGCTTGATATCTTCCAAATGTTCCTAGTCCACTGCGGTATCAGTCTTCTAATCTATTTAGTATGTATCAATGCATAGGCTCGCAAATTTAATTTGTTATGAATTCTAGTTAGAGTCTCTTCAGTACGAATCAATTCAAAGGCTCGCAAATTTCATTTGTTATGAAATCTAGCCTGATAGGTTCCAAATGTTCGAGGTCACTGTGGTATCAGTCTTCTAATGCCAGTCTCTTCAGTACGAATCAATACATAGGCTCGCAAAATTTCATTTGTTATGAAATACAGCTTGAGTGTCTACAGTATGTATCAATTCATTGGCTCACAAATTTCATTTGTTATGAAATCTAGTTAGAGTCTCTTCAGTACGAATCAATTCATAGGCTCGCAAATTTCATTTGTTATGAAATCTAGCCTGATAGGTTCCAAATGTTCGAGGTCACTGTGGTATCAGTCTTCTAATGCCAGTCTCTTCAGTACGAATCAATACATAGGCTCGCAAAATTTCATTTGTTATGAAATACAGCTTGAGTGTCTACAGTATGTATCAATTCATTGGCTCACAAATTTCATTTGTTATGAAATCTAGTTAGAGTCTCTTCAGTACGAATCAATTCATAGGCTCGCAAATTTCATTTGTTATGAAATCTAGCCTGATAGGTTCCAAATGTTCGAGGTCACTGTGGTATCAGTCTTCTAATGCCAGTCTCTTCAGTACGAATCAATACATAGGCTCGCAAAATTTCATTTGTTATGAAATACAGCTTGAGTGTCTACAGTATGTATCAATTCATTGGCTCACAAATTTCATTTGTTATGAAATCTAGTTGGAGTCTCTTCAGTATGTATCAATTCATAGGCTCGCAAATTTCATTTGTTATGAAATCTAGCCTGATAGGTTCCAAATATTCCTAGTCACTGTGGTATCAGTTTTCTTATGCCAATCTCTTCAGAATTACCTTAAAATCTAGTTTAACGCCGTTTGGCAGGATTCGCTTCGTAAGATCTCAGAAGGGTGTCAAGTGGGCAACTTGGATAGATTAGCTATCGAAACGCCGACTAGTGGTTTTTATGAGGACAGTATGTATGTATTTTAATTAACGTCACACTAAATACAACGGGCTATTGGCGACGGTTCGAAATCAAATTCGAAGGGAAAGATCGAGGACAACACCGTAATTTTAAACCACGGTCAGATGACGAGGTCTATACCTGAGCTGGAATCCCACTCTCCAAGCATCCATACAACTCCAAGTAAGGCCATGACAGGTCTTTGGCTGGATTCGAATTCGCAACCCTCGGGTCTCTAATCCGTTACTCTTCCAACCGGGCTACAGCGGCCCCTTTATGACTCTGGGTAATCGCTTTAACGAATCAATAATTTGTCCCACATCAGAATTCAAGCTTTTCCCCAGAACCCTATGAGAGATCTTCAAACCGAGTGACCGAAATAGCATGAAGGTGCACACACATACTCTGTCTATTTTATTATAAGATCGATGCAAAATATACGAACAGGAAACACGTTCCTCCACACAAACACTACCGCCACCTACTGTTCGCTTGACAGAAAATCTCATATTATCACATTGTGTGAGAACGCTTAGAATGCATTTCAACCCCTACTGTTTTTAATAATACCAGGTCATAACTGAACAGAAAAATGTTTTAATGTCTTCTTTAAACAGAAATAGTCCCATGAGAGAAACGTTTCCATATAAAAGAAATTGTTTACAAGCTCCATTTCACCGAGGATTTTTGAAAGACGGTTTTACCCCCGAACTTCCGACGCCATTTTGCGGTTATTCATCTTTCAAGTCGCCTGTTTAAAAAGGAATTTCCTGGCCGTGTGAAAGGATATTGCAAAACCCAGTTGGAAGTCAATCTCATTAAAGATAATGGGGCGGCTCCTCTAAGAATGCAGACAAGAATTATTTGAGAGGAGCAGAGGACTTTTTCTTCTCTAGGTGGATCTCTCTAATTAAAATGGTTCCCCTGAGAACGGAGGTACATCGAAACAGAACGAAAGTAATGCTGTTATGTAATGCTGTTATGTAATGCTGCATGGAATGTTTTCATCCAATCATTCGAGGTAGGAAAAGATTTCAGGTTGACCAACTTTGTTGCAAAGAGGATACTGAGATTGAATTTAATTTTGAATTGTTAATTTTGTTTTCCGCTTTCATGAACAAAAAGGCGTAAAAATAGCAGAGATGTTCCAAAGAGAAAAATTGCACTGAAAGAATGTTTAAAAATTAATTTGGGATAGGGGAATTTAGAATTACGGAAAAAAGTGCTCTTTTTGATTTTAGAATTTGTTTCAGTTATGAATTGATAAAAATCGGGTTCACGAATTGTTTACTGAAAAAAATTATCCATGAAATTGCAAAAGATATTCAACATATGAAAAGATTTTATGTTGATAAACCTCTTCGTTATGTCCAGAGGATTCTGCGGTTAGCTTTGATTTTAAATTCTTAATATAATTTTCCGTTTAAGTAAAAAAAATGGCGTAAAAACAGCAGTGATGTTACAAAGAGAAACATTGTCTGGAAAAATGTTTAAAAATAAATTTGGGATCGGGACATTTAGAATTACAGAAGAAAGTGTTATTTTGAATTTTAGAATTTATTTCAGTTACGAATTGATAAAAATCAGGTTCACGAATTGTTTACTGGAAAAAAATATTCATGAAATTACAAAAGATATCATTCGACATATGAAAACATTTTATATTGATAAACCTCTTCGTTATGTCCAGAGAATACTGAGGTTAGCTCTGATTTTAAATTCTTAATAACCACTTGGAGGGTTAATAGAGGACATTTAGAAGAAGAGACCAATAAACACAAGAAGGCATCAAGGAGAGAAAACAATCTGAAACTACTTTGATTGTCATTGCTATGTGATAATCGTCCCCAAACGGGAAGAATTTCGCGATATTATTGCGAAATCTCATAGAGGCCAGTCTGGTCACAAACGTCTTTGTAGGTATATGGTACTATATTTCGGATTCTATGCCCCTATGCCCCCAGCTAGGCCAAAATAATTAAATACGCAATAAGTGTGGAACAAATAAATGAAAGTCATAAAATAGCAGGGTATTCAATTCATTGGTAAGGATGTGATAGGCTGGCAAACATCACGATGACGGCACAGGCCCCTTCCGTCTTTCCAATGTTAAGAAACACGAAACTGTTTTTTTTGTCTATGTCCTCCAATTAGTTTTGAGGAGATATCGCTTTCTTCATATGAACAATTTTGCTAATTACAAGATATCTCGTCTTCAAGATATTACCAATTTTTTAACGATGACGCTATAAAGATCTGGTCAGTTTTCTTCTAATGACGAGATATCTCGTCCACCAAGATCAGATCAATTTTGCTAGTGACGAGATATCTCATCAAGGCATCAAACCACCAGGAGGGTTAACTGAGAAAACCTTTTTCCAAACTGTTAGTGCCTCTATTGTGATCTAACTTCATAGATGTACAAGCAAAGTGTATATCCACTTTCTAAACATGATTTGAAACTGTCTAATTGGAAGCATGTCTCTGCGACTAACTGTTAAAAAGATAATCAAGAAACATCCACTCTTAAATCCCATGTTGAGAGAACCGAACTCCCCTTCCATTTCATTAGAATTCTAATTGAGGTATCGCATTCTGTTCAAATCGTGAGGTTAATTTAACTTTAATTGAAGTGGGAATTAAAGCGAACAGCGGACCTAGTACGAATGTTTCAACTCTGTACTCCGTTGATTAATAGAACAAATTAAGTGGAGTAGTCGCTAAGCCAATTAATTAACATACGTTGAAAGGAGTAAACATAAAGCGTTTGTTCTAAAGAATGTTAGGGAACAATGTCCTTATAAGCATGGAATTGTCTTTGTTTAGAATTGCAGAAATTTTCTACATTAGTATTATATTAATTTGTGGTAGGTATTTAATTAACGTCGCACTGGAGCAACACAACGGGCTATAGGCGATGGTCCTGGAACAACCCCCTAAGGGAAAGATCCGAGAACAACACCACGTAATTTTAAACCACGGTCAGATGACGATCACATCTGAGCTGGCACACCACTCTCCAAACTTCCACACCACGCCAACGTTAGGATATTTGAGGCCATGGCAGGTTTAACGTGCATCAGCCACCTTTGTATACGACGGTCTTTGGTTGGATTCGAACTCACAACCCTCCGGTTGCTAGTCCGTTACTCTTCCAACCGGGCTACCCGCGGTCCATTAATTTGTGGAATTGATTAGATTCATCTTGTTAAAAGCGTAATTACTTTTGAATAGCTTTCAAGATATTTATTAGAATGCATGTATCAAATATAATCATTGCTGTGACCGTTATAATAGGGGTTTTACTAAAAGTAGTTACGCTTTATTTCATACAGTAATCTTTCCAGTTAGAAACTCAAATTAATAATGAAGTTTTAATAGTTAGGGTTGACTTTTAGTAATGTCAACCCTCTGAGCTTCACGGCTCAGGTGTGACCTCGTCAACTGACCGTGGTTCAAAATTACTGGGTATTGTCCTCGATCTTTCCCTTCGGGTTTGATCCCGGACCTTCGCCCGTTTTGTTGCTCCAGTGCCACGTTAATTAAAATACCTACCTACATCTGAACTTCACGAGATTTTTCTAATAGTGCAGTATTAATTTTACCATTTAATGACTAATTTTCATCACCTATTGGTTGAGAGAATCCTAGGATTTCCAATTAGAAGATAGATAACAGGTTGCTGAACTGATACATAAGCCTCTCAGAGGGGGCTGAAAAGAAAAAAAATTGGTACTTTTTATCGAGGATAGAAACCGTAGTTTTGACGTGAATACTCGGGCTTGATGTTGGATTGTGGAATGAATGAAGCAGACAGAAAGTTTGAACGATTGTTTTTGTGTGTATTTCCAACAATTAATTTACAGTTTGAACGATTAAAATGCAGTTTCATGGAAATATATGAAGGATAGCTTAATTGATTAAAGGCTTGCAATTGTAGCGTAGTTCGGCTTTCGAATGACAACAATCATACAGGCCTCACTTCACGCAATGCAACACCGTAGAATTTCAACATACAGCAAACTCCCTCCCCGAGATCATTGCACCTGCTCACTCGGTACGAAGGTCATGTCAGGTACGGACATCCTTTGTCTACACGACGCTATACTTATCTTCTCAATGTTTCTTATACACTGCTGGCCACCGTAAATGCAACACCCTGAAGGAAGCATGCAAATAATATGAAATTTACAACATGCATTAGCGGAGGTGAGATATGCAAATGATTAGAATTTCAGCGCAGACGCACATCACGCGCGCCTGTGGCGCCACTTCAAAGCGCTATTTAAGGCTTGGAGATTTCGACGATTTCAAGTACGGCAATTGTGTTTTTCTTGTGGTTTTTTCAAAAAAACGATCAATTATGCCTCGTAGAAAACAGCGATCATCTTTTGATCAAGTATCCGAGTTCGACAGAGGAAGGATAGTGGCCTACCGAGATTGTGGATTATCTTTCAGGGAAATCGGTAGTCGTGTTGGACGAAACCAAACAACTGTAATGCGGATATGTGATCGTTGGATGCAGGAGGGTACGACGGACCGACGTGTTCGATCGCATCCACCTCAGTGCACCACTTCACGTGATGACAGGCATATTGTGCGTATGGCAGTGACGGATCGCTCAGCCACATCACGAACCATAGCACAGCACATTCAGTCTGTACCGCATCATCCAGTGTCTGCGCGTACCATTCGACGCCGTTTACAGCAGAGTGGTCTGTCCGCAAGACGTCCATTGCTTCGTCTACCCTTGACGCAGAACCACAGACGTTTCCGCCGCCAATGGTGCGATGAAAGAAGGATGTGGACGGCAGAATGGAATGAAATTGTCTTTACTGACGAGTCACGCTTCTGTCTGCAACACCACGATGGTCAGATTCGAGTCTGGAGACACCGTGGAGAGAGGATGCTGAACAGCTGCGTTATGCACCGCCACACTGGTCCTGCACCGGGTATTATGGTATGGGGCGGTATTGGATATCACTCTCGCACTCCTCTAGTACGCATTGCCGGTACTTTAAACAGCCAGCGCTACATCTCCGAGGTGTTGGAGCCAGTTGTCCTTCCTTACCTTCAGGGCTTGCCCACAGCCATATTTCAAGAGGATAATGCGCGACCACACGTGGCACGCATTGTCCAAGGGTTCTTCGTCAATCGCCAGATTGAATTGCTTCCCTGGCCAGCTCGCTCTCCGGATCTTTCGCCGATAGAAAACATGTGGTCCATGGTTGCTCAACGATTGACCCAGAATACATCCCCAGCTGCCACACCAGATCAACTTTGGCAACGTGTGGAAGCTGCTTGGTCTGCTGTACCCCAAGAACACATCCAAAGTCTCTTTGAATCAATGCCGAGGCGTGTGGCAGCGGTGATCTCCAACAATGGCGGCTACTCTGGCTACTGATTTTGGCAGGAACCACACTTCACAGAAGTCTATAAATTTAATCATTTGATACTTGGTCAACATGTTATCTACAAAATAAATTTTGTTGTGATATCTCTTGTCTTTCTTGGTGTTGCAATTTGGGTGGCCAGCAGTGTAGTTCTGAAATCATAAGACAAAACAGTTGTAACGCTTTTTTGTAACGTTGAACTTTCCATGCATGCCCTCCAGTACTGTACAGATTTTAAAGACGCATTCACATCAAAACTGAAACTTTAGCTGCTGCATAAGTAGCTGTTGCATAAGAGCATGCATGTTGCATAAGAGCATGCATGTTGCATAAGAGCATGCATGTTGCATAAGAGCATGCATGTTGCATAAGAGCATGCATGCTGCATGTTGAGCTGCTGCATAAGTAGACTTCTCAGACACACAGGAGGTTCATTTCATATATAATGGGGCCGCGGTAGCCCGGTTGGAAGAGTAACGCAACGGGTTGCGAGTTCGAATCCAACCAAAGACCGTCCTGTACAAAGAGGGCTGGTGAACGTTAAATCTGTCGTAGTCTCACATGTCTTCACGTTGGCGTGGTGTGGAAGTTTGGAGGGTGGGGTGCCAGCTCAGATGTGACCTCGTTATCTGAATATGGTTAAAAATTACGTGGTGTCACCCTCGGATCTTTCCCTTCGGTGTGATCCCGGACCGTCGGCGATAGCCCGTTGTGTTGCACCAGTGTGATGTTAATTAAAATACCTACTGACCTTTCATGTAAAATGAGCAAATCACCTGTCTGATAAATCACCTATTTTAATGGGTTCACCTGTTTTTAAATTAGTCTCATAGTAATGAACAACTGTAAGTTATTCGGTTTGAGTTAGTCAATAGTAGGTTTAGACTTCAAGTGAATGTCATTCAAATTGAGTCTCAGCTTCGACAAAGGTTTAATGAAATGCCAGCAGCTATAATAGGAATAGTATAACCATAATTTCCAATTGTACATCACGAATCCTTGTTTCATATTTATCACAAGTGAAAAAAGTAAAGATTTTAAGAATTCGGCAATACCCTAGGGCGAAATTTCAACTTCAGCAATGCTACAGAATTGAGCAAGAGATCTTATCAGGTTGAAAGTGAATTTGAAAAGATAATCAAGTAAAAGTTGTTGCAATGCCCAAGATATATACATAAGTTTAAATATTTAAACTTTTAGAAAAATAAGTGTGATGTTCCACATCTATAATTTACTTTTTAAGTTAAAAATAATATGGTACTTCATCGTTGCTTTGAGGTTTCATTGGGTTCAATTTCACTAGCATTTGAAACGTGCATAGAATGGGAAGCAAATGTTATGATTTTGTGTTTAGACCCAAGAATCATCGGCAATTGGCGATATCAACTATTGCCAACAATGGCGATATGGCGAATGGAAATATGGTAACCTGACGTAGTCCTATTCAAATAGTTGTTTAGTGACGAAATTTTCAGTCGCCAATTTGACAATTAGCCGGAACTGTATTCTTGAGTGTTATCTATTTTTTACTGTAGTTTTGAACTCGGAAAGATAATCCTGATTTTTCACAAGTGAGACATCAAATTATATTGCTCTAAAATATCGTTTTCGTCAGTTTCTCCATTTGATTTTGTATGCCTAATTAGAGTAGTAAAAGCCATTTTGTAATTTTCCTCTGCTACTTTAACGGTGAAGAAATTAAAAGCGATTTCTCCAAACTTCAATAATACTTCTATCACACTTAGAACTGTAGTTGGTAAGAATTTCGACGGTGCCTTTAAATTGTTTAAGCCCGTAGAAGAGTTTTAATTCTGTCAAAATTGACAATTTTTAATTTTTTGCAACAAATTTTTCGATTAAATATATTTTAAATTGCTATTTCCAAATATATAAATGTTTCACAAACTACAAAAGTATAAAATACTTTTGCCTACGTAAAGTAGTTTTTGAGAAACGTATTTTCAAACAATCAAGGATCCTTAAAATGCCTTAAACTTTCAAAATATTTAATTTTGAACAAGAATATTTTGGATATCGTTATTTATGCATAAACTAAACTCCTGTACCAAATTCCATAACAATCCTCCACCATACGGCCACAGTTTTTTAAAATTTTTGCTCATTTCACGTGGAATGGCTTAGGAGTGAGTTTAGGATTTTATGAAATTATTTTTAAAAATAACTTAATTGTCCGTACTGTACTAAGCTTGATATTCATTTGTAGAAAAACGCAGTAATATGTATACTATAAATAAATTGTCTTGCGAGTTAAAGATCAAGAAACTAAACGATAAAATACAGTTGGATATCTTTAATTTTTTCAATTATTGAATATGAAATAGATGAATAAAATGATGGAAATCTGACGTTTTAGATTTATATAGAACACAAAGTATTTTCAAGCATTCAGCGTTTCAAATATCCCAATTGCAGACATCTAAGTCCAAACTGTGTTTCATAAAAAATATCACATAAGTGATTCTATAAAAGAGCCCATATTTATCCTTATTTTAAAAATATAATAATCAAATAAACTTACAGATATAATATTACTTAGCTTAACTTTCTATGTAACACAAAATATTAAACATATAATTATTTAATAACTTAAAACTATTAGACTAAAATTTTGTGATTTGGGAAAAATCAAGTCAAATATAGAAAAAATTAGCATATAAAATAAATGAGAAATAGAATATAAATTCTACGTTCAATCCTTTTCAAAAACCCATTAGAAAATATTCATATTTACTTTTACTAGTACGTATTTAAAAAGACAATTCAGAACTTTTATAACACAAAGTATAGATTCTATATATCTTTTTCAATACTATCTGTGAATAAAACAGAAAGAAAAACACTTGTAATGCTGCCTTATTGCAGTTTATATGCTGTCTATTCCTAAGTGCTCACTTCGTACTTTTAGGGTCGGAAAAAATGAATGTTAAAACCGCGTTTTTTGCGTTTGCTTTCAGCTTTCGATGGTAGAAAATACTGGTTGGAATTTTTCTCTTTCAAGTAAGCAGCTTGTTTATCTTTGTATTCTGTTCCAAATGGTGTTTACTTCGGATGGAGAACACTTTAGTGAATGACTTGTGTGTTTCTTTTTCTTTTGGAGAATAAAAAGAAACTTCGCCAAGAAGCTGAGGAATGAAATATGGTTGAGCAAAAGTAAACAAATGGAGATGGTTGAATTCATTTTGAAGAACAAAACCTTTTTAACGTGGTTTATAAAATGGTAGAGTTTTTCAAAACACTCGTCGCCATTGATTAAAAAGGAACAGACCTTTTCATGTTGGACTTTTTACGCTTTTTTGTATTTTTAAAAATATTGCATTCTCTAATATCTACTGTTTTATGTAGATAAAACATTATGTATGTGTTATAAAACTCGCAACGATTTCAAATAGTGCATAAGCACTATTTGAAATCGTTGCGAGTTTTATTTTGTGTAAAAAGACGGGATTGGCAAAAGATGTTTATTGTGCGGTTCTGATAAGAAGGCTGATGATCTTTGTCGAGTCCACTTCTAAAAAGGTAGCAAACTTTCTAGGAGAAAGGGCTGCTAGGTGAAAGGGACAAAAGCATGACGATCACTGCTATCGTTTCCGGCAACGAACGGGGCCGCGGCAGCCTTGTTGGAAGAGTAACGGACTAGCAACCGGAGGGTTGCGAGTTCGAATACAATCAAAGACAATCGTGTATAAAGAGGGTGGTGCACGTTAAATCTGTCGTTTCCTCAAATATCCTCACGTTGGCGTGGTGGGGAAGTTTGGAGAGTGAAGTGTCAGCTCAGGTGGGTACTCGTCATCTGACCGTGGTTCAAAATTACGTGGTGCTATTCTCGGATCTTTCCCTTCGGGGGTTGATCCCTGACCGACGCCATTAGCCCGTTGTCAAGTCAATTAAAATACCCGTTATTTAAATAATAATAAGTCCGTTAATTAAAATACCTACCTACCGGCAACGAACGAGAATGGAGCAGTTTTTCAAAACTTGTCGCTATTGATTAAAAAAAATAAATTTTGGCCCTTTTATGATTTTTTACGCTTTTTTATTTTTAAAAATATTCCATTCTCTAATATTTGCTGTTTTCTGTATAAGTACTATTACCTAAAATAGTTGCAAGTGATGTTTTCTTTAGTGTAAAAAGACAGGATTGGCGAAAGATATTTACAATGCTGCTCTGATTGGCGACGTTTGGTGTTGAATCTAATTGGCGTTGACCGATTAACTATGATATTACAATTCAGAATTTATTCTTTGGAATTTCTGTTGTCGACGAACTGAAATCGTATTCGAAAAACAAGCCAAGTGACGTCACGTTCAGAATACCATGGACCTTCTAATGAAATAGACGAAGCATGTGGGGGAGTTGCTGTCATAAGATCTCTGAAGGTTAAATACCGCGGACTTACCAATCGACTTAACCGATTGGCTGTCGAATCGCAGACTAGTGTTTTTGATCACGGTGGATAATCACTTTAACCAATCAATAATTTAGGATTCATGCCTTTACCCACAACCACGTGAAATATCTCCAAATCAAGCAACTGGAAGAAACAACCATCGACCTTAAAATGAAATAGGCGGAGCATGTACCCGCAGCTTCATGTTATTTCTTCCAGTTGCTTTGTTTGAAGATCTGTCACGTGGTTGTGGGTAAAAGTATGAATACTAAGTTATTGATTGATTAAAGTGATTATTCACCGTGATCAAAAACACTAGTCTGCGCTTCCATAGTCAATCGGCTAAGTTGATTCGTGATTTACCCTCCAGAGATATTACGATGGTGATTAGAAGGTCGATGGAAACAACATGAAGCTGCGGGCACATGCTCCGTCTATTTCCTTATAAGGTCGATGAAGAATACGTAAAGGAAACAACGTTCCACCAAAAAACACTACCGCCACCTATCTTTAGCTTGACAAGAAAAGGCATCACACACACGGCCTAAGAGCTCCACTGCATTATCACCGAAAGTTGATTGGATTGTTCAGCTAGAAATATGAAAGGATGGTTTTAAAAATGTCCATAAATTTTTTAGAGTAGAATCGTGTTTGACTGTTACTGGCGGAAAAAAGGCGTTAACTGTTTTATAGAGCCTTCTACTTTCGCATGAGAATTCACCCCATTTCAGTTTTTAAGAACAGGAGAGAAAAAGATTCCCATAAAACAGGTACTTTTAAATCTGGTTTTACGATCCTTGTGTTGAGGATTTTATAGCACGAATTTAGTTTCCAAGCTACATTTCGTTCTCACCTCTGCTGCTGTTAAAAAACAATATTTTTCGACATATGGCAGGCTCCAATTTCCAATTCTTTTAAAACGTTTGACAAAGTGATGCCATTTGCTGTTCAGTGATTCGGTGACCAACATATATTGTTTAGACTTAATAATCACATATACAACAGGTCAGAGAAGTATTCATCCATCTCACGTTTTGTACTATTTTCACGAATTTTATAAGGATTTAGTTGAAATTATGATTTAAAAATTTTCCACATGAAAGCTCTATCTTTCTATTTTAGCCTGTAGCATCAAAATAATCAAATAATTATTAAAAGTTTTTCAAAAAATATTTGAAATGTAGTAACCCATGAAATCATAAAAGTATTCAGACACCTTCCGCAAAAAGGATGTCAGGATGGACAAACCACCGTGCCATTCCCCGTGATACACCAGGGTAACGCAAAGTGGTTCACAAGTCCACCCTTAAAGTGCCTGCTCCAAAGTGATGTTCACTTGATAGGAATTAAGAAAAAAATATGCATCTTATTTTTACGAGCATTAACGACATACGATTCCTAAACTTTTGTTTGAAATAATACAAAATATACACAAGATTTTAATAATGAATAAGTTTACCTCGTATTGAATAGAGAGTATTTAAAAAGTTGAAAAAAAAAGCCGTTTCATTATCGTATGACTTGGTTTTTTGCTCTACTATTAATGATGCTACACGATCGTAAGAGGTACAAATTTTAGTTGATTATCACAAAATGTTTTCGAAACGTCTTTGCTTAACCCTCTAGATATGGGGACCGGCCCAACCGGTCCCCATATCTAGAGGGTAACTAAACTACCTCTATGTTTAGGAACGACGAAAATTTCGAGTCCCCTCGTTACGAAAGGCTCGGATTCTTTCAGACCTCAAACTCCTGAAGAATCACCGAAATCCATTACAATTTCCATCCCCTATTTTCTGTGCTACAAAGAGACCCGTGCGCGCGTGAATAGCCTTATCTCCCCGTTGACAAAGATGTCAGTGTTATCGCCGGGGAGCCTCGGAAATTGTTTATCCACGCATCTAGTCTGTGAGAGGTTGAGTAAATCAAAAGAGGTACACTTAAAATTTCACCACCGCCCTTTCAGTTTACCCGAGAAGAATCTGTCCCTTCTAGGCATACCCATGACCCGACCCTAGAAACCGGCACATTAGGTGATAATGGGACGACACATATTCCCTCTCCTCCTGGGGGAAAGCATTTTAAAGGCCGTTTCGGCCGGTTTCAGTAAGTTGCCTGTAAAACCGTTGGGCCGGCTGCCGTAACCAAAGAAGGAAACAATATTCTGCCCCGTCGTATGCAGAGGGTTAAATGAATTTTAATTTTTCAACGTCATTAACCATTAATGTTATTTTTTATCATTAAAAGCCACAGTGGGTGAGAGGTTAACAAACTTCTTATGGGCTTGCGGATTACCCTGTTTTTCGGAAACGATCATCTCAAGACGCCTCTATGTTTAGGAAACGAACCTTCCCTAAGATTAGTGGATTAAGTTCGAATAGATGTTCTTTGGCCTTACTTGGCAAACTAATTGGTTGGTTTAAGGGTTTTGTGGCGCAAGGGCCATATTTGACCATGCTGCGCCAGACACAAGACATACAACATCCAGTAATAGACACACACAGTGAAAGTTTTACTGACATAGAAGAAATACACCCAGGGAGGAATGCATCAGACAGGAATCGAACCTGCGCCGCCTACAACTCGAAGGTTGCTAGCGCAGTGAACATACCCACTGAGTCGCGACGGCCCCGCAAACTAATCGGATTGGATTGGAGCCAAAATGTGGTAATTAATCTGAGGAAGAGATGGTTGGCACTTTCCTACGTGTAACTACGTCCATTCAAGCTGATAGATCAAAATGAGAGGGTAAATAAGTAGTTGAATTAACGTCTCACTGAAGCAATACAACGGGACGGTCCGGGATCAATCCCGAAGGGAAGGATCAAGGACAACACCTCGTCATTTTGAACCACGGTCAGATGACGAGGTCAGTACATGGGCTGGCACCTCATTAACCAAACTTTCACACCACGCCAATGTGAGGACATTTGATGCCACGGCAGATTTAACGTGCACCAGCCCCACGCACACGACTGTCTTTGGTTGGATCGAGTCTTGAACACCCAAACCTGCGTTTTATAATCTCCGACTCTACCAACTGGGATACCGTGGCCCCGCTTTTTTATCGGATGTTGGCACTTAGAAGATGATCAAGATTGATTATAAGTTCTTCCCTTGAAATAGTACGTGTGAAAGGGCATTTATCTTCCTTAAAGTGGTATAGGAGCTTCTGCGGATGGATAACGGTTACTCTTCTTTAAGAAAACATGTCAGGGGAGATATTTTCGCTCAACTTAAAGAGCTTATATATAGGAGGTATTTGAAACCAGCCTAAATGGATAAAGGGGGCAGAATAAAAACAAAAATTTCTGTGGAACGATATAGTATAAAAATGGTATTGAGAATTCAAACCGCTGAAAACAATCCGGTTTTTAGGTCGTTCATGCTATATAAATATAATATAAAAATTGCATCGCAAAATACAAAATCTTGTAATAAAAAAATCGTAAGTGGATAGCCAGGGGGAAATGCTAGGAAAGTATTTCTATAGAACATGTGTTGAAATAATATTCTGAGTTTGGAACTTCTGTAAAAATGAGCTTTTAAATTATATATATAGTAAAATACATAAATCGTATATAATGCCAAAGGTTAATCACGATACGTTAAAATGCGAAAAAAATCGACAAGTACTCCTTTGATTGACGCGAAATGTGGCAGGAAAGTACCAAATATGTTTATGCATGAAACAAAACAAAAAATTACATACAAAGATGAAAACAATATTGAATTTTTATAAATTATAAGTTGAAGTCATATTGGAGTCATTAACAAAATGATGTTTAAATCCAAAACAAACAAAACCGACATTAATAGGTATGTGACCACCCCTCATCCTCATACAAAGTTTACAGCATGTCACCATGTTTTCCATGAGGTGATCAACCACACCAGAGTCAAGTAATCGCCATTCTTCCTGTAGAGTAGTTTGCAACTCTGAGAGTGACTGGGGGTGGGAAACGTGCAGACACAGCACGGCCGAGGGCATCCCAAAGATTTTCAATGGGATTAAAGTCGGGCGAGTACGCCGGCCAATCCATATGCGCAATCCTCTCACTCTCCAGGTAGTCGTCGACGATGTTGGCTCGATGGGGACGCACATTATCATCCATTAAAATGAAAGCAGGACCAACTGCTGCAGCGTACAATCTCACAGTGGGTTCTAGGACTTCATACCGATACCGGACAGCCGTCACAGAACTCCGTTTATAGATATGCAGGTCGGTGCGATATCTCAGCCAAATCCCTGCCCACACCATGATGCTTCCACCTCGGAATGCGTGATGCTCGATGATATTCTGGGGCCGATTGCGTGTGCCTTGTTCTCTCCAGACCCTTACACGCTTGTCATCTGGCTCCAGGGCAAATCTCGACTCATCCATGAACATAACGTTGGTCCAATCAGACAGTCCAAATCACATGTCGCCGACACCACTTTAATCGTGCCCCTCTGGATTGGATGGATAGAGGAACACAAACTCGTGGTACCCGGGCATACAGTCCATTCATGTGTAGCCTTCGGCGAACAGTAGTGGCAGATATCGTCTTATCAATGGACGCTGCAACCATAGATGTCACAAGTGTGGAGGTCGCTCTTCGATTCCGCTTGGTAAAACAGTTATATATCGATCTTCCGCGGGGGTCGTAACCCTCGGGCGACCGGACACAGGTCTTCGGACAACTGTTTGGCTTGTTTCCATAATCGTGAAATGACGGAATGATGAACGCCGAAGAAAAGAGCAACATCTGTGATTGACTGTCCTGCTTCAAGGCGTCCCATAGAACGCCATCTCTCACTATCTGCCATTCGTCTTCTGGAAGCCATCGAAACACGTCTGTCTTGAAAACTAATCGTACGAAAGTTCTAAAATCTTTTTATCGGCACTTACATGAAAGTCCTCCAACCCTTCACAATGCTGGCTTCTTATACGACTGCCTTTTTTGCATATTTCTTGACATGAAACCGTGATTGGCTGTTACAGAACATATTTGCATACTTCCATCTACCTGTGCAGCGAAATGCAGCCTCTCAAATTCAGATTGGCTTCCGGAAATTAACATTTTCCTCTCCGTGCTTAACTTTTGGCAGTGAGTGTACATCGTCGATTTACGAGTGAAGTGAGTGATTACTAAGTCAAAAAACATAGTTCTGAGAAAATGAGGGGAAGAAGTTCTACTCAACTATTCTAAACACACTAAGTGTGTTTCTCAAGAGGGTTGAGTTTTATGGCTCAAGGGCCGGATTTCACTATGCTGCGCCAGACAATATCAAGCAATGGACACACACAGACAAGGAAAGTCTTACTGACACAGAAAAGAGAAATGCACCTAGGGAGGAATCGAACCTGTGCGGCCTACAACTACGCAGATTGCTAGCGCAATGGCATAGCCACTAAGCCACGACTCTCCAAACATCTACACCATGCCAACGTGAGGACATTTGAGGCTACGACAGGTTTAAAGTGCACGAGCCCCCAAGTCTTCGGGTGGATCGAGTTTCAAATTCGCAACCCTCCGGTTGCTAATCTTTTACCTTACCTACCAGGCTACCGCGGTCCTAAATGTTCCAAATAATTCTTTTGGGTCTCTAACGCTGCTTGTGTGAAAAACACTTCGACTGGAGCGAGTTCATACGGTGTCTTCCAGGAAAGCCAAAACGATATAAATCGAGAATTCCCCCCCCCCCAATAGCCAGTCACTTCACTAAAATATTTAATTTTGAGCGGTCGCGGTAGGCCGGTTGGAAGAGTATCGGATTAGCAACGGGAGGGTTTAAATTTCGAAACCCGATCTAACCATACACCGTTGTGTATGTGGTGGCTGGTGCACGTTAAATCTGTTGTGATCTCAAATATCCTCACGATGGCGTGGTGGGGAAGTTTGGAGAGTGGGGCGCCAGCTCGGGTGTCGAGCTTGTCATCTGACCGTGGTTCAAATTACGATGTGGTCCTCGGATATTTCCCTTCGGGATTGATTCTTGACCATCGCCAATAGCCCGTTGTATTGCTCCAGTGAGACGTTAGTTCAAACACACCTACCCCCATTTAATTTTGAAAAACCTAACATTTATCTGAAGGGACAACCAAATGCTTTTTCACTGTCGGAGTCGATGTTTCGGTCCACCCTAGTTTACATAGTTTAATTCACTCAAACTCTATACAATTTTATTAATTCTATTCTAGTAAGATTATATAATAAAAAGGAATAACTATACACTGAATAAAAGAAATAACTAAACCAGATCTCAGGAGTGGGATCTTAACTTTTAAAAAAGATCGATTCGCAAGTATTTTAATTTAAACAAGATCGGTAGGTATTTTAATTAACGTCGTACTGATGCAACACACCGGGCTATTGGCGACGATCCGGGATCAAACCCGAAAGGAAAGATCCGAGGACAACACCACGTAATTCTGAATCATGGTCAGATGATAAGGCAACACCTGAGCTGCTCTCTACTATTCAAACTTCCACACCAAGCCAACATGAGGACATCAGAGGCCACTGCAGATTTAAGTGCACCAGTCCCCTTTGTACACGACGGTCTTTGGATGGATTCGAACTCGCAATCCTCCGGTTTCTAATCCGTTGCTCTTCAAACCAGGCTACCTATTATGTTGTTCCAGTGTGACGTTAATTAAAATACCTACCTACCTGCCAACTCATCTATTCATGAGGACAAGTGAATAAGATACGAAATTTGCGAGAACTATGAAGATTATCACGAACTATCATGATTTGAAAAGTAAAATTGCAGTCATCACCACGTTATCCGATTACAGCAGTTTGTCGTTCTCTAATTGAGATCGACACTGTAAATGAAGATATCGGGTTGTCAGAGCTTGCGTCAACTGCCATAGCTACTGCAAATTAAGATGCTGCCACTGCGAGTACTAATGAATATAAATTCGGCTATAAACATCCCATCTTCCGGCAAGTGATTCGTCAACATTCCAGACGGACCGTTGCTGTAATGGGGATGATCTTGTCTGG
This sequence comes from Meta bourneti, assembly GCA_933210815.1. Lineage (NCBI taxonomy): Eukaryota > Metazoa > Arthropoda > Arachnida > Araneae > Tetragnathidae > Meta > Meta bourneti. The sequence goes on from OW119928.1 coordinate 20,867,855, forward strand.
GTCGTCATCTCGTACAGCATTATAGACCCATAATTGAGTTTCCGGAGTCACTCAGCTGATAAGATATGGATCCATTCGATCCAGCGACCGAATGTTATTGCTCTGCGTAGAGCACATGTGGTTGAGGAATTTAGTTATTTATATATAGGAATCCAACAGGAACCTAACGGGAAAAGTTCGTTAATGCTTCACTATGGCGCATTCATTACTACTACTACAATCATGAATTATAAATATTTGAGGTGTGATTAAAAAGTATCCGGATTTGGATTGAAAAAATACCGAAAAGAATCGGGTAAGTTGTATTGGGGAGCAAGATGGACGAGATATCTAAAAGTCAATTGTTATTGCTCTGGTAGAGCACATGTGGTTGAGGAATTCAGTTATTTATAGATAGGAATCCAACAGGAACATAACGGGAAAAGTTCGTTAATGCTTCACTATGGCGCATTCATTACTACTACTACAATCATGAATTATAAATATTCGAGGTGTGGTTAAAACGGATTGGATTGAAAAAATACCGAAAAGAATCGGGTAAGTTGCATTGGGGAGCAAGATGGACGAGATATCTAAAAGTCAATTGTTATTGCTCTGGTAGAGCACATGTGGTTGAGGAATTCAGTTATTTATATATAGGAATCCAACAGGAACATAACGGGAAAAGTTCGTTAATGCTTCACTATGGCGCATTCATTACTACTACTACAATCATGAATTATAAATATTCGAGGTGTGGTTAAAACGGATTGGATTGAAAAAATACCGAAAAGAATCGGGTAAGTTGCATTGGGGAGCAAGATGGACGAGATATCTAAAAGTCAATTGTTATTGCTCTGGTAGAGCACATGTGGTTGAGGAATTCAGTTATTTATAGATAGGAATCCAACAGGAACATAACGGGAAAAGTTCGTTAATGCTTCACTATGGCGCATTCATTACTACTACTACAATCATGAATTATAAATATTCGAGGTGTGGTTAAAACGGATTGGATTGAAAAAATACCGAAAAGAATCGGGTAAGTTGCATTGGGGAGCAAGATGGACGAGATATCTAAAAGTCAATTGTTATTGCTCTGGTAGAGCACATGTGGTTGAGGAATTCAGTTATTTATATATAGGAATCCAACAGGAACATAACGGGAAAAGTTCGTTAATGCTTCACTATGGCGCATTCATTACTACTACTACAATCATGAATTATAAATATTCGAGGTGTGGTTAAAACGGATTGGATTGAAAAAATACCGAAAAGAATCGGGTAAGTTGCATTGGGGAGCAAGATGGACGAGATATCTAAAAGTCAATTGTTATTGCTCTGGTAGAGCACATGTGGTTGAGGAATTCAGTTATTTATAGATAGGAATCCAACAGGAACATAACGGGAAAAGTTCGTTAATGCTTCACTATGGCGCATTCATTACTACTACTACAATCATGAATTATAAATATTCGAGGTGTGGTTAAAACGGATTGGATTGAAAAAATACCGAAAAGAATCGGGTAAGTTGCATTGGGGAGCAAGATGGACGAGATATCTAAAAGTCAATTGTTATTGCTCTGGTAGAGCACATGTGGTTGAGGAATTCAGTTATTTATAGATAGGAATCCAACAGGAACATAACGGGAAAAGTTCGTTAATGCTTCACTATGGCGCATTCATTACTACTACTACAATCATGAATTATAAATATTCGAGGTGTGGTTAAAACGGATTGGATTGAAAAAATACCGAAAAGAATCGGGTAAGTTGCATTGGGGAGCAAGATGGACGAGATATCTAAAAGTCAATTGTTATTGCTCTGGTAGAGCACATGTGGTTGAGGAATTCAGTTATTTATAGATAGGAATCCAACAGGAACCAAACGGGAAAAGTTCGTTAATGCTTCACTATGGCGCATTCATTACTACTACTACAATCATGAATTATAAATATTCGAGGTGTGGTTAAAACGGATTGGATTGAAAAAATACCGAAAAGAATCGGGTAAGTTGCATTGGGGAGCAAGATGGACGAGATATCTAAAAGTCAATTGTTATTGCTCTGGTAGAGCACATGTGGTTGAGGAATTCAGTTATTTATAGATAGGAATCCAACAGGAACCAAACGGGAAAAGTTCGTTAATGCTTCACTATGGCGCATTCATTACTACTACTACAATCATGAATTATAAATATTCGAGGTGTGGTTAAAACGGATTGGATTGAAAAAATACCGAAAAGAATCGGGTAAGTTGCATTGGGGAGCAAGATGGACGAGATATCTAAAAGTCAATTGTTATTGCTCTGGTAGAGCACATGTGGTTGAGGAATTCAGTTATTTATAGATAGGAATCCAACAGGAACCAAACGGGAAAAGTTAGTTAATGCTTCACTATGGCGCATTCATTACTACTACTACAATCACGAATTATAAATATTCGAGGTGTGATTAAAAAGTATCCGGATTGGATTGAAAAAATACCGAAAAGAATCGGGTAAGTTGCATTGGGGAGCAAGATGGACAAGATATCTTGTCATTAGCAAAATTGGTGAGGTCTTGAACGATATATCTCGTCAAAACTTATCCTAAATAACGTCGCACTGGAGCAACGGTTCGGGATCGAACCCTGAGGAAAAGATCCTAGGACAGCACCACGTAATTTTGAACTACGGTTAGTTCACGAGGTCACACCTGAGTTGGCACCCCACTCTCCAAACCTCCACACCACACCAACGTGACGAAACTATGAGCGTTAGTGACTAAATAGCCACATACTATTAGTTGAAAGAATCCGGGAATGATTCTGTTGGTCGAGAAGGTCAAAACTGGTTAAAAGATATGCAGGGTAAGTAGGTAATTAATTAACGTCACAACAGAGCTACACACTGGGCTATTGGTGACGGTCCGGGATCAATCCCCAAGGGAAAGATTCAAGGCTGGTTGGTTTTGGGGTTTTATGGCGCAAGGGCCATATTTGGCCAGACACAATACAATATCAAGTAATTGACACAAGACATACAATATCAGGTAACTGACACACACACAGTGAAAGCTTTACTGACACAGAAGGCAGAAATACACGCAGGGAGGAATGCACCTGAGATCGAACCTGCACCGCCTACAACTCGGTTGCTAGCGCAGTGGGCATACCCGCTGAGCCACGACGACTCCCGGAAAGATTCAAGGACAACGCCTCGTAATTTTTAATTACGGTCAGATGACGAGGTCACACTGATCTGGCAGCCCACTCTCCAAACTTCCACACCACGCCAATGTGAGGACATTTGAGGCCATGACAGATTTAGCGTACATCAGCCCCCATGTACATGACGGTCTTTTGCTGGACCGAGTTCCGAACTCTCAACCCTCTGGTTGCTAATCCGTTGCTCTTCCAACTGGAATACCGCGGCTTGAAGAAATGCAGGGAAAAACTGTAGGTTGCAGAATGGATATATACATTTGTGATCCTCAGGGGTTAAAGAGTGAATTCGTACAGGGAGGTTCTCCGGACAAACTAGAAAGAACGTTGGCCGGAAGGAAGCATTTGAACCCCGATGAATCCCCGCGGGTCATCCGGGTCTTTTTGGAGGAGCGGAAGTAATTTAGTGGGTAAGAGAGTGACTTAGGGGATAGACACGGAGATAGTTGGATGAGAGAGGAGTCCGATGTCATGTCCATACGATTGAAGGATTGTTTTGATACCAGCGTATAGATTAGCATAGATATACAGGGTGATTCTGCGGTCATGGGACAAACTTCAGGGGGTGATAGAACACAACGAAACAAACACTTTTCCTCATAGAATGTATGGTCTCAAGTTCAGCGGTTGGTCGCTAGAGAGCGCAGTCAAACGCTTGCATAAAAGCCCATAGAATGTCTATTGGGTGAGTCTAAACTAATACGACAAACTTCAGGGGGTGATGGAACACAACGAAACAAACACTTTTCACCATAGAATGTATGGTCGCTAGAGGGCGCTTTCCATTTCGGCACAAACACACGGTCCGACGCAAGTTGGAAAGGAGAAGAGGCATGAAATATGGAAACAACGCTTTAATGTCAAATAAACATCAATAACTGCTTGACAAAACGAAATAATACAATTAGATTTGCATATATTAAAGATAAGTACAAGGAACAACGGGTAAGAAAGAAATGACATGTACAAAACATGTGAAACTTTTCACATGGAAATGAAACGACATGTACAAACATCAGTCGGTAAGTAAAACGCAAATGCACAATTACAGAAGCTGTTCAAAATGGTGACCACCACACCTGATGCAGGACTCGCATCACCGACGTAACGCTTTTATACAAGCGCTTGACTGCGCTCTCTAGTGGTCAACCGCTGCACTTGCGACCATACATTCTATGGGGAAAATTGTTTGTTTCGTTGTGTTTTATCACCCCCTGAAGCTTGTCCCATGGCCCTGTATATAAACTATGCTAATCTCGGAAATTAATGAAATGGTTTGAATTAATGCACACCTAGAAGTCCTTTAGTGTACGAGTTATGTCAAGCGGTTGCGAAGTTACTTGCGCGTACTTTCTCATACCCTCGTACTTAAAAATTTATGTTAATCTAACCGGTGAACATTTAAGACTGAATAAGGTTCGATGACACAATTTTGTGTGTGGGATAGCCTGTCCGCAGTTGGAAAGTGAATACAAGATTTAAATCCCCGATCTGGAAAAAGCCAGTTTTCTTTATAGAATTTCAAATATGCAAAATGCCTACAAGAAATATACCCTAAAGGAAATGAGGAAAAAAACTCTATTCAATTTTGTCAAAAACGTACTTTATTGGGCCATTTATAAATCTGACACGTCTAGTCATCCCTTGGATTTCTGAAGTCTTTTGTCCTGATGTGCTTCGAAAGTTTGCAAATATATATCGTGTAATCAGGAGTTTCCAAATATTCACCACAAAGACAGTAAGTAGTCTATTCGTGTGGAATTCTAGCTTGATTCATTCCAAACATTTCATTTTACTCCAGGAGAAGGGGCCGCGGTAGCCCGGTGGAACAGTAACGGATTAGCAACTGAAGGATTGCGAGCTTGAATACAACCAAAGACCGTCATGTACAAAGGTTCTGGTGCACGTTAAACCTGTCGGGGCCTCAAATGTCCTCACGTTGGCGTGGTGAAGTTTGGAGAGTGGGATGCCAGTTCAGGTGCGACCTCGTCATCTGACCGTGGTTCAAAATTACGTGGTGTTGTCCTCGGATCTTTCTCTTTGGGATTGATCCCGGACCGTGGCCAATAGCCCATTGTGTTACTCCAGTGCGACGTTAATTAAATACTTACCAAAAGGTGAAGATAGTGAAAAGATCTGGTCAGTTTTCTTCTTCTGATGAAATATCTCGTCTATCAAGATTTGGTCAGTTTTGCTAATGATTACTTTGTCGAGACGGCCGATCACCGACGGCTGACGAATAAATTTTGTTTCATGATTATTACACATAAAAAAGTATGTTTTAAAAATTTTGAATATACTACTGACAAGAAAAAAATCCCAAATCCAAACGTTTCTAAAAACACATTTTATTGTTCGAAATAACACCGCAATTAGGAAAAAAGGCTTACCAGAAAAATACTTCTCCTTTGGAAGGATAAGTATTTTTTCTTAGGATTGCCTCTCCTTTTTGTTATCACACATACCGCCTAAGATATTTCCCAATAGCTTTGTCTCCAAGACAGAAAAATTGGAGTCTTATCCCGTAAACGGAAATTCAATATCCAATAAGACCTATCTGTCACAGAAGGGGCGAAGTTATAACCTGAAAAGAATTCCTACGCTGGCAAGGAAAAGATCTTCACCTTGATAAAATCGTATCTTCTTGAGTTCAGACTAAGCACAACGTTAAAATGTCAAATGAGTAAGAAAATAGAAACAAAATTTCTTTTAACCGTCTAGCACTCAGTGTTCTCAATGGCTTCAAAACTTTTTAAACTTTTCTCTAGGTAGGTTGGAAGGAATTGACGCCGCACTGGAGCAACACAACGGTCTATTGATGATGGTCCCTGATCAATTCCGGACTGTAATCAATTCTGGCATTCTCGTTTACTGGGTTTCAGTCACTACTGATGGCAGTAGGTAGGCGAATTTACATCACACTGGAGCAATAGAACGAGCTACGGTCCGGAGAAAGTACCGAAGGGAAAGATCGGAAAGGGGGATAGTTAATTAACGTCGCACTGGAGCAACACAACGGACTACTGGCGACGTCCGGATCAATCCCGAAGGGAAGAATCCAAGGACAACGCCTTTTAATTTGGAACCACCGTCAGATGACGAGGTCAACACCTGAGCTGGACTACACTCTCCAAAATTCCACATCATCCCCTCGTGGGAACATTTGAAGCCACGACGGATTTAGCGAGCACCAGCTCCCGTGTACACGACGGTCTTTGGTCGGATCTAGTTTCGAACTCGCAACCTCTCGGTTTTAAACTGAGGAAACCGACTATAACAATAGTTAAAATTTTAGTCACTATTTGAAGGACCTTTGATGTGACCCATAAACTGTGTAAGGACTTGGGTCAGACATATTATACTCACTCCTATGCAGAAAGAACACTACCATCCAGTGTAACACAAATAAAATCTTTTTGTACGTGATCTTTCTCTCGATATAGTTAAATTTGCAATAACTTTGCCAGAACCGTGTTATGCATGAAATCGAATCCAAGCCCAGACAATAAAAATTTTTTACAACCACTTCCTATCACCTTTGTCTTGCTCTGAAAACAATGCAAAGAATGCAAAATTTTAGACACGCTTTGGTCGATAACCCCTGGGCATAATAAACACGGAAACTACAACACATGCGCAGTCTTTCATGTGTGCCATGACTTCTGTTACTCAGTACGGAAATTTTTCTTTCACGGAAGTAATCTAGAGATGTTAGAGTCGGGGAACTTCGGTTTGGCTACCTGCCCAACCCATTCGCCAACGGCCGAAAGTCTTTTGTACTTGCTCTTATCGCTCCACAATGCTTATAAATTTTTCACTCTATGAACTGACGGTCGCATCCAGTATTCATAATTCAAGACAGAAGAAAATGTTTTTTTCTGCAGGGAAATATTTAATTTTCTTAAGTGCATCTAAGATTGGCGAAATGCGAGTTTTAGATTTTTTTTGTGAATGGTAGTATTTGGTGGGTCTATTATATCGATGCGAAGTTCAATAATCGTAACAATGCTATTATCGAGTTCAAGGTATGTTCCTGTTATTTCCGATAATTTAAAATATTTTAATAGAAAATGTCTTCAGAGTTTTGCACTGATGGCGATGTTTTTTCGTTCGGCTTAGACGATCTAATGGACTATATGTTCGGATAAGACGATATTTTATAACATGATAAGACGATATTTTGTGTTCGGATAAGACGCTAGTTTATAACATAAGATGATATTTTGTGTTCGGATAAGACGATAGTTTATAACATAAGACGATATTTTGTGTTCGGATAACACGAGATTTTATGTTCGGATAAGACTCTCTTAACGCATTTAGAAGGAAGAATGTTTTACAGGAAATGTTCAATTTTCTTAAGTGCGTTTAACACAGAAGGAAAAGGTTTTTATTTTCTGTTAATTATAGTATACACTGGGTTAAAAATGTTATCGATTTTAAGGAATTTTCCTGTTATTTCCGATAATTAAAAATATAATGGAAAATGTCCTCAGTGTTTTCTACTAATGAATATATTTTTTGTTTGGATTAGATGGCAATGGACTATGTGTTCTGATAATCCGACATTTTGCGTTTGGAAAAGACGATATTTTATATTCGGTAAGAAGTTCTTTACGCTATAAGAAAGAATAAAATTTTTTTCAGGAAGTATTTAATTTTCTTAAGTGCGTTTAAAACAGAAGAAAAAGGTTTTAATTTTCTGTGAATTATAGTACACTGGGTTAACAATGCTATTATCGATTCGAAGGTATGTTCCTGTTATTTCTTTTTAATTTTTAAAATACAATATAACAGAAAAATGTACTCAGTGGAATAATTATTATGGTAATATTTTTTTTAAATTTCCCGTATTAATAATGATATTTCTTATTCGGGTAACACATTTTGTGTTCTGATAAGACGATATTTTATAATTGTCTAAGACGATATTTTGTGTTCGCATAAGGCGCTATTTCGTGTTCGGATAAAACGGTATTTATAACAAAATAAGACGATATTTTATAACAGGACTAACAGAATTACCCGGCGATGCTCGGGTTGAATTGGTTAAATGTTGATTCTATTTCATAGAAAAATGCAAGCATCATTTAAGTGTACAAAAACACATTTTAACATCGTTTTAACTTTCTCATAGCTTCTACAATTTACTTCGGACGCAAATATGTATACATAATATATCCATCCATATAATCCATTTCATATTCATCACACTCTTGCTGTAAGACAAACTACAAAAGATTTTTCTGAGATGACTTCTTCAGAAGTCGATTTTGAGTTTTGGAGTGATTACGAATGACAGAAAGTTCATTTTCAGTAAAAATGAGGAATTTTCAGCGTATAGTCTTACACTCAGTTTTCCTATCAATATTAATTATTTGTGGTACCCTCGCATCATGGATTCCATGTTTTCGAATTACATTATCACTGTGAGAGGATGGCAAATTAAGCAGTTACTTCATTCGTGGTTAATTTATTTTGAAACGCACATTTTCTTCTTGAAAATTCTATTCAGCTGCACGTGGAATAACGGAGCTTGTTTAAAACAAATGTCATCAGTTATAGACAAAGCAAACACAATCGATTACACTTTTTACAAAATCACTGCTTTCAATGAATGTTTCATAGGTACCTAAGTTGTATGCGAATAGTTTCAACTTCAAGTAAGCAACCTCGACACACACACACACCTTCTGCCATTTAAGACAAAAAAATTTTTCTATTTTTCAACAGTCCTAGTTTACATACTTCCTTACAATGATATTATTCCAAGATCAGCAAAGTCGTATTTAATATTCACATTCCTCAAACAAAAAAAATTTAGTTTAAAATCGAATCCTTAAGATACTTTTTCAATTGAGAGAGACCCAGTTTCTATATGGAAACCACGTATCTGTTTAGAATGATAGATGCAGTTACTTGACTATGGAGTACGGCTTTCAATAATTCCCATGAAACATGAAACACGAATGTAAATTCAATTGATTTTAATCGTCTTGTAATGAAAATATGTCAAAATTTAGAAATATCTTTGAACTGCAACGTATGGCTACCCGTTTTGATTTAACGTAAGATACCTTATTTTAGAATAACTTTATTTTAACTTTACCAGTCATTTTAAAATAAGAGGTTATACACCTTACTTAAAAAGGTTTCCATTTATTTTTATGAAACAGAATTCTACAAACTATAACGTATTTAACCTACTATAAGGAAAGTTCGTCGAAATATACATATACTACCAAGAAATTACCCATGTCTAGTGGTATTTGGCAAAAAATAAAAATAATCCATTACAATTTAACTCCTAAATAATATATATGCAATATAGAAAGTAATGGAACACATAAATACAAACAGAAACGAAATTCTGGTCATTAAAAATGTCGAATTCTGAAAAACGAAAGATCTGAGCAAGTGTGTCGAATTTCGACATCATGAGAATATTCTGAAATAGAGAAATTCGAAAAAGACGCTTGAAAAATATTGATAGACAATAATGAATTATTTACAAAAGAACACGGTAAAGATGTAGAATCCGGGGCATGTTTGTCGCCAAGCAATTTTTGTCGCCAAATCAAGATGGCGTCCAAAGCCAGTATGTTCATTAAAAAAAAAAAACGTGGACTTTCCTACGCGAAAACCCTTCTGCATAGGGTTGCCATAAAGCTGAATCAAAACACCAAGGTTACCATGTTTGGCGATAAATCGCTAGTGCCCCGGATTCAACAATTACACTTTTATCATCAATGAGTTTTTTGTTTTGACTTTTCGTGTTCCTTTACAAAATGGAAATTGTGTAAAATTAAGTATTTTAAATATCCATTTTTCATCATTCAAATATTTCTAAATTATTTATATTGTGGAAAGAAATAAAAAAATCAGTTCAAACATAATTAGAATTTTAAAATGTTTAAATATAACGTTTCGGAAAAAATTGTTTTTCGAGCAATACTGGGGTAAAACAATTTTAGAAAATTTGATTTTCGATCAATACTGGTAAAACAAACTGAGTTGCGTACCGCAATCGTTTTATGCTCAATGTTTTTCCTATGGCAATTTCGAATTGATTTAGCCCCTCTGCACACCTAGATTAAAGAGAACGGGGTTAATATGTAGCTTGAGTTACTCACAGGGTTCCAATGTATAAGTGTACCAAATTTGGTGCGGATTGGTCAAACGGTGTAGATTTGTATAGAGAACATACAGACAAACAGACGCCAACTCTGCTAAGACGATATTTTTGTTCGGATAAGACAAGATTGTGGGTTCGGATTTGACGTTTATTACGTTAAAAGAATGAATAAGTTTTTCAGGAGAACATTTAATCTTCTGAATTGATTTAAGACAAACAACAGTTTTAGTTTTTTGTGAATATAGTATACCATGAGTTTAAAGTAATGTTATCGAGTTCAAGGTGTACAGTTGATTCAAAAAGTATGTTCTAGTTATTTTTAGTATTTTAAAATGTTATAATGTAAAAATATTGTCTAAAGTGTTTTCTATCAATGGCTATGCATCGAACTAATATTAAAATTGAGATAATAGTATTTTGTTCTTTTCATGAAATAAATTATATTCAAGTGGCTTTAGTTTCATGGAATTTAATTCAGAAGTTATATTTACTTTGGCTTAAAACAATTAAATTAAGTCAATAAGATGACTTCAGTTTAGTTGTATGAAATTCAAATCTAGTGTCACTTCCATTTTGCAGAAATAAATTTCTAGAGATAGCTATATATTTTTTGCATATATTAATCTACATATACCATATTTTATTCATACCATATTCCTATGAGGTTTACGAAACGAATTTTATAGAATTGAAGAAACTTTCAGTAGACCCATTTGGTAAAGTTTCTTAAAATATATGAAAGCAAATATTTCGTCGGCTTACAAGTGAAACCCACTTTGTCAAAAAACAGTTCTGGAAAACGAAGGAGGAAAAATTGTACTCACTAAGATTTACTCATTAAGTGTTTCTCACACACACACACAAGAAGAAATCTAATCTTTATGCAAAATAAAAATGACTTAGTGGATTACACCAGTCTAAAGATGACCACGTTCTGGTCTAGAAAGACTAAGAAAAAATCATTTCGAAAAATTTGATTTAGCGTGTTGCACTCGTCAGTCGACAATTTATTTATTGTTACTTAATTTATTAAAGTTTCAAGCATTTTTGTCGAATGACTATGGGCTTTTACCAGTTTTGTGGGAATACCTCATTTCAATGGTTGGTTTTGTGTTTTATGGTACAAAGACGATACCTAGCCAAGTTCCGCCAAACACAAGACAATGCCAAGTAAATGAAAATGCACACACAAGGAAAATTTTACCGACACAGTAAAGGCAAATACACTCAGGGTGGAATCGAACCTGCGCCGTCTACCACTCTCGAGTTGCTAGCGCAGTAGGCAAAGCCATTGAGCCACGGACCTTATTTTAATGAAAGTGTACTGAATACACGAACCTGTTCATGGTACTGTTTTAGATTTTGGTCAAACATTTTTATCGAATGACGATAGATTTTTACTCGTTTGTTTGATACCTAATTTTAATGAAAGTGTACTGAATACACGAACCTGTTCTTAGTACCGTTTTAGATTTTGGTCAAACATTTTTATCGAATGACGATAGATTTTTACCCGTTTGTTTGATACCTAATTTTAATGAAAGTGTACTGAATACACGAACCTGTTCATGGTACTGTTTTAGATTTTGGTCAAACATTTTTATCGAATGACGATAGATATTTACCCGTTTGTTTGATACCTAATTTTAATGAAAGTGTGCTAAGTACACGAACCTGTTGGTACCGTTTTAGATTTTGGTCAAAAACACAATACACAAGCGCGATTACTTATCAAACACTCAAACAGCAGTACCACTCCAAGAACAACTTCCACAAGTTCAAAACATGCCATGAAATATTGATTTCTGCCCAAGGGCAGGTAAGCAGAATGTGTGTTTATTGCGTGTGCAAAAATTCGAGATGCTTTTACGGCTCTTAAAGAGAACCAACTGGTGCAAATAAAACACAAAATAAACCCTCAAAGTATTTGGCCGCTCTTTTTACTACTCTTCCTAGGGTAAAGTGGTCGAGAAAATCATTTTTCCTCCATCACACTTTCTCCCATGACAGACAAAAAAGAAAACCCCAGTTCTCAGAAAGACATAAAGATACCGAAGAGATACCAAGATCTTTTTGCTCCACCATATGGTGGTGATAGGTGTAAGAAAGGATCATCCTCTTCCCTGCCTGTTCAGAAATGGTTGCCAGATAGGTTTGTGTCTGACTACAAAAAGGCGTGTCTTTTCTTGGTTTGAATAGAAATTTAAGGTAGTTTGTTCGTACTTCACTTTAATAGAAAACCGTTCCTTGTATAGTTAAATATCATGTAGGGCAGTGATTCTCAACCACGGTCCGGTAAATTATTTTTTTTATAAGACGAAGGCCCGGTTCCAACAAATTATTGTAAATACCTTTGCAAATTTTTAAGTTCATGCATTAAACTAACATAGGTATTAATTATGGCATAATCATAAAGGGTACTTATGTGGACGGTGTATGCGTTGACATATATGACGTTTACATTAGTTATCAATCATTGGACAAATGAAATCTTATAATGTAGTTTCCTCAAACCAACATCATTAAAGAAATTTGTGATGATTTTTTTATTGATCCATCCCATTCTGATCTGCGTCACATGTTCCTTCAATACGAGATTTCTTAACACCCCAAAAACCCTTTTCTTATTATCTTAAAAGTTCCATGTCACTTATTTACATTTAAATCTTTTGGCCTTATTACTTTTAAAAACTTCACATCGTTCGGGTTTCCAAAAAAGTACGTACACACTGCTATGAAAACTTGGGAAGGAACAGTATTCAGCACTATTAGATTTGAGAACCGGATACAGACTGCCCTGATCTTCAATTCTAATAGGTAGGTATTTAATTAACATCGCCAACACAATGGGCTATTGGCAATGGTCCCTGATCAATCCCGGGAAAGATTCGAGGACACCACGCAATTTTGAACCACTGTCAGATGACGAGGTCACACCTGAGCTTGCATCCCACTCTCCAAACTTCCACTCCACGCCGGCGTGAGGACATTTGAGACCACGACAGATTTAACGTGCACCAGCCCCCTTTGTATATGACGGTTTTTGGTTGGATTTGAACTCGCAACCCTCCGGTTGCAAATTCGTTACTCATCCAACAGGGCTACCGAGGCACTCAATTCCAATAGAAAAATTTTCTTGAATTATTTTAGAATAATTCATTGTTGATAGGTCACTGACATTTGCTACGGAGATGTTATTTAGGCGTTCTGGTTCTGAGCTTTTCGATGCATTCACGAATATTATTCTCCTAAGAAATATGCATTCATAAAAAAAGAAAGGCAAGGATGCCAAATCCAAGGAGAACCGCTCAAGGCACTGTATAATTGATGCCAGGCACTAGTAATAGCACCAGTCAGGAGGTCTAGAAACACTAATATACAGGTGAGAGACAAATGGCGTAATGAGATACATGATACGATGATTAAGAATCAAATGTTTCATGTAAATTGTTTGAAATTCTAAATTGGTGCATCTATAAGATTTTAAAAGTATTTGGCCATAATATGGTTCCATAGTTAGCAAGAAGTGTGTGGTCTGCTGTTCTAATCTTTCCTGTAAGGACAAAGATTTATTTTGTTGCGGTATCTAACCTGATCTGTTATGAGATCTTTCATTTCTAAACAGGTTCTCGATGTATCGTGTTTGATAAATGAGCTTACTACCTTTCTAGAAGTGGACTCTCCAAGCTCATCTACTTGCGAGTTCGAATGCACCCAAAGACCGTCGTGTGCAAAGGGGGCTGATGCATGTTAAATCTGTCGTGGCCTTAAATTTCCTCACGTTGGCGTGATGTGGAAGTTTGAAGAGTGGGGTGTCAGCACAGGTGTGACCTCTTCATCTGACCGTGGTTCAAAATTGCGTGGTGTTATCCTCGGTCTTTCCCTTCGGGTTTGATCCCCGACCGTCGCCAATAGCCCGTTGTGTTGTTCCAATGCGACGTTAATTAAAATACCTACCTACCAAGATCGTCTACCTTTTCACTAGATTCTATTTTGATAGGTCTTTCACGACGTAATCAAAAGCAGTACATCGATCTTTTAATGAAATTAGCATGAGTGCGTAGCTTCTTGTTATATATATATTTCTTCTGATCACTCGGTTTGAAGATCTCCGGGTAAAGATAACATGGTTTTGAAAGAAAGCAAGAAACCTAATGCATGATTTATATCGGCGAGCGTTATGAAAAACACTAGATCGATAGCCAATCGGTACAAGTCGATTCCCAAGTCCACGTGACATTTCTTTCATAAGATCTCACAAGATAAGTATAAGTCACGTGGACTTGGGAATCGTCTTGTACCGTCTATATTCACGCTGTTTCATCGATTTCATTAGAAGATCGATGAAACAGCGTGAATATAGACGAAAGTTAATTCCACCTTTGCATTATTTACAATATATCCTCCTGAAAATGTAGGCTAGTTAAACCTTTTAACGATTTTAATGGTCACGCACTGTTTAAATTTCATTAAAATCCGTTTCTGTGGCATCGACTTTTTAAAATTAAATTACAAGAGTAATAGTTTCGGGAATATATCAATCTAAAATTATTCACGCAATTTACTGTTTAAAACAGGTAACGCATCTCTCAGAAAATTCTACAGGCAAAACGGAAAACAAATTCTTAACACACTTTCCTGACGTATCGGTAACTCAAAACAATGAAAATAGCCGATTCTTGCTATCGATTACCTCTTACATTCCTAAAACCAGAACAATCCTCTTACAGAGCTCCCTCCGATAGCCATATTAACCTCTTATTCATTCGCAACCAACTCCGATTTATCGATTATGTCAAAGACACTAACGCTTCCTTTCGCTGAGCCACTTAAATTGTCAAAGGATTTCCGAAAATATTTTCCCTTTCAGAAATCCCGTCTCTTTCAATTATTGGAGGACATCGGAAAGATTTGTTGGGAACCATTTTATCTTTAGTTTCTGCATAACGGTGATGTACGAGATTAGGGATTGGCTAGACTTTCTATGCCGTAGTGAAATTTTGGATTAATAGTTTTGATGCATATAATAAAAATGTTAACCATTTAAGTGGTTTTGGCGAGATCTCTCGTTGAGACAAAACTGTTCAACTCTCCAAGGGGAAACGAAGATCCAAACAGGAAAAACAAATTGTCCCTTGTCTGGAATTGGTTACAGTTGGGAGCAGTTTTTTGCATCAGGCTGTTCACTGCAGGGCAGTTTTTGACTCGAAGATAAACAACCCTGAGGGTTAAATGAGTTATATTCTCTCAATTGAGATGTCAGTATTGTTTTCATTCCTGTAAGTGAAGCGAAGTCAAAATGTGTTATGTCCCCATGGTAGGATTGAATTATTTCCTGGCCTGAAGGCCAGATCTATGTAACGCGAAAAATGGGTATTTTGAGATATACTTAAATTAGTAAAGCTAAGATTATATAGAATTTAATGCAAGAACTGGGAGAAATTTTAGACCACTTAAGGCTCTAAATATTGGTTGACGAAAAATGTAGGTATATCTATTTAATTATTGTTTCTCTACAAAAGAGATTTTTCCCTTTCAGAAATATACTGTCTTTCAATTATTAGAGTACATATATAGGAAGGATTTGTTATGAAGTATTTTACATTTAGTTTTCGCATAGCTAGTGATAT
Organism: Meta bourneti; assembly: GCA_933210815.1. NCBI lineage: Eukaryota > Metazoa > Arthropoda > Arachnida > Araneae > Tetragnathidae > Meta > Meta bourneti. The sequence goes on from OW119928.1 coordinate 20,883,804, forward strand.
ACGAAATAAGGGATTGGATCTATCCAATCCCTTAGACTTCGATGTCAAATGGCGTAGTGAAATTTTGGACTAATCGAAGTTTCGATGCAAAGAATAAAAATTTTAAATGAATTACATTCTCTCGATTGAGATGAGAGTATTATTTTCGTTCCTGTAAGTGAAGAGATACCAAAATGCGTTATGCCACACCATAGGATTGAATTAATTCGTTGCCTGAATGCAAGAACTGGGAACTTGAGAAATGAGTGCTTTGAGATATATTCTTAACTCTCCAAGCGATTTTGTCGAGATATCTCGTCCATCAACGTCTGAACAGTTTTGCTAATGACGAGATATCTCGTCATCAAGATGCTGCCAATTTTTTGATGATGATGAGATAAAGATCTGGTCAGCTTTCTTCCAATGACGAGATATCTGGTCCATCAATGTCTGCTAAGGAGGGTTAAATTAGGGCACAAGGAGGGTTAAATTAGTAAGCTTAGATCATATAAAATTTAATGCAAGAACTGGGTAATTTTTTTTATCATTTAAGCTCTATCTATTGGCTAATGAAAAATGTGGGTATATCCATTTATTTAATTTTTTCTTTATTGTAGAGAACAAAAATGATCCAAAAGGCCAAGAAAAAAGACACACAAATATAGTTATAAAAGAAATAAAACAAAACATTTCATTGAAGCAGATTACTTATCGAATTAAAATAATTAAAAATATATCAAACTCCGCAAAAGAATTGTACAATTTAACCCTTCTAGTGGTTGTCCTGACTAGATATCTCGTCATTACTAAAAATGGCCAGATCTTGATCTCTTCATAAAAATCGATAATATCTTGTTGGCGAGTTATCTCTATATTAACAAAATTGATGAGATGTTGATGAACGAGATATCTCGTCGAAACCACTTGGAGGGACAAATGAATCTATTTATATTAAAATTGTTACATACATTCTTTTTAAAGGTTTAACAAAAATCAATTTGCAGTTTTTGGTTATATACTTGTGGACGTTAATAACAATGCCAGTAACTAAAATCGACAAATCTATTTTATGTTAGAGATTGTAAAAAACATTTCTTGAAGCAATGTCTCTAGGGAGCTTGAAACTAATGAAACTGAAATAATTTCGCAATTCAGATGTGCCAGCCTGAAGATTAATTTGAACCAAGCATTGGCTTGGAAACTGATTTTTCCTTCATCTCAAAAAACAAAATATGGAGTTGTTTAGTTCTTGCATTAAGGTGACGAATTGTTTACAAAAATTGAGCAGAATTATTAAAATTTACAAGAGCAGAATTATTAAAAATTAAACTCGAGAAAAGACTACTTTTATATGATTAAAATTTATTTTTGTGTTTACATATTATATAGCAATATGATCCAAATAAACTGATAAATTAGCGGGCCCCAAACATGTTAAGTAAGAACAGTTTCCTTCATAGGACCAGCTACCGAATTTTTCTGTTTGAAGGAAGAAATAACATTACTGATGACAAATCTATGGGTGTGCATTAGGAGTGAAAAAATTAAAGTCACGAATTTGAAACGCCTATATGTGGAAAAGTTGCCTAATACAAAGCCTAGTTATAATACAAAATCTCAGCTAAATCAAATTATATCTTTGGCTGCCAAAATAACTTTAAATTTCAAGTATTTCGCTTAATTTGTCACAAAACTGGCGAAAACGGAATGATAAAATATAACTGATTTGAAACCAAATAGTTGAAATTAAACTGACAAAGAAATGAAAACTGAATGGATAGTTCAATGACCTTGGCAAACGAGGGACTTGACCTTCAAGTGTGCAATGCGCACGCGCGTCGCGCATGCTCCTCCGACGCTGGCTGATACTTTCTCTCTTGCTGACGTCAGTATCAACTGGTTCTTTGTTCGAGTTGGTTGTCTTTCTATTAGAGCGTATTTCATTTAGTTTGTGTTACGTGATTCCCATATTTTATTTTGTGTTATTTTTTGTTCACGTTCAGTGTATTTCTAGTTATTACTCTTGTTATCACGTGCTACTTAGGACATTCCAAAATGCCTCGGACTCGACTTGTGCCCTGTGTTTGATGCTCCTGAAACCTTTAAAGATAATATGCTACCAACATATGCGGATGTTATAAGATATTACTTATACATACAAGAACTTTTAAGAGAAAACAAACAGGAACCTGCTTTGGCTGATGTGTGTTCCCAATTGATAAAAGATCTCAAATGCTTATGGGGAAAAGTTCAATTCCTATTGTATCGGACCAACAAATAAGACATAAGGTAAGAGAATACCATCAAAAATATCGATATTAAAGCAAGTAGAATTCTTGAAAAGAGATTGCAACGGAAAAAAAGGCAGCAGAAAGAAGTAAAAATGTTCAATTGCAAGATAGTGGGGAAAATACAGCTAATAGACTTTCTCCTTCTGTTATGTGACACATTTTGGATCCTTCAAATTCTTCTAATGAAAATGAAGATACTGTTTCTGCATATAAACAACGTGAAACGAAAAACACAATTTTAAGTCAAGATTCTCCTTCAACTTCGCAAATGAGAACTAAACTTCCAAATGTAGCACAGGCTTATGACAGAACTGGTGAGTCCGATAGATCAGCATTAATTCTTATAAATGTAGCTTTAAAAGATATGGGAATAATTACCAAAGACGATTCTTCTAAAGTAGTCGATCGTAGCAAAATCAGAAGGGAAAGAATAAAAAACCGCATTGGGACTTGAAAAGGAAAAATGAGGGACAACACTCTTCATCGGAATATGCGATATACTTTGACGGTCGAAAAGACAAGACTTTGATTCAAATTAAGGAAGGAGAAAGGACAGCTAGAAAGACAATAACAGAAGAGAATGCTGTTCTGCTTTCAGAACCTGGATCAATATATGTTTGCCATGTCACTCCTATATCTGGCAGTTCTCATGACATTAAAACAAGCATATTAACTTTTTTAGAGAAAAATGTTGATTTTCTAAGTTACAAGCTATTGGTTGTGACGGAACAGTGGTTAATACAAGTTCTAAAAATGGTATCATAAAACAATTTGAGCTTTCTATGGGACGTCCTTTGCAATGGTTTGTTTGTTTATTACACACAAATGAATTACCATTGCGCCATCTACTGCAACATTTGGACGGAAAAACTACTGGACCAAAAGGATATTGTGGAGAAATTTGGAAAAAGCTAGAATCGTGCGAAAAGATGCCTGTAATAAAATTCGAAAAAATAGAAATAACTTTGCCTGAGGTTGTCCTTGATGAACTTAGATCAACGGAGGAACAGATATCAACGGTGTCTCTACGAAATGTGTACTGGAATTTCAAAAGGAAATATTTCAGTGAGCTTGTCACGAAAGGATCCAGGAAAAATGAGTCATTCCAGGTGGTTAACGACAGCAAATAGAATTTCGCGATTACATGTTTCAACAAAATACTCATCGGAGAACTTGAAAGTTTTAACAGAGTATGTTATTAAAGTATACGCATGGCGAGTGGTTTGATATTAAAACTCAATCATCTTGTCGGCATGGCAGTCGACACTTTTACAACATAATAAAAAAATCTCGATTTCTGCCTGAATAGCTAAAGAACATAGTAGATCGAACATTGCAGAGAAACACGTATTTTGATCACCCAGAAAGCATTTTGCTGTCAATGTTGGCCGACAACCGAAAATACGTGAGAGAGTTGGGCCTTCGAAGAATTTCAAAATGTAGAGAATTGACTAAAGTCGATAACAATTTTCGAGAATTCAAGATTCCTATGTTAAATTTCAAGGAAGACAACTATATGGATTTAATTGACTGGAATGCAGTTACACTCACTGAGCCACCAATAACGGCATCTGTTTCTGATAATGAACTTAACCTGATGATTTTGGACGTTCCTGATGAAATTCATATTTTAAGATAATCCGTGCCATACACAAGCAGTAGAGCGCTGTGTTAAATTAGTTACTGAAGCATCAGCAGCTGTATGTGGCAACGACGCACGAGACCGATTTATAAGATCAAGGATAGCATCTAGAATTGCATTACCCAAATTTTAAATTAAAAGTCAATATCGCAAAGTTCTATGAGACAATTAACCTAAATATTTAAAGACAAAGGGTGGGAGGGTGGTGGAACTCGATATGCAGCCACCTCCACGTGATAAGTGGGTTGTTTTCAGAGAGAAAGCAAGCGAAGAGCTGCATGAAAAATTCATAAATCTTAAAATTTTATAGAGATTTCTGTGCAAATTGGCAGCCAAAGATTACGTCGTAGGAAGTTCAAATTTCGCACACATGATTACACTTATAGGTGGCAACTTTTCCGCATATAGGCTAATAAATTGAGCTAAATTTTTTTTTGGCGAGCTTTTTCCCCTCCACCCTAGTGCGCATACATTCCTATGTTATTAAATTTATTTGAAACTCCTAAATATTACGTTCTAAAATATACGTTTATGTGTTTTGTCAAAGCAAACTGGAAACGTGGCGATTTGGTTAACTGAAACATTTCAGGAATATACAAATATCGAGAAAAGTTACAAACACAAAAGTTGGAAGAAGCGTTATTAAATGTAATGTACAAATAAATCTTTCAGAACTCAATCCGAATAAATGCTTCGTAGTAAGTTGAAAGTACTCTTTTCCTGTTTTGAGAATTTAAAAAAAATGCAGTTTCATTGAAAGGTTTTTTAACTTATTGATTATATTTTTTTCGATGTAATCACCAAAAAGTAAACGTAAATTTAATGACACATTTTTGGAGAGTTCCTTCTACAAAAAGCTACAAATAAATGCCGATTAATCCTTTGAGTAAAAAGCTTATACTGATTTTTTTTCAAAGGATAATGCGTTTTAAACGATTTAAAAATGTTATTTTATTGATCATCCAGAAGTTCAATGAATAGGAAATCGGCAAATCTTTATTTCTAGTTTAGAGAAGTCTGTTTAGTCTAGTTTAGTCTAGTTAGAAATAAAGATTAAAGTCCCATCATAACCTTTAATTTAATTTTAATAGGTGTGTTTGTGGGCGCATGGCCAAATAATTTTTGTTTATGCGAGCGCATTGATATCTTAGATCACAGAGAATTAAGGTCAGTTCACATTTTAATTAATTTCGTTTTATTTAGATGCCAGTTATGGCAACAGTCAGATTATATTTTAATCATTTTGTTTTATTTTTAGACGCCAGTTGAGTCAACATTAAAAAAAATCTTAAGACTCCAGGGATCTGCAGTTCGAATTATAACTAATATTTAGAGGAGTAATTCATAGACGTGAAATATAAGTAGACTGAGTATTGTTATTGAGAAGAACTTAAAAAAATATGGATAAAATATGTCTTGTCGACTAGTCGTCACGTGAACGCTCCGTGAAAACTTGACTTAGTTTGCCGATTTGGCACTTTATCGCCTCGTTTGGCGATATAACATCTTACGGCAGGGTAGATGCGTGAATGCCCATTTCTATAGAGTGGCGACAAAATCGCCAAATTCTAATACTATGTCGCGCAGATCAATGAGATGATGAATGTTCGTTTCCTCCCGAAAGACGAAAGTAGTCTAATGGTCATATTACTACAAGTTTTGGTCACATGATTCTGAGCTCATAAAAATTTTGCCATCACTCACTCTACTTTTATATTTTTCCTCTACATTTAAATACTGAGTGGCTGATGACACAAAACATAGAAAGTGGGGGTCCACTTGTGACATCCCATCCGGTCCTTGCTAAATAGCAATGTCGACTTTTGAGTTATTGACAGGACATGATTGCCTGGCCAGGCATTTGCATCGTTTTGGCATTTATAATAGCCCGAAATGTGACCTGTGTAGGGGGATAGCTGACATAAACTTTGACCATCTTTTCGAATGTTCGGCGTTAACAGGGGAGGGAATCCATGCGCTCTATTCGAAGGCTCGAGAAGTTTTGAAGCACTGGAATAGATCTTTTCCTACCTTCCTTTTTGTTCTATGCTCTACATGCGTCCCATATTGACACGTCGGGGATAATAGATATATACATCTAAGTAACTAGAATGCTTTAGTGCAAATTTTGTGCTTGAATCTGCCCTATTATGAATGATGCTCTAGTGAAGATGGGTAGCTTTCCCAGAAACCACGATTAAAAAGCTAATTTTGAGAACTCCTTATTTACGTTAAACCTGTCCTCTAATTTAACGTATAGACTAGTCCAAAACAACGTATCTGAAATGTCGATTGGATAGAGCCCGACTATCCAATATATGTAATGGATAATGCAGAGACAAAAGGATAATGTAGATGTAGCACTGCGTCCAATCGCGTAGAGGTTTGTGGGAGCAGAGTGAGAGGATCCTTCCGATGCTTGATTCTTATCAATTCTCTAGAGAAAAGGTGTTCCAACAAAGCATGAATTATTTATTTTGCTAATGAGTCATTCCTGAATATTTTCCCACGTACATAATCGACATATTAGTACATACATTTTAATTACGTTTGCATTCCTTCGGTATTCTATGATAGTCTATCCTCTCTGAAAACGTTTGCCAACAGTTGTTAATAATTAAACAACAAAAAGTAATTACATTTGCTTTTATTAAAATACGTGGAGGCTTACAAGAAAACAAATGTCAAAAACTTTCAAAATGGAGCCCGAGTAATGGTTGAGTACAGCTTTTCGGGTTGATTTCAATTGAACTTATGTCTACGATGTATTATAAACATTAAGGGAATGTTAAAATTTATTTTTGGGTTTTTACATATACAACCGTGGATAGAATTGATCTCTCTTTTTCAAGTATCATTCCTATTAGAGCACATTCAAAGATTCCATTTAATTTATAGGGAATAACACCCTTCTATAAATTCATATCCATAAAATTTTCAACTGGTAGTATTCATATTAAATTCCACACAAACTTAATAATTTCCAATGACAGCACCCAAATTTGAGTATACACAAATTGGTCAGATCTTAATGGAAGATGAGATATCTCGTCGAAGTTGTGAGCCAAATTGAGGATAAAGAAAAGTATGATGGTATAGTAAACTTCTAAATTGCATTGGCATTGAATAAAATAGAAATACATAAAACGCGAATTCTAAAATCAAGGGTGTCTTTTTCTGTAATTCTCTATCCGTAGCATCAGCATAAAACTATTTTATAGGTATTTCATATTTTCGAATAAATGGGTTGGTAAGATTGAAAAATTTAAAGAGCTATGAAATTTTCCCATCTGCCATATTTTGAAGCCACAACTTTCGATGCGAGCTAAAGGCAAAGTACTTGTCCCGAAATCAAATTTGCATTGGAAGTGATAACGTTTTAAACGTAATTCATGGAAAACTAATTTGCGTGAGTAGATCAATTTTTTGCATAGTAAACACTAAAATACAAAGACAAAATATCCCAATACATGGATTTTGAGTACCCCTAATTTTTCCTTAGGAATATTTTGAGAATGAAGGATATGCAGAAACTATAAAATAATTTTATTGGGTAAAAATGTATTCGGTATAAAAATTAAATTTTTCCTACTTCCAGTAATTCAAACAATTTACTTGGTTTGCTGCATAGAAACAATCAAATTACATTATTGCTTCGATCCCAATTACTGACACAATTCCAAACGCAACAAATATCGTTAAACACATATTTTCATCAAATGAGATTTTAATCAAATCACACAAGAGCACTTTTTCATTTTTAATGTCTTCATTTGCCGCCTTCCACAGTTTTAGAAATCAATTAGATGAATAAAGAATACCCAACAGTGCTCCTAAATAGCATTTTCTCCCGAAACAAAAGGAGCGAAATATTAGGACTAATGGGAGAATCTCGTGTTAATTAGCAAACAAGATGGAATGGAATTAAAAAAAAAGATCTAGTTTCTCTCTTTGCATGCTATTCTATTCGAAAGCAGCTGAGCTGCTGCTGTTCTTTGTTATAAATGTCAAATGTTAAATAGAAGATCGTCAACTCAAAAGCGGCGAAGCTTGTGTTGAACATTTTTAGATTTTTTTAAATGTGACATTTTTGAAAATGGAGTTTTGCTGCAGAGTGGAAGACAATAGTTTGTTTCATTTATTTTTACGGACTTGCAAAAGCGTTTATGGAATGTGAAAATAACCTAATAATAAAATGAAAATTGTTCGGGAGACTATATAAGCTGTAATGCTTTTTGGAAGACGATTTAACTCAAAGGAAAGATAGTTATTTTAAATTCGAAAATAGAAGTATTTTTATGGCACTCAGAGAGTGTATAATAAATGTCTGGTTCTTTTTAAACTTGAATTTAAATACATATTCAGTTGTTAAATAATAATAGTTGAATACATGTTTAGATAGTTGCATATAGATGTTTTAGATAGTTGAATACATATTCAGATAGTCGCACGTCTTTAAACTGCCGCAATTAAAAAATGATGTTTTTATCACTCCTGATGGTTGTCTCGACGAGGTATCTCGTCATTAACAAAACCATAATCAGATCTCGATAGACGAGATATCTTGTCATTAGAAGAAAACTAACTAGATTTTGATCTCGTCATCGTCAATAAATTGGCAATACCTTGATGACGAGATATCTCGCCATTTGCAAAAATTGGTGAGATGTTGATGGATGAGATATCTCATCAAAACCATTTAGAGGGTTAAGTTTAATTTTCTTAATCGTTATTTTAAAATGATCTTAAATGAAAAGCGTCGAATGTTTGAATTCAGATTTCACTTAAAATAAAGAAAATGTTATTGCATGTTATAAAAAAGGAGTCTTGGGAGTGAACTGGATAAGAGTATTTTCAAATAAATTAAAAGAATATATATGTAAACACGGAAGTAATTTGTTTTGTTTGTTTATTATTATTGTCAGTGTTATTTCATATTTTTAGTTGCGATTTTCTTATTTGGGATTTTTTATATAGCTACGCAAAAAAGTGTTACTGTTCTAAATTCATTCATGATACTAAATCCCAACCTGTGCTCTCTTAATTAGAGGGTAACTAATTTAATTTGCAATTATAACTTAGTTTACTTCAAATAGAGTAAGACAAATGTCTTAACATAAAGAAACTTTAAGATAAGAGAAATTTTTTTTAATTTATTGATTTCAATCTTCATCTTCCTTACATCTTCATTTCCTTAAATACGAACAAATTTACAATTTTAGAAATTTATTTATAATCATGAAGTTTTATTCTAAGTAGTATTTTCTTTATAAATTTTGAAAACTTTATTTTATTGCGTTACCAGTTCCAAATATATTCCGATGTTAATTATAGAAGAAAGTAACAAAATTCAATTAATTAATGATACGAAACTTGTCAAACTACGTTAAATTCTATAATTAAATAAATCCCCAAACGATCGATTTTGTATTGTTTATATCCGTCATTGCCATTTGACAATTAACAAATACCGCCGATTTCTGTGCTTTCTTTTTCTTAATTAACATAGGAACACGTTTTACTGATAAAACAATACATATGTGTAATAATTACAAGGATAATTTACTTTCGTAGTGCCTTAAGACGTCCAATTTTTCTATAGGATACAACAGCGAACCCTATATTGACGGTTACCTTCGTCCAACGGCTGTCGACGGTTAATAGCCACTTAGTCTTGGGAATTGACGCTAAGGTCCATAGGATAAAGGTTTTAACGTTAAAGCTCCTAAGCTACAGCAGTATAATAATTGACGCAAAGCCCATTGGATAAAGCCATACTCTTGATAACTGTTATTCAATATTGGTGACAGAGAAGCACGTAACTTGTCATAGTCAGAACATGAGAAATAATATTTTTAAGTATGCAGTAAGAAATAATGCGAAAATGTCAAATATATCTTCAATGAACAGACACCTTTGGGATTTTTTTCTACATTCGTATATTTTGGGTAAAAATAAACTAAAGACATAATAAAAGGACAATATCCACTTCTGATCTTCTATACACAAGTATAGTTTACTTATAGAATTACTGAATAGAAGAGCACGCGTATTTTTACCACTTACGTCTACGGTTTACCTTTTGGAATACTTTTTGTTTAGTAAGGCATTCTGATCAGCTGTCCTGGTTCAGGAAACCCGGTTGGAAGAGTAACCGACTTGCAACCGGAAAGTTGCGAGTTCAAATCCAACCAAAGACCGTCGTTTACAAAGGGGACTGGTGCATGTTAAATTGTCGAGACCTCAAATGTCCTCACGTTGGCGTGGTGTGGAAGTTTGGAGAGTGGGGTGCCAGCTCCGGTGTTATCTCGTCATCTGACCGTTGTTCAAAATCACGTGGTGTCCTCGATCTTTCCCTTCGAGGAATGATCCCGGACCGTCGCCAATAGCCCGTTGTGCGCCAGTGCGACTTTAATTAAAATACCTACATACCTGGTTCAGGAAAATACAGAAATATTTGTTTCAGTGAGCAGATACTTTGGATTTTTTTCGTGTGTACTTTCACCTTATGTTTGGGTAAAAGTAAACTAGACTTATAAATAGAAGAGCAGAGTTTGCGTTTTGTTTACTGAGACATTCTGGTCGATGACTGAAACAAATAGATCTAACAAATTTGGAAGTCGCTTTGTTTGCGCGTGTGCATTGATATCTTGGCTTCGCGAAGAATAAAGAATCAAAGCTAATAGCTTCGGACTCGAGTAATAAAATTGTATAGCGTTGTACACATTTAGGATTTCAAGATACTGACCATAAAATCCTGAATCATTATCTACATTATATTCCTGAAAAGATAATTTACCTCCATAGATTTCGCCTGGGCCCTACTCCAGGTAGGTACTTAATCAACGTCGCACAGGAGCAACACAACTGGCTATTGGACAAAACCATGTAATTTTAAACCAGATGACGAGGTCACACGTGAGCTGGCACCCCACTCTCCAAACTTCCACACCACACCAACATGAGGACATTTGAGGCCACGACAGATTTAATGTGTACCCTGCCCGACTCCAGGAGATATCATTAAATTAATTTCATTTTTCTCTGTTTACTTTTCACAGCTTTCCTCTATTAATTTGCTAATTGATTATGCCTCATCACAACTTAAATTTATTGTTACTTATCCCATTTGTTTTATTTTAAGTCCGATGAAAAGTCTGTTTTTTTCCATCGACAGATTATTCGTGAGGGATATCACGGGATGACTCATTTAGACGTTGCCTTACGAGAAATACAAATGAGGTCTTGTCTCCAGCTATGTAATAGATACATATGTATGAAAGGGATTTTCAGAGTAAACAAACAAATCAGACTGTCTGAGAAGTTTTTACTTCTGCTCTTCAAATGCTATCGCATAACTCCATACCTCCAAATGATATTCAATAACTCTCCTGTGGTGGTTACGGGGCCGCTGTAGCCCGGTTGGAAGTGTAACGAACTAGCAACTGGAGGGTTCCGAGTTCGAATTCAACCAAAGACCGTCATGTATAAAGAGGGCTGACGCAATGTTAAATCTGTCGTGGCCTCAAATGTCCTCACGTTGGCGTGGTGTGAAAGTTTGGAGAGTGGGGTGCCAGCTCATGTGTGTGACCTCGTCATCTGAACGTGGTTTAAAATTACGTGGTATTGTCCTCGAATCTTTCTCTTCAGGGTTAATCCCGGACTGTCGCCAATAGACCCTTATATTGATTGCTCCAGTGCGATGTTACGTACTTATCTGGTGGTTGCCTCGACGAGGTGTGCGAAAACTGTGAAACAAATTAAAAAAACATAAACAAAATTGGCAATATCTTAATGACTAGGTACCTCATCATTAAAAAATTGTTAGATCTTGATGGACGAGATATCTCGTCGAAACCACTTGGAGGGTTAAAATGTTATTCATCGCCGTTTTGGCAAAGTTTGGAGTTTAATCCAATTCGTATTGACCAATCAATTAGGAATTAGAATTTTTATTGGTGACGTGCTAAAATCGTATTCGAAAAACAAGTCAAGTGACGTCACGTTCAAAATAAGTACAGGAAATACGTATCGTTGTAGAAACGCTACCGCCACCTATGTTTAGCTTGACAGAAAATGCCTCTCATAGATTAATCTCTCTGATGTGAATTTGATGAACACATTTTGTTTTTATTCTAATTCTTCAGCAGTTTATTTGCATTTTATTCAGACAAAAAGTGACTATCATTGCAGAGATACACAGCAACTGCTATTGGAATATTTAGAAGCAAATACGGAAAAAAGATATCACACAATAGTTCTTGAGGGAATTTATAGGCGAATAATAACGGTTATCTTTTCAACAAAGTATCCCTTTATTCGAATTAAAAACCAAAGAGTTGCCGTTGGAGCGCAGAAAATTAACGATCTGATAGAAGATACATTTGTATTACTTAGAATAGACGGGAAGAAAGGATTAAAACGTCTCTTGGGTGTTAGATAAAGGAGTTTCAGCATCTTTGGGAGCTTCCAAAATGTGATCTTTTGGACACCAGACTGGGTTAGTCCGGAATTGTTTCGCCTTCCGGGATTATTACGCGGGCAGGTGATCGATTAATTTCCATTTAGACAGATGCTTTACAAACAATTTTTTGTAGCGCGATTACATCAGTATGCGATTCCAAATAAAAAAACCCACGTAGTATTAAGCCAATAGATGCATTTAATCGGGAGATCTGGCACATATACGAATAGTGAGAAAAATAAGCATGTGATTTGGTTTTGAATTGAATTTTTTAGGTTCTGTTACAAGTGCAGATATCTATCTTGCTAATGATACCTTTTAAAAGTAAATAGAGAGTGGCCCAAAAATCCCTAACCATTTAAAAATAGAATAACTCTTTTATGTATTAAAAATTCACATTTATTCTTTTATAAACAATAAATATACTTGAAATTATTTCTAATTAGTTTTACAGATTCCTTCAAATGGCCACCATTTTATTCTTGACAGTGGTGGGCTCTTTCTAAAGTGTGCTCCATCACCTCTCGCAATGTTCCTTGACTTATTCCTTCAATTTCTTCACGGGTGTTGGCCTTCAATTGCTGGATGGTCCGAGGTTTGTTACGGTATACTCTTTCTTTTAGATATCCCCACAAGAAAAAGTCCAGAGCCGTAAGGTCAGGTGAGCTCTTTGGGTTATCACAATTGACCGTTGATTTTGTAGATAAAATTGGATTACTTTTACTCGTTGCTCTGTCGTGAATTTCTCCAAAACTATTTTCCAAGGATTATATATAAATAATCTGAAAAAAATTGAAAAAATTGATAGCAAAAAGTTATATTTTAAAATGGTCTAGGGACTTTTGTGCCACCCTGTACTATCTGGATTCAGGTTCTTTCAGTGAAGTAGGTATGTATGTAAGTAGTTAATTAGCGTCGCACTGGAGCAATACAACGGGCTATTAGTAACGGTCCAGGATTAATCTTGAATAGAAAAATTGAAGGTCAACGTCTCGTAATCTTTCAGTGCGGATGTCGGGTTTTCGATTTCGAATTTTTCTCAGTTGCATATTACTTACAAATGTTTGGATTGAACCTCTCAGTTTAAAAAATAAACAAGTTTATTTCCAAGAACCCAAGCATAATCTAACAATATAAAACTCAGTATAGCACTCAGGGGTAGTGGGAGTAGTTGAATTAACGTCGCACTGGAGCAACTCAAAGGGTTATTGGCGATGGTCCAGGATCAATCCCGAAGTGAAAGATCCGAGGACAACACCTCGTAATTTTGAACCACGGTCAGATGACGAGGCAAACTCCTAAACTGGCACCCCACTCTCCAACTTTCCACACCACGCCAACGTGAGGACATTTGAGGCCACGACGTGCACCGCGTACAAAACTCTGGTTAGATCGAGTTTCGAACACGTATCCCTCCGGTGCTAATCCGCTACTCTACCAACCGCACTACCGTAGCTCTATAGAACTCAGAAAAATAGTAACTCAGAATATTCTCACAATAAAATCAATATTTCATTTCATCGGTTTAACTTTGAACTTTGGACAAGTATGTTCACAAATAATTTGAATAGCCGAATAAATAATGTCTAATATTAATTTTTTTTATTTTTAAGTATACATAAATTGCTCGAAAGAGATCTTTTATAAAGGCACTTCGGTGCACAAAGAGAGGTAATTACTATTATTATTTTGGTAAATCTATCACAACTATACCTATTTTTTTTATCAAAATCGGCAAAAATATAATGCCCCAAAATGTTAGTAATTAGTTTATGCGTACCATCAGATAAAAAGCTTGAAAATCTCTGGTTTAGAACACGAATGACGTTTTTCTGATTATAATCTATAGTATTCCGAAACTGGCATATTAACCCGTGCCAAAAAATTTTCTGTACTAACCTCCCTTAGACTAGTTTAATCATTCTCTGAACACGAATCTTCAAGATCAAGTAAGCAGTCTGCACACCACGCCCGATCAGTGCAGTGTTTAATTTCCCACCAGACTCCTCAATTATGCGAATGCTTGCGTGCTTGAGATGAGGATAGTGGCACAGATAACGCATGTTGAGGCGCTTCTGACACAGTTCCAATCCTTTTAAGATACCCCCATACACACAGATGGATAAAATTTTAAAATTTTCGAGAAACTTTGATTAATTTGCGGGCTCTCCTTTCTTATGGGAATTTTTATGATCATTAATAGGTAAGCTTGATTGGAATTGTTGCAGACGTCTCATGGTAACTTGGTAGGTGCTGATTTCTGTTCATGGAAGATTTTCAGGTGAAGTTAAATGAAAGAAATATCGTAGGTTTAGAGCAGAAACTCAATAACTGGCAAAACTAAAATTTTACCCTGCAGCTGTTTAAAGGCAAATTATTAAATTTCAGGTAAAAAAGTACGAATAATAAGTATTGTGAAGGTGTTATATATATTTTAAACAGATTTTAATAGCACAGTATAATTGCATAAAAATAAACATTTTGCGTATTCGAAAAATTATTAGTTACTGAAATTCTGCTCTTAGTCGATGACATACTGCTTTTGGGGCGAATTCATATTTTCAGGACACACCAAAGTTTTGTTCTGTTGGCAAAATAATATGATTGATTTCTTTGTAATCAATGTTTCAGAATTCAAACCAGGTTGTTTTATTTGTCTCAATTTAGGGGGGTGGGGGGTGGGGTATTTTAATTAACGTCACACTGGAGCAACACAACGGGCTATTGGTGACGGTCCGGGATCGATCACCAAAGGGAAAGATCCGAGGACAACACCACGTAATTTTGAACCACGGTCAGATGACGACTCAATTTAGAGATACGAGTATTTATATTTCATATCTTAAACTTCTGAGGGGTTCACACGCATTCATCCGTTTTGCAACCCTGCAGTCTTCTCTGCTTGAGATCTAACCAGTTTTAACCTTCTTGACTAATAAAACCTTCCCTAGGATCATTTTAACCATTAGATGTGGCTATTTGTGATTATATGAGTTGTGAGCAAAAGCAATTCTCCACTTGGAAATACCGTGACGCTCAGAGGTTCAAGTGAAATGGACATTGATGCCTTATTACCGTCGATATGAGAGAAATTTACTGCATAAACAGACAAAACAGACGGAAAAGGGCTATTTACTTATTACCCAAATGGTCTAGCATGATGCATATCGGGGTACCTTAAAATGTTGTTTATAGCATCTGGGCGACGTTTGGCGATTAATCTAATTGGCGTCGACTAATTAACTATCATACATTAATTCGGAATTATTTGAAATTTTGTTTGATGACGTGCTGGAATTCAATTTGTAAAACACGTCAACAGATTTCACGTCTGTAATAAGTATAAAAACACGTTCAGCTGCAAAGATACAACCGCTACCTACATTTAGCCTGTCAGAAAAAGTCTTTCATATTCGAAACAGTTATTTTCAGTAATACGGTCAGGTAAGAAACGAATGTGTTTCGTGCAAACGTCACCAAAAAGGGTGATAAACACCATTTTAAGGTAGTCCCTATATATATCATGTGAGAACATTTGAGTAGCGGATATAAAATATTTACTTTCCTTCCTGGTGCATATTAAATCTGTCGTGGTTTCAAATGTCCTCATGTTGGCGTGGTGAGGAATTTTGAAGAGTGGGGTGCCAGCTCAGGTGTTGCCTCGTCATCTGACCATGGTTCAAAACCACTTAGTGGTATTGTGTTGTACTCAGTCTTTCGCTTCGGGATTGATCACGGACCGTCGCCAATAGCCCGTTGTGCTGATCCAGTATGACGTTAAGTATGACTACCTACCTCAGTAATTATTCATAAGGAGCAAATGTGTTCTGCGCATACTTTTAGGTCTCTCTTATGTGGCTTAAGAAAGTTTTCTTTCAAGTGAAAAGAAAGTACATTAACCCTTCGTTATACCGAGTCTCGATTTATCGCGCATTTTTACATATCCTTTAATTAATTTTAAGTTAATGAACAGCAGAGAAACCTTAACATATTTCTTTAGAATTGGGAGCTCAAAGGTGACCTGTTTCAACCAGTTATCTTAGCCTTTTCCCATGGACCCTTGCTTCATAATGTTATCGTTGAGGAGTCTGATGGAAATGCCCATATATATAGCTCACACCATTTACCCATCACAAGTAAGAACCCATTTGAAGCTGAAAGGACCGGGTGTCAGCATTCCCTGGATGGCTTATTGTGGAGTAAATCAAGGAAGTTTCAATAGAAACTTATGTCTCACTAAGGTGGGGAGTTGATTTTACGTCGCATTGGAACAAAACAGCGGGCTATTGGAGACGGTACGCGAACAAACCTGAGGGAAAAATCCGAGGACAACACCTTGTAATTTTAATCCACGGTGAGATGACGAGGTCAACACCTGACCTGACACTCCACTCTCCAAACTTCCAAACTACGCCAACGTGACGAACAGCCAAGGAAGATCTCATTACCTTTTTTTCGAATTAGGAGTTCAAGGCACCCTTTATTATTTAGTTATCTGTCTTTCTGCTGCCACTATGTGGCATTTCGTAGTTACCTACAAACAGACATCACTCTCCTGCTGATTATCTGGATGAGGTATCTTGTTAACAGCAAAGCTGAATAGATCTTGATGGACGATATATCTCGTCATTAGAAGAAAACTGACCAGATTTTGATCTCGTCATCATAAAAAAATCGGCAATATCTTCACGAAGAGATATCTCGTCGTTGGCTAAATTGGACAGATCTTGACAAGATATCTCGTCAAAACAACTCGAAGGGTTATGTTGGAAGGGGAGGTTCACTACTCAGACTGACCCCGAAAGAAAAGCAGAAAAAATCGTTTAAATCGAACCGTTTTTTCAAACGAATTCTATCTTATAGTTTTACATTAATTTAAATAAAAACGCGAAATTTAATGTATTAGTTTCTTTTCATTTAAAAAAGTAAGTTTCCTCGACACTAAATATATTGCCCACTCGTCGTATCAAACGTCGTCCAAGAAGTGCGGTACATCGTGGAGTTCCATATTTTACAAGGTTGTTTTCGATGTTCCAGTTCCAAAAACTCGTATTCCTGTTTCATTTCATATCTATTACATTTCTGTCGGGACTTAACACCATTCGGGTTCTCATATAATAATTGGAATAGCGCAAATACTAAAAATAGTAGTATCAAATCTAGAAACTGAGATCCAACACCTTGATCTATATTTTAGAAAATCAGTCTATAAATCACTGGAACTCAGTCAAGAGTAGAGTGAATACGTACTTCGAATGCAAGAGACAGCAAAGAGTTGGCGAACCGCCATTCTACAGGGTAACAATTGCTCCAGAGACAAAACGTTGGTAATATAAGAACATATTTTTAGACGACATTTGATCAATGACATTTACCTTTTATGCA
This sequence comes from Meta bourneti, assembly GCA_933210815.1. Taxonomy (NCBI): domain Eukaryota; kingdom Metazoa; phylum Arthropoda; class Arachnida; order Araneae; family Tetragnathidae; genus Meta; species Meta bourneti. The sequence continues at coordinate 20,901,565 of OW119928.1, forward strand.
GATTTGACACGTAGTATGACACTTGCCAATAGCAAGGGCATGATTAACACGGTCCTATTTATAAGAGAAACAAGAAACTAAAGTTGGAAAACTAAACTTTCGTTGATTTCTGTTGAAAAGCAATGCCCAGTGTTAAGTAATATCTATTTTGTGCTAATGCGTTATTTTTGGATATATTTTAGTGCTAGAAATAGTTGTAAGCTTTTAATAGAAGTTCGAGAGGAAAGTTCTAATATATGCATTTCACTTTTAAAAGAAACAGCAGCCCCTTTCATATTATCTGTTCTAAACTTTCTTAATTGCTTATGTTGATGGTAAAGCGTCGTTACATTTCATGTCCTATATAAATCCAATTATACTGAATATAGCATCAATATTCACATATTTGATATCTCTAAATGAAATAAAATTATTCAAAGTATATATCAGCTTTTTTACTTTTGTTGCTGTTCATTCTTATTTCCAATAAAATGCATGAGTAAAAGCACACCTCAGTCCTGTTACCACAATTAGATTCTGAACGTTTATTTTCATCCCATTCCCTTGTTCTAGGGCAATTCATTTTTTGACGCTTAACCTATTATCGCTTCTTTTTGCTTTTCTGTGCTGATTTCTATCTTTCAGATTTCTCACTGCTTTCTGTAATCAGACTGAAGTAGAATTGCATTCAATTACGAGCTCCTCCTTGCAGTTTTAGCAATGTTATTCAACATAGTTCAAGTCAAGCCTATTTAAACTAAGCGGTAAAATTGGCGAATGAATCGCGTTATTGTCGATTTTATATTGCTTATACATGTTGTTGCAATTCGGCAATAAACATATAACGTCGATTTCGGTGCTACGTACGTTAGTGAAATCTGAATATAGATTGTGCTTATACATTATTGGTTGAATCGGGACTGATGAAGTTTTGAGTGTGTTGTATATTGGCAAGTTTATGCATTTTATGCATTTCACTTTTTAGAGAATACTTTCAATTTCGAGAGCAATATTCAGAGTATATTGTTGAGCTTGGGTTACTTGTGATACTTAAGGAATTTCCTAATGGTTACCATGTATGCCTCTACTAATGACTTGATCATCTAATAATAATTGACCAACAAAGATAGTTATAATTCTGCTAATTAGTAGTTTACTTCCATTTATTAACAATTTAATTCGAACTTTCCTACACAATTAAAATGTTCAAATCAATTTGAACGAGGAATTTGCATGACGATAGAAACATTACATTATAATAAATTAGTTTCAGAATGAGATGTTGCTGTATTTACTAACCCTTATTTTGATGCAAGACAAATTGCTGTATGAACTAATACATGATATTAGGCAAATTATATGCTATAATGATTTGACAAGGCGTATGAATGCGTCAAACACTATTATTTCTAGAAAGGGTGAGGAAACTGAGTTATCAGAATGCTTAAAATATTTTGTTACAAATCGAATTGAATATCAGGGTAATCTCTAATAAACAAAGTAGTTTTGTGGTTGAAATATTTCGCCTCATTGAATTTTATTTAAATAAATACTTCAATTGATTTAGTAAATGAATTAAATATTTCTGGTATCACCGTTCTGAAGAAGTAGTTCTACGTCTACTTGAAAGATATGATGCTATCGAACTCTTAAATCTTAAGAAAATGGACATTTTAAGAAAATATTTGCAGACCTGACATAAGTGAGAAATTTAGTATTTGTTTATCACATGAAAATTAAATGTTATCTAAACAGGAAAACTAGATTCTACAATGCGATAAAAGTTCAATATTGTCTTCGAATTGCAATGAACATTCCTTATTCTATAGTTACTTTCATGTTAAGTCAAAAAAATGAGTATACGTTTGTAACCCAAAATATGATTTTCAACTTGAGAGTCCACTAAAACTTGTTTCTCATGGATTAGTTAGAGGTTCAGAGACTCATCAGTTATTTTTCTATAATTTTTGGTTTAATATTTATTACCTATAACATCAGTAAAGATTGCCAAAAAAATTAGATTGAATTTTAAGTTACGTACTTTGTATTCTTTAAATGGTTTCGTATAATTTTAATTGCGAAGTATGTATTTAGTAATGATACTGATTCACACGTTTGAAAACACGAAATGCTTACTTGTTTCTTCAATGGATTCTATAACTTGCGACATATCATCTACCGTGAAATAGATCGAGAACCAACTGTAATTAACCCTCCTGGTGGATGTCTGGAAGAGTACTTTGTTATAAAAGAAAACTGACCTGATCCTGATGGACGAGATATCTCGTTATTAGAAGAAAACTGACCAGATCTTGATCTCGTCATCATAAAACAATTGACAATATCTTGACCTCGTCATAAGTAAAATTGGACAGATCTTGATGGACGATATATCTCGGAGGGTTAAAACACAAACACTTGCAATGTTGATAAATTCTAAAAGACCAATCCAAATAATAGGTATATCTCAGAAGGGCTCTATAGCATCCCTGGAATACCTTAACCGATTTCCATCTACTGTGAAATAGATCTTCAACTATAATCAAAACAGTATTTGCAATGTTGATATCAAAGATCAATCCAAATAATGGATATACCTCAGAGGAGTTCTATAAAATCTCTAGAATACCCTTTATTTGACTTTCATTTTCATAGAAAGCTCATTGGAGTAAGGTTTAAAAGTTACAATAGACAAGACATGTATTTATGGGTCTCACAACCCGACCTTTAAAGTATTAAGCTAACAACTTCTCAAAGTGCCTTTAGATCCCGTGTCCAGTTAAGATTTAATAAAAGATACCCTTGGGACATCGCATCAGAAAATGAAGTACCGTCCCCTCCCCCCTTTGTCCATTAGCTAGGTTACGTGGACCAAAACTTTAGCTTGAACTCAATCAAAATCCCCAAGGAAGCCACTAGTTGGGCATGAACAAATGAGTAAATAAATCGGTCGACTAATCCAGGAGGGGTGGACGAAATTCCTCGGGAAGCGGTGAAATGATCCCGGGGTAGGGAAGGCGGATTGGATGAATGTTCCAATCCGCTTTGGAACATGTTCTCGAACATGTTCCAAATTAAGGGTGCTTGAAAACGTTTCATTAGCCCTCTGAGAGGTTTACACGAATAATTCCACCTTGCAATCTGTAGTATTTTCTACATGAATTGTAACCAATTTTGACCTTGACCAATATAATCTTCCCAAAGGATTGCTTTATAAAATGAAGAATAGAATCTTTCCAAAGGATTCTATTCCGAGGAGGTGAGCAATATAATCTTCCCAACGAATTCTTTTATAAAATAAATAATAGAATCTTTCCAAAGAATTTTTCCAAAGGTTTCTATTCTAAGGAAAAGACTAATAGTCTCTTTCCAAAGGATTCTATTCAAAGATGAGCAATAGAATCTTATGCAAAGGATTATTTTCTAAGAAAATGAGCCGTTAAATCTTTCCAAAGGATTATGTTCTAAGGAAAGGACCGATAGAATCTTTCCGGATTCTATTACAAGGGCATGGGCATTAGAATATTTCCAAAGGATTTCGTTCTAAGGAAAGAATCAATAGAATCTTTCTAGAGGATTCTAATCTAAATAAAAGAGAAATAGCATCTTTCCAAAGAATTATAATCTAAGAAAAGGACCAATAGAATCTTTTCAAAGGATTCTATTCTGCACAATGGGTCAATAGAATGGCTTAGCACAGATACTATGCGTGGATCTAGTAGTATTATGCATATTACAAATAAAAATATTACAATAACGAAATGCCAGATAACGAACACATTCTGTAACACAAAAATACATGCTATTAAATCAAACATAATATTAACAATGAAAGTAAATACAGATATACAACCCATAAATGTTTCCGCGTCTACTAAAAATTGCATGCATAATTCCAATTTATGAAAAATAAAGAATTTTCCACACATTTATATTCACAATCTGTAAATAAGATACAATGACCATTTAGAATCTGCAAAACAGTAATTAAAGTGCAAAGCATAAAAATTTAGAATTGTAGAGTAAATAATGATAGAGGAAAACATTCTTATTGCTTTTTGAACTACATATTTATTCTGGAGTATTATCTGCTTGTTTAGAAGCGATTTCCGTAGTCTAGTGTACAGTTGGATAAGAATGCGTTAGTGTTGGGTTCACCAAAGTTTTATGACTACATGCAAGCGCGAAATTGCTTGGTCTTTAAGTTGGGAAATTTTAAAAGACCAAGGAACACACAGTGTTATACGTGGTTGAAAATCAGTAGCATTGTATAGGGAATGGTACTGTTTAAATAATTTTTGCAAAAAAATATTTTCTTCAGTAAAACCATGATTACTTTTATGTTTATTTTTGACACCAATTATCTCTGCAGATAAAACCTACAAATATACTCGTACTTGGTACTGGAGGGAAAATTTCTGTTTACGAGTTAACTCGTAATGGGCATCCTTAAAAACTAATAAATACGAGTTAACTTGTAATGGGCGTCCTTAAAACTAATCAAATACGAATTAACTCGTAATGGGCGTCATTGAAAACACTACCAAATACCAGTTAACTACTAGAGGGAGTTCTTAAAAACTACCAAATACGAATCAATTTGTAATGGGCGTCATTGAAAACATTACCAAATACTAATTAACTGGTAGTGGGCTTCCTTAAAAAACTACCAAATATGTGTTAATTCGTAGTGGGCGTTCTTAAAAAGCTACCAAATACGAGTTAACTTGTAGTGGGCGTCTTTAAAAACTACCAAATACGTGTTAATTCGTAGAGGGCGTCCTTAAAAAAAGCTACCGAAAACGAGTTAACTTGGCTTAAGGACGCCCACTACGAGTTAACTCGTAGTGGGCGTCCTTAAAAAACTACGAATTAATTTATTGTGGCGTCCTTATAAAACACTACTAAATACGAGTTAACTTATTGTGAGCGTCTTTAAAACTCGTGTTTATTCGTAGTGGGCGTCATTAAAAAACTACCAAATACGAATTAATTTATTGTGGCGTCCTTATAAAACACTACCAAATACGATTTAACTTATTGTGAGCGTCTTTAAAACTACCAAATACAAGTTAACTTATTCTGGGCGTCCTTAAAAACACTACCAATAACTCATATTTGATAGTCAACGTGATGAGATGCTTTTTTATTTCCAACCTTATTGCATTACAAAATATTTACTTTATAGAAACAAGCTTTCTATGAGAGGCATTTTCTGTCAAGCTAAATGAAGGTGGCGATAGTGTTTCAGCAGTGATACGTGTTTCCTGTACGTATTCTGAATGTGATATCAGTTGGCATGTTTTTCTCGAATATATTTCAGCACTTCACCAATAAAAATTCCAAAGAATGAATTCCGAATTAGTATATGATAATTGATTGGTAAACATCTATTAGATAAATGCAAAACGTTACCAACGATAAACTGCATTTTAAGGTAACCGTGATGCGTAACATGCGAGAGCATATAGATAGCAGAAGTAAATTCTTCGCAGACCATCTGGTTTATTTGCTTACATTCAAAAACCCTCTCGTTAAAATTTATATTGTGAAAAAATTATACTATTATAATAAAACTATATTATATTAGTATTATAACATTTGGAAGAGAAAAATGTTCTTATATTCCAGACAAGATAATTTTGTTTCAACCCTAAATGCTTTAGAAACATATTTCATGTTTTGTTAAGATGTAATAAATATTGAATAAGAAAATGATATTATATGATAATATGCGTTTTTTATGTAGAAAAATAATGATTTTAATTTACAATGAGGACTGTTATTTAAATTCCTTTAACAGATAATATAATATAATTTTTAAAATATTTATTAAAGTTGGAAATTGATTAAAAGGATAAAAATATATTTTTAAAGTATATAAAAGGATAAAAATATATATAAAAAGGATAAAAAGGATATTTTCCCTCAATACGCATTTTCCCGTAAAAGTGATAATTACATATTTTGAAAGCAATACAATTTAAACCCCGCATTGCAACAGAAAAATTATTTATTAATATAGTATTTACATACACAATTATCAGGCATATGATTCAGGAAAATGAGATTGCTTCTTTACATTCAAACTTTAGAAAGATAACGCCTAGAGTGTTATTCATAACGTGTTTAAAACGTGAAAAACATATAATTAAGTTAGTAACACTATAAAGAATTGGATAATATCAAAGTTTGAAGCTAGCTTGAGGCATTTACATTAGTTATGGCGTAATCTTAACGATTAATTTAATTGTAAACAATCATGGAATAAATTAAAAACAAGTTATTGTTTTCTCAATGAATTACAATATCTGATTGATTAATTTCCCTTTTAGGTATATATGCTTTTGCAAAATTTAAGCTCTAAGACATATAGTTGAATAATAAATGCATATACCGTGACATATTTCCTATTTACCGTGTTTTGTTTGAAGAATATACTGCACTTAGTTTTCCCTTTGTATTCATTCATTGAAGATTAGTCAGAATTGTGTAAATTAAAATTTATGTCTCGCCTAGTGGCAGTTGTATACGTATTCTTCTGTCTTGTGATAGTTTATAACATCCGTATGTCCAATACGCAAACAAGAAATGACTAACATATTTTAATCGTTTCCCGTTTCTTTATTGCTATTACTTGACAACAATAGCACTTAACCCCATATTTCTTTATGAAAGATTTTCAATGTAAGCAAAAAACACCAGACAGTCTGCGAAGATTTTACTTCTGCCTTTTAAATGCTCTCGTATGTTACATATCGGGGTTACATTAAAATGCACTTTATCACCGTTTTGGCAGTGTTTGGCTTTTAATCTAATTTGTGTTGACCAATGAACTATCATACACCAATTCATAGATCATTCATTGGAATTTTTATTGACGAAATGCTGAAATCGTGTTCGAAAAACAAGCCAACTGACGTCATGTCCACAATACGTTAAGAAACATCATCACAGAGCACTACCACTAACCTACATTGAGCTTAACACAAAATCCTTCCCATAAAGAGAAGGTTGTTTTAAATACACCTTTGATTCTTAAATATTCTCCGATTTTAATATCCTATAAAATTTCCCTTTCGTTTATTTTACTTTATATCCCTTTGGATTCAGAGGAAACTATCCCGGTTGTAAGAGTAGCGGATTAGCAACCGGAGGGTTGCGAGTTCGAAACTCTATTCAACCTCAGACCGTCCCCGTACGTGGGGGCTGATGCATGTTAAATCTGCCGTGTCCTCAAATGTCCTCGCGTTGTCGTGGTGTGGAAGTTTGGAGCGTGGCGTGCCTGATCCGGTGCTGACCTAGTCATCTAACCGTGGTTCAAAATTACGAGGTGCTGTCCTCGGATCTTTCCTTCGGGATTGATCCCGGTCCGTTGCCAATAGTCCGTGTTGCTCCAGTGCGACGTTAATTAAAATACGTACCTACCTCATCACGCGAACCTGAGGTTATTTGAGAGGGCACGTCAGATTTAATGTGCACCAGTCCCCACTCTTACGACGGTCTTTGGTTGGATCGAGTCTCGAACACTTAGCTCTCCGGTTGATAATCCGTTACTCTACTAACTGGATTATAGTGGCCCTATCGATAATAGTAATTACATAAAACGTCATGTTATATGAATGTAGAATAAAAATAACATCAAATTTTAAAATATAAATTTCTTTAAAGATAAATAAAAATAATAATGTTTCTACTTTATATTACTTACAAATAACAATATCAGTTTGGCAAGTTTGGAAACAAACATTACACTGTTCATAAAACCTACTTTAGGTTGTACAGCTTTTTGCACGTGCCAAATAACTTTTCTTTGAGTAAATGATTGGTATTATATAGTTTATCAGTCAATCAACGAAGTCTCCTAATACTATAATTCAGAAAATTAGAATAATTTAAAACCGACAAAGTATATTGAAAATAGGGATTATACTTTTAACCAAAAGCTAAATCATTTATTACATAGAAATTGTGTCATTAATCAAAACATTTATTTATGTAAAAGGGTTTGAATTAATAATTCTCATGTCATGGAAATAACAGCAAAGCATTCTGTTTGATGACTTGCATCTCAGTGTTATAACACTTCATTAAAAGTTAATTTATTTACAAGTGTCCGGGTTTCCCTTTCTCATGGAGCTCATAATTCTGTTCCATTAATAATTTCTGCAGGACAAAATGAGATATGATTATTCATTTGGATTAAGTAGTTGATAGAGCGGTTGTAAAGTTTTCATAAGTAACTAGTCGTATGCATCGATATTAATTAAAGTACAAAGAAATGAAAGTAGTCAATAGAAAAATTATAAGTAAGTTCCCGCGTTTTCTTATTTAATAAAGTCTGCAAAGCAATTGTTAGTTAAGTTATAATTAAAAACAACCAAAACACATAAGGGATTTCGTGAATATTAATTTTAAGAATGTAAAAGTTAGAGGAAGTACATACCATCTATTGCTTTACCAACAAATTAATTAACTGCATATTTACTAAATGAATTCTATCCTTTATACTGAAAACTGAATTTAATAAGACGATAAATATTCCACTCTAGTCAAATATTTATTAGACGATTGTGAGTTTGAACCTCGATCCAACCGAAGACCTTCGTACATACGTGAGGTGGTGCACGTTAAATTAGTCGTGGCCTCAAATGTCCTTACGTTAGCGTTGTATGGAAGTTTGGAGAGTGGGGTACTAGTTCAGGTGTTGACCTCATCATCGCAGGTTCGATTCCTACCAAGTGCATTCCTCCCTGGGTGTATTTCTCTCGTCTGTGTCAGTAAAACTTTCGCTGTGTGGTGTATATTACTTAATATTGTATATCTTGTGTCAATTACTTGATAGTGTATTATGTCCGGCGCAACATGGCCAAATATGGCCCTTGCGCCATACAAAAGCCCCCAAAACCAAACTAAACCAACATTTCGGGATGGTTCTCGGACTATCGCCAGTAGCCCGTTGTGTTGCTCCAGTGCGACTTAAATTCAACTACTTACCTACCATTTAATTAGTAAATCAGAAAAATATCGTTTTCTACCTAAGATTCTCGGCTTGGTAGCAGAGTGGTCAACTCTAGGGACATCGGTTCAACAGGTGCTGAGTTCGAATCCCGATATAATCATGGATGTTCATGTTTCGGAATTTTCTTTAAACCGTAGACCCCAATCTAATTAGCCCTAGTTTTGCAAAAAATATCCAGAGGGGCAAAAATCAACCAAACAATCTTCCTTAATTGTTAAGACTTATTAAAATATCTGAAATGAATACTTCGATTACTTTATCTAAGGGTTGAGCACTCATATCCGCTCTAAAAACTTCCGTCTTCCTTGCGCGACTTCTCATCAATTTTACCTTTTTGACGAATAGAATTTTTCCTAGGATACTTTCAACCAACTGTTATAAGAAAATGAGCAATAGAATATTTTTAAAGGATTCTATTACAAAGAAAGATCTCTCAGTATAATCGTTGCAAATGTCTATTCTAAGGAAAGGACCATAGAATGTTTCCAAAGGCTTTTATTCTAAGAAATGGTGTTTCCAAAGCATACTAATGTACAGAATGGGCCAATATAATGGTTACAGATGATTCTATTCCAAAGAAAGCCTTCGGGATTGATCCGGATTGTCTCTAACAGCCCGTTGTGTTGGTCCAGTGCGACATTAATTAACTACCTACTTTATTACACGAATGTATATTATTTATATTGTCAATTGTTTCTTATTGGGTGTGCTTCAATCATCTTTTTCTCACTTAACGACATGGAAACAAATAGCATGCTTGCCAAGAAATCGATTTTCCTTTGCTGCAGAATCCCGCTTTGAAATTTCGATCGGTGTAGAAACGATTTGCACTTCATGCGTCGTTTACACTTGAGACCCTATCTCACTCTTAAAGTCGTTCCGGCAGTGTGATTAAGGCTATCTAGATGGTACAAGCACACATACACTGCTAAGATCAAAGAAAGTATTATGTGGATGAACTTTCCTAGGAGGAACCCAAATTGAATAGTTAATGTTCTGTAAAAGCGATGAATTATACTGTCTGCAAAAATTTGAAGGTTTTCAATCAAGATCTAGGATGCACAGCTTCATAAGTGCTCTCGGCTGGATTGTGAAGAAAGCGGGCCGTGTGCAAATAGAGAAGGTGTTGGTGAGGAAGGAATTAACAATAATCCTTTTTCGGAGGAATTATTTAACCCTCTGAGGGTTTCACATGTACTTATCCGTTCTGCAAACTGCAGTATTCCCTGCAAAAGTTCAAACCATTTTTGACCCTCTCGACCAATATAATCTTTTGAAGGATTCTTTCCGTACGTAGGTAGTTGAATTTACGTTGCACTGGAGCAATATAACGGGCTATTAGAAACGCACCGGGAACCATCCTGAAGGGAAAGATCCTAACCTAGGGTTCTTTTAACCAATAAATGCATTTATTTAGTCCTTATGTGTGTTGGGGCCACGGAGGCCCGGTTTGAAGAATAACGGATTAGCAACTGGAGGGTTGCGAGTTCGAATCCAACCAAAGACCGTCGTGTACAAGGAGGACTGGTGCACGTTAAATCCGTCATGGCCTCAAATGTCCACGTTGGAGTGGTGTGGAAGTTTGGAGAGTGAGGTGCCAGCTCAGGTGTGACCTCATCATCTGACCGTGGTACAAAATTACGTGGTGTCGTCCTCGGATCTTTGGGATTGATCCCGGACCGTCACTAATAGCCCGTTGTGTTGCTCCAGTGTGATGTCAAAATTAAAATACCTACCTATCTTATGTGTATTGTGCAAAAAAAAATATTTCATTACTCTGAAATCTCAGGGTGTTAAATGCCCAATGTGACAAGTTATATTTTGTTTTAATTAACGTTGATGTCATTAATGTTGATGATAATAATGATGTAGTCGGATGTTAATCCCATTCTAAGAATCATTAGGATAATACTATTCTTAAACAATATGTTCTATTATATTTATTTTTTGTAAAATGGTATTAGAAGTTTTTATTAATTCCACTCTCATTAATTCCAAATTTAACGCTCAATTGTTGCTGCTTCCAATGAATTTTTATTTCTTTTAAGTGTTGTATTATATATATACACTGCTGGCCACCGTAAATGCAACACCCGGAAGGAAGCATGCAAATAATATGAAATTTACAACATGCATTAGCGGAGGTGAGATATGCAAATGATTAGAATTTCAGCGCACACGCACATCACGCGCGCCTGTGGCGCCACTTCAAAGCGCTATTTAAGGCTTGGAGATTTCGACGATTTCAAGTACGGCAATTGTGTTTTTCTTGTGGTTTTTTCAAAAAAAACGATCAATTATGCCTCGTAGAAAACAGCGATCATCTTTTGATCAAGTATCCGAGTTCGACAGAGGAAGGATAGTGGCCTACCGAGATTGTGGATTATCTTTCAGGGAAATCGGTAGTCGTGTTGGACGAAACCAAACAACTGTAATGCGGATATGTGATCGTTGGATGCAGGAGGGTACGACGGACCGACGTGTTCGATCGCATCCACCTCAGTGCACCACTTCACGTGATGACAGGCATATTGTGCGTATGGCAGTGACGGATCGCTCAACAACATCACGAACCATAGCACAGCACATTCAGTCTGTACCGCATCATCCAGTGTCTGCGCGTACCATTCGACGCCGTTTACAGCAGAGTGGTCTGTCCGCAAGACGTCCATTGCTTCGTCTACCCTTGACGCAGAACCACAGACGTTTCCGCCGCCAATGGTGCGATGAAAGAAGGATGTGGACGGCAGAATGGAATGAAATTGTCTTTACTGACGAGTCACGCTTCTGTCTGCAACACCACGATGGTCGGATTCGAGTCTGGAGACACCGTGGAGAGAGGATGCTGAACAGCTGCGTTATGCACCGCCACACTGGTCCTGCACCGGGTATTATGGTATGGGGCGGTATTGGATATCACTCTCGCACTCCTCTAGTACGCATTGCCGGTACTTTAAACAGCCAGCGCTACATCTCCGAGGTGTTGGAGCCAGTTGTCCTTCCTTACCTTCAGGGCTTGCCCACAGCCATATTTCAACAGGATAATGCGCGACCACACGTGGCACGCATTGTCCAAGGGTTCTTCGTCAATCGCCAGATTGAATTGCTTCCCTGGCCAGCTCGCTCTCCGGATCTTTCGCCGATAGAAAACATGTGGTCCATGGTTGCTCAACGATTGACCCAGAATACATCCCCAGCTGCCACACCAGATCAACTTTGGCAACGTGTGGAAGCTGCTTGGTCTGCTGTACCCCAAGAACACATCCAAAGTCTCTTTGAATCAATGCCGAGGCGTGTGGCATCGGTGATCTCCAACAATGGCGGCTACTCTGGCTACTGATTTTGGCAGGAACCACACTTCACAGAAGTCTATAAATTTAATCATTTAATACTTGGTGAACATGTTATCTACAAAATAAATTTTGTTGTGATATCTCTTGTCTTTCTTGGTGTTGCAATTTGGGTGGCCAGCAGTGTATATATATAACATTTATATTGATATATTTCAGATGTCAAAATAAATTCTATACGTATGAATGGATAGCTCCAAACACCTTTCCACGAGTTTTTCCTAGGTATTTAATTAGACCAAATTGTTGGTAAGAGGCTAATAAATTTCATGACTCAAGAGGTTGTAAGAGTTTTTACTTTTTTGAACGAGCTATTATCAATACTTGGGAAGACTAATTAGTTGTAACGTACTCTTCTGAACACATGCAAGTGTCTCCTGCGATAATAAATGATGGTTGACTATTTTGGAGTACAGCGCAAGATAAATATCTTTTGTCAACAGTTTAAATCCTTTAATTTACGATTGTTAATAATGTTACTGGATTGTAAAATAATGTTGCTGCCATTCGATTCATTTTATAAATTTCCATTTGGTTATTTTCCGGTTTATTTGCAATCCTTTCAAAATGTATTTCTAGGAACGGAAAATTGTAGTTTTGTATAATTAATGAGAGGTACTCGTCAAGTGAAATTAATTTATCAAACGAACAAAACAATCTTTTAAACATTTGTAAATTGGAATTTTTTTTATTGTTTTCTTATTATTTGATGAATTTAAAAATCAGATAAAATATAGATAGAATATCTTAATGCAATTATGAAATATAGTAAAACGTCCAGCAAACAAACGGGTTTTGATTATTTTATTATTTGATAGATTTAAAAATCAGATAAATATAATAGAATATTTTACAATTGAATAAAAAATATAATAATAAGTAAGTAGAATATTTTATAATTGAATAAAAATATAATAAATTTAATAGTTTCTTGATTGCTTTATTACTATTTGACAGATTTAAAAATCATGCAAATATAGCAGAATGCTGTTTGTTTAATTATAAAATATTGCAAAATATTAAGTAAATAAAAGTTTTTTGATTGTATTATTTATTTGACATTAAAAAAATCAGGTAAAATGTATTTGAGTATTTTTATTGAATTTTGAAATATAGCAAAAGGTTTAGTAAATAATATGGTATAGTAAAAATTTGATAAATAATAAAACATGTTAAAATTTAATTGAAATAGTTAAATTAATTTTAAATTTAATTGAAATAGTTAAATTAATAGTTAAATAATAAATAAATTGATGTAAGTGTAGCTAATCTGGGGCAGTTGTATCTTCAATTTTTAAAAAGTTATGACTGTCGTGTTACTAAAGTTATTACTGTAGTGTTACTAGATAACAAAATATTTTCTTAAAAAGTATTTTATAAGGATGAGCTGTTATTACCCCAACAACAGTAAAAATAACTGTTATTAGAAATCAATAGTTAGCAACTGTTAACATTACCGATTAATGATACCGCCAAATATTAAAAAGTAACTTTTAAAGGACTAATATACAAAAAATTAATAAATTTAAAGTATTAAAATCTACATAATATTCGATACGAATAAAAATTAAAATTACTAATGATTTTGGCAGTTCATAACTGTTAAGATGTTAGTTAACTTCAATTTCTAACATTTGATAACTATTAAATTTATTCATTGTCTGTTAGAGATACCTATTAAAAATTAAAATTGTTAATAGTAGCAGTTAAAAATAACTGTTATCGCAAACTACCAATAGCAATTTCCACTGTTTTTGTATAATAACTATTTTTACCATTTCTAGTATTTTAAGAGAAGCAATTTATCGATAAAAATTAATATTGAATACAATATTGACTTAGGTTTAAAATTCCAAATGCCCCTTTGAACTTCAAATAAAATAAATTCTTTATCATTCGCCATTTTCTCAGCACATCTGCATCTCATTCCGCTTCTAAATCTTTGTTTCGAACTAATGCTGTGGCGCTACTGTAGCCATAAATAGTAACTAACTCAATAAATATCCTCCTATAAAAATAAACCCTAAGGATAAATTTGTGTTTACTTTACTGTTACTTCCAAGACTTTGACAGCTAGTTTGACAATATATTTTGGCTAAAGCGTTGTTTTAAACACAAGAGGCACTTTCTTTTTTTTTCCACTACGCATCAATTGTGTTTTTGGCTTCACAGCTGAAACACGAGTTCCGAAAGTCAGCTTTTGCCAAAATCCAGAGATACATTTTATAGTTTAAAAGATCGCTCGAGGCCGAGTAGTCTAGAAAAGAAAACAATGCAAAGTTTGTTTTGTTTTTGTAAGAGGTGTCATTCGATAATACACAGTGAGTAAGCGGTGTCATTCGAAAGTTATCGAACTCCGCTACAATCTCAGGAATTTAATCAATAAAATTATCCTTCGATATTAATATCAAATTGCACTTTAATCGTTCAAACTGTAAATAGTTGAATATCCCACAATAAACAATCGTTTAAACTTCACATGTCTGCTGGATTTTTGGTGCAAGGGCTATATTTGGCCATGATGCTCCAGACATACAATATTAAGGAATAGAAATACACAATCAAAATTTTACTGATACATAAAGAGAAATACACTCAAGGAGTGCACCTATACAGAAATTGAACCTGCGCCGCCTACAACTCTCAGGTTGCTAGCGCAGTGGGCATAACCACTGAGCCATAACTGCCCCTACATCTAACGGGAACATTTACTCTTTAACAAGCCCCCGTGAACATTTAAAGCAAAATTATTTCACGATGAAAAATAAATGTGAATTCAAATATCAACCACTGATAAATAGTTCAAAATATCAAAATAAATCATAAAAATTCAGTTCAAGAAGATAATATTCTAACCTGAATTTGCCTTTGAATATTTTATACTAAATAAATGAAACAATAACTTCGAGTGCTTTATAAAACATTAAAATAGATAGATTCAAATATTTGTGCTGTTTTATGTGAAAAGACTTATCACACGTATAAATTTATTTTCTATAAACGATTATAGTTTCAGTTTTCGTTAACACCATTGTCGATATTGAATTATTCAATAATGTTTACATATTTCAATATAAAGAATATTTAATTGATTTGGACAACCTATCAGGATAAATGGAAAGTAAAAAGTAAAATCTGCTTTCTTTTTCTTTAATACACTGCTGGCCACCGTAAATGCAACACCCTGAAGGAAGCATGCAAATAATATGAAATTTACAACATGCATTAGCGGAGGTGAGATATGCAAATGATTAGAATTTCAGCGCACACGCACATCACGCGCGCCTGTGGCGCCACTTCAAAGCGCTATTTAAGGCTTGGAGATTTCGACGATTTCAAGTACGGCAATTGTGTTTATCTTGTGGTTTTTTCAAAAAAACGATCAATTATGCCTCGTAGAAAACAGCGATCATCTTTTGATCAAGTATCCGAGTTCGACAGAGGAAGGATAGTGGCCTACCGAGATTGTGGATTATCTTTCAGGGAAATCGGTAGTCGTGTTGGACGAAACCAAGCAACTGTAATGCGGATATGTGATCGTTGGATGCAGGAGGGTACGACGGACCGACGTGTTCGATCGCATCCACCTCAGTGCACCACTTCACGTGATGACAGGCATATTGTGCGTATGGCAGTGACGGATCGCTCAGCCACATCACGAACCATAGCACAGCACATTCAGTCTGTACCGCATCATCCAGTGTCTGCGCGTACCATTCGACGCCGTTTACAGCAGAGTGGTCTGTCCACAAGACGTCCATTGCTTCGTCTACCCTTGACGCAGAACCACAGACATTTCGCCGCCAATGGTGCGATGAAAGAAGGATGTGGACGGCAGAATGGAATGAAATTGTCTTTACTGACGAGTCACGCTTCTGTCTGCAACACCACGATGGTCGGATTCGAGTCTGGAGACACCATGGAGAGAGGATGCTGAACAGCTGCGTTATGCACCGCCACACTGGTCCTGCACCGGGTATTATGGTATGGGGCGGTATTGGATATCACTCTCGCACTCCTCTAGTACGCATTGCCGGTACTTTAAACAGCCAGCGCTACATCTCCGAGGTGTTGGAGCCAGTTGTCCTTCCTTACCTTCAGGGCTTGCCCACAGCCATATTTCAACAGGATAATGCGCGACCACACGTGGCACGCATTGTCCAAGGGTTCTTCGTCAATCGCCAGATTGAATTGCTTCCCTGGCCAGCTCGCTCTCCGGATCTTTCGCCGATAGAAAACATGTGGTCCATGGTTGCTCAACGATTGACCCAGAATACATCCCCAGCTGCCACACCAGATCAACTTTGGCAACGTGTGGAAGCTGCTTGGTCTGCTGTACCCCAAGAACACATCCAAAGTCTCTTTGAATCAATGCCGAGGCGTGTGGCAGCGGTGATCTCCAACAATGGCGGCTACTCTGGCTACTGATTTTGGCAGGAACCACACTTCACAGAAGTCTATAAATTTAATCATTTGATACTTGGTCAACATGTTATCTACAAAATAAATTTTGTTGTGATATCTCTTGTCTTTCTTGGTGTTGCAATTTGGGTGGCCAGCAGTGTAAGTAGTAGTAGAATCTTTTTTTATTTTAAAGTCAGTGACGTAGTTTTAGAAATGAAATTATACTTGCTCGAATACAGCTTTATATTATACGAATACAGCTTTATAAAGTATTTGAAAAAAATTCTCAATAAAGCACTATATTTAACAGGAATTCATTTGAACTGTTTAATATGAAAACTGATAAAATATATTCAATATTATTAATAAATGTGACTTATCTTTTGTTTCAGTAACCCAATTTCTTTCACTACTTTTATAGTTTCGGGATTTCATAATTAATTATATGAGTTTAGTTATTTCTCCTGAAATGTATTATCACAAAGAATTGTAAAAACAAATATCGACATTTTAAAAATTAATTATTTATTTTTGAAATTTAAAAATTATTCAGCGAATAAAAGTTTACGAATGCTTTTTCGTCCCATATATTTTTAAAAGTCAAATGAGCAGGATTTCAAATAATCAATGTTTTAATCGTCTTATTCTAACCGCCTAAAGCGTATTTTTCATACGCATTAAATATTTAGACAATTGATGTATAAATAAAGCTCCATTTGTTAGCCCTGATCAAATACAAACTGATTTGAATAAATAAATTGGGGTATAAATATTAAATGCGATAAATAAATCTAACATTGATAAACTACTACTTCATTTCTCCATTTAATTAGAGGACCACGGTAGTTCAGTTGGTATAGTCGTGCATGAGCATCCGGAGGGTCGCGAATTCCTATCTCGATCCAACCAAAAGACCGTCGTGTACGTGGGATCTGGTGCACGTTAAATCTGCCTTGGTCTCAAATGTCCTCACGTTGACTTGGTGTGGAAGTTTGTAGAGTGGGGAACCCAGCTCAGGTGTTGACATCTGACCGTGGTTAAAAATTACGATGTGTTGCCTCGAGTCTTTCCCCGGGATTGATCCCGGATCATCACCAATATCCAGCTGTGTTGTTTCATTGCGACGTAAATTCAACTACCAACCTACCAGTAGTTAATCAGTAAAATATACGTTTTTTGCCTAAGATTCCCGGCTTGGTTAACTCGGGTCATCGGTTCAACAAGTGCTGCGTGCAAATCTCGATCTAATTATCCCTCGATTGGCAAAAAATATCCAGAGTGGCAAACCAACCAAACCATTTTCCTTAATTGTTAAGACAGAAAAATCTTAAATTAAATTCTTCGATTGCTTTACCTACTAAGGGGTTCGCACGCATATATCCACTCTAAAAACTTCAGTCTTCCTTGCACGACTTTTCATCAGTTTTAACCTTTTCGAAAACAATAGAATCTTTCCTAGAATACTTTCCATCAACTATTATAAGAAAATGAGCAATAAAATATTTCCAAAGGATTCTATTATAAAGAAAGATCTCTCAGTATAATCGTTGAAAATGACTCTATTCTAAGGAAAGGACCAATAGAATGTTACCAAAGGATTATATTCTAAGAAATGATCAATTAATATTTCCAAAGGATTCTCATATACGGAATGGGCAATATAATCGTTACATAGGATTCTATTCCAAAGAAAGGATCAATATAATCTTTACAAAGGATTCTATTACAAGGAAATTGCAATAGAATTTTCCCAAAGGATTGTAACATACAGAATGGGCCACTATAATCGTTACAAATTTTCTATTCCAAAGAAAGGATCAATATAATCGTTACAAAGAATTGTATTCTAAGTAAAGGAGCAACAGAATCTTCCTAAAGGTTGAAAGAATTCATAGATTCGAGTAATAGATGTGGTTATTTAGTCATTCAGTGTTTCGTGGTGTAAAAGCAATACACTATTCGGAATTCTTGTTACTCAAGGGTTTAAAAACTAGATAACTATAAATAAACGATAAAGAAAAGCGTTATGCGAAATAAAATTTGTAGATATTTTTATCTATTTATTTTAGTCTCAGCATATTGGCATAACTTTCAGGCGTCGTTGATTAAATTCAAAAGCTTCATTGCTTTTTAGATCCAAGTTTCATTTTCTCGAAAGCTTTAAAATTTTATGTGGATTTATGTGGAAAGTTGAGCACAGAAAGATGGATCTAAAATAAAATACTTCAGTCTTATTTTAAGATATGGAAAACGCACATCTTTCTTTTATCTTTAGGATAGCTAGATTCGATCTAAGATAGATGTTATTAAATGCGATGTTTCTGGAACTATCTCCCCTTTAAAGAAGTATATCATAATATATATGCATAACATGAGATGTGGAAGAATTGAATTGGTAATACCTTTTTGGGAGTTTTTCGGACAGTTGTGTTTTTAAAAATTACCTTAAATTGATGGTATGCAGATATTTAAAGTTTTATTTTGATGTAATAGACTAGAGATAGGCCCAACAAAAAATATTTAGTTTAAAATTTTTACCCTTTATTGAATTATGGTGAAAAATGATTTTATAAAAACACAGAAAATTGTTCTTACTTTTGTGCGCATTTACTATCCGTTTTCTTAGTCATCATAATTCATCATAATTTAATGAGATTTTAAGTTTTCTCCACAATTTCATTTTATTTTTATAAATAAGTTTTCGATATTACAGAAAAAATTACTTATCAATTTTTAATATAGAGCAATATTTTTAATGATTTAATGTAATGTAATGTTTTAATGAATATAATAATTTTTTGATTAGTTACATTTCAATTAGGTTTTACCATTTAACCCTCCAAGTGGTTTCGACGAGATATCTCATCCATCAATATATGACCAATTTTGTTAATGACGATATATCTCGTTATCAAGCCGACGTTGCCGATTTTTTTATGATGACGAGATTAAGGTCTGGTTAGTTTTCTTCCAATAACGAGAAGCAGATCTTGATGGATGAGAAATCTCTTCTATCAAGGATCTGCTCAATTTTGCTAATGACGAGAAACCTCATCGAGACAACCACCAGGAGGGTTAATACTTTGAAACTACACTATACTTTCTTGTAGAAATTTACATTTTTCAGCACTAACAGTTCATTTGAAATGGACTATTTTCTGTAATTTATCTTGTTTTCTGTAATATATAATCAATATAATCTTACTTTGAGATAAATCTCATATTTTGCCTCCTGTGTGTGTGTATACAAGCCTATGCTTTCTTATAATACAATTTCTAAAACTAATTGTTCATTCACCATTTCAACGAATTTCGCCGAATCGAGAAATTCTTATACATGTGAAAAGGTTTCCACTTATTCCTTCATAACAATACTCAAAACCGATTCTCACATACACGTATACTTTTTTCAAAGTTTGGTGTACAGAAATACAATCAAAGTTATTGAGTCTTAACCCTCTGAGATTTCCAAGTTCTGTGGTATTGGTTTGATTCCACAACACATGTAATGACGAAATAACCACACCTCTTGCTTGAAAGAATTCTGGGAAAGATTCCATTGGTCAATAAGGTCACAACTGGTTAATAGAACATGCAGGGAAGACTGCAGGTTGCATAACGGATAGATGCCTGTGAGCCCCTCAGAATGTTAATAATACACTACCTGACATTGAAAATGCAACACTCAGAAGGAGTGCGCAGAACTGGATGAAATTTACAGGGTAGACGCAGCTCACCGAGATATGCAAATGATGCAAACTGCGCAGCTGTCCTGCGCACGGCGAGTGAAAAACCAGGGAAGGAACCTGCAAAAGTCGTCAGTTTCGCGCCGCTCTGTTTGCCAGGTAAATCAAGTTGCAATTTGTTTTTGTGTCTCAGAGGAAACGTCTAGTAGCGGAGAATGCCAGGACGCCGCCAATCAAGACAGTTCCAGCAAACAGACGACTTCACGAGGGGTATGGTGATTGGCCTCAGAAGGGCAGGTTGGTCCATACGTCAAATCTCAGCAGATACCCACCTACACGCGTCCACGGTACACCGGTTGTGGCACAGATGGTTGGACCAAGGGAATGTGGCACGTTTGAGTTCCGGTGCAGCCAGAGTGACGTCAGCACGTGTGGACCGACGCATCTGTCGGCAAGCATCGGCGGCCCCGAAAGCCACGTCTGTCGCCCTTTTGCAGCATGTGCAGGACACCCTTGATGCTCCCATATCGTCCATTAGCCACCGATTGATCGCTGGCGTCCTGCAC
Source organism: Meta bourneti (assembly GCA_933210815.1). Lineage (NCBI taxonomy): Eukaryota > Metazoa > Arthropoda > Arachnida > Araneae > Tetragnathidae > Meta > Meta bourneti. The sequence goes on from OW119928.1 coordinate 20,922,572, forward strand.
TCATGGCGCCCGTTGAGACGAGTACCATTGACCCAACAGCACAGACGTCTCCGTTTGCAATGGTGTCGGGATAGAGCCACGTGGACGACGGAATGGCACAGGGTGGTGTTCTCAGACGAGTCACGCTTCTGTTTTAGCAATGACAGTCGCCGTGTACGAGTCTGGCTCCGACAGGGCCAATCCGGCCGCATCTGTGGAACGCCATACCGCGAGACAACGCGGTATAATGGTTTGGGGCGCCATCGCCTACTATAGCAGGTCACCTCTGGTCCGTATTCAGGGCACTATGAAGGCCCAACGATATGTGGATGACGTGCTGCAGCCGGTGACACTACCTTTCCTTCAGGGGGTGTCCAATGCCATTTTACTTGCAGGATAACGCCCGGCCGCACACGGCACGTATCAGCCAACATGCCCTGCAAGGTACCCAGGTGCTTCCCTGGCCAGCTGTCTCCCCTGATCTCTCACCTATCGAACATTTATGGGACGTCATTGGGCGTCGCTTGCATGCGTTGCCACCGGCACGTTCAGAAGACGAACTCTGGCAAATGGTTGACAGGGAATGGGCAGCCATCCCTCAGGACACCATCCGCATGCTCATTGCGTCTGTACCTAGACGTGTTGCTGCCTGTATCGCCGCTCGGGTGGTCCTACAACCTACTGATCAGACGTTCTTGCTGGTAAGGTGCATAATGTTGCAATAAAGATCACTTATTGCTCGTTGCTGTCTCTCTCTGTTTGCCAAATTTCATCACTTTCTGCCAACTCCTTCTTGGTGTTGCATTTTCAATGTCAGGTAGTGTATATGGGATATAAGTTATACTCTATTTTTTTCGACCCGTTAACTGTGAAATATCATGACATATTTTTCTTTCATGAAAACACTGCCTCACGTTACGAGTTATTTTATTTCGTTTTAGACTCAAAATTAGTCATTTTAGTTTTCTCAAACGGTGTGACGATGCTGGAAACGCTATCGATCGCTATCGATCAATATCAATAATTAACTAACAATTAACACATATATGTTCTTATGAGCACAGTTTTGTATCGAAGGTGAAAAGGCGTGTGTAAGTTATGGGTAATTATACCTTCACCAAATTTCGTGCATTAGAAAGTTTTTTCTCGGTTTTGTTGCATACTATTTCTCATTCAACTAAATAACAGAGTGGAATAGTAACAAACTTTATTAAAAGAACATAAAATTGAGCATGACTCTGGCCCCTGCGAGTAGTAATTATGAATACAGCTAGCTAACGTCCAGTTGATACATATGTACAGTATGTTATTAATATTTCAATAATTCCCCCTAAAAGTGGCAAAAATTGGTGTATTGAAACAGGGACAAACGTGAAAAGGAATATCAAGAAGGGGATTTTTTTTTCCGCCTGGTGCAAAATTTTAGTTCAAATATTTGCCGATAGAGGGCGATCGCAGTGATGACAATCAGAATGGCATATAAAACTGGGTTTTCATTCATACGCAGCAATAGTGATTAATTAAGCTATCCAATCCCTTCCACCCTTATTTTTATTTCAAAATAATTCATTTTATGAACTTTATTTTTCTGATTTTTTTTCCATTTCGATGTGGAGATAAGCTGCTTCGTATTGTGTGCTCCGTAAGTGATATGTCCAGTCCAGTCCAGTATGCGGGAATAGGTTCATTTGCTATGCCACAACGCTGGTGCGAGGGCAATCTGACCAACTTACTCCTTCCTCGAAACGTCGTATTTTAGACTAGTTCGACAGAAGTTAGAGGATCTTTTCGTCCTCCTTTTCTGAGTCTAAAACTTTCGTATAGCATCCCCGCTTGCGTAAAACAAGCTTCACTAACATTGCCTTATCTATCAATGTCAGCATGCCAGAAACAAACTTTACAACTCTCTTTGCACCAAAGACTGGGAATGCACGCCTTTATTATGAGCTGACAGATAGTATATAATTACCACCATGCCAAAGGCACGAATCCGCAAAACTGACATTTCTATAAAAACGCGATCAAAGTTTTGATGCTTCGGGAAAAATTGAGTTATGACTCAAAGGTTATTGTTTTTTCATGAAAATCGACTAAGAATCAAGATGATTCGGTGGACTCGAAAAATACAAGGTGAAAATCGCCTAAATGAAGATTTGGTGCCTTTGGCGAGATAGTAACGATATCACTTTCGGAGCTCCAGGTACAAAGTAACTCATATCCACATCATAATTGGATTTAAATTAACAAAAAGAAATTTACAAAAGTTAGGGGAAACTTTTAATTTAAAATTTAGATCTAGCGACTTAATAAAGCCATGTTCCGAAGATGGTTGGTTGGTTTTGGATTTTTTATGGCGCAAGGGCCATATTTGGCCATGCTGTGCCAGACACGACATACAATATCAAATAATTGACACACACAATGAAAGTTTTACTGATACAAAAGAGAGAAATACACCCAGGGGGGAATGTACTTGACAGGAATCGAACCTGTGCGGCCTACAACTAGAACCATCTTCCGAAGAAAGATCTATTGAAAACAAATTCTCATTGAAAGCTTCAATCCTTTTCGAATCACATGAAACGGTTCCACGTTTTCTCGGAATCTGTTTCCTCGTTCAGCCACGTATTGAATGTAACCGCTTCGTATTGAGAGTTTCATACTAAAAAGGAACGCTTTGTCGCCCTTGTATGAGTGACAATCGCGAATTAGTTTGGTTTGTTGCCTACTCTCGAACTGTCACCAAAGCCACAAAAGCAAACGCTCGACCTTCCGCAGAAGTATTTTTTTAATCTGAAACAGATTGCAAAAAGAACGCTGATAAACGAACGTATCTGAAAATATTACACACACACAACTCAACTACCTCAATCAATTTCCATTGGTATTTATATCTCACTTGAAAGTGATCCTGTCTCATACCAAACTAGATTTCTTACTTTTTTTTAAATTCATTTCTTTGCAATTGGATCAATTTATCTAGTGAATAATTCATTTTTTTAACAGAAAAGTGCACCCATCTCCCGAGGAAAGATTTATTGAAAGCAAACTCTACATTGAAAGATTCAATCTTTTTTCGAGTCACTTGAATGGGTTCCGCATTTGTTCGGAATCTGTTTCATCGTTCAGCCATCCATTGAATGTACTCGCTGCTTCCTATTGAGAATTTCGCATAAAAGAGGAATGCTTTGTCACCCTTTCCTCGAGTGGCATACTCGTGCATTAGTCTACTTTGTTTTCAGTCCCATTTCTGTTCGTGACCAAGGGGGTATTGGAATTCCAATAAAGGGAGGAGAAAGCAAAGATAAATGTACGGTACTACTTTATATAATGGAATATAAGTATGTGGTTCTGTAAGGATGTGGAACTTCGATTTTTTACGGATATTATTTTTCATACGCAAAAGGGGAACTATCTTGGCAAGACATGCGAGTCATCGAATTGGCACGCGAATTCAGACTCGGACATACAATCTGCGTAATGAAAAGACGAATTGCAACAAAGTGACGATGTCAAGTAAGCAAAATTCTAATAGAGACAAATAGGCGAATTCGAGGATTCAAAATAGAAGTCTAGGACTACCCTTCCACCAAGGCTGCAGAATCAAAATCAACATGAGTGTATGGCTGGTGGTATTTTTTCAACTCTCCTGGTAGTTGTCTTGACAAGGCATCTCGTTATTCATCAGATTAGGTAAAAACTGATCATAACTTCATGGACGAGATATCTCGTCCTTAGAGGAAAACTGATTGGATCCTGATCTCGTCATTGTGAAAAAATTGGCGATATCTTGACGAGATATATCTCATTAGCAAAATTGGTCAGATCTTGATGGACGAGATATCTAGACGAAGCCACTTGGAGGGCTAATGCCGCATGCCAAGCATGGGCAAGCTTGGCCGAACAAAAGTCAAGTAATGGACATACACACACATGGAAAGTTTTACTGACACGATAGAGAGAAGTACACCCAGGATAAGTTACAGGAATCGAACCTGCGCTGAATAGAATTTGCAGGTTGCTAGAGCAGTAAGAAAACCAACTGAGCCACTAAACATGAGTGGGAAACCCAAATTTAAATACACTGGGGAATGACCTTGGACAGGTCACCTTCTAGTCTGAGCTCGCATTGGTAAAGGGTTATCATAGGGAAAACAACAAAGCGCGTCATTTTCTGACCAGGCTAATGGAGTTAGGTCTAGAGGTAGACTAGGCTTAGATGCATTGGCTGTATAGGCAAGGTCTTTGACATTAGCTAAACTTATAATTGGAGAACTATTGTCAGTAAAAGGTCAAGATGGAACAAAATTGTCAAGAAGGTCAAGGATCACACGTGATGCGAGTCAATGAAGATTTGTGATCAATGTTGTCTATTTTTGCAGTAATATTAGTTGCACGTGGTAAAAAGTATTGCTTCAAAATGTCCGGTATATTTGATAGCTAACTATGCTCGAACTAACGTTAAAAAATTAGTAATGGAAATATATGTCAATTGTCACGCCCATATAATTATCAAAGTCGTTAAAATTTCTCATGTTACATGAGGATAATACTTTCGAATTCTGCCCATGGAATTTTTGTATGTTCTATTGCGCTCTAATATTTAAATCTTTGGCATAACTTCACATGTTTGTTTGTCTTCCGGTCTTCGAGTCAGAAGTTCTCTTTGAAAGAAAAATTCGCACGTGTTCAGATTAATAACTGCGTTTTTGAAGTTCAAATGCGTGACTTTGTAAGAATAAAAAGGAGCACTCGTGATGAGACTGCCTTCCGTCTGTGTTGCTAGACGCGAGAATTTTTCGGGACCCCTATAGCTTCGCTTTTGATTTTATTGACTTCGTTGCTTGAGTTTCTTTTTCCCCAGTTCGCAAACACATTTGATTGAGGAATTCGACAGGAAAATATTCAAAATACATCGAACAGCTATTGAGATTCTGTTAGAATCTTTAGATAACATTAAAGTCCGCACTTTCAACTTTATGACATCTTTTGAATGCACTTAGGGATTATTAATATACAGTGTGTCCCAAAATGATTGTTACGCAATTTATTTTTTACCATTTGGAGATAGGTAAGCAATGTAAATTACAAAAGTGTGCACCAAATAAGGTAAGTAATTAAGATATGTGAATAAAATTATCATATGATAACAATTTAAGCGGATTCAGTTCTTAATTTGTATATGACCCCTATAGATAAAAATCCGAGATAGCAAAATGGTCCTTACCTGCCTTCCATTGTGCAAAGTAAGGTAGTATTGCAACTGCAGATGAAAATCGCAATAAATAATAGTATACAATGTAACCTTTAATAAAAATATGGAAAAATGGTTTAAATAAAAATAAAAGGAAATTTCAACGTATGTTCAAATTGTTTTCCGTCTGCAGCAATGCAGAACTTAGCTCTTCATTTTTGGCCATGGATCAGTTTCCGTTCTCAATACGGCCCCTTAAAATGGAACCTCTTGTATCTCCCTTACTATTCAACCTAGAGAAATGCGTTTTTTGCTAAAGATAGGGATGCAGGTAAGGAACATTTTCGCTATCTAGGATTTTTTTCTAGAGGGGTCGTATACAAATTAAAAACTGTATAACGCTTAAATTGTTATCACGCGTGATAACTTTATTCACATATCTTAATTACTTATCTTATTTGGTGTACTTTTGCAATATACATTGCCTACCTATCTCCAAATGGTAAAAAAATAAATTACGTAGCAACCGCTTTGGGATACCCTGTATTGATTAAATGTAATTTTTAGTAAATAAAATTTTTCTTCAATTGTCAAAAAACCGGGACGAACTTTCGCATCAACCCAATAAATATCTTGATATTTAGTGGTTTTGAATTCAGGTGTATCTTCTAAATGAACCATTCACAATACGATCCATTTTAGAAATTTTTGGGACGCTTGAGTCCTTCCATAGACACGTGCAGCGGTAGCCCACTTGCAAGAGTAACGGAGGGTTGCGAGTTCGAAACTTAGTCCAGCCAAAGACCGTCGTGTACACGGGGGCTGGTGTACATTAAATATGTCGTGGCTTGAAATGTCCTTACGTTGGCGTAGTGTGAAATTTTAGAGAGTAGGGTGCCAGCTCAGGTGTGACCTCGTCATCTGACCGTGATTCAAAATTACGTAGTGTTCTCGGATATTTACCTTCGGGTTTGTTACCGGATCGTCACCAATAGCCCGTTGAGTTGCTCCAGTGTGACGTTAATTAACTTCCTACCTGCCTGCTTTCTTTAATATGTAGACATAATGAATAAACATGAAGATATAGTAGTTTTTCTAAGACTTAAACTTAAGATCAGAAAGAAAAAAAGGAACTGGTATGATTATCAGAATTTTAAAATGGTTCTAAAAACTAAGTCTGGCACATTCGTCGAAAACAGTGGAAGCCAATTGAAAATATTGAATATGAGAACACATTTGCGATTCGCACTGAAAACCGCTGGAATAAGAACTGACAAATGAATGCGATTTCAATCGCTTTTATGCAAAAAGAGGGGAAAATCCTTTTGGAAAATTTTCCTTATTTTTCTACTCAATCAGGAAAGCAACCATTTTGAATTCTTTCCCTTATATCCCATCCTACTTTTATTCAGCTTCATTAGCCAACAGGAAGAATAAAGTTTTCCTGGGTTTTATTTATTTTTGTATAGAAATAAATCGACGGATGAAACTAGTTTGCACGTTTGCATAAATTCTTGAATGCATTATTCGTTGTTTACAAAAGTATTATAAAAACTCGCAGTTTACTGCGAATTGCGCAATTTGAGTTTACAGAATTTCGATGCATGGAAATGTGTTCCTGGAAATCCAGACCTCTCTAAACGAAGCGAATTTATTTCAATAGAACCAAGTTGAAATTGGTCAATATTATAACTCTGCCCAAATTCATACAAGATCCAGATTCATACATATGCGGATATGTAGTTACTCTAGCTCCCATTACAGGGGGATGGAAGGATACTTAAAAGGAATCTTCGAAAGCAGACAGGATAACGCAATCATTCAATTAATTATGATTAGGTCCCGCCCACTGTTTAAAGCATATTTCCACAAAGTGGGCGTTAACGCCCCTTGGGGAAACTCAAGGATTCTAGGGGGAGGGCAATGCTGACTCCAGGGTGTAGAGGAGGGCGTTTAGGAGTGACAGTAGGCGATAAGAGACTTAATATGTTTCAAATGTTTTAACACTAGTCCACTCCACTGCTAAACTGGATTGGAAAACTTCTACGCTGTCCGGATTTTTTTACGAAACGTCAATGGGTGCAGTGATACGGGCTGTAGTAAAGGGGGGGGGTATTTCAATTAACGTCACACTGGAGCAACACAATGGGCTATTGGTGACGGTCCGGGATCAATCCCAAAGGGAAAGATCCGAGGACAACACCACGTAATTTTGAACCACGGTCAGATGACGATGTAGTAAAGGGGGCTGGTGCACGTTAAATCTGTAGTGGCCTCAAATGTCAACGCGTTGGCGTGGTGTTGATGTTTGGAGAGTGGGATGCAGGCTCAGGTGTGACCTCGTCATCTGACCGTGATTCAAAATTACGTAGTGTCCCCGGATTTGGGTCCCCTTCGGGAGTTGATCCCGGAATGTCGCCAATAGCCAGTTGTGATGCTCCAGTGTGACGTTAATTAAATACCTACCTACGGGCTGTAGTAAATAAAATGTTTGCTCGGGGCGCAGTACGTCGACTCGTTGAAAGGGAAATGGCAGATGTGAAAGACGTTGAATTATATTTGGAAAATTCTATTCTGTTGACACTTGAGGCTCCCACTACCCCTCTAGAGCCATTCCTGGATATCAGGGGGCTCAGTGGGAGGTTTCCCACTGCTCTAGCAACCTGCGAGTTGTAGACGGCGCAGGTTTGATTCCTATCAAGTGAATTCCTCACTGGGTGTATTTCTCTCTTCTGTGTCAGAAAGGTATTTAATTAACATCACACTTGGAGCAACACAATAGGCTATTAGTGACGGTCCAGGATGAATCCCAAAGGGAAAGATCCGAGGACGACACAACGTCATTTTGAACCACCGTCAGATGACGAGGCAACACTTGAGCTGGCACCCCCCACTCCAAACTTAACACCACGCCAACGTGAGGACATTTCAGGCCACGACAGAATCAACGTGCACAAACCCCCTTTGTACACGACGGACTTCGGTTGGATTCGAACTCGCAACCCTCCGGTTGCTATTCCGTTACTCTTCCAATCGGGCTACCGCGGCCCCTCTTCTGTGTCAGTGAAACTTTCATTTCTGTGTATGTCTACTATTCGACATTGTACGACGCAGCATGGCCACATATGATTCTTGCGCCATATAACCCCCCAAACCATCCAACCTTCGCCGTGCTCACTGCGCCTGCGCTATCGGGCCGAAGGTGATGTCGCGTACGGACATCCTTTGTCTACACGACGCTATATTTACGTTCTGGATATTTCTTCCAGTTCTTAAATCGCAAGACAAAACAGTTGTAACACTTTTTTTATAACGCTAGCCTTTTCATGCATGCCTCTCAATACTTATTTGTCTCCAAAGGTCTGGGCTCGAACTCCTAAATGTTTGGTGATTTGGGACAGGTCTGATGGGGTACCATTCATTATGCAATCTCACAGAAGCTCGTCTGTTTCCGTTAGCTGCCCTATATGCTAGGTGTATGACAGCTATCTCAGCATTCGTGAAGTGATACATGTTATCCATACAAACTCAGCGTCTGAAATGATCGAAACTCGTCAATTGGCGAACAGTGTTCCCCATCCAGATAGCGCTTGAAAACATTTTCCAAAAGGTAAATCGGTTTAATTTCGTATTCCCTATCTCGCTTTGAAGTTTGTAAATGAAATTTCAAAACACCCTGTCTAGTCTAGTGTGTGTGCCCGAGAACCTATGCAGTAGGCTTACTATCTCCATCTGAAGTTGATCAGGAACTGAACGGCAATGGATATGGCAGAACTTACAAAAGGTAGGCAGGGCTTAAGTGGCAGGGCTCCAAAGAGAATGGATGGATTTCTCAAGAGGCGGAGTCAGTGAATCCAAGAGAGTCGGAATTTGGTACCAGGAAGAGATTTATAAAATGAAAATTAAATAAAAGAATGAAAATTAAGAAAAATTTATAAGTCATTAGCTATGATTACCATTTAGGATGGCTCTAGGTCTTTTACTATTTTCAGGTTGACGAAAGTCATACCTGGGGATATGCTGTATGGATATGGTGTCAATATAGTCAAGGTTGGCATACAATTTAGTTGCGGCTTTACTTAAGAATTTCTTCAGTTTAATAATTTCAAGATCTTCGCGAATTTTACCGTTTCTGTAAAACCAGAGATAACCACTGGTAATACGTAGGGTAGAATTTTGAATTCTTTCAAGTGCGTTGAGGTTGGTTTTATCTGCATATCCCCGGACATGACTGGCGTAGCTGATTATCGGTCTGAGCATATTTTTATAAATGAGCATTTTGTCAATAGAAAGTTAAACACCCTGTGTATATGAAGCATTTTCAACCCACACTAATTACCCCAAGCTGACGCTACGAATTCGACTTTAAACTAAGCCCTCTAGGTGGTTTCGACGAGATATCTCGTCAATTAAGATCTGACCATCATATCTCACCATCGGGATATAATAGATTTTTTTATAACGAGATGAAGATCTGATGAGTTTTTTACCCTAAGGGCAAGATATATCATCCATCAAGATCAGGTAGGTAGGTAGTCAACGTGGCACTGGAGTAACACAGCGGGTTATTGATGACGGTCCGGAATCAATCCCCAAGGGAAAGCACCAAGTACAACACCACGTAATTTTGAACCACGATCAGATGACGAGGTCACATCTGAGATAGCACCCCACTCTCCAAACCTCTACAACACGCCAACATGAGGACATTTGAGGCCACGGTAGATTAAACGCGCACCATCCCTGCGTACACGGTCTTTGGTTCGATCTCGTAACCCTCTGGTTGCTAATCCGTTACCCTCCCAAATGGGCTATCGTAGTCCTCAAGATCTGGTCAGTTTTGCCAATGATGAGACACTTCGTAGAGACAACCACACCAGGAGGGGTAACGGAATTTATTAATAACTTTTCACTCAGATTCATATACAAGATGTGACATCTCAAAGGCACTGAACCTTCGGTGGACAGGAATGACAGTATGGAGCAGTCAATGAATTTCTAACTTTCAGCAAGGAAACATTACAAAAAATACGAACATTAATTTGAATGCTCCAAAACCATTAAATAAAAATTATATTTTAAAAGTGTTTTTTATTTTAATATTTAGTTTATTTGATTTTTAGGGAGTATTCTCATAAATATTGTGAATTTGAATCCAGATCTTACTAAGGAGTATTGATTATATATTTATTTTTCAATTGTTGATCAGTGTTGTTTTTCAAAGATCTTCAAGTTGAATGCCTTACATTTTTAGTAATTAAACTACAGTCATAACAAAGGGGTACAACAATATGCCCTCTTTCAACAATAGTTCCTTCTTCAGCGGTGTTTTTAAGAATAAGATCACACAAGCAATCGATTTACTTCACTTGAGTCGGCAAATATTATAACTCGTTTGACGATTTTCTAGTGATTTAAATATGAATAAAGCAACGATTATGGCGTGGCTATACTTATTTCCTTGGATTTGGGGACTGTTTGGACTGATTGTCATCGGCGATGCAACTTATATTGTACCGCTGATGGTATATTTCATGCTGGCTCTGACTATCGAAGGTGATAAGGATACAAAATTGGATATCGGCTTGATTAAAAGCGAAAATATCGAAAAGGAGAAAGTAAGAAAAGTGGTAAAAGACCATGGCACCGGATACATCAAAAGAATCTCAAATGACGGTGATTAATATGGAAACGGATCGCTTCTGGTTGTAAACAATAACAACTCACTGAAACCTCCAATCACCGAAATTGCGATTGCAAATGATGGAAACGCTGATGAATATGATTATGGAATGATGAAAACGATGGAAATATTGATGAACATGGTTGCGGGGATTATGCAAATCATGAAAAAGTTGATCATTATGATTCTGAGGAAAATCAAAATGATAGAGTTCATGAATGTGATTGAGGGGATCATGAAAATGACAGAAAAGTCGATGGATATGATTGTGGGAATAACGAAATTGATGTTGAATTTGACTGTAGAGATAACGAACTTGATGGATCAGTTGACGAATATGATTCTGGTGATAGTTAATGTGCTGGATAAGCTGAAAAATATGATTGTGATGTCAATGAAAATGATAGGAAAGTTGATAGATGGAATTGTGGTGATAATGGAGAAGTTGATGAATTTGATTGAGAAGATAATGAAAACGGTGGAAAAATTTATGGATATGATTGTGGATTTTATGGAAAAGTTGATGAACTTGGTTGTGGAGATAATGAAAATCATGGAAGAGTTGATATATATGATTGTGGAGATATTGGAAAAGTTGATGAATTCGATTGTGGGAGTAGTGAAAATGATAGAAAAGTTGATGAGTTTGATTATGGTGATAATGAAATTGATGGATCAGTTGATGACTATGATAGCGATGATAATTAAAATGATAGAAAAGTTCATGGATATGATTGTGGAGATGGCGAAAATTATAAAAAAGGTGATTGATATGATTGTGGAGATAGTAAAAATGATAGAAAATTTGATGTATATGATTGTGGGGATAATGGAAAATTTGAAGAATTTGATTGTTAAGATAATGAAAATGATGGATTACTTGATTTATGTGATTGTGGGGATAATGGAAAATGTAATTGGGGAGATAATGGACACGATGGAAAATATGATGTATACGATTGTGGGGATAGTGGAAAATTTGATGAATATTTAATTGTGGAGATAATGAAAATGATGATGAAGATGATTGTGAAAAGAACAAGAAAACGAGAATTCTTACCTGGAACTCTGAATACTTCAATGGAAATAAGAGATCGACAATATTACCGACACATCCCAAGAACAAATAGAAGCATAAAATTTCGCCTGTGGAAATTCACATAATAAAATCAGACGAAAGCGTCGAGTTTGTGAATACCTCTAAAAGACATGGCAAAATTAATAGTTTGGCTTGTGGGAATTCACCAGATGCCAGTGTCACCAGTGTCTCGATCACCTTGTTCAATTCAGAGAACTCAATTTTTCAATCAGGAAATCTAAAGGAAACATTTTCAAAAGAAATAAACTATTCCGAAAAATCAAGCAGAAACTGATAAAAAACCATCAAATTTTTTCGTTGCAGGCTATCATTATTGAATACATTATTTTCATAGATTATTTATTTAGTGCCTACCATAGAATTTATAGAAGATTGTATACTTTCTAAATAGTAAAGTTTAAATCCCGATATTATTTTTTTGTGGATACCTTAAACTTCAATAAAAATAAATAGAATTTGGCTATTCAGAAGTGTTGTTTTTTATTTCATTCATTGACCACATTTATAATTATTAATTTGATTACCTCAATTTATCAAAATTATGCGATGAGAATCAAGATTCCATTTAAACATTTTGTCCCTTTACTTGAATATAACACTGTCATTTTCCATACTAGTGAGACAGCATGCTACGTACAAAGGTATTTACTTAAAAAAAGAATTCCTAAAATGTTGTTTCCTTCAAAATCTTTAGAAAGATCTCATAAATGTTTATTTTCCTTTAAAACGTACAATTAATATCTTTGTAATTGAATTTATAGGCCTGATTTTAAATGTAGAAAGTAAATATCACGGGAGGTTGGTTTGGGGGTTTCATGGCGCAAGGGCCATATTTGGCCATGCGGCGCCAGGCACAAGACATACAACATCAAGTAATAGACACACACAATGAATGTTTACTGGCACAGAAGAGAGAAATATACCCGAACCATATTTGAACTAGAAATATACAGGGTGTCCCCAAAAGCTTGTTACGCAATTTATTTTTTTACCATTTGGAGATAGGTAGGCAATGTGAATTGTAAAAGTACACCAAATAAGGTAACTAATTAAGATATGTGAATAAAATTATCACGTGATAACAATTTAAGCGGAATCAGCTTTTGATTTGTATACGACCCCTCTAGATAAAAATCCGAGGTAGCAAAAATGTTCCTTACCTGCATCCCTATCGTTAGCGAGAAACCGCATTTTTGTAGGTTGAACAGTAACGGGGGCATAATGACGCAAACAAGTTGACTTATACCGCTTGTGCACAGCTGTTCAAGCAGTCAGAATAGGGACCGTATACACAATGCTAAAAAGCATTTTCAGAAAGTGCAACATTGTGCAAAGTAATGTAGTATTGCAACTGCAGATGAAAGTCGCAATGAATAATAGCAGACAATATAACCTATAATAAAAAATATTGTAAAAAAATGGTTTGAATAAAAGGAAATTTACAACGCATATTCAAAATGTTTTCCATCTGCAGCAATGCAGAACTTGGCTCTTTTGATTATGCTACGGTAAATACTGTTCAGCTCTGCGCCTGTAAGATTATTGAAAACAGCAATTATTGTCTGTTTAAGAGCTACTGCATTATGCGGTCGTGTGGCATAAACTTGTTGGCGAAGGCAACACCACTAGTAAAAATCCAGAGGGGTCAAATCAGGGGACCTGGGGGGCCATTCTCTGTCCCCTTTCAAACCAATCCACTGGTTGCCAAAGTTCGCATTAAGCCAGTTTGCCACAATGATTCCTTGGTGTGCCGGCGCACCGTCTTGTTGAAAATACATATTTCTGATATAACATAAGGGCGTCGCCTCAACAAAGTCCTTAACAGTGCCTTTTAAAATTACTTCCAGATACTTATTAGCTTTAAGGGTCCCTTCATAAAAAACTGGTCCATCCGATTGGCCATTCCGCACCACGGACACAAAACTTTTGCTGATGTGTTTCACGGACGAAGAAGGGGTTGGTATTGTTCCAGTACTGGTCATTGTGGGTGTTTATTGCTCCATCTTCAGAAAATAAACATTCATCATATAATGTTATTGAAGAAACGCGAATCCAGATCTTGTTGGATTAATAACCAATTGCAAAAGTCCAAACGTCAGCAAAAATCAGAGGGTTGCAGCGTTTAAACCCCACTAATACTAAATAGATGCCAAGAATATGTGCGAAGAATTTTAGCAATGGAAGTCTTCGGAATTCCCATAGCGATGCTTGCTGCTCGGATGCTTGTATGCGGATAGCTTGAGAAAAATGCTAGAATATCAATGCATTTATCCTGCGTGTACAAACGCTTTCTTACTGGCCCAGGTTTCGCTTGAAATGAAGCCGTGGTTCTTAATCATCCCATCATACGAAGAACTAACATGTGGGAGACTTGAGGCAGATGTGGATATTTCCTTGCAGATTCAAGCGCAGTTTCAGCATTATTCCGATTGCACAAAGCGTACATCATTTTTAATTCAAACAATAGTTCATTTGTTAAAGAAGTCATCAAGGACAGATTAAACAACCTTCGAAAAGCTGTACCAGTACTGAATCGGACGACTGCAGAATAATTAAGAATTCTTACTTCAACAGAGACGATAAAACAGAATTCTCTCTGATGCCAGAAATTATTTAATTCCGGATAAAAGTTTAAAAAAGAATAAATTGCATTGAAACGAAAAACAAATCATCTGCGCGATTAACTTCCGAACCTGCTTAGCTGCTTATAAATTGAAAAGTACAGTACGATATTCTTTAACTTAATAAGGATAAAATAACAGTACAAAACGTACATAACTATGTTTAATTGTATACTAACTTCCGTAATAGCAATTTCATAGCATGTTTTTCCTTCGGTTTGTAATTTTCAATGTTCTTTACTTGTGTCGCACTAATTACGCCATGGGTCAGGTTGCGTTATAAATTTAGATACGGCCCCCTTAAAATGGAACCTCTTGTATCTCCGTTACTATTCAACCTAAAGAAATGTGGTTTTTTGCTAACGATAGGGATGCAGGTAAGAAACAATTTTGCTATCTCGGATTTTTATCTAGAGGTGTTGTATACAAATTAAAAGCTGAATCACGCTTAAATTGTTATCACGTGATAATTTTATTCACATATCCTTATTACTTACCTCATTTGGTGTACTTTTGCAATTTACATTGCCTACCTATCTCCAAACGGTAAAAAAAATAAATTGCGTTACAACCTTTTTGGGACACCCTGTATAATTTCTAGTTCAAATATGGTTCGAAGGTATGAAACGAAAAGTACAAAAGAGAAGGATTTGCATTCATAAACAGACAAGTCTACATAAAAACTATTTTTTTTTGTCCTACGCCCGTCTCAGGCCCATCGGCCATCAATCGACGAGCTGTCCAACAGAGTTCTAAAGTGAAAAAATGTAGCTTGAAAGCATCATCTACAGTATTTGAAATTCTATTGTCAAGAATTTTTGGGGCCGTCATGGCTCAGTGGGTATGTCCACTGCGCTAGCAACCTTCAAGTTATAGGCGGCGCATGTTCGATTCCTGTCAGGCGCATTCGTCCCTGGATGTATTTCTGTGATCTGTGTCAGTAAAACTTTCATTTTGTGTCTATTACTTGATATTGTATGTCGTGTCTGGAGCAAAACGGCTAAATATGGGCCTTGCTCCATAAAACCCCGAAACCAACCAACCAAGTCAAGAATTTTAGGGCAGTCTTTGAGGTGGTCGGTCATTTCTTCCCGTTCGCAAAACGGTCAGATGGCTGATCTCGCTACTCCAATACGGAGTGTCTTTGTAAATAATCAAGTCGAAAGCAAGCAACTCTTACAGATCTGTGCAAGGTTTATTCCTCAATAAAACAATGTTCTAAGCCCGTCTCAGGCCCATCGACCATCAAAGGACGAGCGGTCTAATAGTGTTCTAAAGTGAAAAAATATTCCTTAAGAGCACTCTCTACACTATTTGCAATTTTATTGTCAAGAACTTTTGGGGCCGTCGTGGCTCAGTGGGTATGTAATCTTGTAAGTAGTCTAGTCGAAAGCAAGCATCTCCTACAGATCTGGGAAAGGAACCTGAGATACGAGCTATATTCCTCAATAAAACAATCCAGTTACTTCGTGTAGACATCTCTTTGTGGATCGAGGTTAGGTAGTTAATAAACGTTGCACTGGAGCAACACAACGGGCTATTGGCGACGGTCCTGGATCAATCCCGAAGGGAAAGATCGAGGACGACACCACGTAATTTTAAACAATGGTCAGATGACGACTTTGGATTGAGAGTCTATATAAATATATACAGCTATCGCCACAACTAATGAAGAAATTTGGCAAAACTTGTCCATTATTAGGCCAAAATTTTCTGAGAAATTGTATTTTTTTTAAAAGTAGAAAAAGAAAATGCTTAAAGAAGTTAATGTACGTGCTATTTTGCTAAGACTTAACAATTTAGGTAACGTGTTTGAAGTTAAAAATAGAATTATGTTTCTACCATACAATTTAAATATTACTTTACTTGGTTTCTATTAACTACATGCACCGAGGAAATTTAACTAAGAATATAAAGTTCAAACACTTTCTGGGCCGTCGTGGCTCAGTGGGTATGGTCACTGCGCTAGCAATCTGTGAGTTGTAGGCGCGCGGATTCGATTTCTGTCAGGTTCGAGATTCCTACCTTGGTATATTTCTCTCTGTCAGTAAAACTTTGTGTGTATGTCCATTACTGGACTTTGTATGTCTTATGTCTGTAGCAGCATGGCCAAATATGGCCCTTGCGCTATAAAACCCCAAAGCCAACCCAAAATCTCCTAATTTAAGGTAATTAACATTTGAAAAACAACCTAGCAGCTTAAAAAACTATTCATCAGCTTT
This sequence comes from Meta bourneti, assembly GCA_933210815.1. Taxonomy (NCBI): domain Eukaryota; kingdom Metazoa; phylum Arthropoda; class Arachnida; order Araneae; family Tetragnathidae; genus Meta; species Meta bourneti. The sequence continues at coordinate 20,939,370 of OW119928.1, forward strand.
CAAAGCGAACAACAAATATCGACATTAAATCTGCCGTCTAAATTATTTTCAATATAATTCAACACTCTAACAGTGATAAAGAAACATTATATCAATATGGGCTTTAATAGTAGTCTTTATATTGGGAAAATCACGTTGAAAAAATATTATTTAAAGCAGAAAATCTGTTTGAGGCAGTAAAACTCCCGAACTCTGAGATCTGGCTCCATGAAATTTATTTCCACAGGTTATTTTGTCTGGAATTTCTGGGTCAATGAAAATATTTTCAAGTCGCTCTATGGTTCTATGGTTCTTACCTTAGAACCATAGAAGTAAAATTTAATGTGGAACATTACTTAAGAAGATACCTATTTTTAATCAAAGTCGAATGAACACAAAAGCTTCGAGAGCTGTCACGAACCGAGCAATCAGAAATCGAAAAACCACCCAAGCACGTGAAGAGTGCAAAGCTAAAGAATTTGCTGAATGACGCATGAAACAGATGCTATTTGGTTTGCCTTGGTAGCAAAAGCTATCGGGCAAAGCTGGGAAGTAAATCAAGTAAACATAAACATACTCGAACTTTTTTTATTTGAGAAAAACAATCGGGTCACATTGTTGCAAGAAAACTTTTTTCGTTAATGGAACGAATAAAGATAGCGTTACACCAGGAACCCATTTCAGGATGAAATATTACTCGTAATGGAGCTCTGAGTATTAAATATACGCTTAAGGGAGAGGTGCTACCAAAAGAAAAGTAAGTTAAGAGCATCTCAAGATTAGATTAGAAGTGTTGATAAAAGTTGGGAAAATCTGTTGGGTTACGAGAGATGAGAAATCCATATTAACCATAGATTTTATTAACGCATCTTTCACAAAACCAGAAAACAAATTGACACAGAGTCTATTTAACCTGATAAATCCTTGTGGTACTTTGGATGGTGGAAGATCTAAAATATGATGGTTTATTTAATGGAAGTATGTGTAATTTATGAAAATGTCCTTAAACGAATGCCGTACAACACTGCTTCCGTATAAGACGCTTTTTTGTAAGGCTAAATATAGGCGGTGGTAGTGTTTTTGTGGTGGAATGTGCTTCCTGTACGTATTCCGGACGTGACGTCAATTGGTATGTTTTTCGAACTCGATGTCTGCAATAGGAACGCCAAAGAATGAATTCCGAATTAATGTATGATTGTTAATTGGTGAACGACAATTAGATTTTTTGCCAAACGTCGCCATTGCAGCGATAAACTTCATTTTATGGTAACGACTTGTGTCATTTGAGAGCATCAATCGTTTAAATGTATCTAAGACGAATATGCAAACTATTTTAATTGTTTAACATTAAATCTCTTACGAGAGAGATTTTCAGTGTTAACAAACAGACCATTCGAGAGACGGATATTTTTCGGAATTCGTTCTTTGGAATTTTTATTGGCGACATCGTATTCGAAAAGCAAGCCAAATGACATCACATTTGGAATACCATCGACCTTCTAATAAAATAGACAGAGCATGTAGGAGAGTCGCTGTCGTAAGATCTTTGAAGGATGGGCTTACTTATCGACGAAGCCGATTGGCTATAGAACCTCAGACTAATATTTTTGATCACGGTGGATAATCACTTTAACCAATCAGTAATTTAGGATTCGTGATTTTTCCCACAACCGCGTGACAGATCTTCAAATCGAGCGACTGGAAAATAACATAAAGCATGCTCCGTCTATTTCATTAGAAGGTCGATGTGGAATAGACATTGGAAGCACGTTATGAATTTTCGAAACATTTTTCGGCATTTGAATTATTCTTTTTTGCATACATTACACTAAAGTTTCTCGGAATCAGCTAGGTTCGAATTTCTTCTACGTGTTGGATCGGTAGCATAACGTTTTAGTTTGATACTCCATGAAAATACTTAATACCTACTCAGATGTTTCGTATTACGTTCGTAATATGTGTTCATAATAAAACGTTCATACGGTAAAATAAAAATACGTACTATAAAATCTAAGCCACCTTGGTAATGTCAAGGAAAGAGTTGCTTTACAGTGGATCCAAAGTCACCATGGTATTTATGGCAATGAACCATCTGAACCATTGGCTAAGGCTGGAGCACTGTTTCCCATTCTAAATCCCCTTTGCCTTTACGTACCATCCAGAGGATTATTTCCTCGTCTATCAAGATTAAGAGATTTTCAAGCTACTAAGAGTGCGAAAGGAACTGGACTGTTTTATTGAGAAATAAAGATAGTATCCCGAGCTTTGAAATTTGTTTTCGACATCTTTCCGGACTCCTTTAAAGACACTAACCTCGTATTTTGGAGTAGCAAAATCAATTACGAAATTGTGAATTGGACATCGACCTTAAAATGAAATAGACGGAGCATGTGCCTGCAGCTTCATGCTATTTCTTCCAGTTGCTCGGTTTGAAGATCTATCACGTGACTGTGGGTAAAAGCATGAATCCCAAATTATTGATTGGTTAAAGTGATTATCCACCGTGATCAAAACACTAGTCTGCGCTTCAATAACCAATCGGCTAAATCTATTTGTTATTATGATATTATTGAACATATTTTTAAATATGCACTAGCAAACTGTAGCCATGATATAAAATGTGGTAAAAAATTAATTTGAAAGACTTGGAGGAGCGTAAAAGATTTGATCTGCGTTATTCGTGGTTTTGTATAGTCCTTAGTTTTTTAATGTGAGCGCCAAACTTTTTCGTCTCCATGTGTGCAACCGAATTTGTGTTATAAATAAAAAAATACAAATCAGTTTTACTTAGTCATTTACTGTAATATGGTTCATCAAACGTTTTGCCAGAATGTTAGCACAATTACGAATTTGAGACATTTCGTAAAAACGAATGAAAATACTTGAGAATCTTTTTTCTGGGGTACCCCAATCTAATAAATATGATATGTATGAACTCTATTATATGACACAAACTTTTCCTAAAATTATTGGGACCGTGTTAGCCCAGATGAGATTACAAACAGTTGAAATTAGCAACTGAGTAGAAGACCGGAGGATTGCGAGTTAGAAACTTGATCTAACTAAGGACAGCGTGTACGTGGGGGCTGGTACACGTTAAAGTTGCCATGGTCTCAAATGTCCTTACGTTGGCAGGTGTGGAAGTTAGGAGAGTGGGGTGTGTCAGCTCAGGTGTTGATCTCGTCATCTGACCTTAATTCAAAATTACGAGGTGTTGTCTTCGAATCCTATAGACCGGGGGCCGCGGTAGCCCGGTTGGAAGAGTAACCAATTAGCAACCGGAGGGTTGCGAGTTCGAATCCATCCAAAGACCGTCGTGTACAAATGAGGCTGATGCACGTTAAATCTGTCGTGGCCTCAAATGTCCTCACTTTTGCGTGGTGTGGAAGTTTGGGGAGTGGGGTGCCAGCTCAGGAGTGACTTCGTCATTTGATGATGGTTCAAAATTACGTGGTCTTGTCCTCGGATCTTTTCTTTGGGGATTGATCCCGGATCGTCGCCAATAGTCCGTTGTGTTGCTCCAGTGCAACGTTAATTAGAATACCTAAAATACCTACCTACCTATAGACCGTTGTGTTGCTGCAGTGCGACGTAAATTTACCTACCTACAATTATTGAATACAATCTTACTGGTACTCGGATCACCCGAAAAATAACTAGTCTTCATTGCCAGGTGAATTAGGTAGATAGGTATTTTAATTAACGTCTCTCTGGAGCAACAGAACGGGCTATTGGCGACGGTCCGGGATCAATCCCCAAAGAAAAGATCCGAGGACAAGACCACGTAGTTTTGAACCACGGTCAGATGACGAAAACAACACCTGATCTGGTACCCCAATCTCCAAACTTCCACACCACGCCAACGTGAGGAGATTTGAGGTCACGACGGATTTAACGTGCACCAGCCCCCTTTGTACACGACGGTTTTTGGCTGGATTCGAAATCTAAACCCTCCGGTTGCTAAGCCGGTACTCTTCCAACAGGGCTACTGCGGCCAACCAGGTGAATTGGGAATCGACTAGTATCACCAAGCTATCTTACGACGAATGGTGGAAGCGTTGGTATTCAACATCCCCGAAAATTCTTAACAATAGAATTGCGAATTCTGTAGAGAGCGCTTTTAAAAAATATTTTATGACTTTAGGCCTTTACTGGGCTGCTCGTCAACTGACGGCCGAGAGGCCGGAGAGACGGGCGTAGGATAAAAAAAAATACTTTAAAATCTAACTTGTAAACACAGTGATTATTTCTTGAATCCTATTCTTCTTTGCTCGGAGGCCGGAAGCTGTTTCTCTTGTTACAACTGATTTATTTCTTGAGAATGACGCAAAGATTTTTATCGTTTCTTTTCAGCATTTATTTTGATGTTGGATTTCATTTTATGTTGGATCCATCGATAAAGGACTACGCTTGGTTTCTCCAGGAAATCAACAATCGGATTTCGAAATGTAAGAAAGTTGAGTTGGTAATTATTTTTCATCATTATGACGTGAGCGTATTTCTCTTTCGTTAAAGTATGTTTTTTTTATTAGTTTGTTCTTTGAAAATCGCATGCTTATAGACTGTAAGGATTACTATGATCGTTATAGAAATCACTTAAATTGCTTCGGACGTAAAACTTGTGTTATTTCTCTTTTAAACCTCCTGGTGGTTGTGAACTATCAGCGATTTGGCGACATTGGTGGTTTGGCGACCTTCTGAGGTCGCCAAGAGTTCGATTATTGAACTAAGTTACTTCTTTGTTCACGCTCATGGTATGGTCCATAGCGAACTTTGTTGTATCCCGTTTATGGTATGGTCCATAGCGAACTTTGTTGTATCCCATTTATGTTATGGTCCATAGCGAACTTTGTTGTATCCCGTTTATGTTATGGTCCATAGCGAACTTTGTTGTATCCCGTTTATTGTATGGTCCATAGCGAACTTTGTTGTATCCCGTTTATGGTATGCTCCATAATGTACTTTCGTTTTATTAATTATTCCAGCTAATGGGAGCTCATTGGAGCATCTTTGTTAAGTTTTCTAAATAAATAGAAAAACCAATTTGATCTTGTTGACCATTACAGTGGTTGTCTCGACGAGGTATTTTGTCATAAGCAAAATTGACCAGATCTTGGTGGCCGAGATATCCCGTCATTAGAAGAAGCCTGAGCTCGATCTCATAAAAAAATTGTTAATATCTTAATGACAAGATATCTCGCTATTAGCAAAATTGGTCAGATCTTGATTGACGAGATATCTCGTCGAAACCACTTGGAAGGTTAAAACAGACGATTTAATGGAACAACCGAAGGACTTCTGAGTAACATGTGACCAGAAACAAAATGAAAATAAATTCCGTAATGAAAACAATTTAAATTAAAGTATTCTAAAAGATAAAAAAAGATTCTGATTGTTTCAATGAATGCGTAGTACTTGAATGTTTAAGATAACATGACCTCTTGAATAATGGATAAATCATAGTTTTTGAATTTTTTTAATACTTGAAAATTGCTAGCCTGAAATATTTGAAAAATGCCTTACCATTTGCTGCCAGCAGCCCTTTATATAATTGCGATCAATATAAAATAAGTTTTTTCCTTTAAAAGGAAAACAAATATATTAATCAATGTGTAAACTCCTTTCTTGGAATGCAGTTTGGATATTTGAATAGTTGATAAGGAGAGTGGTTTATGTAATATCCCAAAAGTTTTGAGAGTTGAGAGCAGTTTCGACTACTGCGACACTGAATGATGATGCTTTTATGATGGATAATGTCATTTTATGAAATATATGATTTTGTGACATTTACCACCAAGTTCCCAGCACTAAATTTTACTATATGCATTAAAAAAGACTAAAATTAAGTACCGAATATTTTATATCTACCCTAGATAAGTAAGTCCCTTCTCCGCCATGTCACAGTGGGTTTATCCACTGTGAGATGTAGGCGGCGCAGGTTCGATTCTTCCATAGGTGCATTTCTCTTTCTCTCTCTTCTATGCCAGTAAAACTTTTCTTTTATGTGTTTGTCCATTTATCTGACGTTTGGTGCAGCTTGGCCAAATATGACTTTGCGCGATAAAACCCAATTACTTAACGTTCGCAGAATTGATTCAACTCTTTAATACTTATACATTTAGATTTTCTATTTTTGTTACTGAGCCTTCAATAGACTGATTTTACTTTTCTCATGCCGGCCAAACGATATAGTGATCAGTGCACTGACTTCCTGATTGAAAGGTTCTTGGTTCGAATCCGGATGTGGCATGGTTGTCTGTCCGTCTGGAGTGAACGTGTGGTCTTTCTATAAATGAGTTGTGGCTAGAATGCATGTTATGTAAATGAAGTGCAATGTGAACTCCCTCGGGTGTGCACCAGGTTGATGCAAAGTGGTTCACAATTCCTCCCTTGTAGTGCTACGATGTTTAATGTTCAATTACCTGGGCAGCAGAGAAAAAAACTTTCCTTTCGTCGTTTAAATAATAGGCAGTTATCTGTTTTCTGTCCTATCTATCCTCCTCATCGCACGTTCGCGTCACTTCAAGATAACCTTCCAACCTCTCTCACACACCTGATTACTATTTATGGCATCAACTAGACCCCTTGCGATGCATATCACTTCCAACTGTCTGAAGCCCAGTGATAACAGACAACGTTCCTGTCACAGCTTAACCTTCATTGCCACTCATCCTTCTCTTCACATGACGCGCCCATTCAGCTGCTAAAGGCAAAACTGGACAGTGCAAGTTCGCAAACATCCATTGCATGGTAATGAATACAGAAGTGCGTTCACGATCTCAATACAGCTCTCACCGTCTCCCGCAATTGGCGATCTATCAACTAGTGGTAGAATGTATCGAATTCAGCAACTACTAAATTCTGGAAGGGTATTGTGGTGAACTTAGCCACCACTATAAAAATTAACTTTCCATACCAATCTTATACATATAAAGCAGAGTTGGCATCTGTCTGTTCTCTATACAAATCTACACCGTTTGACCAATCTACACCAAATGTGGTACACTTATTCTTTGGAACCCTACGGGAAACGTAGGCTACATATTAACCCCATTCTATTTGAGTGCAGAGGAGTGTAACGTCCCGTCATTTTGGACAGAGCACTTGCTAGGGGGCGCTCTCTCCCGGTTAGGCTGTGCAGATGACGTCAGAGTTAACATCTGCAGGAGTCACCTCTCAATATGATCTTGGAGGTTTTTTAGAATCTTAGAGTATGATGCAATCGCAGATGGGTTTCGGTTGCGCTGAAAATCTCTCAGTATCATATCGTTTATGTATCCCGTCTGTAATATCTCAAACTGTAGCTTTGTTATTGGAATGTAAATTTTTATGATAATATAAGATTATTTTTATAGGAAGTGGTCATTTTTTAATCGTCGATATGATACAGGGGGCTAAAAACAATTAGAAATCCTCATAGGAATAACGTTGCGTATTTATACGATCAATTTCAGACCAATTCACATTCAATTTGGTACATTCATCCTGTAGAATTCTGTGGGGCACGTAGTCTATATATTAACCCCGTTCGATTTATCCTGGGTCTTCAGGGGGCTGAAACAATTCGAAATTTCTATAGGAATAATATTGGATTATATTACGATTGTTTATAAACAATTCAACCCGAGCAACGCCGGGGAATTCAGCTAGTGGCAAATATATCAGTGTAAACCAATTCTAGTTTGGTACTTTTAGGTTGACACGGTTGCATTGTCTTTCACACATCCTGCCTGAACATAGAAGATTTTTATTTCTCTTTCCTTTGGCTATAATCGCCCAGTTTGTCGAACCACAGCACTTGGAATGCACTTACAAACTTGATAAAAACTCGTTCTTTTCTGTCAATCTATTTACTAAATCGACTTGCTGTCCGATAATACTCCTCCCAATCCCTAACTCCTGACGGATTAAAAAAGAACTATACATTCGTCAAGAACAAAAGTAACAGAATGTGTCAAACTAATTATACATGAACTGTGTTTTTTAAAATAAAAAACCCTGTTTTTTTATTCGACCTCAATTTTAAATCTTGTTTGATTTGCAGGATTATTGCTATTTACTAGTCCCGTAATTCCGTTTTATTTTGTTTTTCCGTATTTCCGTTTACACCATTTCTTTTTTCAATAAATTCTAAGCGAAATTACGGTTGATTAAAAAAATCAATTCATACCTTCCACACTCGGTCCAAAGTGCATCATCTCAATATCAAAACTGCGTGCGGAAGTGACGCGTGTGACAATTTACACGGCATTTGCACGTCATTTATAACTAAGGCACACAAAAGAAGCTCGATTAACATATTGCAGAAGGCAACAAAGTATTATTAAAGTCCACGCAATGCCGTAAACAGCGGGCGCCAATGGCCTAATAGATTTTTCTTCATCAAAGCAACTAAGTTATGTACTGGGTTGTTACGTGGCTTAACACGATGAGTTTGCCTTTTTTTGTTTTTCCTGCCTTAACCACATCTGTAAACGTAAGGCGTGCCAAACCTTCCCGACAGTATTTGGCGGTAGGTTGTTGTTCGATCACGCGAGGGCATTTTTTCACTGAAATTTGCCGCTAAATGATTCGTGTTTGCTTTTTTTGTGTCGTCCATTTCGATATTGCATGTAATTTAGTGAAGGAACGTTGATGGGGAGTTTGATCGATATATTGATACAGTGCACGTTTTGTCCAGTTGGCGCTGGTGTAGGCCGTGGATCGCACAACCTGTGGATCTTTTTCAAACTTTACTTGATGCTCGTTCCGGTAGCATGCTTGTTTTTGAAAAGAGTTCACTGGTCGTGTATGGATTGGATGGATGCTCGTTGATGAGTAGTGTTTAGATACGTCTTGCTTGCTATACTATCTTGCTGATGTGTTCTTACATTGACTCCAAGATTTGACTACTTTAATAGACTTAATGCAGTTAAATCAAGTTGAGTTGCTCTGGAACTGTTTGCATTTGGAGAAATCTGCCGGTTAGATCACTTCTGGAATTTTTTCTGTGCTTTATCTTTTAGATTTGGATTAATATTTGGAGATAAACAGGATTTGGGGCCTCGGATCAATGGTCTTGGAAAGAAAGTGTTCTACTAAAAAATAACAACTTTGCCCAAACTTCAGTTTCTCAGTGCATTGTAAACAGATTTGTAAGCAGCGGATGAAAAGTTTCATTATAAAGTATTCCTTAATGCAGTATTAGTAGTCCTAAGTAGTGTTAACTATCTACAAATTATTTTGAAAGTCGTTTAGTTCACAACTTTTTGCAAACTTCAGTTTATAGATTGATTCTAAAAAGATTTGTAAACAGAGGACGGAAATTTTCATTATAAAGTATTCTTCAATTGCAGTATTAGCAGTCGTGAGTAGTGTTAAATCTATAGAAATCATTTGAAAGTCTCACTTTATTTTTTCTATAGTGCAAAAATAGATTTTCGAGAATCAGGCCATTATTTAATTTCATGAAATAGACAAACTAGAAATGAGCAGTGTTAAAAGTTTGTATAAAAGATTGTTGAAAAATGTAGATCAATGAAAGATCTTCAAGTATCATTGAAAGAATAACCATATGTAATAACTTTTTCTTATTATTGCTAGTGCAGTTTTGTTATCGAAACTGATATGAAGCAACACAAGTGATTTACATCATCGATCAATGAAAAATCTTCAATTTCGAGCGACCAATTATCTTTGAAATTTATTTTGTAGTAATTTTTTCTCTCGTATTAGTATATTTTTGCTATCAAAACCGGCAACAAAAGTGATTTATATAGAAGATCAACGAAAATTCTTCAATTTCAACGGATCAAGTATCGTACAAAGATACTCGTTTTGTAGTACTTTTTCTCTCGTATAACTCGCTCTTGTATAAATAAATATTTTCTCTCGTTCGGACAAAAATTACGAGATTTGAAAATAATCGTTATTTCGATCTCGTACCTTTAACTTGAGTATAGTTTTGTTTTCAAAACTGACAACAAAATTGGTTTTATGCAAGTAATCGCACACCAGATTAAAGATGAAGTAAAAGAAATAAAAAGTTCCTCGAAACGATATCTAGAATTTTTAAGTTTATCAAAAATTCGATTGCATGAAAATCTGTTGTACAGAATATTCTCACAGCTTGGTGACAACTGGGGCAAATATTACGAGATTTGAAAATCATCTCAAATCTTCATGCTTTTAACTCGAGCTTCGAGTTACAAGTGATAAATAGTTCTTAGGAGAAACCAATCTTACAACAAAGTGATTTACGTTCTAAGCCTTATGTACGATATGCGATTGAGACCAGAGAATACTTTTCTTTTTCATGGAAGAGCGGATGTCACGAAGATTTATTATAAGAGATTTCCCGAGAAAGCAACACTGCCTGATTGGCTAGAAGATATGCGCACATTTCACATATGGGAGCCGCCTAAGTAAGTGTAATGCTTATTTAATTATAAGTTATTCAAAATTTGCACATTTGTGTAATACTCCAAGTTCATAATGAATGCTTTGTTGTTGGGTCAATTAAATGCATATTTCATTTCCCTTACCATTTTCTTATACTTTTTCATCTCTTACGATGGAAAACCTAATAGAGTTCATGACATTGTTGAATAGAGAATTTGAAACTTAGAACTTATTCAGTACTAGGTTGATTGTATAAGAACATGGAATGGCAGGAGATTAGGTTTTTTCATCAAACTAATTTCTTTCAAGGCTATTTCTAAATTGTTGGTTGACTAATAAGGAGTAAAAACGAAATGGTTTTATTTAAATAACTAAAATTCACCCAATCGATATCCTTTCGCAAGATAATAATTATAAAAGAATTAGGTACTAGTTTAATTTCGACGTTTGGAAAAACTAACTCTATGTGTTGATCAGATTAAAACTATTAATTTTTATTATTCATTTACGATACGCTGCTAAAAAGTATTTTCTCACCTAAAAGTAAATTTTTAATGCAATTATTTCTCAATTTTAAAATCTTGGAACGAACTATTTTGGTTTTTATTTTATTTGTAGCCCTTCGAAACAGTGTGGTGTTTCCTACCGCAGAAGAAAAATTTAATTAATCGTTAAAAGTATTGGATCATAAAAATGATGCAGTATTGTATGTTGAAGCATAAGAAATTAATTTTACTTAAATCCGAAGACCTTTAAGAAATGCTTGAAAGGACTCCAATTACAAAGAAAAGAATATCATTATAAACATATTTGATATATTGTTTTTCGGTTGTTTGAACAGAATAAGACAGAAATGTGCCTTCTTATTCTGTCATTATTAGCGAGCCAAGATTATTACCGAAAAGAATGCTTTTTCGGTTTCCGAACTGTGCGATTCAGTTTCGGTTTTTCATGCTTGAGATAAGGTATCGATTCTGTAATAAGCATTGCATCATAACTGGCAAGATCCCAAGTGTGAATGCACCTTCTCTTCTTTTCTTCAAAAAGGCAGAAAATTAAATGAAGCTTTTTCGTTTTTTCGGATCTCCTGACAAAGCCTTTGGATAAAGAACTTTTCCAGTCTAGAAAAATCATTTTTTCTGTTCTACAGTAAATATACTTTATACCCAGCACGCTTAAAGTATCATTTGGGATTTATTATGAGAATATTTTACTAAACGTTGACCCAAACCGAGTTTAGAATGATTTTATTAATACGCAAAAGAGAAATGCGAAATAATCAAAAGGAAACATTTCGATTCTTCGAATAAGCTTACGATTTCATGTGTCAAAACGATCAGCAACATTATTTAGAAATGCAAATCCCCAATCGGACTACGCAAAGGGATTGGGATACTTTCTCTAGCATTGAAATATTTCACGTCACGTATAATTACTGTTCAAAGCGATCGCAAATCACAGAAATAAACTTCCTTCCAAGAACATTTTACAATGAAAAATCTCGGTTCGATTTGACAAAACAAGATTAAAAGATCAAAGAGAGAACTCCGAAGGTACTTGAAAATTCCATCTGCATTTGAGTGCAAGAGATCAGGAGAACTGCTACATAACTGAATTTATTACATCAGTTTTTAAATCACCATAATTAAGCGCAAATCCAGGCGTAAACAGAGTTTATTCTCCACTACTCAGCATCCATTTCTGTCAGAATCGATGACGTAGTAATTTATTCCTTGAAGCAAGCAGTATTTCAAGAAGAAAAACACTACTACATCGGATTTAGGTATCAATTCCAAAACAATATCGGCCGCAAAGGAATAAGACTCGACAAATAAATTCACGATCCACTTTCACTTGATTGCGTTTAAGAAACAAACAATTATCGATCGTGTATGGAATTTCTGCTACCATTAAACGCTAATGGATGTAACCAAATAGACTGAAAAGAGGTAATATCGAGCTATTATATATAAAAACAGCATTGGCAGTTTATCTGGATACAGTTATCGGATACTGATCTAGATTGTATTTCTATTTGACCGCACATAAAAACTGTTTAAAACAAGCACATGTGTGAATGATGCTGATATCATTAAGAGATGCATGCAAGAGGTGTGCTTACTATGAATGAACAATGATCCGGATATTTAGCTTGGGTAAAAAACCACCACCAGTGTTTGCTGATGAGGATATCGACATTGGGTAAGTTTTAGAAGATTTGTCATTTTTTAGCACATATAAGGTAGTTTCATTTATTAAAAACGGATGGTATATCATTATAGGAAGACGAAAAAATATTTTGTTTGCTTTAATTCATATCCGTATGATATATACTTGAACCTCAACATCAGAAAATATATATACCTTAACGAAATCTATAACGAAGTTTGTCATGATTCACTTATATTTAGTTCTAAAAACCGTATAATTTACTGCATGGGGTAAAATTCAATAATCATAAAACACATTTATCGTTGAAAATGTGAAAATTAGCTTCATTTCATGATCAGATCCCAGATCCTCTGGTGATCTTGTCTTTTCCCATGCTGTTTACTGTCTTTAATAAACATGAGGATCGCGCTCCTGGAATACCCAAGCGATCTTTTCTGCTTTCATCTCACTGCTCTGTCCCCAATCCATTTTTTTCCATTCACGACATTTTTTACTTGAAGTTGTTTGTCTTATGTTTGGCGCAGCTTGGCAAAATATGACCTTTTTGCTACAAAACCCCAATAAAACCAACTATAGTCAGACCTTGAATATGCTTGGTCAAACCTGGCCCTTGTACCATAAAAATTCAATCAATCAGACCTTGAATATCCTTTTAAAAACAATTGTTCATTGCTTGATATATTAATCATGCTTCAAGTACTATCAATAACGCATCTTTATGATGTGCGTTTAGCTATACATATTTTGAGAGCAATGTGAAGCATAAGTGGAAGGCTATATCTCAATTCATGTTTGCTAAGCATCAGGTAAGGCTTCTTGGAACTGCATCTGTGTATTTATGAAATTGTCAAACTCAATTCGTACTCCTAGCAATCGTTTCTATTTTATGAATTTGATGTTCATTTAGAAACTAGATTGTTTTTTCCTACAAAATTAAATGATATATTCAAGAGAGCAACTGTTTTAATACAAATTAAATAATTTGATTTAAAGTGTTGTAATTAATCACCTCTTATACACGATTACATGTCTAGAAACAATATTTTAGGTAGGTAGTTGAACTAACGTCGCACTGGAACAACGCAATGGGCTATTGACGAAGTTCCGGGATCAATCCGAAGACAGAACCACGTCATTTTTAACCATGGTCAGATGACAAGTTGACACCTGAGCTGGCACCCCACTCCAAATTTCCAACCATGGCAATGTGAGGACGTTTGAGACCACCACAGATTTAACGTGAACTAGCCCCACATACAGGACGGTATATGGTTGGATCGAGTTTCGAACTCGTAACAACCCGGTTGATAATACGCTTCCCTACCAACCGGACTACCGCTGACCTCTGGATTTAGGTTATTCGGCTAGAATAAAAGTCAAACTCAAGAAAATATTTTTCTATCTCATGTTAACTATTTTCTATATAATTTCAAGTTTTCCAATCTATTACTGCAAACACAAAATATAACTCAGGTAATCAAAGGTGGGTGTTCTAAACATTTTTATTTCACATCATACCATTCTAAACCACTATTGCGTGTTGTAATTAAACAAACTTTCATAGAGTATTATTAGTGGAATTAAGATAACATTATTTGTAAATCGTAATATTGTAATACGTCGTATCGAATGAGTATTTAAAAATAACTAAAATTTTTTAATGGTGATATTCCGTCCTAAACTAGGTTTTGGGGAATTCTTTCGTAGACTACGCAGAAAGGCAGAACTACCTATGTACGTAAATCAAAGATTAATAAAATAAAGTTCGAATATTAATATTCTAAACAAAATACAACTCATAATGAAAAGTACTTGGTGTCATTTAAAAAAAATGTGGTATTTTTCTGCATCTCACAAAAATTAAAAAGGGCCAATTATTAAAAAATTGGTTAACCTTTCCATGGTATTATTTTCTAAAGTTAATTTAATAAAAAGTACGACCAACCTAATATTTTGTTATGAATCCCTTTCTAAGAATTCCTAATCTATTCTGTTGCCACTTCCTAATCTATTCTGTTGTTGCTTAAACAGTGAGATTAATGTGCTCGAATTATAAGAACAACTAATTGAAATCGAGAGTTTATTTTTACTCACTATCCTTCACCAAGCCTATTAAAATTAATCCTTCACCAAAGCTATTGAAATTAAACTTTACGTCTATTAACGCCAGTAAAAATTAATTAATGCATTCAATAAATAATCTAGTTTCCTCTTAATTAGGTTGTGCCTGCTGAAGTATTCCTGATAGTAATAAAGAAACACAAAATTTTGACGCCTCGCAAACTTGGCACATACAATGACAATGAAAAATCTTTGCTTCCAAACGCAATGTATTCCAGATAATGATAAGGCATTATTCTTCCTCGACAATCCTGACACTAACTGCACATTATGACGAAGATAGTGTATCTTTTTGCCGGTCACCCATATCGAGAAAGCAATACATTGCACCCTTGTTTTTCCTCAATTCCTATGAAAAAGAAATGCAATACTGTGGATGGGGTGCCGTTGTCATTTATATTACAAGTGTCTGTGTTTCATAATCAATACCTTAGAGAGGAAAATTTCATACAGCCATTTCTATAACCAAAATGGCGCCGCGGTAGCCCGGTTAGAAGAGTAACGGATTATCAACCGGAGGTTTGCGAGTTCGAATCCAACCCAACAACGTCGTGTACAAGGGGGGGCTGGTGCATGTTGAATCTGTCGTACTTCGAATGTCCTCACGTTGGCGTGATGGGGAAGTTTGGAGAGTGGGGTGCAAGCTCAAGTGTTGCCTCATCTGACCTTGGTTCAACATTAATTGGTGTTGTCCTAGGATCTTTCCCCTTGGGAAAGATCCCAGATCGTTGCCAATAGCCCGTTGTGTTGCTCCAGTGCGACGTTAATTAAAATACCTACCTGCCTCAACCCAAAATGTTGAGAATTTTGAGTGATAGAACTCTTGAAACTTCGGTGCGTGTTTAGTAGTTTTAGTTTAAGTAGAAATTTAGTAGTATACTCTGCAAATTGATGAATTAATTGAATAATTCTGCAATAAATACACAATTATTTTTTTGTTTTATTTAACGACATATATAAGCAAACAAATTGTGCAATTTATTTTATTTACATGCACTAATGATAGAGTATTAATTATTTTATTGCCATTATGAAATAACATAATCTTGTGCTACGCTCTTTTTTCTTTATTCTTGTACAATTAACTGAAAGAAAACCTATTTTTTATAAAAACGTGAACTTACTCTATTCAAACGTAATCAAAATGTTATTGTACTCCTAATACTAACTAAAGTAAGAGCATCAGAACAGTCAAATGACATATTTTTCATGAGTTACATTTTAAAAGAAATACAAGTTTTTGACTCCTTAAAAAATGGTTAAATCTGTGGTATGGTATTTTTGGTATTTTCAATTAACGTCACACTGGAGCAACACAACGGGCTATTGGTGACGGTCCGGGATCAATCCCAGAGGGAAAGATCCGAGGACAGCACCACGTAATTTTGAACCACGGTCAGATGACGAGGCAACACCTGAGCTGGCACCCCACTCTCCAAACTTCCACACCACGCCAACGTGAGGACATTTGAGGCCACGACAGATTTAACGTGCACCAGCCCCCTTTGTACACGACTTTAAATCTGTGACATTAGGGTAAAATAGTATTGGCTGCTCAGAGAAAATTGTTTAAGAGAGCTAAATTATATCCGTGTCTCATGTCTTTTCCTGTTTCAAAAAATTAACGTTTGAAGTGTTGTATGCATACTGATAATTTAGTGTGTTACTTGTAATTAGATTATTGGTATATCTTATATTATGATATTTTGGCTACTGATTGTAATTAGGTTGGACGATTAGTTTGGTTTTATGGCGGAACCATAAAACATTTAACCAAGCTGTGCCAAACACAAGACAGAAAGCGTCAAGTAATGGATATACACACACAAGAACACTTCACAAGGAACCATAAACACAAGGAAAACTTCATTGACACAGAAGAGAGAAATACACCCGAAGTAAGTTATAGGAATCAAATCTACATCGACAACAACTCGCATGTTTCTGGCACAGTGGGCAAACCCACCGAGCCACGGTGACACTATTGTAATTAGGATAGTCGCAATTTGAATCCTGAATTTCGTGTGCTACAAGTGTTATCGGCTGTGAAGAATATTCTAAAAGAAGAGCTTCCTAGAAAGATTAGACATACACCACTGCAATGTCGCTCAAGAATAGTACCTATTCTGAGCGCGACCTGAAGAAGTACCTTCTTCAGTATCGGTATCTTGTATAAACTATCCTATTTGACACGAACTCACACTGTGTTAACATGGTATTTTAAAATTATACCAGATTCACTGAATTTAAACTCTGATTTAGCAGAGAAACGTGATCGTACTGCGTTTACCGACTAAATTATCGAGGATTAATTTTCTGGAGAGAGTGGAGGAGCTGTTACAATCCCAAAACATTAGACAAAGAGATAAATTTGGAAGTGATGGTGTCATGATATAAGTTGGCATCATATCGTAAATGCTAAGATGGTGCAAGATACGGAGTCTTATTAAAGTTTTCATAGGTGTCTTAGATAGAATTAATACTCATGGATGATAAAGCCCTTCAAGGAACCCCAAATGGTCAATACCATTCTCCAGAATGAGGGATATTGAGCATATGCATTGACCAGTGGATCCATTAATAGAAAAAGAACATGCTTCAATGGCATAGCACTCGGGGAAGACCAATTTGGTGGAAACTATTAAGTCGGGCGGCCAATTTGGCGATTTCTTAGTTTGAGTTGCAACATGGGCGTAAAGAGACCAATTGATGTGTTATGATGGTGTTATGATATGAATTGACATCATATCGGAAATGCTAAGTTGGTGCAAAGATACTGAATCTTATTAAAGTTCGTAGGTATGTTCTGCGATTAATACTCGTGGATGATAATGCACTTCAAAGAACCTAAAATTGTGAATGCTTTTCTCCAAAATGAGAGATATTGAACAGATGCAATTGATCCATTAGTGAAAAAAGAGAACCTGTCTCAATGCCATAACATTCGGGAAAGACCAATTTGGAGATGACCAATTTGGTGGGGATAATCAATCCGGTGGTCGATTGGGCGATTTCATTGTATTGTATGATTGGCATCCTTCTATAAGTGCTAACATGATATTGAGGAAAGATAAGGAATATTATAAAACTTTTCGTAGATGTTTTAGTTTTAGAGTATATTCATGGATGATAATGCCGGGTCCTGAAAGCCCAGCTAGGGTGGGCGCCTTTCTCTAAAGTAAGTGATATAGAATAGAATAGAATATTTATTAAAATAAGATATATACCATTGGATTCATTATATAAAAATAGAAAACCTAACACAATGCCAAAACGATAAAGAAAGAGACCAATTAATAGCGAATAATTCTATAAAAGCTAAGTCAAGAGATTCTGAATATTACTAACAGTTTTCAAGGATGTCTTAGATCCAGAATTTATATTCATGCATACAACCCAAATGGGGGACGTCTTCCATAAAGAGGATACTGAATTTTTTTGAGTGAGTATGGATACTGAATCAAAATACAGAACTTATTACTATTCCAAAACATTAGGGAAAGAGACCAATTTGGTTATGGCAACACTCTCTAATCTAGCATCATATCACAAAGTCTAAGATGGTACTGATACCAGGCATGTAACTTTATATTTTTCAGAGTTGCCTTTGGTTCAGTTTATATTCATAGATGATAACGCATGTCCCGTAGAGGCTAGATGATGGATGCCTTTCTCAAAATAGAACATAGAACATATACAGTGATGTCTATATAGACACGAATCCGAAAGAAAATGTGTAAAATATACGAGTGGCATTCCCTGTCGAGCTAAAATGTATGTGGTGGTAGTTCTTCTGTGGTAGGTTCCGAACGTACTGTCATGTGGCTTGTTTCCAAAACGATTTCAACACTGCCAATGGAAATTCCTAAGATATGAATTCCGAATTGATAGTTTATTGGTTAACCAAATTATATCAATCCACTTTTTCCCGTACCTCCTTCAAATGTGCTCGAATGAGCACGCCGTGACCATTTTGTAGTTTTTTGAGAGATTCATTGATTAAGAGGTCAATTAAACAGAAACTGATTAATGAACTTTAAAATAAGGTTTATTTACAGGTTGGTTATCTATTATATAAAAAACTTTTTAAAAGATTTCTTGGTTTCCAGAATTTGTGTTCTTATTCAGAACTGTTCGTATCAAGAATTTTTTGACTGACGTTATTATTGGACTGTAGATCAACCCCTCTTTTGTCCTTCCCTCCGAGGAATCGCATACCAATTGTCCTCTGTCGATGTCTTAAAGTTCCTTGGGACAGGACTGTACAATATTTAACACTAAACGTCGCCAAAATGGCGATGAAAAGAAGCATGCCATGATGCAAATAATTGTAATTTAGATTCGCATATTCATTTAGTCTTGATTTTAAGCATATTATATTTGTCTTTAAAGTATAAGAATGCTTTTGACTCCTTTGGACCCATCAAAAGCCAGATTTAACCCTCTTTGTTCTCACGAAAGATAATTCGTTTCTCAAGCATATTGTTTTGTGATATTCTGACAGTTGGTTTATGAAGTATTTATACGTTGATTATGGCTTACTTTTAAACACTCTAGGTAAGGTTATTAATTCTTCGATAAAATTTTAATGCACATCTCTATTAATTTTATTCGAAGAACATTGAGAATTCGTGCCTTTTTAAAGTGGAAACTTTTCAATTAATAACAAGATAAATTCATTTCATGTAGAATGAAAAATATTTATTTTGGTGTCATAACACCGTTTTAGTTTTTTCATATTTCGCCGTCTTATAATTTAATTCATAAGTGTCATTGTTTCTTTGTGTGGCGCCTAATTAATTTCCTATTTATGTTTATCATTTTTACTCTTAATATATTAATTTTTTCTAAGCGTTTTGGTTTTTTTTTGGCTCATTAATTATATTATTCCGTACTTAAGATTATTTTTTAGATTACGTAAGAAAAAAAAAGGAATCTTAAGTAATCAAAAAAGTCTTTCATATAAGTGGTACTTTACCAAATTATTTTCCTGTTAGCGTATTCAAACATGTCAGACCTGATTTGATGTATTTTAATAGCTAGTAATTTTTAAAATTATCTTATAGATTATTTATAAACGATGCATTCATAAGATATTAGGTTAGTTGGGTAATTATATGACGGCATTTCCATTTGGTGCAAGCAAAAATGTCTTTCTTGGTCCCTAATATCCAAAACAATTAGACTAAATGTTCTTGATGACTCAGATAACCGATGATAGCAATAGGCAATTATATGAGTTCTCGAGGTTAGTATTGTCAAGAGTGCCTTATAAAAAATTATCGATGCTTTTATACGTTGCATGCTTTTATACGATGCTTTTATACGAACCATGGTCGCATTGACTCATGGTTCCGTATTTTTTTTCTTCAATTACCAGTAATGAAAGATCACAAAAGATAGAATGGAGTGTATATTATTTTAATTAACTACCCTCCATATGTGGAGTGTATATTATTTTAATTAACTACCCTCCATATGTGGAGTGTATATTATTTTAATTAACTACCTTCCATATGTGGAGTGTATATTATTTTAATTAACTACCCTCCATATGTGGAGTGTATATTATTTTAATTAACTACCCTCCATATGTGGAGTGTATATTATTTTAATTAACAACCCTCCATACAGAGCCTAAAATTAATTTTATCGATAATGAAAACCAGTATTTAATTTTTATTTTTATAGTAACTTGTTTCATTTCGAAGAATTTGGTGAAATATACAGGGTGTTTCGAAAATATCTGGTCAAAGTAAAGGGTGATAGAGGGGCCCAAAATAAATATTTTTTGTCAAAGAATGTGTGTCCGGAAATGCCACGTTTAGGTTGTAAAGGGCGTTGCTTAGATCAGTCGATAACATCGTTTCTGTGACGTAAGGCATTAGTCCTCTCTCGGACTGTCAATAAGCTACGAATTCATGTAGTGATGCATGCTGTTGAAAATCCGAGCCGGGAATGACGTCTTACACCACAGAAACGATGTTATCAACTGATCTAAACATCGCCTTTCACCACCTAAACGCGACATTTCTGGACACGCATTTTTTTGACAAAAAAATGGTTATTTTGGGCCTTTCTATCACCTTTTACAATTTGGCTAGATATTTTTTAAACACCCTGCATATTTACGGGCCACGGTAGCCCGGTTGGAAGAGTAACGGACTAGCAACCGGAGGGTTGCGAGCTCGAATCTAACTAAAGACCGTCGTGAACAAAGGGGGCTTTTGCACGTTAAATATGTCGTGGCCTCAAATGTCTTCACGTTGGCTTGGTGTGGAAGTTTGGAGAGTGATGTGCCAGATCAGGTGTGTTCTCGTCATCCGACCGTGGTTCAAAAATACGTGTTGTCCTCGGATCTTTCCCTTTTGTTTTGATCTCGGACCGTCACCAATGACCCGTAGTGTTGCTCCAGTGGGATATTAATTAAATTCCTACCAATCTACCCTGCATATTTACTAGCAGACCCGTACTTAGCATTGCGCTAAACTTTGTTATATCTATTGATAGCAAAATGGTCGTTACTCGCATTTTATATCCCGTCTCAATCCATTTATCAATATGGCATCCACATTCACACAAAAGGATTTCATACCGCGAAATGTAATAAAACTATCCAAAGATATATAACAGCATTTCGTTTACCTTACTGGTGTTAATCCTTATTTCCGATAAAATGCTGGGGGGACGGAAACCATACCTCAATCATGCTATCCAATTAAATTCTGAACGTAAACATCAATTTTATACCATTTTCTTGCTCAAAGACGATTCGGCATTTTTTGACGCTAAACCTTCGCTTATATTTTCTTTCCAGATCTGGATTCTATCTTCCATATTTCTCACTGCTTTCTGTTATCAGACTACCGAAGAATTTCATTAGAGTGACGAGTTCTTTCTTGAAGTCTTAACAGTATTATGCTACTCCTTAGCCAATTGGCGAATGAATCCCATAGCTGTCGATTTTATATTTCTTACATACGGTGTTGCAATTTGTCAATAAGCAAATAACGTAGATTTCTGTGCCATGTGCTCTAGTGAACTATAATAATTATAGATAATCCGTAATTTAAATTTGCTTCTAAGTGTACCGAAGTCTGAATCTCGGCGTCTATTCAACGTGTATAAAATGACAAGTACGTGAGTAGTGGCCAAATGTCAAAGATACAATCAAAATTGCTTTTTTCACGCTACCCTCAGAATAAAAATGATTCACTTTGATGTAATTCGATGGTTTGAATTCCTTCAGTCAGTTTTTTCCTAGGAATAAAGAATTTTCACTGACATAAACCCAATGACCTATATACATCTTCCATAAAAAAATACGAAAAATGCTTTGATTTAAGAAGGAAAGGATTTTTCAGATATTTCAACTGAAGGGAGAGTATCGGAATGGGAAAGAATCGCAATAGATTTTTGTTTTGAATGTTGAAAATATTACATTCTACAAAACATATCCGTCGATTCGTATCTTGTTGAAATATTTTTGACTTCCCTTGTAGAGGATATTGAAACATTTTACGTTCCATTGCTACGAATTTATATTATTTTCTATCGAGTGTTTTAGTTATACACAATCAACACAAATTACATTCTTAAAAATTCGCAGTTATCATGATTTTTCAAATAAAACCAATAACACATCGCTCTTTTTTATCTCATGGCGCACATAAACTAATTACTAAAATTCTATAGTAAACCAAAAAACAAATTATATTTTTGCCGATATGCCACACTTGTATAATCCTGTTGGAAGAGTAACGGACCAGCAACCGGAGGGTTGCGAGTTCGAATTCAACCAAAGACCGTCATGTACAAAGGGGACGGTGCACGTTAAATCTGTCGTGGCCCCAAATGTCCTCACGTTGGCGTGGTGTGGAAGTTTGGAGAGTGGGGTGCCATCTCAGGTGTGACCTCGTCATCTGACCGTGGTTCAAAATTACGTGGTGTTGTCCTCGGATCTGTCCCTTGGGGATGGATCCCAGACTGTCGCCAATAGCCCGTTGCGTTGTTCCAGTGCGACGTTAACTACCGACCTGATCTTGATGGACGAGATATCTTGCCCTTAGGGTAAAAAACTGATCAGATCTTGATCTCGTTATAAAAAAATCGACTATATCCTGATGACCAGATATAGCCCGTTGTGTTGCTCCAGTGCGACGTTAATTAAATACCTACCTGACACACTAATAGGTATAATTTTGTTTGATTTACAAAAAGTATCAAGTTACCTACCCTTTTTAGTCCAAAAGGGCTTTAACCCTCTTGGTGGTTGTCTCGACGAGATATCTCGTCATTAGAAGAAAACTGGCCAGATCATGATGGACGAGATATCTCGCCATTAGAAGAAAATTAACCAGATCCTGATCTCTTCATCATTAAGTAAGCGGTAATATCTAGATGGACGAGATACTAGTCATTAGCAAAATTGGTTAGATTTTGATGGACGATATAATCTCTTCATTAGCAAAACTGATCAGATCTTTATGGACGAGATATCTCGTCGAAACTACTTGTTAAATTAATATATTCCTTTCTTCTACATTATGTTCTGTTTTACCCATTTGCTCTTTGTAGGTAGTTGCAGTTAGGATCTTTAGTTATTAAAAATTATTTGAAACTCGATCAATGGACTTGTGTACGGTTCAGTCGTACTGTAACAATAAATCAGAAGCATATTCTTGTTTAGAATTCTTTTCTGAATGACTTTTCTTACTTATGATCTGAAGCAACGTTATAAAATTATATGGTGACCTCGGTATCCTAGTTGGCAGAGTCGAGGATTAGCAACCGGAGGGTTGAGAGTTTGAAACTCGATCCAACCAAAGAACGTCGTTTGGACTGGTGTGTGTTAAATCTGTCGTGGCCTCAAATGTTCTCACGTTGGCGTGGTGTGGAAGTGGAGAGTGGGGTTCCCATCTCAAGTGGTGAACTCGTCATCTGGTTCAAACTTACAAGGTGTTGTCTTTGGATCTTTCCTTCCGAGACTGATCCTGAATGGCAGCCAATAGCCCGTGGTGTTGCAACGTAAAATCAACTACCTACTATCTATCTACCAAAAATTATTGCTAATGTATTCCGAGGTGAATCCTTTGTTAAATTGTACCGAAGCTCCTCAAATGACAACTGAATATTCCAAGCTATGTGAAATATTTACCACATGCCTCATGGTGCTACTGGGAACTAAAGAAATGAGAAAAATATGACTACATGTACATTGGTGCTTAATTCATTGTAGGTAGGTATTTAAATAATGTCGCACTGGAGCAACACAACGGGCTATTGGCGACGGTCTGGTATCAAACCCGTAGAGAAAGATCCGAGGACAAAACTACGTAATTTTGAATCACGGTCAGATGACAAGGTCACACCTGAACTCGCACCCCATTCTCCAAACTTCCCCACCATGCCAACGTTAGGACATTTGAGGCCATGACAGATTTAACGTGCACCATCACCCTTTGTACACGACGGTCTTTGGCTGGATTCCAGAACGTTAATTTACGTTAATTTAAATACCTACCTACCTTGCCACAATATACAAATTGCTTATTCTTGTTTCAATTTTTGCTCACTGCTTTTAACATCGTTATAATTTTTTGAATATTTTAAACAGGAAGAATGAAAAACTGATGAAAGTAAATCTAGATGATCAACTTTAAAGGCTGAAAGTTGTAAAAATGATTAAATCAAACATTTCATAAAATTTTTCGCCGTTTTTAATGTACTTAGAAAAGTACCTATCTGGAATTAAAATTATCGAAAAATTATTTTTATTTGTTTTTAAAATTATTTATGTTCTAGTGTATAACTTTAGGCCTAGGAAATATGTATGAATAACAGAAAATCTTTGGGGCCATCGTGGCTCAGTGTTTGCCTTTGTTTGGCACAGCATGGCCAAATATGTTAGTTGCGTCATAAAACCCAACCAACCATAATATATTTTCTCTCAACGTTTAAGACGTTTCATCTATTTAGTAATGTCAGAATGATATTGAGTTATCTAGTCATTATTATTTATATATGATACATATGAATGCAAATCTAAAATGTTGAAAAACAAGGCTATTGCTTCTCACATAAATTGTTATTTTATTGCTCATAACTCTTCCTAACTTTCGAGAGAAAATAATATAAGGAATCACATTACGTTTGTTTTAGATCGCCATAATAATTTTAAGGTCCCGTATTTTCCTGAAGTATCTTGATTGAATTTATTTTTAAATACATTAGTGTTTCTTCCTTTCATAATAAAACACAAGACCATTACACAATAAATCAGTTCAGTGCGTTTGTAATCTTCCTGTTGAACACTTATTACCTTTTAAACAGAAAAAAATGAGTTAAGAAAAGAAAATGCCATCGAGTATTTTTATATTATGGGGTTTGGAATGACTCTTTTCGAGAAACAGACTGTTCATCAGAGTTTTTTGTGCTGTTTTTGCGTCTGACAAACAATGTTCGGAAATTAAACGAAATAAGACTTCCGCTGAGTTCGCCCATTTAGTCGGAGGAAGAAGAAAAGCATTTTATTCTGTAATACAATCTAAGATTAATTTAAGAAAGTCCCGTATAAATAGTTTAGAGTTAGGGAATATAATGGTATCATGTATGGTATCTAAATTTAAGAGACCACTATTGGTGCTTTCTAACCCTTGTACTTTTGTTGCATATTGCAAATTTAATCTCCTCAAGTTAAATGTGAATAGTTAATTTTCTAATGACATTTAACAAAATGGTTTCTTAACCCTACAAATGTTTCGACGAGATTTGTCGTCCAACATCGGGTCAATTTTACTAATGTCGAGACATCTCGTCAATCAAGATCTGGTCAATTTTGCTAATGTCGAGACATCTCGTCAATCAAGATCTGGTCAATTTTGCTAATGTCGAGACATCTCGTCAATCAAGATCTGGTCAATTTTGCTAATGACGAGACATCTCGTCAATCAAGATCTGGTCAATTTTGCTAATATCGAGACATCTCGTCAATCAAGATCTGGTCAATTTTACTAATGTCGAGACATCTCGTCAATCAAGATCTGGTCAATTTTTCTAATGACATGATCTCAACGATGATCTGGTCAATTTTGCTAATGACATATCTCGTCGAGACAAAACAATCCTATCGGTCCAAGAGGAATAAAGATCGAAGTAGAAAAACAAATTGTCCCTTGTCCAGAACTGATGACAGTTCGGAACAGGTTTTTGCACCAGAGTCCATCAGGAGGGTTAATTTCGACCAGGGGCTTATTTAAACACGTTATTTAATTTAATTTCCTATGGGTTAGCTAAATTTTTAAATCGAATACCTCCAAGATCTGATCAATTTCTCTAATGACGAGATATCTCGTCATCAAGATATTACCTCTTATGACGAGATCAGTATCTCGTCAGATTTCTTCTAATGACGTCTTTCATCTAGACAATCACCAGGAGGGTTAATGAAATTCTTCAGTACCTGATGGCATAAGGCAATGAGAAATCTGGAAGGTACAAATCTGAGCACAAAAGAAAAATGTGAACGAACGCGAAAATAGTTTTATGCGTCGAAAAATACCGAATCGTCTTTAACAAAGGGATGCAACTGAAGTGGACATTCAGAAGCTAATTATAGATACATGACTGAGGTTTGCACTTTATGCCATGCACTGTATTAGCATTAAGAAATAACACTAATAAAGAGAATATGAAATTCAGTTTTATATTTTTAACTGTTTTTATTACATTTGGAAGTAATGTGTTTGTCGATACCTATTACAAATTTATTTAAATAATTTTAAGTAACGGCACTGCCATCAATAGATATTAAGAAACTTTAGCGCAAATGCAATATCCAGGTTCGCTAGTATAGTGAGGTGACATCAACCTACATATGAAAATTAAGTCACGTAGCTCTGGCAATGGATCAGATGAATTAGTTTCTTTTTCTTTCAGTCGTGCTGCGAATTAAAATATCTCTAAAATGCTGCGATCAAGGAAGATTGAGGTATTATAATTACTTTTTATTTTGAGAAAAGATGCTATACTGACAGACTAGTCAGCTTATTATGTTTGTTTAATTTTTGATGAATTTTTTTATTAAAGTTACGTTACGTTTTTTACAATTCTGTATTCATTGAACGAGTCGACATCTTTATATGACTGAGAATTAACATCCACGTACCCATACATTGGTGACCCGGACGTGATATGAACACTCAACCTTTTGATAAGTCCGATTGTACGTAAAATGGTTCATCGAAAGCGAAATATATACCTCAGTTCAAAATATCGCAAGCAAAGAACCTTAGGATCCAAAACCAGAAAATAATGTCAAATTCAAACTAAATTAAACCTCCAACCGAAATTCAAAACAAAAATAACCCATATAAACTCATCCCAATAAGTTTTTTTGAAAAACACGCTTCAGTAATCACCATCATACAACGATATGATGACACAATTTTAAATTAAACGCTCGGAATATCATAAGAAAGAAGAAAGGAATTCGGAACCCATCGAGCGATACCATTAGGTTCCTTCCCAACGTTAAATATTCGGATCAGTGGAACAGGAGTCATTCATATGTTAAAAAACCAAGCGCTAACCACCGAACTGGAAAGAAAAGAATCCATTCCATCCTGAAGATAGAGGCTCTGGATTTTTACCTTTAATCGCTATATTTCTGAGTCTCCTCCTTTATTTTATTTCCCCCATCGCTTGGAAAAGCTATAAATATCTTATATTTTGTATCGATGCGTATGAATGCAAATTCTTCGGTGTTCGAATCGACAAAACTAAAGTTTTTTGTCAAATGTGATAATGGATATATCGATGTTTTC
This sequence comes from Meta bourneti, assembly GCA_933210815.1. Lineage (NCBI taxonomy): Eukaryota > Metazoa > Arthropoda > Arachnida > Araneae > Tetragnathidae > Meta > Meta bourneti. The sequence continues at coordinate 20,966,846 of OW119928.1, forward strand.
TGGGGCTTGAATACATTTGCAGATCTCTCGTAGATTTTGTTGTGTGAAGGAATTCCAAAGGGGGAGAAATAGGGAAAGAGAGTTTTGTAGTTCAATTAAGCGAGTTAATTCTCGTTTAATTAAAAACAATGTCAATTCTAAGTTCATGGTTATTAGCTATTTGTCAGTTATTGTCTTGGTTGAGGTCCGGTAGTGTCCACAAAAACAATGGATATTAATAATAATTCTCTGAGTAAGGCTAATAGATTTATCAGACCCACTGACTAAATATGGCCCTGCTAATAGGTTTACCCACCCCGAAGAATTGATTCGGATCTCTAGATAAACTTACCCGGCCAGCCAACTATACGACACTTCAAATAGGTTTACCAGGCCCTGAGACCAGATATGACCCACAGAATAGGTTTACCTAGCCTGAAGACCAGATACTGCCATAAGAATAAGTTTACCCGGCCAGTCAACTAGATACAACCCTTCGAATAAGTTTACTCATCCCTGAGACCAGATACGGCCCAGCGAATAAGTTTACCTATGCTGCAGGCCAGATACAGCCCTATGAATAGGTTTACCCTGCCTTCAGAATAGATATGGTTAACAAGATAGGTTTACCCGGCCGCAGACCAGACACGACCACCAAAGAGGTTTAGTTGGCCGCACACCAAATACGGCCTTCCGCATAAGTATAGGTAATGCTAAATTAATTAACGTCGCACTGCAGCAACATAACGGGGCTATTGGCGATGGTCCGGAATCAAACCCGAAGGGAAAGATCGAGGACAACACCATGTAATTTTGAACCATGGTTAGATGATAAGGGCACACCTGAGCTGGCACCCACTCTCCCGCATAAGTATAGATACGGTTACTAGATATACTCCCAGAGGATACTCATTCATAAATATTAAATATTTAAAAACTATCAAAACAAAGTGTGCGTTATTTCACAAATAGCTATATTGAAATTTCTACAAGTAGATTTATATGGTATATATTCTTGCGTGCTGTGTTATAGTTGGTTCTGGCCAGTTGGAATTTGAGTCCCGTGACTTGAAGTCTATTAGTTAAATTAGGCGACAGGTGAAACGCAAGTATTGCACTTCTACACTCACTGCCAAAAGTTAAGCACGAAGCTGTAAAATGCGAAAAAATCGACAAGTACAGCTTTGATTGACACGAATGCGGCAGGAAAGTAGAAAATATGTTTATGCATGAAACAAAACAAAGAATTACATACAAAGATGAAAACAATATTCAATTTTCAAAAATTATAAGTTGAAGTCATATTGGAGTCATTAACAAAATGATGTTTAAATCCAAAACAAACAAAACCGACATTAATAGGGTATGTGACCACCCCTCATCCTCATACAAAGTTTACAGCGTGTGACCATGCTTTCCATGATGTGATCAACCACCCCATAGTCAAGTAATAGCCATTCCTCCTGTAGAACAGTTTGCACTCTGAAAGTGACTGAGGGTGGGAAACGTGCAGACACAGCACGGCCGAGGGCATCCCAAAGATTTTCAATGGGATTAAAGTCGGGCGAGTACGCAGGCCAATCCATACGCGCAAACCCCTCACTCTCCAGGTAGTCGTCGACGATGTTGACTCGATGGGGACGCGCATTATCATCCATTAAAACGAAAGCAGGACCAATTGTTGCAGTGTACAATCTCACAGTGGGTTCTAGGACTTCATCCCGATATCGGACAGCCGTCACAGAACCCCGTCTATAGACATACAGGTCGGTGCGATATCCCAACGAAATCCCTGCCTACACCATGATGCTTCCACCTCGGAAGATGTGATGCTCGATGATGTTCTAGGGCCGATTGCGTGTGCCTTGTTCTCTCCAGACCCTTACACGCTTGTCATCTGGCTCCAGGACAAATCTAGACTCATCCGTTAACATTACGTTGGCCCAATCAGACAGTCCAATTCACATGTCACCGACACCACTTTAATCGTGCCCCTCTGGATTGGACGGATAGAGGAACACAAACTCGTGGTACCCGGGCATACAGTCCATTCATGTGTAGCCTTCGGCGAACAGTAATGGCAGATATAGTCTTACCAATGGACGCTGCAACCATAGATGTGGAGGTCGCTCTTCGATTCCGCTTGGATAAAACAGCAATATATCGACCTTCCGCGGGGGTCGTAACCCTTGGGCGACCGGCCACAGGTCTTCGGACAACTGTTTGGCTTGTTTCCATAATCGTGAAATGACGGAATGATGAACGCCGAAGAAAAGAGCAACATCTGTGATTGATTGTCCTGCTTCAAGGCGTCCCACAGAACGCCAGCGCTCACTATCTGCCATTCGTCTTCTGGAAGCCATAGAAACTCGTCTGTCTTGAAAACTAATCGTACGAAAGTTCTAAACACTTTTTATCGGCACTTACATGAAACTCCTCTAAAACTTCGCAATGCTGGCTTCTTATACGACTGCCTTTTTTGCATATTTCTCGACACGAAACCGTGATTGGCTGTTACAGAACATATTTGCGTACTTCCATCTACCTCTGCAGCGAAATGCAGCCTCTCAAATTCAGATTGGCTTCCGGGAATTAACATTTTCCTCTCCGTGCTTAACTTTTGGCAGTGAGTGTATTATTGGCATAGCCCGTTATGTTGCTTATCAATTATGCTTTTTTACTATCTTCCAATTCTTCAAAATTTTGTTTAATTATGAATGTAACTCGTATACTGCAAACCTTTCTTCTAGTGAATTACGACCTTTCTAGAAGTGGACTCGCTAAAAAACATCTGCGCTTTTGTCAGAATCGCTCTATAAAAAGTACTAACTAAATATTAGTTTCTAATTTTTATTTTTATCAAATGATCTGTAATAGAGCATTCGTAATAGTGATGAACTAGATTATGAATTAAATTTTCTAGTGAATTAGTCGGAAAATACCCTATATTTTTATTGTACAAGTTTTTATATTGAACGCTTTTCATGAAAGTGTAAATATATATTGGACTTTGTCACATATACGTACTTAACGGTCATATTTTATTTAGAACGCAATATTTATTTTTTCACGAAAGGCAAAGATTTTATTTAGGTAATATGTGCGTATTATATTTTAAATAAAAGAAATTTACTATGATCGGTTAAAACACTTATAGGTGAACACAAAAGAGTTGTTCGAAGAGAAATAGTTATAAATATATCTCAGATATATTTTGAAAATACATAACAGAATATATTTTCAAATTATATATTCTTAAAAGATGATTTATCTTACATTTCGATGTTTTCAAAAATGTGAAACAAATCAATTTAATAAAGGAGTTGTCAAATATTCATACAACATACATTTTACATCTCATGTTATGTTACCTACAAATTTATGAACATGATATAATTCAAAACAGAAAATTATCAAACAGTATATTGTCCATAAAAGTAAATTTTACATGTGGACAAAAACAAATATAAACTCCAAGAGAGAATTGCGAGGAACAACACTCACAATTTTCCCATGGCGTTCTAGAATTAGACTGATATTAATGTCCGGACTGTTCAAATCGCGTGTCGGTAATTGATAGGCTCGAAACTAAATCCATGCACTAAGAATAAAGATAGCTTCCGAAATGTACCGTGCAGTATAATTAAATAAGGATTACCAATAGAAATAATTTGACTCATGCCCTATAGACCAAATCAATAAACATTGAACAGAATTTTCTGTTTATTTATTCCCACAAAATGTAGTGTTTGGTATCAAAGGGAAAAACTTGGAAATTGGTGCTGTGATTCAATAATAGGCACTTCCCAAAAACTAAAATGAACGTTGTAGACCTTTCCAACGTTGAATATCTTGATTGTATATGAGAAAATTATTCAGTATGTGAGATGTACAGGGTGTCCCATAAATTCCGAAATAGTTTAAAAATTCATAAAAGTTGAAGGAATTGGTACATTTGAATGCGGTTTGCGATAACGTTATTCTCATGAAGGGGGATTTTTTTTGGTAGAGAAAAAAAAATTAGTTCAATCTTTTGTCAATAGAGGGCGCTGCACGCAACCAATCACAGGAAATATGCAAATCAGAGTCCTACAAAATGCTGGGTGTATGATTTAAAGCTCATTTCTGAATTTTCCTGTGATTGATACGTATTCCTGTGATTTCATTGTGATGTTGACATTGGTGGATAAAACACTATTGGTTAAGTTGTTTTACCTCAGTAGTACTCTAGTGCTGTGATGTGCTTGTAAACATTTGCCTGCATGGAAATAAACGTCGTTTTCCACGGAATTCTGTGATTGGTTGGGTGCAGCGCCCTCTATTGACAAAAGATTGAACTAATTTTTTTTCTCTACCAAAAAAAATCCCCTTTCATGAGAATAACGTTATCGCAAACCGCATTCAAATATACCAATTCCTTCAATTTTTATGCATTTTTAAACTATTTCGGAACTTATGGGACACCCTGTATTTTCACTTTTTACAAACACAAAAGCACTAGTTCAAGTTGAAAAACTTATATATTCTTCAATAAGAGAAAACATCCAATTTTTAAGTCTTTTAGAATTTTTAATATCTATTAACAGACAGAACGTGTATCCGTTTTGTTCATCGCAAATAAATATTGCCAAATTTAGAATATAACTACAAGGAAAAACTGTTGTTGCCATTCCAATCATTGTAAAAATAACATTTCTCTCATAAAATATGTCTCCTCATACACAAGCGCAAATAACCAAACTATCGGAGAGGAAAATATATTCGATTAAGAACTAATTTTGAGATTTTACGTCGGTTTGGTGATTTTTGGCGTTGGATTTTTTAACTCTCCTGGTATTAGTTTCGACGAGGTATCTCATCAAAAACGCAATCATTAGCAAAACTGACCAGATCTTGATGGACATATCTCGTCATTAGAAGAAAACTAGCCATATCTTGTTCTAATCATCAAAAAATTGACTTGTTGATGAGGCATCTCGTCACTAGCAAAATTGGTCAGATCTTGATGGACGAGATATTTCGTTGAAACCACTTATTTAGGTTAATTTAAGCGACATGGTGAAAGACACAGGAAACATTCTGCCTCAAAAACACTACCGCCACCTCTCTTTGGCACCTTAACATGAAAAACTTTCTTATCCACAAAACTCCAAACAAACATTTAAAACTAGTTTTAGCTAATAAACATTAGTTCAACGTCATCAGTTAAACACGCTCATTAATTAAAACCCGAGTATAAAACTAATTCTACTAGTTAAATACAACTTTTATTTAAACTAGTTCTCACTGAACCTTTCTTTTTAAATAGAACTCTGAAATGAACTAACAGGAAATGGAATCTCGGAAAAGTACAATTTTTCTCTGAATACGTAACTAGCAACTCTGTGATATCAAAGAGGTGAGAGAGTTAATTAGTTGCTAATAAAAATTCTTCCTTAATGAAAAGATTAGTAAGTGGAGGATTTCGTCTTCCAAATGTTCATAACATTCGGTGGAGAAAAACTACTTGATTTTTGTCTCGGAAAAGAATTACTTCAGCGTAAAGATTTTAGAATGCTAAAGATTTCGGCTAAAGATTTTTTGCTTAGGGCCTATCCTTGTGATAGTAAAATATCAAACCTCCTAATAAACTTCGCTAATATTTAGCTCCTAAATCACTGTCAATTATGCTTTTTTACTATCTTCCAATTCTTCAAAATTTTGTTTAATTATGAATATAAGTGAATTAAGTAGGTAGGTATTTAATTAATGTCGCACAAAAGCAACACAAAGAGCTATTGACGACGGTCCGAGATCAGTCCCCAAGGGAAAGATTCGAACTCACAACCCTCCGGTTGCTAGTCCGGTACTCTTCCAACCGGGCTACCGCGGCCTAACTGAATTAGGATACATCCAGAATTTTTGGAGGAAAGATACTACACATTTTCTAGTTTTAAGTACTTTAATCAACAGCTGCAAATTGGTCCTAAGATGTGACGGCAACCTTAAAGAGCTGCAACCTCCAGAATTACTATTACTTTGGGATGATTTATGCGATATACTCCTTACACTCAATATCGCCATCTGATCGTGGTTCAAAATTACGTGGTGTCCTCAGATCTATCCGCAACACACATGACTAAATAAATACATTTATTGTTTGAAAGAATCCTTGGTTCGGACCTTTCGCTTTGGGATTGATCCAGGACTCTCGCCAATAGTCCGCTCCAGTGCGACGTTAATTAAAATACCTATCTACCTTAAACTCAAGAAGCGAGAAATCCTTTGGATCTTCTATAAGGGCACATAGTCTGAACCTAAAACCTTTTTTAAAAAATGATTAATAAAAAAGATAAGAACAAAATGATAAAACAGGTCTAAAGCTATTGCGGTGAAGCAAAACCACTAGCACCAATAAATAAACAAGAGGAAAAGCTCGAGTTTAGATGTGTTATATTTGAACCGGGCCGCCATCGCATTTTTTCAATTAAATCACGTCCAGATCCGTGTAAATGTGGGAAAGAAGTGGTATCATTCATATGCTTCCTTATGTCCTTATGTATAGCCCAATTGGAAGAGTCGTGAAATAGAAATAGGAGGTTTGCGACTTTGAAACTATATCCAACCAAAGACCGTCGTGTACGTGGAGGCACGTTAAATCTGTCGTGGCCTCAAATGTCCTCAAGTTGGCATGGTGTGGAAGTTGAGAGAGGAGGTGCCAGCTCGGGTGTTGACCTCGTCATCTGACCGTGGTTAAAGATCACCAGGAGTTGTCTCGGTTCTTTCCCTTCGGGATTGATCTCAGACCGTCGCCAATAACCCGCTGTGTTATTCCAGTTCGACGTAAATTAAACTTACTTACCAACCTGCCTTGTCTTATCACTCCTATTCAAATTGTAAATTGTTCGTCAGTTACTTTGTCGCTGCCATGACGTTAATCATGGATGCTTCACTTTCAGCTTACACTAAAAGAACATCATTTAGTAATTCTGTTTTTGTGGTCTAAAGGTGTATCAGTAGCAGAAACTCATCGCAAAATTTTATCATAATACGGGAACAGTGTTTTACCACAATGGAGTGTTTGTGAATGGATTGAAAATTTCAAAAATGACCGCACAACTCTCCAGGTTATGTCATCTACAGGAGCAGTATGAATATCTTCCAGACTAATCAATTCACACTCGTATCAAAAATATGAGAGGGTTGTGTTTCAGTGTAAATCAACCAGGCAGTCTGCGAAGGTTTTACTTCTGCTGTCGAAATGTTCTCGAACATATCGGGGTACCTTAAATGTAGTTAATTGCCGTTTTGCCAACGTTTGGCGTTTAATATAATCGTGTTGACTCACTCAACTATCATATATCACCTCGGAATTTATTCTCTGAAATTTTCGGTAGCGAAATGCTGAAATCGTATTAAAAACCAAGCGAACTGACGTCACGTTTGGAATACGTACAAGATCGGATATCGTCGCAGAAACAATACCACCACCTATATTTGGTTTGCAGAAAATACCTCTGATACTGCTGCGATTTTCAATAAGCCAGTTAATTCAGTTTGTTTTTTGGATTAACGGTTAAAATGCTGCTAGATTTCTTCGTATTCATAAAAGTAACCGATATTCACAATGTTTTGAAACAATATATTCAATCGACACAGTTGAGCGATCGCACTTTTATCTAGTATTCTGATGTGTAAGCAGTTAATCTTTAACTAACACATTAAAAATTCTTAATACGTAGTCGCCTGAATGCAAGGACTCGACAAAAGGTATATTTTGAATTATATTTAAATTATCAAAGCTGATAACTTTACTATCTTTAATCATATACATCTATAACCATAATGTAATATTGGTTCTATAATCTAATTGATGTTGAGACCCAATGAACTATCACATACCAATTGGGAATTTATTCTTTGGATATTTTTTGACCGTGGTTCAAAATTATAAAGTGTTGTTTTCGGATCTTTCCCTTCGGGATGTATTCCGAACAGTCATCAATAGCCCGTTGTGTTGCTTCAGTGCGACGTTAATTAAACAACCTTACTTCCAATCTATGGCCCCTGGATGTATTTCTTTCTTCTGTGTCAGTAAAACTTTCATTGTGTGTGTCTATTACTTGACATTGTATGTCGTGTCTGGCGCTGCATGGCCGAATATGGCCCTTGAGCCATAAAACTACCCACCCTATCTATGGAGTTTTTATTGGCAAAGTGCTGAAATCGTATTCGAAAAACGGGCCAACTGACATCACTTTCGGAATACGTACAGGAACAGCATCGCCTCAGAAACACTACCGCCACTTATATTTAGGCTGACAGAAAATGCCTCTCATACCCACCTAAAAAATCCCGCAGTACAGAAAAAATCGTTACACTTCAAGGATATCCCAATATTTCAATTCCGTGGCACGACCATAGATACTAAAAGACAAACCCGAATTGAAAAAACCACTCCCCAGCCGAATCGTAACCACCTTGAGACATTTCAACTCCTCATATCTATCGGTAAATTGATGTCATCGGGTAGTCAGGAACACGAACGGGACCCAGAATCCTTCGTTAGGCCACCCTGGGCGGCCTCCATCGAATACCAATGAGTTTCGTTTCCTTTTTGCATGCTGAATCAATACCCTCTCCAAGCCCATTCCATACATCATAGCTGGACATCCCCAGATGCGATTATTGATGGTCGGGACACAAAAAGAGAAATCCCTTACCAAGGTAATGTCCCGCCATTCTGTGTAGTGCCTGGGATTAGTGTGGGACATGTGTATTTATTGGCGAGATATGGTGCGGAGGTAAGTTTACGAATTGGTTTCGTATTAGCAAATTGCTTGCATGAATCGTTAAGATGGATAATGAAATTATTTTAATGGAAGGCATTGGAAGTAAAGTGAAGAACGAAACAATCAGTTGCTATAGCTGCATGAAATAAAGAAACATTCATTTAGTTATTGGCGACAATACAACCTCTCCATTACTAATAAGAATATTGCTAATGGTCGTTCTGAATCGAATTCGCCGTGGACCCAACCAATACGAAGTCAAGATTAAGCGTGAAATTGGGTCAAATATGTATAGAGTATATCGTTCCTGCTAGGTATACCTGAGGTGATTTATTTGTTGCTTTCTCTCTTTCTTTTATGCTCTTAATTGCATTTCGTTTCCAAGGATGAATTGTTTCACGCTAGTGCCTAAACTTGACTGAATATTCATCTCAAATAATTAGAAATTCAAATTTTGCTGTTTCTGTCTAAAAGCCTCGCACTCGTTCGTGTTGAGTTTAAAGCGTGATCTGTATGTATGCCAAATAGCATTCCCTTGTGAACTTATAAATGCATATTAGCATGCGGGATATTTACCAAACGTAATGAAAAACAACACACATCAGAATGTTGCATAAACCATAACCTTGTAAAATCTTACACGTTTATTTTTAGGATTGATGAAGTTATTAATTATTAAAACCTTGGACGGCAATGGGGCAACATTTAAACTCCTATTTTACTAGCTGAATTACCCGGCGTTACTTGGGTTGAATTGTTTATAATTTATCGTAATATTACTCAATATTCCTATGGAGATTTCTAATTGTTTTAGCCCCCTGCAGACCCAGAACAAATCTAACGGGGTCAATATATAGCCTATGTGTCCCGTAGAATTCTACAGGATGAATGTACCAAATTTAGTGTGAATTGGTCTGACATTGATCGTATAAATACGCAACGTTATTCCTATGAATATTTCGAATTGTCTTTAGCCCCTGTACCATATCGACCATAAAAAAGACCATTTTCCACAAAAGTAATCTTATATTATCATAAAAATTTACATTCTAATAATAAAGCTATACTTTAAGAATTTACAGACGGGATACGTAAACGATATGATACTGAGCTATTATCAGCGCAACCACACGATTGCACCAAACTCTAAGATTCTAAAAAGAACAAGGTCATTATGAGAGGCGACTCCTGTAGATGATAACTCTGACGTCATCTGCACAGCCAGACCTGGAGAGAGAACACCCTAGCAAGTCCAGGATGATGGGACGTTACACCCCTCTGCACACCCAAGACAAACAGAACGGGGGTTAATATGTAGCCTACATTACCCGAATTGTTAAAAAGAATAAGTGTACCAAATTTGGTGCAAATTGGCCGAACGGTGTAGATTTGCATAGAGAACAGACAGATGCCAACTCTGCTTTATATGTATAGATTTTGATTATAATATAGCCTGTTCACTATCTTTTCGTTTATTGAACTATACATTTTTTGCCTGCAAATGAAGAAAGTTTTAAATTAAACAATTCGATTGAGAAAGTATATAACGGTGTGCCATTTTACTGTTACAATCATTTCCTGGCAACTGCATCGTTCTGGCTTCTATTCTAACCCGAGATGTGTCCTGTACGTAATGGCTGGCATGGACTATGGCCACCATTTGGAATGTTCGGCATCATCAGGGGAAGGCGTCCATGCACGCTATTAGAAGGCGAGAGAACGTTTGAAGATGCCAGATACTTGTTGATCTCATTCCTACCTCTCTTGTTGTTCTATACCTTAAATTTATGTAGTGATTATAGGGTTTCCCCTATAAGAATTGAGTGAGAAATAGTAACCTTTTAAGTGCGCAGGATAATGTGACCAAAGCTAGTAGTAACGTGACCATTAGACTACTTTCGTCTGACGAATGGAAACGCGCATTCATCATTTGATTGGTCCACGGGACGGGAAAAGACGCCCATTCATTGAATTATCATCAGATTGGTCTGCGCGACATAATAATACAAATTTAAAAAAACTGGTAGTATGCTTTGGCGATTCAAGATTGGCAAGCTAGCAGTTGGCGAGAAATCATTACTCAGGACAATTTTCATTCGATACTATAGGACAATTTTCACCTTGCTGCTTTCCACGAACTAGTTTTCTGGACCATGTGTAAGAGCGGTGGAAGAAATATAAAAGTAGAGTGAGCAATAGTAACCTTTTTATGTGCCCAGGATCATATGACGAAAACTAGTAGTAACATGATTCAGACTGTTTCTTCTGCTGGGTGGAACCTAACATGCGTCATCTGATTGGTCCACGGACAGGGAGAAGACGCCCATCCATTGATTCATCATCTGACTGGCCCATTGATAGGAGTAGACTTTGGCGATTTCACCACTTTTGTCGCCAATCTATAGAAATGCGTTCACACACCTACCCTGTCATAAGTTTTTATGTCGCCAAACGAAGTGATAAGATGCGAAATCGGCCAGCCAAGTCAATTGTTCTCAGAACAGTCAAGTCACTATACTAGTCGACATGTTGGTCCATCTTTCGAAGCTACTAGTTTTAAAACTTTAATTTCTGTTTCTTACCTCTCCTTAATCCTCCTGGTGGTTGACGCGACGAGGTATCGTCATCAGCAAAACTAACAAGATCTTGAGCATTAGAAAAACACTTACCAGGGCTTTATCTCGTCATTAAGAATAAATTAGCAATACCATGATGTCGAATTATCTCGTCATTAGAAAAATTCGCTAGATACTTCGTCTAAATCACTTGGCGGGTTTAGAAAGGATTCTTTTTCGGCGGAAAAAAATCAATTTTGTATTTTTCAAGTAATTCATTTTTAGTGCCTTGAAAATATGCCAAATTTCAAGTCGAAATTCGCAAACTTGACCTATATAGTTATAGTTCATTAACAGACACGCACAGATGGTTTGTAGCGTGCGCCACTTCATAAAAATGTAAATTCTAGAGTCGATTTACGACTTGTCATCAAAGTATGATGATCAAAATATAACCACACTGTTTTTGGCACTGGTATAGCAGATTAGCAGGGAAATGTACTGATCATTCTTCAATCAATTGTACTAAAACTTTGCATGCGTTTTCCTCGGCTACAGTTTTTCTGTGAGGGGTTGATTTGATATCTATAAAACCATTGCACTGATCGACTTGAAATTTTAAAGCATATGGAACAAATGTCCTATTACCGTTTGATGAACCAGAAAAGCGATATATGTTTCTATATTTTTATAGCAAAAATATCGGTCAAACGTTTGAGCTAAATCGATTATTTTTAATTTGGGAAGTCACCATTTCCTCAAATATTTTTAAAAAATATTTCTGGTTATCAAACGATAGTTACATGTGTATGAATTAAAACGCTTTTTCATTTTTGAGATTACTTGTAGTTGAGAAATTAGTAGATTAATTAAGATTACTTGGAGTTAACTCATGCCACATCAGTAAACACGGAGCTTGGCACGGTGTCATTGTCGATTAGGTTTGGCAATGGTAATTCTTCATTAAAACAGGGTAGCGGTAACCCGATTGGAAGAGTAACGGATTAGCAAACGGAAGGTTGCGAAATCGAATCCAACCAAAGCCGTCGTGTACAAAGGGGGATGGTACACGTTAAATTTGTCGTGGCCTCAAATGTACTCATATTGGTGTGATGTGGAAGTTTGGAGAATGGGGCGCCAGCTCAGGTGTTGCCTCGTCATCTGACCTTGATTCAAAATTACTTGGGGTTCCTAGGATGTTTCCCTTTGGGATGGATCCCGGACCGTTGCTAATAGCCCGTTGTGTTGCTCCAGAGCGACGGTAATTAAGTACCTACCTACCTTCATTAAAACTTTTTTGAATATCTGAAACAATAAGAACTAGACGTACAAAGTTTGGAATTTTTCGAATGCATAGTTTCGTCAGTAACCCCCTCGATAAAACAATAATTTTAGCGAACAAAGAACCCTCTTGCAGTTTGAAGAGGAAGTTTTGAAAACCCTTTCGTTGAAGAATTTTCATCTTGTCAATGTTAAAAAGAAAGGAAAGTGAACACTAAATTAACGAAGCACTTAATTAAAAAATAGGATATTCTGTACAGGTGACTTCTGTCTCGTTCAACATAGATTAGAGCCAAAGAAGAAACTATCTGCTAGAACTACAGTTCCTTCAACGACAAATTATTTTCTGTCGAGGGATTGATATTGATTAAATAATTATATCATGCAGAACTTTATTATGCTAACATATGAACCCCAAGGGTTAAAAATTACAATTTGATGATTCATATACTGCGACCGTGGAAGTCAAATTATCTTTCCTGGAGCTATGGAACTACTTATAAAAATGTTTATTCCTATACCAATAATTGGTATCGAAATAAAAACAATTCACTCATATGTGTTTGAAAATGTTTTGAGTTATGTGACATACGATATAATTCTCTTTAATGATTTATGATTCTCCTTAGCTTATCTAACCCATCTTGTGGTTTTCTTGAAGAGGTAGCTCGATGTTAGCAAAACGGACTAGATCTTGATTTCGTCATCATAAAAAATTCGGCAATATCTTGAAGACAATATATCTAGTCATTAGAAAAATTGGTCAGATTTTGATGGACGAGATATTTCGTGGAATTCACGTGCAGAATTCATTATAAATTGAGTTTGTGAAGAAGCGTATTGCACTTAAACTAGCCTATCATTGCCTAACATCGTCTAGAAACTAAACTCTAAAACATTTCTTTGAAACTGAAAGAAAATGCTATACATCAAATAAAATAAGCTTAAAAGATCATAAAATAACATTTTGGGAATTGATACCCAAATTAATATAAAATTTTTGTTCTATTCAGTCTTATAAAAGCCTTTTCCTGTATTTACTATGGCTGAATATTCCGGCTGAAATCAAAGCTATCTCAAACAGAAAACAATTTCTTTTCTATAGATGGTATGTCAATAGTAGTGACAGCTACGTTTATTGAACATGACCCTAAATAAATAGATCATGTCGGTCCTTGTGAGGAAGAATTTTTATATGGATAGAGAAAACAAATAGAGAACGCGAAAGAATTGTAGTTCTAACCAAATGAAACCCGTTAATATTCTAGTCAATATTTATTCGTAGGAAGAAATTAGTAGTAAAACTTCTCGATAAAAAAAATTGAATATTAAGTGACTTCTTTCGCAAAATATAGCTGTTAGAGAGTATAAAACTAATGATATAGTTTCATAGACTACCAGAATAAAAGATATACTAAGAATTCAGTTATTGACGAGTGGAATGTCTTAGCTGAATATGAGTTGACTTTTTCAATGTGCTATTACTTTTCCTAATACTTGGGTTATAATATTTTGGGAATTTTTTGTATTTTGCGTATTTTTGTAAATGTAAAAAACATGGAGATAGTTTTTGCTTAATTTTAATGCTATTATGCACATAGTTTGGCTTCTCTGAAAGCTCGAGTAGCTGCTTTGAATTCCTTAACCCTTCAAGTGGTTTCGACGAGATATATTGTCCTTCAAAATGTGATCAATTTTGCTAATGACAAGATATATCGTCATTAATATATTGCCGATTTTTTCATGATCAGGTTTTGGTAAGTTTTCTTTTGAAGACAAGATACCTCGTTGTCCATCAAGATCTAGTGGCCAGTTTTTTTCTAATTACAAAATACCACGTAAGGACAACAATCAAGAGAGGGTTAATCGACACCCATGTAGTATGAGAGGCATTTTCTTGTAAAGAAACAAACCAGACAGGAATGTGAACACTTTACTCCCTCTACTCAAATTATCTCGCATGATACTTATCGGGGTTATTCTAAAATGTAGTTTTTAGGTGTTTTGGTGACGTTTGGCTTTTTATCGTTTAAACTAATTGGCGTCGACCAATCAATCATTCATGAATTCGGAATTCATGTTTTGGGAATTTTTATCGGCGATGTGTTGAAACCGTATTCCAAAAACAATCCAAGTGACGTCACCTCAAGAATACGCACACGAAACAGTAATTTTCGTTTACATTACATAAAAAATTAATTGGAATTTTGTAGTTGAATTAACGTCGCTCTGGAGCAATACAACAGGCTATCAAAAAATTAGAAATATGATCAATAAGTGGTGAAAATACAACTTGCAGTCTTCAACTCTCCGCCGATCAATGTTGTTTACCAGGTGGTCGAATAGTTCTTTGGGAATACATATCTCTTTTGAGGAAGATCAATTTGAACTTCTGAAATGGCCCTTGATCGATTCTGACAGCAATCCACCTTCTCTGAGAGATATTTTCAGTATAAACAAACAAAATAGACCGAATGTAAAGATTTTACATCCGCTATCCAAAGTTATCGCATGGTACATATCGTGGTTACCTTAAAATTTAGCTCATCATCTTATTGGCTTCGATCAGATAAACTATCAATTCGGAATTAAGTCTTAGAATTTCTGTTTGCAAAGTGCTGAAATCGTCTTAGAACAAATCACATGACGTCGCATTCGGAATACATATAGGAAACCGCTGCTGAAACCGTTACTTACATAATCCTCCCCATCTCATACATCTCAACAATAAAAATTTGTTTCTACTCAAACGAATTAATAAATTGTCGGCTTAGAGCAGAAACACATTAACTGTCAAAAAGCAAATTTTACAATACAGCCGTTTAAAGACTATTAGTTTTTAGGTCAGAAACAAAAATTCTAAGCATCTTGATAGTGTTATATTTTGGTTTAAACAAATTAAAACATGATAATGTATTTCTCATCGTCATAGAAACAAGCATTTAGTGTCAAAAAACGCACTGCCATAAAATGGCAGTTAATGAGTTTCTGCTCTAAGCCGAACGATATGTGTGAATAATTTTCAAAACTGAGTTAAGAACAGAATGTGTTAAGTAGAGTTTTGTTGTTAAGTGCAACATTTCAGGATGAATCTAATAATAGAAACAAATACATGAAATAAAAATAGAAATCTTTCTAACGTGCATTATAAATGGAATCACAATGAGAAAAAGAGCTTGGAAGTTTGACTTTTAAATAAAATGTTTAACCGTATCTTTATTTTTAATCTTTTAAAACGTTTCCGGCATTTGAGAAGAATGAATCTTTCCTCTCCAAAAACGGTATAGTTGGTCGTATAAAAAGCATTACCTAACATCTGAAATAATCGACAACTAGAACCTTTTCTTATGAACCATTACCTCAAACATCTTACAATCATCAAATGTATTTGGGAAGTAAAACTCATACGCCAATGGAATCATATATACGACAATTCCTACATTTTACGAGATAATTGCAATCGGAGTCCAGAATGATATCCTTTATATCCGCATTTACGACTGAAACATTGCTGAAAGAATACGACTCATCAGCATAAGTGATCGCATGCGGCATAACAAAACCCTTATGGATATCAAAAATCAGTAAATCTCTACAGATCAGCATAGTTCGTGTCGACTTTAACGGTACTACTCGAAATGGTTAATGGATTCTCAAAAGTTCCCCCTTCCGATTTACTACTGTATTAAAACTACTAAACATCACACATTATATGCAACGAAAACCAAATGACTTCAAATTAGTACTCGTATTCTTGCATGGACAAATTACAAACCTCAGTTCCTCCTTTTTTTATGTGATGGAAGACATTAACCTTTTGGGTGACGCACTCAAGTATTCAGATACTCAGTCATTGCATCAACGACGTGTTTCTGAATCATTTATAAGTCTCGTTGGTTGTGCTTTTTGGGTTCATTTATGTTTCATGGCGCGTAGATGGCGTAGCAGAACGTTTTATCTTGATTCAGTTACTGAGCTACTACTAGTGTAGGAGAGAGCCGGTGAACGAAATTGGGTTACTTTGCGAAATGTTGTAGTTTTTATTTTCATGATTACGTTTTAATTTTACATGGAATATTCTAGATGGAATATTCTAGGTGGAATGTTTTACATGGAATACTCCAGATGGAATATTCTAGATTGAATGTTCTACATGTAATATTTCAGATGGAATGTTCTACATGTAATATTCCAGATGGAATGTTCTACATGAAATATGCTAGATAGATCACACTGAAATTTGTACGAAACGAGTAATTCAGTGGAAAAACATATACGAACAAGTAACGCAGTAGCAAACGATTTTTCTCTGCACTCAAAATCTAAAATATCTATTGTTCCACTAAAGTTACATTCAAATATTAAATCATGACACGAAAGGGTGTATAGAAATGAAGCATGTAAAAACATATGGTTTGTATTTTTTATGGTACGGGTGAAAAGGAATGTTTTATTTTTTCTCTGTTTTAGTGTTTTGAGTTAGTTTGTATGGTCTATTCTGGCGAGTTGGCATTGAGTCACGTAATTTTGAACTAAGTCTATTCGTTAAATTTGGTAATAAGTTAACGCGCATAGCCAACATCAACCTTTAATCAAATAAATGGAGTATGTGCGCTGATCTTCATGCTATTTCTTCCGGTAGCTCAATTTGAAGATCTGTCACGGGTTTGTGGGTAGGTAGATAGGTATTTTAATTAACGTCACACTGGAGCAACACAACGGGCTATTGGTGACGGTCCGGGATTAACCCCAAAGGGAAATATCCGAGAACGGCACCACGTAATTTTGAAACACGGTTAGATGATGAGGCAACACCTGAGCTGGCACTCCACTCTCCAAATTTCCACAATACACCAAGGTGAATGCACTTGAGGCCATGACAGATTTAACATGCACCAGCCCCCTTTGCATTCGACCACGGGGTTGTGGGAAAAAGCATGAATCAGAATGTGGGATAAATCATTGATTGGTTATAATGATTACCCAGCGTGATTCAAACACTAGTCTACTCTTCGATAGCCAATCGGCCCTAGCCATTCGTATGCTCACGTGATTTACCTTTCTGAGATCTTACGACAGCGACTCCGCCCACATGCTCTGTCCATATCATTATAAGGTCGATGGTAGATCACAATAGGCGCATTTAGCATGGATTATGGTGCTGAGATTATCGTTAGATAGCACAAGCGAAACAGTGATTGTGAGTTGGCGAAACATCACCTATGCAAACGTCATACCTGTTTTTTTATGAAAATGTTTGATCAATCCAAATAGAATATGGGTTTAAAGCAAATGAAATTGGTTGTAAAAATGAATTTAAGAAGTCTTGACAGAAAAAAGGGCCGTCATGTCTCAGTGGGTTGCCCTACTGCGCTAGCAATATGCGAGTTCGCATGTTCGATTCCTCCATGGGGTATTTCTCTCTTCTCTGTAGCAAAACCTTCTTTGTGTGTATGTCCATTACTTGATTTTGTCTGTCGAGTTTGACGCGCAGCATGACCAAATATAGACATCGTACCATAAAACCCAACCAACCAACTTAATATAAAGCAGCCTAGAGATTAATTTCATTGAATCGAACTGAACCTTTTCTCGAAAGTAATCTCATCACTATTTTACTGTACAAAGAACAAATATTTTCTCTTTATAGTAAATGCACGAAAACAACAAAAAATGTCCATTAAATTGTTTGCATGAAATCACTTATTTAAAACATCAGTTGCATCAGATCATAAATCAGGGGAATCATAAGCTATCATACACCAAATTCTGTTATTTTGTCGTGGTGTGCCTTTTAAGCAATTACTTTATTTTTCTCTATTTAAATGTTGTTTCTCTACACTAAAAATATCCAATTACAGAGAACAAAATATACTATTCAAAAATGGAAGAAAACAGACATGCAAATACAGTTAAATAAGAAATAACAAAACAACTTCATTGAAACAGATTACTTATTGTATTGGAATCATTAAAAATGCATCAACCTCAGAGAAAGAACTATGCAGATTAAAAAATCGATTTGTAGTAAAATTTTTTCATACATTCTTTTTTAAAGGTTTAACAAAAAGTAATTTAGTTTCTGGTAATATACTTGGGGATGTTAAAATTAAAACAAGAAACTAAAAAGGGTGAACCAATTTTGTTATGTAGGAGGTTGTTAAAAATTTTGTTAAAGAAATGTCTCTACGGAGCTTCAAAGTAATGAAACTAAACTGATTTCACAATTCAGAAGAATGTATACATGAAAATTAATAATTATTAAAATAAATATATCTGAAAAATTTATTCTGTATTTTTTCAATATCCATAATATGGCAGTCTTGCTCCATAAAATCCCAACATCCAATCCAATCCATGATATGAATTAGTGATCCACATTCTAGTCCTGATGATATCATTGACATCATTACATTAAATAACAAGCACCCGAACATTAAATAATAAAACTATAGTATTAATATTACAAAAATATCTTGTTTTTCTCTTGATACAACCAAGTTCGCTCTATGCAGATTTTATAATATATCTTATATGGTAATTGAAGGAAATCCCGAATCATAATGTAATGTACAAAATTATATTTTCTTAATAATGGCTCATTACTGTTATATATATTCTCAGTGGAATTTCTCTTTTGAGAGTGATGGTAGGTATGGTATTTTAATTAACGTCGCACTGGAGCAACACGACGGGCTATTGACGACGGTCCGGGATCGATCCCGAGGGGAATGATCCGAGGACATCACCACGTAATTTTTGAACCACGGTCTGATGACGAGGTCACACCTGAGCTTTTACCCCACTCTGCAAACTTCCACATCACGCCAACGTGAGGACATTTGAGGCCACGACAGATTTAACGTGCGCCAGTCCTCTTTGCACATGATGGTCTTTAATTGGATTCGAACTCGCCACCCTCCGGTTGCTAATCCGCTACTCTTCCAACCGGGCTACCGCGGCACTGAAACTTTTAAGAGCAAGCGATTTTAAAACACAAAATTAAAAGCTCATTTGTACCCATTTGTAATAATAGATATCTACTGCAGATGTTAAGATCAGATATGGTTTGACGTGACAGAACTGGACATATCACTTTCGGAGACCCGCTGCAAAACATTTCATCTCTACTTCATAAAGGTATACAAGTTTTTAAATAAAGAATATTACATAAGAGAGGAGCATTTTAAGTTAAAAATATAGATCTAGGGGTGTGAGAAATTAAAAAAAATCAGCTAGTACAAACACAAAAGTCCTTTCCAAATCGCAAGGTAGTCATGAGATCACCTTCTTCAAGTATGGCTTCCGTACTAGTTGTATCGACATAAAATCTAATAGCATTCTCATTTTCCATTGATTGTAACAAATATAATGAGCCTCAAGTGAATATAAAGAAGAGCATTTGGTTCTCAAAAGCTTAAAACTCAAAATCAATACTTCGGTTGAAATATGGCTGCCAAATAAGAGATTCAGTTCCATACTTTTATTATCGACAGCCATAGTTGCCAAGGTATCCAATGAAGATCTTGTATTGACTGCTTGCATTTTCACAACGACAATGAAGTATGCAAATATTTTGGATTATCGTTCTTCGCAGTATAAATCAACAGGAAACGCATATTCTATATACGCTGTGAATAAACAATCCATAATATTGAATTTAGATAGTTCCCTAATCGTTGAAACCAGGACTTTCTATTTTCGGTATTCGTAAATAGTAGTAAGACAATCATTTGAACCTCTATGATGGTGCCAAAAAATCTATATTGGCATTCCAAAAGGACCTCATTTGCATTTCCCTTTAAAAGTCGCTGATTTATTGATTCAGTAACGTCTGGATAAGAAAATTATTCATATTCGAAAGTTGTGAAAATTGTGTTCTTGTATGGGAGGCTATTTCTATTTAACTATAGATACCATTTGTGAATGAGACGTATTCCGAACGTGACGTCACTTGACTTGTTTTTCGAATACGATTTCAACACTTCGATGACAAAAATTCCAAATAATGAGGTCTGAATTGATTTTTGATTGTTTATTGGTCAACGCCCATTAGATTAAGCGCCAAAATTCGCCAGAATGGCGATAAACTGCACTTTAAGGAACCTCCCACGTGTATCATGAGATCATTTAGGACACAGAAGTAAAAACTCCCTTTTCCATCTTGTATGGTTGTTTACACTGAAAATCCTTCTCATTTTGCTATGCTAATCAAGAAAGTAGAAAATCCAAGTTTGGCCATATTGAGTTAACGGATACTAAATGCTTTCAAGAAAGAATGCTTAATCACACTAGATAACATTATTCTCAATTACTTAACTTTGAGACATTTTCTGTCAAACTAAATTCTTATGGCGGTAGTGTTTCTTTCGTGAAACGTGTTTCCTGTTCTGAACATGATTTCACGTCTTGTTTTTCGAAAATTATTGCAGCACTTTGCCAATAAAAATTTCAAGGAATAAATTCTGAATTCATACATAATAGTCGAATGATTAGATTAGGGTGTAGGTATGACACTAGAAAAAAAACTAGAAAAGTACTAGAGACACTAGAAAGGTGGGGTAAAAACACTAGATGTTTTTTTAATTTGGACTTTAAAAATCCAATTTTTTACAACAGGTCAGTGGCTTGTACATAAACTGATTTCAGTTTGAAAAATTCAGATTAATCTAATCATTAATTATCTAATTTAGATATAATTAGCTAATTAGCATGATTTTTGAACAGTGATATCTCAAATTCTAATTTATTCCGAAATTCCTATTGGAAATTATTCATGTTATTATTATTCTTGTTTTGACCCTTCATCAAGTTGCTAGGGAGAATAAGTTTTTTATATACAATTTTTTTCACCTAGGAAGTCAAAAATTGAAGATTTTTTCAATAATTTCAACATTTAAAATTCATTTCTTAACTAATAACTTTGAGGGTAAAAACATCCACTATATTATATAGATTACTAGTAAAATTGCCCGATCTCACTCGGGTTGAATTGGTTTACTATATATTGAAAGTGACCAGAAAATAATCACTTTCCTCTTTCGTAGAAAAATGACAAATAATTTAAGTGTGAGTAAAATAATTTTTAACACCTTTTCGACATTTTTATAATTTCTACAACCTACGTTGGACACAAATTCTATACATACAAATCCATCCATGTAATACATTTCATATATATCGCACCCCTTCTAAAAGATACAAATGGGCGAAAGGTGAGACACTAAGGTAACTGCTACAAAAGACGATTTTGAGGGAGGATTAGGAATTCCCTTTCTTAAGTTCTATTCCTGCAAAATTGCTCAATTGAATTCGTAAAAATGACGAATCTACTGCGGATACTCTCACGTAATTTACCTGACAATATTTTTTAATTGTGGAACTCTTTTCCAATTTCGCTACCATTAAGGAAAATCTGACAAATTAATTTGATAAGATATTTATCACTAAGTTTATTTTAAAAGCGAATACCTTTTTTTCTTGAAAATTCCGTTGGAATTTCTGTGGAACGCGCAATAATGAAAGAACTTGTTTTAAAATATTTAATGTCTTCAGAAGTGATAAAGCAAAGATAACTTATTACCATTTTTTAAATGGTAAATTAATTTGACAGCATTTCTTCTAAAGAAAATCTTTGTTTTAAACAAACTTTCCGGATATAAATTGCTTAAATATAGCTTCAATTCGTTAAATAAGCCACCTTGGCAATCTGTCGCTATTATAAAGAATTTGTAATATTTCAAGAGTCATAGTTTGGATATTTTTTACATTCTTGTTCCTTCAATAATGGCAAAATTCCACTTAAAATTTGCTTTATTCTAATTTGCATGCCTCTTTAAACAGAATACTTTGCGGTGGTGTCGCGTGTGACGAAAAGAAATTACAATTTATTAAAATAATAAATATTTAAAACAGAAAAGAGAATTAAAATAAAATAAAATAAAATTGTCTGGAAAAAGTTATAGATATAAATTCGTGATTCTTTTTTATCTCTTGATCTCGCACAGTTGCCACAACTTACAACTAAAAATTATATAGAATTTAAAAATACGAAATTAATTCAGAGCGAAAAAATACCACTGCACGTGGCAAACGAACACGAGTTTCCGTTTGGTTGCAAAATATAGTATGTCCCAAATGTTCGGAAATAGTTTATATTTTGCAAAAAAATAAATAAAGCTCAAAATAAAAAAAATATTTGAATTTAAATTCTGCGAAAATAGTTTTTTAAGAAGTAATTGATTTTTCAGCAGTACTGGTAAAACGATTGAAGTAATTGCAAAGCTCAATATGCATTCCAGCTTCTCCAAAACTACCAAATTATAGTTGATTTTCAAGTAGAATTACTCAGATGTTTTAACGTGAAACTTTCCTAAATATGTAAGCAAAGAAGTTTTAAACAATGCATTCACTAAACTAAAATGTGGTGTATCAAATATAAAACTTTAAATTAGAATATGTTGAATAAATCTTGTGATACCTGTACAAACAGTCACAAAATCAAACATAGGACGGAAAGACGGACAAACTTACGCAAACAAGTTCAATCACTAAATGAATGCAAGTACTCGCAGTATGCAAAGTTTCATGAAAATATATTCATACGTTTGGACGTAGCATAGGCACACACATACAGACAGACAGACACCAAACGCGCAAGAGACGGATTTTGCATCAGAAGGGTCCAAAACGGATAGAAAACTTGAAATGGGTCGAAAATATTCAATGTACAAACACTCCAATATTATGTATATAGATAACTAGCAGAATAACCCGGCGTTACTCGGGTCAAATTGGTTAACTAATTTCCGTTTTCGTTAATAAATTGTAATTCCTATTCATCCCATGTAACAACTACCACACTCTAATAAAGGTACACAATTATTAAATACTCATTTCACAACTGTAAATAAATATCATTTACATTTGTACAAATACATATTTACATTTTTGTAGAATTTAAATTTTTAGTAAGAAGGAAGTATCTAGAGTGCCAATGTTTCCCAGAAATCATAGAATAGTTCAGAGTATGCATATAAATGCCTTGCATGTCATTTAAAAACAAGCGTTTCCTAAAATTATCATGCAATGATTAAAAATGTTTTAAAACTAATTAAACCATTATTTACCTTCATTATAGTTATTGAACGAAAAACTTCAAATTCAAAATCCAGAAATACATCTTAAAACAGATTTTTAAAAAAGCTTCAAACGAAAAGTAATGAATGTATCTGTTTTTTCCCTATAAAACAGATTCTTAGAATATAACGGACTCAAATTAAAAAAAAAACGATTAAAAAGTACCAAGGTTGCCATATTTGCTACCAGTCCTATTTTAAAAGTTTTTTCTGTATAGTTTTATTCTCTTTATCGTCTGTCTCAAATATTCAGAATTTTTTATATTTCGTAAAGAAATAAGGCTCGAAATAAATAAACTATTAGAATTTAAATTCCGTAAAAATAGTTTTGGAAAATAATTGATATTTCAGCAGCACTGGTAAAACAATCCAAGTAATTGCAATGCTCAATACCTTCCAGTTACTCCAAAACTATTAAATTATGGTTGATTTTAGTATAGTTACTCAGATGTTTTAACTTACAACATGCCTAAATATGAACGGAAAGAACTTTAAAACAATGCATTTAAAACAAACTAAAATGTGTTGCCATCAAGTATAGATATTAAATTAAAATATGTTGAACAAATCTTATGTTATACTTGTACAAACATACAGACACAAAATTGAACATAGAACGGGAAGACGGACAGACAGACTTACGCAACCAAGTTCAGTCACTAAATGAATATAAGAACTCACAGTATTCAAAGTTTCATGAAAATTTATTCAACCGTTTGGAAGTAGCACGGGCACACACACAGACCGACAGGCACCAAACGTGCAAGAGATGGATTTTGCATCAGAAGGGATAGAAAACTTGAAATGGGTCGAAAATATTCAATGTACAAACAAACACTCCATTCTTATTTATACAGATGATACAAAAATAATTATAATAGATCAATTCATTGAAGTTACCACTGAACAAAGCATCATTTGCAAAAACAGAAATCAAGTTTAAAGTTTTGGAAACATGTTTGACCATGGTGACAGCACCTAACGAAATCCCTTGTAACTAGAAAATTATTTCGAATATTTACAAGAACTTGAGTATCGTTTGAAAGCTAAGGAGTTGGCAAATATTTTGAATTAATAAAAAAGTATCGATATTCTAGTCAATTTTCATGATTTCTAGTGTATACATGCACCTTAAATGCCAACCTTTGCCAAAATGGCGATAAACTACATTTTAAGCTGTTACTTATCATGCGAATACATTTGTGTAATAGAAACAAAATCTTCACATTCCATCTGGTTTGCTAGTTTGCACTGAAAACCCCTCATTGATTTCGTGTTATTGCTGTTTTAACCCCCAAGTGGTCTCGACGAGACATCACACCCATCAAAATCCGACCAATTTTGTTAATGACGAGATGTCTCGTCTATCAAGATCTTGTAAGCTTTGCTAATGAATGATGCCTCATCGAAATAACCACCAGGAGGATTAAGTATTTTGAGAAAGCTGGCTCACATTGCATGTTGTCTTCAAGAAGTTAGGAAACTTCAAGCATCCGTCCACGACCTTGGCCCATGCGAGATTGTAACTCGTAACCAAGTTCTTTACTCTAAAAGTTTGTAAAGAGTGACGCCTTTAGCCACTCAAAACTGGTGGGGCACCTGATTCTCCGATGTAAAATGTTTGAATAAATATTCTCAAGAACTTTCTAAAGAATAAAATGAAAATAAAAGGCTTTTACATAACTTTCTAAAGAAAAAAAATAAAAATAAAAGGAGCATTGTTTTAGGAGGCACTAAGTGAAGTTCAGCATTGTGACATTTTATATTCCATTTCTCGTTAAATCTCTATTTCATGTTTTTAGTGACGATGTTTATTATTTTTCACAGACATTAATTACTGCTACATAACTTGAATATTCTTTATGAGAATATTGTGGCGGTGTTTTTAGTATAGTAAATAACTCTAAATTTGGAAAAAAACTTAAGTAAGCAAATGCTTTACTTTAATTCCAGATGAGTTTTAGTGTTTCTAGAAATGTTCAAAAGAGCGTCAAATAACAAATTAAATTTCCCACCGTGTAAGTCTCAAGGGCAAAGACGGGAGTTTGGCGAGCGTACATTCCTGCGATTTGTGCATTTTTCCCATTGAGAGTTAAAAAGGAAAAAAACATTTTACTTATGTGCTCTGTTTATTCTTCTAAATGAAAACATTTAAGTTTAGAAAGAATTTAAAATATTTTTTCTCAGAATTTCTAAGACGATGAAAAACAAGGCTCTATTAAAAATTATGACTGTAATTTATCTAATTTGCCTTATTAAGAACACACTAGAAAACTTACTACTTTTCATATCTATTAGTAATTGAACTGGGCCGTGGTAGCCCGGTTGGAAGCGTAGCGGATTAGCTACCTGACGGCTGTGATTTCGAAATCCGATCCAATACAAGACCGTCATGTACGTCGGGCTAGTACACGTTAAATCTGTAATGGCCTCAAATGTACTCACGTTGCCGTGGAGTGGAAATTTGGAGAGTGGGGACCCACAGCTCAGGTGTTTACCTCGTCATCCGACCGTGGTTCGAAATTACGTGTTGTCCTCGGATCTTTCCCCTTCGGGATGGATCCCCGACCGTAGCCCGTTGTGTTTCTCCTGTGCGACGTCAATTAAACTACTTATATACAGATTTAACTAAAGGCTATAAAATGTGACTTATTTCTTTATTAATTAAAAATGTTCCCTTCGAACTTTACCATATTATTTCTTTAACAACTCTAAGAGATATGGTTATGCACGCACTTAACTATTGCCATACTTTTTTAAAATATTCGATATTTTAAGAGCATTTCTAAAATGAAATCCGATTTCGCTATTTTTGAAGCAGCTGTTTGTCTTCATGAATTTTTAAGGGGAACGTATATCTGCATCTCCAAATACGTTTTTTCAATATTTGAATAACTAGTCTTTCTTGGCAGTAGATCAAGAACGCAATCGTAAGAAAGCAAACATAGAATATTTAGAGAAACTCTATAAAACATTTATGATTATGAAGCACTATTCGTGTTCATCGTAGTTTGTTCAAGTTTCATTCTACTTCTAAAATCCATTTCGGCGTGCATAGCAAAACATGAGAATTTAGCATCTAAAAGCTGCTTTTGTGTAGTTTTTTTCCTTTGCTCCGTACATCAGATTATGTAAACTATGTGACTCCTTGTGTGTTCAACATTTACTCATTGTTTAGGGCCGCGGTGGCCCGGTTGGAAGAGTAACGGACTAGCAACCGAAGGGTTGCGAGTTCGAATCCAGCCAAACACCGTCGTGTACAAAGGGGGCTGGTGCACGTTAAATCTGTCGTGGCCTCAAATGTCCTCACGTTGGCGTGGTGTGGAAGTTTGGAGAGTGGGGTGCCAGCTCAGGTGTTGCCTCGTCATCTGACCGTGGTTCAAAATTACGTGGTGTTGTCCTCGGATCTTTCCCTTTGGGATTGATCCCGGACCGTCACCAATAGCCCGTTGTGTTGCTCCAGTGTGACGTTAATTGAAATAACAAATAACAAATAACAAACATTGTTTATGGTTGCCTACTCGATATGTACTATAGAATTCGAAATGGGAATTTCATTCAATGCATTAAAGTATCTTCAAAAATGCATTCATCATACAGCCTTTATTCAGTTTAAGCAGGGTTAACTGGATTGAGAAGAGCTTCTGGTATCGGCTGTCTGGATTTCAAAACTCCTTGTTATAGCTCGAGTTCTACTTTTCAGCAACAAATCGTTGTCTGCCTATTCTATTTTATTGTTGCCACTCAGAGAAAAGTTGAACGTGAAAATATTTATGTCATATACATGTGTTGTACAATTATTTTTGCAATCTATAAATAAACCTAATGGAGCTTTGCCAATATTGAAAGAATATTAATGTTAGAAAAATCTGAACTAGGATTTTTGAAATATTAATTCTTTGTTGTAGTGACAGGTCAATGTTGCCTATTTTACGAGTTGAAGCTATATTTAAGCAACTTATATTTGTTAAAGTTTGTTACAAATATTCGAAGGGTCATATCTGACCTGTGGACCGGATAAAACTGTACGGAGGGTCGCATATGGATCGCGGGCCGAGTAAACCTGACCAGAGGACATCATCCAGTCTCTGAGCCTGAAAACAATCTGATCGCTTCAATTTATTTATACGTGTACGGTTTTTTATGGACTGGCTGGTAATCTTACCCCGACTAGAAAAACAAATGTTTCTCAAATGGCTAATGAAGCACTATGTACAAAATGCCGAAAAGTTGCTTGATTATAAACTGTGAGTCTCAACTAATGTGGAGAAAAAGAACTTTTCCCGGCGTTCGTTACTATCGTTACCTGCTTAGATACGAAAGGAAGGTGTGACGTTTAACTCCCCATTATGAGTAATAGATAATAAAAACAAAAATAATACAACATGTAATAATAACCAATTGTAAATTAGATAATATATGATAATAATTACTAATCATAAATGGACAAATACGAGATAAAAATAGGCACGAAAAATAATAAGTTTATAACCATCGATATTCATTGTTTTCTTAACCCCTAAGCTACGAGATTTTTTTGTTGCCAATATCTTGAGCTTCTTACCAAGTGGCACGCTAAAACACATTTAAAGTAAACCACGTAGAAGTCGCATGTTCGTGACAGTTTTCATTACGACGGGACTACAATTTCGAATATTGGTGTTCTAAGCAACTGTTCTTTTACGCGTTCTCGAAAATGTTACACATCAATCAATAAGTGAAATAATTCCGCAAAAAGTTAGTACAACCGTTGTTTTGCATTTTTGAATTTATAGAAGAGGCCTCTTCTATGTCTAAGAGGTAGTACGATCTCCAATGTGTTTACATTTTTTGGTGCCTAATAGACAATTTAGCGATTTTTGGTGTTGTTCTATGGGAATTAATTTGAAATTCGAGAATAGTTGCATCAGCAGTATTGCAAAAGGAATTAAAAATAAAATAAATATTGTTATATCAACATGACAATTATTTGAAGCAATTGTTTGTTCAAATCCTAAGAAAATCTCATGATAACAGAGCTGAAAAGAAAACGCATGTATTACCATTACATTTTGATGAAATTAACTAACGATCCATGTTAAAAATAAATATTAAATTAATTAATTGATCGAAATTTAAATTTTATTGTTTAAATTTGACGCATCATTTCATAACCTCTTGTTTATCGACCTAATAACGATAATACTTGACAAAAACAATGTGTCAAACCTGGTTTTCTTTTTAAAGCCAGTTTATGTAGATTTATTCGAGTAGTGTTGGCATTCAGCAGCCTAATCCTGTATTTCAAAATATCCTGTACATGTTTCTCGAGATATTTGAAAATTTATTCTGCCTGTAGGTTATTGAATGCATATATTATATTTGGCAATAGAAGAACGGGAAAGTATGATAAAAGTTAATCATTTCAATTTAAACATTATTAATGTCCCATTAAAATATTCAAATAAACTTTACGTACCGACATATTTGTGGAACATATATAAATTCATTGCTCCCTCGTTTGACATGCCACATAGTCCGAAAGAATATCAATAAAAATAATACATAAATTTAATTATGAAACTTAGTTTTTACTTTTGAATAAATATCGTTTGGTAAAATATATTACTGGTATTTTACTAATAATATGTCCATGTAGCAGTGAAAAATTAATAAGTAGCAGCGACAAATTAATAAAAAATATATCATCCAAAAAATGCAAGGAAAACGACTTATATAAAAACAGTTAAAATACAAAACAAAATGTCTCATTGGCAGATTATCTTTTAATTACTTCAATACAATGAGTACAAACATATTGAGATTGCCTTAAAATATATTTTATCTCCGTTTCGGCAACTCTTGGCATTTAATCTAATTGGTGTTGGACCAACTATTACCTATTTAGAATTCATTCTTTATTTTTTTGGTTAAGTGCTTAAATAGTATATTCGAAAAACAAGCCAATTGATACCACTTTTAGAATAAGTATAGGAAACACATATCGCCGCAGAAACATCACATCCACCGATATTTAGCTTGACAGAAAATGCCTTTCATTATATAAAAACTAAAGTTTTCATACCCGTACTTAATTTGGAATTTATTGTTATCTTCTTTATTGTTTCAGGGTGCGAGTGGAATTTTATGTCAATGAAAACAATGTAAAAGAGCGATTGCAGCTATATTTCTTCAAAAATCAAAGTTCAAGTAAGTTCTTTTAAAAATATCCTCTTTTTTTAGTCTATTTTCGATAAACTATAAATCGACAATACTTACTACTTTAAGCCTATCATGTAAAAGTATTCCTACAATCATACATTACTGTCTAAGTTCATTAGCGTTAGCCTGAATGAAATGCTTATTTTCATATATGAATATGATGGGCAATAACCTGATAATGAGATATATTATCATTAGAAAAGTTGGTTAGAGCTTTATATGCAAGATATCTCATCGAAACTACATGCAGGGTTAACTGATAATTCTTTTTTAATTTACTGTTTAATTTACAACTGTTTAAGACTATAAGTTTTTAAATAAAAAAATAAAAAATATAAGCATTTTGAAAGCGCTTTAAATCTTTTAAACAGATTGCAGTATGACTATGAATTTGTCATCATGAAAATAAGTATTTAGAGTTCTTCGAAAAAATGCCAGTTGATGATTTCCTGCTCTGAGGCGGCGAAAATGTTTTATAGTTAAGTATCATCTTCAACGCACACGTTTTACATTAAAATCATTAAATTAAAAAAAAATTTCTTCTTACAAAATGACGATTTTGACGAATTTTTATATCCCTACACGCGTAAGAGAACATGATATACATAAACCTTCTTGATTTCTTAATAGATTTATTTTAATTTGAAAACAATAAGTCTGTATGATCTAAACAAGCATATTTAATTTCTAAAATGGTTTTCTTTTAAAATAGCTTTTGTAAAATGATATCACATTAGATAAACAGATCACGATGAATTCTTACACATATCTTAATGTTTTGAAATTGTACCAGTTAAATATGTTGAAAAAATTAAAACTTTTTCTTTAGTTTCGAATTGTACGTGTGTTTTTTTGCATATGAACTAAAAAATGATGTTATGTTTCAAACTTGAATCTAATTAATCTTCAGAACGCCGATGGTCATTAATTTTTAATCAATTAAGTATCTATTGTTACATCCATTTTCCTTTCTTTCTCTAAGGTAATAAAAATTATGAATCGGGACAGTTATTTATCCATTACTTAAAAACTTCTAATTTTAAATTCAAGTATTAAGTCTGAAGAAACAATTGTTGAAATAAAAATTTCCCTAAAATGAAAGTATAAGTCTTTTTTGAATTAACAAAAATCATTTTTAAAATATGCTTCCCTATAGTCTCATTTAAAAATTAGACACTTGAAATAAATCAACTTATCCTTTTTAAAATTTGTCGAAAAGATGAAAGAAAATTACGATTTTGTAATTTTCTATAAAATGTGGGTTTTAAAATCGTTGAACAATAATATGCAGGTTTCCGTAAAACTTTATTTGGCCTGCATCTACTAAAAAGCCGAGGAAAGTTTTAACAAGAAAAGGTATATTTTAAGCTAGATGTGAAGCTAGAATATTCAAAAAAGTTTTATACATTAAAAAATTCAAATTCTTGATGTTTTGTAAAAATAACATGTCGATTCATAATTCCAAAAAGTAATTTCTTTTCTTTGTTTACATATATGTACTTTAAAGAGAGAATGAATAATTTTAATATTTTTAAATGAATAAACTCCTAAATTTTTTAAAAATGTTTCAGAAATAAACAATTAAATAGTTAGCTGATTTTTATACCGGGTTTTTCAATATAAAGTTCTGTAGAAACATTTTATGAAGTTGCATAAAATTCAAAAACGGAGTTTCGATAATTTAAAAACTATATTGAATTCTCTATCTGACCAATCTTATGAATTTTTGTCTAGTTAATCACTGTTTTGTGCAAATGAAATAAATTTAACAGAATATAAATTACAATAATTTTTGTGAATTTAAGATTATACGAGTTACAGGAGAAGAATTTTCGTTAACCTTCCAATTAAAGATTAACCTTCTATAGAATAGATCCGGTAGCATCGTTCTGTAAATTCCACAATTTACCAGTTACGGAGCTATTATCTGATGTTAAATGTGTTAAAAATATTCCCAAACCTTTTCCATGAAATATCATAAAGTGTAGAGATTTTAATTTAAAATTAATTTTACGTGGTTATAAAATCATGGAGATTCAGATATTTTTACTTCAATGGTTCAAATTATTTATGTGTTTTTCTATGGCTACATAATAACTTGTGTTAATCTTCATTTGCTCACGAATATTTATGAAGTCAAAATAATTTCCAAGTACTTGTATTACTAATCTTCTGATTTTGCGAATTTCGATAAATAGCAATGGTTATTTCGAGTTTCTGCATTAATATTTATTTTTAAATACACTCATGTTCAAAATTACCTTTACATGCATAAAATCACAGATATCTCAGAAACTGTGAACTATAATTTTATGAATTCGTGTGAAATGATACATAACATCATAACACATAAATACAGAGGAAAAAATTTAAGAGCACTGCATATGATATAAAACTGTAGCATGAAACAATAAAAATAGCAATAATATGTGACAAGGAGAGTTCAGAAAAAAAAGAATAACTCAGAAAAAAATTAAGGCTTATGAATTTAATATGGAATGTGATCTCCCCTGACGTGTACACACATATCACAACGTGTTTTAATGCTGGCAATAATGTTGTTAAGCACAGTTTGGGGAATTAAGTTCCGCTCCTCCAAGAATGCGGTCTTCAGGGCATTTATATCTCTAGGAGGAGGATGTCTCCGTACAACTGCTTTTCCAAGGTAGTCTCTATTGGGATATCCATAAGATCTCTATCGGGTTCAGATCAGGAGATTTTGCTGGCCACGGTATTCGCTCAATGACTTCACTTTCAAGGAATTCGTCAACGTGGTTTGCTTGATGTGGACCAGCATCATCATTCATAAATAAAAAGTCAGATCCATATGCACCTCTGAAGAGTCTTACATAAGGTTCTAAGACCTCATTCCAATATCTCTGGCCGGTCACAGATCCGCTGTTGAAAACGTGTAGGGACGTACGTCCATCGACCATTATTCCTCCCCATACCATCACACCTGCACTACCGAAATGGTCACGTTCCATAATGTTCGAAGGAAGATTTCGCGTTCCTGACACCCTCCAGATGTAAACACGTTTAGAATTAGATGTTAACTTAAGCTTCGACTCATCAGTAAAGAGAACATGGGTCCAATGGTGTTCACTCCAGTTCTGATGTTCTTCGCACCAATTAAAGCGATCCCTCTTTTGTTGTGAAGACAATGAAACACATACCCTTGGCTTTCTGGCATAACGGCCTTTTTCATTTGAGTGTATAAATAGGAAATGCATTTATATCACATGAAGTGTAGAAATTCATGTCTGCATCAAAGAAATGTTTGAGCGACAGAAAATCTGGCGTTTCTATTGTTATCTCCATTTATTTTTCATCCTCAGCAGTTTCTTTTTGACTTTGTCTTGACAATCTCCTTTTTTTACTACCTCTGATGCAATCATTCGAAAGTTTTTTCCATAAATATATAGCAGATGCTCCACTTTCCTAAAATAGTCCACATCCTGTGATAGGGTATAAAAAGCTTCCAAAGTACTCACAATTGGACAGAACCCCATCTTTAAACTATGCGAAGAATTGGTGAAAAAAATAGTTCTCAGTGAGCTAACTATAAAAACACCCTCATTATTTATAATTTTAATAACGAAGTGTCTCATTATGCACTTTCTATTAGCGTATTAATCAATCATTCGTTTAAAGGGGTGACAGATTAAGTGCTTGTAATTATGTACCAGTCGCAAGTCTCAAAATTTGCTTGGTACAAAGATTAATTGCCACTGACTTTTACTTGTTCGATATTTCTTTTCTCCCCATGCATTTTAAACTTTAGTGAATATGAGTATCCTGATATCGTTTGCTTAATCTTTTCACTAAACAACTTTCGATCTATTCCATTTATTTTATAACTTATTCTTATCACTTATTTTATTCGTTTTATTCTTAAATTCAACATTTTCAGAAATTGAAGTTCTTTAAAAAAATATGAAGAATAACGGAATAGTGTTTACTATATTTCTTATGAAAACAGGACGCTGTAGCCCAGTTGGAAGAGCATCGGATTAACATACGGAGGGTTGCGAGGTCAAAAATCGGGCCATTCAAAGACCATCGTGTATACTGGGGCTCGTGCATGTTAAACCTGTTGTGGTATCAAATGTTCTCACATTGGCGTGAGATGCCAGCTCAGGTGTTGAACTCGTCATCAGAACATGATTCAAAATGATGATCCGTTGTCCTTGAATCTTTCCCTTCGGGATTCCTACCGTCACCAATAGCTCGTTGTGTTGCTCCAATATGACGTTAATTAACTACCTACATCTACCTCTTATTAAAACTTATTCTTTTCAATAAGAAATTATGTCATTTGTTATGAAAGAAACACGAAGTCTCAATCCAATTACTGTAGTTTTCTAAGACAATTTAAAACACAAAAATATACGCAAATACAATCACTCTAAAAATACAAATAAAAATATTAACAAATACGCAAAAATACTAAAAAATTACAGCACATCTCGGGGAAAAATTATAGTTTGATATTTCAAGTCTCGCAGTTAATGTGATAGAACTGATATATTCTTTTAATTTTAAAGTTCCAAAGAGAAGGGAGGTTTATACCTTTAAAGCCTGCGTCGCGCCGGTCTCTAACTTGCAACAGTTTTACAATCCAGCTGGCTTCGAAGTTCATTCGTTACAACTTTTAACTAGTGCATTGTTTAAAAATATAGAAAATAAAGTGTGAGGAATTTTGAATTAATTTAAAATTTAGTTAACTAAACTGGAATTATTTTACAAATTTTGCACTCAATTTTAGCTATTATTATGTTTCACAATCAATCAATATTTTCAAAACTAGTGCTATATATTCTTTCAATAGTTGTAATGCATCATTTTAAACATTACAAAAATCAATTATTTATTTTCGCTTCTATGATTTCACTTAGAGTAGAAATGATTTTTATGAATTTTAAAAGTTATTATTTCTTTAAATTTACAAATAGCTCGTTGCGTTGCACCAAAGTGACGTTAATTTAAAACAAAATTTATAACGAAAACTTATTTCTCAGTGTAAAGATGGTAGCTTTCTACCATCTTTATACTGAGAAAAACGTTTTTGAAAATTTTAAATACATCTTTAAATTGTATTACCATTAGCTCTTATTTTTTGAAATATTTCAATGTTTGAAAATTCTCCCGACTTGCATATTAAATTTCAATAAACGTTGTCTTTCTTCTAGGTTTACGAGTTCGAATTTTCACACTGGTTATCAAGCTTATCCTTTGTCTACTATATGTGATACGAGTTTTTTTAGATCGAGGACCTGACCACGCAGCCTGGTGAGTTGTTTTTAATTCCTTGTTTAATCTATGCAAGTAGACCCGCTCATAGTGTCTGCTCTTGTCTTTAAATTGTTTGTCTATTGATGGCGCAATGAGACTCGCATCTGATGCATTATTTAAATCCATTTACTTTATTTGAATCCATAAAATTAATCAAAGCAACATTTAGTTCTTACGGGTGTTAATTCATATTTCTAATAAGGGCCACGGTAGTCAGTTGGAAAAGTAGCGAATTAGCAACCGAAGGGTTGCGAGTTCGAAACTCGATCCAATTAAAGACCGTCGTGTACGTGAGGGCTGGTGCATGTTAAATCTGTCGTGGTCTCAAATGTCCTCACGTTAGCGTGGTATGGAAGTTTGAAGAGTGGGGTGGAAGCTCAGGTGTTGACCTCGTCATCTGACAGAGGTTCAAAATGACGAGGTATTGCCCTTCGGGATTGATCCCGGACCTTTGCCAATTGCCCGTTGTTTGCTCCAGTTCGACGTTAATTCAACTATCTACGTACCTCATATTTCTAATAAGTATATGGTAAAAAGTGCTCTCCTTAGTTCGTAGTATCACAAGTAGCCTCTAAACGTTCAGTTCAATTACATCTCTTTCAGTTGTTGAAAGGTGATTCGGTATTTTCTGAGGTTTAGACCAATTTTCACGTTTGCTGACATTTTCTTTTCTGCTCGTATTTCTATCTTCCAGATTTCCCATTGCCTTCTGTAATCAAATTGCTGAATACTTTCATTAGATTAGCGAGTTTTTCTTGTAGTTTTAGCAACATTATGCAGTTATATAGCTAAAATAAAACGTCTTTAATTTAAGCGGTAAAATTGTGGAATAGATACTATAGCGGTTGAATTTTCATTGTTTATATCTGTCTGTTGCCATTTTCCAGCATACAAAATAACATCGTTTTCTGTGCCTCATGAATGTGCTAAAGGGTACACTAAAGTGCAGAAATGGAAGGCAGCAAATATGAGAACAACATTTCTGCCATCCTAGTTTTTGATAATTATAGTTTCACAGTAGATGCTCAAAGTTGCAATAACCAACAGTAATGCACGCAACCAACAGTGATCCTAGACGCTAATTGTGTGAATACATTGTTTATATTTTAACTCACGAACATACGAATATTCATTCAAAACTATGTGACTTAACTGCCGACACGCCAGCGTCGGGGCACTCTAGCCGAGAAGTATGCTCAGCAGCTGGTATGTTGTTTTGTCTGTTATAGAAGTTTGTATTTTATGAAACTTGAAGTTAATATTTCTGGCACTGCTGACGCACCAGTATGCAAAGTATGTTTAAGTTACAGACTTCTCCTATTATAGAAACTTTGTAATTCAGTAGATGTACAGCTACATTCCACTGTTCTCAATGTACGCGTAGATTATGTTTATTTTGTTCCTTAAATGTAGTTTCCTATAGCTCTGTATATTTTCTTTAAACATACACACAACCATTAAAGCTACCCACAATAAGCTATTTTTATTTAATTAATTGTTATTTCTCTACTGTAAATATTGAATTACAGAGAATGAAAATATACGATCTAAAAACTGCAAGAAAAACGACGTGCACAAATATAATTCCAAGATAAAACAAAAAGCTTTATTGAAGGAGATTTCTTATTGTATTGCAATCATTAAAAATATACCAACCTCTGAGAAAGTATTATGCAGTTTAGAAAATCTATTTGTAGCAAAATTGTTACACATTCTATTTGAAGGTTTAACAAAAATAATTTACAGTTTCAGATGATCTACCCTGGAACGTTAAAATCAATACAAGAAATTAAAAATGACGAATTGATTTTGTTATGTAGGAGGTTGTGAACAAATTGTTAAAGAAACGTCCCGACGGAGATATGAGTTTATGAAACCAAAATGATTTCGCAATTCAGAGGAATGTACCACTGAAAATTCATAATCCTTAATCCTCCAAGTGATTTCGACGATATATTATCCATCAAGATCTGACAAACTTTGCTAACGACGAGATATTACCGATTTTGTTATGATCAAGATCTGATCAGTTTTCTTTAAATGACGAGATATCTCGTTCATTAAGATCTGGTCAGGTTTGCTAATGACGAGATACCTCGACGAAACAAGGGGGGGTTAAAATAAACATATCTAAAAAAATTATTCTGTATTATTTTAATGTCCATGATGTAGCATTCGTAATAAGGATTCAATCCATAATCCAGCTTTTGACCCTCCAGATGGTTGTCTCAACGATGCATCCCGTAATTAGAAGAAAATTGACCAAATCTTAATGGACGAGATATCTCGTCACTAGTAAAATTTATCAGATCTTGATGTACGAGATATCTCGTCAAAACCACTTGGAGTGTAAATAGAAAAATAATTTTGATGCATTTCTCCAACCACGACAACACTCGACAAATTCCACACAAAAACAAAACAAAGGGAAATTTTCACCAGATCTCCTTTAAATGGAAGTGGATTGTCGAACGAACTTCCCGATATCAGGAACTTATATCCCCTATAGGAACAAGATATCGCTTCCGAGGGACTAGATAAGGATATTAGGCAGCAGAAATCTAGGAAACAAACTGCCTTGGGGAAAAGCAGCCCAAAATCACGAATACTTTTCCGGAAAATTGGTGTTACTATCCCGCGTTCAATCCCTCTTTCGATTGATGACTGGGTACCTGCACGAGGGAATACCCTCCCTCGTCCTCGAGCTCTGTATGGATGGATGAATTCGGTTTCTCTTGACAAGTCTCTTTTGATCTTGTCTTTTTAGGGTGTAATTTGGTCGTTATTTGAGCCTTATGTATAAATTGGATGCGTGTGGAATTTCGCGAAGTTTCTATTCCCTGGTAAAAAAAAAAATATTGTTTTCCCTTGAGTGGGGATGTAGTGAAATATGCACATGCTTCGTGTTGTTTGTGAGAGTCGATTTCAGGCATAAATT
This sequence comes from Meta bourneti, assembly GCA_933210815.1. NCBI lineage: Eukaryota > Metazoa > Arthropoda > Arachnida > Araneae > Tetragnathidae > Meta > Meta bourneti. The sequence continues at coordinate 21,005,004 of OW119928.1, forward strand.
GGTTACCTTTAAAATCGTAAATAAATAAAAACGAAAGTGCTGCGCATTTTGGTGATGGTTACAGAAAATATGATAGGTAGGTAGTTGAAGTAACGTCACAGTGGAGCAACACAACGGGCTATTGTCGACTGTGCGGGATCAATCCCGAAAGGAAATATCCGAGGATAAATGCACGACTGTTTTTTGGTTGCATCGAGTTTGGAATTCGTAATCCTCCGGATGCTAATGGCTTCTCCACCAACCGAGCTACCGCGGCCCAGGAAAATAAGGAGTAAAACATGTCTTCAGTTTTTTGTATTTTGGATAAAAATCTTTCTCTAATGAAGGGGGGCGGGGTAGTCAGTTTGTAGAGTAGCGGATTACCAACTGGGGGTTGCGAGTTCGAAATTTGTTCCAACCAAAAGACCGTCGTGTTCGTGGAGGCTGGTGCATGTTAAATCTCTCGTGACCTCAAATGTCCTCATGTTGGGGTGGTGTGGAAGTTTGGAGAGTGGGGGTGCCAACTCAGGTGTTAACCTCGTCATCTGACTGTGATTCAAAATTTCGAGGTGTCGGATCTTTTCCTTCGGGATTGATCCCGGACTGTCACCAATATCCCGTTATGCACACTCCAGTGCGACGTAAATTCAACTATCTATAATTAAACTGCAACAACGATTTGTGTATGGTATGAGAGGAATTTTCAGTGTAAACAAACAAACGAAACGGAATGCGAATATTTTATAGTCCGCCTCCCACGAGTTGGCAGTCAAGTCACGTTTCTTAACGGTTTTATTAGAGAAATTAAAGGAATGGTGGTAAAGTAAACAAAGCATTTCCACAACTTGTGTCTTTATCTTGGATTCTAGTTCTAAATGTATCGTTCGAAGCCGAAAGAGATAGCTGTGATAACGCGTTGGAGAACCCATCGCCATTCATGCTTTTGCATACGGTAGCCTTATCCAACTAGGTTTCACACTTTTTCAAAAATCGACTGATCCAAGGTCGGTTTCCTTCTCGTGGGAGCTGCACTGTACTTCCGCTACCCAAGTACTCTCGCATGATATATATCGGGGTTACCCTTAAAACGTTATTTATTCTCAGTGTTGGCGACGTTTGCGGCTTAATATAATTGACTTTGTACACTTCATCATACATCAATTCGGAATTCATTATTTGGAATTTATATTGGCATAGTGTGGTAATCGTATTCAAAAAAGAAGCCAAGTGACCACGTTCGAAATACGTAGAGGAAGTACGTTAAACGCAGGATAGTAGGTATGTAATTAACGTTCACTGGTGCAGCACAACGGGCTGTTGGTGACAGTCTGGCATCAACCCCTGAAGGGAAAGATCCGAGGACAGTACCACGTAATTTTGAACCACGGTCAGATGACTAGTTAAAGGCAGGAATACTACTACCTCCTACATTTTATTTATCTTGAAAGAAATTCCTCTCATTAATTACATTATAATATACAGTTGATGATTGTTAGAATATATATACATTCAGATTCTATTCACTTTCGAGATTCACACACTGCAGAGTATCAATAAAGTTCATTAAAACTGATATAAAACAGCTTTATACCAGTTTACACAACACATCGTGAAAGCTTTAAATGCGTTATATTTCTGAATTAATTTGTGGAATAACTTTTCTCCTAAAAATGTAGCTTTATTTACTGAAATGAAGTGTTCCTTTAATATGTACTAAAATTATATGTTCTGTGAATTATTAAAATTGATTGCTACGTAACGTGAAAGTAAAATGATGTTGTAAATGAAATAATATAAATGCATTAATAGATTTTACCACATTATAGTTGCCTAACTATAATGCATTTGTAATTGAAATATCGTCAGATAAAATCGTAATTATATGTGACGTAAAATAGTAAAGTATGGCAACACTCAGAATGATCATAAGCAGTTTGGAATAAACAGACGTGAAGCATAAGTAGACTATGCTTCACTAAGTAGATTAGGCACTGTATAAGTAGACTAGGCCCTGCTATTGAGAGGAGCTTCAAAATGTCTGACCAACATGTTGACTATTAGTCAAGTGACTGCTCTGAAAAATTGACTTGATGGGCTAATTTGGCATCTTTTCGCCTTGTGATATAATCTGTGATGTGTGATGTGCCTAAAGATATAACATCGTATGATAGGGAAAATGTGTGAATGCGACGCAAAAATGGTGAAATCGCCAAAGTCTACTACTATGTCGAGCGGACCAATCAGATGATGAATGTATGAATGGGCGTCTTCTCCCGTGAACCAATCAGATTATTAATCTTCGTTTCCCTCCTACATACGAAAGTAGTCTAAGAGTCACGTTACTACTAGTATTGGTCATATGATCATGGGCATATAAAAGGTTACTATTGCTCATTCTGATTTTATATTTCCTCTATGAAATTGACATCAATAAATTAATCGTGATTAATTCTATAATGCAATTATAGAATTAATTGAGGACACAAACCGTAGTTTCACTCAGGCTGTACTCAGGCCTGATGTTGCATTGTGGAATGAATGAAACAGATATAGGAAGTTTGAACGATTGTTCAGTGTGTGTGTATTATTGAACAATTAATTTACAGTTTGAACGATTAAATTGTTTGACAAAAACACTGTAGATTAATTTATTGATGTCAATTTCATAGAGGAAATATAAAATCAGAGTGAGCAATAGTAACCTTTTATATGCCCACGATCATGCAAATTCATACAATGCAAAAATTCTGCAATACTCATAAAAAAGGACAACCATTTTATCATAATTCATTTATGTCCCGGTTGGAAGAGTAACGACCTAGCAACCGAAGGGTTGCGAGTTCGAATCCAGCCAAACACCGTCGTGTACAAAGGGGGCTGGTGCACGTTAAATCTGTCGTGGCCTCAAATGTTCTCACGTTGGCGTGGTGTAGAAGTTTGGAGAGTGGGGTGCGAGCTCAGGTGTTGCCTCGTCATCTGACCGGGTTCAAAATTACGTGGTGTTCTCCTCGATCTTTCCCTTTGGGATTGATCGCGCACAGCCACCAATAGCCCGTTGTGTTGCTCTAGTGTGACGTTAATTAAAATACCTACATACCGTTATTTATTGCAATAGTTAATATAATTTATATATTTTTTAAATACATAAATGATATAATTATTAAATGTAAGTGCTTTTAAATATAATACTTTAAGCGCTTCATTTTCAATACCAAAAAAATAATTTATTCCTAAATCAACGTGATGGAAAAATGTATATCTCAATAAAAGTGTCATTAACAGAATATTTGTTATATATATATTATCTATACTAAACAGCCGTACAAAATCAAAGGCATATTTCAAAAAACGAAATGCAGTTTCATATGAAACATTCATGGGATATCTTGTCTCTGAAATGATTCTAAAAATGAAAAGTTCCAGAACTTGAGACACAGCAGATGGCTGATTTGACGCTTCCTCGCATTTTCTCCGTGGTCATAAATTTCTGAAGAGGTGTTAAATACATGAATAATGTAGACTGACAATGCAGGGACATCTTCCATAACGGAGCATTTCTTACGTGTCATGAGTGAGTTTGACGAGCATTACATGCGAAGCTCTGCCCTGCACTCTTCGATTATTTTAGACTTCAAATGCAGGAAATATGCTGTTTTATCATTGGAGTTTCTGCAGATTCTCTTAACGCAATATTTAATATCCATACTTGTCACACGACTCATGTCAAGGGCGCAGTGGATTCTAGTACTAGTTTATATAACAGGGTATACTAGTTTATATAACATGACGAAAATTGATAGGTTGTATTGAGGACACTAACCGTAGTTTCGACGTAAGTACTCAGGCCTGATGTTGCATTGTGGAATGAATGAAACAGATATAGGAAGTTTGAACGATTGTTCAGTGTGTGTGTATTATTGAACAATTAATTTACAGTTGAACGATTGTTCAGTGTGTGTGTATTATTGAACAATTAATTTACAGTTGAACGATTGTTCAGTGTGTGTGTATTATTGAACAATTAATTTACAGTTTGAACGATTATATTGTTGTTTGATAAAAAATACTGTAGAATAATTTTAGTAGTAATTGGTAATTAATTAACGTCGCACTAGAACAACACAACGGGCTATTGACGACGGTCCGGCATCAATCCCGAAGGGAAAAGACCGCGGACAACACTACGTAATCTTGAACCAAGAGATTAATTTTAGTGATTGATTGGTTTGGGGGTTTATGGGGCAAGGGCCATATTTGGCCTTGCTGCGTCAGACACAATACTATATCAAGTTATTAACACAAGACATGCAATATCAAGTAATTGACACACATACAGTAAAAGCTTTACTGACAGAAGTGAGAAATACACCCAGGGAGGAATGCACCTGGCAGGAATCGAACCTGCGACGCCTACAACTCGAAGGTTGCTAGAGCAGTGGGCATACCCACTGAGCCACGACGACCCCGAATTTTAATGATTAAACGTTTACAATTGTAGCGTAATTTAAATAACGTAAGCTTTCGAATGGCACCACTTTTGCGCAGTCCTCGCTCCATTCAATCCAAAGTTATACTGGCCCAAAGTTCACCCATCACCCTAGAATTTCCACATATTTGCGAATCCTTCCCAGAGCTCGGTGCGCTTGCGCACTGGGTCCGAAGGTCATGTCGAGTACAGACATCTTTGTTTACATGACGGTATATTTATCTTCTGGATGTTTCTCCTGGTTCCGAAATCATAAGACAAAGCAGTTGTAACGCTTTTTGGTAAAGCTTAACTTTTCATGCATGCCTCACAGCACTTTTCTGATTTTAAATACATATTGACGTCAAAAAATGATAGAATCGTTTGCTTGGTACGATATACCTGAACTAATATTTCCAAAGTGTAGCAAGATCCCAGTAATTAAATATTATGCAACATGGTGATCGTATTACAGTGTGGTACACACTGCCAATTTCCTTTAAGTTTTAAATTTAAAAAAATGCAAAGCATGTTAACTACATTATAGCTTGGTACTTAAGTGTCCGGTGCGTTGCACTGACATCAAGACGTCTTCCTGTAAACATAAAACAGTATGGGTCACTTCATGTCAAAACGCACAAAAAAGAACACTGTCGACTCTATCCCCTCAGAATTTTTTAAAAACTTGGCCAAATAGTTGCCCAGCCACATATAAGAAATTCTGAAAAATTTTAGCTTCACATTTGTAATAGCTTTTTATTTACATTGATTATTTTAAGTTGGACACATTTTCACGATTCTAGACTCACTAAATCGCCCGAATCTCTAGATCCAGTTGTCTAATGAGAGTGAATATTTGATCTTATTTTGTAAATAAATGTACAACCTTTCGAAAATATGTATCACATGACCTTGTGAGTGATCTTGTTCGTTTTAAGATAACCTTTTATCTTGAATTTCAAAAGAAAAAGCGATACAACTAATCTTTTCTTAAACCTATAAGTTAAAGATACACTGAATATAAAATCTACCTCCCCTTAAAGTAAGGGTTGCAAACTCCTGGAATTGTGTTAAGGAGTCCCATATATTTATTTAATCGTTTTAGAACTTCGAATTTCGGCAGGGAAGTTGAGCACAACGAAGAAGGGTATGAATGAAGTCATACTCTTTCCCACCACACCGCAAACGAAAAGTCCATGGTATGGGGCAAGTGCAACCCCTTGAAATAGCATTGAAAAGTACGTTTTAAAATTGTATCAATGGTAAATTTAACCCTCTTAGCGGTTCACTCGTATATATTCGTTCTACAACTTGACGTTTTCCCTGCACTAGCAAGTTTTGACCAATATAATCATACGAAGGATTATTTCAACCAATAGAAATGGTTATTTAGTCATTATAATGGAGGATAAAAACATTATTACACTACTTGTTAATTTCCTGAAGCTCAAAAGATTAAAAAAGAATGTAAGCAAAGCTATGGGAGAGTGGTAAAAATATGAAAGATTAAAAAATACTGCGAACAGAGTAGTATTTGGTTCTATATTAACTTTGGAAGATTTAGGTTCACACACTACTTTATTTTTGAATATATTTCTGAGATGCAATTAATGCAATGTTTCCCATGAATACTTATTCCATAAAGCATGTAGGGAAAATGGATCCTATGAAATAGCATTGGAAAGCATTTTTTTAATTATATGAATGGCAAGTTTTTAACAAGGAAGAGTAAACATTTTAGTTAACCATCCAAGTGGTTTTAACGAGGTATCTCGTCCATCAAGATTCGACGGTTTGTTAATGATGAGATACCTCTTTGAGATAAAACTGGCCTGTTACTCCCATAGAGCAAACATTAAAATACAATGGGGCCAATGGATGCCTTTTTATTTGCCCAGGATCATGTTACCCAAAACTAGTAGTAACTTGACCATTAGACTACTTTCGACTACCGGGTGGAAACGAACATTCATCATCTGATTGATCCACAGGACGGGAGAAGACGCCAATCCATTGGTTCATCATCTGTTTGGTCTGCGATTTAGTAGTAGACTGGCGATTTCATCGTTTTGTCCCCACTCTATAGTCCATAGGCGACTCCATCCTTTTGTCCATACTCTGTCATAAAATTTTATATCGACAAACGAGGCTATAAGATGCCAAATCGGCCAACCACGTCAATATTTCACAGAGAAGTCACGTGACTACTAGTAGACATGTTTATAACACTTTTTGAAGCTCCTCTTAATAGCAATGCTCAGCCTACTTGTATTTCACGGCTATGGTCACTCCAGGGGAATGAAGATCAAAGTGGAAAAACAAAGTCTTCCTTGCCCAGAACTGGTATCAATTTGGAACAAGTTTTTGAATCAGGCTGACTACAGGGCAGTTTTCGACACGAAGAAAAACTTTAAGGGGTTAAAGGTCTGGGAGTGTGTGGGAAAAATATGAAATTTTAAAGAACTACTGGGACACAGGTGGGTATTTAATTAACGTCGCATTGGAGCAACACAACGGGCTATTGGCGACAGTCTGGGATCAACCCCTGAAGGGAAAGATCCGAGGACAACACCACGTAATTTTGAACCACGGTCAGATGACGAGGTCACACCTGAGCTGGCACCCCCCCCCCCCTTTCCTAACTTACACACCACACCAACGTGAGGACATTTTAGGCCACGAGAGATTTAACGTACACCAGCCCCCTTTGTACACGACGGTCTTTTGTTGGATTCGAGCTCGCAACCCTCCGGTTGCTGGTTCGTTACTCTTCCAACAGGGCCACCTTGGCCCTACTGGGACACAGTAGTAATTGTTTCAATATGAATTTTGAATATTTGGACTTGCATTTGCTCCATCTCACTCTAACATTGAAAATTCATCTTATGGTAAACATTACTTTGTGTATAAAGTTTCAAATAATGTTCAAGGACTATTGGAAGAACTTACTTTCTAGAAAGATAAACCGTTAGTCCCACATACGAGCCTCATAGCTAAGAACCTCAAATCGAAAACAAGATTAACTTATAAATCAAATATGTACCCATCCGCTTATGTAGGAGTAAGCTTAGAGAATCCATCTCCAACATTTTGAGTTTGAATTTAACTTTTAACACGAGTTCCCTAAGAAAATAAACGAAACATCTTGGTTAATACCGGTTCAGCGCTATCTTAGATGTATGTCATCTTACCTTAATCTTCTGAGATCCTTAGTATGTTTATCTTAACATTGGGTTTTAAAATTAGCTTAACTATTTATCAAACTAAATTCTATCTAATATAGCATTTTGAGAATAAATTGAATTTTCTCAGTTGATGGAACAATAATTATTTATACATCTATCTACATATACAGGGTGTCCCATAAATTCCGAAATAGTTTAAAAATTCATAAAAATTGAAGGAATTGGTATATTTGAATGCGGTTTGCGATAACGTTATTCTCATGAAAGGGGATTTTTTTTGGTAGAGAAAAAAAATAGTTCAATCTTTTGTCAATAGAGGCCGCTGCACGCAACCAATCACAGGATTCCGTAAAACGACGTTTATTTCCATGCAGGCAAATGTTTACAAGCACATCACATCACTAGAGTACTACTTGTTCGATTAAACTGAGGTAAAACAACTTAACCAATAGTGCTTTATCCACCAATGTCAACATCACAATGAAATCACAGGAATACGTATCAATCACAGGAAAATTCAGAAATGAACTTTAAATCATACACCCAGCATTTTGTAGGACTCTGATTTGCATATTTCCTGTGATTGGTTGCGTGCAGCACCCTCTATTGACAAAAGATTGAACTAATTTTTTTCTCTACCAAAAAAAATCCCCTTTCATGAGAATAACGATATCGCAAATCGCATTCAAATATACCAATTCCTTCAATTTTTATGAATTTTTAAACTATTTCGGAATTTATGGGACACCCTGTATATAAATGGATGTGTGTTTGTATGTATGTATCTACGTTCTCTATACAAATCTACGCAGTTTGACCAGTCCACACCAAATTTGGTACACTTATACTTCAGAACCCTGCGGGTGACGTAGGCTACATATTAACCCCCGTTCTATTTGTCCTAGGTGTGCAGAATGGGCTAAAAACAATTCGAAATAGCCATAGAAATAACATTGAGCACCAAACGATTGCGGTACGCAACTCAGTTTGTTTTCCAGGATTGATCTAAAATCAAATTTTCTAATAAAATTATTTACCCAGTATTGCTCGAAAAACAATTTTTTTCCAAAACAAATTAAATTATAATATTTATGTTTGAATCGACATTTTATTTCTTCCTATGATATAAATAATTTATGAATATTTGATTGATGACCAAACGAATATTTAAAATATTACGAAAAGTTCAAACGAAAAACTCATTGATCATAAAAGCGTAATTTTCTACTCGGTATCTGGCAACGCCAGAATTGATGCTTACTTTTTAATTTGATTTAGAATTCTGTGTTTGTGTATTTGAATTTACAGTGAAATGTTGCGGTCATATTTGAGTATTTCCAAGTATTTAAAATGTGTTCTTTTTGTAAATAAATCATTATTGTCTTTATCAATATTATTCAAAAGTCTTTTGTCGAATATTCAGAAAATACTCAGGAAGTCGAAATTAGACACATTTGATGACGAAATTAGACGTATTTTTTTCAGAATTTTGCATTTTTTCAAGGATCGGAATTTTGTTTCTGTTTGTATTTATGTTCCAGTATTTTACATATTACGGATATATTATTTGGAAGTTAAACTTTAATGAATTATTTATTTTCTTCAAAATATCACTAGACATGGGTAATTTCTTGGCGGCATATGTATATTTCCACCAACTTTCTTTACGTCTTTTGTTGAATGAGTAATGGTTTGTAGAATGCTGTTTCATAAAAATTAATAAACCATACAAAACATATTTGAGTTAGGTGTGTAATTTCTTATTTTAAAATGACCAGTTAAGCTTAAAAAAATCACTTTAAAATAAGATGAGTTACGTTAAATTAAAATGAGTAGTCATATGTTGTAGTTCAAATATATTGCAAAATTTTGACACAGATTTTCATAACAAGACGATTAAAATCAATGAAATTTACAATTGTTCTTCATGTTTCATGGGTGTTATTGAAAGCTGTAGTCCATAGTCAAGTAACTACATCTATCATTCTAAATAGGTACGTGGTTTCAATTTAGAAACCGAATCTCTGAATTTGAAAATGTACCATAAGGATTCGATTTAGAATTGAATGTCTGTTGGATAAATGGAATTTTAAATAGGACTTTGCTGATCTTGGAATAATATCACAGTTAGGAATTTTGAAAAATTGAAATATTTTGTCTTAAGTGACAGAAGGTTGGGGTTTCTTACCCTACAAATTGAAGCTGTTCTTACGCAACTTAGATAGATGTGAAGAAAATAAATGCAAGTCTATACGTAGAAAAATTCGCCATTTTAACTGAAAATGAACGTACGGTGATATTCGTAATCACTCTAAAACTCAAAATCGACTTCTGCATTAGTTACCTTAGAAAAAAACTTTTGTAGTTAGTCTAACAGCAGAAGTGCGATGAATATGAAATGGATTATATGGATGGATATATCATGTATACATATTTACATTCGACGTAAATTGTAGGAGCTAGGAAAAAGTTAAAACACTTAAAAAATTATTTTCCGTACACTTAAATAATGCTTGCATTATTTTAGTGAAATGATTATGAAAGAGATTTAGTGAATTAATTTTATGAAAGAGAAGTGATTAGTCTGATCACTTTTCAATCAACATTTAATTAATTAAACCCGAGCAACGCCGGGTTTTCTGCTAGTTTCACTATAATACAGAAAATTAATAAATAACGTCTCGATATTTTTTTACTAATTTCTAGATCCTAATAATTTTCCGGGATCAAAATTCTAAGTAAATATGTATTATGCCACCTGAATACAAATTACTTTCATATAAAAACAAAATGAAAACAAATCTGGAATTTGATTTTACTTACACATGGCTTCTGAAGAATAAGCTTGGCAATTTACTTATCCTTTGAAGTACGGGAAAGTAAATTAAATAAAGTTACTTTCATTTATAGTTTAGCATGAGGGTTAAAAATAATTACTTAACAATACGTAATTAAGAAAAGGTCGGAAAAGTTCTGGAATGAATGTTTTTAGATAAATAAATCTCTGATCTTTGTAACAGCAAATATAATTAACGCCAAAAAATAATTGCTTTAACAATAATTAAGAAATAAACTTCGTTTCCGTCTTTATTGAAAGAGGATATTAAGCACAACATACAGTAAGAACTGTACAAAAGAATGTAATTACTGTTTTTGTTTCAGAGATTTATCATCTTTTATTCTATACATGCTGCTGTATTTTGTTATGTAATATAGAGAATAAATAGAAAATCCAATTATTTTTTCGTTTGCATTCCAATAATGTCCACCTTTTTTCATGGTTACAATGTAAACGGAATTGCTTTCGGTATTTCATAACCAATTTTTTCTATATTTTCTCACTTTTTGTCAAGGTATGAGGGATAAATGACATAGCTTCGATCAAAAGTAATTAAATGTGTTCAAAAGCAAATGTTTATTATGTAATTTATTTGATTTTATATTAATTATTTCTTTTTTCCATTTACAGTTACGGTTGTGATCCGGAAAACGTCACTATGATTTTGAATCCGGATATGAACCCTAATGACAACAGACCAAAGTCTCTTTACATAAACTGGTGAGTGAATATAATTTAGTGAAAGTTGATATTTCTTCCCAATGCCCGACCAATTAAAGAATAGTCATCATGGCAATACAAGGACGGAATTGCGAACCACTTGGTATTACTTAGGTGTACTACGAAGGATGGGTTCGTTACACCTCACATACTCACCATACATTCAAGACACAACCCGCTTATAAAGAGCATAGACATGAAATATAAGTGGACTGAGCATTGCTATTGAGAGTAGCTTCAAAAAGTGATCAACATGTCGACTAGTAGTCACGGGGCTGATCTGAGAAAAATTGATTTGGTCGGACGATTTGCCATTTCATCGCCTCGTTTGGTAATATAACATCTTATGATATGATAGATGTGAATACGCATTCCTATATAAAGAGACGACAAAAATGGTGAAATCGCCAAACTCTACTCTGTCGCATGGACCAATCAGATGATGAATGTTCGGTTCCACCCGCAGACGAAAGTAGTTTGTCACGTTACTACTTGTTTTGGTCACATGATCCTGGTACACATAAAAAGGTTATCATTGCTCACTCTACTTTTATATTTCTTCTATTATAGAGAGGCTACATATCCACTCCAGACGGACAAACGCCCATGCCTTACCCCGGATTCTAACCAATAACCTTTTCGACCCAGAAGCCAGGATCCGTACTACCAGATCTATTGGTAGATTATAATTAGTGATAAAATGTCTGTTAATAAAAATTGAATGCTAATAATCTGAAGTTTTAAAAACTTTGATATCAGTACCTAAATATCTATAAATGAAGAAAAAGGGAAACAATTAAAATTTATTTTCAGTGGTATTTAAACTTTGGTGGACGATTTTTTGTTTTTAAAGTTCACAGACGTTTATTGTGATACTAAAAGCAATAAAAAATTAAATTACCAAACATTTAGAATGAGCGGGTCCGTTTGAAGTCAAGTTTAGCGTGGTAGACGAAGTTAAAAGGTGAAATTGCGTGAAAAGATGTATTGATTACATGGCTAAAAGCTGTGATATACAAAGAAAAGCGGGTGAAAATACGTGAAAAATGGGCAGTTAAGTCTGGAACGTTAAAGGACTTATCTGTGGTGGAATTGTATTTAGGAGGTTAATTTTAGGTATGTTTCATATATATGACTGGAATATTTAATGATATTAAGAACTAAAATGTATCTTAATTTTCAGGAATGCTGTAGTTTGGGTAGACCGTCCTTTGACGCTGTGGATCTTTCAAGTAAGCACTTAACGCGATTACAAATTCTAATAAGTTAAACTGATTTATCTGTTATAGTTCCTACAGTTTTTATTTTCAAAAGTTTATAAAATAATGATTTACAGGATGATAATTCTAACTAAAGTTGTTAAAAAGAACTAAATGTATAGAATTCTTATATGAATTGTTATACATTTTATTTTCTTGTTTAAGTATTTCGTAATACATATATATTGATTAAAACTGGAGCAAACATGTACTCTATCGGTGGTCTTTGTTGTTACTTATCTTAATTGGCGTAAATAAATTATATTCAAACTGCTAACCTGTGAGACCAGTTCAAGATGATGAATAAGCTAGCCTGAGGGACAGCCGTGACGGGAGATGATGTGCTTCAGCGAAGCCTGAGCTGAATTGCATTTAGATAGAGTATAGATGGAAGTGCTTGCTCCTCAATTCCCCCTTCATTGGCTTCAAGTGTCCACAGCGAAGCCTGGAGAGAAAAGTCTGGTCTTGTCTGTTGCCAGTTTTACCCAGGGAGGCACCGGATTGACTGCAGGCATACCAATCATGAGTCTGAGGAGTGCTCCAAATTCTGTCCATACTCACTTTAATACTAGAATTGATTTCTTTATGGGTAAATCTGCCGTAAGATGGCGAAACGTCTAGACTTCTCTCCTTATCTAAAAGATCGGCAGTTGCGTTTCCTTGCTCGGTTATCTTTAAAAAATACCTTTAAAAACTACGGATGGTTTATGTAACGAAATCGCACTGATCTACCCGAGACTTGTATACTTGGTTAAGATGAATGAACTACTAGTTTCACTATGGGGGATAGGGAGCTTAAATGGGGTTTTGCGCATATAAAGACGGCTTAACCCTCCAAATGGCTCAGACGAGATAACTCGTCCATCATGATCTGATCGATTGTGCTAATGACGAAATATCTTGTAATCAAGGTATTGCTTTTTTATGATGATGACATCAAGACCTGTAATGACGAGGTATCTCGTCCATCAAGATCTGGTCGGTATTTTCATAATGACGAGATACCTCGTCGTGACCAAGAGGGTTAACACCAGGAGGGTTAAACAAAACGTAAATTTAACATGTACTTCAGTATTTATTGTAGGTTTTAACCCTCTGAGCGTCATGACATTTCCGGGTTGTGCAGTGTTTATGTATTATGTATTCCGAGTTGTGCAGTGTTCACGTATTATGTAATCCGAGTTGTGCAGACATTTTGTATGTTGCAACGTTCATAGTGACTGAATAACCATATGTATTCGTTGAAAGAATCCGAGGCAACGAATTGATCAATGAGATCAAAATGGTGTTAGAGATCATACAGGATTGACTGGTCGGTCGGGTTTTATGGCGCATAGGTCATATATTTGGCCAAGCACAAGACAAACATCAAATATTGGACTACACACAAGGAAAGATTTTACTGGCCTAGAAGAGAGACACCCAGGAAGGAATAGATCCTGATAAGTAACAAACCTGCGCTGCCATAACTCGCAGGTTGCTAGCGCAGTGGGTGAACCCACTTTGCCACCGCGGTCCAGAAGAAATGTAGGGAATGAACGGATATATGTGTGTGAATCCCCTTAGAGGGTTAATAAATATTTTGTTATATTATCCATGGATTATGAAATCTCAATCCCTCTACCAACTGAATATCTTAGTGAATACACTCAGACGTACTGAAATTGTACAACCTGGGCAGTTCTGAATTAATTAACCAAAGGGGCTGCACTTTAAATCTGTCGTGGCCTCAAATTTCCTCACGCTGGCGTGGTGTGGAAGTTTGGAGAGTGGGGTGCCAGCTCAGGTGTGACCTCGTCATCTGATCGTGGTTCAAAATTACGTGGTGTTGTCCTCGTACCTTTCCCTTCGGGTTTGATCCCGGACCGTCGCCAATAGCCCGTTGCGATCCAGTGCAACGATAATTAAATAACTGCCTATCTACCGAATGGATTAAAAATTGTGCTTTTGAAAGCAATATTGCATTATTTTCAATTCGTCAGTCTGATCTTGTACACAAGTTGTTTATTACTAGAAATTATAAAGTAAAACATTGAATTGATCTACTATCATAACGGTAAATATGAAGAAGAAAAACTGACACTGCAGAACACAAACGCATAATGTTAAATTATACAGTTGACTTATCTAAATAAATTCATAGCCTGTAGTTAAAAAAATTAATGACTAACATTTATTGACATTTTATGACTAGCATTATTGGCAAGTTAAGGCTGATATCTTGGAGGAAATAATCCTCCCTTATCTTCTTAAAGACGATATTTTCCAAATCTTAATTAGTTGCTACGAAGAACCAATAAGGTATTGGATTATCGGGGAAAACAGTTAACTAGTTTCTTCTACACACTGTACCGAGTACGGAGCACAGCAATAAAATTACACCGTCGTCCTTATTTTCTCATAATTCATTTCCTAAATTTCATTACCTCATGACACTCTCCAATGAAATTACTGCTTCTTTTCAGAACTAAATAACCCAGATGTGCACCATGAGTTATTTTGCTATCATTATCTAACCACCGTTTCTGAACAAAATTTGGCAGGGAATAACTAAAGCTTGCCTTACAAGTGGATCGACGAGATATCTCGTCCTCCGGAGGTTTGCTAGTTCGAAACTCGGTCCAACCAAAGACCGTCGTGTGCGCGGGGCTGTGGTGCGTGTTAAATCTGTCGTGGTCTCACATGTCCACACGTTGGTGTGGAGTAAAGTTTGAAGAATAGGGTGCCATCTCAGATGTCGACTTCGTCATCTGAATGGGGTTCAAAATTACGAAGCGTTGTCCTTGGATCTTTCCAGGATTGATCTCGGACCGTCACCAATAGCCCGTTGTGTTGCTCCAGTGCGACGTTAATTCATTACATAGCTACCTCCAATTGGTTACGATGAGATATCGCGTCCATAAAGATCTGACCAATTTTGCTAATGACGTGATATCTCGTCATCGGGATATTGCCTTTTTTTTGTGTTATACAACATCAATATCAAAATCTGGTTGGGCTGCGGTAGCCAGGTCGGAAGAATAGCGGATTAGCAATCGGAGGGTTGCTAGTTCGAAACTCGATCCAACCAAAATCCGTCATATGTTGGGGTTGGTGCACATTGATCTGTCGTGGTCTCAAATTTCTTTGATGGTGTGATGTGGATGTTTGGAGAGTGGGATGCCAGCTCAGATGTTAACTCATATGACAGTGGCTCAAAATGAGAGATGTCCTCGAATATTCCCCTTCGCGATGGATCCCAGACCATCGCCAATAGCCCGTTGTGTTGTTTCAGTGCTATGTTAATTTAACTACCCCCCCAAGATCTGGTCAGCTTTTCTTAAGGACGAGATATCTGGTCCATCAAGATCAGGTCAGTTTTGCTAATAATGAGATACCTCGTCAAGACAATTACCAAGAGGACTATATAACATATGGTTATGCCGAAATTTATTTTTATTATCTACATATAAACAATATAATTTGTCATTGCAGGAGAAATTCTTTGGATTAAGGTTTTTATTTCATGAACGAAGTAGGTGGTAAGAGAAATTAGATTTACGCACGCACGGGAGCAATACACCGAATTTCATAAATGAATTTGTTTCACTATTTTTCTCCGAAATTATTTTACTCAACATTAGATCCCAGAAACAGTTAAATATGAAAAACAGTCTTAAGGTATAAAAAATGACGTTCACCCGGTATGAAATTTTTATAATAAACGAAATACAATTTTATACGAGTTTAACCCAAATTTCAAAAAGTTCAATTAGTTTCGTTTTCCTTATGCAATTACTTTAACAGAATTAAAGTGGAGATATATTTCTCATTCAAATTAATTAAAATTCCAGAGATCATTCCGTTTCACCTGAACTGATGTGTTCCGTTTTACATCGAAGTCTTCGTTTATAGGAGTGTTACACATTAATATTTGATTCACTTATCATTAATGCCTGTCTTCTGAAGATGAAACTTGAAGTACTTTGTAATTCTAACTATTTTGCTTTTGGATAATTTTAAATGAAATATGATTGCGTAATACAAATTCGAGCTCGAATCATAAATTAGGTTGTATCGTTGGTTTGGGGTTTTATGGCGCAAGTGCTATATTTGGTCATGCTGCGGCAGACACAAGATATACAATATCAATTAAGAGACATACAGACACAATGAAAGTTTTACTGATACAGAAGAAAGAAATACACCCAGGGAGGGAATGCACTTGACAGGAATTGAACATGCGCCGCCTACAACTCGAAGGTTGTTAAAGCAGTGGACATACCCACTGAGCCACGACAGCCCCATATAAATGAGATATGTCTCCATTTGAATGCAGTGAGTATGCATTGAAGAGTACAAATCATCCACATCTGTTATTTTAATCCCATCAAACAAGTTTCTCCGTGTGCACAAACAAGTGCCGTAATTCAAAATACAACAGTTAATAACAATCCAATAATAATAGCTATTGCGTGCATTGCATTTTAATAGATTTCAAACCTTGTCAGAAATACATTACCATTCTAAGAATGATTGTTACGTAGCTTCATTGCTTTCCATTAGAATTTTCGGTTCAGTAAATAAATTAATCGAGTAGATGCGTGACAGCAATGAGTATTGTTACAAGAGTCAATCGATAAATTTGCGAAGTGTAAGTATAGGTAAATGAATCAAATTCATCCATAACATTAGTAGCCATTTCAAATTTCTTTGGATCCTCGTCTTAATTTCACGATAAAATTTTCCCAAAATACTCTAACCGTGGAATTGTTATTAATCTTATATCTAGTCCGGTTGGTTTCGGGTAAACTGTAAATATATATTTGACCAATCTGCGCCAAACACGAGACAGACAGTCAAGTAATTGTGAAAACAAGTAATTGTGAAAAGAAAGGATGGAGAGAAGAGAAAGATCGCTTGGGTATCCTGAGGTCGCGAATCTCATGTTTACCAGAGACAGTAAACCCTATGGGAATGAATACTAGGGTACCTCTGGTTTGTGAAGCCCGTATACACCTTAATAAGCTGTGCTCCAGAGGGGACATAGTCGGGAGAAGCACCTTGGCGAGCTATAATAATAACAGATTTTCAAACTGTTGAGGCTCCCGGTGGAGCCACAGTAGTTTGCCAGCGCTCTGGTAATCTGTGTCCCGCGATTGACATTGAGGTAGCCCTCATAAATGCAACTGTTTGGACGAAATGTAAGTTAAGCTCAAGGAAGACTAAACCTTACAACAAAATCTAAATTGCAAGGAAATCCAAAAAATGACGCCAAGAAAACTAATAGCAGACTTCAAACTGCGAGGAAATTTGCAAGCGTAAAACGAAAACCTTAGAAAATCATGAAACCAAAACCAAATAGCAATTAAATGGAAGACCACAAAGTAATGTAGTGTGTAACTAAATGTTAAACTTTGCATTAAGTTTAAACAGCAAACAGAGGTTAATATGTAAGTTATTAAAAGTGAACCTAACAAAAATGTAAAAACAGGAAATAAAATAGACCATTAAACAATATTATAGTCCGAATCACGCGAGTAATCTGTCGAGTCACTTGGTTTGGAACGAGTCTATTCTTTTAACAAGGTAATAGGTTGATACATAAACAAAGCAACTGGCGTCTTCCTTCCGTAATCGATATCAGAGATAATGTATCGGCGGAGAAAAACCATCCACGACCCATGCTTTTCCGTATGGAAATCCTCCTAACAACCTTTCACACTTATTCAAACATCGACTGATCCAAGGTCGACTGCTTTTCGTCGGGGCCGAACTATACAGTGTAGTTAAATGTTAAGCTTTCTTTGTAAAATCTAACCACCAAACAAAACAGTAGGTGAATTCTAATCCAAATCATAACAAAACAAACCATAGGAAGAATATTATTTACTGATTGGTCAGGCGCTTTTCTATATAAGAACTGCAAATGTCCAGCATCGCATAAGAAGTCCTGACTCAATTTCCATCAAAGTATTTTTTATTTATAATACAGCATGTGCTATAGAGAAAAACATCCTTACTCTCAATATACAATAGAAAGCACAGAAAAACACAACGCAATACAAAAAACATTTAACATTGAACCATCAGAATTAAATTGTACTGATAAAAACAATTAAAAAATAACTATGAGGGCAAAAATCTATGGTTTCCCATCCATCAAAATTTATTCATGTTCATAAGTTTTGTGATTCATAATCAATAATTAACACTAAAAATTAACAAAAAGGAAACATCTCACGTATTTAGAGGATTCTAAAATGGTGACAGAATAAAAACTATCATCAAATCGTGATAGGAAGATTATTTCGCAAGGCATGAATAAAAGCGAGGAAACTAATTTAACATTATATATCAAATTTTCTACACTCATAATCAAGAAGCGTCGAGAAGGAAGACTTAAAACGTGGTATTCCAGGATAAATTTTGATCGATTCAAAGTTGTATGCCAAAATTGGGTAGTGTTATTTAATTCGAAGACTTCAGCAAACTTTTAAAATTTGCTGAAATCTAAAATTAAGAACCCGATAGATTAGTACCTTAGAATTCGCTCTACTATGAGCGATGCACGAATAAAAAGAGGTTGTTCGACTGTCTTTTCCGCAGCTGTGCAATATTTACTACCACCAAAAATTTTGAAATCTGTAATCTATATGACAATTTTAAATGCTTGCGATCTACTTATTACACCTTTTGAGGGGTCCACACCCATATATCCGTTTTGCAACTTGCAGTCTTCCCTGCACAATTAACCATTTTTGACCTCCGACCAAAAGAATCTTTCCTACGATTCTCTCAGCCAATAGATATTGTTATTTCGTCATTATACGTGTTGTGAGTTAAAAGGAAATCCTATACTACTCGGTCCTTTCGCCATAAAACCCCAATTCCAATCCAATCCTTCACTACTCGGAAATCTCAAAGGGTTAATGCATTAATCACAAAGCATCAAAAAGTCTTTAAAGATGCTCAACGAATTTTTTAAAAATATTGGCTGAACTCCATCGTTATTTCCGAATTGCAAATCGAGGAACGAAACTTAGTCAATCCGTTACATTAAATTAATTAGTATTCATGTATTCTGCTTCGCTGCTCATATGAGACGGAATCTGTATTTTTAAATGCAAGTTTGAATTACGTCGCAACGTATGATATAAATTTCTCTCAGTGACACAAATTGAAATAAAATTAAAGGGCGGAAACTGTTGCAAAGATAAATTACTCGACGGAAATCGTATTTTACGAACCGAATTTAAGATGTTTTTGCGACACTGCGTCGTTATTGTAAGACATTAATAATCAATGATTTTTGTTTTTAAGAAACAATCGTACTGTACACTAAAACAAATGAGGAATCATAGCAAATATTCGATTTAATTCGCAGTTATGTTTAATTTATATCAAACATGCTTAAATTTGCATGTAATTAATATTATGAAAAAAAGATATCTTTAATAATTAAAGTTATAGAAGTCTTTGCATGTAAATAATGTTTTTCAGTTCTATTCAGACATCACTCAATGTATATGAATATTAAGATGTATTCAATTTACTAGAATTAAAAGATTGTACAATTTTTAGGTAGGGAACACAAATTAAACCGCACTACATGTGTGTTTATGGAGGTGCTAAGATTCAAAAATGAAAGACAGCAAGTGTATGAACTACATTTAACTAGCTCTTAATTCTCAGTTTGACTGTAGATGTACACTTACAATAGGTTCTCAAAGTTATGACCATGGTAACAGTATGCTCACTGGACAAGCTGTTAGCCGTATCACTGTGTCATTTACACTATACAACATGTGCAACGTGTACGCTGTACCATGCCCATAGACATGTAACATGTACCCTGTCAACATGTGTACATGTTACCGTACGTGTACGTTTCCGCAAGCTACTCATATGCTAGGTGCATGTCAGCCATCTCAGTATTTGTGAAATGATACATGTTATCCGAAGATGATACAAACTGGCCAACCACTGCGCAGCCGGTCAGCGACTCGTGTGGAATACAGGTGGCGCTTATGAGCATACACCCCTACATGAAAACTGTTTAACCCTTCTGGTGGTTTACCTATCTTCAGGATGAGAGCTGTCTTGTTTTAGCCAGCCTCTGTTGCAAAAACCTGTTCCAAACTGTCACCAGATCTGGGCTAGGGACAATTTATTTTTCTTCTTGGATCTTCATTCCCCTTGGAGTAATAGAACAGTTTTATCTCGACGAGATATCTCGTCGTTACCAAAATTGACCAGATCTCGGACGATGTCTTCCGTGTCAGTACAAAAATGGCTAAGTCTGACTTTTGATGAGTTCAAAGGAGAGTGTATCATTAATTTAAAAAATAATATATGAATAAAGTCGAAGCTAAATGAAACTACGATTCTAAATTAAAATTATTTGTATCATGATATGTTTCTTTTTCCTCTTGAATGTTTGTAAGAAAGAGTGAATTATTAAACGTAAGGTTCTGAGAAGTAGCCATTTTGATTTAACGACTTTTGCCCAGACACGGAAGATATATTTCGTCGAAACACTTGGAAGGTTAATTTATTATTCTCTATTACCTCTTAAAGATTGCACAGAATGTTTTGATATACCCTATATGTGTTTTATTCGAATTCAGCCAATTAATTTATGTTAAACCCTTCAAATTGTGTTGCAAAAAAATTTTGAAAGATGTTTTTAAAGAGCACTTTTCCTTCTTCTTAAGCAGCAATGTTTATTCAGTTGTCTTAATTTTACATGGGAAAGTAAATTATTTTGTAAGAGTACTTTAATTTTTTTATGTGGATATTTTTAAGAAACATTGAACTCACCATAGAGGAGAATTCAATGCTCTGAAAATTCTAAAGGCACTGTTTTTGCCCTTCTTCTTTACCTTAGAATTTAAAATAGAGAAAAAATAAAAGTTCGTCGTATGCTTCAAAACAGATCCTTGCTTCACTCCACTTCATTCGTATTCGCAACTCTTACGAAAAGAAGCTTAAACTCAATGAGGCACTCGAATGCATGTTTACTCGAATTTAAATATATAGTTCTTTTATTTTTACAAATTCCTTGCCCCTAGTTTTAAAACTCTTCGAATGTTTTCTCATTTGCATTACACCGAGGAAATAAATGACTGAATATTTCAACATACGAGGAATACTTGTTTTTATCTTATGCAAAATATGTTAATTTTAAAAGAAAAATCACTCGTAAAGAATACTTGCGTTAGTCAGTCGATTCGAGAATCCTTAATTTGCTATTCATTATCCATGTTTCTAGAACATCAATGTATACTTTTAACTATGCATAATCATGGGAATCGTAAGAAATCTCTTAGTGTAATAATTTCTTGCTCATGTTTGCCTTTCTAATTCGATTACTTTAATGAAATTACTTAAGCCCTCCGATTCTAGTTAGCAATACTGATTTTAAATAATTAGATGGAAAATGTTACAGATATTTTCACATACTTTGTTTACATTTTCACAATTAATAATGAGTTTTTCTAAATTCGTAAAAAGTTAACTATCAATTTTTAACTATACCTTACTTCAGAAAAATTAATTTCCCATTTGCAAATCTAGATTAGATTTGAAGTAATCGTAAAATAAGAAAAGCGATAGTTTAAAGGTTTAGCGAGAAAGACAAGAAAACCGGCTTAATTTTTAAATTTATTCCTTTTCTAAAATTTCCATCCATTACAGATTAACATGTACCATCTGTAACAAAATATTAATTAAAAATATTTTTGTTATTTAAAGAAAGTTATGAATACCACTTAGTTCTAAAATCATAAAATATTCTGTCCTAAAATTAAAAGTAATTTTAAGACAGATTATTTTATGATTTTAGACCGAAGTGTATTCATTATTTTCTTTAATTAACAAAAGTATTTTGTAATTAATACTGGGACGTTGTACCCAGTTGGAAGAGCGAGGGATTAGCAACCGGAGGGTTGCGAGTTCAAAACTAAGTCCAGTCAAAGACCGTCGTGTACACTGGGGCTAGTGCAAGTTAAATCTGTCGTGGCCTCAGATTTCCTCATGTTGGCATGGTGTGGAAGTTTGGAGTGTGGGTGCCAGTTCAGATGTTGGCTACGTCATCTGACCGTAGTTCAAAATTATGAGACGTTGTCCTTGGATCTTTCGGGATTGATCCCAGACCGTCACCAATAGCCTGTTGTGTTGCTCCAGTGCGACGGTAATTAACTACCTACCTGTTTTAATACCTTGTTACAGACGGCAACAAGGTATTAAAACAGGTAGGTAGGTGCTTTTTAAAAATGTACTCATAGTCTCATTTTGGAGATTTGGCAGATTCAAAAATTTTAAGGTTCTTAGTTTATTGGGTTTTTTTAACATTTTAAGAAATTTTCAAAATTTTATAGGATAGTGAAACAATGTTGATGTTGAATGTGATTTAAAATATTGAATGTAAAAAACTATTTAAAATAAATTTGTAGCAAATTAAAATTTAAAATATGTCTAAAATATGTTTTTAACTTTAACCCGGAATTTTATAAACACAATAATTGTTTTTATATAAGTATAGTTTGTAAAATGTCGGTCATGGATCGCATGAAAAGTAAGTTATTCTGTGTGCAAAGCAAACATTGCTGCAACTCTTTCGAAACTGAAAACATTTTAAATTTCTTAATTCTGATATCTTCAAATGCAAAATGTTACTTGGAATGCAGCTAATGCCTTTTGGGGAAAATTAAAAATTTGCTAACTTGGATTTCTGTTTCAGATGGTGCTATCGATCGTGAGTCTTTCGCAAGCCTTACTACTAGTTTATTTAGGATACAAGGTAAGGATAATTTAGGTTTTATATAGACAACATTTTAATTTACACTGACGTGCCAAAAGTAAAAAGTATACAAATTTACGTGGCGCTTCCATCGCTTTCAAAGGGTATAAAGAGTCAGATGGTTATCTACTATCTGTTGGGCCCCATGGGGCTATGGATCCAACTTGTTAACGAGACATTGTACAAGATGGCGGTGGTTCCATAATGGTTTGGGGAGTGTTTACCTGGCATGAATTGGGTCTTCTGGTCAAATTGAACCGGTCATTGACAGGAAATCGACATGTTCAGCAGCTGGGTGACTATATGCAAACCGTTATGGACTTCACTTATCCCAATAACGATGGGATGTTCCAGGATGATAATGCTCCGTGTCATCGGGCCCATTTTGTTCGCTATTGGTTTGAGGAGCAATTTGGAAAATTCCAGCACATGATTTGGCCTCCTAAATTGACAGACTCATGTCTGTCAATTTAGGAGGCCAAATCCCCGTGGAGCATATCTGGGATATGATCGTAAGAGCCATCTGTGCACAAAAGATTCAGCACCTTCCACAACCAGCATGGCTGACCACCTCTCCTGACGACTTCCGCTGTCGAGTTGAGTTGCCACGTCGAGTTGCTGCACTTCGCCGAACTAAAGGAGGCCCACACAATATCAGAGGTATCCCATGACTTTTAGCACTTTAGTGTATATTTTAATCAATCATACTAACAACATGTTTTCCAAACATTTATTTCTTTTATTCAGTGTTTTCCAAACTGTGAGGCACGAACACCCAAGAGAGTTGTGATATTTTTGCAAGGGGGTCGCTTGCCTATTACCATAAATATTATTCTTGAGTACAACTTCCCCGAATGTAATATATTCAAGTGCAATAATTCTTCCTTGCATGTTAACTGAAACCAAATTTGGATTAGTGGTTGAACAGCGCATGTTTAATTTAATTAGATAAATTTTATCGTGTATTACGAAATATGGAAATATATATGGTTAATCTTATAACTTTATATTTAATAAGTTAGTTGACTTTTTACATGATATCTGTCTAGTTCCATGTTTACCATCTACTTCGTAACACCGAATACACTTTTTTGCATATAAAAAATTTTCAAATGAGTGTCAAGAAAAGTGACAACATGTCCGAGAAGTAGAGTGCTCTATCAGAGTAATACTACGGATAAGAATAAATGTTCTCATATAGAGTACTTCTTAATACCTAACACGAAAATTGCATTAGTGTGTTTTGTTTGATGTTTGGAGAGCTCCAGTCAAAGTGCAGATCTACTGAACAGATTGACTAGTACAAAACTAGTTTCCTCTTCATCCCAGAGATTTATTATTGCATTACATATGCTGCATTGAAGATGTGTTTCACTTTGTTTCATGTTTAAGAACAAACATTTAAAAGTATTAATATTATGTTATAATAAGTATATTTAATCTATAAGAATGTTTTTAAAATGTATGCAAATTGTTTTTGTGTTTTATTAAACATATCATATAACCTAAGAAAATTATTTACGTTATTTAATTTATTTATGGTAAGCTGTTATGAAAACTAGGGGATTAAATATTTTTAGGTATAAAAGGAATGGGAGGTGCATAGAATTGGAAACCAACAAAATGTACTTAAATCAGCCGGCGATATTTTCTGTAAACTTGTTTCTGATTTGAGAATGATAGGTTGATTATAATTTATTTTGTACGACGAATTTGATTTCGGTTTAAAATTAAAAGGAATTAATGAATTCTCGCCACTGGTTCCTGATGGACTTTTATACCTATTCAAAAAATTCGATCTATTAAAAACCGATAACATAGCTATTTATTAGTTGTATTTATATTTCCTTACTTAAATGTGAAAAGTCACCTCTATTAATATATTAACATTTTATTTTCACATTTGCATTCATATTTCGTAAAAAACAAATCCTCACATTGCAAATTCAATTTTTTCGAATCGACTTTGTCATTTAAAAAAATTATTTACTACATTTTCCATTTTATCTCAATACTGCTCTAACAACCTGCGAGTTGTAGGCGGTGCAGGTACGATTCCTCTCTAGGTATATTTCTCTCTTCTGTGTCAGTAAAGCTTTCCTTTTATGTGTATGTTCAGTTACTTGACGTTTTGGCGCAGGGTGGCCAAATATGACCCTTGCGCCATAAACCCGATCCAACCAACCCATTTACTTCAAATATAGAACACTATAAAAGGGAAGGTTGGTTGAGTTTTATGGCGCAAGGGCCACATATTTGGCCACCCTGCGCCAAACATTATGCAGATAACTTCGAGTAATATACATATACACAAGGAAAATGTTACTGACACATAAGAGAGAAATACACGCAGGGTAAATTACAGTAATAGAACCTGAGCCGCCTATAACTCGCAGGATATATAAAAGTGTAGAGAATCCCTAGATGAAAAAAAGTGAACGTTTGGATTAATATTAATTATGTTGATAACACAAGTAGACGAATATATAAGTTGTAAATCAAATTAGTACAATGAGATGAAACCTATCAACACACATTTGAAGAGTTATGGGGCAACGGGGTTGCCCAGTCTGTAGAATCACAGATTACCTACCGGAGGGTTGCGAGTTCGAAACTCGATCCAACCAAGGAACGTCGTGTACGTGGGGACTGGTATCTCGTGGCTTCAAATGTCACGCTGGCATGGTGTGGAAGTTGGGAGAGTGGGGTGCCAGCTCAGGTATTGATATCGTCATCCGACCGTGGTTTGCAGTTACAAAGTGTTGTCCTCGGACGATTGCCTTCGAGGCCAATTGCCCGTTGTCTTGTTCCGATGCGACGTAAATTCAACTACTTACCTACCTTGAAAAGTTACGACTATGTGCTTGCCAAGTGATATAAAACTCGTAATCTGATACATTATATCAATATTTGATGCTTATGCACGATCCTAACAGTATTTGTATATTAGTGTTATTCAAAGCAAACACATTTCAAAGATTTGCGATGATTTGTTACTGCTCCCTAAGGGATAGCAATGATCGAAAAGGTGAAAGGTAGTATGGAGTTTTCAATAAACTCATTGGAAGCACTCATAAAAAGCATTCATTTAGAAACGTAAATACTATCCATAAATAGTCATAATTTGCTTTAAAATTCAGTAATGCATTCAATAATTTATTGAACTCCGTCATGCCTCACTGGATGTCTGCTGCACCAATTTTTATGCAAACACAGTCGCATGTTTTCCTCCGGCATATACGAGATATAAAATACTCACGAAACAATGAAGTATTTAACCAATGTCACGCCATTTGATCATGAATTTTTAGTCGCTTATTGAAAAACAATATGTTTGGAACAATACTCATTTTGCCCGTAAATTTAAACGGCTTATTGATTGGTCATTAGGTAATCCAGTAGTTGTAAAGTTTACTTAAACATCTGTACTCAGACTGCTGTAAATGTTCAGATTTCTACGAACCATTCGTAAAATTATGTCTCACTTCGTCATACGATGGGAATGGGAAGGACACAGGGAGACATTTCAGTATGGGTCAACATTATTTTAACGATTTAACATCCCTGGTGGTTGTCTCGAAGAGGTGTATCGTCATTACCATAGCTGACCAGATCTTGATGGACGAGATATCTCGTCATTAGTAGAAAATTAACCAGATCTTAATCTTTTCACAAAAAAATCGACAGTATAACGATAACGAGATACCACGTCAATAGCAAAATAGGACATACATAAATGGACAGGATATCTCGTCATTTGCAAAATTTGCCTGCTACTGATGGACGAGATATCTCATCGAAACCCCACTTGGAGGGTTAAACAAATAACGCATGATGGACAATATACACAGATTATTTATAGTGTAACGTTTCAGGTCTCTAATTAGGCGTAAGACTGTTTACAGCACAATAAAATATTTATTTAGAATAGAGAAATTTAAAAATTATTTACATATACGATTAATTAAAAAGTATGAGGGTACAGCTAATAACATCGAATCTGCCAAGGAGCAAGGAGGCTCGCCAAAATCTGAGAGTCTGAAGAATGCGACTGCTCCTTTCGTGGTTTCAATCCACTCTGCTCTGATCTTTTGAGGGAGGAGTTCGTCTCAGTCTTGGAATGTTAATCCCGGTGTTTCCACGCCATCTGCAACGGAAGGTAATGAGAACCTCCACAGCTTCCCGACCCGAGGAGAGATGTATTGTCTTTCTGGCCCGGGTTTCCACAGAACTGTAAACAAGTGTTTTCTTGTGGGTGGCCCGTCTGCATTCCTCTCATGGAGGGCCCAAAATAATTTAGGTGTTGATAACTTGTTTTTAAGTCGAGGAAGATCTGAATTGTGGCATTGTGAATGTGGATGACTGAATTGAGGCAGAACCAGATATGGGAATGCCAGACCGACCGGTACAGCATGAAGTCAGCTGAAGGCCAGAAGTCCTTGATTCTGCGTTTAACCCCAAGGATGGTCTTGCACGTGGGGTTAGTGCACACTAAATGTCACGTGGCCTCAAATGTCCTCACGTTGGTGCGGTGTGATAGCTTGGAAAATGGGGTGCCACCTCAGGTGTTGACCTTGTCATCTGACCGTGGTCAAAATGACGAGGTGTTGTCTTAGGATCAATTTTTCACTTCGGGATCGATCCTGGACCGTCGCCAATAGCCCGTTTTTTTTTGCTCCAGTGCGACGTTAATTAACTACCTACCTTGGCGTTTAATCCGATTGGCGTTGACCAATTAATTACTGTACGTAGTTGAATTTTCGTCTCACTGGAGCAGCACAACGGGCTATTGGCGACGGTCCGGGATGAATCTTGAAGTGGAGGATCGATCCTATAACACCTCGTCATTTTGAATTAGATCGTGAGGTCAACACCTGAGCTGGCACTCCACTCTCCAAACTTCCACATTACTTCAACATAAGGACGTTTGAGGTCATAGCAGGTTTAACCTGCACCAGCCCTCACATACACGACGATCTTTGGTTGGATCGAGTTTCGACCTCAAAGTCCTCCGGTTGCTAAAACACGACTCTACCAACTGGGATACCGGGGCCCCACTTAACTATCATTTATCGATTCAGAATTTATTCTTTGGAATTTTCATTGAGTTCCATCGTATCCTTGTTATTTTTCCACCACGATACTTCAACTATACATATATTTTAAAAGTATAAAAGATGTCCAAGTTTTGAAAACATCTTATCTTGTATCCGAATTATTTTAATATTATATATACTTTCCCTAGGCATTGTATGTAATACTAAGGCATTATACAGAATGACAAAAGCTATTTAGGCAAAGTATTAAAAGAGAGTCATGAAAAGGCTTTTATTGAAAAGACGTGTATGAAAAAGAAAGAAATACAAAATAAAGCATCGTAGAATCGTCGTTGTATGTCAACATGCCATGATTCCTTCTCGGACACTACACCTTGCTCTTCCATTTTCATACAGCACGGTATGAGCTAGAGTCTGCTGAATAAATTAAATTCGAAGTAGTGTATATCGTCACTTCCGAACAAAGACTGAAATGCTAATGGGGAATTCTCCGTCTGAGGCGAGCGTCGAAAGTCACGTGACTTGCCACGTGACATTGGAAATGTCATTAGCAGGAGTATTTTATACATTGCCGGTTTGTCTTTTGGCGTTGCATAGAATGCCTAGGAAATGTATGAAATATTAATCCTTTCATACTTTGCCCCTAAACGCCAGGCATTCTATATATTGCCTAGGCATTCTATGCAATACCTGCTTTGCATACTTTGCCGGTAACAGATATACTAAGAACGAGTATTGTAAGCACATAAAACACACAAAGTTTCTTACTAGACAAAAGAGGGCGTTACAGAAGGGGTCAGCCAAAATTTCGGTAAAGCTAAATATAGAGGTTTTAGCGAATCTTTTAAAATGACGCATTTTTTATTTTATTCCAGAAAGTAACTCAATTTGGCATGTTTCCGAATACATATCGATTAACGTATTAATCATAAATTTAATAATTTTTGAATTTTCTTCTTTACGTAACATGGCTGAATGAGGTTTTTCTGTCAAGCTAAATGTAGGTGGCGGTAGTGTTTTTGCGGAGGATCGTGCTTCCTGTATGTATTTCGGACGTGACGTCACGGCTTGTTTCATAATGTGATTTGAACACATTGCCAAAGTAAATTACAAACAATGAATTCTTAATTGATATTATAGTTGATTGGTCAACATTGATTAGATTCAACGCCAAACGTCACCAAAACAGTGATAAACTATATTTTGAGGTTGCCCCGATATGTATCAGACGGGAACATTTGGTAACAGGCTGGTTCGTTTGGTTTCTATGACCCAAGGGCTATATTTGGTCAAGTTGTGTCAAAAAACGTCAAGGGGACATACACACACAAGGAAAGCTTTATTGATACAGAAATGGACATAGGGAGAAATCGAATGTGACAGTAATCGAACCTGAGACGCCTACAATTCCAGGTTACTAGAGCAGTCAGCAGACCCATAGAGCCATGGTAACCCCATTTTTGTGTAACAGGAATAATTTAATGTCAGATAAATTTAACTCCAAATGTCGCCAGAATGGCTTTAAATCAAATTAATTATTAATAAAGCTGGAAGTATTTTTCATCTCCCGATGGTTTGTCGATGTCCATAAATCCTCACACATGCCAACACAATTTAAAACTATCATTCTTTGAAACGCAGTGCATCTCCACTATTAAGCTATTGTTCTTAAATTATCCTCAGTAGAACCCTTTAACATCTTCATATATCGCATGAATTCCTCGTAATATTAATGACTCCAGGCTTAAGTGAATCCTCTCTTGGTCAACAGTCCTCAGAAAGTCAAATGCTGACATCACTTCTGGAAGAAGTGGAGTTAGTTACGCATTCTATGAATGGATGAATTATTAAATTGGCCAGCACATATAATGCAGGAATGCATATAATGGAGTATTATTTAAATTTATTATTATAGCTGATGGAATCCGGCTGTGTCGCTCCACTTCAGATGACTGTAATGTATGCAAAAAGCTTTAACCCCTACTTTCCCCGCGCATTTAATCTGTCAACTGACAGCTTTCTAGAGAAAACCTGTTACATTATGATTGTAATTTAAAGTGAATTTGTCATAACTGGACGTCAGACAAAATTAAGAATAGGGTGTCTTATTCCGCGTTCTTGATTCTTATTTGAGTTCAATGTATGTAAATGTGTTTTTATGTTTTTCATGGTTCTTTCATATTTTTTTTAAATGTTTGCAGAATATATTTTGTTTTCTTTTTTTATAGGGAAACATTTGGCACCATCTCTTCTCGTTCAACTTTATCCTAGAGTTAGTGAATAATGTACCTTTTATAACCACTGTGAGTATGAAAATTGTTTAGATCTTGTTGAATTAAACCTCCTGGTGGTTGTTTCGACGAGATATCTCGTCAAAAGAGGAAAACTGACCTGATCTTGATCTCGTCATCATAAAAAAAATTGCAATATCTTGGTGACGAGATATCTCGTCATTAGCAAAAATGGTCAGATCTTGATGGACGAAATATCTCGTCGAAACCACTTGGAGGTTTGACAATATTTTGGAGTGCTATGAAAATGTTTATATTCGCAGTTTTTGAACCCCAATAATACAACTTTCCGATTTTGAGCTTTGAAGTATAGTTTGTTCGATTAAAATGTGATGAACTTGGCCTCTACTACAAGAATTATCTGACAATGCAGTGGTATATAGTATAAAAGTGTAATCAATCTCCAACATAAAGTGCTTTTTTGTTGACAGAGTTGCACTTCATGCTAAATTGGTGACTGATGGACGTGATTGTGAACGCGGGTTCACTTTAAAAAACAAGCCGGATGGCTTTTTTGACAAATGCCAGATAGCTCTCACAACATTCGCATGCACTTATGTAGACGGTACGCGGTGAACAACTTTACCAATACTTGATACCCATTAATATAGTTTTCCGATTTTGAACTGTAATTAAGAAATATGGTTTCTTTGAATAAATTATACTGAAATTAGCTAGTAGTGCAAGAATTATCCAACAATGCAGCGTTGTATCTATAACAGTGTATCCAATCTTCAACATGCATTACATTTTGTTTTACAACGTTGCATTGCTTTTCACATGTTACGTTAAATTGGCGACTGACGGACGTGAATGTGAACACGGGCTCACTTTCAAAAAGAAGTTTGATGGCGCTTTTGACAAATACGAGATAGCGCTCGTATCAACCGGCAAGCACTTCTGTGGATGATCCACGGTAAAAAGTATTGCCAATGTGATGCCAATCATTTCCAACAACTGTCTGCAGCCCTATGATACCAGATACTGTTTGATCTATTCCTATTACGGCTTCATTCTTTGCTACCTATCAGTTTAACATCATACGTCGCCTCACACTCGCTTGCTAAAGGCAAACAGTACAGTCCACGGTCTCAATTATACATTGCACGACCACGCATACGGAAGTACACCCGTTAACTTAACCCTCCAAGCGGTTTCGACGAGATATCTCATCTATCAAAATCTGATAAATCTCGCGAATGACCAGATGTCTCGTCCATCAAGATCTGACCAATTCTAATGGCAAGAAATCTTGTCATCAAGATATTGCCGACCTTTTGATGATGACGAAATGAAGATCTGTTTAGTATTCTTCTAATGACGAGATACCTCGTCCATCAAGATCTTGTCAGTTTTGCTAATGATGAGATACGTCGTCGAAACAACCACCAGGAGGGTTAATAATCGCCCACAATTGTGAATCTAGTAAGCTGATATAGCATTTATTGAATTCATTCACTGCTAAATTCTGGAACGGGAGTATTGTGGTGAACAAAGCCACCACTGCAAAAATAAACTTAACAATACAGTAGTATATATAGCTGTGTAACTAATCTTCACCATGAAGTACTATTTTGGTAGACGAAGTTGCACCAAAATAGTACTTCATGGATTGCACGTCTTTCTTGCTAAATAAAATCCTGATATCATCTTCATCCAATTCAAATCATATTTAATTAACAAGCCTATTTAAAATGGAATGTTATAATTAATATATGCCGATAATCAAATTCTGTTTCAACAAATTGTGGGTTAGAGCATAAACGCATTAACTGTCAAAATGAACTTTTTACTATGTAGCTGTTTCAAAATTATCTATTAATTTTTAGGTCAAAAAATTAAATTTATAAACATTCTAATAGTCTTATATGTCTTCCGTGTTAGGGCAAAAGGAGTTAAGTCTGACTTTTGAATGGTACAAAGGAGTCAAGTGCATCATTAATAAAAGATAATAAAATATGCTTAAAATTACAACTAAATGCATCTACGAATCTAAATTACAATTATTTGTATCATGGCATGTTCCTTTTTCCCTGAATATTTGTGAGAAAGCGTGAAATAAAGATTCTGAGAAGTAGTCATTTTGAATTAACCCTTTTTGTCCTGACATGGAAGATATATTTTAAGCAGATTACAATACACAATATATTTCTCATCAATAGGAAAATAAACATTTAGTGTCTCCAAAAAAATTGCTGTTAATGAATTTCTGCACCAACCCCCGAAATATTAAGTATTGAACAATGACAAATAACAGGAAAACATTAATACGTAATTACGTATAGAAATACGACTGGATCTTATTTAACGGTTTTTCTCACTTTTGTACAACGTACAGCTATTATTTTCAGCCTCTACCTAATATTTAATGTGTTGACATAAGGGGATGATTAAAATATTCCTTTCCCGAAGAAAACGAAAACTAAATATGAAATATTGCTTTACGGAGAACTAAACAGATAATGCAATATCGAAGAAAGAAGGGTTTTATGCTTTCTTGCTTCAACGTGACATCACGTTCAAAACGGAAGTTCTATGAATCCAATTCTGCTCAACCACATACTTTCTTTATGCTACATTTTTCCTTTCCACTTCGTCAATTTTTTACTTCTCTGGTTTATCCTTTCTGGTGGTTTATTAGTAATATATTTCATTTATTTAATTCATTTTATAACCCATTTTGTACAAATGGAGGATATGACAAAATGAGGATTATCCCTATTAAAGGTATTTCTACAGTTTGATTTCAAGGAAATGGTAATGGTAATTAATTAAAATCGCACTGGAGCAACGCAAGCTATTGGCGATGGTCCAGTATCCTTAAGGGAAAGATATGAGGAGAATACCACATAATCTTGAACTACGGTCAGGTGACGAGATCAACACCTGAGCTGGCACCCACTCTCCAAACTTCCATACCATGCCAACGTGAGGACGTTTGAATCCACGACAGATTAACGTGCACTAGCCCCCGTGTACACGATGGTCTTTGTCTGGGCCGAGTTTCAAACTCGTAACCCTCCGATTGCTAATCCGTTACTCTTCCAACCGGGCTTCAGCGGCCCCTTGATAACAAAGAAGCGAGACGTTCTGAATATAATTTATCATTCCAAATTCATTGAAAAATTTTATGTAAAAAAAAAGCTTTTGTGAGTATGTATTGGATAATTTTTCAAGGGAATTAAGAAAAAGTTAACGACTTAAATAAGTAGCAATACAAGTACCTCTCATCGATTTATAACTCTTCCTCGTAAATTACTTTAACTGCTCAAATGACTCTTTTATCTCTCACAGCACAATGATCACAGCACTCTTTTATCTCTCACAGCACAATTCGGCAGTAAATGGTGTTTAAAATGGAACTCTAAATACGTGTGGCGAAAACTTAACAGACATCTGTTAAATTATCCATATCCTCAAACCAGAACGTGTTTTCTAAATATTTCTACATTTCTGCAGCAATATTTGTTTCGGTTTAACGGGATTTTATGTTTATGTTTTTATGAATGGAGATGTTTTTAAAATTTGAAATTCAAGTACCTCCTCGATTACGACTTCGTCTCATAAATTATCTCAATTGCATAAATTCCTCTTACAAGCTCTCGCTCAACACAATGATATATTCGTGGGTAATTTGTGTTTAAAATGGAACTCCAATACGCGTGGAAATAAAATTAAATAGACATTTGTCAAATTATTTATAATGTCAAACAGAAAATATTTCCTGCACATTTCCATATATCTGTGATATATGGAATACCATATATCTATTTCCATATATCAGAGGTGTGACCTCATCATCTGACCGTGTTCAAAATTATGTGGTGTTGCTCTTGGATCTTTCCCTTAGGGATTCATCCCTGACCGTCGCCAAAAGTCCGTTGTATTCCTCCTGTGCGACGTTAATTAAAATACCTCCCTCCATATATCAGGGCCGTGGTAGCCCGATTTGAAGAGTAACGGACTAGCAACCGGAGGGTTGCGAGTTCGAATCCAGCCAAAGACCGTCGTGTACAAAGGGGGCTGGTGCACTTAAATCCGTCGTGGCCTCAAATGTCCTCACGTGGGCGTGGTGTGGAAATTTGGAGAGTGGGGTGCCAGCTCAGGTGTTGCCTCGTCATCTGACCGTGGTTCAAAATTACGTGGTGTTGCCCTCGAATCTTTCCCTTTGGGATCGATCCCGGCCGACACCAATAGCCCGGTATGTTGCTCCAGTGTGACGCTAATTAAAATACCTACCTACCCTTCATATATCTGTACTGCTATTTGTTCTGTTTTAACTTTTGGTTTTATTTTTTATGAAGATATATTTATATGAATAGGGAATTTTTTCAATGTCTTTAAAATATGAAAATCAAGTACCTCATCGATTATGACTTCCTCATAAATCACATTAACTTCACAGAAATTGCTATTACAAACTCTCTTTCAACACAATGATGTATTCGCAGGTAAATTGTGTTTAAACGGAACTCCAAATACGTGAGGAAAAATTTAAATAGACATCTCTTAAACTATCTATGTCGTCAAACAGAATATGTTTACTAAACATTTTCACATTTCTGTAATAATATTTTCTTCGGTTTAACGCTTCTCATGTTTTTATTGACATTTTGAATAGTACTTACGTCTAGCTAAGACGTATGTAGTTACCTTTACTAAGGTAGTTTTCTTAGCTAGACTGTCTGGTCACTAAAATCGCCTTCGTAAAAAGTATTGCTCCACCACAAAACACTGGCACTTTGAACTTTAAAACTTTACTTATAAAAAAAGCATTCTTCTAAAAGTAAACTTGTAGATAATTATAAATGTCATAAGCTCGTTTTGTTATGTTGCTACTACGGATGGTAGGCAAGTATTTAAACGTCGCACTGGACAACATAACGGGCTATTGGTGACTGTCCGGGATCAAACCCGAAGGGAAAGATCTGAGGTCAACAACACTTAATTCTGAACCCCTATCAGATGACGAAGTCACACCTGAGCTGGCACCCCACTCTCCAAACTTCGACACCACGCCAACGTGATGCTACTATGGATGATTTTATGGCCCTTTTCTTTCTCTACCTACTACTACTAAATGATGATGCTTCTAAAAGTGTACACTTCATTAAAACATTTCTCTTCAATTCGAGAGTTGTATATACAATTTTATATATTTACGTAAAAAAGGTTATTGTTCCTAGATATGACGCGGGCCGCGGTAGCCCGGTTGAAAGTGTAACGGATTAGCAACCGTAACGTTGCGAGTTCGAATCCAACCGAAGACGTCGTGTACAAAGGGGACTGGTGCATGTAAAATCCGTCGTGCGCCCAAATGTCCTCACGTTGGCGTGGTGTGGAAGTTTGGAGAGTGGGGTGCCAGCTCAGGTGTTGCCTCGTCATTTGACCGTGGATCAAAATTACGTGCTGTTGTCCTCGTATCTTACGCTTTGTTATTGATCCCGGACCGTCACCAATAGCAAATTGTGTTGCCCCAGTGTGACCTTAATTAAAATACGTACCTAGATATGACGCTCTCAGACCTCCGAGGTCCTTACGTCTATCCTTTTCGGTGTCCAACCCTCGAGTTCCACTTTCCACACTTTCACTCTTCTTCGAAGGATCCTTATGATTGCCCAAGGATACACCAGACTACGTTTATCGGTTTTTCCGTCAACATTCGTTCCCTTGTGACCGGAGAACTTCTCAGTATACTAATTCAATTGAATTACTAAAATTTGAAGGGGCCGCTGTCACCCGGTTCGTAGAGTAGCGGATTAACATCTGAATGGCTGCGAGTGCGAAACTCTATCCAACCAGAGACCGTTTTGTACGTGGGGTTTGGTGCACGTTAAATCTGTCATGCCCTCAAATGACCTCATATTAGCGTGGTGTGGAAGGTGCCAGCTCAGGTGTTACCTCGTCATCTGACCTAGGTTCAAATCCTCGGATCCATAGAAGTAACTTGAAAGTAGAGAGAGCAATGGTAAGCTTTTTTATGTGCCCAGGACCATGCGACCAAATCTAGTAGTAACGTGACCCTTAGACTACTTTCGTCTGCTAGGAATCGTGAACCTAACATCATATGATTGGTCCATGGAACGAGAGAAGAAGCCCATCCATTGATTGATCATCCGATAGTAGACTTCGACGATTTCACCACTTCTGTCGCCACTCAATAGAAAAGTGCATTCACATACCTATCTTGTTATACGATTATATCGCCAAACGAGGTGATAAGATCGGTAACGGAGTTCATTTTTCACCTAGCAATCACGTGACTACTAGTCGACATGTTGTTCACACTTTTTGAAGCTCCTCTCAATTGCAATGCGCTCAGTTTATTTATACTTCACGACTATGCTCGAATCTTTCCCTTTGGGATTGATACAGGACCATCGCCAATAGCCCGTTGTGTTCCAGTGCGAAGCAAATTCAACTACCCACTTAACTTTTATTTCCTTCATGTTCTACGTAATAAACTTTTCATATGAAAATAATACATAATCAGTTTTAAATTTTTGCACTCTCTTATCTTCATCAGTTTTTGATTTGATAATAAATAGAAGAGTTCACCTTCATAATAACTTTAATCACCAAAAAGATGTTTTTATGCCGTTATAACCATTTGTGGTCAAGTTGCATGTTAAACTGAAGTAAATTAAATTTATTTCATTTTCTGAAAACATCATTTTTTTCTAAATTAAATTAAAGAATTATAAATTAAATCACGGGGCAGAAAGTTTTTTCCATTTAAGCAAGTTTTTCAACGAGTTAGCTTTTCGGTTCATGTATTAATTCTGTTGCTTTCGAAATTAGGCGCTGAACCCAGGACACGACATCAAAGAAAAATTAATCTCGCTTTAATTTTTAATTTTTAGAAGAATCTTCAAACTGAATTCTTTTCAATTTGATTTTCTAATTTGCTATCTGTTTGATCATAATTATTACTTCCGTGAATGTAAAGGTATCCTAAATTTTTATTTCCTTCCAAGCTTATTTTTTATTTTTATCATATATTAACTGTACCGGGCCACGCGTTGCTGTGGCTCATCTGGTTAAATTGAAAAGAAAGAAAAAAGAAAACACACATTTCCAATATTTTTTATTTCAGAATGCTTGTGGGTATACAATGTTTTTTGTTGTTCCATTGTCTGTCAAGATTGTCTGGTTTGCCGACTCTAGAACACGCAACATAGAATTGTCCATGTGAGACAATTATATGTTCAATGTTATATACAATTATACAATTATATGTGTCTAGATCTGAACCGCACAATTCTAACGATTGGCCCTGAGCTTTGTTTATGGTGATTGCAAACGCCAATCGAATTGAGAATTGCAATCTCTTGAACTGAAATGGCATACCAGTTGGAGTCATAGGAATGCGAGGAATGATGACATCTTCACCTTTGAAAGGTCCTGTCAAGATTGTTGCCTCTACGATATTGCTTATGAATTTTTTTATTGCAAGCCGTGTGCCGTTGCAAAGTTTTGGCTGGTTGATATTTCGCAACATGATAATTGGCACACCGATTTTCAATTGCAGTACGTGCGGTGGCATCCCTGGCAGATCGAGTGAATTTAAAAATTCTGTTGGATAATAAACTGCTTTATCTGCTTCCACGATAGTGTCGACGGACTTGTATGTGACTGCCTCGCTTTGAATGTTAGACTGAATAATACTGTTAAGTTCGTAGACGTCTTTGTTCTTGGCGGCAAGAATAGCTCGTTCACTCAGCCAATCGTGATTCTTATAATTGGTTTGAATATTGGGAAATACTTTTTCAACCAATTCTTCTTTTGGCGTTACTAAGTTGCAGAAGTTATGAGGCAATGAAATTTGTCCTGAGGTCAGATCAACCGGAACCTTTCCGTTCCCAATTTCCAGCGATGCTTTGGAAATGTTACACGTGGGGGATTCAATGAATTGCATGTCGAATGGCAATTTCAAAGCGGAATGAGCAGTTCTTCCACCTGGTATCAAAGTCGCAGCTATTCCGGACGACGCAAGTGCTGACAATGTGATTTTGGGATCTGATTGCGGCCAGAATCAATTTAATTAGGAACGTTTTACCAGTTCCTCCTGGCGTTACATTTTTATTTATATAGCTAAGTAGACTAAAACATGCGCGTATTCGAATACAACGTTGTGACAAAATTTCAAGGCAATCGGTGAAAAATTTTGGGAGATTTTGCGTTAGGAACAAACTAACATTACATTTTTATTTATATAGATCAAAGCACATTAAATCTTATAGAAAAAAACACATTTTA
Source organism: Meta bourneti (assembly GCA_933210815.1). Classification (NCBI taxonomy): domain Eukaryota; kingdom Metazoa; phylum Arthropoda; class Arachnida; order Araneae; family Tetragnathidae; genus Meta; species Meta bourneti. The sequence goes on from OW119928.1 coordinate 21,043,841, forward strand.
ATAAAAATATTTTCAAATCCCATCAAATATACCTCATCAAAAACTAACGGTTTACTTTGAAAGTTTAAACCCTCATATTTAAATACTCTTATGTTTCATAATTTATGTCCCATTTGCTTTAAATTGAAAAGCATTTAATTTAAATCTGTTTCAATTTGAGAATTCCGTTAGAACCTGACTAAATATCTAAGATTATCCAATAGAATATGAATGGAAAGTTACGTTTGAATTAAAATCTCAAGCTATTTCCTGGTCGATTTTGTATACATTTGTACAATTGTTTTCAAGCAATTGTACTGTTAAAGTTTGACTTTGAATTCCTATATCCGTAGGCTTACAACTGAAACACACATATCAAAAACCATAATTCTGAGAAAGAAACGAGCGGGGGAAATTAACTCTTTATGCTTTACTCGTAAAGTGTGTTTATCATGAAAAATCTAACTTTCATGCAAAGATAGGTAGGTATTTAGTTAACGTCATACTGGAGCAACACAACGGGCTATTGGCCACTGTCCGGGATCAACCCCCGAAAGGAAAGATCCGAGGACAACACCACGTTATTTTGAACCATGGTTAGATGACGAGGTGACATATGAGCTGGCACCCCACTCTCCAAACTTCCACACCACGCCAACGTGAGAACATTGAGTGTCACGACAGATTTAGCGTGCAGCAACCCCCTTTGTACACGACGGTCTTTTGTTGGATTCGAACTCGCAACCCTCAAGTTGCTAGTTCGTTACTCTTCCAACAGGGCTACCGCGTCTCCCTTTCATATAAAGAAAAAACACATAGTGGACAAACACACATCACCAATCTAAAGATCGTCACATTCTGGTCTAGAAACTCAAAAGATAGAATTATACAGAACTGAATAAATAAGTAATTAATGAGTGAGAAAAGTAATGAATTAATAATGTTTAGAAAAGTATTTCGTATTGTACTTAATTAACAGATAATAAAAATTTACGTAATGCAGTATTTTTGCTATCCCTCCATCTGATTTCGACTAGATATCTCGTAAATCAAGATCTGACTAATTGTGCTAATGAATAGATATCTGGTGACGATATTGGCCGATTTTTTTATGATGAGATCAATATCTTATCAGTTATCTTCTATTGATGAGACATCAGTTGTCTTCTATTGATGATACATCAGTTGTCTTCTATTGATGAGACATCAGTTGTCTTCTATTTATGACATATCGTCCATCAATACCTAGTCTGTTTTTCTAATATGACGAGATATCTCGTCGAAACAACTACCAGTAGTTTTAACAGCTTTCGTTCCTGTTTAAGGCTTATTTGCTTGCTCGCATGGTATGCCTTTTGTGTGCATAATTTACATTCCTCTCAATAAACGTAACACGTTTTATCAAAATATAGATCATTTTGTTTTTTCATTTAAAGATTTGTCAGTTTTGTACATTTAATTGGTTAAACATGATCATAAGAAAAACTTAATCTATGATATAGATTAACTGTAACCCCTTAAAGTTATTAATAGTTTAATAACTTTAATAAGCTATAAATTCGAATGGCAATGTCTTGAAGGGTAAAAGCGAACCTGTCTAGTAACCAAAAATAAATTGGTTGTTGCAAACAGTTTTTTAATTTACATATTGCAGTTATAAACTTACCACTGCTTACCGAGATAGACTATTTTGAGTTTTCATTTAAACATTTAACTGGTGGAACATGGTCAGAAGAAAAATACAAAGAATTAATTACATTCAATATCAAATACACGAATTCTTTACAGTTCTAATGAAGAATCTAAATTGCAGTTCAAAAACGAATAAAAATTTAATTAAATCTCAAGGTAAGAATATTAATTCAAGGTTCGAATGATCTGTTCTCAGTACCAGAAAAGTATTACAAAAGGGATTCAAATTACACAAGATGTATAAAGCACAGTAAAATACGCTCCTGAAGTATTCTTTCCCTTTTACGAAGAATTTAATTTGACCATGGCACTAACGGTAGATTTTATTTCTTCTTACTTCGAAATACAACGTGACAGTTCTACTGAGAAACCTAATAAACTCATGGGATCTTATTTGCGAAGTTTTCTTATTTCCTGTACTTAGAACATGGGGATAGTTTGGTGATTATCTTCTCTCTTCATTTCAACTCAAGAGTGCGAGCAATAAGATTCTAAAATCGAATTTTTTAAAAAAGAATTCCTTATTCGTGTTTCAGAATAAAAATAAGTTATGTCTTTTCTATTTCTTTTTTAATAGGGTACTCCCATGTTTTATTTGATGTTCATGCAATAAAAAACTGTGGATGACATATATTTCTGTTCTTAACGTACTAACCAAAACTTTTAATCTGTGATATCGATTAACTCTAACATTAAAGTTAATTAGTTTAATAACTTTTTTTAGAAAGCTATATAAATACGAATGGCATTAGTTTGGAGGGTGGAAATGGATCTGTCGAATGACAAAAGACAAATTAGTTGTTGAAGAACAATTTTAATTCACGTATTGCAGTTTTAGCAACATTCCATTGAAGTTTTGATTTGCTTAATCACAGATTTGCAATTTTTATCTCTCATTATACGGGAAATCATAAGGTGAATATTTAACGATCAGTCTCGTTTTAAAATTTTACTTTAAAATACACGTTAGACCACAAGATATATTACAAATTCTAACGAAAATGAAAAAAGTGTTATATCAAGAATGTCAACAATTAACAATTAGAATCAGAAATGACAATTTGTGATCTCGTGGCATCGAAAATCTCCACTTCAGTGTAAGACAATTATTATTTTTATTATTTCTCTTGATATTTGAATCATTGACACCGGAAAAAGGGTATGGTAGGTAGATGGGTATTTTTTAATTAACGTCGCACACTGAAGCAACCCAACGGGCTATTGGCGACGGTCCGAGATCAAGCCCGAAGGGAAAGACCCGAGAACAACGCCACGTATTTTTGAACCACGGTCAGATGACGAGGTGACACCTGAGCTGGCACTCCACTCTCCAAATTTTCACAACACGTCAACGTGAGGACATAGGCCACGATAGATTTAACGTGCACCATCCCCCTTTGTACACGACGGTCTTTGGTTGGATTCGAACTCGCAACCCTCCGGTTAGTAATGCGTTACTCTTCCAACCCGGCTATATCGTATCTTTCACTTCGGGGATTGATCCAGGACCGTCGCCAATAGCCCGTGCATTGCGACGTTAATTAAAAATACCTACTTACCTACCAGCCAGGGGAGAAAAAGGGTATGATATAGGGAGTTATCTCTAGTCTTGATCAAATAAAACGATAACTCTCATTCTACTTTGGGATCGTCGAATTGTTGATTGAAATGAATCATACTTCTGGTTCCTAGAGAAAAATACCGGTCCCATCGACAAAAATATAAGAAAAATTTAGCAAAAAATGTCTCGCTCAAAATTGTCCGCGTATCAATGATATTAACAGCAATGCACCGTAATGCACTATATTTATCCTATGGAGCAGTGGTTCCCAACTGGTGGTACGCGAGAACATTTGGGGTGAACACAGAAGATTATTATTGAACACAGAAGGGTTCAATAATAATACAAACCAAAAGTACTGGGTTAAAACTTACAACTTACCGCACTGCTCTTTTTAGTCAAGCACTAAAATTTTTAACTCCATTTGTAACAATGTATTTATGTGAACGTGTTTTTTCAGAGCTAGTGTATGTGAAAAACAAGTACAGGAATAGACTGCGTGGAAAACAACTTAATATTAAAGATAAGCACTATTGAACCTGACATAGAAGCTCTAATAAGAAATAAGCATAAGCAACAGCAAGTTTCTCATTAAGCCTCCTGATAAAGACATTTTGTTTTGGGAAATTGTATTTGTCATTTGTTAATAACAATTATACATATAACGGCTTTTACTAGTTTTATCGATTTATTTTTTGCATTTTGTTTTATTTATACTTAAATACATTTTGTAAAGTTTTTCATATGTGTATAGAATTCATTTGACCCCCTCAAAAAGTTATAAGATAACCAGTGGTACACCACAACCCTACAAAATTCTCAGGTGGTACTCAAGTATAAAAAGGTTGGGAATCACTGCTATGGAGGATTAACCCGTTCAGATAGTCATTTCTGGACAGTAAACTTTTGCTTTGAAACAAACTTTATGGCTCTTAACTTTTCGACTGTTGTCGAATATGTTTTTATATGCATGAATGTAGTCTAGGAAAAAATACCGAACGACACCCTTTATTTCAAGCACTATTCATAGTAGAGCAAATTCAATATTATCATTCAATAGGGAATAACGTCCTCTACAAACCTAAATGCAAAACAATTGCATAAGGGGACGGCTTCATATCAAATTTTTCACAAGCAACAAAATTTTCAATGGAATTACTGTTTCCATGCCTTAATCAGATTCTGCATCGTTAAATTAGTCTAAATTAGAAATTTCATAACTTTACTATCTTTATATCCGGAGATATTCAATGTTAAAGTTGCTGTCTATTTCAGGGATCATCTGCACATTGAGAAACGCTATTCGTAAATCGAGATTAGTTGTAGTTATAGCTACCCGAATTTCAAATTTGAACGCTATTTCAAGCGTATTTGTCAGAGCGTGGGAACGATCCGAGAATTATATTTATTATACAAGTGAAAACGATCAGAGAATTACATTATTATATTTATTGTGCACGTGCAAACGATACGCGAATTATTATCCCAGGTTTGTCAAACGTTTTTTAAACGTTTGGTTGCCCCCTAAAATCGCCACAATGGGGAAAATTTAATGTAACGCAAAAATTTAATGTTGGAATGAGCTGAAATTTTGTCCTATTAGAAGTCCTGAATCGAATCCCGTCAAAATATACGTAGTAATTCATAATTTTTTCAAACATTAGTTTAATTATTATTGCATACTAAAAACTATTTTTTGAATAAAATATTACATGGATTTGTTTGGGTTGTTTAACATTAACATGGTACAAAATATCAGTGCTATAGAAATATTTAGGAAGATATCCATAAAAGTCAAATAAACTAATTTAACATTAGGAGCTCCAATTTTTCTATACTCAAAACTACGAAACGGTAAGACCTAATGAAATGAAATTTGGTATCGAAGTTAAATTTTGATATGGATTCGAAATTGCGCGTCGAAATAGGGGGTTTCCATTGGTGCTCAATTTAATATGAAGACGGGCCCTTATGCAAATTTTATGTATTTGAATTTAAGGAAGACGTTGGTTCCTGTCGAACGCCATCTTTGAATTTTCTCTACTGTTAAAATTGCTTGAATGAAGAGGGATGGTTCGTTTTTCCCCTCGACTGTAGAACTGCATGCATGGTCAAATTATGAGCCACGGTGTAAGAAGTATTTTCCGAGTTTGGGATAAAAATGGTTGGCGGGTATCTGTCAGGTCCTGAAACTAACAGTGTTGTCAACTATTTATTTTTAATTTGTTAACATAAGTATGTTATGAAAATAAAAATAACTCAATATAATCAGGTTTTCTTTTTAACTTCCAATTGGTTTTGACGAGATATCTCGTTCTCAAGATATGAGATCTGGTTAGTTTTGCTAATGACGAGATACCTCGTGGATACAACCATCATAAGGGTTAATGATAACTAGGTGAAATGTAAAATTATTTATTTATAAAGGTGACTAATAATATGATCACCCATTATAGGGCCGCAGTAGCCCGGTTGGAAGCGTAACGGATTAGCAACCGGTGGGTTGTGAGTTCGAATTCAACCAACCGTCGTGTACAAAGGGGCCCGGTTCTCCTTGAATCTGTCGCGGCCTCAAATGTCCTCAGGTTGGCGTGGTGTGGATGAGTGGAGTGCGAGCTCAAATTCAAAATTACGTGGTGTTGTCTAGGAATGGGTTTTATCGCAAACCGTCGCCAATAGCCCGTTGTGTTGCTCCAGTGGGACGTTATTTAAAATACCTACCTACCACCTATTGTATATACCTAGAAAAAATATTTTTTTTTATTGTCAGACAATTTGTGCAAAAAAAGAAAGTATTTTACGAATAGAAAGCATAACAAAAAATTATACATTTTATCTCAACAAAATTTGGGTCCTGAGTTAACAATAGGAATATACTTGCAAAAACAAAAATATCAGCATTCATGCGTTATCAAATTTTGATCTCTTATATGGTTACATGAAGTAATAGTGAAACATGTTTCAAATAGTATGGTTTGACCTCTAAGCTTCAACTCCATAAAATAGCATGAAGCTTGTTCACTCTTATTCCCTTTGTAAACTTCTTTGGTCAAATCCACGAACTTTGACAGCCATTAACAAAACACATGAAGCATACAAGAAAAAGTACTTCATCAACAGCAGGTCCTTTCGATGTTGAAACGTAAAATTGTTCATTTCTAAATCTGGCTCTAATAATATGATTAACCACTGTATACCACTACATAAAATATATTTTTTTAAATTTTCAGACAATTTGCATGTAATAGAAAGTATTCTGTGAATCGAAAGCATAACAAAAAATGAGATAATTTTTTTACATTTTTCGGTCAACAAAATTTGCGTTTTTCTGATAACAATAGTACTTAAAAAAATACCAGCATTTATGCGTTATCAAATTTTGATCTCTTACGTCCTTATAAAAAGTAAAAACGAGACGCGTTTCGAATAGTCTGGTTTGAAAAACAGCTTCAACTTCCACTCTATAAAATAGCGTGATACTAGCTCATTTTCAACCCCTTTATAAACTTATTTGTTGGTCAACTCCACAAAATCGGGCAACCATTAACGAAACACACAAACACACTACATTGAAAACAAGTCTTTTCGATGCTCATTTCCTCAATCATTAAGCGACATCCAACAACACCACTTTATGGAATAGAAACACCAACAAACTACCTTTCACATTGATTATTTTATAAAAATATTAATCATTTAACGGTTACTTGGAAGTACTTCTTGATCTTCAAGCCGATAACCAACGTTTGGAATCGATTCTAACTTTTCCTATCCTGTTGATTCTTTTCTTTGTTCATGAAAACACGGTTAGAATATTTTTTAATTTGCCATTTTTTTCGTGTTCTGCCAGACCCTATTTGCTAAAAATACGTACATGTTATAATGCCTGCTGGTAATTTAATATAGTCTGAATAAAATATGGAGCGTCTGCTTGTCAATAAATTCAGTTTGTGGAAATGTATTTCCCATAAGGAAAGAACATAAATAGAAATCTAAATATGTTAACGACGTTTATTTCTATTTATACATGCCTTTTTAACCCTTCGTTAGTTGCACTGGTACTGACAGGTTCACGTTTACTTCTTTTTTCAAAGCTTTTCAATGTTACACAATGAAAAGAATAACTTAAAAAATGTGTTATTTATAAATTTAAATAATACATTTTTACAGTTATTTGTTTTTCAGTACATACTAAAATATATTACGCGTTTAACAAATTACTGAATAATTAATGCTTATGTAACTAGGAAAGAAAACACCTCACACGTGCACCGAGATTATCTCATTTGTTAAACAAATACACGTGATTAATAATTAAAGGTTAAACAGGGTTTTTATTTTGTTAAGCTTCATGTAGTCGTACGAAATATCGTATCGGGCATAAAAGTTTCTTTTATTTACTCTTTTCTGTCCAAATTAAATTAATTTCTCTGAATGTATGTTACTGTTTTAATTTTTTTTATTTCTCTTGCAGTTATATGCGCTTTAAGTATGAATGAAACAATTCCAGGCACTTGACTTTACGTTATTAACCATCTGGCTTCCCAATACTTCTGTACTCTTACTAAAATTAAGTGCAGTGCAAGTACGTGTTGAGACATCATAAGTTGTCTACTATTACATAAAAGATAGTCAGGAGAGTCAATAATATTACAATAAAATAAGTGTGCACTCAAACAGTCATACTCAAACAGGAAACCTTGCAAATATAAAATACAACAATAATACCATCAATAGTTTCTTGTTATTATAAACCACCTTGCAAATATAAAAATACAATAAATCTTACTATCAATAGTTTCTGGTTATTAGAGTACTTGATATCATAAATAATTTTAACAAAGATTGAAACATCGTGTTGATCAAAGTAGTGTGGGATTTGATAGTTTTCTTTTGTATGTAAACATTGTCCCAAACTGTAAAAAGAAAATGAATGAAATATTTCTTGGGAGGGGTTACTTCATTTTTTATACAAAATTTTACTTATAAAAGTTAAGCGATTTTATCGCATCCACTGCCGGTTGAAAATACGTCAACATAATATCGACTAGATAATGATTTCTGTGATTTGTCTAGACTGAGTTGATTCAGTTTTGAATTTATGATGTTCATTTATGATGATTTTAATATAGCTTGTATCAATGCATTTTCTTTTTCTGTTTTGTTTAGATTTTTTGGTCGCCTTTGCGAAATCTTTTCATCCCTAGCTTCCTCAACTGCTGGTTGGCAAAGTTCGCTCTTGAACACATGTTCGTAAGTGTAACCATTTACTTCCAGTTTTACAAATTAAAAGCGGAAAGGAAAATCTTGAAGCAGATCGTAGAAATCTAAATTTGGATTGATATGTAGTTCCTGTTAATGTTTTGATGGATCTGCGTATAACCAAGCTTATTTTATTAAATTAGGAAGAATGTTTTAATATTATATCCTCGAAATGTGAGATATTCTTGAAAAAGTATTATCAATAAGGTAACAAAAACATACATTTGATTTTTCTAGGATTGCATTATTTCTTGGATATATGTAATTGGTTTTTTAAATATACAATTTGTGATTTATTAGTAAAATATAAACATTTACCTGAAAATAATTATTAAAATAATTTTTGGTTAGTTTTATTAAGTACTCTTATTGATCATAACACTCTTTTAAACATTTAAAACCGTAATCAAGACTAATGTAGTAATGACAATGCAATATTATAAAACAATTATTAGTTAAATCCATCCTTTTCTTAATTTATAATGACGTAATTGTATAATGCATATAGATCAAAAGGTAATTATATAATGTATATAGGTCAAGAGGTAATTATATAATGATATATAATTATATAATGTATCGTATTATATATAATGTATATAGAATATAATTTCATAATTTTAATTACTCAGGAATACCATATGAGAAATCAATATTAGAATAAATCGGGTAGAGTTCATACAATTTATGCCGAATATTGAAACTATGAGAAAATGTTGAAGCTCTTCAGATACATTTCATCCTCGATGATGTCTCTGTATTTGATCATTATTCCTAGGTTAATAATTTAAATGTATTCACATCGTCTCTTAGTTATTCATAAACGTAAATTAATAATGAATAAGGATACCGTAAATATATAATTTACAATATCTATATCCATGCATACTATGTATTTATACCATGTATTAATTTTGTCCGTATTTATGAATGCCATGTACTAAGAAGCTTCCTCTTCACAAATTAATTTAATGCAAAATTTATTAATTAATAAGAAAATCATTAGTAAGATGGAAGAGAACTTTACAAATGAAAATTTACAAATCCATCCGCTCTTTTATGATATTCGCTTTCTAGAACTATTAAATATAAATTTATTTAATTCCATAAATATGCAAAAGAATTCATGTTTTTAAGTATATTGAGACCTTTTTCTATTGGAGCATTTTTAGTCAAACTAAATATAGTGTTTCTGCGGTTAAACGTGTTTCCCATACGTATGCGGAACGTGACGTCTGTTGGTTTGTTTTACGAATATAATTCCAACAATTCGTCAATGGTAACTTCAAACAATGAATTCCTAATTGACATATGATAGTTGATTTGTCAATGCCAATTAGATTAAACTCCAAATGTTAACAAAACTGATAAACTATATTTTAAGGTAAACCCGATAGATACTGGAGCATTTGGATAAGGGAAATAGAGTCTTCGTATTCCCTGTGGTTTATTTTACACTGAAAATCCCCTACTAGACAGGGCCGCTGTAGCCCGGTTGGATGAGTAACGGATTAGCAACCGGAAGGTTGCGAGTTCAAATCCAACCAAAGACCGTCGTGTACAATGGAGGCTGGTGCATGTTAAATCTGTCGTAGCCTCAAATATCTTCACGTTGGCGTGGTGTGGAAGTTTGGAGAGTGGGGTGCCAGCTCAGGTGTTACCTCGTCATCTGACCGTGGTTCAAAATTACGTGGCGTTGTCTTCTGATTGAGGATTATTCCGGACCGTCACCAATAACCCGTTGTGTGGCTCCAGTGCGACGTTAATTAAATACCTACCCTCTAATGGACATAAACCTTTTCAATTTTAGACTCCTTGAGATGTAGTTTAATATATTTTTCGGTGATGTAATGTCATTTTGGGATCAATAAAGGGAAAGGTCAGCCTCTGATTTCTTCATAAAAGAAATATTTCAGGTTTTGATGGCTTCGACCGACCTCAGCTTGATGGGCCTCAGGTATCTTGTAAATATTTCCTCCTTGTTAGTGTATCTGTAAATAAATGTTTCTTAAATTTTAATTCATTATTTGGCATTCACGACCATCATTTGGGCTGGATTATTCTCCAACAAGTTTAGTACCTGGAAAGGCGGATAGAGACGAAATAGCTGATATTTGATACATAAGAATTGACAGGAGTTTGAGAATATCGATGTGCGATGGAAAGACAACCCAAACATGATGAAATGACATGAAATTTGTATTCGAATCTCAAACAGTAACTTCACTCTCCTGATGGTTATCTTAGCGTCGAAAACTGCCCTGTAGTGACTATCCTCTGGTGCAAAAACCTCCAAATTGTCAACAGTTCTGAGCAAGGGATACTTTGTCTTTCTCACTTGGATCTTCATTCCCTTGGAGTTATAGTGCAGTTCTATCTCGACGAGATATCTCGTCATTAACAAAACGTCAGATTTTGGCGGAAAATATCTCTCGAAACCACTTGTAGGTAGATATTTTTTATTTAACGTCACACTGGAGGAACACAACTGGCTATTTGGGTTTTGTGGTGCAAGGGCCATTTTTGTTCACGCTTCGCCAAACACAAGAAAAACAGCATCAAGTAATGCACATACACTCAAACACAAAGACAGTTTTACTGACACGGATGAGAAATGCTCCCAAGGAGGTATCGAACCTGTGCCGTCTACAACTCGCTGGTTGATAGTGCAGTGAGCAAATCCACTGAGCCATGAGGTCCCTATTATTGAAAGGTGTGACCTCCTCATCTGACCGTGGTTCAAAATTAGGTGTTACCTCGAATCTTTCCCTTCGGGGGTTGATCCCGTACAGTCGCCAATAGCCAGTTGTGTTGGTGCAGTGCTATGTTAATTAAAATACACACCCTATTATTGAAAAGGTAAAGATCCTAGGAAAACACCACGTAATTTTGAACCACGGTCAGATGATGAGGCAACTCCTGAACTGGGGCATCCCACTTTCCAAACTTCCACACCAACGTGAGGACATTTGAGGCCACGATATATTTGACATGCACCAGACCCCTTTGTACACGACGGGCTTTGGTTGGATTCGAACTCGCAACCCTCTGGTTACTAGACCGTTACTCTTCCATCCGGGGTACCGCGGCCCAACCACTTGCAGGGTTAATGTTGAGGTTATTATTGTAGATTCGGACATTAAATCAATTTTTAATAAAGACAATTCGTGTCAAAACTATAATGCAGATGGGGCATAACAATTGTAATTCATTTCATCCATAGCAATTCCCATAGTTCTTTATCAAGAATCACTAGTTTATAAACGGGATGCGATAACCTGTTGGAAGAATAGCGGATTAGCAGACGGAGGATTGAGAGTTCATAATTATTTTTCCGAAGATCGTCGTATATGTGGGGGCTGGTGCATGTTAAAACTATCTTGGTTTCAAATGTCCTCATGTTGGCGTGGTGAAGAAGTTTTCGGGATGGGGTGCCAGCTCATGTGTGACCTCGTCATCTGACCGTGGTTCAAAATTACGATGTGTTGTCCCCAATCTTTCCATTCGGAATTGATTCTGGACTGTCACTAATAGCCCGTTATGTTGCTCCAGTGCGACGTTGATTCAACTACCTACCTAGTATATAAACGATATTCTGCACCTGTAAATTATCGCGTTCTAAGGTAGAAGGAAAGGGATTTCTTAATCTATTTTCACCCAAAAACAGTCCCAACTATTTCAACTCAAAAATATTTTCACTAAAAACACATATCCGTTTCTCATTAAACCTACACGCAACATAACTCCTGAAAAGCATAATTATCGACGAGTAATTATGGCATCCTTCTTTCAGAAAGTTATGTATAGCCGTAAAGTAAAATAAGTACTTGAATCCGCATTGTTTGATGCGAGCCAGATATCTATTCATTTCCCAAACTCTTAATTACTCACGCTATTAGTCTGGAGCTTCGTTGATCAAGTTTCTATGTCGCGTAGACAGTTCCTTGTCACCATGAGAGTTAAAGCGTTGTAGAACTTCTCAAAACGAGAGCTTTGAGTCAAACCTCTTTGATTGAGATCGATACTCCCGGCACTTGAGGATAGGTCTTTGGACACGAGCCAAAATAAAGTGAAGATAGCAAGCAGGTGGGATGGGATGATTTTCAGGGATTAGTTGAAAGCTAATTACGCCAATTCCTTGTACAAGACTCTACTATACAAATGCTGTAATTAAATATTTTTAAATCTAAGTTGAACATTTTTTCTTATAACCTTATCTAGTTGTAATTAGGGCCACGGTAGTCCGGTTGGAAGAGTAACGGATTAGCAACCGGAGGGTTGCGAGTTCGAATCCAGCCAAAGACCGGTGGGGGATGGTGCACTTTAAATACGTCGTGGCCTCAAATGTCCTCACGTTGGCGTGGTGACATCTGACCATGGTTCAAAATTACGCGATGTTGTCCTCCGATCCTTTGGGATTGATCTCGGACCCTCACCAATAGCCCCCTGTGTTGCTCCAGTGTGACGCTAATTAAAATATCTACCTACCTAGTTATAATTAACTCTTCCGGTGGTTGTCTCGACGAGTTATCTCGTCATTAGTATCTAGTCATTCATTAGATTCTGTCAAAACTGACCGATCTTGATGGTCGATATATCTCGTCATTAGAAGTGACCAGATCTTGATTTCGTCATCATAAAGAATTCGGTAATGTCGATGACGAGGTATATCGTCATTTGCAAAATATGTTAGATCTGGATGGACAAGATATCTAAACCACTTGGAGGGTTAATCAAACATGATGTTCCGAAATTATGAGTGAGGGATTAAAAGAATTCTTCAAAAAACTGCTCTTTTTTATCAAATCATTTAATGGAATAGATTATTCTCTCAGTTTGTCGCTGTAAGATGACCACACAACTATGAATCGGTAAATTTCTGTATCTTTAATCAGAATCAGATCTTTGGGCGTTGGAGAAGAATTTTCAATACAAACCAGACGGTCTGTGACTATTTTACTACCGCTATTCAAATGCTCTCGCATAATGGATATCGGGATTACCTTAAAATGTCACTTATTGCCTTTTAGGCAACGTTTGGCGTTTAATCTAATTGGTTTGACCAATCAGCTATCATACATCGATTCGGAATTCATTCTATGAGATTTCTATTGGCGACGTAATGCAATAGTATTCGATGAACAAGTAATCGAACTTCTAATGAAATAGACGGAGCATGTGCTGAGATCTCTGAATGGTAAATCACGTGCACATACGAATCGCCTTAGCCGATTGGCTGTCGAATCGTAGACTAGTGTTGTTGATCACGGTGGATAATCACGTTAACCAATCTATAATTTAGGATTCATGCTTTTACCCCACAACCACGTGACAGATCTTCAAACCGAGAAACTGGAAGAAATAAAATGTAACTGCAGTCACATGCTCCGTCTATTTTATTTTAAGCCCGTTGGAACAAGCCAAGTGACGTCACGTTCGCATTACGTTCAGGAAGTACGTTCCTATATTGTCCGATCAACAATAATTATACTTACGAAGGTACAAAAGACTAAACTGTTGGTAGGTATCGTACTGATCTAGTGAATGCTGTAGTGATTTAACGCTATTTTATCTATTTGAATGCCTGATTATGACAATTTCAGATTTGCAAGAAAACTAAATTGGATACCTTCATTTCAGTTAAAACCCTATCGTATTTCAATTACAGTTAGAAAAATTGAATAGTATTTGTATGGATGCTCTGCAGCATTCTTTACTAGGTATCTGAACTTTTTATGTTTCGATTCATGATCTGACCGTCCTGATCATCTTCATCATTTTGTTGTTTATTTTCCAGGTAATATCGTTTTATATCAAAGACTGGGAAAACCAATTCCAAACATTATACCCAACAGCTGTTTCATTGATCTTCTTGAAATTTTAAAGCTTATATATCTTATATCTGCTTTGAGTTCTATATAACGTTTTTCGTAGTTTTTATCAACCCCGTTAGGCGTATATATCTGCCAAGTACGCACAGAAATTAAATTATAGGCATCAAATCAGTCGAATAATTAAATAGAACGCACTTTAAAATGTCAACTGCGAAATATCAATAAGCTAAATTTAACCATCTTTTACCGTTCAAACTAACTTTATCTTTCAATAATTAAAAAGAAAGAAAATACGAGAAAATTTATATTTATCTTAGGTCCCACGGTATTGCCTTAAAACTATTAATGGGCAGAATTAATTTGAAATAAACAAAATACCTCATTTATTAAATTTGCATTTTAACAAAAGCAATAAAGCTTCGAAACACATTTTTAAAGATTTCGCTTTATTAATTCTCGACTGCCTTCCTCTTGCAAATTATTTTTCATCAAGAATTAATAATCTTTAATTACCTGTCCACTTGTGTAATTAGGCAAATAATTTTATAGTCGATTTAGTAAAAAGATGGGGATCAAAACTTTTCTGGTATTCAGAATATTTGATTGCTGAAAAATATTTATTCATTTACTTGATTGCTTTGAAAACTCTGTAAATATTATGGTAAATTAATTAATTAGTAAAATTTTAGGATTTTCTTACAAAGTACTGTTTTTTAATCAATGGGTTGAAGAAATTTAAAGTAAGTTTATTCATATCATGGTGATTATCAATTTATTTACAAAACAGCATGTTAGTAAAAACCGGAGCTATTAAAATTATGTGTCAAAATATGCCTAGACAGTAAATTATCTGTTGGTTAAAATTGTTGCATTAAGTTTTCTTGGGTTTTGCAAAAACTTTTTAAGTGAGATTAAATATCAATTTTTGTTGATTGTGTCTATCCATACATTAGTGCTACTAGGCAGTGAACATATTTTAAGAGCTGGATCTTTTATATATCTTTTATCTATTGCCATTTACTTATTTTATTTATCAATTCAAAAGTATTTTCTTGAGAATTTGAGAGCAAATTTGTTAAAACTGAAATTTAGAACAAATGCTAAATAATTCATGAGGACACCAAGAAACTATTTTATGGCATTTTCTAAGTAATAACACCCGAAACATAAAAGAAAAAGGGGATAAATAAAAATTCTAAGCGAAAGTTGTGCTTCCCAAATTTATTCGAATGCAGGAGGTTTATTTTTATTTGGTTTTATAAGCTCCTTTTAAGAATTTGCTATTTGCAAACAGTTTTAGATTCGTAAGTCGGATTAAAGTTTCAATTCGGAAATTCGTCTTCTATTGGTAGAGAATTCTTCTATTTAAAAGCGATACAAATATTTTTGCTAACATAAAAAGATTAGCAACATAGCAAATTTTTCTCGCTTTATATTAAAGAAGCTCAATGATAGTAAAATTTTTTCATTTAGTAAGAAAATTCATTAAGAATTGATGTAGCCTAAATGTTTACGCGCGACATTTCTCTTTAAATGTGTTCATAATAAACTGACTCATAATATACACATGTCCAAGGATGATACTGTCAAGGAAAGTCACCTGATTTTGATCCAATGTGAGTATACTCGTGTACGTCCTTTTGCAATCTACACAATATCACCAAGGACAAGAGCAAAGCCGTGATCTCGTGCCCGAGTGGTACTCCTTGCCATAGAAATTCTAGAGCATTCTTGTGGAAAGCTTGTCTGCAGTTGCGAGGTCTTAATTATTGGGTTGGTGCAAAAATTTGTCTCGTTTTTTGGCAAAAATTGAAAGAAACATTATTTACTAAAAATTACATTTAATCAATATAGTAAGTGCCGTTCTGTTCGATGACCTTTCTCCATCTCTGGTAGCTGCATAATCCCG
Organism: Meta bourneti; assembly: GCA_933210815.1. NCBI lineage: Eukaryota > Metazoa > Arthropoda > Arachnida > Araneae > Tetragnathidae > Meta > Meta bourneti. The sequence goes on from OW119928.1 coordinate 21,060,078, forward strand.
CGCTCATATAATTTCTGAGGTTTCTGACTAAAGAACTGATCCAGGTGACGAAACTTTCTGAACCACTTACGGCACGTGGAATCGTCAACGGCACCCTCACCATACAGAACACATATCTTTTTTTTGCGTCTGAGAAGCATTCTTGCCTTTACGGAAATAAAAAGCATATGTCGAAAATCCTGCTCCTTTTCTGCCATTTTTAATGCTTAACAAAATTTAAAAAACGCAACCAAATAACACAATTTTTTCACACCTTCTCCTTGGCTTACGACCTATGCGACTTACGACCACAAAAAAAAATATAAATAGTAAATAAAGAAAGATAACTACATTGGTAGGGTCAAAAAGAAACAATAGAGTACATATTATGTATTTTTCACATTATGTACAATAATTATACGTACATAGATTGAATTTTTGTGTTTTATGTACAATTTTTATAACCCGTTTGAATGAAAATAGTGTTGAAAACTATAAATCCGCCTTACGACCTGTCAGTCGGAATGGAACTCGGTCGTAAGTCGAGGAGACCCTGTACTCGTTGAAATTCCTTCTTCCAACAACATCAAAACTTTACACGTGTGAAGATAACACCGGTTTTGCAATGCTATGTCATCTAGCGCAAAAAACGGGACGAAATTTTGCATAAACCCAATATAGGTTGAGAGCCCAACATAATCCTATTAGGTTGCTTTCAACAGGGCAAAGCATGTTTTTCGCAATAACTAAAACATGTGTTTACCTAAACAAAAAATATGCAAAGTAAACAAAAAATTTGTAGGTTGTGTCGCGAACACAAAACGTAGTTTTGACGTGAATACTCGGGCCTGATGTTGGATTGTGGAATGAATGAAAAAGACATGGGAAGTTTGAACGATAGTTTATTGTGTGTGAATATTCAATAATTAATTTACAGTTTGAACGATTAAAGCGCAGATTCATATAAATTGTTGTTCAAAATTAATTGTAGCATAGTTCGTTAGCTTTTGAATGACACCACTTACGCAGTCTTCACTCTACGCAATCCAAAATTATACTGGCCCAAAGTTCGCCCAGCACCGTAGAATTGCGACCGTAGATATTACGAACCCCTCCTCGGGCTCAGTACGCCCGCGTACCGAGTCCGAAGGTCATGTCAAGTGCGGACATCCTTGGGCTACCCGATGTTATATTTATTTTCTAAATGTTTCTTCTAGTTCTGAAATCACAAGACAAAACAGTTGCAACGCTTTTTTGTAACCCTAGATGCCATTTCATGCATTTTCATGCATGCCCCAGTACAGTTCCAATTTTAAGGACGTATTCACGTTAAAAAGAAGATTTTTCCTCTCACAGTGAGATGGTCTGATCGGCAAAAATATGTCATATGCTTCAAAATATGTATAGTTTCGTATATCTATCTACATTACAATATAATTTCTGTTTTGTGATAAACGTATTTACTTTCATGCTAAGGAGTATGTAGGCTTTTTTTTAGCTGCCACCACATTTTGTCTTGTTTTAAAACGGGTGCGAAGCATGTGAGATTGATATGGAACGGATAAGATGTTTCCAAATTAAATCGTAGAAATTATAGAAACGTCGAAATAGTGATACAAAATTATTTTCCTAACACTTAAATGATATTTGTATTTTTCGATGATACAGAGAAGAGAAGTAGTAAATTATTCTGGTCCCTTCTTCAATCTATAGTTAACCAATTGAGCCTCAGTAAAACGGGAGAGTTCTGAGGGGGTTCACACACAATATATATATATATATATATATATATATATATACACTGCTGGCCACCGTAAATGCAACACCCTGAAGGAAGCATGCAAATAATATGAAATTTACAACATGCATTAGCGGAGGTGAGATATGCAAATGATTAGAATTTCAGCGCAGACGCACATCACGCGCGCCTGTGGCGCCACTTCAAAGCGCTATTTAAGGCTTGGAGATTTCGACGATTTCAAGTACGGCAATTGTGTTTTTCTTGTGGTTTTTTCAAAAAAACGATCAATTATGCCTCGTAGAAAACAGCGATCATCTTTTGATCAAGTATCCGAGTTCGACAGATGAAGGATAGTGGCCTACCGAGATTGTGGATTATCTTTCAGGGAAATCGGTAGTCGTGTTGGACGAAACCAAACAACTGTAATGCGAATATGTGATCGTTGGATGCAGGAGGGTACGACGGACCGACCTGTTCGATCGCATCCACCTCAGTGCACCACTTCACGTGATGACAGGCATATTGTGCGTATGGCAGTGACGGATCGCTCAGCCACATCACGAACCATAGCACAGCACATTCAGTCTGTACCGCATCATCCAGTGTCTGCGCGTACCATTCGACGCCGTTTACAGCAGAGTGGTCTGTCCGCAAGACGTCCATTGCTTCGTCTACCCTTGACGCAGAACCACAGACGTTTCCGCCGCCAATGGTGCGATGAAAGAAGGATGTGGACGGCAGAATGGAATGAAATTGTCTTTACTGACGAGTCACGCTTCTGTCTGCAACACCACGATGGTCGGATTCGAGTCTGGAGACACCGTGGAGAGAGGATGCTGAACAGCTGCGTTATGCACCGCCACACTGGTCCTGCACCTGGTATTATGGTATGGGGCGGTATTGGATATCACTCTCGCACTCCTCTAGTACGCATTGCCGGTACTTTAAACAGCCAGCGCTACATCTCCGAGGTGTTGGAGCCAGTTGTCCTTCCTTACTTTCAGGGCTTGCCCACAGCCATATTTCAACAGGATAATGCGCGACCACACGTGGCACGCATTGTCCAAGGGTTCTTCGTCAATCGCCAGAAGATTGAATTGCTTCCCTGGCCAGCTTGCTCTCCGGATCTTTCGCCGATAGAAAACATGTGGTCCATGGTTGCTCAACGATTGACCCAGAATACATCCCCAGCTGCCACACCAGATCGACTTTGGCAAAGTGTGGAAGCTGCTTGGTCTGCTGTACCCCAAGAACACATCCAAAGTCTCTTTGAATCAATGCCGAGGCGTGTGGCAGCGGTGATCTCCAACAATGGCGGCTACTCTGGCTACTGATTTTGGCAGGAACCACACTTCACAGAAGTCTATAAATTTAATCATTTGATACATGGTCAACATATTATCTACAAAATAAATTTTGTTGTGATATCTCTTGTCTTTCTTGTTGTTGCAATTTGGGTGGCCAGCAGTGTATATATACAGGGTAATTTAAAATGAATATAGCGATTACAAACGGCTATAACTATTTATTGAAAAAGAATTTACCGATAAGATTAACACATAATGTAGACGGAACTTCAAAATTTTGTATACGTACGTCATAGAAGTTCTATGCGACTTCCCTTGGTCACACGGACAACATCTAGGCGGTAGTCCATTTCACGCCATACATTCTGAAGCATGTCTGCAGTCACCGACGCAAGCGCATTACAAATGCGTACTTTGAGTTTTTCAATTGTGTTGAGCATGGGAAGCACATACACCCTGTCTTTCACATAACCCCATAGATAAAAATCGCAGGGTGTCAAGTCCGGAGATCTCGGTGGCCAAGAGCAGAAGACATCGTCGGCATCTCCACTTCGACCGATCCAACGCTGTGGAAGATGTTGGTTTAAAAATGTGATAACCTCCGTACCCCAGTGTGGGGTACGGAGGTAAATTCTAACACTCAGAATGCTTTCTGCACGGGACTCGCCATTTTCACTAATGAGACGCCCGCAATGAACAGGCTTCTTGTCGTTGCGAAGTTTCAACCCGCGCATGCGTAGGCTTCCGCTTCACTGCACCTGGGCCTTACGTAAGGAAATTTTGTTATATATATAATACAATATAAACATATATAAATATGTTTATATATATATATATATATATATATATATATAATGTTTATATATTTACCACCCTTCTGTAACTTGCAGTCTTATCTAAATGACTTCTACACCTTTCTGGGCTTCTCGACCAATAGAATCTTTCCTGGAGTTCTTTCAACCAATATATGTGATTATTTAGTTATTACGTGTGTTTTGGGGACTACATACAACTCGGAAATTTGTTCCACTCAGGGGGTTGTCTTAACTCTCCAAGTGGTTTCGACGAGATATCTCGTCCAAAATCTGGTCAGTTTTACTAATAACGAGAATACCTCGTCGAGACAAAACTTTTCTATTACTCCAAGAGGAATGAAGATTCAAGTAGAGAAAATAAATTGTCCCTTGACCAGAACTGGTGACAGTTTGGAACAGGTGTTTGCAAGTATCAGAGGTTGGCCACTACAGGGCGATTTTCCATGCAAAGAAAAACCACCAGGAGTGTTAACCGTGACTGGATTGGATAAAAAACTAATAATAATAACAACCGTAAAAATGAACTATGATATGGTCTACATCAGTGGTTCTTAACCTGGGGTGTGTGCATCCCTTATGTTGCGAGAAAACATTACCAGTGGTGCGAGAGAAGTTCGGATGTACGACAGCGATTTAATAAAAGACGATCATATTGAAATATAAGTCAATGCACGTATTCCAAGGAATTTGAAAAACTGGAATTAGTACAAGAAATGTAAACACATTTTTCAAGGGGGTGCGAGAACTTATTTTTAGATTCAATGGGGTGCCTATCACTAAAAAGATTAAGAACCACTGGTCTACATGGTATGTCAAACGAATGATATTTCCTAATGGTAATAATAAGTGTGCTGCTAATGTAATGCTCATAAGTAGCTGCTCTACGAGCATTACAGTAATGCTATTCTACTCTTTCAGCATGATCTCCATCGCGCTATGCAGCGTTCTCAATCAGCCCTGTCCCATCGCTTGATGATTCTTTCTGCTACCTTAATTTGCCTCATTTTTACCAGGTAAGTATTTATATTTTTCCTGGTTATTGGTTGAAAACATGTTATAGCAAACCTTTTTTTTTCATCTTATATGCATATCGTCGACTTAGAGCAGGAACTCATTAACTGACGGAACATTTTTTTTCTGTACAACTATTTAAAGACTAACTAGTGATTTTTTGGTCAAGAAATAAAAATGGTAAGCATTTTGGTATATAGAGAGTTCTACATCTTCTAAATAAATTGCAATGCATCATTATATTTCTCATCGTCATGAAAATAAGCATTTAGTGTCTCCTAGAAAATGTAAGTTAATGAGTTTCTGCTCTATATAATAGCGTTACGTATCAGTATAAAAGAGATTAAAGAGAATTGAAATTCCATTGTATAAATATATGATCAGTGACTCGTTTTTACTAAAACAAGATGGTAGAAATTAGTTAGCCAACATATTAAGAAGCTCTTAAATTAGACTACCATTTTTAGAAACTCTAAAATTAGTTAGACAACCATTTAAGAAGCTCTTAAAATGGTAGCCCGATTGGAAGAGCAACGGATTAGCAACCAGAAAGTTGCGAGTTGGAATCCAACCAAAGACCGTCGTGTACAAAGGGGGCTAGTGCACGTTAAATCTGTCGTGGCCTCAAATGCTCCCACGTTGGCTTGGGGTGGAAGTTTGGATAGTGGGGTGCCAGCTCAGGTGTGACCTCGTCATCTGACCGTGGTTCGAAATTACTTGGTGTTGTCCTCGGATCTTCCCCTTTGGGATTGATCCCGGACCGTCACCACTAGCCCGTTGTGTTGCTTCTGTGTGACGTTAATTAAAATACCTACCTACGTACCTATTTACCTTAAACTAGTTAGACCACTATTTTGAAAAGTTCAAATTGTCAGACTAACACTTAGAATTTCTAAAATTAGTTAAACAACCACTCTTAGAAGCTCTTTTCTTGAGTTCCTTCCGCCTATAACCAAGTCTGTACATAACTAATTTCCCCTGTCGGTCCTTCAATTACGTCAGGAAAGTCTGTATTACCTAATGGGAAAACTTAATTTCCATACAAGCACCTAACCGAAGCTCATGATAAAAGCCTACTCTCAGAATAAGTGTTTTAAAATTTGAGAAACGAGTATATCCTAGAATAAACTCTAAATATATAATTTGGAGTAATTTTTTGTGTGAATAATACATTATTTGTCACCGATGAATCGAGAGATTCAATCTCATTTGTGTAATGTGACACTGAATAATGTAAGAGAGTAAGCATGAAATATATTACCGCATGTCAGGTTCTGAGAACCTCGACACCTTCTAGAGAACTCTTCTTTCAAATATTTATGGAGCTTCACTTAGAGTAGTTTTGTCTCCAGAAGACGTCTTAAGACACTTTCAAAGCAGAGATTTATTTTGTTAAATTAAATAATAATATTATGCTTTTAGCAAGACGTGTTAGAGGAAGTGCAACTCTGTTTACCTAAAGGTACTTCATGGTGGAAATAGGTTACACTGCTATAGTATATACGACTGTATTGTAAATTAATTTTTTGTAGTGGCGGTTTAAGTCCACCACAATGCACCCCCTCCAGAATTCAGCAGGGTCCGCGGTAGCCCAGTTGGAAAAGTAACGGATTAGCAACCGGAGGGATGCGAGTTCCAATCGCGTACAAAAGGAGATGGTGCACGTTGAATCTGTCGTGGCCTCAAATCTCCTCACGTTGGCGTGGTGTGGAAGTTTGGAGAGTGGTGTGCCAGCTCAGGTGTTGCCTCGTCATCTGACCGTGGTTCGAAACTACTTGGTGTTGTCCTCGGATCTTTCCCTTGGATTGATCGCGGACAGTCATCAATCCCATCAATTCAACCGTTGTGTTGCTCCTGTGTGACGTTAATTAAAATACTTACCTACCAGAATTCAGCAGTATCCAAATTCGATAAATGCCACTACTAGTTGATAGGTAGGTAAGTATTTTAATTAATGTAACACAGGAGCAACACAACGGGCTATTGATGACGATCCGCGATCAATCCCAAAGGGAAAGATTCGAGGACAACACCAAGTAATTTCGAACCACGGTCAGATGACGAGGCAACTCCTGAGCAGCCACCCCACTCTCCAAACTTCCACACCATGCCAACGTGCTGATTCATTTGCACCATCTCTTTTTGTACACGACGGTCTTTGGTTGGATTCGATATCGCAACCCTCCGGTTTCTAATCCGTTACTCTTCCAACCGACCTACAATAGCCTGTTGTGTTACTCCAGTGTGACGTTAATTAATTACCATCTCCAACCGTGATACCGCTGGCCATTTTATTGTGTGGTTGACCTTTCTTATTCAACCATTTCCACCTACCTACTTTCATGGTAACGTTTAATCATTTTCATTTTGTCAGATTTAACGCGCACAAGTCCTCATGTAGATGGCCGTCTTCTGTTAGGTCGAGTTTCGAACTGGCAACCCTCAGGTTGTTAATCCGCTACTCTTCCTACCGGGCTACCACAGCCCTTGCGAATTGCGGGATATCATGAGAGTTGTATTAATATCGCGGGTGTACTTCCGTATGCGCGGTCAAGCAATGTAAAACGGTTTTGTATGTCGCTCTGTAGTCATTTTTGGGACACGAAGGCTAATTTTTTATGGCAAAAGCACTTAGACAAAAACATCTATTAACCCCATATATCACTATGACATATGAAGTTGGAGCATAGAACCAATTTTATCCATGGGCCAAAGCAAGTAATAACTAAGTTAGACTCAAGACCACGGTACCACCGCAGGCGCTGATTTTAGAATATAGTAATCCGTCGTAAGCCTATACAAATTGCCGCTTGGCAACAAAAATTTTAGTCGCCAATTTGGTGACGGGCCGATACTTGTGCCTTTGTGTATATCACCTCAAATGTTAACCTACAAGTAAAACAAGTACTTTCACTTTCAAGTAACGTAGGTCATTTCCCCAAAAAAAATCTTCATATTTTGGCCCTTATATAATGGGCCAAAGCAAGTAATAACTTAGTTGGACTCAAGAGCACGGTACCATCGCCGTGTTGATTTGGGAGTATTGAAACCCGTTGTAGACCTATCCAAATTGCCGTTAATAACCCGTTGTATGACATTAACTAACTACCAAATTGCCGTTTGGCAACAAAAATTTTGGTCGGCAATTTGGCGATGGGTCAATACCGTGTTCTTGTGTTTTATCAATAACTCAGTAAACAAATTTGTGAATGTCAAAATTTAAATGAATAAGAAACATTTATGACTCGTTTTACAGTGTGTGCGGATTCCAGCACTTCCAAAGGGCTGGAGTAGAACACGTGAACCTCTTTGCGAGCTTGTACTTCGTAGTGGTCACTTTCTCGACGGTGGGGTACGGCGACTACAAGCCGGACAACTGGCCCTCACAACTCTTCATGGTAGTTATGATCTGCGTAGCCTTAATAGTGCTTCCTACACAAGTAAGTCATTCTTCCATTCATTTTTGTACTTCGTCATGTATAGGAATTTTTAATGATCCATCTAATGTTGCATTGCTGTAATGAAACAGATTTTTATTGTGTATCTATCTTATACTATTTGATAATCAGAATATTACAAAAGTTTAATTTTATCTTAAATTGTTCAAATCAAAAATACACTCCTTTTTAGTTATCCCATTTGCTAGTATGCTCTATGATGAAAATATACAAATATTAAGCGCAATTTATGTAAGGGTAACGAGACATTTTTCTATTTTTAATAAGCTTAAAAATAATAAAGCTCTAAAACAGTTACACTAAAAATACTCAATATATATATATTTAAGTATTATCTCTATTGTTTTCTAATTAATTAACTTTTAATGCTCAGTTAACAATTTCTACGTTGATACATTTTTTCTGTTTGTCTGCAGTTTAGACAGAGATATAATAGGAATCAATCAACTCCTTAGTCTTCGTGATTTATTCAATCTGCTCCAGATATCATAACTGATAGTTAAATTTGGTTTCAGAAGTTTGATTTCCATATTGCTAAACAAAGAAAGCAACATGCAAGCGTTATATTTATGATACATCTACAATGGTTATACAGCTTCTAGTGCACACACACACACACCTGTTCCAAACTGTCACCAGTTCTGGGCAAGGGACAATTTGTTTTTCCTACTTGGATTGGATTCCCTTTGAGTAATAGAGTAGTTCGTCTCAACGAAATATATCGTCCTTACCAAAAATGACCATACCTAAGTATTAACACTTGGAGGGTTAATGCTTAGAGAATGGCATTGTAAGAATACCATTTTTAATCTATACTAAAATGCAAGTGTATTGCATCAGTTGTTTGTGATGGATAATTTTTATTAATAGTGGCCCACCATTTTCATTGTTGTGATGTTGTTTACATTCTCTCTTCTCAGTTTGAGCAGCTGGCTTATACGTGGATGGAGCGGCAGAAGTTGGGTTTTGCTTATAGTCGCCATCGAGCACAGAATGAGCGCCACGTGGTAGTTTGCAGTACGACTCTCAGGTCAGACACCGTCATGGACTTTCTGAACGAGTTCTACGCCCACCCCCTGCTACAGGTGAGATCTTTTTAAGTGCTTGAGTTGCAGCTTTCTTGGGACTTGATATCCAGTTTAGTTATTGTACTGTCTATAACGAGAAATGCTCCAGACACAAAGTTTGTACCTCTCTGTTGCCATTAGAAACGAGACCTTGTCCATTTTCCTTTGGGGTTTGCTTTTGAGTCTGTCACATTGGCGCACTTAGCGTTATTTACATTCCGCTTAGCGTTATTTACATTAATAGTTATTTACATTCCGCTCATCAGTTCTAATGATAGACAAACAGAAACTATTTTTCTCATTGTACTAGGTCATTGATTAACCGTATAGTGTTTTGGGAGTAGCTAACTTCAGTCAAAATAATGTTTTTTTTAATATTGTCTTCCATTCTTGTAGAAATTTATGTTTTGACTTATATGCAGACTACAGCAAACATTAAGACCAATTATGTATAATGATGTATTAATTTGTTTTTTACATAAACTCTTTAAAGTTGAAATGTAGCTCATTGTGTACAATATTTAACTCTTATCCCGAGATCAAAATTAGATCAGTTCCATGATGTCACCCTTGCGAAAAACGTCTAAAAGAAGTATTAGGTTATCATAATTATGTTTCCATGACAACCCGAAACATTGCAGTGCATGGCAGGACGAACCATGCTCTAACCCTTACACTTGTGAGTCAGTGTAAATATTGCTTCCTGCCCAAGTGACATAACTACTTAACTTTCAGAACTCTAATTGTTAAAGATTGCATCTTTACAAACAAGTGCTAGAGTTTTGAACTCTTCCATTTTCTTCAGGCACATAGGACTAAATTAGTTAATCCTTCATGAACATACTGAACCGAAAATCCTCTAATTATGGACAGAGCACATAAATAATCATTTTAAAAAACAGCATAAATAACTTTTATACCCTCTATTTATCTGTTGTAAAAGCATTTGTGTTCAAATTTTAACGAAGATTCATAATCTCACCCTTTAAAGTAAACTAGGGAGCATTCGATTCTTGGAATAAATTAGTTCTCTACCATCTCCTAGTGCAAATACTATGCAGAGTGATACTATGACTCATTGAGTTCACCCTATAGACTGATCGACCTTTGGTAGCATCTGATACGCGTGTGTCATAACTGGCAAAATGCCAATATAACCTACGCTACTCAAAAGCTACTCTGCATTTATCATGTTCTGTGTGTTGTATATAAAACGCGGTAATGTTATCTGCATTGCAAATTCATCAACTGCAGCGATTTTCAACAGATGTGCCGAGACACTCTAGTATGCCATTATTTTGCCAACGGCTTAAATTGTTCAAGATTTGTTTCGTTTCAACGATTTAGTTTGTTCACAAATAATTTCAATAGTAATAATTTTAATACCCGTATAAATAATTTTCAGTATTATTTTTTATTTTATCATAATCCTACAAAAAGATATTTTAAAAGCAACTTTGGAGATAAAAAGCGATAGGTATTATTTTTTTGTAAGTCAGTTATAATTTCATTGCAGGTATAATACATTATATCTTTTGCCTGATCGGCAAAAAATATAATGTATTATACGGCCATGAAGACAAACAATATCAGGACATACACGCAAGGAAAATTTCACTGACGCAAAGGAGAGAGAAATGTACCCAGGGAGGAATCGAACTCGCAAGTTGCTAGCGCAGTGGGCATACCCACTGAGCCACGACAGCCCCTTATGGGAGCCATGACATGAAAAGATTGAAAATCCCTGATCTACAGATGTGATTGATGTGCATGACATGGAAAGCCATTTTACATTTATTTGTCAAAATGTAGCTATGGCAATTACAACACGAGTTGTTTTCATAAATAAATCAATTTATTCAAATAAAATGACTTATTTAATAGTTTTCTAGGAAACAAATAATTATTGTTTCATAAAAGTAAACAGAAGAAACCATAGAATCAGTAAAAAGTTCTGCTCTTTGAGTTAACGAAATTTGATTCGTCTCAAATTTTCTTATTTTACAACCCACTCTTAATGCTGCTTCAAACAAATTCTGAACAGTAAATTTAAAGTGGGAAACAATAAAATATTCATCGAACTGGTGTAAAGCTCATTTCTATTTTCGAAATTCCTGAAATGAAAAGCGTAAAAAAGAATAAAACAGCATTTCATTTCTACATGCTGGAGTTCTCCACTAGAATAAGGAATGCTACATTTGCATAAATACTTTCCGACATCCCAGGTCTTAAATAAAAAACTGACGTAATCAAAAGCCATTTTTGTGGAAGCCTTTCTCTTTATTTAAATTCCCGCACACCTTGGAGACTTTCAAAATATCAAAAACAATATGGTTATTTTTTCTTAAGAACTTTAATGAACGTACACGAAAATTTATGTACGTGGCGAATATTTATTCTTTCTTTTTGAATAATTTATATTTGAGAGTCCTAAAACTTGGATAATTATGTGGATGATAAAACACCTAAGGTGTTTTATCATCCACGGGCCTTTAAGCAGCAAAGTGGAAAATTCCTTTTTTTATTTTCACTTTTATTAATCTGACGTGAGCCACTGAAGCCGATTTTCCAGACTTCAATTTGTTTATATGTTTCTATGCAACAGTATGAATCATAAATTTACTGAACGAATATCTACAAATTTATGTTTTTCATTTAAAACAAAAAAGGCGCTGCTTTGCGATTATGTTTCAAGCAAAAAAATGCGTTTTTCTACGGTTGTTTTTAAAATCTCAGATTCTCTATACATGTCGTATTAATCCTCCTGATGGTCTCATCGAAGTTATCTCATCGTTAGCAAAGTTGCCCAGAACTTGATGGACGAGATATATCGTCCATCAAGATCTGGTTCTTCTTGTCATCAGAAGAAAACTGAGCAGATCTTGATCTCGTCCTTTTAAAATAAATCGCCGACATCTTGATAACGAAATATCTCGTCATTAGCAAAATTGACCAAATATTTAAGGAAGAGATATTTCGTCGAAACCACTTGGAGGATTAAAACAAAGCAGTCAAGATTAATATTTAACCCTCTGAGCGTCACGAGATTTCCGAGCAGTGTATTATTTTTACCTCAGAACACACGTATGACTGAATAAATACATCTAATGGTCAAAAAAGTCCTAAGAAAGATTTGATTGCTTTCTCTTATCCTATGCCAGACCCCAGACTTTTCGCCATGAGTCTCTGTCTGGCGGCCCAATATAGTCTAGACACAGAAATAAATATGGATCTCTTAGCAATATTGGGGCCGTCGTGGCACAGTGAGTATGCCCACTGCGCTAGCAACCTTCGGGTTGTAGGCGGCACAGGTTCGATTCCTGTCAGGTGCATTCCTCCCTGGGTGTATTTCTCTCTTCTGTGTCAGTAAAACTTTCAGGTTTGTGTATGTTAATTACTTGATATTGTATGTATTGTGTCTGGCGCAACATGGACAAATATGGCCCTTGCACCATAAAACCCCAAAACCAACCAACTATTAGCAGTATAGCACTGCGATGTCAGTAAGAACAAGGAAACTCTTGAGGTGGGTTCTCGTCATGTCTGAAAAGCCACACGCTTGCTAGTTCAAAGCTAGGTCCAACCCAATACCGTCGTGTACGTGGAGGCTAATGCACGTTAAATCTGTCGTGGTCTCAAATGTCCTCACATTGACGTGGTGTGAGAATTTGCAGAGTGGGGTGCCAGCTCAGATGTGACCTCGTCATTTGACTGTAATTCAAAATGACGAGGTGTTGTCCTCGGATCTTTCCTTTGGGGATTGATCACGAACCGTCGCCAATATCCCGTTGTGTTGCTCCATTGCAACGTTAATTCAACTACCTGTGAGGCCAAAGGGCAAGTTGACAAGCCAATTTGGTTGAGATTATTTTGCAGGTAGTCGTAACCAGCGAGAACACGAAAACAAGCGACACATACGGCTCTCGGTAGATCCCGTGACAAGCCCTAGCAAAAAGTTCCAGACTTTCTCTTTGGCTATATCTTTGTACGTGTTAAACCTCCTGGTGGTTGTCTCGACGAGGTATCTCGTCATTAGCAAAATTGACCAGACCTTGTTGGACGAAATCATCGTCATTAGAAGAAAATGCGAATGAAGAAATTAAAAGAAAATGTCACAAAGAAAACGTCATTAGAAGAAAATGCTCGACGTGATACCTCGTCCATCAAGATCTGATCAATTTTGCTAATGACGAGATATAGTCATCAAGATCTTGTCAATTTTTGATGATAGTGAGATGCAGATCCTGTCAGTTTTTTTCTGAAATATCTCGTCATCAAGATATCGCTATTTTTTATGATGACGAGACACCTCTCGTCTAGACAACCTCTATGAGGGCTAATACGTTTCTGAATGATTGAGTTGTATTTTGCGTTTGCATTGATTCCGAGATTAATATTCATTGAATGAAATATTACTTCACTATTCGCGTGTGAACTACATTAAATATTTCTTCCAAAATTAAATTTTTCAAGCGAAATAAAATTTTGCTATTGTTTATCCATCAAAACAAAAAGAAATTTGAATTCCAGATCTCCAATGCTGATTCAAGAAGACCGCTCTCAGTAGAAATAAAAAAAGCATTTCTTTTGACATCTTCAAATAAATAAATCTCCTTTTCCCGATCGTGTTCGGAATTCCAATAAGGAAAAAAATGCCAAACTCAAAGCTTAAATGAATTTTTATTCAAAAAAAGAGCTTCCTTCCTCTAAAGCTTCAAACTTCGAATTCAGACTTTGAAACTCCTCCTTCGCGAGTTGTTTGGATACTTAAGATGTTTGGAAGACAGTTTTGGCGAATTTCCGTGTAACCGCGTTCCGCAAGAATAAAAGACTACACTCGAAGAGGAATTTTCAGCCTCAGAATAGAATCCGCTGGAAAATAAGAACATTTTTAGATGTATTCTTTCTAGAATATTTTTCATCCAGTACACACAGACATATGCCGCCACAGTAAGGACAATTCGTGTCAGGTGTTAAAGGAAAAGATTGTACGATTCGATTATTTGTCTACAAATGTTGTCTCGATTGTCTAAACCAGTTCCCAAACTTTTTGCATCAAAGCCCATTTTAAAAGATTTTCTTCAACGCCCCTCTGGTAAACTATCTCAACTAATAATAAATTGCAAATGTAGCTGTGTGTGCCTATAATTTATGTATTTCACAAAGCATTTTAGGCCGCGGTAACCCGGTTGGAAGAGTAACAGACTAGCAACCGGAGGTTTGCGAGTTGGAATCCAAAGACCGTTGTGTACAAAGGTGCTGGTGCACGTTAAATCTGTCGTGGCTCCAAATGTCCCTCACGTTGGCGTGGTGTGGAAGTTTGGAGACTGGGATGCCGGATCAGGTGTGATCCCGTCATCTGACCGTGGTTCAAAATTACGTTGTGTTAGCCTCTGATCTTTCCCTTCGGGGGTTGATCCCGGACCGTCGCCAATAGCCCGCTCTGTTGCTTCAGTGCGACGTTAATTAAAATACCTACCTACCATAACATTTCTGTAGCTGAGCTCTAAACCAATAAGTGTTTGTCACACAATTCGGAAACAGTTTAACCCTCCAAGCGTTTCGACGAGATATCTCGTCCAACATCTGGTCAATTTTGCTTTTTTAGACAAAACTGCCTTATTACTCCAAAGGGGACCTGAAGAGGGAAATAGGAAAAACAAATTTTTCTTGTCCAGAACTGCAGGCAGTTTGGAACAGGTTTTCGCAGAGGCTGGTCACTAGAGGGCAGGTTTATACGCGGAGATAAACCACCCCAGGAGGGTTGTGATTTAAGTTTATTGCCTATTTACGAACATTATATACAGTAATCTTGATACAGCATGGCAAAGATTCCTGCCCCGGCAGTTGTAAGTATCTGAGTAAGTAGGAAAAGTGCGCGTACGTACATAAATTCTAATCAAGCTCTTGTTACGACCTGTTGTCTTGCTTTTGTACCGATCAGTCGCATCTTACATTTTACACCATCGACCTTCTAATGAAATAGACGGTTCAAGTGGGCGGAGTCGCTGTCGTACGGTCTCTGTGCGGTAAATCACAAATCGACTTAGCCGATTGGTTATGGAAACGCAGAGTAGTGTTTTTGATCACGGTGGATAATCACTTTAACCAATCAATAATTTAGGATTCATGCTTTTACCCACAACCACGTGACAGATCTTCAAACGGAGTAACTAGAGGAAATAACATGAAGCTGCGGGCACATGCTCCATTTCATTTTAAGGTCGATGTTTTACACCGTATAATTCCTGCGACTATGCATCACTGTTGTGAGGATATGGATGGTCCAGTGGGTTTGTTGAAAACATTTGTAGGTGACGATTTTTTTAGCATCTTGTTACCCACTATTGCTCCTTAACGCATCTTATTTCCCCTGAGGACAGCATTGCCCCAAGTTTCCTTCAGTGCCCGCTGGAACATTATCTTCAAAGGATGGTTAAACGATCTCAAAGTTGATTTTTGAGCAGTATTTTACACTTTTAAAAGTGGATAATTTTTCGAAATAAAAGCCTTTTATAGGTATTATGTTTGGAAATTAGGAAGAAAATGTTTGATAAAAATTCAATCAAATTTAACCCTCTGATGGGTATGCTTGCATTATTCCAACATGCTAACTGTAGGTTTCCCTCTATGACTTTTAACCAGATTTATACTTATTGCCCAATATAATCCATTCTAGGTTTCTTTCAACTAATTGATATGGTTATTTAATCATTAGGTGTTCGTAAGGTAAAAGCAATACTCGGAAATCTCGTAAGGTTTAGAGAATTAAGAGTAACCTTTCAATCGGGGACGAGATTAAGCTAATTTTTAAAAAGTTCTAAAATATATGCAATAGGATTTTTAATGCAACTACATTTTTATAAAAGAACAAAAGCTAGACCAAATCAATTAGCATAAAGACAAGCTAGACAAAGTCATGAGTTGCATTCTATCTTGTGCGCGCAATTGCATCATGATTAGTTTACTAACAGTAGATCCTGTACTGGTACTGAGACAGATGTGGGCAGTACATTTACCAGCACTCAAAACTAAAGAACACTTAGAAGAGTGCTGGTTTGGTTTTTGGAGGTTTTATGGCGCAAGGGCCATACCCGGCCATGCTGCGCCAGACACAATACAATATCAAGTAATTGACACCATACAGTTAAAGCTTTACTGACACAGAAGAGAGAAATACACCCAGCGAGGAATGCACCTGGCAGGAATCGAACCTGCGCCGCCTACAACACGAAGGTTGCTAGCGCAGTGGGCATACTCACTGAGACGCGAAGGCCCCGAAGAGTGCTGGGAAATCGTAACTCTTACAAAAAACAACACAGTTGGAGATATGTATCCGTGGTGTGACATGGTTGCTGTTACTCACCCTAATTAGTCTATACAAGCTAGACCACTTCGGGGAGTTGCATGTACCTTCAAAAAGTTCATAATGAGCATGGGAATAATAGACATATCATCCTTGGATAGCCCCACACAAGCCAGGAGTAGTTTGCTTCATATTGCGTTTCCCTTAGTCGGGTAGGTAGATGGTAAGAAGTTGACCTAATGTAGCGATGGAGCAACACAATGGGCTGTTGGCGACGATCCGGGATCAATCCTGGGAAAAGATCCCAGGACAACAACTCGCCATTTTGAACCACGGAAAGATAGATGACAAGGTCAGCACCTGAGCCGGCACCGCGCTCTCCAAACTTCTACTCCAAGCAAGCGTGAGGGCATTTGAGACCACCACAGATTTAACGTGCATCTGTCTTCCACGTATACGACGGTCTTTCGTTGGATTGAGTTTCGAACTAGCGACCCTCCGATTGCTAATCCGCTACTCTACCAACCTGGCTACCGCGGATCTCGAATAGATCGGGTAAACCTTAAAACCGTGATCAAATGAAATTTATCGTCAATGAAAATTGAAACTGGAATACCAATATTCGCACGCTGAGAAAAAATCTCACAGGAAGCCTATGAACGCGAACGTTGTAGACGAAAGGCGCTTCGATTCTTTTCGAAATTATTAAGATTCCAAATGTCAGTTAAAGAGAAGGTACCGTAGGATCAATTCCAAACAAATGTCACTCCTTTTTTGCAAAGCGTGAGAGAAATGTTCAATGAGTGACTAACGACGGATTAAATTCAGATATGAGACATTTTCTGCCAAACTAAGATATAGGTGACGGTAGTGTTTCTGAGGGGGATATGATTCCTGTACGTATTCCGAACGTGACGTCACTTGGCTTGTTTCTCGAATACGATTTCGACACATGGACAGTCAAAATTGCAAAGAATGAATGAAGATTCGATATATGATGGTTGATAAGATCAATCCCAATTAGAGTAAAAGCCAAACATCGCTTAAACGGCGATAAACTGCATTTTAAGGCTACCCCGATATGTATAATACCAGAACATTCGTACAGAAGAATTAAAATCTCCATATACCTTCTGGTTTGTTTGCTTGTACTGAAAATAGCTCTAATACTAGTTCACTAAAAACCAAAGAAAAGAGGTTTTATTCTGATGCATAACATTGCATCTATATAAAAAAAAACCGCACACAAAGACAAAGATCTCTGGAGATTCAAAGATAGAAAAATTGCTGTTTTTTCCAAAAGATATATTTCTGTTTTTATTCTTCGCTGTATATATGCAGGAGTTGCAATACAGCGTAAACCTTCCAGCGCGAAAATGTTTTCCAAACTTTTTCTGTTGAAATTTAAATATTGTGTGCTCCAAAGCGAGAAAGATATATTTTGCTGTAATGTTTATATCTAGTGCATAAACTGTCAAAGGATGACTTTCCAAGTCCCCAAGCTACTCTGAACAGAATATATACTACTATCAAAAGTGAAGATGATTTATGTAAAGAGGGTAGAATACTTATCAATTTTTATGACCCTCGGGAAACGTATTATCAGAAAGATTATAAATCTTGTTTTTCTTGTGCATTGAAGGCGGGAGAGATGTGTGAAACGGTGCGGTATGAACATTTCCTTTAAAGGAAACATCAGCCGCAGGTCGAGTTTTCGCTTGAGTTGCCCTTGTACTGAAGAAGCAAGCATTAATGTGAAAGATCGGGAACTTGTTACAGAATTTCAGATGGGGTTATTCTTCGTTATTTAATAAAAACGCTCACAAGGTGAATTCAAAAGTGCCTAAATTCCAATTTCTCTTTTAACCCTCTGAGGATCACGAGATTTCTGAGTAGTATATATTGTCTTTTTACCTCGCAACACAAAATGATTAAATAGTCACATCGATTGGTTGAAAGAATCCTAGTACAGATTCTATTGATCAAGAAGATCAAAACTTGTTAAATGTCATACAAGTAATACCGCAGATTGCAGAAGGAATGTGAACACTAGAGTAGGAGGTTCCCAACCTTTTTGACTATCGGAGTCCTTTTTAGAATCAATTTCTATTGCAGAGCCCCTTAAGCCCACCCTATGTTTTACAAATTAATGGTGTTTAGTAGTAGTGTTACAGGGGGAGGAAGAGGAGATCTTATTCTTTATTTCATTTCATTTTAATTTATTTTATTTTCTTGGAGCGCCCGCGGAGCCCTTATGGCTCCTCGAAACAGGTTGGGAACCACTGCTTTAGAGGTTTAATATTCATGGACTGTATATTGTTATTTAACTACTCATGCTCAATAACTCATTTTTAAAACAACATAGTAACAAGTACAATGATTACTCATAAATTCAATTTAGTTGATTAACTTTGAAATTCTATTCGAAATTTTCAAATATTTTTACTGAGGGGTGTAGTTGAATTACCGTCGCACAACGGAGCAACACAACGTGCTATTGGTGACGGTCCAGAATAAATCCATAGAGGAAATATAAAAGTAGAGTGAGCAATGGTAACCTTTTTATGTGTCCAGGATCACGTGACCAAAACTAGTAGTAACTTGACCCTTAGACTACTTTCGCCTGTCGGGCAGAAAAAAGATTCATTGCCTGATTGGTCGACGGGACGGGAGAAGATTACCATCCATTGATTCATCATCTGATTGGTTCGCGCGACATCATAGTGGACTTTGGCGATTTCACCATTTTTGTTGCCACTCTGCAGAAATGCGCATTCACACATCTACCGACATAAGACGCTAGTGGAGGTGCATGTGGCAAACCTACGACGGGTTACCATATTCCTAAATCATCATCGATTTGTGATGGTAATTATCGCCAATAAGCGAGGTGACACCCTCTTCAGTCTAACCTTGGTTAATTTAGTCGCCAATTTGGCGAGAGGCCGGCATCGTGTTGAGTTTTGACAATAATATTTGTTTTTATATGGTATTGGTATTTTCAATTAACGTCACACTGGAACAACACAATGGGCTATTGGTGACGGTCCGGGATCAATCCCAAAGGGAAAGAGCCGAGGACAACACCACGTAATTTTGAATCACGGTCAGATGACGAGTTTTTATATGAAAGAGAGAAAATCCAATTAAATTCGCATCATAATTACAATCCATATCAAATTAATTCAACCCGTGCAGTATCCTCCCGTCCATTAGATAGTAACTGAACTTCGCCTTTTCCCACGTTTCAATTAGATTTCAATTTAATTATATAACAAATGACTAATTTAATCTGTCACACTACCATAGTTGAATTGCAGAAATGATTTCCTATTCCTCTAGATGATCCTATAGAATTCCTTGTGATAAAAGCTATTTCCACTGTTTGAATACAAAGTTCATAATTCAAACTAAACAGCTTCATTTTCAATAGTGCTCAAGTTCCTTGTACAGTTCATTAATGTTAGTTGCTATATTTAAGCAGCAGTCCAAAAATGTAGGGCCGCTGTAGTCCTGTTTGTAGAATCGCGTATTAGCAAATGGAGTCGAAATTCGATTCAAAGATCATCGTGTACGGGGGCTGGTGCACGTTAAATCTGTCGTTACCTCAAATGTCTTCACGTTAGCGTGGTGTGGAAGTTTGGAGAGTGGGTTGCCAGTTCAGGTGCTGACCTCGTCATCTGAAGGTTCATAACTACGAGGTGTTGTCCTCGGGTCTTTCCCTTCGGGATTGATCCAGAACCATCACTAATAACCCATTGCGAAGTAAATTCATCTGCCTATCTTTCTAAAAATGTATTTGGATGTTAAAATTCTCGATTTCACTGTATAGTGATCGTTTTATAGTTGGTTGGGTCTTTTTGGCGCAAGAGCCATATTTGGTCAAGTTGCACCAAACACAAGATAGACAATTTCCAGTAATGGACATACACATACAAGGAAGGTTTTACTGACACAAAATAGGAAAATACACCAGGGTATGTTAAAAGAATCTAACCTAAGCTACCTACTAACTCGCAGATTGCAGTGGGTTGAGCCATTCTGCGAGAAGTTATTTTGTTATTTAATTTTATATACACTGCTGGCCACCGTAAATGCAACACCCTGAAGGAAGCATGCAAATAATATGAAATTTACAACATGCATTAGCGGAGGTGAGATATGCAAATGATTAGAATTTCAGCGCAGACGCACATCACGCGCGCCTGTGGCGCCACTTCAAAGCGCTATTTAAGGCTTGGAGATTTCGACGATTTCAAGTACGGCAATTGTGTTTTTCTTGTGGTTTTTTCAAAAAAACGATCAATTATGCCTCGTAGAAAACAGCGATCATCTTTTGATCAAGTATCCGAGTTCGACAGAGGAAGGATAGTGGCCTACCGAGATTGTGGATTATCTTTCAGGGAAATCGGTAGTCGTGTTGGACGAAACCAAACAACTGTAATGCGGATATGTGATCGTTGGATGCAGGAGGGTACGACGGACCGACGTGTTCGATCGCATCCACCTCAGTGCACCACTTCACGTGATGACAGGCATATTGTGCGTATGGCAGTGACGGATCGCTCAGCCACATCACGAACCATAGCACAGCACATTCAGTCTGTACCGCATCATCCGGTGTCTGCGCGTACCATTCGACGCCGTTTACAGCAGAGTGGTCTGTCCGCAAGACGTCCATTGCTTCGTCTACCCTTGACGCAGAACCACAGACGTTTCCGCAGCCAATGGTGCGATGAAAGAAGGATGTGGACGGCAGAATGGAATGAAATTGTCTTTACTGACGAGTCACGCTTCTGTCTGCAACACCACGATTGTCGGATTCGAGTCTGGAGACACCGTGGAGAGAGGATGCTGAACAGCTGCGTTATGCACCGCCACACTGGTCCTGCACCGGGTATTATGGTATGGGGCGGTATTGGATATCACTCTCGCACTCCTCTAGTACGCATTGCCGGTACTTTAAACAGCCAGCGCTACATCTCCGAGGTGTTGGAGCCAGTTGTCCTTCCTTACCTTCAGGGCTTGCCCACAGCCATATTTCAACAGGATAATGCGCGACCACACGTGGCACGCATTGTCCAAGGGTTCTTCGTCAATCGCCAGATTGAATTGCTTCCCTGGCCAGCTCGCTCTCCGGATCTTTCGCCGATAGAAAACATGTGGTCCATGGTTGCTCAACGATTGACCCAGAATACATCCCCAGCTGCCACACCAGATCGACTTTGGCAACGTGTGGAAGCTGCTTGGTCTGCTGTACCCCAAGAACACATCCAAAGTCTCTTTGAATCAATGCCGAGGCGTGTGGCAGCGGTGATCTCCAACAATGGCGGCTACTCTGGCTACTGATTTTGGCAGGAACCACACTTCACAGAAGTCTATAAATTTAATCATTTGATACTTGGTCAACATGTTATCTACAAAATAAATTTTGTTGTGATATCTCTTGTCTTTCTTGGTGTTGCAATTTGCGTGGCCAGCAGTGTAGATATTAAAGTGTTCAGTAAATGTGGCGGTTAAGTGTAATGGAGATCAAGGAAAAGTACTCTATTTTATTTTAACAAGTACTCAGAAATAGTTTCTCTCTGAAATTCAAAACAATTTTAGACAGTACGATTTTAAATATATTCTTTGAGTTCGTATTTAAAGAAGTAAATACACATTTGAAGTTTTACTGATGAAGATACCTTTTAATTAATTAAAGAGGCCAGAAAACTCAGAAGTCCTTCATACTTGTTATCGTTGATGCTATTAATTAAATTGCCGAAAGCAGAAGCAAAGTTAAGGAAAATTAATTCACGCGTTATCTCTTTTCAAAATACGAGAAATATTCCAATGTTTCATTAAAGTTTGGATAACAAGCAATGATTCATTACGCACAGTTTTCAATTTTGAATTTTATTCTGACATGTTTAGTCTCGGATCTTTCCCTTCGGGATTGATCCCAGTTAGTCGCCAAAGTTGTGTTGATCCAGAGAGACTTTAATTCATCTACCTACCTACCTCAGACAAGTTTAAATTCTCACTTGTTATTATATTACTTTGAACATTTTTATTTCAAATTTTATTTGAATATCAGCTTTTTGACCCATTATTTCACAAAACAGAAAAAAATGTACTAGTTAGATTATAATTAAATCTATCTGGTTGATTAGATTGTAATTAACTAAATTCTAGTTGACAATCATATCATCATTTAGTCACACAGTTCAATTAAAGTAAAAGAGCACTCAAACATTATTAATATCAATTTTAATTATTTCTGTAACGAGGAAACATTTAGTGAATAGAAAGCATTACTGACAGATGATAACAATAAACATTTTACATTGCATTTATTTTCTATTTTCTTCTGTCTTTTACATCCTGATATCTTTTCAGCCCCAAGACAACAATTTAAATACAGTGATTAAAGAGACAGGACATTTAAAGGCTCTTATTTCGCTGAAAAGACGTAGAAGTTTCAAGGTTCTGTACAAAAGTTACTGTTTGGTGGATTTTTTTTCCAATTTAGAATTGTTATAGTATGAATGTTATATTTTAAAAAAGGAAATCACTTTAAAGATTCTGTTCTTTAAATTTCTTGTTTTGTGAACAAAAATAAAGGAACCAATTTTGTCAAACTGCTATTTTTAAAGTTTTACGGACTGTAAGTACCTCAAAAACTAATTGCTCCATATAATAGTGAAACTTTTCACACTATTATTATAGAACTCATTGCCTATAAAACGACCTATTCTCCAAACCTTAGCCCTAAAACTTCCTATGCTTTTTTTGAAATATTCAGATATGTATAACCATTTTAACATTTCTAGTCATAAATTGAATAATTGTGAAATGATCATTATAATTATAGGTCATTTTATAGGTAATGGGTCGTGTAATAAGCATCCAAAGTTTAATTTCTGTAGAGTAATTAGTACATTATTGAGATAGCTTGCGGACTGCAAAGCTATAAAAACTTGGTCAAAATCAGTTCTTACATTTTTGTTCATAAGCAAAAAGTTTAAATGACGAAAGTTTTAAAGTGATTTCCTTTTTAACAATAACATTCCTAGTATCAAAGGTCTAAATTTAAAAAGAACCCCATAAAAATAAATTTGTTATAGAATTTTGAAACTTCTACCTGTTTTCCCTGAAATTAGAGCGTTCAAATGTCCTGTCCCCCTTAAAATAATATTACAAGTCAGTTATATTTGATGCTTATTTTATTATTTATTCTAGTACATTCCTTGATCATTGTTTTAAGATTTTCTATTGATTGCAATTTCTCTAGGATTACTATGTAGTATTACTGTCACCTTGTGAGTTAGATGCTACCATGAAAATGATACTTCAAATTCCAATGTGGGCACAACGAGTCATTTACATTCAAGGTTCTGCTCTGAAAGATTTGGATTTGGCAAGAGCAAGGTGAGTCGCTTTAGAATAACCTATTTGGTAATGAAAACAATTCTTAGTTTTAACTAGCAGAATTACCCGGCGTTACTCGGATTGAATTGGTTAACGAACTTCCGCTCTCGTTAATAAATTGTTAATTCCTATTCATCACATATAACAACTACCACACTCTAATAAAGGTACACGAATGTTAAATACACAATTTCACAAATGCGAATAAATATCATATTTAACATTTTACATTTTTGTAGAAGTTAAAATTTTAGTAAGACAGGAAAGTCTCTAGAGTGTGCCGATGTTACCAGAATGCATAGCACAGTTCACAGTATGCATATAGTAAATGCCTTGTATGTCACTTAAAAACAAAAGCGTTTCCCAAAATTATCATACAATGATTAAAAATGTTTTAAAACTAATTAAACCATTACTTACCTTGATTACAGTTGTTGAACGAAAAGCATCAAATTGAAAATGCGTAAATACATCTTAAAACAGATTTTAAAAAAGCTTCGAACGAAAACTAATGAATGTATCTGTTTTTTCACTATAAAATAGATTCTTGGAATATAACGGACACAAATTTAAAAAAGCAAACGATTAAAAAGTACCAAGGTTGCCATATTAGCTACCAGTAATATTTTAAAAGATCTTGTTCTGTATATTTAATTTATAATGTATTATTCTCTTTATCGTCTGTCTCTAATATTCAGAATTTGTCATACTTCGTAAAGAAAAAATAAGACTGAAATAAGTAAAAAAAGTATTAGAATTTAAATTCCGTATAAATAGGTTTTGAAAAATAATCGATTTTTCACAGCACTGGTAAAACAATCAAAGTAATTGCAATGCTCAATATACCTTCCAGATACTCCAAAACTACCAAATTATGGTTGATTTAAGTATAGTTACTCAGATGTTTTAACATAAAACTTGCCTAAATATGTAAGCAAAGAAATTTAAAATAACGCATTCACTAAATTAAAATGTGTTGCATTAAATATAGAACAAGGCATTAAAATATGTTAAATACATTTTCTGTGATACTTGTACAAACACACAAACACAAAATCAAACATAGAACGGGAAGACTGGCAGACAGACTAACGCAATCAAGTTCAGTCACTAAATGAATGTAAGTACTCACAGTACTAAGTTTTATGAAAATATATTCAACCGTTTGTACGTAGTACGGACACACACATACATATATACAGACACACCAAACGTGCAAGAGACGGATTTTGCATCAGAAGGGCCAAAAAACGGATAAAAAACTTGAAATGAGTCGAAACTATTCAATGTACACACTCCATTCCTATTTATATGGATTATATTAAAGTTTTTTCTAATAAAAATTATATTTAAAGTGTTTTAACTATCCTTTACTTAATATATTTTCCGTACTTATAAAATTATATTCTTAATCTATGAAAATGAATTTTACTTTTGGTGTTGGTTGTGGCTTCGTTAAGGAGTGAATTCCACTTTTGTAGAGTTTCATAATGAGAAAAACCATAAAACTAATTTAAAATCTACTTCTCTAGTATTGTTACAATTTTAGGTATGAATTCTCATCCATATTAATTATGTGATAGAACATCTTGAGGAAAGTCTGGTAAAGCGAGCATGATTTGTCTTGCAAACGATAACAGAAGTTCTGATGTTTTTTTTAGAATCTTAAAATAGTAGATATAGGTAAGGGTGTGAAATACTGTTCTTTTCGGCACACAGTTCTTTGCTGTTCCGTTCTTTTTAAAAGAACTGTTCTTTAACCTGCTCTTCTGTTCACCACTGTTCTCAGCAGTTTACGTGATAGACAGACAGGGACTGCTTTAGTTGACCTATCATCTTTGTTAGTATTTTATAGGCATGCATATGTAAACAAAATACAAATGACTCTTCTGCTAGCTTTTCTATTAGTGAGTTTTTCTCTAGTTTTGACAGAAAGAAAACGAAAGAAAATAATTAGGAGTCTTCGTATTGTTAATCGATTGAGTGATTTTTTTGGGGGCGCAAGGGGCAAGTCTGTCCAAGCTGCGCCAAACTATCAGTAATTAAGAAAAGAAAATCAGAATACATCCGTAAATTTGAAAAAGTTCTTGCAAATCGAAACGTTTAAATTCCCTCCCCAGTGGCAACTAATGTCTCAAATCTGAACCATTTCAAGTACAGTTTCCAAACAGATATGAGGTACCTAGAACAAAACAGATTCGCAAACGAAAGTAATAATTTTTTTAGATTTTAATGTCATTTTTAAGTCAACAAAATGGCCATTTAAGTCAACAAAACGACGGTACGTGATACATCCCGAAGAGAAAGATCCGAGGATAACACCACGTAATTTTGAATCACGTTATACAATAGGAAGTTACCCTTTAAAAGATTATAAACACTTAAAAAACCATACCGAGATTACCACTTGGAAAGTAAAATTAGTTTGTCAGAAAATACAGGTTAATTATTTTATAATATGTATCTAAACATGTTTAAAACATGAAAAATACAAGTCAAAAATATCTTTCGCTTTTCAACACATTAGCTTTATAGTGGTATGATTGATCCCGAGATGTCTTTAAAATTGTAATAACTCATAGAGAGAACTTTAAACTTATAGAGAGAGCATGACA
Organism: Meta bourneti; assembly: GCA_933210815.1. Taxonomy (NCBI): domain Eukaryota; kingdom Metazoa; phylum Arthropoda; class Arachnida; order Araneae; family Tetragnathidae; genus Meta; species Meta bourneti. The sequence continues at coordinate 21,086,790 of OW119928.1, forward strand.
ACCGATCCGAATCTCCCTTTCACAGTAAAATATGTCCGCACATTTGAAATTTTGCTTTCCATTTTGTAAAATTTAGTTTTAAAATAAAGTTAAAAGCATTGCAAATCCTAAGAACGAGTAGAGGCGACACCACCAGAGAGAAAGCTGGACAGCAAAATCTTGATCAGTAATATTAAAAAAATTAATTTGTTTAAAACTAAAAATTCATCACCATGTCATTGCCTAACAATTATAAAATTTCACAATTATTACGCTAATCGCCTCGCAAATTCATCAAACATCGGGGCTTGGTTCAGTCGAGAACAGATTGAGAACAGTTCCGGGAGCAGTCAACGAGATCAGCTCCGTGAAAAAAGTTCATCAAGAACAGTTCCGGGAACGGAGAACAGGGTCAGAACAGTTTGAGAGCAGGAATCAATTCCCGAACAGGAAGCAGTCTCAGAGCAATAATCAATTCCCGAACAGGAAGTAGTCTCAGAGCTGGACAGAGAACGGGTGAATGAATCAACAGGAAACAGTGAGTCAAGAACTGTAGGATGAACAGCTGTGTTTCGGACTTAATTGTTAACATTTTACCTTTAAATAAGCGTTGACTTGCACAACGAGTCTTAATGATTTTAAAATTACAGTCCACATACCCGAAGTAACAGGTATAAAATTAAACAAGAAAATGTATTTCTTCGTATCATAGTAATGATTCAGCCCGTTGTGTTGCTCCAGTGTGACGTTAATTGAAAATACCAATACCAATACCAATACCATAGTAATGATTCAAATGTATGAAATATGTTATTTTATACACTAATTGAAATGATTCCGTTCCTTATTTTAAATATAAATATTCAGCTACACAAATATATTTATTATATAATACGTCGGTTTTAGAAACGCATGCCAATATAATCGTTAAATATATAAACTTCCGATAAATACTTCTAAAAACTGATTATAATAAGTTATACTGGCTATGTTATGATGCTGTTGAAAAAAAGTAAAATTATTATGTATGCAAACTGGAGATAACAAGTGACATTTCTCGTTCCATGATGGTATCCCAAGAGAGGAGGACATTTTATTAAGCTAACACGTTTATTCAAAACCAAAACCAGTATCTCGATTAAATAAGCTCCGATATAAGTGAATCAAGTTGATGTCTTTATTGAATTTAGGATCGTTTAACTTTTGCTCGCTCCATCAAGAAAATGTTGCGTGCTGTAGAATAAGAAAGTAACGCATGCATTATAAAAGCGTAACCCCTTAATGCATAACTTAATAATTTGTCATTCCTATTATTAAAAGTGTACGCAAGTTATTCAGGAAGGTTAATTTGACTTAAATATTCGCCCTTTATCGCTAAAATAATGTTTCTTATATAGTTCGTCTCAGGAGATATTAAAATGGTATATGATACTTGTAAGCGCCCACAGAGTAAATAGTTCCCTTTCTCGGTATTCATAATCAATGTGGCTGATTTGAAAAGTAAAAACGAAATATGGTACAAACGTTTAAAGCTTTTGACACTACATTACATTGCAAATATATACTATATTGAGACTACGACAATAAACAATCCCAAATCAATTTTTTAATATGGTTCTCATGTGTAATCTGTGTATCGACATTAGTTTTAATATTTTTGGTTTTTAGTTGTATGCTGGCATGCAGATACTTCGTAGTATATATGCAATATTGCTTTATATATTTAAAATATTCAAGTCTCAAGATAATTCTTATTTTTTTTAAAACTTATTCGAAATTGAATTTATTTCTTTAATATTTGAAATCTGATCAATTATTATCTTGTAGAAGAAATTGTCTAAGGCTTCTGACTTTTACCCATCTGGTGGTCGTCTCGACGAGGTATTTCGGAATTACCAAATCTGACCAAATCTTGATGGACGAGGTATATCTCGTCACTAGAAAAAAACTGACCACATCTTGATTTCGTCAACAAAGAAAACGGCAATATCTTGATAACGAGGTATCTCGTCATTAGCAAAATTGGTCAGATCTTGATCCACGAGATGTCTCGTCGTAACCACTTGGAGGGTTAAAGAAAATCTACGACCGAATCCCGACTACGACCGAAATTGAGAAGTCTGTTTCAGCCTTAGCCCTACATAAAATTTCTGTAAATGTTGTTACACTGCTAAGATATATACTCAACAAGAAAAACAATTTTTATTAAGAATGATCAATCTGCATTCCTTGTAAGCTTTATCTTCTGAGTTATACATATTTTACGATACAATTCGATTTTTGAACAATATAAAAAAATCTTTTAGATCCCGTTATAAATATTTTATAAAGTCACTTTTTAATTAATTCTTTAATGCATAAAAAATAATGCATATCCTAATACCTCTTACCTTAGAAATAAAATTAACCGAAACATTACAAATCTCAACTAAAAATAAGATTATAAAATAACCGTGCCGTATAAAAGGGTTAAAAACCACGTGCTTTGACATTGATTAATGATCCAGTGACTAGGGTTCAATTTTTCCGGAATTCAAACATGAAACATCTGCAAAAAAATAAAATGAAATTTTAACACGAATATCCCATAACCTTTATAAATTCAGACACAGCTGGTTTTTAGAAAAGAGAAAGTAATGTACTTACAAGAAGGATGTACTTAATATAACTTGTTAAAATGTAGTGTCTTTAGACCGATGGAAATATTTTTATGAAAGAGATGGTAACATGAAACATTTTAAAACTGAAACAGGGTAAATTTAAAAATGAAAGATTATTATGCGTCATTCATGTGTTTTAATTCGACCAATCTTAATTTTTTAAATCGTAAAATCTTGACAGTTATATTTTTAGGGGTTTTAGTTTTTAAAATTGTAAAGTTTTTTTCAGTTTAAAGGGTAAGATTTCAGGACACAGGCGATATCAAGTAAAATGCGACATAGAAGAAGATGGAGGTGCTAAAAAGTGTCATTGAAGAATTAATTATTCTTCTTTCACTGCCTGTTCACCACGAGAACTGCTCCCGATACTAAATCGGGGTGGTGGCTGTAGAAACAGGGCTCGTTCATTTCGAGTAGGGGTAATTCTCGGGGATGACGTAGTTTCGTTTTGTTTTTCGCGAATGTTTGTGGCAGAAAGGAAGTTTACCAGTATAAAGTCACAGCGACTTGGGAAAATCTTAGCAAATATATAACCAATGTGACAATATATTTCTTCAGACATTCCTATGGAAAATAGAGTAACGTCTGTTTCAACGGCAACACGCAGGGGAAGACTTTGTGTCTGGAGCAGTTCTTGTAGTATACAGACAGTAGAAGAATCTCTGATAAGTGTATCGACTCGAAAAAGATCTATTTTGAAATGGAACAATATTTGATCAAAAAATAAAATATAGTTATTTTCTAGTCACAGGTGTCGAATACATATTGATCAGACACCTCATAGGATACATATCGACCTCCTGTATAAGCATCGACCTCCTTTATAACCATCGACCTTCTAATGAAATAGACGGAACATGTGCGCGCGGTTTCATGCTATTTTTCCGGTCGCTCGGTTTCAAGACCTGTCTCGTGGTTGTGGAAAAAAGCATGAATCTTAAGTTGTTGATTGGTTAAAGTGTTTATCCACCGTGATCAAAAACACTGGTCTGCGATTCGATAGCCACTCGGCAAGTCGATTTGCAAGCCCTTCAGAGATCTTACGACAACGACTACATGCTATCAATTTCATTAGAAGGTCGATGTGTCTAAACGTGAATCTCTGTAACTCATCGACCTTCTAATGAAATAGCCGGAGCTTTTGCGCACATCTTTATGTTATTTCTTCCGGTCCCTCGGTTTCAAAATCTGTCACGGGGTTATGGGAAAAGAATGAATCCCAAATCACTGATTGGTTAACGTAAGTATCCACCGGTGATCATAAACACTAGTCTGCGCTTCGAAAGTCGATTGGCAAATTCGATTCATAAGCCTGCTTGATTTACCCTTCAGAGATCTTACGGCAGCTATTCTGTCCACATGCTCTGTCTATTTCATTTTAAGATCGATTGCTGTAACTGCATCAATTAAATTTCTTGCAAAATATGCATTATCTGAGTGTTGCCATACGATTTTCAATCAATGCCACTATTGTTAGATCAAATACTACACAAAAATTTAAGAACTTTATTCAAATTCGTAAGCATTGATATATATCTATTATTCAGATCTGCTATATTATAATAAGCATATTTGAAATTTTGATCCCAAATACGTTTTTCTTGAGATGATTCAATGAAAAGATTCCCCACATTCCTTCTTCAAAATAATAAAATTGTCCTCTTAGCTATAATGAAGTATATGGAATCGGGAAATAAGATAATGTTAAGAATAAATGTCGCATTTGCAAATATCAGATAACGATGCGTCCTCTATCCATGCATTGCTTTTAACATTTATTCAAAAACGTACGTCTTGTGAGATTTATTCCACAATCCTCTTTCCCTTGCTTGCGGCGAAGGCTATCATTTCTTTTAAACGACTGAAGTGCTTCGTTTTTGTCTTTTTCAGAATGAATGCTGCGGAGGCGTGCTTTATTCTAGCAGCCAGGAACTACGCGGATCGATCTGCTGCCGTGAGTTTTCATTAGATTTTAAATCTCTCTGAATCATTTAAGGCTAGACCGGAGATTTTGCATGCATACTTTATGAAATTGCCATGAAGATATTTGAGTGTACAGTTCAGTTTAATATAATGTAATGTGGATATTGAGATTAGTTTCATGTTGTTTGAGCAAGCTGATGTCGGTTTTCTTTCTTACAAACACACATTATTCACTTTTTTCCTGTGTGTAGTAATACATATAAACAATGAGACGATTATGAACGGTTTTTAAGGTCATACTTAATACGAGGGTTTGATAAGTATGGTAAAGAAAAGCAAGTTAACCCTCCTTAGTGGTTGTCTCGACGAGATATCTCGTCATTAGAAAAAAATTTATTAGATTTTGGTGGACGAGATATATCGTCATTAGAAAAAAACTGATCAGATCTTAATCTTGTCATCATCAAATAATCGGTAATATCTAAAAAACGAGATATCTCTTCATTAGCAAAAACGAGGTATCTCGTCGAAACCACTTGAAGGGTTAAAAACGGGGTTTTTTTTGGAAAAAATCGATTTTATTTCTCACCATAGTCTCTACTGAAGTTCACTTGATCCAGCGAGTTTCCTATATTTTTGGTAAAGTATCCTCTGTCAAAGGATGCAAAATACGCATTGACATCCTTATTCGATGAGAATTCGTCTCCATCAAGCAGTTTTCTGATTTGGAAACAAGAAGTCGCATGGGGCTAAATCTGGAGAATAAGGTGGCCATCTTCTTTAAATAAAATTGCTCTATCACTGAACGAAAGTCATTTTTGTGCAAGCTGCTATAATGCCCACCTCAAACGTCTGTCAGAGTCGCATCTGGCCGAAATTTGACCTCAGCTAGTTCGAAGAGTGACACCTACCAGCCGTGAGGTGACCAAATTGTGTCGCCATCTCATAGAAATTTACCAAACTTCTCAAACGATCCTGGTAGTATTTTAGAAAGACATTGAATCTGTGTAGATGAATACCACAATAAATATGTTGATTTTCAATCAAATTTATATATATATATATATATATATATATGGTGAACACTTTCAGTGTCTCCGAAAAAATGTTAGTTAATGGGTTTTTGATCGAAGTCGATGTAATAACGTCTTCGAGTGTCATAAATAATACAATTTCTATGTTTTGAAATTTCCCATCATTTACTGTAATTGTGTAAGAAATTTGCATTTGAATATAAATTATTTTTGAATTATTCATAGCATGTAATATTTTGAATATTTCCTTACAGAATAAAAAAATTTAAATGTACTTATTTACATATTTATGAGGTTATTATATTATTTTTCAGAACCTGAGTGTTAGTGGCTCCGTGGTCAAATTCTTTGTATACCGTAAACAGAATTTAATGCTTTAATACTGTACTTTCTTTCATATATACATGGATTATTAAGTTTTAGGAAGCATGAAAATATATACTCGAAAGTTTTAGAGTACCTGTGAAGAAATAATGCTCAGAAATAGAATTTTAAGAAATTTTTATCTATTTGTAAAATTATACTTACTCCAATAAGAGTATGAAGCAAGTATAGATTGCATTTGTAATTGTTTTACAATCATTTTCAGAAAATATTTACTATTTTGGTCTGATATAGAATGCTTATATTACACATTTCCAGTTCTTGTCCACTTTGCAGTCACCACTGTATGTATTTAAATATCAAGAATTATTTTTCGAGTAAATATTTACCAGCTTCCCTACTTTTCAAGTACAGACTTTTAGTTCACAGAATGCACACGTTGGGTTTTGTGTTTACATGTAATACAGGCTCTGCAAAATCAATCCTCATTTATTACGATAGGTGACTGATCTATTAGAAGTTGCGAGCATTAAAAAGATTTTCTTCATATTTTAATGATAACATAATATCTGTGATGATACATTTCTTTTTGAAATATGTTTTAAAGGATGAGCATACAATTCTGAGGTCTTGGGCAGTCAGAGATTTTGCGCCGAGTGTGCCTCAGTATGTACAAATCTTCCGTCCCGAAAACAAAGTTCACGTTGCTTTTGCTGGTAAGTATATTAATGCTCTTATGATGAACTTCGCCACCATTGCAAAATTTAACTTACAGTGTATATACAGCAATGTAACCTATTTCCACCATGAAGTAATGTTTGATAGATGAAGTTGCACTGCATTTCACGTCTTGCTGAATTGGTGACTGGCGGACGTGATTAAAAACACGCAGCATTTTCAAAAACAAGCCTGATTGTGTGACCAAAACTAGTGGTACCGTGACCCTTAGATTACTTTCGTCCGCCAGGTGGAGCCGAACATTCATCATATGATTGGTCCACGGGACGGGAGAGGCCGTCCATCCATTGATTCATCATCTGATTGATATACGCGACATACTAGTAGACTTTGGCGATTCCACCACTTTTGTACCTGCCAAATCGGCCAACCCATTAAATTTTTTATATAGCTGTCACGTGACTTCTAGTCGACATGTTGGTCACACTCTTTGAAGCTCCTCTCCATTACAATCTTTCACGTCTATGGTATCAATAAATCGCTTATATAAAAATTAACTTGAAGCATCGTCAAAACAACGATAAATCACATTAGATCTTAGCTGGAATTATTTTTTCCTCTCAGGTAGTACACAAAAGATCTCATATTTGTGAAAGCGTATTTTAATTAATTACACAATCTTCCTCAATCCCTATGGGGTTTCTTGTAACTCAGGCCGAATCCCTGAGTTCTCATTGACGATCAAATTTTATTTTCGACTAGGTGAAATTTTGCTTAACCAGCCAAAGACCACTTTCAATATACTATATATATATATATATATATAGTATTGAACCATTTTTTTTTTTTTTAGTAAGAATGTTTGTGATAATAGCTCATTTGTTACCCCAGTACCTATTAAGCATAACATTTTAATAAGTGAAAACATTACATTACATCTTGATACATGAGTCCTGTGTATTTTCTCCGAATTCACGTTGTTTTCTATAAGAGAGCGTATTCTATAAGCATAAATTTTCTTCTAAAAATGTTCTCTCCGTTGAAGTCGAACAAGATATGTTCCAATATCTCTTCCTTATCAAGGCAAATAAGGTACTTGCTGGTGTCAGCCAAGTGAAAAAGGTGAAAGTAAGCCTGAGTCACATTGTAGCCTGATCTGGCTTCAGAAGAAAAAGTGGCATAAATGGAAACAAATTTAAATTTTAAGATCGGAAGCAGAAATCTATTCCCTCCAGAATTGATTAACTATATTTCAAACATTTCTTGAAACAAGAAAATTGGAGACACGTAAGTTTAAAAAGCAAATGATTTTGCATCGCTCATTATTCTAAATGCAGATTTCGCCATTAGTTCAGGTGGAAAGAATTTTCCATTTATATTTTTGTGCCAAAAATTTCAGACTTATATCAAAATAAATTCCATTATACTAAAAACCTGCCTTTAAAATTGTTTTATATTCTTTCAGTAGCTTTTGGAGAGAAAAATTATCCTTTAGGATATTTTTACAAAGGAAATCCCTTTAGCGGTACATTTGTATTAGCATTTTTAATACCACAGTAGAAAAGGCGAAATTCTATGAATTTCTATTACGATAAATAAATATTTGAAGAATATGTTGCCCCAAGTTCATATAAAGAGTGAATAGTAAATATAAGCCGTACAAATTCATCAGAAAACGTATTTACTTGTGTATTCTATTGTTAAAAATGTAAAAGGGTTTTAGCTCTCCATACTTTTTATGCATAGTAAGCAATAAAAGCTTTTTCCAATACAATTATTCAATTATTTGCTTCAAAGCAATAGTTTACTTTCATCGGTTGTATTTTCCTTAACGATCATAATATTACATTAATGATAGGCCACGAAAATGTACATGAATCTTGCATCATTTAAATATTCACCATCGAGTATAAAAACTGGAAGATTACTTAAATCTGCAAAAAATGCTCATAACATAAACTCAAGTACCTAACAATATATTTTCTAAAGAAAAGAAAAGTTATTGAGAAATAGGGGACGTATCATTTGAATTTTCATTGTAAAATAAGAAAACGGGATGGTTATTTGCGATTAAAAAATTCGCTAAAGGATCTTAAGACAGTGGACTTTCAGAACAAACTTTTCAATTATTATCCGATTGTTATGAAATTTGTACAGACTATTTTCTATTACAAAGCCTATTCCTAGCGTGTTAAGGCAAAGCGGTATGAATAAAAAATAATTTCAGGAGAAAGTTTTTATTGAATGTATTTTTTACATATCCATTATAAATAAATTTAATCATTTCAACCAGCTTTAGTATATCTGCTTTTATTCATAGTTAACTCATACTAATTTGACCAATGAAAGATAATTTTTACATGTACTCGTTTACTTCTCTCTTTGTACAATTTTTGGCATACTATTTTTTGCCCAAACACGCTAGATACATCGTTTGGTCCAAAAACATCGAGTCTTCCGGAAGTAATTACATAAAACCTACTCAAAACTTTTGATTAAATAGAAAAATTGATAGGTCCAATGCGCATTAGTTTCTATTAAAATTTTAATTCTTAATTACATATAAATCAAATTAACTCCATTTTGTAAATGTATCGCTCAATGGTAAAGCAAAAAAAGTAATTTTGTGTTAACTCCTAAATTTTTGCAAAACAAACAGGTTAAGCAACATTTTAAACCAAAATTTCAAAATTTGGAAAGTAATTTTTCATTTGCACCTAGATATATACAACAGAATTCAAATATTATCCAAAACAAATTCAAGTAAACCAATTAAAACCAGATGTTCAGAGAGTATTTTGAAATCAGAATATCAAAGAAAACTCAATCTGAGAAAAACATGCTTTTGTTATACTTAATATACTTATCTACTATATCTTTAACGTTGTGTTGTATATCCAACTCCGTCAAAAATGATTGGAATTGAAATATCATTTTTGCTATCCACAGAATTCGATATCCATTCATTCTAAACTCTAAAATTAAAAAATCAATTTTGCGATCGATTTTGTTTGTTGGTGTTCTTTGCCCCCTTAAGTACAATACAAAAGAGAATTGAAAACATAAAAACAAAATAGCATGGAAATGAGGGACATTGAACTGTACTGTTGCAATGACGATAACGAAAATTACCGGAAGGCCGTGCAAACGAACGACAAAGAATTACTTAAATAAATTGCTTTTTCATAACAGTAGGAATATTTGAAGGTGATTTGCATTAATAATAGGTTGAAACCACGCAAACAATTGCACGCACTTAAATAATACACTTAATAAGAACAGGACTATTAAGTGCTCAAAGGGCAATGCTTGGTACAATTTAATATTCATGGGAAAACTTGTAATGTTCCACACACAAATCAGAATCTTTATTTTGTGGTACTTTGAAACTAATTTGGACGTTCCACTGCGTAAGTTATGACCAATAAAGTAATTCGATATCTACATGCAAATCTATTCTATAGAGCTCTCTTTCAAATTTGTACTATTCTTAGGGAAATAATGAAAGGAATTTCATGCAATGCATCAGAGATCAGAATCTATTGAAATGCGGGTTTTTACAAATGATTCATCAAGGTTTGAAGTCCTGCAATTTCTAAGCTATGGATCGTTCGTGCCAATCACGTAACGAAAGGAAAGTCAAATTTTAAAAATCGCGCATGCAGACTTCGTTGGGACACCAGGTGGCAGTATGAGCTATATTTACAAATTGGTGACTGCAGCAGAGAGCGTTTTGATGATTTCGAAAATTTTATATTCCTGCAAAATGGGAGTCCATCACATCGGCACCTTGAGCTACCTGAATGATAAACTCTCATACTGCTGGATTTGGCAATGCGGTAGGGATAACTTAGCGTTGTTCGGATTGTCGCCCAGATCTCCCGATCTTAAACCCTGTGATTTGTTGCTTTATGTTAAAGTAAGTTTCCATGTCCCCATTTTCAGCAACAATGAATGAGCTACAGGATCGCATTAACGTTGCTTTGCTGACCAACGGGGAAATACTGCAACGCATGTGGGCCGAATTTGACTACTACATAAACGCGCATAGTGTAGCTATGAGCTATTGAAGTGTCATAACTACGACATGAGCCATTTCGAGTTCTTTTAACGTAACACACATTGCTTTTTATGTAATGCTTTGCGAAATACAGTATTATGAAACGCGATTATCCATTTGTAATAACCGCAATATTTGTAATAACCCTGTTGCATTCTAAATGCATTCCATTAGACATTTTGATGTGATTTTAATTCGTTTACGTATCGGACACTCATGTTTCACTCACAGGCATCTTTTGTTAGGAGAGTACCCCTGTGTGTGGAGTTCCCTTTACCTTTCAGCGTATTTTAATCGATTATCCCGTTTTTAACCGTCATCGGCTTCACTTTTTTAATAGCACTGTTTTAACTTCACAAGATTTGATTGGGGAGAAACACCATTCAAATATTTTTAACTTCTTGTACAGTATACTATTTTTTAATTGTACACAATAATCTTTTTTACTCTCATTTATACCATATTCTGTCATTGCTTAGATATATCATTCTAATCCTTTTTACATCTACATCATATTACTAACCAACATTTTTTAAATCATAAATTAATGAAAATTGTACTATCATCTCAATTTATCTTCTACAAGTTGTTGCCCACTATATTTTAATTTTTTATGTTTCCCAATATCTCTCATTCTATATAAAAAAAGAAAAATATTGTTCTGTAATCTTATTACCCACTACCTTCTAATGTTTTTATATAAAAATTGATTTTATCTGGCGTTTGGTGTAGCTTGTCCATTTTTGAACTTTGAGCCATAAAACTTAAACCAACCAACCAGTGGTAATAATAACCAATAAATCAGTAGTTCTTAACCTGGGGTATGTGCATCCCTGGGGGTGCAAGAAAGCATTTCCAGGGGTGCGAGAGAAGTTTCTAAATTTTCGATGGAAACTACTTCCCAAGAGAAACTAGCAAATGCTATGTCAACTTTTGGAACCCCCACTCCTACCCTTCTAACTTTGCCTCAGCCACTGAGATATATAAACTGGGGTAAGCGATGCTGCTTCGAAGACGGCGCCAAAATGCACCAGGCTAGAAAAATCTATTTACTGAGAAATATTTTACACTGCAGTAATAAAAACTTTTGTCTTTTGAATAATCACATTTTTAGGTTTTATTAATTATTTCTTCCACGAATAAAATGCAAAATTACGTTTTTAATGGGAATTGTCATCAGGGTAGCATTTTTTCTGCCTTTCAGACTGAGTTTGTGATCCTTGAGTAGCTTCCTGACAAAATTTAAGGGGAAAGAGAGTACATAGTTAGAACCTTATCTTCAGCTGGCAAAAGCAGCATTGCAGACACTCTTACCATTTGCCACTACCTGTGTGAAATGGGAATTTCATCACTTTTGCACATAAAAACAAAAGCCAGAAATCTCTTAAATGCAAGTGATGACTTACTCTTTCATAAAAGGAGTCTCGCTTCAAAAGTATTATTATGAACAAACAACGTAGCCATTAGAAAATGAGATTAGAATTGAGATATTATTTTGTATGTATATGTAAACGTATGTGTTTATTTTTCAATAACAATAAATTATCTTGCAATACAAGTAATTTCCTAAATAAAGAAATAGAAACACATTTTTCAAGGGGGTGCGAGAACTTATTTTGAGATTCAAGGGGCTGCCGATTACTAAAAGGTTAAGAACCACTGATCTAAATACATTCTTTTCAGTAAATTTCCTTATATTTGATGTATCATTTTCGAACATCGTATAAATGCTTATCAAATAAATAAACTAGTTCGTTTCTATAAGTGTCTTGTTTACGTCCTTTGCTGTACGACACATTACGGTGAGCTTTTCAAATTCAATTACTTTTGTCTCTTCCAGAGCACGCTGTCTGCGAAGACGAATTCAAATACGCACTTCTGGCCAACAATTGCCTTTGTCCTGGTACATCAACGTTAGTTACTTTATTGCTGCACACATCGCGAGGGCAGTAAGTATAGCTCTTTTAATATTGAACAAATAGAAAAAGCCCACCAGAATAATTTCATTGACCATCAGGAGTGCCATGTCCTTGGGACCTGAACTTTTTATACCCTCCCCAAAGATGAGAGGGATGGTGTTACTTATTCCTTGATTATCTAAACAGCTAGACCAAGGCCTAGTCCCAACCCGTTTCAAAAGTCCAAGACTAGATCTGGTCTTCCATAGGGATTCAGGGCCCACTGCCCTAGCAGCCTTCGAGTTGTAGGCGGCGCAGGTTCTATTCCTGTCAGGTGCATTCCTCCCTGGGTGTATTACTCTTTTCTGTGTCAGTAAAACTTTCATGGTGTGTGTGTCTTTTATTTCATATTGTATGTCTTGTGTCTGGCGCAGCATGATCAAATATGGCCCATAAAACCACAACAAACCAAACCAATCCATAGAGATCCAATCTTAGCAGATCAACACAGACCGTAAGATATGTGGAGGCTTGCTTGTTCAGTGTCAGATTTTAGCCAAGTTGGAAATGCCTTATGGCGATCTTGTCTTTCAAAAGCCGCTCGCATCTCTATACCATGACCCGGTTGAAAGATTAACGGATTAGCAACTGGAGGGTTGCGAGTTCGAATCCGACCAAAGACCGTCGTGTAAAAGGGGGGCTGATGCACGTTAAATCTGTCGTGACCCAAAATGTCCTCACGTTGGCGTGGTGTGGAAGCTTGGAGAGTGGAGTGCCAGTTTAGGTGTGACCTCGTCATCTGACCGTGGTTCAAAATTACGTGATGTTGCCCTCGGATCTTTCCCTTCGGCTTTGACCCCGGACCGTCACCAATAGCCCGTGTGTTGCTCCAGTGCGACGTTAATTAAAATATCTATCTCTATACTATGAGTCAGTCAAATGAGGCATAAATATTACAAATACGGTAAACCTTGGATAATTCGAAGGTACCAACTAAAGTATTCCAGTTATTCAAGAATTCGAATTAAAATTTTTTTAATTCCATTTTGTTGATTCCATGACTTGCCCCTCCCCGCTCCATAATTTCCCCAAATTAGGTCCACTGCTACCCATCAAACTGCATTTACTCATGACTAGACAACACATTTCCATTACTAGAAACCACATGTACACTTTCGTGAACCAGACATTTTAGGTTATTTAATTTCAACTCTGTATGTATCGAACATGAAATTACATAATAGATACCAATTATGTTCTGGCTAATGTATATGACTACACTGCCGGCGTCATCTACATGTATTAATATTTAAAACACAAAGTAGATTGAAGTAGCGGTAAGGATTAAATTGATATCGAAATTATCTTAAGCCGAAATTTTGTCAAATAAGTAAAAAGTAAGCAATCATTTGACGCTTTTACTCTATTCGATTAATTTTCATGTACACAACAATATATTTTTATTTAATTCAAAACAGGATAAATTTCACTGAAAACAAATGATAAATGGGACAAAAACATCTAAATTGTTTTCAAAGTAGGGCATTCATTTGACAAAGTAAATTAATTTTGCCAAAGAGACAAACTCAGAAACAAATGCACTGAAAGTCATTACTCTTAAATATGCCTTGCTAGTACAAAACTCAAATTTTTTATCATTTTTCTTTAATTTGTTTGCAATGTTCGCCTTAAATAATCTCATTGTCCTTTCAACGTAAATAAATCGACCGTTCTTGGCAAACAGCCAGTTCCGATCACATTCCTGGTGTTGCACACACGTACCAACTTCATCCATACACCCTACGGGGATCTGAAGCCATGTTATTAATCTATTTTTCAGGGAAGGCCAAATGTCGGGTGAGGAGTGGCACCGGCTATATGGGAAGTGTTCCGGCAACGAAATCTATCACATTCGCCTTGGGGACAGTCGATTCTTTGGTGAATATGAAGGAAAACCTTTCACTATGGCGTCGTTTCATTCCCACAGAAAGTAAGAAGTCTGGCAATTTTTTATTTTAAATACTTCTCGGTGTTTAACCCTCCGGTGGTGTTCTAGAAGAGGTGCCTCGTCATTAGCAAGCTATCTCAAAAATTAATCAAAAATCATCAAAATATTATATTAGGTTGATGCAAAAGTTCGTATGTTTTTTTGACAAAAATTGAAGAAAAATTTTATTTACTAAAAATTACATTTAATCAATGGTATGTGCCGTTCTGTTCGATGAACTTTCTCCATCTCTAAGGTAGCTGCATAATCACGCGCTCATAGAAATTCTGAGGTTTCTCGGTAAAGAACTGATCCAGGTGACGAAACTTTCTGGACCACTTACGGCACGTGGAATCGTCAACTGCACCCTCACCATACACTACACGTATATTCTTTTGCCCCTGCGAAGCATTCTTGCCTTTGCGGAAATAAAAAGCATATGTCGAAAATGCTCCTTATTTTCTGCCATTTTTAATGCTTAACAAAATTTTAAAAACACAACCCAATAACACAATTGTTTTCTCCCAAGTACTCGCTGAAATTACTTTTTTCGAACATCAATACTTTACACGTGTGAAGTAGATAACACTTCGGTTTTGCGATGCAATGCCATCTATCGCCAAAAACGGGACGAACTTTTTGCATCAACCCGATATGTAAGCAAAATAATATCGAAATTTATCACATTCGCTTTGGAGTCAGTTGATTCTTTGGTGAATATTAAAGAAACTTTCACCATAGCGTCGTTTCATTCCCACAGAAAGTAAGGACACAAGAATTTTGGCAAACTTTTTATTTTAAATACTTCTCAATATTTAACCCTACAGGTGGTTGTCTCGGCGAGGTGTCTCGTCATTAACAAAACTTACCCAGGTCTCGATGGACGAGATGTCTCGTCATTATAAGAAAGCTGATCAGATCTCGTTCTCGTCATCATCGAAAAATGGGCAATATCTTGGTGACGAGATATCTCGTCATTGGTAAAATGGGTCAGATCTTGATGAACGAGATATCTCCTCGAAACCACTTGGAGAGTTAAGCAACAATCCAAATCATCACACACCAAGACCCGAAATAAGGCAGTGGTTCTCAACCTTTGTAACCGCGGCCAGGTAAATTATTTTTTGAGACGAGGTCCCGGTACAACAAATTTACTCGAAAATACCTTTCCAATTTTTTTTAAGTTCATGCGTTAAACTAACAAAAGTATTAATTATGGCATAGAGTGTGAGAACATTTATGAACACGTTGTAGCATACTTACAAGTATTTTAATTAGTTATTAATTACTGGACTAATGAAATATTGTAGCGTTGTGAAGTTTCCTCAGGTCAACATCATTAAAATAATACGTGCCGATTTCATCGACCTTCTAATGAAATAGACACAGTATGTGGACGGAGTCACTGTCGTAAGATCTCAGAAGGGTAGGTCACGTGAGCTAACGAATGAATTTGGGCCGATTGACTATCAAAACACAGACTAATGCTTTAAATCACGCTGAATAATCGCTTTAACCAATCAATAATGTGTCCTCCATTAGTATTCATGCTTTCTCCTACAACCATGTGACCGATCTTCAAATCGAGCGACAGGAAGAAATAACATGCAACTGCGCGCACATTCTCAATTCTTTTCATTAGAAGGTCGATTGCCTATTTTTATTGACGCACCTCATTCCAAATATTTATATTTGTTGCGACACAAACACCTTCAATGCGAGATTTCTTGGCACCGAAACTAAGTCCCGAGTCTTTTTATGTATATCAAAATACAGATCTGTTGGCCGATGATTACTTTTTAAAAAATCACGTCACTCGGGTTTCGAAACAAGCATTTACACACTCCGATGTGAACTTCTGGAGAAAGTGTGCAGTAAAAAGATTGGTACGTGATAACGATTGGTACGTGAACGAAGGGCCGTGGTAGCCCTGTCGCGGATCTGGGTTGTACCAACGTACAACCTGAGGTTGTACGTTTGAGACTCTCCAACATAAGACTGCCGTGACATGGGAGCTAGTGTAGGTTAAATCTGTCGTGGCCTCAAATCTCCTTACGTTGACGGTGTAAAAATTTGGAAAGTAGGTTACCAGCTCAGGTACTGACCTCGTCATCTGACCACGCTTCAAAGTTACGAAGTCTTGTCCTAGGATCTTTCCCTTGGGATTGATGCCAGACCATCGCCAATAGCCCACAACGTTGCTCCAGTTGGACGTTAATTCAATTATCTACCTATCGCGATACATTCGAATATTATTCGCAGAATATTTCTTATAAAATATCTTTAAAAGACAAAAAGGACAAATTACAGGAGCATCTCTCAAGGCCTTGTACAGTCGATGCCATGGTCCAGTACCGGCCTGGCGACTTTTCCTTGGTAACAAATTCAGGATCTGGTCAGTTTTCTTCAAATAACGAGATATCTCGTCCATCAAGGTCTGGTCAATTTTTGCTAATGACGAGATTCCTCGTCAAGACAACTACCTGGGAAGGGGTAACTTGAAAGACCAGGCTTGGAAGTATTTTCTTCTCTTGCATAAGATAATTAATCTCTACACTTGGTGTTCTCGTAACAATATGCTTTCTTTGAATACTGTCATTACACAAGATGACATATATTTTCCTTTACATTCAATGCAGTGTTTTAGCCAGTCATTAACAAAACTGACTAGATCTTAATACAGGCATCATCAAAATATCGGCAATTTCTTGATGACGAAATATCTCGTCATTAGCAAAATTGGTCAGATCTTGATAGACGAGATATGACCGACCAGATCTTAATCTTGGCATCATCAAGAAATCGGCAATATCTTGGACAAGATATCTCGTTATCAAAATTGGTCAGATCTAGATGGACAAGATATCTCGTCGAAATCACTCAGGGGTTTGATATTTTATCAAACCTGTAACAAACAGGGGCCGTTAAGATTTCTTCCTTTCCACCAGGTATGGAGTGGCTCTTGTTGGAGTGAAAACAGAAATGGGCGGCACTTGGCCCATTCTTTTGAACCCTGGACCCAGCTACGTGCTCAAAGCTTCGGATATATGCTTTTATATGAACATCACCAAAGAGGAGAATAGCGCATTTCTTCCAGCGGAACGCACACTCAAGAGGGAGAGTCTTGTGGGACTGAACCCGGACCCTACCCCAGATACCAGTGCTCCACAGGATAATGAAACAGTCCTGAAAGGTGAGTAAATCTTTTGGCTGTTAGTAATACGATAATTGTGTTCCTTTTGAAAATTCAAAGTATATGTAAATACACTGGAGTGCGAAATTTAGCAAGGAAGCTTAAGGAAGGAACGGTAAGGTTTTCAGCTGCTACTTTCCAATGAAGTGACCTGGATGTGGGGTTTTAAAGTAATAAGATTAAATAAAAAGATCAAAAGGATATAAAGAGATTAAAAAAGATAAGAGATGAAGTAAAAATATTTTTAAATCACCCAAGAGATTTGTAGAGTAAAACGCTTTCTCATAAAGTAAAGAAATTTTATTTTAATGTAATGAATAATTTACAACGCAGAGTTCATTTAAAGACTATTAGTGCCTGATGTTATCTTATCTACTATTCATCGTCAATTACTCGTTTTCAAATGTTCTCATGACCAGTATGAATCAAAAATTTACTTTATAGAGAAGTTTATTTTTTACATTCAATTTCGGCAGCAGTAAAGCATTAATATATTTTACTTAATAGTTGATATTATATATCTATATGATATGCTTAGATATATGCTTTATCATATATACGTATATGATAAAGCATCATATGGTATGTTTTGATATGTGCTTTAACAAATATGTATAAGATATGTTTTGTCATCTATGTATATTATATGTTTTTCATAATTGATATGGCCCTCAGGGGCACATCTCCATTAGGTGTGTACGGGCTTCAGGAACCCAAGGTACTCTAATGATCTTTTCCCATAGGGTTTACTGTCTTTAGTAAACACGCATTTCGGGATACCCAAGCAATGCTTTTCACGCTTTTATCCCACTATTCTGTTCCTCAATCCCTCTTTTTTCCCTTTTACGATAGTTTTCATTTGACATTGTCTTCTATTTGGCGCAACTTGGCCAAATATGGCCCTGCGCCATAAAACCTCAAAACCAACCATAATTGGTTTGTTGGCTTCGGAAACATCAATGCAAAACAATACATATGTTTAGCATTATTTTAGTTTAGTATATATATATATATACGTATATATATATATATACATACATATATATATACACACACACATATATATATACACACACACATATATATACACATATATATATACATATATATATAATTCCACCTCAATTCGCCTTTCGATTCAATAACTTATTAATAGCTTGTAGACTGCAGGAGTTCACTGTATTGAGCGATAGATCTATAAGCAGGCATAGAACAAATATTTTAAAATAAAATTTTCTCTAGCTTCAAGCATTGCGTGCTATCTAAACAAACAACCGAAAATCATCTTTGTAACTAAAGGTGAAAGAGTATTATCGAGTGAACTTGAACTCAAAAATATCGATTTTCTTTCACTTTATCGTAATCGATAGAATGAAACCAGACGAGGAACTTCGATTCTTGTTCAATATTCAACGTCATGTTCACAGTGACCCGAAGGAGGCAGTCACAGTAGGAAAATGGGAAAAGAATGAAAGTGTCCATCACGGTCACTATATCTGTCAACTTAATGTCGTATCCGTGGAAGCCGTCCATCATCATTACATCTTTCGTGTCACTTTGACATGCTACAAGCATGTTTTTCATATCTAGTTGAGAAAGAAAGTATATATTTACCTGCGTGTTAAATCTGTTATTTATGCAACCTGGAATATCCTAATTAGATGTGGGGCCGCGATAGCCCGGTTGGCAGAGTAGCGAATTAACAACCTGAGGGTTCGAAATTCGACCCAACCAAAGACCGTCGTTTATGTGGGGGTTGATGCACGCTATATCCTTCGTGGCCTCAAATGTCCTCACGTTGGCGTGGTGTGGAAGTTTGGAGAGTGGGATACCAGCTCAGGTGTTGACCTCGTCATCTGACAGTGGCTCAAAATGACGAGGTGTTGTCCTCGTATCTTTCACTTCGTGATTTCATCGCCAATAACCCGTTGTGCCATCCCAGGGTGACGTTAATTCAAGGACACGCCTATTTGTTACAAAATTTCCATACCTAACACTTAAAAATGCTGCATGGGTAATGCAATAGAGACAATGAAGAAACTATAAAAATACTTGACTGAATATGAATTCTTAGAGATTGAATATTAATGCATGTAACAACTGAAGATGAATACGAAAATTGACTTTTACATGTAACACTAAGTTCCTTTAGTCAAAAATACATTGAAGTAAAATCAAACTGCAATCTACCAAAAATGGGCAATTAATTTAGCAACGACCAAACCACAGTTCGAACATTAAAGGTAAAAGATTCAGCTCGATTATCCTGTCTCATTAAACTCTTCGTATCACCGTTGCTCAAAAAACGGTAAAAACGAACTTTTCGACATCGTTAATTAACCCTGAATTTTGGGGGACAATCTCCTGTGTTCAATATGGATACCTTTTTAATGGTGCTGCAGTCTCGTCTTCATGTATAGCAAGTATGCTGACATAAATAGAACTCATGCTCCCAGTAATGTGATACTTTGCTTTATAAACTGTGTTTTACTGACAGTAATTCTTTTTCCAGCATTTTATGCCTCAACAGATTTTGTCAGTAATGTGTTTACGGTTTTGTTAGTCGCTATACGGTCATTATTTGTTTCACGAGAATTTGTTTAGCATAGTGGTATCAATACAATAATTCCTTTTTTTAATAGTTCGAATCGCATTTGGTATTCTAGCTAAGTTCAAGAGATATTAAATAAACTGAGTTGAATGATTTTAAGTTGAAGTATCTGGGGGCGTTATATTATTTTGGAGACTACGTACCTCACCAAATTACCTTATTTTATAAACGTGTTTAACCTTCTGAGAGTCACGAGATTTCCATGTAGTGCTTTAATCCTTCATCTATTTAATGACTAAATAAACACATCTAACGGTTAAATGAATTCTAGAAAACATATTTATCAAGACAGGCTATGTACACAGTAAATGTAATGGCTTAACGGTTCCTTCTAATAGTGAGCAAAAGAAACCCATTCCATACAAGATAAGTATGATTTACAGTTGGCTTAGCGTCCTTTGATGCCCAGAAGCCGGTATCCCCATTGAAAGAAAAATTGTAAAGCATCGACTGATATAAGAAAACCCTATGTTGAAAACAAAATATCTGCCGGGAAGTATTGAATGATACCACCGCTAATCATTCTGTCTGGAATATTGCATACCACCGCTGTTACCATTTAATGTCAGGAGAATAGCGTGGTGATTCGAGTCGGCTCCTAATTCACTTTGTGATTAGGAATGTGAAGACTATGGACACTTTGGGTGATCGGAGTATCGGCAAGAGTGCATTAAATATTTGTAGATTAGCTTTTCGGTTACACACATGGAGACGAACACTCGTTAGAAAAATTTCGCATCTTAAAAAAAACTAAGGACGAATAAAACTACAAATAACACGTATTATAACTCTTTCTTATACTCCATCTCCAATTCTTTTCTAAATGCAAATTAATTTTTTATCATTCCATATCATGATGACAGTTTACAAGTGATAATTAAAATTACATTTACTAATATTAAGGTTTGCACATTCTTTATAAATATCATATCAAGATAGATAAGTAGGTAGGTAATCAAATTAACGTCGCACTGGAACAACACAATAGGCTATTGGCGACGGTCCGGAATCAATCCAAGAGGGAATCCATCTAGTATATGATTTTACGGTAGGTAGGATTATTTTCGATTTCATCAGCACCAATCTAAGTCCTGACGCACCGATTAACTTTCAAAAAGTTCAAAATATGTTGGATGGGATCGTTTTGTAAACAACGACCGAAATGTTTCTTTCACCAGTTAGCCATTGGCCAAGGTAATCTCTATCTTGGTCCTGACGTGATCACTGTACCGTCATCGACCTTCTAATGAAGTAGACAACATGTGGGCGGTAGGTAGTGAATTAACGTCGCACTAGAGCAACATAACGGGTAATTGGTGATGGTTCGGGGTCAAGCGTGTGCGTGGAGTCACTGTCGTAAGATCTCTGAAGGATAAATCTTGAGGGCTTACGAATCGACCTAGCCGATTGGCTATCGAAGCGTAGACTAGTGTTTTTGATCACAGTGGATAATCACTTTAACCAATCAATAATTTAGGATTCATTCTTTTCCTCACAATAACGTGACAGATCTTCAAACCGAGCGACCGGAAAAATAACATAAAGCATACGCTCCGTCTATTTTATTAGAAGGTCGATATGTACCGTCCATTGAATATTGGTCAGATGCATGATCTGTATAACAAACATTTCCTTTCCAGCTGAACTGAAGGGCAACGCCTTCAATGCCAGGCGGTTCGGCAGTCACCTGCAGGTACCCC
This sequence comes from Meta bourneti, assembly GCA_933210815.1. NCBI lineage: Eukaryota > Metazoa > Arthropoda > Arachnida > Araneae > Tetragnathidae > Meta > Meta bourneti. The sequence goes on from OW119928.1 coordinate 21,108,837, forward strand.
TGTCCGAATGCATCCCCCAGTCGGTAGGCATCGGGGGCCTGAAGCGCAGCGGAATCGTGCCCGTGGTCAACAGCTTCGCACCCCCGGGAGTCCACATCACGCACCCTTCGTCGGACGGGAGCGACGACGCCATGGAGGCCGAGCAGGAGAAGTACCTGGACATTCCATGGGTCACGCCGGCCGAGAACTGCGAGTAAGTGTTTCTGATATATCGTACTGTGTTTTCTCATCTGTTCATCCTGTGGTGAACTTAGTCACCACTACAAAAACTAAGAACATAGAGTCCTCACTTTAATGACTCTCTCTTTCGGGCACGATAATTCCCCCTATCCTAGATCATTCTCCTGTGGTGAACTTAGTCACCACTATAAAATTTAACTTTCAATATAGTACAGGTAATTCTCATTTACCGACCTACCTGTTAAACGACTGCTCAGACTTACGACCAGCTCCATCACTGGGATTCCACTTTCTTTGGTCACTTTCCTGTGACGAAACTTTCAATATAATACAGGTACTCCTTACTTACCGACCTACCTGTTTAACGACTACTCAGAGTTACGACCAGCTCTCCATCACTGGGATTCCACTTTCTTTGGCAACTTTCCTGTGACGAAACTTTCAATATAATACAGGTACTCCTTACTTACCGACCTACCTGTTTAACGACTACTCAGAGTTACGACCAGCTCTCCAACACTGGGATTCCACTTTCTTTGGTCACTTTCCTGTGACGAAACTTTCAATATAATACAGGTACTCCTTACTTACCGACCTACCTGTTTAACGACTGCTCAGAGTTACGACCAGCTCTCCATCACTGGGATTCCACTTTCTTTGGTCACTTTCCTGTGACGAAACTTTCAATATAATACAGGTACTCCTTACTTACCGACCTACCTGTTTAACGACTGCTCAGAGTTACGACCAGCTCTCCAGCACAGGGATTTCACTTTCTTTGGTCACTTTCCTGTGACGAAACTTTCAATATAATACACGTACTCCTTATTTACCGACCTACCTGTTTAATGACTACTCAGAGTTACGACCAGCTCTCCATCACTGGGATTCCACTTTCTTTGGTCACTTTCCTGTGACGAAACTTTCAATATAATACAGGTACTCCTTACTTACCGACCAACCTGTTTAACGACTACTCAGAGTTAGGACCAGCTCTCCAACACTGGGATTCCACTTTCTTTGGTCACTTTCCTGTGACGAAACTTTCAATATAATACAGGTACTCGTTACTTACCGACCTACCTGTTTAACGACTGCTCAGAGTTACGACCAGCTCTCCAGCACTGGGATTCCACTTTCTTTGGTCACTTTCCTGTGACGAAACTTTCAATATAATACAGGTACTCCTTACTTACCGACCTACCTGTTTAACGACTACTCAGAGTTACGACCAGCTCTCCATCACTGGGATTCCACTTTCTTTGGTCACTTTCCTGTGACGAAACTTTCAATATAATACAGGTACTCCTTACTTACCGACCTACCTGTTTAACGACTGCTCAGAGTTACGACCAGCTCTCCATCACTGGGATTCCACTTTCTTTGGCCACTTTCCTGTGACGAAACTTTCAATATAATACAGGTACTCCTTACTTACCGACCTACCTATTTAACGACTACTCAGAGTTACGACCAGCTCTCCATCACTGGGATTCCACTTTCTTTGGTCACTTTCCTGTGACGAAACTTTCAATATAATACAGGTACTCCTTACTTACCGACCTACCTGTTTAACGACTACTCAGAGTTACGACCAGCTCTCCAACACTGGGATTCCACTTTCTTTGGTCATTTTCCTGTGACGAAACTTTCAATATAATACAGGTACTCCTTACTTACCGACCTACCTGTTTAACGACTGCTCAGAGTTACGACCAGCTCTCCATCACTGGGATTCCACTTTCTTTGGTCACTTTCCTGTGACGAAACTTTCAATATAATACAGGTACTCCTTACTTACCGACCTACCTGTTTAACGACTGCTCAGAGTTACGACCAGCTCTCCAGCACAGGGATTTCACTTTCTTTGGTCACTTTCCTGTGACGAAACTTTCAATATAATACACGTACTCCTTATTTACGACCTACCTGTTTAATGACTGCTTAGAGTTACGACCAGCTCTCCAACACTGGGATTTCACTTTCTTTGGTCACTTTCATGTGACGAAATTTTCAATGAAAAAAGGCCAAATATAAATCCTTGCGCTCATAAGACTCAACCAACCCATTCCCCTTTCTTGGAAAGCCAAATTAAAAAAAAATGTTTTCTGTGCGAATTGTTCTCACGGATTCAGCTAATGTACACTGCTGGCCACCCAAATTGCAACACCAAGAAAGACGAGAGATATCACAACAAAATTTATTTTGTAGATAACATGTTGACCAAGTATCAAATGATTAAATTTATAGACTTCTGTGAAGTGTGGTTCCTGCCAAAATCAGTAGCCAGAGTAGCCGCCATTGTTGGAGATCACCGCTGCCACACGCCTCGGCATTGATTCAAAGAGACTTTGGATGTGTTCTTGGGGTACAGCAGACCAAGCAGCTTCCACACGTTGCCAAAGTTGATCTGGTGTGGCATCTGGGGATTTATTCTGGGTCAATCGTTGAGCAACCATGGACCACATGTTTTCTATCGGCGAAAGATCCGGAGAGCGAGCTGGCCAGGGAAGCAATTCAATCTGGCGATTGACGAAGAACCCTTGGACAATGCGTGCCACGTGTGGTCGCGCATTATCCTGTTGAAATATGGCTGTGGGCAAGCCCTGAAGGTAAGGAAGGACAACTGGCTCCAACACCTCGGAGATGTAGCGCTGGCTGTTTAAAGTACCGGCAATGCGTACTAGAGGAGTGCGAGAGTGATATCCAATACCGCCCCATACCATAATACCCGGTGCAGGACCAGTGTGGCGGTGCATAACGCAGCTGTTCAGCATCCTCTCTCCACGGTGTCTCCAGACTCGAATCTGACCATCGTGGTGTTGCAGACAGAAGCGTGACTCGTCAGTAAAGACAATTTCATTCCATTCTGCCGTCCACATCCTTCTTTCATCGCACCATTGGCGGCGGAAACGTCTGTGGTTCTGCGTCAAGGGTAGACGAAGCAATGGACGTCTTGCGGACAGACCACTCTGCTGTAAACGGCGTCGAATGGTACGCGCAGACATTGGATGATGCGGTACAGACTGAATGTGCTGTGCTATGGTTCGTGATGTGGCTGAGCGATCCGTCACTGCCATACGCACAATATGCCTGTCATCACGTGAAGTGGTGCACTGAGGTGGATGCGATCGAACACGTCGGTCCGTCGTACCCTCCTGCATCCAACGATCACATATCCGCATTACAGTTGTTTGGTTTCGTCCAACACGACTACCGATTTCCCTGAAAGATAATCCACAATCTCGGTAGGCCACTATCCTTCCTCTGTCGAACTCGGATACTTGATCAAAAGATGATCGCTGTTTTCTACGAGGCATAATTAATCGTTTTTTTGAAAAAACCACAAGAAAAACACAATTGCCGTACTTGAAATCGTCGAAATCTCCAAGCCTTAAATAGCGCTTTGAAGTGGCGCCACAGGCCGCGTGATGTGCGTCTGCGCTGAAATTCTAATCATTTGCATATTTCACCTTCGCTAATGCATGTTGTAAATTTCATATTATTTGCATTCTTCCTTCAGGGTGTTGCATTTACGGTGGCCAGCAGTGTATTTTATCAGACAAAATACTTAGTAAAAATTAATTTCATTGCTTGTAAAATATTTAAACTCAATCTTTCTGAGAGGAAAACCATGAAAGGGGCTTATTTTCTTTCTCAAGAAAACCGAATAATTTACACTTATAGATAAAAAGAAAGATTTGTTAATGCTAATAGATTAAAAGGATGGTTAAAATTTTGAAAGTCTTGATATTTCTCTAAGAATATACAGTACTTTTTAGGAAGGGGTAAAAATCTTCAGCGATTTCTCACCATGTTTGAGTTATGAAGTTTTAAATTAACTCATTTTGAAGACGGCTATTCGAATTCCAGTCTAAAAATAGCGTAACGTTGTTTAAAAGCCTTGCAGATACTAAATTTAATTTCAGACACTCTTCGAGACGACGAAACCGCTCACCCGAGTTAAAACTTCGCCTGGAACTCTCATAATTTGTTCGAATGAGTTGGTTTGCTTAACAGTTTTGCGACAAGACGATGTTAAACGCTGATTGAATGTCACAGTTACTGGAGGTCATGGTCTTTGAGTTACTTAAAGTGGAAAGAAGACTTGCGATGTTTCGGTATAATTAATGGGAATGATTCAAGAGTTTTGAAAATAAGAAAATAACTGTTCCTCAGAAATGAGTTGCGGTTATGTTTTGCTAAATAAATAATAGATCGGTTGAAGCTTCAACCCTCTTGGTGGTTTGTCTCGACGTGGTATCTCGTCATTAGCAAGGCTGACCAGATCTTAATGGACGAGTTATCTCGTCATTGGAAAAACTGACCAGATCTTGATCTTGCCATCACCAAAAAATTGACAATATCCTGATGACGAGATATCTCATCGTTAGCAAAATTGGTGAGATCTTTATTGATTAGACATCTCGTCGAAACCACTTGAAGGGTTGAAATATAAATAAATGCGTTTCAATGTTCGGAGTTAACCCTGCTTGTGATTGATTCGACGAGTTATCGGGTCATTAGCAAAGCTGACCAGATCTTGATGGACGAGTTATCTCTCCATTCGAAAAACTGACCAGATCTTGATCTTGCCATCACCAAAACATTGACAATACCCTGATGACGAGATATCTCATCGTTAGCAAAATTGGTGAGTTCTTTATTGATGAGACATCTCGTCGAAAACACTTGAAGGGTTGAAATATAAATAAATGCGTTTCAATGTTCGGAGTTAACCCTGCTTGTGATTGATTCGACGAGTTATCGGGTCATTAGCAAAACTGACCAGATCTTGATGGACGAGTTATCTCGTCATTGGAAAAACTGACCAGATCTTGATCTTGCCATCACCAAAAAATTGACAATACCCTGATGACGAGATATCTCATCGTTAGCAAAATTGGTGAGATCTTTATTGATGAGACATCTCGTCGAAACCACTTGAAGGATTGAAATATAAATAAATGCGTTTCAATGTTCGGAGTTAACCCTGCTTGTGATTGATTCGACGAGTTATCGGATCATTAGCAAAACTGACCAGATCTTGATGGACGAGTTATCTCTCCATTCGAAAAACTGACCAGATCTTGATCTTGCCATCACCAAAAAATTGACAATACCCTGATGACGAGATATCTCATCGTTAGCAAAATTGGTGAGATCTTTATTGATGAGACATCTCGTCGAAACCACTTGAAGGGTTGAAATATAAATAAATGCGTTTCAATGTTCGGAGTTAACCCTGCTTGTGATTGATTCGACGAGTTATCGGGTCATTAGCAAAACTGACCAGATCTTGATGGACGAGTTATCTCTCCATTCGAAAAACTGACCACATCTTGATCTTGCCATCACCAAAAAATTGACAATATCCAGATGACGGGATATCTCAACGTTAGCAAAATTGGTGAGATCTTTATTGACGAGATATCTCGTCGAAATCACTTGAAGGGTTGAAATATAAATAAATGCGTTTCAATGTTCAGAGTTAACCCTCCTTGTGGTTGATTCGACGAGTTATCTAGTCATTAGCAAAACTGATCAGATCTTGATGGACGAGTTATCTCGTCATTAGAAGAAAACCGACCAGATCTTGATCTAGTCAACATAAAAAAATTGCCAATATCTTGATGACGAGATACCTCGCTATGAACAAAATTGGTAAGAACTTGATGGACGAGATATCTCGCCGAAGCCACTTGGATGGTTAAAAAAGGGCGTTTAAAAGTATCTATCATAACCGCTCTTTTTAAAACCACGTCTGATATAGAAAAGGTGAAAAGCAATTGGCACTGTAAAACTGAAATTACTGTATTCTATTGAAATCACTTTTGCACGATAATTTATATGAAACATTGCATATCAGCAAAAATTATTGATAAGCACTTATGAACATTTGTACATAAATCATAGTTTCCCCCTTTGTACATTAGTAATGGGTAAATGGGTCAGAAGAATCTGCAAAAGGATTGAAATAGTTAATAATGAGTCAATCAATTCCGAGAAAGAAATGACGTTAGTGTGTCTCACACATACGCTTATAATTAAATAGACTGAGCACGTCCACACAGCTTTGCGTTGTTTCTCCCGATCGCTCGGTTTGAAGATATCCTAGTAGTCACGTGGTATGGCTGGTTGGTTGGGCTTTATGGCGAAAGAGCCATGTTTCGCCATGCTGCAACAAACACAAGACAACATCAAGTAATGAACACACAAAGTGAGTTTAACTGACACAGGAGAGAGAAATACACCCAGGGAGGAATTGAACTTGCACAGCCTAGAACTCGCAGGTTGCTAGCGCAGTGGGCTAACCCACGGATCCATTACACCCTAAAGGTATTGGACGAAAGCGCCAATGTAATGCAGGACGAATCGACGAACGTGATGAAAACACTATCTTGCGCTTCAATGGGCAATCAGCCCAAGTCGATTTCCAAGCGCACGCCAAGCTACTTTTGAGATCTTACGACAGGGATTCCACCCACATGCTCCGTCTATTTCTCTGGAAGATCGGAGGTCCCACAACCATTGGAATTTAAATGATTGAATGATTTATTTTATTTGATTGAAAATAATTTTTAATTTGCTTATTTTGAGTACTTACCTTGGGTGCGTGAGATGTGGAAGAATTGAATCCCTAAGTGAAAAGCGCATTAAAATCTACGATTCTCTGTACTAAAATTATTTAACCCTCCAAGTGATTTCGACGGGATACCTCGCCCATCAAGAACTACCATTTTGCTAATGACGAGATATACCGCCGAGATTAAACTGCCCTATTACTCAAAGGGAATGAAGATCCGAATGGGGAAAACAAAGTCTTCCTTTACCAAAACTGGTGGCAATTTGGAACAAGTTTTTGCATCAGAGGCTGGGTGCTACAAGGCAGTTTTCAACACGACGGTAGACCACCAGGAGGGTTAACTACAGAGAATTAGAGTTGCTGTTACTTATCTCGACGTAAATAAATTGCACCAAGCCCGTGAGACTTTGGGCCCTCAAGATTCACTGATGCTCAACCAGCTCAGGATGATGAATACTCTGGCCTGAGTGACAGCCGAGACAGTAGACTCGGGCGAAGTCTGAGCTGAAATGCATTTAGAGCATAGAAGGAAATGCTTGCAACCCTATTCGATTTTCATTGGCTTCAAGTGTCCACTGCGAAACCTTGAGAGAGCAGTCTGGTCTTTTCTGTTGTCCATTTTACCCAGGGGAGGCACCGGACTGAGTGCAGACTATAGCTTTTACTTAATTGTATTAATAATTTACGGGAAGGCCAAGAGAGTTTCGTTAAATAAGACTTACGCTCGTTATTCGATTCATATTCCTATCCATTAACCATACACAAATAAATTGTATTCTATTTTCTAACTGTATTTCTTTTCTGATTGTTTTGCTTAGAATTCTGAGGGGCTTTCCACCAGTAACGCCATATGTTGGAGTCAGTCCCACACTCTGTTATTTGCTCAAAAACAAAAAACCCCTCTGCTGTCTTCAACTATCGCAGGTAAGAAAATTCTCTAAGTTCATCTTAAAGAAAAATTAATCAAAACCAAACTCTCTACAAATTCAGGTGGCGCATGCAGGCATGTGATTATTGATTTTGTACTTCTACCTCCCTTTAAAGTTTGTACTGGGAGCTTTAAAATACCCTGTATATATAATATTGCGTAATAAAGTGTTCATGGATCAAAAAGTATGCGATCAACAGGTGAATATTGTAATGTTTTCCTGTTCCACAGGTGTGCGACCACTGCACCTTTCGGACGGCCAAGAACTACAATTGGCCCAACCGATGCATCATCCTCGCAGCTGATTACGCCAGCAACGGCATCTACAACTTCATAGTTCCTCTCAGGGCTCACTTTCACAGTCCGCAGACCCTCAGGCCCATCGTGCTGCTGCTGGAAAAGAAGTACGGTTCCATCATACGCACAAAAATCGATCTTTGAACTCAATCTATAATTCATTCGATTCATGGGAAAACTTTTTTTTTATTGAATCCGTGCTAGAGAGTAAATGTTCTGGCTCTGATAAGTTGAGCCGCGTGGTGGTGAACCAGTCTATTTGCAAAATTAGGTGAAATCTATTCTTGAATTCGATCCATAATGCATTCGATTCATAATGCATTCGATTCATGATGTATTGGAATCATAATGCATTCGATCCATGAGAAAACTTTTTTTCAATAAATTCATCATAGTTAATATTCTGTCTCTGATCATTTGAGCCGCGTGATATCGAACCAGTCTATTTGTTAAATTGAATGATAGGTTGAAACATCAACTATGTGCTTCCACAATTGGCTCATTTAGCTCCGAATTTATCATTCGATAGCGGAAACGATATAAGTGAGTTGGCGATTCTAATGCTTACTGTGACGACAGCTACCATGTGTTTGCATGTGTGACCTGGAGAGACTTCCAGAAGTGGACTTGTCCAAAGGCATTACCAGAGTCGCTCTATCGTTCCACTCAATATGGCAGTTTCTCTGAATTTGATCATTAAGCGTTATGTGCTGCGTATAGTAAATCTGATACTTTGTAACGATAGGTAGGTAGATATTTTAATTAACGTCACACTAGAGCAACACAACGGGCTATTGGCGACGGTCCGGGATCAACCCCCGAAGGAAAGACCAAGGACAATACGTAATTTTGAACCACGGTCAGATGACGAGGTCACACCTGAGCTGACACCCCATTCTCCAAACATCCACACCACGCCAACGTGAAAACATTTGAAGCCACGACGGATTTAACGTGCACCAACCCCCTTACTTTGCAACGCTAGAAAGCAGTGAGCACACAATAAATTAGTTAACTAAGTGATAATGTTGTTCCTCGTGTCGTATCCCTAATAATCATCAATCCAAATGACCAAATTTGGAAATGCTATTTTTTATAATTGCACTGCAGCATATGGGTTTAAAATTCTTAGTTATTAAATGTTAAATAAAAGAAGAGATATTAGAGAAACAAATTTAGAAAATTTCCTATGGTTATAAAAATAATTTTTCCCACATATTTATTCAGTAACTTGTTAAGATACTTCTAAAATTAAATAATACGATAAAATGAATTTTTTTTCGAAGTAACTTAATATGTCAGAAAATTAGATTAACTCAACAAAATAGCTCTTTTAACGGATTCATAAAAAATTAAATATGCAAATGGGTTATTAAATAGAATTTTAAAATGAAAAATATCTTATTTAATTTTTCCCAAAAAACAATGTAAACAATGTTTGTATGAATTATTGAAAACTGTGTGAAGATGCTTCAGAAGTTCATTATATGATTGATTAAAATAATTTGTGCAATGGTGATTTATTTTATAGGCCTCACCCTGCCTTCCTCGATGCTATTTCATGGTTTCCGCTCATCTATTGGATGTTGGGATCTATAGACGAGTAAGTTAATCCTTACAAATGCTCAAAGATAATTTCCTTACTTTTATTTTTCTAACTCACTGCACGTTCAAAATATTTTTACATGAGCCATTTTAAATACCTAAAGAAGCTGTTTTATGTTTAAAAGTAAAAACTCTCCGATATAGATCCTGGAAATAAAACATTTTGGGTAATTTTTTTAAAAGAATCAAACGTTTATCATTTCAAGTAACTCTCCAAACAGAAACTTTGTATTGAACTTATCCACCACTACAAAAATAACACAATAAAGTAGAATATATAGCATTATAGCCCAACGCCAACCATGAAGTACTTTTTAGTTAAGTTGTACTGTCTTTCACATGTTAAATTGGTGACTGTGATGTGGACACGCGCACTTACAAAACAATTCAAATGGTGCTTCTGACAAATACCAGATGGCGCTCGTAACAATCGTGCTTCGATAGATGGTCCACAATGAACAAGTGAATTGCCATTGCTATGCCAGTCACTACCAACAACTGTCTGTGATAAGACACTGCTTCTATTCCTATCACGCCTTCACTCTTCGTTGCTCCTTAACTTCACACGCATTTTCGACTGCTTAAGCCAACACGGGGTAGTCAAAGTTCGCAATCATCTATTGCATGGCCACGCATACGGGAGCACACCCGTGTTCTTAATACTGCTCTAACGATCCAACACAATTGGCTATCTATCAACTATTGGCTATCTAAGCCACATCAGCCACTGCTAAATTCTGGAGGAGGAGTATTATGGTGAACCTAGCCACCATTACAAAATGCAATTTACAATACTGTAGGAATGCCTGGAATATTTTTTCTGTAGATAAAATCGCACTGTCTTTCATATATCTTACTAAAACTTAAAAGTTAGACTTAAAAATAACTTTCTATAAAAGTGCATAGTTGAGCAGAGAATTCAATACCGTATCGTATTATCAGTCTAACATAGATATGACTTTGAAAAAATCAGTTGGGCATTAGTCGAGGGTTAATGGTAGGACATTAGAGGATGTTAAATCGGGTCGTGAGGGAAAAACATTTCCCCTTTCCTCTGATATGAAGAAAGATATTTTCCCTCATGGCCCTGTAGTAGTCCCTTACCAGAGTGAAACTGCATGGAAGAGAAACAAACCAAAATCAGTAGGTTCATGCAGATAAAAACCAAATGCGCATTCTAGAACCAATAACTTACGAAGTATTTGCAGGAATGCAACCAAATATGGTCAGTCAGTATGAGAATATTCAAGAGCAGCTGTACTAAGGGTGCCTTTACACCCAACATAATTCGGAGCAATTCTAATCCATCTAAGTACAGTAAAAACTACCTGACGAAGATACTGGAAAGCCATTTCTATAAGAAATAGATTGTTCATCTTCAGACCTTTCACACTTCCTGAATCCGGAACGTTCCGTTTCAATTCCACCAAATATAAGAGCCGCTTTACACCAACAGAATCCTGGTCAATCCAAATCAAACTGAATTGAATAGAAACTGACTAAAGAAGATTCGAGAAAGCCGCTTCTATAATAGCTCTTTCGTCTTAAAACTTTTCACACTATCTTAATCCGTTCCACGAAGCGTTTCACGTCAATGCACCCGAATTTAAGGGCCGCTTCACACCAACAGAATCCTGGTCAATCCGATTCCAATAGACTAGCAAAGATTCGGGTACGCCGTTTCCATAATAAATAGCTTGCACGTCTTAAAACTTTTCACACTGCCCGTGCCTGCTTCAATGCATCCGAGACTTCATTAGTCAGTTACTAATGGATCCAGATTGATTTGGATTATAGACGCATACGGGGGTCCCCTGGTGCGCAGAGATCATAACCAGTTCCATTCTATTCGTAAAGGAAGAGGAGTTAGAATAGATCAAGTGGGGAGAAAAGACAGACGATCACCATCATCAGGACAGAAGTAGGTCACAAGAAGAAAATGATAGTTTAAATGTTGTTCTAGAATAGTGTTGATACAACTCACTTTTTTAACTAAGCCTTTCTAGCGCGTGCAAAGGCGGGGAAACATTAGTATCGTTCTCACTAGTGTGTTCGATAATGTAGAAATAAATAAGGCTTCTCTGATGTTTAACTCGAGAATTTAGATCTCGGAGATTGAACCACTTTTGCTTGATTAAAATGAAGCTGGTGAGAAAATTCACAACAGTGGAGCGATGTCAGATTTTTTTATTTCATTATTTAGTTAGTAGTGTCCTTAATTCTTTATTAGTAGTGTAGTTAGGAAGGCACTATTTTGTTGCTAGAAGAGTTAACGTGCAACCACAGACGTGAAATATAAGTAGACTGAGTATTGCTATCGAGAGGAGCTTTAAAAATTGCGACCAACATGTCTACTAGTAGTCACGTGACTGCGCTGCGAAAAGTTGACTTCAATGATCGATTTGGCATAGTATCGCCTCGTTTGGCGATATAACAATTAATAATCAGAAGATGAATCAATGAATGGTCGTCTTTTCCCTTCCCTTCGATCAATCAGATGATGAATGGGTACAGCTGTATCATGCGACTCGTTTGGTGGCAACGCTCTTGGCGCGTTTTTTGGCGCACTTTTTATTGCCATGAAAGAAGTCTTAGAAAAAAATCGAAAAAAAAAACAGAAAATAATAAGCTTTAGCGGAAAGAAATTAACGGGAAAAAATATAAAACTTTGAAGAAACGTTTTTTTATCGGAAAATAATTAGCAAAAAGAGTTGGAAAATAGGTTACCTTCACCTGCCATAACTCGCTACTAAAAGAGGGCCAAAATAAACGCGCCAAGAGCGTTGTCATCGAACGAGGCGTATAATACAGCTGTACCGATGAATGTTCGGTTTCACCCGGCAGACGAAAGTAATCTAAGGGTCATGTCACTACTAGTTTTGGTCGTATGATCATGGGCAAGTAAAAAGGTTAACTCTACTTTTATATTTCCTCTATGAATGGGACTTCAAATTTCTTTTTTTTGACAGCCTAGATGATCTTCTGCGTGCCGGGATTAATTTGGCAGACAGTGTAGTGGTGGTGAATAAGGAATCGTCTAATTCCGCAGAAGAGGATTATTTAGCCGATTGCAACACCATTGTGGCAGTTCAAACAATGTTCAAGTAAGCACATTTCCATTCCTTTATTTTTTACTAACTGAATTACCCGGCGTTGCTCGGGTTGAATTGTTTATAATTCATCGTAATATTACTCAATATTATTCCTATGGGGATTTCGAATTGGTTTTAGTTCCCTCTACAGACCCAGGACAAATCGAACGGGGTTAATATATAACCTATGTGTCCCGTAGAATTCTACAGGATGAATGTACCAAATTTAGTGTGAATTGGTCTGACATTGATCGTATAAATACGCAATGTTATTCTTATGAGGATTTTGAATTGCCTTTAGGACCCTGTACCCATATCGACGATTAAAAAAAGACCTATTTCTATGAAAATAATCTTATATTATCATAAACATTTACATTCCAATAATCAAGCTACTGTTTAAGAATTTACATAGACGATATGATACTGAGCGATTTTCAAGGCAACCACACCCATCTGCGATCGCATCATACTATAATATTCTAAAAAACACTCCAAGGTCACCATGAGAGGCGACTCCTGAAGATGTACTGTACAGGTACTCTCCCGGTTTGGCTGTGCAGATGTACGATGGAAGTGCAGGCATTTGTATTGAATTTTCATGCATGTTGAAGTTGAACTAAGTGAATTTCCGTGTATTTTATGATTGGGACATTAGAGTCAAGAATAAACCCTACACAGTTGAAAATTGACCCAAAAAAGAAAGTTGATTCCAAGGATTAAAAGCATAGTAAATTCCTCATTAAATGACGAATTTAGTATTATCCTTTTACACATTAAATTGGGAATAATTAAACGGTGGTAAAAGTGTTCCCATTTACCAGAACCTTCTTTCAAAAAATATTCATATTGGTAGGTAGTTGAATTTACGTCGCACTAAGCAACACAACGGACTATTGCCGACTTCCGGGATCAATCCAGATGGGATAGATCCGAGGAAAAAGGGAGATGTTGACTTCGTCATCTGACCATGGTTCAAAATTACGAGGCGTTGTCCTAGGATCTTTTTCAAGGGGTTGATCCCGGAAAGTCGCCAATAGCACGTTGTGTTTTACCAGTGAGACGTTAATTACCTACCGAGGACAACACCTCGTAATTTTGAACCACGAGGTCAACATCTGAGCTGGCATTCTTCAAAATTCCACATCTCGCCAATTTGAGGCCACGACGAATTTAACGTGCACCAGCCTCCCACATACACGGCTGTCTTTGGTTGGATCGAGCTTCAAATTCGCAACCCTCATGTTGCTAATATGCTACTCATCCAACCGGGCTACGGCGGCCCCTTCGAATTGAATGAATTTTCATGTATATTGTATGATTGGGACATTCGAGGCAATTATAGACCCTACACATTTAGAAATTGGCCCAAAAAAGAAAAGTTAATTCCAATGATAAAAATTATAGTAAATTCCTCATTAATTTACGCCCTTGAAGTATTGCCCTTATACACATTCAATTAGAAATAATTAAACAGTGGTAAAAGTGTTCCCAGCCACCAGCACCTTTTTCAAAAACCATTCATATGGAACAGATGCAAGCATGGAGAAGGCATTTCTGACTGTCCACAAATCCAAAAGCTCATTTAGGACGCTAATTCTAAGAACATCATAAATGACTCTCAGATTCAGACTTGAGACGCATTTAAGCTGTCATCATCATGTTTCTTGGTAATATTAATCCTCTAATGGGGCCGTGGAATGGTTAAGCTTGAATTGGTTAAAGCTATATATGTTAATATTCAAGACATATTAATGTTTCTAAAGTACAGCACTAATATGCGAGGTATTTTCTGTCAAGCTCAATATAGGTTGACGGCAATGTTTCTGCAACGATGTGTTCCCTGTACGTATTCCGAGCATGACGTCATTTGGCTTGTTTTTGACGTGAATACGTCTTTAAAATCGGTTCGGGGGTCTAACGCGCATGCATATGGAGGTCATGCGCGTCACGAAAAGTGTTGATATCTCAAAGCCCCATAACTCCAGATGCAATCATCCTATGGGGATAAATGACAAACCATCGTGTAGAGGAAGGTGGGCCGGATCGACCAGGTTGGACCCTCTCTGATCTTTGCACCGCTTGGTGGGAGAAATGAGTCACATTTCTCTCTCGGGCATATGCTGGCCTGTTTAACCGCTGTAACTTCGGTTCTAATCGACGGGTCGTGGCGAGTGCGTGCTTAGTTTGAAAAGAATGAGTTCTACAATTCCTTTTGACTAGGTGACAGTTTAAACCATTTGTGTGAAAATTGTGTGCAGTGGAAAGAGACGGTGTGTCGAAGATCTCACTATGAAGACAAAATATCAAACTAAAGTTCAATTGCGGCATAGGAAACGTAAACAGATTGAAAGTTCAAGACGAACAAAATGATACCAAGAAGTTTAAACGTATGACAAGTGCTGAGAGATCTAGAGCTTAACGAAGATGCAAGAAGGAACAGGTTAAGCAGGCGCGCACAAATACCCGCAGTCTTCATTTCACCAGCGACCACTTACCACGTATTCCGCCCAAAAGTATTCGCGAACCAAACCTTACGGTACAGTGGGAACTGTCTACCCGCTTTTCGAATTAGATTTCAGCACTTCGCAAATAAAATTCCACAGAATTCATTCTAACGTGATAATGCCATCGCTTGCCCAGTTGCTTAAAATGAAATAGATGGATCATGTGCCCACAGCTTCATGTTATTTCTTCCAGTTGCTCGGTTTGTCACGTGGTTGTGGGTAAAAGCATGAATCCTAAATTATTGATTGGTTAAAGTGATCATCCACCGTGATCAAAAACACTAGTCTGCGCTTCTATAGCCAATCGGCTAAGTCGATTTGTGATTTACCCTTCAGAGATTTTACGACAGATTTCATTAGAAGATCAATGGATAATGCTAGTTAATAATGCTAGTTGACAACAGCAATTATATAAACGCCAATAAACTACATTTTAAGGTAACCCCGATGTGTACCTTGCGATAGCATTTGGATAGTAGAAGTACTTCACGATAATTCGCTATTAAAAGAAGATTAAAGATAGGGTAAAAATTAAAAAGTATAAATATTAGGGAGCTTTTAGCGTAGAGGAAGATGTTGGTTTTAAATATATTTACTGTTATTTAATTTGTAAGGCTAAGAAAGTCACACTGTGTCCCTCAATTTCTGAAATCACATCAGCAGAGTTCGAAAATCTCAGAAAAACCGAGAAAAATATCAGAACATCGCAAATAAGTCGTAATGACGTTCAATTTTTACCAAAGAAAATAAATCATGAAGTATTTTTCTCAGTTGCGTATATAACACGAAGTTTTAAACAGTTTAAGTACAAAATTAAGTACCTCGAGTGTATTTCAGTCTGTCAAGAGGTTTGTGAGTACAAGTACAAAACACACAGTGGGAAAACAAAAACAGGCACTTAGAAACAAGGACAAAATAAATTTTTTTGAAAAAATCAATATATGCAAAATTTTCCCTCACAAGTCATGACAGGTTATTGCAAAAAATATGAGTTATTAACGAGCGCTAGGCGAGAAATTCACAGAAACCAGTGTAGTAGTCTCAACTTCCGAAGCTTTCCCTTATTTCTGTGAGTTTCTCGCTTAGCCGCTCGTTAATAACTCATATTCTTAGCGATAACCTGTCATAATGTTTTACAGATAATTATAAATAATTTCTGCGTACCAAGAAATAATCTGATCACTCACTATATATATATATATATATATATATATATATATATATATATATATATATATATACATTCTTATTAAGAAAAACAAATATTTTCATAACATTTTTGGACTTTCAGCAAATCAAATTAATAACATAATTACATAATAAACGATAATGCATTTTTGACATAATTAATAATTGCATAATCGTACTTAAATTCTTTAAGGATACTACACTTAATCGTGGACATCTTTAGGAATCTATATAAATAAAAATGGAGTGTTTGTACATTGAATATTTTCGACCCATTTCGAGTTTTCTATCCGTTTTGGGCCCCTTCTGTTTCAAAACCCGCCTGTTGCGCGTTTGGTGTTTGTATGTATGTGCGCCCTTATTAGATCCGAACACTTGAATACATTTTCATAAAATTTGCATACTGTGAATTCTTACTTTCATTTAATGACTTAACTTGGTTGTCTGTTCATCTTCCCGTTCTATGTTCGATTTTGCGTCTGTGTGTTTGTACAAGTATCACATAAAATGTATTGAACATATTTTAATGCAATGATCAAAATTTGATACACTATATTTAATTTCAGTGAACACATTACTTTAAATTTCTTTGATTACATATTTAGGTAAGTTTCATGTAAAACAATTGAGTAACTATACTTAAATCAACCATAGTTTGGTAGTTTTGGAGTAGCTGGAAGGAATATTGAGCATTGCAATTACTTAAATTGTTTTACCAGTGCTGCTAAAAAATTATTTAATTTTCCAAAACTATTTTTATGGAATTTAAATTCTAATACTTTTTTAATTTATTTTTAGCCTTATTTTTTCTTTACGAAATATAAAAAATCTGAATATTTGAGACAGATAAAAAAGTGAATAAAACATAAATAAAATATACGGAATAAAACCTTTTAAAGTAGGATTGGTAGCTAATATAGCAACCTAGATACGTTTAAATCGTTTTTTATTTGTGTTCGTTATATACCAAAAATCTATTTTGTAGTGAAAAAACAAATACATTCATTACTTTTTGTTCGAAGTTTTTTTAATCTCTTTTATAAGACGTATTTCTGGATTTTCAATTTGATGTTTTTCGTTCAATAACTGTAATTAAGGTAAGTGGTTTAATTAGTTTTAAAAACATTTTTAATCATTGCATAATAATTTTAGGAAACGCTTTTGTTTTTGAATGACATACAAGGCATTTTTATGCATATTATGAACTATTCTATGCATTTTGGGTAACATTGGCACACATTCGCCAATTTTACAGCTTAGTTTGAATATGCTTGGTGTGAGCTATGGAGCTGTATTATAGTGCTAAAAGTGCATGGAAGAGCTCGCCATTCTGATGAAATTCTTCAGCAGTTTGATGACAGAAAGCAATGAGAAATCTGGAAGATAAAAAAGTTGGCACAAGAAAATGCGAGCGAGCGCCAAAATAGGCATAAAAAATGCCGAATCACTTTTGCACAAGGGAATGGGGAGGAAATTGGACATTCAGAAGCTAATTGGGGTAACGTGGCTTAGATATGAACATTTTGTCTTGCATTTTTTTTTTAAATAACATTGAAAAACAGTAAAAAGTATACGAAATGCTGTTACATATTTTTAAATGATGATTTCATTTTGAAGTATGAAATGTGAATATGCCATATTCGACATAAATAAATTTAAATAAGACATGAACTATGACTAACGACACTTTGCCATCAATAGATATACGCAATATACGCCCCAGCTAGTTTATTTAATGAATTTAAACTCCCTCATAAACATTTGTTTAGTTTAAAAATATATCTTTACTGACTCTTTTTTTCATCTAAATCAAGTACATGAAATTTTCTGTTGTGTTCCGTCACCGAATATAACAAACTCTCTCTCATTAAGAGCCGTGTTTTTCATTTAATGAATAAAAAGGGCAAACTCGTTAAATTGCTAGTCTGTAAAAATGTTCTTTAAGTCAAAGGCTTTCAGATAAGCAATAAAGGCACTAAACATGATTTCTTTTTCTTGAAAAATAAATGCATCACGGTAAACATGTCCCGAGGTTTTCTTACGCGTATAGTTACTTTTTTTAACTTATGCCTGTTTATAAATATGCAGATTTTTTCGTCTTCGTTGTGACAGCTACGGATTTCTTTTTTTTTTTCATAATATTATGAGGGATTTACTTTTGGTTGGTGTTGCATAAATTTGCTTTGAAAATTAAGATGTTTTTATTGAAGTAATTAGCAGCAAAGAGTTGTTACAGGAAACATTAAAAATCCGTGCAATTAATGAAATGAAGATTAATTCTGCAACAATTAAGAGATTTGAATGAATCGGGCTTGGAATAATTTTTTGCTTGATCGGTTTTAATTTTTTAGTATCATCAACAAAAGAAATTATAACGGAAAGGTTTTTAATACTTTAAATTTTGTTGGTGATTCTCGAGCAGTCGAGGTAAAATACAGTATTTAATTATTTTAAATAATTAGCAGGTACGATTAAGAGAAAAGGCCATTGTTGAAAATTAAATTATTTTTACAGCAAAGGAAAGATAAATGGGTGTTTTTTAGTTAATCGATTTTTCAAGTGTTTGTGTATGTGTCAAAGCAAAAGGAATTTTTATAGTAATTGTCCCTATTATCTGGTTCTCATTACCGTATTCATATTTCAAAATGTTTATCATGTAAATTAATAACACTGAGCGACCAATTTATTTCCTGGTCTTAATAAATTTTTTCACTCAATAACTTAAGTTCTTTGGTGTTCTTTTACCTTATACTTTAATCTCTCTTGCAATGGAAAGTATTTAATTTCGGTTAGTTTCTTGTCAGTTATCCCAAATGGTATTTTAAAGAAGATCTTTTGCAAGTGAGTGATCTATGGCGTTCTGATACAAATGTTCAACAGGATTTAGATCTGGAGATTAGAGAGACCAGATAAATGGGAGCCGTCGTTTTCCTACAAAATGTACTGCGATCAGTATATTATAACTTAATTAGATGAAAATTAATGGACGATGACCACTTGGGAGGAATAAGGATTGCAGTGGACTCGTGCAGAAATACTGTAGAGCTCGTGAGCTAATGGAGTAATTGCCAAATGCTCGGCATTTGCCAACAGCACGTGCACGAATTTGTCAACTATTTCACTCCCTATTTCATAGTAATTTTATGAATTAGTAATGTATTTGTATTACAATTTGAATTACTTTTGTTGCGTGTCAAACTCGTAGGATATAACAGCAACAAAAGACACCCTACCAATATAGTTCGCAAATAACATAAACTGTTCCTTATTTTCAGGTTATTTCCGAGTGTCCGCATCGTCACAGAACTGAGTCAGTCTTGCAACATGCGTTTCATGCAGTTCAGGGCAAGGGATGCGTACGCTCTGCATTTGTCGAAAATGGAAAAGGTAAATTTCGTCAACATTTCTTTATATTTTACAAAATGGATGCCAAATTAAATAAGAAACAAGTGAAGGGCAACGTTTTTCGTAGACATATAATAGAGAGTCGATTTAGTTTCTCCCTTACCCCCATTTCACAAAAATAGACCTACTTCATCGAAAAGACCTGGAAAAAATCCGTAAATTTCTTGTATCTTCTCTGTATTAAGTAATCAAATTAAGTACATGTCCGAAAAGTAAGGCTCCTCAAGGGCACATTTTCTTTAGGTGTGTACGGGCTTCACGAACCCGAGGTACCCTAGTGATCTACTCTTTTCCTATGGAGTTTGCTGTCTCTGGTAAACATGGGGGTGGCGTCCCAGGATGCCCAAGTGACTTTCTTCCCTTCCTCCCTTCTTTTCGCAATTACTTGACGTAATCTGTCTTGCGTTTGGTGCAGCTTGGCCAAGTACGGACCTTGCGCCTTAAAACCCCGAAACAACCAACCAAAAAGTAAGGATAATGCAATACGAGATTAATCCCGTGCCAAGTACCTGCAACGAAGTACTTCAAATGGCAATTGAAAATTCTACAATTATGTGGAATAAAATAAAGATATCCACATGCATAGTGGTTCTACTGAGAACTAAGAAATGAAAACAAAATGCTTAGGTGAACATACTGTAGTCTTAAATAATTGTGAAAAAAAGCATCTGTTAAAAACCTAACAGAAATGGGCTGAAATCTGCCCCTAATGTAGTCACACAGCATGCAGATATGCTTGCCACAAGGCATTCCAAGAACTTCTTCGGCAATAAGTTCCATTCGCACATTAGAGCACGTCTTTGCTCTTGAGCGATCATTGGTGGTGGTGTGTAGGCTGCAGTATAACGTCCGAGAGATCATCTCAAGCATGCTCAATTGGATTGAGATCAGGTCACCTTGCTTGATACGAATTCAGAATTGTTCTTAATTTTTGGATGTGTGTATTAAGTAGCATATTCGAAGCCAATTAAAGTTTTTCGCTATAAAGCTACCTTTATCATACTTAACCCCGGGTGTTAATCTTCTCAGGTGTTGTGGATCTACCATCCCAACCCACCAATATAATTTTGAATGGTTAATCAGTTTTGAACACAATGCTTAAATCAGACATTTAAAAAAATTTCGGTAGATAATATTTATGAATTATTAATACACAATTTAAGTATAATAATTAAGATTTGAAAGAGTTAAGATGAAAACTCATAAATTGAATTTACATTTTTATTATATACGTGAATACCTTTTAAAAAAGTCCTGGTATTTTTCTCTTTTATAAAATTTGTGAATGAAGTCTTATCAAATAAATATTTTAGTATTTGCTAATGTATTAACACCCTATGGCTGGACGGTTTCGGAGTGGTTGGAGAACCTGTACCTTAGGTCCTCAATCTTCTGTTAAGTCTTCTGGACAGAACAGATGTGAGTTTGTGAGATCCTTTAATAGGTTTAGCTGGGAATTGGAGATGAAGTGTAGCGATTAATACACAATGTTGAGTTTTGACCAAAATGAGTCAAATTTTTACAGAACATTTTATTTAGTTCAAATTGTTTTCTATCTATTATCAATTTCGTTGTAAGAAATGTTGGAAAACGACCGATTTTGCTTACTTTTTCCAGAGAGAAAAGGATAGAGGTTCCCACATATCATACATGTTTCGATTACCTTTCGCAGCTGGGAACGTCTTCAGTGCTAGTATGCTGGATACACTGTTGTATCAGGTATGTTATTGAAAGCAATTTCCAATCATAAATGTGAAGTTCAGTGGTAGTGCAAAAGGGCTTTAAATAACACTGAAACTTCTTTTAACGATAAAATATTTAATTTAACAATAACTATATTAAGGACAGGACAGTTACGAACATATTTGAAACAAAACCAAAAAAAAGGACGGCCGTCTGCCATTGACACGTCTTCTCGGTTCATCGTCTGAAACTCTTCTCCCGCTCGAACGTTCTTGCAACCCTTTCGGCGGGAATCGCTCGTGTTCTCGGAGCTTCAGGAAGTCGCTCGTGTTCATCTGGAACGTTCTCACTGTTACGTCCATGCCGGTGTTCACCGTTGGTGAATCAGAGGTGGGAAGAGTAGCGGGTAATCGCACATCACATAAATATTTAGTGATGTTTTTCTTTAAATCTCTGTGATACTTGTTTTCGCTTTCGGTACAATCATTCCTCACTTAGCGACCGAGTTCCGTTCCTGTGTCTAGGTCATTAAGCGAATTGGTCGATAAGCGAGAAGTTTAACCCTCCAAGTGGTTTCGACGAGATACCTCGTCCATCAAGATCTGATCAATTTTGCTGAAAACGAAATGCCTGGTCATCAAGATATAGCCAATTTTTTTATGACCAGATCAAGATTTGATCTTTTTCTAATGACGAGATATCGCGTCCATCAGGATCTGGTCAGTTTTGCTAATGACAAGATATCTCATCGATACAACCAGCAGGAGGGTTAAGCGTTTTTATTTATTCTGAAAAATAAAACCCGCATTGGATATTTCAATAACTAGTTTGGTTTAGAGGACTGTCCAGAACTTTGCCGCCGCTGAGTAATCATGTCGGGTATAGTGCGGCACCTAGGAGAAGACAGTCAGCCTTGGGTCAGTCTATTTTTGAAAAAGCGTGGTGATAGCTCTTTAGGAGAGGGGCAGTCCTACCCTAAGCATTAATGTCAATCTCCATGGTTGGTTTCCCCGCACCAACTCGTTATTGCTGTAGTCGTGTTTCAATCGGCAACTCCTATGTTCTGCTCCGATGAGAAGACAGTTGACTTTGGGTCAGTCAATTTTCGAGTAGGCGTGAAAGGACGTCAGAAGGAGGGCTGCCATATGCAAAAGCATGAATGACGATCGCCCTGTGTGGTTTTGCACCCGCCAATTCATTATCACTGCTATCCCTTGTGGCACCGGGGCCGCGGTAGCCCGGTTGGAAGATTAATGAATTAGCAAGCGGAGGGTTGCGAGTTCGAATCCAGCCAAAGACCGCCGTGCACTAAGGGGGTTGGTGCACGTTAAATCTGTCGTGGTCTCACGTTGGCGTGGTGTGGAAGTTTGGATAGTGGGGTGCCAGTTCAGGTGTGACCTCTTCATATGACCATGGTTCAAAATTACGTTGTGTCGTCCTCGGATCTTTCCCTTCGGATTTGATCCCGTACCGTTGCCAATAGCCAGTTGTGTTGCTCCAGTGCGATGTTAATTAAAATACCTATCCTTACGACAGCGAACGATTGAATTTTGAACCAGAATCCGCTCTAAAGACATCAATTGTGAACGCACTTTGTTTACGTTCCAACTTATCACCTAATTTAAAGAATAGACTGGTCCAAAACCACGTGACTCGACGGTCTTCTTGTGGGAGCCGGATTATAAGCAAGGCGTGTTAATCACTGACAGAATATGTAATGTAAACATTTCGGCATCCGACTTGTCGAATTCCACGCAGGTTGCATTTTCCGATGATTGCTAACGTCCGGCCGCGTGAATTTGCCAACAAATTGCCCTCAATTGCAGCCGTTTTCTTCGTACTACATCTCTCAGCCGGCGAAGATCGAGATAGTACTCCTTATTAATTGTTTGGAATCAAGAACACAATCAAAATCCAGTCAAGATGATCTCGACGTTTCTGCAAATGCCACGCTTTCTTCATACGATGCGTATTTCATTGGGAAGACCTAACCCTCCTAGTGGTTATCTCGAGGTGGTAACTCGTCATTAGCAAAACTGATCAGATCTTGAATGAGATATCTCGTCCATTAAGATCTCGTCACTAGAAAACTGACCATGTCTTGATCTGGTCATAAAAAAATCGGCAAAATATTGACGACGAGATATGTCATCATTAGCAAAGTTAGTCATATCTTAATGGACGAGATATCTCGTCGAAACCACTTGGAGGGTTAATCATCTTAATAGTTTCCGCAGACGAAATTTCAAATTAAACGCAAAATTTGGTGCAAATTAAACGCAAAATTGCTTTACTCGTTCGGTTATTGTTAATACGACGATCTCACAGAACGAACTCTCACTCAAGGGCGTCTAGCGATCAATTGACGCCCCTTTCCCCATCAATGTCCTCTCTACGTGGCTACCAAGTTGCATCAATGACAGAATCACTAACCGTTTTCGTTATATTAGCAGTAGCTGGATACTTTCTTTGAAAGATAAATCCCGTGGGCTTACGAATCAACTTAGCCGATTGGCTATCGAAGCGCAGACTAGTGTTTTTGATCACGGTGGATAATCAGTATAACCAATCAACAATTTAGGATTCATGCTTTTTCCCACAACTACGAGACAGATCTTCAAACCGAGCAACTGGAAGAAATAATATGAAGCTGTGTCACATACTCCGAAGAATAAGACCATAAAACTGATTAAAATTAAGTTTGTAGCGGAACCAGTGTTCTTTTCTCGAGCAGAACGAGTTGTCAGTTGAATTCAAGTGCGCATGATCGTGCTCTCATCTGCGCATGCGCCCCGTTTAAAAACGGAAGCATCTGATGTTTATAATTAGCTAGAGTAATCGTTCTGTTAATCATTTTAATATGTGTACCATTTTGTTTCTGATCTGTTAATAAATGCTGTGTGTCTCGTCCTGAGACTTAATTTATTTATAGCTGGCTTGATACGTTCACTACATGTTACAATTTAATTAAATTGATTTTGTACCACACAATTTGTGGTGTAAGAATAAGCTTATGTTCTTGGATCTAAGTCTGACTGTCAAAACACAAAATTAAGCCTAGTAATCTGATTTTGAATACACGACATTTGCGAAGTAAAGAGATAAAGGAATTGACATGTCATGAAATTCGTAATTTAAACCTGAATGTCCCGTTTAACTTAATCAAACATTATATTTAAGAACCTTTTTCGATTAATTTTTATTTTATAAAACTGTTCTAAATTATCTCTTTTGTTTTGCCATTAAAAATAAAATAACTAAACTTGGTCAACAAACATTAGCATAAAGAATCAATAAATACGACCGATAATTTCCAGTTATAGCAGCTAAGTATTAACTGATGTTGTTTGGAGTTTTCCATCAACAAGATTAGTCGCCATTTTCATTATGATTATACACTTGAGATGGATTTGTACCTGTAAACATTCCCTATTCGACTCCACAACTTGTCGATGCATTTAGAAAGTTCACGGTAATGAACATCAGAAACTTAACTTTCATCAAGCAACTGGAGTTCAAATTAAGGAAACAATTTCCTTAAAAGCCATTACCTTAATGATGTTCAGACTCGCCATTTCTTGCTTCTTGTGAAGCGTTATTAGAGAACGCTAATAACATTAACTTAGTTTAGTGCCTAAAGCGAATACGTTTTGTACCATTTATCAACACTGAATAGAAACGATGACAAAATTTCCATAGAATGGTGGTGTAAGAAGGAAAATGGATGTTTCAAAAGTAAAAATTCTTAATAGGAATTCTATATTGCCAAATGAGTCATGATGGAAACTAATTCTAGCGTCGCCAAAATTTCATTTAGGTGGGAGCCCAAAGTTTCAAATGCACTTTTTATGCCAAAAGGAGATCTGGACCTTATTAGAATCATTGTTCTCCTAAAAGTCTAATATCTTATTTCGTTAATGGGATTGAAGAGCTTCGGACAATATGTGCCGGTGATTATGAAAGTGATCTAAGTAAAGACTAAATACATTTAGTTTGTTGCTTAATTCGTGTAGGAACTAACAAAATTATTTTTTATAAAAAATGTTTTTTTAATTTTTTACATTATAAGAGCAATTATTTTCTGAAATATTTTTGTCATGTTGTAGCAAATATTTTCTTATAATTTGTCCAAATTCAAAGCTTAAAATATCTCGAAACGAACAATATGACAGACCTCTTTCATAATTACCGGTATATGTAATAAGCCGCGCTTAAAATTTTTAGTTACTCGAAAAAACGTTATTCATAATTTACATTACACCAAAATGCCACAGTTCACCTGTTTCATATTATTTTACAGCAAAATTAACGCCTACCCCCAGTACCAGTTTTAGAATGTTGTATGATTGATAGAAATACCAATTATTGAAAATTCAAATTTATTTTCTTACTAACAGAATAACCCGGCGTTACTCGGGTTGAATTGGTTAACTCATTTCTGTTTTCGTTAATAAATTGTAATTCCTATTCATCACATGTAACCACTACCACACTCTAATAAAGATACACAATTGTTAAATACTCAATTTCACAAATGTAAATAAATGTCATATTTACAATTTTACATTTTGGTAGAATTCAAATTTTTAGTAAGAAGAAATCTCTATAGTACCAATGTTACCCAGAATACATAGAATAGTTCATAGTATGCATATAAATACTTGTATGTCATTTAAAAACAAAAGCGTTTCCCAAAATTATAAAATGATTAAAAATGTTTTTAAGACTAATTAAACCACTTACCTTAATAACAGTTATTGAACGAAAAACATCAAATTCAAAATCCGGAAATACATCTTAAAACAGATTTTTTAAAAGCTTCGAACTAAAAGTAATGAATGTATCTGTGTTTTCACTACAAAATAGATTTTTGGATTATAACGGACACAAATTTAAAAAAGCAAACGATTAGAAAAATACCACGGTTACCATATTAGCTACCAGTCCTATTTTAAAACGCTTCGTTCTGTATTTTATATCTTTATCATCTGTCCCAAATATTCAGAATTTTTTATATTTCGTAAAGAAAAAATAAGACTCAAAATAAATAAAAACATTATTAGAATTTAAATTCCGTAAAAATAGTTTTGGAAAATAATTGATATTTCAACAGCACTGGTAAAACAATCCAAGTAATTTCAATTCTCAATATACCTCCCAGCTAATCCAAAACTACCAAATTATGGTTGATTTAAGTATAGTTACACAGATGTTTTAACGCGTGAAACTTGCCTAAATATGTAAGCAAAGAAATTTCAAATAATGCATTCACTTAACTAAAATGTGTTTCATTAAATATAGATCATTCAATTAAAATATGTTGAACAAATCTTATGTGATACTTGTACAAACATAAAGACAGAAGGTTGAACATAGAACGTGAAGACGGAGACTTACGCAACCAAGTTGTCACTACTAAATGAATATAAGAACTCACAGTATGCAAAGTTTCATGAAGATATATTCAACCGTTTGGACGTAGCACGGGCACACAGATACATACAAACAGATGGACAGACATCAAACGCGCAAGAGACGGATTTTGCATCAGAAGGGTCCGAAACGGATAGATAACTTGAAATTGGCCGAAAATATTCAATGTACAAACACTCCATTCTTATTTATATAGTTTTTTAAAAACTTAATATTAGTCGCAAATATATCAACATTAAATAAAAAAAAAGTAAAAATAACAGTTTAAGTTGTCAGAAGAAAAATACCAAGAATATTTTGGTGCATTCAGAAAAGTATTTGTATCGATTTTAAAAAACTTTTATCGTTGTTTGTCTGCACTCTTCAAATAACATAAAACCAAAAAATGCAAATTTAAATAAGAAATGATATAAATAAATAGACTAATTAATTTCAGTATCACAAATATTGTATTGGAAGAGCATGACTGTTTTTCCCATCCAAATGTTGTTCTTAAAATTCTTTACCAGACAACTTTCTTAATTAGCTTAACTGGTTGAAATGCAATTTCAAATTATATTTGTTTAAGGATTTCAATTTATTTTTCAATTGTATTGTTTAACTATTTTTCAGAAGTTTGTAAATTTTACAGAAATTGGAACAATTTGTCCACAACATAAATCATTCGAATAATTACTTAAACTGCTTCCTAATGCAAGATGCTAAAATGGTAGCCGAATTTTAAGACAGAAAATATCATATTTCTACTAAAAGTTTTCAATAAAGAATTCTGTAGGTTTCTTTTAAATTTCATAAAAAATTGGCACATTACGACCCAGCACTAACAGTATTCAAAAATATTTTTGTATCGTAGTAAAAATAACTCCACATCTCATACTTCTTTTTATCCCGTGTGAGTCATTCCTTCTAGATATCTTTTACCTGTCCATTCCTTTCATAATATTCATCGCGAAGAATCGGTTACGATTGGTGTGATAAATTGAAAATATTCAAGTCCACGAATCCCTTTGTTGACAGCATTCTAAACATGAGTGATGCACAACACTCTGTATTTTGATTAGAATCCATATTTTTGAAACTTGTACCAGTCTTTCTCTAAAAGTTTAGTATACTTCTATGCCTCGCAAAACCATCAACTGTACGTATTTTATAGCAGGAGAGATGTTATATACTTTTCGTATATGCGTAACCTCTTTTGTAATTTGTTGGATTATTTGGCACCATTTTATCTTCTATGGTCCTTCAAAGTTTATTCAACGTTTAGGCATCAACTGATAATCATCGTTGAATATTCGACATTCAATTAATGTTTATTGTTTGTGAACGCGTGCCGGATAATTATGCTTGCGCGAATGCCAAATGATTATCGTTTGCACAAATGCCAAATGATTATCGTCTGCGCGCGAAGAATTGAGATTTGTTTACAGTTTTTATTTTTGTTTTTATTTAGATGCCAGTAGGTGGTAATATTAAAAAAAAAAGATACCTCTAGAATTTGTGTTCTAGTTATTCAGAACTGTTCATTTTAAGAATTCTTCGACTAGCTGTATGACGATTTAACTCTATGCCTTAGCGCAAATTTTGTGCGGACGCACAAAAGTTCTCTCGTGAAATCATATAACCACGGCCTTTGTTAATGTAAATAGAATTTTATAAACAAATAAGTTTTAACTGTACAATCCACTTATTTGAACCTACTACATTGCACGGGAGATTTATGAAATGCAGTTCAATCAATTTTAAACGCCTCTTCAACAAATGTTCAACATTGAAAAGCTGTATCGTCAAAGTTAAAGATTCAAGAATATTTCAGCGTTTCTGCACTGTTCAACCTTCAACTGTTTTTTAATGTATTTTCAATGGTGAAATAGCCCTGTACATTCAATTCGATCAATTTCTATACTTTTAGTTTAACGTTTTCACCGTTGAAAATCCGTTATGTGCTGCTCGTGATCTAATTGCAATTTTAATCATGTCAGTTATACACTCGCGTGCAAATGTTAAGGAACAATAGGATTTTCAGCAGCTACTTTTCGGTGAAGTCACTTGGATGTGGAAGAATGATACAAAAAGTATATCGGACTTATGATTAAAAACAAAACAATAATAACAGAAGCGAACATTATAAACAGTCGAACTGAAGTGGTGACACTGCACTGGGTTACATAAGGGTAATTGTGAGAACTTAAAAATTGACAGAAGGTCGGCTGTATGACCACTTTGAACAATGATGCAGGCTTTGCACCGCGTTTGCATACAGAGAATGAGGTTGAGGATAGATTTCTACGGTAACAGAACCCACTTCAATGTTATAGCCTCTGACGTCACGATTCCGAAATATGAATATGTACCACCTTTCTACTGAATGTCCTCAGTTATGCAAATCGCACAGGCTGTTTCGTTTAATTTTGAAGTTGTAATGTATAAAAATAATGTTTTCTTAATTTTGCACGCCAGTGTATTAAAAGTTAACGCCAAATATCGTCAAATCGGCGGTAAATTTAATTGCCTCTTAACCAGATCTCGCCAAGCAGTTTTTTCTCCGTCAAGTAAATGGACACATACAAGCATTACACAGATACTCGTACATTAGTTTGGTTTGTTGCATACACTCGAATTGTCACCAAAGCCACAAAAGCAAACGCTCTACCTTTCGCAGTAGAATTTTCTTAACCTGAAACAGATCACAGAAAGAACGCTGAGAAACGAATGTATCTGAAAAGATTCCAATTCAACTTCTATCAATTTCCATTGGTATTTATATCTCATCACTTGAAAGTAATCCTGTTTTATACCAAACCGATTTTATCCTTTTTTAATTCATTTCTTTGCATTTGGATCAATAGTAAATAGTTCATTTTTTGAGCAGAAAAGTGCACCCATCTTCCGAGGAAAGATTTACTGAAAGCAAACTCTTCATTGAAAGATTCAATCTTTTTTCGAGTCACTTGAATGGGTTCCACATTGCTCGGAATCTGTTTCATCGTTCATCCATCCATTGAATGTACTCGCTGCTTCCTATTGAGAATTTCTCATAAAAGAGGAATGCTTTGTCACCCTTGCCTTGAGTGGCATACTCGTGCATTAGTTTGGTTTGTTTTTCCGTTCCATTTTTGTTGTTGACCAAAGAAGTATTGGAATTTCGAAAAAGGGTGGAGAAAGCAAAGATAAATGTACGGTACTACTTTATATAATGGAATATAAGTATGTGGTTTTGTAAGGATATATATGAAACTCCGATTTTTTACAAATTCTATTCTTTATACTTAAAAGGGAACTCTCTTGGCAAAACATGCGGGTCGTTGAGTTGGCACGCAAATTCAGACTCGGACATACAATCTGCGTAATGAGGACCGTATTGCAACATAGTAACAAAGCCAAATAAGTAAAAACTTCTAATGACGACAAATGGGCGAATTCAATCATTCAAAACAGAAGTCTTATCATTTCGGTTGGACTACCGCCTACCAACCTTCTGGACCAAAATAAACATGAGCGGATAGATGGTTGGATTTTTTTTAATACTGCAAGTGCCAAGCATGGCTATGCTGCACCAAACAAAAGTCAAGTAATGGGCATACACACATGGAACGTTTTACTGACAGAAGAGAGGAATACATCCAGGGTTGGTTGGTTCAGGAGCCATATTTTGGCAAAGCTGCGCCGAAAACAAGACATACAATGTCAAGTATTTGTGAAAAGAAAGGATGGACAGGAGAAAGTTGAGAAAGATTGCTTGTTCATCATGGGGTCGTGATCCCCATGTTCTCCCCAGAGGCTGTAAGATCCATGAGAAAATAATAGATCAATAGGGTACATCGGGTTCGTGAAGCCCATACATACCTAAGCAAACGAGATGTGCTTCCGATGGTTCTAATTGTCCTCAGGCCCAACGTATTGAGCAAAGTAAAGTGTTGAGTTATGTGAATCGAGTTAAAACTTGGACTAATACATCTTTGAATTCTTCCTCAAATTCATAAAAAATGTATTGTGTGTGCAGTTGGGCCCTTAGTTCCCCGCGCGGGCAGTTGAGCCCATGAATTATTTTAAAAAAAGGATTTTTCGGGAAATGTCTCAAGATGCAACGAGGTCGTTACAGGAGTCAAACCTGCCTCGCCTACAGCTCGCTGACTGATAATGCAGTGGGCAAACCCAATAAGCCACATTGTTTATGTGTTTGCACTGAAAACCCCTCTCGTATCGAATATACACACACGTTATCAGGCTCCACAACTTTAAAGTACACGGCACATCAATAATTATGCCTTTAACTATTAATAAGGCATCTCATTTCTTTTCTCTACTATCATATCACTATTTCATTGCTTTTTTATATGTGGATTGATAAATTCGGTAACATACCCTTAAATACATCTAAAAAAAACACCCATCTCATTCTTCTGCATTACATATTCACCATCCGGCTCGAAACGAGAACCAAAATTTGATGCTCGTTGGAGCAAAATATTGATAACCAATACCGAAAACATAATTTATAGAATATGTGTCAAGTCTATAGATCCATTGATTGGATAATCAATATTTTTGCAATGAAGAAAAGTAAAAGAATAGTTTTCGTGTTAGCACCGACAAGAAATCATGAGTAATTATGCACGCACTCAATGCCTCCAAGCCGATGTGATACCCTTCATTGACATTGAAAATACTCAAGTAATGATTATCTATTAATCATATGAATTGTATCTTTCCAGGCTTTCGTTAAAGATTACATGATTACTTTCGTTCGATTACTGCTGGGTGTGGATCAAGCTCCAGGATCAGGTTTCTTGTCATCAGTACGTAGTTTTACTTGATTTTACTTGATATTTTGGCAAGTCACTCATTGGTCCAACGTTAGTCCAGTAATGTTTAATAGGCAGAAATACGCATGCGTAATGACACGTTTTCTGTATAGAAATGGAGTACTCATGCGCATGTCGGATGTTTTGTCGGATCAATGTGTGGCTCGCTTTAGAATGCCAACAATTGCAAATAAACTAAAGGGCGATAGGTATTACTAAAAAGTATTGTTAATTCGTAAAATCGTCAACAAAGTTTATATATTATTTATTTAATTATTGTTTCTCTACAGAAAAATATCCAATTAGAGAACAAAAATATGATCCAATATGTTACAAAAAAGACTACACAAAGAGAGTGTTATAAGAGACAAAACAAAACGCTTCATTGAAGCAGATTACTTATTTAAATTGAAATCATTAAAAAATACAAGGTGCCCAAAAAATAACTTTCACTCTTTGGAGGCATGTGTAGTTAAATCGAATAAACGGAATGGAACCAAATTTGGTTTGGGAACTTAAAGACATGGGGAGATGTATTCTGCGAAAAAAATATTTAGTACCAAAATTCGCCGATAGGGGAAATTTCACGCTGTCGGAGTCAGTCGCAAACAGTCGATTTAGCTACAGATGCCTACAAAGATAAAGTTATTCTATGGCCACCATGTATACCTCCTAGAAAGAATTTTGGAGTTCGTAAAAATTTGGTAGCAAAATTGTTACATATATTATTTTCTAAAGATTTAACAAATAATTCAATTTCTGGTGATATACTTGGGGATGTTAAAATCAAAACATGAAATTAAGAGGCGAATCCATTTTGTTTTGTATGTGGTTGTAAAATCTTTTGACAAAGCAATGTCTCTCTATGGAAAAATTAAACCGAAATGAATATGAATCATATTTGAAAGCTGGAAGTTAGGAAACAAATTTATTTTTAAATGAAATCAGAAGAGAATCTCTTATTTGGAAAAAGTAATTTTTAAAGAACGTTTTGAGAAATTAGCATACAGCTCAGAGAGATGTGTCTGAAAATAATTAGTAAATTAGTGATTTCGAGGTAGGTAGGTATTTTAATTAACGTCGCATTAGAGTGATTTCGAGAAAAAGCAATATTCCAAAAATGATAATTGTTTAGAGGTCATCGAAAAATGTTCTCTCAATATTATGCGTTGGTAATAAAAACTATTTTAAGACACAATTAAAAGTATTGATCTATTTTCGGGAAGTTCTGTTTCCTCGACAGAAAATAAATTTTCTGATTCTCACAAAATTTAAGCATTCAAGATTCTTAAGCATGCCTTATCGAAATGACTTTCAGGAACTTCTTTAGAGCTCGGTTTAATCTTCAGTTTTTGAGTGATTCCCTGGTTTAAAAAAGTTTGCTTCACTAAGCAGTGAAGCAAACTCCTTTTGCATTAAAAACCACTCAAATCAATCAAACCCACTAAAACAACAGACTTTAAGGACTTCGCCTTTCTCATAAGGAAACCCAGCTCACTTTATTAAGCACAGCGTTCCCCAAAAATATTAAACATTCGATATGATACAGCTCTATGATATTATACAGTTCAAATTTGAAGTTAACGCTCCAAGTGGTTTCTACGAGATATCACATCCATCAAGATCTGACTAATTTTGTTAATGACGAGATATTTCGTCAAGATATTGACGGTATTTTTGTGATGACGAGATCAATTATCTTCTAATGATCTAGTCGAAACAACCACTAGGAGTGTCGATCTAAGTAGGAAAATATCAAATTTCTAAAGAAAGTTATAAACAACCTGTTAGAAAAAATGAAGAACCCTTCAAAGCTATGACTAATAAAGATTAAAAACTTCGTCAGTGGCTATTTAGGTGGAGCAAAATGTCCACATTCATCAGAATATAAGTCACAAGAAAAAGTGAATTTAAATATTGTTCTAGAATAGTGTGCCATAACTCACTTTTTTAACCAAGCCTTTCCAGGCACTAGCTTGTGGAAAGCAGCCAGGTGAAAATCGCCTGGCTTCGTGAGTGGTATAAGAAATTTCCTAAAGAATCTAATTAGAATTGTCATGTGCAGTGATTTTTCACCAACCTCTAGGTTGCTAAACTTGAATCGCTAAAACAAAGAACCATTTTTTTTATTCATTTGCCATCCGTATTCTTCCGCATGCTTCACTTCATTCATGCTGAATATGGCAAATTAAATTTTTTTAATGGCTCTACGCTTTGGCGATTCAAGATTAGCAAGCTAGCGGTTGGAGAGAAATCATTGCTCAGGACAATTTTCATTCCATATACTATAGGAAATTTCTCAACCACTCACGAAGCCAGATAATTTTCACCTTGCTGTTTTCTGCGAGCTTGTTTTCCAGACGGAATGTAAAGGCGGGAAAGCACTATGGTGAAACTATAAAAGTAGAATGAGCAATGGCAACCTTTTTATGTGCTCAGGATCATGTGACCAAAACTAGTAGTAACGTGACCATTCGACTACTTTCCGAACATTCATCATCTGATTGCTCCATTGATTAATCATCTGATATCCAGTAGACTTTAGTCGCCACTCTAGAAATGCAGATTCACACAACTACCCTGTCATAAGATGTTACTTCATCAAACTAAGAATAAGAAACCAAATTGTCCAATCAAGTCAATTTTTCACAGAACGGTCACGTGACTACTAGTCGACATGTTGGTTACACTTTTTATAGCTCTTCCCAATAGCAATGTTCAGTCTACTTGCATCTCACGTAATCACGGGAAGAACTAGAGTCGTTCACTAGTGTGTTTGACAACGTAAAAAAAGATAAGGCTTCTCTAATGTGTAACTCGAGAATTAGATCGTGGAGATTGGACCACTCTATGCTTGCTTGAAATCAAGCTGGAGAGAAAATTCCACCAATTCCAAAATTCCTTTCTTTTGACACAAGGCATGTGTTCTTGCAACCGAAATTTCAAATCTCGTTTGGTTTGATCGACATAACCCATACCACAATGTTTCGAATGGTTTTCATTTTTTTGCTATTAATTTGACTAAGGTTGACATTTGTTTAACGAAACTGTTCAAATTTTAATCCTTTAATAATTTATTTCTAGATTCGCATAACAAAGGATGACATGTGGATTAAAACATACGGTCGATTGTACCAGAAGCTGTCGTCTACCACATATGAAATACCTATAGGTGTCTGCCGAACACAAAAGTCATCATTAGCAGAAACCTCTTCAGTAAGTCAATCTTAATTATTCAAACTAGCAGACCCACGCATAGCATCTGCGCTAAACTTTAATAGATTTCATACGTCTAAATGAAATAAAATTAGTCAAAATATATAACAGCATTTCGTTTGATGATGTGATCTGGTACAAGTGGTAAATTTTCGAACACAGAGTTTCGTCAGTATAAGGAGCGTTATCTATCAAAGCCACACTTGTCCTGGATACAACTTCGATTCTGTCAATTTTCAATGTACGTCTCAATTTTCAATTGTACTATAAGTAATACTTAGAAATATCTAGTTCCACATCAATTATTTGCTTTTTCAGATGTCTCTTGATCTGATGGACGATGAAGACCAAATAGCGATAAAATCGGACGTCGAGAGACAAGAGATCGG
Source organism: Meta bourneti (assembly GCA_933210815.1). NCBI lineage: Eukaryota > Metazoa > Arthropoda > Arachnida > Araneae > Tetragnathidae > Meta > Meta bourneti. The sequence goes on from OW119928.1 coordinate 21,144,148, forward strand.
TAACTTGGTCAGGAACAGAATGAAGGATTTGAGCTTGCCTACAGAAGATTACGGTACAATAGTTTTTTGCATATTTTTAATTTACAGGAAATTTCTTCCCAATGAAATGTTTTGAGCGAAAATTGATGGTTGTAAATTGACCCAGACATCTCAACACTGATAAGGCAAATTGACTTGAAGTAGTATGTAGGTGAACAAAATTACGAGTAAAATCACTTTTTAATTTTCTTTTAATGCGAACATTAAAAACTAGCTATTTTATTTTGATCGGAAGAGAAACTTTGTAGCAAGAATAATCTGACCTCAATTTACTATTTTTTTTCTAAAAGCTTATTGGTTTGTTGGGTTTTATGGCGCAAGGGTCATATTTGGCCATGCTGCGCCAAACACAATACAGACATCAAGTAATACACGCAAGGAACGTTTTGCTGACACAGAAAAGTACACCCAGGGAGGAATCGAACCTGCTAAAAGCTTATTAATGAAACAATATTGAGTTTATAGATAATTATCAAAAATCACGATAGTTTTTTGTTTAAAAGTTCAATAAATTTTTCTATCGCATGAAATGTCCTACTAATCAGAACTAAGAGTAAATTTTAGCCTTCTCGTATTTTCAAGAGTTGCTGCAACATTTTTCAAGTTGTTTTAATTAAACATCGGAATTTTAAAATTGCGTTGAAACCTTACCTGGCGAAAAATATCTAAAAACAAAAAATTTGGATTATAGATCCTTGTGAATCACTCCACATCTCTAGAAGCTGCTCGAAAGTTTAGACTTTGTTTAGAGCAGTTTTTACTATAATTCTTCATTAGGGACATTTCACATAGGACATTAGGGAATAAAATTCATTAGGGACATTTTTTATCAAGCTAAATGTAGGTGGCGGTAATGTATTCCGAACGTGATGTCACTTGACTTGTTTATCGAATGTAATTTCAGCACGTCGCCAATAAAAATTCCTTAGAATGAATTCCGAATTTTTTATAGTTGATTGGTTAATGCCAATTACATTCAACGCCAAACGTAGCCAAAACGAGGATAAACAAACTTTAAAGTAACCCCGATGTAGGGGAAATAAAATCTTCGCATTCCGTCTGTTTTGTTTGTAAACACTGAAAATATCTATCATGCCACGAAAGATAACTCATTCCACTCGATTTTAAATAAGTAGCAAAATTAACTTTTAATATGAACAGCAGTTAATATAGTTTTACAAATGGATCGCTAGAGTAATAATGATATTAATTTCCTATTGTTTAATTGCAGATGAATGCTCGGAGAAACGGAACAGCTTATCATATGTGATGATTAATCCTAGCTGTGATCTCGCACTTGAAGAAGGCGATGTCGTGTGAGTACTTTTAAATTAATCCATTTAGGGGGAAGTCAGATTAAACTAGGTATGTAAATATTTTTGGCGGTGGGAGAGAAAGGTAAACCCAAATAACAATAACAAATAATTTAATTCCTTAAAAATATAGATCGTGCACGAATATCAAACAGAAGTCTTTTAATCGGCATACGTGGCTTGGCTTGAAGACTTGATCAAACTCACAAATCACAATCACCAATTGGCGATAATTATGGAATATGGTTCTTTGAATAAACCTACGACGGGTTCGTCGTAGGCTTATCCAAAGAGAAGGTTGGCGACGAAAATTTTAATCGCCACTTTGGCGTGGAACAGGTACCGTGTTCCTGAGTTTAGCCAAAAACATTTTCAGTGCCGCCCTTCAAAGAATAAACAGACAAAAAAATTCTGACACAAATCTTCCCACGTCATCAGTTGAAATTCATAATTGTTTACTTTGGAATTTCTATAAAATTAAGTGTAGAATTATAACTTCATTTGAGAAAATAATAAATAATTAGCATTTTTCAAGAAAACGAAAATGCATTAATTTCTCACTTAAATAGTTTTTCTGCAAACAAAGAATATATGAATAATGCAAGGTCACACTTTCTAATGAAATCTTTTTTCATTCTAAGTGTAAAGTACTGTCTGTCTACCACGATATCTGCTCTAGACACCACGTCTGGGTGGTGGCTGTCGCTATAGAAACAGGACTCGTTTATTTTGAGTAGGGGTGACATAATCGTATTTTGTTTCTCGCGAAAATGGTGGTGCCGAAAGATGTAATTCATTACTAGTAGAGATCTTCTCGACATGTAAAAATCTCATATATTTCCGATATTGGGGAGGGAGGGAATTCACAAGTAAGCCAGAAAAACCTTTTATTAAATCCTTTGCTGACAAGTTGAAAGTGATATATTATCATGGTCTATGCAGGAGTTCTGAGTTGCAAGTAGGATGTTTGGAACGGCTCTGAGCTTCTTATTCCAAGGGGATCGTGAAAGAATGAGAAGTTAAAAATTAGTCCATTAGGGGTTAAGGATTTAAAGAAAGATTATTGGATGAAGGGACTTAGTAAAGTTTATTGGTAGAAAAGGCGGAGTTTCTATCAAATCGTACGAGCATCTTCAAGTGTTGTGGAGGATCAGAAAGGAAGGAACAAGCATCTTGAGTGAGCTGGATCTGTTTGAAGCCATGGTTAGTGAGATGCGAAAGTTCAAAAGGGGAAAGTGGTGACAAGATGTATTGATTGGAGACCAAATGCTATAATAATGAAACAGTAGCTGGTCAAATGGGAAGAAAAAAGGGGAGTTAAGTCTGAATGGTCAGGGATTTAATTTTACCTGTGGTGAAAATTACATTTTACGAGGTTAATTTTAGTTTCGTTCATACTGTGACACAAATTCAAATGTGATTATTCTTAAATCTTTCTTTAGTAGGAGCCCTTACGAAAAATTTCTCTAGAATTCTATAAAAAATTGTATAGAATGTGGTCTATAGAATCCAATAGAATTGTGGCCTGTTTTTCTATAAGCTCTATAAAGTAACCTCTATAGAAAAATGTCTGAAGAAACCTCATTAGAATTCTATAGCTCATTTCTTTTGCTTCGCGAGTTTACTTTCCTATAGAACTTCTCTATAGAAATACATTTCTATAGAATCAGCTCATTTCTTGTTTCACGAGTTTACTTTTCTACAGAACTCTATGGAAATACATTTCTATAGATTCAGAGCTTTTTCTCTACATAGAAATTTCTATAGAACTCTAAAAATCTTTCGTCAGGGAGTAGCCACGTTTAGTACAGTAATTTTTTTGTATTTCGTATACGCCTGTTTTGTGTTTTCTACGTCCATATTATCCAAGCTTCTGGTTATCCGAGGTGGTCTCAGTCCACATTACCTCAGATAACCAAGGCCCTACTGTGCTATTAACAAAGCGCTTATCTCTTGCAGTTACGTCATTCGGCCTAGTCCAATCTGGAGCAAGAAAGTTTTTCTGACCAGAGGCTCCATACGTATCAAATCCCCAAACAAACTCCGAAGGCAGGGTGCCAACAAGTCTTCTCAAGAAGACAATCTTCCAGGATCCACATGTGACAGTGGCGATGACAGATGCAAAGGCGAAAACGAGAAAGAGGGAACTATAGTCTAATGCTCACAAAGTTGAAAAGGACTTCACACTCGCAAATGAGCTTATGTATATCAGTAGAAAAGATACAAGAAATCTCAACAAATGCCAAATAGAAGGGGAAAATCCTTGAATTTTTTATAAAGCACATCTGCATAAAAACAAGCGGAGGCAAGTTTTATGTCAGAGATAAGAGTAAGGGATCAATTCATGAAGTAATGGCAAAGTCGAGGATTCTGTGCAACCAAATTATACCTATAGATACTCCTAAAATTACAACTTCTTACAAAGAAGCTTTGTTGAATGGGCAGAACAAAATTCACCAGCAGGCCATCAAATACCAATTCATTAACCATGCAAGAGATATTTCCATGGTTGGTTGGGTTTATGGATCAAAGGCCCTATTTCGCCAAGCTGTGCCAAACACAAGACAGACAACGGTAATGGACATACACATACAAGGAAAGTTTACTGACACAGCAGAGAAATATACCCAAGGCGGAATCAAACCTGTGCTGCCTACAACTCACAGGTTGCTAGCATAGAGTGGACAAACCAACTGAGCCACGGCCGGCCCAGATCTTCTCATGGACGGATAAATAAATAGCAAATGTGAATCGCCATAACACGAGATAATTTAAAGCAAAGAAATTCAGATTGAGATCATAACTCACATGAATTTCAAAATGACATGTAGCAGGTGCTGTTTGCGAACTTGATGAAAGTCAAGTGATTAATATCAGTCTATTAGGGAGGTACAGTATAACCAAGTTTACATTTGTTTTGATATAAGGCAAGATGTTAACTCAGCTATAATGGCAAAAGAATCTAGAAGATTAATATCTATTCATGATGGGCCATCGATAAGAGCTTTTACCTTTAAGACAACTGGAAATACGGTACGCATCTTAAGTGTTCCAAGTACAGACTAAACTAATCAATGTATAATCTTTGAATTCAATAGCTATGACTTGAAATCGACAACATCACTTTGTCAGTGAAGATTTTCCATGTGACAAATGAGATGCAAAACTTTGAAATCTAGTTATATCCATAAAATATAGCAATGTTCTTCATGGGACATTGAAGATAAATATACTTTTTGCTTCAAGAAATATAAAGCTTCATGTGAAGTGAGTATTTAAACAATTCCTTTGATCAAAGATAAAAGTATTAACATATATTCTGTGCCTTTATAGCCAATATTTACAAAACAAAGAGTACAGAGCAAAATTGGCAATGTTAAAAAGTATACAGAAAACATTCAGATCTATAAATCATGTAGAAATAGAATGCGATTGCATATTTTTATCATAAAAGATGTTGCAACAAGAGACCAATATATAACTAACAAGCGAAAAGTATTTTGGAAACAGATAAAAAGCATTACACTAAAGCAAGCGTTGAAATATTTTTTGTACATCCTGCAGAACTTCAGAAATTTGAAGCTTTAGAATTGTGTACAGGAAAAGTTACCATGTAGACTGAAACTGAAATTTTCACTCCTAAAAATCCTGAAATTTCGACACTACGTCTGTCAAACTCGAAGGTTTAAGTCATTGTGGGAAACACAATAAAGGAAACAGAAAAAACTATTCCTAATAAAGGGAGATATTTTAAAATGCTCATAGAATTTAAGATCTTCACATTTTTCTAGTGAATAGAAAGACATGAGTTTTGACCTTTCATAAGAACATTCTTGTATACATATATCTATTTATATTTGGTACTTTTTGTGTAAATATTCTTTGCTGTGTATTTATCCATGTTTGCACTCAACTTCTATACCTAATCTTTAAATATAAAGTAAGAGTTAAGCAATCATTCGTTTCATTTTAATTCATAGTAGTACTTCAAAACTATAAGTCAAATTTCATCTTAAAGCTATCAATATAGTTCTCAAACACTTGCATTTCAAGCAAGAGATGCAATTAGCTATGCCTCTAACAGTTCAGTCAAAGTATTTTTTGAATAATCAAACCAATGCATAACTTTTAGAAGCTTTAAGTTAAAATGTTTTTTTTATTATTGTACGTTTCAAAACCTAAAACTGCAGGTTTCATTAACAAAATGTACCTAAAAAAAAGGGCATGTTTTTAAATTCAAAGCCTTTGTAAATTTGTTTTCCTATAAAAATGAACCTGAAAATTCCCAGTAAAATATAGATATCATTAAAAATAAATTTATGTGGGACTCAAAATTATTCACTAATATAGATACTTTTATTAAGTATAATTAAGAGAAGAGTTAGTTTTTGAATGTTGTGCTGTCCTTTTCCATTCTTCATATTGAATAGCCATTAGTTGTGATGTTTGAAACTGAAAATACATCTTTAAATTGATATGTGGCATTTTTTTTCTTGACGAAATTAGTGCAATCTTTGCCAGATCAAGTTTTCAAATGGTATAAATCTACAATGGAGAAACTTCTAAACTATTTTAATTCTTTGAACATAAAAACATAATTTTTTGCAAAAATTATTAATATTACAATTCTATTAATAATTTTTGCAAAAGCACATTCAAATAGCTAGTTGAAACCTTATAAACACTGCTGTTCATTAAAAGTGTAACATCCACAAAGACTTGAGTTTCAGCAATGAAATTTATGTGATTGCTTGCGGTACAATGTATAAATAATTGAGTTACAGTACTATGTCAAAAGGAACATGCTGAAATCAGTAATTTGTGAGTCCATGTTTAGCAGTTATAATTGCTTGCCACATGGGATGATACGAGACCTTTCTTAGAAGATCTTTTATATCTTCCAAGGCACACTTCACCCTGTATTGAGCATTCAACCTATTTGCATACTCAGCTAAGATTTAAATCATTTCCATTTTCCATGTTAAACAACTTGCCTGCCAAATTTCCAGTAAATCCAACCTTTTTTTTTCGGTGTTGCATTTTCAATAAACAGCAGTGCATTTATGCATTTTGTAAAATATATAAAGCAGCATAAATTTCCCAAGCAATTTAAAAATTATCAAGTCATGTGAATGTATGGCAGTAATTAAAACTTTGAACATACAATTTCGAAATGATTTTTAAAAATTAATTAGGATTTGGCAGATAAATTTCAATTCAAAATTTATTATATTCGCCATATAGTAAATACAAATATAAAATAGATTTCAGATATGAGAATTGCGAAAAAAACTAACTATGCAACACCAAAAAATACAGAATTTCACTAAGAAAACTAGTATTTCTTGTCTTTAAAACTAGGTAAAGTAATAACTAATTGAAATTATTAGATTATTTTTAAAATATACCTGTAATGAAAGAAATTTCATCCCTAAATGCTTGAGTCTTTCAAAACTAAGTCATATTAGGCTTTGTGCTGCATTTGTTTGGATTAATATTAAAAAATGAAACCTAAATGCTTAAACACCAATAGTCATCTTGAATTTAAAAATTTTTTTTGACTATGGCAATCTTTTACTACTTTTGATGCCTTGTACATAGAATCTTGGACCATAGCACATTCAATAGCTAATAGTGTAATAAATGTAAATATATTGCACTTAAATATTTCCTTTAAACACACTGCACAGCACTATAATTACGTAGAAATACTCCTTGTAAAATGCTAAATGACAAAGTACTCTAATGTTGAGATTTGTTGATGTGTCTTAAATGTGATTGTTCTATGATCTTGAGTGTAAATGAGAGGTATTATAAAAGTGATAATAATAGTGATATGTATCCTAATTTCATATCACAAGTATAAAAAATGTTGATGCAGTTCATATCAATATCCACAAGCATTTTATGTAATTTCACTATTCCATATTTGTTAAAAGAGCCATTGAATTAGTAATTAATGTTCCATTTTATGTGAAATGGCTTTTGAAATTCTAATTTTTCAGTTTTACAATATAAATTCCTAAACTTATTTTCTCTAACCCAGACATAAAATAAACTATCCTAAAAATTTAAGGTACAGCTATTTTACTGCCTTTAAAAGTGCCTCCATAATTACCAAGATAAACACAAAACAAAAGTTTAATCTCAGGCATTTTTATTGAATGATAAAAACTAATTTTACTCCATTAACTCTTAAAACAAAATTACAAAATCATTTGGAATTAACGACAATGGAGAAACTACCTCTAACTCTAGAAATTATTTTACACTAGAATACTTTTTAATTTTTAATAATTTAAAAATTCCTAGTGTAAAAAATTTAGGTGGTCTGAATTTTCCAATGAAAAATGTAATATTAATTCATTTTTTAAAACATTCATTGATTTGTCTTGTCTAACAAATTGCACAGGTAAAAAGATACACAGTTCAAACATTTGGTAACAAATGCCCCTCAACTATCTTAACAAACAGAATTTAACGAAGCCCCTTAAACATCATAGTACTATTTTCTCCGATATTAGCTGAATATAATTTCCTGTGCAAGTGTTCTTTCATTTCTTGTTTTAAAATTATCCCATTTTAAGGAAGATGTTGATAAATCTGTTATAAAATCATATTTCTAATCAAATTTATTTTTGGTTCTGTAAACCTTGGTTTCTACCTCTAATCAGGATTACTCATGGTCTATTCGATTGATATCAAACTCCCGATGTATTGAGAGAATGAACAGTGAACAAGATGACCAGAGAAAATATCTCACAAACAATGAAGATTGATAGTGATAGCATTTTAGAATTGTTTTAAGCTTTTTAGATTTGAAAAGCATGAGAATAAAAAGAAATAGCTAAGGAAGTGCTAAGAATAAAAATAGCTAAGTGCCATGGGGAGATGGTCAACCAGTTACCAAATTTTATCGAAACTTGATAGCTACCATAGAAGTTTTACTACATGGGGAAAGCTGCATAAGATTTTCAATAAATGGTGCTAGCAAACATGTGCAATAAAACACAAGTATTTCAAGTATGAAATTCAAACTCGCAATTGATCCAGAAAGGTTCTAGTTTCAAATCAACCTCAATTTCAATAATTCATGCCTCTGAAAATTGTAAAACCTTGGAATTGTTATAAAAATAAATTGATTCTCATTTTTAAACTGAAAAGTACAAATAAATCTCTTGTCAAATATTATAACTGCATACCAGTCGACAGTTACTGTACCTTTATATAGTGTGGCTATGACAAGAAGGCAGTCGACCTTGAGTCAGTCGATTTTTGATTGGGTGTGAAAGGTCGTTAGGTCAGCAAAAGCATGAATGGTGATTGATGAGGGCGGATTTAGCCTCACCAACTCATCATTGCAATCGCTTACACCACCGAATGATAAACAGCCAGAATCAGAGCTAAAGTTGCCAGATGTGGAAGCACACTTTGTTTACATTTTACAACCCTTATCACCTTATTTAAAGAATACCCATCCAAAATCACATGACAACTGCCTTCTTGAGGGAATTGGGCTATACAGTAGCATCCACATTATATAATAGCAGAAAGTAATTTATTCAGTTTTTCCTTAAAAAACATCAATGAGGCATATTTTTTCATAAAAATGTAATTATCATAAAACTTTTTTCTCTTAACAATTATTCCTCAACAGTCAAATAATTTTAAAAACACCTAACTCATTATTAAAACCTGTTATGCTACCATATTCATTTATAAAAAAATATCTACATGGTGAAATGGAACTAATAAGGTAACTTCATAGCAATTAATTTAAAGTAAATTGTGACACTAAAATATTAATTATTTCAATACAGCAACTCCAATTAAATGTTTGGCTACACATTTTTTAGAAAGAAACTAAGGCCATTGTATTGCATTTAGGCAGTTGTGCTTCTAAATAACTTTTCTAATTGGACTTTTCACATCACTCAAACTTTAAATTATAGAATCATGCCAATATCACTGTAATTGCCTGATTTATACATCAGTGCAGTTTTTTAAGTACCTAATGTTAATGAGCAAAACAATAGCATAGTTTCTTATTGTCAGTACATATTACAAACAATAATGCATTTACATTATAAAATATTTTCATAAAACTGGTTAAAACTTTTCTGTCTTAATCAAGATTGGCAGAAAAAAATTTCACTTTTTTTGGTAAAATAAGTTATTTGGTACCTATATTTGAATACAAATTATTGGTGTTGATTAAGTTTAAATGCTACTTTGAACCAATCCTATTTCCACAATAACGTGCTGAAAACTGAATTAACAAAACAGTCCCAATAAAATGCAGTATTCAAATTTATATGCAAAATATTCAATTGTTTTCTTTGGCAAATATATATGTATTTCCACATTAATCTTTAAAATAGCATCTCTTACCACAAAATTGAACTACTTATCTCCATCTACTAATAGAAATCTAGTTCTTTTTAAACGCTAATGTCTAAAGCTTCTAGTAAGCTGTAATATCATTGCATCAGAAGGAAAATTAAACCTAGAATTGAATTAAGGATGGAGACATAATTTTGATGGTTACAGAATAAAATCACTAGATCAGTTTGCCTATATCTATTTACATGTACAAATTTTTTGAAATATTTCTTAACTTGTTTACTGTTTATGTGTGAAATCATTATCAGTGTAAACAACCCATCAATATGTAAAATATCCTTTAAAATGTTGACTGTGATGAAGCCGCCTTTCCTGAATATTAAATTTTTCTATTTCTAAGCTGATGTCTGGTTTTATTTACATATATTTAGCACACATGCATTTTACAAAGAAAAAGATTCCATAAATCTGTACCCTGGGCCATTGTCCAAATTCATTGATTATGTTCACATATCACAAGGTAAAGAGTACAATAGAAAAAGTGCTAATGTCCTGTGAATACATTATGAAAGTGTCACAACATTGGAACATATTTTTGTACGCTGTATTAAAAATTAAGTGATTATATCAGAAGTTGTCCAAAACATGCAAAATGGACAATGGCCCCTTTTCAACCAAGGTACAGAAATAGTGCAGTCAATTCTGCTTAACTAAACCAACTATTTATCATAGCAAAAATTTATTAGGGGTGAATCTTGTACACCAAAACCAATACAATTTTTATTGTTAACAGGACCTGGATTTTAGTGACATGACATTACCACTTCAAAAACAATTCTTGTATGAATAGATTGCCCATTTGCAGTCTCTAGAATCAAGACATGTAGATTTTTATGTAGGAGGTAAGTATTTGAATTAACATTGCACTAGAGCGACACCGCGAGCTATTGATGACGGTACGGGATCAATCCCCAAGGGAAAGATCGAGAACCATACCACATAATTTTGAATCACGGTCAGATGACGAGATCACACCTGAGCTAGTACCCCACTCTCCAAACTTCCACACCATGCCAATATGAGGACATTTGAGGCCATGACAGATTTAACATGAACAAGCCTCCTTTGTACACAACGGTCTTTGGTTGGATTCGAACTTGCAACCCCCCCCTCTGGTTGCTAATCCGTTACTCTTCCAACCAGGCTACCGCAGTCCTAATTTTTAGGTTGGTTAGTTGCGTTTTTATGGCACAAGGGCCATATTTGACCAAGCTACACCAAACGCAAGACAGGCGTCAAGAAATGAACAAACTTAAGGAAAATTATGCTATGCTAAAGTGATTTAAACCATTGGTCTTTACCCATGGAAACTTGTGGTACACATTAGAAACATTTGAAAATGAAATACATACCTTCTGAGGCAGTTTGTCAAATTTTTTTTGTAATTTATTTTAAAGAATTTTGATTTGGGGGGAAAGTCACACTATTGTATATTCCAGCACAAGATTTCTGACCTTGAACTTTTGTCCAGAACACATAAAAACATATATTAACAATATGCATTAACAATAAGTATGAACTTTTTGATGAGTATTCATCAATTGGTTTATGATGAATAAGAGTAGTTTGATTTGCAGTACTGCACTTTAAGGTAAATAAATCAATAGTCTAATATTCATACTTTATTCATTTAATATTCAGTAATTCTAAATTATTAAATCTTTTAATATTCATAAAAATTTTGACTTTACCCCTGATGGCTTTATAAGCATTTCTCTGGTTTTACAATTTCCTAAAAATCAAAGACAGCGGTGGAGCTTTCGAGACAATCTTGCTTAAAAATATACCCATAGTTGCCAAGGTTGGAAATAGAAGCAAAAAGTCACTTGTGAAAGCCCTGTTTTATGCACATTTTCCTATTGCGCAACTTTGCAATTTTATACTTCAATCAATAATTTTTAAACCATTCCACACAAAAAATAACAAATAGTAAAATTTTATTTTATAAGGTCACTAAAATGTATATTACATTATCTTACATCAGCGATACTTAATAAAATATGTACACAAATGAATAAAATGACATACAGGAAGTTGATAGTTTCCTCCTAAGAATTAAGAGCTTTGGTGATTACAGGCCTCATGGCAGACAAAGTTATTAATAGTGCTTCCTGGAAGAAAAATATTGAAAAGTATTAGTAAAAATATGTTTTTAAGTAAAGCAACAAATAATTTCTTCAATCCATACTATACTTTTAAGATATGCTTTTTTCAATTGGTTGGTTTTGGGTTTTATGGCGCAAGGGCCATATTTGGCCAAGTAGTGCCAAACAGAAGACAATGTCAAATAATTGTGAAAAGAAGGGATAGAGAGAAAAAAGTAGAGAAACATCGTCTGGGGTCGTGACCCCATGTTTACCAGAGATAGTAAACCCCATGGGAAAAGAATAGATCACTATAGTACCTCGGGTTCTGGAAGCCCACACACACCTACAGATGTGCTCCCGAGGAGTTTTTCAATGGGAGGCTTATTTCAAAAATGTAGAATTGAATATGTCCAACAGAAAAAAATCAATGACATAATGAAGCAGTTTGTTGGTATTACTGGCAGTGGGGTCTTTGAGACATATTGTTCCAAACACAAGATAGAGAATAAAAATGGTTTCACAGAAGTTTTGAATTTAATCAATTATAATTTAATAAGATATAATCGCAATTTTATAAAAATAATGCTGTATATATATTTATAGGATCGAAAACAGTAATTTATGAATAAAGTGAGAGGATGAAAACAAGCATTACTAAAACTGCAAAACTGGTTTTAAAAAGTTAAAAATTTGTGAATGGAGATTATAATGAAGCAGTGTCTTCATGAACAGGAATATAAATATAATTTTGTAAGCCTATGCAAAATATTCAACATTAGATTTAAATTTAATTTAAATTTTGGTTGAATAAAAATTGCTAGGATGGAAAATTGCTAGGATAAAAAAATTATTGCTCATCATTAAAAATATACAGCAAAATAAAACTAATATTAAGAGTTGTTCATATCAAGTAAACAGAATGACATTTTCAGAATCTCCCAAGCAATTAAGGCAATCAACCAAGGTCAGCTTTAACTAGTTTCTATGTAAAAATAATCAAATAAAAATTAATGCAAGTATGACAATTTCAAATTTCAGTAGTTTGGAAATTTAATTTGGAGATTTAAATATTTCTTATTCCATCACTATAAATACTAGTATCACAAATTTAAATTTCCAAACCCAAATTTTTTAATGAAATGCAAAATATTTTTAAATATTGGTAAACTTAAAATTTTGACAATTTCCAACATTAGGCATTAAAATTAGTTCTCAACAAAATGTATGACACTGAGGAGCAGCTAATGAAGATTGGAGGTTGAGTGACAAAATATGGATTGTTAGATGATTTAAATGAAAAACATGAAGGGTGCAAAATGAACTGTAGATTAAAGAGCTGAATAGGGCTATGGATTAAAGAGCTAAAGACAGGGATTAAACTCCAATGAATACCTGTTACATAGGGTTGGTTGGGTTTTATGGAGCAAGGGCCATAGTTGGCCATACTGTGCCAAACACAAGACATAGTCAAGTAATGGACAGAAATTTTTACCAACACGGAAGAGAGAAATACACCCAGGCAGAAAACAAACCTGTGCTGCCTAAAATTTACAGGTTGGTAGCACAGTGGTCAAACCCACTGAGTCACAACGGCTGGCCTGTTAAATGTGGATACAGAAACCCTTTACATATAGACATTGGAATATTTTAACAGGGTTACAAGTACAATTAAAAAGTAAAAATTTATTTATTTATAGCAAACAAATTTAACCACATCAAAAAGTATGATCTATTTCAAAACAAACTCTCAGAACATTTACCTCAGTTCTTATAGACCGACAGCCTTGAGATGGACAAGTGTTTAAGTAGTAATTAAACAGCTGACTGGGGTCATTGACTTTCATCGATTCATCACCCTCTAAAGCAGCTTCTATGCCTTTCAGTCCACCAAATACAATTAGAAGATGTCTGAAATGATAGCAATGATGTATCATTGAAAGAAATATCAATACAAAAAAAATTTGAGATTTAAGAGGAAACTAGCAAAAAATAAAACTGCACAAATGAGCTTCAATATTTTATTCACTAAAAGCATAATCTCATCTTGCATCTACCAAATATATCTTTTAAAATTTGCCATTAGTCTTTTATGTTTCAACCACACTATAAATTTTTTTACATTTCAGTGAACAATAACTTTTTATATAAATAATTTTTTCACTGAACTCCTGTAATATATTAGTTTGGTTTATCACTCCAGTCACTTTTTTGGTCACTCAAATTAGATCCAGGCCTAAGGCTTTAAATTTTGTACTCTACAATAGGAACTCTTTTTGTTTCTCATTTATACATGCTTATCGCAATTTTCTGACATTTTGTTTATGTGATGCCGAGAATCCTAAAGAAATGCCTTGTTTCAACAATTAGATTCAAAAGAAAACCTACTACTTGAAACTCAAAGAAATGCTGCATGCCAAACCACAATGACTTATTTTCCTTGTAGTTCTTTTCAGAAAAAATCATTCAACTACAATGTTTCTAGAAAGGATATTATGTATAAGTTTCTAGAAATGATGGTAATAAGCATTTCTTCTACAATGTTTCAAAGAAATTCTGATCTCTCTATCAACTTTCAGAAAAGCTGTTTCTTGTGTCGAAACCTTGCTAAATTTTTCTTGTATCAAGGAAAAGAACATTTCAACAATTTGATTTTAAAAAATATGCTATTTGAAACTCAAAGGAATGTTGCATGCCAAATCACGACTTATTTTTTTTTCTCATAGTTCTTTTCAGAAAACCATTCAACTCCAATGTCAAATTTTAATAAATATTTTTATTCCTGTGGTTATATTAATAAGGTAAGTAAATATTTTTTCTGATTAAAATTTAATATTTTATGTATGCTGAAAGTTGATTTATGTTTATGAAGATCTTCAAAAGTTTTGATTTAAAGAATGTTCTTTTGGTGGCAAATATTTCATTCATGGTCTTTTTTTCATGGTCACACCAGAGACCTACAAATGGTGCTTTGCAGTACTAATATTTTTCCAAATGAAAGTTCACCATCACATTGAATTAGAAACTATTAAAAATAAAATACATGTTCAAAATGTGAAACGAACACATTTCCACACATGAACCACCACATACATAAACTAAATATTCAGATGTGGGTTCAATTAAGAAATTAAACAGACTACTTACTTAAATTTAGGTAACGCAACATCATTTATAAGTTGGCCTTTGTCAGAAGTGCCGATGGTAAGGTCATAGCCTTCTTTATAAGGGCATTCTGTGAACACAGTATTCAAACCTTTAGCAAGTCTAACACTGTAACCCCAGTATATACCATCCTTTTTAAAAGGCATTGTTGGGGACACCGCTTTACCTTTAAAGTGTCTTTTAGCTAAAAGAATATTTATAAAATTATAGCAATAGAAAATACATAAATACAATATGCATCCGGTAGAACTTGCAAATGGAAACTAAGTACCAAATCAGTTTAGTAATTCCTAAGTTTCTTTGCAACAGTAATAAAGAACTATAAATATGTGCATACATTAAATCATATTGGCGGTATATTAAAAGTTGTAAAGATTCTTAAATCTACTTTATAAAGTGTAGAACCACTTTGACTTTACAATTTTTAGGGTATTCCTAATTATTTTATAGCATCCTGTAAAATTTGTTTTTCCCAGACTGCTTTTAAAATGTCAGTGCGCTGAATTGATTTTGCCATGAATAAGTTGATTTTGTTACACATTGATCTGAAAACTAAAAATAAAAATAAAAAATCGTACGAAAATTGAAATACGATACGATAAAACGATAAGTTAAAAATATTGGTTAATGCAAAATTATCAACAGGGAGAAATGGTTTAAGCAGCAAAATGTAAACATTTCATTCCTATTATTTTATTTGTGTCCCAAGGCAGGGGCCAGATGTGCTGCATCAGAGGTCTAAACAAATATAAAACATAAGGAACTCACAATTTTGCTCTTCATCCAATTTAACAGTTACTCTGACGTTTGTATCCAAGATCTTGTCTATAACTGCAGTCTAGAAAAATTAAGATACATTTACATTCAAGCATAAAACTGATATGTTTTTAATGTGTGTATTTTTAATTAATGCATTTTATTCCAAGAAATAACCAAAAAGCTTCAACAAATCAATGAAAATACATCAAACCACACAAAATATTCTTACATGCAGATTTGAAGATTAAGTATAAAGAGGACATAGAAAGAGGTTGGATGGTTGGTTAGTTTGGTTTTATGGCACAAGGGCCATATTTGGTGATGCTGCGCCAAACACAAGACAGGTAACTTTAAGCAATGAACATACACACACAAGGTTGGTTGGATTTTTTTAAGGTGCAAGGGCCCCATATTTGGTCATGCTTCACCAAACACAAGAGACAAAATCAAGTAAAGGACATACACGCACAAGGAAAGTGTTACTAACACAAAAGAAATATACCCAGGGAGGAATTGAACCTGCGCCACCTACAATTTGCAGGTTGCTAGAGCAGTGGGCATACCCACTGAGCCTCGATGGCCCCACACAAGGAAAGATTTATTAACACAGAAGAGAGAAATACAACCAGGGAGGAATCGAACCTGTGCTACCTACAGCTTGCAGGTGTAGTGGGCATACCCACTGAGTCCCAACTTCCCCAAAACAGAAAGACAAAAATAGAGAATTAATGCCACTCTGAAAGTTCTGGACCATCAAAATTCGGTTTACATACACTGAAGTTGATTCATGGTTAAGAATAGGCACTAGAATTGGAGCAAATTAGAATTTAGTTCCCAGCATTTTCTGCATAGGTTTGAAGTTTTAAGAATGTTAACTCTTGAATTAATTTCAAATTTGGATGATAAATTTAAAAAATCTTGACAGAATACAATAACTTTTGTGCACACTAACCTGAACCATTTAATTGCATTAAAATCCATAGTGCAATGCATGTGCACCACATAATTAAATGAAACACTAAAATATTTACTTTGAAACCCAAATAAAAGTATTAGCACTTGGGAAAAAATGCATTTAAATTTCTCTAAGAAACCTTGCACACAAAGTAAAACTGATTTTATCACTATCAATTCTTTCATATCCCCATTTTACTTTCAAAACCTCATGAGTCTTAAAATAAAAATTTTCCAGGAGTGATGAAAAACTAAATGCCCAACTGTAGACTAGTTATGATATGCAAGGTTTAAAAATTCCCTGATGAGGGCTTTATAAGTGATTTCAAGGCTGCCAAAGCAATTGTTAAATAGTAGTATAATTTTTTTAAATAATAGCAAACAAAGTCTCTTCTTTACTCTCTTTTTAGTAACAAGTTTAGTTGCTAAGATACAAAATGAATCGGAAAAACACAAAATGTAATAATTAATTATGAAACAGACAATGAAGATCTCACCAAGAAATTTAAATTAAAAACTAACATTTTCTTAAGGTTTTCATGACAATCTAGCATCCACACATTCCGATGTTTTCTTTGATGTTTGTTACATTTTGGTGCCAAAACTTTGAAATCAGCACCCTTAACCTTCTCCCTTAACCACTTAACGCATTTACCCATGTCTGATGCAGGCGAAAGTTACCTGCAAATTTGCACAAGCCCGTGTCTCACACGGGCACTCTTGTATCTCACGTTATTTTATTTCTAATGCCCCCCACAACTGAAATTGCAAAAAATAACTTACACTCTACCTATATATTCATTTTCTGTCAAAAGAAAACTCGATCATTTTTTACCAGTTTTTCCGAAAAAAAACTCGTGCTTTAAGTGGTTAAAGAAAAATCAGAAAAACATTTTTTGTCAGCTTAAATTATTAGTTAAAAGAAAAGAACTCAGTTTTTATTGATCTTTGGAGAACAAAGCCATCATAATTTTCAAAAAGTCACCATGATTTTGAAAATAGGAACTTTTTAGATGAATTTGCTAAAAAAAAGGATACCCCTAGTCACCAAGGTTGGAAAATAGTAGCAAAAGTCACCTGTAGCAGTCCTGTGATTTATACAGGAGCTTTTGAAACAGTAAGCATATTTGCAACCAAATTACATCAAAACCTCAAAAACAAAAAAGTGGACTACGCGAGGTTTCGATAGTAAAATTAAACGATACATAATTGAATGAAAATAAATTTGTTCGTAACAATTCTGGATTTCTGAAATATGGAATAGAATGCATACTTTTTTCAAACCAATATACACATAAGAGCCTTTTCCCTCTTTCACTGGCTTATTCAACACAACTCCTTCACGATATTTTGACTCATCATCCACTCTAAGATGAAATGGTAGATTAAGAGGATTAACAAGACCTGTAAGAAAGAGAAGAGAATATGAAAAGAGAATGCATGTACATGAAGGCTATACTGGAGGCAATAGTCTAAGATTACAAGTGGTTTGTTTCTGGGTTTTACGGCATATGGGCCATATTTGGCCAAGACTAATAAATATGCAAATTAGTGTTAATTATGATGTTCATTGACAGGTCAAGATATTAAGCCTTGTAACATTATTCGGTACAGCTGCAGTCTACGCCGCGTGGGGTGGCAACGAATTTTGGCGCGGCTTTTGGCGTAGTTTTAAGCGACTCATGCCGGCTGATGGTAACCCATTTTTTTCTCGAATTTTCACCTGGTTAGGGTTAACCTGTTTTTATGGCAACCTTGCCGGCGTCCAGTTCTGTCCAGCATTAATTGTTCTTTTTAGTTTGGACACGGTGGAGAGCAGTTATTTTTTTTCAGGCTATTGCATCAGGTTGTATTTCCATATGTGGAGAATGAACAGTATAGATTCACTGTTGGAAATTCGAGAAAAAAATGGGTTACCCTCACCGGCATGAGTCGCTTATAACTATGCCAAAAGTCCATATATTTAATCCATATTTGCAGTGTTTTTCTAGTCAAAATGTTGTTTCATTCAGATTTACATATTTCATCCATACGTATGCAGTATATATTCAATGTTGGAAGATTTCCGTGGCGACGTAAAAAGTGCGCCAAAAACGGCGCCAAAAAAAAACGCGTTGCCACCCCGCGCGGCGGAGACTGCAGCTGTACCCATTATTCATGATTATAGATAATAACAAATGAATTTTAAAATAAATTTTTAAAATACTAATGTTTTTTAAAGCAAATTAAACTTTCAGCTAATAGAATATCTGCATCCAAATTCAACATCTTAAAAGCACTAAAAGCCTATTTTCATATTACACATTTAAAGGGTATTTTTTACGTAAAGGCAACATTATATTTCAGAATAACTTCAAAACCTTTTTAAGTAACTTTTTTAACATCTTGCTCACTCAGTTAATGACAGTTCGCAATTTGGAATGGAGGCATTAATTTGAAGATGTTAATGAAAGTGTGGTTATTGTGAATGATATTGTGCAATGTAACAAACTTTTTCTGCCTGAAATTGATCAACAAGGTTTACAGTCTAAGTGGTTTAGACAAGATGGAGCAACATGTCATACAGCTCATGAAACCATATGAATTCTAAAGGACCTATTTCCAGGCTAAATCATTTCACAATCTAGTGATGTCAGTTGCCTTGTTGAACTTTTTTCTATGGGGCTACTTAAAGGAATGTGTCTACCCTAACAAGCAGGCAACAATTAAACATAAGCAAAATATTTTAGAAGAAATTGAACACATCATGCCGGAAATGTATTCAAACGTAAAGGAAAATCAGGTTGAAAGAGTTGTTTGCAGCCTGGCTGGGAGCGGTCATTTAGCCATGTCCAAATATGGGCAATTCCCATAAGTATTGTCATTAACTGAGTAAACAAAATGTTAAAAAAATTAATAAAAAATGTTTTTCCTATTCCAAAACAAAATGGTGGTCATACATAAAAACACCTTGTATTTTTCTATGTAAAAAAATTACTTTTAAATCCAAAAAACATCTTTTAATGCAGAATGACACTTACCTGCATATTCTAAATCTTTATGAATAGGGAAATAATATTTCCGAAGATATTGAGGACACTCCAAATACTGTAATATTCTAATCAGCTGGGTAGAACCATTTTTCTTTTTCAGCTTCACGCCTTCATCCTCTAAACTAAGAAAATAATTTAGAACAGATGAAAGTCAGTTCCTTCCTACATATTTCAAATTTCTGCAATATTGGCAATCAAAATGCAAATTTGATTGTTATAAAATGTCTACTCACTTTTCCAGTCCTGATTCACTATACACAACTATTTCATTAACATTAAAAATCGCAGCAGCTCTAGCAATCTGAAAAAGAAATTATAAAATTACTTACACTCATACAATTTGAATATAACAGAATCACAATTCTGTCTGTCTACCACATGAACTGTTCCTGCCACTGGTGTGGTTGTCTCTATGGGAACAGGGCTTGTTCATTTTGAGTAAGGGTGACAGGTGGATGTCCTATTTTTATTGTCTTCAGTGAATTTCGGCAGCAGCAGAAAGAAGTCATTTACAAGTATAGATATTCTCAGCAACAAGTAAAAATAATAGCAAATATCTTTACAATTTTTCATAAATTATATCAATGTAACGAATTTGAATATATTTCATCAAGCATGCCCTATCGAAAACGGTATAAGGTTCATTTCTACAGCAACAGACAGGATCAGACTTTGTGTCAGGAGCAATTTTCGTGGTAGGACAGAGACTAATACCATTATTTTTCAAATCAATTGAGGCCAAGCCTATGTCAGAAAACCAAATTTCTGTATAATTAAAAATGCATCAATTTTAGGCACTAGCCTGCAGTGCTAATTAGAAGCACATATTTTTATTCTGGTTATATTTTACATGGGAAGAATGGTGTTACTTAAAACAAAATAAGTAAAATTACCCAATATTCTACCTTGAAATCATTTGTTTAAAACTCCTCACAAAGGTTTGAAGTGAAGTTGTGTTTAATGTAATTTGGAGAGGCCTTGCTTTACACATCTCTTAAGGAGTATTTTTAACAGCATTAGTTGTTTTGAACAATTTCTCAGAGCTCCAACCATGTCAAGTCCTTCGAAAAACACTGAAATTGCTCGTTTGTAAATATTATCATCTACTTCACCTACTTTAGCACATGATTGTCAAACATTGGAGATAATTTCCTCATCAACAAATTGCCAACGCTTGAAGTCATCAACTAGCTATACAATCATGACTAATAAAAAGTGTAAAATCTGGACTTTTTCAAGAATCAAAGGTCTGAAAAGTGATATAAATTGTATCTTTTTTGTAAAAAACCCTTTATCAAAGCATAACTCAATTCATCAGGTGATTACATAATTTTTCAGGGCCACTAATTAGGTTATGTGACAGTAAAAGGTGTAAGGATATCTAAGAGAACTCGAAAATGTGAAAAAAAAACTAGAAGCTTTTAAAGAAAGGTTTTCTTGTGATTTTAGTTCTACAACCAGGATGACCAACTTTCGGGCATGAATTTATAGAAAGGTTAAGTCACGACAAATTTTGCACATTTTTAGTGGTGCTATGTCACTCCAATGTTTATGGAATGAAAAATATTAAACAAAACAATTCATTTACATTGAATATAATATACAGATCACAACATAGAACAAAATTTATATGGATTTGTTCACTGATGCTGCAGAATTAAGCATTTTTTATCGTGTGCACATTTCAAAAAACCTTCTAGAAGCTTCATATAATCAATCCTAAAACCTCTAATGATATTTGCTATTATATATCACATTGATTATCATTTATTGATCATTCCAATTCCGTTTCTGTTATGTTTAGCTGTGTTTCTCTTCTCTAAATGCACATTTTCGTTCAAATGTTTTAAATATTTCTATGTGACAATACCTAAAACTAAATTATGTAATAAAGATGAAATGTGCTCAAAAGTCTATTCCTCACGTCATGTTAACAGATCAATAGATACAAGCAATAGGCCCTAAACAGATGCTTGGCACTGGTCGATTAGAATATATGATTTGCCTTTCTCACTATTTGATACCGATACTCATTGGTTATGATAGAATTAGTAATTAAAGACATAAACTATAATTGAGACAGTTACTCACATATACATTACATTATAAACATGACAGTTATAATGCATCAAAAAAAATAATATTGCTGTTATTAAATTACAAGATTAGAAACTAAATTATTTGCATTTAAAGGTTTGTTTTTTAACTAACCTGGCCAGCTAAATATGCTTTTAACTCAGGAGTCTGAGCATTATTCAGAATAGCTCCTGGTACAGCAATGCTGACAGTATAGTCCTTTAGATTTAATGCTTCTTCAGTTGCAGTGGTGTTACTCAGCTCTTGTTTTCCCAGCAGTTTCTGCTGTTTCTTCAGCAGCTTTTCTTGTTTCCATTTTTTCTGCTGGTCTTTTTCTATGAAATAAGGTTTAAAAAGCTTAGAAATCTATGCTTCTGAATATATCCAGCAGCGTAAGTATTGAAATACAATTCAATGACTGTTGAAAACTTGTTCACGCTTTGCTACTGATCTATTCGTATTATTTGCAGAATATAGTAAATACATTGTTGTAAAAGTATATGCAAACCTGCACAAGCCTCATGAATATTAATTCTATACCCATGAATGCATAATCTGACACAAAACTATCAGTAGAAATTATTGGGATAAGTCTCATATAATTACCTGAATTTTTAAATTTGTTACTTCTGAAGAAAGTATGAATTATCGTTTGACCACAACAAAATATATTACACAGTACTCACTGAAAGAACTACTTTAAGAAGTAGAAAATAATATACAAAGTTTCTGTTTGTAGCTTATGGTAGTGCCACTTAATAAACAATTAAAACAGGTTAAAGTTACAACAGTGAAAGGTTGCAGAGGACTGAACTATTTTTTAAACTAAATGGCTTCTAGAATAGAAATATTCACAAAACAGGTTTTTAATACAAATATTTTAATTAATTCAAGGAAACATTAAATCTGAAATTGTACTATAATTATGTCTGAAACTAGCATGCAGTAGCATAGTGTAATATTGAAAATTGGATGCCGAGATTGGATCAAAAGCAAAAAAAAACAAATGTTATGCTTAGCTTGAGACAACTTTATCAACTCCATTTAAAGTTATTTCTTTCCTACAAAGACAATATGATACAAATCAATTTAGCTTCAAGTTAAAAAGTAGCAAAAAAGGCAGCACTGTAAGGCAACTTTGTACTTTTTACAGATGATCTAAACTTTGCCCTGCCTTTGTAGAAGACTGTCTCTTAAATCTTGTGGCAGTATTTTACAAAGCAGGCAAAATAAGAATGATAGACCTTGCGCATGGAAGAACTGTATATATCATCTCAATTGGATGCTAGCATCCATCAGACATGGGTAAGAGAGAAAGGATTAGGGTAAAGACACCCATTGCACATTCCAAGCACCTTAATTCCAACCAACCAATCATTGTAAGAAACCATTAGAAATGTTTTTAGGCATCTATATTCCCTGTTTAGCTTCTTGCTATGAAAATCAAGGACGTTAAAAACTGGGACTGATGTCTCACTCAGATTTCTGTTTAAAAAATCAGATGTCATCGAGATTAATTTTGTATAGTTTAATCATTTGGTCTGAATGAAATTTAATTTTTTTATCAGGGGTTGGTATTGAATTTTATGGCACGAGGGCCAGGTTTGGCCAAGCTTCCCATGTTTACTAGAGATAGTAAACCCAATGGGAAAAGAATAGATCACTAGAGCAGTGCTTCCCAAACGATGAACCGCGAAAAATTTAACTGCAAAGTCCTGATTATGGGGCAACGGTACCGGAGGGCTATCCATCAGCAAAAAAGCTATAAACATTCTTTTACTATTTACTACAACATACATGTGTGAACAAAAAAAGTTTTTCTTCTATGCTCACTATCAAGGATTTAAAGAGACCAATATTGAAAAGTCTTCATCATGAATTGTGTGTAGCTCTTTCGATCATAGAACCAGATATAAAAAAGTTGTGTTCACAGAAACAAGCCCAAGTATCTCACTGAAATAAGAAGATAATATCGGGTCGGTGCAAATGAAATGTCCAATGAGAAATAACTTTAGGAATGATCCCCATACAGCTAAAAGTAATTACCTACAAGCTTCTGGCATCTTATGTCACAGAGCTACTATAAATAGCTATCACACGTGTGAAGTACAAGTTCCAGATTTAATTTGTTTGGGTGTAAAGTGCTTCTAATTTCGACATGGAAAACTCAGATTTGAGAGTCATCTTCCTATATGAATTTAAACAAACATTCTGCTGTAGTTACTGCTCAAAACATTAACACAGCATTCGGGGAGAATACAGCCAATGAGCAAACCATTCAGAGATGGTTTGCGAAGTGGAGATATGGACCCGAAAAACGAACCATGTGGTCACCAAGAAGTTGCAGTTTCTGATGATGTTCTGCAAGTGTGGTTGAAGCTGAACTGCAGAAAACATGTGAGATAGCAGCCGAGCTAGGTGTCCACCACACTACAATTGTTCGCCGTCTGGCTGCATTGGGAAAGGTCA
This sequence comes from Meta bourneti, assembly GCA_933210815.1. NCBI lineage: Eukaryota > Metazoa > Arthropoda > Arachnida > Araneae > Tetragnathidae > Meta > Meta bourneti. The sequence continues at coordinate 21,168,442 of OW119928.1, forward strand.
AAAAGATGGATTTTTGGGTGCCCCATGAATTGACAATTGCCAACACGATGAGACATTTGGAAGTCTGTGCATCACTCCTTTCCAGGAATGAAAAAGAACCTATACTGCAACAAATCGTTACTTGTGACGAGAAATGGGTCCTTTATGACAATTGGAAACGATCTGCACAATGGTTGAGCAAAGCAGCCTCCTGGATGCCATCCCAAGCAACCCTTACATCCCAGGAAGGTTATGTTTCTTATATGGTGGTCGACAGCTGGAATAATTCATCGCAGTTTCCTGCCAAGTGGCCAAACCATCACTTCAGAACGACATTGTGATGAATAACGACAGGTGCAACTGAGAAATTGATGGTGAAACAACTGGCTTTGGTAAACAGACATGGCGTTCTCCTCTTGCTAGATAACTGCCGTTCTCACTTTACACAATGGATGATGTGGACATCCCAGCCACAAGACTTTTTTCGTTCCGGGATCATGGCCTTGTCAGACAAGTGGCAACAGCGTGTCAATTCAGAGGGAGATTATTTCAAATAGGTCAGGTGCTGCATTTTTCATGGCCATTGAAGTGTGATGGTCATTTTTCGGACATTTCATTCGCACCGACCCAATATATGTATTAAATGTGACAAAAAATACAGTGTAGATATTTATATTAATACTTAAAAAAGTTTATTTTGTCATTAAAATTATTATTATTAGCATATTTATACATAGTCAGTAATTCTTTTGTGTATAATTAATTTTACTTTTGTATCTTCACATTATAATTTTAAAAATAAGTGTTCTAAAAATTTAATCAGTTTCGTTCAGTCAAATCTGACAATTTAGTTCAGATACGATATAACTGTCAAATATCAATCACTGAGGATGTGTGGATTAGGTATTTTCATTCTATATGTTTCGTTTATTTCATGCTTATGACTGCATAAGACTTATATGAAAAGAATGTCTAGCTGGAATGTTTATGTATCTAATATGAAATAGAAGAAATTAAACATGTTAATAGAAAAATGTTCCTTCATAGTGTGCCATGACATTATTTATGCTTGTGAGGTGTGCCGTGATATGAAACAAATTGGTAAGCACTGCCTAAGGGATCTCAGGTTTGCGAAGCCCATACACACATAGAGAAGATGTGCCCCTGAGATTTTTATTAGGGGATGAACCTCTTTTACATAGATGCTACAGCACTGCATTTAGGGTGTATTGGACCTTCCAAATTAATAAGTTTTGATATAATAAAGCCTAATTCAGAAAATCTCAAAAGTACTGCACCTGAAGTGTGGTGAATCATTTAATTTGTAATACAATTAAAATTCTAAAAATCTTGCACCGAAAAGATCATTAAGAGCATTAGATTACTCTACAGATGGGGTAGTTTTCCAGATTCCTAAAATATTGAATCAACTATTAATGGAATTTCTCATTAATTGATACAACTAATGATCTGAGCAATGAAAATGTATGCGCTTTTGTAATTACTTCAAAAATTATTATGAACAATTGAATGAATTTATCAATACTTACTTTTCTGTTTCCATTCCTTCCAAGTGGAACCCTTAAACGAAATCAATAAAATGTAATAATGGAACACGAGAAACTAATATTTAAAATTTGCTCAAACATAAACAGTAACTTTTCTATAATTTTTAATTGTACTTACAGAATTTTGTGTTTCCTTAGAAAAACCATTCTTCAATGATCCCTCATTACCATTTTTCGGGAACACTTTTTCCTTTTCCATTTCTAATATTTTTTGGCAAAGTCATGTGATTTGTTCAAATTTTCAAATGAAAGTAGAAAAGAATTCTTTGCACTGGATATTTTCTGTTTTTCACTTTATTAAGTGTTTAAGTATTGTTTACTCTAGAAACGTGTTTTCTATTTCAATACATTGTTGCCAGTTTCTATCCCTAAATTCTCGAAAAGTAATTTTACTCGAAATTATAACACTCCACTTAATTTTCAAGTTCTTTCGTAATCGTCGACTGTTGCTCTAACTTCGTTATTTTCAGACTTAAATAGCCTATAAACTTTTCTTAGCAAATTAGGGATCAATAAGAAATTAATAGGTGAGCGTTAACTGCAATCGCTCTTTCGTACCCGTGGAAAGTTGCCATACAAATACGTACATGTTGCTTAGCAACTAACGAAAACTAGCGAATCGTTGATTCAATTTTTTGCTCAGAATCATGTCTTTATATCAGAAAAAGACAATAGAACATTACAGTCATAAATTATACATTATTGAGAAAGACAGAAAATTCCTTGGTTCTGGGACATTTTGCCAGCATTCGAACGAAACACAGCAGAGATCGCATTTGAAAGGAAGAGAAAATATTTTTAATCTTATAGTAAGAAAACTTCTAATTTTTGATTAGTATAAAATCGATATAGTCTATGCACTAATACATGCTCAATTATGTTAAATTTTTAGTATATGATTCTAAGTGCTCGTATAAAATGAATTCAAGTTATGTTAGAAATAACAGAAACGTCTGGTTTATTGAAGGAATAGTTATTTATGAATCATGATATTTTACATTAAAAAGAACATTTAGAAATTTTTTTAAAAAAATTTCCGGATATTGTTCTATTTCAAAATTAATGTCTAACAAAACTAACAGCTTAGAAATTGTTTTTTAATTGCACAATTTGGTTCCATCCATTTAAAATTTACGTAAGCTGGTGTACAGAAGAGTACTGGGTTGGAAATCGTAGGATTGCCATAGAAGGACACCATTTTAACTTTGAATATATGCATTGAGTTCTTTAAATTGGCAATGAATATATCTCTGGATCGATAATCACAGATTTTTTATGTTCCTTTGTTTTACATTTGAAAAATACACTTATTTATTGTTAAACTCTTGTTTATTAAAGGTTTCTATGGTGTTGATTCTAAATTATGCTATTCTAAAATATGTTGATGTACCAACTGTCCTCATTTATGAAGATGATTTCGACCAATGAATATTTTGAAGTGGGCACTATTGTACTAATGGTTTCAACAAAACACCTAAAAAAGATGTCCAAAAGTCCCCACATAATATTTTCCACAAACATGAGTGATAAGTATTACGAGTAATATTTGAAAAATTCAGCTTGCAGAAGAAACCTTGTGCTCTTACAAGCATGACCCAAATGTGGATGTGGTGTGTTTCGTTTGGCCCTGAAATCTACAGTTCCAATTAATTAACTCCCCTTAAAAAACTCATTCATTTCTGATCACCAATAACTAGAGTAAAGACAAGACTCCGAATTATTTCATAACATTTAAAGTTAACTGTTCTTTTTATCAATTTAAACAGTAAACTTTAAATCTATTTAACTATCCAATATATCTTTAATTTTAAATGCTCTTAAAGTAATTCAACTGTCCAAGGGTTAGAATCTCAGACCAGTCTTCAGTCATCGAAATCTAAGCTCCCTTGGTCATGGTCAGTACTTGGAAGGGTGCCCCTGTGACTCGACAAGTGTCTTAATTTTGTACTAACTGATTTCACAGTATAGCTTTGATATAGACTTTGTGGCAATGATTTTCTTGGTGTGCCCTTTTTGTCGCCAAGGAAGAATTTTTTCAAAAATATCACAGTTTTTGGCTTAATGAAAAATAATTACTCGCAACTTATTTTTCTTACTACAACTAGGTAAGTATTTATTTTAATGAAAAATCTGTACTTTTTCTGAAATATTGTTATAGAAGTTTGTCTAAATTAAATAATTTTAGTTTTAAGTCTACCTGAACCAGGCCATATAATATGATTGTTATAAAAGGTCACATTAATTTTAGCAAACTGGAGAAATTTAGGCATGGTAAAATCTAAAAGGTAATGATTTACAAAAATTAGTAAGAGATTCAAATGATCGTGTGGTTGCCATAATCCTAATAAAGCAGGGTTGCCTTTGCCTGCCACAACTCACTACAAAAAGCATGCCTAAAGGAAGTCTATATCAAAGCTGTATCCTGATTCCTAATGATTATCAAACCTAAGGACCAATGGATCAATCATTTTGCTTTTAATTTTTTCACATTTGTATAATATTCTTATGTGAACCTAATTCTGATGTGCAGATAAGCGATTGCACAGTGGGTGCTCCAAAAGTGATATGTCCTTTCCCTATAATGATTCATGTGAACAAAATAAAGTTCTGAAAACACATGTATTTATGAAGCAATTAGAGTTTTACCCAAGACAATAATTTCCCTAAATTATGTCACTGAGCGATTGAATAGGAATTACATTTACTTGAGCTCTATAGATCACAATCTTTTATTTAACATCAGCCAAATAAAATGGTTTAGTTCTAAAAATCAATCGCCACAATTAATCAAAAGAACTTAAATTTTAAAATTTGTGAAATAAATTATTTATGCATTTGTATTATATTTATTTATCTGTTACACCTATTATTGAAATATTTACTTTAAACATGTTTCCTCCTTTACAGACTTGAAATTAGTATGTCTGTTACAAGACCACGACCTGTCATTCCAGAGGAGCTGCCAAAGCTGCTCCACAGCATCAGTTATGCTGTCATTAAGAATCAGCCACAAGATATAATCAGCTTTGCAGCTGAACATTTTCAACATTTATATGAAGAAAGAGAACAAGGGAAAAACACTCTTGGTAATTATATTAATAATATATAAATATCTGTAATATATTTTTAAGAATCTGCATCATTATTACAAAATAATTTTTAATATGTAATATTTTGCAGTTTGTAAAGGTTACACAACTTCAGTCTGCATATAGTTGAGATTTGTTGCATTCCTATATATTTCTTTATTGAAAGTTCATTTTTGTAGTGATGGGTAAGTTCCTCGCAGATTGCACTGACTGAATTCGATAGATGCTACTACCAGTTAACTAATTGCAAATTTTATTAAAACTTACAAGATAAATTAAGATCAAGGGTGCACTTCTGTATGCATAGTTGTGAATAGAATTATTATAACCTTTTACTGTATTATGTTGCCCTGAGTAAGTATAAGGCACCGATTGTGAGAAGGCTGAGTGCTGATGAAGAGTGAAGCCATGATAGTAATAGAAGCAATGTCTGTTATCACAGGGCAGCAGACAGTTGGATTGTATTGCATTGGCAATTCAACTATCTATTGTGGAGCATCCAATGATATGCCTGCTGACTATGGCAAGTGTGCCATCTGGTGTTTATCAGTAGCAGCACCACATAGTTTACCAAGAAGTATTTTGTGGTTGAGATTCATTGCCCTGCTGTATATACTACAAAATTAAAGTTAAATTATTATAGTGGTGGGTAATTTACCCACATATCCATTTGATTGCTTCTCTATCATAATTACTTTTAACTCTGGATTGAGTTTTATGCTATAATTTTAGTGATTGTACTTCAATTAAAACTGAAATCAAGTAGAAAGATTATTTTGATTCAAAATTAAAAGTTCATACGGATTGTAAATATATACCTGACAACTGCCATGAAATTCTCGAAGTTTTTAATTTCTGATAACTGAGTGCAGAAAGCATTTCTGAAATTTTGTTTCTTGACTGAACGAACTCAAACCCATAAAATGCATTACTTTCAATTATTCATTTTTTACTGTAAGGGCTGTTTATCTTATTAATTCCTTTTTACATCATATTTTATTGCAGCCATGAATAGGTTAAAAATAAATAATCAGTAACCTATCCAGTTTCAACCATGAGAAAGATTTAGTTGAAGTTTTGTTTACAGTGAAATTTACCTTTTTACAAAGTATAGAATTTGCACGGTGGTTATTTTTATTTGGAAAAAAGTAAATTTTTTTTTTAAATCCATGAGTTTTGGTTTTGTAGAATTGGTTATGTAATCTAAGGGAAGGATGGGCCAAAGTGTAACAAAAAACTTTAATTTTAGCCTATACCCCATGTTTATCCAACAACTAAAATGGTTATTTTCAAAAAACGTATGTTCTTACTTAATGATTAACAATGAGATGTCTTGTTTTATAAACACATTAGTTTTTCTGTATGTCAAACTAATTTGTTATACTGTGCCTTCCATCTTTCATCCAATTTACTGTGTTATTACTCACTTCTAAATGCAGCACACAATTGATGTTTACTAAGTGCTGTTAAGAGTTCGTTTTTGTATAATTGTGAGGAAAGTTCAGTTATACACTTTGAATTCCTACAACCTGATAAGTGTGAGGGAGACAACTAATTCAGATAAGCTCTCTGTTATGCTTCCTCATCCAATCGAATATGTCATGCTAGAGACAAAATTATTGTACGTATACCTATCAATTATTTTTTTATTTCATTCCAGTGTCACTGAAGTTCATTAAGAAATATTTTACTCTATTCATAATGGCTTAAATTTATGTTCATTAACTATGTTATTTTCTTTTTAAAGCTAAAGGAAGTGAAGAGCAGAGCAGTGATCAAAAACCAGAAGGTGTGTAGTATTTATATGTAGCTACAAACTTCTTGCAGGGCTACTTATTACTCTTTTTCAACTGGCAAAGCTACTAATTTCAAAATTTTGGTGACTCTTTTTGAAAATTCAAAGGTCAACGAAAATTTAGTCCCCTCTTTTTAACTACTAGCAGACAGGAAAAACATTTTTCAAATTTTTCTTTAGAGAAAATTTTTCAAGGAATGCCAATTTCGAAGGTTTGACGCCAAGGCGTGCCAACCATAAAAAATATCAGAACATCTGTTCACTAGATTGTCATGAAAACTTCAAGAAAATTTTTAAATTTTTTTAAATTTAAATTGCTTGGCGATAACTTCAACATCTGCTTCATACTTAATTAGCACATTTTGTGTTTTAGCCAATTCATTTTGTATCTTAGCAACTAAAATTGCTTCTAAAACTGGATTTAAGAGGAGACTTTCTACTACTTTCTAAAATTTATGCTACTATTTCACAAGTGGCTGTGGTAGATCAGGTTTTATGACAATATTGATGGAAAATATAGATGGCTGCATGCTATTAAAATATTTTTATTTCGTACATTAGTGAAATATATATGAATTCGCATGTAGGTGAGATTTGTCATAATAACAGGAATCACACACAGAAGTAGGAGTGGTATAGGCAGTTTGAATAGTTGCATTTGTGTGGAATGTGATGACTGCATGTATAATATTTAAGGCTAAAAACAAGAACATTTGTATTGCTTTAACTTGTTTCAGTGTTTTAAGAAGGTTGTTCATAATTCTGTATCCAGCTTTTACCTAAGTTTCAGATCCAGCCATTCATGTATATTACCTAAAGGTGAAATTTAATTTTAATATATTTATGCTGTTTGATATGATTGTAGTTTAAGTAATTTTTATCGCTCATTTTTTTTATTCTCTATTTAAAGCAAAAGAAGAAAATGATGATGAAAATAGTGTCTGCAGTCAAGATTATGAAGGGCAAAAACTGTGATTTATAGGTAGATACTATACTCAGAGTTGTAACTTAGAATCTGGTAACAGTTTTTTTATCATATAAAAAAAGGTGTGAGAAATATTTGTTATTTTAATTCAGGCATGAGTTAGATTATGCAATACATTATTTTATTTTATTTAGCAATGTGTGTTTATATAAAATAATGAACTTTATATTTTGTTATGAAATTTTTTATTCCAAAATTTTATTTTTATAGAAAGCTTTAAACTGACTCTAAAACTAAGATTATTAAACTATAGTGAATTTGGTAAGCTATTAAAAAATACCATTTAAAATTTTCCAAAATTTTACTTTGTATTTTTAATACCTTTTCTTTATTTTTATTGCTACTGAAATATTTACTTCCAAGGAATTGAGCTTTTCACAAAACAATTTGAAATGAAAGTTATAAATTATACATGCAACAATAAAAATTTGTTTGCTTGCACTATAAATTCAGTTCTAATCAGAGCCATTACCTTATACTTAAAAGTTTTATATTTTAATTTTTTTATGCATAAAATCATACTCTATAACTAAAATGTGAAGTACAAATAATAAAAACATTGAATACCAGTTTTGAAGTGAAAATTAATTATTTTTAATTTCCTTCTCAGCACATTAAGATATAAAATAACAAAGTTATGTTAACAAAAGTATATTCATAATCTATAGAAAATATTTATGTCTGACTTGCAATTAAATTGAGTATTCAAAAAGTTATGACCCAATAAAGTTCCATGTACAAAGCAATACTTTGTGGTTTATATTTTTGACAATTTCAATATACAAAACTCGATCATTTTGTGTTATAGTGTGTTATCTCTGCTGTCACTTTCGATACTGAATGATAAACTTAGAACCAGAATACACATTAAAGACACCAATTGTGGAAGTAATTTATTTACTTTTCTTCCACAGTCTCCTAATTTAATATAACTGGACTTATTTTTGTTTAGGATCAATAAGAAATGAAATAATATATACGTTTTGTGAAAAAATATATTAGAAACACACTTTATGTTATCTTTTCCAATTATATAATAGGTAGAGACAAATTGTTTACCTGTTATATCTATCCTTAACTCCATTAAACTGTAACTTAATTTAAAAATTCCTCTTCATTCAATTCATTTAAAAAAGCATTTTTGCATACATTTGTGATTTATCTACAGTGGCATAGCTAAGGAAGGGCAATAGGGACAGTAGCCATGAGAGTCAGTGTCTAAAGGGGTGGAGTTTCAAAAATATTCATTAAAAAGTGGCTTTTCTTATAAAACGTTTTGATAATTTTAAAAACAACTTCTTCCTTACAGAGCTATTCATGTGAAATGAATGGGCTTTGATCCACTCCATCTATAAAGTACTATGATTAAAAGTCAAGTCTTCAGTGCATGTACGTCCTGCTATTCGGAAAAGAGAAAGTGTTAAAATTATTTTCTCACAAACGTCTGATAGACAAGGTGGCCTTTTCTTATGTTATCCTGGGGATCCATTAATAGACAGCCATTTACTAGTTTGTTTGCATCATCAAAAATTAATTGCAACAAAATATTAATATCAGGAACATTAATCTTATTAACCCATGAAAGCCATGCAGTACCATTTGGCACCAGTGAACATGGGTTCAGAAATTTACAATTTCCTTCTATGAATATAATTTTTTTCACGTTTGATAACAGATGTCGTTTTATGAGAGAGTGAAGGGAGACCTCCAGGTGTATTCATAGCAAAAATTGGTGTTTGCTACATTAATAACAAAAACAATGTACTAAAAGGAAATTGAAATTTGAAAAAAAAAATTCATTCCTGCTTTCCCAGGTTAACAAAATAAATATGCTACAAATTAGTATATTTTATCTTAATTGTATTCATTTTAAATTCATAAATTTTATTTTGGACAGAAGGTTGCCCCAGTTCTTCAAAGGTCTAGCATCGCCTCTGTAACCTCTAGTTTTGTAATTCTTTCTATGATCTGTGTATTCAACATGTATCTAAATTTTAATTTCTTTTGTCTGCCTTATTCTACTTCATTATTATCCCAATTATATTTCCGTAAAAGATCCTGTTTCTGTGTAATTGCTCATTGTGTGTGATGCTACTGATATAAATTTTTAATTTAATGCAATACACTGTAAAATTATTACAAGGAAAAGTAATCAGAGAAATATTGCACATATTTAATCGTTAAATCAATAAAAATCATAAATATGTTACACATTACATTTCTATCAATTGTGTATCAGAATCAATAAAAATAAGCAGGTGGAATTTAAATCAAGATGTGATAAAATAATGTTCTAGTCTTCATTTTATAGGACATACATCAGTCTCAAAAATAATTGATTCAAAGGCCTTCCATACTATTTCTGATTTGAAACAAATTGCACCACCACCACGTCTTTCTTGAGATTTCTAAAATACATTCAATGAAGAAACTTTTATGAGTGAAAATATCGCAATATATATTAAGTATATTTATGTATGCTCTTTGAGAAATTATAAAATATTTAATTTATAAAATTTACATTCAAAACATTTGTAATTTAAAAATATAAACTATAATGACAGATGTTTACAAAATATAAACATTGATATTTATGCAATTTGCTTTGTTTATCATGTGGAGAAACATGCCAGGAGAACCAAACTAATAGGAGTATAAATATGAATACATGTAAATGATACATTGCCTGATATATATCAGTGTTTTTCATCGACTGGGCATTAGCATCAATTATACTGGGGCGTTAAAGGTTCTCCTGAATTTGTCATTTTGTTTTTTAAAAATACCTATTTTATAGTGGAAATATACTGAGAACAATAGTCGAACATGTCAAAAGGCTCAGATCCAGAAAGCCTAAATGACTTCAGTGTAGCAAATTTCAGCAACCGATTCTCTAATCTTTTTCCTGGATTCTGCTTCGCAAGTTTGCATTGTTGTATGTAAGTACTTGCATCCATGCCCAAAGTGACGGGATTTTTTAAAAGTAATGGGCCGACAGATTTAAATTTTAATATGAGTAAAAGACATAAAACTGTTTAATTTTGGTGTTGACAAATACCACATTGAAGGTGTTTAAATATAAATTTTTGGTGACCAGAATGAGGTATGTCAATAAAAATCAGCACAAATTAATTTAATGATGCTGGCCTGAGGAAACTACAATAAGCTGCAAAATTTCATTAGTCCAGTGATTGATAACTAATACAAATTTAATTTTATAATCGTCAACATGCCACACTTTATACATAAATGAATAAATACTCTATGATTATACCTTAATAAACACTTAGTTTAATGAATGAGCTCTAAAAAATTGGAAAAGTATTCACAAATAAATCTGTTGGGAATGGGCATGCATCTTATAGAAAAGAATTTACCAGACCTCGGTCTCACAAACATTGAGAACTGGGACTGATATGACAATTAGAAAACAAAATTAGAATTCTCAGTGAAAATCACTCCAAATGTTACATAAAACACAATTTTAGTTTAAAACCTTAAAAAATCTTTTAAAACCTGGGAAATAATCCTTTGTAAAACCTGTTCATATTTTTTAAAGTCAAATATGACCCCCTATTATTTATATTATTTGAAAAATCCATTATTTAAATTAATTGTTAGTACTTTTTTCATATTTTTACTGTGAAATTTTGGCAGAATAACCCTCTAAAGAACTGAATTTTAGTAATTATTTATAAACCCTTTTTATTGTGCCTTAGACAAAATAATCACTTCAGTATCCAAACTGTTGCTGATTTTATATAGGAATATTTTTTAAGCTTTTCTGCTGTCTTTGCTGCACATATATTCCAAAGCTAATCATTAGTATCAAACAGTTCCAAATTTGTTTTCAAGAGTAAAAATTTAGAGTATGACTTAAAAGAACTAGAATAATAAAATATGCAAATTCTGAAATACAGACTTAAAGTAGCATAGTTATTAGTGCAAAATGCAGTTACAAATAGGAAATAACAAAAAAAATCACTTTACCATGCGATTCAAATCACCTATGCAGACCAAGCTAGTTTTTGCATCATCAGATATAGCCCATTTACTGTGATCCTCAGTTGATTTGAAAAAAATGCCCTCTCTTTTGTTTGATGCTTTCATGTTAATGGCAGTTATGTCAACTACGGAAAACTGATCTTCACAGGCAGGTGGCAGATTTCCTCCTGAACCCCTACGCCATGTTTCAGCTATCAAATTGGTTTCCATACTTTCGGCTATTATGTTACTGTATATATCTGGAAGAGGTATTGCAATTTTATGCTCGTAAAATAATTCAACCATCTGCAATTGTCAAGGATATTGAAAATGGAAGAATTTTTCCATACAAGATGTCATTTTAATAGATGGAAAGGAAAATACAGTAATCTCGATATATTGCACTTCTTTGAGACAGGTAAAAAAGTGATACATAGTGAGGGTCAAGAAATACTTGTTTGGTAGAAATAAAAAGGCACCAATTATGCATTAAATTGTACACTTTTTATTTAAAATCATGCAGAGCAACACTCGGTGGTTCAATCTTTTAAACTAATAATTTAATTTGGTAAAATATTTTTGAAAAGATTCTTTCCTATCTACATTTTTTGAGATGCACAAATCTTTCTACCGATTCACAGTTTATGGTAACTGCTCAAAAAACTACCCTTTGAACTCCCAATTGTAAAGAAACAGACCGAGGTTACATCTGATGTTCGCAACTTAAAAATTCATTGGGGAAATTAACTATTGATACAGGCCAATGTGTGAAATATAATATTGGGTTTACTGTATTTATGTTCAACATGTGATTATTGCGTGAAACAACTATTCTAATTTTCATGACAACTAATATATTTCCAAATGCTTGATCATCCCTTTAGAATTGAAATGTGGAAGCACTGTAGCATTTATTTTCCATGTGCATAGGATTTCCTATGGAAATATTTTCAGTGTACTTACTGAACAGAAAATTTAGATGTTAAGATTGTAGAAAGAAGTTTGAAAATGTTTTCAAATTAAAAGTTCTGAATTTAACAAGAACTATTTTTGAATAATTTATTAGGAAATAAAGCATTTATCTTTTTGTAATTTTGGTATATGCTATAAAATATTTGCTATTGCATTATAATATCTGATATTCAATTAAAGAAGGCAGTGGTAAATCTAGGAATTTAAATCATTTCTTGCATTTGTCAATGAACGATTTTTACGATAATAATGCATGGATTTTTTAACTTTTCATTTCTATTATTTTTCTACTTTAAGTCTCTTCATGATTATGTTTTGTTACAGATAAGTTTCGGGCCACAAAAAATTATTTATCCTTGTGTTTTTTTTTATTCAATATAATTTAGTTTTTTTATTCTATACATCAGGGGTGTCAAACTGGCGGGCCGCATGAGGCCCCCGAGGTAATTTTTTGTAGCCCACGATGCTCTGAAATAAAATGAAAACAGGATAATATGTTATGAAGAAAATAGCACTTAGGGGAGATCGAGGCAATACCGTACACACAATTTCGTCATGTTAAAAATGTGTGAGCAACTATTTTCGTCCATGAAATTAAATGACTTACCGATAATAATTAATAAACCTACAGATCAAAATTAACTGATAAACATCTATTTGCCATAATGAAGATTGTCTGTTCTCAGTCTTTGAATCCAGATATTGGAAAACTAGTTGGAGGAAAACGCTGGCAAGTTTCCGGTAAAAAAAATAATTTTAGTTTTATAAATACATTAAATTAAATAAACGTTTAAATAAAAGCAATTATATAGCAATATTATAAATTATTACCCTAAATTCACTTAACCACATAATGTGTTTTAATTATCCTATCCATATTCCTGAATCCTCACTTCAAAATATAATTTTAAGAAAATCTGTAAATGTGATGTGGCCTGCGTGAATCTTACCAGTTACATTAAATGGCCCGTGTTTTAATTGAGTGTGACACCCCCCTGCTATACATGATCCTAAACTTTTAAGGCTTTCACAGATAACAATCAACTCGTGATATTTTAAGAAAATTAATGTGTTTCAAGATATACCACTTTACAATTCAAAACTCCATCTTTCCACATTCACATTCTCAGCTTGCAAGGGAGCACTGACTTCCAGAGTTTTCTTTGGAAAATTCATAACATAGAACCCATCCCCTATACCACCACCAGAAGTCTCACCGAGCGTGCGGTGCAGAACTGTAATTTTACGTTTTAAAAACTCAATTAGAGTTGTGACTGACTGATCGACACGCTTCCACGAGCAAGCGGTGCGCCTTCCATAAAACTCATACATGGGCCAGCGTGTAGGCTGTGCATTATCCATGTGTAACCTCTTCTGTACCTAATTTTAGAATAATTAAATGTTGTGTTAAGCCTCATCTCCGTGTCATCCAGCTTCACATCATCACCCTAGGCACCGTACTACACATCTGTGCATGAATTTTTAACAAAACATTTTATTTTTTATTTAACTAAAAAATAAAATGTTTTGAAAAAAAAAATAGAAAATAATAATTTCTCTTAATTAGCAATTTTGATTTCATAAATGTGCATCAATTTTATAAAATAAATGAATATTTTAAAACGTAAATATTCGACAACCCTTCTTTTTAAATATATCTGTCCATGTGAAAATTTCCACATTCCATTCTCTAGCCAGTTCACTTAATTTTGCAGTTTGAATATAAATCCAAAACAAAAGCAGTTACCTTTTCTCAATTGATTATCTTTAGCAAAGGTGTAAAAAAGCCCCTTGCCTAAACTCATCAACGTTGATTCGCTCAGGAAAGGTGCTTTTCGGACAAATGCTGGTTTCTTAGTAAATATGGTCTTTGCTTTCTTGTCCAGAAACTCACTTACGCTGTCAGATAGTTTCTGTTCGTAAATATTAGGATTGCAAAATAACAAATGGTGGCCTAAAACATAAAGCAAAACATTCGATTCATTTCTACAGTTGATACGATTTGTTTTTCAATTATATTGCTCTCAAGAAATTCTATTGGAAATATTTTAATTTGCTAACTTTAGGAAATCACTTTTCAGAAGACTCCAAATAGAAACCTAGCAATAATGAAATATAATTAATATTACGAGAGTGAATATTGCCTTAAGCCAGAGGTCCTCAAACTTTATGAATGAAGGCCCATATTACTATATTGAAAGTGCTATACTGGTCAAATTGAAACATACATACTTTATTCAAAAAAGTGTATTAATTATGAGTTATGTAAAACAACTTTTTTTATATATGGAATGTATTAAATATGGAATTGGAATATACAATAAAAAATAATATGTACAAGAAAAAATAACTTTCTTTATTACAATTTCTATTAGAAAAATGTCGAAGAAAGTTATTCTCAATCTTAAGGATCTTAAATTTATTTGATCATAAAAAATCCTGAATCTATTTCCAACAAAATATGTAAAGATTGATATTCATCATTTTTTCGGATATTCATTTCATAATGAATAGTGCATATTAAAAATTAACTTATAGACGAAGCATGCCTGTTTGATTTTGCTTGGGTTCCTTAATAGTAACATAATAAAAACGTTTAATGTAACAGAAAGATTATTTCAGGTGTATTTAAAATTAAAATTTCTTTACCAGATCTTGAACGTCTGTCATACTTAATTAGCACGTTTTGCGTTTTAGCTTATTCATTTTGTGTCTGACCAACCAAATTTGCTACTAAATAAGGTTTAAAAAGGAGACATTTTGCTACTACTATTAAAAATGTATGCTATTTCTCAAGTACTTTGGCTATGGCAGCCCTGCAATTTAAAATTAGGTACTCCAAATTTTCCGTAGTCAATCCAGAAATTTTACCTTACTACTTTTTGTCTTTTTCCAAATTAGTTATTCATGTTTAATTTCAGTACTATTCTTAAATGTCATACGATAGAACATAGTTTCCCGAAATGGTCGCTGAAGCAATTTTGGAGAGCAAAACCGGACTCGGGCAAAATAGGAGGGCATTGAGGAACAGGAATGGGCAATAAGATTTAGGAAAACATTGTCCCTAAAAATGTTTTAACCTATCCACTTGACCATACATACACACTACAGTGGTGATTCTTTTAACCAAAAAGAAAGGAATTGAGTGCAAATAGTTGATTGGAGATTCAAGACTGCTTCTAAAAACAAAACCTAATACAGACAAATTGGTACCACACCAGTCTCATTTTTCTGATTAGTGATTATTTTTAATTTTTTGCTGATTTGATCTCCAAGTATATTTTTTCAAACTACAAATAATAGTGATCGATCTGGTATGTTTATGTGCAATTTATTTTTCGTTGTTTCATTTTAATAAATAGCTTCATAATTTCAGTTGTTCCGAGTTGTTTTATTTCCAAGCAAGCTTTGTGAAATTCCGAAATTACACACAGCTACATAAATGGTCAAAATTAAAAAATTATAGGCAAAGCTGAACTTGTAACTTATTAAGAGATAAGATAGAGTTTTTGCAGAGGGGGCCTTCTATGCCTAAAAGTTTTTTCTCGGGGGAGTCAAAAAGTTTGGGATACCTGTGTGATAGAATTATAACATCGATGAGACATACACCACAAGGTGTATGTCTCATAGAATGTTTAATGTATCGAATGTATAATGTAATAGAATAGTTTAATGTATCGAATAGACATACACCACAAGGTGTATGTCTATTCGATACATTAAACATGTGCCAGCATTTTATACAAAATTCTAAAGCAGTCCTGGTATGTAAATACTCTTTGTTGGCACTGTAGTTTTTAAAGATAATATTTACACAGGTGAACTCCTATTTCTCAAAGGTTCGATTCCTCCCTGAGTGTATTTCTCTCTTCTGTGTGAGTGAAATTTTCCTTGTGTGCGTATGTCTATTACTTGACGTTATCTGTATTGAGGTTGGCCAAACATGGCCCTTGTTCTATCAAACCCAACCAACCTGTTTGTCAAAAGTCATTATCCTCATCTTAAAAGTCATCTTATACATTGTATTTTAATTAATTTTTCAAAATATTTAATTGATGATACTCACAAATAGCATTCAAATATGAAACACTGAATGTCACACAAATGGCAATTTGTCCATTGGTGAGTGCACTGTCTGGATATTCATACTTATCTGTGTCACCGAAATTCGGTATGCTGTGCATCAACCAAAAACCAGTCTTACCATCGAATGCGAAATAACCTAAATGAAAATAAAGTATCTACAATATGTTTTGTTATAGAGAATATGTGCAGTCAAAGGCAAGTCGCACATTGCTTCAACGTCTGTCATACCAGACTTGAACATGCGTATACCGCGAAAGTATGAAAAACATGGCCTTGATATCGGTTAGCTTGAGTAAAGACAAAATGTTTTATCTTTGTCCGACGTTTAAAAAACCAACGCATTTTCCAAGAGTTCAGAATTAGGCTTTAATTCAATTTTGTGCATGTTCGAGAAATTATTAAACAATTGTTATTAAGAAAGAATGTATATGGCGGCTCGAGCGCTCAATAAGGTATCTTGTTGCATAAAAATGGAAGTATGCATGATTGTTTGCCCATTGTCTCACCAGCGTTTTTTATTTTTGAGAATAAAAATCTATGTTCTCTCCTGACAACCAATATCTTTTAAAAGGTCGTGGCCGAATTAGTTCAAAATCGAAATTCAGAAGAACCATCCACTGGACTGAAATTCAGGAGTGTTTTGATTTTTCTGCTTTGAAATACTTTGATGTGCTTTTCTATAAAAGCCATCCATCTTATTCAAGGTATCCGATATCAATGTCATATTTTACATACTTCGCAGGATACGCATGCCCGTGCCTGCTGTTAACTCGACAAAAGTTGCGCCGATGTGCGGCCTTAAAACTTTTTTTAAATTTCATTACCTTTCAAATGACCAACTGCAACCATGTTGTGCCTCCCCGGTCCGTCATCATTGTAAAACAGATAGCTGACGTCATTCTGAAATAAATTGGAGATTTATCTGGGTTGATTTTGGAATAAAATAATTACATGTTTTTAACCTTGTTCAGCTGTGAAGAAAAGTACAAGAGCTCTACTTCTATGCATACTGCTAGAAATATAATGAAATTGTTTTCAATTGTTGCAACTATTATGCCAACAGTTATGATAGATCCCAAATGAAAACACATCGTTTAGAAACTATTTATTTTAAAATATAAAGTATATATTATAATAATAATATAAAATATAAATTTTTAGTAACGTATCTTGAACGTATAGGCAATATACAGACCTTACAAGCAAAATAATTTAGTTTCCAATGTGTGGTTATTTTTTCAGACCACAAGCCTCGCTCACATACTTTATAGAACTCTTCCCTGACTTCTAACCAATTTTGACCTTCCTGACCAAAAGAATCTTTCCAAAGACTCTATTATAAGGAAATGAGCAATAGAATATTTCCAAAGAATTCTATTCCAAGAAATGGATCAATAGAATCGTTCCAGAGGATTCTATTCTTAGGAAAAGACCAATAGAATATTTCTAGATTGAAAAAATCCATGGATTCTTTAGAAAGATGTGGTTATTCAGTCATTAAGTGGGGGTTGTGCGGCAAAAGCAACACTACATTACTTGAAAAACTCGCGACGCTCAGAAAGTCGACATTTTTCTGTGATGAAAGAGAAAATTGATTATTCTGATCACCAAATCAATCTACAGTTACCCAATTAAACCCGAAAAATGCCGGGTTATTCTGCTGGTATAGAAAGTAAAATTAATATTCCTAAGTCAAAATATAGGTTTCCACACCGAGTGAACGTCGTCATTTTTTAAGCTCCTTTGTCTCGAATACTAGGATTCATAAAGGTATTGTTCTCTGAGTACATTTTACCAACTCAGAGCGAGGAATATCACTGAGCAAATTTTACGTGTGTTTTGTGTGACTCCTTGTATGAGAGGTGTTTCCTGTGCAAACATGTGCACTGATGTTCATTGAAAATGCAGCACCAACAGATTTGAGTTACAGCAATTAAATTCATTTGACCGATGACATGTGGTATAATGCATAAATAACAACACCTCGAAATTGCGAACCACGGTCAGATGACGAGGCAACACCTGAGTTGGCACCCCACTCTCTAAACTTCCAAACCACTCCAACGTGAGGACATTTGAGGCCATGACAAGTTTAACGTGCACCAGTCACCGTGCACACGATGGTCTATGGTTGGACACGCAACACTCCGGTTGCGTTCCAACGAGTTTCGAACACGCAACACTCCGGTTGCTAATCCGTTACTCTTCCAACTGGGCGGCCCTTTAATCATTTGCATTTACCATGATGAACATCCAACTGCCTTTCTGGTCAATTGTACAACTCTTTCTTGGTGTTGTCTTTTCAATGAACAGCAGAGTATAAACCAACTACCGGAGAAAAACATATTGCATTCGATTTATCGTTGTTTTGACGATGTTAGGTATTAATTTTTATGCTAAAATTCATTCTAGTAATTACATGCCGCAAGTTGTGAGAGGATACCAAACTAAAGTTCCTCTTTATTTAACTTTATGGGAACCTGATGTTGCAGAAAATTCAAAGAAAATTTATACCTTATTGTCGTCGAATTCTTGCCAAGTCCTTCCCAGCATACTCTTCGTTGATTCTACACCGATGTCTGATAAAATCCAGTTTGTTACCTTTTCTGATGTGATATATGCATAGGCCTTGCCGTTATACAAATTGGATTTTCTATTTTCTGACGTAATTTTAGGCAGCTTGTAATTAATGAACCTGAAATAACAACTCAGTTATGACACAAAGAATGCAAAATTATTGACATAATTTTGTTTAAAAATAGAAGGTTTTATTTGATATTTAGTAGCGAAGAGAAGCATTTTGAAATGCGTTATAAAAATTTTAAATTGACCATGTTTCAGCTTTTGTATTAAAAAAAAAATATTTTAAAGAAATGAAACGAATTAAAAATTTCAGCGAAGAAAATTCCTTTCGTCAAATATCTAAAACGTATGATAAACTTCTTTTTGAATAAAATCTGGAATGGGAAGCCCCTAGGTAATGACAGTGCAAAAATGAGTTATAACAATCCACAATGACAAACTATTCGACTTATTAACTAAGGGCAGTAAGGTTGCCGATATTTCGGCCTTTTGGAGGATTTTGTGGCTAACTGGCAACCCTGCTAGTTGCGCAGTTTTGATTTAAGCGGCATCAGCGAAGATCGTAAATCGTATAAGACTAGTAAACAGGTCAGAAGAGAAACACCTACAAACCTTGGAGATACTCGTGCTTTTTCCCTCGAGGAGGAAACGTGTTCTGTATTCCATGGCGTTGATACGTAATAAATGTTGGTTATGTTATGTTAAATGTGTCATCTGATATTCTCAACAACTTCACTAGCCAACAAATAGTGACCCGGACGTGATTCTAGCGTTCAACTTGTTCACTGGTGGGGCAGTAATGTGGCTACCTGGCAACCCTTCTAGTTGCCAGGTAGCCACATTACTCCTAATATCGTAAATCGTATAAAAGTAGTAAACATGCCAGAAGATACTCCTACAAACCTTGGAGATACTCGTGCTTTTTCCCTGGAGGAAGAAACGTTTTCTGTATTCCGTGGCGTTGGTAGGTAATAAATGTTGGTTATGTTATGTTAAAAATTGCCATCTGATTTTCTCAACAACTTCACTAGCCAACAATTTTGTTTGATTCCATACTAAAGGGTGCGATGTCTTAGGGGCCTTGCCCCTTTCACTCAAAAAAGTTTTCAATCTTGGCCTGCTTCTCTAAATCATAAGGAATAAAGACAACAGATATCGAGATAATATGGATGCAAGGAGACTCGACTTCAGTCATTGGATCATACGGCCGTCATGTCAAGAGACAGGGGAACCAAATCCTAGAAGCCCCACCTCAAGGGGAGCACCTACGGAGAAGCCGTCCAGATCCTATGGAAAGTAACAATCCTTACTTAATTTAGTGATTGCTTCTTTAAAAATCGTGTATAAAGCTGTTTTTATATTTTCTCCTTGCAGTCAACTAATATTTATTCATTGCATTCAGGTAGGTAGGTATTTTAATTAACGTCACACTGCAGAAACACAACGGGCTATTGGTGACGGTCCGGGATCAATCCCAAAGGGAAAGATCCGAGGACAACACCGCGTAATTTTGAACCACGGTCAGATGACGAGGTCACTCCTGAGCTGGCATCCCTCTCTCCAAACTTCCACATAATGCCAACGAGAGGACATTTGAGGTCACGAAAGATTTAACGTGCATGAACCCCCATGTAAACGATAGTCTTTGGTTGGATCGAGTTCCGAACTCACAATCCTCCAGTACCATCAGGATGGGAAAAATAAAACATAAATTAGAAGAATATCAGTTCATTGAGCTAATATAACTAGCAACACATATCATTTACTTCATGTAAACCTTTGCAACTTTTCCCGAAAGGCCAGGGTGCAACAAGTTATGCCATCTGGTCTACATGAATTCATTTTTAAGATAAATTATTTAGGAAACATCAATGTAACAATAAGCTCATTTCTTTAAATTCTGATTCGTATGTCGTTGGACATTAAAGATCATTTGTATCCATCTGGAGTTCGATGTATGCAGAGGCTGGACATATTGGACAAAAACGGGTAGGTAGGTATTTCAACAAACGTCGCATTAGAGCAACACAACGGGCTATTGGCGACGGTCCGGGATCAAACCCGAAGGGAATGTTCCGAGGACAACACGTAATTTTGAACCACGGTCAGATGACGGGGTCAAATCTGAGCCGGCACTCCACTCTCCAAACTTCCACACTACGCCAACATGAAGACATTTGAGGCCACGACTGATGTAACGTGCACCAAACCCCTTTTAAGGTAATCCCGACACATTTTAAGGTAATCCCGACATGTATCATGAGAGAGCATTTGGTTAGCGGAAGTAAACACAGAAAATCCCTCTCTTGCAGAAAATGTGAAATATTTTAGTTTAAATATAAGTTTAACAAGCTTCAGCAAAATATATCACATTCTCATCGCAGTCTTTCTCCTTTGCGTTTTTAAAAAACTCTTGAAATATTTGTTCGAGATAAAATGTTCTTGATACAAGTTCCATCCCCCACAAACTGTGTTGTAACATTTTATTATATTATCTAATTTTTGGTACTTGGCGTATTATCCGTGCCAGGTTGTAGTTTTTTGGCGAAAAAAATATTTATGACGATATTTGTTCACGAGACACGGCTAACTATTCTGCTATTACGAAAAAAGGGTTGCTATAACTGGCAGTTTATCTCCCTGGCAAGGATAATACGCAAGGACCAAATTTTCAAACTTTCTAATGCAACAAATTTTAATGTGAAAATTGAAAATAAAAAAGTGGTACAGCTGTATATAGTGCCTCGCCCGGTGACAACGGTCCTTGGTGCATTTTTTGGCGCACTTTTTGTGTCATCAAGGAAAGGAATCTTGCAAAAAATATAAGATGGGTTACCTTCACCTGCCATAACTTGCTACTAAAAATGCGCCAAAGGCTGTTGCCACCGGATGATTAGAAACATACAGCTGTACCAAAAAAGTTTTACACATTCTATTGAAAGAAACACCTTTTTTGAAAATTAATCTGAAAAGTATTTTTTCTCAACCACCAAAATCTTTCAAAAATCTATATCAGAATATTTTAGAAAACAGAAAACTATTGAGGTTTATCACATGCAAAAATTAAATATATAAAAAATAAATAAAGTATATGCAATATTACCAATCAACATCTAGGTTGTTTTCGTCTTTGCAGCTTAATCCTAGAGTTAATCCAGTGTTGCACATGAAAAAGACCAAGGCGATAAGATACAAACGCAACTCAGCTAGCTTTCCCATGATTGTGAATATTCCCTCTGCACTTATTCCCTGCACAAGAAAAGATAAATTAGTACATTGGTGACTACTATGCTCGTCAAAGGAGAACTCTTGCCCAAACTCTTCCGTAATTCTTTTGCAAATGAGATTAATTTGAAGAAAAAATGTTTGAAAGAAAAACAATGCAAGAAAAGCTTTCGACCAATGGCATCACAAATCTCGGGACAATAAATGAAGTCGTTGCCATGACGACGGTTGAGGCAAATGAAGATACAGCGCTTTATAGTAGTTTCTTCAAATCGTTGGAATGATACGCACATTTGTCCATAAATAGTAGATAACGTAACGGGTATTTTTTCTGTTTTACCAGTAAAACAGTCATTTTTTAAACCTTTTGCAACTTCTAAAGTTATATACTTTGTCTTTGTTATACTTTTGTTCACATTTAAATTTCCAACTAAACTTTCGGATTTTTCCTTCTATTTTTTAATCAACAATCGTAAAACCTGTAACTTCATTTCTGGAAATAGCTATCACGATTTACACAATTATAGCGCTGCACGTGGCCAACCATAAGTGATAATAGACTAGTTATACGCTAGTAACAACGGAACTTACATATTTGCTTTAGCTTACTGGAGATTTGGGGGAAGCTTTTATCAAAAAGTATAAGAAGTTTTTGTCTAGAACAGTGAAGATTATTAGTCTAGAACATAGCTTCCCAAACTTTTTTCAGACAACTTTTTTCTGCAGCCTCCTCTGGAATCTGCATGCAATAAAATTTACAGTAAAGTTCTATGAAGTTTGACTTTTAAATAGTTTTCAAACGAATATATTTTATTTTGTGATCTGTTTAACCTAATTTAAAATTCTTTCTGAACCCCGTTGAATTCCAATGATTAAAGGAAACGGAATATAATGTAAACGTAAAATTATTTTATCAAAGTAACGAGTAGATAAGTATTATAGCACACATGTCCGTTGTGATCTCGATAAATAGGATACAGAGTGAGAAAACATGATAACGGTTTTTTTAATTATACAAACGAAACTACTTTTGAAAAGGCATTTTCAGTGCCATTATAGTATCAGCAGTTAGAGTGTTGTTCCAATTTCAAATAATCAATTCAGCGTGAGAAGGATTTTCAATGAAAAGAAACAAACCAAGTCTGCGAAAATTTGACTCCTGTCCAAATGCTCTCGTATGATAGATATCGGGGGGGGGGGGGTTACCTTAAAATTTTACTTATTTCCGTTTTGGTGCGTTTGGCATTTAATTTAATTGGTGTTGAGACCAATCAACTATCATGTATCAATTCGAAATTTTTTCTTTGGAATTTTTATTGGCGACTTGCTGAAATCGTATTCGAAAAATAAGTTATTCAATTTATTTCAACCCAATTATCAGTGATCCATGATTCGAACCCTGGAAGTGACAAGCAAAATATTCAATGTTGTGTAGTTTATTTTTCCTGTCTGTGAAAATGTTCTTCCAGGTATGGTATACCCAGGAAGTTGCAGCAAAATATTCGTACTCTAACTTTGTGTTACTTATTTTTCCTGTATGTGGAAATGTATTTCCAGGTATTGTATACTGTAGAAGAGGCAAGCAAAATATTTGCACAATTTGTGTAGTCAATTTCCCAAGTGCAGGATGGCCCAAAAGTCACTAGACCATTTTAAAATATAACTTGTAGTTATTAATTTTTTCAAATTTTTTTTCAGATTATTTATATGTAATCCTTGGAAAATAGTTATTGAGAAACTCACGACATAGCAACGAGTAAAAATGATCCAATTTCATCTATAAAATCAACGGTCAATTGTGCTAACCCAATGAGCTTTCATTCGTCATTCAGCAGTCTGAGAACACACCAGAGGTATGGTGGCTGGAAGATGGGGCCACTCCCCATACAGTTCGTCTGACGATGGAGTTTAAGGCAAATATTTGGACGGCGGATAACTCCGAATTCAATTGGCCTCCTCGCTCACCTGATCTTACGACTCCAGATTTTTTTCGTGGGGATATCTAAAAGAAAGAGTATACCGTAACAAACCTCGGACCATCCAGGAAATGAAAGCCAACATCCGTGAAGAAATTGAAGGAATAAGTCAAGAAACATTACGAGAGGTGATGGAGCACACTTTAGAAAGAGCCCGCCACTGTCAAGAACAAAACGGTGGCCATTTGAAGGACATAATCCACAAAACTAACTAAAAATAATTTTCAAGAAGTAGTATATTTATTGTTTATAAAGGAATAGATGTGAATTTTTAATACATAAACGAGTTATACTATTTTAAAATGGTCTAGTGACTTTTGGGGCATCCTGTATAAGAGGCTATCGTATTTATAGCAAGACAACTGCAACAAATCTGCTACGGAAAAGAAGAAGAAAGTTAAATATTTGAGCAAGATAAAAACATTGACTTGGTACTTGGGTTCGTGATATACACGTTGGAATTTCATGAGTGGCAGGATCCTCTTCTGAGGTCCGAGCTGTCGGTGTGCAAACCCCAGCAAGCCACCCTCTTCTAAAAAATATTTGATTTTCAAAAGACCACCCTTCATCATGCATGTGTTCATAAAATAATTTATGAGCCAATCTTCTTCCCGATTCCATAAAAGCCGAAGTAGCCTGGTTGGAAGAGTAGCGGATTAGCAAGCGAAGGGTTTCGAGCTCCAACCAAAGACCATCGTGTACAAAGGGGGCTGGTGCACGTTAAATCTGTCGTGGCCTCAAATGTCCTCACATTGGCGTGGTGTGGAAGTTTGGAGTAGGATGCCAGCTCAGGTTTGACCCGTCATCGGACCGTGGTTCAAAATTACGTGGTGTTGTCCTCCGATGTTTCCCTTCGGGTTTGATCCCGGACAGTCGCCAATAGCCCGTTGTGTTGCTCCAGTGCGACGTTTGTTGAAATACTTACCTACCCGTTTTCGTCTCAAGGAAATATGTCCAGCCTCTGCATGCATCGAATTCCAGATGGATACAAATGATCTTTAATGTCCAGCGACATACGAATCAGAATTTAAAGAAATGAGCTTATTGTCACATTGATGTTTCCTAAAAAATTTAACTTAAAATGTCAAATCCTTCCTCACTCAACCCCCCTCTCAAACTCATTCATGTGGCCCGCTTTCATCTTTATTCGGCCTGCAGCGCTCATGAAGTTGTGCATCTCTGTTCCAGGGATATTAATTGATATTCTGATATCAAGAAGTGCTTTAGATGAGTTATGAGATATAAGGGTTCAAAAATTACTAAATTTTTCTATTGTACAAAATGCATTCATGTAAAGTGATGGTCATCACCCATACCGTTCTGTTTTAAAAAACTGTTAGCACAGTGCCTTTCAAAAAATTAAAACGAATCTTGTTTTTTTTATTGACGAATTTTTACAAGTTTTATAACTTTTAAGGAAAAGATGATGACGAGATATATCGTCATCAAGATATTGTCGGGATAGGATGATGACGAGATCAAGATCTGGTCAGTTTTCTTCTAATGACGAAATATCTCGTCCATCAAGATATGGACAATTTTGCTAATGATGAAATACCTCGTCGATACCACCGCCAAGAGGGTTAAGGTTCTCATAACTTTGGGTCCCAAAATATTACTTAGGAGTGGAAAAATAAGCTTTGGCGTCCTGTTCGATTTAAGTACTCGATTGTTCCTTGAGATAGACCTGTAAAATAGACCAGATGCACAACTTGTCCTTACACCCTGGCCTTTCGGGAAAAAGTTACAAAAGTTTACATGAAGTAAATGATATGTGTTGCTAGTTATATTAGCTCAATGAACTGATATTCTTCTAATTTATGTTTTATTTTTCCCATCCTGATGGTACCGGAGGATTGTGAGTTCGTAACTCGATCCAACCAAAGACTATCCTTTACACGGGGGTTCATGCACGTTAAATCTTTCGTGGCCTCAAATGTCATCAAGTTGGATTGGTGTGGAAGTTTGGAGAGTGGAGTGCCAGCTCATGTGTTGATCTCGCCATCTGACCATGGTTCGAAATGACGAGGTTTTGTCCTCGGATCTTTCCTTTCGGGATTGATCCTGGACTGTCGCTAATAGCCCATTATGTAGCTCCAGTGCAACGTAAATTCAACTACCTACCCATTCTGATGGTCTTTCAAAAGTTATTTTGTTCGTACATTCCTTTGTGAAAATATACTGCATCAGCTGTCTGAATATTTCAGGTGTCCAACTTCCTTGAAATCTTTATTTACACTTCCTGTCAGAAGAATTTTGCGACATCATGCAGTCCAGTTCGTAAAACACCAAGATCCTTCTATCTGTTTCCTTTCAGGGTCATTTGTATTCCTTTTCAGTTCAACGTTTTATCAGGCAGGAAGCATCAGACCTTTCCTCTTGTAAAGTCACCACCATCACTTTCGGATAGAAATTTTTCTCTATTCCAAAGATATCTACATTTTTCCATTCTATTTTTAGCAGTAGGGTAGAAGCGAAATCGGAACTTTCCGTTATTTATAGTATCGCAACAATTGATAGTTTTAATTGTGGTTACGATGTAAAGAATTTGGTTAAAAAATTTGAAAGGGGTTACAAAACTGACATTAATTATTTCTTGGTGCATAAGCAGGTATTGAATTTATTTGTTTGTGATTTGTATCTGATTAATATTAGAGTATTATACTAGGTTCAAGAGATAATTTATGTGAACTCTGAAAGAGTTCAGGTGGGGAGTGTGAAATACCCCAGACGGCACTAAGCGCGCCAAATTGTAAGAAGTTGTTGGCAGCCAAACAACAGTAGGTCAGAGCATATATAATAGCTCTAATCTCTGAACTTGTTAGTGTGTGTGTGTTAAAATAAAATTTGATTATCGTAAATAGAACTGACTTATCATTCTACCACTGAACATACCAATGCTTAACAGCAGGTAACAAAAGATAAAAGGTTTTATGGCCACAATAGAAATGCAATTTTCGGCTGGCTATCTAGAAACCTACAAAAACAAGCAATTGTCTCGTCTGTCGTGCCCTCTTATGTCCTCACGTTGGCATGCTGTGAAAGTTTGGCTCAGGGGTTGACCTCACCGTCTGACCGTGGATCAAAATTTCGAGTACCCGATTTATTCCTTTCGGGATTAATCCCGGACCGTCGCCAATAGCTGGTTGTTCTGCTTCAGTGCGACGACTCCTGTTGTTGCTAATCTCCGCTTCCATTCATCGGTACAAATTCATACACCAAAAGAGGTCCAGAAAACAGGTCGTCTCGGGGCAACTCTAGGATGTATGCTGGGGAGGCCTGGTCAGACTGGCATTTAAGGCAAACAGGATTAATTTTGCGACCACAGCAAAATGTGAGATTCCTCAGATGGCCGCTGAAAAAGCGGGAGAGCGCTGTCTGAATATGTCTGTCGTAATTGAGAGCAAGAGATCTTCCGGGGCGATCCCCACGTTACCAAGAGTGTACCAGGGGAACGATCCGAAAGATTTTTCTAAAAAAGTATTCTAATAGACGATTCCTTATCTTATGAAGTGGATGTTTGAATCCGAAAGATCAATCGTTATTTCTAGTACGAATATAGGTTATGAATAATAATTTATGATTGACCAATAAAAACCCTTCTGGTGGTGTCTCATTGAGGTATTTCGTCATAAGCAAGACTGACCAGATCTTGATGGACGAGATATCTCGTCATTAGAAGAAAACTGACCAGATCTGGATCTAGTCATCATAAAAAATCGGCAATATCTTGATGACGAAATGCGTCATCATTGGCTAAATTGTTCAGATCTTGATGAACGAGATATCTCGTTGAAACCACTTGGACGGTTAAAAAGATGCCCCTAGTCACCAAGGTTGAAAAATAGCAAAAATTCGCCTTTTATTCGCCTGTGGAAGCCCTGCACATACACCATCTAAGGGTCATTCCATGTGAAATGAGCAAAAACCTGTGGCTGTAGGGTGACGGATTTTCATGAAATTTGCTAATTAACAATTTTCCCGCGACAAAATAATCAAATTACAATTATGAAAATTTTAGGACGCATAAATATCATCTTGCTCTTTTATGTTGAAAACATTTGATGTTCTTGGAGCTTTCCCTCACAGAGAAATATGCATTTTTAAAAATTGAAAAATCATATTTTCCCATAATTTTTACTTTTAAATGTTTTTTCTTTATAAAGGAGTAGAAATACAACCACCAAATTACGCCACGCTATTTGTTAAGAAAGGCTCTTCATTAAGAATAATTTTTAACATTATCTTTCCATTTCTAGAGGGACCAAAGCAATTTGAAATTTGCAGCAAATTGGCAAAATTTCTATTTTCGTCGATCCCTCAGATTCAGCAATGACGGCTGTTAAATTATATTCTGACGTTTACTAAGAGACCTTTTTTCTGAAGAATGCAACGATATAAAAATTTTAAATTTGTGTCAATAACTTATTGAAATATAGGGTCGCAAACAGGCCACTTTTAGTGTTAGAAAATCTAAATTTGTGTGGCCTTGAACTTTAAATGTCAATAACTAACAAAATATAGATTTCTGAAACCTAATATTTTGCAGTTGCTCATTACTATATGTGACCTATTTAAAAACTGATTTTCCTTAAAATCGGTGATATGTCAGCCACAGACGATTTGGTCATTTTGCGTGGAATGATTCCTAAGCAAGTGGTGGAAACAGTGCAGCAACCTTAACAGCAGAAAGAAACTTCAAGAAAACGAGATATCTGTGTGAAAGAAACAAGATATATTTTCAATGGATACCTTCACATGTTGGTTAGCAAGGTAGATAGTTAATTAACGTCGCACTGGAGCAACAGAAAGGGGTATTGGTGACAGTCCGGGATCAATCCCGAAGGGAAAGATCAAGGACAACGCATCGTAATTTTTGAACCACGGTCAGATGACAAGAATAACACCTGAGCTGGCACCCCAGTCTCCAAACTTCTATACCACGCCAACGTGAGGATATTTGAGACCACGATAGATTTAACGTGCACCAGCTCCGTGTACACGACGGTCTTTATCTGGCCGGGTGTCGAACTCGTAACGCTCCGGTTGCTAATCCGTTGCTCTTCAAACTGGGCTCTACCGCGGCCTCTCTCGCTAAAGAAAAATCAGAAACAGTTTTTCGTTCGCTAAAAGTTAAAAATATGGATTAAATTTTCGTTGACCTTTGGTGAATGTTGAAAAAAGTCGTCAAAGTTTTGAGATGATTGTTTAAAAGGATACTGCTAGTCGCCAATGTTGAAAAATAGTAGAGAAAAGTCGCCTTTTACTTGCCTGTGGAAGCCCTAGATACATCATCTCAATAGTGGCGGAAACAGTGGCCTTAACAGCAGAAACATCAGCAGCAGAATGAGACATCTATGTAAGAGCATGATACATTTTCAATGGATATCTTCACGTATTTGTCAGCAAGGAAATTAAATCGCCGACAAAGGTGCGATTCCAATGTGACGACTGAACAAGTGTTGAAATTGGGACGAGAACAAATGTCGTGTGACGAAAACGAGTGTTGAAAGCATGCAGTGAAAGACTTCCAGATATTTTCATGCCGACTCCATTATTACAACACCTTCTTACAATAGCCAAGGAATTTGAAGAAATGGAATTTTCCGAACTATCAGCAAGAAGTTCAGTGTTGAAAGCATGCAATGAAAGACTTCCAGATATTTTCATGCCGACTCCATTATTACAACATTTTCTTACAATAGCCAAGGAATTTGAAGAAATGGAATTTTCCGAACTGCATTTCAGCTGTGGGTGGCAAACGCGTTAGGATATTTTGCCCTGGAAAAAGTGGTTCTCAATTTTTTAACTATAAATATTTTCTCTGTAGTCTTGCTTGCTTTTGTAGATGCTAACTACAAATTTGTAATGGTTGATATAGGTTCATATGGTAAAGAGGATGACAGTGGTATCATTGAAAAATCTAACTTATGAACGCTGATTAAAAATGAGCGATTTTATCCTCCTCCATGGCAAGTGGGAGAAAATCTCGTGTTACCATACGTACTTGCAGGGAGACGAAGCTTTCAAACTGTCAACACATTTGATGAAACCTTACTTAAGAAATGATGCTTGCGTAGACAACAAAAAGCTAGTTTCAACTATAGACTCACGTGCAAGAAGAGTTTCAGAAATCTTTTATGCTATCCCGAGTCAAGGTTTTCGTGTATTTTATACACCAATAGATGTTGATCCAGAAGTTACAGACTGCTTAATAATGACTGCCTGACAGGGGTGCCCACGGGGGGATCATGGTGCAAGTTGCGCCATCAGAATTTCAGTTTTTTTTTTTTAATTTTCAGAGTGGAAATTTTTCGGGCAAAATACTATTTAATAAGAAACCTTTTTATTATTATATATATTTTTTTCGTAAGTAATTAGACTATCCCTGAATTTCTTTAAAAGATTACTGTTTCCTGCTATGACAACAATTTCACTATAGGAAGTTATTCCATAATTTTTTATTGAGCAACGCTTAGTTGGCAGCGCTGATACCCTGTCCATTCATAAACATCTGTCACCTTGAGGGTTTTCCGTCCATCGTCGTTACGTCATATGGATCGCTAGTAGTCCCATAGACAAGATAATGTTAAGTCACCAGTTGAATGCAGGTAGCGGTCTAGCCTTGTACGTTTTGTGTAGTCTCTCGGAGACGGAAAGGAATTTTAGTTCAGTGCTGTTCGATTCCTGAAAACGTCATTGAAGATTTAGAAATACAACCCTCTTCAAGTTTGACTCAAGGCGTAGATTTTGAAAACCTTGATGAAAATGAAAGCCAGGAAAAGTTGTTGAAATTGAATTAGGACACGGAGAGGTAGAATCATGTAGCAATCCATCTGCTGAAAGACCTTCAGTTTCCATTCAACAAGAGCAAACTCTAACAACTGATGATTCTCCTGATGATATGCCAACATCAAACTGTCAGCTGAGGAAATAAATAAAGCACTATATTTTGAAAGTTTTTTGTCACTTTTCCTTCAGCAGGTGGAAGAAAATTCACCCCATCATGGAAGAATGAAGTTTTACCAAATAAAAGTGTAAAAAGAAAATGGCTGGTATATAGCCAAGAAAAAGATGCCGTATTTTGCTTGCCATGTACTGTTTTTCCTCCCACGCGAACAATCAATATGGGGAACTGGCTATAGAGGATGGACAAAGCATAGGGGGACCGGGATATTGTGCTCCATGAAAAATCTAAAGCCCACTTATAAGCACAAATTGCAAGGATCCAATGGATCTCTCAAAAGTGGATTGATTCACGTTTAGCTGAACAATCAGATCAGTTATTCTGCTACATCCTTTTTACGAAATCCAAGCACTTCTTCACTTAAATATCGACAATCGATGACAACAGACAGCACCTCTCGATTGTGATGGACTGAGAACACATGGTTCTTTTCAGGCTATTGAGTAAATATAGTCCTGATGTTAGGGTATGCCTTGAAAAAATTGATAAAGCTAGAACTGAAAAAGGAAAGTTGGGGTCTAATTTCTTGGGTTATCGAAACGTTTATGATGTAATTAACAAAATGAGTGACATCGTTGCTTCAAAAATCGTAGATAGTATAAAAACGACTAACATTTATTCTATTATTCTAGACTCAACTCAAGACAGTAAAAAGAATGTTCAACATTAGTGGTTCGTTATATTGAGCATACTGACCCACATGGTGCCCCAAAGGAAAATGTCAAACCTGAAGAACGGCTCATTAAGGTTTTCACTAGTGGATATACCACAGGCCAAAATCTTTTTAAAGAAATAATGAAATGCCTGAATTTGCTTGGTCTTGATCCAAGTGGAATTGTTGGTCAAAGTATGGATGGGGCTGGTAATATGAGAGGAAAATTCAATGGTGTAAAAGCGCTAATCCAGAGAGAATATCCCAAAGCGCTCTATATATGGTGTTCTTCGCTTTAATTGTGGAAAAATCTATGGACATATGCCCCCAAATGAAAAATCTATTTTTTCTTTTAGAGGAATTATGTCTTCATGTCAGGTCATACAAGGCATGATCTTCTTACTACAAACTTGGACAAAGGTCCAACCAAAATAAGGAGATTGAAAAAGTGCCAACTACAAGATGTCAAGTAGAAATGATGCAATGCAAACAGTTGTCACCTGCTATGACACAATAAAGGAGACGCTGCATAGTTTGTCCATTGACAAAAAAGCTGCTAATGACTCAGGCACTGGCAACTGGCCTGTGAAAACAAATGACCGATTTTGAAAACATTTGCTCAATACTGTTGAATCAGCTATTTTCAAAGTGTTGTCACCAATCACAATTGTTTAACAATAAAAAATAATTGATTATAACAGTGTCAAAAATTGTTGCTGAAACCAAAGCTAAACTTATAAAAATGCGAAGTGAGTCGGAGTGAAATAAAGTGAATGATTCAATTCTTGCCTTTGCTGATGTGAATATTTCGCAACCCCACCGCAGGAGCAGAAAACGTAAGAGGTTTATGGATGAAATG
This sequence comes from Meta bourneti, assembly GCA_933210815.1. Classification (NCBI taxonomy): domain Eukaryota; kingdom Metazoa; phylum Arthropoda; class Arachnida; order Araneae; family Tetragnathidae; genus Meta; species Meta bourneti. The sequence goes on from OW119928.1 coordinate 21,201,162, forward strand.
GCTATCGATGAAAGAATAGATGATCCTCTTAAGAGGATCAAAGTGGAAGTTTATTTTCAAGTACTAGATTCACTTATTAAACAACTCAATGACAGTTTCTCTGACAATTCTCTTTCTATAATCTCACAAATGGCAGTGCTTTCACATGAAGGAATTTTGAAAATTGCAAGAGAAAAAGAAAAGCAGGGATATAAATGCTTGCCTGATTCTTCATCAGTGAAAGACTTGTGTGGGTTTTACGATCTTGAAAGTGACCAAATAATAGAGGAACTAGAAACTTTTGCAAATGTGTATAAGGTTACTCACTCAGAAATTGACATTTCCGACCTGCTTTTAGAAAAGAAAAGTGTAAAAATAGGACACCAGACAGGGAATCTGACGTTTTAGGAGGTGAAGGTGGAAATGAAGTCCGTAAAGATGGAGATGAGGAAGAAAATTCAGACCATGATGAGTTGCTTTTGTCTGTTGATCAGTGGGTAAAAAGAGGCTTTATTAGGCCTTACAGATGCCTGCAGTATATGTCAGCATTTCCTCAACTCACCATGCTTTATCGTACCCTTTAATCGTTATCTGTCACAAGTTGCTCAGCGGAAAGGACGATGAGCCGTTTAAAGATTGTAAAGAACAGATTAAGAAGCAGCTTAGGGGACGATTGGTTGTCAAGCTTATTGATACTATCATCTGAGAATGACATTCTCAAGAAAATCACAAATGAAGAAATTATCGAAAAGTTTGCCATATCAAGTGCACAGAGAAAAAAAGCTTCTGTTAAAATCTTATATAAATATAGTACATAAATCCCTATGCTTAAAGAATTTATTTTCTGGTCATACTATAGATTTTTTTCAACCTAGAGTTTCGAATGTTTTCTCTCCCCTCCGTATAATAGCTGTTTTGTCATTACTCTAAAACAATTTAGTTTTTAAGGTTTTATGAATACTTACGCAACTCATGTAAACATTACAATAATACTCATATCATTAGTTTTTACACATTTAGTTCGTTTTTTCAATATCTAATTATTGAATTAGTAATCTTCATTGATGTGTTCAATTTCTTATATATTCTATTCTTCCATTCACTCAATTTTAGAGGTTTTTTTATGAATATAAAAATTATTCTTATACAAAAGGTCAAGATAAAATATTTGTTTTATTCATAACATTCAGAATCTTTCAAAACATCTGTTTTTACTATACTATAGTTATTTTCATTTGCAAAGTTTAATATCATTGTTTATACATGAAATTGCTGTTATAAATATAAAATGTTCATTTTCCTAGCTGTTCTGGTTTTATTTATCTCATCCAAATTTATCTGTTTTATTTATCTCTGATTTACAAAATACGAAATGTAGAGATTTGTGTGGATTCAGTTGGAAATTTGAGATTCCAATAGTTATATGGTTAACTGAATTTGAGGGGGACGATAAAGAAAATTTATTTGGGGGGATTTGCGCCATTGGGCTTGAGGGGAATGGGCACCCCTGCTGCCTGTTGTCTTCATAATATGCTTAGAGATGCTTTTGTCGGAAAAACAATGCATGTTTTTTGTCGTTTCAAACTCAGAAAAACTATCAACAGAAAATTTGATCGATTTAGTGGTTAGGGGTGGCTTTGGAAATATTGAAGGCTTCCCAGTAAGAGAATTTTCACCGATTACTTTAGTAGTACCACTGTCTCGGTTCTTTGGCAAATGAAGCACGTAACTAGAACAGATCGACAGGAATGAAAATCAAAATATGCTATTTTTTAACAGTGTCACATAAATAAATTAAAATTAAATTATCATAATAAATAAATTATTATACTCCTGGTTGTTTCAATGATCTCGCAACTTCCATCCATACATTATCCCTGACGTTAGCATCTTTGTATTGATGGTGTTTAGGGTTGTATAGGCTTGGGTGTTCTCGCACTAACTCAATCAGTTTCGAATCATCCGTGGGGTCGTCGTGGCTCAGTGGGTATGCCCACTGCGCTAGCAACCTTCGAGTTGCAGGCCGCGCAGGTTCGATTCCTGCCAGGTACATTCCCACCGTAGATGTGCTTTTCTCTTCTATGTCAGTAAAACTTTCATTGTGTTTGTGTTTATTACTTGATATTGTATGTTTTGTGTCTGGCGCAACATGGCCAAATATGGCCCTTGCGCCATAAAACAAATCAACCATCGAATCAGCCATTTCAAGCTGAAAAAGGCCAAACTACTACAAAAACACTTCCAAACGAGTCAGCTGTTACGACTCGACTGCTCCATAGAGCAGTACGTTTCGAGCCATCTCGCTGGAGTTACTGTCGCACGGCCACTGACGTGATCTTAATTGTGAACCTATTAAGGTAACTGACGAATGGGCGTGAGTTATCAGACCAAATGTTTACGGTGAGTCGATCGTCGCTATAACTATCGGTATAAATTCTTACCCTCACTCCTATTGTGGTATTGTTATGATTGCCACGTGGCAGACAGATTTGCCTTGATTGTACGAGTTAAGTAGGAATAGGCGCATGGACGCCAATGTCCTTACCGCAAACAGAGGCAAGCTTAGGAATATATTGTTAGAAGTATAGAGTTGTGGGAGTTTAATTTGTAGCAAAATATCCTTCAGTTTATTTTCTTCCAAGACGCACCGACATTGCCATCAATACCGGAGCTGTGCGTGAACACCCTGAAGTCTGGGTTATTTATTTCAGATTGGAATTTCGCTATGGTATTATTGAGGAGGGTTAAGTGAGAAGAGGATGTTAGTATCGAAGACAGAAGCGACAGCCAATTCAGAACCAGGTTAGGGAGCCGCTCATTCCAAATGTTGAATATTAAATAGACTATAGAGAGTCACGTGGTGTGGGGTATACCTGACATGACGCCAAGTGCATCGGTGGGGAGGTCCTTTAAGCCCTAGTAATTTTTAGTAAAAATGGTCTTTGTAGGGTTTTAAGTTTTTCTATCTGGAATTTAGTGAAATAACTTCTCCATAGGTTATGACTTTTTTAATGACAGATTTGTACCATATTTTCTGGAGCTGGTCATCGATTAAGGAGGGTTAAACACCATCCTAAGCTGAAGGCTTCAAGCCTCAAGGGCAAATAAACGATGTAATTTAGTTATGCCAAGAGAGATAAGAACTAAAGCCAACTATTTTAAGTAATTCTTTTAATGAACTCCAACTCGTCATCTGACCGTGGTTCAAAATTACGTGGTGTCCTCGGATCCTTCCCTTTGGGATTGATCCCGGACAGTCACCAATAGCCCGTTGTGTTGCTCCAGTTGAACGTTAATTAAAATACATACCTACCCACTTGAACTCCAACTAGTTTATTGTAAACATTTTGTAATGCATTAAGCCGTTCTCTTTACACTGGGATTTGGCCACATATTTTCTCTTAACTCAAAATTCTTCACTGAAAATAACCCTTCAATGAGGTAACCCTTCAGGTAGGTAATTGAATTAACGTCGCTTTAATGCGGGGCTATTGGCGAAGGTCCCGGATCCATCCCGAAGGGAAAGATCCGAGGACACCTCGTAATTTCGAACCACGGTCAAAAGGCAAATTAACATCCGAGTTGGCATTCCACTCTCCAAACTTCCCACCACGCCAATGCGAGGACATTTGAAGCCAAGATAGAATTAACTTAGTACCCTTCAATTAACGTCGCACTGAAGCAACACAACGGGATATTGACAACGGTCCGGGATCAAACCCGAAGGGAAAGATCCCAGGACAAAGCCACGTAATTTTGAACCACGGTCAGATGACGAGGCAACACCTGAGCTGGCACCCACTATCCAAACTTCCACACCACGCCAACGTGAGGACATTTGAGGCCACGAAAGATTAAACGTGCACCAGTCAACTTTGTACACGGCGGTCTTTGGTTGGCTTCGAACTCGCAATCCTACGGTTGCTAATCCGTTTCTCTTCCAACCGGGCTAGCGCAGCCCCATCAATAAATGGATATACACGCACAAGGGAAGTTTTACTAACACAGAAGAGAAATACACCCAGGGAGAAATCGAACCTGCGCCGCAGGTTGTTTGTTCAGTGGACATACCCACTGAGCCACGATAGCTCCAATTTTTTTCCCCAACTCAAATCAGCTTACTGTAAATATTTTGCAATACAATAAACCTCTTTACATCGATTTGGATCGACATCGACCTATTTTCGACCTTTATATATACATCGACCTATTTTCTCTCGACTCGGCATCAGTCTTCACTGAAACCAACCCTTTAACAGGAACCAATGTGCTTGGGTAGGGAGAAAATGTAATTTATGACTAGATCGATACATGTTCTGATCCGTGAAATGATTCTCCATTTCACAGAATTACTACTAACTTCATTGACTTTTTCTGCAGGAAATTACACTCCGAAATTGAAACATTAGTAGACCAGGACAAAAAGAATAAAAATCTTTAAAATGTATGTAATAATTTTCCAATAGATTTTTTAAACTGTATAATTCTTTCTCAGGAATCAATACAATTTTTAATTATTTTAATTCAGTAAGTAATATATTTAATGAAGTTTTTGTTTATCTTTTATCTAAATTAATTCTAATAACTTTAAAGATTTTCTACACATTTTTTTGAACAAGTGATTTGTTCATTTGTATATCAACAGAAAAATAATATTTCTAATATGTAAGTTTCAAAATTTTCTATAGCACATATTAGCAGAAAATAGGAACATTTAAAAAGCTAATTTAGAAATATTAAAATAAGACATGGTACTTTTCAAACAGTATTGAACTTCAAATAAAAAAGCCTATATGTAAAAATCATTTGAAATATTTTGTCTTGATATAGCAATAGGAAAAATCTTATACGACACTATCATTCAAAAAATATATTTTATTTTACTTATGAAATATTCAGATCCATTTTGGACTAAGTCCAATTGAAACTAAGTTTATGCAATAAAAAATATAACTACAAGCAAAGTTTGGCATGTTTTTGTCCTGTGTATAAATAATAACTACATTCAAAGCTTCACATAATTTTTAGCAAATACATTAATAATTGACAATCATAAATAAAATTTTTAATATAAGTTATCTTAAATATTTGAACTATGCATTCCATTTCCAACTTCAAAAATTTGGCTTTGTACTTTTCATTTCATAAACAATTCAAATCTTAAAACACATTAGTACAACACAAATGTATTAACAAATTCTTTGTATACAGACAGCATCTAATGAAGATTTTATTTTGATAAATATAGACAATACAGGGTATGTCTATATTGGTATATATTGTTCAATATATACAATACAGGGTATATATTGAAAATATCTGGCTAATTTGTAAAGGGTGGTAGAGGGGCCCAAAATAATCATTTTTTTGTCAAAGAATGTATCCGAAAATGCCGCGTCTAGGCGGTAGAGGGCGCTGCTAAGGTCAATCAATAACATTGTTCCTGTGGCGTAAGGCGTCATTCCCCACTCGAATTTTCAACGGCAAGCATCACTACATGAATTTGGAGCTCACAGATATACATCTGATATATGAGGCTGCAAACGGAAATGGACGAGCAGCTCAAAGTTTGTAGTGGTCAGAATGTTGATTCTGGATTCAAAGGTTCCTGGTTCAAATCTAGGGAAAGGCATGGATGTTTGTCCATCTTGAATGAATGTGTATCCTCTATAAATGTTTATTTTGGGATGCTCTACCAACCTTTTACAATTTATTTTTATTTATTTATTAGATAATTTTGAAACACCCTGTATGAACAAGATATTTGTTCAAACATATGAAAACTTTTGTTTAATCTAAGGTATGTAAAAGAAAGGATTGTTTCTCAACTAAAAATACAACCTACAGTATGTCATGAGCCTAATTTGCTTCATATGGGAGAAAACAAAATCTCTTAAATTTTTAACCTTAAAAAAGAAACATGTTGGGTGTAAACAAGAAAAGCTGCTAAATTATTAAGGAATTTCAATTTCAATAGCTATCTTAATTTTTTAAACAAATTATTGATTATAAATTGACAGTTCTCTAAAGCCCAAATAATTTCCAAATCACGATTATACAGGGGAGTAGAAAATAAATGTTTACAAAAGAATCTATAATCTATCTAAAAACACTAATCCAAATTTTAGCATGCATTTGGCAATGATATAATTAAAGCAGAACAGAGTAATAAAACTGGGTTAAAAAAGAAAACACTTTGTTGCATCACTAATATGATGAAAAAGCTATGGGTCAGGTAAAAACTAATAAGAGTTGACAAAAAATCGCAAAATAAATATAATAAATAACAAAATGAATAGATATAAAATCACAAACTTGCAACAAAAAAGCAATAAGGATATGAACCTCAAACAAATCGATATTCATAAAACAAAAACAATAAATAAAAAACTTTTGACAGATCCACTCACTATCAAACATAATAATTACTTCTCATTTTAAAAACAAAAAAAATCAAAAACATTTTATAGCCTACGTTACTACAAAAATAAGTAGGTCTCAAAGTATACATCAAATGTTAACAAAAATTAGAGATTAATGATTATACAAGGTTATCAAAAAGTAAGGTGAATTTGTCTCTAAAACCCAAGAGTTTTTTGTGTAGATAATTTTTTTATATGTTGCAAGTACCAAGGTGGTAGAAGTGTGACGGCTTGTAGATACTTCTACGTCAACCCGTCTGGTGCTTAGAGCAAATCAAAGATGGCGCATCGACTTGAGCATTACTCTGAGGAGGTGCGCGGTATCATTTGTTTTTTGTGGCCCAAGGGGAAAAAACATGCGATATTCATCAAGAATTGTTGGAAGTCTATGGAGAGTATTATGTCGCAAAAAAAGTGTACATGTGGTGTAATGACATGAATGTGGCTGTCATCGATGCCATGATTTGTGAAGACAGAAGAGTGAGGTAGCATGATATTGCAAATGCAATGAATAGCTCATATGGTTCAGTGAGCAGTATCAAAGTGGGAAATTCTTGACCATCCCCGTATAGCCCTGATTTAGCCTCTCCGGATTACCATTTGTTTGGCCCCCTGAAGAAACACCTCCGTGGGCAGCGTTTCCATACACTGGAAGAGGCACAACAGGCTACACTTACCTGGTTAGGGAACCTGGAGCAAGATTTCTTTAAAAAGGGCATGGATGATTTGGTGCCACGTTGGAATAAATGTTTAGACCACTATGGTTCCTTTATCGAATGATAGTGTGATACGATTTGTCAAACATAATAAATTTTCATATATTTATATATCTCTCTCTCTCTCTGCACGTTTTTCTATCAATCAAAAATTCACCTTACTTTTTGATACTCCTTTGTACAATCAAATGTGACTCAAATTTTATTAATCTAAAGTTTTAATGCCAAGAACCTGTTTGGCATATAAAATATTTTATTTCCAAAGAGAAATACTATAATAATTGAGAAATAACATTGTAAAAAAGATAACATCCTTTGTAAGAGTATATAACCTTAGAAAATGACTATATAAAATCTACTTCCAGTTCCAATAGCCGATTATCAGAAAACCTTGTCTTTCTATGCTTTTACATTATGTTCATTGCTGGATAATGCTTAAAACTGGACACTGGTCACTACTGGAAATAAGAGATCGGTATGCATTCCCTACAGGATTGGATTGAAAACATAGTGCACCTCCACCTCTCCTTTTTTGAGATGTCTGGAATTGAAAATATAATTATTTATAACTCAATTAATTAGAACTTCAGTTATTTGGAAATCTTCACATGAAGTGTAAAGTTGGTTTTGGTTTTATGGTGAAAGGTCCAAAGACGGACAAGCTGAGCCAAAACACAAGATAATACAAACCAGTAAAAATAAGTAAATTTATAAAAATGGTTTAATCAACAATTAAAAGTATATTTAAAATTATATATTTACTGCACAGATGATATAAAAAATTTGGCACGTTTGAACCTTTAAGTGTTTTTTAACTTAAGTATAAATAAAATTTGTAATATATTGTCTTTTGAGGAAAAGAAACACCAGCAAATCGACTTGACTTAAAAGGTTGTCTAAAGCTAATTCTAATTCTAATGTCTAAGCACCATTAGACATTTTTGCTTTAGATCCAATCTCTGCATCCTGTGTTTTGCCATGCTACTAAAAACTACCTACATAATCATGAATTATTTTGATCAAGGTACCATCAAAGGTTGGATATTAAATAAGAAAATGTTTACAATTCACATGTCCCTCACAACCTCGACGGAGCAATAAGTTCCAAACAAACAAATGCATGTTTCACATGCAAATTACGTTTTAATAATTGTCAGGAGACCAAAACAATAATACTTTATATGAATTTACAAGGTGTTCTTTTATGCATGGGCATCATTTTATTTTAGAACTTTTAAATAAGACATCTTTAATTTAATTTTTTAGCTTTTATTAACTCAATTACCGGCATTATTTGTGGAATATGAGTCAAACGACAGCCTCTGGCCGCACTGTAAATACGGACTCTTTCAACCACATGATTAGTTCAATTTGTTTGCGCTGTTTTGTTTTGCCACCCAGTTTTGTCTAAAGCATTAGCTATAAGTTGATTTGATTGTCGTTTATGTCAACATGTCATACAGCTTGAGCAACTGTGTGAATTCTAAAGGACACATTCCTGGCCAAATAATTCAAAATCTGGTGACGTCAGTCGCTCTCCTTATACCCCTGATATCACCATGCGAGATTCTTTTTCTGTGGGACTACTTAACCCTCCAAATGGTTCCGAGATATCTCGTCCATCAAGATCTGGCCAATTTTGCTATTGATGATATATCTCGTCATCAAGAGTGCCAAATTTTTAATGATAGCAAGATCAAGATCTGGTCAATTTTCTTCTAATGACAAGATACCTCATCGAGACAACTATCAGGAAGGTTAAAGGAAAGTCTAAGCTAACAAGCCAAAAATGATTTAACATCTTAAATGAAACATTCGCAAAGAAATTGAACATCTCACCCCAGAAGAATACTCAAACATAAAGGAAAATGTGGTTGAAAGAGCATGTGTTTGCAATGCAACCAGAGGTGGTCATATTATATAAATGACGTCACTAGTGGAGTAAACAATACATAAAAAATTTAATTACATTTTTTATTTAAAAGTCATTCCAAAATGGTGCCTTTACATAAAAACACCCTGAAGATGAACTTTCCATAAATTTCTCCAGTTAAGCATGAATCTGCTCTACGCGTTTGCTTCAAGTTTAAGGATATGAAAATATCTAAAATGAATGGAATCCACCAAATGCTAAATTTAACCTGTATCTTACATATAAGAACGTTTCTATGATAAATGTTATGTAAAATATTTTGACCCATTTAATTTGTTGTTCCTAATTTATCATACATCTTAACAAAAATGTTAATATATTTTAATGTTTGAAAGTGATACTTACTCTTTATACTCGACATATTGTATGGGGAATTTCCGAACAAGCTTATTCGGAGTTTTACAGCAGCAGTAAGCACACTTTTACAGAAAATTTCTAAGAATTCTATAAAAATTTCTAAGAATTCTATAAAAATTTCTATAGAATTATGGCCCATTTTTATAAGCTTTATAAAGAAAGCTCTACTGAAAGTTCACAGAAATCTCTAGAGAATGTCTGCAAAAACCTCTATAGAAGCTCATTTCTTTTATTTCAAGACTTTACTTTTCTATAGATTCTCTATAGAATCAGAGCTCATTTTCTCTATAGAAATATTTATAGAATTTCTTCCATAGAAAAGAAATTTCATTTTCTATAGAAATCTCTACAGATTTCTATGCAACTCTAAAAATTTTTCATAAGGGCTGGTTTCATATGGAGTAATAAAGGAAATCTCACAACTATACTGACTTAATAGTCTGTACTATATTTAGTCTAAACTACATTAAGCTGACTTAATAGTCTGTATTATATTAAATCATGAACACAAAAATACCAATAAACATACATTAGAAGTTAGCTAAAAATTGAACAAGTTACCCACCATGCGATTCATGTCTCCCACACATATCCAGTTCTGAGCAGAATATATGGACACAGCCCACTTACTGTGATCTTCAGTAGACTTGAAAGAAATGTCCATAAAGCCATTCTGGCTCTCTGCGGCCATTTTTATATCAGAGATATCAAGAACAGTGTAGTCTGAGTCACAGGAAGGTGGGAGATATCCTCCACTGCCTCTGCGCCATGTCTCAGTAGCCAAGGAGGCATTCAAACCAGGAGCAATCACAGAATCATACACATCTAGTGAAACAAAGTATAAATGTAAAATATAATTGCTGAAATAGAGAGCAATGGCATATTTCATGAAGACTAAAATATCATAAAATGCACAATTTAAATATGAAAGTAAATTGTAGCAAGCAGTGGGAATAGCATACATGGAAGTTCAGCACACACACACACACCCAAAAAAAAAATTTGATGGCAAAAATTATCAATAAAACCTAACCAAAAATTTTGATATTTTTAACGAAAATCTATCATAGTACCATAAATATATCTTGTGATGTCAGTTTCTATGTTCACATTCTTAATTTCCACTGTAAAAAGCCAACCAGGGACTGCCTGATGTCCCATCCTGTCTGTCACGCGCAAGAAGTACCTCCAGACCCAACTTTTCTCCCCTGCCCCATACTTCCTTTTGAGGCATGCAGGCCAGTCCAGATAATGCAGTTAATCATTGCACATGGTCAATCTATCATTCTCTACCTGTTCTCTTACTTTCCTGCCTTCTTAAAAGACAGGTAGGTAGTTTGAATTAACTTAGCACTGGAGTAACACAATATCGACAGTCTGGGATCAATCCCGAAGGGAAAGTTCAGAGGCCCACACCTCGTAATTTTGAACCACGGTCAGACAACGAGGTCAACACTTAAGCCGGCACCCCACTCTCCAAACTTCTACACCATGCCAACATGAGGACATTTGATGCCACAACAGATTTAACATGCACCAGCCCCCATGTACAAGATGGCCTTTGGTTGGATTAAGTTTCGAACTCACAACCCTCCGGTTGCTAATCTGCTACTCTCCAACCAGGTTACTTGTCATTAGCTTGAATTCTGGTTCCAAGTTTACCGTTCGGTGCAGTAAGGGATAGTGGTGATGAGTTGGCGGGCGCAAAACCAACCTGGGTGATCGCCATTCATGTTTTCGTGAAGCAGCCAGCCTTCCTCCAAACGTCTCTTCACTCATCCCCCTGTACACGATGGTTCTTCATTGAACCAAGTTTCAAATTCATAAACCTCCTGTTCTAATCAGTTACCCTTCCAACTGGGCTACTGTGAATCTGATGTAAGGAATTCACAAGCACCACATACATCATTAAGAGTTATTAATAACAGTTTAATGTAAACATTAAACTAAGCACAACAGAAATTACAATCTTATCTCTAACTACATTTTATTTAACACCTATTTTCTAGGAAACACATCCTACCCTTGGTAAATTTCTTGTATTCAGCATTGGCAGCAGTATTTAACTCTTAGAAGTGATATAAAACCTGCTAATTCACAAACCATGGCACATAGGTAAAAAATGAAACTAATAAATTCTGTAAATTTATACTTCCTTGAAATTTGATAGAATGAAATTTTATATTTACCATTTTTAAACTGTCCATCTTTTGCAAAACTAACAAAAATTTCTCTCTTAAGACTTCTCAGAGCAACCACTCTTGTAAATGGTGGCGAACGAACAAACTTTGGTCTTCTTGTGAATAAAGTCCTAGTGTTGTCATCTAGAATTGAACTGACTTCATCCGTAAGACCACGCTCGTAAATCTTAGGATTACAATAAAGTAGTTGCTTACCTAGAATTAGAAAACAATGAAACATTTTTAGCTTTTTTTGACTATATATAACTAATATCTAAAACGAACCCTGAAATATAATTTTACAGAAAAGTCCCTTAATATTCCAGACGAACTCGCTAGTCTGTCTCACTGCTATAGCTGCCTGGAACTGCCACATGCCCAAATACACCTTTCCCACTTTCACCTTTTAAACTCTCCTAACCTTTCTAACCAAGGTTTCAAACAGATCCACTCACTCAAGTTGTTTGTTTCTTCCCTTCCTGTTGATGGAATGAAGATACACATGCAAATTCATAGAAAAACAGTCTTTTCTACCCATAAACTTTTTTAATACACCTCTCTTAATCTAACGACCTACCTCAAAATCCTTATCCCTCTAACGAATTCATTTTTAACCTTCATTCTTTTACTTCCCTAGAATAAGGAGCTCAGAGTCATTCCAAATATTCTAAACATAATTCCTCCATGCTCTATAATGTTACCATTTGTCAAAGGAAGGATTTAATAAAAAATTGTCCTCAAATTTTCTGCATCACTTGTGAACGCACAACATACTGGCAACAGTTACACTCAGCACCAATAGATTCAATTGTCCACACCACTCCTATGACTGCAACTGTCATGGAGTGGTGTGGACAATTCCTGTCATGACTGCAACTTTTAGTTCTGCGTGTGTCATTATGATATATATGTAACATCAAGTATTGGTGATAAATTAAAAAGGGGACCGACTTTTTTTTATTCAACGACGTTAAAAGCTTAACAAATGATTTTATTTTATTACATAATATGGTTGGTTGGATTTTATGGCTCAAGGGTGATTTGGCCAAGCTGCACCAAACATAAGATAGACAATGTCAATTTATGGACATAAACACACAAGGAAAGTTTTAGTAACACAGAAGAGAAAAATACACCCAGGGTAAGTCACAGGAATCGAATATGTGCTGCCTACAACTCGCATTTTGCTGGCACAATACACAAACCCACTGAGCCACGACGACCCTCGTACATAACATGGTAATGAAAAGTATGCAACACTCACATATTTCATTTATAGCTGAAGCTCTAAAAGTAACACACAGTACACTCTGTCCATTGGGCAGTGCATTGCTTGGGTAATCGTAGTGATTTACAGCACTAAATTTTGGTATGCTGTGGACAATCCAAAATCCAGTCTGGCCATCAAATGCTACAATACCTGAAAAAGAAATATTTTTATTAATACAATAGCACTACGAACAATATATACTTTAAAATGTGGGAAAATGAAACAAAACCTACCTTTTAAATGACCATTTGAAGTACCATTGTATGCATCAGGTGGTTCATCATTATAAAACAAGTAAGTAGAATTCTGAAATCATAGAGATAAAGATTGAAAAAAACTATTGTCTATTTTCAGGAACAAACAGACATGATTCTATTTCGGAGGGTCCTTAAGTTAGAAATATAATTTTTTGTCCAAATAAATAAAGAATTGGATAATCACATTTTAAAAATATATAAACATTTTTAAAATATATGAAAATGATAATTCCTTCATAATTATATTTGGTCATCAGGATGAATTTTAAGTTAAATGATTATACATCACAGTTGAGTATAGAAAAGACTTTGCACTGTTGTTTACAGGCAACTATTTTGAATATTATTTCAAATGGGACCCAATACAAAGGCCACATGCTAAATGAACATTATTTAACAATTTTTTGAGTTGTTTCCAGACATATCTATATGCATCTTACATGTATGATTAACAAAACTTTGATTTACACTGATTAAATTTGTTCAAGTGTGTAATTTTAATGGGTTTTTTAGCATTTAATATATTTTGGAAAGGGCTTGAGCCTGTGGGCCTCAAATTATAAAAATTTACCTTCATATTTTGTAATGAATTAACTTAACACAAGTTATTAGAAAACAATAAAAAGTATTTCATACATCTTATTTATAAAGATATATTTTTAAATAAGAAATAATACTTCAAGGGATTTTTGAGTTCCCACATACTTATGCTGTCTGCACCACTGAGAATGAGTAATTATGGTACAGCTTTGATATAGACATTTTTGTGGCAATGCTTTTGGAGTACTTTTTGTATCGAATTATGGCAGGCAAAGGCAACCTTGCTTTATTAGGATTAAATCAACCTTGGAAAGCTAAAATTTTCTTTTTCTGCCCTTCCTCATTCTTCTTGAATATTTTGGAATATTCTTTTCATTTCCATTTTATTGTTTCTTGATTTCATTGATCCTTTTGAAAAATTTTTTGTTTCCTGTAAATTTGAAGAATTAAAACTTTCAGTTTGCATTTTAAACATGGCACAGTGCAGTTGTATCAAATCGGGATTAATTAAATTGGATTTTTTAGCAAGAAATGCAATGCTTCATGTGAGGAAAAATAGATTTTTCAATTTTTAGTTGTTAGATATTCAGTTTGGGAGGAGTTTAAAATAGTCGAAAAACTTTAAAAAGGATAATCAGTTGAGCAGATTTTTTTCTATTTTTAGAATTCTTTTGGTTAAAACTTCTTAAGTATTTTTAGCAAAGTCTAAAATGGTGTTTTTCCTAAGAAAATCTTCCTTAGTGACATGAAAATCATACCAAAAATGAGCCAAAAGCATTGCCACATAAAAGTCTTGACATTAAAGCTGTACCTTAATTATATTATTAATAAATGTTATTATTCCAATCTCTATTCAAAACCTTTATATGTACAGGTGAAATTTTTTAGGTAATTAAATCCTCAATTTTAAGTTATATTTTAAAACACTTGAATTTTTTACTAAACATTCCTTGTCAAAATACAAGATTCTAACAAAATTTCCAACTGTAAAAGGTATAATCCATCAGAGTGTAAAGATAATTTTAATTTTTTCTTTAAAACCCTAGCATATAAAATAAGTTCACAACTGAAACAAACCCTTATTATACATACACAAATATATAAAATCCTTAGCTTAACTATAAATAATAGTCCTTGACTACATTGTTGGTAAGTACAGTGATGGTAATTGCTACAAAGTATTTTGGAGCAGATCTTGGAGCAGGTAAATTAACATTTTGGAGCAGCCAGACTGTCTTTTGGAGCAGCACATCAAAGGAGCAGTGGAAGATAATTTAATAATGAAACTAATAAAATTCAGGTTTTTAAACTTTAAACATATGACTATGAATGATAAACAACTGTAAACTATTATAAAATTCATTTTAAATACTTACTAAAATTGATGAAATATATATAATGAATAAGAAAAACATACATAAAAACTTACCAAGTGTTTTCCATTTCCATAAAGTTATGTGCAAGGTAAGAAATAACTTTGACATTAACATGACTAATAAACATTTTATTAAACAAAAAAATATTGCTTTCTTTTCTTATGTTTGTTACATTCCAACTGCGCCTTTCCGTTTTCTTCTAAGGCACATATCGTTTTAGACATTCTATCTTTACCTTCTTTAAAAAGAATCTGTCGCTTTCAACAGCACTCATCTGTCTGCAATACCTTGTGAAATCTTGCTTTCATCATGATTTAATAGTTCTTGAGAAAGTTCCTTTTGCAATTCAATTTACTTCGACTTTAATTTTAAATCTTCCTCATTATGGCAAATATTTTCTACTTTTCTCTTTTTTTTTTTGTTCTGATGCTAACAGCAATCTGTCATGGTACCGCCTCTAGGAATTTCGAACTGATTTAATCAAAGCCGTAATAACTTGAAAGTTCTTTATGCTTTCTGTATTAGTAAAATGCGACTTAATTTGCCTTATACCATTCATACTGTATACAGTCAGATTACTCCTATTTTCCAACATGCGATTGTTCTCACTGAAGCCTCTTTCTACATCAGTTTCCATGCGATAACTTAAGAGACTTGACAAAAATAGGCAAAATCTCAAATTTAAACTTGCCAGATGATTCTCTTTTATATCAAATATATTCCTCCAATAATGGTCTATACGACTACATGTTGAAACTTCTGGAAAATGAAAGCTATCAATAGTTTCACATTGATATTTGATCCATTCATATGATAGAGCAGATCCTTCACTTAGTTTTACAACAAATGGAAAAGATGCTGCTAAAAACTTCAAAGAGCTTAAAGATTTTTCTTCAGTTCGCTTCATGGGATGAAGGCAAGAATGTAATTTTTACATAGCGGGGGAAGACCTCAAGAGTGGATTTTATTATTACTCGAACGCGATTTGGAGCAGGTCTGGAGCAATCTTAGCAAAAACGGGCGTTTTGGAGCAGTCTGGAGCAGGCAATACACTATGGCGCATGCTGGCGCAATTGGAGCAGCATTACCATCACTGTAAGTAGGTAGGTATTTAATTAACATCGCACTGGAGCGACACACTTGGCTATTGGCGGCAGTCCAGGATCAACCCCTGAAGGGAAAGATCCAAAGACAACACCACGTAATTTTGAACCACGGTCAGATGGCGAGGTCACACCTGAGTTGGCACACCACTCTCTGAACTTCCACAACATGAGGACATTTGAGGCCATGACAGATTTAATGTGTACCAGCCCCTTATTATTACCACTTTGTACATGATGGTCTTTGGTTGGATTCAAACTCGCAACCCTCCGGTTGCCAGTCTGTTACTCTTCCAACTGGGCTACCATGGCTCAGCGATTACATTGTTGGACACAATTAGATTTGTAAGAATTCAATGACTTCTAAAAACTAGTTTTTTATACAGATAATTTATTACAGCTATAATTATTTAGTGACTATTGTTCTATAAAAGGGATACTCAGCTTTTATATCATTTCACAGGTTTCACACATATTAAAAGCCATTCAACTGAATGAAAAATAAGCAATTACCTCCTTCTGATTGAAAAAAGTTCGCAGGGTTTTTGCCAACATAGATGCATTTGAAGTAATACTTTTTGAAGACAGTTTCCAGTCCCCAGGGTTGGATGAAAGAATGTACGTATATGCTTTACCAAGAGATATATTTGTTCCATCGTATCCCTGTTCTAATTTCGGTAATTTGTAATTAACAAACCTAAATGTAAAAATAAATATGAGCATACTGGAATCTGCATATTTAAATTATTTACTTTTTAGAAGTTGCTGTTTAACATACGTGCTTAGAATATATAATTATTTAGTACATATATATCAGGCACAACTAACCCAAAATATGGGCAGGTATAAAATTTTCAAAAAAGCACTATAGTCATAATAGGTGTTTTTATATACCATTTATACAAGTATCTTCAAATACTATACATAAAGAACCACTAATTTAGATACCTATTGGATACGTTATTAATTGTTAGTACACAGTAGAAACTTGATTACATGAGCTTAAACAAGTGTGTTATCCAAGCCGAATTTAAAACCAAGTTTTTTACAAAAGTTTTAAAAAGCTCAAAGCACACGAGTGTGTGAATTTGTCATCGACTGGTCTGGTTTCATGGGCAGAATGCTGCCTGTCACAATGCAAGATCCTTGAAATCCGTGCATTATGAAACAGTCAGTAGTAATACTAACATAATACAAAACATATTTTTCTGCATTTTGTATAGGCTGTTTTGCATAATTAGGTCTGCATTATCCGAGTTTCTGGTAACCCTAGGTGGCCTCAGTTCAAATTACCACAGATAATAAAAATTCTACAGTAATTATCAAAGCAGTTTTAAATACTTAGAAATCAATCAATACAATTATTAAATAAAGTATCAAAGTACAAGTATCAGTGTGCAAAAATTGTATATTCAGAATGGATATATCGTCTTTATGCAAGAGCAAAAACAAAACATTTGAAAAGGTTAATCAAAGATGTAGTCTTGAATTAAGTATACTGTTAAATATTTATCAAGTTCTTCTATTACAAATTATTTTAATTAAAAATGTAAACTTTAAAATATTGATCACTTGTAAAAATAGGAAAATGGTGCCATTTCAGTAAGCAATGGTGAGCTCCTATGGTACAGCTGTAGTCTCTGCCGCGCGCGGTGGCAACGACTCTTGGCGCGGCTTTTGGCGTAGTTATAAGTGACTCATGCCGGGTGATGGTAACCCATTTTTTTCTCAAATTTTCTCCTGGTTAGGGTTAACCTGTTTTTAGGCTAACTTACGGGACTGAGGGAGTAGTTAATCGTTTTTTTTGTTACGAGTTGTGTCGCGATAAAGAGCTTTTTTTTAACTTTTTTAAAGGAATCGGGATTAATTAAATCTAAAGTTTCTTGCGATAAATGTTAACGGGGATATGACTTTTTCAGTTAGGGTTACCCTCACCGGCATGAGTCGCTTATAACTACGCCAAAAGTCCAAATATTTAATCAATATTTGCAGTGTTTTTCTAGTCAAAATGTTGTTTAATTCAGATTTACATAATTCATCCGTACGTATGCAGTATATATTCAATGTTGGAAGATTTCCGTGGCGACATAAAAAAGTGCGCCAAAAAAAACGTGTTGCCACCGCGCGCGGCAGAGACTACAGCTGTACCGCTCCTATAGATAAATCCTCCCTAACACCACTGATTCATGTATTGAAAAAGATCCACTAATATGTCAATTAACTGTTATAAACCAGGAATAATAATATTGACTATATTGGTTGGTTTGAGGGTTTTATGGCACAAGGGCCATATTTGGCCATGCTGCACCAGACACTAGACATACAATATCAAGTAATAGACACACACAATGAAAGTTTTTACTGACACAGGAAGAGAAATACACCCAGAGAGAAATGCACCTGACAGGAATAGAACCTGTGCCGCCTACAACTCGAAGGTTGCTGGCTCAGTGGGCATACCCATCCCTGCATCAACTGGAAAGTGAGTCTAAACTTTCCACACACACAACACAAAAATGAAATTTATGTGATTTGGTTCAGAATAACCCTTTGACATTTTTCACTTTCTTCGAAAAAAACGTACTCAAAAGTTAAAAACATTTTTGCACAATTTGAAACGGTTGTTTTGCTTGCATATAATAAAAGTCAACAATTTACAATTCCTTTTCATGATTTCAAGTTTTACAGTATTTAATATTGTAGTTGCCGTCAACTTTTGATTTATTAATAAATTATTCATTTCAAATATTTTCTCTTTGACACAAAACAGCGGAGATTATTTTATTTTTCATCAAGAATTATACATCAATATTCCATAGGTGCTGTCAAAACACAAAAGTGAATACTTACCAATCAACGTTTCGATTGTTCTCATCTTTGCAACTTAATTGCAGAGACAAACAAACATTAAACAAAACAGAAACGAAAACAATGTAGTAAAACTGTCCAACACAAAACTGATATATAGTTCTCATATTGGAACTATAATGCAACGAAATTAAATGAAAATGCAAGCAACATATTATATACCAAACCATATAAATAGCACGCCATTTTTCTGTATATAAATAAACAAAGTTCGTAG
The DNA here is from genome assembly GCA_933210815.1 of Meta bourneti. NCBI lineage: Eukaryota > Metazoa > Arthropoda > Arachnida > Araneae > Tetragnathidae > Meta > Meta bourneti. Next base: position 21,220,380 of record OW119928.1, read on the forward strand.
ACCAATCGGAAGTCGAGTTGTTATGACGACATCGCTTCGTTCATCAGCTCTATCTTCGAAAAAGTCAAATGTACGGTTTTGGTTTGTGTTGCTCCTTTCGCACAATTTTTATTTTTTTAATTGTTTTTGTTGCTCTCGGAAAAATGTTGCTGAAGAAATCGATCACGAACCTCAGATGAATTGCATGGCATTTGTTGTGGAGCAATTCTTTTTCTAACCGTGGCCATAATTGCCCAGTTGGAAGTATTTGTATAATTTACCACCAATCCCCTAATTAAACTAATAGACTCATTCAAAACCACGTGACAACCGCCTTCTTGCAGGAGTGGCACATGACAATGAAAGGGAATATCAAAATTTACTCTTTCAGAAATCCCTTGATTTTTCACGTTTCTTAAGGGACAAGATAAATATTACCAAGGGGAGTGATATAACAATAGGGTCTTGAAAATTTTCCCTGTTAGGAACAAAAAGGCACAAATAATTCATTAAAATACATTTAATGCATACATTACTATGTACTACATTCATGAAATACATTAACCCTTACAAAAAAACTTATAGTTCCATAGAATTCTATAGAGAAGCGAAATTTTGTTTCCATTGAAAAAAATTCTATAGCGAAAACAAGCATAAATTCTATAGAAATATAATTCTATAGAATTCCATAGAGACGTTCTATAGAAAAGTAGTCGTGAAACAAAAGAAATGAGCTTCAATAGATTTCTATAGTGGTTTCTAGACATTTTCTTTTTAGATTTCTGTAGACTTTATATAAAGGTACTTACAGAGCTTATAGAAAAACAGATCATGATTCCATAGAATTGTGTTGCTCCAGTGTGACGTTAATTGAAAATACCAATACCAATACCATGAGATTCCATAGAATTTTTTCGTCATCTGACCGTGGTTCAAAATTACGTGGTGTTATACGCGGATCTCTCTCTCCGGGTGTGATCCCGAACAGTCGTCAATAACCTACCTACGCATCTATAGGAATTTTTAGAGAATTCTAAAAAAATTTTCGTAAGGGAACCCTCTGAAGGGTTCACATGCATGTGTCCGTTCTACAACCTTTGACCTTCTAGACCAAAGTTCCATAAAATTTTTGTGCTCAAAGCCCCCTTTTCAAAGACAATTTTTATCGTTGCCCTCATCCCTCTGGAAAATGTATCTCAACTAATGATAAATTGCAAGTATAATTGTATGTGCCTATAATTCCTGAATTTCACCAAAACATTATATAGTTGTGTGCAGTTTTAGAATTTCAACTCCATGGATTTAGTCACTATTTTGAGCACGTTCACTATTTTCAGTCATTAATATCAATAAAATCAAAAATAATCATTAATGAAAAGGATTAAGATGTGTTAGTGTGCTTGGTTGGTTGGTTGGTTGGTTGGTTGATTTCCTTGAGACTTATAGCTACAGAATCAGGCTTTTGTCTCCATTCTTCCTAATTACAATATCCAATAAACGATACAATACAATAACAAGTAATTGACACACACACACAGTGAAAGCTTTACTGACACTGAGGAGAGAAAACATTTTTTTTTTTTTTTTTTTTTTTTTTTTTTTTTAAGACTTTTAGCTGCAGAGTCAGGCTTTTGTCTTCAATCTTCCTAAATGATCTAAATTTAAGAGAAAAGTATGAAGAGATTAAAATTTTTCAATTGATATGAGAAATCTAGTTATTACTCTAGCTTGTTGTGGTTTATTTATGATGCTTTTTATGAGATTTTTAAAGGTGAAGTCTTGAGATTGGAATTTTATTTTTTCAATGAGTTTTTTTCTATGGCGTGAATACTTTTTGCAGACGAAGATGATGTGTTGAAATGAGTCGATAACTTTGCAGCTGTCACAGAGATTTGTGTCTGCCAGATGGAATCTAAAGAGAAGATCTGGAGTGATTAACATTCGGGATAAGAATCTTGAAAAATAAACATCTTCTTTTCTTGACATTAGAGTGTTTTTTACATCATATATGTTTGGAAGGTTGCCTGAGATTTGGTAGTATTTGCTATGATTGAATATTGATCGATCAGTGAGGTCCAACTTGTTTCCTATGTATTTTGTTGTATCTTCCGGCGATAACCATTCAAGAAAGATGTCTTCTTCTCTCACTGATTTGGCGAGTTGATCTGCTTTTTCGTTTATTTCAATGTCTCTATGGGCTGGAACCCAGATTAATTTTAAATTTGTAACGAGTTTTGCGGTGTTGATTAGTTTGTTTTTAAGTCGTAGGATTACTTTCGATGATTTGATGGAACAGTTTTGTAGAGCTAGTAAGACAGATTTGCTATCGGTGAAGATACAGTTATTAGAGTTGAAGTCAATAAGTTCATCTAATGCTTGACATAGGGCTAAGGCTTCCGCAGTAAAGATGGAGTTGATGTTGCTGATTCTATATTTGATTATTAATTTGTTTGAATATCCTGCAATTGCTGTAATATTGTTTGTTTTAGATGCATCTGTTGCTATTAGGTGATAGCTATAGAGTAGTTGATCAGTCACATTTTTAAAAAGAGCTTGGATGCAATTATTTGGTAGGGATTTTGTTTGGAAATCCAAATTTTCGATAAAAAACGAGATGTTAGGTGGGAATGATTCCACTGGAAAGATGAACATGATGAGGTGATCTGTCTTGAAGTCTTCTTCAAGTAATTCAAAACAAGAGATAATCGACGAACTATTTTGTTCGAGTAAATTAATATTATCTTGAATAATGGAATGCAAGGGGGAGAAAGTTCCCAAAGAAATGTGCTTTATCCAGAATTTATTACTTATTTTTTTTATTTGGGTTTTAATTTGGATTGTGTCTGTGATTTTGTGGAGAATAATATTTGGAGTCCAGTTGGGGAGTCCGCATGCAGTTCTCAATGCCATGTTTTGACATATTTCTAAATGATTTATGTTTGTTTTATTGCATGAGTTTAGAATTGTACTGCTATAATGGAAGAGATTACAAATTGATGTTTTTGCTAGGTGTATTAAGTGATGTGTGCGAGCACCGTAATTTTTATTTGCTAGGGCTTTAAGGATATTTATGCGTTTATATGCTTTTATTTTTAGTTGTTTGATGAAGTAGTTAAGATTACCATATTTGGAGATTGTGATGCCGAGGAATTTTAGTTCATCTGTCCAATCGATCACGTTACCATTCATAGAAAAGCACCAGTCAAAAGTAGTTCTTTTTTTGATAGGTTTATAATTGAGCATTTATTATGGGATATTTTAAGATTCCAATAGTTGCACCATCTACTGATATTTTCTATTGTGTTTTGTAATTTTTTTTTATGTAATCTGGATTGTCGTGGGTACAATAAAAAAGGATATCGTCTGCATAGATTATGTAGTTTATACCTATTGGTATTGTTTCATGAAAATCTGCCATGAATATTGTGAAAAGAATTGGGGAGAGAACACTACCCTGAGGAACTCCTCTTCTCATTTCAATTGAGTTTGATATGGTGTTTTCCCATTTTACCCTTATTGTCCGATCTTGAAGGAAGTTATGAAGCCATTTGGAGATATTTCCTGAGAGTCCTATATTGAGACATTTCATTATTAGGCCATCTATATAAATTGAGTCATATGCAGATTTTATGTCTAGAGATATTGCAATTAAGAATTTTTTTTGAGAATGGGCGTTTTTTATTGTCGAAAATAGTGTTTGGATTGCTGTTTGACTATCTCTGAAAGGTAAGAAGCCAAGATGAGTAGGTTCAATTTTATTATGTTTAATTAAGAAAGAGGAGATTCTTCGGGATAAAATTCTTTCGAATATTTTAGCAGGTACTGAAGTAAGAGATATGGGACGGTAAGAAGTGACATTATTTTTTGGTTTCTGTGGTTTATGAATAGGAATTATTAGTGCTGTTTTCCAGCTATTTGGTATTTTGAAGTTAAGCCAGATATCATTAAAAATAGATTTTATTATTGTAGTTGATTCTTGGTTTAATCCTTTGAAAATTTGTGCTGAGATGCCATCTTCTCCAGGTGTTGAAATTCGAGTATTTTTTATTGCATTATTTAGTTCTGTTGATGTTATTGGTTTGTTTAAATCAAAATTTTCTATATTATTATAGTCGATAGGAATAGGGTTGTGATTTTCGTTTGTAGCAAAGAATTTGGCGAAGGTATTACTTTGTTCTTTTATTGACAAGATTTCTTTGCCGTTGAGTTGTAGAACGATGTTGGATTTTTGATTTTCATTCGTTCTTCGATTTAATATGTTGAAGATACGAAAGAGAAAGTAAGGGTTTTGCTGCATTCTGCAGACGTCATCCCAGTATTTTTTTTTGTTGTCTCGAATAGCTTGTTTGAGTTTTGCAGAGAACTTTTTGTATTTGATCCAATGGTCATCCTTGAGAGAGATTCTAGCCTTTTTTAGATAATGCTTTTTTAAGAAAAGTAATTGATTGCATTTAGTGTTCCACCATGGTGTTGTTATCTTTTCGCAATTTAGTTTCGTGAATCTATTTCTTGATTTGGCCTCTTCTATCAGATTTTGTAGTTGATCATAGTTGTTACAGTTTTCTTTGGTAATGCTAGTATTAAGTTGTTCTATGACTCTGTTCCATCTGTAGAAAATTTTTTTAAATGGTGAGTAAGTTTCATTTTCGATGTTTATTATGATTGGGAAGTGGTCACTTTCGTAATTGTCATCTTCGATATGTAAATTGCAGATAGGTAATATTTCAGAAGAACAAAAAGATAGATCGATAAGAGTAAAGGTTCCGTTTGGGGCGATGTGGGTTGGTTTATTGTGATTGATAAGGCAAAGGTTTTTTTCCAATGCCCAATTGAACAAGGTTTGGCCTGCAGTGGAGTGTGAATTGCCTCCCCAGAGGTCATGTTTTATGTTAAAGTCTCCGAGGAGGAAACTATTATTTTTTATGTTATTTGAAATATTGTTTAAAGTTTTATATTCAATTTTTCCATTAGAGGAGTAGAAATTAATGATCATAAAAGGTCTATTTTTTTGCATGTATTGGACAGCCATTATTTCATTTTCATTGTTATCAGTTGAATTGTCAATGTCAATTATTTTTGATTGAATGTTCTCAGATATTGCAATTATTAGACCTCCTCCAATTTTGTGTGGTCTATCTCTTCTGTAAGTTATTTTATGTGGAATATGGAAAATTTGATGAGGTTTTAGAAAGGTTTCCTGAATTACTATTATTTGAGCTGTCTTAAAGATTTCTGTGTCCAGGACCCATTTTTTATTTTGAATCCCCCTTGCATTCCATTGTATGATGTGCATGCTTTTTTTTTTTTTTTTTAGCTTTTTCTTTTTGATTTATCTATTCGACCTTCCTTGTTGCTAAAGTTCAGGGAATTATCACTGTTGAGTATCGATGGGGGTGTAATTGTTTTATTTTTTGTTCCATTATCCGTTTTCTTTTTTTTTTCCTTTGGTGGGCTTGTATCTGTTTTATCTTTGGTTTGAGATTTCAAGTTGCTAATGTTCATTTCTGCCATTGACATGAATATATCAGACATTTTTTTTAGCATTTGGTCTAATTTATCTGAGAATGTTTCGTAAAGCTTTCTTGTCAGCTGATCAAGGGATTTTTTAATTTGGCTTATTTCATTGTTTTGATTTGATGATGTTATTTTTGTTGAGTATGTGGTTTTTTTGGTGAAATATTTTCTTCTGGCTTCGCTGTAAGTTAACCTGTTTGATGATTTATATTGAAGGAAATCTGCTTCTCTTATTTTGTAAGGGCAGTTGTTATAGTCAGCTCTGTGGTTTTGTCCACAGTTTATGCATTTTATCGGTTTTTGGCATCGGTATGTTTTAATTCTCCACAGGTTACGCATATATTTTCAGTTTTACAATGGGTGGAGTTGTGAGAGAATTTAAAGCAGGAAGTGCATTGTCGTGGTTTGTCTATGAATTGATTTATTTTTTGATTTGTTAAAAATATTTTAATTGATTTGGGAATAGTTGTTCCCAAGCACGTTATTAGTATTGGATATATTCCTTCTTTGGAACCTTTTTGAAATCTTCTTAGTTCCAAAATGGAGATGTCATTTTCAATAGTGAGTTCTTCTGCAATTTCTTCTAATGTGGTTGAGGTGTGAATATCGAATATTAAGAATTTCGTAGTTAGGCTTTCCCATATAACTTGGGGGATTACCGGTACTCCTTGTATTTCTGTTATGTTAACAAGGTTACTTGCTACTGTGGGATCGTTTGTTGAAATGAATAATTTTCTGGATCTTGTGAAGTTTAAGTCTGTGATTTTTTTATAATCTGAAGTTTTGTAAATAATCTCTTCTTTGATTTTTTTTGGATTGTTTCTTGGGATAGTATTGGTGTTAGTTGGGTTGAGAAATAGTTTGCAGGAGGTGGCTCCTTTTTGAAATGCATAATTTATTGAGTTTTCAATTTTATCGTTGGTTTTTAGGAATTTAGGGTTGAACGAAATTGTCGGATCTACGTCGGGTTCCTCCATAAGATTACTCATTTCTTCGGTAACCCTAAATATTGAAGACGTCATCTTGCTACATCTTTTTAAAGTTGTATTCGGGTCCAGACCCCTTTTTTTCGAAATTAGGTAATATAAAGTCACTTACCTTCTCTTCAGGAAAGTGAGAAATGAGGAAAAGTTGTATATGAAAAATGAACGAGACTTTCGTTGCTTGAAGGAAAAAAAAAAATGTCGTCCGTACTATGCTGCTAAGTTCGACAGCAAAAATAAGGAAATTCGTGAAGATGTTCTATAAGTTCATTCTTCAATATTGTAATAGGATATCTTCTAGCGGTGTAATTCCAATTTCAAATATCTGGTTCGTAAAGTGTTTGCACTTCAAGAAAACTCGAGTTTCAGCATCCACTCCACAAAACTATCTCATCAGAAAGGTTAGTGTGCTACCAATTTGTTTATTTTACATTATTTGTCAATAAGTTTTTATTTTCATCAGCAACATCCTTAAATCTCCAGGGCCGCGGTGGCACGGTCGGAAGCAACCGAAGGGTTGCGAGTTCGAATCCAGCCAAACACCGTCGTGTACAAGGGGGGCTGGTGCACGTTAAATCTGTCGTGGCCTCAAATGTCCTCACGTTGGTGTGGTGTGGAAGTTTGGAGTGCCAGCTCAGGTGTTGCCTCGTCATCTGACCGTGGTTCAAAATTACGTGGTGTTGTCCTCGGACCTTTCCCTTTGGGATTGATCCCGGACCGTCACCAATAACCCGTTGTGTTGCTCCAGTGTGACGTTAATTGAAAATACCAGTACCTTAAATCTCCGGGCCGTGGTAGCCCCGTTGGAAGAGTAACAGATTAGCAACCGGAGGGTTGCGAGTTCGAATCCAACCAAACACCGTCGTGTACAAAGGGGGCTGGTGCACGTTAAATCTGTCATGGCCTCAAATGTCCTCATGTTGGAGTGGTGTGGAAATTTGGAGAGTGGGATGCCAGCTGAGGTGTGACCTCTTCATCTGACCGTGGTTCAAAATTACGTGGTGTTGTCCTCGGAACCTTCCCTTGGGGTTTGATCCCGGACCGTTGTCAATAGCCCGCTGCGTTGCTCCAGTGCGACGTTAATTAAATACATACCTATCTACAAGGGGTATTTCAATTAACGTCACACTGGAGCAACACAACGAGCTATTGGTGACGGTCCGGGATCAATCCCAAAGGGAAAGGGGGGGGGAATTTCAATTAACGTCACACTGGAGCAACACAATGGGCTATTGGTGACGGTCCGGGATCAATCCCAAAGGGAAAGATCCGAGGACAACACCACGTAATTTTGAACCACGGTCAGATGACGAGGCAACACCTGAGCTGGCACCCCACTCTCCAAACTTCCACACCACGCCAACGTGAGGACATTTGAGGCCACGACAGATTTAACGTGCACCAGCCCCCTTTGTACACGACGGTGTTTGGCTGGATTCGAACTCGCAACCCTTCGGTTGCAAGTCCGTTACTCTTCCAACCGGGCCACCGCGGCCCTCCAAAGGGAAAGATCCGAGGACAACACCACGTAATTTTGAACCACTTTATCTAGAGGAAAGAAGTAGAATGTTTTATTGGGGAATAAAGCTCGTATCCCAGGTTCCTTGCCCGCAGCTGTAAGTCTCTTTCGACCTCTTACCGGACATGACTATCTACAAAGACACTTGCACCGTATTGTAGTGGCGTGATCAGATATCTGTCCCCCTTGACGAAATGACTGTCCTAAACTTCCTGACATAATGAATGAGACATAGGAAGTTTGAACGATCATTTATTGTGTGAATATTCAACAGTTTGAACGATTCAAGTGCAGTTTGATATTATTGTATGATGATTTGATTGATAAAAGCCTGTGATTGTATAGCGTAGTTCGGTAGCTTTCAAATAACACCATTTACACAGTTCTCACTCCACAGAATCCTAAGTTACACTGATCTAATGCTCCCCAGCACCGTAGAATTTTGACATATTACGGACCATCTCCCTGCTTTCAATTCACTCGGTCCGAAGGACATGTTAGGTATGGACATCCTTAGTCTTCAGGGCCGCCGTTGGTTGGTTGATTTGGGTTTTATGGCGCAAGGTACAAAGGTGGACAAGCTGCGCCATCAGGGCCGCGTTAGCCCCATATAGTCAAGAATCGAAAGTTTTATTTTTTGAAACGTGTTATGGATCCGTTTTTGCATGTCACCTAAATGCCATACCATATACGTGAAATCAGCAATGCTTTGCATATCTCAGCCTTTTCTTATTAAATTAGTTCTTGCTTCCAATGCATGAATCTCAGACCACTAAATCTGCAGAAAATTCAACTCTTCTAACAACTATCTCGACTGACATTCGATAAGAGGTTATCGATTGAAGCTCAGCACATTTATCGATTAAAGTTCAACAGTAATCTCGTTAAAATCTGAATGTCATAGAAACCTCAGTAGAAGCATAACAAATAAAAAACAAATTTAAAACGATAAAACACATTTCTTTTTAAAATTTACATTACATTCATTACGTGATTGAAGAACGGTTATATCAGCCTTACCGGTGTGTGTGTTTTGCACAAATGTATTTACATTTTATTTACTTGGTAGCCTATAATTTCGCAAATCGCTGCACAAAGGGCCGCGGTAGCCCAGTTGGAAGAGCAACGGATTAGCAACTCGAGGGTCGCGAGTTCGAAACTAGGCTCAACTAGAAATACCGTCGTGGGGCTGCTGCACGTTAAATCTGTCGTGGCCTCAAATGGCCTCACGCTGTAGTGGAACTTTGGAGAGCAGGGTGCCAGCTCATGTGCTGACCTTGTTATCTGAATTTGGTTCATAATTACGAGGCTTTGTCCTTGGTAGGATCATCGCCAACAGCCCGTTATGTTGCTCCAGTTTGACGTCAATTGACTACCTACCTGCATAGAGAAGAATAGGATTGCTACAAAAAGTTTCATCGATTTCTTAGAATATGTTTTAATCCATTTCTCAAAGAAACATTAAAAAAGAATGGAGGAAGTGGGAAAAGAATTCGATATGATTTTTGCTGTCTCATAATCTAAGGAAACGGAACTGTACTCGTAGCACACTTTTCCGCTGATTTCTATCAAGGAATTCTGGAAAACCTTCTTACATAACCTCTCTCGTTCTAATGCCTCCATTCAATTCTACAAAATATCCTAATTGTTTTCTTCGGAAAGGTTTTCTTGTGTGAGATGTGAAAGAAAGTAAAAACTGAAAGTGTTTGATTCAATTTTCAATTATGCAACGTGCGGGAAAATCCCAAATTAATGCCAAACTTCACCCAAACGATGGTTGAACCTGGGTAACCAGGTTGTAAAAGTAAGGGATTAGCAACCTGAGGGTTGTGAGTTCGTAACTCGATCGAATCAAAGATCGTCGTGTACTTGGGGTCTGGTGCACGTTAAATCAATTTGCCCTTACATTGGTATGCTGTGGAAGTTTGTAGAGTGGGGTACCAGCTCAGATATGACCTCATCATCTGACCGTGGTTCAAACTTACAAGGTGTTTTCCTCGGGTCTTTCCCTTCGGGATTGATCCAGGATCATCGCCAATAGCCCGTTGTGTTGCTCCAGTGCGGTGTTAATTCGGCTACCTACCTACCCCCCCCCCCAAACGGTGATAAATAACATTTAAAGGTAACCTCCGTATGTATCATGCGAGAGCATTTGGGTAGTGGAAGTAAAAACTTCGCATTCGGTTAGGTTTGTTTATTTGCACTGAAAATCCCTCTCATAATAGAAACTATCAAAGAAAGAATTCTAAGACTTGGAGTTTGTTAACATGAAGATATGCTTGGAACCTCAGTTCAGCGTTTTGACTCACAAGGTTATACTTAAAGAAAAAATGTAAACTGCTGTGTCACGGACTTTGACACCATAGCTTGAACTGTGATATCAATGCGAAAAACTTTCTAAGTGTGACATCAGTGTGAGATAAATTGGTTTTAGAGAATACTGAAGCATTCCAAGTACAAATTTACCATACCTGTACAATAAGGTTTAAGATTGAAATATCAATGCGTGAATGAGATGTGAACTGGGAGAATGATCAATGTTTACTCTAAGAGAATCATACAATTTAAAATTTCAAGCATAATTTTACCCATATGATATATTTGGATTGATCAAACGGATTTGTCAATTTCATACATCTTTCTCCTTTGCAATAAGGGCCGTCGTGGCTTAGTGGGTTTGCTCAATGTACTAGCAACCTGCGAGTCGTGATACGATTCCTCCCTGGGTGCATTTCTCTCCTCTGTGTCAGTAAAACTTCTTTGTGTTGTGTAGAAGTTTAAAATAATTCTTTAGTTGTCTGTTATATCCTTTATTTCCTCTCAAAATTTTTGTTGTAGAGAATGAAATTAAGTGAAAATTTTCAAAAATTTCAAGATATTAATCGTCGCCCCCGATACAATTTTACTTTAAAAGTCATCCAAAAATCTGACTCGGTGTTATACGATACCCATAGATTATTAGAGCAGCGGTAACTCGGTTGGAAAAGTAGCGGATTAGCAACCAGAAGGTTGTGGTTGGTAGTCGAATTGACGTCCCACTGGAGCAACATAACGGGTAATTGGCGACGGTCCGGGATCAATTCCGAAGGGGAATATCAGAGGGCTCATAATTTTGAACCACGGTCGGATGATGAGGTTAACACCTGAACTGGCTCCACTCTCTAAACTTCCATACCACGCCATCGTGAGAACATTTGAGGCCACGGCAGATTTAACGTGCACCAGCTCCCATGTACACGACGGTCTTTGACTGGACCTAATTTCGAACTCGCAACCCTCCGGTTGCCTATTCGCTACTACCGCGGCCTTCCTGAGGGTTGTGAGTTCGACATTCGATCCAACCAAAGACCGTCGTGTACGTGAGGGTTGGTGCACGTTAAATCTGTCGTGCCCCCAAATTCCCTCACGTTGGCGTGGTATCGAAGTTTAGAGAGTGCAGCCAGCTTAGATGTTAGCCGACCGTGGCTCAAAATTACGAGACGTTGTCCTCGGATCTTTTCCTTCGAAATTGATCCAGGACCGTCGCCAATAGCCCGTGTGTTGCTCCAGTGCGACGTTTATTCATCTACCAACCATAAATCATTTCGAGATAGATCCAGCCATTTGCATTCATGAGATCACTCGACAACAAGCGCAGTTTGTGTTTATTTAAGTTGACTTTTAGTCCGTATTTCCCCATGTTGTCAGATATGACTTCGACAAATCTGATTACGCCTCATTAGATAAGCGTTCCGTTACAAATAGTGATCTGATGAGTGGGTTTATTATCTTCACACCTCTTATTGTTTAAGACCCATTTTCAATGCCGTATTTTGAATTCTCGGAAATTCGCTATTTACCATAATATAGTCACGAAATTATTTAAAGACTTTTTTATCAAAGTCTACGAGTTCTACGGTTCTTTATTCCATTACTTCGTACGAGATTGACCACAGGCAATTGAATGATGATTGGTGAATTTTTGACCGGCTGTAACGAAAAGGTATGGCCTCTTCTTAACATTTTTGGTGGCTATGCAATTAGTGTGAGCCTTGCAAGTGCTGTTGTGGTACTCTTCTTATATTTAAGGCAAGGTAGGAAAGACAATTTACCACCAGGACCATCCGGTTTACCAATTTTCGGTTATTTACCGTTCCTTGGATCTGAACCTTACAGAAAACTGCACCAATTAAGAAAACGATATGGAAGTGTGTTTGGGTGAGTTTTAATTTTATTAGTGTCATTAAAAAAGTATTCTTTTACAGAAATATATCTACAAATGCTTTCACTTCTATTGATAAATTTTGGGATTCATCCTGGGCCGTAGCCAATAGCCCGTTGTGTTGCTCCAGTGCAGCGTTAATTAAAATACCTACCTACCTACCATTGATAAATCATTTCAGTCATTATCTTCATTTTGATGGGCCGCGCTGGTTGGAAGAGTAACGGATTAAGAACCGGAGGGTTACAAGTTCGAATCCAACCAAAGACCGCCATGTACAAGGGGGCTGGTGCACGTTAAATTTGTTGTGGTCTCAAATGTCCTCACGTTCGAGTGGTGTGAATGTTTGGAGAGTGGGGTGCCAGTTCAGTTGTTAACCTCGTCGTCTGACCATGGTTCAAAATTACGTGGTGTTATTCTTGGATATTTCCATTCGGGTTTGATCCCGGACCGTCGCCAATAGCGCGTTGTGTTGCTCCAGTGCGACGTTAATTAAAGTACCTACCTTTTCATTGTGATAAGATTAACCCTCCAAGTGTTTCGACGAGATATCTCGTCCAAGATCTGATCAAATTTTCAAATGACAAGATATCTCGTCTATCAATATATGGTCGGTTTTGCGAATGACGAGATTTCTCGTCGAGACAAAACTGCCCGATTACTCCAGGGGGATTAAAAATCCAAGTAGGAAAAACATATTCTTTGCTACCCAGAACTGGTGACAGTTTGGAACAGATTTTTGCACCAGATGCTGGCCACTACAGGGCAGTTTACGACGCTAAGATAAATCACCAGAAGGGTTGAACACACAAACACATTTTACAGCATTGCATCTTAACTTTTTTTACACTATATTTATTAACTTTTTTACACTAACAAAAAAAATTTCCCTTAGATTGTAAAAATTTTCTCAGAATATGTATTGAGTCGACCACAATAATACTGTTTCACAACTTTCAAAAATATCAGTACTGGCGGATTTTACATTACTTTTCCATTTTCCATTAATCAAAACATAGACTGCTGAATTCTCACAGGCATGTTTGCTTATTTACTATCAAACAAAAGTTTTTAAAAGGCATTTCGGTTTAATTAAATCCTGTGAAAAACTCTTCTGTTTAAAATCACCTAAGACATATTGCAGTGTTTAAGTATGTACATTATAATACTTAAATCATGCCATAAATGATTCAGTCCTAAGAAAACCATCATTAGCATTTCAAATACATTTGGGTTGAGTGAAAGTTCTAGATCTGGGATGCGCATACAGTGGCCAGCGTTCCTCATACGGCCCTCCGTCGATTTGCTGGCGGCCCGTCTCACCATGTGTTATTTTAACTTTAACAAGTCACACGCGATAGGTAATTTAGGTTAAAACTTCGCTGCTAGATAATGCATTAAAATGCGCAAGCCTCTTTGGTTCAGCATATATCTGTGAACCTTTTCAGTCATGAATGTTACCAAATAAAATAAATTCGCTTAATTAACGAAAATTTATAATTAATTTTGAACCTTTATGTGAACTTTTTCAGTCATGAATGTTATTAAATAAAAAAAATTAGCTTAATTAACGAAAATTTATAATTAATTTTATGCCTGATAGGTAGTTACTTTAATTAACGTCGCACTGGTGCAACACAATTTTGTGCTTGGCTACTACAAAAATCGGACAAATATTAAAGCAATTATTAAATCAATGCAATGTCGTGCATAAAATTGAAGCTTATTATTAAAGCAAACTTTTTATTGTCTTTGTAACAATATGAAATATAAATAATATGAATAATAAATGTAAATAAAATAAATAATGAATTTATGATAGATAACTCATGTTTTTTGGTGGCCCTCCCATAAAGTACAGTGAATCTATGTGGCCCTTGTATTAACAAGTCTGTACATCCGTGTTCTCTAGGGGCCGCGGTAGTTCAGTCGGAAAAGCAACGGATTAACAACCGGAGGGTTACGAGCCAAAGACCGTCGCGTACACAATAACCCGTTGTGTCGTGCTCCAGTGTGACGTTAATTGAAATACCTACCTACCGTCGTGTACACTGGGACTGGTGCACGTTAAATCTGTCGTGGCCTCGAATGTTCTCACGTTGGCGTGATGTGGTTTGGAGCGTGGGGTGCCAGCTCAGGTGTTGTTCTCGTCATCTGACCGTGGTTCAAAATTGCGAGGCGTGGTCCTTGGATCTTTCTCTTCAGGACTGATCCCAGACCGTCTCCAACAGCCCGTTGTGTTGCTCCAGTGCAACGTTAAATGACTACCTACCCCTACCTGGTACTCTAGATGAACTGTTTAAAAATGTTTGTTAAAAACTGTTAAAAATGTTATCAGCAAACATTAAATACTTATTGAATCCAGCTCATATTTTTGGATGAAACTTTTTTTAACCTTAAATATCCAGTTTAACTTTGGAATTACCATGATGTACCCAAGAGAGATTCTTAAAGAGTACAGTAGCGGGGGAAAACAAAATTACCCATCTTCATTCGAGCAATTTTAAGAATAGAGAGAATTCAAAGATGGCCTTTGACAGCAACTAACGTCTTCTATAAATTCAAATACATAAAATTTACATAAGGGGCCGTCTTCATATTAAATTGAGCACCAACTTAATAGTTTTCAATGAAAACCCCCTATTTTGACACACAATTTCGAATCTATATCAAAATTTAACTTAAGGTACCAAATTTCATGTCACTTGGTCTTACCGCTTCGAAGTTATTGAAGGATTGAAGAAAGATTGAAGCTCCTAATGTTAAATCAGTTTCTCAGACTTTTATGGTATCTTCCTAAATAATATTTCTATAGCGCTGATATTTTGTACCATGTTACTGTTATGTAACCCAAACAAAATCCACCGAATATTTTAAAAATAGTTTTTAGTATGCAATAATAATTATTAAATTAATGTTTGAAAACATGAATTGGAACCTTACTATATTTTGATGTGAATCGATTCAGTTCTAATATGACCATGCAAAATATGAGCTCATTAAAATAATTAGTTTTTGAGTTACATTAAATTTTCCTCAATATGACGATTTTAGGGGCAACTAAAAGTTCAAAAAACGCCTAACAAACCTGAAGAAAGTTTAAATTTTTGAAAATTGGTTGGAAATTTCATTTATGTAATCTAAAATACATTGCCTTTTATCAGTTGTGTCGTATAGATGAACTCTACTAATCAATGATCAATTGAATGACTCACTCTATTCACTTTTGAATGATCGGAATATCAGTTCGATTGTATTGAATTATAGGTAGGCTTTTTGGTTGCATACATGGATACGAACAATAATTAAAAAATTTAACATTTATTAAGACTAAAGACGATACAAAATTATACAGAACATGGATCAACACTTTCTCCGTTTCGAATTGTTCTCATTTCCCTCTAAAATCCTTCTTTTACCACATTTTAATCATGGTTACAGTTCACAATATTATCGTTTGAGCTCGTATAATAAATATAATAATTCTAGGATCGTTTTCACTTGCATAACAAATCTAATAACATAATATTCTCGAATCGTTTTCACTTGCATAATAACTATAATAATCCTCAGATCGTTTGCACGCGCTGACAAATACGCTTGAAATAGTGTTCAAATTTGAAATTCGGGTAGCTATAACTACAGTTAATCTCGACTACGAATAGCGATTTTCAATTTGGAGTTGATCCCTGAAATTGACAGCAACTTTAACATTGAATATCTTCAGATATAAAGATAGTCATGAAACTTCATATTTAGACTAATTTAACGATGCAGAATTTGATTAAGGCACAAAATAGGGCGTTTCCATTGGAAATTTTGCTGTTTGTGCAAAATTTTATATGAAGACGGCCTCTTATGCAATTTGTTTGCATTTGAATTTGTAGAGGACGTTATTCTCTATTTGAATGATACCTTTGAATTTGTTCTACTATGAATCGTGCTCGAAATAAAGCGGGTGGTTCGTTTCTTTTCCGCGACTGTACAAAAACAATCAAACGAGTAAAATACCTGTTTATATTCTCTTGCAGGTTGTATTTGGGAAAGGTTTACGTTGTCATTTTAGGGGATTACGAAGCAGTGAAGGAGACATTCAGCAAATCGACAACAACGGATCGGCCAGAAGCTCTTTTCAACTTATTTCCAGACGGATTTGGTAAGTTTTCTCTTATCTGATATATAGAGTACATGCCACTACTATAAAATACAGATTGGAAATGTTTTTGATTAATGGGTTTAGAAAAATTTTAAAAATTGTTGCGAATATTTATTTATTATCGTTCCTCAAAACCAATATTATTCATTTTGTTCAATTCGTACAACTGATGCACTTTTTATTCCGTTTTTTTTGGTTAATATAACAGAAAGAAACCAAATAAACAAAATAAAAGAGCAGAAAGTTCAGACTATTAAGCTTGTTCTATATTAAAGTGTGTTTTGTTTGTTAAAATGGATTGACCGCGCCATCCAATGAGGGACGAAAAACCATGATCGTCGCTGATTGGCTGGTGCGCCCGTTCCTCATCCACGTTGCTCTAGTGTAAAATAAGATTTCATTCTCAGTATCAGGAGCCGCGGTAGCCCAGTTGGAAAAGTAACGCATTAATTGTTGGGTTTTATCGATTGAAGACAGAGTTTTATACATTAAAAATAAATTTTATTACGTAGCCAAGTCTTATGGTTTAAAAACATACTTTTAGAAGACAACAAGAAGTCTGATCAGCTCATGATCCCCAATACTCTTCACACATTATCTCCTCTCTTTTATACATTCAAAGATTTACACAATTTTCCATATTGATGTGCCCCACACGGCACTATAATTGGAGGTTTGAGACCGATTCCAACATGCGGCCCCATCGGTTGTAAAACCTCAGCAGATGTATTACAATTCAATATATATATATATATAAATCTAACAAAATATTTTTCTAATAATATTTTTAAATTTATTTAACAATAAAGGCTTTGTTAAAAAGTCAGCCAAATTATTTTCCGATGAAATATAATTTACGTTAAATAGTTCATCTTTTATTAATTTACGAATAAATTTGTACTTGATATCAATATGTTTAGTTTTCACATTTTCCTGACTATTTTTTGAAAAATAGATAGCAGATTGATTATCACAATATACTTGGGGTCTTATGTAATCACACAAACTTAATTCATTTATAATTCTACTAAACCAAATAACTTCTTTAGTGCAATCGGTTAGTGCAATAAATTCAGATTGCATTGAGCTAAGAGCTATGCACTTTTGTTTAGAAGATTTCCATGATATTGGGATGTTACCCAAATAAATTAAATAGCCACTGCTTGAATGTCTGTTTGTGAGACCACATCCCCAATTTGCATCAGAAAAAGCAATCAAATTTGAACTTTTTACATTGGAAAGATTAATTTTAAAATCCTTTGTAAGAAAAACATAGTTCATAATATCAACAACGTAAGACCAGTGTTTGTAAGTATAACCATTACAAAACTGAGACATTATATTAACAGCAAATGCAATATCTGGTCTGGATCTATCTGACAAAAACGATAAACATCCTATTAAGGAACGATAGGGAAATTTCCTCATTAAATCATTTTCAATTATTTCTTCCTCTTTAACCTTATCAGGTAAGTTACAACCAATTTTAAAAGGTAAATTCACAAAACTTTTAGGAAGATCTTTGAATTTTGACATTAATTTTTCAATGTAGGTAATTTGATGTAAATAAATCGAATTTTCAATTTCTTGAAAGTTTACGCCTAACAAATATTTAGTTTTACCTAGGACTGTAAGATCCAATTTTTTGTCCAATAATTCGATTACTTCATTTATCAAATGTTCCCTTTTTGAAAACAAAACCATATCATCTACATAAACAATTAAAATTACATCTTTAAATTTGTAGACACAATTACACCAATTTAACTGAGAAAACCCTAATTTAGTTAAAATACCGTCTAATTCCAAATTCCATTCTCTACCACTTTGATGCAGACCATATATAGCCTTTTCCAATAGACATACTTTGTTTTCGGATCCTTTCAGCACAAATCCTTTTGGCTGTTTCATGTATATAGTATCCTTAAGGTGTCCATATAAATATGCACTTTTCACGTCAACTTGACAGTGATACCAACCCAACATAGAAATCAATAGTACAAACAATAATTTAACAATAGAAAAATTCACAACTGGTGAAAAAATATCTTTAAAATCAATGCCGGGTTTTTGCTTAAAACCTTGAGCAACAAGACGAGCTTTATACCTTTTAGGTATATTGTTTTCGTCCATTTTTAAGCTGTACACCCACTTACTTCCAATTATGGTTGTATTTGGGGGGGTGTCCACTAATTTCCATACTTGCCTATCCTTCATTATCTGAATTTCTTCAGTCATGGCAGTATTCCATTTAATTTTATCCTTACTTGTTTGCGTTTCTTCATAACTTTTGGGGATTTCGACATTGTAACACTGATCATACATGTAGTACAGCTGCTGCTCTAAAACGTTAGATTCATCACTAGAAGTAGATGGCACATTAGAAATATCCACATTAGGATGTTCAGTCTCTGGCTTAAAATTGAAATTTACAGGATCAAACCTAATCTTATTTTTAATACAATACTTTTTAATATCATTTAAAGATCTCATTCTCAAATTTTCAGGAGAATAATAGTATACATCTATCCTATTGCTTTTATTTCTAGGTTTTTCGATTCTACGCCAATTTGAAATGTTAAGACATTTTAAGTTCTCAGTTTTAACTAAATCTTTAGAATCTAAAACTTGAGTTTCACTTTCCGATTTTACTTTTATATTTTCATTTGATTGATAAATAGGAATATTAGAATTAAGATCGAAAGAAACGTACTCAAAGTTTTTACCAAATAGTACATCAACAGCTTTCTTACTTTCGTCGATATGAACATGGACTGTTTCAACTATTCTCTTCTCGTTTGGGATATATATTCTGTAACCTTTAGTTTTCAAACCATATCCTGTCAAAATACCAAGTTTTGCTCTGGGTTGTAATTTATTTCTCTGTATTTTAGGAATATGAACATATGCCAAAGAGCCAAAAATTCTAAAATGTTTTACTGATGGTTTGAAACCAGTCCATATTTCGTTAGGAGATATACCCTCAGTTAATTTGTGTTCGCATCTATTTTTAGTATGAATAAATGCTAAAAGTGCTTCTGACCAAAATTGTGGTTGTAAACCACTGTCCTGAAGCATAGCTCTGACACAATCCATGGCTGTTCTATTGAACCTTTCTGCAACGCCATTTTGTTCAGGGGTATAAGTTGAAGTTCTTTCGATTTTTATTCCTAGATCATTTAAAAACTTTTTAAATTCTTTGTGACAAAATTCTAAACCATTGTCAGTTCGGACACATTTTAACTTAACATTTAGCTGTCTTTCAGCTTTAACCAAGTATTTTTTAAAGTAATCAAAAACTTCATTCTTATTTCGAATAATATAAATAGTTACTTTTCGTGAAAAATCATCAATAATAGATAAAAAGTATTTGTTTCCACCTAGAGAGTTAACTGGAGCAGGACCCCACAAATCCATATGGATCCTTTCCAAAACATTTTTAGTTTTCCTTTCGTACATATAGTTTCTTTTTAAGGATATTCTAGTGGATTTAGCAATAGCACAAATCTTACAATTTTTATCTATATTCTTACAACTAAGTTTTTCAATTCCTTTTACACAATTAATTTTACTCATATTTTCAATTAAGGGCATGTTAACATGACAAAACCTACGGTGGGCTTTTTCTAGATCTAAACCAGTTACATATGTATAATTTTTAATCTTGGGATAACCTTTCAAGATATACAATTTTCCAATTCTGGGAACAGTAAACAAATATTTATTATAACTATTATAAATAATCATTTTGTTATTTCCCCATTTAATTTGGTTTCCCACAAGGTCAATACGAGCACCACTAATTAAATTTTTTCTCATATTAGGCGAGTATAACACATCTTTTAAAGTTATATCATAATTTCTGTTTCTATCTAAAACTGTAAATTGAATATCACCCATACCTAATACTTCCGAGGTGCTGTCCTTGTCTCCGACTAGGATCTTCTGTGGTGGTAGTTTTCTGAATGTCGTAAACATATCACGTTCTTTACAGAAGTGAGCAGTTGCAGCAGAATCAATGAGAAATTCCCTCGGTCTTTCATTTGGAAAATTTGAAACTGCATAGGCACGTTGAAGATCAGTTTTTGGATTGTCCTCCATATAAAATAATTCACCACCAGGTTTCTGCCGATTGCATTTCTTGAAGCACTTCGATTCGTAATGTCCCGACTTTTTGCAGTAGTTGCAGAATGGTCGCGGCCCCATACGACAAACTGTCGACTTTCTTGGGCTTGAAGGAATTAATTCAGGGTCCAGTACGCATCTGCTGTGATCAGGAGTAGACGCCCGTGTCTCCTTGTATTTAGATGACTTGTTTCTTGTAGCATAAGCATCGGCCACGATACTTAATTTTGTGTCTTCGTCCTTCCGCTTCAGGTCGATCCGTCTGGATTCTGTTATTAAATGTTTAGACAAATTGTCTAGCGTGAACTCGTTGTCATCTATCCTGTATAGCAGTTGTACCAGATTATCGTATTCGTGAGGCAAATGTCTTATTAGTTGAAAGCAAACTAAGAGGTCTGGGATTTCGAATCCACCTTCTTTTATCTGTAACAGCTTCTCATGCACTCGTTTGCAGAAGAGTCCAATGGATTCGTCCTCCGGCTGGTAGCGGATTGAAAAGAACTCGTCCACAAGGCCTGCCAATCGTGCTCTAGATGCTGGTTCAAAGTTGGTCTTTAATATATCCCAGGCTTCCTTACCGTCCTCAGTAGATGAAATTAAGACTTGATATTTTCTGTCTATGCCCTGGTAGATAGTTGTGTATGTCCTCTGCTTCCTATAACGATAGTCTCTTTTTTCTTGTTCTGGAGCATCTTCCAATAATAGAGGTTCCGTTTTAGTGATAAATTCCCAGCAGTTCCGGTCGATTAGCAATACCTTCATGTCCGTCTTCCACGTGGCATAGTTGAAATCCGATAACTTCGGGAAGGAAAACATGGACATTTCTTGAATACCCATCATACTGGAAACCGGTAGTGGCAGAATTCAGGTTCAGCTTAAGGTCTGTGGCCCATAACCAATTGTTGGGTTTTATCGATTGAAGACAGAGTTTTATACATTAAAAATAAATTTTATTACGTAGCCAAGTCTTATGGTTTAAAAACATACTTTTAGAAGACAACAAGAAGTCTGATCAGCTCATGATCCCCAATACTCTTCACACATTATCTCCTCTCTTTTATACATTCGTGGTTCAAAAATTACGTGGTGTTGTCCTCGGATCTTTCCCTTTGGGATTGATCCCGGACCGTCACCAATAGCCCATTGTGTTGCTCCAGTGTGACGTTATAATTGAAATACCCTCCAATACCCTCCAAAGATTTACACAATTTTCCATATTGATGTGCCCCACACGGCACTATAATTGGAGGTTTGAGACCGATTCCAACAGCAACCGGAGGATTGCGAGTTCGAATGTAGCCAAAGACCGTCGTGTACAAAGGGAGTTGGTGCTCGTTAAATAAGTCGTGGCCTCGAATGTCCTCACTTTGGCGAGGTGTGGAAGTTTGGAGAGTGGGGTGCCAGCTCAGGTGTTGCCTCGTCATTTACGTGGTGGTGTCCTCGGACCTTTCCCTTTGATATTGATCCCGGACCTTCACCAATAGCCCGTTCTGTTGTTCCAGTGTGAGGTTAATTAAGAAAAAAAGGTTCCAGTAATAGAAAGATACCAAATAAACGGAATAAAAGAGTAGAAAGTTCAGACTATTAAGCTTGTTCTATATTAAAGTGTGTTTTGTTTGTTAAAGTGGATTGACCGCTCCATCCATTCAGGGACAAAAACCATGATCGTCGCTGATTGGCTGGTTCGCCCGCTCCTCATCCGCGTTGCTCTAGTGTAAAACAAGATTTACATTCTCAGTACCAGGACCCGAGTGGACCCAGAAAATAACTAGGGTCTAAGCGCTACGACGCGGAAATTGGTCTCAAACGAAACTAACGTCGAGATCTGTCAATTTAAGATGTTAGTGAAATTGAATACAGTGTTGGCTGTTAAACTTTTGAAAAATTGAAAAATTTTGTTGAAAAATCGCAGTTGAAAAATTTTAAAAATTTCACGGGCCGAGGTGGCCCGGTTGGAAGAGTAACAGATTAGTAGCCTTGTACAAAGTTTTCTGGAGTACGTTAAATCTGTCGGGACTTCAAATGTCCTCACTTTGGCGTGGTGTGGAAGTTTGGAGAGTGGGGTGCCAGCTCAGGTGTGACCTCGTCATCTGGCCATGATTCAAAATTACGTGGTGTTGTCCTTGGATCTTTTCCTTCGGGATTGATCCCGAACCGTCGCCAATAGCCTGTTGTGTTGCTCGAGTGCGACATTAGTTAAAGTACTTAAAAATTTCACAATGTCGGCATATACTTGTCGAAAATCCAAGCAGAAATGCATGGAACGTAGTCTACGAGAAAGAACACTCGTAAACTTTCAATAAACACTGTATTTACTACTTAATTTATCTTTCTTTTACTACACAAATAAATATGCGCCAACGAGACGCATTCATGTTAAACTCTACGGCAGTACTCCTACACAGTCTATCCATTATTTTTAATAATTTATTCAAAGCAAGGACTTGGTTGAAGTCGGTTTATTTTCCTTCGTCTTCTACGCGAGTCTTACCAAAAAATATCTTTGCTTCCTCTTAGGTTTCTCGAGCGTCAATGGTGAGGAATGGGCCGAGCAACGCAGGTACTCAATGAAAGCTATGAGGCATCTTGGATTAGGAAGAAGCACATGGGAATCATTAGTGGAGGTAAAGTTTTCCGATATCCTTTACAAATTTTAGACTGGTTTCTAAATGCCAAAAAAAGAAAAGACACGGACATAAGCACTCCACACATACGTGTATAAAAGTCTTGCTACACTACGTCAAAATGTGGTTTGGATTTCCTATATTTTCAGTCGAAATATACATATACCACCAAGAAATTAGCCATGTATAGTGGATTTGGAAGAAAATAAAAATAATTCATTACAATTTAACTCCTAAATAATATATCTGTAATATGGAAAGTAATGGAACATATAAATACAAACAGAAACGAAATTCTGGTCATTGAGAAATGTCGAATTCTGAAAAACGAAAGATCTGAGCAAGAGTTTCGAATTTCGACGTCATGAGAAAATTTCGAAATAGAGAAATTCGAAAAAGACGCTTGAAAAATATTGATAGACAATAATGAATTATTTACAAAAAGAACACAAATTTCCAAAACTTAGAATGTTTTTCCTATGGCAACTTCGAATTGATTTAACCCCCTCTGCACACCTAGGTTAAAGAGAACGGGTGTTAATATGTAGCTTGCGGTACTTGCAGGATTCCAAAGTATGTGTACCAAATTTGGTGTGGATTGGTCAAATGGTGTAGATTTGTATAGAGAACATACAGACAAACAGATATACTCCAACTCTGCTCTATATGTATAGATTGTTACAAAAAAAAGGAAACAAAAATAAAGATTTTAATTGGATGCGTGGCATTGTATTGGTTTAACAATTGTTTTAATATTTGGTTCGATTTTTGTAGTAGCCAAGCACAAAATTGGTTCTAAATTTTCATTAGTAAGCGGTTCCGATTTTTCAATTTGGTAATATTCACGACTGAAAAAGTTTGTTCGCGGATATATGTGCCACCCCAAGCATGACAGCTACTTTGTAATGCGCATGTGCAATTTTTGAAAATTACCCATCGTGTGACTTGGTGAAGTTAAAATAATTCATGGTGAGGCGGGTCGCCAGCAAATCAATGGAGAACAACATGTGGGTCACGGTCTGTGCACCTCTGCGCTAATTCCTCCAAATTATTCGTGAAGAACGATTGGAATCAGATTTTCTGGCATTTGAAATTCATATATTGGGCTTGTTTTCAATTTTGAAAATTAAATTATGTTTATACGTTCTACCACTAAAACGCTAGAGCCCTCTATGTTCAGCCATAAATATCCTCACAAAAATAAACCCAAAAAATTTGGATTGAGATTTTGAAATTATTAATATATGTAATGAAGCTCAATCAAAATTTTGATTCATTTCTTAGGAAAGGAAGACAGATTAGTAAAGTGCGTCTCACGAGGGGAAGGTGGCCGACTTTGGGTCAGTTGATTTCTGAATATGTGTGAAAGGTTGTCTCGAATAAATTCTACAATATGCAGAAACCAAAGAATTATGAACGGCTATCGCCATAGATCAGTGGTTCTTAACCATTTTAGTGATCGGCAGCCCCTTGAATCTAAATATAAGTTCTCGCATCCCCTTGAAAAATATGTTTATACACTGCTGGCCACCGTAAATGCAACACCCTGAAGGAAGCATGCAAATAATATGAAATTTACAACATGCATTAGCGGAGGTGAGATATGCAAATGATTAGAATTTCAGCGCAGACGCACATCACGCGCGCCTGTGGCGCCACTTCAAAGCGCTATTTAAGGCTTGGAGATTTCGACGATTTCAAGTACGGCCATTGTGTTTTTCTTGTGGTTTTTTCAAAAAAAACGATCAATTATGCCTCGTAGAAAACAGCGATCATCTTTTGATCAAGTATCCGAGTTCGACAGAGGAAGGATAGTGGCCTACCGAGATTGTGGATTATCTTTCAGGGAAATCGGTAGTCGTGTTGGACGAAACCAAACAACTGTAATGCGGATATGTGATCGTTGGATGCAGGAGGGTACGACGGACCGACGTGTTCGATCGCATCCACCTCAGTGCACCACTTCACGTGATGACAGGCATATTGTGCGTATGGCAGTGACGGATCGCTCAGCCACATCACGAACCATAGCACAGCACATTCAGTCTGTACCGCATCATCCAGTGTCTGCGCGTACCATTCGACGCCGTTTAAAGCAGAGTGGTATGTCCGCAAGGCGTCCATTGCTTCGTCTACCCTTGACGCAGAACCACAGACGTTTCCGCCGCCAATGGTGCGATGAAAGAAGGATGTGGACGGCAGAATGGAATGAAATTGTCTTTACTGACGAGTCACGCTTCTGTCTGCAACACCACGATGGTCGGATTCGAGTCTGGAGACACCGTGGAGAGAGGATGCTGAACAGCTGCGTTATGCACCGCCACACTGGTCCTGCACCGGGTATTATGGTATGGGGCGGTATTGGATATCACTCTCGCACTCCTCTAGTACGCATTGCCGGTACTTTAAACAGCCAGCGCTACATCTCCGAGGTGTTGGAGCCAGTTGTCCTTCCTTACCTTCAGGGCTTGCCCACAGCCATATTTCAACAGGATAATGCGCGACCACACGTGGCACGCATTGTCCAAGGGTTCTTCGTCAATCGCCAGATTGAATTGCTTCCCTGGCCAGCTCGCTCTCCGGATCTTTCGCCGATAGAAAACATGTGGTCCATGGTTGCTCAACGATTGACCCAGAATACATCCCCAGCTGCCACACCAGATCAACTTTGGCAACGTGTGGAAGCTGCTTGGTCTGCTGTACCCCAAGAACACATCCAAAGTCTCTTTGAATCAATGCCGAGGCGTGTGGCAGCGGTGATCTCCAACAATGGCGGCTACTCTGGCTACTGATTTTAGCAGGAACCACACTTCACAGAAGTCTATAAATTTAATCATTTGATACTTGGTCAACATGTTATCTACAAAATAAATTTTGTTGTGATATCTCTTGTCTTTCTTGGTGTTGCAATTTGGGTGGCCAGCAGTGTATTTCTTAATTTAGGAAATTACTTCTATTGCAAGATAAATTTATTTATTGAAAAATAAACATACATCTACAAATACATGCAAAACAATATCTCAATTTTTAATGGCTACATAATAATGCTTTTGAAGAGAGGCTTTTTTTTTAATGTCACGAGTAAGCAATTTCTGGCTTTTGTTTTCCAGTTTTTCCAAGTCCAGTTTTTCAAATTCCGTTTGAATACATGCATTGGCTCTTATTTCAAAAAGATCGTTAAAATCGCTGTCGGTCATGAAACTTCTCTTGCACCGCTGGACATGCTTTCTCGCACCCCCAGGGGTGCACACACCCCAGGTTAAGAACCACTGCCATAGATGATTTATCCCTCGCCAACTTTGGAATCGAAGGACAAACTCGGTGCGAGAATCGGCGACAATTGAAGAAGTGATTTGTTTACGTTTCCACCAGTCCCCTAATTCAACTAATAGACTCGTTCAAAACCACGTGACCCAACAGCCTTCTCGATTAACCACTTAACGCATTTACCCGTGTTTGACACGGGCGAAAGTTACCGGCAAATTTGCACATGCCCGTGTCTCACACGGGCGCTCTTCTGTTCTAGTGAAAATAGATAAGCTAGATTAAACATACCAAAGATGGCATAAACTTATTTATCATAGATGATTTACCACTTATTTATAGATGGATATTAAACTTATTTACCGTAGATGGCACCACTATGCACCATTCTTCTTGTGTAAACCAAGTGGTGCATTTTGATGATTAGCTATAAGTTTGTTAGGAATTCTTTGTTATAAAGCAGTTAGGTGTTCAAAAGGTAATATATCCATTTTTATTACGTTAAATATCATAAAAGTAAACAGTTAACCATAAATTAATTTTTACTAAGTGTTTTTGTAACTTGTTTAGAAAAAGTTATCTGATAATGAGCGACTGTGACGATTTTGATTATGCCAATTTATCAGAAAGTTTCAGCGATGAAAGTGATGATCTCTTGAGTGATGAAAGTGAATCTGAAGTTAATATTTTATTATTATTAATATTTTGAAATTCAAAATAAACATGTAATCAAATCGTTTACACTTTGTTTGTATAATAATTTTTTTATAACTTTTACCCCACCCCCCGCAACTGAAATCGCAAAAAATAACTTACACTATACCTATATATATATATTCATTTTCTGTAAAAAAAAACTCGATCATTTTTTACCAGTTTTTCCGAAAAAAACTCGTGCTTTAAGTGGTTAAAGCTATTTCATTCATATAGATGTATCATGTGAACGTGCATTCTGAAAACAAGATGTTGAGCTTAAAAACAACGAAGTTCATAAGAAGCGATTCTAGTTCCATTCTACTTGCATGCATCATTTCGTCTTATTTTTTCAAAGTTCTATTTTAATTTCGAGTAGTGTTGTAACACTAAAGAAATATTTCAATTCGCAAATTCGATGCAGTGTTTTTGCGAAACTTGCATATTTTTGATGGTTAGGTTAGGTAGGTAGTTGAATTGACGTCGCACTGGAGTAACACAAGGGGCTATTAACGACGGTCGCTTATCCGCAACTCTACCAACTGAGATACCGAGGCCCAAATTTTTGGTGGAAACAGTTGAATAAATATGTCTCATCCATGACCAATCACTGCAATAGCCCAGTTGGAAAAGTAGAGGATTTACAACCGGCGGATTGAGAGTTCAAGACTCGATTAAACCAAAGACCGTTGCATATATGGGGTATGGTGCACGTTAAATTTGTCTTGGCATCAAATGTCTTCATGTGGGTGTGGTGTGGACGTTTGGAGAGTGGAGTTCTGGCTCAGGTGTTGACTTCATCGTCTGTGTAGAGATGTCTGTTTTTATTCTAAAATTGGTGCTTCTGTTTTTATACTTTTCATGTAGGACATTTTACTCTAAAACTGGTGCTTCCCTTTCATTGTAGAATTCATACGACACACTAACCTTCAAACGAATCACACACGAAATTATGCTTCGCATAAAATAGCTTTTCATTCGAGTAGACGGTATCATCTTCAAAAGGCAATACTTATGGAATATGATAACCCGCCATAGAGGTTTTCTACATGTCCTACAAGCTACTTGCAATATGACGGCTGTACAAATAGACACTAGCGTCTTAATTTAGGCTTAGAGGAACAGTTCTGCGCATGCTCGTGAACGATTCGATTTTCGACCGTAGGAACAAAGGTAGATGCCAAACTCGAGAAAAGCGATTTTTTCGTAGCTTGTTTCAAATCAGTGGGTTAGTCCTAGCAACAAAATTCATACTTTTGGTAGGTAGGTAGTTAATTAATGTCCCACTGGAGCAACACAATGGGCTATTGGTGACGGTCAGGGTTCAATCCCGAAAGGAACGATCCAAGGACAAGGCCTCGTAATTTTGAGCCATGGTCAGATGACAAGAACAACACTTTAGCTGGTAAACCACTCTCCAAACTTCCACACCACGCCAACGTGAGATCTTTTGAGGCCACGAGAGATTAAACGTGCACCAGCCCCCTTTGTACGGGGCGGTTTTTGGCTGGATTCGAACTCGCAACCCTCCGGTTGCTAGTCCGTTACTCTTCCAACCGGGTTACCGCGGAAAGCCTCGTTTGGGGAGAAAACATCTTATGATAGAGAAGATGTGTAAATCCGCATTTCTATAGTGACGACAAAAGTGGTCAAATCGCCAGTCTACTACTATTAGATGATCAATGGATCAATCAAATGATGAATCAATGGATGGGGGTCGTCTCCAGTTCCGTGGATCAATTAGATGATACATGTAAGATTCCACCAATCAGACGAAAGCAGTCTGTCTCGCTGCTACTAGTTTCTGTCATATGATCCTGAGCACATAAAAAGGTTACCATTGCTCACTCTACTTTTATATTTCTTCTATGGTACCCACGGTCGAAAATGGAATCGTCCACGTGCATGCGCAGAACTGATCCCCTTTGGGAATCATCGATAAATTGAGACACTAGTTCCAAATAGCCATTTGTTGTAGTATATATTATAATCGCCAATTAAACGAGTGGTTTATACCGTTCTCTCCTAATTTTCACTCATGTTTTCTGTTTCTAGGTTGAAATAGAAGAATTTTTGAAGCTAGTCTCCAATTACAACGGGCGCCCGTTCGACATCTGCAGGTTGTTGACAGCAAGCGTTTCCAATAACATATCATCTTTGATTTTCGGAAGACGTCTGCCCCTCAACGATCAAAGCATTGCATTCCTGAACCGAACCGTGAATGGTTCGCAGTTCTTTGCCCAAGTCGGAGTGCGCAATTTCTTTCCCCGGCTGTGCGATTTTTTGGCAACTTCGGGGGTACCCCCGTACGGTAACTACTTCAAAGGAATGATCGAGCTAAACAACTTCGTGAGGTTTGTAAATAAGCGCATTCAGATTAATTAAGGTAGGTAGGATCTCTTTCCCTTCGGAATTGATCCCGGACATCATCAATAGACGGTTGTGTTGCTCAAGTGCAATGTTAATTCAACTACATTTCTGCAATGAATGTTCCTTTTTAAAAACCCGTGGTTCAAAATTACGTGTTGTCCTCGGATCTTTACCTTTGGGTTTGATCCCTGACCGTCGCGGGCTGCGGTGGCCCCGTTGGAAGAGTAACGGACTAGCAACCGAAGGGTTGCGAGTTCGAATCCAACCAAAGACCGTCGTGTACAAAGGGGGCTGGTGCACGTTAAATCTGTCGTGGCCTCAAATGTCCTCACGTTGGCGTGGTGTGGAAGTTTGGAGAGTGGGGTGCCAGCTCAGGTGTTGCCTCGTCATCTGACCGTGGTTCAAAATTACGTTGTGTTGTCCTCGGATCTTTCCCTTTGGAATTGATCCCGGACCGTCACCAATAGTCCGTCGTGTTGCTCCAGTGTGACGTTAATTGAATAACTACCTACTTTTTAAAAACCTTTGAATTCTATTAAAATTTTTTACCAAACCCTTAATTAATCTGGGCCGCGGTAGCCCAGTTGGAAGAATAACGGTAGGTAGTTAATTAACGTCGCACTGGAGTAGCACAACGGGCTACTAGGGACGTTCGGGGATCAATCCCGAAGGGAAAGATCCAAGGACTACGCCTTCGTAATTTTGAACAACGAACAGATGACAAGGACAACACCTGAGCTGACACCCCGATCTTCAAATTTACACTCTTCGCCAAATGATTAGAACAACGAAAAATTCATATATGCTAGATAAAATTGAGTAAAATATAAATGTGGTAAACATATCATTAGTATAAAATAAATAAACCTACGTATAACACAAACACTAGATTAGAGCAACGAAAAATTCATATATGCTAGATAAAATTGAGCAAAATATAAATGTGGTAAACATATCATTAGTATAAAATAAATAAACCTACGTATAACACAAACACTAGATTTTAGTGTGCAGTAAAATAAATGATCGAACTCTAGATGATAAAATTAAATTATAGAAAGCAGAATAAAGTTAAAGACTAAAAATAAGCAATGAAGAATTGAGTCATATACAGGAATTTAATTTTTATCGATACAAATTTTGGAAATTTGAAAAAGTAGACGATGAGTCAAGTTGAGAATTTTTTTAAACCGTCCTGAAGATTTATCTTCGTGTCGAAAACTGTATTGTAGTGGCCAGTTTGGTGGAAAAAAAACTGTTACAAATTGCTACCAGTTTTGGGAAACGGACAATTTGTTTTTCCTTCTTGGATCTTCATTCCCTTGGAGTAGTAGGGCAGTTTTGTCTCGACGAGTTATCTCGTTATTAGCAAAATTAGCCAGATCTTGGACGAGATATCTCGTCTAAACCCTTGAAGAGTTAAACAAATTAGACTGGACAGATATCTCATAAACTATCAAAAATTGATGGTTCAATATAAGCTGTAATGCTGCCATAATATTTGGAGTCAAATCTATG
The DNA here is from genome assembly GCA_933210815.1 of Meta bourneti. Classification (NCBI taxonomy): domain Eukaryota; kingdom Metazoa; phylum Arthropoda; class Arachnida; order Araneae; family Tetragnathidae; genus Meta; species Meta bourneti. The sequence goes on from OW119928.1 coordinate 21,251,326, forward strand.
ACTCAAGGGAATATAAGAAATTCATTGATTTCTTAGAGTGCACAACTTGTGCCGTGAGAGATTTTTGTTTTGTCACACTCAATGAACATCAACCTTCGAATGAAATGTACGGAGTATATGATGGGTATGAAAATCAACTTGGTCCGATTTGCAATCGAAGCGCAAACCAGTGTTTTTCAACACGTTGGTCAATTAGTCCTACATTATGATTCGTACTTTCTTCCTTGAAAGAATTCATCAATTCTTACCAACTTTTAGAAAAATTCTGTTCGTCCTTTATTTAGAATAGAATCATTTGGAAAGACTATATTGCTTATTTTCTTAGATACTAATCCCTAGGAACGATTCTATTGCTCCTTTCTTTTACATAGAATCCTTTGGAAAGATTTATTGCTACTTTCCTTAGAATAGAATCTTTTGAAAAGACTCTACTGCTCCTTTGCTTAGAACATAATCTTTTGTAAAAATTCTATTACTCTTTTCTCTAGAATAGAGTCCTTTGACAAAATTCTATCGGTCCTTCATGTAGATAATCCATTGGAAAGATTATATCGGTCTTTTCTGTAGAAGAGAATCCTTTGGAAGGATTCTGTTGCTCATTTCCTTAGAACAGAATCCTTAGAATTCCTTGGATTAGAATCATTTCAAATGATTCCTTAGAATGGAATCCTTTAGATAGATTCTATTTGTTCCTTGGAAAGGAATCGTTTGGAAAGATTCCATTGCTCCTTTTGTTAGAATAGAATCCTTTGCAAAGACTTATTGGTTCAGAAGGTCAAAATTGGTTAGAAGTCATGCAGAGAAGACTGCAGGTTGCAAGGTGGAATTATGCATGTGAACGGCTCAGAGTTGAACTATGTTTAGATTTATTTCACTTGAAAATAAAAACTCGCGGTATCAACCATCGCTGGTACCATTAATAACAGAAGTAAATGGATGCTAATGAACTGTATATTATATTCGCAGAGATCAAGTTGAGTGCCGCAAGGGGAAAGTTTCAAAAGAAAATTCAGAAAATTTTATCGATGGCTACTTGATGGAGATTAAGAATAATGAAGAAAACAACCTGGGAAACACTTTCAATTGTAAGTTCAATGTACTTTTAGTACCTATGCAAAGCAAATATAAATGAACTCTTCCTATGTGCAGTAGGTATGTCGAGTGCAGTGGGTTGGTTGGTTTCAAGTTTTATGGCGCAAGGATCATATTTGACCAAGATGTGCCAAACACAAGACAGACAGCCCAATGAGGGAGGAAGAGAAAACGAAAAGCAGAAGGGTAAGCGAGGGTAAAAATGAAAGGAAGGAAATATCACTCGGGTACCTCGGAGTTTTGATTGGTCCACGGGTCGAGAGACCATTCATTCAACATTTGATTGATCTGTGCAGCAGAGTAATAGACTTGGACGATTTCACCATTCTTTATCGTCACTCTATTCAAATGCGCTTTCACACATCTAGCCTGTCGCAAGATATGTCTCCAAACGAGTCAATAAAATGCCAAATAGGCCAATCACGTCGATTTTTTTATGGAGGTCACGTGACTACTAGTTGGCATGTTGGTCACATATTTTGAAGCTCGTCCCAATAGCAATGTCAGTCTACTTATATTTCACGTCGATAGGTGCCTAAGACAAGTATAGCTATCGGCTCTAGTAGTGTGTTAGCATTTGTTGCGTGATTCTGAGCAGTCTTGTAAATTTGGTGAGAGAGAGAGAGACGGGCTAAGCTTTAGCAATCAGCTTCTACAATTTTGTCTAAACAATAATTCTAAGGAACTCATTCTTAACTAAGTGAAATCAAATATGATTCCGAAACATTAAGCTCGGATATAGTGAGACTGATGAGAAGGACTTGGGAAGTTTATTTCTGAATAGGTAGTAAACTCGCCAGGAGAAGGAGTTGCCATACGCAAAATAATGTGCAATGATTGCCATAGTTTCGTTTAGCCAACTAGTGATCACTGCTGCCACTTCCAGTACCAAACGATGAACTCATAACCGAAATCCGTGCTGAGGATACCAGTTGCGGGAACGGATTGTTTGCGCTTGATCTGCCCCTAATTTAACGAACAAACACGTTCAAAACCACGTGATTAAATGTTAACAATCCAATAAGGAATTTTCAGTGTAAACAAAGATGGCGTGCGAATACAGACGGAGAGGAAAGGTTTTAATTTCGCCACCCAAATGTTTTTGCATGATACAGATCGGGATTGACTTAAACTCTAATTTATCGCCATTTTAGCAACGTTTGAAGTTTGGTGCTGACCAATCAAATCGGAGTTCATCCTTTGAAATTTGTGTGCTTATCCATTCATCCTTTCGATGTGATGAAACTGTATTCAAAAACAAGCCAAGTGACGCACGAAAGTACGAACCATAGGAAGTACTTTCCGCCACAGAAAAACTACCGCCATCTACCCCCATTTAGCTTGGCAGAAAAATCCTCTCAAAGAAAAAAATTACCTTACAGCGACAAATCAAAACATTCCGTATTTACATTGATTTATTTATCTTTATTTTGTTTCGTGAACAATCTACCTATTGTAGATTTTTGACAGTATTAACTTGGTTGTATGTTCCATCAAGTACCATAAAGATTCTAAACAGTTCTTGGTCTGATATAATAAAATCCTATCCATTCCTTTGTTTTGCAGACACGAATCTGTATGGTAATATACAAGCTCTTTACATTGGCGCCTCAGATACCACGAGGACATCTATCAACTGGTTGCTCCTCACCATGGCCAGCCTCTTGGACCTTCAGAAGAAAGTTCACCAGGAGATAGATGAGGTACTAGGCAGGGAGGGCAAGATCCGGTGGGCAGAGAAGACTTCCTTGCCTTTCACCTATGCCGTCATCATGGAAGGTCAAAGACTGTATACAGTTGCTCCGCTTAACACTTCAAGAATGTAGGTCGCGATTCTCAACTTATGGGTGGTATTTTGATCATCTGGAGTGCCATGATCTAGGATCCTAATCAACTTGCAGTCCCCAATGTTTTTATTGCTATGGCCGGGACGCCCTTGATATGACTATAGTGCAGCCCCAACTAGAAGGCAGTCGACCTTGGGTCAATTGATTTCTGAACAGGTGAGGAAGCTCGCAAGGAGTAGGCTGCCATGCCCAAAAGCATGAATGATGATCACCGTGAATGTTTTCCCCCACAAACTCGATATCAATGTTATCGCTTTCGTCACCGAACAATAAACTTGGAACCAGAATGGGGACGCCCGTTGTGGAATCGCTTTTCTTTAGTTTCACCTGACTTGAAGAATACACTTGTTCAAAACCACTTGACTCGACTGCCGACATGCTTGAGCCGGACTATATCAGGGTACAGCTTGTCATGTCTTAAGGGTTATATCCTAGGGGTCCCCAATATTTATCTGGTTGGAGTCTAACCCCTCTCAAATATGAAGGATTAATATTACAAATATGAGGCTGACACAAAAATTACCTGTAATGGAGTTGTATTTGTGTTTTCGTTGGCAGCACTGTAGTTTCCGACCGCATCGCTGGACCACGGTAGCCCAGTTGGTAGAGTCGCGGATTAGCAACCGGAGGATCGAACCGATTTTGAAATTCCATCCAAGTACCGTCGTGTACATGGGAGCTGGTGCTCGTTAAATCAGTCGTGTCCTCAAATGTCCCCATGTTGGCGTATTGTAGAAATCTGGAGAGTGGGATTCTAGATCAGGTATATCCAACCAAAGACCGCCATGTACAAGGGGGCTGGTGCACGTTAAATTTGTTGTGGTCTCAAATGTCCTCACGTTCGAGTGGTGTGAATGTTTGGAGAGTGGGGTGCCAGTTCAGTTGTTAACCTCGTCAACTTTCCGTGGTTCAAAATTACAATGTATTATCCTCGGATCTTTCCTTCCGGGATTGATCCCGGACCGTCGTCAATAGCTCGTTGTGTTACTACATTGCGACGTTAATTAAATACCTACCTACTTAGGTAGGTTGTTGGTTCAATTTGACTCTCACTGGAGCAACACATCAGGCTATCGGCGGAGGTCCAGGATCAATCCCGAAGAAATATGGTACGGAAATTTATAACATTCATTTCTCCTCTTAGTGCCATGGAAGATATCACAATCGGAGGTTACAATGTTCCCAAAGGGACGACTATCATCGCCAATAACTGGGGACTACATTTTGATACCAAGTATTGGAAGGAACCAGAGCAGTTTCGGCCTGAGAGATTTTTGTCGCCTGATGGCAAAGAAATTAACCTGAAACCGGAGAGCTACATTCCTTTCTCGTACGGTAAGTTGGGTTTTTAGAGTTCAAGGGTCAGATTGGGCGCCAAGCTGCTTCTTTTACCGCAGAGTAAATGGACATATACAAGGAAGTTTTACTGACATAGAAGAAATAAATATACCCAGTGCATAGAGGAAATATAAAAGTAGATTGAGCAATGGTAACCTTTTTATATGCCCAGGATCATGTAACCAAAACTAGTATTAAAGTGACCTTTAGACTACTTTGGTGGAAACGAACATTCATCATCTGATTGATCCACTCGACGTAGTAGAGTTCGGTGATTTGACCACTTTTGTCACCACTATAAAAATGCGCACATTCATACATCTACCCTGTCAAAAAATGCTATATCGCTAAACGAGGCGATAAGATACCAAATCGGCCAACTACCTCAATTTTTCACAGATCAGTAACGTGACTATTAGTACTGATGTAGGTCACACTTTTTGAAGTTCCTCAATAGCAATGCTTAGTCTACTCATATTTCATGTTAATGGTGGGAAAATCAACTGATTCAAGGCAGTTCCCTCGTACGATAAAAGTTTTTGTGTTACTTAATGTACCATATTTTTATTTTGCTGAATAGCATCCCCTCCCTGAAGAGAATCGGTTGGAAGGTAAGGTTGGAATCGGTAGCCAGGTTGGAAGAGTAGCGGATCGATAACAGGGAGGTTGCGAGTTCAAAACTCAATCCAACAGTCGTGTACGTATTGCCCAGGTATCTGGTACAGGGGCCAATCAAAACCTTTCTGCTGAAGCCTCAACTAGCCAAGGTGTTGACCATTAACTTGCCAAGACCACTGCATCCTGTTTCTGCTGAGACCCCTCAACTAATCTGTTACTGGGGCCCGTCAAAACTCTTATGCTGAGCCCTTAACTATGTGGTAAGTGGATACCGTAGAACGACGAACAGCCATGCTTTGACAGGTATAGGAATCCAGAGCTTGTTGGCCAGAGCCCTAACCACTCGCCTTCTGGGCTGGCTATCCTGGTACTGGATACCGTCAACCACTCTGCTACTGCATCCTGCTTCTACTGAGGCCCTTCAACTAACTGGTACTGGGAACAAGAGTTCAAATGTATAAAAGCCTGAATAGCGTATAAATGGAACACTGGTGAGGTCACGGGACTCGCGATTGGCATTAATGTTACCAACATTTTAATAACCAAATTGGTTAGTTGGGTTGGATATTTTTTATGTTGCAGGGCTATATTTGGCTAAGCTGCACCAAACAACGTCAAGTAAATGGATATTCACAGACAAGCAAAGCTTTACTGGCACAGAAGAGAGGAATACATCCAGGGATGAGTCTAACATGCACCGCCTACAACTTTCAGGTTGCTAGCACAGTGGGCAAACCAACTGAGCCACGGCGATCCCTTTAACCCTCCAAGTGTATCGACGAGATATCTCGTCCGTCAAGTTCTGACGAATTTTGTTAATGTCGTGATATCTCATCATCAAAATATTGATTATTATGAGATCAAGATCTGGACAATTTTTTTCTAATGAAGAGATATCTTGTCCATCAATTTTTGGTCAGTTTTGTTAGTAAACGTGATACCTCGTCGAGACAACCTCCAGGAGGTTTAACCCTCCAAGTGTTTCGACGAGATATCTCGTCCAAGATCAGGTCAATTTAGCCAAGGACGAGATACTTCGTCGAGACAAAACTGCCCTACAACTCCAAGGAGGAAATGAAGATCCAAGTAAGAAAAACAAATCGTCCCTTGTCTAGAACTGGTGACAGTTTGGAACAGGTTTTTGAACCAGAGGCTGACCATTACAGGGCAGTTTTCGAGGCGAAGATAAACTACCAGGAGGGTTAAATTTGCCCGAGGGAAACTCACTTAGTTTTGAAGAAATAGTATCCTTGTACAAAAAAATAAAATTTGGGCATTTGCAATACCACTGGTATAGAGGACAAAGACCTGGTGAAGTAGCCAACTTAAAGTTATGCAGAGAACAAACAGCATTTAGAACTGGTCACACCTAAACAATGAAATACATATGTAGTAGGTAAAAAAATTATCCTGACTGTCAAAACTGTCAGGGTAACAGCATAGCTAGTCCCAACCACGTATTGCAGTATTTCGGGTGTCATGAAAGGACATTCTTGATGATCGAAGACATCTTTTGGACATTTTTCGCAAGACAATAAAAAACATCTAAAATAATCGAACTGTCCAAACAAACTGACATTAATAAATTACTACCTATATAAATATTTCACAAATGTATGTGGCACAGAAATCGACATCATTTACATATTGGCGAATGGCAACAAATGGATGAAAACAATATAAAACCAATCACTACAGGGCAATTTTCGACGCGCAGTTAAACCATCAGTAGGGGCTATAACCATGAATTCAATTTGGAATATTTATAGCGATTAAATAAAGTTCTGTAACTATGAATTTCTAACGACAGTTTGCTTGTTTTTTAGGAAAACGAAACTGCCCGGGTGAGACGGTAGGCATGATGGAAATCTTATATTATTTCGTTGCACTGATGCAGAGGTTCCATGTTCTTCCTCCCGAAGGAGAAACTCCCAAGCTTCGAGGTGTCTTGGGGCTCACATACCAAGCTGTGCCCCAAGAACTTCGTTTTGTTCAAAGGGAATAAAGATTTACTGAACTGCGTAGCACTATCCAAAACATGTTTACAGTCTCAATGACTTGAAGAAAAATAGTAATTCCAGGCAGGGTATGCCGATTTAAACCAGCTTGATTTAAATCAAGTGATTTTTATTAAAAAATCATTAATTTAAATCAGAATTTTAAAGACTTTCTGTGTTGTTAAATAGTTTTGAAAATGGTACAGTTTAGGTAGAAAGATTTTTTGTGGCAACGCTTTGGGCGCACGTTTTTGTAGAGTTATGGCTGGTAACGGCAACCCCGCTTGGATTATGCCTGTTTTTATGGTAACTTCGGGAAGTTTGAATTTCATTTTTATTTAGCTGTTAATTGGCTTAAAAATTCGTGTGAAGATTAAAAATATAGATTGTTTCTTTAAGTTTGTAACTGTATCCGCTAATTCTTTTCCATTAAGAAAAGCGATGTTTTTCCTTTAATGTTTAAAACTGTTTCCGTTAATTATTTTCCGCTAAGAAAAACGGCGGTTTTTCTAAGAAATTTTTCTTTGGCAACAAAAACACGCCAAAAGCGTTGCCACAAAAAATCTTTATATCCAAGCTGTACCTTGAAAATAACCTTCAAATAACTATGAACAAGATACATGCTATTTTATCCAAATAAGTTAAGAATTTTTAACTCAATTCACCCCAAAAATTATACTGAAAATCATCCTTCTTTTGTGAAAACATTAAATAACATTATTAGTTTATTGGGATCATAATTACCAGACAAGTATGTATTTCCCTTTTGGGCCAACGATCAACAAGTGTCAATCTCAAGCCTGTTTATCACCATGGGTTTTGTTTTAAACATTGCTTGTGATTATAAATCGCCCCAATTTTGAACAGTCTGTGATATATGAAAATGTTCATGTGTTTCCATGTGATGGGTGAAGATGATCAAACTATATTCACTCAAGTTATTAAAATTGTGGCAACTTGTGTTTTTGTAACATATTCTTGTGATTCATTTAATGCTGTAGTCTCTTCATGAAAAAAATAAAGACACCTAGTTACGATGAAAAGGTTTTCTGCAATATCAATTTTAATAATTAATTTTTATATTGAAAGCTTGAAATTTCACAGAATTCGCTTCACTTTCTCGAGTGTTGTGTACAAGCCCTGTTTGTGTGCTTCGAATGTACCTATGAAATACTTGTCTATAGTGAAAGAAAATTTGAAAAAATAGGCATTTTTTATTTCGATTTGTGTATTTTCATGTCTCCCTTTTTACTGTTTAGTTACATACATAATTTTTTTTCACAAAAAAGTACTTTTGCTAGCTAAATATTAATAATTACTATACTAATAGGAGAAATATTTTCATGAAACTTGATACAAGTTCCTTTTTTTTATTATCAATTGGTGACATGATTTTTCTCAAAACCAATCTAATTAATTATTTTATAAAATACCTAAATAAATTCTACACATTTTGTTAATATACCATAAATATAAAATGTAAAACATCTGAAGTTTGAATGATTTTTGAGTTATTGTATGCAGAATTTTATAATATGATGTTTGTAGGAACCCGCAATCTTATTTTCTAGATTCAAAAATTCTACTTCACCCGTTATGGGTTAAAGATCAAATTAACCTAAACAGCTTGAGAACCAAATAAAAAACCTTGCTAATACTTGGCATTTGTGATACATATTATCCTATCATGTGATTGACTTTGCTAATTCTTGTGCCGTGTTTTTCAAAAATTTACCGTTATATTTTCTAAACCATCATGTATATATTGATGTTTAACATAAAACAAATCCATCTAGAAATCACTCAGATTTGCGCGACTCATGTCCAAGAAATTTAAACTTTGCAACGAATTTTAAAAATCCGATTAAATTTTTCTTTTAATCCTGATTTTTTCATACCCTGATTCCAGGTATTTAGTGTGTGATGAGGCAATGAGTCCATTAAACCAGGGATGCATAGACCACGGCCCTTCGTTGCTTCCCTGGCGGCCCGTCTTATCATTCTTTATTTTAACTTTAACAAGTCGCGAAACCTAGTTGCGAGATAAAAAAGAAACTGATAAATTGCGAAGTCTCTTTGGATCAATATAGTATATCTGAACACATTTTTTAGTCATGGATATTGGAAAATCGAAAAACAGGAACCGCTTGACTAATGAAAATTTAGTCAATTTTCCTCTTGGTTACAACAAAAACCGAACCAAATATTAAAACAATTGTTAAATCAATGCAGTCAAGCATCAAATTAAATTCTTCATTTAATTTTTATTACCAACTTTTTGTAACAATATAAAATATAAATAATAAATAAATATGTGATAGATAACTTCATGTTTTCTGATGACCCTTCCATAAGTCACAATGAATTTCTATCTTTTCTTGGTCTTAACAAGTGCATCCCTGCATTAAATGTTGTGCAATTCGAGTATCTGCAAATTTTTTTAACTTCCCCTTCGGAATAGACTCAGTTTTCTTAAATCTTAAAAAGCACTAAGCAATTCTCAGCTGAAGCGCCATTTTATTTTCACAATTTAATGAAGGAAAAGTTAATTGTGTCTAGTTTTTCAATAGGGTCCCTAGCATCTCGAGCACAACAAAGTTCGTTGTGGTATAGAAAATACGTGAATTTGAAATCACGCATTCAAATTGCCAATGAGAGGAATTTTCAGTGTAAATAAACCAGGTCTGCAAAGATTTAACCCTTGCTGTGCAAATGCTCTCGCATAATACAGATCGGGGTTACATTAAAATGCAGTTTATCGCTGTTTCGGCAACGTTTGGTTTTTGATCTATAATCAGCCAATCAATCAACTCAATAAATCAATTGGGAATTTATTCTTTGGAATTTTTATTGGCGTAATTGTATTCTAAAAACAAGTCAAATGATGTCACGTTCAGAAAACGCCACTTATATTTGGCCTAACAGAAAATGCCTCTCATAGAATCGATTCCACTAGTTTCTCTTATTCAAATACGATCCGAAACGCAAACAATGTTCTTTTTTTCGCAATTTTTCTTTTGAAAATTGCATTCCTCAACATTCGTGTTTTCGTTGAATTTTCAAAATAATAATTATACGAAGAAGAAATCTAATTTGTTTTGGACAGTTAAAATTAGGCTAAGTAATCCATGTTCGCAGATTTATAACCACCTTTAAATGGAAAATTTTTGTGTGGTGGAATACTCTTGATGAAACCTTGTATATTGAAGAGATAGAGCACACACTGAGAGTTAAGATGGATATAACTTAACAATATTTTTCAACAGAGAAATCATTTGTTTATAACTCAGTAGCTCTATTTTCCCCGAAGAAACAACAGAATTTTTTTATATTTATAACTGAAAGTACACTGATTAAAATCATATCAGCAAATAAATGTACGCGTTAATCTCGTTACCGAAATAGTTCCTTTGTTTTTCAACTGATTTGTCAGAGAATATCGTAGAATATGATAGTCCATTATTCAAACACGACTTTTTTAAAAAGAATTTTAGACCCAGAACCTCACTAACATAAACTATACAAATTCTTTGCAATGTGTTTATTATCAATGCTTTCATAATATAATACGACCATTCTCATTTGCAGAATGAGACCATTTGAACTATGAGAGGGATTTTTAGAGTAACAAATCAAGATGTACTAAGATTTTACTTCTACTGTCGAAATGTTCTGGCATGATACATATAGGGGTAACCTTGAAATGTAGTTCATCCCAGTCTTGGCAACATTTGGCGTTAAATCTAATTGGCATTAACCAATCAATTAACATTTTTCAATACATTTTTAAGGTTCATTCTTTGGAATTTTTATTGGCGGAGTGCTGAAATCGTATTCGAAAACAAGCCACCGACCTTCTAATAAAATAGATGCAGCATGTGGAAGGAGTATCTTCGTTAGATCTCAGAAGGTGTTCGTAAGTCCCATGGGCTTACGAATCGACTTATGCCGATTGGCTATCGAAGCGCAGTGTTTTTGACCACAGTGGATAATCACTTTAACCAATCAATAATTTAGGATTCATGCTTTTTCCCCAACCACGTGGGCCGCGGTAGCCCAGTTGGAAGAGTAATTAACTAGCAACCGGAGGGTTGCGAGTTCCGATCCAACCAAAGACCGTCGTGTTCAAAGAGGGCTGATGCACGTTAAATCTGTCGGGGTCTCAAATGTCTTTACTTTGGCATGCTGTGAAAGTTTGGAGAGGGGGTGCCAGCTCAGGTGTTGACCTAGTCATCTGACGGTTCAAAATTACGTGGTGGTGTCCTCGGATCTGTCCATTCGAGATTGATCCTGGAACGTCTCCATTATCCCGTTGTGTTGTTCCAGTGTGACGTCAATTAACTACCTACCTACCTGAGAAATATTTCGACAGCAGTAATAAAATCTTCAACTAGCTGACGGTGGCCGCTGTAGCCAGGTTGGAGAGTAACGGATTAGTAATCGGAGGGTTGTAAGTTCGAAATTTGGTCCAACCAAAGACCGTCGTGTACACGTGGGCTGTTGCACGTTAAATCTGATGTGGCCTTGAATGTCTGCACGTTGTCGTGGTGTGGGAGTTTGGTAGGTAAGTAGTTAATAAACGTTGCACTGGAGCAGCACTACCGGCTATTGCAGACGGTCCGGGATCAATCTTGAAGAGAAAGATCAAGAGCAACGCCTCGTAATTTTGAACCACAACACCTGAGCTGGCACCCCACTCCAAACTTTCACACCACGCCAACATGAGGACATTTGATACCGTGACAGATTTAATGTGCACCAGCCCCATGTACACGACTGTCTTTGGCTGGACTGAATTTCGAACACCGTTGCTCTTTTAACTGGGCTACTCTTTTAACGTGGCTTGACTCGGTTTTGTGGTGTGGAAGTTTGGTGTGCCAGCTCACATGTTGACCTCGTCATCTGACCGTGATTCAAAATTACTTGGCGTTGTCCTCCGATCTTTCCCTTAGGGATTGATCCCAAATTAATCACTTTGACCGATCAATAATTTAGGATTCATGCTTTTTCCCCAACAACGTGAGCCGCGGTAGCCCGGTTGGAAGAGTAACGGACTAGCAACCGGAGGGTTGCGATTTCGAATCCAGCCAAAGACCGTCGTGTACAAAGGGGGATGGTGCACGATAAATCTGTCGGGGCCTCAAATGTTTTCACTTTGGTGTGGTGTGGAAGTTTGGAGAGTGGGGTGCCAGCTCAGGTGTGACCTCGTCATCCGACCGTGGTTCAAAATTACGTGGTGTTGTCCTCGGATCTTTCCTTTCGGGAGATGATCCCGGATCGTCGCCAATAGCCCGTTGCGTTGCTTCATTGCGACGTTTATTAATTACCATCACCATTACATCAACAAGCAGACCGTTTGGTCTGTTCGTTTCCGCAAGGGGGGGGGTATTTCAATTAACGTCACACTGGAGCAACACAATGGGCTATTGGTGACGGTCCGGGATCAATCCCAAAGGGAAAGATCCGAGGACAACACCACGTAATTTTGAACCACGCGTTTCCGCAAGGGACATGCTGAAATTGAATTTTTATAATATAAATTTTGGAAACAAGTCAATATTAGTTTCAATAAATGAAACAAGCTCCCAAACACTTGATTTACTCATGATATATATTATCCAATATGCATCTAGGGTCGCGATAGCTCGGTTGGAAGAGTAACGGATTAGAAACCAGAGGGTTGCGAGTTCTAACCCAACCAAAGACCGTTGTGTACAAAGGGAGCTGGTTTGTGTTAAATTTGTCGTGGCCTCGAATGTCCCACGTTGGCGTGGTGTGGAAGTTTGGAGAGTGGGGTGCCAGTTCAGGTGTTACCTCGTCATCTGACCGTGGTTCGAAATTACGTGGTGTTGTCCTTGGATCTCCTCACTTGGGGATTGATTCCGAACCGTCACCAACAGTCTGATGTGTTGCTTCAATGCGACGTTAATTCAAATACCTACCTACCAAGTGTGCATCCTGTCAATATTTGGAAAAGCCTCATGAATATTTAAAAATAATGAATTTTTGTAGAAGCAATTCTACAGCTCCACTCTGTTTCCATGCTTTCCTTATCTCTCTTCTAAGAAGTTGTTGATAGTGAAAGTGAAACTGTCTTTATTTCGTTTTCTACATAATTGTGAATATTCTGTTAATTTTTCAAACTCTGCAAGTGCTACCACAGCATCAGGTAATATATCGCTTGAATTTGAAATAATTTCAGTGGTTGAATTTTGATCGTTTGTAGTTTTTTTGTGTGCTTTTAAGTTTGTTTCTGCATATTGTAGAGTAGAATACTGATTATTTCTTATGAAAAGTGATGAAAGCTTAGACTTAAATGTATTCAAGCTTGTGGTTTTATGTTGAATCGTTGTTGTCAAATTATTAAATATTTTGATGTACTTAAACTTTTTATGGAATTTGAGTATTCTAGATGCATTTGCAAAATGTATTAAATAAATATATTTACGAAGTGATGCAGCAAAAATACAAGGGACTGATTTGTCATTTCCCAACTGACATTATGTCTGATAATCTTTGCCAATAGCATTCCATGTATGTCGTATCATTATGCAATACTGGTGTGTTGAAAATTTGTTTTGTAACCAGTAATACATTGGAAGTTATAAAATCATAGGAAATACTTATAGGAAAAATGCTTTTGGCTCAACCGAAATTTTCCAAACCGTGCTTCATATTTGGAATCATGTTATAGGAAATAAGCGATTTAACACTAAAAATGAGAGATGGCCTAGCAAAACAGAAACTTTTAAATTGTCAGCTAACGTCCAACTTTTATAAACATTGCAAGTGAACTTTGTCTTAATTTTAGTATGTTATAAAATATATCTTTCATACACTGCAATAATATTTGATTGCACTGCTGCTAGCAAGCCATTTTGTTATTTATTTGCAAATCAGGTAGTCTAAGTTTTTAGTTTTTCCTTAAAAGTCAGTGTAAGCAAGTCATTCAGAGAAATCTGTCTTAGCTTCATGTAATCCATTCATATTTTTAGTAATAATTAAACAATTCAATACAATTCCAGAAAGTGTTTCAAGCTCATGCTAGCTATTTTCAAATTGTGAAAGTTGGTAAAATTTTTATCTTGAAAAATAAAACATTAAAAAATTGTTTTAATTTCTTTCTTATAAATCCTAAATTAACTTATGTATTACAATTTAGATTAGCTAGTTCTTAATCAACTTTAATTGCAAATATCTTATTTTGATATTGTCTTTGATATTTTACCTGTAAAATATACAATTAGCTTAGAGTTGCTTTCAAATGCATGTTATGCATTTGGGGGCATATTATCAGATTGTTTGAACAAAAGTATTGTGTTATTTTACATAAATATTTCAGGTGCAGCTTTGATATAAAGACTTGTGGCAACGATTTTGGTGCATTTTTAGGTGTTTTTTGTAGTGAGTTGTGGCAGGCAAAGGCAACCCTGCTTTATTAGTATTATGGCAGCCTTGTGATCATTTGAATCTTATTGTTTTATAAATTTTATTATAGAACAATAAAAGTCATTTTTTTCATTTTACCATGCTTAAATAACTAGTTTGCTAGAATTAATGCGATTTTTTTTTTTTTACAACATTCATATTTTTTAGTCTGGTTCCCATTAGACTTAAAACTAATAAATTATTTCACTTGGAAAAATTTCTATTACAATATTTCAGAAAAAGTAAACTTTAAATACTTACCAAGTAGTAAGAATAATCAGTTGAGGATTTTTCTGTTTTAAAAATTCTTTTCGTTAATTTTAAAAACTATTTTCGGCTAAACCTAAAATGGTGTTTATTTTCCTAAAAAATTCATTCTTGGCTATATAAAATGCAAAAGTTTTGCCACAAAAAAGTCTTTATATCAAAGCTATACCACATTTACTTTTTTATGCATTTATATCAGTTTTTTGTCTTTAGCATGGCCCTACGCTATTCCATAGTTGCAGGAGCTGTTGGATTTATGAGTGGCATATTATACAGAGACAAGTATGCATTCAATAAATGTCAAGTATTTGCAGCAAATCCACAAGAATTTTCTGCTCTAGATACTGTGATGCCTATGGAAGTAGATGAAGCAGAGAATCGTGTGACGACAATAATGAAGTTCGGATTTCCCGGCGTTGACACAATTAGAGCTAGGAAGAGTTTTGTTCTGTCCTATGACAGGAGAAATAGAGTGCCGAATTGGGTGCTGGAGTATATAACACCTGAGGATACAAAACGCAACGAGAGTGTCCACAGGTCGAAAAGTGAGTTTTTTGAAGATGATTCCATCCATGAATATTTTCGATCCTCAAATAGGGATTATAAGGGCAGTGGCTTTGACAGAGGTCACCTTGCTGCTGCTGGCAATCATAGAAATAAACAAGAGTTCCTAGATGACACTTTTGTGTTGACTAACATCGCCCCTCAAGTATGTTTATCATCTATTTATATGATATACCATTTGCAAAATATGTTTTATTATGTTACTTACTCATCATTATTTTTGAATTAGTTGTTTGCTTAACTTTTCATAAGTATCTTTGTTCACAAGTACTTTGACATTGATGTGTAAATGTATAAAGTCAATTTTTATTTTCCCCACATTTAAAACGAAAGGGATATTGTCTATGTCTGGTTGAGATAAGACTAAATATTCTTAATTTTAAAACATTTATTTTAAACACCACACAGAAAAATTAAATACTACACTAAAAGGACCAAAGAGGTCCTGAACATCAAGAGTGTTCTCATCAAGACCTGGTGTCTCCTTTTCTGCCTCTACACTGTTCTATTTTTGTTTCTCCTTTCTTGTTCAGTCTTTTTTTAAATTAATCTCCAATTTGTCGCAGGGAGAAACACAGTTCAGTGGCTCTGTCTGGACTTAATAGTTCATCTAATTATGGTAGCACTTCATCTGATGGTAAGAAAAATCTTAGGGTTACTTGTGAAGTGTGTTTAACTTCGGTACACAAACAACAAGATTGTCGAAAGCAATAGAAGCACAAGGTACAAAGTTTAGTGCTTGTGGAAAGTTTACCCAAATTTGCATTATCTCAAAACAATCTGATTTGAACTTCCAGTTTGAGATAACTGAAAATTGTTTTATTCTTATCTCAGGTCACATTTTCATGGCAACAAAAAGAAACATCTTCAGGGCCACTTGTATTTACTTATGGTGTCAGCACTTTTTCTACTTTTTGGCTATCTCCTGTCATATTTTCGTGGTACCAAAAAATGAACACTAAAGTAGAAGAGAAAACTTACATTTTCCCAGAAAAACTTTTAAAAAATTGCATTTTGTAAATGAAAAGGGAAAAAATAAAAAAGGGTAAATAAACATTTCACCCAACACTTATTTCATGAGAAACACTATCCTATTGCAACCATAATTGGTTAGAAAAGATATTCTTGCAAGTTTTTTCGTCAGATGAACTGCTAAATGTATATCGAAGTGGTGTCTAGAAATGGAAATGTGATCATAGATTACCAAAAAGTAGAAAAAAGGTGGAAAGCAAATGCAAATAATGCTGAGGATATCTATTTCGTCGCCAAGAAAATATTGCCAAGGATAATCAAAAAGTACCCAACTTTCCCTCCTACTGAATCAAATTACTTACTTTAATTACAATTAGCAATCCTAATATACCATGATAACCCTAAAACTATTTTCAAAATGAGATCTAAAATTAGTTTTTGCTGAATCAATGACTGGCTCTATTACCACATACTTTCCATCTAACAAATTGCACAGCTTAGTTAATTACATATATATAAATAAAACACAAATGTAGTGGAAAGCATCCTCTAATTTAGTCATCAAATTAGTGAACAATTTGAGGTTATTTGGAGTTTTAAAGATAAATTAAAAAATCTTTTCTAGTGTATATTACTGTATTTGATTCACTTTTTTGGCAGTTAACCAGGTGCTTGTGATTTTAATCTTTTATCAGTGGTCATTTTTGTTCTCATTACAATTTGTTTTTCTATCTATGATTAACGAAGATATTTTCATAAAACTTAACTGATTTAATGTTGATGAATTTGTAACTTTTTGTTTGTATATCATACTTTGTATTGTAAAAGCATAAAAATTGAAAAACACTAATGATGTAAACTCCAAAATATTCATTGATTAGTAGCATAATGATGTTTTGATGAGCTTGTTCTTTGGTTTTGATAGTTATCTTGATTTGACAGCTTAGATTCCTTTAATCTTTCACGTCAACATCTTATCTAAAGATTTATTCTCCATACTTTCTCACTTATCCATGCTGTCATATTAATCCTTGAAATTTAGGTCATAATTTTATGCTACTCATTCCAAAGGATGAAATATTTTTATGAACATAAACTGAAAGCAGATTGTCATATTAAAATATTTTTTGAACAAAAATTCTATACCCAATAACTTAAAAAAAATTATCCTCCTGGATAGAATTTAGTTTTTAAGGAAAATTTCTTTTTAATTTAGTATAATCATACATTAACAAGTACTTATATGTCCAAGCCCCCATATATGCACCTCATGAGATAAAAATGTAGTGTTCTGGGCATCATGGTGATAAGCCACAGAAATATACTCCACAATGAAAAAATTAGAAAACAAAATATTCTAGAGAACCACAAAAATTCCTAATTGTTTGAATGAGTACATAATACTTGAAAATTCAAGATAACATGACATCTTGAATAGTAGGTAAACCCTTATAATTTTGGAATTTTTTAAAACTTGAAAATGGCTAGCCTGAAAAATTTGAAAAGTGGCTTATGAGGCCCAAAGTCTTCAAATATATATACCAAGTACTTAGTATATCTCCAAAAATGTATAACTTTTTCTCTTCCTTTTTACATTTGTATAATTTTATTATAAATATAAAGGAAATGTTTAGTACTTAGGGAACAGATTGCATATACAGTATGAAAATTTTTTGAATTTTCTAAAGCTCCATTTAGCTGGAGATCCTGGTATCCTAATTATGTTGCCCCCTTTATATAGAAGCTCTATTTTTGCTTGCGTATACAATACTACAAATATATAATTAGAAAGAAAAATATACCCTGATATAATTTCTTATGTTAATCTTAACTTGCTATTGTAATAATCAATGTACCCTTAAAAATACAAGTAAATATATAACAGTGCCTCAATAACTATAGCTGACAAATACTTAGTAATTATATTTTTATATTGTCTTAACATTCATTTTTAGGTTGGTAAAGGTTTCAATCGTGATGCTTGGAATAATCTTGAAATGCATGTACGTAAAAGAGTCAAGGAATACAAAGGCATTTATGTTTGTACTGGTCCTTTATACTTACCTAGGTATGGGATTCATTTTATAACCTTTCGTTTAAAGGTTTGTGTAATTAAACTTGAATAAAATTTTTGCTTGAAGATGTGTATTTTTCCAAGTTTTTAAACAACTCTGCTATGCTCAATATTCACATTTATGTTTCAGAGTGGAACCGGATGGTAAGAAGTATATCAAGTATCAAGTTGTAGGCCGCCATGATGTTGCTGTTCCTACACATTTCTTTAAAGTGTTAGTCTGTGAAAGAAATAATGGAGAGTTTGATATGGAAGCTTATGTACTGCCAAATGCTGTCATTGATGACAAAGTTCCTCTTAAAGCCTTCATGGTAAGTGCAGCCATCAGATAAATGTGTTCAAAATTTGTATTGTATCATTCCCCAATTCTTATAAATAGCTTTCAATTTTAAAGTCCTATTAAAAAACACATTTTCATACTGACCATTTGTCCATTCAGACCCCAACTAGCTCAAGGGGTGCTTTTTCGATTGCAAAAAGGTATTTATATCGTGGTTACAGAAATATACCAACAATTATGTCTTTAACCCACTTTATGCCAAATTCTGCAAACTCATCATATCATAACAAAACAACACCACTTAAGATATTGAAAATACATCTTTTGTGTTTCTATCTTAAGGCCAAACTATTAAGATAACAGCATCAAGGGGCAACTCCCTTCAAACTCACTGTTCCTTCCCATATCTCTAATGTGTTTGTATCATTAGCAGGTTCCCACAGGGGAAGCCTATGGAAGGAAAAGAACCTGCCATGAGAGCATCTTATTCACATACCTACTGGTTTTCAAGGGCACATCTTTAGTTGTGTAATGGCATCACAACCCTGAGCTACCAGCATGATCTATCCTCCCTTTCAATTTTACCCTCACTTGCACATCCAATTTTTGCTTTTTCTCCTCCTCATTGTGTTGTCTGCCTTGTGTTCGGCACAGCTTATCCAAATATGGCCCTTGCACCACAAAACCCGAAAACAACCAGAGCCGTTGTAGATCAGTGGGTAAACCCACTGCACTAGCAACCTCAGAGCTGTAGGCGAAATGGGTCCGATTCCTGACAGGTTCGATTCCTCCCTGCATATATTTCTGTCTAACTTTCTAGTAACTTAACTAGTAAATTTTAACTTAACTAGTAAAACTTTCCTTGTGTGTTTATCCATTACTGATGCTGTCTGTCTTGTGTTTGCTGCAGCATGACCAAATATGGCCCTTGTGCCATAAAACCCAATCCATCCAACCAATCCAAAAATGAACAACCAACTTATCAACTATTGTTGACACATCTTAAATATGTGTCTGCTACTTGCGAGAGTTGAGTGAATGAATATTTAAATGAAATTTAAAAATGATATCCCAAAATTTAATTTATCAAGATGTTTAGTATCAATCTTTTTATAAAAAAATTGAATTGCTATGCAAAAGAATTTAACCCTCATGAATGTCATGCACTCATTATTCTACTATGCAACTTGCAGTTTTCCTTGCATGACTTCATTTTTAGACTTTTTGACCAATAGAATCTAAGTATTCTTTCAACCAATAGATGAAACTATTTAGTTATTATTTGTGTTGTAAGATAAAAACTGTAGTATACTACTCGAAAAGTTCACTACGCTCAGCGGGTTGATCAACTTAACTCGGAAATTGATGTTTCTTTGGTCATGCACCAAACATAATCAACTTAAAACCAGTAACATTTCCTTTCCAAATATTGTTGGTATGATCATCTAAATAGACTACATTTAACAAAAAACAGTCTTTTTAATGATAAAATACATAACTAAACAATTTATAATCTAAACTAAAACTGACACAACAAGTATATAAATGTGTTAAGAATTAAGATAAATCAATGAACTGTAACTAAAAAACACTTTAAACTTCATTACATTTAAATAATAACAACTGGACAGGACTAATATAGACACTGACAAATAAAACAAGTAAATAATATACAATCCTAACAAATGGATTTGAATCAACCATTACCTTTTATATCTTAACAGTAGGTTTCAGCTCACCGAATTAATTCTGCACAACAAGGATAATTGTGTTTGTTGGATTTGATTTATCACTTGATTGAATTTTGTCCTGCTTAAGAGATTTGATTCTGCTTAAGAGATTTGATTGAATGAGATTTTTACATACAATTTCAAGAAATGTTATTCTTCGTTACTTTCTAACATGGGTCTAAATTCTCATTGGTTGATCATCCAAATAAAATAATAAGCGCCATCTATATATATATATATATATATATATATAGAGAGAGAGAGAGAGAGAGAGGCTAGACAGAGACTGAACAAATGAGAAGTATCTATCAGGCAGTTGGATGTGTTAGAATTAAGGAAGCAAGTTGTATCTAGTGTTTGATCAAAATGAGGTCAATTCAGTGCAGTGTACCAATTGTCGCCCTAAATGCATAGGTTGCAGCTACCTTATTGCAATTAGTAAGAAAGCAAATTAAAGTAATGCTCCAAAAATACAATTGATATTACATATTTCTTTTAGGAAGTGCCCTCCAGGGCATGTCTTAATGTATGTACAGGATCACAAACCCAAGGTACCCGAATGATCTGTCTTCCCTTCTGTTTTACCCTGGCCTACCCTTCTACATTTTGCTTTTTTATCCACCTTTCTATTGTGTTTGGTGCAGATTGGCTAAATATGGCCCTTGTGCCATAGCACCCAACCAAACTTAAATAGTATTACACTTTGGGGCAAGTAAGCTTTCATTCCTATAGAAAATTTTCCACAAATTATGAAATAGAATTTTTTTCATGTTTCAAACTTGAGATAATTTTCTCCTTTTCTCATAAATCTTTTTCTTGAACTCAAAGAAATAAGAAAAGGCAAGTAAAACTCATTTTCGTTAAAGATTATGCAGTTCTCAAAATTTAGGTATGAGGTAATCTGAATTGTGTAATCCAGCACTATTCCAGAGGAGGAAAACCGCAAAAGAGCAAACCATAAGAGACCAGATGCAACACCAACTACAAATTATTCACTTAAATTGTGAATCTTCCTAATATTTTAGGTTCATGTTTAGACTGAGTACTTGATCTGCTTTGAGGAAACCCTTGCAACTAATGAAAACACCTAAAAATGCAGAATCTTGGAAAATTAAAACGAAATTACACCTTTTAAAAGAAACCTAATTTCCTAAATCCAATTTCCAAATATAGGAAGGTAATTCAAGGTGTAACTTATCCAGTAATCCTAGGATTTATTCAGTCATTCACTTCCATTATCTTAAATTGAAAATATGTTATACATTTTATGCATATCTAATTTAGAGATTCTTCCGCAATGAATCAACTTCTGCGATTTGTAAATATTCTAATAAACTTTGAATCAAATGCTATTGTTTCAAAAATATTCATTTTTTATTCCTATTGGTTGGTGGGGATGGGGACAAAAAAGCATTTAAATATGAATCACCACAGCAGTGAATTAAGAAACACTGATCTAAAATTGTCAGCTCCAAATTTTAAAATTCTGTTGCATCAAATGATAATTTAATTTATTTTTAAAAGATAATATTGTATAGTGAGGAATGGGATGAATTCAGTTGTAGCTATATCTAAACAAGATATAATTCGAATTTTGTGACTAGATGCTTAAGTAGAATTGCTCAAAACAGTGAAATCTAGTACTCCAAATTTTGTTTTCCTCTTTTTCGAGTCTTTATTGACATCAGACTAAAGGACAATGCTGACAGATTGGCAAACAAGGGTTTTGGGGTGCTGTTAGGATACCCCATTCTTTTGCTACCAGGAGGTCTTTACCAAAGCAAAAATTTCAAGTAATGCAATGTGATGAATTCCTCAAAATCATGACTACCCAGGAAAAATTATTGATCTATCCTTGTTTTAAAAAGTGGAAATAAGGACTCAAACGGCTTTATCTAGATTGCAAAGTGGGTGCATTATGAGCATGAAATTCATTAGTGGTCAAAAATCTTGGCACAGCTTTGATATAAAGACTTTTTTGTGGTAACACTTTTGTTGTTCTTTTTGTAGCAAGTTGTGGCAGGCAACCCCACTTTATTAGAATTATTGCAACCTCACAAAATTAAAATTTTCACTTCCATCCCTTTTTCTTTCTCCAATATTTTGGAATGTTTTTTCTTTTCGCTTAATTTTCCTTTGATTTGATTGGTCCTTTAAAAATATTTCCAATTAATTTTCTGTGCGAGATACTCAATGTTCTGATGGAGTTGAGCAAGACACTTACCCTGATGTGCTTTTACGTTCTTGAAACATGATTAAAATGTACTTTTTTAATGCTGCATACTTGCCAATGGAAAATTTCACATTAATATATTAGTTTTAAGTCTCAGTTTTTATAGTCCATCCATGCAATGTCTAAGAGCAAAACTGCTGTTTTAATAGTGATCTCCAAAACGAATTTATACTTTTTCATGATTACAGAATATTAGTCTTGAGGTACTCTAGTGATCTTTTCTTTTCCCATGGAGTTTAATATCTTTGGTATACACTGGTGTTTTACACCTGGGATATCCAAGTGATCTTTTTCTGCTTCCATCCCATTATTCTATCTCCAAATTCCTCTTTTTTCTCTTTCACAACATTTTTCATTGGAGTTGTCTGTCTTGTGTTTGGCGCAGCTTGCCAAATATGGCCCTTGAGCCATTAAACCACAAAACAACCTACCAGAATATTACATAGCCCTAGTCCCAGTTTTGCCTCCATGAAATATGGCCAGCCTACTTCTAAGACCTTGGATCCTTCAATTAGTGGGGCCGTCGTAGCTCAGTGGGTATACCCACTGCGCTACCAACCTTCGAGTTGTAGGCGGTGCAGGTTCGATTATTGCTAGGTGCATTCCTCCCTGGGTGTATTTCTCTCTTCTGTGTCAGTAAAGCTTCCATTGTGTGTGTCTATTACTTGATATTGTATGTCTTGTATCTGGTGCAGCATGACCAAATATAGCCCTTGTGCCATAAAACTCAAAACCAACCAACCTTCAATTTGTATAGTTTTTGTGATGCACCAGATGTTTGGAACTCATCATCTGCATTACATGGTACGCATTTGTTCGAATTGGCATGGAATAATATTATAATTGTCTTATATAATTGATTTATAACAATTGTTTTGTATTTTTAAAAAATTGATATCTTTAGTTTTCTCTATTCTTCCAGGTTCCCAGAGATGTCATTGAGAGATCAGCAGGTCTATTGTTGTTTGAAAAACTTCCTAAGTCAGCCTTTCACACCATCAATGGAAAGAGGGTTTCATAGTGAATTTTTTTTTAAACTTATTCAAGAGTTTTGTCTAAAAAAGCCATTTATTTTCATGGAGATTCTAATGTAAAAAGATAAAATAACAAATTTGGTTTCTATTTTACAGATGCTAGTGTCCTGTTAATGCCATTTTTGGCATGAATTAATCCCTCTAGTAAATTGAATAAAATGAAAGCATTTTTTGTCTGTTATTTTATTTTTAAGTTGTATGTTAATAGTCTCATTTCAAAGCTTGAACTCTCCATGAAGATAAGTGAAATTGTTTCAATATTTTCTGGTTTTACATCTTTTACTACTTAACTATTATGTGAGGTTATTTGAGTATGTTTTTGATACTGTATAAATGCAAGAATCAAGTGTGTTACAAAACGAATTATTTTCTCATATCACTTTTCTTTTTCATCAAATTGAAAATGTTTTAAACATTTTGAAATAGCTTAGTGTTTTACAACAATGTGTGTTCGATTATTTTTTTAGAAGAAAAGTACTCTCCATGTGATAAGTTTAAACACTGCTCTCCATGTGATAAGTTTAAACACTGCCTGTGCCTTACAATGAAATAAGGCAAATTTTAAGAATCTATCAGGAAGGTTGTTTATATTTTTGCAAGTATTTTATGGATCATTTTTCACATTGCTGTGAAAGTTTTAAATGTGTTTGTTCTGTATACATATGGATGTGGAGTGGGATATGGAGCTTACAGGTAGCATAGATTCGATTCCTCCCTGGGTGTATCTTTCTCTTCTGTCAGTAAAACCTCCCTATTGTGGGTCCCTTCAGCAGCACATCTAGGTGTGTATGGGCTTCACAAACCAGAGGTACCCTAGTAATCTTATTTTCCCATGACATTTACTGCCTCTAGTAATAATGGGGATCTCCACCCAGGATGCCCAAGCGATCTTTTTCTACTTCATCCTTTATTTTCACAATTAACTTTGTCTTGTATTTAGTGCATCTTGGCCAAATATGGCCCCAAATCAACCAATCCTTATCCACTATTCGTTATTTCAAACATTAATATCCAAGCAAAATTGAATTATTCATTAACAGAAATTGTCTTAACAAGGAGTATACTAAAGGGGTACCCTCTATTTTAAAAGAGGTTCCTTTGAGTGTTGATTTTCTAATCAGATACTTTTTGTGTAGTTCAAATTAGAAATTTTATGAATACAGATTCAACTGGAGATAGTTATTTTGATTCCTCAAAGTACTTTATCAATCAAAGGAAGACTTATTAAGGAAGATTAAACAATTGTAGTGTTATGTATGCATTAATTTGAAGAAAAAAGCAGCATTTTTTAAATTTATAATTTTACAAAATCTGGAAACTTTTTAAAAATTATTTTTTTATTTGTGTGCTGATCTATTAGTTTCTGTCTCCTTCAGGACCAAATGTCCTCACGTTAACGTGATGTGGAAGTTTGGAGAGTGGGGTGCCAGCTCAGGTGCTGTTCTCGTCATCTGACTGGTGGTTCAAAATTATGAAGCATTGTCCTCAGATCTTTCCCTTCGGGATTGATCCTGGACCATCGCCGATAGCCCGTTGTATTGCTCCACTATGACTACCTACCTCATTCAGAACCTTTAATGTAGGTATATCACTTGGAAGAAACAACAGTGGATGTTTGGAAGTAATTTTATTTCCTCCTATTCCTGTGATCTTATTTATGTATTTATGAATATAATTGTTTGAATTCTTGTACCCCGATTTCTAATTAATATGATTAGTTTCAAAATTATATGTAGCAATCTTAAAGTGATCCGAAAATACATCAAAATGAAAATAACCAATGTCATTTTTTTAACTAATTTTTTTAGATTTAGTATTTGAGGTTGTATTGTATTGACACTGTTCAATCTTTAATGTCCTAGTCATTTTCGCTTATTTAAGAGTTATTTCTTAATATGCATTGGCTCTTAATAGATCATATCTCATATGTGGAGACTGATTTTCATTAATTACTGTCTAGTAAGATTGTTTGTATTGTTTATATTGCTTTGATGTATTTGGTGTTATTTAATTGTACTTTTATAATCTGATACCAAACACACAAATTTGGAATGAAATTAGTAATTATATTTTTATAGTTGCATCACAGTGAATGATGCTAATTTTGTATAGACGTTTTATCAATAAATTTTGATGTACTGTTTATCAGTATTTTTCTTTAATGACAAAAATGTCTGGAACACTTCTAATTTAAATGTGACTTGAAATAATATATTTTTTGCAGTAATTACACATGTTTGAGTGCTATGAGGGAACTGACCAGACAATCTTTTACAATGTTATGATCTTAACTTGATGTTTGCATAGAACAGCAATTTATAAATAAACCTGAAAAAACCTTTAGGATATTTAAAAGTCAGTCTCAGGATAAAAGGGGCAGTAAGACATTCATATTTCATCTTTTCATAAAGTACTGACAAAAATTGCAGTACACTAAATTTTACCTAATGAATTGTTTACCGTTTTGATTATTTCATAAATGTTAGGTTTTGTCGCAGGTAATATAATCAATAAGGTAGTTTTATCACACGATGAAACTACTTTAATTTCAAGTGAATAAGGTTATTTTAGTAAATTAAATTGATTGGGGGAGTAGAATTTATAATTTCAATCAATTTCACCTTGTCATAGGGGCCGCAGTAGCCCGGTTGGAAGAGATTAGCAACCAGAGGGTTGAGAGTTCGAATCCAACCAAAGACCGTCGTGTATAAAGGGGACTGGTGTACATTAAATCCATCGGGGCTCAAATGTCCTTAGGTGGAGTGGGTGGCCAGCTCAGGTAAATCCAAGCCTCGTCATCTGACCGTAGTTCAAAATTACATGGGGTTGTCCTCGGATCTTTCCCGGGATTGATAACAGACCGTCGCCAATAGCCCGATGTGTTGCTCCAGTGCGACGTTAATTTAGTAAATTAAATTGAATTTGTAAGACTAGAGGAATTTATAATTCCGCCAATTTCACCTAAGAAATCCCCTACTACACTGGAGGATCGCGGAGGCCCGGTTGGAAGAATAACGGACTAACAACTGAAGGGTTGCGAATTCGAATCCAGCCAAACACCGTCGTGTACAAAGGGGTCTGGTGCACATTAAATCTGTCGTGGCCTCAAATGTCCTCACGTTGGTGTGGTGTGGAAGTTTGGAGAGTGGGGTGCCAGCTCAGGTGTTGCCTCGTCATCTGACCGTGGCTCAAAATTACGTGGTGTTGTCCTCGGTTCTTTCCCTTTGGTATTGATCCCGGACCGTCACCAATAGCCCATTGTGTTGCTCCAGTGTGACGTTAATTGAAATACCCCCCTATTTGCCACACTGGAAATAATGATTGACGGAATTTGTTGCCAAGTATGACAACCCCGTCTAGACCATAGACGTGAAATGTAATGACTGAGCATTGCTATTGAGAAGTTTCAAAAAGTGACCAACATAGTTGATTAGCTGGTCATGTGCCTATTCTGAAAAATAGACTTGGTTGACCGATTTAGTACCTTATCACCTCGTTTGGTGATATAACATTTTATGACTGTAGGGTGGTATTTCAATTAACGTCACACTGGAGCAACACAAAGGGCTATTGGTGACGGTCCGGGATCAATACCAAAGGGAAAGATCCGAGGACAACACGTAATTTTGAACCACGGTCAGATGACAAGGCAACACCTGAGCTGGCAACCCAGTCTCCAAACTTCCACACCACCCCAACGTGAGGACATTTGAGGCCACGACAGATTTAACGTGCACCAGCCTCCTTTGTACACGACGGTGTTTGGCTGGATTCGAACTCGCAACCCTTCGGTTGCTAGTCCGTTACTCTTCCAGCCGGGCCACCGCGGCCCTATGACTGTAGGTGAACGCGCATTTCTTTTGAGTGGAGTTGGTTTTTTGGGGGGTTTTATGGCGCAAGGGCCATATTTGGTAAGTAGGTATTTTAATTAACGTCACACTGGAGCAACACAGCGGGCTATTGGCGACGGTGCGGGATCAAACCCGAAGGGAAAGATCCGAGGATAACACGTAAATTTTATGTGGTAAAATTTTAAATCGTTAAAAAGGTAACTACATCCTTATAAAATTCAATAGCCCTTTATGTTACTCCAGTGCGACGTTAATTAAATACCTATCGTATAAAATGCCGTATCAGATCTGTCGTGTCCTCACGTTGGCGTGGTATGAGAGTTCGGAGAGTGGGGTGTCAGCTCAGGTGTGCACTCGTCATCTGACCGTGATTCGAAATTAGGAGGCGTTATCCTCGGATCTTTACCTTCAGGTTTGATCCCGGACAGTTGGCAATAGCCCATTGTGTTGCTCCAGTGCGACGCTAATTGAACTACCTACCTGTGCTTGGCGCTATAATGGTGTCATGAAACCCAGCCAACCGCCACCATACGGTCATATGTTTTATTATTTTTGCATATTTCATGGGGGCACATTTCAAGGGGCCACTCTAGCCCGGTTGGAAGAGTAACTGATTAACAACTGGAGTGTTGCGAGTTCGAATCCAACCAAAAGACCGTCGTGTACAAAGAGGACTGAAGCACGTTATCTGTCGTGGCCCCAAATGTCCTCACGTTAGCGTGGTGTGGAAGTTTAGAGATTTGGGTACCATCTGAGGTGTGACCTCGTCATCTGATATGATTCAAAATTAAATGTTATTGTCCTCGGATCTTTTCCTTCGAGTCTGATCCCGGACCGTCACCAATAGCTGTGTTGCTCCAGTGTGACGTTAATTAAAATACCTACCTACCTACCATCCACACCACGCCAAGGAGTCGTCGTGGCTCAGTGGGTGGGTAGGTATTTTAATTAACGTCACACTGGAGCAACACAGCTATTGGTGACGGTCAGGGATCAATCCCAATGGGAAAGAACCGAGGACACACGTAATTTTGAACCACGGTCAGATGACGAGGCAACACCTCAGCTAGGCTCAGAGGGTATGTTCACTGAGCTAGCAACCTTCGAGTTGTAGGCGGTGCAGGTTCAATTCCTGTCAGATGCATTCCTCTCTGGATGTATTTCTCTCGTGTCAGTAAAACTTTCATTGTGTGTGTGTCTATTACTTGTATGTCTTGTGTCTGGCGCGGCAGGGCCAACTATGTCCCTTGCTCCTTAAAACCCTCAAACCAACCACTCCAACGTGATCGAGTCAAAATTCATAACGTAGATATGATATTCAGATAAGCTATTTCGGGGCCAGCTTACGTCAGCGATCGTACGCAATGCATACAAAGGATCGTACCACATCGACGCATGCGTAAAGGTAAAAGTGGGTATGAATTTAGCTCAGCTTCACAATCGTCGAGAAGCCAGTAATTGCTGAGCTCTGTTGGATTTGGTATTTTTCATCAAGTGCGGAGGTGCCAAACGTGTTAGGCTGTGAATTCGCTTTTTCGCAGGTGCATTTTCCGGACATTGAACTTTTTCTTATTGACACACTATGGCGCGTGTTCCGGGAAAGGACGTGTTCTCTTTCACTTGGCACATCGAGAACTTCAGTATGTGTCCGCTGAAGGAAGGCGAGTGTTTGCTGAGTCCTGCCTTTGTGGTGGACTTGTTGGATCAAACGAGGTGGAATTTGTGCGTGTGCCCTCGAGAAGTATTGGACGGTGTTAATTATCTATCATGTTACCTTAAGCGCATTGACGAGGACGGACCGGAGAAGATGCGTATTGATTTCGTCATCACAGTGAACTCGGATGAAGAAATGTTTAGCGACTCTTTTAAACATGTGGTGTACGAAAAGAACAGCTCATTTGGATGC
The DNA here is from genome assembly GCA_933210815.1 of Meta bourneti. Classification (NCBI taxonomy): domain Eukaryota; kingdom Metazoa; phylum Arthropoda; class Arachnida; order Araneae; family Tetragnathidae; genus Meta; species Meta bourneti. The sequence goes on from OW119928.1 coordinate 21,280,557, forward strand.
AAAGTATATTCCGGAGAGGATATTTCGGAGAAGTTTTTCCCGGAGGATATCCTCACACTGGAATGCAGCATGTGGCGTGCGTCCGACGAAAAGGCAAATCAACAATCCACGTCCCAACCTGAATACCCAACGAGCGCTCCTGCTGTAATTCCGGGCACCTCTTTATACCCTAGCGCAGAAGAAATGTATTCGGTTTTGAGTGACGAAGGTACAGACACTACAGATGGTTTACACCGTTCAACTCGCTGCTCCTTTCACACCAGGATCCCTGTAGAACGGAGGCGGGTGACCTGGACCATCAAGAACTTTAATCCGCAGTCTAAACAACGGATACCCGTTTCTGTTGTGTCCGCCATACGAGAAAAGTCGGGGCTTCTTCTGACCTGCTATGTGACTGGAAATGCGGAGGCTGACCGTGGCGTCGCCATCGACATTCAAAGAAAGGACATAGATTTCAAACAGACGCTCGTGAGATGCAAAATCGCCGTGCTTGATAGAAAGGGCATCGCTCAAGAACATCGAGAAGAGGAGTTTTTGTTTGGAGATGATTACGAAGTCTGGTCCTTCCCCCTCATCAAACTAAGTATCCTATGACACCACAAGTTATTATATAATGACGAGTTGTCGCTACGATGTGAATTCCTCGTGTCGCACGAGGGCGAGGAACTTACCATCAGTGGTACCAGTCTCCGGTCCCGTAACTCAATTGACACCCGTGAACCCAATGAAAAATTCCAGATTTTGTTGGAGGAATATGACCACACAACAGACGTAACTCTCACGCTCAAAGACTACACTTTAAGAGTTCACAAGGCCGTCATCTGTGCTCTGTCCCCTGTCTTCGGTGACATGTTCAGAAGAAATGCCCAAGGAGATCAAATCAATGTTAACATCGTCGACATGGACAAAAACATATTGGATGGTATAGTGGACTTCATGTATGGATACCCCTTGACGGAGTCTCGGGAAAACTCCCTGAAACTGTATTCGGCTGCATACAAATACAAGATCCTAACACTGAAGAAGCGTTGTGCTAACGCTTTGAAGTATAACCTGTCCCTAATCAATGCGTGTGAAGTCTTGGAATTAGCAGACTCTCACCAAGACGCCGATCTGATTAATTATGTTGAGAACTTCCTGTGTATCCACGCAAAGGATGTTTTCAGATCCAGGGAATGGGAAAAGCTGATGGATGATAACTTTCATCTAGCCGGACCTACTATGCATAGAGTATTAAAGAAAACAAATTCTTAGCCCCGCATATCCATTTCTTGGGTGAGTAACTTTTTTTGAATTAAACCATCGTTTGAGAAAATGTCAAAACAGTGCCCGTAGCAAAGGGTGTAGGAATTGAGTGCACATGTGCATCTTCCTCGAAAACCTTAGGTTCTTTTATTTTAAATGTCAAACAATTTTTTATCCGTACTAAATCAAGGCACATCCTGTACTTTAACATGCATTTAATTTTTATGCTGCCTAAATACACTACTTTTTAATGTAAATATGTATATAATTATTTCTAAGTGTAAAAAGCTATTGATTGTAAATCCAATTTTATAACATAATAAGAAATGTAGTTTTAATTGCATACATTCCTGAAAAGAAATATTTTCTGCATGATAAATAAAAATTAGTTTTGTATGTCGTAGCATATAGGCACAAATATACCTGTATGAATTTTCTTTTGTTTTTGTACTGTGTATGAAATGTAATGTGCATCAAGTTTTCAGTGAAATATATGAAATGCAGAAAATATAATCAATATATAAGCGATTTACATTTTTAATATCTTTATTCTTCCTGAAATATAATTTTTTTAATTTTCGGAATTTGCATTAGAGTGTTGCATTTTTAAGTGTTCATTTTACAATTTCTATGTTTTGCATAAAATAGCAATTTACTGTACAAATAAAAGTATTATCCAAGGCACTTAAAATAAATTAGTATTTATATTTTTATTCTCGTAATTATTGATTACTGTTTGAAGAATTTGTTTCAGAGTTCTATTTAAATTTCTAATAATCAATAACGGATACAATAAATTTATAAATTAATTTGTTAGTAATATTGATACTTTTTTTTATCCAAAACCACTAATTACGAACGTAGCACCTTTAGAAAAAATTTTATACCTTCCTATTTGTCAGGGCTCACAAAAATACAAACTTTAGTGGACTAATTACGGAAATTTACATTGATTACTGTACCATCCCAAGTACAAAGACGTACTACACAAATAATTCCTGAAACGGAACACTGGCGAAATCTTATCGCTTCGAGATCGGGCACAAACTAAGTTGGCAACGTTCTTGGCGCTCGCCAGTACATGAAAAGTTATGAAAATTAAGGAGTAGCGCCAACAACTCACGCAGATACACACGGCGCGAACGTTCATTTTGGACTAGTTATACGTGGCTTCCTCCCTTGGTGTATTTCTCTTTTCCCCGTGTCAGTAAAAACTTTCGTTGTGTGTGTCTATTACTTGATTTTGTATCTGGCGCAGCTTGGCGAAATATGGCCCTTACGCCATAAAATCCCTAAACAAACCACCTACTTTTGAGGGTTTTGGGGTTTTATGGCCTTATTTGGCCAAGCGGCGCCAGACACAAGACATTCCGGACCCACTTCCCCCCAGCTCACCGTCAGGTGTAGAGCCCTTTCTGGGAGGAAGGGGAGACTTCCAGCATTTATTAAAGCATTTAAAATTTTACATCAAAAGGCCAACAGGGCCAAACAATAAACGACGACCGACACACTGTCGGTTTACAAACACAACCAAAAATGATTAATTACATAACACAGTGAATGAATGAATGAATACATAATAAATATATGAGTGAAAATGACATATAAAATTCTGTACAAATTTATATATGAACATGATATAAATAAGGGATGGATATGAATTAAAATGAGATTTAAAATTGATTAATTTAAAACATTTAAAACATTTAAGAAACATTTAAAAGCATTTAAAAAGCAAAGCGGGCAAATAAAAGGGGAGAGCCACCAAGATAAAGTCTAGCTAGTCAAGGGGCGGAGGGTCAGCGGTCACCTCCCCGGCCGCCACTCTGTCCAATTTTATAAACCGAAAGTCTATTGGACAGAATACCTGCGCACCACATAGACGCATTCGCGTCTATTGGTCTTTTAATGTGGTGCGCCGATGTGTGCGGGCAGTCGAAGAGATAGTGATCCGCATCCCCAACGCCCCCACAAGTGCACAGATCAGTGTCCTTTAGTTTAAACCTGTGGAGGTAGGCCATATATGGGCCATGGCCCGTTAGGTACCAGGTAAGGTGTCTATTGGTGACGAGGGTGTTAATATTGACCTCCGGGAAGAACTTCTTAACCCGGAGGCCCCTTTGTGAGTTTGTGTGGTGCCCCTGCCATTTAGTCAATATAAATTTTTTAATTTTTCTTTTCAGATATGAAATTGGGGCAGGGGCAGAAACACCCTCGCCACTTATGGTTGCCAGCTTTGCACAAGTGTCGGCCAACTCATTCCCGGCCTCCCCCACATGTGCCCTGACCCAATCCAGGCCGAAAAGGTTAGTATAGCTAGATATATAGGTTTTTATTTTATTTATAAAATTAGATTTAATATTAGTAGATTTCAAAGCCTGGATGGAGCTCAAGCTGTCGGAAAAAATATTAATTCGTTTATCATTATTTACTGCGAATTCAACTGATTTAAAAATGGCCAACAACTCCGCCTGAAAGACGGAGTTGTGGCCCTTTAATTTATATTTATATATCTTTACCACTTTCTTATCACTGAGGATGCACACCGAGGCCCCGATACAGCCATCTATACCGGAGCCATCGGTGTACACCTCATAGTCAGGATTTAATATCTTAGCCTTAAAATCAATTACAATGTTACTAGGGTCTATTGAAATGAGAGGTATATTGTAATCTAATTCAATATCCGACAGCTCGATCTCAGGGTCGGGCAGCCGCCTTCGTAAAATCATATATTTTTTGTAGATCGACTCCAGAGTCACGTGGAGCGGGGGGATCCCGCAGAGGATATTTAGAGAGTCAGTGGGGGAAGTTCTATATGCCCCCAACACCCCCAGCAGAAAAACTCTCTGTATTGATTGCAATTTCTGTTTCTGCCGGAGAGTGAGGGAGCCCCCCCAAACCCCAGCTCCATATGAAATAATTTTCTCTGTTACCGTAGTATACCAGATTTTTTGGAGCTGGGGACTGACCCCCCATCCTCCGCCTCTCACTCTACATAGGGATCCCCCTATATCCAAACATCTAGATGTTAGTGAGGCAATATGTTCGCTCCACGCGAGTCTGTCGTCGATCACAATTCCAAGGTATTTTAAACTATTACAGATTTTTATGGATGTATGATTAATTTTAAATATCGGATTACGTTTCAATTTACTAGCTTTAGATATCACAATGGACCGGCACTTGTCGACGGATAGTTGAAGTTTCAAATTATCCAGATAAGATAAAACCAAATTCAAAGCAGTATTTGTATTCATCTCCAGGATCCTCCGCGTGACGCCTGTCGTAATTAACGCCAGGTCGTCAGCGAAGGCCTGGAGGTAAAGAGAATCGGAATTTAATTCCAAAATACCATTAAAATAGAGGTTCCACAGGGTCGGTGCAAGCACCGAACCCTGTGGACAACCCTTAATAATATTTCTAGTAATTAACAAATCAGACAAATTATAGTGAATAGACCTATTATTTAAATAAGTGTTGATAAAACAAATGTAACTCAAGGGTAAATTATATTTATTTAATATATCCGCCAACAAGGACCAGTCCATATTATCGAAGGCGGTTTTGATGTCCAAAGTAGTGAGGGCTGAATGTCCGACTCCTCGGTTCATTTTAAGTTTATCAATAACAGAGAACAAGGCGTCCTCGCAGGAACACTGCTCTCGAAAACCAAACTGAAAATTGTGGAGGATATGGTTAGAGTGCAGCCAGGAGTTAAGCCTCCTGACAAACACTCTTTCTATTATTTTGCCCAATGTTGGTAATAAACAAATAGGCCTGAAGGAACTACAGGAGGAGGGGTCCCTACCTGGTTTAAGCAGGAAACGAACTCCCCCACTCCTGAGTCCTCCAGGAAAATGAGATAACTGTAAAACTTGATTGATCGGACCTAATAAAAACTGAGGATATTTTTTAAAAATAAACTTCCAAATATTATAATCAATGAGGTCCGGCCCAGGTGCTTTACCGCTTTTCAGTCTGGAGAAGACAAGCCCGAGCTCCTGAATTGTTAAATCATAGGTTTTGCCACCAGAATAACAAGAAATATTATAGTTTAATTGCTGATCTGATGGACCAAAGAAATGGTCCATCAGGAGATTTATTTTGTCCAATTGGGTAAGATATGGTTTATCCGGAAAAAATATATTTAGATCTTTATTCTTATTTAATTTATTGTACGAAAATTTAAAAATTGAACCATATTTAGAATTGTAGCTCGAGCAATGTCCCCTCCAGGCCGCCCTCTTTGCCTCAAATAATTGACGCTTAAAGGCGGCTCTGGCGGATTTGTATTTCAAAGCATGGGCACGGACCTCATCTTCCGGACAATTATTAATTTTAGAATTTTTATATCTTTTATAGAGGGCAGTGTTCCTGTTACGTGAGGACGCCAGTTCCTTAGACCACCAATGAATCTTCTGCTTATTATTATTTTTTTTAGATTTTTTGAGTGTTTTTAAGGCAGTGTTAGAGTAATTATTTCGATTAAATTATTAAAATAAAAATCGATGTCATCGGTGGTGTTAATATTTTTACTTAATTCATTTAGGAAATTATAAGAGTTGTGAAATAAAACCGGGAACTTCCCTAAGCCAAATTTGGTCCTCAGGAAGAACCCGGGGTTAGTATTAATTTTAGTAGTGAAATCAACAGAGACATAACGATGATCACTAGCCGAATCAATATCCAAAATAGTCCAATTATATGCCAGGTCCCGAACATCAGAACTGATTAGAGTTAAATCGGGCCAGCCCTTCCCAGAATGGGCAAAGAAGGTCGGCCCTTTGTCCGGTATATTTAGTATACTGAGGGAATGTGTATTGCAGAGATCCAGAACCCTCCGCCCTCTAATATCCTCAAACCCGTATCCCCATATAGGAGAACGGGCATTAAAATCCCCCATGATGAGGAGCTTGCCTTTGATGGAATTAAGGACTTCTAGCTCCTCCAACAAGATGTCAATGTCGTCATGGGGGGGGGGAAGTAAACACCTCCCAGGATCAGAGGACCGAGCTCGGTTCCGACCTCCGCAAACACACAATTATTACTTAAAAATTTTAAATTAAATGATAAATTTAAGTTGGTACAAATAATAAGACTATTGTTCCTCAATGAGGAAAATTGACGTTGACCTGGCAAAGGGCATATCGGTTTATGTTGTACCAAACAAGGCTCCTGAATAAAAACAAAATCAGAAAGTGTCTGTTCGGCCGTGACCAACGCAAGACTATGAGGGGTGTTAGATCTATTAGTATTAATCTGTAAAAATTTCAGGGAGTCAGACATCAAGGGCCGAAGTCAGTGTTGGCCTCCAGGAGTGCTAGCTGGCGCTTCAAATTCTGACACCCCCTGGCTCTACAGCCATGACCCACAGAATAGTTGGTACCAAATTTTTCGTTTGAGTCTTTACAATTAATACACATAGGTGACTCTTTACACTCCTTTGCATCATGGCCACCCCCACAGTTCAAACAGACACCGACCTGTGTGCACCGGGCTTTACTATGGCCGAAACGCCCACACCCGGTGCACTGACGAACACTTTTAAAATCTTCAAATCTAGCTCTCTGGCAGCCCAGGAAGAGGTATTCCTCCCCCATGAGCCGCCTGTAAATGAAAGGTGAAATTGAAACAACCCAGTGGCTCCCCCTAGAAGCCCTAATCCTAAAATTAATTTCAAAAGCTCCCTCCCCGGACAACAAATCATTCCTGGACGACAACTGGGCCGCCAGATCCCCCTCATCAAGCTCCCCATCAACCGACAATATAATTATTCTAGGCTTTAACTTTTTTGGAACTTCCAACTTAAAATTGTCTTTTATTATTTCATTCATTGAAAGTACACTATTAACCTCGTCCAACTCCTCACGGGAGGAAAGGTCGATGGCCAAACCTCCTTCCTTTATCCCCCTTACCTGTACAATTCTAAACTTGTGTTTTTCAATTACTCTATTAAGTATAGTCTTATTATTAGCAAAAGTCTCCTTCTTCAGAGATCTCAATAATATGGTAAATTTAGTATTAAGTGTTTTTGGCCTATTATTTCTATTTATTGGTAAATAGGCAGGAATCATCTTTAGTCTATCGGCATAAGTCTGATTAGGGCCGATACTTTCTTTAATTTCTTTTATTTCTTTCATAATTTCCTCATTGACTGTGGGTTCTGTACTTATTTTAGCGACACTCAAAGACCTTATCGTATCATAGGCTTGTTTGGAAGACTCCTCAAAGGTCTTCACGAGGAGGTCTATATTCCGTTGCCTTTCTTCCAGCATCCCATTTAAGGTTGCCAGATGAGTATCTTTATCACTAATAACCAATTTAAGTGAGGTGATATCATCCTCATGTTGGGCCTTTTCATTTCTTAATTCCCTTTCTAGTTGTTTAACCCTATTTCCACTACCTTTAGCCTGATTTATTTCTTCGTGAGGAGAACTCTTAACGATATCCTCCAAATTTTGAATCTCGAGACTGAGGCTTCTGATATATTCTTCCCTATCGTCATTCAAGTTTCTTAGGTTGGCCACCGGATCCGCCTCCCGGGGAGTCGAACACCGATTGGGTGAACCAAGAGAGGGAAGGCTACCTTCCTCGCCCGAGGAGGACTCATTAAGCGTTGGCGGCTCCCTGATTAGGTCCACAACAATTCTAAGCAAATTAACCAGCTCTCCTTGGAAGTTGGCAGACTTAATGCAGCTCTTTGGTTTCAATTTACAGTATTTATGCAAATTAATACATGCATCACGAAAATCTCGTACATTGATATTAGTGAGATCAGTGTGAGTAAAGCTCTTAATAAACGCGTCCAGGGGACCATCCGATTCTTTCTTCTTAATATCAGTATTTTTTGCCATCTCTGAAGTCCAGTCCAACAAGAGAGGAAAGAACGAGCCAAAAATGGATTAATTAGTCCAAACTGGGTCTGTACATACCAAAAACACAAATATCGGTAAACCGATATCGTTAAAATTTTATTACGGATATCGTCCCCCAGTGATCCCACTATATTACTCACCAAGTCCGGACACCCGGAAGTGACATTTATTTTCAACCTGGCAAGAATGTGTTTTCACCGATACCACCCAATCAAGGAGTAACGTATCCAACTGTACCAAAGAACGTACCACCAGATATAAAAAACGTCCAAAAACGAACCAGGTTCACCAATACTATCAAATCGGGAATCGGCCTACAGACAAAAGTCCGCAATCAATAGACAATCCCCAACTCCAATTAAATATATAGCAAACCCCACTATCAATCACACTAACCAGTTACCAAATTATCAAATCAACTAATTGCCAATCAGGGAACAGTCATATAAAATACCATAAGATATACTAAAAATCCTAAAACACATAAAATCACCAAGTCCAACAAGACAAGTTATATATATATAAAACCATACAACCACCAGGAGACACGGCATGCACAGCAGGGCAAGAGACGAGGCGAGACAGGAACCAAATTAAGTAGACGTAGTCTCAAAAACAGACGTAGTCTCAGAAGCAGACAGTTCTATAATCCTGCACTCCAATCCAAGATGCAAGGGCCACCTCAGTAAGTCTCCAAGAAATGATGTCACCAGAAGCAACCAATAGCAAGGTGCCAGATGTCATGGAACCACACTATAATATGAAGAGGTATCCCTCCGCTAACCAGGTGTAAGTCGGTCAGGTACTGGGGATCTTGAATAACTGCGTAGTTGAATGGATCCCAAAATGGTGGCAAGATGACGTCAGGGAGATGATATCACACAAGTAGACCAATCACATCCAGGAAAAGATCCTCCCAGGAACCAGCCAAGGCATCGCCAAGTCACATCCAACTCAAAATGTCGCCAAGTCCAATAGTAGATCGCAGTTCAAAATTAATTAAAAGGCTCACAAATTACTAAATATTCATCCAAACCTGAATATATTGATATCCCCAGGCAGCTCAGAACGTGCTGGACAAGAATATGTCAAAACATCGGCAATCCGACAGTAATTAGCGGTCGAAAATTGCAAAAATCAAGGAGCTCAAAAAGCACGTCGACTCGAAAGCATCTTTATATCGCCGAAAGACACAAGACATTATTACTTGATATTGTATAATGTCAAGGTTTATAATGTCTTGATATGTACACCGTGAAGGTTTTACTGGCAGGAATCGAACCTGCGCCGTCTACAACTCGAAGGTTGCTTGCGCAGTGGGTATATCCACTAAGATACGACGGCCCCTCTACCACTGAGGGGAAAATTGCTATCATTAGGTACTAAGTAATTGAGAATGATTTAGTAATTCGCATGCTGACAAGTTAATACCAACGTATCTGGTATGTACACTGCTGGCCACCCAAATTGCAACACCAAGAAAGACAAGAGATATCACAACAAAATTTATTTTGTAGATAACATGTTGACCAAGTATCAAATGATTAAATTTATAGACTTCTGTGAAGTGTGGTTCCTGCCAAAATCAGTAGCCAGAGTAGCCGCCATTGTTGGAGATCACCGCTGCCACACGCCTCGGCATTGATTCAAAGAGACTTTGGATGTGTTCTTGGGGTACAGCAGACCAAGCAGCTTCCACACGTTGCCAAAGTTGATCTGGTGTGGCAGCTGGGGATGTATTCTGGGTCAATCGTTGAGCAACCATGGGCCACATGTTTTCTATCGGCGAAAGATCCGGAGAGCGAATTCAATCTGGCGATTGACGAAGAACCCTTGGACAATGCGTGCCACGTGTGGTCGCGCATTATCCTGTTGAAATATGGCTGTGGGCAAGCCCTGAAGGTAAGGAAGGACAACTGGCTCCAACACCTCGGAGATGTAGCGCTGGCTGTTTAAAGTACCGGCAATGCGTACTAGAGGAGTGCGAGAGTGATATCCAAAACCGCCCCATACCATAATACCCGGTGCAGGACCAGTGTGGCGGTGCATAACGCAGCTGTACAGAATTCTCTCTCCACGGTGTCTCCAGACTCGAATCCGACCATCGTGGTGTTGCAGACAGAAGCGTGACTCGTCAGTAAAGACAATTTCATTCCATTCTGCCGTCCACATCCTTCTTTCATCGCACCATTGGCGGCGGAAACGTCTGTGGTTCTGCGTCAAGGGTAGACGAAGCAATGGACGTCTTGCGGACAGACCACTCTGCTGTAAACGGCGTCGAATGGTACGCGCAGACACTGGATGATGCGGTACAGACTGAATGTGCTGTGCTATGGTTCGTGACGTGGCTGAGCGATCCGTCACTGCCATACGCACAATATGCCTGTCATCACGTGAAGTGGTGCACTGAGGTGGATGCGATCGAACACGTCGGTCCGTCGTACCCTCCTGCATCCAACGATCACATATCCGCATTACAGTTGTTTGGTTTCGTCCAACACGACTACCGATTTCCCTGAAAGATAATCCACAATCTCGGTAGGCCACTATCCTTCCTCTGTCGAATTCGGATACTTGATCAAAAGATGATCGCTGTTTTCTACGAGGCATAATTGATCGTTTTTTTGAAAAAACCACAAGAAAAACACAATTGCCGTACTTGAAATCGTCGAAATCTCCAAGCCTTAAATAGCGCTTTGAAGTGGCGCCACAAGCGCGCGTGATGTGCGTCTGCGCTGAAATTCTAATCATTTGCATATCTCACCTCCGCTAATGCATGTTGTAAATTTCATATTATTTGCATGCTTCCTTCAGGGTGTTGCATTTACGGTGGCCAGCAGTGTATTATAATTAACGTCACACTACCAATGTATCTGGTATTCTCGTCAAAGCAGAAGCCTTTTTCTTTTCAGTGACAGTCGGCTCAAAAGCCCTTGGCTCTAAATTATATAATCGAGTGCAATGACAACAAGCAAAATAACACTTCCCGGCCTCATACTTGAGACAAAAAATTGCGATCTCTACGTCACAGAACGCCAACGAAGTTTCTTACATTGTCCTTAGCAGAGAATATCAGAAATTTGTTATTCCTATGGCAGTTTAAATAACAATGCAATTACAAAATAAGTTATCAAATGTTATCCGAAGTATTGTTATCTGCTTTTAAGATAGCAGTGAAGCCAACTCGATCTGAAAAAAATCCTCTAAAATTGAAATTCATCAACAAATATTTAATAAAAATACAGTTGAAATTGCTAAATTTTAAAATATGTAATGGCTTGTTCAAACAGTAAGTAACTTAAAATAAACAGTTTGCGTCGATTTCTAACACTTAATAGCAAATTCTAAATTTAGTTGGGAATGGAAAATCTCTAAGTGATTACAAAGCTGCATTTAGTAACTTATCGCTATTGTAAAATAAATTTTGCACTGCTTTAGTAAATACGCCGAGAAGTCTTAACCATATCTGGCGACCCAAATCGTTGTGCGAACCGAATAAAATAAATTAGACAAAACCAACAAAAATTAATCGATGAACTTATAATTTTATTAGTAATAAAATTATAAGTTCATAATAATTAATATAATTTTAATAGTAATAATTAATAATAATTTTAATAAGTTATAAAATGTTTTTGCCAGTCTAAGAATTGTAATATTTCGCCTAGTTGAAAAAGCAATGGATTAGTTCAAAACTAGGTCCAGCCAAAGACCGTAGTGTACACGGGGGCCGGTGCACGTTAAATCTGTCGTGTCCTCCAGTGAACTCACCTTGGCTTGGTATGGAATTTTGGAGAGTGGGGTGCCAGCTCAGGTGTGACCTCGTCATCGGACCGTGGTTCAAAATTATGTATTGTCCTCGGATGTTTCCCTTCGGGTTTGATCCCGGACCGTCGTCAAAAGCAGGTTGTATTGCTCCAGTGCGATGTTAATTAAACTACCAATTACCTAAATAGTTGGTTCAAAATTAAGTATTTTGAAACTTCTGGCATATTTTAAGGACTTTCAACATTAAAGAGTACTTGTACAAGCGCTGTTACATGTTTGAAGATACGTTTCGTAAAAACTACTTAATGTAGACAAAAATATTTTATCTTTTCAACTAGAATTACCCGGCGATGCTCGGGTTGAATTGGTTAAATATTGATTCTATTTCATAGAAAAATGCAAGCATCACACACATTTAAGTGTACAGAAAATATTTTTTAACATCGTTTTAACTTTTTCATCTACAATTTACATCGGACGCAAATATGTATACATAATATATCCATCCATATAATCCATTTCATATTCATCACTCTCGCTGTAAGACAAACTACAGAAGCTTTTTCTGAGATGACTTCTTCAGAAGTCGATTTTGCGTTTTGGAGTGATTACGAATGCCAATTAAGTTCACTTTCAGTAAAAATGAGGAACTTTCAGCGTAGTCTTACACTCAGTTTTCCAATCAATATTTATTATTTGTGGTACCCTTGCACCATGGATTTGATGTTTTCGAAATACATTATTTATCATTGTGAGAGGATGGCAAATTAAACTGCTACGGGCATTCGTGGTTAATTTATTTTGAAGCACACATTTTATTCTTGAAAATTGTATTTAGCCGCACGTGGAATAACGGAGCTTGTTCCACGCGCCAGCTCAGGTGTTGCCTCGTCTTCTGACCATGGTTTAAAATTACGTGGTGGTGTCCTCGGATCTTTCGATTGATCCCGGACCGTTACCAATAGCACGTGTTGCTCCAGTGTGAGGTTAATTAAAATACCTACTTACCAATGACAACGCCTCGTGATTTTGAACCACGGTCAGATGACGTGGTCAATACCAGAGCTGGCACCCCACTCTTCAAACTTCCGCACCACGCCAACGTGAGGACATTTGAGGCCACGACAGATTTAAAGCGCACCAGCCCCCTCGTACACGACGGTTTTTGTTCGACCTAGTTTCGAACTCAGGACCCTCTGGTTATTAATGTGTTACTCTTCCAACTGGGCTACCGCGGCCTTCCTCAATCCACAAAAGAAGGCACAAGAGAAAAGATAGAATTAATACAAAAGAGCTTTAAAGGGTCAGAATAAAACTACTAATTAAAAGAATTAATTAACACGACTACGAAATCTTTAGCTTTCCAGTAACGAGAGTAAATAGGTAGGCAGTTTTAATTAAAGTAGTACTGGAACAACGCAATGGGCTATTGTCGACGGTCCGGGATAAATCCCGAAGGGAAAGATTCAAGGACAACGCCTCGTAATTTTGAATCATGTTCAGATGACGAGAACACCTGAGCTGGCACCCAACTCTTCAAACTTTAACACTACGCCAACCTGAGGATATTTGAGGCCACGACAGAATTAACCTGCACCAGCCCCCTTTGCACATGACGGTCTTTTGTTGGATTGAAACTCGCAAACTTCCGGTTGCTAATCCGTCTCTTCCAAATGGCTACGAGCTTCCTCTCGGAGAGAACGGTTTGCATAACAGGAACAGTTATAGCGTAAAGTCGACCAAACCAGGGGTTGGCCACAAGGATCCTGTAGTGGACCCAACCTGGTAGCCGACGACCTCTTGAGTGAACCCTGGCCTCCAGGATTACCAGGATACTCCAGGTACACCAGGACATGATTCTAGTTGTTGTTGGAAGAACCAGAGATCTTTAAAACACTCCAAGATAGCCCTTGACCAAGTCTTATGGTGTGAGGAAATGTGGTCCTGGAAATTTTACATAAGAAATTCAAAGCTGTACTTCTCGATAAGCTCAAGAAACTAATAGCCAAACCAAAAGCAGCCTTAGGTACTACGTCCATTAGATACACAGACCGATTAAAATACCTAGGAGTTAAGTTGGATCCAAAACTAAACTGGAATGCCCATCTGAATAACATTATAGCAAAAGCGACAATCAGCCTTCAGATTTCCGAAGATTCGCAGGCCGCAACTGGGGTTTCAATCACACAGAAAATAATATATAAATCAGTAGCCGAGACATCAATAGCCTACGGGGCCTCAATATGGGCGACAAATCTCACTTGTAACATAAGGAAACTCAAAGCAATCCAAAGGATCTTCCTGCTTTTTATCTCTTCGGCTTATTCAACTACCCCTACATCAGCTCTCTTTATCATTATTGGAGTACCACCCCTACATATGCTCCTATCACATGAAGCAAAATCCCAACTTCGTCTTCATAAACCAGTTCAAATGAACTCTAAAACATTTAATTCACAAGATTTTGAAATGAAGACAAAAAGATGGTTCTCCCACCCATCTATACAAAGCAAGGAAGCAAAAATTTCCATTGATACTCCATACATCCCATCCCCCATTTCCATCTACACAGATGGTTCCAAGACGGACCAGGGAGTGGGATCAGTTTATTGCCTCTACGAAGAAGGAACATTGACATAAACCTGGTCGACTAGACTACAAATTAACTGTTCCAAGCGGAGTCGGTTGCAACCAGAGAAGCAGTTTGATTGGCTCCTGAAAAAGCAACAATCTTATCAGACAGCCAAGCAGTTTTAAAAGCTCTCACCCCAACGAAAGAAACCCAACGTCCAGAAATCCCCTCTTCGAAGAAATACAAAACCTCCTCCACAAGAAGCCAGCATTAGAACTACGATGGATTAAGATTCACATTGGATACGAGGGTAACAAAAAAGCGGGTAGACACAGCCCCCACGGTACCGTAAGGTTTGGTTCGTGAATACTTTGGGGCGGAATACTTGGTAAATGAGTCACTGGTGAAATGAAGACGGCGGGTATTGTTTGACATTTATTTATTTTACCAGTTTTGGTGGATACATAACAGTGGTGTTAGAGTGTGGGCAATGCTATGGAGACCTCATGGATGATGGGTCTGTTGTAGCTAAAGTACGAGACAAACAGCATGGTGACGATGCTGATGTTCCTGAAAGGTAAGGTCGATGGTGATGTTTCCAAGTGTGGTTGCAGCTCGTTACATAGTCCAGCGACTTCGCCGCGTAAGCAGGCCTGCTCCTTGCGTCTTCTGCAAGCTCTAGATCTCCGCATTTGTCATAGGTTTAGACTTCTTTGTATCATTTTGTTCGTCTTAAACTGCTCTTTCAACCTGTTATGTTTCCTATGCCGCAATTGAAATTTAGTGTGATATTTTGGCTTCATAGTGAAATTTTCGACAAATCGTCACTTTCCACTGCTCACAATTTTTATACAAATGATTTAAACTGTCAACTGGTCAATTGGAATTGTAGAACTCGTCGTTCTCTTCAATTTGAACACGTACTCGCCACGACCCGTCGATTAGAACTGAAGTTACAGCGCTTAAACAGGCCAGCGTATGCCCGAAATGTGACTCATTTCCCCCACCATGCGGCACAAAAGTCAGAGCGGGGAGTAGATTAGTGGTCAAGCTGATCGACACGCCCCACCTTCCTCTACACGATGGTAGGTCATTTATCCCCCTAGGATGATTCCCCTTGATGTTATGGGGCTGAGATATCAACACTTTTCGTGACGCGCAAGTTTCTGCCCATGACCTCCATACCGATTTTAAAGACGTATTCACTTCAAAAAGTAGTCTTGCCAAGGAAGAGGCATCAAACGATGCTCCAGAGGACAATCAAATAGCCCTTCCAGTCTCTCACTTCAACCGACTCACTAGAGACCACATTCTTCAACTGTGGCATGTGGAATGGAACACAGGCCTCTCAACATACGATGTCTTCCCAAGTGTTTCTATGGGTACCCGCATCAAAAATAGACGTCTTTTACAGTTTATAACGGGTCATGGCGCATTCCATAGCTATCTCCACAGATTCGAGTTATCTCAAACCAACCAATGCCCCTGTGGGATAGAGGGAACGCCAATGTATTATGCCTTAGAATGCCCCCTCACAAGATCACTCTACGTGAGTTGCCCACTATCAAGACCCACCCCAGGTTGGCTAAACCTAGTACTAAAGCATAGGAAGTGCAGAGAAAAGATTTGCAAAATTATTAATAACCTGACATCCCACAGCGTGATTTCATAGCAACGACATAAACACAGTTCCCATATGACCATCAGACCACGGTAGACCGGTTGGAAGAGTGACGGATTAGCAAACGGAGGTTTGGGTGTTCGAATCTAGCCAAAGACCGTCGTGAGGGCTGGTGCACGTTATATCTGTCGTGGCTCCAAATGTCCTCACGTTGGCGTGGTGTGGAAGTTCGGAGAGCGGGGTGCCAGCTCAGGTGTGACCTCGTCATCTGACCGTGGTTCAAAATTACGTTTGTTCTTGGATCTTTCCGTTTGTGTTTGATCCTGGACCGTCGCCAAATAGCCCGTCCTGTTGTTCCATTGCGACGTTTATTAAAATGCCTACCTCACAAGGATAGGTGCTGGGTCTCCCCTTGCGGAATGAGAAAGTCCAACAAGCGATGAGGTGATCAGTAGTCATTCATCCATGGCTGTTATAGAGGGGACGTGTAGGACATCGAAGTTCCATATCTATTGAGATGGACAGCTAGACAATATTATCCACAGCCCTTTTGGAGGAGGGGCCATCGTGGCTCAGTGGGTTTGCTCACTGCGCTAGCACCCTACGAGTTGTAGGCTGCGCAGGCTTGATTCCTGTCAAGTGCATTCCTTCCTGAGTATGTTTCTTCTGTGTCAGTCTGTTGTTTTTAGGGTTTTATGGTGTAGAGGTCCATATTTGGCCATGATGGGCCAGACACGAGACATACAATATCAAGTAAGACACACAATGAAAGTTTTAATGACTCAGAAAAGAGAAATGCACCCAGAGAGGAGATATGCACCAGATAGGAATCGAACCTGGGCCGCCTACAACTCGAAGGTTGCTAAAGCAGAGGGCATACCCACTGAGCTACGACGGCCCCCTTCTTCTGTATCAGTAAAAACTATCATTGTGTGTGTCTTACTTGGGCTTGTATGTCTTGTGTCTGGCGCAGCATGGCCATATATGGCCAATGCGCCATAAAACCCCAAAACCAACCAACAACAGCCCTTTTCATGGACGATCAGACATTCGAAGGGTACTCTCTCTGATTTATTCTGAACTCTCCCCATATTGACCCTCTGAGGGGCTCACATGTATAATTTCACTTTGGGACTTGCCATCTTCCCCGCTTGACCTCTAGACCAATTTTGACTTCAGTGACCAATTTTCTAATGAAATGAGAGAGCAACAGAATATTTCCAAATGATTCTATTCAACGGAGGCGGGCGCGGTAGCCAAGTTGGAAGGTTAACGAATTAGCAATAGGAAGGTTGCGATTTCCAAACTAGGTCCAGCCAAACACCGTCGAGTACACGGAGGCTGGTGCACGTTAAATTTGTCGTGGCCTCTAATATCCTCACGTTGGCTCGTTGTGGAAGTTTGGAGAGTGGAGTGCTAGCTGAGGTGTTCACCTCGTCATCTAAACCGTAGTTCAAAATTGTGGTGTTGTCTTCGGATCTTTCCCTTGAGAATTGATCCCGGATCATCGCCAATAGCCAGTTGTGTTGCTCCAGTGCGACGTTAATTACCAACTACCAATTCCTACCCCATCTATTCAATGAAAATGACAAATATAATATTTCCAAAGGATTTTATTTTAAGATAAAGAGCAATAGAATCTTTCCAAATAATTCTAATACAAGGAGACGAATAGAATCTTTCTGAAGGATTCTTTTCGAAGGAAATAAGCAATAGAAT
This sequence comes from Meta bourneti, assembly GCA_933210815.1. NCBI lineage: Eukaryota > Metazoa > Arthropoda > Arachnida > Araneae > Tetragnathidae > Meta > Meta bourneti. The sequence continues at coordinate 21,298,360 of OW119928.1, forward strand.
CGTTCCAAAGAGGCGCAATAGAATGTATCCAAAGGATTATATAAAAGGCAAAGAGAGCAATATAACCTTTCCAAAGAATTCTAATACAAGGGAAAGACGAATAGAATCTTACTGAAAGATCCTTTTCTAAGGAGATGATCAATAGAATATCTCCAAATGATTCTATTATTATATAAAGGAAGGAACAATATAATCTTTCCAAAGAATTCTAATCTAGGAAAGGAACAGTAGAATCTTTCTAAGGGTTGGAAGAATGTACGGATTCTTTAGAAAGATGTGGTTTAGTCATTAAGTGTGTGGACGAGTAAAAACTCCTCTCCACTACTCGAAAATCTAGCAACTCTCAGAAGGTCAAGGTCAATGGTTGCTTGCTTTGGGGTTTATGGCACAAGGGCCATATTTGACCAAGCTGCGCCAAGCACAAGAAAGACAGCACAGTGCTTAAGGACAATGATAGAGATTGTCGACTTACAAGAAATTGTATTGATAAAAGGCTGGGAGACACAGTGAAACTAATAACGAATCTCAAGTTACTTTAGGGCCGCTGTAGCCCAGTTAGAAGAGCAACGGATTAGCAACTGGAGGATTGCGAGTTCAAAACTAGGTCCAGCCAAAGACCGTCGTGTACACGGACGCTGGTGCACATTAAATCTCGTGGCCACATCCACGTTTGTGTGATGTGGAAATTTGTAGAGTGGGGTGCCAGCTCAGGTATTGACCTCGTCATATGATCGTAATTCAAAATTAGTGTCCTTGGATCTTTCTCTTCGATATGGTTCCCGGGCCGTCCCAAATAGTCGTTTCTCCAGTGCGATGTTAATTAACTATATACCTTTAAAATTGCATTGCAAATGTCCTCACATTGGAGTGATGTGGAAGCTTGGTAGGTAGATATTTAACTAACGTCGCACTGGAGCAACGCAACGGGCTATTGGAGACGGTCCGGGATCAAACCCGAATGGAACGATACGAGGACAACACCCTTTTAATTTTGAACCTACGGTCAGATGACGAGGTCACACCTGAGCTGGCACCCAACTCTCCAAACTTTCACACCAAGCCAACGTGAGGACATTTGAGAATTAACGTGCACCAGCCCCCTTGTACAAGACGGTCTTTGGATTCGATCTCGCAACCCACCGGTTGCTAATTCGTTACCCTTCCAAACGGGCTACCGCGGTCCGTGGAAATTTAGAGAGAAGGGTATATGGGGGTGTTTCCTCGTCATCCGCTTCATTCAAAATTGCGAGGCGTTGTCCTCAGATATTTCCATTCGAGGTTGATCTGGGATCGTCACCAATAGCTCGTTGTGTTGCTCCAGTGCGACGTTAATTAACTACTTCCCTCACGTTACTTTTACCCTTAAATCATTACAAGTTGGTGTGGAATTTCGGCAAATTCACAAAACACCTATAGATATTTTCGAAATCGATTAAAGATTATTTTTTATTCCTTGGGGGTTGGGAGGTGCTGAAGTCGAATCAACCATCCTCCAGATGTTCCACTGGCCTAATGAATGTTTTCCAAAACATGTTCGGGCCTCGTCATCTGACCGTGGTTCAAAATTACGTGGTGTCGTCCTCGGATCTTTCCCCTTGGGATTGATCCCGGACCGTCACCAATAGCCCATTGTGTTGCTCCAGTGTGACGTTAATTGAAATTCCCCCCCCCCCCCCAAAAAAACATGTTCGGCACCAAAAAGAATATTCATTTAAAAAAGACCATTAAGACAGAACTGGGTGAAAGATCTGCAGGAGAGAGTATGTCTATTTTAGAACATAGCACCACCACCCCATTTCCTGTTTGACTTCTAAAGAAACACGCAAGACCGAACTTTCTAAAGTGTTCTAAATACTTACTGTTTATATCAGGAATGCACCGACTTGTTAAGACCAAGGGCCACAGATTCATTGTAACTTGACCCCCAAAAATCAAATTTTATTCATATTTATTTATGTTGAATTGTTCTAAAAAAGAAAAGATAATAAAAAGTAAAGAATTAAATTTATTCGTGACATTACATTGATTTAACAATTGCTTTAATGTTTGGTTGGATATGTAGTAAATTAATACCATACTAAAGCAACAAACATAACGGGCTATGGGCGACGGTACGGATCAATCCCGAAGGGAAAGATCAAGGACAACGCCTCGTAATTTTGAACCGCGGTCAGATGACGAGGTCAACACCTGAGCTGGTACCCCACTCTCCAAACTTCCACACCACGCCAATGGGAGGACATTTGAGGGCCACGACAGAATTATTTATATTTATTATTTATATTACTTTTTCATATTGTTACAAAAAAGAAAGATAAAGTAAAAAGTAAATAAAGAATTTAATTTGATGCATTGCATTGATTTAACAATTGCTGTAATATTTTTTATTTTTGTAGTAGCCACAAGCAAACGTGATTATAAATTTTCATTAGTCAAGCGGTTATTATTTTTCGATTTGTTAATATTCATGACTGAAAACGTTTGTTCACAGATATATACACTATATGGACAAAAGTATTTGAACACTGCATGTTTTTCAGAAAAAGTGCTTTATTATTCTATTTAGTTACGGGTAGGCCCTCCTTTTGCTTGTATTACAGCTGCAACACGTCGAGGCATACTTTCCACAAGTTCTCTATAAGTCTGGGCAGGAATAACTCGCCATGCCTCTTGCAAGCCTGTGAGAAGAGATTGTTGTGAAGATGGGCGTGAGTGGCGGTGTCGTACCCGTCGCTCCAGTTCGTCCCACAAGTGCTCGATCGGATTGAGATCGGGGCTCTGAGCAGGCCAGTCGAGCAAATTCACCTCATTTTCAGGAAACCAGTCCAGCACACGTTTTGCAGTATGACATGGAGCTCGATCCATCATCGCCGTAGTATTGCCATAGTGTAGGCAATGCCGGATTATCTAGAACGTCGAGGTACACGTCCTTCATGGTACCAGGTACATAAAGCAATGGGCCGAGTCCTAACAAGGAAAACAACCTGATTTTCTGCAGTGTCCAAATACTTTTGTCCATATAGTGTATATGTTGATCCAGAGATGCTTGCGTACTTCAATGCCATTATCTAGCAAATAAGTTTTAACCTAAATTATCTATCGTGACTTGTTAAAGTTAAAATAACACATGGTGAGGCGGGCCGCCGGCAAATCAACGGAGGGCCGCATGAGGCCCATGGTTTGTGCATCCTTGGTCTATATGCTCCACTGCAAAAAGTCAATAGTTTAATTAAAAGTAACTGATTCAATTAAAGTTTAAAAGTAACTGTTTCAATTAAGGTTTTTTGGTTTGAGAAAAAAGCAGAATCTATCTATATATTCCACAAACGTATTTCTCGCTGTAACCAACGCTCGGGTACGTTAAATCTGTCGTGGATTCAAATGCCCTCACGTATGCGTGGTGTGGAAGTTTGGAGAGGGATGACAGCTCAAGTGTTAACTCATCATCTGACCGTGGTTCTAAATTACGAGGTGTCCACGGATCTTTTCCTTCGAAACTGATCCAGGACGGCTCCAATAGCCCGTTGTGTTGCTCCAATGCGACGTCAATTAATTACCATTACCACCAGAAATCAAAGTTATTTGTTTATTGTCGAATGGTAACAACGGTTGTAAACAATATAAAATCGACCTTCACGGGATTCGCTCCCAATTTTGCCGCTTTGTTTAAATAAGCTTGATTTGAGCTATGGAGATGCATACTATTGCACAAACTACACGGAAAAACTTGCTAATCCAATGAAATTCTCCAACAGTCTGTTTACAGAAAGCAATGTCGAATCTTTCCCTTAGAGTTTGATCCCGGACCGTCGCCTGGCCCGGTTGGATGAGCAACGGATTATCAACCGAAGGGTTCCGAGTTCGAATCCAACCGAAGACCGTCGTGTCCGAAGGACGCTGGTGCGCGTTAAATCTGTCGTGGCCTCAAATGTCTTCTCGTTGGCGTGGTGTGAAAGTTTGAACAGTGGGGTGCCAGCCCAGGTGGGACCTCGTCATCTGACCGTGGTTCAAAATTACGTGTTGTTGTCCTCGATCTTTCCCTTTGGGATTGATACCGGACTGTCACCAATAGCCCGTTGTGTTGTTCCAGTGTGACGTTAATTAAAATACCTACCTATCCACACCATGCCATTGCGAGGATATTTAGGGCCGCGGTGGCCCGGTTGGAAGAGTAACGGACTAGCAACCGAAGGGTTGCGAGTTCGAATCCAGCCAAACACCGTCGTGTACAAAGGGGGCTGGTGCACGTTAAATCTGTCGTGGCCTCAAATGTCCTCACGTTGGCGTGGTGTGGAAGTTTGGAGAGTGGGGTGCCAGCTCAGGTGTTGCCTCGTCATCTGACCGTGGTTCAAAATTACGTGGTGTTGTCCTCGGATCTTTCCCTTTGGGATTGATCCCGGACCGTCACCAATAGCCCGTTGTGTTGCTCCAGTGTGACGTTAATTGAAATAAATAAATAAATAAATAAATAAATAAGCGAGGATATTTGAGGCCACGACGGATTTATGGTGCAGCTGTCCCCTTTGTACACGACGGTGTTTGGTTGGATTCAAATTCGCAACCCTCCGGTTGATAATCCGTTACTCTTCCAACCGCGCCACTGCGGCCCCAATGGTAGGTGGGTATTTCATTAACGTCGCACTAGAGCAACATAGCGGGGGTAATGGCGACGGTCCGGGAACAAACCCGACGGGAAAGGTCCGAGGACAATACCTCATAATTTTGACAGACAACACAATGGTTAAGGTCAAGGAGAGAGATTGATAATTTACAAGAAATTGTATTGAAAAGAAGCCTGGGAGATAGTGAAACTAATATAATGAATCTCAAGTTACTGTAGGACGGCGGCAACCCAATTAGAAGAGCAACATATATTAGCAACCGGTAGGTATTTTAATTAACTGCGCACTGGAGCAACAACGGGCTATTGGCAACGTTCCGGGATCAATATCAAAGGGAAAGATTCGAGGACAACACGTAATTTTGAATCACGGTCAGATGACGAGGTCACACCTAATCTAAATTTCCACACCACGCCAACGTGAGGATATTTGAGGCCACGACAAATTTAACATGCACCACATTCCCCTTTGTATACGACGGTCTCTGGTTGGATTCGAACTCGCAACCCTACGATTGCTAGTCCGTTACTCTTCCAACCGCACTACCTCGACTCTTAAACAAAAGAATGGAATGAAATTGAAGTAGATGTTCAGAATCTAACTGTGGTAACATGACTGAGGTGTGCTTGTTGCCATGCATTTTATTAAAAATAAGAATTGACACCAGTGAAAGCGCACAAAATGCTGTTACATATTTTTTTCGATACTTTTTATTTCATTTAGAAGAATAAAATCCATTTATGTGATTGCGAATGATATACCTATACATATAAAGCAGAGTTGGCACCTCTCTGTCTGTTCTCTATACAAATCTACACCGTTTAGCCAATCTACACCAAATTTGGTACACTTATTCTTTGAAACCCTGCGAGTAACGTAGGCTACATATTAACTCCCGTTCTATTTGTCTTGGGTGTGCAGAGGGATGTAACGTCCCGTCATCATGGACAGAGCACTTGCTAGTGGGCGCTCTCTTCCGGTCTGGGTGTGCAGATGACGTCAGAGTTAACATCTACAGGAGCCGCCTCTCAAGATGACCTTAGAGTTTTTTTAGAATAGCAGATGGTTGCGCTGAAAATCGCTCAGTATCATATCGTTTATGTATCCCGTCTGTAAATTCTTAAACTGTAGCTTTATTGCGGGAATGTTAATTTTTATGATTCTTTTTTTGAAAGTGGTCTTTTTTTTCCGTCGATATAGTACAGGGGGCTAAAGACAATTCATAATCCTCATAGGAATAACATTGCGTATTTATACGATCAATGTCAGACCAATTAACACTAAATTTGGTACATTCATCCTGTAGAATTCTGGAAGACACATAGGCTATATATTAATCCCGTTCGATTTGTCCTGGGTCTGCAGGGGGGGCTAAAAACAATTCGAAATCTTCATATGAATAATATCGAGTAATATTACGACCTTCTAACACTTAAGACAAAAATTTCTATTTTTCCTAGTTTACATATTTCCTCACTATGATATTGTTCCAAGATCAGCAGTCTTATTTAAATTCGCTTTTCTCCAACAGAAGTATTTAATTTTAAATCGAATCCTTAAGGTACTTTTTTCAATTGATAGACTCAGTTTCTATATGGAAACCACGTACCTATTTAGAATGATAGATGTAGTTACTTGACTATGGAGTATAGCTTTCAATAATACCCATGAAACATTAAAAACAAATGTAAATTAAATTGATTTTAATCGTCTAATGAAAATATGTCAAAATTTAGAAACATCTTTGAACTACAACGTATGGCTATCCGTTTTGATTTAACGTAACATATTTATTTTAGCCTTTATTTTAACTTTGCCAGTCATTTTAAAATAACAAGTTATACACCTTATTTAAAAAGGTTTCCATTTATTATTTATGAAACAGAATTCTACAAACTATAACGTATTTAACCAAAGACTTAAGGAAAGTTCCTCGAAATATACATATACCAAGAAATTACCCATGTCTAGTGGTATTTGGCAGAAATAAAAATAATTCATTGCAATTTAACTCCTAAATAATATATCTGTAATATGGAAAGTAATGGAACACATAAATACAAAAAGAAACGAAATTCTGGTCATTGAAAAATATCGAATTCTGATAAACGAAAGATCTGAGCAAGCGTGTCGAATTTCGACGTCATGAGAATATTCTAAAATAAAAAAATTCGAAAAAGACGCTTGAAAAATATTGATAGACAATATGAATGCAACATTTGTCGGTAAAGATGTAGAATCCGGGGCATGTTTGTCGTCAACTAATTTTTGTCGCCAAATCAAGATGGCGTCCAAAGCCAGTAAGTTCATTAAAAAAAACGTGGACTTTCCTACTCGAAAAATCTTTTGCATAGGGTTGCCATAAAGCTGATTCAAAACACCACGGTTACCATGTTTGGCGATAAATCGCTAGTGCCCCGGATTCGACATCTCCACCCATTTGTCTTAACTCAAATACCCAAACACGGAATCCGAAATCTAATTTATAAAATAAAACATTAATTCTGGCGTTGCCAGATACAGAATTGCAAAATTAAGCTCTTATCATCAATAAATTATGTTTTGGCTTTTCGTGTTCCATTACAAAATGCAAGTTGTGTAAAATTAAGTATTTTAAATATCCATTTTTCATCATTCACATATTTCTAAATTATTTATATTGTGGAAAGAAATAAAAAATCAGTTCAAACATAATTAGAATTTTAAATTGTTTAAATATAACGTTTCAGAAAAGATTGTTTTCCGAGCAATACTGGTAAAACTATTTTAGCAAATTTGATTTTCGAGCAATACTGGTAAAACAAACTGAGTTGCGTACTGCAATCATTTTATGCTCAATGTGTTTCCTATGGCAATTTCGAATTGATTTAGCCCCCTCTGCACACCTAGGTTAAAGAGAACGGGGGTTAATAACGGGGGAGCTTGCGTTACTCGTAGGGTTCTAAAGTATTAGTGTGCCAAATTTGGTGTGGATTTGTCAAACGGTGTAGATTTGTACAGAGAACATACAGTCAGACAGACGCCAACTCTGCTTTATATGTATAGATAGAAATATATATACATTTCTATAGAATCAGGGCTTGTTTTCCCAATAGAATTCTAAAGAATTTTTTTTCGATAGAAACGAAATTTCGTTCCACTCTAGAAATATCTATTGAATTCTATGGTACTCGAAAATATTTTCGTAAAGGTCTCCACAGCATACATTGTGACTAAGTTTCCATATATGTTGTTTGAAAGATTCCTAGAAAGGATTCTATTGGTCAAGGTAAAAACTGGTTAGGTCAAGCAGTGAAGACATCAGAACGGATATACGAGTGTGAACCCCTCAGTGGATTAAGGAGGGGTGGACCTCATGCTTAACCGTTCATGAAGAGCAGGCCTTACTATCAGAATATTTAAGTAACATATCTAACCTGAACCCTCAAGAGGTTTCCTTGAGATATCTCGTCCATCAAGATCTTACCAATTTTGTTAATGACAAGACATTTCTTCAAGATATAGGCGATTGTTTTGTGATGGCGAAATCCATATCTAGTCAGTTTTCTAATAATGAGAAATCTCGTCCATCAAGATCAGGGTCAGTTTTCTTCTAATGACGAGATATCCCATCGAGACAACCACCAGAAGGGTTAACCATTGCGAAAACGAGGGAGTCAGTCGTCCCACCGACTCTGAAAGGGTTAATTATTGGATGTCAGTTAAATGGTTAGTAAGCCTCTAAGTGGTTACGACGGGTTATCTCGTCAATCAAGATATGGTCAGTTTTCTTATGACGAGATATCTCGATCATCAAAAGCAAGTCTGTTTTCTTCTAATTACGAAATACCCCTGTCGGGAATTTCGTTTTTTCACCAGGAGGATAAATCGACCGTGAAAGGGGTAATTGTTAGATTTCAATTAAATGTTATTAACCCTCCAAGTGGTTTCGACGAGATATCTCGTACATCAAGATCTGACCATTTTTGCTAATGACGAGATATCTTGTCATCAAGATATTTCTGATGATGTCGAGATTAAGATATATCCTCCATCAAGATCTGGTCAGTTTTCTTCTAATGACAAGATACCCGGTCCAGACAACCACCAGGAATGATAACCTATATGAGAATAATTAGATGTGTATACGTGGAACATAGGTTGCTTATTAATGATTTAGCTCCAATATCTACTTTTGCCTTGTGGAAAATAATAGACACAAGAAGCGTGTTTTATCAATATTGGTTTTATACAATAAAAATGAACACATTTAAAAGTACAGTTAATACTTTAAGATGTCGACCAAATTAAATATTTGTGACAAATTATGTCTGTCGCAAAGATCTAATTTGACGGCTTTTCTGATGAGTTTATGTCTTCTGGCCTGATGAGTGCTTCCTTATCTCTGCGTTCAAATTACGATTCTGAAAGCCAACGTCTACAAAAAAAACAATTCCTTTTTTTTGTTCTCTTCCATGAGCACAATCGAATTCAGTTCATACTGATAGAAACTACAGGGTGATATTTTTATAAAGGACACCATTTGTTTTCCATGCCGAGGATGAAAGTTCACGGAATTCGAAATATTCGTGACACTCCATTCCATTGAAGAAAGAAAGTTTGGATATTCTGTTAAAGTAGACAAGACAGTACAACATCGAACGAAATGCGTTTATTGTAAAACCAGTGGTGATTCTATTGCTACTAGTCAAAGAAATAGCATAAATGGGATGGAAACAAACGAATTGTTAAGAGTGGATGGTGAAATTATTCGCTTAAAAAATTAAATTAATTAATTTTATGTAGCTAATAGCTGGAGCTTATTGCCAATGTTGACAGCTGTACCATCTCTCATCTAACCAACCAGGCCCGTAGTGGCCGAACCAACCAACGGTGTTCGCAGTGTTTCTATTTCGACATTTGGTATCCTCACAAATCAGCGTCGCCGAATAAACCAAAAATACCATCGAAAAGTTCCTGGTTCGAATTCAGGACAATACAGCATCGAAGTTTGTTCGTATGGAATGGATGTGGGACCTCTGTAAATGAGTTGTACTTAGTGTGAGTGGTATGTATGTGAGGTGTGATGTGAACCCACCCCATTTGGTACACCAGGGTATGGTTCATAAATCCGCCTTGTAGTGATATTCAATTGACAATGAGTAATATTCAATTGACCGGGCAGTATAAAAAAATTTTCGGCAAGTTCAACACTTGTTTCGTGCCGAGTTAAAATATTTTGAGATATTTTAACTGACTTATTTGAATCTTGGGCTAGTAAAATTGCTGTTAAAATAATAAGTGTTGAATGAGTTTATTAGAGCAACTACTTTTAAGAATTTGTGCTACTAACACGACTATTTTAAGAATGATTTTACTGTGACAGGCCTGATATTATGATACAATTCTCCCTTAATCGCACTGGTCCTAACAAGTGCAAATAGCCTGTTGTGTTGTTCCAGTGCGACGTTAATTCAATTACCTACCTAACAGGTGTACGATGAACGTTTTTCAATGTTTCGCAATGAAAAGAACTAAAAAGATGTATCGTTTATAAATTTAAATAATACATTTCTTACATTTATTTGTGTTTTAGTAGGTCCTAAAACGGGCCGTGGTTCAAAATTACGAGGTGTTGTAGTTTTGAATTACAGCTACTCCCTTCGGGATGGATCCCGGACGGTCGCCAATAGCTCGCTGTGTTGTTCTAGTGCGACGTTAAACTGAATTACCAACCTACCTAAAATGGGTTACATATTTTCTAAAGAAATTAAAAATTAATGAGTGTGTAACTAGGAGAGGAAACGTCGAGTATCTCACAGATGCACCATGATCTCATTTGTCGAAAAAACCTTACCTAATGGAAGATTAATCAGCCAAATGTGTGGAACATTCTCTAGTTGTAGTTGGTTTGTTGCTTCATACTGTCACTGTTAGGGAAGCCACACAGGTTCAACATCAGCCCAGCGATACCAAATTGGCTGGAATACGCATGCGCACCGTCATGTTTTCTGTTCAGAAACGGAGCACGCATGCGCATGTATGTTTTGCGGCATGCTGCTCTAGTGTGTGACCTGGCTCAAACGATGTGGAAAAAAAGAAACCACCCTGTAGTTTTAGTTCACAATCACGATTGTTTTTTGAAACACGTTTCGGTGTTTTGATTACAGCCATTTGCTTTTGGCGCATCCGTTGTTGTTGATCGCGTCGATTTTTTTCGGTGGTGATTTGTCTTTGCATCGTCGACCGGCGAAGGAGCGCATGCTTGTCGAAATATCCATTCTGGACAGCGCCTCCCTAACACAGGCCGTCGGGAAACACCTGTGAAAGAACAACAAATTATTAATCACACTTGCCATTGAATTCATGCATACAAAATTACGGGTTGTAACGTTGTGGGCCGAGCGGTGAGCTAAAAAAGACGCAGCCAAAAGTACACTAAAATAGCTATTTATTACATTATTTACATAATTAAACACCTTGTGTGTACCTTGGAGTGGATTTGTTTATCTTGGTTGTGGGCGCCATAAAGGAAATATAAAAGTAAAGTGAGCAATGGTAACCTTTTTATATGTGCCTAGAATCATACGACCAAAACTAGTAGAAACGTGATTGCCAAGTTAATTGATTGGTTACAGAATGTAGAAAATTTCTATAGAATGTGGTCGATAGAATCCTATAGAATTATGGCCCGTTTTTCTATAAGCTCTATGTAGTTACTTCTATAGAATTATGGCCCGTTTTTCTGTAAGCTCTAGATAATTACCTCTACAGAATGTCTGTAGAAACCTTTATAAAATTCAATAGAAGCTCATTTCTTTTGTTTCACGCCAACTTTTCTGTAGAACTTCTTTATACAATTCTATAGAAATGCATTTCTATAAAAATACATTTCTATAGAAACAGAGCTCGTTTCATCTACAGAAATCTCTATAGAATTTTTACTACAGAAACGAAATTTTCTCTAGAAATATGTAAAGCATTCTATGGAACTCTTATAAAATATTTTCATAAGAACTTTCTATTTTATTATATCTTTATAAATATTAAGTTGAGAATGTTTGATTTTGTATTTATAATCCTTTTTACTACATAGTATTCAATGGGAGGACATGGGTGGGGTAATCGAGAACCGGCCTTAGCTAGGCTATATTGTAAGTTACGATTGTGAAATATTTGTTTCTCATCTAATTATTTGTTATGTTCGTCCATTAAAGTGCAGTGTTCCTATTATAAGGCTTGTGTTCCTTTCCGGATGGATTACATATTAATTGCATCAAGTGTTCCTGTTTACCACAACAGAACTGTTTGGTCCTGTTTTCTCTGTCAGGGTTGTTTATAGTCCAATCCCAAGGGGGCCGCGGTAGCCCGGTTGGAAGAGTAACGGATTAGCAACTGAAGGGTTGCGAGTTCGAAACTAGGTCCAGCCAAAGACCGTCGTGTACACGGTGGGCACGTTAAAGCTGTCGTGGCCTCAAATGCCCTCACGTTGGTGTGGTGTGGAAGTTAGGAGAGTGGAGTGCCAGCTCACACACAGAGTTGACCTCGTCATCTGACCGTGGTTCAAACTAACTAGGCGTTGTCTTCGAATCTTTACCTTTGGGATTGATCCCGAACCGTCGCCAATAGCCCGTTGTGTAGCTCCTGTGCGACGTTAATTAACTACTAAACGAAAAATACGAAAAATATTTTTTACATGTCCTATTAGTTAAAAGGGACTAAATTTTCGTTTACCTTTGGTAAATATTCGAAAAAGTCGCCAAAATTTGGAAAATGGGAGCTTTTTTTGTGACGATTTTGCTAGAAAAGAATACCCCTAGTAACTAAGGTTAAAAAACAGTAGCAAAAGGTCGTCGTTTAGTCGCCTATGGCAGCCTGCGTGTACATCATATGTTGTTAATTTTCATTTTCAGCAAAATGCATTACAAAAACTTCATGTTCCTACAACTAGCGTCATGTTCCTACAATTAGCGTCTGAACATCCAATTAGTGTCCAATTTCATCCCATTCACTTGTTCAAAGTTAATTCAGCATCTTTTGACGTTTATAGATATTTTCACGTTCTTTCACATTTTCTTTTTTGGATGATTGCTTTTTTCCAGATTTCTCATTGCCTTCTCTAATCAGGCTGCACACGAATTTCGGCTCTTCCGTGTTGGGTTTGCTATATTTTGCAGCTCCATAGCTATAATCGAGCATAAGTAAACTTAGCTGTAAAATTGCAGTTCCTGGAAATGTCTTGAAAACATCAAAAGTTCTCCAATTATCGCAATAGAAGTGAATTCCTTACTGCATAGTAACTTTCCAAGTATTCTAATGCACCTGAGGCTACCATGTCATTAACCAGATTTCCTCTTAGGAGCTTCGATTTTTTTACTTGAAATCAAGATTGCCTCCAATTCAGCTCTATAGTTAGGGCTATTCGGGTATCTTGCTAATTTTTTTCAACAGAATCATTATTCGATTGGAATATTAGTGCCATTTTCTAGTTGAATTGTTCTGTATTTCCATTAATCTTTTTTTAGTTTAAGTTCAGATAATCCAGACTGAGCATATCATCTGTCATTAACCAGATTTCCTCTTCGGAGCTTCAAATGATTTTCCATGAAATCAAGATTGTCTCCAATTCAGCTTTATAGTTAGGACTATTCGGGTTTCTTCTACTAATTGTTTTTAGACGAATCCTCATTCGGTTGGAATATTAAGGTGCCATTTTCTAGTCTGGATTGTTCTGTATTTGCATTAATATTTCTCTATTTTCAAGTACAGGTAATACAGAATGAGGCTATCATCTCTCATTAACCAGATTTCTTCTTCGGAGCTTCAAATGGTTTTAAGCGAAATCAAGATTGCCTCCAGTTCAACTCTATAGTTGGGACTAGTATTCGGGTTTCTTTTGTTAGTTTTAACAGAACCCTTATTCGGTTGGAATATTACGGTGCCATTTTCCAGTTCGGATTGTTCTGTATTTCCATTCATCCTTCTGTATTTTAAGTACGCATAATCCAGACTTCACACCCATGCACTTTTATTTCCGGTTCTTTAGAAATGAGTAATCAAAAACGCGTTAGATCCAAAACGAAAGGATTTCCGATCTTCGCTCTTATCTTACGACGCAAAGTGTTGCGATGGGTATCCGGAGAACAAATAACTAATCCTCTACAACACCGAACTCGAAGTAAAGGCGTTTCATTTTTAGATCCAAATCTATTTTGAACGAGAGGAAGTTACGTGCAAGTGGTGATTGACAATCGGAAATACGACGAGGAGAAAGTTAACAGTCCAAAGTTCGATGCATTCGATATAAATGACAGTACAAATTGGGTCAATCAATAGACAAAAAACAAAAAAGGAAAAGCTAACTTGCAAATCTATAAACTAAATTTTTGGTATTACTTTTTGTGCGGCAACTTTGACAATTTGTTGGGATGGTAGGTAGTAATTTAACGTCACACTGGAGGGCCGCGGTAGCCCGTTTGGAAAAGTAACGGATTAGCAACCGGAGGGCAGCGAGTTCGAATCCAACCAAAGACCGTCGTTTACATGGGGGCTGGTGCACGTTAAATCTGTCATGGCCTCAAATGTCCTCACGTTGGCGAGGTGTGGAAGTTTGGAGAGTTGGGTGCCAGTTCGGGTTTGACCTTGTCATCTGGTTCAAAATTACGCGGTATTGTCGAAATTAATTCAAGCGACATGCTGAAATTGAATTCGAGAAACTTGCCAAGTTACGCTGCTGGTTACGAAATGGTTACCAAAGCATTATGTGCCCTTGTGTGCGTATTTAGCTTTGCAGAAAAATTCTCACACACAGAGAAGTTCGAGTTAAAAAAGACTAGATTTAATCCATTGGGTAGTTGACCTTTTTCGGATTGTTTTTTCACTTTTCTTATCTGAAATAAAATTTCCAAGCGTTCTGAGGTTTCTTTCATCAAAATTAAAGTGATTGGCTTGTTCAAATTTAAAATTGGTAATGCTGCGAATAAAAATATTTTACATTCACGTGATACATTTTGAACTTTCTTGGTAAATAATTGGCCGAGAAACGTAGTGGTGTAAGTGGTAAATTAAAAAAAAAATTATTTCTCGCATTTCTAACTTTCTTTACTTAGTACCATATGGTACTAAGTAAAGAAAGTTAGTTTAAAGTAAGTTTAAAGTAAAAGTTAGTTTAAAGTAAAGAAAGTTAGTTTTAAGTAAAGAAGGATGTTTTAATTCCTGTCATAAATATTTCTCACTAAATTACGCATTTATTTTATGTCCTCAATAATATCGTCATATCGTTTAGAATCATAAGTCCACTTACACCACTTTGCCCTAAAAGTTTTTCCAAAAAAATTAAAAAATTAAAGCCGAAAGTGGAATCGTTTGCAATTTATTAGCAATTTAATAGGATAATCTGAAATCGTTTGCTATGCGAATTTTTTTAGTTACATCGGCAACAGTAGCTTAATTTCATATTTGACAGAACAAGAAAATAACTAGAATAAATTTTTCAGAAAAAACAGATAATTCTAGTGCATCTCAACTGAAAGTGCTTTGGAATAATTCTGGTAGTTTAAATCTTCCCCTTCGTACTCTCTTTTACGTTTGTAGTCTTAAGAAATTGAACAGTCTATTTTTTGTATCCAACATGGCCTCTGCAAGTAAAGATCTAGCATTCGATGTTTATATTTTTGAAAAATGATGGCGGTTATAAGGATGAAGACTTCCAAGTTTCGCTCGATGTAAGTGACTCAAAATTGCGAGTAAGTTAATATAAATTAACTTAAATTTATAAATATTATGTAACTTACAACTTCAAGAAATTAAGCTTAAAATTAATAAAATTGTTTGGTATTTCATTTAGAAGGGGGAAATACAGAGAGAGAGAGATACATTCTTTTAATCGGCCGTTTACCTTTACATGTTATTTATTGAAAGTTTTTATTTTAAGTGAATACTTAGAAATTGAAATTTTAAACTTTACAGAAAGTTTGAAAAAGGATGGAGATAAAGAAAATTCTGAAATTAATTGATATAAATAATTATAACATTTAAAATCTTGTTCAATCTTTTTCAATTCTCTTTTCAGTCTTCATATCTTGTTAATTAGGTACTTCTTTTATGAAGCCTTAAAATTTGTGTTTAAAATTGGCTCATGACACCAAAACAAATTCAAATTCCGAATGCAACTGTAATACAAAGCATATCATAAATAATAAAGATAATTGATATAGCGTATCTTTACTCGGTATTGCATCATCTGGATATTTATGTAGCCAAAATTTTTTACATCTTTCATATGATTTGCATACAAAATAAACCTCAAGAAGCGCAATTCTCTGAATGCGTGATAAACTCATTTTGCAATGAAGAACAAAATGACATGGAATTATCGCACAACTTGAGCGAGAAGAAAACCATACGATAAAAATTAAAGAATCCATTTATAAGCAGACGATAAAATTCAATAATTAAAAAAATACACGCGCAAATGATTTTTTAAAGTTGGAGTACGGGAACTTTTAGGACACTGTATTTTTAATATTCAGTAACGAGAAAACACAACATTAAGAGTTAAGAATTTCCATCAAAGAGATGTGCATGAATAGTTCACATTTTCAACAATGTTTCAGTTTATAAATTGTAACACACTTCTGTAGCTTTTGCCCATCAACCTTCTAATGAAATAGACGGATCATGTGGTCGGAATCACTGACTAGTGTTTTTAATCACGGTGGATAACCTCTTTAACCAATCAATAATTTAGGATTCATGCTTTTACCCACAACCACGTGACAGATCTTCAAACCGAGCAATTGGAAGAAATAACATGAAGCTAAGGGCACATGCTCCGTCTATTTCATTTTAAGGTGGATGGAGATGAGTCACTATCGTAAATATCGACCTTATGAAATATACGGAGTATGTGCGCGCAGTTTCATACTATTTCTTCCGATCACTCGGTTTGAAGATCTGTCACGTGGTTATGAGAAAAAGCCTGAATCGTAATGTGTTATAAATTATTGATTGGTTAAGGTAGGTAGGTATTTTAATTAACGTCACACTAGAGCAACACAACGGGCTATTGGCGACGGTCCGGGATCAACCATCGAAGGGAAAGATCGAGGACAACACGTAATTTTGAACCACGGTCAGACGACGATGCAACATCTGAGCTGGCACCCCACTCTCCAAACTTCCACACCACGCCAACGTGAGGATATTTGAGGCCACGGCGTATTTAACGTGCACCAGCCCCTCTGTACAAGACGGTCTTTTGGTTGGATTCGAACTCGCAATCCTCCGGTTGCTAGTCCGTTACTTTTCTAAACGGGCTACCGCGGCTCTATTGATTGGTTAAAGTGACTGTCCAGCGTTATTGATAACACTAGTCTGCACTTCGATAGCCAATCGAGTCAATTCGATTCTTAAGCCCAAGTGACTTACACATCCGAGATTTTACGACAGCGACTCCGCGCACATGCTCTGTCTATTTCATTAGAAGGTCGTCTGATCTGAGGTGTGGGTCACGTGGTCTTGGGAATCGACTTGGGCCGATTAGTTACCGAAATTCAAACTTTTAATCACACTTAACGCTTTAATAACGTGTTTTTAATCCCGCTTGATAGTTGTATTTTCAACCCAACGTTAGAATTCGTTTCCTCCCAATACCATGTGACAGGTCTTCAAGCCGAGCGATGGGGATGCTTCTGCCCATCGACCTTCTAATAAAATAGACGGATCATGTCGGCGGAGTCGCTGTCGTAAGATCTCTGAAGGGTAAATCACAAATCGACTTAGCCGATTGGCTATGGAAGCCCAGACTAGTGTTTTTGATGACGGTGGATAATCACTTTAACCAATCAATAGTTTGGGATTCATGCTTTTACCCACAACCACGTGACAGATTTCCAAATAGAACAACTGGAAAAATAACATGAAGCTGCAAGCACATGCTCCGTCTATTTCATTTTAAGCTCGATGCTTCTGCCATCGTGACGTCAAATAACTGATTCGCATAGCAACACGGAACTTGAAATTACGAAACTTGAAACTAAATTTCATTCGTTAGAAATTAATGATCTCTTTCACAAACGAATATTAGCTTGCAGACAGGTGTGAGGCAGATCTCAAAATGTAATACTTCTACAACTTTTAAGATCGGTAAGCTGGTTTAAAAAAATCCATTCTTTCCATTTCTAGAAAGGATAAGCTTATCCTATCAACATATGACACTCAAAATGTTGCGGACTCGAGCTCCAAGTTGAGACGTTTAAATATTTCCAACACCGCCATATGATTAAACTAATTTTCATTTTAAATAGCATTGCATTCGATGAACGACTTCGATATAGACAAACGCACTACAGAAATGATGAATAAAGTCTCTCTGCGGGGGAAGTCATTTTGTTTCGAATTAGGTCACGGAAGGAAGATTTTTTTCATTATTACGTCCCGTCAAGATGTTCTCAATTTGTTCCATTCGCCCTGTCACTCAAAATAATTGCTTCAGATTTGAGTATACTTCCCCAGAGGTTAAGAACTCAAGAGACACTTAAATGAGAATTTTTTTTACTCGACGTCTGAAATTCTAAACGTCTACACATACATGGATTTCAAAATGCAGCTTGTTAATCCTCTGAGCGGCGCTAAATTTCGGAAAAGTGACTGTTGCTTTTTCCCTACAACACACGTAATGACGAAATAAACACATTTTTCTAAATAATCCATGGATTCTTTCAACCTTTCGAAAGATTCTATTGGTTCTTTCCTCAGAAAAGCATTCCCTGGATCTATTCCTATTGGTCCTTTAATTGGAATAGAATCCTTTGAAAGGATTCTATTGGCCGATTCTATAGAATGGAATCTTTTGGAAATATTTCATTGGTCCTTTCCTTGGAATGGAATCCCTTGAAAAGATTCTATTGGTCTTTTCCTTGGAATAGAATCCTGCATAATGATCCTATTCCATAGAATAGAATCCTTTGGAAGTATTCTACTCCTCTGTTCTTTAGAATAGAATACTTTGAAAAGATGCTATTGGTCAAGAAGGTGAAAAATGGTAAGTCATGCAGAATGGAAAGCCTATATTGATAGAGAGAAGACATACACCCGACATTTTCTGATTGGCTGACGCGGTCAGCAGCCATGTTTTTCCTTTTCAGGTCAGTTCAACATGGCGGTAGTACGTTGCTGATTGCGATTTTGGAAGTTTTGTTTGGATACACTTGTAATTTACAAAATTTTTAAGATAAGAACGCTTTTTTTTCATTTAATATAGATCAGCCTATCCACTTAATAAACAAAATAAGGTGTAAACTGTTGATAACATTAATTTAGACAACTAAAAAGAAGCAAAGGTACATGTGTAAAATTCCGTCGACCATTCTCGCCAAACCGAAAATTGCGCCAAACGATGCGATATTCCGCCAATAATGGAAAGCGTATAAAATTGTTTTACTAGTATTGTTAGAAAAACAATTTTTTCCGAAACGTTATATTGAAACAATTTAAAATTCTAATTATGTTTAAACTGATATTTTTATTTCTTTCCACAATATAAATAATTTATGAATATTTGAATGATGAAAAATATGGATATTTAAAATACTTAATTATTTACCTTGTTTTCAAAATACAGTATATTAGGCCTACTTATTTTATTAAGTTGCCATTCAAATATACTGTATTCTCGTAGTAAAAATAAACAAAATTATTTTAGATCAATATTCGCGTTTATTTCACAACATAACCGTGTTTTTATGACTCCCAATTCTCCAGATTTTTGCATATCCGGATTACGTCCAGCACTCAGTCGTGATAATTGTAGTTTTACCATATTTCTATTAAGCATTTAAAGCCCTTTTATCTTATGAAAAAATATTTTATATGAATAATTTATTCGGAAAATTACAGGGCAAAATACGTTGCCCCACATTGGAATAACATGCAAGTGTTCCTAATTCAAATACGTATACCACAATGTATGAAATTAAAAAAAGGCTTTTTTTTATTCAGACTCCCCAAGCACACACCAGATTAAGTCCTGTATATTATTGGTTTATAAACTGGTCTGTGGTCTAAATGAGTAGCTCTTATGCCATGAGAAAATCCAATCTATCAATATTTAAAGTCCAACGCCAAACTGTCGCCAAACCCGAAGTCTTCATATCAAAATAACCTGATTAGCAACCCTAATGAAAGCATCCATTTGCATTGCGTCCGCGTTGGCACAGCAACTGTCGAAAAACATTGCTGCCGTTTTCCCTGTCACCTCTCTATCTATATAGGCTCTCTAATGCAGAAAAGACTGCAAGTTGCGAAGTAGAAAAATGTGTGTGAACCCCTCAGAGGTTAAGGGGAGTTGTAAGGTCCATACCGATAATGTTAATTACCTAATTACCGGGATCCTGCCGTAATTTTTAGGACCTTAGTCATGACCAGCAAATTGGGTGCAATTATGCCTTTTTGTCAGGCGTCTAAATTTTTCATTGGGCACTATGGAGAACTTTTGTCCCAAAAATGATATGTTAAGTTTCATTTTTTATTTGTCTCAGTAGTGCCCTCAAATATTTCTGTCAAAATGTTATATTTTACATGGCAATCAATATAATTTGTCACTTCAATTTAAGTCAAGTGTGACAACATAGGTTCTTTTAACCGTGAAAGACTTCACAAACTCGGAAAAGCCCAACGAAACATTTATTACGCGGAAGACGAACAAAAACAGAACATGACAGACTATCTTACAGACATCAGAATACTCAACGGAATAACAAAAATGTTCTTGTTCTTCCAATCTCAAATTCAGTGGAGTTGGTTGTTCGCCGCTTCTTTTCACGAAAATTAATAATTATCGTGACACTCCCATTTTTTGAGTTTACATGCAATTGGGAAACTCAAAACTCGGTACAGTCCATGGCTTCAAAGATCTGGACGTCTGAGGGGACGAATTTCACGATCAAGTCGTGTTCTTCCCACAACAGGTTTTTGACTGGAGCTATGTTCGACGGACTTCTCCATGTTCTCACTATCTTTAACGCGTTGAAGTTGTTTCACCTTTCTTCTTGGATCGTCTTTAATTCTAGAAACAATTTGCTCTTGAAAATTCTTTCCTGAGGGTGATTGGACCTCAAGTGCATACAGCCGTTGTATTGGCCTTAGGAATTCGCCGTTCTTGGTTTTAAGCTTCACAAGACGAACAGATCAATCTTTTCCTGAGAAAATCTCAGTTATTTTCCCCAATGGCCAGTTCAAACGCTTTTGGTTGTTAACTTCGACCAAAACCACTTCTCCCATAGTGAATTCGTGGGTGCTCCTGATCTTTCTCGTTTGCTGTCTAAGCTGCCCTAAATATTCTAATCTTATATTATCGGAGATGCTCTCGAAATTTCATACGATATAGCTGCCTCTTTTGTAGACTCAATGATTCCAAATGGTCAAGATCGAGAACACCACTTCCTTTAACCTCTCGTAAAAACATAGAGGGTATTATGGCATCAAGATCGTCGTCCTCAGAGATGAAGGTTAAAGGTCTTGAATTTAAAACCTCTTCACAATCACAGAGTAGTGCTCAGTTCTTCGTATCTTAAGGATGCTCTACCCAAGACTTTCTTTAGAAGATCTTTCACAAGTCTAATGAGGCGCTCCCACCAGCCTCCCCACCATGGAGCTGATGGTGGAATAAATTTCCAGGTTATTTGTTTTATCTTTTCATCTTCGTTTACCCGCTTCCAATCAATACTCTGAAGCAATCGATTGGCTCCCACAAAGTTTTTACCATTATCAGGGTAAATAATGGACGGCCTTCCACGGCGAGAAATAAAACGTCTGAGTGCTAGCAGAAATCTGTCTGTCGATAAAGAGACGAGTTCGATATGAATCGCACGTAAAAAGCACAATCCACGTTTTTGTACCATTTCTTAGAAAGAGGAGGCCAGCAAGATCAACGCCCGTCACTTCAAAAACTGCTGCATCCCGTACACGATCTTCTGGTAAGGGTGGTGAGTTCATTTCCGCGAGCTTGGCAGTGAAACGTTTGCAGCGGATGCAGGTCTTAAGAGTTTTTCGAATGGACTTCCTCCCTATCCATATCCGGTAGTTTTCTCTAAAGTTGTGCCATCAAAATTTGAACTCCGCAGTGCATTAGCTGTCTATGCTTATGCATAATTAAATTCGCCAATGCGGGGTGATCACCTGGTAGAATCACTGGGTGCTTAAAATCTTCAGTATCTTGGCGGTAAATGGTTCGTGTCTTAATTCGCAATAAGCCATTTTCATCAATTACTGGATTCAAAGAGCGCAACCTCTGATCAGAAGGTCCATTGAACACTTCTTGCTGTATCAAAAACATGAGCAAATTTTCAGCTTCCATCAACTCGGAACAAGACAGGGTTTCGGACTTTGAAGTGCTGACTTTTCTTGAATTATTGCAGAATCTTCGGATCCAAGCAAGCATCCGAATAGTTTTCAGATGAGAAGAGAAAAACCTATAATACCAGTCATTTGTCTTCGATGTATCGTTGTGAGCTGACAAAACAGTCTTTCGTTTTTCAGCATTTATCAAATCTTCATCTGGTATTTCTGGGCTTTGAGGCCAATCTTCTTTTTCGTATAGCCACATAGGCCCCTCCCACCATTTCAAGAGTAAGAATTGCTCTGCTGAGCATCCTCTGCTTGGAAAGTCTGCTGGATTCAATTTACCAGGAACACGCCTCCATTGTTGAACCTGTATGAGAGCATGCATCTCCCGGACTAGGTTCCATACAAATGTTCCCCACGAGTATCTCTTTTGATCCAGTTTAATGCAGTCAATGAATCGCTCCAGTAGAAGACCTTTAAGTTGGGTATTTTAAGGTCTGCCGTAACACTCGCACTCAGTCTGGCATCGATGCAATATGCCAATAACTCAAGACGAGGTATCATAATCTTTTTCAAAGGAGCTACTCTGGCACGGGACTGGATAAATCTGACAGTAACTTGTTGATTCACTTCAACACGCAAGTAAATGCAGGTGGCGTAAGCTTGGGCACTTGCGTCACAAAACACGTGAAGGCTGACGATTTCCTCTTCTTGTCCAAGTTTCATCCACCGGGGTATCTTGACTTCTGACAGCAGCTGTATTTTCTTCAGCCAATTCAAAAATCGTCTTGCTAGGTCTTCAGGAAGCGCATCATCCCAATTCAGTCCCAGAACCCAGAATTCTTGTAGCATAAGTTTCGGAATAATAGTCACTGGGGAAGCGAAACCAAGGGGATCAAATATACTTTACGCCAAGGAGAGCAACATTATCTTAGTAAGAACTGGTCGTTTTTCATTCAGGAAAACAATGTTGTAAGACAAAGTGTCTTCTTTCAAGTCCCAGTTCAGACCCAGCAAAGGCACGATTTCGGGGTTATCAAACTGATCGATGACTTCGAGGAACGTTTGATCGCCAAGCTTTAAGATTAAATTTCCCTGCGGACATTAACGTTTGTGACTCGAGAATGAATCTATTTGCTTGTTTAGAGTCTTTCAAACTACAGACACAATTATCAACGCAGAAAGAATCTTTCAAAGTTCTTGCAGTATTCGAAAGTTTCTCTGAGGCCTCCTCAAGATGATTCAATGTCGCTGCCAGAAGAAACGGACTGCAGTTAACACGACTGCAAACACGATGTCTGTAGATCGATGTCTGTAGATCTTAGTTTCATTTGCTTCGGTTTTCCATAAGAATCGCAGATGATCTCTGTCCTTTTGTCTTACTCCAATCTGAAGGAAAGCCTTTTCAATGTCTGATATTAGTCCAACAGGAAATTGTCGAAAACGATTCAGGACAAAAGGAACAAATTATATCAAATTAGGACCCTTTTCTAAATACATATTCAGTGAGGGTGGTCCTTTTAAGTGCGCTGAAGCATCGAACACAGGTCTCACTTTGGTGGTCTGGCTACATTCCTTGAACACGGGTCTGTGAGGAAGATAGTGCACGTTTACCTCTTCTATATCGTTGACTTCTATGATT
The DNA here is from genome assembly GCA_933210815.1 of Meta bourneti. Lineage (NCBI taxonomy): Eukaryota > Metazoa > Arthropoda > Arachnida > Araneae > Tetragnathidae > Meta > Meta bourneti. The sequence goes on from OW119928.1 coordinate 21,321,946, forward strand.
GCTTTCGAAAACCAGTTGTTGAAAACCTCTTGATATGCTTCGACGACTTTCTGGGATTCCAATAGCCTTCTATAAGCAGAAGCAAGACATTTTTCGGCCATTTCTCAGTTGTCGGGAAGACGTGAAGATTCCAAGATCCACGGCATAGCTACTTCGTATCTGCCTTCATCAATCGTTAGTGTGCTTCGGAAATACTCCAAAGTCTGGATGAATTTCAGGCTTCTTTCTAGACTGCAGGATCTGTAATTCCAATTGTTTCCAATTTCCATAAGTCACTTATTGTGCTCTCTTTAATGAGTAAGGTGGTCACCAATAAGGAACTACTTTCGTAATCTGACTCATTTGGCAATTTCCCATCAGTGTCCAACCAAGCAACGTTTCTATTGCTGTTAGTCCACAAGACAAAGTGAGGATCCTTCCTGTCAGTTTACCAGCAATATCAGCTATTCTAATTCCTTTGACCAGAAGCCTGTTTTCACATCTGAGGAATTTCTAAACAAATATTTTCTTGGTCAAGAACATTGAAATTGCAATGGTAATTTTTGTCAAAATCACTGGCAAAGATCTTATACTCTATATGTTTTTGTTGGGTTTTTACCCCTCCAAATAAATTGTGAATCAGGGTGTTCTCCCTTACAGGAGGATATTTCAGCTTCGAGACAGCTTACGTAATGTAAGATTTTTGACTTCCGGTGTCTATCAGTGCTCTTACTGCAATGTCTTGGTTTTTCCCTCGAAGCAGCACAACTAGAGTTTGGAGGAAAACACTTGCAGAACAAATTGGCTTAGATAGTGTATTTGACTGTTCAGTTGGCTTATCACCGGCTTCAGTAGCTGTTTCCTTTTTGTTGAAAGATCCACTAGTTCCTATATCGGGGCACATCACAAGATGATGTCTTTTGTCACAGTGTACACACCTGACATAGGCTCTGCATTGCTTTGCCACTTGACCACGCTGGAGACATCTGTAACAACAGCTTCATTTCTTCAATCGAGTTGTTCGTTCATTCAAATCAGAATTTCGAGCAAAATTAGTCCTTTGTTTCATGGTTTTCTCTATCACAGAATACACATTTTAAAGTAGGAGTAGAACTTCGGTTTCCTGAAAATAGTCCTGCAGCAATTGGTAAATCTCGTTTCGGTTTGATAGCTTTCGTGCTTTCCTTCAAAGAGAATCCCTGCATTGCCAAAGTTATTCTGTCTTCATTTTCAACTTCATTCTTCAGAAAACTCATTAAACTGTCCAATCGAGATTCTTTCTTTTCTTCATTTTCCCTGTCGATCCATTTATTGTTTCTCTGCCAAGATCTTAAAACCTCTTCACTCAAACAGGATTCCACGAGTAGAAAAAGCATGGCTGCATACTTTTCGGTAGTGACGCCAAGAGTCTCTAGTGATCTCAATTGCATTTCAATGCGATCATACACTGTTGAAAGCTTCACTTGTTTCTCTTTCAGGTTGAATATCAAAGTCAGTTTCAAAAGCTCTCGAACATAGTATTCAACTAAGAGATCGTCTCTGCCAAAGCGAGATTTCAAGCAGTCAACTGCTTCGCAATAGTTTCCTGGGGATGGAGGAAAACTTTCAACGAGTTCTCGGGCTCTGGAGCTCGGTATAGTGACTTGAACCAAGTATTGGAACTTGTTAGCCTCATCGATGTCAGGGTCTTCATCATTTTTTTTAAATTGCCCCCAAAACGGCAGCCAGTCTTTAATTTCCTCTTCAAATTTCTTTAATTCTAATCGAGGTAGTTTAAAATTTCGTTTAGAAACACTGGCTTTGGAGTGAGCATCAATATACCCATGGAACTAGATTTCGAATTAACAAGCAAACTTATCTTTTTAAATTTGTGCGCATATTCGTCTGCTCTCATCATTTCGTTTTCTAAATTTTATTCCTGCACACTTTCTGCAGCCAGTATAAAACCCAAAATACTCTCGTTAAGCATTGAAAGTTCTTGATGCTTTTCGTCAAGCAGCTGAAATGTCGCCAAGTCTTCGGTTATCTTGGCGCTTTCCTGCTTCATTCAAGACATTAAACAAACGAGTAAATGCAGTTCGAACGATCTTCCGTTTCAATATTAAGGCATTCATTTTCGTATGGAAAAGTTCAAAAAACAGTTAAGCAAATAGATAAATCTCTAATAGAAAACAATTTACCTTTAAATAAGTTCACTTGCCTTTCAGAAAGTTGCTCTTTCTCGAATTGTTGATTCCCAAAGACAAATCACGATCCTGTCGCGGAAGCCATGTCACTTCAATTTAAGTCAAGTGTGACAACAGAGGTTCTTTTAACCGTGAATGACTTCACAAACTCGGAAAATCCAAATGAAACATTTATTTCACGGAAGACGTACAAAAACAGAACATGACAGACTATCTTACATGCATCAGAATACTCAACGGAAAAACAAATTGTTAATAATTCTCGTGACATACAGATTGATAATACTTCTCTTATGGATATGAGAGGATTTTTCTGTAAAGCTAAATAAATAGATATGGTGTTTTTTGTAGCACGTTCTTCCCGGAAATCACATTTCATTGCTTTTTGAATGTGATTTCAACGGAGTGTTTCAGCATGTCGCGAATCATAAATCTTTTATTCGTTTAGTTTAAGAGCATGTCTAAAACGCGTTGCAAATGGTTACTCCATGAAGTGACTAATTTTTCCATATGAATATTCAGTATAAGAGGCAATTGACGCCAAATGTCGCCAAAAAATCGCCGAGAAATCATTTTAGTTCTGGTAGGGTAATTGAATTTGCGTCGCACGGAACACAACGCATATTAGTTCTGGATCAGAAGCATTTTCTTCGTCTTCCACTGGTTTATTTATTTACGCTGAAAATTACTCATGTACAAATTACTTTTACTGATTAGAAAATTAACGCCATATATCGCCAAAGAAATCGCCTATAATTCATACCAATTCTGGTAAGATGATAGTTGAAATTACATCGGACTGGAACAATACAACACATATTCATTTTGGAACAGTATAGAAGTTTCTTCGTCTTCTGGTATGTTTATGTGCACACTGAAAATCACTCATACAAATCACTTTTTCTGATACAACACTTTTAAACATTTTGGGAGTTTCTTAAAAGAGAAATTGGTCGCTTTTCCATTCTTAAATCGCCCAGTAGGAAGAGCAGCGGATTAGCAACAGGAAGGTTACGAGTTCGAGGCTAGGTCCAGCCAAAGAACGTCGTGTACACGGGGGCTGGTGCAAGTTAAATCTGTCGTGGCCTCAGATGTCTCACGTTGGCGTGGTGTGGAAGTTTGAAGAGTGGGGTGCCAGCTCAGATGTTATCTCGTCATCTGACCATGGTTTAAAATTAAGTAGTCTTGTCCTAGGATCTTTCTCTTGGGGATTGATCCCGGATCGTCGCCAATAGCCCACTGTGTTGCTCCAGTGGAACGTTAATTAACTACCTACCTACCCTTCTTAAATCCGGCAACTCTGTTCATGATAAAGGAGACGTTCTTAACTTTTGCTTAAATCTCACGGTGAAAAAAGCATGGAGCACACCTATGAATAACGATTTTCCTATTTCAAAGACGATAGAGAAAAAACACAATTCAGTATCTTTCCAGAACGTTTTTTTTGTACGAAAAAAAAATGATCGAACAATTTCGCCTTCCTCCCAAAATTACGACCCTTTAGAATAACTAGTTCTCTAATTTTTATGTAAAAAAACAGGTATAAAAGAAAATGCACCTCGGGGCCAGTGTGCATTTCACCTGACGAAGACGTCAGTCGCTTTAGACCTTGAGAAGTTCGAAAGATATCTGGTGTCTTGCACGTAACCTCTGAAACTGACGTAAGCGAACGTAATTTATACATGAGGTATCGAACGCACGGACAGAAAAAAAAACTTTTGCCACTTCCAGGAATGTGTTTTGAAGTGTCAACCAAGAAGGGGATGGAAAAAAGAAAAAAAATCACTGACAACCCAACGATGAGGATATAGAAATTGATAGCGAAGTTACTTTCAGTTACAATTCATTAGTAGTTGTAGGTCTATCCTTTGGGGATTTCCACGGTAAGGTGACTAACTGAATTTAAGGGAGATTCAGAGAAGCGACGAATTTTGCGCCTTTTTAGATGCGCGGTGTCACTCCAACAAACGTTCATGGAATGGATAAAAACCAATTCATTCACGTTGTGTATAATAAACAGGTCACAATAAAAATGAAAAATTTATAAATCTGCACGTTTCTTAGTCCTAACCTGTATGTATTTGTCCACTGATGCTGCAGAACCAAGCCCTTTTTTCAATCTAGGCAAATTTCAAACTCCACAACTCTTGTCAATTGCTACCATTGGCTCTGACTTAATTAGATCTAAGCTGCTGTTCCTAACATTAAATTTTTAGAATTCTATAGAGGAAAGAAATTTCGTTTCAATAGAAAAAATTCTATAGATTTCTGTAGAAAAGAGTAAAGTGAAACAAAAGAAATGAGCTAAAGAATTCTATATAAATTTCTACAGATATTTCTATACTTTCTATGGAATTCTATAGAGGTTTCTGCAGATATTTTCTAGAGATTTCTATAAACTTTCTATAGAGGTTCCTTTATAAAAAAACGGGCCATAATTCTATAGGATTCTATAGAAAGTCATAGAATTCTATAGAAATTTCTTCTAAGAAAATTCTTAAGGGTTGATTTCTGTGATCAGTTCATTTATTGTTCATCAAGAAAAGTCTCTTGCCGTTTGAGTTTTGGATGCTAAAACAAAGTCTAAAATCTCATAAAGGTTTGACACATCATTTCGTTTGTTTCTTACATCATTATATAGACCTACTTTGTTCCATACTTCCTGTTTACAATCCGAATAAGGATACTCATCTATCGATTAGTATATGTTAAACTTTTTATCGATTATTGTGAGTAATTTTTCGATATCTATGGATGAATACAACGTTGTCTAAACTTTTATGACAGTTTCTATCGGAATGTATTTGGCGGAAATAATATATAATTTAAAAGTCATGACCTTGATTGTAAATGAAATTTTCGGGAGAAGCAGGTCAATACGGAAGCCGGCAGGATCTAAACAATTGGCTCTATGGTTCCCGGAAAATCGGGAGAGTTGGTCACTCCAATTTACGGTCACAAACTCCTTCGACACATTTCTTGAAATTAAATCAATCCAAACCATAAAAATTACAGATTGAATTGGATAACTTCAGAAATTTTCATTCAACAAAGACATGAAAATTATAAAGCAGAACATGCATGGTCTAGCTTTCGACCATTGGTAATTCGTTGCAGAATAATAATATACCAAATGCTATACAGGTTGATTCGAAATTCTCTAGTCCAACTTTAAAGGGTGCTAGGGCGCATCAAAATAAACATTTTTTGTCAGAGAATGTAGCGCGTCGGTGCTAGAGGGCGCTGCTCGCAAATCGTTGTTTTTCGAATTTTTCGTCATCCACAACTCAGATTTTGCACGTGATGCAGCATTACACGAATTCCGAGATGGCTGATATGCATCTGCAGTTTGAAATTTATGCAGCTTGAAAACTGCTGGCGTATGCTATTTGGAAACGACTATCTTCCAGAAACCTCTGTTCCGTGTTGTAAAAATCGAGAATAATTCATAAATCCTTCGCAGTTGAGAGTATTTTATAAAAAAACTGTACTTAGTTATGAAAGAATGTTGTTTGAGATCACTGGCGGTTGGTAGGTATGTGAATTAACGTCGCACTGGAGCAACACAGCGGACTATTGGCGACAGTTCAAGATCAACAACTCTTCTTAACCACGGTCAGATGACGAGGACACCTGAGCTGGCACCCCACTCTCCAAATTTCCACATCAAACCAACGATAAAACATTTGCGTCCACGACGGATTTAATGTGCGCCATCCCCCATGTACACGACGGTCTTTAATTGGATCATGATTCGAACTCGCAATCCTCTGGTTACTAATCCGCTACTACGTGGGTAATGGCGGAGAAGACGTGAAGAATTGCAGATGACCTAAGACAAATTATAAAAGATAAGAATTACCATTCTGGGGATAAGAAAAATTGCCGTGTTCTTTGCAGGTTTCGTACTGCTGGAAACAGTTGGATCTCGACTATATCGTCGCTTAAAGCAAAAACTCATTAACTGACAAAGAATTTATTTTACTGCACAGCTGTTTAACCTCTTAAAGCACGAGTTTTTTTCGGAAAAACTGGTAAAAAATTATCGAGTTTTTTTTGACAGAAAATGAATATATATATAGGTATAGTGTAAGTTACTTTTTGCGATTTCAGTTGCGGGGGATGGGGTAAAAGTTATAAACAAATTATTATACAAACGAAGTGTAAACGATTTGATTACATGTTTATTTTGAATTTCAAAATATTAATAATAATAAAATATTAACTTCAGATTCACTTCCATCACTTAAGAGATCATCACTTTCATCGCTGAAACTTTCTGATAAATTGGCATATTCAAAATCGTCACAGTCGCTCATTATCAGATAACTTTTTCTAACCAAGTTACAAAAACACTTAGTAAAAAGTAATTTATGGTTAACTGTTTACTTTTATGATATTTGACGTAATAAAAATGGATATATTACCTTTTAGACACCTAACAACTGCTTTATAACAAAGAATTCCTAACAAACTTATAGCTAATCATCAAAATGCACCACTTGGTTTACAGAAGAAAAATGGTGCATAGTGGTGCCATCTACGGTAAATAAGTTTAATATCCATCTATAAATAAGTGGTAAATCATCTATGATAAATAAGTTTATGCCATCTTTGGTATAAGTTTAATCTAGCCTATCTATTTTTACTAGAACGGAAGAGCGCCCGTGTGAGACACGGGCATGTGCAAATTTGCCGGTAACTTTCGCCCGTGTCAAACACGGGTAAATGCGTTAAGTGGTTAAAAACTATTAGTTTTTAAGTCAAAAAATAAGTTATAAGTATTTTGATAGTGTCATATATCTTTTAAGCAAGTTACAATACAATTATGTACGTCTCTTCATGAAAATAAGCAAAAAGTGTTCGAAAAAGGTTAGTTTATGAGTCTGCTCTAAGCCGACGATATGCTGTAGCAAAACTCAAGTTTTGTACGATTCCCTCTGTAGAAGAATTTATCGAGATTTTCTTCCTCTTTAGTTCAGGTAAATTACTAATCATTTACACAAGTTTTGACAAAACAATTGATGCAATAATTAAAAAGCAATTTTTCCCCAAAGGAGTCTCTGATATTTCGTTCGGGTAAAGAAAGGAGTGGACCAGAAAAGTTTGAAAAAGCTGTTTTATGGCTGTCTAACAACCACTACTTTTCCCTTTGAGAATCTGGGCTGCGGTAGCCCAGTTAGAAGGGTAATGGATTAAATTAACAACCGGAGAGTTGCGAGTTCAGAACTCGGTTCAGACCAAGATCTGGTGTACACGGGGGCTGGTGCACGTTCAATCTGTCGTGGTCTCATGTTAGCGTGGTTTGGAGAGTGGAGTGCCAACTCAGGTGTTGTTCTCATCATCTGATCGTGATTCAAAATTACTAGGCGTTGTCCTTTGTTCTTTCCCTTCGGGATTGATCCTGTACCATCGCCAGTTGTGTTGCTCCAGAGCGGCGTTAATTAACTACCAACCCTTAGAAAATCTGCCGGGGAGTATGACGTTACAAAACAGAACTAAACCCCAAAACGCGAACACTGGAACAGTGGCCTGCATTGAAGAGTGAATAAATCAAACATTTCCCAAGGTCGTTCACACCGCAAGTTAATGTTAAAAACCAAGATAATCCGATACTAAATTAAGAAATTAAATTGCGTAGTATCCAAATAAAAAAAACGAAGGAGGTCAATTAACCTTATAATTAATTTAAAGAGAAAAACACAAATAAAACTGGGTCAGGGGAAAACGCGAAATTGAAATGGATATTTGGTAAGGAGAAGAGCAATTTTCTCCTAAGTTATTGTAGTAAATAAAAGCAACTAAATAACGCTGGATATAAAGGTGTGATTAATGCCATGGATGTTTTTGCTGTTTCATAATGTACATGCTCCTTCACCCAGAAAAATGTTGTCTTTTATTTGAGAGTGTACCACGTCTGCAGAGTATTTTGTTATTCAAAGAAAGTTTTAAGGGAACTATCGGCCTATATGACTTATTCTCGAGCAACATCAACTATTTCTATTACCAGCAACTAATACACTGTGTATCTCAATTAAACTCAGGATACATAAAAAAGAGCAGTAATTACTTTCAGACCCGGGCATATAATATCTGCCCTAAACTTTCTTAATTGCTTATATCTATTGATGGCAAGGGGCCGCCCGGTTGGATGAGTAATGGACTAGCAACCGGAGGATTGCGATTTCGAATCCAGTCAAGACCGTCGTGTACAAAGGAGACTGGTGCACGTTAAATCTGTCGTGGCCTCAAATGTCTTTACGTTGGCGTGGTGTGGAAATTTGAAGAGTGGGATGCTCATGTTGTTCTCGTCATCTCACCGTGGTTCAAAATTACGTGGTGTTGTCTTCGGATCTTTGGAATTGATTCCGGACCGTCGCCAATAGCCCGCTGTGTTGCTCCAATGCGACGTTAATTAAATACATACCTACCTTCCTATTGATGGAAAAGTGTCGTTACTCACATTTCATATCTTATTTCAATTATAATAAATACAACATCCCTATTCACATATTAGATGAATTTCATACCTCTAAATGAAGCAAAATGGCCCAAAATTTTTTTACAGCATTTCGTTTACTTTTACTGGTGTCATTTACAATAAAATGAATGGTAAAAATCACGCATCAGTCATGCTATCCCAACCAGATTCTGCATTTTCGACATTAAACCTATTTTCCTCATTTTTTTCTGAGATGATTTCTATCATCGATATTCCTCACTGCTTTATGTAATCAGACTACTGAAGAATTCCATTGGAGCGGAGAGCTCTTACTTTTAGTTTTAGCAATACTGTGCAACTCCATAGCTCAAATCAATCACATTTAAATTAAACGGAAAAATTTGGCGAATGAATCCCGTAACGATCGATTTTATTTTGTTTATATCCATAAGTTGTAGTTTTCGTGGTCTGAGTTTAACGAAATTTTTAAACGACTCATTTATAAACAGATCTTGTCGTTTGTTTTTAAATTGATTCTTTGACAACTAATATTTATAACCCTTTCGGTCAATTTGTTTCTCGAACAAATTCATTTAAAGTTAAACTTTTCGTAGTTTTTTAATTTTCTAATTTGCTCTAATTCGTAAAGTTTATGAGAGGCACTTTCTGTCAACCTAAATACAGGTGACGGTAATGTTTTTACTGTGATACGAGTTTCCTGTTCATATTCTGGACGTGACGTCAGTCGTCTTGTTATTCGAATACGATTTCAGCAATAAAAATTCAAAAGAATAAGTTTTGAATTGATATGTGATAGTTGATTGGTCAACGCCAAACTGAGAAAACGGTGATAAATTATATTTTATAGCCCGATTAGAATCATGCGAGGGTATTTGGACAGCAGAAGTAAAATCTTCGCAGACCATCTGGTTTGTTCACTTTGAAAATGACTCTCATAGAGATAGTATACCAAGGAGAGATTATTTGTGGGGATAGGGATTTATTTGCTATTATTTATAAAAAGAGAGCAGTTTATGAATAAAACAATTTTATATTTCTGTCTGAATACCATATTAAGTGTTTGTGCAATTTAATTACTCAATTTTAAGTGGGGAGGGGCACAATTAATATATGAGACTCACAGAAATTGTCACTGTTAGAAATTAATTTTTTGTTAATTATTTTTATGCGTGTCTTAACTATCCAAGTGGTGTCGACGAAATATCCCAACCATCAAGATTTGACCAATTTTGTTAATGATGAGATACTTCCTCATCAAGATATTGCCGATTTTTTCAGTGACCAGATTAAGATCTGTTCAGCTTTCTTCTAATGATTAGATATCTCGTCCATCAAGATCAGGCTAATGACGAGATACCTCGTCGATACAACCACCAGGAGGGTTAAATATATATTCATATTTATGTTGATCTTGTATATTCAAACTTGCACATAAGTACTACATCTTTTACGAGTGCAAGAAGTTTTGAAATACGAGCGACATCTAGGTTATGAATTCGTTGCATTCTACAATTTAAACACATCTTTGCGTTTAATCTTTAAAAGAAGCTGTCCAGAACCACATAGTTATAACCTTGCTATTAAGTAGTATATGTTTTATTCTAGTCGGAAAAATATGAAAAAAGGCGAAAACTTCTTTTGTTTATCTTCCTTGTTTCTCACCTAACCTTCTTGTATTGCGGGGGCAGCGGTAGCCCAGTTGGAAGAGTAATGGATTAGCAACTGGAGGGTTGCGAATTGGAAACTCGGTTCAACCAAAGACAGTTGTGTACGCGCGGGGGCTGGTGAACGCCAAATCTGTCGCGATCTCAAATGTCCTCACGTTGGCCTGGTGAGGAAGTTTGGAAAGTGGGGTGACAGCTGAGGTGTTGACCTCGTGCTTCAAAGTTACGAAGAGTTGTCCTCGGATCTTTCCCTTCGGGATTGATCCGGGACTGTCGCCAATGCTCCTTTGTGCTGCTCCAGCGTGACGTTAATTAACTACCTACCTACTTTGTGTTGAGACCGTTAAGGATAACGCCAGGCCTCACGCGGCTCCCTCTCCAGGAGTGCTTCCGTTATGTCCTTGGCCAACGAGATCTCCAGGTCTTTCTCTCATAGAGCATGTCTGGGAGACCGTCAATTGAAACACCCCCGGAATATAAGGGATCTGGAGCAGCAGTTGCAGAATGCTTGGCATAGAGGTTCGGTTTGACACCCTGACAAGACCTATATCTGCATGTTTCCCGGCCAGAGGGGGCATTATAGTGACCTTAATCAATGATCTTTCTGATGTAATTCTGCTATAACAAAGAGTTATCTTGATTTCATATTGCGATTATTTCCTTGTTTTCATTTACATCAAGCATTTGCATTTCGCTAATGCTGTTGCTAAGTTTCATTTTGATCGAACACTCCCTTACTAAAAGATTTTAGAGTTCCATAGAATTCTATAGCGAAACAAAATTTCGTTTATATAGAAAAAAAATGTATAAAGATATCTATAGAGAAAACGAGCTGTAATTTTATAGAAATGTATTTCTAAAGAGAAGTTCTATGAAAAAGTAAAGTCGTGAAAAGAATGAAATGAACTTCCTTAGAATTCTACAGAGGTTTCTACAGACATTTTCAATAGAAATTGCTATAGACTTTCTATACAGGTTGCTTTATAGAGCTTATAGAAAAACGGGCTATGATTCTATTGGATTCTATGGACCATATTCTATAGAAACTTTTTTAGAATTCTATAGAAACTTTTATAGATAAATTTTTCGAAAGGGCTGGCTTCGGAGAGTTTCTATTTTTTGGACACATTCTTCTGCTCCTGACAGAATAAAATTCAACCCAAATCAGGATGCAAATTGCATAAACATGACTCTGGTCAACAGGCAACAGAGCAGATCATGCTGCATCACTGAATATAAAAAAATCACTGTCATCCTTCAGATTTAAGGTCGAACAACGCCTTTTGTATTCTAAATAATTCTGAGTGACTTTCGTCGTATTTAATTCTATTATGCAATTCAAGAAGGAAACGTTTTTGAAAAGGAAATAAATTGTATAAATTATATTGCACTATATAAAATAAGGGCCAAATACGATCTCTTCACTTCATATGTAACGAGTTAACTAGTTTTCATAGCAAATAATTGCCATGATATATGACGTAATGAAAGCTAGTTGTAAAGAGACGGGTAATTAGTACTCCTGGTGGTTGTCTCGACGAGGTATCTCGTCATTAGCAAAACTGACCAGATCTTGATGGACGAGATTCCTCGTCATTGGAGGTAGGTATTTTAATTAACGTCGCACTAGAGCAACACAACAGGCTATTGACGACGTTTCGGGATCAAACCCGAAGGGAAACAACCGAGGACAACACACCTCGTAATTTAGAACTACGGTCACATGGCAATATCAACACCTAAGCTGGCACCCCACTCTCCAAACTTCCACACCATGCCACGTGAGGATATTTAAGGGGGTATTTCAATTAACGTCACACTGGAGCAACACAACGGGCTATTGGTGACGGTCCGGGATCAATCCCAAAGGGAAAGATCCGAGGACAACACCACGTAATTTTGAACCACGGTCAGATGACGAGGCAACACCTGAGCTGGCACCCCACTCTCCAAACTTCCACACCACGCCAAGGATATTTAAGGCCACGACAGATTTAATGTGCACCAGTCCCCGCATAGATGAAAGTCTGGTTGGATCGAATTTCGAACTCGCAACCCCCCGGATGCTAATCCGCTACTCTTCCAACCAGGCTACCACCGCCCCTATTCGTTTATCGTGGGTGCATGGAGAGGTTCTGTGTAATGTGTAGGATGTTCAGAACGACTCTGAGCTTCTTATTCACAAGGGCCTATGTAGAAATGAATAGTTAAAAATAAGTCCGCTAGGGAGTTAAGGATGTAGAGGAAGATTATTGGATTCGGGGACCTATCCAGGAAGTTTGTCAAAAGAGGCGGAGTTTCTATTAAATCGCATATACATCCCAAGTGGTGGATAGTTTCAGTTTTATAGCTTAAAGGCCATATTTGGCAATGCTGTACCAAACACTAGACAGACAACGGAAGAGAGAAATACACTCAGGGTGGAATAGGACCTACGCCGCCTGCAATTCGCAGGTTGCTAGCACAGTGGGGAAACCCACTGAGCCACGACGGTCCCAGGGCTGTGATGGAATGCATCGGCCATTAAAAAGGTAGGTAGGTAGTTGAATTAATGTTGCGCTGGAGCAACACAATGGGCTATTGACGGTCCAGGATCATTCCCGAGGAGAAAGATCCAAGGACAACACCTCGTAATTTCGAACCACGGTCAGATGATGAGGTCAACATGTGAGCCGCGCGGTAGCACTCGAAAGGAAGAAGAAACAAACATTTCGAGTGAGCTAGTCTGTTCGAAGCTTTCATTAGCGAGGTGGGAAAGTTCAACAGGTGGAAGTGGTGACATGTATTGGAGACCAGAAGCTATGATAGTGAAACAAAGTAGCGGGTGAAGAGAACAGAGAAAAGGTGAGTTTTTCTGGAGCGTTAACCCACTAAGTTGTTTCGACGAGATATCTCGTCCATCAAGATCTGCTAATGGTTTTGCTCATGACGTTTGTATCTCGTCCATCAAGATCTGCTAATGGTTTTGCTAATGACGAGATATCTCGTCCATCAATATCTGCTAATGGTTTTGCTAATGACGAGATACTTCGTACCACCAGGAGTGTTAAGTAACATGTATGGTCAAAATTATATTTTAAAGGGTTAGTTTTAGTATCATTTCATTTATATAAGGCTTTAATGGGTATCACTCCTTGACCTGTATAGCAGAAAATAAATGGACTTACGATTTGCTGTGGCAGTCGACTTAAAATAATTCATTCAGAAATTAATCCATTCATTGTATGAAGGAAATCTTTTATAGCATGGACTTAACAAACGGGTACAGAGAATCAACAATGATTGATGTTGAAAGCTTGGTTTACTTATAATGTTGTATAACAGATTTTGTGTGATATTTAAAGGAAAGTAAGGAGCGAGGAAATAAAAATTAACACCAACAAGCATTTTAAAACTAAACAAACTGTCGTTTTATATTTTTTACTAATTTTATTTCATTTGGGCTAATGAAATGTGCAGACCAATGCCTATATTCTTGTAAATGAATTTAAACATGGGAAATGAGCTAGAATCAGGAAAAACTTGTGGCCGTATGGTGACGGATTTTCATGAAATTTGGGACAGGGGTTTAGTTTATGCATAAATTACGATATCCAAAATATTTTGGCTCAAAATGAAATATTTTGGAACTTTCAAGCCTTTTAAGGATTTGCAACTTTGAAGAGCAGTTGCGAAATCGCTTGATATTTTATATTTGAAGATCTCTTTCTCAAAAACTACTTAACGTAGACAATAATATTTTATATTTTTTTAATCTATGAAGAAATTTCTTTTTATCTATTTGGAAATAACAATTGTTTACATCATATATAAGCTAAAATTTAGTAGAGAAAAATGGAAAATATTTGATTTTGATAGAATTAAAGAGGTTTATATGGGCTAAAGGAATTTAAAGGCATCGTTGAAATTCATGCCAGATACAGTGCTATGTATGATAAAACTACTGCTGGATGTCGACTTTTATTTCCTTCATCTTCAAAACAGCAAAGAAAAATTATAAAATGACTGTTTTCCACTGAAGATAGGCATACAAATCAATGAATCAAAGCTCTGACGATGAAAAGTATTTTAGAGGAATATAGTTTAATATGCCTATTAATTGTAAAAAAAAATAAATTCAGGATTGTATTTTGAGTTCCAAAGCAACAGTAACAAAATCTGTAACACGCAAAAACACGTTCTTTCCCATCCATCGATTGGCAACTGAATTTTAGTCGCCAAACGACTATTTGGATAGGCCTAAGACGGGTTATCATATTCCATAACTATCGCCATAACTGGCAATGATCGCCAATCATATCATTCATTTCCCTTTCTGTGCATATTGCGCGTTTCAAGTGACAACAGTGAAATTAAAACAATGAAACTCTAAATGAACAATGAAATACTAAATTATTTTCAACTTAAGCAAATTATAATCAGAACACCAAATTACCATTGAAAAGCTTCAGCTGCGATAAAAAAAAGTCAGATTTACATCAAGTACAAAGTTACTCAAACTTTTTACAAGTTTACTCAAAATACAATAATCAGAACTTCAGGACATATAATAGACATTTGGTCTATAATGTTGAAAAGTTTTGATGTTTTCGGAGCTTTCCTTCACAGATAAATATGTACTTTAAAAAGTGAAAAATCGCATTTTCCCCTAATTTAACTTTTTAAATATTTTTTTCTTTACTAGGGAATAGAAATGCATTCTCTAAATTACGCCACGCTATTTGTTATAAAAAAAACTCTTCATCACGAATACTTTTTAATATTGGTTTTCCATTTCTAGAGATACCAGGGCAATTTGAAATTTGTAGCAAATAGGCAAAATTTCTGTTTTCATCGATCTCTCAGATTCATCGGTGACGTCCTTTAAATTATATTCTGACTTCTCCTAAGACACCTTTTTCTGAAAAATGTAACGATATACAAAATTTTAATTTGAGTCAATTTTTTAAATATAATGTCGCAAACAAGCTACTCGTAGTGTTAAAAAATCTAAATTTGCGTAACTTTGAACTTTAAATATCAATAATTAACAAAACAGATTTCTGAAACCTAATATTTTGCAGTTCCACATTACTACGTATGACCTATATAAAATTGATTTTCATTAAAATTGGTGATATGTCAACTACAACCAATTTGCTGATTTTGCATGGAATGACCCAGGGATGAAATGTGAGTAACGGCACGGATATGAATAGATTTTAGTTGAGCAACTAGCGTAAATGCTATGCCTAGCAAACGTAAATTATTAGCAGGTCGGTTTCCTAATGCAAGCCCAATGCGACCTCGCCTCAGTTTTTCCATCTTCAGTATTGCCAGGAATAGCCAATCTTCATAGATGAGCCCAACATTTCGTGCATATGTGAATACTAAGCAGAGTATTGAATCCATTTCGTGTAGAAGTATGTCAAGTTAAATGTTCTTAGGCACCCAGTTTTTTGAGGAAACGTTTGATACAAATGTGTACTTCCTGAATCGCAAGTGAAAGTTCCTCCATCTTGATGGTTAAGACACGGCAAGCAGACTGAATGAAAATTATAAGTGTTTCCTAATTAGATATTTGCTCTTATTTCATATTTGGGCCAAATAGATAAAATTAAGCAAGGTCGTATTTTGATGTTTCGTTCGTATCCATTACATCTTGAAACATGAGTCCAGCGTTTTAAAGCAGATTTCGCGATGTCTTCTACAAACCCGGGAAGTAATATACACGAAATAAACATCAGAAAAAATAGTAATAGAAGATGCACCACAAGTTTTTTTAATGATAATTCTAAAAATATTCTCTTAGGTGTAATCGAACAAGATATGGTCCGAAGCCTCTTCCTCATCACGTGAAATAAGGCACTTGTTGGAGTCAAGACAGATTAAAACGATTCAAGTAGGCCTCGGTTACGATGTGGCCAGTTCTGGCTTTTGTTCATTTCTAGGACCGAGGAAGCATGGTTGGAAGAGTGCAGATTAGCAACCTGAGGGTTGTGAGTTCAAAACTCGATCCAACCGAAGACCGTCGTGTACGTGGGGGTTGGTGCACGTTAAATCTGTCGTGGCCCCAAATGTCCTCACATCGGCGTGCCGTGGAAATTTAGAGAATACGTTGCTAGCTCAGGTGTTGACCGTCATCTGGCCATGGTTCAAAATTACGAGGTGTTGTCCTCGGATCTTTCCTTTCTGGGTTGATCCCGGAGCGTCGCCATTAGTCCGTTCCGTTGCTCCAGTGCGACATCAATTCAAATACCTACCGACGTACTGTTCGTTTCCAATCACTTTAAGGTGGCTTCTTATAAAGGACTATGAACTAGACTTTTTCTCTTTTTCGGGTTGGGTTTTATGGCGCAAGGCCCATGTTTGGCTATGCTGCGCCACACATAAGACAGGCAATGTCAAGTAATAGACCGTACACACACAAGGAAAGTTTTACTGACACAGAAGAAAGAAATAGAACCAGGGAGGAATCTAACTTGCGCCGCCTACAACTTGAAGTTTGCCACTCAGCCCCTCTCTGACAACGGGAAAATAGTAATTTGACTGATGCTCGCTTAACATTTTAAGACACTCCTTTTTTAACCATAGTTCTGCATAGTGTTTGTGCGATGTACTCGAGTGAGAGTAATTATACCACAACATTTCACAAAAGTAATGGATGAGCATGCAATGTATTTTTTGGAAAAAAATGTGCGATTTGCATAATTTATAAACTTAAATTCTATAACAACTGAAATAAAGAGTTAAAATAAAAGATGAAAAAGAAGTAATTTAAACATCGGTTTTTTTCATCAATTAGTAGTTCTAATCCAATATTGTGTGGGGGGGGAGACAGGGGTAATATTACATAGGGGTTTGAATTGTCCGACCCATCTAGTTTTCCGTTTCGTCCCGGTCATATTATCAGATCAAAATAATGAAGTCAATCTACAATTAACTTGAATGAATTGCTTGAAAGGAAAGGTGTCTGCTAGGCATTTTGGTTGACCCAGAAATTTTCAAATTAAGTTAATTTCTTCGCTTAGTAAATCATGTTAAAGCTTCATTTTCTTGACCCTCATAAAATTCAACATAAGCCTAAGCGTTTGTCATGGTTTTGATGCCCGAACCATTCTCCGAAACCAGTATCATAGATGGTACTAACTTTTTCTGAAATGAGCGTAAAACGCCTAGACTTTCCAAGACTTTTGTAACATTATAGAGTTTATTCTGTATCCTCCAGCAAGTAGATATTTTCTGTTACGAACAGTATGCAGTCAAAGAACACACAGCCAGAACAGTATGCACTTAACTGTCCTGGTGGTTGTCCAGACGATGTATCTCATCGAAAACGCAATCATTAGCAAAACTGACCAGATCTGGATGAACGAGATTTCTCGACATTAGAAGAAAACTAACCAGATATCTCAATATAGTCATCATAAAAATATCGGCTTGATTACGAGGTATTTCGTCATTAGCTAAATTGGTCAGATCTTGATGGACGAGATATCTCGTCGAAACCACTTGGAGGGGAAATCTAGATTAAGTAGTGAGACAATGAGAGTCCTATGTAAGTTGAAAGACATAAATTGTGACATTGAGTGTGAGAAATTTTATGATAGGATTGAAAAACCGAAATTTGTTGCGTACGATTACTTCACTGGAGAGACGGTTAGCTTAATATTCTTAAGTAATAAAACTCTTATCATATTTACTTTTGCACGGATACGCGGGCCGCGGTAGCCCGGTTGGAAGAGTAACGGATTGGCAATCGGAGGGTTGTGAGTTTGGAACTCGGTCCAACCAAATACCATCGTGTACACGGGGGTTGGTGCACGTGAAATCTGCCATGGCCTCAAATGCCCTCACGTTGGCGTGGTGTGGAAATTTGGAGAGTGGGGTTCCAGCTCAGATGCTTCCTCTTTATCTGACCGTGTTTCGAAATTACGTGGCGTTGTCCTCGATCTTTCCCTTGAGGATTGATCCCGGACCGTCGCCAATAGCCCGTTGTGTTGCTTCAGTGCGACGTTAATAAATTACCAATTTGCATGGATACAGAATATTACATAATCCCGTCCTATTTTTGTCTCAATGAAATATGGCCGGTCTGAGATACCAAGCAGTTACAACTTGGGGGTTTTCAGTCATATCTAGTTCGGTTTTAAGTTTGAAGTCTACAATATGTTGATGAAAGTGAAACGCAAAAATAAGATTAATCTTCACAAGTATGAAACGAAATGGTGTAAAGGTGTCGAACGCATCTCATTCAACAGCGAAAAAGCAAAGTCCTTTTATTTGTCAATGAATTTAATGTATGAATGGTATTAATCGATATATTTTCTTTCACGCCGCTAAGATAAAGAGGAGTAGTTAACGAAACTCTAAGATTTCCTTTTACATCGCTAATGATTAATGCATCAAAAATATTTCCTTTCACAAGACATTATTTAAAGAGGATGGGAGATTTCCTCATTTCCATCATACAATGGAAATGAACGATTGAGACAAGAATGAAAGGATTTTTTCTATTTCTTTTCAAAGTTGCTTTAGAAATATCAAGTTTAATATTGGAGTTTCCTTTTTAGTAGATAAGATGTGATAAAAGCTTGAAGAAATACGAGAGGATTTCTCGATAAAAAAATCTAACGGGAACAAAAAACACTTCAGGGGTTAAAAAAGTTATTTAATTTATCACTACTTTGACGATGTTTGGCGTTAATCTTTAATAAACAGTTTCTATTCAAATATTCCTCATAACAAAAAATAAATTGCAAGTGTAGAAAGTATGATGCAAGTGTATAAATTGCAAGTACCTCCCACCTACTAGTTATAATCATGGCTGCGAACATCCCCGCCCACTCGAGATGTTGGTTTCTACTTCCTTTTCCGATCATTGGTCGGCATTAAACTTTACGATAAACTTTCTTTAGGTCCCCTTAATTCAATAATCTTCCTTTAAATCCTTAACCACTAGTGGATTAACTTTTAATGTATCATTCTTTCACGAATCCCTTGGAATAAGGATCTCACGGCCGTTCCAAACCCCCACATAGACAAGTAAAATCCTGACGTAATACCCTGACGTATCCCATTATGCTCCCCTTGGATTAGATAAACTTTCCCTGGATTTCTGTCTCAACTTTGAATTTGCAAATATACAACAGACACTATATCAGCCACGATGGATACCTCAAACGATTGCCTACACCACCCCTGCAATTTCGATTTCTGTTATTATGACGTGATATTTAGGACTGACGAAAGGTCGTAAACAAATAGTGCGGCTTTGGTGATATGGCAGATGAATTTCGGCTATATCACTTCCAGAAAGGTGATAAGCTCGCTTGGGAAAGTAATGTATGTATGGCGATCGACATTGGTGATTACTTGTTTGGCCAACTCGTAATCACTGTTATCGCTCTTGCATCGTACGAACAAAACCTGAATCCGCGTGTGTTTGGCCAAGTGTGACCATTGCTCCGTAAAACATCAAAACAACCAACTCCATCTCTTTCTCCATTTCATGTATATTACTTGACGTTGTTTTATGTTTGGCGCAGCATGGCCAAGTGCCATAAAACCCAAATCCACACAATCCGGTCAAACATAATCAATTTTGAATCACAGAACTGTTAGTATTGAGTAAAATAATAAAGCCAGTCACGAAATTGTTTGCAAGCTGAAAACTTTCAAAATTTATGTACACACATAAAACTGCTTTATTTTAATTTTGAATTCATTAATTTAAACAGCTTTCGGAACACAATTTATTGACGAAGTAAATACATTTAAATAGTCCACTGTTCATCCATAGTGGTATAACTATGACAAATAGTTATTTATTCACAAAGCTGAACGTTTAGATCTTTGCCTGTTCACACATCTTTAATCAGAAGTTTAATAAAAAAATACACATGTTGGACTTGAATTATTATTGCTCATAATAATTTTTCAATATTAAAATAGACACATCAATATAAAATAGTACTTTTACTATAGAATCATTAGAAATATTTTTTCAGGAACGTGGCGTTTGATACCTAATTGCAACTAAAAATTGCGAGATTAAATTCAACCAAAAAGAGTTCAAAGCTTAGAACCCAGCTAATCATTGCTGAATGTGTTCGAAAACTGATTCGGATTGGAATTCTGAGTATTAACTCTCAGGCAGAGCGCTAACCTCTCGATATCACTCGCTTGATATTTTTGTATATTCCTATTAACTGCAAATTTCTGCACTACTTTCCTACTTGTTACACATAATTCTTCTATCTCATTCTTTGATGAATCTGCGATCCATTTTAACTGGTAACAAATAGTAAGACCCCTTGCCACGCCCCTGAGGTTGCGTTAAACCAGGCCGAGAGAGGGATCTTGTTTAAACTCATTATCACATGTGAAAATAAGTTTCCTAAGATCAGAATTCACTGCAGCTGCAAGTCATAAGCTGTCTCTACCAACATAACACATTGAAGTGCAAAACTTAAGGAACATCATTATTTTTAATAGCCCATTGTATTGCTCCAGTGCGACGTTAATTCAACTACCTACCATTATCTTTAACGATTACAAGCTCAAAATTAGACGAAACCGCCGGTGGCGATTTGCATAGACGAGGATATTCAAAATTTGGTAGGTAGGTATTTAATTAACGTCCAACTGGAACAACACAACGGGCTATTATTCAAAATTTGGAATCGTGACATCAGAGGCAATAACATTTGAATGGGTTCTGCTAACACAGGAACTCATTCGCAATCTCATTGTATGCAAACGTGGTGTAAATCCTATATCAGAGCTCGAGGTGGTCGGTCTACAAAGGACTGCCTCCTTTTTTTACGTTTTCACAATTACTTTTATATCACATGGCACCTCCCAGTGCAGTGTCGCCACTTCTGTTCTTGTTATCGTTGTTTTTATTCATCGGTTCGCTAACTTCCACTGTACCCTTTTCCCACATCAAGGTCACTTCACTATAAAGTAGCAACTGAAAACCTTACTGTTCCTTAAGTTTTACACGCCAGTGTCAGAATAAGACTAGACTACATTAAAAAATCACTACGGAAACATGAAATTAAATTCATACAAAAAATATGTATCTTATGTTCAAAGATTTTTATACTCTAGCATATGATACTAGTATTCAAGAAACAATAAATACCGATTAGCTGAAAGTAGATACGGCAAATACTTCTCATACACACAATTGCTAGTGAATAGGCACTACATTGTGCAAATAGCTCTGTACAGTAAGTTGCAACATAAATAATAAAAATACTCCGATCACTAGTATATCTATTTTGCATGGTGTCATACACATCTAATACATGGCTTTTTAAATAACAGAAAACATTGACAGCTAACATGAAATACATAATACAAAAGTGCTTTATACAGAGCAAATGTGCGGTCACTGCTGGTAAATTACATCGGAAAAATTCATTGGTGATGTTATTGGAGTAAATCGAATCAAACCTTTTGGTGCCTAATTGGATGCATAGAGCTCAGATGCTTGAACACATAGGGTTCGTACACTTTCTGTTAAAGCTATTTTTAATTTTCTAGGAGGAATTGCAATTGAACTGATTTAATTCTGCAGGATGTGTGATGGATATCATAGCAGAAAGAAAAAACACGACCACAAGCTTCACTGAAGTCTATACTTGAGGTCAACTTAGCTTTAACATGTGCCTATACTGCAAATTGCATTCTTCACACAGCCCAAAAAATAAAGTTCTTGAAATATTACAAAGGTACTTACGTATTAACCGCATGCCAGCGATTAATCACCAAATCTGTACTATTAACCGCATGCCAGCGATTAATCGCCAAATCTGTTGGAAGGGGTATAAGACAGAAGAACTGGAACAAACTGATTATATTCACTGACAAGTGAACCACAAATATAATTTCATTGATTCTGATTGTTTCGCAAAACTTTTTTTAGAATCACAGTTCAGTGTTCAGTTGCATTAGATACTCGTTCTATTTGCTCTGTTTTTACGTCGAAGTAAATTTTTACGTAACGCTTGATCGTTATGAAATAATGCTAGAAGAATATTCCCACCCCAATGGATATTTGGGGGCATTTGTCGCGAAACAAGAGAAACGTTATTGTTTTGGTCCCCGATCGTAGTGCTACCACATTAATGAACGAAAGAAAAAAACACATCAAAGATGGATCCACCATTCTTTCCGACTGTTGGAAGGGATATAAGACGGAAGAACTGAAACAATCTGGTTATATTCACTGCCAAGTGAACCACAAATATAATTTCATTCATTCTGAAACTGGCACGTACATACAGAATATAGAACGCATCTGGGAAAGTGCAAAATGGCTAAATAAAAAACATCGAGAAACATCTCGTCACCACCTCGAGGAGTTTATATGGAGGAAAAAACAAGCCTCAAATGATAATGATGTTTGATGCCATCCTAAGTTGGTTAATTGCTAAACATTTTCCGCCCGAAACAAAACTTGGTTGATTTTCGCCAATGGCATGCGGTTAATACGTAAGTACCACTATACGAATTATCTTCCCTCTACACTTATTGCACCCCCCACCCTACCACGACACAAAAATCGGTACCCCTGTTTCTGGCAAATCGAAGCTAGCTGCCACAGTTGGCAAGCGTCATATACCGCATTCATTATTCATGGAGTGCATAAGCAGATATCGTTGAATATTATCAAAACATTTCTTTAGGGCGCCATCTAGGATGCGCATTATGAACTAGTTTCTTTTTTTTTCAGTTCCATTTCCTTCCGAATAGGTTTTGAAATCAGTTTGGAAATTGAAACAACACATTTTTTCTTACATTATGAGAGATCAAAATTAAACAAAAAAATTCCATGATTGCTTTTATTTTTTTCAGGAGTCTTAAATAAATTCCAGTTTTCTAGAATTCTAAGAAAAATAATCCATTTCTAGGAGTTTCCAGAAGGTGTACGAACCTTGAATATAGTTTTGATAATTTTGTGCGCTTAATAACTTATACAAACTAACAGAAATATTAGACTTTTCGTCCAATCGATTTCGATAGGATTTAACATGTGTGATTGTACCTCCTTCAGAATTTTACTCTGAATTTTGGACAGATTTTGAAATCACTTTTGGAAAGCCAATCATTTTTCATGTAGAAGTCACTTGACAGTTATAAATATAGTTAACATGTTGCCTTTGGTAAAATGACGCCTTCTCATTTATACATGTTCGAAGACAAAAATAGATAATAACGCAATTGTATATAGATAATTACATAAATGACACTTAAATATAATACTTATTAAGCCCTGTAAAACAGTAATGACGAGATGTTCTTTGGTAAATGATGTGTTCATTTGCTGGAAGTTAGATAATTCAGCTGGCCTCTACTAAATAAATCACTTCAACGATAGTTTAAAATACACGAATAACAATTTTGCTGAACATTTTTTATAATTTACGGAAAATATTACCACAATTCGAAATTCCATACGTAAAAGTATGGCCGCTATCTGGGGAAGCAATATTGTCAGCTTAAAAATCGCATTAATGCAGATTTTTACAATTTTTAACTTTTCTTCCATCAATTATTTGCTTTTCCAAAAAAAAATAATTTTTGTTTAAAATTAAAAATTTTGAAGTACTTTATACCAAATGGCTGATAGATATAAATATTTTGAAGATTTTAAAATTATCAGAAAGCAATGCCTTTTTACAATGAAGACATATTTTGAATAATTCTATTTTTTAATAATTTTTATGGGTGCTTCCAATTCATTTTCATCCACGAAGAAAATCCCAACCTACCTGCAGAGGTATTCAGTATCTTTGTCCGTAGGCTATCCGATGAAGTATTGTTTTGTCAATCATCGGGGGGGGGGGGCGCAAAGTTTATTTAGTCAGATCAATTCGGATTTATACCAAGAAATTTGATATACTCTACATCAACATCTTCCTATTGCAGAAATCAATAAAGGAAGTCTATTGAATCATGGAACATTCTGTCAAAAACTGTTCCCATTGAAAAAATCAGCGTGCAAAAAAAAAATCAGCATATTCTATGCATGTTCAGGGCTGCCACAGCCATAGCACTTGTGAAATAGTAATATTAGTAGCATGCATTATTAAAAAGAGCAAAAAAGTCTTCTCTTAAACCCTATTTTACTTGCTCAGATACGAAATGAACCAGCTCAAACACAAAATGTGCTAATTAAGCATAAAAGATATTTAAGGTCTCGTCAAAAATTTAAATTTTAAAATTAAAAAAGAATTAAATATTTTCTCAATAAGGTTTTCATGAAAATCTAGCAACCACAGATTCCGATGTTTTTCTTTTTCGGAGAATAATAATAAAGAAAAATTCGAAAAATATTTTTCACGTCAAATATACGTTTAAAAAAAGGACAAAATTTTCTTTGACCTTAGGTGAATTTTAAAGTCACCAAATGTTTCGAAAAGTCGTTACAATTTTGAAAATAGGAGCTTTTGAGACGATTTTGCTTAAAAAGATACCCCTAGTCGCCAAGTTTGAAAAAAAGTAGCAAAAAGTCGCCTGTGGCAGCTCTGATGTTGGACCTAAAGCATTGAAAAAAAAATGACTCATAAACATTCATCTGAAAATGAAAAAGTTTTAAAAATAATTAATCAAGCTAAAAGCAGATGAAAGGAAAGTTTCCCATTTCCGTCATATTAGTCTCAGCATTAGAAGATGAAAGAAGATGACTAAAGACTGTCTGGAGGAACTCGAGAGTCCTACTCCTTTTTCGATCTTCCTTGGAAGTTATCCATAGCGTCATCTAGATCGAATAAAGTCACCAAGGACCGATGAACCTCACATGGAAGATACCTAGGAAATAGATACGTTAGTACAGTATTCCCGTCACCAGTTAATTCTACTTAAAGATCACCAAGTTAGTTGATTAGTTACAGAAAGTAAAGCATGCAGTATTACACCGTCTCACCAATAGAGGAAATATAAAAGTAGAGTGAGCAATGGTAACCTTTTTATATGTGCCCAGGATCATGTGACCAAAACTAGCAACGTGACCCTTATAAACGAACATTTATCATTCGATTTGTCCACGGGACGGGAGAATGATTCGTCATTTAATTGGTCCGCGGGACATAGACCGGTGATTTCACCACTTTGTCGCCATTCCATAGAACCTACCCCCTCTCATGATGTTTTTCGCCAAACGAAGGTGCCAAATCGGCCCAACCAAGTACATTTTTCACAGAGCAGTCACGTGATTACTAGTCGACATGTTGGTCACACTTTTAGAAGCTCCTCTCAATAGCAATGCTCAATCTACTTATACAGGGTGTCCCAAAAAGGTTGTTCCGCAATTTATCTTTTTACCATTTGGAGATAGGTAGGCAATGTAAATTTCAAAAGTGCACCAAATAAGGTAAGTAATTAAGATATGTGAATAAAATTATCACGTGATAACAATTTAAGCGGATACAGTTTTTATTTTGTATACAATCCCTCTAGATAAAAATCCGAGATAGCAGAAATGTTCCTTACCTGCATCCCTATCGTTAGCAGAAAACTGCATTTCTGTAGGTTGAACAGTAACGGAGGCATAAGGACGCAAAAAAGTTGACTTATACCGCTTGTGCACAGCTGTTCAAGCAGTCAGATTAGGGACCGCATACACAATGCTAAAAAGCATTTTTCGGTCAGAAAGTGCAACACTGTGCAAAGTGATGTAGTATTGCAATTGCAGATGAAAATCGCAATGCAAGTAGACAATGTAATCTTTAATAAAAGCATTGTAGAAAAAATGGTTTAAATAAAAATAAAAGGAAATTTTTCCATCTGCAGCAATGCAGAACTTAGCTCTTCATTCTTGGCCATGGGCCAGCTTCCGTTCTAGATTAGATACGGCCCCCTTAAAATAGAAACTCTTGTATCTCCGTTACTATTCAACCTACAGAAATATGGTTTTTTACTAACGATAGGGATACGGGTAAGGAACATTTTTGCTATCTCGGATTTTTATCTAGAGGGGTTGTATACAAATTAAAAACTGTATCCGCTTAAATTGTTATCACGTGATAATTTTATTCACATATCTTAATTACTTACCTTATTTGGTGCACTTTTGCAATTTACATTGCCTACTTATCTCTAAATGGTAAAAAGATAAATCGCGGAACAACCTTTTTGGGACACCCTGTATATCACGTCTATGGCCTCACCACAAGGAATAAGAGTTACTGTTGAGACCTCTGAGTACCATGCGTACTTGGGAACTAAACACTGGGGGTCCCAGCGTCAGGCCGACCACCTGACAGGGACAAAAGATGCCACTCGGCACCCCAGGACCTCCAAGGTCTCGTAAGCGGGATGGGCACAGCCGGCCATGGTTCTTCGAGGACTGTAGCGCCACGGAGTTTTAGTTGAGACCCATGAAGCAGATCACATCCCTCTTGAGCCGTGTATTCACGTGTATTATATCGAATTGCGAGATATAAAGCAGCGTACTCACTAGGAAACTGATGAACATATGACCTAACCAGCTTCGGATTAGACGGTACGGCAACGCATATTGTGTGTTTTGACACATGCTACTCCAGTGTGTAGCCCGGCTAAGGTAAGCCACACTTTCATCGGAATCATATCATCAGGGGTCGCCGTGGCTCTATGGGTTTCCCAATTAGCTAGCAACCTGAGAATTGTAGGCGGCGCAGGTTCGATTCCTCCCTGGGTGTAATTTCCAAATGTCCTCGCGTTGGCGAAGTTTGGAGAATGGGGTGCCAGCTCAGATGTGACCTCATCATCTGACCATGGTTGAAAGTTACGAGGTGTCCTGGATTTATCCAATAGCCCGTTGTGTTGTTCCAGTGCGACTACCTTCCCAAGTTTTCAGCGTCCACGATCCTACTGCGAGACTTAGCGAAAATCGGCAAGCTAATTTGGTTACATGACATGTTGTTCTCAAGTGTGTACGTTTGATTGTGTTAGCGAGGGTTCAGTAAGCAGAGGAGAAATGTCAAGAGACACATGAAGAATCTCGATCGATTTTCGAAATTTCTGTGGTGACGTGTGCCATTCGGGAAATTGAAAAATGCGAGAGGAATTCTTTAAGTCGATCGTGCACTTCACTGCTCAGAAACGTGAGAAGTTAAATTGCTTTCAGGTCTGTCGAAGCGCGCACTGTGAAGTGATTTGACTGCAACTACGATTAAAACTGACTTCAATATTCTTTCAGTAAATGTTTCAAATATATCTGGCCAAATTGTATAGTAGATGGGCCCGTAAATAAAAAATTTTGATAAAGATGAGTATCCGTAAAATGCCACGTTTGGGTGGCAGAAGGTGCTGTCTAGGTCAATAACATTGTTTCTGTGGTGTTATGTGGGCGTCAAATTCTGCTGGGATTTTCAACGGTATACATCGCAACACGAATTCAGAACTTGCCGTTGAAAATTCACAAAAGCCTCAAATTTCCCCACGTTGGCGTAGTGTGGAAGTTTGAGTAGGTTGCCTGCTTATGTATTGACCTCGCTATCTAACGGCGGTTCAAAATTATTAGGTGTTGCCCTTGGATCTTTTCCTTCTGGATTGATCCCGGACCGTCGCTAATAGCTCGTTGTGCTGCTTCAGTGCGACATTAATTCAACTACCTACCTAATCTCAGGAAAGGACCAATATGATCTTTCCAAAGGATAGTAATCCAAGGAAAAGACCAATAGAATCTTTCCGAAGGATTCTAATATAAGGAAAGGACGCGCGAATAGAATCTTTTCAAAGGATTTATTCTGAGGTAGTGGTAATGAATTAACGTTCGTCTGGAGCAACACAACGGGTTATTGGCGACAAGGAAATAAGCAATAGAATCTTTCCAAAGGATTCTATCCTAAGGAAAGGACGAATAGAATCTTTCCAAAGGTTGAACGAATACATAAATTCTTTCAAGGAGTAGATGTGGTCATTTAGTTATGTGTGTTGTGGGGTAAAAGCAATATTACGTAACTTGAAAATCTCGTGATATTCTGAGGGGTACACGCGTATATATCCGTTCTACAATCCCCGCAGTCTTTCATGCACGACTTCCAACTAGTTTGACCTTCTTGACCAATAGAATGTTTCCTTGGATTCTTTTAACCATGTGGTTATGTAGTCATTATTTGTATCATTAGGTATCGTTCAATATACCTAATGATACAAATAATGTACCTATCCTATTACATGTTACATCCTATTATAATACCTACCTATTCTATTACATGTGTATTCAATCGAAACATTGCGTATGGCATCCCGAATTGCATCAAAACGCAAAACAGTACAGTAGTAATATACCTGCTACAGTTTATATTCATCAGCTGAATGTCATTTAAATACGCTGCTTCACAGAAACTCACTTTATGTTTTATAAATCTTTACTATTGAGGAGGTAAGCAGATTCGCAATGAGCACTCAGAAAATTATACTCCCAGACTAGTGTATATCTGTCTTGACTTTCCTCCACTATTGCTGGCGGGTAGTAACCACAGAGATCGTATTTAAATATTATTTCTATCTTTCTTAAGTTTAGTGTTCAATAAAAGTTTTTGTCGTAACTACTGTTCCTGCGTTTTTGAGCAGCCTATCATAAACTGGTCAAACTTTTTCACTGACAACACAAAAGATAGCACTAATCGAAATAATCAAGAGTACTGCACTTACCATTTCATGGCAATTAAGATGTTGAACCATTTGGGTAGCATCAGAACCTCTTGGTTGACTAAGATTGCGGAGACTATTTCGTCGGCCACATACTCCGGAGTCATCATAGTGAAAATCCTAAATCAACAAAGAGTAAGTCAGCGTCGATTTGAAATAACCAGAGAAAGTTTACTTGGAATCCGGCGTAATAGGATCAGGTAAGTCGAGGAGGATTTGTGAACCTTTATATTTTGTTATAGTATGGTGGTAATATCAACTTTCGCTCTGATTTCCCTTCATTAGAGACTGCAGTTAATATTTTATTATCCATCTTGGTAGCAGATAAGAGAGTTTTAGCAGTAGTGTGGTGGCCCCTGATAGGGATTTGCATCAGTCCCTACGTCGATGGCGTCCAGATAAAAGGTATAAGCTTTACCTCTCCCCCTGATGTTAACTGATACCAAAATGTACTTAGAATCCGGAGTACGAGGATCAGATACGTCGAAGAGGAGGGTTTGTGAACCTTTATCTTCAGTTAATATTTTATCATCCATCTTGGTAGCAGATAAGAGAATTTTAGCAGTAGTGTGGTGGCCCCTAGTAGAAATTTGCATAGTCCCTACGTCGATGGTGTCCATATAAAAGGTGTAAGCTTTACCTCTCCCTGATGTTACCGATACCAAAATTTACTTAGAATACAGAGTACGAGTATCAGATACAGTCGAAGAGGGGGGTTTGTGTGCTGACTAGATCTTAATGGACGAAATATCTAGTCATTAGAAAAACTAACCAGATCTTGATCTCGTCATCCTAAAAAAGTCAGCAATATCTTGATGACGACATATTTCGTCATTAACAAAATTGGTCTGATCTTGATGGACGAGATATCTCGTCGAAACCAGTTGGAGGGTTATGTTATTTATGCTTGGAGTGTGTTCTTGAGCACGTGACCAGCAAGACAAAAGAAAAGGCACTCACCCCGGTTTCGCCCCAGCGAACATGCCGGTGTTGATGTAGTAGGGACAGACGACGGTGGAGTGTATCCCGGTGTAGCCTTCGTTGAAGAGTTCCAGGCGCAGGGATTCCTCGAACCCAACCGCAGCGAACTTACTGGCGCAGTAGTCCGTGAGCTTCACCACCCCCGCCAGTCCGGCCATGCTGGCGATGGACACGAGGTGACCCTTGTTCTCCGCCATCATGTCCGGCAGGAAGGCTTTGCAGGTCTAGAAGAGAACGAGCAACCATCATTATTCCATACCGCAACAATAAATTCAATAGATAACTACACACAAAACAATACAATAACCACCATGTGGAACCGACGCTTGAAGAGTTCACGGCTATTAGGGTGATGAAGCAACCTTGGTGGAGCCTTCCGAGCGGTTCAATCGGTTTCCTTCCCTGCCAGGAAGAAAGAACCGGGGTCGCGCTGCACCACAAATCGCCTCGTGTGTCGCCCACCTGTAAAACCTCGGGGAATGGTGGAAAGTTTCAAGTAAGCCTCTACCAGAGTGTGTGGGGAGTGTAACGTAGTGGGCCGAGTGGCGCGCTGAAACAGCCTCAATACAATTAAAACAATGTTTTATTAAACATAAGAATTCATATTATTTATATTATTTTAATAGGGATGTGTGTCCCTTGGTTGTGAGCGCTGTAATTTTTACGGAATCGACTCAAAAACGGCCAGCGACCATACGCCAAAAAATACCTCCGCTCTGGTACAATACTTCGAAATCTCCCTTCTCTTGTCCCTTCAGCTGACACTTCAGTCACACCCCTTAAAACCACTTGGACAGGAAGGAGATATTCCAGATAAATAGGTCAAGATTTACGACCAGCCGGTCAGAGAAAAACCTACCCGTATTGACTCCCGAGCGGCTGCTATGGACGTTACATGGTGACAACTGTTTTCAATAAATTCAAATATTCCTAAGTAGAGGCACGTCTGAGGACACGACAGATTCAACGTGCATTAGCCCCCACGTACACGACGGTCTTTGGTTAGATCGAGTCTCGGACTCCGGTTGCAAATCCGCGATTCCAACTGGGCTATCGCGACCCCCTCAAACCCAAGTATATACATAACAATACATGTGACATCGGAATTTCCTCATAGCCAACTGTGACATATAATGTAAACATAATCCCCATATAGAAACGATCTCCAACACTATATTACCGACCCTTCATAATAATGGGCCTTGGTACCATAGATCCTGTACATGGGCATATGACCAAATACAGAACCAGACATGCGGCCATCATAATTATGACATCAGGACTACACAAGGGGCATTGAAATTTCAGTGACTCTCACAGACGAACTGAACAATGTAACAAGTGTCCCCACACAGGGAGAATAGCAGGGAGTATTGTACGGGGCCCAAGGGCTAGGGGATCGGAAAATGTAAAGAGTAATATTTTGAACTGTAACGAGCAAGGGGTGTGGGGCCCAAGGGTTAGGGGGTCCGAGAAATGTAAAAAGTATTATTTTGAATTGTGACGTGCAATTGAAATACCTAACGTCTTTTAATCACCCTCATCTCAAAAGACAATCAAAGAATATTTTCCAGGATACAAGTATTGGAAAGAATAGAATAAGATAGCTGTAGAATTACACGTACACTAAATCCATCTCCGTTCCAGTTCATCTTTAATAACTTAATAACATAAACTTCAAATTGGCTCTTTTCTTTCAAAGAAAAGAATAAAATTTGAATGAAAATTAAAAATGGCAGAATACAATAACGTATAGCACCAAAAATAACTAATAATTTATCTAATTAAATCTTCCGTACAGCCTATCAAATGGAACAGCTCTGTAACGGACAGTTCCTAAACTATTAATTCTATCCCATGCATTAAAGCAATTGTGACATGATTGGCACATCGCATTTAAAGTACGGCAAACTTAATTTTTCGTTTTTCATTATGTGTCATTCACTTTCGAAAGACTCAAATGGAACGATGGCGCGAGAAATTGTATAATAATGCATACTTTCTCGAATAGAATTTCCCTATTGGAATTACTGTAATTAACGGAATAGAATATTTAACGAAATAATGATTCATCAAATCTTCAATTAAGTATTTTTAATATTGTATATAAACAGGGGTTCATACTGTAAACCTAAAACGAAGTTCCCTTATTTTTCAAGAGAATATTTGTCAGAAAAGTGATACTTTTCAATTATTTTTTTAACACAAATTTATACTCAGTGGCTCACTTGACTTTTAAGTTCTACTTCAATAACAGCTGAATTGTGTTTTGATAAATTTTCTTAATTCGTTTTGAAAAGTAAAAAAGTACCAAATAAAGACAAATTTAGAACAATAGAACAAAAATTTATAGCCGAAAGAGACAGAACGTACGGCTCCTACAAATACCGTGTTTCGTTTCTTACACGGCCCTTTGCCGTAACTTGCGAAACATAAATGTTAAAACAGCAATGCCTTCGAAATATAACTATAATTCCTGAAGAATATTTTACATCTTTCATGCATGCGCGAACGTAAATTTAAGAATAAATTGAAATTAGAACTGTTTAGGTTTAAATTTAGGAATTTAGTTACAAGATAAATTGTGCTGGTAATTTGGTATTGTGTTTTTTCTTTTTCTTTATTCCATTTAATTTAATTTTTATGTGACTTTTCATGTACGCAAGCAAACATAACGTTCCAGGCGGCATGTATTTCCAGGGTTGACACCGGTCCCGTTTTTAATGTGGACACAAATGCTATCATTAGCTTAGACTAGCAAAGTTATTCGTTGTAGCCAAGTTTCGTTGAACAAATTTAATATAGTCTAAAAGTAACAGAAAATTATTTTCTCTTTTTTTCACACAAAAAATGTAAGTATCATTTTAATGTCCGATAAATAATTATTAGTTCAATTTATCAATTGTTATCAAATTTCCCACGAATAACATCTGGACTTTAACCCTCCTGATGGTTGTCTTAACGAGTAACCAGATTCCGATATTTTTGTTTCGAGGTTGCCACGGCTTGGTGCCGATTTCGAAATTCCGGTTCCTTGGAAATTTTTCTCCCTATAGAAAAAGTATTTTTTCCTTTCGTTATTGGTTTAAAACAGGAATGTACAGACTTGTTAAGACCAAGGGCCTAGATTCACGGTGACTTATGGCAGGGTCGCAAAAACCATGAAAGTTGTCTATCATATATTACTTCTTTTATTTATATTTATCAAATATTGTTACACAAAAGGTAATAAGAAGTAAATAAAGAATTTAATTTTATGCGTGGCATTGCATTGATTTAACAATTGTTTTTGTAGTAGCCAAAAGCAAAATTGATTCTAAATTTTCAATAGTCAAGCCGTTTTTGTTTTTTAATTTGTTAATATTCATGTATGAAAAGATTCACAGATATATGTTGATTCAAAGAGGCTTGTGCATTTTAATTCATTTACCTAGCAACGATTTACAATAGTTTTTATTCCCCCGACACAACGATAGAAGTTTAACAAATTGTCTTCATTAGATTTATTTTGCAGTTTGTCATTGTTTTGCTTGTCGATGAGTTCAAGTAGTACCGATTCGGCTGCATTTTCAGGCAAAATGGCTGCTAAATAGATCTAGCAAGGAATTTTGCTTTTTGAAAATCAAAAAACGAACCTTGAAAGCAGATATCAAGTTTCCAATCCTTTCAACAAGTAGTCTTGAAGTTTGCATTGAACTTAAAAATTACCTATCGGATGACTTAATAAAGTAACGCATGGTGAGACGGACCACCGCATGTGGCACGCGGGCCGTGCATCATTGGTTTCAAAGGGGGTTAAATTTTCGTTGACTAATGAATTTTCCAAAAAGTAGCCAAATTTTGAAAATACGAGCTTTTGAGACGATTTTGCTTGAAAAGATAGCCCAAGTCGCCAAGGTAGCAAAATGTCCCCCGTGGCAGCCCTGCAACCTTCTCCTAACGCACTTTCACACCTATTCAGAAATCAGCTGTCCAAGGTCGTTTGCCTTATCCTCGGAGCCGCGCAAAACAGATGTACGGGTTCGTTATTATTTATTTATTTCTCATGACGCTAAGACCATCGAGGCCACAACATTTTCCCCAATTAATACGCTAATTTGTGAGACTAAAATTCATGAAAACAACATTGCGCCACGTCAGAGCTATTCTAGAATAATAGGAACAGTACATCAAACGTCACTGAAAAAAAAGAAGACAGGTTCGGATTTCAACAATTACACTGCACGGTCACAACCTAGTGAAAACATTTTTTTCCTTTTTTCATATTCAAAGGAGGTAACACGAACGCATCCAAATGAACGACTTTATGAATGTTTCTAGAAGACAGGAGTTCATGAACAGCAAAAAAAATTTGGCAAGCCTTCAAAATTCTGTTTCAGGATCCGTTTACGGTTTTCGATTTCTCATGTTTTTTGGTGCGAGTCTAATGAATTATTAAAGCCATTCAAGGAAAGGATCGCCATTGCGCCATATCTGAAATTCGAGATGCCTGTTTAGATGTTCGTTACTCTACAGCCAGCGATTTTCTAATTACTAAACATTCATGCTCTTTCATAACATAAACTAATTACTAACATATTGCGGCACACCAAAAACTAAATTATATTTTTTGCCGATCTGACAAACAAAAATATAATTTTGATTGACTTAAAGAACAAAAAATTAGTAATTACCTACTTTTTTACTCTAAAGTGGCATTTAAAAAAATCTTTTTGAAACCATTTATTTGTGATATATTTGGAAATTAAAAAAAAATAGTTCTCAAAATTATTTATACGGATATTTGAAATTATTTGTAAATTCAAAGCTAAACCGTTGAAATAAAATAAATCTTACACAATTCAAACTTTTTCACCATCTGTAAGGCACATCAATGCCATTCTTGCGGCACATGGGTTAAAACTTGCAGAGCTACAGAATGTGTGTGTGACCCACCTATGAATTTGAATTTATAATAACAGAGTGTCTTCTATGAAATAATGAGAACTAAAAAAATACATTTACAACCTAAGGTATCAGTGTCTTTAAAGTTCGTCCTATTCCATTTATATCGAAATAAGTTGCCGATACGATACCTTCAGAGGCCGAAGAAGATATTTTTTAAACGTGTTTTGAGAAAAAACACCAACTACATTTGGTCGGTCGAAAACCTGATTTCGTTCTTCGTTTCACTGATTCTGGGATTGGATTGGATGTTGGGGTTTTATGGCGCAACGTCCAAAAGAGGACAAGCTGCGCCATACTTATTCTGGGAATGCAGCATGTCGATCAACATATTTTCAATGTGACGAGATCAGTTTTATTTCCTTCGAACAGTTTGTTTATCATCCAGGGGCGCACCCAGGATATCTATCTGAAGGAGGTTAAATTTTAATCGTAAGCTTTCTTTAATGGGCGATTTTAAAATTTAAAAATTTCTTTGAAATATAGAGTAGTTTTAGAATGGATAACCTAGAGACTAATTTTGGAGTGTGTGTTGCCTAGGACTAGTTTTGACAATTTTTTGGAATCTGTTACCTAGGCGGGTTTTGAAGTGTTTTACTTGAGACTAGATTTAGAGTGTTACCTTGAGGCTAGTCTTGGAGTTAGTTACCTAGAGACTAGTTTTAGAGCGTATTATATAGACTTTTCTTAAAGTGTGTTACCTGGAGACTAGACCTAGAGACTATGTTTTGTAAAATTATTTCCCTAGAGACTAGATTTAAAGTATGTTACAAATTCTACTAGTTTTGGACTAGTTTGGAGACTAGTTTTGGAGTACGTTACCAAGATAGTAGTTTTAGAGTGTTGTCTAAAGACTGGTTTTAAAGTGGTTTCTCCAAAACGAATAGAAGGTGTATTGAAGGGAAAATATGCCAATGTTTAAAGGCACATTAATAAAATTTTAAATTATTTTATTCAACACCGTAAATAAGAAATTGAGCATTTTTGTAAATGGGCCAAAAGCAATGAATAAATATTTATTAACTTCAAGGAAGAAATATCAAAACAACTTTATACAAGATTTTTAAAGAAGCAATCAATGAATTAAATACGGATACTTTTTGTTTTTTATACGGTCTCGGCGGAGCTTAAGCCTCCTTAGCCCCCATTTGTAGGTGCGGCCCTGTTATCATCTCTTACACTTTCTCCGGAAACTAATGAGGTATGGTTAAGTGATATGCGAGGTATTTTCTATATATATCAAGCTAAATGTAGGAGGTGAAGGTGTGTCTGCTGCTGAACTTGTTTCCTTACGCATTCCGAACGTAACGTCACTAGGCCTGTACTTTGAATACGGTTTCAGCACTTCGTCAACAAAAATTCCAAATTGAAATATGATAGTTGATTGGACAATGCCAATTAGATTGAGCACCAAACGTTTCCAAAACGGCGATAAACTACATTTTAATGTAACCCCGATATGAATACTGCGAGAACATTTGGGTAGTGGTAGTAAAATCTTCGCATTCTATCCAGTTTATTTGTTCACACTGAAAATCTATGAGTGATACTTTTTGTGGTTAATTTTATTGGCGACTTAATTCCATTTGGCGTCCGTTATAACCTGGCCTGGCCAACCGAGGCTCCCGACATGTTGGTTTTGGCATCACTTGCACTAATGATAAGCAAGAGATGGGTTGTTACTCCGATAGAAAGACCTCAGGGGGCACATCTTTAGGTGTGTACGGGCATCACAAACCCAAGGTACCCGAATGATCTCCGTTCTGTTTTGCCCTCGCCAACCCTTCTGCTTTTTTCCCTCTCTCGTTGTCGCAGCTTGGTCAAATATGACCCATAAAACCCCAAAGCAACCAACCTACCTATAGAACTTTAAATAACAATGTTTTTACAAATTTACAGTCAGCAACTACGATCGAAAATATTAACAGCTGTCGATAAATGTTATATGGATAGCAGTAAAGCAATTTAAATTGTTTAAAATTAAAATTTGTAAAAACAAAAATATAAAAATTAAAAAGAAGAAATTACCATTTTCTTTAACCCTTTGAGCGTCACGAGATTTTTTACCCCCATAATTACTAACCCCATCTATAGGTTGAAAGAATCCTAGGAACAATTATATGGGTCAAGAAGTTCAAAACTAGTACGAAGTCACGAAGGAAAGACTACAGGCAGCAGACTGAATGCGCGCGAATCCCCCAGAGGGTTAAAATCACTTAATGGTAAATTTAAATAGATGGTAAAAACTAAATGTTAAAATTAACCGTCAAGGTCAATTTCTAACGGTTTGTGTTAAATTTAGCAGCTAATTGCTTGTATCTGTTGCTGTGATGACAAAACTTTTCATACAATTAATACCTGTTATCATTAATTAGCAATAACCGTAAAGTAACAGTTTTGTCCATCTGTAATAAGCGAGAAAGACCTACGATAAACACACACTTGTAACTAGGTTGGAAGAAACAGGCAAAAAGAATATATTCATTGCCCTCGATTTTCCAACGTTGACCTTGACAGGTAAAATCCTGGTTAAAAAATACTAATTACTGTTAAAAAATTTTTTAACTATAAGTGTGTTGCTACGATTACAAAACCGACCGATTTAACATAAACTCACAACTTTAATACCGGTTATCGCAAATTAGCAATAACAATTTCCATGGGTCAATGTAAAATAACAGTTTCGCCCATCCTCAAAAGAAACAAGAAAGACATAGGACGAACATATTATGCAGCTTGTTTCGAAGAAAGCGGCAAAAAGAAAACATCATTGCCCCAATTTTTCCAAAGCTGACCTTGACTGCTGGTAAAGCTCCGACAGGAAACTGCACGACTTTTGCGGTCATAAAACTGACCCAACGCCACAGGGAGACGATGTAGCAAGGCCACGCAGCGGTGACCTTTTTAATACTTCCAAAAAACATAAAAATCTGTCATTGAAAGTTCATACCGTGTCAAAGAGTGGTTGCAATATCATTTTCAACTCTAATAAAAAAAAAACAGTCGCCGCGTACACTGTAAATTACAGACAAATGTAGTTAAGTGGCTTCTTCGCAATCTAAATTAACATTGCCAGCATTTCGATTCTTTCCCCATGCCCAATCACTCACCTCTTCGGAAGGCCGCGGTAGCCCGGTTGGAAGAGTAACGGATTAGCAATCGGAAGGTTGCGAGTTCGAAACTCGGTTCAACCAAGGACCGTCGTGTGCACGGGGGCTGGTGCACGCTATATCTGTCGTGGCCTCAAATGCCCACATGTTGACCTAGTCAAACAAGCTTGAGCAGAAAGTGAAAACCATTGCATTCTATTAGCCATACACATTTCGCGGCTAATTTGCCTATTATGTAATGCTTTGTTTGAGTTTCCCTTTACGGGGAACAAAGCGAGCTTAGCATCCCAGTGAAAGTAACTTAAAGCAGCGTTTCAAACTGCAACTCCTTTGGAAGCCGCGGTAATTTGAGTGCGTTCGGATAGACTGTGTTCTGCGAGATAAAATTAGTCCTTTAATATAGAATCAAGAGAGAAAAAATTAGTCCTTTAATATAGAATCAAGAGAGAAAAAATCCTCTAATTCTTAGAATATTTGTTCAAGAATACTTTGAATAATTGTTCAAGACTTCTTAATGAGATAAATATTGATATGCATTCGTATAATACTCGTAAAAAATCACTTTTAAGGAAACACTTTATATCAAGAGTTACCAATTTCACACAAAGTAAAGACCACAAACAATTTACCACCAGGCATGGACTTTTCCTTTGACAATTCTGAAGTTTTTAAATTGCTTGGTGCGTTTGGCCAGATCTGGCTCTTGCGCCATAAAAACATCAATGACTATAAACTATAATTTTATTTCTATAATTTTATTTTAATTATGTTTTATTCCTTTGTACCCTTTGTGTTTAGTGATGTTTGTTTTTCTCTGTCATTTTCCCACTGTCATGAGCTCGAAAAAGTTAACTTATCTTTCTAACTGACTTTAAAAAAAATGTCATAAGTTCATTAAAATGTAATTTGTAAAAGTTAAAATGCAATTTTCAATGCAACGAATTGAATGCAATTAAATTGATGCAACTAATTAATAAAACAATTTATTATATTCAAGCACATTTTTTATACTAAGGATTAGGTGTTTAAAACCACTAAAAGCACGAGTTTTTTTCGGAAAAACTGGTAAAAAATGATCGAGTTTTTTTTTACAGAAAATGAATATATATATAGGTATAGAGTAAGTTATTTTTTGCGATTTCAGTTGCGGGGGGTGGGGTAAAAGTTATAAAAAAATTATTACACAAACAAAGTGTAAACGATTTGATTACATGTTTATTTTGAATTTCAAAATATTAATAATAATAAAATATTAACTTCAGATTCACTTTCATCACTCAAGAGATCATCACTTTCATCGCTGAAACTTTCTGATAAATTGGCATAATCAAAATCGTCACAGTCGCTCATTATCAGATAACTTTTTCTAAACAAGTTACAAAAACACTTAGTAAAAATTAATTTATGGTTAACTGTTTACTTTTATGATATTTAACGTAATAAAAATGGATATATTACCTTTTGGACACCTAACAACTGCTTTATAACAAAGAATTCCTAACAAACTTATAGCTAATCATCAAAATGCACCACTTGGTTTACACAAGAAAAATGGTGCGTAGTGGTGCCATCTACGGTAAATAAGTTTAATATCCATCTATAAATAAGTGGTAAATCATCTATGATAAATAAGTTTATGCCATCTTTGGTATAAGTTTAATCTGGCCTATCTATTTTTACTAGAACGGAAGAGCGCCCGTGTGAGACACGGGCATGTGCAAATTTGCCGGTAACTTTCGCCCGTGTCAAACACGGGTAAATGCGTTAAGTGGTTAAGAAAGTGGTGTTTTAAATAAAGAGAGCAAATAGGTTCGATAAAGGCTGCTTCCTGTCACTGATGTCTTTACAGTGAGCGAAAACTTCCTAAATCGTCATGTCTTCCTCCGAAATTCGAGAAACTAGACCTCATTTTCACTAATTCTCTGCTCGACTACTCATTCAGTCGTAAATTGATAATTGCGTGCCGTTACTTTCAATGTGATGAAATGGAACATGTCGTTTCGCCTGCTATGAATGATGCAGTTCACTCAAGCAGAGAGGATTGCGAAATTGGAGTAACATTTAAATGAATTCTCTCTTCGAATGTCATAGTAATCTAAAGAACCAGACCGAAGATTTCGGGAGGAAAGCTTCCTGCACGACAAACTCGGTAGTGTGAAGTACACCTAGGAAATGAACAGAAGAGAATGTCGTAAAACCCATTGTTTGTGGCTTGTATATCACAGGCGAGGCAGTTGTAAAGAATGAAATATTTCGTCAATTATCATACCTTACTATGGGGGTCGAGGTAGCCCAGTTGAAAGAGCAACGGATTAGCAACCGGATGGTTGCGAGTTTGAAACTCGGTCCAATCAAAGACCGCCGTGTACGAGGGGATGGAGCAGGTTAAATCTATCGTGGCCTCCAATGTCCTCACGTTGGCATGGTGTGGAGGTTTGGAGAGTGAGGTGCCAGCTCAGATGTTGACCTCGTCATCTAACCGCGGCTCAAAATTACAAGGTGTTTCCTCGGATCTTTTCCCGGACAGTCGCCAATAGCCCTTTGCGTTGCGCCAGTGCGACGTTAATTAACTACCTACCTTACTATGGGTCCCATTTTAGGTAGCCCTTTTCAAACCGTTTTAGTCTACTGATCCCTCCATTTAAACTTTTAATGCGGTTCCTTTGTGTGAAGAATTGTACTGAATTAAATTATTTATTTAAACTTATTGTATGAATTTGATTAACAAAACTTTAATCAAAACTCGGTGATGTGAACATAAAGGAGGGAAAAAGACAAAATTATGGTAAACCGCAAAATTCTTCTTCAGAAGTGCATAAATTTTAAACAGGGCTGTCACACCCAAAGAAGTTGTAAAGTAGTTGCGTTAGTGGCATACATTTTAAAAAATGGTAGCAGAAAAGTCACCTCTTAAACCCTATTTTAGTTGCTCAGATACAATGATTCGGCTGAAATACAAAATTTGCTAATTAAGTGTGAAACATATGTTGAGGATCTCCCGCCAAGAAATTTAAATTTTAAAATTAAACAAATATTTTCTTAATAAGGTTTTCATGACAATCGAGCAACCACAGATTCCGGTGTTTTACTTTTATGGTTGCCACAGCTTGGAGCCAGAACTTGAAAGAAAAATCCAAAAATTTTACAAAAAGGGACTAAATTTTCGTTGACCTTTGGTGAATTTTCAAAAAAATGTAGCCAAAATTTTGAAAATAGGAGTTTTTGTGACGATTTTCCTTAAAAGGATATCCTTAGTCGCCAAGGTTGAAAAATAGTAGAAAAAGTCGCCTTTTAGTAGCCTGTGGCAGCCCTGCTATTACTTGAAATCAGATAAAAAAAAGCCATGGATATAAAAAACTTAACGCACAGGGAGAGTAAAAGATATAAATTGGAAACAAAGTGAATATAATAAAGCATTACAATGATTTTATAATGTGAACAACATACGTGAACATGGAAGGAGAAATGAATAAAAATCTATACAACATTTAAAGCGTTTAAGCAATATTATAACTTGCAAATTCATTTGAATTACTTAGGTAGGAATAAATTAACGTCCGTAATTGGGCGACGGTCCGGGATCAAACCCGAACTGAAAGCTCCGAGGACAACACCACGTAATTTTGAACCACGGTCAGATGACGCTGAATTACTTGAGTTGCACAAAATAGAAATCAACATATTCACGTAACAGGTATCCATATTGTAAATATTTTTATGCAGTTCACTTTTAAGAATACAGACTTCATATATATTTGCATAGAATATTAGTTTTAGCCCAAAAATGCGTCCAAGCACTCAATGTCGTAAAAAGTGGACCTAAGAGTGTGTCGTAGCTCACAGCAAAAAACTTTAGTTGACTGTAATTCTATTGAGACATTGATTTAAATCGCTGTACTATCAGGGGAAGTACACAAAAGGTGGTTCTTGGAAAGGAACGCTGGAGAGATATCCAGGGCCGCGGTAGCCAGGTTGGAAGAGTAGCGGATTAGCAACTGGAGGGTTGCGAGTTCGAATCCAACCAAAGACCGTCGTGTACAAAGGGGGCTGGTGCACGTTAAATCTGTCGTGGCCTCAAATGTCCTCACGTTGGCGTGGTGTGGAAATTTGGAGAGTGGGGTGCCAGCTCAGGTGTGACCTCGTCATCAGACCGTGGTTCAAAATTACGTGGTGTTGTCCTCGGATTTTCCCTTCGGGTTTGATCCCGGACCGTCGCCAATAGCGCATTGTGTTGTGTTCCAGTGCTACGTTAATTAAAATACCTACCCCCTAGAGATATCCTATCGCGTCAAGAATTCAGACACTGAAGTTGTCAACGTTCTTGGCGCTTGCCAAGTACATTAAATTTTCGCCAATTAAAGAGTATGCGCCAACAAATGTCACGCACGGTGCGAAGGGTGCAACTGCGGTCAATTAGGCTACACTGATTAAGGTACGGTCTTCAAACGCAAAGCAATGATCAAAGTTCTTGGGTAGTTTGATGCTTTTATCAATATAGTTTGGATGTAGTTGAATTGGCGACGGTCCGGAATCAATCCCAAGGAAAAGATACGAAGACACCATGGTCAATTTTGAACCAGATGACGAGAGCAACATATGAACTGGTACCTAACTTTACAAACTTCTAAGTGAAGACATTTCAGACCACGACAGTTTTAAAGTGCACCAGCCCCCGCGTATACGACGGTCTCCGAGTTTGGAACTCGCAACCCTCCGGTATCTAATTCGCGACTCTATCAACAGGGCTACTGTGGCCCTTAAATATATTTAGATTTTTAAAGCATAAAATTTGGATTATAGCTTACAAAAACCATGAAAAAAGAGCTCTGATGGTGTAAAGGTAAGCCATTGCAGAAATTAACATTATTTTGCGTTTCCTTCTTTAATATTGAGAGAAAAACAAGCGCAATGGAGATAATTTCCCCTGCGTTTTATTATCGTTCATGTCACGTTACTATGACATTGACGGATTTTTTAGTTATTCAGCTGTTTTTACAAGATTCACTTCTAAAAAGATTTCCATCAAGAAAGCTGCTCCGTCGAGTACTTTCCAACTTCAAAATAAAATTTTGTGAGGAAAACATACTGTTTTATGTTCTTTTTCCAAATGTGCAAATTTTATACATTATTTCTAATGGTTGATAGTGATGAAATTTTTAGAAAGCATTTATCACTTGTTAAAATTTTTTAATTTTGTTAAATTGTGTTCCGAAAAAGTAAAAGTATGTTTGTGTTTCTTTTAAGAAAATACTAAAAACGTAAAATTTGCCAAACTCTATATTTCCTAATCCTTCATATTACATTATAATGTTTAAAATAATTCAAAACTCCTAGAACTGGGCTGAGACTTACAGTCAAACATTTAACAAGTTTAACACAACCACCACCAAATTAAATTATAAAATCCGATTTAAATAAAAAAAGATATGGTATAAATGAAATAAACCCCATTTTTCCCCCAAAATTATAATTTTTTATCATTCCCTGGGTTGTAAGTAAATTTTGTTTTAACATCTGGGTAGAACTCAACGAAATTTTAGTATTTTTCCTTTATTTTCCCAAATTAGAAAACTAAAATTCAAGTACTTTTCTAGTAGTGTGAGAATATATCTTATTAATACGAGATGGAGCAAACCTTTTTTGGGAAGTTATCAAAATTTTTTATCTTTTATTAATTATGAAGAATATGAGTGCAAAATTTTATAGCTGTAACTACATTGTTTAGGGAGTTAGTAGTTTTTTTATATTGAATGCAAGGACCGAAGCCGAAAGCCATTTAAAACTTAAAAGTGCTCGGCTTTTTATTTTTCATGACTACTGTGTACTTAAAATGCTAGGACTTTTTTATAATTGATGCATAGATTTGAAACTTTTTTGGTTGTTTATTATGATACATTTGATGACTTTGTGAATGAAATAAGGTTTTGGAGGAATAGTTATTTTTTCTAAAATTGATCAAATCAACTATGACTGTTTTGTCGGTAAAAAAATAAATAACAGAGGTACATGTGTAATTCTCAGCACAACATTGGGAAACATTTCATGGAAGGTAAATTTTAAAGAAATATTTCACAAAATTCAAGTTTGCAGATGGAGTAGGAATTTTAAAATATTGAAATGTTTTTATAAAAATTGAATTCTTTAATTATTGTGAATGCAAATGATTCTTTTTTCTTTTGTAACGTATATTTAATAGTATTGGAATAATTAACATTAAAACATTTTGTTGTGGATATGAAAACAAAAAGAAAATGTTCAAATGGTACTGTCCCTTTGAGTGGAGAAAAGTGAAGGAGTGCCCTTACATGACAAAACCACCAAGGAAATACCTTGAGAAATACCACCAGCAAACAAGCCACGTATCATTGTTGTGCTACTATCCGAATATCTAATGAAGCAACCTTCATTTATATTTGCACGCGGGCATTGCATGAACAAGTTTCCTTTCCATAATTGCTTCAAACAAGGGACACTAGTTTTTGCACAGACCCTTCGGGCGAAGATGCAATGGTGTTTTTCACAAAGAACATGGTAATTCCATTCACTTTCACTCTGAAAGAACTCCATTACACTCATAAATATTTAGATCCTAAGGGTATTTGGCTTTAACGTATAGTAGGTTTCAAAACCAAATGAAAGTTCTCGAAACGCGTTGATTGATTGGTAAAATACTTTCCTTTAAGGCAGTGAAGGAAAGTGAAATTAACTTTTTGCTTTTACATCGGTCGTTTAGAAAGTAATCATCTAAAGTTCACTGAAGTTACTTTTCATGTACGAAGTTCAAACAGTTTAAAAAACTGCTAGGCTGTTTATTGCTGTTGGCAGTTAAGTCTGTTTCATATATCTATTTCAATCAAACCATAACTATGAAACCACAGGTAACTGAATTAACATCGCTCTGGAGCAACACAACGGGCTAATGTAGA
The DNA here is from genome assembly GCA_933210815.1 of Meta bourneti. Taxonomy (NCBI): domain Eukaryota; kingdom Metazoa; phylum Arthropoda; class Arachnida; order Araneae; family Tetragnathidae; genus Meta; species Meta bourneti. The sequence continues at coordinate 21,366,829 of OW119928.1, forward strand.
CGACCTCGTAATTTTGAACCACGGTCAGATGGCGAGGTTAACACCTGAGCTATGAAACCAAAAGGACAAGTTGAATTTGAAAGTTATTATAAATGGATACACACGACCAGTGTCATCTCATTTTGTATAACATTTAACATACAACCATACCTGCCAACTTCCAAGGGGAAATAATCCAGAAGATTTTTACGCTATAAAAACCAACGAGAAATGAAAAATGCTCGAAAACAATTCTTATAATAGAAATTTCCAAACTGAAATTTCGTCATCTGACCATGGTTCAAAATTACGTGGTGTTGTCCCCGATCTTTCCCTTCGGATTTGATCCCGAACCGACAGTTTTAACGTGAACCAACCCCCATGTACACGAGTCTGGTTAGACCGAGTTTCGAACTCGCAACCCTCCGGTTGCAAATCCTTTACTCTTCCTTAACACGGCACCTCAAAACGTATGGAACTGATAGTTTGCAATCAACAGTTAAACACTGTCTAATAGTAGCTGAACAGTTCGTTTTAATGGTTTTTAAATTCTGACCAGCAACCATATTTAGCCCACGAGCTTCACGCGAAAATTCTTTAAACTAACAAGCCTTTTCTTCAATAGACTAACTTTCCTGTGTAACAGGAAGCGTACGAACCTTGTAAAACACATTGAATAAGCCTTTAATGTTCATGGAAATATTTAGTTGCAATGCTTTTTCAGCTTGCCTTTTATCTTCTCGATGTGTTTATTCAGCTTAGGTAAAGTATTATAGTATTCCATACACGGTCAGGGGTAACATATTTATCACTGGACAAACATTGATACTTCTGTTCTACAAAAGAAATTCTCAACCTTTGCAAACAGCGCGCGGTCCGGTAAATTCCTTTCATATATATAATACGAGAGCCTAGTTCCCCCCAACAAATTTATTCGTAAATACCTCTCCAATTTTTTAAAATTAATTCATTAATGGCAAATGGCATTAATGACCGAATACCGTCCTGTACATGGGGCTGGTTGGTAGTTTATTAACGTCGCAATGGAGCAACACAGCGGGCTATGTACATGGGGGCTCGTGCACGAAAAATATTTCGTGGCCTCAAATGTCCTCACGTTGGTGTGGTGTGGAAGTTTGGAGACTGGGGTTTCGAGCTCAGGTGTTGTCTTCGTGGTTCGTAATTACGAGGTATTGTCCCTGGATCTTTCCCTTCGAGATCGATCCCGGACCTTCGCCAATAACCCTTTGTGTTGCTTCAGTGCGACGTTAATTCAACTACCTCAACCTACCCATTCTGATCACCAAACCTTTATATATGTTTCATAAATAGTAATGCAACAAAATTAAAGTCGTATCTTATTCACATTAGAATTTAAATCAGCAGGCCTATTACTTTTTGTTGGCGTGGTGTGGAAGTTTGGAGAGTGGGGTGCCAGCTCAGGTGTTGCCTCGTCATCTGACCGTGGTTCAAAATTACGTGGTGTTGTCCTCGGATCTTTCCCTTTGGGATTGATCCCGGACCGTCACCAATAGCCCGTTGTGTTGCTCCAGTGTGACGTTAATTGAAATAAATAAATAAAAAATAAATAAATAAATATTACTTTTTATATCTGAAGGGTAAATTACGTGGGCTTACGAATCGACATAGCCGATTGGCTATCGAAGCGCGGACTAGTGTTTTTGATCACGGTAGATAATCGCTTAGATAGTAATAGCACAATAATTTGGGATTCGGTTTTTTTTCCATAACCACGTGACAGATCTTCAAACCGTGCGACCGTCTATTTCATTAGAAGGTTCATTGAAATTGGATCTTGACGTTATGAGGAAGATGGCGAATGTGCGCAACGATTTTGAAAGAGTTCAGTTTGCTTGCAGATTTCATTGCTACACATTTTTCTATTTATTGCCAGACACGCGGCAGACACAGTTATTGGCATTAACACCTGCGCTAATTACTTAGGGCTCGTTCGTAAACACGAATAAATCGCACCGGTTGTACGAGTCATTCGAACCGAGCGTTCCAAGAGTCTCAGATTTTCTAGTGAAAAACAATCCGTTTCATCAGTCGCTGAAAACGAAAAAAAAAATCGTTTGAAACGAACGAGGATTGTGCTAGGTTTCGTCAGTTCAGAAGTTGGCGACCGAAAAGGTAGATGTGAACGTTGCAATGCATCTCTACTCATGTTTTAGCTCATTTTCAGATTGAATTTATCAAAACAAATTGCCAATTACATGGCGAATGAGACTGAAAGACCTAATCGTTCGTAAATGCAACTTCAGAACTGGTGAAACGGAGGTCATGTGACTGATTATTTTTTGGTTTGCGCTCTTTTCAGAGTTGTTTATGAACGCGGTTGCTAATACCTATGGATGGCAGTGTGTCGTCACTCACATTTCATACCTTATTGAAATCCATTTTCACTGAATATATGCATATCGATATGGGCATTTCGTAACTTCAAATGAAAATGGGGGAATAGGGTAGGTAGGTATTTAATTAACGTCGCACTGGATCAACACAGCGGGCTATTGGCAACGGTCCGGGATCAAACCCGAAAGGGGGGGGGTATTTCAATTAACGTCACACTGGAGCAACACAACGGGCTATTGGTGACGGTCCGGGATCAATCCCAAAGGGAAAGATCCGAGGACAACACCACGTAATTTTGAACCATGGTCAGATGACGAGGCAACACCTGAGCTGGCACCCCACTCTCCAAACTTCCACACCACGCCAACGTGAGGACATTTGAGGTCACGACAGATTTAACGTGCACCAGCCCCCTTTGTACACGACGGTGTTTGGCTGGATTCGAACTCGCAACCCTTCGGTTGCTAGTTCGTTACTCTTCCAACCGGGCCACCGCGGCCCTCAAACCCGAAAGGAAAGATTCGAGGACAACGCCTCGCAATTTTGAACCGCGGCCAGATGACGAGGTCACACCTGAGATGACACCCTACTCTCCAAACTTCCACACCACACCAACGTGAGGCCACGACAGATTTAACGTGCACCAGCCCCCTTTGTACACGACGGTCTTTGGTTGAATTCGAACTCGCAACCCTCCGGTTGCTAATCCATTACTCTTCCGCCTGCTGCTACGGCCCTACTAAAATAGGGTTTGAGACTTTTTGCTACTATTTTTAGAAATTTATGCAACTATTCCACAAGTGCTTCACGTTGGCGTTGTGTGGAAGTTTGGAGAGTGGTGTGCCAGCTCAGGTGTTGCCTCGTCATATGACCGTGGTTCAAAATTACGTGGTGGTGTCCTCGGATTTTCCCTTTCGTATTGATCCTGGACAGTCACCAATAGCCCGTTGTGTTGCTCCAGTGTGACGTTAATTAAAATACCTACCTATCCACAAATACTTAGGTTGTAGCAGGCCTGAAGGGATCACCACTGACGGAAAGTGTATGTGCAGGAACACAAATCCCTATTTCCCCCTTCCCTTTCGGATTGATCCTAGTCCGTCGCCAATAGCCCGTATGTTGCTCCAGTACGACGTTAATTAAATACCTACCAACCCTATTTCTCCATTTTCACTTGAAGTTAAGAAATGTATCGCATAAATAACATCAGGATTGCAAATGCATCGACCTTCTAATGAAATGGACAATGTTAGCTGAGTCGCTGTCCTAAGATCGCTGAAGTCACGTGGGCTTACGAATTGACAAAGCCGATTGGCTATGGAAGCGCAGACTAGTGTTTTTATCACGGTTTATAATAACTTTAACCAATCAATAATTTTGGATTCATACTTTTACCCACAACCACGTGACAGATCTTCAAACCGAACTGGAAGAAATAACATGAAGTTGCGGGCGCATGCTTCGTCTATTTTGTAAGGTCGATGAGCAAATGTCAGCGACTAATCAGCAAGGAAATATAAATATAAATTTTCCAATTGAAGATCAAGGCCCTGTATCTGGTTCTTAAATCTCTTCTGAATCGTTTCTTTCAAGTTCGTATTGCTGTGTGTACGTGCTTTTCTGATTGAGTCATTAGCGAATTAAGTCCTAAGTTGAACGATCTGAGTCATTTAAAAATCATTTCTAGTTTGCCATAAGTGCAAGGGTGTACACGCCTCTAGTGATCACATTCTTTCCTGTACTAGAATTAACCCTTCAGACTTATCCCAGAACCCTAATGACATAATTTCTTAGAGGATGAATGACTAGTTAGACTTGGTCTAGCAGGCGACTAGACAAGGAGAAATAAGAAATAAGTCCTTTCTTCGAAACCAAATAACGTGAGTTTTTTTAATAGGCCTACAGATACATGGGACTTTAATTTTCGAGTTATGAAATTCTGTATTGAAGGTGTTTGTGGCACAACAAAACAAATTTTTGTGATCAGAATGCGATGTCAATAAAAGGCAGATAAATTTAGGGCAGTTGGTAGAGAAACGTATTAGCAACCAGAGGGTTGCGAGTTCGAAACTAGGTCCAGCCAAAGACCGTCGAGTACACGGGGGCTGGTGCACATTAAATCTGTCGTGGCCTCAAATGTCCTCACGTTGGCGTGGTGTGGAAGTTTGGAGAGTGGGGTGCCAGCTTAGTTATCGTCATCTTATCGTGGTTCAAAATTACGAGACGTTCTCCTCTGATCTTTCCCTTAGGGATTGATATCAGACCGTCGCCAATAGCCCGTTGTGTTTCTCTATTGCGACGTTAATCAAATACCTACCTACCAAATAAATTTAACAATGTTACACTGAGGATACTACAATACGCTAATAAAATTTTATAAATCCAGTGATTGATAACGTATTTAAATGTAATTTTATACTTGTCAAGAAGCCACATCGCATATATAAAAGTTTTTTTAAGCCCGACCACTGAGCCCGGCCTTCGGCACTAAAAGGGGTAAAATGAGGGCAGCAACACCCGCGTGCAGACGGTCTTTCGTTGGATCGAGTTCGAACTCGCAACTCTCCCGTTGATAATCCTTTGATCTTCCAACTGGGCTACCGCGGCCCAACTGATATGAAAGCACCATAATTATCTGTTGTACAGATAAAAAAAGTTAAGCATTTATTAGTCTGACCTTGAAGTAGCCTTTTCCATTCAGTTCTATCTTGGTAATTTCACGAGCAAGGGAAAATGACAGGCTTGCGAGACAATTGGACCATTCGTAAACGACAGAAAAAGAGTAAAGGTTAGTTAATGATTTGTTACTGCCTGACATGATGTCTAATTTATCCAATTTATAAAAATATATTTCCATCATAGTATTTTCGTGACACTCAAAAGCAGGATTGAGACTTCGAACATAAATGGCACGAACTTAGGCGTATTTGGCCTTTTCGAAAGAAAAAATGGAAAATGATTTGATTTAAAGAAAGATCCACAACAGTGAAAGTGTGTGAAGCTCACTGCTGATTTTTTTGTCAATGCATTTCCACATCAGAACAACTTGTCCAAAATAAAGGCAGGTCACAATTTTTCAAAAAGGCGCTCCATTTGTAAATGGTGGTTTTTGTACATACATGAAGGGTAATTATTGCTTTAAACGCTTGCACAGCCTTCAACTCTGAAGCCCTCAAGGTGAGCCGCGGTAGCCAAGTTGGTAGAGTCACCATTACCGCCACCTACGTTTAGCTTGACAGAAAATGCCTTTCTTACTAAAGCACATTAATTGTTTGCGTATTCAACAAACATTTGGATGCGATACTTTTATATGCAATTGTTAAAACAAAAGTATCAATCAATTTAGTAGTTTAATAAACAATAAATTAAGTGCGGTAAATTTTTGGTAATAATTTATTCGGAACGGATATAGTGTTTGTACACATAAGCATTAACATTCTATATTTTTCAAAAGAAAAATCGCAGTCTCGAAAATTAAGTTCACTTATCAAGTTCAATGAGAAATTTTTATTAAAAAATTCGACTAAAAATTTTTGTGAATTTTGTACACTGGAAAAAGGCACAGTATCAAGAAAATCGAATTTTAATAAAAAAAAAAAATTATGTTTCTTGTAGGTAGGTAGGTAATTAACGTCGCACTGGAGCAACACAAGGGGCTATTGGCGATAGTTCGGGATCAATCCCGAAAGGAAAGATCGAAGGACAGCGCATCGTAATTTTGAACAAAGCCTGAGCTGGCACTCCACTCTCCAAACTTCCACACCACGCCAACGTGAGGACATTTGAGGTCACGACAGATTTAACGTGAACCAGCCTCCTTTGTACACTACGGTCTTTGGTTGGATTCTAACTCGCAACTCTCCGGTTGCTAATCCTTTACTCATCCAACCGGGCTATTTGTAGAAACAGGAAAAGGGTACAGTATGAATAAAGTACCGAATTATTTTTTATCTTTCTGCCTAATATTGGTATTTTGAATAGTTAAGGACATCACTAATCTATCCTCTCCCTATTGCTACACTGAATTTCCCACTACAAGGAATAATCTAACATGATTTTCTCAAAAATCAAAACAACATCCAAAAAATTACAAAGGGACTTTTCAAACAAAGCGCCATTTCGTTCCCATCCTTTTAAAATTCAAAGCTGTACCTCCTTATATTACAATTTTATGTTAGTAACGAACTCTGCCAAACTTGTGCCTTTCAATTTTGACCGTGATCTGAGCACTTCCAAGGTCCTGCAATCCTATTTCGGTTTTCACACGTTCTTATAGTAGGAAGTCAGCGGTTCTGAACTAATTGTTGATTTTTGTCTCGGGGAATCCTTTTCCGAAAATAAACATCTTTCACTGTGCAATGTTACCGCGTGCGATTTTCGTGGTATTCAGACCGGAAAAGTAGCGATCGTTTTACGTGAGTCCTTAGAAGTGGATCATAATTTCTCTCTCCTGCTGCCGTCTGAAGAATTCTCTGGGTGATATTCATATCAATAAATATATCTGTACCTTGGCAAAAAAGGTCCTATGTCCAAATTCGCTGATTATTAGTCATGTCTACCAATCATTTCAAGGTAATAAAAGTTACAACAGAAAAAAAGTGCCAATGCCCTCCTGCTAATACATTCTGAAAGAATCAACACATTGAAAGTAATTTTTTCGCTGGTTAATATTGTTTAAAAGTTAATCAATCAGCTTTTACTTGCTCCACGCTGGTGTGGTGTGCAAGTTCGGAGTGTGGAGTGTCAGTACAGGTGTTGACGCCATCTGAGGTGTTCTCGGATCTTTTCCTTCGGAATTGATCCCGGACTGTCGCCAACAGACCGTTGTGTTGCTCCAGTGCGACGTTAGTTCAACTACCTACCTAACTGCCAAAAACTTGTGAATGGGCATTGGCCCTTTTTTCTATAAAAGTACAGATATATTGAACATGAAAAACCTCCGAAATGAGAGGATTTTCAGTTAAAAACAAACCAACCAGATGGAAAGTGAAGATTTGATTTCTGCTGTCCAAATACTCTCACATCATATCGGGATTACCTTAAAATGTAGTTCATCGCTGTTTGGCGTTTGGCATTTATTCCAATTGGTGTTGATCAATTAGCTATCATGTATCAATTCGGTATTTATTCTTTTCAATTTTTATTGGTGATGTGCTGAATTCGTATTCGAAAAACAAGCCAAGTGATGTGTTCGGAATACGTACAGGAAGTACGTACCGCAGCAGAAACACTACCGCCACCTACATATAGTTTTACAGAAAATTTTCTTATTGGGAACAAGGGAAGGCGAGATAATTGTTGCCCAGAGCGGTGCAGACAGCCCGATAGAAGCAGGGGCTGAGATGAGATAGGGGCTTCGGGGGAATATTTTGTGTCAATACCCTACATATACAATCAATCGTAGCATATTTCATCGTAGCATCGTTCAATAGTTTTACAAAAAGAAATATGAAACTAGAGGAAATTTGTATGAGTTTCTTTCAATGCCAGCATTAACTAACTACCGGAGAAGAAAAAATACTTCCTGATAAGAGTTAAGTGATTTATCGCCGTTTTGATGATGTTGGCGTTGATTTCTTCTAAACAAGTGACATGCTGAAATTGCATTCGAGTAACATGTCGTTAAGAGGTTACAGAGCGCACTCTTTATTTAGTTTTCTGAAAAACCCAGGTCACATCAAAAGCTAAATAAATCAAGATATTAGGGATTTCTGTCAGATTTCAGAGTTCAAACATAGGATTTTGGATAAAACTATGCATTTCCATGGTGTATATGAAAGGCTTTTAATAGAAAATTATCTACACAAGTTCACAGAGAGAAGAAAGAGCCAAAAGAAGCGATGAGGAAAATGGCGACATGAATCACGTGATACTACAAATTAAAAGCTGCCTTGAGTTGCTTGAGCGTAAGAAAATAATGTTTTTTTCTTGGAACTATTTTGATTGCTAAGATCCTAAGCCATTGTGGCGAATGAATTCAGAAACAGACAAACATTAACCCTTAAGAAAAATTTCTATAGAATTTTTTAAATTTTCTATAGAATGTGGTCTATCGAAGCCCATTCTATATAATCTATAACCTATCTAATCTATAACCTATCATTCTATAGAATGTCTAATAGAATTTTTTAAATTTTCTATAGAATGTGGTCTATCGAAGCCCATTCTATATAATCTATAACCTATCTAATCTATAACCTATCATTCTATAGAATGTCTAATAGAATTTTTTAAATTTTCTATAGAATGTGGTCTATCGAAGCCCATTCTATAGAATCTATAACCTATCTAATCTATAACCTATCATTCAATAGAATCTCTATAGAATGTCTAATAGAATTTTTTAAATTTTCTATAGAATGTGGTCTATAGAAGCCTATAAAATGATGGTCCATTTTTCGATAATCTCTATAAAGTAACCTCTATAAAAAATCTATAGAAATCTCTATAGAATGTCTGCAGAAACCTCTAGAATTCTATAGAAGCTCATTTATTTTGTTTCACAACTTAACTTTTCTATAGAGCTTCTCTAGAATTCAATAGAAATGCATTTCTATAGAATCAGAGCTCGTTTTCTCTGTAGAAATCTATATAATTCTGTAGAACTCTAAAATGTTTTCGTTAGAGTAAGACTTCCACAAAAATTTTAAAAACTTAAAATTAACAGACATTCCGAGAAATAAAGTGAAATAAAAACGACGATGATCATGCTCAAAACAAGAATGCTCTACCCATATTATAGTAACTCATTTGTTCTTAAGAAGTATCTTACGCAGGCGAACAGATGCTTCAATAAATCATTAAATTTAAAACTTCTTGCAAAAGGGCACTGAGGGATCAAAAAGAAAAAGGGCAAAGGCTTGGGCCCCTTTGTTTGGAAGTTGTTGTGTTAACAGACTTACTATGTGGCAATACAGTGCTAACGGCTAAGTGGCAATAAAATTCAATAGCAACTGTTCCATAAAATGTTGGTAAAAAATAGTTGCATAAACTCTAATTGAATTTATTATAATATAACAAAGGAAAACTGACTTCACGCTGCCTTGTCTTCAATTAAGAGAACATAATAACACTCACTATACATATAACTATAAATGACAATTTTAGCTTCTATTGAAATTCGGGACTTTTCCGTTTCTTATGCAAAGGTAGGCATGCAAACATATTTTTTATGGTAAACTGTAAGTATTTTCTGTTCTATGAGGAAAGTATAATAGTATGCAGAGCTCAACGAAACTTGTTATGAGCCTATAAGTGTTTCCTAGTAAAAATTTATTACAATACATTGATCTCTGTGACATTGATTCATTTTTATAACTTTTAGCACGCTCTATGTATTTGTTTGTTTTTTCTGATCTTAAGAATAACCAATATTATCTTTTTAGGTTCAGGAAAAATATTTTTTTTTATTGATTGACACAGAATCTTCCAAACAACTTTTATAGGAAAAAATCGTCACGAACAATTTATTCTATTGGTCCATTGCATGCTGACATATTTTCCAGAATTCAATGTTGCTCGTTTACCTTGTTAGGTTTTGAATTTTATGACCCAAGGGCCATTATTGGTCACGATGCGACAAACAGAAGACAACGTCAAATAATGGACACACACATATAGAAGGTTTTACTGACACGGAAGAAATACACCCAGGGAGGAAAGGAACCTGGACCCCAACAGCTCGCTTTAATGCTGGTTAGAGCGGATAATTGTTCCATTCAAACCTTTTTAGAATTTGGTATATCCTTTAATTTTCCTTTTCGTTTAACTATATATATGTCATAATAACAGATCTTATAAGCCTGCAGTCGTGACGAGAGTGGAAAGTGTGGTGTAAGGCAACAGGAAAGAATTATCCATTTGTATTGAATAATGATGGTTCCGCAAATGGAGAGGCAGAAAGTTTAACAATTATTTATTAATTCAATAGACGAGTAGTTATATCATGAGGTGGCTTGGAATTCGGAACGGTTCTGAGGGCTCCTTAGCCCAAGAGGCTCGTGAAAGAATGACTAGTTTTCAATGATCTCGCTAGGGATTACGATTAAGAGAAATATTATTGGACCAGGGGATTTAACAAGTTCATTAGTAGAAGTCGGTGGTTTAACGAAGGAGGAATGTGATCTTGCATATGCGATTTGAAAGTAGGAGATTCCATGGGATGTCCACGTTAACGAGACGGCTTGAGTTCAAAGGTGAAAGGGGATCGCAAGATATGTCCGTGGGAGGTCCAGTTAGACAACTGGACCTCCAAAAACTGGGACAAAAGGGGACCGCTAAAGGACTTATCTGTAGTGAGAATTGTACCGGTTGTAAATATAAATAAATATAAATCTTGTTTATTATTCTAAGGAGTTATGTGGGGAATTCGAATAATCGTTTAACAATTTTGAAAGAAAGTGAAGTAAAAAGTATAAACACAACAATGAAATGAAGATGAATCTTACATTTTTTTTTCTCGACAAGTGTTAAAAAAAGGAGAGTAATTCAATTTCTACTTTCTTCAACTTATTAATCCTTGAAAATGTATTTCAGTTCGATTAACGAGTCCGATTCTTTAATCCTCGCAAATAGGTCGACTTCTGTTGACGTTTTGTTTATTTTCCTGTCATGCGTTACAAGCATCAACACACGCTTTACAATAGGATCAGTCTTTTGCTTCGTTAGCCAAGCATCAACGAAATGTAACAGCTTTAGGCTGAATTTTTATTTCTGGACATGTACTCTCTCTTACACTCTTGCGGTCAGATTTTTTCTTTTTCTTTTTACAGCGGAACAAAAGGTTTCTGTTTAAGCGGCGTTCGAGCGAGAGAACCGTAACTTGTAATGTAACCAAATTCGCTAGTGATGCACTATAACCCTTACGAAAAAATTTTATAGAGCTCTCGAACAACTCAGTAACGCTCGAAGCGATCTGATTGGTTGTTGGTTTTGGGGATGAAAGTAAAGGGTCTCGCAGTAGGAGCGTATACACTGAAAGAAGATGTTTGCTGGTGTCTACGTTGCCTCGAATATACCCTGTGGATTCATCTACTCGCGAGCACTCTGAACATCGTTACTGTTCCCAACCGTTCTGATTGTTCACGATACGTTATTAGGCGAATGTGGACATACCATCTATATTTGAAGTTAGTTACGTTAGTTACAGTTTACTATCGCGCGATTAATAAGAAGCACTGTCTTTTATTTCAGAAAGTGATACTTCCGGGTTTCAGACTTCGAACTATTAAAAACTCTATTAAAAAAGAAATAAAAAATTATTTCCACTCAAAAAACACTCAGAATATAGTATTGAATATAGAGAACAGTTGTTTAATTAATAAATCCCACGCTACAAAGATACATCTTTCTCAGTAATAATCTCACAAAACTCAATAATAAAAACTCAAAAAATCTCACAACTCAGTAATAAAATAACTCAACTCCAAATGGAACTAAAATTTTAAACAAATAACTGGAGGTTCCAGATACAATTGCAAAATTGCACACTTATTACCAATTTAACGATATTATCGTTTGCGCCTTTTTTTTTAACTGTTTCAATACAAATACATATCGCCTATGCACTTCAAGTTTTTATCATCGATACTGTCGCTGGCATATTACTCATTTTCTTTCAGCTACTATCGTCTCAACAATAAACTTTTGGTTTACCTTTTCAGAATCCTGATTATTGGTATATTTGGAATTTTAGAAATACAAATATTTTTTCAAATGCACGTGAATAATTGTTTTTCATGGATTCGATAATTACTATTTGTGGGGTAATGATACAGAGCCACGAGGAAATTGTGATAAAGCGTTCAACACAAACAACTTCACGGCTTTTGTGATGCCTCTACAAAATCATACCCTGCTGTTTTATTTCCACGTGATTTCAGATAACCATCCTGTTGTCTGATTCAACAATCACATTGAGTTGGATTTCAAATTCCCTGAAAATGGCTACCAATTTGTGTAACAGAGGAACAAAAATATAAATATTTCAATATTTAATAATGAAATTTTTTCATTTTCTGTCCCCTATATTCATCTATCCTTTCGAGATGAACAGGCAAATAGGGGTAAGTACCCAATTTGAATTATTTACTATTCGGAATTAGTTTGCTATTCATATTCAAAATTCTATGCACATTCGAGTCACATATGATGTTATAAATTATTTGTTCTAACCTTAAGGAACACTATGGGTTATGTCTACTGTTTCTTTATAAAAGTATTCACTAGGTTCAAAAATTTCTCATCTTTTAATTGTTTTTATAGCAATGTTCTAAAACATTATAATTAAATGTCTCTTATTTGTTACAAAAATGTGCAACTGGACTAGTAGCTATGGGAGCTTTTACGAAACATTTATATAGAATTCTATAAAACAATTTCTATAGAATGTAGCCCATAAAATCCTATAGAATTATGGACCGTTTTTCTGTCAGTTCTATAAAGTAACCTCTATAGAAATCTCTATAGAAAATGTATGTAGAAAACTGTTTAGAAGCTCATTTATTTTGCTTCACGACTTTACTTTTCTATAGAACTTCTCTATAGAATTTTATAGAAATAGAATTCTATAATCATTTTCTTTAGAAATCTCTTTAGAATTTTTTTCAATAGAAACGAAATTTTGTTTTCCTATAGAAATCTATGCAATTCTATGGAACTCTAAATTTTTTTTTCGTAAGGGAGTATTTCGCAGTGACAGATGGTGATATCGCACTCCGGCTGCAATTTCGCCATAACTAAAAAATTGATTGCTAGTTTTGTGTAGAAAGACTAAATACATTTTTCTGCAAGACTGCCCGATAGAGGCGTTATTAGATATTAAACCTAACACTTATGAGCTAACAGAGAACCTTCATTGTTCATTTTAAGATTAAAATATACATTTTGATATCCAAAATATTATAGGGGGCCGTCGTGGCTCAGTAGGTATGCTCATTCCGCTAGCAACCTGCGAAGGCGCAGTTTCGATTCCTCCCTGGGTGTATTTTCTCTTTTGTGTGAGTAAAACTTTCCTTGTCTGAGCGCAGCATGGCCAAATATGGCCCTTGCGCCATAAAACCCAACCGACCTTAATATTAGACCTTAATATTATAATTTTACGTTGACCTTTTTGTAATACATTTTTTTAAATAAGAATTTGTACTGTTTCAGAACTTTAAATTGCCATCACTAATCCGTAACTCTCCAAGTGATTTCGACAAGATATTTCATCCATCAAGATCTGAAAAATTTTGCTAATGACGAGGTGTTTCGTTATCAAGATATTGCTGATTTTTTTTTATGATAACGAGATCAAGATCTGGTCAGTTTTCTTGTGATGACGAGATATTTCGTCCATCAAGATCTGGTCAATTTTTCTAGTGACGAGATATCTTGTAGAAACAACCACCAGGTGGATTTATGGAAAGTTTTTACTCTTTAGAATCCATTAAATATAGATCTAAATATTTTATTCCCTGTATTAAAGTGAAAATTTGGATCATTATGGTATTATGCAAGTCGACATTTGCCCTATATAATTTCATAATCGCAAGGGGTCCGCGAAAAGTTTTAATTTTCAAGGGGTCGTTGGACTGAAAAGTTTAGGAACCACTATTTACACGTTTTCGTGCAGGTCATATATTGAGTGCTTGAAGTAAATAATTTTATTCTTCGTCACCTAACTAGTTACTGGAGTGTAGATGTGTCCCTTACAAAAAAATTTATAGTTCCACAGAACTATAAAGATTTCTATAGAGAAACAAAATTTCGTTTCTATAGAAAAAATTCTGTAGAATTCTTTTCAGATTTCTATAGAGAAAACGAGCTGATTCTATGGAAATGTATTTATATAGAATTCTATAAAGTTCTATAGAGAATTAAAGTCGTGAAACACTAGAGATGAGCTTCTATAGAATTCTATAGGTTTCTAGACATTCTATAGAGATTTCTATAAACTTTCTGTGCATAATCGCAAGCCTTGAGTTAAATCGGACATGTAAGTGACAGGTCATATAATTTCCATCAGAAAACAAGATGGAATTTAATAATCCGCATTGTGATGGCAAAGCAGCTTTTTCCAAATTGCGCAATCGGAGGTCATTATGTTATTCCAAGAAAAAGTACCGAATACCTCAGAGCGCTCGACTCAATGTCTGCTCGCTGATTAACCCTAACCATTTTTTTATCTTAACCTACATTGAATCTTACCTCTCTCAAGACTATTCTGGACAATCACGTCTCCGATACCTTTTAACAAGTCAAGGGCACTTTTTAAAAAGGTCAGACAATACGAGCGTGCAGTGAAAGGCCTTAGGCAAATCACACATTAGTTCAATATTGGTCCTGCAACACTAAATTAGCAAAAATACGGATGCGTAACTGACTGTTTTCTGTGCAGAAACGGAGTACGCATGCGCACGTCGTATGTTTTGTCGCATGTCTCTCTAGTGTGTGGTCGGTCTTGCACTATCTCCCCATTGTTCTCAAAGTGGAATAATCACAGAACATGTGAATCTAATTTAATATTAGAGCATAACATTTGAACTAATATTTGAACATACAAATATTTGAATAAGGAATAAATTTGTGAGATATATCTATTTTAAGTATTCTGAATTTTCAGACGTGTACATTCTCCTCAATTGGGAAATCGTTTCGGTTTCATTACTCTATAGCTCCGTAGAGACATTGCTTAACGAAATATGTTTTTACAATCCTCTACATAAAAAAATTTATTCGCCTTTCAGTAAATTGTATTGATTTCAACGTTCCCATACATGACCAGAAACTAAATTATTTTTGTTAAATCTTTAAAAAAGAATGTATGTATCAATTTTGCTACAAATAGATTTTTTAAGCTGCATAATTTTTCTCCGAGGTTTATATAGTTTTAATGATTTCAATAACAATAAGTTATATGTTTCAATGAAATGTTTTCTTTTACCTATATGTGTCTTTTTCATACGTTTTTGGATCATATATTTTTTTATCTCTGGATGTTGCAGAGAAACACAATTAAACAAACAAAAGAAAAATACATAAACATGAGAAACTACTTTTTCGGAGAGGGTAAAAAGTTTGGTAGGTAATAGTGGCCAATATCGATTAGATTCATATTGCATAAAAGTATAAAAGCTTTTACTTAAAATTTCTTAGAAAATTACAGAATTTGCCTATTTTGATCTGAAAAATTTGCAAAAAAAATTATTCTACGTATAACAAAACTGTCACTTCAATCTATAATGATTAGTCGGAACTCGAACAGGAGAAAGTATTCTCGTTCAGAAATGAAGCTTATTGGTGCACATTAAATCTGTCGTGACCTCAAATGTACTCACGTTGGAGTGCTGAAGTAGTTTGGAGAGCGGAGTGTCAGTTCAAGTGTTGATCTCATTATCTGACCGTGGTTCAAAATGACAAGATGTTATCCTCGAAGCTTTCCCTCTGGAATGGACCCCGAACTGTCACCAATAACCCGTTGTATTTCTCCAGTGTGATGTTAATTAACTACCTACCTTCACTCATTCGCTGAACGCGATAAAAAAAATCCAAGGCTAATTAAGGGGCCTTGTATATAAGTGCATGTGTAAATGATTTTTTTATATATGTCAGAAGCTTTTCTCTGTAAGGATGACTAAATTTATAAAAAAACATTTGCTAAAAATGAAAAGGGCTGAAACTACAGAAGAGCCTTGATTTTCCGAGTGTCCTTGTTATCCGAGGCGAGTTTGACACCGAGTTTTTTAAAGCTTCAAACAAAGCTTCGAGCGCGAGTGTTTGCACTTTGTTCCTAAGAAGCTGCGGAACAAAATTGCTGAGGGCTTTCTCAAGAGAGTTTAAAAGAGCACGCTAGTTAGGAGTTGAATTAACGTCCACTGGAGCAACTAAACGGCTATTGGCGACGGTCCGGGAACCGTACCGAAGGGAAATATCCGAGGACAACACCTCGTAATTTTGAATCACTCTCAGATCACGAAGTCAACACCTGAGCTGGCATCCCATTCTCCAAACTTCCACACCACGCCAAAGCGAGGACATTTGAGGCCACGACAAATTTAACGTGCACCAGCCCCCCAAGTACACGGCAGTCTTCGGTTGGATCGAATTTCGAACTCCTAACCCTCCGGTTGCTAATCCGCGACTATGCTAACTGCGCTACTGCGGCGTGCCCAAAGCTACAACAGTAATAACACGTTTGTTGGGGGAAACAGCCTTCTAACTAGGTTTCACACCTTTCAAAAATTGACTGACCCAAGGTCGATTGCCTTCTCGCCGGAGTCGCATTATAACTTCGGCCACCGCCCAATTATTCGGCCTGGCGCCACCTGGAACGGTTAAATTTGGCGTGTTTTTTTTTTTTTGCATCAGAGCCTCAAGCTCCCCAGCTACCTATAAAAAGAACGTCTCGTTTCTCTCCCCTTGGGAAAAACAAGATGGGGTCGGCTAGTGTCCCTTTCGAGGTCATCGCACCCGCGTACGGATGCTTCGCAAGACATTACAATAAGATTATCAATTTGCTACTTTTTGCTGCCATAATTGCAGTTATTAGTAAAATATTTTCTTTCCCGACTCTTAAAAAGGCATATGAAGAGGTTTCATTACCAGTAGATTGAATTTTAGTGACAGGTTTCGAAGTCAGAGTAGTAACTTCGAAATGATAGTGTGGTAAGCCCGAATTGTTTTTTTCCCACCCATGTGTGTGATCTTTTTTTAATTAAACCGTGAACTTGTGACTATATTTAGTTAAAAATGAGTCTGCACACTCGCTAATCCAGCATCTCTTTAAGCGAGGAATAGCCGGATTGACGAATCTAGGGCTTTTGTGAAGCTACACCAAAAATAATTTTGATAGTAAAAGGTAGGTAGTTAATTAACATCGCAATGGAGCAAAACAAAGGCTATTGGCGATGGTCCGGGATCCATCCCGGAGGAAAATACAGGAAGACAACACCTTAATTTTGAACCACGGTCGGATGACGAGGTCAACACCTGAGCTGGCAACCCAATCTCCAAACTTCCATACCACACCAACGTGAGGACATTTGAGGGCACGACAGATTTAACGTGCAGCAGCCCCCATCTACACGACGATCTTTGGTTGGATCGAGTTTCGAACTCGCAACCCTCCGGGCAAAAATTGAGGATACTAATGAATTCGAATCAAGCAAGGTCATCCGATTTCAATCTAATAGAGTATGCTTGGGATGCCCTCGGATGTCTCATTGCAGCCTACACAACACAACCAAGGACGGCACAAGAGCAAAAACGTGCTGTAATGTCCTCAGGCCTGCATTAGGGATACAGGCCAGCACATTCCCAAAACGGTTACTTTCAACAGAGCTAAAAATGCTTTTTTTCGTAATAACTAAAGCCTATATTGCATCTCCCGGGAGAAGGCAGTCGACCTAGTCAGTTGATTTCTGAACAGATGAAATTGTGTTGGGAGAAGGCTACCACATGCAAAAGCACGAATGACGGTCGCCATGGATGTTTTCCCCTGCCAACTCGTTATCAATCCTATCATTTTCGGCATCGAACAATAAACTACCCAGAAAACGAACCAGGATCCGCGTTAAAGATGCCGATTATGAAAGGGATCTGTTAACGTTACCACCAGTCCTTTAATTTAGCTAATAGACTTGTTAAAAACCACGTGATTCAACTATTTTCTCCCGGCAGCCGCGCTATACAAAGTGTGTTCATTTAAGCATTTTTTTTCATTTCCTTAGTTTCCTGCAACACCACGAGGCCATGCGGGAGTTCTTATTTTATTCCATATATTGTGCAATATTCATTTGTCATTTGAGGTACTTCAATGTAGGTACTTATATATTATCCTTAATTTTTAGACGTATGTCGATTTGTTCTATCGAATTTAACGATCACAATCTATAAAAGGGCACATTTGAATCTGAGGGAAATGTCACTCGATTTGGGCCCTTGTACCACAATAATGAAACCCAATATTTATAATAATAACCCAATTCGCACCCTTTTATTTTCATCCCAACTTAAATATCCTTAAAATATTCTTAGCCGCCTGACTGGTATAGTGCTCGTAGCGATCGTCTGCCACTCAGTAGGTCCCGGGTTCGAATCTCGGTTTGTAAGCGCGTGGATGTTGGTGATTGTTCTTGCTATAGTGCGGGCTCCGACGAGGAGGTAGTTGACCAAAGAGCTTCCATGCTAAAAGTGTTAATGGTAATCGCCATGGTTGGTTTTCCACCCGCCTTCTCGATATTACTGCTACCGCTTTCGGCATCGAATGATAAGCTTTGAACCAGAATCCACGCTCAAGACACCAGTTGTGGAAGAACTTCGCGTTGACGCCCCTTGTTTAACAAATAGACGCGTCCAAAACCACGTGGCTCGACTGCCAACTCGCCTCGAATTTTATATATATCGCGTTTTTTAAATAGTTTATTTAATACTTTTATAGACAAGTGGTAACATCATAATGCGTGAAGTGGTTCGTTGATGAGTGTAGGGTGTTTGGGACGGTTCTAAGCTTCTTGTTCTAAGGCGCTCGTGAAAGAATTTAAAGTTCAAAATGAACCCACTAGGGGAAAAAGGATTAAGAGAAAGATTATAGGACCATGGGATCTATCAAGAATGTTCATTGGCAGAAATTTGGTGTCGACGAAGTAGCAAGTTGATCTTGCGATCTGAAAAAGGGCACGTTTCGATTCAGCGGGTCCGTTTGAAGTCAAGGTTTGCGAGGTGGGCGAAGTTCAAAGGTGAAAGTGTGTGACAATTTGTATTGACATCATGGTTAGCGGTGCGGCAGACTCGGGGGGAAGTGTATATATAAGAATAGAGAGAGGTAGTTAATTAACGTCGCACTGGAGCAATACAACGGGCTAATGACACCGGTTCGGAACTCATCACGAAGGGAAAGATCCGAGGACCATACCACGTGATTTTGAACCACGGTCAGATGACGAGATCAACAGATGAGTTAGCACCCCACTCCAAACTTTCACACCACGCCAACCAGGACATTTGAGGATTCGACACATTTAACATGGACCACGACGGTTGGTATGGGGGTTTTATTGCGCGAGGGCCAAAGAACTCAGAGTCACTCTTTGAACTGGGCTACCGCGGCCCCATATACAATACATGAAAAATGTCATTCTTCAACAGAAAGATGAAAGAAACCGTAACAATTGACTTACCCAAAAGTGCGATATGGCATTCACCTCGAAGGTTTTCTGAATCATGTTGTCGGGACAATCCAAGAACCTCTTCCCCGTCACGATCCCGGCATTGTTGATGAGGATGTCCACCTTCCCGACCTCCTCCTTCACCCTGGCCGCGGCATCGTACACCTCCTGCCGCCGCGATACGTCGCACGAGAAGGCGAACGCCTCGCCGCCCCGGTCCTTCACCAGCCGGACCGTCTCCTCGGCGGCTTTGAGGTTCAGGTCCCAGATGACCACCCGGGCGCCCCGACCGGCCAGCCGCTCGGCGAGCAGGCGGCCGATCCCGCTGCCGCCTCCCGTCACTAGCGCGGTTTGGCCGCTCACGTCTTTCATCCGGTAGCTCTTGGGTACCAGGCAGACGGCCAGCGCCCTGATCCAGGTGCACACCAGGACGAGGAGGTTCGCGAGAAAGCGGGAGACGGCCGACATTTTGTGTGAAGTCGTGTCCGGCTGGTGATCATCCCGTGCAGGACGGGCTCTGCAGCTTCACAGTCGAGTGCGGATTCGAAACGGCCGTCCGGTACACCTACAACACGCCGCGGCAAGTGTCAAAAACCGAGCGTCTTTTGGACGTGTAGTCGGGGCGGAGGCTGCTAGTGAAGGTCGGGAAACCGTGGCGTCGCCAGTTTCGCCAAGTGGTCGCCAATGTTGATAGGAATTGGCGATGGGGTAGTGAATTGAACGTTTTGTTGAATCTCTCACAGGACGGATATCGTCTTGGAAAGGAGCTATTTATTTCCGTCACGAAATAACCCGGAACAATAAATCACTGAAATTTAGCAGTCCTTAACCCTCCAAGTGGTTTCTTATCATCTAGGTATTGCCGATTTGTTTATGATGACGAAAACAAGAACTGGTCAGTTTTCTTCTAATGATCGTGATAGCGTTTTCTTCCAATGATCGTGATAGCGTTTTCTTCCAATGATCGTGATCGCGTTTTCTTCTAATGATAAGATATCTCGTCCAACAAAATCTGGTCAGTTTTACTAATCACAAACAAACACCAAGAGTATTAATCCAATCAAAAAGCATCATTTTATCATTTTCAGGGGCACTGGGTCCACAACCTTGTAACGATTGGGGCTACGTTTCTCAATATTCTAGGTTAATAAAGAATGGTGAGAAATATTCTCCCTTCTTTTTGATATTTCGTTCTGTGATCTAGATCAGCGATTTTCAACGTTTTTCATCTCGGGGCACATAAACTAGAATCTAAAATTTTCGCGGCAAACCAAAAATTAATTATTTTATCCTGACCAAAAAATAATTATAATATTAAAGGGTTTTCAAAAATTAACAATGGGTCATTCCATGTAAAATGAGCAAATTGGCAGTGGTTTTAAATAGGTCAGTTTTTAAATAGGTCACATATAGTAAAGCGGATGCAAAATATTAGATTTCAGAAATCTAAATTTTGTTAATTATTGACATTTAAAGTTCAAGGTCACATAAATTTAAATTTTCTATCACTAAAAGTGGCCTGTTTGCGACCTTATATTTCAATAAGTTTTTGATACAAATTTAACAATTACACAATTTTGTAGTTACATTCTTCAGAAAAAGGTCTCTTAGGAAACTTCAGAATATAATTTAATAGCCGTCATTGCTGAATCTGAGAGATCGACGAAAATAGAAATTTTGCCAATTTGCTACAAATTTCAAATTGCTCTGGTATCTCTAGAAATGGAAACAATATTAAAAATTATTCTTAATGAAACCTTTCCTAACAAATGGAGTGGCGTAATTTGGTGATTGTATATTTGTACTCCTTTATAAAGAAAAAACATTTAAAATAAAATTATGGAAAAATGCGATTTTTCCTTAACCATGATATTCTTCTAAAATATAGTTGTCAGAGCTGTCCCTCATTTCATTTTGTGTGCCTATTTTAAGTGGAAAACCGTCATTTTATAATTTTCCTTTGTTGTTTAGAAGATGAAGGAAATAAAAGCCGACTTCAAACTTCAACAGCAGTTTTATTATACCTAGCACTGCATCTGGCATGAATTTCAACGATGCCCATTTAAATTCCTTTAGCCCGTAGAAACCTTTTCAATTCTATCCAAATCGACTATTTTCCATTTTCGCTACTAATTTTTAGTTTAAATATGATGTTTAAAATTGTTTCCAAATGAATAAAAAGAAAATTCTTCATAGATTACAAAAACATGAAATATTGTCTACGTTACGTAGTTTTTGAGAAAGCGATCTTCAAACATGCAACGTCAAGCGATTCCACAATTGCTCTTCAAAGTTACAAGTCCTTAAAATGCCCGAAACTTCCAATTTTTTCATTTTAAGCCAAAATATTTTGGATATCGTTATTTATGCGCAAACTTAACCCCTGTAGCAAATTTCATGAAAATCCGTCATCCTACGGCCACAGTTTTTTTCTGATTTTTGCTCATTTTACATAGAATGACCCAATAGTAATTACCTTCCTCCCTTTTAACACCAAAATGACTTCCTGCAAAAGAAGTTTTTGATACTTCCTAAGAAAAAAAATAATTCCGGCGTTAAAAAGTACGAGTATAACTTGAAGTTATTTGTGAACACACTTGTCAAGAGTTCCGAACTAAACCTTTGAAATGAAATAAATACACAATTTAAACAGTTTTCACCATCCATAAGGCAAATTCTTGTGGCACACGGTTGAAAATTGCTGCTTTGAATGAGTTGTGGCAGTGACGTAGCCAGAGCGGGGTATATCTAAGACCTCGGAATCCTTATAGTGTTGGTTATTTTTAATATGCTATAAATACAATACCATGAATGGTATGAAATATTTCTTTTCTCTCAAATAATATAATTAGTTCGATCTTAAAATAACTGTTATTTTACGAATTAATAGTTATCATGTAACATGATACTTTAATAATTTAATATGATTGCGAAGTATGGAAGTTGTTTGTATGGTTGTTAGTATGGTTGGTTTTTACTGATTGACTGAACTATCTTCTCACATATTAACATACCTATAAGGGCCGCCGTAGCCCGGTTGGAAGAGTAACGGATTAGCAACCTCGGTGGATTGCCAGTTCGAATCCAACCAAAGATCGTCGTGTACAAAGGGGGCTGGTGCATGTTAAATCTGTCCTCAAATGTCTTCACGTTGGCGCGGTGTGGAAGTTTGGAGAGTGAGGTGCAAGCTCAGGTATTGCCTCGTCATTTGACAGTGGTTCAAAATTACGTGGTGCTGTCCTCCGATCTATCCCTTTGGGATTGACCGATTGTTGACCGCTTCATGTGACCGTGGTACAGAATTACGAAGTGCTGTTCTCGGATCTTTCCCTTCGGGATTGATCCCGGACCGTTGCCAGTAGCCCTTTGTGTTGCTCCAGTGCGGTGTGTTATCAACTACCTGCCTAAGAAACATTTGTGCGAACTTTCCTGTACCATAATATTCTCCCTCATATTCTTCCCTCGCTTCGATTGAGCCAATTTTATCTGCATTTCTGCTCGTTGAAATTTGACATTTGTGAAAAAATATCTCTTTACCTCCCGAAAACCCATCCCAGTTTTTCTGCTTTTTCACTTCTAACCCATCTTGTAGCTTCTTGAATTTTGAGAACACGAATATAAAACAACTAACAAAACCAAATTTAACGTAATACAGACAGCTGGCGGCCCATGAAGAATTAAAACAATCAGTTAAACTCGGAAAAAAGCTATTGATAAAAATGTTATTTCAGTGTTCGCCACAGTAAAACGGGCAGTTTTGTTGCTTCATACGGTTAATTTTCTTATTTCACATTTATTTATTATTCACACATATTTATTTCACATATATTTATAAATTATATATTTATAAATTATATATTTATAAATTATATATTTATAAATTATATATTTATTTCACATATTATTTCACATATATTTATAAATTATATATTTATTTCACATATATTATATATTTCAAAAAGTTCAAAGGGCCAAGACAAAATACTCCGATCATTAGAAATTTTACAGGAACTTTTTAAGTATCTAATATAGTTATTTATGATATAAAAAGTTCAAAATATTGTAAAATCTTTCGTACTGAGTCCACTTAAAGGTTGAGATTAAATGAAAAAAATTGCTATTTTTTGAGGGGAAAGGCTCTCGAAATATTTTGTTTCAACATTCTACGCATCAATCAAGCTTTTGAAAAATAAGAACTGGAATTTAGATTCATTTTTCAAATAAATATACGCAATATGTTTACCGAGAAAAATGCTAACAGCTGAAAGGTACTGGGAACTGTTTACTGTCAGATTCCAGCTACAAGACTCAGAGTTGAATGAGGCTATGAACTAAGAAGTCAAGGACCTCGGAAGCAGAAGGGGCAGAGGGGACTACCCCCCCCAGGATCCAACTGGCAGGGAGTTGCTGTTTATTTGCTTTTTCTCCTAACGTTTTTTCTTGCGCTATTTCTTTCCATGTCAGAGGGGGGTAAATAAAATGCACCATCATTGCATACTTTGATTGGAAAAATATATGTATGTAGTGTAAAAATTGAAAAAAAAACGAAAAATTTCTGATCGTGCTCTTTCTAATATAGTATACTCGTGCACACATCTTGTTTTCTAGGATTATAAAGCGTAAAATAGCACCCTCCAAGACATACTTTCTTCGCTTGGATTTCATGTCTTTAGGCGTCATTAGTTTCACCTGTGCGAATATTCCATGAAATGAACCAGTAAAGGTTTGGAGGTTTTTAAGTGTTGATTTCTAAACTTTTCAGGGTCCCAACGGCTAGAGCAGGGATGTACAGACTTGTTAAGACCAAGGACCACGTCGATTCACTTTACTTATGGGAAGGCGGCTGAAAAAAATATGAAAGTTAATCTATCATATTGTTGCAAAGAGGTAGGTATGTAGGTAGGTATTTTAATTAACGTCACAATGAAGCAACACAACGGGCTATTTATCGTTGCGAAAGGAAGATAATAAAGGTAAATAAAGAATTTAATTTGATGCGTGACACACACATCGTATTGATTTAACAATTGTTTTAATATTTGGTTCGAAAATTGATTTTTAATTTTTATTAGTCAAGCGGTTCCTATTTTTCCGAGTTATGTTGCTCCAGTGCGAAGTTAACTACCCACCTATCTATTTTTCGATTTGTTAATACATGACAGAAAAAGTTTGCTGACAGATATATGCTGACCCAAAGAGGCTTGCGCATTTTAATGCATTTATCTAGCAACGATTTACAATATTTTTTTTATCCTCTAACAAAACGATAGAAGTTTAATAAATTGTCTTCATTAAATATATTTCGCAAGTTCTTGTCATTTTGCATGTCGATGAGTTCAAGCTGTACTGATTCGGATGCCTTTTCAAGCAAAATGGTTGCTAAAAAAGTAAATTTAGCAATGGTAGTCTTGAAGTTTGCATTGAACTTAAAAATTACCTATTGGGTGACTTGTTAATATTAAAATAAGACATGGTGAGGCGGGCAGCCAGCAAATCAACGGAGGTCCGCATGTGGCTTGCAGTCTGCATCCCTGGTCTAGATAGAGGTTCAAACACTTTGCCCCTCCCGAAAAATTGAATGATAAAAATTACTAAATCATATGTGCGTATGAATGCATTAATCGGGGACTTACTTCGGTAAGGCACACTTACAGAGGGGGCCTAAGCCCCCTCCTTATTTCTGTATTCAGATTAACCTAGATGTGTCACTTTTTATGCTTGAAGTAACCCTTTTTTAATAGCTTAATGATAAAGTGTAACATGAAATTTTAGAGCACCGAATGCCTTTTTAAAATGTGTTCAAATATTTGGAATGAAAAGTTCTATATTTATCAGTGGGCCCTTTCCCTAAGTAAGATTCGAGGACGTCGTGGCTCAGTAGGTATGCCTACTGCGCTAGCAACCTGCAAGTTGTAGGCGGAACTGGTTCGATTCCTCCCTGGGTGTATTTCTCTCTTCTGTATCAGTAAAACTTTCCTTTGTATTGTGTTGAGCTCAGCATGGCCTATCATAGACTGCGCTGTATAACTCATTCAACCAACCTAAGTAAAATTCTGGCTTTTCTTCAGGAAAAGCGATATATGGAAGCAAAAGAAAAACTTTAGTTTATAAAAAAATCTTATTTTAATTGAAAATGTAATGATATTAATATTTAAATATAAAAAGATATTAGCTTTCTATAACTAGAGTTCGAAATTTTGTATTCCCTTGACATAGGCATTAAATAAATTTTTATAGGCATTAAAAAAGTTCTTATACGCCACCTTCAGTTTTTGACGATTGAAGCTTGTTGCACATTTCACAGAATACCAGTCAACCGAAACCCTAAGGCTGATTAGTATTCGATATTTCAACCCAAATGCAAAAAAAATTGCGGAAGTTTCCAGCACATCCTTGGGAATAAATACTTCAAGGATACTTTTGCACATTGTAAAGAAAGTTTCACGAGGACGACGATATATTTCAATGTGGCCTCTGACAGTAGCCGAATTACATTTAAATTTTAGAGAATTGTAGAAATGTTAAAACGATGTCCTGTTTATTCGATTTGAGAAAATCCTAAGCATTTAATCCACGCAAAGAAATGGCATTCAGACCAATCCGGATATTTGCCTTCAAGGATGGATCTTTTAAGAAACGTTTTTAAGGACACATTTTTTAAGGACAGTTCGTTGCCTCTTTCATTTACTGAAGATGAATTACAATTAAATCGTAAGTGTTTTAGAGCTGGAACTCTGATCTCAGATTCATACGAATCAAGGACCTTATAAAGTTATCTCTTTATTGTCATATTCAGTAGAGTAGTCAAACTCTGGGTGTATTTTTCTTGTGTCAGTAAAACTTGCATTGAGTGCCTGTCCATTATTTCACTTTGTCTTGTGTATGGCTCAGCTGTGACAAATATGGTCCCTGTGCCATGGAACCCAACCAACCAACCTGAAACTTCAGTAACGTGAATTCAATTTGATTTTTTTTTCACCTCGCTCTATAAAAATTAGTTCCTCCAAATGTTTCCATACACACTGAAATTTAAAAGCTTCCTTTAAAATTGAAATTCGGTCTGAACAAAGACCGTCGTGTACACGCGGGCTGGTGCACTTTAAATCTGTCGTGGCCTCAAATGTCCTCACGTTGGCGTGGTGTGGAAGTTTGATGTGAAAATTTGTAGAGTGGGGTGCCAGCTCAGGTGTTGACCTCGTCATCTGACCGTGGTTCAAAATTACAAGGTGTTATCCTTGGTCTTTCCCATCGGTACAGTTCCCGGACCGCCGACAGTAGCCCGTTGTGTTGCTTCTGTGCGACGTTAATTAACTATCTACCTAGCTACCTTTAAAACTGCATGACAAGGACATATATTATAATACTTATATTTTTTATTTGATCGTATGTGAAATGATGACACTAAATACTCTGCCAAAAAAAATCCACCCAGAAGCTAGTATTCGATAGAAATGAAACATATCATGTGTGATGTACTTATTACGAGGGGTATTCCAAAAGTGAGGGCCGTTTGGTCATTACATAAAAAATGCTTTCTAAATCACCTTGGTTTCTGTGCGTTTTCTTTCATTGAACCTTTTCTACATAATCGCCGTTCAATTCCAAGCACTTGGTGTATCTGGGTACAAGTTTTCTTATTCCCTCTGCGTAAAAGCTCGCCGCCTGGGAGTTGCATCCAGAGACGTAACTAGAGGGGGGCAGACGGGGCATCTGCCCCGGGCGCCGGATTGGGGGGCGCTAAATTGGCCGAGTATTTTTTTTTTTGTTATGGATATTTACGTATGATAAAAAGCGAAGAGGAAAAACGTATTAGTAGACTACAAAAACTATAAAAGGAGCTAAATGCAGAATGTGTGAAGAAATAGCAGGAAAACTTAACCTAGGATCCTCTTTTTAAAGAAGTACGGAGGAGGAAGAAGCGGATGTTTGATGAGAAGGGCGAAGTTGAAAGCTATGAATTCTCAGAAGAAAAAAAGTTCAGATTATTGATTATACAAATAATAGATCGGATTCTGAATGAACTGAGGCAAAGGTTTCAAGTCATTCAAAACATGAATAGTTTATTTGGTTTCCTCAATGGAGCTCGGTTTGAAACAATGAATGGAGTAGAATTGAGAAGAACCAGGCACTTGAGTTAGCTTCCACATATCAAGAAGACTTAGATCCTTATGACTAGCTAGCGATAGAAGTGGAGAGTTTTAGGTATCATGCCTTGGATTTAAGCCCTAACATGAAAACGGCTACACTATCAGGTCTTCTGACGTTTATATACAAGAACGGACTTGACGACGCATCCACCAACACAACGACAGCCGCTGAGAATTTTCCTCATAATACCAGTCTCAGTCGCCTCAAATGAAAGGAGTGTAGCAAACTGAAGATCATAAAAAATTGCCTCAGAAACTTAACAGGACAGCAACGACTAACCAACCTGATCATCATATCAATAGAGCACAAGTTAGCTTCAAAACTATCTTTTGAGGACATTGTAAAAATGTTTGCAGCCCCAAAGGCCCGTAAAGTTAAGTTTTAGTTCAAGCTTTCTGTGTTTAAATTAATTTTTTTCACATTTTGTCAATAGATTAAGAGATTGTGAAAAATGTCTAAGAATAATACTCAAGATAATAACTTGAGTAAAATCTGTTATTATTAATTCTTTTTCCACAGTTTTCCAAAATCCTTGAATGGTTTTCAGTAGTATGTGGGTCCCTTGAGCGTTTTTTCCAAGATGGCCGCCGTTTGATAAGGAGTTGACTGCTGATAAGGAGAGGGGATGATTGCTGATAAGGAGAGGGTCTTGAGGTGGTGACGTCGTTGTAATTTGGTGGGGGATGAGAAACCACATATTTTTGGAATTAAAAAGGGAATTTGCTGGATTTGAACTGGGGACCATGGGTTCTGTAGTGCAGTGCGCTATGCGTTAGGCTGTAAGAGCTATGGGTGGTGAATCAATGTAGTGTTTGCTTTTTCTTTTTTTTCTAGGAATGTGTTATGGGACTTGGTTTTATTTTTTATTTTACAATTAGTTGTAATTGTGTTGGACTCGTAGAACCATCTAGTGATTTTAAAAGGAACGAATTTATTTTTGTCATTAATTCTGGGAAGGTGCTATGTTTAGAAAATGGTAGGGGTTTTAATTAAATTTTAAAAGACATGTCAGCCATCTGGTGGAAAAAGTAACAAAAAAGATTTATTTTCTAGCTGCAGCGTGATACTTTAGACTGGAGAATTTTTTTAACAATACTATGAGGGTGGATTTGAACTCAGTAAAAGGTAATCGCGGCACCCCGTTTTACACAAGCACTTTAACCGTTCGACCACCTATTTTATAGAATACATATAGAATACTAGCTCGTGAAGTTACATCTTAAGGGAGTGAAAGTATGTGTGTTTTCTTTATTGAGCCCTTGTGAAGAATGAATATGAACATAAAGTTGAATTTACAAGTTTATATCCAAAGTCTGCGAATTATATGTAATGACAGAATCTAGAACTCTCTGGAACTTGAGAGAATATGACTAAGGATTGTTTTACACGTGTAGGTTAATTAAGATAACAGAAGGAGTTAAACACGTAGTCATCGATAGGATACAATCTTAAGTAAATGAGAAAGCTCTTAAACACATTGCTGTTTAGGAGAATGGTGTTGTTTTACTATTGTGAGAAAAGCAAATGAATGAAACTACATCACCCAATGAATCACATATGACATGCCCGAACTGGAACTTTCTATGACATTCTAAACCATAGCCAAGGTTTTAACTTTTTAAAAATGTATAGATACTGTGTGTTTTAGATAAAAATTTCGTTTGTACTTGAGACACCATGAACGTAAGTGTGCAACTGCGTAATTTTAAATTTAATTATTGCAATGACTAATCAGACAAATTTATTTAGATCCAGCCCAGCCAGGAAGCTTTGGTGGTATAAATGCTGTTTACAGTGCATTACAAAAAGGGAAAAGCGAAATACCCAGGAAACAGGTACAAGAATGGCTCAACAAGCAAGATACTTACACACTTCACAAATCGGCCAGACGCAATTTCCTAAGAAACAGTGCTATTGTGGGAGGTATAGACGAGCAGTTTCAATCTGATTTAGTTGACTTGCAATCTCTAGCCAAGTTCATTAAAGGGTTTAAGTATTTACTGACTTGCATTGATATATTTTCAAAGTATGCGTGGGCGCTTGAAAGACAAAACAGGTCATAGCATTTTTAATGGCATTTAAAAAAATTTTTAATGAACGAAACCTGATGTATTACAAACGGACAAGGGGACAGAATTTAAGAATAAAGTGGTACAAGGGTACTTTAAGAAAATGAATGTACACTTCTTTACGACAAGCAATGAAACCAAAGCGAGTGTAGTTGAAAGATTTAACCGTACCTTAAAAGCTAAAATGTGGAAGTACTTTACTGAATACAATACACATAAATATGTAGATGTTATTGATAAATTGATTTACAGTTACAATAGAACATGGCATCGTAGTATTAAAATGGAACCCATAGCAGTGAATTTAAATAATCAGCAGCAAGTTTGAAAAAATTTATATGGAGACGTAACGAAATCTAAAAACAAATACGAGTTTAATATAGGTGATACAGTACGTATAAGTTAAACAAAACGGCTCTTTGAGAAAAGTTATGAAATAAGAGAAACAGGAGGATGGGAGGCCTCCCATCCTCCTGTTTCCGGTCTTATTATCCTCCTTATCCAATCCTCCGTTTTTTCGAATTCTCACTTTTCTACAGAGTCGATAAAAAAAATTATAAAACTCTTCCCTATGGTTTTTAAGGACGCTTGTCATATTTAAATCTTGTACATAGAGTGTATATATTTTAACTTTATACCCTGTGGTTTTAATGTAAATATTGTATTTAAGTATATATTTTTTAACTTTGTGTATTGAATTAAACTTAATGTAAAAGGGGTTTTGAGGTTATATTTTACTATTTTAAAAAAGAGTGCTCACGTGTAGAAAAGATCAGTGTATAGAAAAGCATTTGCCAGAGCAGTCATATAAAATGGAACTAGCCAGGACCCTTATGTTGTTAACTATTATATTTTCCTATTTATGTTTTACTGCATATATTGTATGGAGCTGTTTTTATGGAACTAACGACCGCAATTTAATACAAAATGCAACGACCTTAGAAATATATAAAATTTATCAAAGCATTGATTCAATAGGTTATATTAAATGCAACGATTTCTACAATTTGTATTTTAACAACTCGCATTGTGGCAGAACACTATGTGGTTGCGTACAAAATTCTATAAATGTATTTAAAAACCACTGTTTGGAATTTACTCAAAACATTGTGAATTCATTTAGCGAGTGTGATCTTGTAGCATACACACTTGAAGGATGCCTAGACGTATTATGCCAGAGTATAAAAAGGCAATCTTTCTTAAAATGTAATCACATATCATGGAACTCTTAAAGTTAAAAGATCCTTTTACTATGTTAGTAGCAGGCCCAACGGGGTATGGCAAGACTTATTTTGTCAAAAACATTATTGAGCAGAAAACTATAGATCATTTTCCAACGAAAGTACTTTGGTGCTATGGTGCTTATCAAAATTTGTATACCCAAATGCCCACAGTACAGTTTCACGAAGGATTGCCTGCTGTCTTAAACACAGTTTCGGACGCTTTAATAGTCATTAACGATTTAATGACAGAGTTAGGAAACGACACCAAGCTGACTAAACTGTTCACAAAGGGCAGTCACCATAGGAATTTAAGCATTGTATTTATCGTGCAAAATGTGTTCCATAAATCTTCTCAGATGAGAGATATTTCCTTAAACAGTCATTACTTGATTTTATTCAAAAACCCTAAGATAGATCCCAAATATCGCACTTAGGCCGGCAACTGTACCCCTCAAACACTAAATTTTTTCAAGAAGTGTTTCAAGATGCAACAAGCAAACCTTACGGTCATCTGCTGATAGATTTGAAGCCAGATACAGATGACACATGGCGTTTACGCACTGGTCTCTTTACTGAAGATACTTTCTATCTCTATCAGCCTCGCTAATAGAATGTAAATACGTGATTTGTCAAAACATTCTTGCTGATAGTGAATCAGAGAACTTATAGATTTAATGCCCTTTGCAGTTTTAGTGCCTACAACATATAAATACCCTTGTTTAGTTTGCATAGCTCTCATTTGTTATCAATATGACTAAGTGCACACGACAGCAATTAGAACAGCAGAAACTGGTGTTAAAGAGTAAAGCAAAATCCGCTCTTTTGCGAAAGTGTTCAAATAGTACTATAAAATCTGTGTGCGAATGCGCATTAAATTTATTAAAGGGTAACGTTCCTGTTTCAAAGTATAGAAAAAACAAGCTTGCTCTGTATAAGCAAAGTATCAGAAAACTAGCTGATAAATCAATCCCTTTGTACAAAAAGCGTAAAATACTCGTTTCACAAAAAGGAGAAGGCATTTTAAGTATATTACTGCCAGCAGCCATTTCGGTGATAGGATCCCTTATCCATGGAGTACAGTAAGAAATTAATGATAGTGCCTGAAGACAGGCTTCCCGCTTTTGTGAATGAACATTTATCCGAACTGGACAAAAAAATGCACAACATACTAAAGCAAAAATCTTTGAGTGACAATGAAAAGGCCCTTCAATTCGTGCAAATTTTGCAACATTACGTAAAGTTTCCAATCCAGACAGAAAACTCCCCAATTCAGGACAAAAAGATTCAGCAGGCAGAAATTCCTACAGAAAAGGCAAATAATCAACAAGAACCTCCCAATGATTTTTCAAACAAAATACCACTTAAAAGTGAGGAAAAGACACTATTTTGGAAAGTGTTCTAAACACTGTACCAGTTAGGCAAAAGCAGGTTGCTGTAGAAATGTACGATTTTTTAAAGAATGCACAAAATACTTTAAGGTGGTCTGAAAAAGGGGAAATTATTTATAATAATAAAATTATACCCCGTTCAAATATAGTTCTCTTGATTAACTACATCATAATAAATAATCTCCGGACACATAAATATACAAACTAAAGATATTTTTTATTTATAACTAATCCATTCATTCTTTTTAGCATACATTTTGGACTTTTTAACAGGTAAATTCATTTCTTTTACAGCATTCTGAAACACATTAGTTCCAAAGGGAGCTCTCTTTTTATTTCTTACGACACACACACACAACTTAATATATAAAATTCTTTATTTTTTATAAATAAATCTTACACCATATCTTTTTTTCACAAACTGATACACTCTAAAATAATTTCTTTTGATATGTTTTGATTTATAATTTCTTTTGATATGCAAATATTTTAAAATAGAATCCATAGATTTTCCTTGACATCTTTTCAGTAAATAATATATGCAATAACGGCCACATACATTGAAAGTAATACTTCGGAAAGGAAATGGGTTCCAGTTCACTTTAGCATATTTGGAAATAAAACGCAAAATGAGTCCTTCAAAGTTTTCTGGGGAGCGACCATATGAATCAAATAACTCTAGTGTATCGCCTTCTATGTACAGGGCTAACCAATGCGATCCAGGTTTCGATAGAGGATCCACATTTATAACCATTGCACATCTTCCACGCACATGAGTAATCCTGTCTGCTGCAAACACACCTTTAAATAACGGAGCCGTTTGGGGGTCTTGGGATAAAATACGCTTTATTTGGTGTGCATACATCTTAATTGCTAAAGTTGTAAATAATATTTCTAGATTTGTTGATTTCAATGGCGTTTTCAAATTCTGCATACACTATTATGTTAACAGTGTGTGTCAAAGGTTCTTTAAATTTCATTTCTAACCTCATGTTACTATGTTTAATGAGATTGAGGTGTTTACCATCACATAGATCAGGAGACAAATCAAAAGCAAACAGAGTGTAACCTTTCGGGTATTCTTCCCTCGAAATGTTGTTTCCGTAATTGTCCCCTGTTTTATCTGTTCCTAAAAACAAACTCTGATAGGCTCGAATGTAATTGTTATGGGCAAAGTTCGGCTGCAGGGCATTATAGGGTGTAGGTTGGCCGTCTACATAGAGTGCTATGAAATTTAAATTGTAGTGTTTAAATTGAAACGGAGACTTTTCATAGGTTCCGTGAAATGCATCGTTATCCACACAACCTATAACAACTCTTTTAGGCATCTGACCCACAAAAATATTATCTTGGGTAAGGGACATATTTCCTTTAGGCACGGAATAACTTTTACATAATACTCTATTGATAGGATATTTAGCTGTTTCTTTCTCCAGAGCCTTACTATGACCTAAAGTAACGCCTACACTAACACGCACTTTACGCACAAATAAAGAGACATGTTCAAGAACTACTTTATAATCTCCTGTGCCCATCAGACAAAACTCTGGCTTGCTGCGTATGAGTTTAATTTTTAAATCCACTAGATTTAATAAAAGTCTATCTTGGTTAAATAAATCGCTGCGCCAATCATATCAACAGTTGAACTATGCTTACAAAAACTGCATCGTTTGGTAAATCCCTCATTCGTTTCATTGGCCAAATGATTGCCTGTATCTTTGTAAAATAATTCAGAGGTTAACTGCGAGGCTTTGCTATCAGACCCGTGATTCAGTAAAGTTTCTATATAGGCACTGTAAGGATACAAGTTGTTTGAACTGGAAACTAGACGCTCATTCAAATTAACATCGACTTGTGAAAACAAGGAATGCATAAACAAATTAACAGGGCCAATGTTCTCATCTGGTGTCAATGCCTTTCCGTCGCTTTTTAAAATTTTGGCTCTGACATACAAGTGTGTTTGAGATAAATCGATATAATCCTCTCCACTACCTGATACTTGAAATTCTACGGGTCCGCCGTCCGCTACGTTCGACAATGGGTGAAATTGTACCCATTGCCCGCTTTGTATAACAGTTTGGGTGGGTGGTAGGTGAAATAATTCCAGTTCCGATTTGGCACATTCAGGAGATCTTTTAAAACAAACGCCAATATGCATCAAATATATCGTATGCTTTCACTTTACGTTCTTAGACAAAATGAGACGTTTTGCAGTTTTACGCTTTCTTTTATACTTTCCTTTTCCTAACATGTGCTGAGCCTTATTGATAGTTCTCCGAGCTAAACTTTTACTCTCTTCTTGCACGCGCCTCTGTGCTGATTGTTTTAAATCTTGCCCTTCCAAAACATCGCTTGCTATTTGTGTTCCTGTGCTTAAAACTGATTTTCCTACTGTTTTAGCCCCTTTGAAAAGAAACGGCAGAGCTTTGCGAAATAAACGACGAAACATGCCGCCAATTCCATACCCTTTCTGCATATTGTTACCCCTATAGAAAGCCATTCCGGAACCCGTCTGACCTGCATAATGCTCTTCAAACTTTTTAGAACAACACACATACGGAACACAAGCCATGATGTTACACGGTGTTCATTACTAAAAATGTTTACATTCACACTTTTCAATGGTATTTATAGTAAATGTCGCATGCGGAAATGTAAAACTACAAGCAGTTTACCCCTCTCAAAAGGTACTAACTCTCCAGAATTTAGACGCAGTTGTATTTCAATGGTTTGAAAATGCTGACGTATGACAGATACGTAATGAGGTCTATCGTGCAAAGCACTCACTATTTCACCATCATTACCAGTTATCTTAACAACTCTGAGAAGAGGAGCCTGTACATCGCCAACTGTTTGGGGTTCTACAATATCACTATACACATATAATAGGGGGTAGGAAATGTTTGGATCGGCCACAAAAGAGCTTTCCTTTACACCTTCTATAACTTGAGGATAAAATCCTATGAGATTACTGAGTCCCTCTTGCAAGATAACTTTTGCTCCGTTTTCAGTTTTTATCTTAATTCGTTTGGTTATGCTGTTAACTTAATTTTAAACTTAATGTTAAACTTAAATTTTATCTTATTTTCATGAGCAGGTATGTACATAGCTTGTAAGATTTCTGGCACGGATTCGTAACATCCTGGGGGTAATTTTCTTCTAATTAATTTTCCATCTCCTAAATCAAAACCGTATATATTGTTGCTTTCATTAATATTATACCACGTGTGCGGATAAATTATTTCAGCTAATCCTACCTCCCATTCACCATTTAAACTTATAGGAGTCGGTAATTGTGTCGAATAGCTAGAAATCCTGTTCTCTGGAAAATATTGTAAGGAGCTATCCGAAGGTAGCGTCACGTAAAAAGACATTTTTAAGACAGTCAGTATTATACACTTCTGTAGTATTTATAGGTGCCTCACATCAGAAACCCAGGCATTAAATTTTTCAGGGTAGCCTAGAAACTTCACAAAATACTCTGTTTTATTGACTGTCTTACGTTTCTTTAATACCTTTTCCACAGGGTAGTATCCAGAATCCGTCACCTTTTGAAGTTCCCTTTCATAAAAAGTACCCTCTATTATTTCATTCGTTAAATCTTTTAGTTTATAAATTACAGGTTTTCTAGGTATTATTTGATGTATGGTAAAAATCTCTCTAGTCCAATTGTTTTCATAACTTTTCTCAAAGAGCCGTTTTGTTTTACTTATACGTACTGTATCACCTATATTAAACTCGTATTTGTTTTTAGATTTCGTTACGTCTCCATATAAATTTTTCCAAACTTGCTGCTGATTATTTAAATTCACTGCTATGGGTTCCATTTTAATACTACGATGCCATGTTCTATTGTAACTGTAAATCAATTTATCAATAACATCTACATATTTATGTGTATTGTATTCAGTAAAGTACTTCCACATTTTAGCTTTTAAGGTACGGTTAAATCTTTCAACTACACTCGCTTTGGTTTCATTGCTTGTCGTAAAGAAGTGTACATTCATTTTCTTAAAGTACCCTTGTACCACTTTATTCTTAAATTCTGTCCCCTTGTCCGTTTGTAATACATCAGGTTTCGTTCATTAAAAATTTTTTTAAATGCCATTAAAAATGCTATGACCTGTTTTGTCTTTCAAGCGCCCACGCATACTTTGAAAATATATCAATGCAAGTCAGTAAATACTTAAACCCTTTATTGAACTTGGCTAGAGATTGCAAGTCAACTAAATCAGATTGAAACTGCTCGTCTATACATCCCACAATAGCACTGTTTCCTAGGAATTGCGTCTGGCCGATTTGTGAAGTGTGTAAGTATCTTGCTTGCTGAGCCATTCTTGTACCTGTTTCCTGGGTATTTCGCTTTTTACTTTTTGTAATGCACTGTAAACATCATTTATACCACCAAAGCTTCCTGGCTGGGCAGGATCTAAATAAATTTGTCTGATTTTCTGATTGGTCATTGCAATACTTAAATTTAAAGTTACGCAGCTGCACACTTACGTTCATGGTGTCTCAAGTACAAATGAAATGTATATCTAAAACACACAGTATCTATACATTTTTAAAAAGTTAAAACCTTGGCTATGGTTTAGAATGTCATAGAAAGTTTCAGTTCGGGCATGTCATATGTGATTAATTGGGTGATGTAGTTTCATTCGTTTGCTTTTCTCACAATCATAAAACAACACCATTCTCCTAAACAGCGATGTGTTTAAAAGCTTTCTCATTTACTTAAGATTGTATCCTATCGATGACTACGTGTTTAACTCCTTCTGCTATCTTAATTAACCTACACGTGTAAAACAATCCTTAGTCATATTCTCTCAAGTTCCAGAGAGTTCTAGATTCTGTCATTACATATAATTCGCAGACTTTGGATATAAACTTGTAAATTCATGTTCATATTCATTCTTCACAAGGGCTCAATAAAGAAAACACACATACTTTCACTCCCTTAAGATGTAACTTCACGAGCTAGTATTCTATAAAATAGGTGGTCGAACGGTTAAAGTGCTTGTGTAAAACGGGGTGCCGCGATTACCTTTTACTGAGTTCAAATCCACCCTCATAGTACTGTTAAAAATATTCTCCAGTCTAAAGTATCACGCTGCAGCTAGAAAATAAATCTTTTTTGTTACTTCTTCCACCAGATGGCTGACATGTCTTTTAAAATTTAATTAAAACCCCTACCATTTTCTAAACATAGCACCTTCCCAGAATTAATGACAAAAATAAATTCGTTCCTTTTAAAATCACTAGATGGTTCTACGAGTTCAACATAATTACAACTAATTGTAAAATAAAAAATAAAACCAAGTCCCATAACACATTCCTAGAAAAAAAAGCAAACACTACATTGATTCACCACCCATAGCTCTTACAGCCTAACGCATAGAGCACTGCACTACAGATCCCATGGTCCCCAGTTCAAATCCAGCAAATTCTTTTTTAATTTCAAAAATATGTGATTTCTCATTCCCCAACAAATTACAACGTCACCACCTCAAGGCCCTCTCCTTATCAGCAATCATCCCCTCTCCCTAGCAGCCAACTCCTTATCAAACGGCGGCCATCTTGGATTTGACGGCCAAGAGGCCCCCATACTACTAACCAACTTAAGTAAAATTCTGGCTTTTCTTCAGGAAAGCGATATATGGAAGCAAAATTAAAGATTGTTTATAAAAAATGTTATTTAAATTGAAAATGTAATGATATTAATATTTAAATGTAAAAAGATATTAGCTTTCTATGATTAGAGTTCGGAATTTTGTATTCCCTTGACATAGGCATTAAATAAATTTTTATAGGCATTAAAAAAATTCTTATACGCCACCTTCAGTTTTAGATTGAAGCTTGTTGCACATTTCACAGAATATCAGTCAACCGAAACCTTAAGCTGATTAGTATTCGATATTTCAACCCAAATACAAAAAAAATTGCGGAAGTTTTCAGCATCCTTGAGAATAAATACTTCAAGGATACTTCTGCACATTGTAAAGAAAGTTTCACGAGGACGACGATATATTTCAATGTGGCCCTCTGACAGTAGCCGAATTACATTTAAATTTTAGAGAATTGTAGAAATGTTAAAACGATGTCCTGTTTATTCGATTTGAGAAAATCCTAAGCATTTAATCCACGCAAAGTGACAAATGGCAAAAAGCAAAATGGCATTCAGACCAATCCGGATATTTGCCTTCAAGGATGGATCTTTTAAGAAACGTTTTTAAGGACACATTTTTTAAGGACAGTTCGTGGCTTCTTTCATTTACTGAAGATGAATTACAATTAAATCGTAAGTGTTTTAGGGCTGGAACTCTGATCTCAGATTCATACGAATCAAGGACCGTATAAAGTTATCTCTTTGTTGTCATTTTCTGTAGAGTAGTCAAACTCTGGGTGTATTTCTCTTGTGTCAGTAAAATTTGCATTGAGTGCCTGTCCATTATTTCACTTTGTCTTGTGTATGGCGCAGCTGTGCCAAATATGGTGTTCCTGTGCCACGGAACCCAACCGACCAACCAACCTGATACTTCAGTAACGTGAATTCAATTTGTGATTTTTTTTTCACCTCTCTCTGTAAAAATCAGTTTCTCCAAATGTTTCCATACACACTGAAATTTAATATCTTCCTTTAAAATTGAAATTCGGTCTGAACAAAGACCGTCGTGCACACGCGGGCTGGTGCACTTTAAATCTGTCGTGGCCTCAAATGTCCTCACGTTGGCGTGGTGTGGAAGTTTGATGTGAAAATTTGTAGAGTGGGGTGCCAGCCTGTTGCTGGGGTGCCCCACGGTGTTGACCTCGTCATCTGACCGTGGTTCAAAATTACAAGGTGTCCTTGGATCTTTCCCATCGGTACAGTTCCCGGACCGCCGACAGTAGCCCGTTGTGTTGCTCCTGTGCGACGTTAATTAACTATCTACCTTTAAAATTGCATGACATGGACATACATTATAATACTTATATTTTTTATTTAATCGTATGTGAAATGATGACACTAAATACTCTGTGCCAAAAAAATCTGCCCAGAAGCTAGTATTCGATAGAAATGAAACATATCATGTGTGATGTACTTAATAGATAGGTAGGTATTTTAATTAACGTCGATCTGGTGCAACACAATGGGATATTGGCGACGGTTCGGGATCAAACCCGAAGGGAAACATCGAGGACAACAACACGTAATTTTGAACCACGGTCAAATGGCGAGATCACACCTGAGCTGACACCTCACTTTCCAAACTTCCACACAACGCCAACGTGAGGACATCGAGGCAACGACAGATTTAACGTGTACCATCCTATTTGTACACGACGGTCTTTGGTTGGATTCGAACTAACAACCCTCCGGTTGCTAATCCGTTATTCTTCCAACCGAGGCCCTGTGATGTACTTGAAGAGGTAGATAATTAAATAAACGGCGCAATACAATGGGCTATTGGCGAAGGTCCGGGTTCAATCCCAAAAGCAGATACCAGGACAACACCTCGTAATTTTGAAGCACGGTCAGATGACGAGTACTTGAAGGAATAAAGAAATGATCACAGTACTTGAAGAGATAAAGAAATGATAACAATATAAAATCAAGTGGAAGGATTCATTAGTATTGTATTTCATAAGAAAGTTCATAAATTAGTACTAAAGCTCACACCACTTCTGAAGGCGATGCATGCCTATATACGATACGTAGTCAAATGGATTCCTTGTGCTGTCCTGTTGCAAATTATGACAAGAATTATGCTGCTCCAGATCCCTTATATTTCTAGGCCGGTGCAATTGACGGCCTAGCACATCCCAGACATGTTCAATGTAAGATAGGTCTGGGATCTATCTGGCCAAGGAAGAGTTTCAATACCAGCAAGGCACTACTGGGAGAGGCGAGCTATTATCGTGCTGGTAAATAGCCCCTTAGATATATGAAAGGTAATTAACTGGTAACTTTGCACTGGAGCAACACAACGGGGCGTGATATGAAAGGAAAACCAGGTTGTAGGATCTACTAGACGTATCACTGGGTGCTTTCAGTCTACCACTATTAGACGGGATTGGCTGTCGAAGTTCTGGCTGTGTAGCCGACCAATCGGTCAGGTAGGTATTTTAATTAATGTCACACTGGAGCAACACAACGAGCTATTGACGACAGTCCGGGATCAATCCCAAAGGTGTAAAGATCCGAGGACAACACCACGCAATTTTGAACCACGGTCAGATGACGAGGTAACACCTGAGCTGGCACACAACTCTCCAAACTTCCACACCACGCCAACGTGAGGATATTTGAGCTCCCTTTGTACACGACGGTGTTTGGCTGGATTCGAACTCGCAACCCTTCGGTTGCTAGTCCGTTACTCTTCCAACGATTTGTAGAGAACAGGATCGGTTATTGTTAAATATTATTTAACAACTTTAAATTTTAATTATTTTTTAAAAAATTTAAGTTATAAGCTGGTTATGTGATGAGGAAAAAAAATTTAATGTAGAAAACATTTCAAAGGAAATGTATGAATAGAAATGTAAGAAACGCTAGTAGAGCAGTTGCACGCACAAAAATTAAATTCACGGATTGCTGGAATTCGTACACCATACAAAGGGGTGTCGTGGCTCAGTGGGTTTGCCCACTGCGTTAGCAACCTTCGAGTTGGCGGCGCAGGTGCATTCCTCCCTGGGTTTTCTCTCAAGTCAGTAAAATTTTTATTGTGTGGGTGTCTGTTACTTGATATTGTATGTCTTGCCTGGCGTAGCATGGCCAAATATAGATAGCCCTTGCGCCATAAAACCGCAACCAACCATTCAATAGAGAATAGCGTCCTCTACAAATTCAAATAAATTACATTAGGGCGTCTTCATATCAAATTTTGCAAACAAATTTCCAATGGAAACACCATGCCTTTTTCAGATTCTGCATCGTTAAATTAGTCTAAATATGAAATTTCATGACTTTACTCTTTATATCCTGAGATGGTAGGTAGCTATTAATTAACGTCATACTGATATTTATATCCCGAGATATTCAACGTTCAAGTTGTCAATTTCAGGGATCATCTCCACATTAAAAATCGCTATTCGTAGATCGAGATAATCGTAGTTATTCAGGAACTATTCATTTAATGCTTGACTGAGTCTACAATATACCTTATAAGAAATGTTTCATTCTTGGCATAATCATTTGCAAATACAAAAATTCAAATACAAAATGTATGCAACCAAAATCCTACCTACAATTATTTAATGCAATCGAACTGATATTCCGATCATTGATTAGTAGTTTATCTATACGACACATAACTAGTAAAAGGCAATCAATGTATTTCAGATTAACATAAATGAAATTTTCAACCAATTTTCAAGAATTTAAACATTTCTCGGGTTTGTTAGACGTTTGTAAACTTTTGGTTGATAAAATCGCCATGAGGAAATTTTAAAGTAGCGTAAAAAAATTAACTGTTGCAATGAGTAGAAATTTTGCATGGTCATATATAGAAGTCCTTTTGAATCGATTGCCATCAAAATATAAGGTTCCATTTCATAATTTTTTTTTCAAATATTAACTTTATTATTACACTAAAAACTGTTTTTTTTTAAATAAAAATATTAGGTGGATTTTGTTAGCGTTCTTTAACAGTAACATGGTACAAAATATCAAGGCTATCAAAGTATTATTTAAGATATCCATAAAAGTCAAACTGATTTAACATTAGGAGCTATCTTTCTGTTCGCATAATTTCGAAACGGCAAGACCTAATATGAAATTTGGTATCTGAAGAAACTGAGATATGAAATTGTGTCAAAATAGAGGGTTTACATTGGAAATTTTGAAGTTGGTGCTGAATTTAATATGAAGACGGTCCCTATAATGCAAATTTTATGCATATGAATTTATAGACGTTAGTTCCTGTCGAAAACCATCTTTGAATTTGCTCTACTGTTAAAATTGCTCGAATGAAGGAGTAGTTCGTTTTTTCTGCGACTGTACATCTTACCCTTTCTCTAATAACAGATTCACGCCTTAAACGATTGCATTGTATCCCTTTAAACCCCATTTTTCAAAATTGCGAAATGTTTATCTTTTACATTTGCTTATAAGTCATGTTACTTTGGTTCACAATAAGAATTCCGTGACTTGCCCAAATCCAGTTTGTAACAGATACAGCTAGACCTAAGTTTTTATAATTTTGTTAAATAAAAGTAATTCTCTATTTTTGAAGTAATTTAGTAAAAAAAAAAAAATTTCATGCAAGTCATCTTAACTGAATCAGTTAAAATAATATTACAAATGATAATTTATTTTTAAAGAAAAACTTAAGTGAAAATTAAAAACTTTGAAAATTTATTCATTAGACTTTACAATAAGCTAATAAATAATTTTAAATTAGAAACATAATTACAAATATTAAGGCATAGCCCCTTACAATTTTCCTAAAGAAATTTTGGAAGCCAATCTATCCTTGGCAGTTATCACACAATTTGCAAGAAAAATGTCTATTTTTTAAATGTTATGAATACCTACTGAATAAAAAACAATCATTAAAAATATGTTAAGCGACTGATTTTTGTTTTTAAAAATTTTATATCTCTGGATTAGGCGAGTTTAAAAATAAAGTTAAAAAGTGTGTAGTTCAAGTTGAAGACATGTACCACAATTCTGCTATTATGTAAAAATTAAGAGCTGTAAAAATATACTTTGAATTTATACAAATTGTAGCCTATTTTATTGAAAAAATGTAAATTGAGGGTACCTGTAATTTCAGTATTATATAGAAGTCAGAAAAATGAACCATGTGAGAACACACACATTACTCAATACTTTATTTCTATATACAAGAAGCAAACATGTGCATAATGTACAACACTTGGTGCCTAAAATACTTTCAATCAATATAAATATCAAAACAGAAATTTTAATACAAGTATACCATTGTCATTTTATAAATTTGATTTAAAACAGGGATTTAAAAATTATTTATATATTTTTTATTTACCTTTGATTTAACCTTTGAAGTCAAATATTCTGTTTATCAACATCAGCATCTTAACTTTTGCTTTTGTATAAAAATACTCATTGATTGTATAAAACATTGCATAAATTACAACTGAAATACATAATTATTTCATATAAACAAATTATTTAAAAAGTAAAGTAATTAATTTATTCTAAAAAAACAAGATCTCTGACATTCAACAATCTAAAAATAAATAGTATAAGTAAAAAGTAAACTATTACAAAGCAATATAAACATACTGGAAATCTCACTAGTATTGTTAGAATTGAATTAAAATAACACACCTTTGCAGTAATCGGACGATAAGATTTTGTGACTAGGTTAAAATTGTACTAAGTTCTGATCAATAACCCTAAAATAATTTTCAAGCTTTTTCACAAATTTGCTTCAACAGTTCCATTAACAGATTTTAAATCCATCATAAATTATACTAATAAACTCGATAGAATGGAAGTGTTCAAATATCTTACAAAAATGTTTTGTTACACATGCTAAATCTATCTAGAGAAACAGATCTTATCACTTCATGTACCTAAGCATGTGTATGGTTTAAAATATGATGCCATTTTATTGTATCATAAAAGTACTCTTTTAACAAGCTCATTTTGAGACTAAAGCATCGTCATCCAATGATATTTTCAAAGGATTTCCTCTAGATCTGTCAAACCTTGGTTTTATAGGTGGACCTAGAAAGTAAATGCCTTTTAACAAAAAATGAAACCATAACATAATTCATGGAATGTTCTTTTAAAAGTTATCAATTAAAG
This sequence comes from Meta bourneti, assembly GCA_933210815.1. Taxonomy (NCBI): domain Eukaryota; kingdom Metazoa; phylum Arthropoda; class Arachnida; order Araneae; family Tetragnathidae; genus Meta; species Meta bourneti. The sequence continues at coordinate 21,410,932 of OW119928.1, forward strand.
ATGGATAAATTGCATTAATACAGCTAATTCCTGAATCCATCAGTAATAAAAAGTGACAATTTTTTTATTTCAAACACAATTAGCAAAAATGCACTATCAAAATAATAAATGAAAAATGTTCAATTTGAAGGTTTCTGTTTCTTATGTTGGTGATTCAAGTAATAGTTTTAGTGCAACTTTTAAGCATACTGTCAATTGTAAGCACAATAGTTTCATAACCCTCCAGGTGGTTGTCTCCACGAAGTATCTCTTCATTAGCAAAACTGAGATCTTGACAAATTGACAGATCTTGATGGATCAAGATATCTTGTCATTAGAAAACTAACCAGATCTTGATCTCGTTATCATCCAAGAATCGGCAATATCTTGATAGTTGACACATCTTGCCATTAGCAGAATTTGTCGGATCTTGATGGAAGAGTTACCTCATCGAAATCATACGTACAATTACAAACACTATGAATCACAACATACATAAGGGTCATTCCATATGGGGACACCTGGTGGGTTTGTGTGATTAAATATTTGATAATTATTTTTTGAAAAGTCCAAAATATAAAGTGTCATGCACTGAATTGTCACTTATCACACACATAGAAACAGATTTCACACAAAAATAGTATTCAAATAGCACATTCAAATAACAAAGCAGGCTTAAGGAAAAGATCCTTAAACTTTCTTGTTATTTGAATGAATGTTTTGAATAGCATCTTGTGTATAAGGCAGGTATAATTTTCAGAAAAATCTGCCACTATGTATGTGCGATAGCAGTATTTAGACTCAATTCATCCTTTTTCTTAATAATGGCATTGAGATTTTGCGAAACAAAGTGATATGCACATAAAACAATGAGTTTATCAAGCAAATTAGAAATGATAAATGCAATATTGAAAATATGATCATTTTACTAAAGTGGTTCCTAAGCATAAATGTAAATTTTTTAAAGTATTTTTTAAAAATAATTTAAATAAATAAAAACAATTTTTCTTCAATGGTACTTAATATACTTTTTCAAAGACACCATGCGATAAAATAAATTGAAAAATAATAGGACTGTAATTTGATGTTCTATTGATATTTTTGCCTTTAATGTGAATTAGTACTTCACAAAAACTGAAATTTGACTATATTTTTTTAAGCTATGATTATTTTTGCACTGTAGATGACCAACGTTTTTAATTTTAAATACATATGCTATCATTAGAATAGCTTTTATTCATAAACGAAGAATTTTACCTCTCTAAATTTTTGTCAGATTCAAGTACATATGCTAGTTAATACTTCCACAAAGTTTCAGAAAAAAATAAGGTTAATTTTTCTATTGCCCTTTAAAGTCGATAGTTTTTAAAAAGTGATTTTTTTCACTTTACATGTAAAAAATCCACTAAAATGTAAAATTTCCATTGTTTTTGTGGCTTGTATACTCCTGAAATAAATGGCTACCATTTGGTACTAAATTTGAACTATTAGTTCTCAAGTTAGGGTCATTTATAGACAGTATGGCAAATCCAAGATGGCCGCCATTTTGTAAAATTGACCAATTTTTAAATTCCTGTATCTCAGCTAATATTGGACAAAATATTTAAATAATTGAGATCCATGGGTTTTACTGCCATGTCTATCTGGTAAAAATTTGAAAAAAATCCGTGACTATGAGGCAACAACTTTTTTTCAAAATGGTTGTTTTCACATGGAATGACTCATAACCTAAATAATACTGTGATAACATAAGTATACGAACAGAGAATTATAAGAGCTGTCACCCTCAATTATAAGAGCTTACAGATTAGATCATCCCAACCCTCTCATTTTAATATTGCTGTCTCAGAGTTAATTGTAAATACTGTCCTAGGCTCTCTTTGTTGATATCCTCAGCCTCGTAGAATCGCGAAGATATCGTTGACTTAGAGCAGAAAGTCATTAACTGACAAAAGGAATTTTTTACTGTACAGCTATTTAAAGAATAATTATTAACCTTTTGGAAAAAAATGTAAATTATAGGCATTTCGACAGTGTTAATCTTTTGAACGGATTACAATATGAAAATTCATTTCTCATTATGAAAAGATGTCAGTAATGAGTTTCTGCTCTAAACCGACAGTATGTTCTTTCTGGCCATGACCATCATCATGCAAGGAGCTAAAAGTCAAGCTGCCTTCTGTAACAGGGCATGATCCACAATTCAATTCATGACTGCAAATCAATCTCTTTAATAAAATCATCTATTTTCAATACATGATATGTTTGCTTTGTTTGTGAAAGGAACAAGCAACTATGAACATTGTCTTCGACACTAACATGACATCTATGACTTTTTCACATTCTGGGTTCCTACTAATCAAGCAAAGGAAAATTGAACCTTTTCAAGGCTGTTTTTCATTTTTAAGGCTATTGGGTCTCCTGGAACCAGTTTTCAAAACCAAGCTAAGTTATAATACCAGATTTTTTATTATACTTTTACCACAATTACCATTAATATTGGTTTCTGAATGCAGGTGAAATAAAATAAGCAGCGTTCTTATAAAAACTAAAACTTTTTAAAAATTCAAGGACTTTCAGCAAATAAGACTTTTTATAGTGACCCTTCAAACCCTGACTTTTCTTGAATTTTTGGTTACTTTGGTTTGTATACAGATGAAGAAAAGAATAACCTTGGAGATTGGAATATTTGTTTTCTATAGAATTTATATTTTCTGTAGCATAGAAATTTACCCTTAGAAACTGACATTCTGTAATAGTCGGCAGCTCAAAATAAGCATACGATCTCTTTTGGATACAAAATTTGATTATTTCTAAGTTTTACAAAAAATGTATTTGCGAAAATCATTTTCGTTGTGAACAAAATTTATTGCTTTCAGTATTTAGAACACATAAATAGAAATCTTATTAACTTTTCTTAAATTTGCAAAATAGAATCTAAATACATTTAACAGAGCGTTTTAGGTTTAACAAACAAATATTTAAGGAGAAAATTATAATTTTAATAAGTTTCCTTCAGTCCACTATAAGAGTACAATTTTTATTTAAAAATTAAAGCAAGATTAGAACCACGCGTGAATTATGAATGCATATAACATTTTCTTACTCACCAACAACACTCAGGAAAACTGGCAAAAATATTAAGCCATGAGCTGCACCAATGAGTACTATTCCAAGATACATTCGGAAGTAGAAAACTTGAAATATCTGCGATTTTGAAAAAGCCAGAACAACGATTCCTCCAAACTTGGTAAGAGTTATTCCACTGAAAACCTAAAAATAAAAGAGATGTGATTGAGGAAAATTTTTAAAAAGTGCAGTTCAACTTCAATATAAACATTTGGGCAGGAACTCTGCTTTCATTCTATACTAGCAATACCAGCACGGCGCTGCCCGTGACATCATTCTTGTTTGTCCTCACTGATTCTGAAAACATTAAAAAGAAAAAACAATAATTTTAAGAATGAATCCCACTACCAACCCTCATGATATGGATATGTCACCTCATTCCTTCCACCTTACTGATTCTTGCTTAGAGCTTCATGATATACTATGTTGAATGTTCTTCCATTTGGAGCTAGGATGTAAAGATTCTCTGCTTTTCAAACTCTTGAACAACCCACATACAGTTGACCATGGATGAAACACGGTTTAATGAGATCCGAGTCCTACAACTTTCAGCGATTGTCCTTGTGCCTTGTTGATGCTTGTGGCGAAACTTAAACGAACAGGGATCTGAAGTCGTTTGAAGTGGAATGGGAGATCTGAATTGGGATCCTAGGAATTAATGTCTTCACTTATGGCATGTCCAGTCATGATGGTGGCTTCAGTGGCTGAGAAACATAATCGGTGCCCCAATTTCTAGCTGTAATACGTGTGAGGGTACTCCAGATGGCTCCAATGTGTTCAAAAACTTGTGCAGTTCACAGCCTCATCTGTGTCACGTGTAGTGTCGATAGATTTGTATTATACAAATACAGAAATTATACAAATTCAAAAGTAAGTTATGAAAAAAAAACACTACTGAAATAAAAATGTGATTGAATCTTAAATATTAATGCTATACTTTTTAAAAGTTTTATGTCACCTCACTGATTCCGACAAACAACCTAAATGAATCACAATGTCAGCGGAATCAAAACCAAATTAAACCATAATAAATAGTTATTCATTTCATGTAATTTATTAACTGAGTTGCAGAAAATTTCTTGATGGTAGGAACTTGGCACTTGAAGTCAAACATGAAGGGGGTGGAGCTTTAATGGTTTGCTTTTCATTGGTGGTACGAAAAAGGACAATACAGAGAAATCAGTTTTAGAATTGAAAAAGCTGCATAAAATCAATTAAATTTTTAAAAATAATTGTGTTAATTCAAAAAATAAAAGGATAAAATAAAAGCAAGTACAGAAAAAATTGGAGTATATTTACTATTTTTAAAAAATACATAGAGGCAAAAAATAAAAATTATCCATCGGCTGGGTTCAAACTCAGGAGGTCTCCCTCCAAAGCTGTGACTTCAGTGCGTCGCTTTACCAACTACGCCATCATTTAAATGTGAGGAGGGGTGTTTTTAGTGAAGAGATAGCATGCGTGATATGTATCTGTCAGATTGGTCTGCGCAGCACAAAATATTAATTAAAAAAATTTTCTGTATTAAATTTTAAAATTTGGACTTCGAGGGACATTCAGTCACCTTTAGAACTACCTGTGTGCCAAATTTCACGGCTGTAACTGCTATAGATTCATCTGGACACCGCACACACTTCCTTTTATATTAGTAGAGATTTCAAGGAAATCATAAAACAGGAGGAATTTTAATCAGGCAGATGTCATGGTAAAACCAAACTGAGTGAAATGAATATTAATTAAGTGTTTTATTTCTCCTTAAAGTGTCATTCTACATGCCAAAATGCCTTTTCTCTATATGATTGAGGAATACCCAATCACAAAAATTCATTCTTATACCCCGTGTCATGAGAGACTCTGTATAGGCTGATGGAGAGGACCAGAAAAATGGGAACTGCAATATGCAGTCATTTTTCTAAGGTTTTTAAGGTAAGATAAGTTCGAAAGTAAACAAAGCCCTTCCATAACTGGTGTTTTTAGTACGAATTTAGGTTCCAACTTTACTATTCCTCACGGCATGAATGATTAATGACAATCAGTTGCCAAAGGGGAACACCCATAGTAATAGTCATTCCTGCTTTTGAGTATGGCAGCCATTCTGACATCCTATTACCGATTCAAAAAGACTGTGACCCAAGGTCTACAGCAGCCATTCTGACATCCTATCACCAATTGAAAAAGACCGTGACCCAAGGTCTACAGAATTCCTGTCGGAGCCTCATTGTAATGTTTCATTAATGGTAATAGTCACTCATCTCTATAAATCTGGTAATTTACTGCCCACTTAGAACCCTAAATCTAGAGTACATATGTGATGACCAGCCAGTCAAATTATTAATATTTGTTAGGTTGGTTGTTTTGGGGTTTTATGGTGCAAGGGCCACATTTGGCCAAACTGTCATGTAGCAAACATAAGACAAAGTCAAGTAATTGTGAAAAGAAAGGATGGAAAGAAGAGAAAGATCACATGGGCATCCTGGGGTCGCAATCCCCATGTTCACCAGAGGCAGTAAACCTCATGGGGAAAGAGATCACTAAGGTACCTCAGGTTCGTGAAGACTGTACACACCTAAAGATGTACCCTAAAAGGGAATATTTTTTCGGAAAAGTTCAAGGTCACAAATCGTATTTTAAAAGGGATCAAATTCTGACTAAGTTTAAAAAAGTGGAATATAAACTCAGGATAGTGTGATTAAAATGACTCCTTCGAGAACTATTTCTTCGTTACATTGGGGTTTTGACACATTTTCGTTGGGACTACAAGGAATGCTTTAAATTGGGTATAAAAAAATTCGAGGTTCTATTGTATTTACATGAATATAAGAATTTCCAGTAAAAATATTTCAGAATCCTTTATGAAAAATAAGTGTTCTAAGTATCTTAAGAAAGTCATAATTAGAAATTCATATTTACCGAGCTTCCCATGTGAGCTACAGCTGCTCTAGCTCTGTCTACTTTGCTGCCGTCCGGATTGAATACAAAAGAACGAATGATGTGAGAGCAAAATTCTACTGATATTCCAACAGCCTAAAAGTAAGAAATAAAGATGTCTTCCATTCAGTCTTACAATATACAAAGTATAAATGATTAGATGAATATACAATTAAAGATGCCAACCTCCAATTCGATGTTTCAGAAATCCGAAACGTGATGTCAGGAATTACGTTTTCAGTAAGATTGTATTAACTAGTCTACACATATAACTTGATGAGTTTAATCAAAATTAAAGGTACAAGTTAATTATGTAAAGAACACACATTATTATGTTTAAGTTTTGTTGCTTTCTTGGTTGCATTAATTTTCTTTAAGTGAACATTTCTTGTAATATAATTCAACTATAGTCTAAAATTTCAATATTCTTTCACTAACGTAAGCTTTTTCAAGCAAGAATGAAGGTTGTCGACCATCTCTTTCCTTCTTGGTGATGAAACACAATCACCAGGTTTAAGGTCGTACTGTTCACTAGATTTTTACCACTTGACAACAAAAATTCAGTTGCCAGTTTGGCGATGGGTCGGTACTGTGTCCATCAGTCTTGCCCAAAATATAATTAAACAAAAACAAAGTAGCATTTTGTATACTTTAACTGGAGGTAATTTTCAATAAAGTGCATGGCGAAAAGTACGCACCAGTTATGTTAAATTATATTCTGAACAACCATTTCAAAAGCATCCTATTCACAGGTTCAAAGCAATTCTTTATTCTTTTTATGTCCAAACTTATTTTTGTGTTCGCTCATATTTTTTTCTCCGCAGATTTCTATCTTCTAAATTTCTCATTTACTTGTCATTAGAACAGCGAGCTATAATATGTAATTTTGGCATTATACAGCTCCATAACTCAAATAAACTAAGCAGCAAAATTGATGAATGAATCTTGTTGCATTTGATTTTATATTGTTTATATCTGTTGCCATTAGCCAATATACAAATAATGGCGATTTCTATCCTATGCATGTTAATGAAGTATGTAGATAAAAAAATGGATCACCAAACACCTTTTCATATTTTGGACACAAAGCACAATGGCTGGGAACAATGTTTTATGAATACATGCACAGTAAAAAATATATAATTTAAAATTAACTTTGAAAGTTTTGATTGAATTTCAACTTTTGTATATCTACAGACCCATACCCCTGAAACTTTTTCAATTTAGGAAAAATAAATTACTTTTATGAATTTTAAAATCAAAACATGCTTACCATTACAAGATTGACCAAAGATACAGCATTCAGCGATATGTCCCAGAAATGCATCAAACCCATCAGATTAAATATAATCATCAAAATTGTGAAGGCCATAATTAAAGCTGAGTGATAGTCCAAACCCATCATTAAAAGTGTGACAATAAATATTGCGCAAAGGGATATCACAAGGTTCACCACAGTTTCTCTGATGACTGTTAGATACTGCTCATAGAACACGTAGAAAATACTAAAAAAGAAAGTTACCATAATTAATATAAATTGAAAAAAAAAAACTTTTCCAGGGTTCATAGTGTTTTGAAATTGCAAATTAAGCACCCTCTAAAAGTGTTTCCATTACTGCCAAATTAATACTATAGCTGGCTTCTAGAGCAAGATTTTTCATGTAATTTATTTTGACCAATCTTGGGAAGTTAACAGAGAAATGTACACTTTTGGCATAAGGGGAATTCCAGTAAGGGTAGTGAGTTAAGTAGGTAACCCATTACAAATGGATGGTTCAATTTGGCTCAGCACGAGCCTGCCAAATTGCTGAAGGATTTCTATTTAGGGTAGACCATCAAGCTTGGTTTTGGCTGAAATCCCTACTCAAACATTCATTCGGTCTTGGCTATCTCCAACAGAATATTGCCAACCTAATCTGGGTCCATCAGAATCCAAACACTTCTCTGTTTGTTATGACAGATTGGAAGAAATTGTAACCAATACATAATTATCTTGGAAATGACAAACACGAAATGCAACTGAAGGATATTCATTCATAAAATTAATAGAAGTTGGTTTGGGATTATATGGCAGAAGGGCCATATTTGGTCAGTTGCACCAAACAAGAGACAATGCCAAGTAATTGTGAAAAGAAAGGATGGAGAGAAGTAGAAAAAGATCACTTGAAAATTAACGGAAGACTGAATGACAGAACACTAGAACATTCTTAGAATGTCAGTTTTTCAAAAATGAAGAATTATTTTCAAAGTTGGAATTCACAGAAGTAAAAATTTGTTTCGTGGGGAGGAATTCTGTTCCTTTAAAAAGCATTATTCTGCCCCTTCCATTGTAAACCAAGAACCAAGTTAGATGACAGAGAGGTCTTGACACTCGATCAGATACCACAAAAAATCAATATGTATATTAAGAACTCAATATTAACCTTTACATAATTTTTTTATTGAATCAGTATTCATAGTATAAAAAATGCTTTAACTGTATTTAAGTTATATCAAATACTGCATCTTGCCACTTCTATTCATTTATTAATTCAAGAATATAAGCTATTTCTTCACTTCATATTTTTAACACCCCTTCACTCATTTACAAATTTATGCACATCTTTTGAATCACATCTTCGATTTTAATTGATTGTTATGCTGCCTCTATATTAGGACATAGGTATAATAGGATATTCAAAATTTCCCATTATACATACACTGAGCTGAAGCGTACAGGTTTGTGCTCAGCTGAGTCGGCTGTTTGTAATGGGTTTCCTGATTTAATTGAGAAAATTGTGAAACAGGACTGAACTAAAAATAAGCATTTTTAAGGAAGATTGAAAAATTAACAATTTATCAGGGTCCTTATTTTTGAAAATGAAAATTAAGCACATTCAAGGAGTCTTGATAAATACACAAACCCTCTTTAACTTTTAGGGAATAGCAGTATACCTGTATGGAAAAACTTCTACATCAGAATCGGATCCAACACTATCACTGAGTGTTAGAGAGATGTTCTCTGCAATTCGACGAGCCCATCTCAATGCTTGAGTGTAATCATTAGATGTTTTGAGAATTGTATGGTAAGTCATGTAATGAGTAGCTAAAGCAGATAAAAACATAAATCAGCACAGCTCATTTTGGAGGATAAAAAAACGTTTTAAAACAGGCATATTACAATTTTCATTGCCCATTAAAATGGCTTATGATTAATAAAACTAATACATGTAAAGGGTTAAAATACATATATCACCAGTTAGTAAACAAAAACACCATAAAAAGTTTTTTATCTAAGGGCTTAAATCTTAATTTAAAGGAAATTTAAAAGTAATTTTCAAGTTGACAGTTTAACTTAATAAAGTATGTGACATGTTATGAAATTCAAATTGTTCAATTTCATAGTAAAATTTTCAAAAGGAAGAACTTTTTATCCACTATTATAAAAATATACCTATTATAAAAATAGCAAACTTTTAAAATAGAATATTTGGTTTATCCATGAATTGAAAAGTAAAATTTTAATGATAATTGCTTGATAAAAAAGACAAATTCCTACTATAACTAACAATCTTGATTTATTTACATTAAAACATTTTAAAATGGTGAGCAGACTTGAGACCTCAATAGAAGTTGCATACATATATGAAGTAATTTAAACACTTCTTTTATAAACTTATAAAAACTATTTTGAAAATAAACAAGCAATTTTTTGCTCAAAATAATAATTTTTAATGTTAAATAAGTAGTTAAAAAATAATACATAGATGAACATATTTATGCATATAGCATCCATCAACCAGAGCACACCGTTAGATTTAGAACTGGATTACTATTAAAAGTTAATACTGTAAAGAAAGTTTTGTTTGTTGTCAGTGAGTAATGTTTTTAATGGAACAGGATATATTTTAAACAATGCAGTTAATCTCTAAAAATGAGATATAATAAACTTTGTAAAAAGTAAAATCTAGATCTTGTTTATCTTTAATCACTTGATAATTTACTATGGATAAACTGAATATTATAACTAATTTCTTAATGCACTAACAATACTTAAGAATAGGATTAAATCCCACCTTTTACATTGTTGTCAGTAATTTCAAGAGCATTGGCGAATCCTGCATGACCACTATATAGAATAAATCAAAAAAGTGATTAATCATTACCGTATAGCTTATCAAAATGAAATTTTAGGCTATACAATTTTTAAATAAAGATGCAGCAAATAACTTGCATTCTTACCGTTAGAGGGAGCCTTAATATCATACCTTACCTTTCATCCTATGTTACCATGGTTACATTTTGAGAAATCCCCATTTACCAGTGATCACTCTCGTGACTTGTATCAAATCTGCTAGCCAAGTTTTTAATTTTTACACCAAAACAGAAATTGGGATAATGATCAAAGATAATTTTAAAATGTGATATGAAAAGTATTATGTATATTAAAAAATGGCATTAAAAGTGATGCTTATGAGTATATTTTAGAATTATAAGTAGTTAGAGAAAAACTGTAGGGCCATATTTTATATTTGATCACCAACGCCATAACCAATTTGATAACCAACAAGTCTATCACCAACACTAATTATATTATAATGTTTCTAAGTCTTAGAAAACAATCCTTTGATTAACTAATAAAGAACATATAGACTTGGAAAGCTAAAAGCACACTAACACTGAAAGTAACATCTTATCCAACATATTTCAACATTCAGGAATACAATGTCAAAATACAAAAAATAATTAAAATTATTGCTAAATGAATATTTATGAATTAAGATTGCAATGTCAGGAAATTCAGTTAAATTTTAGTAAATAACCTAAAAATTTTGAAGTGTTCAGGGGATTTCATGACAGTCCAAGTCAATTAATTTGATTACCTAATTCAGTAGTCTTCAAGCAGGGTGCCATAGCAAATATGGGCAGTTAGCTGACTAAATAAGCTTAATAGCAGACACATTGAAAATCAAACTGGAACTTTTCTATGAAATCAAGATTATTTTCACACCAAAATACATCACATACAAAGTATTACTTATTAGTACATACTTAAAAACACAGGAAAGTTCATTACATATTACAGATTTAACGTATTTTTCTTACACTGAATTTTTTAGTGAACAATATTTTGAGATCTCGAGATTTAATTAAATAAGTTAGACTGCATTTACAGTGATGGTAATTGCTACAAAGTGTTTTGGAGCAGATCTTGGAGCAGGTAAATTAACATTTTGGAGCAGCCAAACTGTCTTTTGGAGCAGCACATCAAAGGAGCAGTGGAAGATATTTTAATAATGAAACTAATAAAATCCAGGTTTTTAAACTTTAAACATACGACTGTATGAAAGATAAACAATAAACATAACTTATACTACAAAATTCATTTTAAATACTTACTAAAATTGATGAAATATATATAATGAATAAGAAAAACATACATAAAACCTTACCAAGTGTTTTCCATTTCCATTAAGTTATGTGCAAGGTAAGAAATAACTTTGACATTAACATGACTAATAAACATTTTATTAAACAAAAAAATATTATTTTCTTTTCTTATGTTTGTTACATTCCAACTGCGCCTTTCTGTTTTCTTCTAAGGCTATCGTTTTAAACATTCTATCTTTACCTTCTTTAAAAAGAATCTGTTTGCTTTCAACAGCACTCATCTGTCTGCAATACCTTGTGAAATCTTGCCTTCATCATGATTTAATAGTTTTTGAGAAAGTTCCTTTTGCAATTCAATTTGTTTCGACTTTAATTTTAAATCTTCCTCATTATGGCAAATATTTTCTACTTTTCTTTTTTGTTCTGATGCTAACAGCAATCTGTCATGGTACCGCCTCTAGGAATTTCGAACTGATTTAATCAAAGCCGTAGTAACTTGAAAGTTCTTTATGCTTTCTGTATTAGTAAAATGCGACTTAATTTGCCTTATACCATTTATACTGTATAGTCAGATTACTCCTATTTTCCAACATGCAATTGTTCTCACTGAAGCCTCTTTCTACATCAGTTTCCATGCGATAACTTAAGAGACTTGACAAAAATAGGCAAAATCTCAAACTTAAACTTGCCAGATGATTCTCTTTTATTAAATATATTTATTCCTCCAATAATGGTTTATACGACTACATGTTGAAACTTCTGGAAAATGAAAGCTATCAATAGTTTCACATTGATATTTGATCCATTCATATGATAGAGCAGATCCTTCACTTGGTTTTACAATAAATGGAAAAGATGCTGCTAAAACCTTCAAAGAGCTTAAAGATTTTTCTTCAGTTCGCTTCATGGGATGAAGGCAAGAAAGTAATTCTTATAGCGGGGGAAAAGACCTCAAGAGTGAATTTTATTACTCGAACACGATTGGAGCAGCTCTGGCGCAATCTTAGCAAAAACGGACGTTTTGGAGCAGTCTGGAGCAGGCAATACGCTATGGCGCATGTTGCCGCAATTGGAGCAGCATTACCATCACTGCATTTAACCCCTTATTGTGCTTTTCTTGAAAAAATTAATTTTTAACTGTGAAAATCTTTGTGAACATATTTTGAACAATGCATAAGGGGACAAAAAATAAAAATATTTGATCAAAAACTTCATTTCTCTGTTATGTACATAAGTTGTAAGCACAATAACTACAGTTCCATGATGAATGAAGCACATTGTTCAAATAATAAAAATCATAAATACAGCAAACTTGAAGAGCTACTCTCATAATGAAAATTATTAAGGAAACTTATAAATATCATTTAAGATTAGGTTAAATTATGAAAATACTAAAAAATAATTATTTTAGGCAATTATAATTTTCTTGAGATTATTTTTCATTGTCCGTGTTTATTCAAGTACGTATATAATGGATAATATAAAATGTGATACTGTTAGAATTAACTTGAAAGAGCAATTTCTGACAGTATTGTCCATTTGAGTTAATTCGAGTGTTTGTTAAGGGGTAAATAACTTTGAGTTCATTATTTGAAAATAAAACAATATTAATAAGCATTTCATAACTTCTTAAGAATTATGTATTAGGGAAGCTTCAAAAGTTTCATTGGAGTGCCACTATTGAAAAAACATTGACCAAACTCCATGAAAAACGATGTGCATAACTAAAGTATATTAGGTAAAGTAACTACAACACGTTATAGAATAAGGTTGGTCGGGTTAAATGGCGCAGGGGCTATATTTGGCCATGCTGCGCCAAACACAAGCCAGACAACACACACAAAGAAAGGTTTACTAACACAGAAGAGAGAAAAACTACCACAATGGGCGAGTCCAAAGAACCCTGTCCCTTTGGGTGGTAATATTTTAAGGTTAAGAGCCAGTTCCTCCAAGGAATAAATACTACAAATATACCAATATTGTTAAATAATCTAGACAAAATAAGGAGTTATAAAAACACATATAAAGCAACACCTATGTCTACTTACAACAGAACAGATAAGGACACATAATACTTACGCAACAGGGCAATCAGCAGTGGGATTTTCTTCCAAAAAGTTCAGTAAAAATGGTGTAAACTTATCAGGATAGGGTCTGTAATACTTGCTGTCAGTAATACCACATTTTTTGCATTTTGTTCCTATAGAAAAACAATACTCATTGAAATCCTTCAGTGATTACTTTTTACGAGTGAAGTAAAAAGAACTTGGTAAGAGTGACTACTTTCCAAACATTTCTATACAAACTATTACAGCAATAAACAAAAAGACTTATAATTAAAAGGGGACAGAACTGTTAAGTGCTCTAGCTGCAGTGAAAAGCGGTAGACGTTTCAAAGTTCCGTAAAAACTTTATTTTTCAATGCAATTTTTTCAAATTCAGAACTTTGATAGGATATGTTGTATTTATAAAGGAAAACACTTGAAAGCTATCATTTAAACCTTTATGATAATAAACAAAAATATAAGAACCCATTTTGCCCAAGTAATTATTTTTATAGTTTTGAGGTCTACAAGATATCCCAAAACTTATAACTACAAAATGAAACCTTTTCATACTTATAAGTCTCATTACCTATAAAATGAACTAGTCTCAAAATCTTAGCTTAAAAATTTGTTTGTTGCAATAATATTCTGATATGTACAGCACTTCCAACATTTCAAGAGTCATAACTTGAATAATTGCAAAGTGATCATTATAATTGTAGGTCATTTTATAAGTAATGGGTCCTGTTATAAGTTTACAAAGTTTTATTACTGTAGAGTAATTAGTTTGAGATATTTTGCAGACCACAAAACTAGAAAAATAACATTTGGGCAAAATTGGTTCTTATATTTTTGTTCTTAAGCATATAAGTTCAAATGATAGAACCTTTAAAATATTTTTTATATATCATCCATACTATCAAGGTTCTAAATTTGAAGAGAATCCAACGAAAAAAATAATTCTTTTTACAGAACTTTGAAATGTCTCTATTTTCACTGAAATTAAGGTATTTAAAGGTCCTGTATCTCCAAAAGAGAATAAGTCGATCAAGTCATGATAAAATTTTTCAATATACTTTATTTCCTTTTATATCTAAACATGACATCTAATTATATGAAAACACATGAAACTTCATTTATTTTACAGTAGTGATTGATTCTACTCTCATTCCAACTCCCCCAATTCATAAACTGTTAAATTAATTCCATTATTACATCCATATACAAATGTGTGTGAATAAAATTTAATTTACCTATTTTCAATTGTAGTAGTAGGTGAATTCTATTCACCTACTACTACAATTCAATTTACCTACTTCAAACCAGCACCATAGCATCTGCACTTAAATTTCTTAATTGCTAATACCTAATGATGGCAGTATTAATCACGTTTCCTACCTCATTTAAATCCATTTATAATGAATATAAGCACTAATTACATTTCATATGCCCAAATTAAATAAAATTAGTCAAAAATATAAAACGATAGTTACTGAAGATATATAAATATAATCTTCAGTAGTCACACAATGTCAAAACTTACTATTTTCAGTTGAGGGGCAGAATTTAGTTGTGTCATTTATGTACACTAGACAGCAGCCTGTTTGATCATTAGCCCAACTGATGTAGTTATCCAGCCAGTCCATGGGAGGATGAGCAATGTATGTTCTACAAGATAAAACAATTTCTGCTCTTTATCAAATATTATTTAAATAGAATCATTTTAATTCTATACAAGGGAAATTAAAACCTTATACCTGCACAAAATGCTAAGTGCAAGAATTAAGACACTGTTTTGAAGAAAATAAATTATTACATTTTTTAAAACCTTATGGAATAAGGAATTAAAATTGTTTACTGAAAAATCAATGTGACTTTCGGATGTATTTTGATTTTATAAACCATTACAGCATTGTAAATATTCACAACAGATTGGTTCATTATGATAAAGTACTAATTTGATTAAATATATTAATTTAATAATTACTTACAACCCATTCTAAAAGATCAAATTAACTTTATATTTTCAAAATTTTACTCAGACCGGGTTTTGAACTCTTGGATTCATTTCCAAGAAAAAATAACAATTTATAATCTTGTGAAAGTATTTAATAAAGCAGAGTATTAAACAAAACAGTTTCTGTAACCCCACATTTGTAAAAAATTGAATTTTGATTAGTTTAATAAAAAAGAAAATTTATCATTAACAGAGTGCATGTTACCCAGTTTGTTGGCTTAAATTGAAAGTATGTAAACTTAAGGTTCAAAGGAATAGTCCATAAGCTTCAAAATTCCGAAATGCAAAATTCACAAAAATACAATTTCTGAAATTTAGACTGAATACTGAAAAATGCAAATTCTATTACATCAACATATAGGATCTGAGCTAAACTCACAATTGCTTATATCCACTGATGGCGCAATGCCATTACTTGCATTTCATCTTATTTCAAAACATTCATAATGAATATAGCATCCGTATTCCATAAATGGATTTCATAACCCCTAAATAAAAAATTATCCAAAAATATGTAATAGCATTTCCATTTACTTGTACTGGTGTTAATTCTTATTTCCAATTAAGTGTATGACAAAATGCACACTCAGTCAAGTTACCACAATTATATTCTGTGTGTCTATTTCAATTTCATTCCCTTGTTCAAAGGAGATTTGGCATTTCTTGACACTAAACCAATATATTCACTCATATTTTCTTTACTGCACTGATTTCTATCTTCCATATTTCTCATTGCTTTCTATAATCAGACTGTTTCGTTAGAGTGGCAAGCTCTTCCAAGTAGTTTTAGCAATATTATGCAGCTTCATACCAAGCATACTTAAACTAAGCAACAAAATCAGCAAATTAATTCCATAATGGTCAATTTTGTATTGTTTATATCTATTGTTGCAATTCGACAATAAACAAATAATGTCAATTTGTGTCACTAAGTGAAATGTATGTAGCTGTTTCAATGCAAATAAATACCTGTTTGAAAAATCAGCTGCATCAGAAATTTGGGTGACAAGAGAATCCCGGTTACAAAATGCTACACTACAAAGATAATTTTGGTCTTGACGTTGAGAATAATTAAACCCAGATTTAACGACAAAATATACTGGCGGTCCTACTGATAAGTAGTCTTCTAAAGCAGTGAAATACTTCAGTACATAGGAATCCTGAAACAGAGTTAAACATTAATTTAAGTCAGTTAGTGGAATTTATCATTTATACAAGTTAAATCCTAGCAAACGACTGAAAGGAAAATATAGTTGATTGAATTTGAATAAAATACACACATATAAGTCCTTTTGAATTGAATGTTAATAGTCAATTTCCATAGCTGTTTTAAATGTTACACCAAATACATAATTATGCAATCAACATATGAACTAAGAAATCAGGAATATATACATTTGTACCTTGATAGGAAAAGGGCCAATGTCCATTTTGCATGTTTTTGGCAACAGATTTAGTAATTTTTATTATTTTTCTTTTTAATACAGTGTACAGAAAGTACTTTCCAGTGTTTTGATACTTTCATAATGAACTGACAAGACATTAGAACTTATTTATATTACAACTTTCATAACCTTGGAGTAATTTGTGGATATAAACTTAAAAATCAGCGAATTTGGACCTTTTTCTACTGAAGGACAGAAACATAGTGCATGAAAATTAAGATATTTACAATACTTACAACTTTATCTGGGAAAGAAAATCCTTATTTTTATTAAAAATACCAGTTTATTTGAATTTAAATAACTTAATGGTTTTACATGCACTATCACTGAACAACTACTAGCGTGACAAATCAATATATGAATAACTTGTTACTTATATTCGCTCACCCCTGAATGGGATATATCGGCTCATTATTTTCTAGACATAAGACATCAAGTACATTCAAAAGTAATCATAATTTAAAAATTTATTTCTTTTTACAATAAAATCTAATATTCTTATTCAAATGAGAACTCACTTTTGGCATAGAAAGTTTTTGATCCAATCCTACTTCGAGATTAGGCACGAAACTGATTGATACACACGCCCAAGCAGAAAATACCAAAAGCTGAAATCATAGTTAAAATTGTGATTAACACTCTTAATGATTATACTAAAAATTACTCAATTTTCATTTATACCAACAAATACAGTCAATGCTCATTTTTACAAACCCGTTGGAACTAGAAAAATTTGTACAATAAAATAATTCATTACATTTATCATTATTTTGTGTATATATACAAAACTTCGTTTGCTGTATTTGCTAGTGCTTTTCTGTGTGAGTGTGCTGTAGTCCAGGCGATTCGTCCCCGGGCCAACTTTTTGACCAGAACCTAAGCACCCTAGGTCATGGTCAGTAGATGGGAGGGTGACCTCCCATCTCTTTTGCGGCTAGGCAGGGTTTATGGTTCTTATTAGCATTTAATTTTCTTCTGCATCCTAGATCCACATTTTTATTAATTCACCCACCCTCATGTTATTAGCATTTATTTAATATTTTTTTATCTTTTCTGATGTGGAGATGTGCAGCAGATACTCCATAAGTGATATGTCCAGTCTGTATTTGCTAGAAAATTATGCACATTACGAGAAAACACGGTAATTGGCATAAACCAAAGTTTGATTTAACATATTTAACTATACTTAATATAATATACTAAACCAATATGCTGGTTTTGAATGAATTAATATTATTTTTGATAAAAATGACACACTAGACTAGTTCATTTCCACCCATTACTCAGTGGTTATAGGTGTCCCCCACACAAATAGGCCTTGTCCATACCAGAAATAGATCGCCATATTTTGGGTAACAGACAGCTGATTCTTTTCTTAAGTATTAGTTTCGAAGATAATTCTTTTTTCATTCTGTTTGGATTGTAAAAAAAGAATGTTCTGCTTCCAGCTTCTTTAGGTAAAGGAAGGAAAATTAATAGTTAAAATATGTGTTCTGGACTGAAAGTTCATAAAATTTTGAGTTAATAAAACAGGTTTGTTAAAAGGAACACAAATAAACAATAAAGAAAATACAATTTCAATTGCACAACTTTTAATAAAGTAAAAGTAAACCTTCCAATATTGAGGAATACCTCCAATTTCCATGAATTCTAATGTCTAAATTAAACACTAAAGCATTTTTACAATAATATTCTGTTTCAAGTCTTATTTTAACAGTACTTATACAAGTGTTTTTGGCTACTTCAATAGTCCATTTGTAATTATTAGTATAAAAATTATTTTTTATTTTGACTGATCCAATGAAAGGAAATTATTTCTTAATGCTACTTAAATAGAACGGTTTACTTTAAAATAAAAATATAATAATAAAGTAATGCACCAACGAAGCATGTATAAATTAAATACAAACAAAATATTTAAAACTATACACTGATATATCAATTATCCCAAAAGCAATAAAAAATAAATATAAAATAAACTGTAAGATTAATAAAGTGTGATATTTAATCTACAATATAGATTGTAGTATATTGAAAGGAGAATTAAAAAATATATGAATATAATAAACATTTACTAGTATAAATCGAAATAGAAAATGCAAAGTAAAAGTAAATTTACCACAATGCATCTGACATAATCCTTGAGAAGAAATGGTGCATAGAATTTTTCGAAAAGATTGTACAAAAATCCTTTTCTTTCCCTTGGAGATTTAGCCTCAGTAGATGTAATACAGCAACAAATGTCAAGTCGGCCAGACTAAAGAAAAATGGTTAATGTTTTTTTAAACTAAGGCTGTGTACAGTTTTCAATAGTTTTATTGAATGCAAGACTTTTACTTCAGGTCAAAGCTAACTTAATTATACATGTTTATATTACAAAGTGGATTCTTCCACCATAAAATATAGTTCTTGAAACCTACAATTTTAAACTTATTAAGTTCAATGCTTTGTTTCAATTTCACATATCATTTCATCACATCATAATTTATTCAACAAATAAAATGCAGATGGAGTCGGCACCTTCTAAAGGAGCTCATTAACTTTTATAACTTTGAAGGCAAAACGGAAAGAGAAAATTATTGCTGAGGTGCACGTTTTCTGAATTCCTTACAATTTATTTCACTTGACTGAATAAGGTACACAGGGAGTTGAATTAACAGCACACTGGATCAACAAAACAGGCTATTGGCAGTCTGGGATCAATCCGTAAGTGAAAGATTCAAGGACAACCTCTTGAAATTTTGAATCAGTTAGATGACGAGGTCAACACCTGAGCTGGCTCTCCAAATTTCCACACCATGCCGATGTGAGGACATTTGAAGCCACAACAGATTTAACATGCACCAGCCCCCATATACAAGAATGTCTTTGGTTGGATCGAGTTTTGAACTCACAACCCTCTGGTTGCTAATCAGCGGCTCTTCCAACAGGGCTACCGTGGCTCCTGAATCTTTAAGAATTGCTCATTCAGGACTGGTAGACATTCATGCATTAGAGGAATATGTGAAATGATGCGTTATAATGATACAAATGCATTACGAATTACCAAAATGGATTGATTGGGCACAGGGTAAAAAGGTTGGTTGGAATTGGGAGATTTTAAAGGTTCAAGGGCCATATTTCAGGGTAAAAAGGCTTATACAGAAATATCATTACTTCTTCTCTTTCAACATCTAAGGATAAAAGTGCCACGAAACAGGTAATTTGCAAGAGGAAATCAATCAACACAGCTAATCCAGAGTAAAGAGCAAATATATGAACAGCTGGCATATGAGATAACGCACCTAAAATCAAAACATACATTACTGCATAGCCCAATATTTTAATAAAGCATACACCAAACACTTTAATAGCAAACAATAGAAAAGTTATTTTACTTGTGAAGAAATGAACAAAAAAGTAACACTACTGTTGCTTGAAGTAATTTTTGATACTTTGAGAATTTCATAAGGTCATTAGTATAACTTTACAAATTATTTTCATCGTAAATACTCGAATGATAACCAAATTGAACTACAAAAAAATACCACTTCATTTCTCAAGACGAAAGAATCTCTTTCAAAGATGACAAAAGCAAATATAACTTTTGTACAACAACATTTTTTAAAAAATTGGAAATTTACCCAAGAAGAAACATGTTGATTCTGCAAAGCTGGAGAGGAAAATAGATGGGAAAACTTCTCCAATAATTCGTCCAATGTGCTGTTCTCGAGTTTCAAGAGAAGCTCTTCTTGATCTCTAATTACAAAAAAGAATTTCACATTTAACAGCATCCCACATTCAAGACAGCCAAACACTAGTGAAATAGCATTAGTAAAAGTAGTCATATCTTAAACATTATTTTAGTAGTTTTAATTGTGTGTATGCAAAATAAATAGGCTAAATTAATAAATGTGCAAATCAAGAAACAGACATTGAAAACCTTGCAAGAAATTTAAATTTTGAAATTAAAACTTATTTTCTTAATATGAAATCTGAATGTCCAACACTCGGAATTAGCAGGGGCATTTCTAGTAATTGTATATACTATTGTCCACAAACAGTAATATTTATATTGAAATAGATTCTTACTATGGCAAAATATACAAGAAAGTCAAAATAAACCATTTCACTGATGAGTTTATTGCATCTTTATAAAATATTGTTTCCCTTTCCACTAAATTTTAAAGTATGTTTCAATTTAGATATAATTGTTTTGTTTAGATTTAAAATGTATTACACACTCAAATGTGTTAACAGTTAATTCCTTTGGAGCACTGTCCAGAGCAGTTATGAAAATATGGATCAACCTGATGTGTCAGAACAGCAATATACAAAATTTGGAAAATCAATGAGTTTTGGATCAAGTATTTAGCTAATTTAGAGCAGCTTCGATGCATTTTGGAGCAGTTTTAAATTAAAATTTTGATTCACACAATACCGCTAAAATTTAATTTTCTGCATTAACTATAAATTTAATCAGATAAACTCATCAATAAAAAAGCACCTCCCGTATTCAAATAATTAAATACAATACCTGCACATTGATGGTGTTAAAACTAATAAAAAAAGTAGAGAATTCGAGCATTTATATCTGCTAAGTCTACCGTGTACTATTAAATTGTCTTCTAAGTAAATTGTATGAAAACATCTCATAGCTTAAAGAAATGTTGGAAAACATTACAAACAAAATGCCATAGTGCTTTATTGCGACCTCTATTTCAGAGCTAAATGCTTTTGCTGGCCATTTCCTTTCCAGAGTTTATGTAAAACCTCTGTCTCATTAAATTCACCAAAAGCTTTTGATAGAATTGGAGGGCAGGTCAGTCATAAAAAGTCTTTCACCTACAAAAACAAATTTGAGATGGAAACTAACAAGGATCAATGTTATTAGTTAAAAAAGGGAGAACTTGAATTTTGTTGCCTTGGTGAACAAAAAGTCACCAAATTTTTTGAAGTCGCCAAAACTTTTGATAGATAATTTTGCTGAAAAAGAAGCCCCTAGTCTTCAACGTTAATAGATGATAGCAAAAGTTGAGTTTATGTGGTCTGTGGCAGCCCAATACATGGAAAATAACAAAACAAAGTTTAAATTATTCAAAGAGCATTAGTAAAAATTATCTCCTTTGTCTTACCATATTTCAATTGTCATCAGAATTTTTACAAGATTAAATTACAACCAACCTGATAAGATTGTACGATGATAAAAATATTGTCTACACCAACAGCAAGGACCAAGAAAGGGATGACTTCAATAATTATAAGAGTAGCAGGAATACTTAAATAGCTAAACACACCGAGGGATGCAATAACGGATGCCAATACTATGAGAACTCCACTCAATCCAAGCATTATTTTTGACTTCGTCTGCAAGAAAAATTAGAAATATTACAAGTGAGTATCTTGAAAAACAAGAGAAAAGAACATGAGAAGGTACATTTCAATTACTAAATCAAAATTTTTACAAGTTAAAGTTTTATTAAACATTTGCAACCGCTGAGAAAAGTTTTGTAACTTAAACTTAGAAGCCGATTTGCAAGTACTCAACAGATATCTTTCTTGAAGATAGAAATGAAAATCAGCTCAATATTTTACAATATGTAAACAAAAGTAATTATACACCCCAAATTCATTTTGGCATGCTACAGCAGATGTATTTAAGAAGGTATTAAAAAGGATACAGGAGCATTGATCACATTATTTTCTAACCAAAATTGTTAGGTAGAAAGAGCTATCCATTTGAAAAGGGCATGCAGGGGTTTATAAATTACTTGGAGAATGTCAGCTGCTGGTATATACAGAACCTACAGTAAAGCATGGTGGTGGAGTTATGCTGTACAGTAGTTTCAGCTGGTATGGATTGGGTCCATTAGTTATATGCATGGTAACCAGAGACGTAACTAGAGGGGGCAGACAGGGCATGTGCCCTGGGCGCCGTATTGGGGAGCGCTAAATTGGCCGAGTATTTTTTTTTATTATAGATATTTATGTATGATAAAAATGAAGAGGAAAAACTTATTATTAGACTACAAAAACTATAAAAGGAGCTAAATGCAGAATGTGTGAAGAAATAGCAGGAAAGCTTAACCTAGATCCTCGTTTTAAAGAAGTATGGAGTAAGAAGCGGATATTTGATGAGAAAGGCGAAGTTGAGATATGAACTCTCGGAAGAAAAAAGCTCAGATTATTAATTACATAAATAATAGATCGGATTCTGAATGAACTGAGACAAAGGTTTCAAGTCATTCAAAACATGAATTGGTTTGAAACTCATTGAGGAAACCAAACATATTTGATATCAACTCAATGAAGCTCGGTTTGAAACAATGAATGAAGAATTGAAGAACCAGACCCTTGAGTTAGCTACCACATATAAAGAAGACTTAGACAAGGACTAGCTGGTAATAGAAGTGGAGAGTTTTAAGTATCATGCCTCGGATTTAAGCCCTAATCTGAAAATGGCTACACCATCAGGTCTTCTGACGTTAATATACAAGAACGGACTTGAAGACGCGTCCACCAACATAACGACAGCATTGAATTGGAGTGATGAATGTGTGCTAGAAAAATTCAACCTCCTTCAGTAAGAGTTGATTGCTGCCCTAAGTAAGAGTTGATTCAGTAAGAGTTGATTGCTGCTGGGGGAAATCTCACTTGCTCTGGTGGAGGAACTGGATATATTTTAAGAATGCCTGTCATCACTGCTACACATGGGGATCTAGATGTTACCAATATCAATAAAATCTTGTTGATATCTATTTCCTACCAATATGCAATTACTTTTGCTTGTAGTGCATATTATGCAAAACTTGGACAAAATTAATTTCCACACGAATTTGACAGTTTGAGTCAAACTACAGATCATATTTCATGAATAAATAATGCAGCATAATTGCACGAACATGGATAAATGGGGAAGAAAGAAATATTCATTCCTTTAAATGTATTTCATTACATGATGTTTTGTTTACTTTTTCATGAAATAAAGAAACAGTAATGTTAAATTCAATTCTAGCATTACAAAATCTTCAACACATTAATGGAAGAAATATTAAATAAAGGAAATTCAGATTAATCCAAACATTTACTTACAAATAGAGACTTGAAAGAATTGTACTGTCCTAAAGCTAGAGATGCATATGCAAACATGACAAAGTAGCTAATAAGAATTGTAGTCTCGTCTGATTGACTTTCTCTGTCCAATTCATCCTGAATAGATCGCTAAACAAACAAATATAAATGAACAAATATACTTAGAAGGAAAATCAAGTATAACAGAAAAGCTATATTTGCATCTAATTACAGACTAGCATTTAAATACACAACAAACAGTACAATATATCTGTTGCTGACCACATATAAAATTTCATTCACTCATCTTATTAAATACTCAGTTTGCATTTCTTTGCAATCAGAATTTAAGTTCCCTTCAAAAATCACTGAAACTATCTGTTTTCTTCAGATATATTCTTTTAAATTTAGTTTAAAAAGTAAAGAGCATAGCCCCAAGTCCTGAGAAATTTAAAGCAAAAATTTATATTGAAAACTGATCTTCCAATCTCTGCAAATTTCTTATTTCAATTCCAAAGCAGAACTTTTGCAGTAACTTACGAAGCATTGTTACTATTAAGCAGTCACTGTTCCTAAATGCAAATCTTATTCCAAACTAATAAACATTGTTTAAAGCATGTATCAACTTAGTAACAGTAATAAGTGGGTTTTTTAACTGCTTGGTTTTGATTAAAGAATTTGGAATATTTTTGCCATAAGATTTATTTGATAAGGTAGGTGATTTGATACAGTGCTCCTTGTAAAGTTTATTTTTAACACAGCATTTTATGCCACTTGTCAGGCCAAACTGGCATCGGAAGATCAGTTTAATTGATGGTTCCTTTTTCAATCTAAACAATTCAAGAGTCTGAAAAGACATTTTCACACAACTTACCTCTGAGGAGAAGGCAAAGTGCATATCTGGATCACTGAAATTTTTCATAAACTCTATAAACCTAAATATGAGAAGAGAATCATAAAAACATTTGTTTTCGAAGTTTAAAACGCCATGCAACATTTTTATATCTCATCTGACATTTTTTAAAGATAAGCCCTCAACATATGTAACCATTTCAGTCTTTTTATAACATAATTTAAAATTGCAACTTATTTATAGTCAATGTTAAATTTGACATGGATATGGCCAAACATTATCATGCTGGTAAATAGCCACTTGGATATATGATATGAAAGCAGGGCTGCTACAGCCAAAACATTTGTGAAATACTAGCACACATTTTTCAAAAAAACTAGCAAAAGTCTTCTCTTAAAACTTTTTAATTTTAATAGCAATTTTAGTTGCTTACATACAAAGATCTTACCAAGAAATTTAAATTAAAAAATTTAAAACTAAGTATTTTCTTAAAAGGTTTTCAATGACAATCTAGCAACCAGATTCTGTTTTTATTTCATGATTGCCATGGCTTGGTGCCAAAACTTCGAAACAGGCATCCCTTGGAAAATTTTCTCCCAAAGGAAAAACCCAGAAAAAAAATGTTCTGTTCGCTACCAGTTAAAAAGAGGGGGACTCAATTTTTGCTAACCTTTGAGGAATTTTCAAAAGGCGCCAAAATTTAAAAATAGGAGCTTTTGAGATCTTATTTTGCTTAAATAGATACCAGTTGCCAAGTTTGAAAAATAGTAGCAAAAAGTCACCTTTTAGTCACTAAATAAGGAACAAAAACTAAGTTGATTGGATTTTACACATTACCTGGACTAAAATATAAATATTTTAAATATTTCATGAAAAGCATAAAATAAAGAGAGCATACCTAAATTGCACATAACTGAAATTGTAGCTAGTGGTTGAATACAATACAATTGGAATAAATATAAGTAGTCAAGCGCGTTTTACCTTTTCTCCCAAGCAATAGCATCTTCATTTAATTCTGCATCTTTAAAATTGGTAACCATAAAAGTTAAGATCAAGGCTGATGCATTAGGATAAAATTCATCCCCAACTCCTCCAAGTGCTACATATGGAAATACAGGTCCTCCATAGTCTCCTAAGCATGACAGTCCTTTCTTCTGAATATAAAAGGGATTCCTGGAAAAACAATTAACTTAACTATTGAATAAAGGAAAATTCATTTACAAATTTAATAAACTTGGAAGTTAAAAGTAAGCAAGCATTAAGTTTAGGCATTAAAATGTTATCTTAAATCTGAGCCCACACTTGGAATACACTTAATCCATATTCAACAGGCCCTCAGGGGCACATCTTTAGGTATGTACAGGCTTCATGAACCTGGGGTACTCTAGTGATCTTTTCTTTTCCCATGGAGTTCATTGTCTTTAGTAAACACTAGGGTCACACTCCAGGGTTACCCAAGTGATCATTTTCTCCGCTTTGATTCTATTATTCTTTCCCCATTCCCTCTTGTCTTTTTCTTTCTTGACATATTTACTTAAGTTCTCTACTTTGCATTTGGCCAAATATGACCCCTGCATCATAAAACCTCAAAAGAGCCAACCATATTCAACAGTGTTTATTTTATATATAGTAAACAGAAGAAAAAAAAATTTAAATACAACTTTTCTTCACTCATTTTAGGATTTACAGATGTCTGTCATGAGTATAATAATTCTAGTAAACACTAGTTGAGTAATAAATCTTATATAAATAAACCTAAAAAACTTTTAAATACTCTCAAAGCTAATTTTCAACTATACATAATATCTGTAAATATTTGTTTTCAGTATATCTAAGTGCAAAATATTAGTTTCAGTGTATCCGTTTTATATTATTTATGCTATTCATATTTGAACATTTACATCATTATTGCTTAAAATCATAAAATGAACTGTGCTACTCGTTTACACTGCAGACAGAAATAATTTATTCTGATGCTGCAATATAAAGTTATCACTTTCATAGTTCATTATGTTTGCAAACATTTCAAAGACATGAGCTCTGTCTATTATTCCACTCTACTGTTTTCTTGCTTTATCAGGCTTGGAATTGTTTAGGCATTTTCAATGCATGCTTCAACAAATAATTTTTTTACAGGAAAAGTCTATCTTTGAATCAGTCACCAGAATAATACCTTTTTAAAACTTATTTCGATTTCCTCCAAAGCCTTTTATAAAAACAAACCCTTTCTAAAAAATTTATCTCTGGACTTGTGAGACTGAATAACCAATCTTTTACCAATAACAATTTTAATATAACTTACTTTTTACATTTGTTCCTTAATAGATGGATACCAAGACATTATAGTATCAAACAAAATTTAACATTGTGTAAATAAAGCTATTGATAAACTATAAAAACAAAAAAAAATTCAAAATAGAAAAATTCTACTTACGAAGTACAATTTTCCAAAAACGTTAAATAATGGTCAATGTCCTTGTAGAAGTCCAAGTGCGCAGGATCATTCTGAAACCAGTTCACAGCACTCTGAATCATGCACTTACGCTTGTTGACGGGAGCAAAACAGATGTCTTCAAAGTGAACAGTTTGATTGTTATTCTCAGCAGTAAGGTTTGTTATAGATTTTTGAAGCTGCAAAATCTTTAAAACAAATTTAAACAATAAACAAATTTAGCATGTTATAAAGTGAACTAAAAAGAAAATATTGTGGAAATCAAGTTTTAAAAGTGCATTATGTATAATTCCTAAAAAGCAAGTTTCCGATATGCCATCTAAGTTTTGAATGGAATTGTAAAATGCTCAAGATTAATATATATTCATATTTAAATTAACACTGATTAAAAGTATTAAGGTAACAGAGTGAAAGGATGGAACATAAAAGAGTTTTTATATTATGTTGTAATTAATATTTTTATAGCTTATATTTGAAAACTCTTTAACATATTTTTGATCAGTTATGGCTTTTTAAACCAGGCATAAATCTACTAAATGTAGGAAAACATAGTACAAATGGATATATATTCAGAATTAGATTTGAAACTACTAGATAAAGGGTTAAACTGATACTTTTAACAAATTGCAACCCAGTGATAAGTTTACATTATTTTACATATTACAATCACCTGGTATCCATTGGAAAACAATTTATTTGTTTTTTTTTTACCTTAAGGACAGCAGCAGTACTTTGCAACAGAGAATCTCAAATGATAGCGGGGATTCAGAGGAATATTTATACATTAGGTAGCTGCTTTAGATTCTGGCATAATGACTGCCTTTTCAAATTTGTGCTGTAGGATTAGCAACTGTTTAAGAGACGAATAGTCACTACCTTGCCATTAAAGGTGTAAGCAATTTTCTGTACAAGCAGAGAATGCAAATAGCTTTGAAAAGACTCCAGCACCCACACTAGTATGACAGTTAAATTGTGTTGTTTGTTTAGTTTTGAGTTTAATGGTGCAAGGTCCATATTTGGCCAAGCTGTGACAATCACAAGACAGATAACACAATGAGGGAGGAAGAAAAAGCAAAAGGGAAGGAGTGGGTAGCAGTCAAATTAGGAACAATCTGTATAAATCTGTAGACAATCTGTATAAACCTGTAAAAAGAAACATTAGAACATACCTTATGGAGAAATTCTCGGTCAAAAACAGGGCTAAATGTCAAATTTGTTCCCACAACTGGCTCTCCTGATATACGGGTGATAATTACTTGTTCAGTTCGGTAAAAAGGGCTGAAAAGAAAATATAAATATTTAGTAATACTTGATATCAGTGGACATAGCCTGTTCAAAGTGCACAAATGAAGGTAACAATTAAAATAGCAGCGCAACTTGAAAATTTGCAAAATATAAAACTTACTTTATATTTAAAATGTAATTTTTCTGCTTATAACTTTTAACTCAGTAAATTATCATTACAATCATGCAATAAATAAAAAGTCTTCTTTCTCTTTTAAACTGTGAAAACATATTACTGCTGAACTATAGCATGCGAAAATCTACCATACATGCCTACATCAAGGAATGGCTATAAATACATCTTTTAAAATCACTCATAGAAGTCATATCTTTGAAATGGTCAATTGTAATCAATTTCTCAGCTCTGGCTTAAAAATAGACACACACAATTAGAGAATCTGAGATCAAAACACGTGTGTGTGTGTGTTTTTATGCATTAGAAACAAATAATATTAAACAAACACAAAATATATATATTTTACATTAAAGAATTTCCTTCAAATTTAAAAACATAATTTTTAAAACAATAAAATTAAATAAAATCATAAAAAAATTCAAAGTGTTTTTTTAATTATTCTTCAGCTGTATCCTCCTGTGACAAAAAAATCTTTTCAAGGGAATTTTAATTTTGTCCAGAATTATAAGCAACTGGAAATTAGAACTACACAAACCAAGTCAAAAGAAATTTTTACACAAAATGAACGCCTGGTAGCCAAGTGGTTAACGTTCTGGTCCTCAGTTCAAGATTATGGATTCAAATCCTGGTCACGGCATCAATATTCATAGTGGTTTGGAATTGATTTTAAGTTGTAGGTCCCCTGATCTTAGTCCTCGTGTGTAGCAAAAGAATGACCATGTTGCAACAAGTGAAACCAATTCATACAAAACCAAGTCTTCAGAAAAGTGAATAGTAATTTTTATTTTAATTGGTCATAATGCTAACATTAATGCTCACATTCGCATTGAGTAAATATTTATATTTCTGTAAGATATTTTTAAATTTAATAATTCATTTTGTAAACACCTATGCATACCCAAAATGCTTGTCAAAATAATCCTTTTCTTCTCTTGCTTGACTAGATGGAGCAGACCATAATTCCACAGGATTAGTAACAACAGAAAAGAACACTAGCCCAGAAGCACAAATTGCAAAAAATGCTAAAGAAATCAACAAAACCCAAATAGGGTAGGTTGCGCACAAAACACCCCAACGGGTAAAAACACGCTTTAACCAATCATCCAGACGAGCTCCCCATTCATTGCATGGCAATGCTGCTTTCCCAATGATGTGTTCCCCGTTGATCAGTAGTTCATCTTCTATAAATGTGAAAATACATTTAGATTATCAAAATTCTGCACTGTTATTCAAAGCTAAACAATACATAGAATTTGTATTTGTTAAATAAAAATATAGATAAGAAATTTGCATAGGATTACAAAAACTTGACAAATGAAAGACTTCAATAAAATTGCTCCAAGCAATGCAAGAGTATGTTTAAAAGACATTCATATTCTATCATTTAAGACATTAACTTTTTAAAACTATTATTTTTAACTATTAAAAAACTAGACAACTCGTATAGAACTACTGAAGTGAAGAATATGTTATGGCTTATATCTGGCGATGAGTCGTTATAAACACATTTAGTATCTCATATTTAAATTTGTTGAAAATGTACTTCAAAGAACAATGGAAACCAATCACATGATTGTACAGTTCGTACGTGTATTTTGTTTTTATTATACTTAAAAACTTCTCCAGAACCAATTTTTCATTATTAAGAAACAAAATACTGAGTAAAATGAGTAAATGTAATTGGGTTCACGGTCAAAAATCCTTTAAATACTAACTAAACTGAAATTTCAGACAAAATAAGCATTCAAAATTTTTAAATCTATACCCGCAGTAATTATCAACTCCCCCCCCCCATTTTAATTTTATTAGTTTACTTTTACTTCAAATTTCATAATTCATTTTAAATTTCATACCTCATAAAAAAGTAGTTTTTTATTTTATTTCAAATAAAATTTTAAAAACTACTTTTTTAGTACTTTTACTTATGTTTAATACATGTTTTCAATGATACAGAAAAAATAATAAAAGTATAACAAAAAGTGTAGTTTAGTCACGTTTTTACAATCATGCTCCAATTTTAATTGCATGACATTTGCTTGCTTTAGCGTAGTTTTAAATACATCATTAAAATTTTCCTCTTCTGTACCGATCTCAAGTTTTTAGATTTCTTGCTGCCCATCCTTTCATCATGCAGCTAGTTTTATTAGAGGCTGTGGAGCTCTATCTGAAATTCTATTAACATTTCACAGCCCATAGCTCAAATCAAGCACATTTGAACAAAGTGGCGAAATTGGAGGAGCTCCATAAAAATTAATTCGGTTTTACATGTTTCTTGAAATACGACTAAACAAAAAAGTGATTTCCCTCTCCAGTACATTATTAAAATACTAGCCAGACTATTAATACCAGACTATAGTTATTAATAGTCTGGCTCCAGTGAATTGGCAGTCAAGTTAAGTAGTTTTGAATGAGTCTATTAGTTAAATTAGAAGACTGATGGTAATTTAAACAAATCCCAACAATTGGAGTTATTAGTGTGGATTCCTTTTCTATATTTATCGTTTGGTGCTGAAAGTAGAGTGATAACATGTTGGAGTGGGAACCATTCACAGGGGCAATCATCATTCATGCTTTTGCATATAGAAACCTTCTACTGAGCTTTCAAATGCTCTTCACCTTTTCAAAAAATGACTGCCCCAAGGGTCGACTGCCTTCCCATAGGAGCAGCACCATAGTATTTATTACACAATTAGTACAAGAACATAAATGATCATACACAGTAACAGTACAACAGATAATCGTACACGTAACAGTACAACAGATAATTGTACACGTAACAGTACAACAGATTTATGACAGATATTTTAGAGTACATAAGTGAACAAATTTAAGACCACACCTCAACACGAGTAGAAAAATATATAATTAGTGTGTAGAGTAACTATATGTGATTCTTGTATCGTTCAGTTGACATCAGTAGCTCCTAAGCAAAGCAGGACCTAATCCCTAGACCCTTAATCCTATCTGTAAAATCTTAGTGCATGGTGTAGCTTTGGCATGATTTAAATTTTGTCACCAAGCCAATGCCAAAAGTTATGCTTGGCATTGCTGGTAAGACACCAACTTGGCAAGCTATGGTATCTGCACTGTATACTAGGATTTAACTATTCAATCTTTTTAAGATACATAAATTGCAATATAAAACTAAAATAATTCAGAATCTAGTTTACAGATAGCTTCTTACTACAAGGAACCAGAAAAATTTTAGACATGAGGAAACTATACAGTTCAAATTCTATTCAAATTCATTTGGCAAGACATGACATAGGCAGAGCAAATTTACATACCAAAAGAACTTGGTGGAGATATTGTAAGTTAATTTTTGTAGCCGTTGCTAAGTTCAACACAATACTCAACTCTAAAATTCAGCAGTGGCTGAATTGTATAGATGCTACCATTAATTGACTGGTTGCCAATTGCAGGAGACAGGGAGCTGCATTAAGATCATGAGTGTACTTCCGTGTGTAAGGGATGATTGTGACCGTTCCAGTCCAGTGTTGCCTTTAGCAGCAAAGCAAATGCTGCTGTGTGAAGAGAAGGCTGAGTGGCAATGAAGAGCGAACCATTATAAGAATAGAAGTATTTTCTGTTATCACAGAACTTCAGATAGCTGTTGGAATTTATTAGCACCACAAGAACAATTCAATTGTTCATTGTGGACCTACCAGTGAAGTGCGCGCTGATTGTTGTGAGCACCATCTGGTATTTGTCAGAAGCGATATGTAAATTGTTTTCAAAAGTGCATTTATAATCCCTCCATGGACCATCAGTGTGGTAAGACATGTGAAAGACTACCTTTGTCTACCAAAAAGTACATCTTGGTGAAGACTGGTGACACTGCTATATATACCATTGTATAGTAAGTTAATTTAGGTAGTGGTGACCAAGTTCACAATATATAATTTAAAAAAGGTACTTACCGTCAGTTCTCTTTCTACATCCAGCATACACAAATCCAGCAATAATAACAATTGCAAGGATTACATAGAGCAGTATCATGACAAAAGCTACGACTGGAATGCCTAAGAATTTTTTATTGTGAGTTGGAAACTCTGGAGGGGGATCAGGATGACAAGGACAATCTACACAGGAGCAGGCCGCTCCTTCTTCACCGACAGGGTCGGAACATGGAATGATGGTTTCGTTCATGGGGAAATATGTCGTTTTGTTCACTGTTACATCTTGTGTCTCATACTGAAAATTGATTTGGTAAGGTGAAGGGTCATGACCACCCATATAGTTTAGCCATCGGTGTGGAGTACAATCTGTCATGTGTGATCCGCAAGAGATACCAATAGCTTTTGATGTTGTAAAAGACAGCTGCACATTGCTGCATGAATCAAACAGTCCTTGGGCATAGATCTCACTTATGTAATAGTTCATTTCGTTAACTGTTCGAGATTTTTCTTCATTTTCAGTGGAGTTTGTCACCTAAGAATTAGAGATTGAAAAATGCAGTACATTTTGCATTCAGGCATACATTTTGTATAAAATTCACATTTTGTCTAAAAATATATCTTTTTTATAAATAAATATAAGGAAAATCAAATTAGAGTATAGAGACAAGTTGGGGTTTATTTTGTTAGTTCTATTTCAACATTTTAGAATTCCTCTTATTCGGGTAAGGCAGTGGAACAACATCCATATCAATGCTGGAGGTATAACTTCTCCAATATGTTGATCAAGTAATAATTCCAAAGCCTTTCTAATGATAAGATAATAACGTCCTTATCGAGAATCAAACTAGTTTGACAATAAGGTATCCTTTACTGGCTTTCTGAGGTATTTCTGCGAGATTTAAAAAATTCAGAAACAGTTAAATAGTTGGATTCATTTTCCTAAGAAATTCATTCCTTGAAATATGAATGTAAAAAGAGGTATAGCAAATATAAGTATATATACATAGGCTTTTTTGTGGCAAAGCTTTTGGCGTGTTTTTTGGGGAATGCTTTTTTTTGTTGCCAAGAATTTATTACAAAAACACCATTTTAGGCTTAGAGGAAAATAATTTACAAATTAACAAAAGAATTTTATAGATACAAAAAATCCACAACTGACTGTCCCTTTTAAAATTTTTTGACTATTTAAAACTCCTCCTAATCTAAATTTCTAACTCCTAAAAATGCATTGAAAATCTAGTTTTTTCCCCCTCACATGAATTTTTAAAAAAATGCACAGCTCAACTTCATCAGAACTTTGTATCTCTTGCACAAAAATCTGATTTAATTGGAAACTTTTTAAGGACCAATGAAATCAAAGGACAAAAAAGGAAATGAAAAGAATATTCCAAACTAATCAAGAACAAAAAAGGGCAGAAATGAAAATTTTAACATCACAAGGTTTGCCATAATTCTAATAAAGCAGGATTGCCTTTGCTTGCCACAACTCACTAATAAAGCAAGCCAAAAATCACAAAAAAAATGCACCAAAAGCATAGACGTCTTTTTTTCAAAGTTGTACCTAAAAAGATTGTCCCAAACAGATATATATGCACCAAATTTATAAATCTATAATTCTGTATCGATATGTTTGCATTGGGGGAATAAGATATGCATTCTTCTGTTTTTAAATAACTCAATTTTTTGGCCACAAGAATTTCTCACATTTTCCATCTTGCAAAACTCAAGCAAAGACCTTGCTTATTGTAAAGAGGTCTAATATAAAGTCTGTTTTAATTTTAACAAAGAACAATACACTCACCTCCAAAAAAAGACTTTGGGATGGAGAACAAGTCAAATAACAAAACACGTTGGCTAAGTTGTGATAACACGATGGACATCTTTTAAACAGAGTTGCCATAGCATCAAACGAGTCTTGAAAGGATTTAACTTGATTGGCATCACAGCATAAACTAAAATTTTCACCTTTAAAATAAATTAATGTATATTGAAATATAAAATTACTTAAAGTGATCTTATATCAAAAACAAAATTAAATGAAAATGACCAAATACAAAATAATTATGTATCTAACTCTAAATATAATAAGTATCCATAAATAATTTTTTTTACTTATCAATGCACAGTAGATTTTAGATGTTAAAGCCAACAAAGGACAGATTGGTTATCAATTTACCAATTGATAACATTACAGATGATGTTTCTTTGAATAAAATAGAGTAAGCAGCAAATTTTCATATCATACAGAACAAAGTAAAAAATGGAGTATGTTAAATTATTATTGGAAATTCATTAAAATTTGTGTAGATAATTGATAACTAACTTCTCTCCATATTCATTTGAGAATAACATATCTTAGTCTGTTTTCTTTAAAATATAGTTATAAAATTCTGGTTGAGTTTATGCACACACATTCAAAGTTAAAATAAAAAGATTGCATTTAATATAAACAGTGGAGTCACTTTGGTATCTTAAGAATGCTGGCAAAAAGGTAAATCCAACTAATTTGTGATTTAATGTTGGATACTATATCAATATTTTTTACATGTAAAATACAGTAGTCACATTTAATACTCTTACCTGGCTTTAAATTTGGGCACACGTTCTTTATAAAAGTTATAGCTGATTGATCTGTCAATGGGACAGCAGTTCCACTATAAGCACATGGCTTCATTAATCCAGTTAGCTCATCCTCTTCACATTCACCAAGCATTACACAATGACCTTGAGCATCCTAAGAAAACCAACAAATACTGATGTAAGAGTAGTGGACATTTAAGCAATTTTTGGTACTAAATTACAAGAGATTTAACTTCATTTTTGTTTAAAGAACAATAAATGGAAATCCAGTATTCTTCAGTCTTAATTCCCTTGAATTTTCCCACATTGTTATAGCCCGGCGTGTAGGCATTCGAGTCACATGATTTTGGATAAGTCTATTCATTAAATTAGGGGCAGGTTAAACAGAACAGAAGTAATGCATTCTTACAATTGGCATTTTTAACATCATTTCTGTCTCCAAGTTTATCATTCAAGGCCAGAAGCCACTGATGACGATTGTTAAACATGATTTTGCAAAAGGCAGTCATTTCACCAGCGTACTGAAACACCTTTGTACAAATGGACTTCCCCAGGTCATGTGCCTTCTCACCAGACATATTACAGTATTCTTTTGTATTTTAGACAAAGATTCTCTATGGCTAATTGCATACAACATGAGAACTAGCTATGTAAAACACAAAATAGAAAAGAATGTATTTAGAGATCTGATTAAAAAGCTTATATGTTGTCAAACTTACTGCAGAACAAAGAGTGGCCAGCACGATAAGGAAGGTAGCAAACAGAAAATTCATCTTCATACCTAAGTAAAAATTCAAATACTGTTACTATTATTATGGTACATAAAAATGCATGTTATAAGCATATATGTTAATAGAATCAAAATAAATATTACCTATTCTGTATTAAAATATGCAACAATAAACTTATGAAAAACCAAATAAACAAAATTTCCAATGTTTTTAATAAATTTTATTGAGACTTAAAATATACATTACATCTTGCTACATGACAAACATAATGTATATTTTAACATTACATTTAAATATGGCTAATGCTGATTTCACAATGTCTTCTACAAACCAGCAGAGCAATATACATAAAAGGAACCTTAGAAAAATAGTACGAATATAAAACTTAAATAAAAATGAACATGTGTTTAAATAAACTCACCAGGAAAATATAGAACTAAAATTAATATTTTGGTAGAATGAAATTACATAATCATGTTATAATTAGTTACACAAAAAGGTAAAAGCAACCTCTATTGCTGAAAATCAATTTGAAAAGAACAATGCAACTTGTGACTTCACTTATTAGTCAAGGCACATAAACTGATAAGATAAAATAGGAAATTTATCATGTTTACAAAGTGATTTCTATACTAAAACAACGTATCAGTCACGTTTGACTTTCAAAAGACATTCTCAGAATAGTTTCTTAGTGACAGATAAAATACCCTGCATGATCCCTGTAAAACCATCTATATATACTTCACAAACATGCATGGAACAGAAATCAGCATTATTTTTTTTGAGTCATTTCACATGGAGACACTTTGAAGGGTGTTGTTGCACCAGTCATTGGAATGGATTTTTTTCAAATTTTTACCATAGATAGACATGGCAGTGAAACCCTTAGATCTCAATTTTTTAAATATCTTGTCCAATATTAGCCGAGATGTAAGAATTTAAAAATTGGTCAATTTTGCAAAATGGCGGACACTTTGGATGTGTCATACTGTCTATACAGGGCCCTAACTTGAGAACTAATAATTCAAATTTAATAATTTTGATACCAAATGGAAGCCATTTATTTCAGGAGTGTATATAAAATACAAAACTAGTGGCAATTTTACATTTTAGTGGGGTTTCTTACATGCAAAATGGAAAATTCACTTTTAAAAACAGTCGACTCAAAGGGCTATAAAAAATGTACTACTCTAATTTTTCTCTGAAACTTTGTAGAAGTATTAACTAAAATATGTACTTTAATCTGAGAAAAATTCAGAGAGGTAAAATTTTTCATTTCTGAATAAAAGCTATTCTAATGACAGTATATGGATTTCAAAAGAGTGGTCATCTTACAGTGCAAAAATGACCATAACTTAAAAACAACGGTCAAATTTGAATTTTTATGATGTACTTATTCAAAGCAAGTTCACATTTCATGTTTATATATCAACACATAGTAAACGAACATTCATCAAACACAAATTGTAAATTCTATTATAAAACATTTGAAATAAAAATATTAATAAATTTTGTTTGCTAAAATATATTATATTTAATTAATAATTAAATTATCATTTGATAAAATATATAAGAA
Source organism: Meta bourneti (assembly GCA_933210815.1). Classification (NCBI taxonomy): domain Eukaryota; kingdom Metazoa; phylum Arthropoda; class Arachnida; order Araneae; family Tetragnathidae; genus Meta; species Meta bourneti. The sequence goes on from OW119928.1 coordinate 21,448,406, forward strand.
TTTGTACTCTTAAATAAATATCGTTTGCTAAAATATGCAGAAGATATTTAGATCATCAAACAGTTGCAAAGTTCTTTTTCAGTATTTGTTGTGAGCTCTATGCTGGGGATGGAATGTTTTGTTTGCAAAAAACTCAAAGTATCATTGTGTACTGAGTTTATTCCTGTCTTTAAATTGTCTCCTCATGTGTGTGTGATTCAGAAATATTAAAAAGGAGAATATATCACCTAATTCCAGATGAAAAAATCTATGAAAGTGGAAGTATCTGCAGGTTTCACAAGGACAAATTTTTAAGGTGGTACAAGTACAAACAGAAAACATGTTGTGACCCATTTAACAAACATCCAAACAAGATCAGAGCAAAATCTCTAAAACAATTTCCTGGAATTTATCTTTGGCAATCCTGAAGTACTTATTCCTGGAAAAAGTTATGCAGGCTGTTTTTCTTCAGTGACTTTATCGGTTACTGATGCAGTGATTACAATATCTGACATGGACACTGATTATAGATTCCACAGTAGTGATAGAAGAACTGGACAAAAGTTGTGAAATTTTGGATCTATCATCACCCGTAAAAGCGAGTAGGTATAGTTCTGAAAGAAGATTGACTTACATGTGCTCTAGAGTAGAAAAATTAACTAGCTGTATTGCTGCTAAAGCATCTGTAGTAGTAGATGTTGGTGTTACAAATGTTAAAACCCCACAAATTCAAAAGATAATAATTGTTCAGACTGCAAATCCATAATGGAAAAATTGAAAAATAAGTTTGTAAATGCTTCATTTAAAGAAAAGTTTCAAATTCTTACATTAGTACCAGATTTGTGGACATTCCAGCAAATAAAGATTTATTTTAACACTGTAGTATTTAGTAAAAATAGCACGAAAATTAAAAACAACTGAAGGTATATTATCAATTCCTAATGAAAGAAAAAGTGTAAAATTAAGTTATTATATTGTAGAAAAAGTGAACATTTTATTATGTTGATAGCAGTTGTGTGTCGAGGAAAAAAGATTGCATATCTGTTCCATCTGAAAATGGAAGAGTATTAAAACAAAAGAAATTGATTTTGTATAACTTGAAAGAATTATACACTACATTTAAGGAACATCATAATTTAAAAATAGGACTTTCTAAATTTTGCTCACTACGGCCAAGAGAATGTGACTGTTGGAAGTAAAGGTATTCATTCAATGTGTGTTTGTATGTCATCAGAATGTTAAGCTCATGCTTTTCATGTAAATGACTGCATCATTGTTAAAAAAACTAGTGGTAGCACTGATTCAGAAACATGCATGGTGCACAGGTGTGATAAGTGTCCATCTCCAGAAATACTTAAAGAATATTTAATGCAAAATGACGAAATTAGAGATATGTGAAATTACTTATAAACAATGGGCAAAGACTGTGATGGGGCAGAATTAAAAATACTAATTATATCAGTAGATGAATTCATTGGCAATTTGTTTGAAAAACTTTCTGCTTTATGTGCCCATCACTTTTTTACAAAATTTCAATTATTTCAAAAAGCAAAGGATGAACTGAGTCTGATACTACTATCTTCGTGTCAGATTTTTCTGAAAATTATACTTGCATTATACAAGATGCCATTCAAAGCATTCATTGGAAAAAATAGCAGGTAACAGTTCATCCTTTTCTAGCATATGTTAAGGATCATGATCATGTGAAATCTATTTCTGTGTGTTATAAGTGATAATTTAGTGCATGACACTACAACATTTCGGACTTTTCAAAAGGTGATTGCCAAACATTTAATCCACAAATTAAATACATAAAGTATTTCAGTGATGGGTCCTCAGCCCAATACAAAAATTTAAAAAACTTTTTATCTTTGCCATCATGAAAAAGGCCATAGTGTAAAAGCAGAGTGGCACTTTTTTGCCACTTTCATGGAAAAGGAGCTTGCGATGGCACCATAAAGCGTATGGCCACTAAAGCAAGCCCTCAGCGTCCATACAAAGATGCAATATTAAATGCATTTGATTTATACAACTTTTCAAGAGTCCATAACGGAAGATACTTTTTCATAGCGAAATCAAAGATTGAAATTGCTAATAATCAATTAGCAGATAGGTACGCAATGGGAAATACAATTACAGGAACAAGGACTAATCACTGCTTTACACCAATAAACAAAAGTCAGATACTGGTTTCGAGAGTTTCAGGTTCCTCAACAACATTCGTTGTTACCATGGGATTGAAGAAAACCATCAAATTACCAATATTCCAAAATGAACAATATGTTGCATGTGTGTATGGAATTAATTGGTGGATTGGAAAGATTTTGGAATGCTGTGAGGAATATAATGATTACAAAATTATGTTCATGCATCCTATACATACCCAGAGCCTTTAGACACATGTTGGATTCCTTATGAATGCATAATAAAAGTCATATCTTCTCTCGCAACTACAACAGGAAGAACATACCACGTTGCTCCTGATGAAAATGAATTAATTGAACTATTGTTATAAAACTACAAGACAAATTGAATTATGGAGTAATAATGCTTTTCACTTTGTCATTAATGTTAATGTGGCGACCATTTTTATTTATGCTCAATATTTATCTTTAAAAATTCCTCAATAATGCAATCAATATATTGTCTGCATAGTTCTTTAATCTGTAAAGACTCATGTTTTTAAAAAAATTTCAGGGCTCAGAAATTTTAATTTTATTTTGTCAATTTAAAGTACATGATTAGATTTACTACAAAGATTCTCTCTATATTGGACCAGCTTAAAATATTTAAGTAATGTCAACTGTGATAAATTTTGTTTTTTATTGAGCCTATATCAATTCATGATATCTTATGAGTGTTTGTGTTGTACAATTGGGGTTATAAGTATTTTTGTATTCCTAAAAAGATAAAAAACTATTAAGTATAAGAATTTCACAGGCAATTTTGAAACAATATATCCTAAGCATAAATGTAATTTTTTTACAGAAATATTGGAATTAAATATTGTAAAATGCATAACATTTTAAAAAGTATTTTTAAAGAAATTAAATAAATAAAAACATTTTTCTACAGTGCTTCTTAAAAGTACTTATCGAAAGGCAACCATGCTATAAAACAAATTAAAAATTGCATAGGACGGTAATTTGATACTGTATTGATATCTAAACATGAAATGTGAGCTTGCTTTGAATTAGTACATCATAAAAATTCAAATTTGACCGTTGTTTATAAGTTATGGTCATTTTTGCACTGTAAGATAGCCACTGTTTTGAAATAAATATGCTGTCATTAGAATAGCTTTCATTCAGAAATGAAAAATTTTACCACTGAATTTTTCTGAGATTAAAGTACATATGTTAGTACTTCTACAAAGTTTCAGAGGAAAATAAGGGTACATTTTTTATAGCCCTTTAAAGTCGACTGTTTTTAAAAGTGAATTTTCCACTTTGTATGTAAAGTATCCACTAAAATGTAAAATTACCACTAGTTTTGTATTTTATATACACTCCTGAAATAAATGGCTTCCATTTGTACCAAAATTACTAAACTTGAACAATTAGTTTTCAAGTTAGGGTCCTATATAGACAGTACGGCCACCATTTGTAAAATTGACCAATTTTTTAATTCTTGTATCTCGGCTAATATTGGACAAAATATTTAAAAAATTGAGATCTAAAGGTTTCACTGCCATGTCCATCTATGGTAAAAATTTAAAAAATCCTTGACTATGGTGCAACAACTTTTTCTCAAAATGGGTGTTTTCATATGGAATGATCCTATTGCTAAATGGCACACACACACACACACAACAAATGAATATAAACCATATAAAATTAAACCCTACTAATTCAATGTCAGACACTTGAATTTCTTCCATTTCAATTCAAGTTTAATTAAGTCATGTTTATATAGTGCTACTGTAGTAAATGAAGATGTTAAAGATGGACATGTTGTTAATTGAATACAAGACTGGATTGCTTTCAAAACATGGTGTACCTCGGACATGTCATGTAAAAATAAACAAAGATTTTAAATTGCTACAGCCAAATTATTCATATTGGCCTTATTTGTATAATAAATGATAATACCTACTTTATAATAAGCTATGAAACAAATTGCTTTCTTGTATTGTTGCTGCTACAAGCCTTAGATAAAAACCGAAACCTAAGGGAACTTTAAGTACAGGAAATGTAGACATGAAAGTTTATTCATCAATTAGCCAACTAAATTAAAAGACTATTTTGTTCCAAATGCAATAGCAAATGTATCTTTCATTTACAGGTTTGAGAATGTAATCAAATAAACAACTTTGTAGAAGCAAATAAATCTAAATGCATAGAACTTCAGTTAGATAATCTGCTGATAGCGGATATTTTGTGTAACCTGTTTCAGTGCCTTGCAGAAAACTAGTTAGGAGAGGGTTGAGAATGAAGAAAATATAATTTGGATTTTTGTAACAAGAAGGGTAAGATTCTTGAACTATATCAGTTGGACTGAAGAACACAATACAATCTCCAATTGGTGCTATTTTTCCATCACCAAACAGCAATAATTTTGGAATGTTAAAACTTGCCATAAGCCTATCCAAACAGCTATAGGTGACAAAGATTTTTGTCAATTTGGCAATGGATGAGTACTGTGTCCTTGAGTTCAACCATTATTTTGTGTCCATATACAAATAATTATATCTTACAAAAACAAAAATTGAATTAATCCTTTTTTACTAATATACGAGGTGTGGCTATAAAAAAGCTGGACTGATCATTATACTGACAATCGGTGAGCATGTGAAGGTCGAATGGCACACGAGCGTGTTATGTGATATCCCCTGCCCTATTGTTGTCATCGCAATGCTCAGTTGGGCAGTGGACTTTGCATCTGTGCTCCGTCGGAAAAATGTTAAGTGTTCAAGTAGAGCAACACGTCAATGTGAAATTCTTTGTAAAACTCGGGAAAATCCACCACAGATAAAACTTTATTGAAATGAGTGTTTATCATGCACTCAGGTTTTTGAGTGGTTCAGACAGTTCAAAGGGGGACGAGAAGAGATTGCAGATGACCCATGCCCAGGACGACCTTGCACGTCAAAAATGGACGCAAACATTAAAAGTTGGTGAGTTGATCCGAAAAAAACGTTGGATAAGTATTCGCGCTGTTGCTGAATTCATAGGAATCAACAAAGAAAGTGTTCGGCAGATTTTACACGAAAGTTTTAACATGAAGAAAGTGTGTTCGAAAATGGTACCCAAGAACCTCAGAGAACAAAAGGAATCTCGAATGAGCATTTGTGCTAACACTTTGCAAAACATTCAAAGGGACCCCAAATTCTTAGAGTGGTAACTTGTGATGAATCCTGTATTTTTACGTACGATCCCGAAACTAAGCGCCAATCAATGCATTAAAAGAGCCCCAGTTCACCAGGACAAAAGAAAGCTCGAATGAGCAAATCAAAATTCAAAGCAATGATTGGTTTTTTGACATTCATGGGATTGTGTATGTTAATTGGCTACCTGAAGGTCAAACTGTGAACCAACATTACTACATTGAGGTCCTGACTACCCTTCGTGAACGAGTAAGACGACAACCTGAATTGTGAAAAAACAAGTCATGGTTTCTTCATCAGGACAATGCTTTGGCTAACTGCACTGTCTGTCAAGAGGTTTTTGGCTAAGCATGGGATCCCTGTGTTACAACATCCACCCTATTCACCGGATCTTGCCCAAATTGACTTTTTCTATTTCCCAAGGTCAAATCAGCACTGAAAGGAACCAGATTTGAGACAGAAGCTGTGAAAGAAAAAGCAATGGAGACCATGAACATGCTTTCAGAAAATAATTTACAGCACTGCTTTGACCAATGGAAAATTCGCATGGAGTGGCACAGGGATCATGAAGGGGAGTATATTGAGAGGGATAATGTTAAAATTATGAAAGGAAACCAATAAAAGATTTTGTAGCATTAATCCAGTTTTTTAATAGCCACACCTTGTATGCTCCCATAAGGAGTATTAAGATTGATGTATCAGAGCATTTGGGACTATCAGATTCCTATTTCGACATAAACAGACTCTTGAATTAAGCTATGAACAAACTCTCATTCAAGGTTAAAAAATAAAAAGGTACAGCTGCAGTCTCTGCCGCGCGCGGTGGCAACGACTCTTGGCGCGGCTTTTGGCGTAGTTATAAGCGACTCATGCCGGGTGATGGTAACCCATTTTTTTCTTGAATTTTCTCCTGGTTAGGGTTAACCTGTTTTTATGGCAACCTTGCCGGCGTCCAGTTCTGTCCAGCATTGGTTGTTCTTTTTAGTTTGGACACGGTGGAGAGCGGGTCTTTTTTTTTTCAGGCTATTGCATCGGGTTGTATTTTTCATATATTTCGTTATTAAATATGGCGAATGTGCGATTTCTTTGCAGATCGCATGGGAAAACGCAAGGGTTCCTATAATGGTTTGCTTTGAAATTTCGTTCCATTTAAAAAAAATCGAATGGGGTGTGACTGAGGGTTCAGTTCACGACTGGCAGCCCCGTTTAAACAGGAAACCCTCATTTACGGTGAAATCTGTTAAAATATTAAAATACCTTATATTATACTTATGTACATTTTTTATCCATATGTACAGTATAGATTCACTGTTGGAAATTCGAGAAAAAATGGGTTACCTTCACCGGCATGAGTCGCTTATAACTACGCCAAAAGTCCATATATTTAATCAATATTTGCAGTGTTTTTCTAGTCAAAATGTTGTTTAATTCAGATTTACATAATTCATCCGTACGTATGCAGTATATATTCAATGTTGGAAGATTTCCGTGGCGACATAAAAAGTGTGCCAAATACGGCGCCAAAAAAAACGCGTTGCCACCGCGCGCGGCAGAGACTGCAGCTGTACCATCTACCCAAGAACAAATGTGGTGCATTTCCTGATTAGCGCCAAATGTATCGCAAAGGCGATTGAATTCCAGCTTGGAAACCATAACAGATTTACAATGACTTTACATGGTTAGGGTTGCCACAAGCTTTTACGTCATTCACCTTGGCGACAAAAAATGTTTGGCGCCAAGTATGTATCATGTACTTCACTATCTCTATCTTATGTATAACGATCAAGAAAACGCAATTCATTTCCTATAGTGTCAGCACTATAAATAACAACGATCTTTTTCTCACAAAAACAGTGCAATGTAATCCGTAGTCTGTAACCAAATGTATACGTAAATGTAGATGACTAATCCGATTATAATTCGAGGTCAAATAATTTTGTTTGAATTTGCCCTAGGCGTTCTAAAAAGATTCAAGATAAGCAAATACAAAGAATTGTTGAATCGATAGATATGCTATTCTAGGAAGTGTAGGAAATAGCCAATACTCACAATTTTCTTTTTCCAGAAATTAGATGATTGGACACGCAAGCAAGACTGATTCAGAAAAACTGAAGCATTTGATGAGAATACTTGAAAGACGCTTAAAGGAATAACATCGTAACTTCACAATATTTTTAGGATTTGTTGCACTGAATGAGAACCTTGAACACTTTGGCAAGGAGATTTAAAATGGGTTATAAATCAAAAATGATCTTATCAAGACAGAAAAAGCTTTCAATTTAACACAGAAATTGCATACGCAGTTACCCGATAATATTAAGTTTACACAAAATGCATTAGAAATAAAACTGAAACTGACAGATTATCCCCTTATCCAATCAACAGTCAATACAAGAGCACCTGACGAGGTGTGACCTCAGCCAGATACAACTATGCACTTTGAATTTCTGAAATTCATAAAAACAGCTGTTTCGTTCTGTTAAAATAAGCAAAACAACATTTTTCTGAATAACAATTTTCAGGAACCTCATGAAAATTATTCGTGGTTAAAATACTTTATTTCTCATTCGTATGCAGAACAAAATTCAGAAAGAGATACGAGAGGGATTTGCAGTGTAAGCAAATCAGACGATCTGCTCAGATTTTACTTCTGCTGTCCAAATGCTCTCGAATCATACAGATTGGGAGCACCTTAAAATGTTATTTTGGAAACGTTTGGCATTTAATATAATTGGCGTTGGCCAATGAACTATCATTTTTCAATTAGGAATTTTTATTGGCGATTTGCTGAAATCGTATTCGAAAAACAAGCCCACTGACGTTGTAAACAGGAAACACGTTTCACAGCAGAAACATTTACATTGACAGAAAATGCCTTTCACTGAATAACGCTTTCAAAAGTAGATAAATTATTTTTGATGCTTAGCAAGTTTGCTACCATTCGTGTTTTTCATCTATCATTCTGATTTGAACCATTTAAATACAAAAGAAAATATTCTTTGATTTTATGGCAACAGATGTAATTCATTAAAAAATAAATAAATTTATAAATTACAAATATTTAAGTAAAAATAATGGCTGCCGAAGGACCTCCGGATGACGATGATGCCTGGTTGTACGGAGATAATCCAGAAGAACAACGTAAAGAAGAAATTAATGCTATATTTGACAGAGCAACTGAAGAAGTCATTGTTCCTGGGGAAGAAAATATTATCACAACAAATGGCGATTCTCAAGTAATTTTTTTTGTCGGCGGCATTTTCTATCCTTCAAGAATGCATTGCTTTTTATTCATTTTACTCCCAATTTCTTCCCAGTAATCTTCGAAAATTTGCAAGCTGCACATTCGATGTTTCACCGTAAAAATTGCTTTCACAATTGAAATATTAAACTCGTTTAATCGCTTAAATAATGTTTTTTACATTTCTAATAAACTGTTCGCTGTGATATTTTTCGGGGAACTAAAAATTGTGCGAGTTGATGTACCATTTTCATAAGTTTTCAGTAGTGTAAGAAGTTACACATTTCCATAAATTTGGTTGTCCTGCGATCCGATTTTTCTGTGAACCTTTGAGGAATTTTCAGTGTAAACAAACCTGACGGTCTGCCAAAGTTTTATTTCTGCTGTCCAATGCTCGCATTTTACACTTTAGGGTTTCCCTAAAATGTAGTTTATCACCGTTTTGGAAACGTTTGGTAAACAATTTAATTGTTAACCAAGGAACTATCATATATATCAATTCAGAATTTATTTGCATTTTTTAAGAGAGAAGTGCTGAAATCGTATTAACCCTCCAAGTGGTTTAGATGAGACATCTAGTTCATCAAGATCTGACAAATTTTGTTCATGACGAGATGTAGTGTCATTAAGATATTGCCAATTTTTTAAATGACGAGATTAAGATCTATTCAGTTTTCTTCTTCTGACAAGATGCGTCGTCGAGACTGCCCAAGGATGATTAAAGAAATACGCCAACTGGCATACTCAGAATTCGTTTAGGAAATGTGTATTGCCATATATATTTAACTTGACAGCAAATGTCTCATATTGCCAACATTTTGGGAGTATAGAATTAGCACGGAAATTGCTAATGTTTCCAATTTTTGCACTATTTAAAAAATCAGTGCTGACAGCAAAATGGTTTTGTCTTGAGTTAAAGAGAATAATGCTTAATAGTTTAGAAGGACCATGTTGAATGTACTTAGATTCGTATCATTAAAAGCAACTTCACTAGTTATATATTTTGTACTAAAGTAACTCTTAAAGCTACTAGATTATCACAAAGGTTTAGACTTGTTTTGAGTTATAAATCATGCTGGAACTTATTTCAAACACTGATATTACAATTATTTGCAGGTATTGGTTTGTCAGATTTACAGCTGGGAGGGGAACACTACAACTTTAATATAAAGACTTTTGTGACAACACTTTTGGCATGCTTTTTGGAACAGGTTGTGGCAGGCAACACCACATTATTAGGATTATGGCCAACCTTGTGATTATTTTGAATCTTATTAATTTTTGTAAATCATTATCTTTTTAATTTTACCATGCCAAGAAACTATTTTGCTACAATTAATGCGATCTTTTATAACATTCATAAAAAGCCTGATTTCATTAGTTAAAACTAATGAATTATTCAACTTGGACAAACCACAAAAACAATATTTCAAAAAAAGTAAAGATTTTTCTCAACTTTCCTAGTGGAAGAATAATCAGTGGTTTTTTTCGTCAATTTTTAATTATTTTCCACTTATCCTAAAACATTTTTGCCAAGAAATTCTTCCTTGGCGACAAAAAAAAGCAGTGCCACAAAAAGTATCAGCTATAACAAGAACACTTTCAGATTACCCACTGTGCCATAGCTCATCTACACATAATTAGAATTAAGTTTGCTTAAATAGAAATTAACAGAATAGAGAAAAATGTTAAATTCTAGATCTTGGGGCTTAATAAACATGAATTTATAAGTATAAAACTTAAATACCACTGTCAAGTGGTCACCCTCCCAACTGCCCATGACCGAAGGTGCTTAGATTTTGGAAATCAATTACAGGTGGGGACTTATCTCTTGTACTGCTGCTTGAGTTGCTTTAAAATGGGATTTAGTTATTGGGAAGTTGCTTAAAATTAATAAAATAGAAGTTTACTTTGCAAGTAGCGATACAATTAGAGGTCCTATCACGACGTCTTTCGATGGTTATTGGTGATCAGAATTAGGAAAGGAAGTTATTCATTCAATGAGGAATTAGTCATAGATATCAGGGTTCAGGCGAAACACACCATAAGTGTTTTGATTGATATGGGTACGTGTTAAACTGTTGGAGCAGAAGAACACGAGCACTATCTGCTTTCCCACTCAAACTAAAATCTATGTTCTGTTGATTATCATTGGTCGCTATGATTTGATATTTCATTTAATTTTTTATCAGGTCATCAATGAAAATGAAGCCACTGAACAAGGAGATGAAGATGCAAAACTTCCAGAGAATGAAGAAGAAAAAGATTCGGATGATGAAGAGGATTCGGACGATGATGTTCAGGTTTGAAATTCTTTATTCAAATATATATTGGTCATTATTAGCACATAGAAACATTCTTGTGACCTGTGGATTAATAGATTGATCCAAAGCATAAAGAAAGCTTGGAATTGATCTTTACTGGGAGGAATTAGATATGTTGAATATTTATTTCTATGTGTAATTTATGTATAACCAAAATTTTCTGTTTTGTGGTTTGATTCAGTTTTAATATGTACTACTGTTGTCAAATTTTATTCTTTTTGTATGAGTAATGAAACCAATAGTTATTGCTCTGTGTGGGCATCTTTGTTTCCTATGGTTGGATTGGATATCTTAGATTTTGTGATGCAAAGTCCAAAGCAGGACAAGCTGCACCAAAACTATGGTTGATGATCAACTCATAGTTCTGGTGTTGTATCAAATGGTAGTTTAATTTGTTTTTATGATGGTATTGTAAAGTGAGGGAATATGACAGAAATTCAGTTTTGCTGTGTGCAAGTGAATTCTTTTTATGAAGGTTTGCTGCTTTTTCAACAAATTTTTAAAGTGAATAAGGGTCAAATTCCTGTTTTGTCCTGTCCCCTTATTATCATAGCTAAAACTATGTAGACTCATTATTTTATCTACAAATTATAATTTGGAATCCCTCCCACCACTTGTGTAATGGTGAAAGCCAAATTGCATGCACTTGTGTTTTTATGAAAGCTGGAGCATTAACTGTTCAATGCACATACAAAATGTTCAATAAATAAATCATGGAAACTGTTAAAGAAAATGCTTATTACTGTATTAATTATAAATAAGGTATGTAAATAATAGAAAATTGATAAATTAATAGTCAAATCTGCATAAATATTGGGTTGTCAAGTAAAATCACACATTTCTTTTGTTTCCTAAATTTTATTGCTCTGTATTCTATGAGTTTGACAATTTAATTTTTTTATGGTATATATAATAAGCTTATAAAATCTTAAAGTTAGCTAAAATGGAAAATAGTAAGGATACCATTTAGATCGCTTTTATACAATTTATAAATGTGTCAAATACCGTTAGATGTTTTAGAGTAATGAGAGTACCTACTCTTCTAGAGTTAAAAACACCAAATCATATGGTTCTTCCAGAAGTTCCTTTTCTGTTGGAACCTATTATTACTCTGAAGAGTACATGCCTATCTGCAATGATTACATCGATCAAAATATGGCTACTAAAAATGTTTTAGTCACTTTCAGAAGTGTAGACAGAAGTCATCACTGCTGCAAAAGTGGTTTTAGATGGCTTATTGGATAAAAATTACTTTTTAATTTCACATTTTCTGCATGTCAGATAAGTTTTCTCTATGTTTTTGATTTATAATTTTGATATTTATGTACCCAATAACTCGGGAACTCAAGGTGGACTCATCGGCATTTTGTTTGACAAAATTGGTAGGACCAAACTTTCATGTAAAATATTTCTAGCTGCAAAGCAATCTTTCACCCATTTCGTATTTTCCATACTGTGGCATCCCAAGTGATATAAATCCAAATTATTCTAGATATTGTCAGCGGCATCTGTATATTTCTTCTGATTTCTTTTCACGTAATCCGGTTTCTTTATCCAAATCGGAACAAAAGAGGTCAGCACCATCAGATTCATTTACAGATAGTTGTCACACCAGATTTCCAATTTTTTCATAATATCTTCTGGGAGTCATTGTTTTTGTGTCTGATAAGTGAAAAAAATCACTTATGGATAACGTAACTGGAACAATAATTGCTAATGATGCATAAACATGCGATTGAGACTGACCGATTTCCGTCTTTTAAAGGAATGCTCATATTTTCAAGGTCAAATAAAAAGCACTAATAAATGATTAGTGGTTAAAAATTGCTTGGTCACTTTTTGCTGAACAAAAGCCATTTAGACTGGGAAATGTGCTTGTCAAAACACCAGCAGACATTCTATTTAAATTTAGCTATAAAATTTTTCTAAATTAAGTTGCACAAAAAATTCTGTGTCATTATCAAGTAAAATTATTAAATGTTACAAAAATTGTTAAAATCCAACAAAACATGCGACAGGGAGAACGCAACAAATGCGCTCCATTGTCAAAATGACACCAATAATTGTTCTAGTGTTAAAATATCTGCTTTACTAAAGATATCAGCTTATACCGTTGGATGTAGGCACCTTATCTTTTCAGCAAGGCAGTGGAGACGGTGACACTAGTGACATACTGCATCTTTGATAAATTGGTAGAACATTCGTCAGCTAAGATATAGACTATTAGTCGCAAGCAGCCTAAGCTTCTCCACTGTTCCATAATTCTTGCAAATCACAGTTCTGGCAACTGTAGAGTGTTTGTCCTATCTAGCTGCTTGCTAAGTAAATTTTAAGCTGAAATACTAAAATAAAGATATTTTCCTTAAAGAATTGAATGATCCTCAATTGCCCACTGTTTATGCTCTAATTGCTCAGTACGGTTTGAGTTAGATACTATTTGCTGTTTTTCAGGTTTGATTTGTCACTCTAATATCAATTTTTACTACAAGATGTCTAATTAGATCGTTGCTGTTTTTCCAGGTTGTGATCGGTGACATAAAGCCTTCATCTGGAGCTTACCCCTATGGAAGTACTCCAGTCAACCTGAATATAAAAAGAGGAGGATTTGCTGCTGCAAATGCAGCTGGTGCAGGAGCAAAAACAAAGGGAATTGACCTTGAGACTGTTGGACTGATCAATGGCGTTTCTATGTACGAATTCAACCTGGATACCATTGAGGATAAACCGTGGAGGAAACCAGGTGCAGACATTACTGATTATTTTAACTATGGATTCAATGAAGATACTTGGAAGGCCTATTGTGAGAAGCAAAGGAAATTAAGAGTGGATAACAATATGGTTCCAAAAGTAAGTGTTTGTAAGATTTTAAGAGAAAAAGTTGACAATAGAGTGCTTTGTAAATTTAGGAAGGAAAAGGAATCTGTTAAAGTCTAAATGAATTTTAAATTTCAGTTTAAAATTGTACAAAAAGGGAAATTAAAGGAAATTTTTAACGATGACTTAGTTATTAATGATTGGCAATATTAATAGTTAGGGAAATAATGATATGTATTTTTATGTTTTCTGCACCACCCTACAAATTCATAGAAATTTTGAAATAAACAAATTATTGCATTATATGCAATTAGTTTCTGTCATGTAACCTGATGAACTGCATTATTATTTCAGAAAATTAAAATCAGGCATCGGAATTGTGTTAGTATGTTCTTGAACAGTTTCACTTGGAGAGCTGCAGAATTGACAATGACAGAAGAGTTGTGTGTTTTGATTTGTCACTCTAAGGACATTGTTTTGCTACATGAGAGACAAAAATATTTCATTCAAGGTATCATTTAGAGTTAGCTGTAAGTAGTTTTAACCATTGCAGCTTTTTAAGAAATATAAAATAAGTACTGGTAGTATGGGATCAAGAAGAATCACTACTTCCCTTGGATCATTCTTTGAAGAGATGGCCTTAGATTGGATTGGTTATAATTCTATGGCTCTGAGTTCTCTTGGGAGAACTTAAAACATTAAACCAAAAGCTTTTCCCAAAACACTATTCAATAAAATAAAAACAATGCCTTCAATACAAAAAATATATGGAATTATTTGCGGCACACCTGAATATAAAAAATGTAAAAGTTGTATGATACAAAAATATTATTTATTTACAAAATTTATTCAATGAGAGGGCTGAGCCTGTTTTTTTTAACAAATTAAATCAAAACGAGGTTCCAAAGTCGCCTGCCAAGTTCGCATTTCATTGTCAATGTTTAAAAGTCTTTCTCTCTTTTTGGACTTGATTTCTGTCAATGCTGAAAATCCAGATTCACAGAACCATGAAGATGCAAGAGGCAGAAGAATTTTAATAGCTTTCAAGCTGATTGCAGGGTACAAATTTTTGACAGAAAGCCAAAACTCATCCAAATGTTTCTCGAAGAATGTTGAACGGTAAAACTTATCATTTCTCAAATCAATGAGCTGTTCTTTCTCTGTTGTCAAATTTGGTGTCTTGCAAATTACAAATGGGTTGATTAACCATTCATTTTCGTCAACTGAAAACGAAGGAAAGTAGCTGTTAAGTGAGGTTTGAAGTTCGTCAATGGTGCTTATAATTTCGTCTGCAATATTTTTTTTCGACTGAGATTCATTGACACCCGGAAAGCAGTCAAAATTTCCTTTTGATACTTCAGATTTCCACAACGTTAATTTTTCTTCAAATGACTTCAGTTTTGATGTTGATGTAACGATATTCTCGGATGGACCTTGAAGACTTAAATTTAGAGAGTTCAGCTTTTCAAACAAGTCCGAGAGAAATTGAACTTTAAGCCACCAAATTTCGTCATGAAGAGAAAATTCAAAAGATGTTTTTTCAACCTCCAAGAACAAAATCACCTCTACTTTCAGGTGTGTGAGTCATTTCAAAATCTTTCCCTTCGAAAGCCAACACACTTCGGTGTGATATAAAAGAGTTTTGTGGTCAGAGTACATTCCTTCGCACAGCTGAGAGAAAATTCGGGATTTAAGAGGTCGACTGTGAAATTGACTACCTGGATGACTTGGTTTATAACAATCAACATATCTGGAGTTAAAGATTTGAAACAAGAGATTCTCTGTGAATTATGCAGTGGACGCTTATAATATTTGGATTTTCTTGGCGCACAAGTGTAATAAATCCTTTTTTGTTTCCCAGTATTGATGGACATCCATCTGTGCAAACTCCAACGCAGTTTTTCCACAGCAAACCAAAGCTTGAAATATTTTCTTTTACAAGCTCAAATATGTCTCTTCCTGTCATCATGCTCTTCAAATCTTTGCAGAAAAGATACTCATTCAAGAATTTTTCATCTTTAACAAATTGAATGAAAGCAAGGAGCTGTGCTTTTCCACTGATATCTGTCGATTCATCAATCTGAAGTGACTAGAGTTCACTGTCGTGCGATTCAAAATGCTCGACAATTTGTTTTTTTTGTCTGAAGATAAATCTTCGATTCTGCGTGATATTGTGTCATTGGATAATGCTACTTTCTTGACTTTCTCTGTCACTTCCTTTCCCAGCATTGTGTGCTAGTAAGTGTCCTTTGTTTGGGTCTGTCTGTCCACCATCCTACATAAAATGTATTGTTGACAAAGAAGATGTAAACGTATCTCAAGTGGGCAAAAGACCACATGTGAATGATGCTGGTGCTTTTCTGCCTTTACATGCAGTCTGGAAAGGCTTAATTAAAAGAGTGATTTGTGACAACACTATTCTAGAACAATATATATTTAAACTCATGATTTTTCTTGTGACTTATGTCCTAATGGTGGATGTCTTGCTCCACCGAGATTAGCGACCGGAAGGTTGCGAGTTTGAATCCAACCAAACACCATCGTGTACAAAGGGGGTTGGTGCACATTAAATCTGTCGCAGCCACAAATGTCCTCACTTTGGCATGGTGTGGAAGTTTGGAGAGTGGGGTGCCAGCTCAGGTGTGACCTCGTCATCTGACCGTGGTTCGAAATTACGTGGTGGTGTCCTTGGATCTTTTCCCTTGAGGATTGATTCCGAACCATCGCCAATAGCCCGTTGTGTTGCTTCAGTGCGATGTTAATTAAAATACCTGCCTATCTTGCTCCACTGAAATGGCCATTGATAATTTTTTGCATTGATGAAGTCTTTAAATTGTGGTTAGTCATTGTTTTGAAGGTTTTTCAATTTTTACTAAGGATTCATGTTATTGATGGTACATAATGCTAAAAAATGCATATTGCTTTATTGACATTGAAACATTCTGTCAGAGACAAGTTCAGTAGCACCTATTGTGTCACTTTTCAAAGTGATGTAGCACCATGTCATCCAGCTAAAATGGTAAGCATTAAATATGTGTATAATGTGTAAGGATACAATTTACTGAGAACTTCCCTCTCCTTTTTATGTTTCAGGTGCAGAATTATTCTAAGGATAGTACAAAACTGTTTAACTCTGAACTGGGAATAACCCAAAGCTCAAAAAAACTTAAAATTGTTGGTCAGAGCGACAGAAAAGTTTCTTTGAGAATCTCCAAGCTAAAAGGCAATTACAAAATAATCCAGTTATGTTCTGTAGCATCATGTGAAAACTATACGTTCGTAATCTGATTAAGTGTTATGCCACACAGATGTACAGCTGAAAACAGTAAAAAGAGAGTGCTTTCCTCCTTAATCTTATTTAGTTTCCACCTTTGTTTATTTAATGATTTGCTCAGAAACAGAAAGGTTGGCACCCAATTTTTCTGAGTTTCTTTAGATTTATTTACGACTTTTTTGTCCTACAATATACTTTGGCTGATATGATGAATGTGATATTTAGGAGCTCAATATTGACAGCAAATAAAAAAATTCAGAGGCTAAAATGAGCATTTTAATGCAGTCTGAATTTTGAACTCAAAAACTAGTCATGTATTCAATTAAAAGTTTTTTCTGTGATTTCAATCTATTTGGAATTTGCTTTTCTGAAAAGTGAATGTAGGGCTGCCACAGGCGACTGTCTGCTACTATTTTTCCACCTTGGCGACTATCTTTTTAGGAGGGTTGCGAGTTCGAATCCAACCAAAGACTATCGTGTGCAAGGGGGCTTGTGCACATTAAATCTGTCATGGCCTCAAATGTCCTCACATTGGCGTGGTGTGGAAGTTTGGAGAGTGGGGATGCCAGCTCAGGTGTGACCCTGTCATCTGACTGGTTCAAAATTATGTGGTGTTCTCAAATCTTTCCCTTCTGCTTTCATTCGGGACCGTCGCCAATAGCCTGTTGTGTTGCTCCAGTGCGAAGTTAATTAAAATACCTACCTATTTTAAAAATTTATGCTACTATTTCACAAATACTTTGACTGTCAGACCTGGAATGCATTTTTCAAGCATTTATTTCTTGATTGCCATTTGCAGAGCATTAAAATATTTTTGTGTTTCCATCTTAAGGTTGTGCAAATTATTCCTGGAAAAGATCAACAGATACCCATTGCCACGGTAAATGAAAACAGCAAATACTCTGGCATAGGTGTGGGGGCCAAGAAAGCTGGTCCACCTCCTGGACGGCGCATGTCTGGCAGTATTGATGTCATATGTGGAGCTAATAGCTCCAGACGTTCTGGGAATGCTAAAGAAAATGTGATTCAGGTATCAACATTTTAGCTGTTCTTTTGTAATATTTGAATATTTCTTTGCAGTTATTTTGTAGTTTATAAAAGTAGGATGTGAAAAAATTGCATTTCGGTAAATTAGATGAAAAGATTAAGGTAACAAAGATGCTTCATTAAAGTAGTTCTGAATATTTCATTGTATGCAATTCAATATTTTAAGGGGATGGTGTTAACATTTAAAACACTTGTAGTTTTTCAACTAGCTATATAAATTGTGGTGCAGTTGTTGATTATGCTGTATAAAGCTCCTTTTCAAAGCTTCAGAAAATTTTATCGAGTGGTTTTGATAATTTTTTCAGATTTCATTTATTAAGATAAAATTCAAAATACTTCACAGACAGGATTGATTTTGAAATGAAATGTTCCTATTTTTCTGTAATCTTACCATATCAATAAACAAAAGCTGCTATTAGGTTTTAATCTGATCTCTAGTTTAGCAATAAAAATTCAAAACTTTGTAATTAACATATTTTTGTATTTTTGGTTTAAAAAAATAGTTTAATAAATTAATAATTTGTATGATTGTATGCCAACTTTTGTTCCACTTATTATTTTCATGCAAATTTATCAAAAACCTGCATAGAGCATTTTGTGTGACCATAAGAAGTGGAAATAGAATATGAACAAATGTAAGTAATGGACGTGGAATATAAATGCAAGCAAATCAAGAACTTCCAATAAAGTCAGTTAAAATTAGTTTCATATGACATTTAAAAGTTATCAAAAAATGGTGGTGAGCTGCTCTGAAAACTAACTGTTCAAGCTGTACTGCAAATTTGTTTAAACTGTTTTGTGGTCTTGCAAGCTTTTTACATTTTTTGACAATGGTCAAGATAACTTTTGGAACTTTCGTTTGGCAAACAGAAGCTACCATTTGTCAGCTTATTGCAATAACAAAACAATTTTGTGTAAGACGAAAAAGTGATTGAAAATATTTAGTTTTTATAATTTACAGTAAACAGATTTTTTCATCGCTTTTTGAAATTTTGATCTACATTTCATTAAATATGGAAATGGGGAATATCTTGTGCTAATGTTTTAGCTCCAAATCAAATCGGTCATCTTTTTATCTTGAATAACCCACATAATCTTACTAAAGAGAATGACTAATTCTATGTGGGATGTTTTGCTCATTCTGTGCCAAGCACATTTCAAACGAAAGTTCAAAAATGACATAATTGCTTACAAATTTTATGTTCTCATGTTGTACTCAACCTGCTGCTGACATACTTATGCTTCATGTTTTTGTGGGATATATTGGGAAAATATGAAATTAATACATCATTGACACAAACTTCTATGGGAAAATAAATATAACAAGTATGTTTTTGTGGGATATATTGGGAAAATATGAAATTAATACATCATTGACACGAACTTCTATAGGAAAATAAATATAACAAGTATGTTTTGTGCAAGCAAACTATTGAAAAGTACTTAAGTCTTATAAACCATGCATCAGATTAAAGTATTTTATTCTTTTTACCCCTACAGTAATTGTAGTGTAGGGAATATAACTATGCAAATATGCATACAATCTTAATTACTGATTCTGGCTATTAGTTTTTGTGTATTTTAAATATAGTTTTATTGATGGTTTTGAAAAATTGCTTTCTAGGTCATTGGCAGAGACGTTTACGATGGCTCATTACCACCAGGTTTGCCGCCTACACACATACCCCCGCCCTTCATTCCTCCCAATTTATCTGTCCCTCCACCAGGTATTCCTCCAGGTATACCACCCCCAAATATTCCACCCCCACCCGGTACTCTACCTGGTCACGTACCATTCCCTGACTTGTACGGCAATCCAATCTTCTCACAACCACCACCCCTCGTACCTGGCGTCAACATCGATTCGAATTCGCAGTACGATGAGCAGTTCTTCACGGGCAGCTCCTCAAGGCAGTTCGATGCCAACTCCGAATCGCAGCACAGCTGGACTAATTCGCCTCACAGAGAGAGGGACCGCGACAGAGAACGGGACACCAGGGACAGAGACCGGGAGAGGAACAGAGACCGATCCAGGGACAAGGAAAGAGAGCACTACTGGGATGAGAGGAGTCGCGAGCGTTCTTCTAATCGCATCCCCACTTCTGAGGATGAATACAAGCGCAGGGAGAGAGAAGAATATGAGAGGAGACGTTACAGAGACTATCGCGAACGGAGAGAGAAGGACCGTTACGAGAGGGATTATGAACGAGATTACGATCGTGAACACTACGACAGGGAGCGTGACCGGGACAGCCGGGAACGAGACCGAGAAAGGAGGCATCGGGACAGAGACAAAGAAAGGGATGAGCGTCATAAAGAAAGGTCTCGTCGTCGTCATCGTGATGGAGATGACGAGGAGCACCACTCATCTCGTCATAAACACAAGAAGTCCAAGCGGGAGAAAGATGATCCTGTCGATGCTGTACTGGAAGGAAATGAATCGACACAACCAGAAGGAGAAGAGGAAAAATAAATCGTCGACAATGTTTGCTATTCCATGAATAGTCCAAATGAAAATACAATTCAACTGTGCATTAGTGTCCTTTTATTTTTCAGTTTTATTCATTTTCTTTACTGTTTGAAATTTCCAAGTAAATTATATTTATTTCCTGGAATTTTAATTAAATTGTAAGCTATGATTGGCATATATACATGAAATGTAGCTGAGAATTTCATTCCCCTTTAGATTATTTTTTAAATTCCTATAATTACGATCAAATGAAGGGCGGGTAAATATATGTGCATGTTCCCTAAATATCAGTGCTGTCAATCTTTTATCTAAATTGTTTGTTCTATTTTATTACTGCCATTATTTTTATTTGAATTGCCAGTGCTCATCATAAATTTGGTATTTAAGTAATGTTTCATAATATTTAATAATTCCATTAATAGTGTGTACAGATATATTCTAGATTTGGTTTGTTGTCCCAGTGCAATACGTGGTTGGAAAATGAACATCTCAAGCATTTTGCTTTATTTTGTTTAAAAAAATAAAGCATCTTCGATTTATTCTAAGACAAAAAAATAGCAGTCTTAAATGTTAATCAGTCACAATGTTTGAAGCGAGTCTTGAATCTACTGATCTTATGCTGTATAAATTTTAAATAATACGAGTTTCAATTGACCAATAGAATACACTTGGGTTTATTTAAGAAATTATTTTTAAAAGCCACGTGTTAATTGAATATTTCAAGTTGTAGGAGTTTATTATTTGGTTATGGATGGGTTATTTGAATAGAGATGGGTTGACATTTAAAATTCTGTTATGGCTTATCTATAGTTATAATGTTTTTGAACTATAAGCTAGTCAATATATTACAAAATTTATTTCTCTTAAGTAATTCAAAGGAAATTTCTGGCTTGTAAAAATGTTTTGTATAGATTGTAACCTAAAACAGATTCAAAATCAACATTATTCATTGTACTACTTTTCTAGATCATTTTAACTGTTTTTCCCTAATGAACCAAATTACCTTCATGAAAATATAAAGCCATTATGCATGGATTTGTATTATTTTAAATGATAGTTTTGTTCAATGCTTATAATTTATTACAAATATAATTTTTTTTAATATGTAGGACAAATTACAATATTTTAGCGTAGTTTTTACAATACTTCACAAATCATTGAAAATTGTCGAAGACTTTCAAATTACGGCCTTTATTAGCAGTTGATTTTAAAAATGCATTGGAGCAGAATTAAATGTTGCTGTGTTTGTATTAAAAATTAAATTTTCACGTTTGAGGTCTCTTCATAATATTGCATAGCGATTATGCAGTTTAAAAGTTGCAGTTGATTGTATTATTAAGAGGGAATTCAATTTCGTTGAGGACACGTGCACTATCTCCAAAAACTTGGAGACAATGTGTGTGGTACTTCTGGAGAAAATGGTCAAAAAATTACAATATGAAAATGATTTTATCCATTCTTTCGACTCAATGAATGTGAGATCACAAAATTAACAAATCTGACCAGTCAGATTTTTTCACCAAAGCCCTTTATAATTGAATATTTTTTATGGTTTTACCTAAAACTGGCAAATTACACACTTATTAAAAAATTGAAGTCCCAAACCCAGTTTTTGATTGGAATGCAATTTAGCATGAAAGAGAATTAAAGAAATTATCACAATATCTCAAATCTAGACTTATTGTAGAATTATATCAGAAAGGTCAAATCAATAAGTTGTAAAGCCCCTTCTGGTGCCCATATTCTGGTATACAGTATGACATGGAGTCCTTATGATATCCTTTTCAAATTATTCTTAACATTCTGTAGCTCTAGATTCCTTATATTACAGGGATGATGCATTCTCTGACATGCTCAATGGGAGACAGATCTGGGGATCTAACCTAGTGTTTCAACACTCCTGGGAGAGGCAGTGCTAGCCTGGTTGGAAGAGTAATGGATTAGCAACCGGCGGGTTGCGAGTTCAAATCCAAACAAAGACCATCGTGTACAAGGGGCTGGTGCATGTTAAATCTGGTTGCCGCAAATATCCTCACATTGGTGTGGTGTGGTGTGGTGTGGAAGTTTGGAGAGTAGGGTGTCATCTCAGGTGTGACCTCGTCATCTGACCGTGGTTCAAAATTGCAAGGTGTTGGACTCGGATCTTTCCTTTCGGGTTTGATCCCGGACCGTCGCCAATAGCCCGTTGTGTTGCTCCAGTGTGACGTTAATTAAATACCTACCTGGGAGTGGCAAGCCTTGTGTGTCTGGGCGTTATAATGTTGCCTCTTGGACTCATGACATGAAAGGCAAACCAATTTGTAGATCTGCTGGACGTATTACTGTGCTGTCAAAACTACCTCATACCACTACTAGGGGACCAATTGTCGTAAGTTATTGCTTCCCACACCAGTACACTAGAAGTTACAGTAGTATGCCTCATGACAGTAAAAGGGTATTTCTGGCTGGTAATCTGCCACATGTAAATATGATCATCTGCCCCAAGGCAAAAGCAGGATTCGTCACTAACACTATACGCTTCATTCCATGCCTGCCTACGACTCTCAGAATCTCCTAATTTAAAACATTTTGTGACTTAATTCAACAAAAGTCAATGAAAATTTAGTCCCTTATTTTAACTAATAGCGGACTGGAAAAATATTTTTCAGATTTTACTTCAGAGAAAACTTGCCAAGGGGCACCAATTTCAAAGTTTTGGCACCAAGCCGTAGCGACCATGATAAAAGTTCATCAGAATCTATGGTTGCTAGATTGTCAAGGAAGCCTTAAAGAGAAAATATCTAGTTTTTTGAATTTCTTGGCAAGATTTGTCTGTTTTATACTTAATTAGCACATTTTGTGTTTTAGCCAATTCATTTTTTACCTGAGCAACTAAAAGTGCTACTAAAACAGGATTTAAGAAGACTTTTCTTCCAACTATTTTTAAGAATTTATGCTACTATTTCACAAGTGCTTTGGCTGTGGCAGCCGTGCTTTCATATATGTCCAAGAGGCTATTTGCCAACATAATGCCAGGCCACACATGGCTCACCTCCCATTAGCCTCCGTAGTATCGAAACCCTTCTCTCAATGGGTTATGCAGTGCCTACAGCTGCACCACTCCTGAATATAAGGGACTTGTAGCTGTTGAATGCTTTGCAGAATTTGCCATTGGATAGCATAAGAACTCAATGCCACTGTCTGGCAGTGATACATTTTGGCATGTATCACTGCCAGACAGTGCTTTGCAACTTAAAAATTTACGACCTTTCAGATGTAATTCTAGAATAATAGTCTTCTAGATTTGATATTGTGGCCATTTCTTTGTCTCCGCGCATGCTAAGTTTCATTCCGATCGGGGTGTTTTGTTTTTTTTGTCAGTGTGCTTGGAAAAAGCTTGAACTGTTGCATAAAACTACAAATAATTCTACACTTGACATACTGCATTTATTTAAAAAGGTATTAAAGGTAAATCCTTAAAAATTTCATTTCAAAGAGGGTATGTAAAAGGAAACATTAAGTACTTTGAAATTACCATTTAGTTTAAATAAAGGTAACAGTGTGTAATTGTGAAAAATCATGGTAAGTATATATAAATCAAATGTTTTCCAATTTTAATTTTGTGCTGCGTTTGTAAGTTAAAACTAGTTAAATGCGTTATTTACAGTAGTTTCTAAATTTGTTCAAGATTAAAATTGATATTTTCGCTAAGTATTACCCTATTCCCTTCATTTGAATTCTGATTTATAATATAAATCAACACTTGAAATTCAAGATTGAAAAGACTAGAAACTGTATTAAGGGGTAACAAATGTAATTAAAAATTGTAGCACTTAAAGCAATGTATTTAAGGTTTTGTACAGAAAACTAATTTCTCTGCCTTTTTGTAATCCACCTAGTTAAGTATACAAACGATAAGTTGAAAATTGTCTTTCCATTGATGCAGTAAGCAGCTACTTTATGCTTTTAGTGGTAACTTTATTGTCTGCTACACAACCTTGAAAATCAGGACTTGTCAAGCTACTAACCTCATGTGGACCATCTTGCCACATAAGAAGTCACGGTTAAATAATTCGAATTTGAGCAGAATATAAAATTCAACTTCTGTAGTGCAATACAAGTAGGAATATTTATCAGTTAGAAATACTGGTTATATTTGAAAGCAGCGATGTTTCTCAAGTGCTGCTTTCTAACTTGTAACTGTTAATTGAACTAACGTCGCACTGGAGCAACACAACGGACTATTGACGAACGGTCCGCGATCAATCCCGAAGGAAAAGATCTGAAGACCATTTTGAACGACAGTCAGATGAGGTCCACGCCTACGTGAGGACATTTGAGGCCACGATAGATTGAACGTGCACCAGCCCCCATAAACACGCAAAAAGTTTGAATATTGCGGGATCACCGTGGCTCAGTGGGTTTGCCCGCTGCTGTAGCAACCTGTGATTTGTAGACCAGGCTTCCTTGGAGTATTTCTTCTGTTAGTAAAACTTGCATTTTCATTTACATGACGTTTGGCGCAGCTTGGCCAAATACGGACCTTGCGCCATGAAACCCAAACCAACCAACCATTGAAATAGACCTTAAAATTAGTAACCCCAATGAAAATAAAAGAAATTTCTAATCTTGTAAAAATAAATTCAGATTTTTTAAATATTACACGCGGCCGCCCGCGTAACGATTTATCAATATCTGATCCAAATTATTTCCTAAAGTAGATGTTTATAAAATGAAACCCAGATTTCTCCATTTTTCAATCTGAATTGATTGCTATAAACTTGGCTCCGGGCTACCTCTTCAGTCGTAAAAGAAATATCTGGATCAAGACAGTCGGAGCTGAATTCTGGAACTTCTAGAACACAAGCTTTTAAAGTCTGACTGAGCTCAAAAGTATGTCGAAATTTGCTGATATCCATTTTCAATGGATCCCTTCTCATTAACATTAAGGGAAATGACAGCGGACGGGTGACAAGATTCCTTGATCCAATTATTGTCCTAGGAAAATTTTTTGCATAAAGTAAAAGATGTAGAGTAATGGAGAACTCCCCTTGCTCATGATTGATTTGGGGTAACTCGCCCAGGCTATGCTTTGGATGTGTTATACAATCGAAAATCAGACAGTAGGTATTTTAATTAACGTCGCACTGGAGCTACACAACTCGCTATTGGCAACAGTCCGGAATTAAACCCGAAGCGAAAATCAGGCTTTGTCGAGATTCAGAAGCGACCGAACTAACACTCAAATTTCAAAATGGACAGCCCTCAGGGGCACATCTTTAGGTGTGTACGGGCCTCAGGGACCCGAGGTACTTCAGTGACTTCTTTTCCCATGGGGTTTCTGCCTTTAGTAAACATGGGGGTCGCGCTCCCTGGATACCCAAGTAATCTATTTCCCAATCCTCTTTTTTTCCTTTCTCATTTCTAACTTGACGTTGTCTTGTGTTTGGCGAAGCTTGGCCAAATATGGCACTTGCACCATAAAACCTTAAAAAGACAACTATCAGAATGATTTTAAATGGCACAAACTCGCATGTTTTCGTGTGTCAGTTTGTATTCCTATGACCTTTTTGACAATTCTTTGGTGGAGCCGCGGTTGCCCGTTGATTGATTAGCGGATTTTCAATCGGAGGGTTGCGAGTGCGAAACTCGTCTAGCCAAAGTCCGTCGTGTACATTAAATCTGTCGTAGCCTCTAATGTTCTCCCGTTGGCATGGTGTGCAAGTTTGGAGAGTGGGATGCCACACAGCTCAGGTGTTGACCTCCTCATCTGACAGTAGTGCAAAATTACGAGGTGTTGCCTTCGGAATTGATCCTAGATCGTCGCCAATAACCCGTTGTGTTGCTCCAGTGCGACATTAATTCAATTACCTACCTTGATGGTTCTGGACTTTTTGAAGACGAGTGTTTTTATGGCCATGCTACGCCAGGCACAAGACATACAATATCAAGTCATAGACATGCACACAATGAAATTTTACTGACACAAGTATTACACCCAGGGAGGAACTGCTCCGCCTACAACTCGCAAGTTACCAACGCAGTGAGCCTCGACTGCTCGCGTTTTCATGGATTTAGTCTAGCGTGTGCTAGACCATGAGGAATTGGAAACAGTATGGAACGCAATGTTTTCTTAACGAGGAAATCGAAATGGATCTTTTGCCTTAAATTTTCAGATTTAGATATACAAAACGAATATTCCTGTTTCTGGATCGTCGGAGTTTTAGTTCCATTGTAGACTCCTGTGACCTCAAAATATCGATTGAAAATAAGGGCTGGTGTCCGTTGGAACATTTCGGATCTTCGCATGAGGAAGTTAGTCGAAAACAACGCAGTTTATGGACGGCCCCGATGTGTGTGTTTGAAGGATTGATGAATTGTTCGTGAGTGACACCTGTTGATCAGTGGTCAAGGAGGGAAATACTTGTATTCAGTTGCCATTGTTATGCTAATCTGTTATCTATTAGATTAAGTGTTTTTCTGGGGGTATTGAGAAAAGCAAATTTTGTAACTTTGAATAACATGTGTTTCCAGGTTATTTTAATATTAAATTGTTTTCTGGTCGAAAAGAATTTGATTTTAATCAACATTTTTTTATAATTCGCTTGATATATCAACCTTCATTTGTACTTTCTGAGAATGCAAAATCAGTTTGAATACTGTCTCGATGAAATATTCATTTGGAATACCGCCACAATCTTTTTAAGAAATAAAAGCAAACATTTGAATAATTAAAGGAAAAAATATATGAATGGTATTTTTTGTTAAGCTTTTCTATGGTTCCATGCGGATAAGAAAATGAAACATAATTTCAAGTTCCTCAGGGATGACAGTTGACTCCTGAAAGTACTTGTATAGTGAGTAGCTCTCAAAAGTTTATGAACTTGGGGAAGAGGTGGGTTAATAACAACATGCAATTTTTTTGTTTGAATGAATTAAGACTACGGTAAGAAATACAAAATTTGGAGTTTAATTTGAACAATGAATCAAAATGAGGCTCTTAGTTACATGTTTAGTTTTGAAGGAATGGTTAGGCACACTTTTTGTTGGTTGATCTGTGACGGGAATTTCTATTTCTTCAATCGTTATCAAGAAGGGTTTATTGTTTTATGGCGCAAGAGCAAACACAAGAAAAAGTAAGGGATTGGGGAACTGAGATCGCTTGGGTATCCCCGGAGCGCGAGCCCCGTGTTTACTGAAGACACTCCAAGGGAAAAGAAAAGATCACTAGATTACCTCGTCCCTTGTTTAACTAATAGAGGAGTCCAAAAACACGCGATTCAACTACCTTGGACTGGACTACCAAGTGTCGTTTAGAGAAGTTACCGGTGATAAAATGACGGCAAAAGATCCCGACATATATGTAGTTGGAAATCTGAGAACACCAATGCGTGATGAATATGCTAGTAAGACATGATTTTAGTTAATCAGGAACAGATAGTTTAAAAAGGATGTACAATTTTCCTGGTTCTCCCTGAATCAGGAAATTTTACTTTACATTTAAATAACAAAATGTGTGTATTTCTCCCTTCTATGTCAGTAAAACTTTCATTGTGTGTGAACTTTACTTAACGCTGCCTTGTGTCTGGCACAGCTTGGTCAAATATGTTAATTGCGCCATAAAAACAAACAATTATCCTTAGAGAAAATTACATCATTATTGTTGGTCCTTTTATTTCAGGGCCGCAGTAGTCCGGTTGATAAAGCAACGGGAGGGTTGCGAGTTCGAAACTCGACGCAGCTAAAGACCGTCGCGTATATGGGGCTGGAGTACGTCAAATCTGACCTAGCCTCAAATGTCCACGTTGACGTGGTATGGAAATTTGCAGAGAGTTGGCTAGCTGAGGTGTTGACCTCGTCATCTGACCGTGGTTTAAAATGAGGTATTGTCCTCGGATCTTTCCCTTCGGAATAGATCCCGGACCGTCGCCAATAGCCCGTTGTGTTGCTCCAGCGGGACGTTAATTATATATCTACCTTTTGTATTAAAGTAGTATCAATTTTTTTCAAAATATGACTATTATCCTAATTTTTAGATAGCCCGTTGTGTTCCAGTGCGACGTTAATTAAAATACCTAATTTTCAGGGCAGCGTTTGTCCAGTTGGTAGAGTCGCGGATTAGCAAGCGGAGGAGTACGAGTTCGGAACTCGATCCAACCAAACATCGTGTACGTGGGGGCTGGTGCACTTTAAATCTGTCTTGGTCTAAAATGTCCTCACGTTGTCGTGATGTGGAAGTTTAGAGAGTGCAGTGCCAGCTCATGTGTTGACATCGTCATCTGACCGAGGTTGAAAATTGTGAGGTGCTGTCCTCGGAACTTTCCCTACGGGTAGGTAGTTAATTAACGTCGCACTGGAACAACACAACGGGTTATTGTCGACGGTCCGGGATCATTTCCCGAAGGGACAGATCCAATGATAACGCCTTGTAATTTTGAACCAAGATGACAAGAACAACACCTGAGCCCTGCATTCCACTCTCCAAACTTCCACGCCAACGTGAGGACATTTGAGGCCACGACAGGTTTAACGTGCACCAGTTCCCATGTACACGACGGTCTGACTGGATGAGTTTCGAACTCGCAACTCTCCGGTTGCTATTCTTACTGGGCTATCGTTGTCCCCTTATATTTGGTTCGATTTTTGTAATAGCCAAGCTCCTACTCATGGTTTAAAATTTGGAATAAAAATTGAATTGACTTAGGCCATCTCCCAAATGAGATTCTGTTTATATATAGTCCACTGAGACATTGGTACAATATTATTTAGATGAAAAGCAGTTTATAAAATTCAGTTCATTCTAAGACATAATACGTTGTTCTGTCCTCTTGGTCTAGCACATACTAGACCAAGTCTATAAAACCACTCGTCTTTAAAAAGTCCAAAACCATCAAAGGATTCTCAAAAGGTCCAAACCGACACACGAAAGCATGTGAAACGGGGAAGCCTGTGAGTTCGTACATATAGGACAAACAGGTAAAATGTTACGTCTATTTTGGAATTTGAGAGTTAGTATGGATACTTCTGAATTTTCACAAAGTCGTCTGATTTTCGATCGTATAACACCTCCAAAGCTTAGCCTTATCGAGTTCCCAATACCAATCATGAGTAGGGGAGTTCTCCATATAATATTAAGCCCAAAGACGTAATATTCTGTGTTGAGACGAAGGAAATGGCTTTTGATGCTGGAAAACTGGGACATTGACTCCATAATTCTGTTGCAATCGATATATGGCAGAATGATCAACGCTGCGTAGATCAGTGTTTCTCAATCGATGGCCCTGGTATCAATTTTATCGCTAAAGGTTCTTGTCATTTTTGTTTTTATGCATTTTTATAGATAAATATTTTATAGTGCAAATATTCTGAGGAGAATAATATTCGAATGTATCGAACAGCTCAGACCGAGAAAGCCTAAATGACATCCGTATAGCAAATGCCAGTGACTCATCAGCAAAGTATAAAGAAAAAAATTCCGAAATTGAAGAACAAGGCAGTGTATCTGGTTCTCAAATCTAATACTGAATACTGCTTCTTCGCAAGTTTGGGGATGTGGCTCAGTGGGTATGTCCACTGCGCTAGCAACCTGCGAGTTGTAGTAAGTTCGCAGGATCGATTCCTCCCTGGGGTATTTCTCTCTTCTGTGTCAGTAATGCTTTCCTTGTGTGTATGTCCATTACTTGATGGTGTCTTGTGTTTGACACAGCATGGACAAATATGGCCACTTGCGCCATAAAACCTAATCCAACCATCTTCGCATGCTTGTATTGCGCTGTGTGTAAGTGCTTGTTTCGAAACCAGGGTGACGTGATTTTTGAAAAGTAATAGAACTACAAATTTAAATCTTAATATGAATAAGAGACTTGGGTGTTAGTTTAATATTGGTGTCAAAACATCTCGTTTCGAAAGTGCGTGACGCAGCTGATATAAATTTTTGGTGATGAGAATGAGAAATGCTAATGAAAATCAGCACAGATCAATTACTGATGCTGGCTTGAGGAAACTACAAATAATTTTTTTACATTAGTCTAATGTATGAACTTAAAAAAATTGGAGAGATATTTACGAGTAAATTTGTTGGGGACCGGGCCCTCGTCTTATCAACAAAATTTACCTCGCCGCGGTTTCAAAGGTTGAGAACCACTGACTTAGATATTTAAAATGTTGATTAGGGAATAAAATTATTTGCTTGTTGAGTTCTTGTTTATTTTTTACGTCAATTCTGATGTTATTTTAAACTCGAAACAATTGTAAAATAGAAAAAGTATGTTTATTACGCATAGATAATTAAATACTTTTGATAAAGTTAAAAAGAGACGATGAAATATTCTATATTAATTTATTACAAAAAATTATGCTTGGAAATTCTTTCGTGTTTTGATAACAAATAAAAGCATAGCACGATTTCTTTTCGTGTAAAAGTGTTACGTTTTGTAAGAGAATAAATTAGTTTTAATCGTTTGGAGCTAATAGTGATGTAAAAACGGAATGCACCCCTCAAAATCATTTTACTCTTGATGAAACAAAGAATAATATATGGAGTATAAATTTGGCGTTTAACATAGCATGAATTTGGAAGATAAATGAGTTGGCTTAGTTTTATGACGCATGGGCCTTATTTGGTCAAACAAGGCAAGCAGCAGGTAGATAAATGGGAATTTAGGATAATGGACATTTTTTGTTCTCAAGAGAAGCCAATAGAGAGGAAACGGCAAAGTAAATGTACTGCAATCCCAAAATTCTGCCAAACTTGAAAAAGTTCAAATTTTGATAAATCCGCTACGAAACTTTCCACAAAAAGCGTCCATCAAGATTTTTTTTTTTCAAAATTTATTAAAAATAATTTAATTGTTGCAATCAAAGTGATTTTATTTAACTATACACTTCATTTTACATCGGATGTTCTAAATGGAATATTTCAGTTGGAATGTTCTAGATTGATCGCAGAAATATGTACAAAACGAGTAGCAGCAGAAAAACATACTAACGAGTAAAGCAGTTGAATAGTAAATTAAGATACATTTACCATGTTTTTATAATAAATACTCGGAGCATCTTGTACGTGCACAAATAAACAAATTATAACAATGATAATTTTTCGTCTAATATTAAAAATTCAACAACTTCAGGTAATTACTTCAACCTTTATTTCTCAAAACTTATAGAGAACGCTAGATTTCTTTTTTCTAGAGGGCTCTTATAGCGAACGCTAAATTTCGGAAAATATACATGTACAGCATTCTGTCTAAAACCCACTAGTTAGAAAAAAGTAGCTAAAAGAACGAAGATAGCATATGATAGAGGAGCGATTTTCAATTTTTCACCACATGGCACAGATAAAGTAATTACTAAAATTCTGAAACATACCAAAATATATTATTTTTTGCCAACGTTACAAAAAG
This sequence comes from Meta bourneti, assembly GCA_933210815.1. Classification (NCBI taxonomy): domain Eukaryota; kingdom Metazoa; phylum Arthropoda; class Arachnida; order Araneae; family Tetragnathidae; genus Meta; species Meta bourneti. The sequence goes on from OW119928.1 coordinate 21,480,262, forward strand.
GTATAATTTTGATTAATTTACAAAAAAGAAATTACCATTCCTTTTTGCTCATAGTGGCTTTTTGAAAAACAATTTATCTGATACTTTGTAAAAAATAATACCCAAAATTATTTATACGGGAAATTACTTGAAAATATTTGAGAACACACTTGTCAAATGTTCAAAACTAAACAACTGGAATGAAACAATCTTACACAATTTAAACAGCTTTACCATCCCTAAGGCACACAAGTACCCTTGCGGCACCGATTGAAAATCGCTTAGTTAGAGGATGAATAAACTAATTCTTTTGCAACAAATAATACTGTAAACATTCCGTAAAATCCATTAATCTTATAAGATTGAAAAAATACTCGAATGTTTTTGCTTTGGTTTCTTTCAAGCAAATTATAAAAGCGATTTTTAGTTGAAGAGTATCAAGAACTGTTCGTACAATCCTTCTTTTCATCGTGATAATTTTAAATAACAGTTAAAACCGACGAAAAACTTCGTTTCTATAAACTCATAAAATTTTAAAAGAATGTAAAGAGTTATTCGAAATAAAAGAAAATATTTTTCGAGCGGCTTGAGGAATGAGAATTTTTCTGCTCGAAAATAGCATTGTTTTGAAAGAACCCGATGCTTTCATTTTATTCCAGCCTGGAAAAGAACTATCGAACAAGCCATAATCGTATGCCATACGTGCAAGGGATGTTTCTAACCACCGAGGTGTGGATCATCCTTCCATCCAGACCTCAAGAGATGCGGAGGAACAGCTTTTATGACAGCTGTTTGTTTTAATTGTAGCGAGAGAGGGGTAGGAAAATATTTCGACTTGTCCGTGAGTGGTTGCCGAGCCACGCATGCGCGAGTTTTGGCTGGCGTCCATTGATTTTTCTCAGCGGCAGGATCTCCGACAGTTTATCCCGTGCTCCTGTGAACCTAGCCGTCGAATCCAACGGAAAGTTCTGACCGCTGGCCGAAAATCACGTGCATCCCCAAAACATTCCCGGACACCTGCTCGCGATCGGCATCTTGAGACACCGCTGCGTTCCCGGATTGCGAGTTAAGAGTTTGCAATCGCTTCGTTGCAAAAAATGGCGACCACGGAAATATCCAGCCGACGCAAGGCGCCGAAGCGACCGTTCCCTGCCGCTGCCTCAGAACCGTCTGCTAACGGACCGGTTCAGGCGACCGATCTCTCGACTGTCGCGGCCAAAAAATCCAAACCCCATGACACTCCTGCCAGCAAATCCAAATCAAAGAAGGAGAATGACGGTAAGCAGTTTATATTTCACTCCAATATGTCTTTTACTTGACCCTAACGCTCTCTGTTGGATGTGTTTTGGACTTTAAAGTCACGACACTCAGTGTTGTTTATAGTCATTATCAATGCTTTTATATTTGTTTATTGTGATTGTTATCCCTAATAATGCGATTCTTGATTGTTGTGATGTGTTATTAAATCGTAGTTTATCTTTAAAAATGGGATTTTTTTTAAATTTTTGGCGAATTTCTCGTGTGGTGAAAAAATGGTGTTTTGGCTTCCTACTGATAAATCGCCGAGATTTGCACTAAGTCCCGTCGTCGTGCAAGTCGTAGGGTAGACGTAGCGTTCCCAGATCAGAGTCGTGGAAGACAAAGGCAGCGGGGAAATGGCGTTGGCCGGGGTGCAAGGATGGCGTTCCTATTGGCGGTGACGCATCCCGGAGGTTGCCGGGCAGCTGGAACCGGGTGACTGTCGGAGCCCTGCGCCGCCCCAATCGATGGTCGCGGCTGCCTTGCAAGCGGGGAACCGGTTTCGGTGGGCCCGGGGCCACCGAACGGCGGCGGCAGCGGCCAAAGGTTGAAGGGGTTGGCTGACTCCGCCGTTGCATCGATCGCGTCGGTTTTTCGGGGCAAGAACCGGGGGGTTTCTAAGTTGGAAACGGATGAGCAATCGCTTCCTCTCCCGTTGCGGCAGGGGTGGCCGGTTTGCCCCCGCCCCTGTGTGCCGAGATCCGGGGTAGCGCCTTCCCTTGCGGGAATGAGATTTCTGTTCGTTGACACCAATGTTGAGTAGACTCAATTCGTTTCAGGCGATTTATTTTCGATAAAAAATTTTTGGGGCTGACGTGAAAATGTGAAAAAAATTGGGGGGCTGCTTTTTATTTTATTTTACAATAATTTCGAAAAATAATTTTTGAGCTATAAGACAGGTGTTCTATTTAAAAATAAGCTAAATGCATATTAGTCAGCTATTTAACCTCAACAGCTTGATTTCCACATTTTCATTGTTGGTCAAAATGCTAAATTTGTATCCCACATTGGAAAACCCTCAGAGGCACATCTCCTTTAGGTGTGTACGGGCATCATGGTCCAGGTATCCGAGTGATCTTTTCTCATGGGGTTTACTGTCTTTGGTAAACACAGGTGTTGCGCTCCCAGGATACCCAAGCGATCTTTTTCTGCTTTCATCTCTTTCTATTCCCCAATCTCTTTCCTTTCACACATTTCTTTTACTTGAAGTTGTCTGTCTTGTGTTTGCAGTTTGGCCAAATATGGCCCTTGTGCCATAAAACTCCAAAACAATCAACTCGCAACTCCTGATGCTGAGGGTTAATATACTTTTTTCATTAAGAAATCACCCTAAGTGGCATGTCTCCTTTAGGTGTGAATGGGCTTTATGGACCTAGTGATCTTTCCTTTTCACATGGGGCTTACCGTCTATTAAATACAGGGGTCGCGCTCCTGTGATACCCAATTGATGTTTTGCTGCTTTCTCTTCACTACTCTATTCCACAATTCCTCCTTTCCCCGACATTTTTTACTTGACGTTGTCTAGTGTTTAGCACAACTTGGCCAAATATGGCCCTGCAGCATAAAACCCCAAAACAACCAACCAACACAAGTAAGTGCATTGGAATTTAATTATTGGAGGCATCAACAATCAAATTCAGATTATATACTCCAAAGGAATGTTACAGTTCAAAAAACAAATTTTACTGGGTATATACTACACTGGACATCAATGGACCAATTGACTTGAAATTTGGTATGGAAGATAAAATTTTTTGTATAAATTTGAGATTTAGTGTCAAAATTGGGGTGGTTGCAATTGGGAATTATGGTCTGCACAATTTTACATATAGATGGCCCCTTATGCAAATTTTATGAATATGAATTTATAGAAAACATTCTCTATTGAATTGTAATATGAATTTTCTCTAGTGTGAATAAAGCATGAATAACGAGGGTTTCCACAGCAGTAAATTGATGTTATCAAGATGAGATTAATTTAGTTTAGGAATTTTTATTTTAATGCCTTATTAATTGCTTAGAACTGTAGTTGTAATAGTAGAACGTAGTGTGTAGAAATTATTGGACAAAATGACTTGAAATTTGGTATCTTATATGTAAAATTTTTGTATCAAATTGGGTGTTGCCCTTTGAAATCATGAAGTATATACAATTTGATATGCAGGTGCTCCCCATGCATATAAATTTATAGAAAATGTTATTATCTATGGAACTGTACCTTTGAATTTGCACTACTGTAAATGAAGCATGAATAGAGGGGTGGCTCATTTTCCTCCCTACAGCTGTTCATTGATGCTATTATGGTATAAAAGTTCATAAAGCTTTTATTGTTATTTACCCTCCTGGTCTAGCTGCCTGCTAGACCAAGTCCAATAAGTCATTCTTCCTCAAAGAAATTACGTCATCAGGCTTCTAGAATAAGTGTTGGGCTCATTCCAGTACAGGAAAGAATGATTACTAAAGGTGTGTTCTGCCTTGTATTTAGGACAAACTGGAAAAGATTTTTTACCATTCAGGAATTTCATGCTCCTAAGCTGCCCACTTTGCAATCTAGATAAAGCTGTTTGAGCCTTTCTTTCTCCTTTATAAAACAAGGAGACCCAGAATTTTTCCTGGGTACCAGTCATAATTGGGAGGAATTCACCACATAAAGATTTAAATTCTCATGATTGATTTAACGACTGAATTTAGTCATACACCAGCATTCACACCATTATCCAGATTTTTCTTGTTTTCAGATAGGTTTGACCTGAAATGCTGCATATGCAATTTTGATTGAATCTTACATGTGCTCTTGTGTGGAATCCATCAGTTGAGAAGATCTGGCCTCCAGATTTAAAGTACATACACCTGGCGTATATACCAAACATGGGCTTTCTTATGGAGGGGGCTTAAGACCCTCTGAGACTGTATAAGCAACAAAAAATATCACTTAATTCATTGATTGCTTCTTTAATAATCATATATAAAGGTGTTATATTTTTCTCCTTGCAGTTAACAAATATTTATCCACTACTTTTAGCCCATTTACAAAAGTGCTCCATTTTTTTTATTCAATGGGGTTAGATAAAATAACTGGAAATTTTGCTAATCTGAGTGATTTGTTGCGGTGAGAAATGGTGATGATTAAGAGGATATATAATGGAGCAAGAGTACTGTTTGACAGAAAATAACATCTTCCTTAATTTCACTCATAAAATTTACACAAGGGCCCAACTTCATATCTACTGCTGCTCCAAAATATATACATATGACGTTTGGATGCAAAATTTTGAATCTATCGAAATTCAATCTCAAAATGTCGTGTTTCAAGTCATTTGGTTCAACTTTTTATGATCAGAAATGACTGGAAACTTTGGAGCGCATACTGTTAAATTGGACTTCTGAAGATTCAGAAGTCTGCTAAATCAGACTTAAGATATGGATATCTTCTGAAATAATCTTCGTATCATGCTAATATTTTTTATAATGTTTCTTAAAGAACTGAAACACCAATGTTTTAGATTATATCTATGTCATAGGCTGTCAGTTCCAAAGAATTTTATGTAGTATATATGGCAATACAAACTTTCAGTCCTTTCTCTTTCTAATTTGTTTTGTTATAATAAATTAAATCCTATTTTTAGCATTTGCTGACTAAGTAATAAGAGTTCTTGGAAGAAAGAAGTTTTGCAAATCATAAAAAGATCTGAATCTATTTCCATTGAAATATTTCAAAGATGCTATTAATTTTTAATATTAATTTCATAATAAATTTTTCATTCTAAGAGTTGTAAATTTGAGATATTAAGCATTAGGCAACCCATCTTTCCAGTCATAATCCAGAAATGGCTAATAGCTTGATACCTGAGATTAAATTTTAGTGTAAATTTGAAATTGGGTGCTGCCATTATAGTTTGCAGAATTTGATATGTGGATGGTCCCTTATTAAAATTTTGTGCATATGAGTTTAGAAAACTGCTTCCTATCAAATTTTCCTCTATGAACGTAGCATGTATAAAAAGTTTCCACAGCAGTACATTGATGCTATTATGGTATGATTTTGGGAATGATGGGTTTAGGATTTATTATGAGTTAAGGAATATTTTTATTTTTATGCCTTATTAGATTGCATAAAACTTAAGTTGTAATAAGAGAACTTTAAATGAGAGCTGGATCACAATTGATTTTTCATATTTGTTCTAGTTACTATCAGCCACAAGGTCAATGATGCGGAAAATCACAACAAAGAAAACCAGGGCACTAAGCAAGGTATGTGAAAGAAACTTCGTTTTTTAAATTACGTAGTTCAAATCTAACCTTACCACTTAAATATTGAATTGATGTCTTTATATGACAGTGAAAATCATTAATCAGATAATATTTTTAAACTTCTATCTTGGAATGATTTATGACAATGTAGCAAAACTGATAAAATATTTATTTCTATACTTATAAATATGTACTTGCAGTACTGGTTTTCAACTGGACATCTGAAGAGTTGACACAGCTCATAACAAATCTTTCAGCCTGCCTTCCTCGAAACGATAATGTGAAATACACTACTCTTATCGATAAACTGGATTGGGAGAAAGTGAGATTTGGCCAATATACTGCGGCTCAATGCAAAGACAAATGGATGCAGATAGTTACCAAAGTTAGTATTTTATCTTTGCCTTTCTTGAAATTATTTGCACAAAACAGTATGCCACTTTATGCATTAGTTGCAAGTTCAAATTCAAGGTTTCCCAAAATTCATTGTATATTTTGAAAAACTAAGTTATGTGTGTATGCTTACTCGCTTATTTTTATACAAAAATAAATCAGGATAATCAATTTTTTTCCACTTAAACCATGATACATTTACAATAGAATTCTGGTTCTAACTTTTGGTATCAAAGAAGTGAATTATAATGCCCTTAAAATATGGAAACCCCAAATATATGCTATTTACATACATACAATTATTACTATGCAAACAATATATTGCTATGGCAAATTTTTTAATTTTAACAGAACACGACGTTTTAAGAGGACACTTACACCGCATTGGTGTGCATGCTTCTTCTGACTTCTTCTGACCTTTTGTTCGATAGGGAGCTTTATAGATTTTAGTCATCTTTTATCTTGCACTTTTTATCTGACGATCACATCTTAGTTGACAACCTTTTTAGCCGGGCTAATTTGTACTGGGCTGCCTGTAGGAAATTATGGTCCCTGGACTTTTTCTGATGTAGGGAAAAACTACAAACAATTTATTTTCAATCATACCAGCCTACAAGTTTCATAGGAGATCCACCCAAATGAGCAGAAAGGAAATAAAGTTTTTGTTGATTAAGAGTAAAATAAGTGTATTTATAATATATTTTTTAATGTCACATTTTTTTGTTTAGTTGCGTCGCTTCCGTACCCTGACTGATATGGTAACTGATGCCAAAACTTGGTTGAAACATCCATGGTCATCATACAGTTCTTCTAAAAAACAGGTATTTTTCCATATGTTCCAATTTCTCTCACAATAACTGCTTATTTTTATTGAACATAATGTTTGAAACTTTATCAAAATTTTCAAAAATTGTCTTAGTCCATTTGCTACATGAATTATTTATTTTAATAGTTAGGATTTTCCTTGCAGAATATTTTGTAGATGATTATTTCTAATTTTTGTTTGGATTAAAAGATGAAAAATGTATTTTTTTTCCAGAAACATCCTGAAATGCCAAAGAAACCTTTGACGCCATATTTTCGTTATTTTTTGGAAAAGAGAGAAAAGTACAGTAAAGATAATCCTGAGATGTCTATGACTGATCTTGCAAAACTTCTTTCTAAAAAGTTTCAGCAACTTCCAGAAAAGAAAAAGGTAAATTCTGCTTAAAAATTGAATGTATTTTTAACTTTTTTAAAAATTTTCTGCGAACATGGGGTTAACCTCAGGATTCCCAAGCAATCTTTCTCTCCAACCTTTCTTTTCACAATTACATAACATTATCTGCCTTGTGTTTGGCACAGCTTAGCCGAATATGGCCATTGCGCCTTTCAACCCAAAACAACCAATCTTTTGATTTAGAGAAGCCTACAATTCCACAAACATAACTCGTGAATGGTCAAAGTAATTGATAGTTAAATTTTTTGTTTTACGTCTTTGTTTTAATGAATTTTTGTATAGTAATACTGTTCTTAACTTGATGTTCAGTTGCGGAAAAAAAACGAAGCACCCCTCTTTATTCAAACCATTTTAACAGTAGAAAAAATTCAAAGATGGCGTTTGACAGGAATTAATGTCTTCTATAAATTCAAATACATAACATTTGCAGAAGAGGCCATCTTCATATTAAATTAAGCACCAACTTCATAATTTCCAATGGAAGCCCTCTATTTGGACACAATTTCCAATCTATCAAAATTTAACTTCAGATACCAAATTTCATGTCATTAGGTCTTTTCGACGTTATGAGTACAGAAAGATAGCTCCTAGTGTTAAATCAGTTTCTCAGACTTGTATGGATACCTTCCTAAATAATATTTCTATAGTGCTGATATTTTGTACCATGTTAAGCAACCCAAACAAAATCTACATAATATTTTATTTAAAAAATAGTTTTTAGTATGTGCAATAATAATTATTAAATTAATCTTTGAAAAAATTCTGACTTGGAACCTTACTATATTTTGATGGGAATTGATTCAGAAGGACTTCTAATATGGCCATTCCAAATTTAAGTTTTTGCATTACATTACATTTTCCTCATGGCGATTTTAGGGGCAACCAAAAGTTTAAAAACCAACAACAAACCTGAGGAATTTTTTTAAATTTTTGAAAAAATGGTTGGAAATTTCATTTATGTTTTTTTAATCTAAAATATGTTGCCTTTTGCCAGTTACGTGTTGTATAGATGAACTGCTACTAAATGGTCAATTGAATGACTATTCACTTTTTGGATGATTGGAATATCAGTTTGATTGTATTAAATAATTGTAGGTAGGCTTTTTGGTTGCATACATAGAAGCAAATGCTAATTTAAAAAAATTAACATTTATAAAGAATACTAAAGACGGTACAAAATTATACAGAACATCGATCAACACTTTCTCCGTTTCTAATTGTTTTCATTTCCAAAATCTTTTTATCACATTTTAATCATTGTTACAATTCACAATATTATCGTTTTAGCTCGTATAATAAATATAATAATTCTCGGATCTTTTGCACTCGCTGACAATTACTTTTGAAATAGTGTTTAAATTTGAGATTCGGGTAACTATAAGTACAATGAATCTAAATCTATTGATAGCGATTTTCAATGTGGAGATGATCCCTGAAATTGACAGCATTTTTAACATTGCTATCTTTATATCCGGAGATATTCAAAGTCCTGAAATTTCATATTTAAACTAATTTAACGATGCAGAATCTTATTAAGGCATCAAAGCAGGGTGTTTCCATTGGCAATTTTGTTTCTTCAAATTTGATATGAAGACGTTCCCTTATGCATTTTGAATTTGTAGAGGACGCTTTTCCCTATTGAATGATATCTTTGAATTTGCTCTACTATGAATAGTGCTAGAAATAAAGAGGGTAGTTGGGTTTTTTCCGTGATTGTACCAGTTTATGCTTTGATAAAAAGTGTTTATTATGTATGTTATTTACTTTGATAGCAAAAATACAGAGAAGCCTATGAAAAGGAGAATGAACTTTATAAACAGGAGTTAGAAAAATTCAAGTATGTCCATGTTGTATTTGTTATAAACATTATATTGACAAATTGCAGACATAAAGCAACAATTTAAGAATATTGAATTTATGCAGATGTACTATCTTTAGACATATTTTGTAGCTGACCTTTGATATTCGTTTTAGGAAATGTCATCCAGAGCAGTTTCCTACTCCAGAAATGAAGCAACAGGCTGCTAGTACAGAAGGTCCTGATAGGCCTCTAAACGCTTTCAATATTTTTGTGAATGACAGGTTAAAGAAATCAGAATTCAGCCAGGTACTTTAATTGAATATCTAATTCAGTGATTTTCAACCTTTTTATCTCAGCACACATAACTAATTACTAAAATTCTTTGGCATACCAAAAATGTCTTTTTGCCAATATGATTTTGTTTGATTAACCGAAAAAAAAAAGAATAAATAAATTATTTACTCTTTTGCACCAATGTGGCTTTTTAAAAGATCTTTTGAAACCATTTATTTATATTTTCTAACACAAAATAATACTCAAAATGATTAATATGGGTATTACTTGAAATTATTGTGAACACATTAGTCAAAAGTTTGAAATGAAATAAATCTTGCACAATTTAAACAACTTTATCTAAGTAAGGCACGCCTGTGTCATTCTTGCAGTTGAAAATAATTCACAGTTGAAAATAATTGATCTAATCTGTTCTAAACATAGCCCCAACATGTTTGCATTAGGCTACTCAGTGCTTTCCAAGATGTGACGCAAAAATCTCTGCCATAAAAAATTTGAGAAGTTCAGTCTCATTTTACTAAAAATTCGTCCAAATGAGATAAGAGTGAGAAAGTTCTTATGACTTAAACATCAAAAATATTACTTGAATTTCCTCAGTATTCAAAAAGCGGGATTTGATGACCAAATTAAACATTTAAGTTGAAACATTTTTTATTTCTAATACCAGACCACTGACCTCTTTTGCACTACTAGGGGCGTTCTGACATCTATTTGTGAAGGAGACCCAGTGGGCAATCACTATTACTCGTAACTGGGACAATCACCAACCTCCACGCATTACGAAACTGAGATTTGAACCAGGGACCTACTGGGTGGCAGACAAATACTATGACTATACCAGTTAGTTAGGCAGCTGGAGAAACATAACTTTTGTGAAACCATTGAATTGCATTGAACAATCGGGAATGATTCATATACCATCCAACGATGATTCTTCTAAATATTGTACTGGCCTTTATTCTAAAATCTTAACTTGTAGTTTTTCCTCTAAAAGTTTATCTTAAATATTTTACGCTATAACTTTATCGTTATGAACAAAACTGAAAATGATAGAAAAAACGTTTTCAAAGTGTAGAAAACTTTCCTTTATGTTGTATTCTGTAAAAAAAATGTCATACTTCCGTTAGAAAAGTTTTTAATTAAAAAGTTTTGTTTATTTATAATTCTGAGGTTTCATCATCAGACATTAAATTTTAATAAGTTTAGTTTAAATATTTTAGTTGCAATATAAAATGATCAGCCTAAAAAGTTTGTTCTGTAAATATATATTTTTAGAAAAAGAATAGTCTTTACAACTTTAATCGAATGCATATTTATCTTTTAGGTGGATAAACGCGAAGCCATGGACAAGCTTCGAAAGTTGTGGAGCAATTTATCTGATAATAAAAAGGTGAAATGGATAAGAAAGGCTATTCAAGATGAACAACGATATGGGGTATATATTATGTACCAGACTTCATTTTAAAAGATCCATGTGATGTGTACATTTAAAAAAATTTATCATTTCAATTGTAAATTTCAGGCTGAAGTTGAAAAGTATCGTAGTGAGCATCCTGACTTTCATCCTGAACCTGTGAAAGCTATTCTCAGCAAGGCCGAAAAAGAATTAAAAGACAGATGCGATGGCAAACCGGAACGACCTCCAAAGTATGATTGAATTTCTAAATATGTATAGTAACATCTGATATAAGCCTTATCTTATGATTATAAAACATGTTATAAGTAGTTTTGGCAGAAACATTTTAGTACATTGGGATGTTTCATTTGGTTTAGCATTATCAGAAATAACAAGACATTTTTTATCCAAAATTTACAAAGAGTTTACACTCGTTTTTGTTTGTTTCAATTCTAGGTTTTATATAAAATAATTTCAGTTTAGATACTAACAAAATTGAAAATATGCAGAGCTAGTTCAATAATTTTTTTGGTATTTAAATATTCTTTATTTTAGAAATTAATAAATTTAAATTATGATATGTAAATTACAATTTTAGTTTTATAACTGATTTTTGTTTGAAATCCCTGTGTTCAAAATTTTGGAATTTTTTTATGAAGTATTGTTCTTTTAATCCTGCTTTATAGCATAGAATTTGAATACATAAAACTTCTCTATGGTCTGTTTTATTTTACTATTTGCTGACTCAATACAAAGTAAGAATATAGGTTCATCATATTTGGGTTATAGTATACTGTATTTGATTCGTTTCACAATTACAGGGCTGCCACAGGTGACTAAAGGCAACTTTTTGCTACCATTTTTCAACCTTGTCGACTAGGGGTATCTTTAAGCAAAATTGTCTCAAAAGCTCCTGGTTTCAAAATTTTGACTTCTGAAAATTCACCATAGATCAATGAAAATTTAGTCTTTTTTAACTAATAGTGTATGGAAAAATAGTTTTTCGTATTTTTCTTTGAGAAATTTTTGAACGGGTGCCAATTTTGAAGTACTGGTGCCAACCATAAAAGGTCAACAAATATTTAGTCCTTTTTTAATTAATAACTGATAGAAAAAATATTTTTTCGAAAATTTTTCTTTAGAGAAAATTTTTGAACTGGTCCAATTTTGAAGTTTTGGTGCTAAGCCATGGTAAGCATAAAAGAAAACCAGAAAATATTTGTTTTTAAAATTTAAATTTCCTGACGTCTGTTTCATACTTAATTAACACATTTTGTGCTTTAGCCAATTTGCTACTAAAATAGGGTTTGATAGGAGACTGCTATTATTTTTAAGAATTTATGCTACTATTTCACAAGTGCTTTAGCAGTCCTGTAATCAAATGAGTGCCCTTTAAGTAGTTATTTATGCATGATTTTTTATTTAGTCATCTAATAATTATATCAAGAAGGGACAAATTATATTTTTTTAATTGGTGTGAACTTTCGATTTCTGTAATTTTGCTTTTCCTTTGTTTAATGAATTTTTTGACTGAGAAATGCTTATTATTCATCTTCCTTTCCTATATTGCAGCTCAGGGTACAGTTTATTTTCCCGCATAAAATTACGAGAATTGAAGGATCTGCCCTCAAAATCGAAAATGGGAGAAATTTCGAGAATGTGGAAGAATCTCACTGATCCCGATAGAGAAGCCCTTAACAAACAAGCTCAAGTAGTAAGTTTAAATATTTTACTGATCTAGCCGATAATTCATATTTTATTCAGGTTTTACTAATTTTTTCAACTCTGAAATGTGTTTCAGGCCATAGCAAAGTACAAAACGGAATATGCTGCATACTTGAGTAACTTACCTGTCAACGAAAGAGAGAAACTGGAAAATGAAATGAAACCTGCTGGTAAGAAGAAGCCAGTGGCAAATCATGTGGTTATTGAAACCGTTAATAACGACGTGACTGAATTGGAAGCCATTGATGGTGCTAGGCCAAAGAAACCTCTATCTGCCATGTTCTATTTCCAGCAGGAGAAGTTTGCAGTTGCTCAACAAAAGCATCCTGATATGTCCAAACAAAATATCCTGAAATTGCTTGCAAAAGAATACAACGAATTGCCTGAGAAAAAGAAGGTAATAGCTACATATATCTCTTAGTGGTTACTTTTGTTTGTTTCATTATTGTGCTATAATAGTCAACATTTATTTTGTCTAAAGCCTGCCAAATCTGGTTTTGTGTCAAAAGGGCAAGACACTTTTCAGCAAAATGAATTTAAAATAAAATATTAATTTTTTAATACAAAAATTGCTGGAATGGTTGATTGGTTATTTTGACATTATGACTGACTACATCGCATCAAGAATTTAGGAGAAAAACATCAAGTACCCAAACGAGTTATTTATATTGTCCAAATTTTTGTGCCTATAGGAAGGATTTTACTGAAAATAGTGCTAGTTCTCAATATTTCTTTCAATAAAACCAAAAAATATAAATGTGTTCAGCAAACTTTCAATTTAAGAACTACACATGTTTGGTGTAATTGATTATATATGCAGAAGTATTTTTCATTCAAAACCTGGATAATGTACTGTATAGCAAAAATGGTATTTATTGTATGTATGATGTAAGACGTTCTCATTAAATATACCAGCAATGAAATTTTGTTTGTATTTCTAGGACAAATACAAAAAGATAGCAGAAGAAGCTAAGAAAGCTTATGATGAAGGTTCGACTTCTAAAGGGTAATTTAATATTTCATATTTTTTTAGTTGGTGTCTAAAAATCACTTATTAACTAACTGTATTTATTCTCACTGAAAGACTTAATTAGATCAAGGCTTTAAGAACTGAATCGATGTTATTTATTTAATTGTTTTATATTAATTTTCTTGAAGGGAATATTTCATTTGATTTATTAAATTTTAGGAAACATGACACTGGTGGAGGAGGTAAAAAGAAATTATTTAAAGGAGAACCAAAACGGCCACCTCAGTAAGTTAATCAATTTGTCATTTTATGTTTTTAAATTTTAGCCGTAGTTTCTTTCACAGTAAATTAAATATGATGAATCATTTCATTCTAAGTGTCACATATTTTCCAATTATGATCCTAGGACCACAGTTGTGTGATTAGAAGAGTAGCCAATTGTTGCGAGTTAGAGGGTTGCGAGTTCAAAACTAGATCCAATCAAAGACTAGTACACGTTAAAACTGCCGAGGCCTTGAATGTCCTCACATTGGCTGTGGAAATTTGGAGAGTGGGGTGCCAGCTCAGGTGTGACCTCGTCATTTGAACCATGGTTCAAAATTACGGGGTGTTTTCTAATCTTTCCCTTCGAGATTGATCTCAGACTATCTCCAATATTCCATTATGTTACTCCTGTGTGATGTTACTCAACTGCCTACCTACCAATTATGATCTTGCGTACTTTAGATGGAATATAATTTAAAACTTGTGTCTAAAAAGGGCTTTGAATATCGCATACATCATTTCTATGCAATTTAGTTAGATAACCAAGGCAAGATGGTTTACTGGATAATTGAATCTCAGTACCTTTCTACTTGTACTTGTTTATTTTTAACAATCGAAAACTTTTAAAAATGTTTTAAATATTAAGAATTTTCTGTTGACTTACTTTTAATGAATCAGTTATGGAGTAATTTTTAAAACATTGTCTTTGTTGGATACTATATTTGTTTCACTCATAAAAGCTTTTAATTCATCCAGAAGCTATCAAAGTAGTAGGCCATTGTTATATGTATTTTTAAGTTACTTTAGAATAACTGATAACATTTTCTTATTGCTTTGGTTGTCAAAACTTGTTAGATTTTGTAACAAGTTTTTCAATATTATAACAGAATGTTTACATGCTTTTAAATTGCATTTATAGGAGTGGATATGGACTATTTTCATCAGAAAAGCTCAGTGAACTCACTCATGTTGATCCCAAGAGTCGAATGACAGAAATAGCCAAAACGTGGAAGACCATGTCTACTGCAGAAAAAGATCATTATGCCCAGCGAGTCCAGGAAATGATGAGGAGATATAATAAAGACATGCAGAAATTTTTAAAAGTGAGCATTGATTTACAATGACATACCTTCCAGCTACTTCATAATTCTACAATAACTTTCTACATTTTCATATAGACTGGAACAATAGAAAACAATGAAACTGAATTTAGTATTCTGATGTAGCAGAAGTGATTGTTTATTATTCAAACTGACCAACTTCCCATTTTAATATTTTATTTAATTTACTGCTATTAAATTATCTTATTCCTTTTATCATACTTATTTTATTTGATCTTGAGTAAATAAATTAATATTTTGAGTTTCAGTCCTGATACCAACTACTAACAAGTTTCTTTGTGCTTTGCTATCATGACTGGAAATACAAAAATGATTTTAAAATTTTTAGAGTATACACCCAATGTAATTTTTATTATGCTTAAGTTCAGAATTAATACTTGGTTGGTGATGGCTTATGATGTTAATGTCACTTCTGTTTAAGATATACATTGGTACATATGTGGTAATAAATGTTGACTGTTGTGTTCAAGGTAAAACAAAATGTACCAAATTGCTCTGAACCTACAATGTGCAAACTATAACTTAGTATTTTGAATTCTACAGGGTCTTACTGTAGCAGAATTCCAAGAATATGATAAGTACAGAAAAGCAAGTGTGAAGAAGAAGAGTAAAAAGGGATCAGAAGCAGTTCAGGTAGTTGGACCTTACTATGCTTTTATTATTACTCTAGCTTATATATTTAGTCTGCTTATTTGAGTGAATGATAAATAATTGCTAGTTCCAAAAGAAGCATATTTGAAACAATCGTTTGTTTTATTCAGAGTATTTTGTGTAGCTTTAAATAAAACTTATAAAATTGTTTATTGAGTCAATAGTTTAAATCTCAGTAATGCTTACAAATTGTAGTGAAATTCAGTTACCAGTGTGTAGAAAGCACAAGTCTATTTGTGTATTAAAATGGTTTTCTAATTCACTGTTCAATCACACTGTCTTGTGTGTCTGAAATACATGCTTATTTTAAGATGCTCAAGACTCCTGTAAATGTCCCTTTAATTAGGATCAATGTTATATTTTTTGTTGTACTTTTTCCTTTGTAAGCCTCGATAACAGTTTTTCTGAAGATGTTTCGAAAGCGAAACCTTCCCTTTAGAGGACTCAATTAAAATTGAACAATCAAAAAGGCAGCTCAAGGCTGTAACTTTAAGTGTGAAAAATAAAAGTGTTTCTGGAAAAATATAGTGAGATGCTAATTTTATTTTTTAAATGCTGTGTGTAACATAAAATATTAAGTGTTTTGCCACCAATCATTGAAAAGTTTTCAATGCAGCGACACAACTTTATTTAAATTGCTTTTTTACTGGAATCAGCAGAAAAAAAAACCCAATTTTTTGCAAATCTGAAAATTATGTATATTTTCCTGTATTTGGTGCTTAATATTTATACTCTTATGTACAATTAAAATTTTAAATAAATGCCGTTTTTACTTAATTGTTGTTTGATTGCAGAAGAGTGTCAAAAAAGTAGCGACAGATTCTGAAAGTTCTGATGAAGATTCATCTGATGACGATGATTCTGAAAAATCTGATGGTGACGATTCAGGCTCTGGATCTGGTTCAGGGTCTGGCTCAAGTTCTGGGTCAGATGATTCTGGCAGTGATTCAGGTAGTGATGACGACGATGATGATGATGACGACGACGATGATGATGACGACGATGATGATGAAGAAGATGATGAGAAAAAGGTACAACTCTCACTGATGATGGGAATTAAATATTTACTCAGGGTTCCCACAGGCCTTAAGAAAGCCTGATTTTTCATTAGCTTTTTTAAGGGTCCTTAAAAAGCTTTACTTGTTGAGTCCTTAAAAACATTTAAAGGCCTTAGTGTTTACAAGAACGCTGCATATTTTATTACTTTCAAAACCTAAGATCATTGTTACTTATCCAAGGTTTAAGTGTCATTAAAAATCGAGGGCTAAATATGTTTACGTCAGCTAAATATTAATGTTTTAAACTCGGTCTGCAAGACCCAATTCTAACTCCTCCAGTGAAAGCTTCTTCATCTTCAGAGCCACAAATTGATGTATTGCAATCTATCTTTTCTACATCTAGCCTTTAAAAATGGCCCTAATTGTCCTTTTGCTTAGAAAGTGTTACTGCATCAAATGCCATATTTTTAGTTTGATGTTTATTTTCATTTTTAAGCTATTTCATAATTAAATACATTTGAAACTACTATGATTATAATAAAAATATATTGGTCAATGTTTATTCAAATTGGTATAATACAGACTTTCTTCTCCTTTCTTTTCACAATTACTTGACATTGTCTGTCTTGTGTTGGGCAGAGCTTGGCCAAATATGACCCTTGTGCCATAAAACCCAAACCTTATATGGATGCACAGAAAGTCCTTAAAAAATTATTTAATTTTGATACAAAATGTTACCTGGCTCTAGTTTTGTTACTTTTGAGTTGGATAATGTCATGGTTCCTTCATTAATCTGGGCCATCTTGGCTCAGTGGGTATCTCCACTGCTCTAGCAACTTTCTAGTTGTAGGCGGTGCAGGTTCGATTCCTGTCAGGTGCATTCCTCCCTAGGTGTATTTCTCTCTTCTGTGTCAGTAAAACTTTCATTGTATATGTATATTACTTGATGTATGTCTTGTGTCTGGTGCAGCAAGGCCAAAATATGGCCCTTGCACCATAAAATCCAACCAACCTTATGCTGGTGTGCACAAATTCCAGAAAGTCCTTAAAAATTATTTAATTTTGATGCCAAAATGTTACCTGGTTCTAGTTTAGTTGTGTAGTGTCATGATTCCTTCATTAATCTGTCTTAATTTAAATTTAGGATGGTGAAGACAACGATTCGAGTTCAAGTGACAGCGATAGTGACAGCGGCAGTGGTTCTGACAGCGGGAGTGGCAGTGACGACAGCAGTGACTCTGGATCTGATAAATCCGATAATGAAGAAGGGAAGAGCAGCTAGTCTCTCTTTCCCGTCCTATTCGTTTCGACCAATGAGTATACATTTAAATGGACCCATGTTTTCCATACCACAAGTGCCTATATCGAACTGAAAGATGAACATCAATATAAGTCAAGTCTTTGTTTCTTTGACTTCAATTGTGAATATACTTTTTTAAGTGGACAATTTTCATCTTTTTCCCATTGAAAATTACTTTGATTTAGTTGCAATATATAATACAACTTTCAGTTGGAATATTTGAACATTTTTCCAAGTGTGTGGATGTGGGACTTTGCTGTTACGGAGAGATAGCGAAGTATGCGATATTTCCAAATGGACAAAAGAGAAATGACACTATGTAGACTTTCCTATGTACTTTTATAGAGGACCAATCTGATTTGAGTGATGCAATTGACTAAAATGTACCCCAAAATGGAAACAGCATTGTAATAAGCATTTCTCATATTTTCACTGTATTTGTCCTGCTGTCAAGAAATTGGAACTTGAAAAACAATGTTCTGAAACTTCTCGAGAAAAATTCCTTCATTATGTTCCTAAAATAAAGGAATTCCTTGATTTTTACCTTACAAAGTGAGAAGTGTTATCCATGTATGTGAAAAAATGTAAGTAAAAATATTGTTGATGAGCATTTTTACAATTGTTTTAATAGAAATCCATTAATTATATTTTATTACGAAAATGTGCTTAAGTCATTAGGTATCAGTGGAAGCATCTATTTTTCAAATTCTGCACATTCTGTGGTCATAGACTGAAATTTTTACGTCAGTATATTTGCGAAAGCAGAACCATGTAGAAAGTCAAGTTCTCATAAAGTGAACAATGATTGTAGAACATTGTTGAATACATTAAAAATGTAGTGTTTTGATTCTATCAGTTTCTGTTTTATCTGCTTTTTTTATTTTCACTGATTATTAATGTGTCAAAACATATGCATCGATAATCTCTAGAAATTAATTTCTCATGTCTGTGATACTCAGGGTACAGACGCCTCGGATAATGTAAATCCTAAAATAATTATAGACTATAACATTTATTTGGAAGTTTCAGGTAAAACTGAAAATGAGCTTTCATGTCGAAAACCTAGAAAAACTTGTGAATTTTTTCACATTTTTGAACTTTGAAGAACCTAATACACACAGCCCGAATTTTCTTATAATCCTAATAAGTGATGTCATTTAATTTCAATTTATGTTTTTGCAAAATCAATATACTTATTTATTTTGGATCCGACGTATGTGGAAATTCACAACTCAATTCCAGTACTTATTAATTTGCCAACTGTTGTAGGTGAGTAGCATTGAAGCAGTCATGACAATTTGCTGCTGAAATGCTATCTTCACAAGTTCTGACTTATGTTTTGAAGGGGTTGTTTCATTTGAAGTTACCGGTGATTCTTTTGACCTCTTAAATGACCTAACTATAATATTTATTATTTTGTCTCAACGTCTGAAGAAAAGTCAATTTTTCTGTAGAATTTCTAATCTGAAAATAAAATTTATACGTACATGAGAGTTTTTCTGTGGCTCCAAAGCAATGTGTATTTTTGAATATTTAAGTGAACAATTTACTGATCACAAGAAAATTTACAATTGTTACAACATATATCTTATTCTGTATGAACATGGAGTTAATTTAGTTTTCCCAAGGAAATTACAAGGAGTCGATTTAGTTTTCAAGCCAGTGACAGCAATGGCTGTTATGGAGATTGACAATGAAAAAATTTTTAAATATGAAATATTTTCAAAAATAGCTGTGAAATTCTACTTTTTACTCTATTATAACAACATTGATTTCAATATCCTGTTCAACTACTTGTTTGGAAGATTGAATTAATCTACTTGAAAAGAATTGGAAGTGACAAGAATAGTAGTATTTGTAGCTTATCTTTGGAAGTCTTTAAATCAAAACAAATATTGTATGGATAAAACACTAGTCGGCCTTTACTTTCAACCTTTAAATAGTTAAGCCAAATAAGTGGCTTAAGTCTTATGTTATCTTTACTTTAAATATTGAGCATTATTTTATGGTTAGGTATTAGTTTTTATCTTGCTCCCGCGAGAGAACAAATTGAAATACTTCTTTTATGTATGATTGTACTCCCTAGAGGAATAAATGCCATAACATTTAATATCTTGATAAGGGGTGATTATTTAATTTTTTAAATTTGAGAGATTTTTATAATTAAATACATTTTAATTTTCTTGCCTTTCCATTTCCCAGATGGCTTTATGAACGACTTTGTCTTTTACGCAAAATATAAAATTTAAATATCTACCCCATTTCTAAAGGAGATTTCTGATATACAATGTTTATGCAAAGAGGAAAACCAAAAAATTTATCTGCTTTTGTAATATTAAAATCTTTATTTAAGCTCAATAGCCCGGTGGGGGTTCCAGTGAGATGTTAATTATCATTCTATTTAAGCTCAGTTGGTTTTATTTAGAGGGTTTAGTAAATAAATAGGAAGTGAGGGAGCACCCAGAGCTCTTGATGCACACTGAAAACATGTTAAACTACTGATTCCCTTATCAGAAATTACAAACTCTGGAAAAGATCACTTCAAGTCAATCCAACCTTTTCATGGGGAAGAGTATATCAAAAACCCGAAAAAACTACAATGTTTGGTGTATGGGACTGAACCCATATGTATAAAACTCAGCCTCTACTGATAAACAAATGTTTGTTGTTTTCAGTGAGCAAAAAAATATTTTATAAATTGTCATCCCAACACGGGTGCTAACTCTTAGGGCTTCTAACAACCTTTGGGTTCTCTCAAATGAGAAAAGGGTACTTGATGTCTGTCTTGCGTTTCAGGCAGCATGGCCAAATATGGCCCTTGTTCCAAAAAAACCCCACATAAGGGAAATATTTCCAGAGTTAAAAGACATCTACACCAGGCATACTGTGTACCTACGAGCCCCTTTAAGTTTTATGGTTAGGGCTTAAGACCCCAAAACAAGGCAACACGACGAACTATTGGCGACGGTCTGGAGTCAATCCCAGAGGAAAGCGAAGACGCCTCGTAATTTTGAACCACGGTCAGATGACGAGGTCAACACACGAGCTGGCACCCCACTCTCCAAACTTGCACGGGGGCCGTCTTGGCTCAGTGGGTATGCCCGCTGCGCTAGCAACTTTCGAGATGTAGGCTGCGTAAGTTCGATTTCTGTCAGGTGCATTCCTCCTTGGGTGTATTTCTCTCTTCTGTGTCAGTTAAACTTTGTGTGTGTTTGTCTTACTTGATATTGTATGTCTTGTGTCTGGCGCAGCATGGACAAATATGGCCCTTGCGCCATAAAACCTCAACCAAACTTCCACGCCAACGTGAGGACATTTGAGTCCTCCGACAGGTTTAACGGGCACCAGCCGCCTGTACACGACGGTCTTTGGTTCCGCGTTTCGACCTCGGAACCCCCCGTTTGCTAATTCGTTACTCTTCCAACTGGGCTACCGCGGCCCACCCTCAAAATAGGGAAACCCGTTATTTTTATTTAAAAAGATCATTCTTGAGAAGGTTAGGTTAGGTATTTAATTAACGTCGCACTGTGTTCTTGAGAAGTACATTTTCTGAACTTATTTGGGTACAAAGTAGCATGGCATCCTGTCTTAGGTTATTTCATTTTCAATATAAATACACTGCTGGCCACCGTAAATGCAACACCCTGAAGGAAGCATGCAAATAATATGAAATTTACAACAAGCATTAGCGGAGGTGAGATATGCAAATGATTAGAATTTCAGCGCAGACGCACATCACGCGCGCCTGTGGCGCCACTTCAAAGCGCTATTTAAGGCTTGGAGATTTCGACGATTTCAAGTACGGCAATTGTGTTTTTCTTGTGGTTTTTTCAAAAAAACGATCAATTATGCCTCGTAGAAAACAGCGATCATCTTTTGATCAAGTATCCGAGTTCGACAGAGGAAGGATAGTGGCCTACCGAGATTGTGGATTATCTTTCAGGGAAATCGGTAGTCGTGTTGGACGAAACCAAACAACTGTAGTGCGGATATGTGATCGTTGGATGCAGGAGGGTACGACGGACCGACGTGTTCGATCGCATCCACCTCAGTGCACCACTTCACGTGATGACAGGCATATTGTGCGTATGGCAGTGACGGATCGCTCAGCCACATCACGAACCATAGCACAGCACATTCAGTCTGTACCGCATCATCCAGTGTCTGCGCGTACCATTCGACGCCGTTTACAGCAGAGTGGTCTGTCCGCAAGACGTCCATTGCTTCGTCTACCCTTGACGCAGAACCACAGACGTTTCCGCCGCCAATGGTGCGATGAAAGAAGGATGTGGACGGCAGAATGGAATGAAATTGTCTTTACTGACGAGTCACGCTTCTGTCTGCAACACCACGATGGTCGGATTCGAGTCTGGAGACACCGTGGAGAGAGGATGCTGAACAGCTGCGTTATGCACCGCCACACTGGTCCTGCACCGGGTATTATGGTATGGGGCGGTATTGGATATCACTCTCGCACTCCTCTAGTACGCATTGCCGGTACTTTAAACAGCCAGCGCTACATCTCCGAGGTGTTGGAGCCAGTTGTCCTTCCTTACCTTCAGGGCTTGCCCACAGCCATATTTCAACAAGATAATGCGCGACCACACGTGGCACGCATTGTCCAAGGGTTCTTCGTCAATCGCCAGATTGAATTGCTTCCCTGGCCAGCTCGCTCTCCGGATCTTTCGCCGATAGAAAACATGTGGTCCATGGTTGCTCAACGATTGACCCAGAATACATCCCCAGCTGCCACACCAGATCAACTTTGGCAACGTGTGGAAGCTGCTTGGTCTGCTGTACCCCAAGAACACATCCAAAGTCTCTTTGAATCAATGCCGAGGCGTGTGGCAGAGGTGATCTCCAACAATGGCGGCTACTCTGGCTACTGATTTTGGCAGGAACCACACTTCACAGAAGTCTATAAATTTAATCATTTGATACTTGGTCAACATGTTATCTACAAAATAAATTTTGTTGTGATATCTCTTGTCTTTCTTGGTGTTGCAATTTGGGTGGCCAGCAGTGTATAATATTAACTTCAATAAAAGAAAAAAGAGTTTAAAGGTTGATTTAAATCATGATTCTTTTAAATAAAGATCACTTGATTTGAATCAAGCTGATTTAGATCGGCATACTCTGGTATTCAACATAATGATTTCAATTCAGCGAAATCAAATTCGCACCCTCCTCTTTTTAATAGAAGGTGCTGCACCAATTGAACAAAATAGCATTACTTGTCCCAGAATCCAGCTCCTTTTAGTTCATTTCTGGAGTTCCTGTTTCGGTACATTAAAATAACTATCCCCACTAATCCAGTGTTTTTCAACCACATGGTTCGGATACCGGGCCATGAGAGGCTTTCCTGGTATTTGTTATTTTAGTTTTCTAAGCATTTTTCATGTATAAAATCTTAAAATACTCAGTTGTATTAAAAGAAACTAAGTTTAAATTTTCAATAACTTGTAACTGCTGTGTCAAGGTTTTTAAAATATTAATTAGTGTTTAGATGGTAGGTTTATCAATTAGGGTGGGGGTTGTTGAATTAACGCCGCACTGGAGCAACAGAACGGGCTGCTGGCGACGGTTCGGGATTAATCTGGAAGGGAAAGATCCGAGGACAACACCTCGTAATTTTGAACCACGGTCAGATGACGACCTGAGCAGGCACCCCACAACACCTGAGGAGGCATCTCACTCCCCAAACTTCCACCCTACTCTAACGTGAGGACTTTTGAGGCCACGGCGGATGTAACATGCACCAGCCCCATGAACACGACAGTCTTCAGTTGGATCGAGTTTCGAATTCGTTGCTCTCGTGTTGCTAATCCGCTACTCTACCAACCGGGTTTCTGCAGCCCTTCTCATGTTTAGAATGGACAGATTGTCTTTCTAAACATGAGAAGAAAATTGAGGGACAAGCCATAAAGACAATAAACCAATTCCAAATGGAAAGACTTACGTCATTGTGAACATAAGGAATTGGGAGGGGTCAAGCAGCTAGTGATTGAATTGAGATGAGTAAACTTTCTAGCATTGGATATGAAGCTGGATTTTATTGGGAATGGAACAGGTAAGGAGTGAAACTAGGAACTTCTTAGGGGCACAGAGATTTTGGAGACAGCGTAACTGGCGAAGAGCGTGTTCCTCGACAACCACAGAAGTCAAACTGTCCGAAGTTATCCCGAGCCGCGTAGAATCGTGATAACCGCGTTCCCTGAATCAGCTACACACCAGCGCCAAAATGCCACAGACCAGTCGGTGAGTAACCTCTCATCCCAATTCAATCACTAGCTGCTTGGCCCCTCCCAATACTTTATGTTCGTAATGACCTAAGTCTTGATATTCGTTTAATGCCTTTCTGACTTGTCCTTCAATTTTCCTCTCGTCATGCTATGACAGATATTCATACATTTGTATTTATTAAATTACATTCTTTGCATTTATAAATATTATGTATGTGATAAGTGTTTTACCTGCAAGTTGACATCCTACTGCTGCTTTCCCTATTCAGCTGACTTCTATGGATAAAAACTTGTATAGATATTTTTCTCACTATCTGTTTTCTTCAAACCAATTTATTATTGTATCGTTAAAATCAATTTTACACTGAATAATACAAATTTTTGGTGATCCGAATGGGATGTTTCAATAAAAATCAGCACAAATTAATTTAATGATGTTGACCTGAGAAAACTACAATACGCTACCAGATTTTATCAGTCCAATGATTGTACCTAATTTAAATATAATTTTATATTTGCCACACCCTGTACCATAAGTGTACTAATGCTCTTTATGATTATGCCATAATTTATTATTGATAATTAGTTTAATGTATGAACTTTATAAAAATTGGAAAGGTATTTACGAGTAAATTTATTAGGACCGGGCCCTCGTCTTATAAAAAATAATTCATCGGACCGTGGTCTCAACAAAGGTTGAGAATAACTTATCTAAACGCTATGGTATATCCATTTAATTCTTGCTATCCCCATTCTACTACATCTTATATTCCGACTCAGGGGAAATGTACCCATTTGGGACATGAGTTTTTGACTATTAAATTTGTGTTAAAAAAATTTCTGTAATCATTTTTTGCATCTCAGTACTTTAAATAACCGATAAAATAATTTTTTGAGGCGAGAATTTTTCATTAGGTAGGTTGTTAATTAACGTCTCACTGGAGCAGCACAACGGGCTATTGGTGATGGTCAGGGATCAACCGCGAAGGGAAAGATCCGAAGACAACGCCTCGTAATTTTGAACCACGGTTAGGTGATGAGGACACCTGAGCTGACACCCCACTCTCCAAACTCCCCCACACGCCATTTGGGGCCACGACAGATTGCACCAGTCCCCACGTATACGACGGTATTTGGTTGGATCGAGTTTCAAACTCGCAATCCTCAGGTTGCTAATCTACTCTTCCAACCGTGCTACCGCGGACCTCTTGAAATTAAGAGAAATGGCATGAAGATGCTCTCATATGCCACGTCGATTTCATTAGAAGTTCGATGGTTTTAATATAAGTAATTTATATCCCCAAAAGGAAACAGGAGACAAATTTTCTGGAGCACTTTTGGATATCTTGCTACTTTCTGAAAGTTCTTTGAAAATGTGTGCTTCCTTTGTTCTCTCCGTATAAGCTAAAATTAGAACACAAAATTTGTTCAAGTACATGCTGCTTTGCCAACACAGCATAAAACGAAGAAGCAAAATTCCTCACATGTAGACAGAATTGCTAAGACTTGAATTTGAAATTCTGCTGAAATTTAAAATTTATGATTGAAATTATGATGAAAAATGAAATTTTAAAATCAAAAATGTCCAATGAAAATAGGTATTTTATGTTGGGAACTTTTCAAATTCTCTAATGTTCGTCAATACTGTGGGTCGCTGGGCCCAGTTGGAAGACTAACGGATTAGAGATAGGAGGGTTGATAGTTCGACTCGGTCCAACCAAAGACCGTCGTGAACACGTGGGCTGGTACACGTTAAATCTGTCATGGGGTCAGATGTCCTAACGTTGGCGGGGTGTTGAAGTTTGTAGAGTGGGGTTCCAGCTCGGGTTCTGACGTCGTCATCTGACCGTGGTTCAAAATTCCGTATTGTCCTCGGATCTTTCCTTGGAGATTGATCCCGGACCGTCAACCACAGCCCACTGTGTTGCTCCAGTGCGAAGTTAATTAACTATCATTACCATCTTCAATACTACAAGTTGTAGTGTAGTCTCGAGTTATGAGAATGCAAAATTTTTTTGTTTGTTTTCAACCTTCCTGGTGGTAGTCTCGACAAGGATCTGGTCATTAGCAAAACTGGCCAGATCTTGATTGATGAGATATCACGTCATTAGAAAAGGACTTACCAGAACTTGATCTTGACATCGTTTAAAAAATGTCAATATCGTGCTGACGAGGTATCTCGTCTTTAGCAAAATTTGTCAGATCTTGATGGACGAGACATTTCTTCGAAACTACTCGAAGGGTTAAACTTCTAAAGTATTCAATTAATATCTAACTTTCCCCCATCAAACCACATTTGACAAAGTATTGTTTGGGATTGTTAGATTTTTTATAGTACAAGGGCCAGATCTGATCGAGCAATGTTTTATCCGTTAAATAAATGAACGTACAAGCTAAAGAAAAGTTTTACTGACACAGAAGAGAGAAATACACCCATGGTAGTTTCAGGAATCAACCTTCGCCGCCTACAGCTCGCAGGTTGCTAGTGCAGTGAGTTAACCCACCGATCCAAGAACGATCAAGGATCTATGCCATAACTTTTTGATAAATCTGTCTGAATAATGAACAGCCACTTATTTCAGCCAACTGACTTATTTGGACTGCAATTTTTGTCCAAGTGCTGCTTAATGAAACATACTTAAATTTAGTATTATGTGAAATCCCTGACAAGAATACCTATTTAAACCAATACAAAATTATTCGAAAATTCATCTTTTGGATATTGGTAGGTAGTTGAATTGACGTCTCAGGAACAACACAACGGGCTATTGGCGACGGTCGGGATCGATCTCGAAGTGAAAGATCCGAAGCCAACACCTCATAAGTTTAAACCACGGTCAGATGACGAGGTAAACATCTGAGCTGACACACATCCCTCTCCAAACCTGCATACCCCGCCGACGAGAGGATATTTTAGGCCACGACTGATTTAACGTGCACAAGCCATCACGTACACGACTGTCTTTGTTTGGATCGAATTTCGAACTCACAAACCTTCAGTTTCTAACCCGCTACTCTGCCAACCGGATTACTGCGGCCCTACTTCATGGTGGAGATAAGTTTTGCTGTATATATGCATTGTATGTTAATTATTTTAGTGATGGACATGATCATGCCATAATACTCTCCCCACCCCGGAACTTTTCAATGGCTGAATTCGATACATGGTACCATTAATTGAAAGACTGCCAATTGCATGAGACTAAGAAATGTATTAAGATCATGGATGTACTTCCGTATTAATGACCATGCAATGGATGTTTGCGATCTTGGACTGTCCAGTGTTGCTTTTGGCGACCGAGTATCAAGCGAATGCTGTGGCAACGAAGAGTAATAGGAATAAAAGAGGTGTCCGTTATCACAGGGCTTCATACAGTTGCTGGAAGTAATTGGCAATTCAACAGTTCGTCTAAGACCATCAATAAAAGTGCGTGCCGATTGTTGTGAACGCCATCTAGTATTAGGCAGAAGCGACATCAGACTTCTAAAAGTGCGCGTGTTCATAATCACGTCCACCAGTCACCAATTTAGCCAGACGAGTGAAAGACATTGCAACTTTTCTTCCCAAAAGTGCATTATGATAGAGAAAAGTTAAACTGCTATATATATACTACTGCATTGTAAGTAATTTTTGTAGTGGTTGCTGAATTCGCAACATATTTTATAAGGGTATAGTCCGACATTTGAGTCGTGTGGTTTCATTAAAAACCTTAAAAAGACCATAATTTTTATTTTGATTGAAGAGTGGGGAACTTGATGGATTTCCCCAGGGTCATCTGCCTTCTCACCAGAACCGCACAATACTGACACCGGAGTGAAGATGTGGGGACCTGACAGTAAGCTTTGAAATACATTTGTGCGATAGTGTCTTCGATCTTTATCGACCACTGAATATCGATTATAATTATTGCAAAACCGAAGTTTAGTTGTGTTAACAATAGTTATTAGAGATGCTATTTGTTTTAAGTCGATATTCTCCAAATTGCGCTCCGAAGAATTAGTTCCAGTAAAACTTCTAGTGTTTCGTGGCAGACTTGAGGATCGATTATTTTCCTTTCAGGTGTATTTTAGAATACTAAAATACCTAAAAAAAGTACAGAATTATCATTTGTATAAGACACGGTTATGTGAGTTTCTTCTGAGAACAAATTTAGTAGACCGCTATTTGTATTCTTTATTTTAATTATTGTGTTGCTCCAGTGTGACGTTAATTGAAATACCCTACCCAAAATTATTTTAATTTTTTTTTGCATAAACGTGAATACGTAATATAAACTGAATAAATGGTTTGATTTTGTTGTTTTAGCTAAATAATGCGTGCATTTGAAGATTATTTTAAACAATTCATCAAAATCATTTTTAGTCTTGAATAACTTCTAAAATGAAAAAATTCCATGATTCAAAGTTTGCGAAACATTTCAGAATTAAGGCGATTGAGAGACACTTTCAGAATGCCAGTAACTAAACTTTAGTAATAGTAATTAATTAACGTCGTACTAGAGCAGCACAACGGGCTATTGACGACGGTCCGGGAACAATCTCGAAAGGAAAGATCCGAGGACACCACGTAATTTTGGACCACGGTCAAATGACGAGGCAACACCTGAGCTGGCACCCCACTCTCCAAATTTCCACACCAGTAAACTTTGGTAGACATGAGTAACTAAAATCTCAGATTCAGTATTATAATACACAATCTGTTTAATAAATCTATTTATAGAATACTATTCTGCAAACGTGATCAATGTACTGAAATAAAATTATGACGCAGGTAACCAAATTATGCTTTGCCGATATATCAGAATATTTTACATGAATTAATTCTTCCGAACGGATATTTTAAATGGCAATTCAGACTGGGGTTATCAGAATGCATTAGCTATACCTTTGATGTGCAGTAAGTGGATATCAGTAATTAAAATCTCAGATTTCTAGACAGTATTACAATACTCAATCTGTTCGATTAACCTATTTGTAGTGTATTATTCTACAAATTTGATAAATATACTGATATGAAATTATTACACATGGGAACCCTATTATGCTTTGCTGATTTCCCTTACGAAAAATTTCTATTGAATTCTATACAAATTTCTATAGAATGCGATCTTTAGAATCCTACAGAATTACGCCCGTTTTTCTATAAGCTCTATAAAGCAACTTCTATTGAAAGTCTATAGAATGTCTGCAGAAACCTCTATAGAAGCTTATTTCTTTTGTTTCACGACTTTACTTTTCTATAGAACGTCTCTATAGAATATTCTATATAAATACATTTCCATAGAATCATAGTTCATTTTCTCTATAGAAATCTTTATAGAATTTTTTTTCTATATAAACGAAGTTAGTTTCGTTTCTCTATAGAATTCTAAAATTTTTTTTCGTAAGGTTTATCTGAGGTTTTGCACGTACTAATTCTTCGGAACGGATTATTTTGAATGACTTAAGAAAGCTCATTGAAAAGTCCAAAATTATTTTTAAATTACCAGTAATCTCAGTATTGCAATCAAGAGTGTCTGCTCTGAGCAAGGTGCAGTTCAACTAAAGGTATTCTAGAGAATATTCATATATTTTATTATTTGAAAGAAATTTTTTTAACGAACCGATGTACCATTTCTGCTCTCACTCGAAAAACGAAAACCTTGAAGTCTTGAAATTAGAATGTCTGCACTTTTCGGGCAGCGTTTAGGAATCATTAAATAAAACAGGTTAGAGGAGGGGTGATTGAGACCGTAAGGTCATAAACTTTTGATATTGTGCGATTTTTAGCGATTGACTCGAAGACCTGTCTTCCTTTAGAAAAATCCGAGGTACCCGATTGATCTTTCCTCCCTTTCATCTTTACTTTCACCTACCCTTCTGCCTTTTCTTCCTCCCTCATTGTGTTGTCTGTCTTGTGTTTGGCGCAGATGGCCAAATATGGCTCTCGCGCCATAAAACCCCAAACGACCAACCCAGGGGAAAATATCCCTCGCCTCGCAATCATACCTTATTTATGCTATCGCTTTCTGGTTAGTTGGTTGTTTTGGGGTTTTATGGCGCAAGAGCCATATTTGGACAATCTGCGCCAAACTCCAGCAAAAAAAATTCCGGGGAATAAAGTAGTGGCATGGAAGCTGAAAAGATCGCTTGGTTATCCCTGGATCGCGACACCCGTGTTCACTGAAGACAGTAAATCCTATGGGAAAAGAAAAGATCACTAGAGTACCTCAGGTGCTTGTTGCCCGTACACACCTTAAGATGTGCTCCTGAGGGCTGTCGTATTTGGAAGTACGTACAATTGTAAACAACTATTTTCAAGGATAAAGGCAACCTAGTATTAGACATTTCAAGGAATTGAGACACTAGTAGCTCTACCTCTTCTCTCACTCTGAAAGGGCTAAGTAACAATGAGGGACTTGTATATGTAGTTTTTCTTTCAATTTATCAAATTGTGCATTTCCTATTTATTTTTTACCTTTCCAATTTATTTTGACCGCGATCGCCTGGTTGGAAGAGTAGCGGATAAGCAACAGGAGGATTACGAGTTCGAGACTCGATCAAACCAAATACCCTTGTGTACAAGGGTACTGGTGCAATCTGTCGTGGCCCAAATGTCCTCACCTTTGCGTGGAAGTTTGGAGTGCCAACTTAGTTGACCTCGCCATCTGACCGTGGTCCGAAATTACGGAGTTACCCTCTGATATTTCCCTTGGGGATTAATCCCGGACCGTCTCCTTATGTTGCTCTTTTTCCCCAAGCCCGACCACTGACACCTCAACCTTCGGTACTACAAGGGGCGAAATGACTGCCAAGGAGCACCCAATGGGCGAGCCGCCGCTACTCCTAACAAATCACTAACATCCATGGGCTTATAAACCGGGATTCGAACCCGTGACCTACTGGGTGGCAGACAAGCGCTATGACCACTATACCAGTTAGGCCGCCGTTATGTTGCTCTAGTGCGATGTTCATTCAACCTAACCTTACCTATTTCCTACTGGCATGAGAGTAAAAAAGAAGCGGGAGATCCACCCCTTCGAACACTAATATTGGAGGTACTTGAGCCCCTTGAGCTTTCGAGGTCGCTGAAAGGAGCACCCCATGAAGAGTAAAATTAGATCAAACATTTTATGACTCCTTGAGAACTCATTAAGAATTGCAATCACTTCCACCGATCAGACATTGATGCATCAGTGTCACCAAAAGAGGTTCAGTTTTTATCCCAATTATGTTATGGCACAACATAATTGGGATAAAATTGTATAGGGGCCACATCTCCTTTAAGTGTGTACGGGCTTCACGCACTCGAGTGACCTTTCCTTTTACCATGTCTTCGTCAATTTTAAAAAATCTGATACTTGTCAAAGATACTAGTTTCCTTTCAACAAAGGCAAAGACTGTGTGTGTCCACAAATAAATAATTCAATTTGTTGATGTAATTATAGAAAAATAAAACTGCAGAATTAAGAGAATTCAGTATACTTTAAAGTTCTCATTTTAAAGAAAGTCAAAATACGTTTTTCTTATAAATTATATTTGGTTATGTTTTTTTCTTGCTCAAGTTTAGTCGTAGAATTGAATTGCATTCAGCGCATAAACGTGGTAGAGTAAAAAGAAATCACACGCACATTTAAGTATATCCTTTCGTTAAAATCTTCTTGTATTTCAACACAAAATTTTATTTGGCGCATTATCACAAACACATGTTTTCTGAGTACATTCTACACTTAGTCTTATCTTTTGTGAGTAACTATGGAACGCAAAGATAAATTTTAACTTTACTGATTAGTATCATTAGTAAGTGTATGGTGTGATATAGTCCAGTTCTTCGTGCCTCCAGTTTACAATTATTTTTCCAAGAACAGCTAACGCTTTTCAATAACAATGCTTAATATTTGTGCAATTGTGGATTTTGATGGATTTCAGTCTCAAGGTTTCTTAGTACGCAAATACGCATACATCGCAGTAAAATCGCAAGTAGCTTCAAGTATTCGTTTTAACTTATCGTCTTATAAGCATAAACTCAGTGCAAAAGATCACAAAACTGTTCGATATGATGAAAATTACATATGTGGTCTTCCTTTCTGTCCCATGACTTGACAAATTGTGTCTCCCTTAGAAAGTCTAGACTCTAAGCTTTTAAGATTGTACGAGCAGACCAAGAGGGCCACTCAGTACCTATATGCTTACAAAGGTGGTCATATGGAGAAGAAACGCTTAGATGCAGACTTCCGAACATCAACTTGGAACGATATGGGTGTCCCAAATTCGATGCACTATGTGCTCTAAGTAGCAACAAAGATATCCAAAAACTATCATCAATAATTTGCATTGCCCAAAAGCTTAGGTGGCGGCATCGAATAATTGGCTTGTCGGAAATATGCGTCTCTTAAAAAGTGCAAGTATGTAAAAAAAATAAAGTTCTTTTTTACACTGCAATGTATTATTTTTGTAAAATATATGAACTATGTTTTTTTCTATAAAAGGTGTTTTCATTAACTTTGTTTCCATGCGGCTTCCTCCAATCTGTTTTAGAAGTGTCTGTTTTTTCTTGCAGGAAATGTTTTAGGATTACATAGAATTCAGATTTAATCCATTATTTCAATAAAATTTGTTCATTTTAAAATTCATTAATATTTAAAATTTTCAGTTATTTAATATTACTCATGGGTAAAACTATCAGCGGTGTGAGTAAATCTTTAGATTATGCATTAACTATCGAGAAAAGGCAAAAGTTAATTTGCTTGCAGCACATAAATGTCCACATTATTTTCAAAACAGAAAATCTACATGCTATCCATTTAACGTAGTAATGAATTGCATGTAAAATTAAGAGAGCAATATGAAGTATCTTGTAAAATACTTCATAACTACGTACAGCATTGGTATTTTGCTCTGCAATTTAAACTGTACAATATGCATAAGGTTTCAAATAAATAAAAGGAAGTTCATATTTAGTAAAATCTGTGGTTTGCAAAAGCATTAAAGAAAAAGAACATTTAATTTATAACTTCAAGGACAAATGATTTTTAATAAACAATATTTCACTACTTCAAATGTGCAAGGAAACATGGTATGGGTCTTGCAAAGTTTCACAAATTAATGTATAAAATATTTTTTGACACAGGATTTTTTAGTATCGTTTTTTTACTATGAATAAAACACACTTTAAGAATCAAACTTTCAAAAATGTCTTAATTGTAAAATTAAAAAATAATAAGCAAATCTGCATTTAAATGTTTGTAATAATATCTGCATTTAAATGTTTGTAATAATATCTGATGTATATGTTTATATATAAATTGTAAAATGCTTTCTAAAAATCTTCAATGTTATAATGCGTGTAATAGTATTTGATATATAATTAATTTTTGTGTAAAAACATCTAACTTTTAAAATATAAATCCTTACTTCAAAGAAAATTTCATTAAAAACAGTTTGTAAATCTTTATAATATAAATTAAATCACTAAAATCTAGGAAGATTTATTTAAAGTAAACAATAATATGCAAGGAAAGATTAATTAAAAATAATGCTTAATTTAGATTTTATAGGATAAATGGTTTTAATACTGTCATCACTGCTTTCAAATGTGTAAGGAAACATGTTCATTATATGGGTCTTGTAAAGTTTCAAAACTTTTACGCTCACTTAAGTGTATAATATTTTTAAAAAATTCTGCAATAAAATATGCGCTATAGCATCTAATGTATAATTAGTTTTTGAGTAAAACATAAATCTTAAAATCAAAGAAAATTTCATTTCAGAAATTGCATTTTAAATTAAAATTTATAAAACCATGTAATATAAAAACAAATAATCCAAAATACAGTGTATGTGGTAAGACAAGGAAAAGTTTACTTAAAATAGCAAGGTGTAAGCATTGAAAAGGGATCTCCGATATTCCCCTACGGATCTGCATTTAAATGTGTTTGTAATAATATCTAATGTATATGTTTCAATTGTAAAATGTTTCCTAAAAATTTTCAACATTAAAAATATATGTAATAGTATTTAATATATAATTAATTTTTGAGTATAAACATTAACTTTTAAAATATAAAATCCTTATATCAAAGAAATTTTCATTAAAAACAGTTCTAAAACTATATATAATATAAATTAATTCAACTAAAATTTATGAAGATTTATTCAAAGTAAAAAATAATGTGCTATGAAAGATTAATTAAAAATGACATTTGATTTAGTTTTTATAAGGTAAATGGTTTCAATACTATGATAACTTCTTCAAATGTACAAGGAAACGTATTCATAGTATGGGTTTTGTAAAGTTTCAAAAGTTTTACTCTTACTTAAGTGTACGTTATTTAAAACAAAATTTCTGCAATAAAATAGGTGTTATAGCATCTAATGTATAATTAATTTTTGAGTAAAAACAACTAACTTAAAAAACATAAATCTTTATAACAAAGAAAAAATTCATTTCAGATCTTGCATTTTAAAAGACAATTTATAAAACTATGTAATAAAAAAACAAATGATCCAAAATACAGTGTATGTGGTAAGACACGCAAAAGTTTATTTAAAATAGCAAGATGTAAGCATTTATATAAATAATATTCAGAAAAGCACACAAATTAATTGTAGCGTTTTCCAAATACCGTCTAGTGTACATTCCTATGGACACTGAGTTCTAGTTCGGGGGCACATAAGTGGTTTATCGCTGATTTATACAAGAATTTTACGAAACGTTGAGTTTATTCTAGTGCATGATACATTCCCACGGGGCAAGCTGTGAAATCAAAATTGGTTTGTTGGATACCTCATCACAAGCAAGTTTCCATTTTCCAGAACAATTTTTTAAAGAATTGTAGTTATTTCTAGGAAACACAAATTGCCTTTTCTGTCCAAATGAAACAGACTCTATGGGTGCATTAAGACCCAAGTCCTTTTCGTTGTCTTTATGGGCACCTATACAGTCCTTATCATCTTTATAACGGTTCACCAACAAAAAATTAAATCTTGCACCAATTATTCGTTCCACTTCTGCCTTTATTTCCAATATTAAAGGAGACCAAGGCTTGGCTGCAATACAAGATCCGCTAAAGGTATAGCTTATTCCTACGTCTCCGTATGCTACAAGTTGTCGAGGCACAGTACATTTTTACCGTAAATTTCTATAATAGTTTCCTCTTTCTTTAAATACGTTAATTCGTTTTCCAATCGACGGAAATATGCCCAGCCTTCACGATCTGTAAACAATTTACCATAACATAAAGAATCTTTACAATATTTCTGCAAACACTGTTCTCTGCACGCATTTTTCTTTTCAGATCTAATGTCACTAGAATCCATCATTTATTTAAAAACAGTAGAAGGGCAAAAATCCAAAGAAGCAAAGTAATTCGAAGACCCAAGAAACATAAGTTCATGCTCCAACTATGCTTTTAAAAGTCTCTTATTTATCAAATAGTATAAACCGTATCTATTGTTATCTGTGACTCCGTGTTTAACTCCGCTCCTTCTGTTATCTTAATTAACCTACACGTGCAAAACATAATCCTTAGACATATTCTCACAAGTTCCAGAGGCTTTTAGACTATCAATGTGATACTTTACCATCACAAATAATATGTATACTGTAAAATCTTTGGTAGAAAGTATTTGCCTAAAATTGTAGTTGGCGTGGTGTGAAAGTTTGGAGAGTGGGGTGCCAGCTCAGGTGTTGCCTCGTCATCTGACCGTGGTTCAAAATTACGTGGTGTTGTCCTCGGATCTTTCCCTTTGGGATTGATCCCGGACAGTCACCAATAGCCCATTGTGTAGCTCCAGTGTGACGTTAATTGAAATACCCCCCCCCCTAAAATTGTATGTAATCAAAACAAAAAATTTCCACGTTTGTCACACACATTCCTTAGTCATATTGTCCCAAGTTCCAGAGACTTCTAATAATATCAATCTGATACTTTTATCATCATAAATACTATGTATACTATAAATTCTTCTGGTTATTTAACTAAATATGTAATGTTTCATACACCGTTACGCCTTTGTGTCCTATTCATATCTCTAAGTCCTCCACTCTAGTTGTAATAATGATTTCCCGACAAAACATTCACCCTTAAGCATGCACATTTTCTTCAAGCTCATGTCGTATATAAATTCATTCAAATATAAATTTAAAAAAAAAGAAAAAGGTTTCCGTATTATAAATTCTATCTAACAGTGGTCAAACGGTTAAAATTCGTCGCATACAATCGGTTGGCCTCAATTGTGTTTTCCGAGTTCCAACGTTAGAGTATTAAGATAATCCTTTATTTTATTCCAAGTGTTTTCATACATATATCCTCGCGTCATATTAAAAAGCTAAATGAAAGAATATTCTGTTGCTAATTCATTCCATCAATACATGGCGAACCTGCACAAACTTATATTGTAGCGTGTTTAGTGTTGCAGTGCGCCAACAAAAGAAATTCAATATCGCCGCAGGATTCCAAAACCGGTATGATTGTATCATACATAGGCAGGAAAACAACTCAACTCCCGTTCGAAGTACCTCTCAAAGGAGAAAGGACAAAAAAAATTACAAGTTCAAAAGAGAAACAAACATTATGTCACCAATACCTCATTTCCAGGTTATTTCCGTTTTCCGGGGTTGCCATTCCTCGGAAGGAAAACTTTTCAAAAAACAACTCAACTCCATTCGCAGAAAGCAGCAAACAACTCAACGCCTGCACGAAGTCGATGACAAAAAAATTCCAAGTCCAAAATGTAAACGAATAATACGTCACATCCGTGACGTCATTCAGACACGCCCACTTCCGGTCATGTTGTGTGACGTCACTTCCGTATCTACCAGACCTCTGCTTACTACTCCCGTAAAATATAAAGGAAATTTTGTTACTTGTATACATAAACTTGTTTTTTTAATTTTGCAAGCGTCCCAAGCCTTACCTCTAACCCAAAAGGTTGGACACCTCAGGGCTAGAGGTGAGGGACAGATGGCGCACTGGGAGAGACGGTGCAATGGTCATAACTGAATGTTCCACGTCATTCGTCTGAAATTTGGTTTGTTTCCAGTCAATAGCTTCAGAAAATGTAGTGCAATAAGTTGTACGTGTTATTGTTTCATCAACGGATTTCATGATCTGTTGAAAAAATGGAAGCTATGTTTTTATAATTTTTTAAGCATTGGTTCGACGGTAGTATATCATTAAATGTCTTTATTTTTAGTTGTATATTGCCATCGAGGCAGAGCTTGGAATTCATCGTCTCTCCCTGTTATTTGGGTGAGATGACGCATCTATATTATCACGGAAAGATGCCCTGATATTTGTTTAATTTTCCGTAAAAAGCCGTAGAGCATCTGTATAGTCATTCGACACCATCTAGATCAGGGATGCATAGACTTGATAAGACCAAGAGCTACATAGATTCATTGTGACTTATGGGAGGGCTGCTCAAAAAGTCATGAAAGGTATCTATTATATATAATTTATTTTATTTATATTTATCATATCTTTTTACAAATAAGATTATACAACATAATAAAAAGTGAATGAAGAATTTCATTTGACGCGTGACATTGCATTAATTTAGCAATTGTTTCACTATTTGGTTCGATTTTTGTAGTAGCCAAAAGCAAAACTGATTTTAAATTTTCATTAGTCAAGCGGTTCCTATTTTTCGATTAGCTAATATTCATGGCTGAAAAAGTTTATTCACAGATATATGGTTGACTCAAGAGAAGAGAGAGAGTGCATTTTAATGCATTTATCTAGCAACGATTTACAATCGTTTTTATCCGACACAATAGGTATTGAATAAATTGTCTTCGCTAAATTTATTTCGCAGCTTCACATCGTTTTGCATGTAGATCAGTTGAAGCAGTACTGATGAGGGTGCATTTTCTGGCAAAATGGTTGCTAAAAATCTAGCAACGGTTTTACTCTGAAAATCAGAAAACGATTATTGAAAGCTGATATCAGATTATCAATCTTTTAAACATATATAGCCTTGAATTTTTTTTATTGAAATTAGAAATTACCTATAGGGTGACTTGTTAATATTAAAATTACACATGGTGAGGCGGGCCGCCAGCAAATCAACGGAGGGCCTCATGTGGCCCGCAGTCCGTGCATCCCTGATCTAGACTACCAGTGTTGCCGAAAGTGAATCTGGGGCGACGCCGTTCAAGGTTGTTGAGAACAGATGGTGTGATGCATTAGCCAATTACAAGAACAGAGAATTACAAAAAAATTTGCAACTCATCTTTTCCAACTTAGAATTGTATATTTGGTACAAAATAGGTATGCACAGAAACATGCATGTGTGTTATGGGTGCGATATGTTCTGATTAGCACGATGTTCTGGTTCACCGGAGTATCCCCAATGAGAGAGCCCGAGCGGTTGAATATAAAAATACGAAAATTGGAATAAGAATAAGCATTCTGATGCTTGACTTGGGAGTAGAGGAAAAAGATAGTTCTATATTTTTTTAAAAGAGAATGACCAGATTTTTGTACTTGGGTGTGTATCGTTGTTTTCTGTCGAACGAAATATATATTTTTTCTACAAAAGTTGAAATTCCCTTTTGTTCTTTACAAACAACGCCTGCAAATCAACATAAATCGAGGTTCTAGCAATCCTCAAAAATTTTGCAATTGTCAATCGA
Source organism: Meta bourneti (assembly GCA_933210815.1). Lineage (NCBI taxonomy): Eukaryota > Metazoa > Arthropoda > Arachnida > Araneae > Tetragnathidae > Meta > Meta bourneti. The sequence goes on from OW119928.1 coordinate 21,518,782, forward strand.
CACCATTTATAGTCCAGTCAAATTAAGCACAAAATGGATCAAAGACATCCTAAAAAACAAAGCGAGACCAATGGGAAAATTTTCAGGGGTCCTCAATGTCCCCAAGAAAATTCTTCAATATACAGTTGCGGGTTTTCTGATATTTTTAAAATGTCCACCATTTTGTATTTTTTGGATTTTATGATACTTTTATAGAAATTATCAATGGAAACTTTTTGACTTAGAGAGTTGATTTTTTATGAAGTATTCCTTTTTGACAGGGCTTGGAATTATTCAAAATTTTATTCCACAGAAAATATTTTTTAATTTCCAAGGTCATATAAACTCAATATCTTACGTTGGAAGTTATTATTTTTGTACTTACTTCATAACCCTTTTAAAAAGGAGCACTTTACGAAAAAATCAAGTCTCTTCGTAGAAAACTTCGAGCAGTGATAAATCCCATAAAAATGCCGTCACGTATGGGAAATCTCAATGTGACCTGAAAGGCTTCTTGTATGCTTCTTCGAATAAGAAATTCAGTTCAATGGAGACTGTTTAGCTTGAATGGAACTTTTTCGTGAACTATAATATAAATTCTTAATAAAATCATAAATTTAAAAATATGTTTTAGAATTATCTTTTTAAAAATATATTTTGCCTGTCACTAGCTGGACAAAACTGGCGTCGGGTAAGGACAAAAAATTACCGTGCGGTGCTTGTTTAAATTATATCGTTAAAGAGGTGCACATTTTAACTAAATTAAAAACTATTAAGTTAAAAGTGCACTTTAAAGTAATATTTATTTAATAAAGGTATTTTTTTCTTACATTTTTAATTTATTTCGAACTGCTGTATTAATGTTACTGCAATTATGTTGTTTCAGTTTGAAGACATCCCTGTAATTGTAGTTTCGGATGAAATAGTTTTCGTATTTCTTCCCAATGTGACGAATTTTTTGTCAGGACACTGGGATCATTTAAAACGTCTACAGTGCAATTTTAAATCAATCAGATTCTTCCAAACATTTAAATATGCCTTTATTTCATTTAAATAAGTATTGAATTTTAATTCCCTTTCGAATTGAACACTATATTTATGTTTGATAGGTAATGGTAGGGTAATTTTAACTGACTCAAACTCTTTCAAGGAAAAAAAAGATTTTATATTGAAATATCATGTATAACAAATTATATGGAAGCAATTTGTAAATCTTAAATAAGGTAGGTAGATATTTAGTTAACGTCGCACCGGATGTTATTGGCGACGATCCGGGATCAATCCCGAAGGGAAAGATCCGAGGAGAATACCATGTAACTTTGAACCACGGTCAGATGACGAGGTGAACACCTTGAGCTGGCACCCTACTCTCCAAACTTCCACACCACGTGAACGTGATAAATTTCAAATAAAAAGCAAACCCCTCAGACCCAAAAGAAGCAAATATGTCCTTTTTTAATTCATAAGCGCACCCAGTTGGGTTATGGTGCGTAAGTCCCTTAGCAAGTATATACTTTTAAAATGATGGGCGCATATGCAGGGTGGTGACCTCAACCCCCAACCACCACACACAAAAAAAACCTTTTTAAATTCGTAGGAGCATGTTCTGGGGAGGAGGTTATGCCCCCTTACCCGAAAAAGCAAATATGTCCTTTTTTTAATTCATAGGCACACCTACTGTAGGGTTATGGGAGTGTAAATCCCTTAAACCCGTTAAAAGCAAATACAAATATATCCTTTTTAATTCAAGGATGCACCCACGGGGAAGCCATGTACACCAGAAAAAACCAAATACATCCTTATTTGATTTGTCAAACTTCTTAAATTGCAACTCACCCCATTTCTGATTCTCAGACTGGTTTAATTAGGATAGTTACTTTATGTTGGTAATTGGGCTCTTTTCATTATAATCTAAGCTAAGGAGGTGGATTTATGATGGATAACCATTGGGGACAAACTGGGGGGGGGGGGCATTTCGAAGTATAGAAAGAAAGATCGTTGGTAAGGTGTAGTATAGTAAGGCATGTAGTGTAATATTCTGCTTCTTCACCCAGTACCTACTTGATGGGGGAAAACAGAGATGCAAGTGTCACGTGGTCAGAGAGAGAAGTGAGCACTTGATGCTGTGAGGGGTTTGGCTTGTGGGCAGTCGGAGTAGGACAGGGAACGAAAGAGCGAGGGAAACGATCGGGTATTGCAGACCGATCGTACTTAGTAAGGCTCTTCCCTGAGACAAAATATTGTCATTTGGTGTTTTAACGTTTATCCAATAAACGTTTTGTTCAGTTTCAAGTGTTCGCATTCTTTTGCCAAAGAGAACCACACGAGGATCGATACAGGGCAATTCTCTATCTTTTATTTATTTACCAGGGACTTCTGTTCTGGATGCTGTAATTGTTGGAGAAGGTATTCAGGTGCGGAAGATCTTAAACACATCAATCAGTGCAAAATATACAGACATTTGTTCAATAAAAATTCAAATTTCCATTGTGTTGATTGCTGTAACTTACTGACAGTTTCAAAGTTGATGCTCATTAGTAAAAATGTTCGCCGTAAAGGAGAATATGATCTTACCAATATATTAATAATTACTTGTTAGGAACTAAATCTAATCCATTACAGTTCTGATTTAAGGTGTTGCGTGCAATTCCCCTCCGTGATTTCATAAATTTATTATCACAGAGAAAATTACTTTATCATATCACATTGGACTCAAGATTCCCCTCCTGCTCAAAAAGAAAAAAATTATCCCAAAACTCTGTCTCATTAGTAGGCCCTGGATTCTTAGGTAGGTAGTTAATTAACGTCGCTCTCGAGCAGCACGACGTACTATTGGCGACCGTCCGGGATCAATCCCGAAGGGAAATATCATAGGACAACGTCTCGTAATTTTGAATCACGGTCAGATGACGAGGTCAATACCTGAGCTTGTACTCCACTCTCCAAACTTCCATATCACTCTAACGTGAGGACATTTGAAGCCACGACAGATTTAACGTGCACCAGCCTCCGTGAACACGATGGTCTTTGGCTGAACCTAGTTTCGAACTCGAAACCCTCCGGTTGCTAATCCGATGCTCTTCCAAGTGGGCTACCGCGTTCCTTGGATTGTTAGGTTTTTACCTATTTAGTTCTATTCACTATGTTTCAAATACGCTTACTTATTTTTATGATATGGGAACTTTTGAATAAAATATGCAAATATTTTATGAGACCGAAAAATGCCTAATTTGGGGGTTCGACCTATAGAAAAACCTGAAAGGTCTTTAATGGCCCAAAAGACCAAAATTAAGTAAACTCTAGCGAAACCTTTTGGGGTTTATTTTGATTTCAAGTGCATTTTGAACACGGTTTTTAAAATGGTATGAATGTACTGGTTCCGATTTGGTATAAGGTCCGTGGTAGCCCAGTTGGAGGAGCAACGAATTAGGAACCGAAGGGTTGCGTATTCGAAACTTGATCAACCTAAAACCGTCGCTATGTCGACCTAAGACCTAAGTGGGGGCTAGTGTACGTTAAATCCGGCATGGCCTCAAATGGCCTCACGTTAGCGTGGAGAGAAAAAGAGAAAAAGTGAAAGTTTGGAGTGGCCAGCTCAGGTGTTGCCTCGTCATCAGTCCGTGGCTCAAAATTACGAGGTGTCCTTGGATCTTTCCCTTCGAGATGGATCCCAGACAGTCGCCAATAGCCCATTGTGTAGCTCCAATGCGTTGTAATTAACTACCTACCACCTTAAAAACTATCCTTATCGCTTGAATCTTTTGTTTGTTCGATGACTGCCGCAAGTACGAAGGATGATGCCCAATATAAAAAGTAATTATAAAAAGACGGTTTGAATTGTGGAAAAATGCTTTTGGGAAATACATTTTTTTTCATCCAGCTTGATAAAGAAATGTATTTGTTCGCAGTACTATTTACCAAAATGTGATTTACGCAGGTGTTTAAATGTATGTCTATTATGTTTGAATATTTGTTGTATGATAGATCATAATCTGCATTTTCCAAATTAGAAAACTTTTCTAAAAATTAAATTCGAAATGAGTACATTGCGAGGTAAAGTTGTAACATATTGAATACAAATGTTTATTGGTATAATAAAAAGGAATTACAATCGATTATTAATTTTATGAATAATTAATGAAGATTAATACAGTTTTCTCTCTGCAATTTCGATTATTTTAATCAATCCCCAAAAGAAAGAGTTTCCGAAACCTGGGTATGTGTATGTATTTCGTATATATACTGTGTTCGAATTAAGAGAATTTGCATATCTTGTCGAATTTCTCGAAAAGTACTGAACGAAAGGTAAAACTAATGCTTCCAAACAAACATGCAAATCTTTAGTGTCGAATACGTGAGAATAAGAGGTACAGGCTGTGTATTTAGAGGAACTGTGCATTTAGAGGAACAGGCTTTCCAAGCGCACGTGACAATTTCCGCGCTTCGTTCACTCGCATACCTTGGCGAATTTCGTGGTGTTTTTTTCAACTTTCGGGGAAATTCAAAAGTAAACAGTTAAAATGAGTAACCACCAACGTTTGGATGATGGAATGAGGTGGCGAATCATCGGGAGACTGGAAGCAGGCCAATCTCAAGTGCAGATTGCTAGTGTCTCAATACATTCAAGTTACATTTAAGAGTAGATTGTTGAATGCAACGCCCAGCGTCTCCAACATGTGGAAACAGTTTAAGGATACAGGATCCGTAGAGAGAAAGCCTGGGCAAGGTCGTCCAAGAGCCACGACGGCCAATGAAGATCGATATTTGTCCATTACAGCTAGGAGTAATAGGAGTGCAACAACTTCTCAGATCTCTCGTGACCTTCATGCGGCCACAGGAAGCCGAGTTTCAAGGGTTACTATTTCGACGAAGCTACATGAGATAGGTCTGTTTGAAATAAGACCTGCTGTTTGCCTCCCGTTTACTTCTGAGCACAGGAGAACCCGTTTAGCATATTGCAGAGAACATCGACTTTGGACCAGGGATCAGTGGGGACCGTTCTATTTACTGATGAGTTCCGGTTCAGCCTAACCACTGGTTCTCGACGTTGTAACGTCCCTAACAGCGCAGTATCAGAGGTCGGCAACACTGACCTCCGGTCGAAAATTCCCGAAACATCTGTCGCAGCCGTCCAGATGGTTTTTAGAAGTGCAGGTGATTCAACTGTTTTCCCTGAAAAATCTGTCGACAAAAAGGAGACCGTTGAAAAGTTCGAGCTGAGCAGAGGTTTCTTTGTGGTCCTCGGTTGTGAGGCCACGGCCGTTGAGGAGATCCATTTATGCCTGTTTTGCAGCACCCATGACCTAGGGATTCAAATCCCTATTGTAAAATATTGTACATATCGTATTTGGAAAATAAACGTAAGTTTATTTACTGTTATCATTACTGTTTGCGAAGAAGGAAATAGTGGTCAACCTAGACCGATTCCCTGTTAACAGGACGTATTTACCTGTTGTGCTCTCTCGGGTGGAGAGGGCACAACAGGTAAATACATGTTTGTCTTGGTTTTGGCTTTAAACAGTGCATTTGCTTGTGAAAGGATTTAAATGTTTACTTCTCTTGTTGCCATCACATAATTATATGTTTTGATGTGTAGCGTTTTGAGTGTACTTAAGTGTCGTATTGCATTAGTATTACTTAAAGTATGGAATAGGGACTATTTTTTATAAAAAAAATGGCATTTTTATTAAAGATAAAAAAGTTTATTTATATACGCTTGCTTCTGAATTGGGAGAGCAAGTTATGGGGACATGACGATTGTGAAACTAAGAGCTATCATTTTGAAAAGCTCCGAATATGACGAAGAATTAGTGAAGGGTTTGCTAGAAAGTATTACTTCCTGGAGAGTAGAGAGAGAAAGGGAAGAGAGATAGAAAGGCAGGAGAGAGAAGGAAATAGAGAGAAAGGGAAGAGAGGGAAAGAGAAAGGGAAAAAGAAAAGGAAAGGGAAGATAAAGAAAATGAATGGGAATATAATTTGGAAAAATTAAGGATTGAGACCAGTGGTAGAAATAATAATGGAAAATAGTCAATCTCAAAATAGAAGCAAACGTTTTGATTTCAAGATTCAAAAATTGATGCAAAATTTTGATCCAAATCTCGGAGATATAAGTTTATACTTAGTGATGTTTGAACGGCAAGCTAAGAGACTGGCTATTGAAAAATCCGATTGGTTGCCTCATTTATTGGTTCTTTTGCCTGTAGACACTGTTCAATTAATCGCTCGAGAGCCCGATGATAAGTCAGATGATTACGACTACGTAAAAACATTACTGCATAAGCGATTTAAGTTGAGCCCAGAGAAATTCCGTTCAAAATTTTTTGGAAATCACAGACGACCGGATTTGACTTGGAAAGATTTCCACTTCGAGTTACAAAATTATTTAGAGGAATGGGTGTCGGGTTGGACATAAGAGGTTTTGAACAACTGAAGGATCGTATGGTAACGGATCAATTGAAAAAGAGAACTAGCTACGATGCAAAGAATCATTTCTTATACGATTGGGGGAAAATTACGACGGCTTCTAAACTAGCTGAGATGTTAGACGACTATGAAAATGTGAGAGGGGAAACCAAAAAGAACCCGAGAGAACTCCAGAAGAAATTCTGGCCCCTTTCCTGTTCGATGCGGTAATTAACAATCACCACATAAAATTGCTGAGAGATACTGGGGCATCAATGGACATTATCAGCAATAATTACATAAGCCCTTCGATGTTGACAGGTGAAACCGTTTGGCTGAGAACTCCGCTTGACAAAACTCTTACGTTTTTGTCTTTGGCACAGGTGGAAATCCAAACCAATGAGTTTGGTAGACGATTGGAGAACTTCTGTTCCCTCATTTCGTTAACGCTGTCCAGGCGCGTTCCCAAAGAACTTAACCACCCACCCAGCGTGAGGGAAACCAAGGAGGTTAAAGATAAAAAGTTTGCTGAACAAAACGAGGGGTTGAATGTAGGAACGGATGGTGTCCTGGGAACAAGTGGGGACAATTTAGAATTACAACCCTATAACGAAATCGAAAATATTGAGTTGCCGGAGAGAGAGCTGCTAACGGGGGAATTAGAACTATTAAGAGTAAAGCGAGTAGATCTTGTAAGAGCTCAGAAATGTTGTCCGACTTTGAGAGAAATTTATGACAGTGTATTGAATAGGTCAGGGGAGATTCGACCCCAAAGATAAATATAGCATCGACAACGAGTTGCTATTTCGATGTCAGAAAGACCATTTGGGGAATGAAAGGAAAACGTTAGTTGTTCCTGAGGAATATAGAACAAAAATAAAGGCTTTGTGTCACGAAAGCACATCCTCTCATTTAGGAGTGACTAAGTTCAAAGATCGATTGTTGAGATATTTTTCTGACCCGGGTGTTATAAGGAGATGGAAAGTTATGTTAGAACGTGTGACCAGTGTCAGAAAGCAGGAAAACCCAATGAGTAAAAGAAAGCTCCAATGAAATTTTTTCCTGTAATAAAAGAAATCTTCTCAAAATTGAACGTTGATGCGGTTGGTCCACTCCATATAAGTGAATCTGGAAAACGTTATTTAATAACAGTTATGTGCTTATCATCAAAATATCCTGATGCTATCCCTGTGACGAATATAAGTTCAGTCTCAGTAACAGGAGCACTGTTAAATATATTTAGTCGCCTGGGATTTCCGTCCTTTGTAAGTGCACGTACAACAGAATTTTTTGATAAATTCGGAATTAAGGTGAGTCGTAGTTCCGTTCACCATCCTCAATCCAATCCAGTAGAGAGATTCCACAGAACAATGAAGGGGCTTTTGCGGGCATTGGAAGCAGGTGCCGATTGGGAAAAACATCTCCCCTCGGCACTTTTTGCTTTGAGAATCGCAACCCACGAAAGTACTGGATTTTCACCTGCAGAACTTGCGCACAGGAAAAATTTAAGATCTCCTGAAACCTTACTTTATGAACACTGGACTGAATCGCAAGATGAGGACTACCCCGTAACGGAATATGTTTTTGATTTAATCAATCGACTAGAGATGCTAGGAATTAGCGGTGAAGAAAATAGAGGAATCACCAATTAAACGGAAAACCTGGTACGACAAAAATACTGTGAAACGAGAATTCAAAGAGGAAGATCTCGTACTTGGTTTTGCGACTTCTAGATCAAACAAACCTCAGCGGATAGGGCCCAGGGTAATTGAAAGCAAATTATCAGAAACAAATTATATTGTAAAAATACCAGGGAAAAGGGATCAATCATCCGTTTACTACGAAAATATGCTAAAACTCTACTATAAGAGAGCCGAAATAATTAATTACATAGCTTGTGAAAGTGATTACAAGAGTTTGGAAGATCAAGACTTAGATTTTCCTTACATAGACTCGAATCCAAACATTTACGATTTCGAGGATATAATGCAGCAAAGCCAATTAAAAGATCATCTGGAACCCAAACAAATTGACCGACTACAAAATTTGTTGAGAAAATATCTGAAAATGTTTTCAAAAGATCCAGGTGTGACCGATTTAGTATTGCATGATATTGAATTAACTAAAGATAAGCCAATTCGATCAAAACCTTATAGGGCCTCTCTTAGGCAAAACGAGATTTTAAAAATGGAAATTTAGAAAATGTTCGATTTACGTATCATAGAGATAGGGGAGTATGATTATACTTCACCAACGATCTTGGTTGAAGCGCCAGGGAAAGATCCAAGACCTTGTATAGACTATCGTCGATTAAATGAAGTAATACGAACTGAATTTTTCCTCTTCCTAATATAAACGAGTGTATAGAGCAGGTTTCATCTGCAAAGTATACAACACTTTTGGATTTAGCAAAAGGGTATTGGCAAAGTCCCAAGACTCAAAGGCTTGCATCTTTCGTTACCAGTTTTGGTACATATAGGCTCTTATGTATGTCTTTTGGGTTAAAAAATGCTCCATTCCTTTTCAACAGATTAATGGTGGAAGTATTAAAAGGGTGTGAATGTTTTGCTGTTCCCTATGTAGATTATATTGCAACATTTTCCGATACCTGGGAGAGTCATCTGACATATCTCAATACTGTTTTAGGACGAATAGCAAGAGCTAAACTGACTTTGAAACCTACTAAGTGCCATTTCGCCCAAAATCATGTGAAGTATCTGGGACATGTAGTGGGCCAGGGTTTCCGTTCGCCGGCTCAAGATAAAGTGCAATGCATCTAGGGCTTCCCAACCCCCCGAACCAAAACACAAATTGGGGCGTTTTGGGGACTTGCGGGCTACTACAGTAAGTACATACATATGTACTCTGTTATTGCAGCTCCCCTGACAGATGCTCTGAAGGGTAAGGAAAAATGGGGAGGAGTTGTATGGACTGATGAATGCTAGAAAGCTTTTCAAGAGTTAAAAAGGAAATTGACAGATAAACCAGATCTCCATTCACCTAATTTTAAGCAAGGTTTTATAGTGCAAACAGACTAATCGGATTTGGGAATGGGGGTTGTGCTCTCCCAATTAAATGATAAGGGCGAAGAACACCCTATTTTATATTTAAGTAAGAAATTTTCAACTGTAGAAAAAAATACTGTACCACTGAAAAAGAATGCGCCAGCATTAAATTTGCTATAAAAAAGTTGCATTAGTATTTGGATGGACAAAAATTTACGATCATGACGGATCACAAACCGCTCATGTTTGAAATCCAATGCTAGCTCTAACGCAAGAAAAATGCGTTGGGCTTTGGCGTTACAACCATACAATTTCGAAATCATTCACAGATCCGGAAGGGATAACAAAAATTCGGATGGCCTCAGCAGGTCAGGACTAACTGGTCAAGCAAACATTCATTTCATTATTTAATCGTTTTCAACAAACTCATAAAATAATAAAATTTTAATCATGTGCAATAAAATAATACTCTTAAAGAGAACGAAACATAAGTGTACACTTTATGTGCTTGTTTACGTATTAATTATTTAAATATAAAGTATCTGCCATTTTTTTGCAATATAAACAATTGACACTCTATTTTCTACCAAAATATAAATTTTATGAACGATAATTAAGAAGATAAACGATTATACAAAATCGCACTGACCATTTTAAAAATGAACTTTAAAATCTTGTATTTAATTTGAAAAAAATGATTTGTGCTTATCAAAATGAGTCATTGAAATACTAATATAAGTAAAACAAATAGAGTATGCATTTGCGACTGTCCTAACTTCCGTAAACGATTTTTAATCCAAACTTCAACAGTACGAAGAATCAATTGGCCTGAAAAGAGCGATTATAGCGAGAACTGGAAACCCTTCCAAGAGAGAATTTTCATTGAGCGGCATTGGGACAACCCTATGAATGGACAGCGTGCTAGGTGTTCAGTCGTAAAGACTCTCTCCCCCAGTTCTGTAGGGGGAAGGAAGTTAAGCGAAATTTGCCGTTCTACGAGACGAACCCTCCTGGCGGCGAGGCATCTCAAAGTTGTGTTCCCGAAAACGGCACCCCAAAAAAGCGAGTTCCCTTTAAAAGTGTCAGGGTTTGGACAAAGGGAGTGCTTTCCCCTTCTTCAGTCAATTGGTCTCAGCAGTGGTCTATTTAGACCGGACCATCAAAGAGAGCACTGACAGTGATAGATAGCAAAGCCACGGGCTACTTCCCAGAATACCCTAAGTATACCTTCTCGAGGGTGCTTCTCAAATGCTTGTACAACGACTTTCAAATAGTGAAATAATTCAGGGGCCCAAGATACATTCGACTGATCCATACAAATTTTCTTATACGTGTTTGAAAAAACAAATATTTACTGTAACAATGGGAAACTTTGAAATTATAAATTTATATATTTTTCTTTTAATGAGTAATTTTCTACTAATTGTAAATAAGTTAAATTCTAGCATTGATTTTCTTCCCCACAAAAGTTTGCCTCCATTACACAGATTTACAGCATAATTTTTGTATAAATGAAGCGATGAAATTATTTATCGCAGTTGAGTTAGACATGAGAGACTTAAAGCAAAGCTAAACAAAAAATATTCAATACTTGCTTTGTTAATGTAAAATATCCTAAAGAGTAACCACAACGGATATTACCCCAAAGGTTTTCAGATTTTGGGTGTTCACATATCCGTGAAGAAATGAGTAGAATCAAAACCGTACACATATGGTAAACTGAGTTATTTTGCACCAATAACTTTTTAAAGAAATGAAGTATGGGACGTTTGGAATCTTCTTGATCACAATTTTGAACGATTATTTTTATTAAATTTTAATGGTCTAGTTATTTCAGACAATCCCTGAGAACCCCAATAGACTAAAATGGCATCCGGATAATTAACGAACCGTTAATTATCCGGGTATATAGGCGCAAGATACAGGATACAAAAATGGAGGAATTAAGTAAATCCCGAAACATTTGCGATTTGTTTCATATAAATGGTTGAAAATAATTTTATAAATCCATACAAATTATTTGAGTGATAATGGTTTGACGTAGCCCTCAACAGTTTTACATAAAAAAAACCTAAATTTCAACCAGCATTTTCGAGGATCTGTGTCTCGTCATCTGACCGTGTTTCAAAATTACGTGGTGTTGTCCTTGGATCTTTCCCTTCGGGTTTGATCCTGGACCGTCGCTAATAGCCGTTGTCTTGCTCCAGTGCGACGTTAATTAAATACCTATCCACTGAAAATGAAGTGTTTCTCAACCGCCGGTCTCAGCCAATTACCTTGCCCTAGCATTAGTTATATCGGGTCGTAAGAGGTTATCCTGGGATTTGTCATTTTTGATATCTAAGGATTTTTTATGATGAAATATTTTATAGTGATAATATTCTGAGAATATTCGTGAATGGTGCCAAAATGTTCAGAATCAGAAAGCCTTAATAATATCTGTATAGATAACATCACTGACCAAGTAACAGTAAAGAAAATTTCTCCACTGAAAATGAAAATCAAAGGGGAAATGAATCATCTATCGGGGTCTCAAATCTGATAATACTAAATACTGTTTCTTCGCAAGTTCTCCTAGCAGTGTAAGTTTTCGTTTCGAAAAATCGAGTGACGTGATTTTTTTTAAAGTAATAAGCCCTAAAGATTAAAATTTTAATATGAATAAGAGACAAGGGATTTCGTTTAACTTTGGTGTACAGAAGTCTCGTATGGAAGGTGTTTATAGCCCAACAAATATAAATATTTTGTGAACAGAATGAGATGAAAATCAGCGCAAATTATTTTAATTTTGGCCTGAAAAAATTTACAACGCGTTACAAGATTTCATTAGTTCAGTGATTGATAGCTAATTTCCTCCTCCATTTCCTTATAACCATGACATAATTAATAATTGTTTTTTAATGCATGCACTTTAAAAGAATTTTAAAGGTATTTACGAGTAAATTTGTTGAAACCGGACCCTCTTATAAAACACTATCTGAATTACCCGGCGTCGATCGAATTGTTTGTAACTCATCGTAATATTCAATAGTAGTCCTATGGGGATTTCGAATTGTTTTGAGATCTCTCTACAGACCCAGGACAAATCAAATGGAGTTAATATCTAGACTATGTTTCTCGCAGAGTTTTAAAGAATGAGTGTAGCAAATTCGATATGAGTTGATCAAACTGTCATAGTAAGGATAATCAATGGTAATTTCTATGGGGATTTCGAGGGCAGCGGTAGCCCAGTTCGAAGAGCAACGGATTAGAAAACAGAGGGTTGCGAGTTCGAAACTCGGTCCAGCCAAAGACCGTCGGATACACGAAGGCTGGTGCACGTTAAATCTGTCGTGGCCTCAAGTGTCCTCACGTTGGCGAAGTGTGGAAGTTTGGAGTGGGGTGCCGGCTCAAGTATTGTTCTTGACCGTGGTTCAAAATTATGAGGCGTTGTTCTGGGATCTTTCACTTCAGGATTGATCCCGGAACATCCCCCAATAGCCCGTTGTGTTGGGGGGACATTAATTAACATCCAGGGGGACATTAATTAACTACCTACCCATTTGGATTTCGAATTGTTTTTAGCCCCTTCTCCCGACCCAGGACAAATAGAACGGGATTAATATCCTGTATAACCTATGTTTCCCGCAGACATCCAAAAATTGAATGTACTAAATCTGGTGTGAATTCGTCTTCAAAATATTCAATGTTATTCCAATGGGGATTTTGAATTGTTTTTAGCCTTTCTCCAGACCTAAAGCAAAAGAACGTGTTAAATATGTAGTCTATATTTTCCACAGGATTCTAAGGAATGAATGTACCAAATTTGGTGTGAATTGGTATGACAGTGATCGTAAAATATTCAATGTTATTTCTAAGTGGATTTCAAATTTGTTTTGGCCCCTCTGCAGATCTAGGACCAATTGAACGGGGTTAATATATAGCCTACGTTGCCAGCAGGATTCTATAGAATGAATGTACTGTGACATCTTAGCGCCTAAGAGTCTAGGATGGCCGGCTGCAGACCCGGAAGTTTCCTGTTAAAAAGTCCTTCAATACTGCGCTTGCGCATGTGAGGAGAATGAGAAACAGTTAGCTCACGGACTCCGTCTAGTTGAGACGTCTTCGTAGCAATTCGTAAATTTTAATATGAAAATAAGCATTTTTGTTTCGCGCGTCCATTGTAAACCCATTGTTTTGTCTGTGTTAAAATAAATGTTATTTTTTAATGTCCAACAAAAGTTCGGATTAATTCATCACAGACTAGAGTTTTGGTGTCAGAAGTGGGATGGAAGCAAGAAAGCAGGAAATGCAGGTAGGCCCACCCTTGTATTAAATTAAATTTATTGAGGTTCTGGCTTACCGGAATTAGTGAGGCAAAGAGCCTAAATAGTTTTGGTTAAAAAAACAAACAAAAAGAAATGACTACATATCCAATTTTATTTTGTGGTTATTTAAATTTTGTCTTTATGAAAGTTAATAGAAGATGATAAAGTGAATTTGCATGTTCTACTAAGTAGATATTATCAAGTTGATAAAGTCACGGCCAAAAAGTGCCAAATCGAAAGTGAACGAAAATTTAAATTTCGTTTTGATTTTACTGAAATTTTGTGTTTTGTGCATTTAATGATTTGAAAAGAATCAGATAATTTGAATTACATATGGTAATTACACATTAGTAAAAGAAAACAAATATTTAATTGCAACTATATATATTGCATCTTGTGTATTGTATATGCTACGATATAGTTTAAGATTCTGTTATTATATTTGAGAATTGTGTTTGATATTAAATCTTATCTAGTATTTGAAGCATATTTGGCATTGAATATATTTTGTGAATCATATAGTTATTAGAAAATATTGGTAACTATATTTATGATAACAAAATTGGATTGTTTACTAATAAGTTATTCATCGATCATGGCTTTTCTTTCTCGTGGGAGAAAAGAAGACCTCCTCGAACTCGCAGATGAACTTTGTGAAAAAGTATCGCATAATTGTAAACTGGTTGAGATAAGGAAAATAATCCTAAACAGTGAAAACTATGAAGAAGAGGAAGTTAAAATTTCTTTAACTCGTATTATGGAAGATAGGATAAAGAGAGAGAAAGAAGCAAAAGAAAAAGAAGAAATTGCCAGACAAGAAGCAAAAGAAGAAATTGCCAGACGAGAAGCAAAAGAAAAAGAAGAAATTGCCAGACAAGAAGCAAAAGAAGAAATTGCCAGACAAGAAGCAAAAGAAAGGGAAGACCGTAATATTCGAATGGAAGAAATAGCTTTAGAGAAGAAAAAGCTAGAAATGCAAGCTGCAAGTGAGCTAGGACTATCTAATAGAGAACGGATGCCAAATCATAAAATTGAGCTCATCAAAATTACCCCGAAATTTGAGGAAAAGAAAGATGAAATGGGTCTATATTTAATAAATTTTGAAAGAAGAGCTGAGATGGCAGGTGTGCCTAAAGAAGATTGGGTGCCGTATTTACTAGGCGTATTGCCTTCGGAAATTTCGAGCATGATGGCTAGAGAATCGCCTGAAGATGCAAAGAATTACGAATATGTGAAAGATATTATTCTTAAGAGGTATAAAATGAGTTCTGAGAAATTGAAGCAGATGTTTTACCGTCATCAAAAAGTCCCGGATAAAACATGGAGAAGTTACGCTCATGAACTTACAAGCTACTATGATGAATGGGTTTCTGATTTGGAAATCAAAACTTTTGAAGAACTCAGAGACTTGCATATCACTGAGCAGATGAAGAGACGAGTGCCGTCGGAAGTAAAAGAACATTTTCTGGAGGAGTGGATGGGCTTCAATTCTCCGTTAGAATTAGCTAAAAAAATAGATCAATTTGAAAGCTTAAAGGAGAGTCTTACACCCAGAAATACTAAAGGTCCCCAGAATAAAACAAGTATCAAGAAAACACACGTTGGTTTTCGTAAGTTTGAGGGAGAAAACAAACCCTTTGGGAAAACAGAAGTAAACAGAGAAGATTATAAAGAGAGAAATTTTGAAAAAAGAAAGCAACTTCAATGTTATGAATGCAATTCCTATGATCATCTTAGACCTCAATGTCCTAAGTTGAAGAAAAATGAAATCATAGCTGCTAACGAAATAATGGGAAAGGGATTAATAGATTTGATGTCTCCTTACACTAGTGTTGGGACTGTAAATGGGTCTCAGATTTCCATCTTACGAGACACAGGAGCCAGCATAGATCTAATTCCTAGGAAGTTTGTTAAGCCACACATGTATACGGGTGAACATGTATGGGTAGCATCTCCTTTAGCGGATAACCCTATTTGCTTGCCTATAGCGGAAGTAAATTTAGTGTGTGAGTTGGGTCATGTTATAACCAAAGCTGCTGTCAAGGATAACTTCCTAGATAAAGAACGCTACTTACTAAGTAACAAGACCGTTGTACTTATAGAAGATATGAAAAAAGACAAAGGCTCTGATATTGAAGTAAAAGACTCTGCAACGCCCAAGTGCCAAAGTTCTCCATATTTAAATGAAACATCGAAAAACGACTGCCCTTGTAACAGTAACCGTTTTAGTTCTAGCAGTGTTACTCCTAAAGAGACTGGAATCGTTGAAAATTTGTTACGTTCATATGGTTTTATACAATGTTGCGAAAGACAAGCGATATATTTTTTTCACTACAGTCAATTTTCTGGAAATATTGATAATTTAAAACGTGGTGATGCAGTTGAATTTAAAATTACTCATAATCGTCGTACTGGAAAACCAATTGCTAGTTCTGTTTGTAAAATAATGTGTAAAGAGACAGTTTCTGGATTTGAAACCACTGAAAAAAAGGAAAATACTGAAGGTAAAGTTGCTTATGAAAATCGTGGTGAACGGCCCTATTCTGCTGAAAATGTTGATGGTAATGTAGATTTTCATCCTCCTAAACAGATCACTTTTAGTATTCCTATTGACAAAAATACAAGAAACCTTAGACCTTGTAAAATGCGTTCGGAACAGCCCTTACCTGTGAGATACCGTGGTGTTATATGTGCTCTTAAAGGAACATTTGGTTTTATTAAAAGGGGTGATGTAAAGGATATGTTTTTCCACTCTAGTGAATGCAAAGTGTTCAAAAATCTTAATCTTGGCGATGATGTTGAATTTGGAATACAGACTCGAAACAACAAGGAAGTTGCTGTAAGTGTAACTAAATTGCCCTTAGGGACAGTGATATTTGAGGACGTTGAAACTGAAAGTTTGGTTGGTGAAATAACTGAATGCTTAGACAAATCTAAAAGTCGTTTGAGGAAAGCATAAAAGTTACGAGACAAAGTTGAAATTACTGTGATCCAGGATTACGAGGTAGTCCATAGAAAAGGAAAACAGCATATAACACTGATAATTTAAGTCGTACACCTCACGTACAAAAAAAAAAGTGCTATTTTTTTGTGTTTGTATTTGTGATATCTTGCATATATAAAAATATTTTATTCCTAGTGTACATTGATACATTTGAATTGCAAAAAAGTGTTAAATTTGAATTGAAAATCTAAATATTTTGAAATTGAATTTCTTCTTTGATGATTATCACTGAGTAAAAATTTTGATTATACTTTGTTAAAATTATGATATGTTTTTTTTTAATTTAGAGTAGGCGGTACACAGCCAGGATCTTTAGGGTGTATGGTCTACTTGCATATTGCTTTGGGCATGAGTTGTTGCCTTCGCGAAAATTCTGTTGCTGCTGTTTTGTATCTTTTTTGCAGGTGTCTGTCTCTGCAGAAAAAGAATCTTGAGGAGGGAGGAAATAGACTGTGACATCTTAGCGCCTAAGAGTCTAGGATGGCCGGCTGCAGACCCGGAAGTTTCCTGTTAAAAAGTCCTTCAATACTGCGCTTGCGCATGTGAGGAGAATGAGAAACAGTTAGCTCACGGACTCCGTCTAGTTGAGACGTCTTCGTAGCAATTCGTAAATTTTAATATGAAAATAAGCATTTTTGTTTCGCGCGTCCATTGTAAACCCATTGTTTTGTCTGTGTTAAAATAAATGTTATTTTTTAATGTCCAACAAAAGTTCGGATTAATTCATCACAGTACCATATATTTGGTGTGAATTGTTCAGACAGTGATCGTAAAAATACTTAACGCTATTCCTATGGTGATTTCGAATTGTTTTACCTCTTCTCCACATCCAAGAAAAATAGAACGGGGGTTAATATGTAGCATACTTTACCCGTAGGGTTCTGAAGAATAAGTGTACCAAATTTGATGTGGATAGGTCAAACGGTGTAGATTTGTATAGAGGACAGAAAGACGCCAACTCAGCTTTGTATACAGATGTCTATCCCCTTGTTGCATTATGTGCGTTAAATATATTTTATTTCTTATCTGAAATGTTTATAATTAAATAGAATACTGCAGGTAAAATAAGAAAAGCTATGCAAATACGATGATTTGGGAAATTCAGATTAAAAAAAAATTTAGTCGCACCTGCTAGTAGCATGGCGGTGTTAAAGAATTTTAAAGACAAGTACGAACAAGTACGAAGTACATTTGCCAAGACTGGCAAATGTTAAGAATTTTAGGGCGGTAGGACGTCTCATTACCTTCAAATGGTAAAAGTTCGATATAGGTATGTTCTAGGCATATTAAGACTATATTCTCTCGTTTGATAGTGATATCTAGGAGGTGTTCTAGAAGTGACATACAAGAGCGCACCACCCCTTAAAAAACTAAATTATGTTTTGCGCAGATTACATTCATACGAGGCGAAAGGTCTTTACCCATAGTTTCTTTTTTTTGCAAAACATATTTTATTTAACATGATTTTCAAAGGGTTAATTATCCATTGTTAATTAATGTTTGTGAGAAAGAACCAAACTAGAGGTTTTGGAATTTTTTAATTCTTTATCGCATCGATGGCCCGCAGGTAGCCGGCTTCACCAAACCTATTAGAACTCCGTCAATTATCGCACTTCATTAAGTTTCCAATACGTAGAGAAATATTAAAATAAACAATTGTGCGTAATTTAAAATGTATGTCATGTGATTTTGGCTGCAGCAAAAATCATACCTTTAATTTTTTTAATTTTCAATCTTTTTCCCTGAATTCATGTCCTTTCGCTTTTGTTTGGTAAATTTTAATCGTACTTCAAATGAAGCATTTAAAAATGTTTTCATCTCAAAAAGTAAAAGCAAAATAGCAGTGAGAATACATTTTCGAAAAGTGCGTGTCGGTTCCAAATTTCCAATTCAACTTCTTTTTTTCCCGAAGAACCCAAAAATGGACGCTTTCAAAGTGTAGCTTAACAAAGACAGGAATGCCGTCGTGATACTCAAGGAACACGCCAAAGGCAGTGACTTGAGGGAAGCATTTTAGGGATTGTCCGTTCCCATCAGGACCCCTCGCACTAAAGGTCTAGAGCCACGCCCTCTCGTTAGAGGACACGGGTGGTAGAGGGGAAGGAAAAGTGACCGTTCAAAGATTCTCGGGGTTGACACTTAAGCTTACATTTTGGTTTACGAGATATCTCGGGGTTGACACTTAAACTGGCACTTTGGTTTACGAAATATCTCGGGGTGGCCGCCTGAAGGGTTAACGAAATTTCGCAGCCGCATCGTGAAAGTTAATTCAAATGTTGAACTGATGGCTGTAGAAAAACATAGGAGAAGCAGCGAATTCGAATTTTTAAAATAAACTCAGTGGATTTATATCCTCCTTGGAGTAAGTTGGTTCACACTTGTGTATGGGAGGGATTGGATTTTAATAGTACAGAGCAAGGTCCGGATACGGACAAACTGCGATTGTACACGATTTGGATTGTATACGATTTGGATTGCGGCCTGTATACGATTTGGATTGCGCCCGTATACGATTTGGAAAAAGACACCGGAAAGTGAGGATTTTACTTTCGGAATACAGTATGGAATACGTACAGAAAGTTTTACTACAAAAAACTCACTATTCGCATTTAGTTTTACAGAAAGTTTCTCATATGGAGAAAGTGAAAACAAAAGATAATAATGTTTTGGCGAAGATTTAGATGCCCTGTGCAACAAAATCCACGCCCTAGTAATGACAACATAAAAATGTCAAGGTAGGTAGTTAGTTACTAGTTAACGTCACACTGGAGCAACACAACGGGCTACTTAAAATGTCAAGATAAATGCACTAAAATATTTCAAATTTGACGAAGCCTGGGACTGTTCAGATGAAATTCTAATAAAATTATTTTTATTCTAATAATTATAATAAAAAATTTTGGCTGTAGACTTTGATGATATTTTCTTCGGAATCCTGGTTAGCGAACTAGTTGAATAACTTCGATGTCAGATTATGAAACACAAATCAGCCTTTGATAAATCATCGGTTTTCATAAGAGAAACTTATTAAGTTGTACTTCCACTTCGAAATGAAATTTCTTTCCTTTAAAAATCACGTGATTCATGACGTATACGGGAGTCGGGCACATGAGAAGCCGCCATTGTTACAATTTTTGTGGTGCGTGGACATTTATTTTATAGACTCAGTTTTAGTGTTTGTTAATTACAAGTGGAGGTATTGACTGCTAATAACTATCTTCCGCAGTGATAGTAATTTTTTTGTGTGTAGCTTCACCGATTGGATATATCTACTGTTCCTTTGGGGAATGTCTGCTAGCGTTGATCAGGTACTAAATGTCCGGAATTTCAAGATGGCTTCACTCACTCCATATAACTTGTGATTTTCGTAGATTTCGTGTTGTTTAATTTTCTGATAACAAATTAGAGTTGTAGAAATTATTATTTGGTGTTCATATTTATTTCTGATAGTATATTTTGATCGCAAAAAATTCTAATTTTGATTTATTGCTTCCACCAACGACATGCAGCGCATGAAAGGACAAGGCAGCTCGGGTACGTACTCTATTTTATTCATCAGTTCAATATATTTGTACATTTTATGTGTTGAGGCCAGTATTTGTTTCGAGATAAATATTAAAACTAAGTCTTCCTCCTATCTCTTAAATTTTACTCAAACGGTTACGTTAAAATAACGAGCAACTAATCGCAATATAAATTTCAGTTATTCATTTTTCCACTAGTTTGTGTAACACTTATCATTTTTTATCGTTCGAATATTTATGCTTTTTAATGGCTACCAAATAAGAACATGTTTTGCTTCTCGTAAACTTGTTCTAGCTGTTATTGCTCGGAGTATGTAAAGTATCGTGAATTTGATCATTTAACCTAACTTACCGTTTAGTATCACTCATCGTATCTGGTTTTACTTGGAATAATTTGATAAATATCGGTTTAAAGCGAAGGGATAGCAGTTGAAGATGGGGCGTGGGACAGATAAACAATCTTGTTTTAAACTCTGAAATTTATAGAATTGATATGAAACGATTTTGTTTCTAGTTGACGATATACAATTGTTTGATAAAGTAAGATGAAATAATAATTTAAAGTATGGCATACGTTATTTTTCTGTTGGATCTGTTACATGCTTCTGCATTAGTGCCATATGTTATATCCAAACGGTTTTCATACTTCCACACATGGCATTTAACTGTAAACTTCCTTATTCAGTTATTTTAAAAGGATATTGCATTGAAGAACGTTTAGGCTGTTTAAGTGTGAAATCTAACTTGCATATCCTGTAGAATTATATTTTAGCCTTGTAGAATACAGTTATGATTTTGATTGACATAATTTTTAGTTTTGGTTTAGAGATAGTTTGGGCAAACTATTTTTTAAATGTTCTCACATGATGTATATTACAAATTTGGGCTTGCAAATGTGTTTTGTGCAGAAATCATAAAAAGTGTCAACATTTTCATGTAACATAATCAGTGTTATTGAAATTTGGGGGTGTACTGTAAACCTGTCTGATGACCAACTATCGGTGAATTTAAGGATGGGAGGGGCCAAAGGTCAGCTAACCCTCTGGTCTGGAAAACTACCTTTGTCCACTTTTGGTTTTAAAGGAAATCTGGTAGCTTTTTTATAAAAATCTGACTTTAATTTGCTAAGCAGTTTATGTAACATTGCTGTAACATCCCCACTGTTGTAAACTTGTAGGGTACTCAATCATTGTAGTCTAAGGGAGGGTCAAATGTCAGCTGACCCCTGTCATCTGGAATCCTATTTCTGTACTTTATTTATTTCTTTGTCATGAAGTATTAAACATTTTGAGTATTGCATATGAAAATTATAAATTGCTTTTATAGCATTTAACAGTAAAGTGAACATTCTGTGTACATATTATTCCTCTTGGTATAAAAAGTAACAAATTTTAAGTTATTCCTTATTGACAATGTAAATATATCATTTCAAAATGTCATTGATCTCTCCCCAAGATTCTTCTGGATTTGCCACTATCAAAATAATGTTTTGTATATAAATTTGAAGTTTTGATGAACTTAAATCCTTTATCTCCATTCAAGCAGGATATTGAACTTACGGAGTGACATTGAGACTTGCATTGTAGAAATTTTATGCTTAAAAAGTATTTCTCCTTGTAATTAAATTGAAGTGTATTTAGCTCATGTTATTTAGAGGCATTTTAAAAAAGAAGGCATGTTTCAAAATCATAATCTTCAAATTGTAAATTTCTAATTCATCACATAACAAACTAAAATGCTTAAAGTCCACAAATACATTCACTGCTAGCCACAAGTATGCTTGTGGTTGGTAAGGTGTTCAAGTTTGTCACCACAAGTATTCTTGTGGTATTTTAAATGGATTCAAATGAAAATGGTGTTTTGGTACAAAATTGGATAATTTGATCTGGCAGTTGAATGGATTAAAAAGCTTTTAGTTAACTTTTGTGTGGCTTAATTTATTACTCTTAACAAAGTTTGGTTTTATTTAATATAGTTGCAAATGGACCTAAAGATATGGTGAAGGATGAAGAATTTGAATCTTGGAGAAATCAACCTCATCAGGTAAAAACATTGTTTTTAAAATTTAGTTGTGTAGTTTTGCTGTCATTGTTTACTTGACATTCAAAAATTATGTATTATAAGTTGATGTAACTTATGCAGTCTGTCCATGCATTAGAAGTAACAATAAATGTATAATCCATGAAATAAAGTTGGTGTGTTCATTACAGTGTACTGTGGAAAATAGAATTATGATCTAAAAAATTAAGTATGACAGAACCATTACTTAATTCATTTTTTAAAACTTTGCATTCTATAAGAATGCATCATGATGTTAGAAGTATACAGAAAAATATTTCTGTATGATTATAGATTTCAGAAGATTAGATTATTAAATCTGTTTCTCTGAAAATTATTTATTTTTAAGATTTGCTTTTATTTGTGTATTCATTCATGTGGTTGGGGTGATGAACTTAGTGTTGATAATGGGCCAATAATTAATGGTCCTTAAATAATGAAATTCAATGTAACAAAAAATTTATTGAAACTTTCAAGTATTAGTTATGCAA
The DNA here is from genome assembly GCA_933210815.1 of Meta bourneti. Taxonomy (NCBI): domain Eukaryota; kingdom Metazoa; phylum Arthropoda; class Arachnida; order Araneae; family Tetragnathidae; genus Meta; species Meta bourneti. Next base: position 21,541,552 of record OW119928.1, read on the forward strand.
AAATTTAAACTTAGTTTCACGAAAAACCTGTTTAATTTTTGATTAAGTGAATATGATCAAAAGTGGAATTCAATTCAAAACGATTATTGAATGAAGTGAAGTATAATCTAGTCAAAAAAGTATGTTGGGTACAAACCAATGCAATTATGATTTTGAAAATAATTCTATAATGAATAATAATACTTGCGACTGAAATGTTTACAAACTACCATTTTAATTTCTTTTATTTGCAAGTGATAAAAATGCAAAAATATTTTTTTCCTACAATGTTAAAAAAAATTAAATGTATTTCAGTTTAATTCAAATAAAAAATTTCCTTAAATAATTGAAGAAAAAGTGTTTTCATTATTTTACAAAGTGAAAAAGTAGCAGTATATATATTTAAGGACCTGATTCTGGAAACACGGGAAAAAAATCAATTTTCATATTGTAGAATCGGTTGGTAAAGCTTTAAGAAAGATTAAAAACGACTCGTACGTTAAACCAATGCCAGGTTAGGGTTGATTTTAGTTTCATTGTTGGAATGAATACCTCTAGTTATATCTTGTGCTAAAATCCCATACATCCACATATTTCGTTTCTTCACATGGTATATGTTTAATTAATATGAGGTCTAAACCATTCTGAACAAAATAAGAGTTCTGCTAACCATGTCCTGAGGTTTTTACAATACGAGTATTATACTATCTGTCTACCACAAGAACACCTCTAGATACCATGTCTAGGTGGTGGTCACTATAGGAACAAAGCCTTCACATTTTGAGTAGGGGGACTCGCGAATGATGAACTTTTTTCCCTTAAATGTTGGCCACAGAAAGATGGTTAACAAGTATAAATCATTGACAAGTAAAATTCCTAACGAATATATTTCTAAATTGTCATTGTGCCAATGTGACAAACTTATATACATGTCTTCAAGCATCCCATATAGAAAATAGGGTAAGGTCCATTTCTATGGTGACAGGAGTAGACTTCACATGTCTAGAGCGGTTCTCAGGGTAGACAGACAATAGGATGGTATGTTTTGTAGGAAGAAGTCATTGTTCTTAGTCAAAGGAAGGTAGGGTGTTTAAAGAAGAGTACCAAACATGCAGAGGTGTCTGGGGGACAAACTGAAGTTTTCTGGGATGACAGCTGGGCAGTGCTTACTTGACCTTAATGACCCATTTGCTCTTTGAGTTTTTGTTAGATGTGCACATGCTTTATCGCTCACAGTAACTAAACAAGAATTTCCAGGCTTAAGAATTTGTTGCCAATTACTAGTTTTGATTGGAGTTTCTTTGGTGTGATTTAAAGTCCAGGTGATGGAAATAGAACCCAAGTGGATAATTGGCTACCATATGCCCACATGAATCTACTGATTTGGCTAGACATTACTCCTTTTTGTTACTGAAATTAGTGATTAGTTTTCTCCGGGCTGAAAACTTCTAGTTATCAGAACAGTTGTCTAACAACCATCTTGAACCGTGAAATTATCCTCAATGGAATTGTAATCCTTGAAAATTGATGTTCAAGTAATCACTGGGATTAGGAAACTGCTCTCATTCACCCCTGATACGGAGTGACCTATACATCAGTCATCAGTGATTATACCTCATGACATCACTCCCTACATGCAGCTATGTCAACATTGCAACTGTCCAACTCATGGGTAGCTATTCCAGTGTCTGCAAACAGTTGAATTGGCATTTGGTAAAACCTTTTAATTGATTTGGTGGTTTATTTTTTCCTGTAAAATTTTTGATCGTACGTTTCAAAATTAAATTGTATCTTTATTAAATATTTAACTAGAATTGTGATTCTTAATATATTTAATTGCTTATTCATACTTCTAGTAAAATGGTAAAATTTGTGAGACAAGCCTAAATGTTCTCTAAGCTGTATAGCTGTATGTAAGGCTTTAAAATTTCCTTGAAGCTTTAGAAACTTAACTGATAATGTCATAAAAAGTTTTTTTAGCATATTTTAGTATGTTTTTATGCTATTTTGTAATATGTTTGATTTTATTATTGATCCATTTTGAAATTCAAATAAAGTATCTGAATAAAAAAATAGGTTAACTCACAACAATATTATCTGCTATCTTCACGTGCAAGATAATGATTCTGTTTGCCTGAGGAGCTAGCTTTGGAGGTCATTTTATCTATAGATAATTTGACTCTGAAGTAGATAATTTAGACTGAAAAGAAGCAGAAATTGAGTAATCAAAACTATTTCAAAATTTGATTACTAAGATATTACCCATATTCATTTATTTAGTTATCAGTATATTGTTGTAGATTCATTAAATTAATTAGCCAGATTATCTTATTAAAATTCTGTACACTGGAGATAAACAGTTGACTTTGTCAATCTCTGTATTATGTATATATCTATAGAGGATCTTTATATAGAGATGTCTGTATAAATATACATTGAGTGTCTATAAATATATATGAAAAGAATCTATAAATAACTAGAATGTCTTGAAAAATGTAAAGACAAAATTGGAGTTATGACTTTTCTGTAAGGCACAAAATTGGGTTCAATTTTTTTGTTTTGTATTTGAAAAACCTTGGAACTTTCCAAACTCATTAAAAAAATTTTTTCTTATGGCTTGTTTTCCAATTACATGTGTATGATAATGTAACTAGCATGTTTACTAGATAATGTTTGCGAACTAATGTAACAAATACTACACAATTCAGAACACTTGGTGTTCCGAATGGTGTAATTGCTAAGATAGCCAGGATATTGGATTAGAAATTAGGAGCAGAAAGTCAGGTGTTAATGATACCTAAACACTTCCCTCAGTTGCCAAAAAGGTTCTACTTTAAATTTATCTCTACTACTTAAATTTATACTTAATCTTACTACTTAAATTAATTGTGTTTTTGCTGATTTGCATAAACATTTTGTAATTACTAGTGTCTAGGCTTTGGACCTTGTATGTCTATTTAAAAGGAATATTAAAAGTAAGAATAAGCTGTTGGTCAATCACACAAGTATCAAAGAAGTGAAACGGAAACTAATCAGGATCCAACTACTCCCCCAGCAAAATGTCTCAAAGCTTAATTATCCAAATGAAGTTTATATATGTGAAATGTGGCTAATAACTTTTAATTGCAAACTGTACCTTGGTTCCTATTAAGAAATGTAATTAATAAGGAGGTTTTTACAGTATGTTTTACTAGAGCTTTTGATATAAATCCTGTCAGCTAATTTAAAAACATAAATTATTTTTTTCTAAAACATGATTTTTTTAATATGTTCAAAATTATTATCGATTATATGCAATTTGGTAGATTTTTATTTTTCATTTCTCTTTTTATGTTATTAGAGATGTAAATTTCTCTAATAATCTTTTGGAGTATATTAAGAATATTCTCTAAGAGGAGAAAAAGAATTTTCTTCTAAAAGATGTTAGAAAATGACAAAATGCTGTGCAATATATTTTTTAATCTATGAATGAATACATGAATGAAAAAAATCACAAGTTTTTAGATATTATACTAAGTTAAAATTAGAAAAAGTATACATTTAAGTTATTTTTGTACTCTGCTGTTTTTAACAATTTTGCTCAAAGTGTGAATTAATTTTGATAATATATGTAGTCACTTTTGAGTTCGTTTGTTTTTAATATATCCTCAACCAATAAGTTGAATGTATGCATTGCATAACTGCAGAAATACGGGAATGTGTTGCTTATCATGTCTAAACTTCATTATGGCAGCAGCATTACCAGTAATATATGAACAATTTATCATGGTTTTCAATAAAAAAATTAAGAATTATAAATAATTTCTGTTAAACAGGGCTTAGGTTCATTTTGGCAATCAGTAATTTGCAGTTTCCTAAAAAATAAGGTTTCAATAGAAAATTTTCAAATGTTCTCCAATTTTTATTGTTTGGAGAATATTCTCTGCTAACAACTCTTGTGAGTGTTTTTCACTTATTTTCTATTAGTGTGTAATTATATAAAAGTGGAAAAATAAAAGTAGCTTCTATTGGTAGTCTAACAGTAGCTACTTTGACATAGTCACTTTTCCCAAATTAAGGTTAGTTGGAGTTTCTCTGAGTGAGCGGTCTATTAAGCCTCTCTCCTCGTTCTACTCTGCACACGTCTTGCTTAGTTTTTAATTTGGTCGAGCTAATTTTTGGAATTGCACACCTGCCAAATGCTATAGTATATTTGGTGAGACTGCAGTATAAAAACTAGTGGCAACACTTATGGTACATTTTTTTGGAAGCTAAAAATGTCAACAAGGAAGAATGTGTCCTACACTCTACTAATACAAATCCAACTATAAGTGTCTGAAAGTGAATATTTTGCAGTAAACTTCACTGGAACATTGCATTTCTTGCACAAAAAATCGGGTTTAATCAACTCCAATTCTGTAAGGAAATTCAAAAAGGGCTGCTTGTCTTGACATAAATGAATACAAAACAAATAATCAGCAACTCCCCAGTTCCTAAAGTTGTCCTACCACCAGAAAAAGAACTGAACTTTGCAAAAGAACCATCCTGAAACTTCTACAACACTAAAAAACAGAAGGCGTGTTAATATAAAAAATTTGCATAATCATTAAAAGATATTCAGATAAAAGCAAGAAGTAATACAACTTGATGTGACTGCCACTACAGTTTTTTTAATACAAACAGAAAGTTACACTTGAATTTGTCAAATTTGCAGGAAATTGGAAAAAATAGGTAAAAAAATTATCAAGGACCAATGAAATTGAGACAATGCAAATGAACATTCTAAAAAATTCTAGTAGAGAAAAGGTGGGAAATGTATAAGTTTAAACCTTGTGAGTTTACCTTTATGCTAAAGAAACAAAGGCTGCTAATGCCTGCCACAACTTGTGATGAAAAGCATGCCAAAAAATGCACCAAAAGTGTTGCCACAAAGTCTACATCTGTACCGAATGTTCTTATTTACTGTTGATTCCCTATTCTGCTATGAAATTACGATATACTAGATATTATGGACTTCCAATTAAAATGTTTGAATATGGTGTTTACCATCTCAAATAAGTTACTGAAACTTTGCTGCTATTATAGTTACCTCAAACATATTCTTGTATGGTACAGGATCATGAGATGCTAAGGACATGGCTTGACAGTCTTTGTTTTGATTTCGTATTCATTTCTAAAAAGTGGTTTCTGTATTATCTGGAAAACTAAAATGAATTTCAAAAACCCTGTTCAAACTATTTTAAATTTATTTAAAAGAGTAAGGAGAATTAAAGCTCTGAGAATGTTTCAAGTTGTAAAATGTTGGTAAACAATGCTGAAATAGTGTGCAAATTTTCTGTTTTTTTTTTACGAGTGCATAACTTTTTAATAATTGTTTTCTAAAGATAAATTTAAATTTTGGAAAATGAATAAATTTTATTAAGAGATCACACGTAAGCCCTTCAGTGATCTTTGAGGAAGTTTTAATTTATCTGTAAAAAATCATGAATAGTGTGCTCAATGTCATGAGCTGATTCAAATAACTTATTGTCAGAAGTGGATTGCTTAAAAAAATTACTTTAAAAATGTATTTTATGGGTTATACTAAAAATGTATTTTATGGGTTATACGTATTAGGAAATAAAAGTGTTTTTATGGGCTGTACTTTTTATCTTAGTTCATTTCAAATAGTTATATTTGCTGCCTTATTTGAATTGGATTCAAAAATAATATATTAGACAGTTCTTTACGACCATTTTGTATGGGTTGAATATTGTTAATAGATTTATTTTTCCATACCAGTGTTTTGTGTTGAAAATTTAAGTTGTGGAAATTGAATGATAAGATTAGAAAGGTTTTGTTTAAAGGGTTTCACTTTATTAAAGCAGAAATTCATTTTCACCATGTAAAGTTTATCAAATAAACAGTTATCAATCAAATGTTTGATTATTTTTTATTTGAATACATACTACAAATACATTTGATCAATTTTATGTATTGTTTTCTTACTATGAAATAAGAAATTCAAATGATATAAGTTTTTGAATTTCATTTTTTTACTGAGTTAATTTTTTGTAGATATCTGTTAATTTGTATTGAATTTGCCTGTTGGTGCAGGACTCGACAGTAGACTCAACTGCTTTGGTTAACAGATCAAATTTCAAAATATCCAATTTGCACTTTTTGATGGTACTATATTGCATATTTTATATGAAACTTTAAGAATGTGAATCCTGAGGACAGTTAAGAACTGCATAAAATTTTTAAAAAGCAAAAACTAAATTAGAAAGGGCCTTTGAAATTAGACAAATCTATTTATGCCAGAGTGCATATGGCAAGAACTCGGTCCATGATGTGGTTTATGGAATATTGTAAGTCGTGGGTCTGAAGTAAAACTATTCATTAATCTTACATTTTGTATATTTGAAAATATCTCATTCTGAATTTGTAACTAATGGTGTTATTTTGATTACAGACATACAATCCACCCATGTCATCCTCTAGTTTGCCAGATCCATACATGCCCAGCTATTATGCCTCTATGTCATATTCTTTTGTGAACCAAGGACTGGGAGAAGGAGCTTGGAGCAATGGAGGAGATCCTATGACATTTCTTGGTGGTTATGGCGGCCAGATGGGAAGCAGTGACCAATCCCATTACATGGATGGCATGTTTGGACAAAACAGCTTCAGTGGCTATAACCAGAGCTTCAACTATTTTCCTAGTGGTGGTGGTGGCGACTATTCAACATGGGGGAACTCTGCAATGGGCACACGCAAAACTGGACATGGAGCATATCCAGAGGAATACTATCGAGATACATACGATCAAACCATCGATAGAAACGCTTTAAAACACATGGAACAAGGCATGGGTGGACTATCCATCACCGATCACAAAAATGATTCACAATTTGTAAAAGATTCATATGGGAAACCCGGCATGCTTCATGGGAGCATCATGGCAGAACACCAATTGGGGAAAAAATTTGGATCAGGTGCAAATGAAAACATGGTAATGACTGGTGCTCCTGGTGTTTCTGGACAGCCTGTTGGCTCAAAGAAAATGTCTTGGGCGACCGTTGCAAGTCAGCCTGCCAAACCGCAAGCAAAAGTGAAGCCCAAGCCTGTCAATCCAACTGCTATCCTAGCAGGTGGCTCCAAACATAACACTTCGAGCATGGATATTGGGACCTGGGAGAGTAAAAATGGCAGTGGTGCAAATAATGGAACTGGTGGTAAAATGGGTCCACCTCCGGCATTACAATCTCGTTCTGCACCGAACTGGAATGCTCCCAGGGGAAACAGGAGTAATGGACCCTCAGGACCAGGATATAATTCACCACCTCAACAACAACAACAGCAGCAGATTACCGTTGCTCAGAACACTACTGCTGGAGGAGATAATTATCCTCAACATCCAGTGTTAGATAAATTAAGAATGGAAAACAATTACAATCCTAAAGAATTTGATTTAAATCCTAAGAACGTTAAATTTTTTATAATCAAGTCTTATTCCGAAGATGACATTCACCGCTCGATCAAGTACTCGATCTGGTGCTCCACCGAGCATGGAAACAAGCGGTTGGACCAAGCTTTTCGGGACGCCAAAGGACTGGTGTATTTGTTTTATAGTGTAAATGGATCGGGTCATTTTTGTGGAATGGCACAGATGGTGTCTCCAGTGGACTACGGTAGTACTGCTAATGTCTGGGCTCAGGACAAGTGGAAGGGACAGTTTAAAGTGAAATGGATATATGTAAAGGATGTTCCAAACTCTCAATTGCGTCACATTCGTCTGGAAAATAACGAGAACAAGCCGGTTACCAATTCGAGAGACACTCAGGAGGTGCCACCGGAGAAGGGCAAACAAGTGTTGAAAATAATGCACACTTTTCGTCATACTACTTCAATATTTGATGATTTTCTGCATTACGAGAAGCGGCAAGAGGAAGATGAACAACGTAAGACACAGGTATAGTTTTATATTTAATGTGAAGTGCACTGATGTACCTAGTTAATTTGCTTACTATCCACCACTTGACTCCCTTCCCCAAGTGTTTCTTTTCCTCCTCTCCAAAAGTCCCTTTTCGGTTTTAAATATGTTCTATAGCATCTTCGCTTTGTACATACACAATCTTTTCCAAAATCAAGTTCATTGAAAACACCCAGGCTGATTCAGGATTTAAATGAAAAGTTAAGATTGATATCAATCATGCAACAAAGTAATTTGTGCTGCTTTAAATGTTAGAGTTTTATCTAAATTGTAAAATTTACAAAGTGCATTTCTAAAATGCAACGCTGTATGAAGTGGAAGACATCACTTTCAATAAGTATACAATTTACAAGGAATTCAGAAAAGGAAAATTTACTTAAAGAATTTTGAGTGATCTAAGCCAGTGGTTCCCAAACATTTCAGTTCAAGGACCCTCTTGAAAATCAGTTTTGCACACCCCTTGAGGTATAAAATTAAGACCTGTATAAAACCAGTGATTCTTAATTTTTCAAATGAAATATTTAAATTTATGCTAAATAGATTATAAAATGTTTAAATCGTCATCACTAAAAAATTTTAAGTTCTGATACAGAAAAACTGAAATAAAATAAGCTGTTTTCTTAATATTGTGCAAACTATTAATTAAAATGCATTTAAATCGAAAGGCTCTTAACTTGCAAACTTATAACCTAACATCAAAATATATACTTTTAATCTTAATATGAACAATTTTACTGCTCTTTAGCAGTTAGCTCAGAAATGTTTTGATTTAATGTTATAATTTCAATATTAAGTTATTCTCAGCTTCTTTCAAATCGATAAATATTGGAATCTTCTAATTGTTTTAGATTCTATAGTTTAGATTTTAGGACACAAAAAAATCGGTGAAGAAATAATGGATGTTTTATTTTTCTTAAAAGTTCTCCATTTGGGCAAATGAAGTACTGCAGGTTTTCTGCAGACCCCCTGAGACCTAGTCACGGACCAAACTTTGGGAATCACTGTTCTAAACTGTATTAATAACTACTTTCCTAGTATGACTAAATAATTAGTATTGCAGAGAAGTGACTAGCAGTAACTTTTTATAACATAGGCTCATTTTTCCTCAGCTGAGAACCACTGACCTTCTCTCTGCTAAACATTGATATAAAATCATTTCTATTTAATTAATTAACAGAATTAGCAAAACTAAAATTTTCTAAGAAATTGGATGCTATAAAGCTTTTCGTTGTACTTGAACGATTCGCTTGCATTTAAGTTTTACACAGAACATCTTGTGGAGTTTGAGATGGCTAGCAAGTCAAGAATGTGGATAGGAATCGGAAGCTGCAAAAGCATTACAGCTGTTAGCAAAATTATTCAAATTTAAAAGCGCTTGGATACTATCCCCGATTTAAGTTCTTGTGTTATCCATTTAGTGTCGCTTTAGAATAGATTGTCGGTTATTAATAAATGTATTTTAAGTATAACTCAATTGCATCACATACTCTTAGTTATCTATAACATGTTGGAGTGTACAAACATAATACTTTTATTAACCTAACTGTGATGCAATTGAATATCTTGGACTACATTTATGATTTCCAGTGCACTTTATGTATTGTTGTAATGTGTTACTAATAACTTTGAAGGGGTACATTTGAGCAAGTTCAATGTGGCCAGTTTGAAGCTTACAATTTGTGTTCTAGTATTTATTACTTGACATATCTAACCCAACTGGATCTTGGAAAAAAGCATACTTTCCCATCATTGAAAATTATTTTTATTCATGATTTAACATTTCTGAAAAATTTCCAGCTATAGTTTTGAGTTTAGAATCAAAACATAATTGGTTAGTTTGTCTAGCAAACTGAGTGTGAGGTATTTAAAACTAATGCAACTATAGATGCTGTCTTAGCAAATTTTAGTGTATAATGTATTGTGTATTGTAACTGCTTCCCCCGGTGTATACCCTTACTGAATAGAGCCCGTGAACAGCCTTGAGATGCACAAAGCTATCTGAAGCAGATTCAGGCTTTGACAAAGTTATATCATTAAGATCGTGGACAGGGATTTGAGTTTGATAGTATTGATTCAAAGGAATTGTTTTCTCTTTCTGTACACTACAGCCATCCTGGGGATTTGTGTGCACGAACACGATCTTATTGTGAATTTGTCTGTCTACGGCGTATTATAATGACTAAACAGTGTGCACACATCTGAAGCTATTATATTACATGGTAAAATTTGCTAATGAGTTGACTTAATTAGTTTCCAGTTTTAAACATTTCACATCCCAAATTCCAAACATTCGTATATTGCAGATGCATGTCTGCATCCTTGGCCAGTAAATATATTGTGTATTTTAATATGGTTATTTTGCTTTGAAATTTGGTACATAAATTGTCATTTGCTAATTTGGATCAACAGTAGTAAGCAACTATAAAATGGGTTTGCCGTTCAATTCCAAACATCTTGCAGCTCGACATCTTAGAATTCTAGTTGGCTATATTTCTAGGCAGAAGTATTGTGAAGATAAAGAATTTAATTCAATTTTGAAACACAGCGGCAGTATAGGACATTTGGTGTGTTTTTCCTTGGCGACCAAAAGTGGTTGTCTAGGAAAAAACACGTCTTTCGCCTTGGTTCAACATGGAAAAAACATTACACAATTGTCTTGATTAAACATAATTATAAGTATATATATATATATATATATATATATATATATATAAGTGTAGGGTTGCAAGAATGGAAGCCAGTGGAACATTCGAGAAGTTAGGGGAGGGTTGCCAGAAACTGCGTAAATAAAAACAACACCAAATAAAACTGCCAAAAAATGTCCTATACTGCAGCTGTTCCCAATTTTTTTAAATGCTGATTTGCTATGTGCTAAATATCATTGTTTTTATGACCCATTTATTTTATTTTGTTTGCTGTTGTGCTTTGTTAAGTGTGCAATTGTTGGAAGTAAAACTAATTGTATTAAAAAATTAATCAGGATAATTGTGTATATGAAAACAGCATGACTGTTAAAAAGTATCGCAAATGCTGTTGCTTACTATTTGCAAGAAGTTTTGTGTGATACTGATATTATAAAAACTGACTTAGTTCTACTGATTTTTGGCTACCCCTATACTATCTTCAAAAATTGCAACTTTTCGTCTCCTAGTTTATAAAAAAATAGGTATATTTCCTTGCAGATACTTGGAAAAAGCTTTTGAAACTTGTACATTAAAACAATGCCATTTAGCTCTGATTTTGATTAGTGTCTACTTGTGATACTTATCACATTGCGCAATTTAGTACAGGGTTCTCACTGGTCTCTCGAGAAAGGCCTGATTTTTTTCTTAGGTTTTTTAAGTGCCCCTAAAAATCTTAATATTGCTTAAACCTTAAAAAAAATTGAGGTGATTTTTGCAGTAGCAATACATATTTTATTTCAACTTTTTTCAAAAATCAAAATGATGCTGGACTTAGGGCAGATGTCACTCATCTTGGTTTTATAACTATAATGTTTTTTGAAAAGTATATAAATAATTGTTTGTAAAATATGCTACATTTAAAATTTTATTTAATCGACTTTTAGAAAAGGGACTTTGGTTAAGGGACATCTCGCATAAGTTCTGAACTTGTACACGAGGTTACTTGAAAGGAATGTGTTTTACTCCCATTAGTTTTGCATTTATTTCCTCGCAAACTTGAAAAGAGAAAATTCTTAATTTTTAATTATCATCATTTAAAGTATTTAAATACGTTCATATTAAAAACATTAAATAATAATTAAAAACATAAAAATCCTTTTATAACAATTATTTACCAATAATAACTTTTGCAATTTTATAACTTAATGAAGGGGTGGCAATACACTGTCACATGCTGCTTCAATGGTGATAATGCAGTTTTTTATTAATATTCTTAGTCTTGAGTCTTTCAGCAACGTTCCAATGTTAGTAATAAGGATCATGTATTTTAATTTTATGCTGTTAAAGAATGTCAATGGATGTGTTATAAAGAGTATCTTGGTAGGCTGTTTTAAAATGTGCTTGTTGACAAACAAGAGCTAAGGTTAAGTTTATAACATGCAGCTGGGCATTTACAGGTTCTCTAGGTACAAGTTAATGAATTTTAGATATAATCTTTACTTTTAATTACTGAATACCTGAGTTCATTAATTTGAAGTCTAATTAAACCAGGCTATATAATATGAATATTATAAAAGATCATGCTAATTATAGCAAATTGGAGTTACTTAGGCATGGCCATATCAAAAAGAGTGATTCAAGAAATTTAATAAAAGAGTAATGATAGCCAGCTTCCCCTATAATCCTAACAAAGCAATCTTGTCTTTGCCAACTTGCTACAAAAAGCATGCCCAAAGCATTGCTACAAAAAATCTTTTTATCAAAGCTGTACCTTTTGTTGCTTGTTTGGCTCAAATTTCTACTAATTAATCTAAATTATTTAAAAAAACTTTACTCTTATTTTTAAATAGCTGCATCTTCTAAGTCCACAATAGCCCTTTAATCTGTTTATTCTCCAAAATAAATTTAAATTTGCACCGAATAGAATATTGTCAACGAGAAATGTTTAATTGCTGATGATGGCCTTACTTTTCTGCTTCTAAGAATGAAGTCAATATTGACCAAAAACACTTAGCAATGTATCAAACTCAACCCGTTCTGATAAACAGATTTTGAGTGACTTGTTTTCGATGAACAGAAAGAAATATTTCTTGGTCAGCCATCATCCTCCCAACACGAGCACCAACTCCTAGGGCCCCAAAACCTTGGGTTCCCCAAATGGGAGGTAAATATTTCCAATGAGTAATCAAATGAGTTTGAAAAACACTTGCACCAAGCATGCAAAGACCTATGGTACTGATTGATCCCTTGGAACAAAATTTTTTATGGCTAAGGCCCAGAATCCTGAGACAAGCGATAAATATTTAACAGTAACCAGTTATGCAGTGATGATTCAATCTCACTTAGTAGATCACTTTATCCAAAAGGGGTGCAAAATCATAAGGACCTGAAAACCTTGGTCCTAATATTTTCGTGGTTGGGACCTGGCTTCCTTCCCCAAGACATTAGGAGATAAATATTACAAATAACTACCGACAATATTGATAATGATCTATGTAGGCAAACTAAGGGAACCCAGTTATTTTTAGTTTAAAAAGATCATTTTTAGGGTGTTACTGAGTAGAAGCAAAATTTTGTTTTTGTATAAAAATAGTATGCATACTGTCCCAGGTTATTTCGTTTTCAATATTTAAGCTGCAAGAAAAAAATTAAAAGCTTATTTTAAATCAGCATATTCTGTTAGTTTAAAACTGCATTTCCTATGTCTAGAAACCATTAAAATAAATTTAACTTTTTTGTTTTAAACTTTAAGTTTATTTTGTTATCAAAATACGACCTTTGAAAAAAATACACACAGCTTGCAGTTTCTGTATTAAGGTCAAACCTGATCTGTTCAGATTGAATTTCTTTTTTGTCAGATATGTAATTGGCTTATACAAGTAAAATGCACCATGTCTAAATTTTCTAGACCAGAATTGTGATTTTTAAACTGGTGAAGTCCATTAAGTCATTCTTTCTATGAAGGTTAGGTTGCTTGAAAAATACATGTAGTGAGTTTAAATTCTTAGAAATGTTTTTTGAATTAGTGTTTCACTTGTAAACTGCTGAAAAACTAATCTCAACCATTTGTTCTTTTTTCTCGTTTGCATTCATTAGTCCATTTTTGTGGCATGGTTATATGTTCTGTGAGTCTAATTTACTCTTGTATTTTGAAACTTGTGTTTCATTGCTTAAACGTGAAACAGTTTTTATTCTCTTGATGCTGTTTTTATTTTTCCAGCCTAACAAGTTATTACTAGTTGCAAAAAGAGATGCATGTCTGCTACGAGTGATCGATTTTGGCTTTTGTCTGCTTTTTCTTATGCTCTGAAATTTAATACTGTAGATCAGTCTCAATGCATTATTCAATTTCTACAAAACTTAAGCAATTGCTTCAAGCGAGAATTTACCCATTTCAGAATTTGAGAGATTTGGGTATCTTGTTTAGATTTATGATTTAAATATTTCTGGATAAACACTTCATTATCAGATAATCAAAAGTTCATTGCTGAATGCTTATATAATGCATTCAGCTGGCAGGCAGCAACACAAAGTGATGTAAAATTTAAAACCAGTATTTTTTCTTTCATTTTGATTTAAATTCACAATTGAAAACATTAATTCTAAATATTTATTATGTACACTGTCGGCTTTTGAAAGCACAGCAGAAAAAATTTATAAAGTTTGAACTGATAATTTTTATGTCCTTGACTGCTTGTAATTTTACATTGTTAAAGCATAAGCTTCTCTGGTGTGCTAATCCTGCTCTCTTCGACAATGTTTCAAAAGCATAAGTTCGACAATGTTTCAAAAGCATAAGTGGGCTGTTTGCCACTATTTAGAATTGTAATAAAAGCAGCCTCATTTGCTATAATTGGATAGTTATAAGTATTTTCTTGCAATATACTCTTAACTTGTATTGCATGATGGTTATTTTACTACGGCTGTTTTCATTGCTGGTTTGTTTCAAAATGGTTGAATATGGAGCTTGTGCTTAGTTTCTAGCTACTTGATCGAATCAAAACAAATCTTTTGGTCACCAGATCATTTCTGATTATTTCAGTCTTGACAGGTCTTAAAATCTTCAATGTCACCTTTTTCTTTGTGTTGTAGGCAGTTTATAAACACAAATCTAGCATAAATTTCAGGAAAGAGCATGACAGCAATTTTAGAGCAACAATTGAGCTCATTACGTATTTTGTAATCATGATTTCTCTATGCTTCTGGTTTGGTAGCCCAGTGGTTAGCACTTTTGTCCTTGGTTCAGTATGTTCTAGGTTCAAATCCTAGTCATAGATGTTCATTGTGATTTGGAATCCATGGTCCAAAAAATGCAGAAATTTTTCGACCTTACCATACATGCAATTCATTTAAAAACTGATATAAATTACAATTAATACAAATACTAAAAAGTTAAATCTTTTATCATAAAATAACCCTTTTCATAATGGAAATTTCACAGGAATGCAAGAAAGTCTGCTGTCTGATTCTTGAAATATCTCATTGGTTGAAATTTTTAATTCAATTGAAAACCATGGCAAGGCTTAATTGAGGATAACCAACAGTAAATGCTTCCAGTAAGAAAATTTATCAAATGTTTGCTAGTCAAAATGTGTTAGCTGCACTTTATTTACTTCTAATGATGGCAGGAAGACAAGTATCCGAATGTAATCTTAACTGTATAAACAGAAAGTCTGTTTATCAGTATTTGCCTACTTCGCTACCATTTGCCTTTCTACAAATAATCCCAATTTATCATGGTTCAAATTTGTATCAAATATTGTTTGCTATGTATTAGAAAATAATAAAATTGGGAGTCTTTCAATGTAGGAATGTTTTCAAAATTTTGTAAAAATTGTAATTGAAAAGTTTTGGTATTAAATGTTTCGCCTTTATAATTATAATGTAACTTATTTTTCATCTTCGTTTGTCTTTACATTTATTAGCATGACACTGAATTCATGGAAGTTAAATTCAATCTTGGAATTTTAATTTAGAAGGATTCTTTTATGTATATATAATGAATATATATATATATGAAAATGAATATATCTATATATAGATATATTCATTTTCATTAAGATGGTTACAAAAGAAGTTATTTATGAATAATTTTTTAAAATCAGAGTTCAAAGTTTTACTTAAATCATTTTAGTTGAATCGCTGCTCTAAAATTACTTAAATTTTAATTTAGTAAATAGTTTTAAGTGGTTATGTAACAGGCTGTTGTGTGTCAAGAAACACTTGTATTTTCTCTGTAGGTTTGACTACTAGTAATATTAGTGTAATAAAGCAAAATAGGCCTCTTCTAATAGGCATACAATAATTCATATCAAGATATCCAGATTCTACCTTTATTTCTTGGATTTTCAAAAACAGTTTCTCCCAATCTAACCTTTGGATCAAAATAAATGCTTATCCCATCTCATACAGAACAGGGTTCATAGGAAAAGATATCACTTTTGTGATTCTTGCTGTGAAGCAGTTTACCTCATAAAATGAAATTATTTAGCCCCATGAAAATCCTTCCAGAATAGGTTGAGATGGGAATCTTCGATTGCATCAATTAGTCGACAAAATACTACTGGAAGATGATTCAACTGTTATCTTTAAAGTTTGTTTTTGGCATTGCCTACCTTTGCTTTATTTCTCTACTGTGAATAGTTTATGAATACGATTAGGTTAATCTAAGAATTTGTTAAGATAATCAGGAAATGAATTAAATAATTATTGTATTTTCGAACATCTTAATCACTAAATTTCAGAAGTGTCATTCAAGTCTTGAACAAAATCTCTTATCAAGACAGTTTTCTTCGTATACTGTAAAAACTGAAATCTTTCTAGTCTAAATTTTACTGCACAATTATTAATTTCTTCATTTCATATAAATTGTGTTCAGTAAAAGAGAATGTTAACTTTCACAAAGTGTTTTAACTTCACAAATGATTTCTTTAGCAATATCACTTAACATTTCAATCAGAGTCGTGAACCTATAGGGATTTGTTGGTTTGTCTGTCTGCTATAGTGATACAAATTTTTAAAAAATGGAAATAAACTGACAAAATAGTTTCAACGAAACTATCATTAATGTGCAAACCCCACAAAACGATTGCCGAATCCCTCCCCCATTATTTCAAAGTTCGTTTATGTACAGAGTTTGTTTATATATAAGTTCCCTTGGATAGAGGGTGCGGCCTGGTCGCAGAATGGTTAATGCTCTGGGTTTGAATTCCAGTCTTGGCATGGATGTTTGTAGTGGTTCAAAATCCACTTTAAGACGCAAGTCCCTGTCTAATTCGCTCTTGTGTAGCAAAAAAATGACCATAGAACCAAACCTTGATAGAGGGGCCTATGGATATTGGGAAATAAATTTTGTTTGTACTGTTATGTGTAGTCTGTTTGAGTGGATGAATTTTTCAGTTTTATGGAGCAAGGTTCCAAAGCAGACATGCTGCGCCATGTTTTCCGAGTTTAAAAGTTTTAAATTGTATTTATAGTAACAAATGTGCAAAGGGTAGCAAAATTTTCTCCTGTAAAAGTGAAACATTGAGTTCTTGGAAAGTACTCTTTATTTTGCCTATTAAATAATCTCAAACTTCGGCCTGAAGTGTGGATGTTTTGTGGGGGATCTGAGTTGATAATTGAATAAATTAAATCGGACAGTTATGGGGTGTTAAAGTTTTATAGAATTGATATATACTTGCTCCTTCCCAATAGTTCTCCAAGTTGGTGTTGCTGGTTTCAGTAATAGTACCTGAATATCCGAACAGTTGTGAAATGTTTATTCTTAGAATTAAAAATCTTGTACTTATACCCTTCTCTACTTGCAAATAGTTTTAAGTTGATTTGAATTTCGTCAAATTGTACTGGAATTGTCATGAATTAAATGGAACTTCAATTTTAAAAAATCAATTTTGACAAATGTAAAGAATTGAATGGTATTAAAATATATTTGCATGCAATTACTACAGAATATCTGCGGTTACTTGGGTTTCAAGTTGCCTCAATAGGAAAGTGCTAAAATTGTCTCCACCATTATTAAAATCCTTTGGTTACATTAAAAATGTGCAATTTGTAGTTTTTTAACATGCTTTACCATCCCTATATTAATATTAAGGTTGTATGTATACAATTCTAAAGCTGTTTTGTTTCAAATCTACCAAAATGCTGTTAACAAATTTATTCACTGTTCGCTATTCTCAAAAATGAATTCTAGTTACGGGTGAATGTTCTAAATAAAATGGAAAATTAAAATAGGTTTTTAAACTGCTATTTACGAAAAATTTTAAGTAATAGATAAAAAACTACTGCGCCAAAGTTGGTTTTTAAGCGATTCACTGAAGGTATTTTGTCTTAGATTTCAAGGTTTGGTTGAGGTTGCAAGAGCTTTAGAACATTTTTGCCAACCAATGAGGCATGATGCCCGTCCTTGTGCCATTAATCTGTCATTTGTGTGAATACACTCATTGATTTTAATACAAAAATTCCTTGAATTTCAAAACTGTCAAATTCTAGAAATTGAAAAGTATGTTAGAAACCAGTGTGAGGGAAGAATTTGTTGATTTATTGTGGAACAATTGAGAGAATATTGCTACATTTTTCTTCCTTTGTTACTGGTTTGAAAACTGGTTAAGAGAAAGCCAACACCACGATATGTCGGATGTTGTGTTCTAATGATTGCATGCTGCCTATTTGAAAGCGGTGCTTATATTTCTAGAACAGAAAGATTTTTTACCTTTGTTCTGTTCCATGCTCTTAACATGTGGATGCTTGTATTTCTGTTACACAAAGATGTCTTTGGGAGAGTAAAAGAAATTGAATATCAAAAGTTGATTTCCACTGAAATCAACAATCAATCCACTGTAACATTCCGTCTAGATGCAAGTTGTGATAGAAAATGTTCCTGAAATTAAAAAATATTTACTTTATATTAAGCATCATTCTGAAGGACCTTTCTGGGTTATATAATGCACTTGCTTCCTGAAGCTGTAGTTCAAGTATACTGTTTTCTAGATCTAATGACTCCAAATAGTCTTGTGTTTTTTAGTGCGAGTTCTTTTAAGATTAAATTTAATTTTGTATGGTCAGTTTAAAATAATAGGAAGGTAACGAAGCACCATATTTTTTACATATCACGAATAGTGATATGCATATTGGACAAAGTTTCCATGGAGGAAATATGAATTGGCTTTTCACATTTCAGGCTTCCACTACCTACCATTTTCTTGGAAGATTTTGCAGATTCCACGTGCATTTAACAATTCATACTTCTGAGAAATCAAATTTTTTAAACTTGCTTGAAGAAAAATATCTATATGACAGGTATATCACCTGACCACAAATGTTTTCGACTTTAGTAAACCACTGTCTACAAATTTCTGTCTCGACATCCTACCTGTAGATCCATATTTCATTAATTATGATTTTCCTGTTGATTACTTAATTTACAATTTGTAATCTAACAGCTGCTCCTAGATCACACTACACGTTCATCTTTCAGTCCTTCCCTACTCAATGCATATTGTGTTTATTTTTGTCATAGAACCATAATTTGGTTCACTTTGCACTCTAGGAAAGTCTAGCATTAATTTTTCAAAGCTGTTTCCATCGTGTGAATGTTGTCAGTTGACATTGGCAGGCATCCTGAAAAATAATATATCATAATCATCTGATATGTTAGCAAAGTTTAAGATTTTCATGAAAGCAGTCATGTCAAAAATGGCAAAGCTTGTTTGACTCAACTAGGTTGCCAACTGCCTTGTGTGAACTTCCATTGCCTTTCAATAACAAAATTTGGGGAATTTTGGATCACATCTGGTATTATCTGATGAGTGATTATTAAGTAATTGTTATTTTGTCGCATTAAAAGTTCCTTCTGAGCAAAAAACATCTTGTTCATTAAATGCTGCTTTTCTAATTAAGAATGTCTTATTATTCTTACAGAGCAAAATGTCAGTTTTCCTTTGAAACAAACTTGAATATTCTATTTTTGTTTCCAATTAACAAGGAACTTAACTTTCAATGTTTTTAATGTATTTGCATGTAAATCTGTCATGTTTACTTACATGTTCCTTGTAAATCCTTGTTCATACAACTTACGTTGGTGTTCAGCAAATTACACTCGGTATATACATCTCGGGATAACAGCACTAAAAAAAAATTTGAAACTTCAGTGTTTGGGTGTCAACTTAAGCACTCAATAAGTTTTAGATATTTTTCAAGTTTTGGCACTTGGTGCCTTAAAAATTGCTCCCTTTATAAAACTTTGTGCGATGGCATGTCAAGATAGTTTTAAATTAACAGTTCAAGATTAAAAATAAAATACTTTTTGTCAAGTGATGCAAATGTCAGTCAGCTTATATTACCTTAAATAATTTTTAAGTAAGCAAAAATCTTAAAAAGGTCTTAAAAAATTATAAAATGCATAGGTAATGTTTTTTAATAACATGAAATGAAGTTAAACATATTCGCGTTTCTAATGTTTATAATTTCCTGTGTGTTGGCGTTTAAAAATTGTATTCAATTTGCTTCTTTTTCTGCATTTAAAAAAAGTACAAACCATGTTCCCCCTGGACTAATTGCTTCTGATGTCATTAAAGCCACCCTGTTCAAATAATTTTTCAGATTGTTAATGTCACAATTTTCAAGAATTTGTTCACAAATGGTACACCAATTTAGCTTTCATTGTTGGCTACATCTTAGCTATCATGATCCGAAAAGTGGTAGCAATTTCTGTATAGTGAAGGCGATACAATTTTATTTGAAATATTAGGATGTTAAAATTAAACAGCCAACAAGTAACAAATCTTGTTTCTTCACTTCAAGTTCAAATAAAGTGACTCGCATGTAAAAACAATACTTTAATACTTTGCAGAGGTTGCAAATTTTCCTTTGTTCATATTACCTTAATTGTCAACTGACTTAAAAGACCCATTTTATTTATTAGAGAATAACCCTCTTGTAGTTTTTCTGCCATAACTAGCAACGAACTAAGTTAATCTATTAATTTTCTGTCAATGTTCAATTTCCAACTCAAAATTGTAGATATTTTTTTGAATTGGTGGCTTCAAGTGGCATGAAGGATTGCTTAATTTTTAGTGGTATATATTTCTAATGAAAATGGGCTGAAAATGAGTACTTACATGATTTTGTTTTATCTTTCATTATATTGAAATGCATTATTTGTAGCATTATATACATATACATAATTCAAACTAATTTTTTTGTTGCAGTAATCAAGTGATGCATTTTTTGGATGCGAGGAACTTTTTATCAAGGTAATTAAAATATTTCGTGTGCTTTACATTTGTGTGAACCTTTACCTAAGAATTTGTTATTTAAGGAAAAGACAAAACAGCGAAAGGAACGTAATTTATTTTCAACTGATTTTGAAAAAAATTTATCCTTCCTCCATATATATAATTTATTTTAAAAATTGAAAAAAAAAAATATATATTTAGTTAATCAGGTTAGATAATTATAATTTTTTGTACTTGTGTACTGTATGAATCTTTTGATATGTAGAGAAAACTGTATTTGAGAGTCAATCACCTAACATAAACATTTATCAGGACAGCTGTCTATTTTTTTATGAATCCAAATAATTAAAACCCTATTGCCTGATGT
Source organism: Meta bourneti (assembly GCA_933210815.1). Lineage (NCBI taxonomy): Eukaryota > Metazoa > Arthropoda > Arachnida > Araneae > Tetragnathidae > Meta > Meta bourneti. The sequence continues at coordinate 21,562,714 of OW119928.1, forward strand.
TGATTGGACTTTATAATTGGTATAGCCACTCAGATTAAATGTCCTATAATGTTTCCTAATCAACCCTTTGAGGCTCACATTTTTTACCAGAAGAAAAAAAATAATTTTCTGGAATTATGAGGTTTTTGTTAAAATCAATGTAAATTTTCTTTTCAGTTTTTATTTCAATTTTTTAACTATCACTTTGAAATAATTATATTCATTACTCATAATTACAAAAATAAAATTTTCAAAAATTCAGAACTTTGCACATTTTACAATATAGAATAAAAAAGTTGTAGCCTTTTTAAGTATGAAAGTAGGATTTGTAGGAAAGAAGAAATTTGTTACAATCATTTTATGCTTGATAGTTCATGTACTGTTTATAAATCTGGAAAGCCTTTGTACTATCTATTAATGAAGGTAAATGCTAGTAAATAGTCTAACTATAATGGTACTGTAATAGTCGAACTGAATAATTCCAAATGTAACCAATTAAATGTAATGGTTTAACAAATATCATGAGTCATGGCAACATTTAACCCCACTGGGTTAACTGAAATTGACTAGATAAACCTAGATAGACTATGCCTGTTTAAATTATTGAAAATAAATTGTCTCTAAATTATTAATAGAAATTTGTACTTTCCTAGAAATATGTAAAACATGATTAGTTTTCTGAAACTATTTTACTACATCTTGTATCCTTTTCTTGTTTTGCTTGATAAATTTTGTAGTACAAAATAATGATTTGTGCTGGGCAAGATATTTTAATGCTATAAATTTTGCAATAATTCCAAAAAATTATTTTGATACATTGATTTGTTTTAAAATTACTACATAACTACGAGTTAATTTGCTTGTTTATTTTCTTCATCAAATATGAACCTTAATTTTGATGATGAATTATTGCTGGAGAGTAGTTGATTTTGTTAAATTTCTTAATATTTTTTCTGGGAAGTGCATTTCCACGAATTCTACAGAAGGCAGTGATAATGTGCTTATTGTTTTGGCTTCCATGAAATTACATACTGCCAACTCTTCTGGATTTTCCAGGAATACTACTTTTTCCCCAGTCTTCTGGACTGAAAAATCTCCAAAAATTTTCAAATGCCATATTCTTAATTTGGTGCTGCATTGTGGCAATCCATGAAGGACCAGTATTGCATACTTTTCTGGAAATCGTCCAGAAAAATTTGGTTTTTGGTCTTCTGGATAGAAAGTGTTGAAAATTTTCTCCCTGAAGACAAATTCTAAGTGATGCAAATTTCGAAGTTTTGGCGGCAAGCCATGGCAACCATGAAAAAAGCTTTAGAATCGTGGTTACTAGATTGTTGTAAAAACCTTCTTCAGCACTAATTTTCTATGAAAACTTACAACTATATGTCTAAAACATTCAAAGGAAAGGTTTAGCTACTTATTTTTGCATATATTTGATGCCATTTTGTGTTAAATATCACCAAATCGTTTTGGCCGAGCTTAAACTGCAGCCGATATACTTTTTCTCTTTTGAATTACTTAAAAGTCCAATATTGTGCAATTCTAGCTAATTTTTACTCTTAATTATTGTTAGTCATTTTTCATTTCTGATAGTTGCTTGTTGATTTTATGCCGGGAAAATCTTCCTGATTTTTCTTTGGGTTGGTTGGCAGGTATAAAATTAGTATTTTAAGACTGGGATTTTAATAATGGTTAAGGTGCAATTCCAATGTGACGACTGAAACGACTACAGCCACGCGATCAGAGCTGCATGATCAATTTCCGCTTCCGAGACGCTTGTTCAACTTCAAATCCAACGAGTTTCAGTCGCTACGTGAATGTCATGGAGGGTACATCGCTGTTGGTATTTTATCTTCTTGGGGAAGAAGAGTTATTAACTGTAAAAAATTGAATGTAATCCGATGTACTTGGCGAGGGACAGGGTTTTCAAAATATTCTAAAACAGAAACATCTTTTGAAAGATGATTCAGTGATTAGAAAATTTTTTTTCATTTGAATATTGACCAGTTTAATTACGTCTTGTCAATCATTGAAAAAAGTGAACTAGTAAGAATCTTATGGTAAAGTGAAACAGCCTATAAGCCCTGCTGAAAAACTGGGACTAATGCTTAGGTAAACAATTTAATTGTAATAATAATTATTTTCAAAAATACTACAAAGCAAAGGTAATAGGTAGCTTGTTTTTCAAATAATATAGAATACGTGAACATAGAACACTCAACTAAAATTATGGCCAGATGTGTTTGTCATGAACTGCAAATTCACTGTCAGGCAGGGAAGCCAATGAAATGCAAGAAAAAAAATCAGTTTCGAATCGTCCATTTCAAGCTGAAAAAGGCAAACTACAACAAAAAACATTTCCAATCGCGTCAGCTGTTACGACTGGACTTCTCGACAGAGCAGTCGAGTCTTACGTTTCGAGTGTCTCTCTGGAGTTGCAACTGTTGCACGGCCATTGAACGGATTCCTTCCATTCATTTACCTTAATGGAGTCCCATTCATGCAACGTTTACTCATTCGCTGCTGTAGTCGTTTCAGTTGTCACATTGGAATCATGCCTTAACAGTAAATTTTTTACTTTCTAATTGATAATTTGTTATATTGAATATTTTGCCTTATAATCTAATGTCATCCTTTTTTCTTTCAGTCAAGACCCTCAGGGGAAGAAATTTAGTATTCAGCACTCTAGTGTCTGTGGCCTGCGTCCAATGTTCCTCTGCTAAAACTTTTCTTGTGACTAAAAATCAAGCCTCTTATCAAGCCACATAGTTAATTGTCATTTGCTGTGACTTATTCATTCTAGTTCCTCGGAAACTTCAGTAGCTCCTTGCTTGTCTGTATATCACCTTCGGATAACCTAAATCGCCTGCCCTTTTTAGAAAATTACAATTTTTCTGCACTCCCCATCGTGGAAGATGTTGACCAAAATTGAATGGAAACGACTGAGTGGAAGATGGCCCCTGCAGTCTACATTTGTGAACAGGCCTAAACTTGCTCTGTAGGCTCTTGAAGACATTGGAACAGCTCTTTGCACGTTAAAAACAGAAAAAACAATTACAAAAAACTTGTCATTATTTGTTTATATCACCACTAAAAGATTCCAATTAGAATCAGTGAGCGGACTTCAGTGTGGACCTAGTAAATCTCCCAAACTATTTAATAAAATACTTTAAAAAATTTATATGAAACTGAAATCAAATGTGTGACGGTCTGTAAAAAGTGAAATGACTGGGGAAATCGACCGTCCAAGAGATTGGACTTTTTATTACAATTTTGCTGCTCGAATGAACTTTGACCAATCGCTGGAATTTGTAAACGTTTGTCATAAAAACAGTGGAAAATCCCAAACTCCATACTAGTGTGATTTCCCTGCAATAATTATCTGCCTCCCTATAGGCATTAAAAATAGCTGTCAACCTCTCCTACCTTCTGCAACAAATCATCTGAATGAAAGGAATATGTTCCACTGGGGAAAGTGATGTAATGTTTGTTAAAGTGCAATCAAAGATCAATTTTTGTGCGATATTTTGAGGGCATGGCAAAAGCACTGACGGCTAGGCAAGTGCCTATTTTTATTTCTGGCAATTGCAAACCTCCTAGTGACTATTTTATGTACATGAAATTAAAAAGTTTAAAAAAATCATAGATATCTTTTAGATTGTAAAAAATAGCAAATTTTGCTTCCTCGCCATGTAAAATTTGTTTGTCTTTTTGTGTTTCGAAGATTATATGAAAAAGCATGTTCAATATCTTCTTGTAGGTCTTACAAGTATGTCTTATGCCATGTATCGTCTGATACCTCTAAAGTAACTTCATTCCTTGCCAATGGTCTCTTGTTTTACATTAATGTATATTATATGTATAGCATATGTCTAATTAAAAGAGTTATTAAATTTAAATGAATGAATTGTACAGTAATAGAGAAAAAGAAATATACTTGGATTTTTTTAAATATTGAAGTCTTGATAAATTTATTAGAATATGTTTTTTTAAACCGTGTGATAAGAGGTATAACTCACTGAATCCTTTTTAAATGTATCGTAGGCTTGCCACAGATTCTTCCTCGGTTCCTCACATTCACTTTTTCGTCGTAAATTTAATATATATGCCCTTAAATTTCTCTTGTATTATCTTTTTATTTTGGATATGTTTGGAAATAAAGTCTATTACTTTCTTTTTGTGGATAAGCATAGCTATTTAGGTGTTTGCTGTATGTTTAAGGTCTATCTAAATTCTGTTAGAAATACTTACATATTCTAAATAGGAATTGCGTAATTAATGAAAGCACGCTTATTGAGAAGTAAAGCCAACTACTAACCCTTAACATTTATAAATGGTTTGTTGGTTTCGATAGTGTTAAAATTGCAAGAAATGATTTGATAAATTTGCTGCACCCTCCATTATGAAATTTATATAATGCATACTCTGCTTAATGGTTGTATAAGCTATTTTATGTTCTATCATTTCAATCTTATGTATTTTTAAGCTATCTATTATTTTTTCTCAATTCTAATTAGATTTGTAAAGCATTAAATGCCCATTACCCATGCACATGAATTTAGATATAAAATTAAACTTTTAAAGCTGATTCAATGACTTATTTAGCATTAATATTCTCAAAGGTATTGGTTTCTAGTGTATTCAACATTCTACATACTGGTTATGTTCTGTATTTTGTTTTAAAGTCACTGTTGAAGATTTCTTACTAATTTTTTGTATGGCATACGTAGGCATTTCTGCATCACATTTTTAAAGGTAATCGTAATTGTAGAATCTGAGTTTTGAGTATGTTTTATATGCATATAAGTCAATTTTTTCCATAGATGTAATTTTTGTGCCTATGCCATGCCAGTATGTTCATGAGGAAGGTTCCTTGCCTTTTTATTTTCCTCCATTTTTTTCTTCTACGGATTCAACAAGTGGCGCCTAGCATATTATCTATGGGTAAAAAAGAATGATGGTATTATGGAAATAAAATTTGATTAGCAGTGTTTGTATATCTTTCATTACTGTCTTATATACTAACAAAACATAGAAACCACCAAAATCACAACCCTTCCCCAACATTGTAAACCCTACGGGAGCCCTTTTAAACAATGTGTACCTATTGATCATAACCCCAAGTGATTTGTCCTCCCTCTCTTCCGTATGTTTTATCTTTGCCTTTTGGCTTTGTTTTCCTTCCTCATTGTGACTTGGCCAAATATGGCCTTTTTGCCATAAAACTCCAAAACAACCAACCTACTGATCATAGTTATTACTCAATTTGGCAAGTGATAGCTCCAAATGTGTTTTGGAACATTAATTAAAATCTGAATAAATAAACCTGAAATAAATTTTGTAAAACTACAGAAAAATGATCATTTCAAATGCGTGTCCCAAATTGAGGTCCATTGTGACTGGGTTTACCCACTAGGTTAGCAATCTGAGTTGAAAGCAGCACAGGTTTGATTCCTTCCTCCCAGGGTGTATTTCCCTCCTATGTCCCTAAAACTATCCTTGTCCGTATGTCCATTACTTGACATGTCTTGTGACAAATGGCTATTGTGTTTGAAGCAGCTTGGCCAAATATGGTCCCTGCACCATAAACACAACCAACTAATACATTGATTATCTTCCCAGTGTTATGTTTATACAGAATTCTTTTTCGCTGCCAAGAAGTTAATGGATTGCGTTTTGTGACAATTTAGGAATTCATCCTAACTTAAATTCAAGTGACGAAAGCCAGTGCTAAATATATTCCAAGTTTGCTAGAATTATCTTTCCCAAGCGAATTTTGTCATGAGATCTACAAAAATTCCTTTTCTCCTTGCATTTGTCAATTTTTAAAATGCACTTCTGGAAAACATCCAATTATAACATTAAAATGAGTGACCTACAATCTTGAGGATTTTCAGTGCAAACAATCCTGACAGGGACTGCAAAGATTTTACTTCGTATACCTGAATGCTCTTGGTCCATTGTCGTTTTGGCATTGATCAATCAACTATAAACCAATTTAGAATTTATTCTCTGGAATGTTAACTGACTGACATCACGTCCGGAATACATAGGAAACGCATTCTGCTGCCAGAAACACTGACCCCTCACCTGGCGTTTGTTTACATCGGCTTTCACACTGCCAGGTTTGGAGGCCACTAGCCCAATTAATCACGGGTTTGCAACCGAAGAGTAGGCAATGAAACCCGATCCAACTAAAGACGTATGTGGGGGCTGGTGCTCATTAAATCTGTCATGCCCTTAAATGTTCTCATGATGGACTGGAATTTTTGAGTGAGGTGCAGCTGAGCTTTGGCCTTGTCATCTGGCCATGGTTCGAAATTGTGAGGTGTCCTCAGGGTCTCCCTTCGGGATTGACCCAGGACTTGCCAATAACCATTGTGTTTCTCCAGTGTAACTTAAGTCCAACTACCTACATCATTAATGTCATCAAATATAACTACTTGTTTTCTCATTTCATCTTCCCATTTGTAAAAAAGCACTATTCCAAATCCTTTTTTCCCTTCACAATATTTTTTACTTGACGTCTTGTGTTTGGCACAGCTTTGCAAAATATGACCCTTCCCGCCATAAAATGATTGAACAATTAGGGACCCCCACATCTTCAGCAGTGCCCCAGTTTAGATGGCAGGCCCCGCTTAAATTAAAATGTTTGCATTCAGTTGTCAATGTTTAATTGTGCAGATGCAATTTTCTAACACCTTCGATATTTTTATAATATACTTTTTTATATAAATAATACAGCTCGTATACATACACCTGTTGCATGACAAAACTACGAAAGATGACACTAAGCTGACTACTGTAAAAATTGAGTTTGGGAAGGGGTGTTATGAATGCTTATATAAGCTCATCACAAATTCTTCAGTGCCTTAGGGGTACATGAGGCCTTCAGTCTCGATCGCCAAAGTTTCCTGTCCGTGTAACAAGTCTAGCTTCATACTAGCTCGCCCATCCAGCCTCACTTCCGTCAAACGGGGACGTCCACGCTTTCTCTTACCATCAGAAGTCCAAGTCAATGCTATGTTAGGAATACTGTTCATTCTTAAAATGTCCTGTAAACTTCCAACGTCTAAATTTGATTTCACATTAAATTTTGCTTTATTTAATAATTCTTCATTTGAAATGTACTATGGCCAAAAAATTAAGATAATTCTTAAACATTTATTATGAAAAACATTTAGTTTTCTTATATAAGTTCGTTTCCTGTAAAATTACTAACTCGATTCGTAAAAATGACGAGTCTACGGCGAATGCTCGAGCACCCAAGTTTTCCTATCAATATTTTTTGATTTGTGGCACTTTTGCACCATGCATGCTACATTTTCGAATTTCACCATCTTTAAGAGAAGGATGAACTAATTTGATAAAATATTCAAGACTTGACTTTTTTAGGGTAATACATTTTTCTTGAAAGTCGTTTAGTTGCACGTGAAATAACTTGTTTTGAAGAAAATTTAATGCCTTCAGATCAAAGAAAAGGGAACCTCTATTACCATTTTTTTAATGATATAAGTTGCTTCAACTCGTAAAGTGGGTAAACGACCTGCCATTACAACAAATTCTTAAAAAGCCCTTAATTCGGATTTTTTCTAACAATATTCCCCGTTTTATTGCTCCAGTGTGGTTAATTAAATACCTTCCTACATTTCTTCTAACAATATTCTTTCAACATCGGTAAGGGCCGCCGTAGCCCGGTTGGGAGAGTTAACGGATCCAACCAGACTACAAGGGGGGCTGGTGCACGTTAAGTCTTGTGGCCTAAAATATCTTCACGTTGACGTGGTGTAGAAGTTTGCAGAGGGTCCCAGCTCAGGTGACCTCGTCATCTGACCGTGATTCAAAATTACGTGTTGTCCTCGGATCTTTCCCTTCGGGTTCAATTAGGTTTAGTCAATTTACTTCATTATACACCAGTTGATCCAAAAATACACCAAAGCTTTTTTTGTGGAATGAAAACTGCTTAAACATGCTGGTTTTAGTCAATTTACTTCATCAGTTTATCCAAAAATATACCAAAGCTTTGCATTTTTTTGCGGAATGAAAACTGCTTAAACAGGTTTAGCAGTTTAGGTAGGTTTTAGTCTCAAAAATGAAACATTCGGTTCTTTGAATGTACGGAGTATGTGTTCTTTATGAAGAACACTTAAAATTATTTTAGTTGAATTACGATATAAGTCTAATTAGCCCTCGTGTAGCAAAAAATGCACCCTGAAGCAGTACCATGCAGCGTAAGTTAAGAGACTAGGGTTTATATTTAGAAGAGGAGGAAATTCTTTAATTGCACTGGTCTACACGATTTTCGGAACAGGTAAATCACTGAGTGTTTTATAAAGTATTTTTAATGCTGAAACAGAAAATGTAATAAAAAATGTTCTATCATGTCACGTTTTTAGTTATAATTTTAAAGATCCCTATTATGTCATTTTTGGCACATAATAGAAAAACGATCTGCTATCTTAAAAAACAGTCATCCACTAGGAACCAATAAATAATGAGTCATCCTCCGCGCACCAGTGATTAACAATTAACAACGACCGATGAGTCATCCCCTCTGAACCTGTTTGAAATCACTATCTCTGAGTGCAGCTAAAGCCATGGGCGGATGTGGTTGTGTGTGGTAATCCCTATTAAATTCTGCGAGTTCAGTATGTGTCCTATACTTCGTCCATTTACGCAAGTTTAGTTAATATTAATCAAGTATCAAATAGTGTTTTGGGTTATAATTTTACGGCTTTTATTTACATAATGAGTCGGCAAACACGTTCATGTAAAAATTCTCCGAATTTATTTTGTCTGGCGAATTTACAAGAGTCAGCGTAAGCTGATTTAAAAATTGATGAAAACTGCTTATATAGTACATTATTTCGGTTGTTCACTAGATCAGGATAAATTGTGCGCGCCGCATTTAACGTGTATTAAGTGTTATGTGAAGCCCACGCAATGGTTAAAAGGATAAAAAGAGCATTTGCCTTTTGATATACCTATGGTTTGGCGCGAACCAAAAAATCATTATAACGACTACTACTTCTGTTTAACAAATGCCAGTTGTTTCTCTGCAAAAAGAAAATAAAAGTAATATTGTGTACCTAAATGTTCCATCGGCTATGAGACCAGTTGCTCATGGAGATGATTTACCAGGATTCAGGAAATTTCTGATTCTGAAGAGGATTGTTCTGAAAATACTGCGGCGGCACAAGCTTCAAAAGACGTGGATTTCATACCAGAAAAATCAAATGGTGAACCACATCTGATTTCACAAGTGGAACTGAACGATTTGGTTCGCGACTTGAATTTATCAAAACAACAAGCAGAAGTTCTAGGTTCACGCTTAAAGGAGTGGAATGTATTGCATGATACCAAAGTTTCATATTTCAGAAACAAAAATAAAGAATTAATGCAATATTTCACAAAGACAGATCTATGTTCCTACTGCAATATACAAGGTTTGATGTCTGCTCTTGAGTATTTTCCTTATAAAACTGATGATTGCGGGTATTCATAGACTCGTCCAAAACCAGCTTAAAGGCAGTGCTACTGCATAATGCAGTGATGGTAATGCTGCGCCAGCATGCGCCATAGCGTATTGCCTGCTCCAGACTGCTCCAAAACGCCCGTTTTTGCTAAGATTGCTCCAGAGCTGCTCCAAATCGCGTTCGAGTAATAAAATTCACTCTTGAGGTCTTCCCCCCGCTATGTAAAAATTACATTCTTGCCTTCATCCCATGAAGCGAACTGAAGAAAAATCTTTAAGCTCTTTGAAGTTTTTAGCAGCATCTTTTCCATTTATTGTAAAACCAAGTGAAGGATCTGCTCTATCATATGAATGGATCAAATATCAATGTGAAACTATTGATAGCTTTCATTTTCCAGAAGTTTCAACATGTAGTCGTATAGACCATTACTGGAGGAATATATATTTAATATAAGAGAATCATCTGGCAAGTTTAAATTTGAGATTTTGCCTATTTTTGTCAAGTCTCTTAAGTTATCGCATGGAAACTTATGTAGAAAGAGGCTTCAGTGAGAACAATCGCATGTTGGAAAATAGGAGTAATCTGACTATACAGTATAAATGGTATAAGGCAAATTAAGTCGCATTTTACTAGTACAGAAAGCATAAAGAACTTTCAAGTTATTACGGCTTTGATTAAATCAGTTCGAAATTCCTAGAGGCGGTACCATGACAGATTGCTGTTAGCATCAGAACAAAAAAAGAGAAAAGTAGAAAATATTTGCCATAATGAGGAAGATTTAAAATTAAAGTCGAAGTAAATTGAATTGCAAAAGGAACTTTCTCAAAAACTATTAAATCATGATGAAAGCAAGATTTCACAAGGTATTGCAGATAGATGAGTGCTGTTGAAAGCGGACAGATTCTTTTTAAAGAAGGTAAAGATAGAATGTCTAAAACGATATGTGCCTTAGAAGAAAACAGAAAGGCGCAGTTGGAATGTAATAAACATAAGAAAAGAAAGTAATATTTTTTGTTTAATAAAATGTTTATTAGTCATGTCAATGTCAAAGTTATTTCTTACCTTGCACATAACTTTATGGAAATGAAAAACACTTGGTAAGTTTTTATGTATGTTTTTCTTATTCATTATATATATTTCATCAATTTTAGTAAGTATTTAAAATGAATTTTGTAATAGTTTACAGTTATGTTTATTGTTTATCATTCATAGTCATGTTTAAAGTTTAAAAACCTGAATTTTATTAGTTTCATTATTAAAATATCTTCCACTGCTCCTTTGATGTGCTGCTCCAAAAGACAGTCTGGCTGCTCCAAAATGTTAATTTTCCTGCTCCAAGATCTGCTCCAAAATACTTTGTAGCAATTACCATCACTGATAATGCAAACAAGCATCCCTCCATATCAATAGCGCATGCTGTTGGAATGAAAGTACACCTAATTCTGTTTTTACACGATAGATACGTTCCTGAAGAATACGTGTAAAAAAAGACATTGCATCTATAGAAGAAAAGATCGGTTCCGGATCAAAATCAGTAAAAATAATTTAAAAAACCATATGAAAATATTCCGTTAAGCTTATTATTTTATTTCAACAAAATACACGTGTAATAATATGTAATGAAAATGAAAAAAATTCTTCATGAACAAAAAAATCTGTTTTGCACAAAATTTTTTATTCATTTTCACTTTCTGACAATAAACGGCGCATACGTTTGCGTACGACTCTAATATCACTGCTATCACTAGAAATGTTGTGGACATCGTCTTCCTCTATTAATGAAATTCTTTCTGTGATCTCTTGAGCAAAATCAGCACGAGTTTCCTCTGGTGCTGATGTTTCACCGGTTTTACGAACGAATTCAGTTATTAACCGTTGAGTTCGTGTTTTGGTTAGGCCGTTATATAATTATCTGTAAGAGGCTGTCAACAACTTCCCAGCTCGTTCCTCATTAGGGTCATGTTTGACAAAATGATTACTCAATTTTTTGGCCAGTCCCAGACCTTCTTTTATTAAATCTGCATTTAGAACAGGATAATTTTCTTCATTATCACTACGTTCTATGGGATTAGGAGTCTCAAGGACAACCTCTAATATTTCATCTTCGCTTAAGACTTTATCGACTAATAATTCATCAATATCTTCAAACGATAGATCATCGAATCCTTCTCCACCAATTGTGTGTGCCATTGTAATGATGTTGGGAAATTCGGTCGTATTAGGGATGATGGGATCTTTGCTTTTTACACATTGTGGCCAAACCGCTTTCCAACACGCATTCAAAGTTACTGGTTTTATAATTCAGTTAACACTAATCCAACTTGATTGATACAATCCATAATTGAGAATTTCTTCTACACATCAATGACTGTTAGTGTTTCATTCAGTTTGTCCAAAACGTGTTGGAATGTTCGTTTTACATAGTATGTTTTAAATGTCGCAATTATACCTTGGTCTAGCGGTTGTATCAAAGATTAGGTGGCAGAAATAAAATTTGTACGTTTGTCCAAGACAGGATGGCCGGGTACATAGTCAAGAATCAGAACTATAAATTCTAGACCTTTCACATTCGTGTAACGTCTGACTTCTGGGAAGAAACATTTGGTAAACCATTCTGTAAAGGTAGCAGTGGTCACCCAGGCCTTCTTGTTTGCCATCCAGTGAACAGGCAGTTTATTGATATCTACACCTTTCATTGAACGTGGGTTTAGGGCTCGAATTACCAGCAGTGGTTTCAACATACGATCTTCTGAAGCGTTGGAGCAAGATAATAAGGTCACACGATCCTTAGCTACCTTAAAACCACCAGCAGTTTTCTGCGATTTGGCTACGTACGTTCTGTTCGGCATTCGTTTCCAGAAGAGACCACTTTCATCTGCATTCCACACTTGATCAGGAGTGTATCCTCCATCTTTAATAATTTTAGCAAGTTCCTGCGGGAATGCTTTAGCAGCCAATTCATCTGCAGATGCAGTTTCACCTTTAATTTTTATATTATGAAGATCATGCCTTTAAAGAAACCCTGTCATCCAACCTGTACTTGCAGAAAATTTATACTTTCTGTTTAACTGAGATGAAGTGCTTGGCTCCTTTTCTTTATTCTGTCTATAAATTCTTAGTGCTGTTTGCTTGATGGCATTTCCATTTACTGGTACTCTTTTTGTGACTTATCTTCTATCCATATTACCAGAGCCTTTTCCATCTTTTCCTTGACGATATCTCTTGTATATGATGATGAATTAACACTTACTTTTGTTCCAGAACATATCGACTTCCTAATTGCAGCTTCATTTTTCTTAATTGTTCTTATGGTAGCTTCATGTACACCAAAATGCTTTCCTACAGACGTAGCACCTTGTCCAGTTGTAAGACGATCTAAAATTTGAATTTTAAGTTCCAAAGAAATCGCTTTCCTTTTCGTTTTGATAATGGGTGAATTATGTGACATTATATAAGTGCTACCGAAAAATATCTCAAATTAAAATTAATAAAGGTATGAAAAATTTGCAAACTTACAATTTATTGACTTTCGGCAAAATTTATAAATTTATGTGCACAAATTTCACTATAGATTCTTTCACTTTGAAATAGAGCTACATACTAAATGTCTTCCGAAGATACAATGCACGAATACGGTAGATGTGCACCAAATTCAATAATTAAAACGTTATGTAATGTATCTAGAGGAAAGCACGCGTTTCAAAACACACACACTAGCTGTTATACATATAGAAAATAGAAGTGACCCACTACGCCACAAATAAAATTTTGTTTTCTTAGAATTTAGGCAAAAAAAAATTGTTAGAAATTGGATTGGATCGCTCGTGTTAAATCAAAATGACTCGCGTAAAAAGAGAATGAAATATTTATTTTGAATTCTTGTTAAATCAAATTCGTGTAAAAAAGGTTCGTGCAAAACAGAATTAGGTGTATGTCATTGATTTTAAAAGCAGTGAATTACGATGCTCATTTATGGCGTATCTGTGGCTACCTCAAAGTTATCGGTCTTCTTGGCCTTCAAGGCGGCTTTACAATATACTGTTGGCTTCTTATGTTTGTGGGACAGTCGTGCAACAAGTGAACATTATGTGGTGAAAGACTGGCCCAAAAGAGTCACCTTCACTCCTGGGGAAAAGTATTAAGTATGTTCCATTAGTCAACCCTTAGCATGTAATTTTGCCACCTTTACATATCAAATTGGGATTGATGAAGAATTTTGAAAGCACTGAATAAAGGACAAGGATTTAAATATTTAAGCAAAGTGTTTCCAAGGTTAAGTGAAGCCAAATTAAAAGAAGGTATATTCGTTGGACCTCAGATTAAAAGATTACTCAATAATGAAAATTTTGACAGCAAGTTGAATAATGTAGAGCTAGCGGCATGAAAGTCATTTAAGAATGTAGTCCATGGTTTTCTACTAAAAAAGCACACAATTCGAATCTTTTATTACAAAATCTTTTATTGAACTATAAAAATTTAGGATGCCGGATTGTCATTAAAAATTCATTTTTTGCATTCTTATCTGGTCTTTTCCCCACCAAATTTGGGTGCAGCGAGTGACGAGCAGGGAGAACTCTTCCACTAGGACATTGCAAATTGAGCAGCGTTACCAGGGTAGATGGGACGAATCCGATGATGAGTGACTACTGTTTGTTTCTCCGAAGAGAAGACACTAACGTACGTAGAAGGAAGAAGTAATTTATGTGTTCTCCAACTCCAGTTATAACACACTGCAGGTACATTTTATCTCTTATAGTTATATTCTACAAGATTTTTTCATGTAATAAACTAAATATGTGTAAATTATGAGTATTGCAAATTTATTTAACATTTTGTATAATTTCATATACTGATAAACTTTGTCACTGCAAATTTTATACTTTTCCGGCAATTACTCAAAGTTGTATAACAAAAAAGTGATGCGTGATGGAGAAAAACTGACTTCATTTTCAGATTCAGCGTCGTCAAAAGCATAAAATTCAGTTATTGTGGTTTTTGTTCCGAAAATTATTTTTCAATTTGTAGACTAGTGTTATTTTATATGCACATTCCACACTGCACTACTATGAAAAATAAAAGTGGAACTTTTAATGAGTTTTCAAGCAAATGCAAGCATTTTTCAACTACATAAAAATCAAGGGTGCAAGTACCTGCACCGAAGTACCTCAGATGACAAACGAATATTTCACTAGCCATGTGGAATAAAATAACACCCACCTGCCTCGTGGTGCTGCTGGGAATTATAGAAATGAAAATAAAATGCTTAGGTGAACACATTGTAGGTTTTACTTATTGTGAAAAAAACATTTTTTTGCCAAAACATTGTAGGTTTTATTTATTGTGAAAAAACATTTTTTTGCCAACACATTGTAGGTTTTACTTATTGTGAAAAAAACAATTTTTGCCAACACATTGTAGGTTTTACTTATTGTGAAAAAACATTTTTTTTTGCCCTGTTAAAAGCAACCAAATAAGGAATGCCCTGATGCTCTTACCCTGATGCTGTGTATGTGACTCGAAGAAAATGTTTTTAATCTGCTGTTTACAAAAACCTAAGTGGGATCGAGGTATTGGAGGCTGTGTTATAGTTTCAGTTCCAACTAGAAACAACATAATTATAAGAACTCACTCCTGCATCAGACAAAATAGTAGGTCTTCGTCATATACTGTAGGCTTTGGAACGAAAATAGATTGTTGTATTCATTTTAATTATGTCGTTAATTTCCATGATCAGGGCACTTTGAACCCGAATAGGAAAGGGGCATGGGCTTGAACCTCTGTGCCTCCTGCACGTCTCTGCTCTGAAATAATACGAGTAAAGTCATTGGGAAATAGCAGGCATTGAACGAAGGTACCTAAGAAGCGTTAACCCTCCTGGTGGTTGTCTCGAAGAAGTATCTCGTCATTGGCAAAACTGACTTGATCTGGACGATATGACGTCATTAGAAGAAAATTAATCAGATCTTGATCTCGTCATCATAAAAACATCGGCAATAGCTTGATGACGAGACATCTCGTCATTAGCAAAATTGATCAGATCTTGATGAACGAGATATCTCGTCGAAACCACTTGGGGTTAAAATAGCAATCAGTTCTCAATCGGATAAATAGTTCTAAATCAGCATCTTAAGAAATGTCATGGATTAAGCAAACAATAAAACGCATACACACCCCCCTATAATTATTTCCAGAAACAATAATTAAAGTTATAAATTCTGATGTAAAAGTGTGTGCAACTGTTTTGAAAATGCAATTACTTTAACTCGAACGTCGTATATGGACCACTGACAAAATTAATTTTTGTTGCTGAATAAGCCAACTTCTATGATTCAATTTATCGCGCTTTTAAAATTGCTTAGATATAAAAAAGTGTGTTCGATTGATATCGAAAGGCTTATTTTCCAGACAAGGGTTTTAAAGGTTCGGACTAAATACTCTTTTAGAAAAGGTAGATAGTTGAATTTACATCGCACTGGAGCAGCACAACGGGCTGATGGCGACGGTCCGGAATCTACTCCGAAGGGAAAGATCAAGGACAACACCTCGTAATTTGGAGCTATCGTCAGATGACGAGGTCAACACCTGAACTGGCACATCATTCTCCATACTTCCCACCACGCCCATGTGAGAACATTCGAGTCCATGACAGATTTAACGTACACTAGCCCTCACGTACATGACGGTCTTTGGTTGGATCCATCTCGCAACCCTCCGGTTGCTAATCCATGACTCTACCATCAGGGCTGCCGCGACTCTTTTTTTAGAAAAACCTCAGCAGATCAAGCCAAATCAAATCTCTCATGTATTGCATCTTCAGTACGGAAAACCAATGTACTTATACACAGAGGTGTAGCGTCCTTTGAAGCCTAAAAGAACGGCATCCCCTGTTGAAAAAAATTATAACTCATCGATTGAATCAAGAAACTGGTGTTAAAAAACAAAGTGCATCTTAGAGAACATGAGTTTCGATTCATGCACGCACTCTGTCGTTATGACTATATGGGCTCCTTGTCACCGCACCACGTAGTCGATGCCGACACTATTCGTAGGTACCCCTATCCCTTCCTCTACCTCCTATAGAAGTATTGCACAATTACATGTAGCCTTTTTGAAGATAGATCTTCTGACAGTGACATCCTTACAATAGATGACTTGTACGTAAAGACATCAAGGTAAAGTTAATTTTATTTTTAAGTCTAAACTAATGGCCATCTATGAAACTCTCGAGGATCTTCCCAAAACCAGTCCATCTAAAGTACATTTTTATGTCTCGATTCCCAAGCAGCTATCCATGCTGTTAAAGGAATGCTTCACTAGCGACGATCCATTCCAACATAGAATTGCCAGCCTCTTAATAAGCTTCCACAAAGAATCCAATATTACTTTTCAATGGATCTCTTCTCACGTCCGATTGAACGAAACAGCTGACAAATTGGCAAAATCTGGGCAAAAGAACTTCCTGGAACCAGAAAAAGTTCCATTGCCATCTCAGAGGAAGATAATCTATCCAGCTTAAAATCCAACCTTTATGGAAAAATTGTGCCCTTCCATCATTGATACATAGGCAAATCTCCAGATGAGCTTTTGGATCTCAACATGTCGAGTATGGATTTTCCATGTGAGACAGGACTGCGCTCTGGACATCTAATGCATATGACCTTCGTCGATGGTATCAAGTCTTTCCCACAGTGCACCAAATGTAAAAAAGATCCAGCCTCTCCACATCACATCCTACATTGTATCAATGTCAATAGCCAAGAAATCTTCTCCAACCTCTACTACAATAGATAAAGAATAAATTTTACACAACCTCCATGTTATAATATAGAATTTATCTAGCACGATGGAATAAGAACGAACCAACCTTCTGTAAATCCCAGCCTCAATCTAACTGATATGTACAGTTTGATCCTTGCCCCCACATAATCTATCAAACCATCTTCAAGACAGCGCGTTGGTTTTGTTTGGAATTTAAGATTATATCCATGCTAATTTGATTTCGTTGTCAAGTTACAATGTTCCTTTATTGAATGTTTAGTTAGTGTTAAGATTTTATCACACATGAGTGATATTTTGGATACTGGAAGCAAATTTATTAACTTTTATGACGAGTTTTGTACCCCACTTGCCTTGCGAAAAATTACAAATGTTTAAAACTAGAGATGGGGTATTTGGGTATTTGGGTATTTCAATTAACGTCACACTGGAGCAACACAATGGGCTATTGGTGACGGTCCGGGATCAATCCCAAAGGGAAAGATCCGAGGACAACACCACGTAATTTTGAACCACGGTCAGATGACGAGGCAACACCTGAGCTGGCACCCCACTCTCCAAACTTCCACACCACGCCAACGTGAGGACATTTGAGGCCACGACAGATTTAACGTGCACCAGCCCCCTTTGTACACGACGGTGTTTGGCTGGATTCGAACTCGCAACCCTTCGGTTGCTAGTTCGTTACTCTTCCAACCGGGCCACCGCGGCCCTACTAGAGATGGGAATATTCAAATACAAAAGTACTAGTGTACTCGATACCTAAAAGTATTCGTTGTACTCGATTCTTTTCGTTGAATTCGAGTACAGCCTTGTTATATTCGAATTCATTCAAAGTATTCATCCTAGGTATTCGAATACCAAAGTATTCTCCCAAAGCAGCAGTGTTGGAATGTATGTTTATCCATGGTGGTAGAGTGTCAAACATTATCGTTTTCATGTAGTATAAATATCAATACAACGATCCACTAATTTCCTATTTCAGTGGGTTCGAACTTTGATGCACGATATCACAATTCCAGTGCACTAACCACAATGCTGGGAAAATCAGTTATAATCGCCTTATATCGCAGTTGGCAGATTATTTCTATCGATTAATCATTTTTGTATATGTATTCGAATACTTATTCGATACTTGAATACCAAATATTTGATTCTTAAAAGTACTCGATTCTGTCAATCTGTTTAAAACCAAGACTCACTCCACAATCCTTCAATGTCTATTTAAAATCAAGACTCATTTCACAATCCTTCAAAGTTGCGGGCAAAACCACATTTCTATTACAATGGAACGAAAGGTTTCCTTGGCTGGTCAGATGACAGCTACAGGGGAAAAATCGAACTGTCTTTTTTTATTTACACATCCGCTAGTCTACTTGCTACTGCACGTTTTTCACGATTCTACACATGTACAACCCCCGCCTCCCGATTCACACAAAGGGCTCTCCGAGGCTCAGTGGGTTTGTCCACTGCGCTAGCAACCTGAGTTGTGGGTGGTGCAGGTTAGATTCCCCTGGGTGTATTTCTTTCTTCTGTATCAGTAAAAGCTTTCATTGTGTGTGCATGTTCATTAGAGTGGGCCGTTCACATAGGCGACTTTTTTTCGAATTTCAATTTGCAATAGAGGGAAAAATTGCATCTTTCTTTCAAATATGAGACTATATTTAAAAAAATGTTTTTATTCAACGTTTTGAGCCTCTACCGGAAGTTATATTTTAGCTGAAAAACTATGTCGTTCCATAAAAATACAACCGTTTTAAAAACCTTAAAAAACGACATATAAAAACCCAGTGCACGTAACAAAAATACTTTTGGTATCGGTACAGTATTTATTTTTCAACGACACAGATGGAAAATTCAAAAATTCTGAAATGTTGCAGTTTTTTCAATATTATAAAGATTTAAATATATATTTATTTGCAAAGTTTGAAAAATATGAACTACGGTACTTTATACAACTACAAATATAGAGTACTGGATATAAAATATGATGCACTGTTCTTTATGATCACATTTTTGGAACAATTTGTCATGATTTTATCTCAGCTCGGATGAAGCAATCACGTACTCCTGGTTCAATAATGATATTGATGCCTTTATCAGCAATTTTACGCATCTTTTGACCACCTGTGTGACAAGGGTAGCGAAAAACCTGAAAAGATTGTGTAGCTGAGGAATTTATACAAGGGGCTATTGGCAAAGGTCTGGGATCAATCCCGAAGTGAAAGATCCAACGATGCCTCGTAAATAATTTGAACCACGGTGAAATGACGAGAACAACACCTGAGCTAGCACCCCACTCACCAAACTTCCACACCGCGTCAATTGTTAAGATATAGGTGAGCGACTAAATCAGTACTCAGTTTGGTGAAATAAATCGAAGTTTACTATGGAATTTTAAAAATTATTTTTTTCTTTAGTCATTTTCACTTTAGCATTTAGAATTCTCCTTAGTCTCAGTTATCGAATATGGCGGCGTCCATCATTGATCGTTATTGTAAGGAGCATATTCTCGGGGTAAAAGAAGTATGCATTTTGTTGAATAACTGGGCGAATAACAGTTCTTTGGGTGACTTTTAGTTCGATACTTAAATAACATCACTTTAAAAACATTCAAAGCTCTATCTTTTCCGGAAGGATGATACTTTATTACATGCCCATATTAATTTATAAACTCCTAAAATAAGTTCTAAAATAATTTTTAAGTTCAATGACGGATTCGTTCACGAGATGTAATATATTAGGATGCGATTTGCTATTGTCAGCCATCGAGCCTGTGATAATTCTGCAGGTTGACAATTAGCTAAATTCGAAGAACACTGTTCAGACGATATAACTTTTCACAAATGTATAAATATCTTTAATCTAAACTTATATCCTGTTGGTCGACCTCGGATAAATCGCAAGAAATTGTCACAGATTGTAACATTACGATTTTTGCATTTGGTTCAAGCTTTCGCGATTACTCCTGAATATTCTTTATTACTTTCAGATGCTCCATCTAAGTGTTGAAATAAGTGTTTTGGAATCAATAATTCGTTGGAAAGTACTGCCCTGAACACAATATTGATCACACACCCTTGTAAGTGTTATAGGCACTTATTTCTAAGTTTAGCTTCATTTTATAGTTATCTTATTTTTACTAGTTGCTACTTTATTTGAGATTACCTTATTTGTAAGAATCTTTACTTTCTAATATTTTTGATGCCGAAGATTTAGGTTCTCTAGTCAGTAATATTGTTAACTTTTGACAGCTTTTTTTACTATTTCAGCAGTTAGGTCATTTTGAAGCTATAGGCACCTAATGCTTCTTCCCTTTCGCAACTAACATTATTCCTTTCTAAAATGTGATTCGTTTCAGCAAAATCAATTTAACCTATTGCCATTTTTCGTAATGTTCTAAGGTGTTCTGGTTGTTCTTCAAATATGGTAGTACCTTTTGAATCCTCTTACAAGAACATGTAGAAAATAGGACACATTTACATGACGTCGAACAAGGTCTTAGATGGTCTTTAAGAGCTTTTACTTTCTAATCATAGTATTATGCAAAACTTTAGGATATTTTAAAATAGCTATTTATCATAGAACTGACGTATCATTTGTAAAACGTTTTTCAGGTAAACAATTGGCATGGAAGCTTTTCTCCACATTTTTCTATATTTTTGAATGCAAATTCTAATATACCACACAAATACTGGATTCTTTATCAGAATGTTTTTAATTTCATTCGTATTTAACAAGCAAATATTTTAAAAACACACTCGATTGTTGATAAAACTGAAGGTAAAAGTTTACGTGAAGTGCTAAAAATAGGGCATTCTACTTGATGCCTCATAGTCAGTTTTCGAATAACTCATTTTTATTTCAATAGTTCGTAAAACAAAAATCCGTGCTGGAGGCTCATGTTCAATAGAATTAGCAATATTCCTAGAATTAACTTGTAAAAGGAATTAGGACTACTGATATAGGGATGGGGGGGGGGGTCTGGTGTTAGTTCTTTCAGTGTTTGCAGCTACAACAGTGATTTCAAAGGGTAAGATGAACGAGAGGTGTGTGCGGAAATCTCTGAAGGCCGAGCAATAAAGTTTCTGACGTCTGATATACACTGCTGGCCACCCAAATTGCAACACCAAGAAAGACAAGAGATATCACAACAAAATTTATTTTGTAGATAACATGTTGACCAAGTATCAAATGATTAAATTTATAGACTTCTGTGAAGTGTGGTTCCTGCCAAAATCAGTAGCCAGAGTAGCCGCCATTGTTGGAGATCACCGCTGCCACACGCCTCGGCATTGATTCAAAGAGACTTTGGATGTGTTTTTGGGGTACAGCAGACCAAGCAGCTTCCACACGTTGCCAAAGTTGATCTGGTGTGGCAGCTGGGGATGTATTCTGGGTCAATCGTTGAGCAACCATGGACCACATGTTTTCTATCGGCGAAAGATCCGGAGAGCGAGCTGGCCAGGGAAGCAATTCAATCTGGCGATTGACGAAGAACCCTTGGACAATGCGTGCCACGTGTGATCGCGCATTATTCTGTTGAAATATGGCTGTGGGCAAGCCCTGAAGGTAAGGAAGGACAACTGGCTCCAACACCTCGGAGATGTAGCGCTGGCTGTTTAAAGTACCGGCAATGCGTACTAGAGGAGTGCGAGAGTGATATCCAATACCGCCCCATACCATAATACCCGGTGCAGGACCAGTGTGGTGGTGCATAACGCAGCTGTTCAGCATCCTCTCTCCACGGTGTCTCCAGACTCGAATCCGACCATCGTGGTGTTGCAGACAGAAGCGTGACTCGTCAGTAAAGACAATTTCATTCCATTCTGCCGTCCACATCCTTCTTTCATCACACCATTGGCGGCGGAAACGTCTGTGGTTCTGCGTCAAGGGTAGACGAAGCAATGGACGTCTTGCGGACAGACCACTCTGCTGTAAACGGCGTCGAATGGTACGCGCAGACACTGGATGATGCGGTACAGACTGAATGTGCTGTGCTATGGTTCGTGATGTGGCTGAGCGATCCGTCACTGCCATACGCACAATATGCCTGTCATCACGTGAAGTGGTGCACTGAGGTGGATGCGATCGAACACGTCGGTCCGTCGTACCCTCCTGCATCCAACGATCACATATCCGCATTACAGTTGTTTGGTTTCGTCCAACACGACTACCGATTTCCCTGAAAGATAATCCACAATCTCGGTAGGCCACTATCCTTCCTCTGTCGAACTCGGATACTTGATCAAAAGATGATCGCTGTTTTCTACGAGGCATAATTGATCGTTTTTTTGAAAAAAACACAAGAAAAACACAATTGCCGTACTTGAAATCGTCGAAATCTCCAAGCCTTAAATAGCGCTTTGAAGTGGCGCCACAGGCGCGCGTGATGTGCGTCTGCGCTGAAATTCTAATCATTTGCATATCTCACCTCCGCTAATGCATGTTGTAAATTTCATATTATTTGCATGCTTCCTTCAGGTTGTTGCATTTACGGTGGCCAGCAGTGTAGTTATTTCGATCTTTGTGAGTCGACGGGCATGCTTAACGTAGAAAAAGTATTGTACATGCTTTTTCATTCTCTAAAATATATTTATTAGGTATTACAAATTAAAATAATGTTATTTTAAAAATCATGTTACAAAGTGCCTTTTTTCCAATTTGTATCACATTTCGTAATTATTTAACGCTCGGCAGAAGGCTAAAGACGTTAAGTAAAAGATTAAAAAAAGTACAGGCATATATTTAAAAGTAAATGCAACTTTTATTCCCTATTACAAAAGCGATTTCGGAGAAAATTTTTCCTCCCACCCTAATGTCCATTTACTTGACGCTTGTTAATTGGCGCAGATTGGTCATATGTCCCCTTGCGCCATAAAACCCAATCAACCAACCCGATTCACACTAAGGCGCTTACTTGGAGGAGGATTTTCCTATATCTAAGCTATGAAATATCAAATATTATGTAAAGAAATATAACTTTTCTACATTTCGATATTAATTGTATGAAAATATAGCAATCGGCGAACATTGAGTTATCTATAATTCCACAGGAAGAAAAAGTCAGTGATATGAATATGGTGATAAAAAGAATGATAAGAACAAGTGCTTTTTTTGGTAAAAAATGTAACTTCTAATCACAAACTTCGATCTGAAAAATGGGCAACTTTTCATTCAATCAGCTTTCTTCCTACATGAAACAATTATGGATATTTTCATATTTCCTAGTTTTTGCTGTTGGCGTGGTGTGGAAGTTTGGAGAGTGGGGTGCTAGCTCAGATGTTTACCTCGTTATCTGACCGTGGTTGAAAATTATGAGGCATTGTCCTCGGATCTTTCTCTTCGGGATTGATCCCAGACCTTCTCCAATAGTCCGTTGTGTTGCTCCAGTGCGACGTTAATTCAACTACCAACCAATTTTTTGCTTTGTAAAAACATGTGAGAGATTCTCACACAAAGGTTTACAGCACCACACGGGGAATTGTATTTCTTCCCTTACCTTTTATAAAATCATACCAATACTTCGTATTACAAAATTAAACCTTTCTACATCTGGTCATTAATTGTGTGAAAATAAGGCATTTGCATCGAATTATCCACAATCAACATAAGATGCCTTTTGGTAAAAAATGTAACTTTTAATCAAACTCAGAGTATGAAAAATGTGCTTAATTTCGTCGACATTCTTCAAACGTAAAACAATTATGGATATTAAGTACATTTCCTATTTTTCATATGTAGGAACGCGAGGTATTCTCACACAAAGGTTTAAAGCGCCACAAGGGAGGGGATATTTCATGTCTGTACTGTAGAACATCAAATATTATGCAAATAAATAAAACCTTTCTCGATATTAATTGTATAAAATTGCAGCAATAGCCATACATTGAAATAACCATAATTCCATTAAAATATAATCAATCACGAGGTGTCCGTTTTATTAAAAAAATGTCACTTCTAATCGAACTCTGTGTCTTTGAAAAATATGTTACCCTTTCTTTACACAGCTTTGTCCCTATGCAAAACAATTTTGGGTACTAAGTTCCATTTTTAGTTTATCATAAATAGGAACATAAGGGATTCTCACATTAAAGGTTTAGAGCACCACAAATGGAGGCGAATATTTTCATGTCTGTACTATAAAACATTAAATGTTACATACACAATTGAAGCATTTCTCGATATTAGAAGTATGAAAATGCAGAATTTGGCATGAAGATAACTATTCATAGTTCCACAGGAAGAAAATCAATGATAAGAAGACTGATTAGAATAAGGTGTTTTTTCGATAAAAATGTAATCTTTTAAAAATCAAACTCAGAGCCTGGAAAATGTACTATTTTTTTAATTTCATCGACCTACGTAAAACAATTATGGATACGAAGTTCATATTTTCTAGTTTATCATATGTAAAAACACGAGGTATTCTCACACAACTAGACTTCTCACACAAAGACAAGAGGAAGCGAATATTTTCATGTCTATACTATAAAACATCAAGTATTGCATAAAGAAATAAAACCTTTCTCGATACTAACTGTATGAAATTATAGCAATCTCCTCAGATTGAAATAACCCTAACTCCATTAGAAAAAAAATCAATCATGAGACGTCCTTTTTATTAAAAAAAATGTCACATCTAATCAAATTCTGCGTCTTTGAAAAATATGTCGCCCTTTCATTTCCACAGCTTTCTTCCTATGCAAAACAATTATGATACTAAGTTTATATTTCGTAGTTTATAATAAGTAGGATTCCGAATTATTCTCACACAAAAGTTTATAGCCTCCACTAGAGGAGGCGAATATTCTCATGTCTGTACTATAAAACATAAAATATTGTGCAAAGAAATAAAACAATAAATTCCGTGACATTAACTGTATGAAATTACAGCAATCGC
This sequence comes from Meta bourneti, assembly GCA_933210815.1. NCBI lineage: Eukaryota > Metazoa > Arthropoda > Arachnida > Araneae > Tetragnathidae > Meta > Meta bourneti. Next base: position 21,587,848 of record OW119928.1, read on the forward strand.
CATATATTGCAATAGCCATAATTCAGAAGAAAATCAATCACATCCTTTTTGTTTGTCCTTTTTATTTAAGAAAATGTCACATCTAATCAAACACTGATTCTTTTAATAATGTCACCCTTTCATTCCCACAGCTTTCTCCCTACGCAAAGCAATTACGGATACTAAGTTCCCTTTCCAAGTTCATCTATGTTAGCTATTCTCCATGCGCGAAGCTATCCCTTGCGCCCACATACCCGCCTCCTCAAGCAACTGATCCCTGGCATTAAAAGGGCACGTACCAAGCAATACTTGTCTAGTAGTGGCAGGCGGCTCCAAGGTCTGTGATATACATATGCAAAAAAAGTTACTGAATTCTCTTAAAGCAGTACCTTTTCCGTTGCCATAACAGCCTGTGGAATAAGCGGTCAATAAAACCGTCGCCGAGCTCACTGCGCAGAGGAATGTGCTGACGGGACAACGCACCATGAGCAGCGAATTCTAACGATAAACTATATACCATCCGGTGTTTTCCCTTTAAAAAGTTTGCGAAGGCTCTGTTTTTCCTGCACGATGAGACTGCTGTACCTTCCGTGGAGTTGGTGCATCGTCATGACAGGTAAGAAATGTCCGAATCGGACCGAAACTGGGTTTTCGGAAATGGAATCGCATTCTACAGGTATTTTTTGGCGGGGATCCAGAACGTCGAGGAGCTTCAAGTGGTTGATATATGGTTAAAATCTTAGAGGCATGAATTTGCTGCCGACTGAGGTGTTGGATTCATTTGCACAAAGTAACGAATCAATGATTAGAAATATAGATCTTATGCATTGTTGTGTCCACACACACATATTACATTAATGGTAGTTATCAAAAATGGAAGGGTGTTTTATTTTGAGAATAGTGTATGATTATTTTAACGTTCCTAGGTATAACCCCAAAATATGCAAATTATTATTTGTGTTAAACCTTTAAAGAAAACTAAGTATAAAAATTTTGCTACAAATAGATTTTTTAAAATGTATAATTCTTTCTCGAGAAGTTGATATATTTTTTGATGATTTCAATTAAAATCTTAAAGGTATGAATTTTTTGCCGAATATGTATCTGAAATGTTTGATTCATTTGCACAAAGCGACGAATCAATGATTAAAAACAGGTCTTATGCATTGTTGTGTTCACACACACATATTACAGTAATGGTAAGATCAATAAGTAATCTGCTTTAATGAAGTGTTTTATCTTTTCCTAACTGTATTTGCGTATATCATTTTTCTTGCATTTTTTGGATCATATATTTTCTGTTCTCTGTGATTGGATAGCTTTTTGTGGAGGAACGACAATTAAATAAATAATAATGTTTAAATAATACGATTTCTTTTAACAAAGTGGTTGTACTACAGCAAAATACCCTATCTTTAAAAAGTTCATTAAAATGAACATTCTATTTAATTTCAAAAATTGTGTTTCAGAATATTGATATCTTTAAAAGTAAAATAATGTTGTTTTACTTCATTCTACGACAGAAAACCGATATTTCCGAGTTCTTTATCGATATGATTATCAAATGAATAGAACTAAAAATGACCTTTTAAACAGAGAGTAAGATCATCGTACTTCTAGAACAAGCTTCAAAAACATTGTGTAACAATAATTAGTAGACACTAAAAACAAGTGTATTTCAATTTTATAGACTGAAAAGAGTTTTAGTTGAACCAAAGATGTATGGGAAGATCGTTTAAGGAAAGCCTTGTAAAGTGTTAAGAATGATCATTTAGTTTTCTTGGACTATTGAGAAGAATGTTTTGGAGTCATGTCGATGTAATCAATGTTTGAACTTGAGACTATTATGTATTTAGTATAGATTTTTATCAAGTTCGATAAAAAATAACGAAATTTCTTTATTTTCTTTATAATGTATTTTCTTTTATAAATGTAAACTAGCGTGCCCGTGCTAGAATTCTCGCATGAACAATTCAACCCCCATCCATTGTAAGGGTGAAAGATGTAAGCGAATTTTTTTATATCCAAAATATCAAAAAAGTTTATTCAATCTCTATTTACAACACTTCCTCCTTCAGATCACTGTTAGCGTTGTTCCAACCATTTGTGTAAAGCACGTAATTCTTCCGTCAAAAGGCTTAATAAGGTTATCTTAACTCTAGAATTCACAAAAATTGTTAAGTTGTATATTTTCAATCTTTTTTCAAATCTTAACCTCGCGTGGAGAATGCGTCGTTTAATATCCTTATATCATCAAATCACATATTCATAAATTATTGATATTATGGAAAGAAATGAAAAACCAGTTCAATACATAAAAAATTATTTGTCGCGTGTAAGAAGTGTAAAAGGGATCTATACTATAGAAATAATATAGATGATGATGATTTGATTGTATGGTGGTCCATTACTGAATTCTCAATGACTAAATGTAAGTAAGATTTTCTTTATTTTTATGATGGATTATGATGATTATGACAAGATGTTTCTTTTGGCCTGATATTTTTAAAACAAAGTTTCGATAAAGTATTGTGTAATATTCGTGTACATTAAAGTACCTCTTTTGCATACGTGTTATCTCTTCCTAGATCTGAAATTGTCCAAGTCGTGAAATTTTGTGTATATTTTCATTATAACCTTTATAGATTATTAGCAATGCAGTATCTAAACGAAAGTTGAAGAATTGCATAGAATTTGGGGAAATAGCTGAAATGGTAATGTAGGCAAAATTGCGATGTTCAAATTTCCAACATGATCCACAGTACAAATAAATGCATGGTATTGACACAAAAAACTGAGTCAAAACTCTTTAATTATGATTTTTTTTCTAAGAACATGAGGACTAAAGGGCCAGACTATAATAATAACATTCTTTATTATACTCTTTATTGAATTTAATAAATATCGTTTATATGTTTCAATCAAATAGACATTATCACTATGTTGTTTTGATTTTCCTAACATATCTATATAAATAAGAATGGGGTGTTTGTTTGTACATTGAATATTTTCGATCCATTTTAAGTTTTCTATCCGTTTTGGACCCTTCTGATGCAAAATCTGTCTCTTCCGCGTTTGTCTGTCCATCTGTCTGTATGTATGTGTGTGTGTGCCCGTGCTACATCCAAATGGTTGAATATATTTTCATGAAACTTTGCATACTGTGAGTTCTTACATTCATTTAGTGACTGAACTTGGTTGCGTAAGTCTGTCTGCCCGTCTTGCCGTTCTATGTTTGATTTTGTGTCTGTGTGTTTGCACAAATATCACATAAGATTTATTCAAACATTTTAATGCAATGTCCTACATTTGATAAACCATATTTTAGTGTAGTGAATCGTTAGTTTAAATTTCTTTGCTTACGTATTTAAGCAAGTTTCATGTTAAAACATCTGAGTAACTCTACTTAAATCAACCATAATTTGGTAGTTTTGGAGATGCTGGAGTGCATATTGAGCATTGCAATTACTTAAATTGTTTTACCAGTATCACTGAAAAATTAATTATTTTTTAAAAAACTATTTTTACAGAATTTAAATTCAAATAATTTTTTATTTTAAGCCTTATTTATTTTCTTTTCAAAAACTATATAAATAAGAATGGAGTGTTTGTACATTGAATATTTTCGACCCATTTCAAGTTTTCTATCCGTTTTGGACCCTTCTGATGCAAAATCCCTCTCTTGCGCGTTTGTCTGTCCATCTGTCTGTATGTATGTGTGTGTGCCCGTGCTACGTCCAAATGGTTGAATATATTTTCATGAAACTTAGCATACTGTGAGTTCTTACATTCATTTAGTGACTGAACTTGGTTGTGTAAGTCTGTCTGTCCGTCTTCCAGTTCTATGTTCGATTTTGTGTCTGTTTGTACAAGTATCACATAAGATTTATTCGATGTTTTATATTTGATACAATACATCTTAGTTTAGTGAATACATTATTTAAAATTTCTTTGCGTACATATTTAGGTAAGTTTCACGTTAAAACATCTGAGTAACTATACTTAAATCAACCATAATTTGGTAGTTTTGGAGTATCTGGAAGGTATATTGAGTATTGCCATTACTTGGATTGTTTTACCAGTGCTACTGAAATATCAATTATTTTCCAAAACCACTTTTACGGAATTTAAATTCTAATAGTTTATTTATTTCGAGCCTTATTTTTTCTTTACGAAATATAAAAAAATTCTGAATATTTTTGACAGACGATAAAGAGAATAAAACTATACAGAACATTTATTATTTTTATTAGATATTTATTATTTTAATAAATTGTAATTCCTTTTCATCACATGCTATACCACCGCAAAGTATTCTGTTTTAAACGGTATGTAAGTATACGGTATAAAGCATATTTTGAGTGGATTTCTGCCATTATTGAAAGAACATTAATGTTAAAAATATCGGAACTAGGACTTTTGAAATATTATAAATTCTTTGTCATAGCTACAGATGGCCAAGGTGACTTATTTTACGAAATGAAGCTATATTTAAGCAACTTATATACGGAAAGTTTGTTTAAAACAATGATATTCCTTTGAAGAAAAGCTGTCAAATTGATTTACCATTTAAAAAATGGTAATAGGTTACCTTTGCTTTATCACTACTGAAGACATTAAATTTTAAAACAAGTTCTTTCATAATTGCACGTGCCACGAAACGGAATTATCAAGAGAAACGTCTTCGCTTTTAAAACAAACTTAGGGATAAATATCTTATCAAATTAGTCATCTCTCCCTTAATGGTAGCGAAATTCGAAAAGTGTGCCACAAATAAAAAAATATTGGCAGGTAAATTATGTGAGAGTATTCGCAGTAGGTTCGTCATTTTTACGAATTGAGTAGAGCAATTTTACAGGAATAGAACTTAAGAAAGGGAATTCTTAACCCTCCCTCAAAATCGTCTATTGTAGCAGTTATTTTAGTGTCTCACCTTTCGCCAATTTGTACCTTTAGCAGGGGTGCGATGTATATGAAATGTATTTCATGGATGGATTTGCAAATATAGAATTTGTGTCCAAAGTAGGTTGTAGAAATTGTAAAAATGTCGAAAAGGTGTTAAAAAATTATTTTTCTCATACTTAAACGATTTGGCATTTTTCTATGGAAAAGGAAAGTGATTATTTTCTGGTCACTTTCAATATATAGTTAATCAATTCAATCCGAGTGAGGTCGAGCAATTTTGCTATTATAGTATATAAATATTTCACTAATGTACGTGGCATTGAAATGAGCGTTATTTGTATATTGGTGAATGGAACAAACAGATATGATCAACCGCTCAGCAATATCAAATCAACCGCTTCTAGATTTGAGTTAGGAGCTGAACATATCGCTTGAACTCAATGGAAGAATTTGCTTCACTCTAATGAAATTCTTCAGCAGTCTCATTACACAAGCCAATGAGAAATTTGGAAGATAGAAATATGAACAGGAACGAAAATATGAGAACCCGAAAATAGTCTCAGAGATAAAAAAACATCGCCTTAGAACAAGTGAATGAGCTGTGATTGAGGTGGACTTTCAGAAGCTAATTGCGTTATGACTGAGATGTAAACTTTTTTACCGTGTATTTTATTGGAAAAGAGAATTAACACCAATAAGAGTACATTTGAAAAATGTAAACAAAATGCCGTTTTATATTTTTGACCGATTTTGTTTCATTTGGACGCATGAAGTATGCATATCGATGATTATATTCATTATGAATGGATTTAAATAAGGTAACGAAATGTGAGTAACGATACTGCCATCAATAGATATTAGTGACTAACTGAATTACCCGGCGTTTGCTCGGGTTGAATTGCTTATAATTCATCGTAATATAACTCAATATTATTCCTATGGAGATTTCGAATTGTTTTTAGCCCCTGCAGACCCAGGACAAATCGAACGAGATTAATATACAGCCTATGAGTCCCGGAGAATTCTACAGGATGAATGTACCAAATTTAGTGTGAATTGGTCTGACATTGATCGTATGTTATACGCAATGTATATTCATTATACGCAATGTTGTTCCTATAAAGATTTCGAATTGTCTTTAGCCTCCTGTACCATATCGACGATAAAAAAAGACAGATTTCTATGAAAATAATATTTCTAAAAAAAGCTGGAGACGGTATACATAAACGATATGATACTGAGCAATTTTCAACGCAACCGCACCCATCTGCGATTGCATCATACTCTAAAATTCTAAAAACCTCCAAGGTCATCTTGAGAGTCAACTCCTGTTCTGGCTGTACAGATGTTCTGACGTCATCTGTACAGCCAGACCGGGAGAGAGCGCCCTAGCAAGTCCTCTGTCCAGGATGACTGGACGTTACACCCTCTGCACACCCAAGACAAACAGAACTGGGGTTAATATGTAGCCTACGTTACCCGCAGGGTTCCAAAGAATAAATGCTTCAAATTTGGTGTAGATTGTATAGAGAACAGACAGACAGATGCCAACTCTGCTTTATATGTATAGATTGAAAAACTTTAGCTCAGATGCTGTGCACGGGTCTGCTTGTTTTTATAACATAACATTATGAATGAGACTGTTATTTAATAACATGGTCGTTCCCTATGTTCTGGGTGTGCTCTTGCGCTTAATCAGAAAAAATAGGGGTGCCGAAAACAAGTATAATATGTCTCAATCTTTAAATAAATATGCCCTTTCAATGAATTTTCCGATATTAATTCCATTCGTATTCGTTCTTTGTGGGTTCTTTTGTGATTATAAAAAATGTATATGAATCAACATATTTTGTTCATTAAGGTTTACTAGATTAGAATATTCGAATAGCACTCATCATGGTCAGGGATGTATTCAGGGCAGTGGGCCCACGGGTTTCGATTTCTTCCTGAAACGATTTTGAAATTCAAAAGCCATCAAAGATACATACTGAAGCTAGTATATCAGAGAAAATCGAAGTTTCGTAAATCACAAAGATAAAATATACGTCTGATTACGTCAATAGTCTGAAAGCAGTTGGAAAGATAATCAAACGCCAATGCTCGTTTAACATTAAATCCGAATCTTAACATTGAAAATGATTGAAAATCGGCACCCTCAAAATCATTTGTTACATATACTATATACCGATGGTTCTGCGTTTGACAGGTTTGAGGAGGCTGGCTCTGGTATTCACTGTAAATTATTCTTTCTACAAAGCCGTTGGAAGCTATTCTACTCATGTTGACGGAGAGGTTGAAGCAATTTGTGTGAAAGTTTCATTCGAAAAAGCATGTTTTTATCTGACTCTAAATCTGCAATACAAGCGGTCTCTTCAAATCCAGTTACAGATTGCCCACGAGTTATGCAATGCAGACACAACAATAAACTAGCTGATGTGTTGGTGCTTCAATGCGTCCCTTCTCATTGTGACGAACCTGGGAATGAGAGCGGACTATCTCGCCAAAAAGGGAATCAAGATCACACAAAAGTCATTAAACCCTGTCTTTTCACACTTCGAAACTTTGATTAAAAGGGTTGCTCGAACACCACCAAGAGAAAGACTTGTCAATGCTGCTAAGGATAAATATTGGCAATGCCTTCATTCCACCAGTGACGTTGTTCCAGACTCTTCATGGAAGGCTTCAGTTGTTGAGTTTTGTTTCCTGACTGGGCATGACTGTCTCTATGCACACTTATTTTATTGTAATATTGTACAATGACTCTCCTGACATATTTTATGCAATAGTAAACATCCTATGACCGCTCAACACTATTAAGTGCAGTGCACATGCCTATGTGCACTGCACTTAATAATTTTAGTAATAGAGTACAGGAGTATTGGGAATCAGATGGTGAATGACACTAAGTCAAATGCCTGGCATTTGTTTCATTCATATTTAATGAACTTGGAGAAAGATGATTGGGAAATTATTTTCTGAATTCTTTGAGAAAATCAAATGTTTTTGAGAAGAGGAAGCAGTTTGTTGAGGTTTGCACATGGGCAGCTCATGCCTCAGGAACGGCGAGGTTTAAGATGCTTGCAGTGAATACTTAGTTAATTTCTTCTGGAATGATTGCTATTCGGTCTGAAATGATACATCGTATTTTGAAATACAATGATGGTTCAGTTATTTAAAGCAATTCGAATGCATAGTTACTAATATATAACTAGCATTAAATTCAAGAATAAAATTGGGAATATAAGTACTAATTGTTTTCTTGGTCAATTTAAAATACCGATAAATTTAAAAAACCGATAGAAATTGGTTAAAATTACACTTTTCCAAACGAAGTTGGGGGGATTTTTCAAATATCTTTGAATTTGTTTCATTGTCACAGCTTTTACCATTCTTTAGCAATATATCTATTCGATTTTCTCTTCTTTTTCTTGCATTTATTTTTAATTCAATAAAATTTATAATTTCTTAATAACTTTATGAAATTGTTCTGAATAGTGAATTATTGGTTGGTTGGATTGTTGGGTTTTTATGGCGTAAGAGGCATATTAGGCTATGCTGCGCCAAACAGAAGGCATACGATGTCAAGTAATGGACATGCACACGCAAGAAAAGTTTACTGACAGAGAATTTCCTTTTATTTGAATATTCTAATCTAAATTTGAACAAAATATGTAGACACATAAGTATCTTTTATTATAATCACTAAAAGAACCTACGAAGAACAAATACGTTTAGAATTAATAATATCGGAAAATGTATTAGCTGGTATACATTCATAGGTGGAGACATATTGCACCTTCTTTCTACGGCCTCTATTTTTTCTGGATGTGCACGCCTACAACACCACTCAGGAATGGCTCTGAGTGTGAAATATAGGTGGCGTAGCGTCCATGGAAACCCAGAAGCCTGGCACCCCTTAATAAAAAAACTAAAATTCGGTGGCAAAAAAATAATAAAAATCGACAAAACCTGCAGTAAAATGACGATTTTTTCAACGTAAATTTGAATGAGACTTCAGTTTCTATTTCAGCGTTCTTGATTTTTACCCCCAAAAGTCAACCAGGGACTGCTGATGCCCCATCTTTTCAGTCTCAAATGGTTTCTTACTATGATTGGTGATTGGCGTTTGTCATGCACAATGATTATCTTTTGTACAGACTTTTCTATTATCCAATGCTTTCTATTGAGGCTAACATCCTGTCTAAATAATATGAGCAGTGGTCTATCATTCTCTCCCTGTTCACTCTCCTTTTTCCGCCTTTGTAAAGAAAGTCTCAATCTTCAAGACAGCTTGGATCCATAGAGAGTTGCCAGGATTGAACGCAATCGCATCTTTTGCACTCCTTTTTAATTTTGGGCTGAAATTATTTGTATTATAGTCCTTGCGGAAACGAAACAACGTACACTACCCTGCTGTCAGATATTGAAACGGATGAATAAGTCTACGATAATCACTGAAATGAATGAACTAACAATCAATAATAATCAATGATGCATATACAGCGATCATATTGCTAATGTTTCAATGAACGCAATTATACAAAATCATTACCATCTCAAATGTAACACATTCAAAAGAAGGAGGCTGAAGATCACTGAATGGCTATCAAAAATAAAATGTTTTTCCACGGGTAAATTTTAGTGTTCCGTTCAGTCCAATTAAGAATACTTCCTGAATAATGCAATGAGCGCAAGTTTTTTTGAATGTAACCTCTTCTTGAGATGAGAGTGTGTTTCTTTTCTTCTAAGGTCTGCTGGCTCTGATGATGGCCGTGGGGGGCATCCCGCTGAACAGCAAAGCAGCGGGGTGGATGAGCGCATCAGGAGAGGATTCGAGAAGTTACAGTCACTTGGGTGGAGGAAGCAAGTAAGTTGATATATCATGTATCATCAAATATAATAACCTAATTAAATCAGGGAAGCGTCACGGAAATATTAATGGGAGCTTAGGTTCCTTCCGGTCCTCAAGAAACAAAGGATAGACTCAAGAACGCGGTACCATCGCCAATTGACAGTAATTACAATCCCCAATTGGCGATAATTTTGGGGTATGGTCGTAGGTTTACTACATGCTCTTCCACAAAGCATACAATGCGGCGGCCTATGCAAATAGATGTTTTTACGAAATTTTTAGTTGCCTATTCGACGAGGTGCCGTTACCATGTTCTTGAGTTTTACTGAAACAAATTATCTGTTATACCGACCTGTTTTTTTTATTTATGTGTAGATGTTTTAAACATTTTTCTCCTTTCTTTAAACAACACATTATTTTGATCCCATTTATAGTCCGACTCCAGCGAGAAGGCAGTCGAATCACGAACGAGTCTATTTTTTAAATAAGGTGATAGATTGGAATTTAAACAAAGAACTTCCACAAGTGATGTCTTCAGTGCTGATTCTGATTCTAAGTTTTTCGTTCGGTATCGAAAGCGATAACAGTGATGAGTTGGCGGGAACCACCCACAGCAATCTCCATTCGAGCTTTGGTGTATTTCAGCCCTCCTCCAAACGACCTTTCACACTTATTCAAAAATCAATTGACTCAAGGTCGACTGCCTTCTAGTCGGAGCGGCACTATATAAGTGTCCTATCATTTATTTACAAGAATTAGATAAAATAATCTATGAGAGGGTTTTTTCTGTAAAGATAAATATAGAGGGCGCTGGTGTTTTGGTAACGTGTTTCGTTATGATATAATTTGCCATATTACTCAATTGCCACTTCACTACTTTGCTTAAATTACAAGGCTCAAACTTGTGACCACCAACAATAATGCAAGCCTGACAGTGTCGTCGCAGGGATTACAGTATAAATTGGCCAACTGTCACGCTGCCGAATATGAGCAGCGCCCTCTAGCAAATCCAGGTGGTGATTGCTGGCATACATTCGTGTGCGAATGCGGATTAACTTCAAAATCAAACGTCGTCGAAACGGCAATAAGTCAAACAATTTCGAAACTGGGAATATTTTTTCTTCCAGCATTTTGCTTAAGCTTACACTGAAAAATCCTCACAAACACTCTGAAAACATTTAAAATTCTAAATTAATAAGGACTTTTCGTCGGCTGACAGCAGAAACTCATTAAGTGACATTTTTTCGGAGACACTAAATGGTTATTTCCATGATGATGAGGAAATAAATTGTCATACTGTAATCTGTTTAAACGATGCATAACACTTTCAAAATGCTAATCTTTTTATCTTTTTCCCTTACAACTATTAATTAACAGTACAGTAAAATATTTTCAGTCAACTAATGAGTTGCTGCTCTAAGCCGACGTTATCATCTCGACGCGTAATGAAATACTTGACGTTAACTTATACTTAAAGTAATAAAATGTAAATTTAAATATCACCATCTCCCACATTTAAGATACGCTTGGCACGACAATTCAAAAATGATCCTCTAAACTCGTTCTTACTTATATTGGGTAGAATTGAAACTATTTTATGTTTGAATTTTATTCGTTTTGTGGGATACGGTAGCCCGGATGGAAGAGTATCGGGTTAGCAATCGGAGTGTTGCGAGTTCGATACTCGATCCAACCAAAGACCATCGTGTACTTAGGGGCTGGTGCACGCTACATCTATCGTGGACTCAAATGTCCTTACGTTGGCTGATAACACTGATGAGTGCAAGATTGTGCTTTACATCGTTAACTTATTCATCAGAACATTGATAAAATTAACATTCCTTGTAATGTTAAAGAGAAATTTACTGGAATTGTGCTATAATGTTTCATAACACTGCTACTACACAGAACGTTACTACATGTAGGTTGGCAGAGATTCGAATATTGTTTAATAATCTGATAATTAATAGTATACACATATGGAAGAAAAAAGATGATTTACTTAATTCTGGATATTTACAAAACTTTCGTGAATATACACGTTTTAAACACATGCTAAATAAAAGAACAAGCTTCAGAATTAAGTGTTCCTTTTGTTTAAATAATTCAAATAATTTTTTAATAAAGTTATAATGTATTTAAATTGTATAACAGGGGTACTATGATAGCAATATACGAGTATTACTGTGATAGATATATATGTATGAAATTAACTATAAAATTGAGAATTTGGTTTTCTAGAGATAAAAGAAAAAGAGTTGAGTTCTAGGACGATTATTCTAGGTTTTTTAGTGTATGTGAAAGTAGTAAATAATTCTACGAATAAGTAATTTGAACATATTTTAAAATGTTCTTACAAAAAATCAATAGGCTTAAATTTAAATTAATAAACCATAAATGTTCACCTTTTTCCTTTTAATTGAGAGAGAACTTGTAAGTTCTACCTGCATATGTTTATTTGGCAATAGAACAGGAAAGCTTGATAAAAGTTAATAATTTTCATTTAAACATTATTAATATTCCATTACCAATTCAAGGAATCTTTTCGTCAGGTCATTTATTGTGGAATATCAATTAATTGCTTTTATTTCCATTTTGTTGCCACAAAGGAAAAGAATTCCAATAAAGATAATACATGAATTATAACATTAATAAAAATCGTTTGAAATATATATATTTATTCTTTTAAATGAATAATTATCGTCTGATTAAATATAAATCGGAAATTTTACTTTTGAATAAATTTCGTTTAATATGTGTGTGTATCTGGTATTTTACTCAACAAATTCTACGATTACGTAAAAACAATGGTATGATAGCCCTATTTACAAGTTTGCCTCACATCATATCGATAATACGTATATTTGTATAAAAAGAATTCTTTTGAAGAAGTATATTTCACCCATTTCGCTATAACTTTCGATAATTTAAGTAACAAAAATATTCACTTGTTTTCCGATGGAAAAAGAAATGCAGAAAACATTAAGATTCTAACGAAAAACAAGTCACCAAATATAAACATCTTATATTATATTAAATTGATGATTAAATAACTTGCAGGAAACTTTTTCAGTTTGTATTTCATCCTGATAAAATATTTTAATAATTTTTCAGATTTTCAAAAGCACCATATGTACATCAACCACCTAGGAGCACATACCAAACAGGTAATAAAATGTTTTTTTATTGAAATCCTTGAAGAATTCAAATTTTATTGAAATCCTTACATTGGCCAGTTTCAATTTAAAACTGTAAATAGATAAATTTTATATCAATCTTTATTTTGTCTTGTTTATGGCGCATCTTGACTATATGTGGCCTTTGCACCATAAAACCCAATCAACCAACCTCATTATGGTACTGTCAAATGAAAACTTATTAATCTTTAACACTTCGAGAGGTGTGAGTCCAAAGGGTTAAAGATACATGCGTAGTAAAGGTTACGCATATATCCGTTCTGCAACTTAGTCTGCTGCTGCTTACAACTGCATGACTTCTAACCAGTTTTGACCTTCTAAGGTCTGTTACTCAGTGTTTAAGGCTTTGCTTCAACTCATGACATCATCTTACATTGATACTAAAAAGTTTGCAACCATCTCACTTTTTTATACTGGGCTGTAAAATGTAGTTTTAGTACCCATATACTAACCATTGAAAGTGTCATTTTTCTATCAATAAAAGTGGATACTTTAGCAAGACGTGCGAAAGACTGCAACTTTACTAAAAAGTACTCCATAGTGGAGATAAGGTTTACACACTGCTATATACAGGGTGTCCCAAAAAGGTTGTTCCGCAATTTATCTTTTTACCATTTGGAGATAGGTAGGCAATGTAAATTGCAAAAATGCACCAAATAAGGTAAGTAATTAAGATATGTGAATAAAATTATCACGTGATAACAATTTAAGCGGATACAGTTTTTAATTTTGTATACAACCCCTCTAGATAAAAATCCGAGATAGCAGAAATGTTCCTTACCTGCATCCCTGTCGTTAGCAGAAAACTGTATTTCTGTAGGTTGAACGGTAATGGAGGCATAAGGACGCAAAAAAGTTGACTTATACCGCTTGTGCACAGCTGTTCGAGCTGTCAGATTAGGGACCGCATACACAATGCAAAAAAGCATTTTTTTCGGTCAGAAAGTGCAACATTGTGCAAAGTAATGTACTATTGCAACTGCAGATGAAAATCGCAATGCATAATAGTAGACAATGTAATCTTTAATAAAAATATTGTAGAAAAAATGGTTTAAATAAAAATAAAAGGAAATTTTTCCATCTGCAATGCAGAACTTAGCTCTTCATTCTTGGCCATGGGTCAGTTTCCGTCCTAGATTAGATACGGCCCCCTTAAAATAGAAACTCTTGTATCTCCGTTACTATTCAACCTACAGAAATGCAGTTTTCTGCTAACGATAGGGATGCAGGTAAGGAAAATTTTTGCTGTCTCGGATTTTTATCTAGAGGAGTGGTATACAAATTAAAAACTGTATCCGCTTAAATTGTTATCACGTGATAATTTTATTCACATATCTTAATTACTTACCTTATTTGGTGCACTTTTGCAATTTACATTGCCTACCTATCTCCAAATGGTAAAAAGATAAATCGCGGAACAACCTTTTTGGGACACCCTGTATACTACTATAATTTTCGTAGTGGTGGCTAAGTTCATCCCAACACATCAAAGTAAAAGGTTTACTTACCTCTATGCTTTAAACTTCTGAGATGCTATATTTTTCCCTTTCGTAGTTACGTATGCGATTTGCAAAGAGGTGTGAAATAAGCGTTAGAAAAAATCTACAGTACTCACAGTTGCAGGAAATACTTTGTAAACATCTTATGGCGTTTCTGGATTCGAATTCTCTGCGCCATAGAATCAAAACTTCAATTCAATCCAATTGAATCCCGTTCTCATGGATGCTCGTAGTGATTCAGAATTTGCTTTAAACCGTATGTCCCAGTCTAATTAGCTTTCATGTAACAAAAATCGAGCGACGTCGAATTTAACCCTCTTGGTTGTCTCGACGAGGTATCTCGTAATTAGAAAAACCCTTAGCGGATCTTGATGGACGAGATATATCGTCATTAGAAGAAAACTGACTAGATTTTGATCTCGCCATCACAAAAAATCGGCAATATCTTGATGACGAGATATCGCAGCAAAATTAGTCAAATCTTGATCTACGAGATACACGTCGAAACCACTTGGAGGACTTTCTTCTCTCTTCAAAAAATTGCTCTCGTCAATTAAGAGTATTCTTTGATGCATAGCAATGAAATTAACTGAGACAATATTGTTGAGGTTTTGCATTTAAATTCTCTAACTATTGTTTCCTGTTGTACATTGTTTTAGTGCAGCATGAAGTTTATTGTTGTAAATATGTGTCCTTCATTTCCTAGTTCATCCAATCAGGGGAGCACCCAGGATATTAATATGGAGGGGGCTATATACATTTTTATTGTAAGCTCTTTATTTAAGGGGTGATTTGAAAATTTAAAGATTTCTTTGAAATATAGACTTGTTTTAGAGTATGTTACTCAGAGACTAGTTTTAGAGTGTGTTACCTAGAGACAGTTTTAAAATGACTATTCTCAAACTAATAGAAGTTGTATTGAAGGGAAAAGGTGGCAACGTTTCAACGAATATTAAAAATTTAAATTATTTTATCCAACCCCAGTAAATGAGAAATGGAACACTCTTGTAAATGGGTTAAAAGCAATGAATAAATATTAGTTGACCCTGAAGGAGAACACACGATGATTAAAGGAGCAATCACTAAATTAAATAAATATATTTTTTGCATTTTATACGATCTGGGAGGGGCTTAAGTCCCCATAACCCCCTCCGTAGGTGTAGGTGCGCCCTGCATCCAACAGGTGTTTGCCAGCTGGCAGTGAATTTTATACACTCTAATAATAACCCACACACCTAATTCAAAATTTCGTAGAATTTAGTTTTGTGAATTCCATTGTTTTATTTATCATTGTTTCATTTTATTTACCATATTGTTACATATCGCTACAAATTGTTTTATTTTATTTTATCTTGCTTCTTTTCAATTCAAACAAAGCATTGTTCGACAGAGTACCGAACTATGCCCCTTGTTCATTTCAAAAGAGAAAAACACAATTTGGAGAATAGATATTTTTTAACATTCATATAAGGGAAATAATCTTCCAGGATATTTCCCCCTAAATTGGTTTTTATTCATGTGTTGTAACATTGGAGTAGACACGTCAGAATTTCTCTATTGTTGTCTGGAAACGTTTTTAATAACAAGCGTTTTTCGTGATACTTTCTGATTGCAGATGGGTTTGAAATCTGGAATTGAGGTCGCAACCTTGCCGAATTTTGTTTTGGCGTCAATCAAAATTTGTCAAACGGCCTTCTCTCCTTGTTAATCGAAATATCGCAATCTCATTCCTACAATATAAATAAATACACTGAAGTTCCAGAAAAATTGGTATACCAGTCTAATATTTGGTAAGCCTTCCATGGGAGAGTAGAACTGGAGAAATACGAAGGGGCATGGATTCCATAAAAAAGCTTGCGGAAGTATTCTATAGGTATTTAAACACCATGCTTCCTACACAGCAGTCCACAATTCTGTCGTATTTTGAGGATTAGTATCTCCCACAGAGCATTGCATGGCATTCCAGATGTGTTCGATAACGTTGACATCTGGTGACATAGGTAGGAATGTCAAGACCCCAAACTCAGATCGGTGTTCCTCTAACCATACTTTGGTGTGTTTAGACTTGTGTGGCGGAGCATTGTCCTGTTGGAAGAGGCCAAATTAATCAGAATGAACGCAGGACATTTACGGGTGTCACTCGTCAGAAAGGATGCACACATAGCGTTCACCTGTCAGAGAAGTTTGTTGACGTACAAGGGGTCACATTGAATGCCAGGTAAACAAACCCCATATCATTACGGAGCCACCACCAGCCTTTACAATTCCCTATTGCCATGCGATATCCATGGCTTCATGGGGTTTCTTCACACACGGATACTTCTATTTCGCCGAAGCAGTAGGAAACGCGACTTGTCAGACCAGGCTACTCGTACCCAGTCATTAAGTGTCCAGTGGTTGGATTCCTGAGGCCAGGCGAGGAGCATAGCTGTGTCGAGTAATCATCAAGGATACTCGAGTTGGGCGTCGAGTCCTAAACCAATATCTTTAAAGGAAAGTAACACCATCCTCACGCTTGTTTGTTGAAGGTTCAGAATTAAATTTCAATGTTATGTGAGGCACTTGAAATGATTCTTGCCATGTGACGCTAGCCACGTTCACCCAATCTTTTTTATCTCCACATTGCTGTCGTAAGTTGCATGTTTTTCCAGAATTCTTGTAATTACGGTACACCCTTGAAATGGCAGTACGTGAAAATCCAAACTTAGAAATGCTATGATCCATCTCACGAGCTCCAACTATTAAACCGTGTTGAAAATCGCTTAAATCGTGATAATTTGTCATTCTCACGGTGGAAACAGCTTACACAGATGTCTTGCTTTATATATGCACTGGTAAACGCAACCAGTGACGTTTATAAGTGACGTTCATCGACCTTCCAATGAAATAGTCGGACCATGTGGGTGGAGTCGCTATCGTAAGATCTCTGAAGGATAAATAACGTGGATTCATGAATCGCCTTCGCCGATTGGCTATCGAATCGCAGATTAGTGTTATTGATCACGGTGTATAATCTCACTTTAACCAATCAATAATTTAGAATTCTTACTTTTACCCACAACCACGTGACAGATCTTCAAACTGAGCAACTGGAAGACATAACATGAACTGCGGGCAGATGATCCGTCTATTTCATTTTAAGGTAATTCCCTTTTAAGGTGGCGTTGCTATGAACTTTGCCTAGGCTCGTCTGTACCAATTTTTCTGGCACTTCAGTGTTAAGTGAATGATTTTCTATTGGCGATATTATTGGGAGCCCATTTTCTAGATTTTAATAGGACAAGAAATTGGGGATAGTTTACAATAGTGATGAGAAGTTTTACCTGCAAACCTTAAAATGATTTAAAAAAGCAGAGAATCTAGCATTTTATAAAATGTTAATCATTTTTATTGATCGCTACAAAAAGGGTAATTTAGTTTAGTTTATTTTGTTCCAAAAGGGGGAAAACCATGTCAGAGAGTAATGAAGAGGGAGCTATTGGGGAGCAATTGTCACATTCCTTGCCCACTAACTTATCAAGAGTTATTCGCCATAGAGAAGACTTCAAATAAATTTGGAGAGCCCAGATAACTCACATCTGTTACCATAGAGACTAACTACCCTGGAACATGGCTCAAATATCGGTGACAGAAAATGTCAGATTGCTCTTTCTAGACTTGTGAACAGACGCACCAAATTTTTCTCTTTCGTTCAGGGCTATAAAGCTTTTCCAACCTAAAATGCAACACTGAACAAGCCTTAAGTCATCTTTTAGCTGCTTTCGTCTTGCAAGGAAGGGTCTGTATGGAAGTCTTGCTCTAACGTTGGACTTCTTGAGCGTGTTCGGATTCATGATTTTGGTCTAGCTGTTTAGATATACCTTAAGCAATAAGTAACAATAACATTAAAAGAGTTATTCTTTGTTGGAAAAGGCACTTGTCAAACACCATAATTTGTTTTATACTTTTAATAACTACTATCCGCAATATATTTAAAATTATTAAATCAATATTTGACAATATTCATTATTATACAATTAAACAACAATGACAATTAAACAACAATGACAATACAATTAAACAACAATGACAGTTATGAATAACATTTATAACATATCTTGCCTGATTAGGTAAAGAATAGTGGCAATGAAATATATGGATCAGTTTTTCTTGTTATTTACTTCAAATTATTAACTATTCATTCCTTGTCAATTTTTGATGCTTCCAATAATATTAATAGGCATATTTAAAATCATAATTGATAATTACAACTTATTTCAGTTTTCAATCAAATTTTAGTGATCAGATGAAGACGGCAATTATTTTAGAATATTTCTGATCTAAGTTTGTAACTTCTTACTTTAAAATTACTAAAAAGAACATAATAAAAAACTGAGGCTGCTTTTTCTCAGAAGAAACTCTTAGAATAAAACAAAATTATTTTTTAATTGTTACACAAATATATCTTTTGATTTTAATCTACTGAGGGGTATGACCTTTCAAAATACAATTGACTTTCTAAAATGCATGCATTATTCTTAAATTTGATAATGAAAATTGTTTCTGCTTAATACATATATCTTCAAATGTCTAGAAATAACAGACTATCTTTTGTGAGAAGTCTGATTAATGCTTTCCACTTCATTGTTCTTTGTAGCTCATACAACTAACATAATTCTTAAATATGTTTTATGATTTTCAGGTGGCAATGCGTCAAACAAGACCTTGGCAGCCATTTTGTTCGTCACGGTCTTCGGCATCGGTGCGACAGCTTTATTTGTGATTCTGTGTTCAAAGATCACGAAAAAGGAGCAATATGATTCTGTCAAAGGCACAATCTACTGATTCAACGAAGAACTTTTCCTCAGTTTTCGACAATCTTTGCGTTCCTCTTCCAGCGCCGTTCGTTCAGATTGTTTTCTATCGTATTACTCATATTGAGATTTTTGTATGTTGCCATTTTAAGGCAGTTTTGTGGTGCATGATGTTGGTTGTTTGGCGTAAAAATCATACGAATTTATATCTCAATTTTAATGTATTGGCACTTCCAAATGTGACTTAAATATTTATATCATACAAATTGAAACAAGTCCTTATATTATTTACCTTTCGTTTCAATTAAGAACACATTTTGAGTTCCAATTCCAAAACTTAATAAAACAGCATAGATTTGTGTTTAATTTGCATGATTAATATTGCTAAACAAGTTTATATTAAATCTTGCCTTGTGTTGAGTACAAAAATGATACTAAATTAGAAATCGATCCGAATTTAAAATTTATTCTTCTGATTATGTACGTTTAATTAAGCCATGTGGTGCTATTGCAAACAGTTGACAAACTATTCCATAAACAATGAAATCATCTAGTTCTAGTAATCTAGTAATGAAAAAAAGCAATCACCCATTCACATAGACTTCCTATGTAATCAAATAAATGATATATTATATATATATATATACCAGAAATTGAAATTTTATACATTCCATCGAGTTTAATATAGATGGTAAGGACCAAGTCATAAACTAAAATTTGAATTTGAAAACCTCTTATAACGCAATAATTGAAATATGAGATAGTTATGACTTTTTATTCAAAAATATTTCAATTATTGGTATGGTTATTGGTTTATGGCGCCATCATGCATTAAAAATTCTTTTTTGTTAAGTATAATTTAATCGCAAAATAAATAGTTAAAGGCATGAGAGGATACCATGTAAATTTTAAGTTCTAGCAGTAGAATGAAATAGTGCTAAAGACGAAATGAAACCATGTATTGATTTTTATAATGCAGCTTAGATATCTCAAGTTCAGTTTTAATGTAACTATCAATTTAATTTCCGGATGAGTTTGAACCAGTTAGCTCTTGTACAACAAAACATGACCGTTGAACCACATGACAAACAAACGAACTGGTTCAACAAACTGGAGAAATGAGATTTGCTCTTTTTCAAGTCTCTTCACATCGTACATAAAGTCAAGTTCCAGAAAGCTTTTTGAAGATGTTGAGTGTTGTAGTAAGGTATAAGAACTACAATAGAACTATATTGATGTCAATTAAAATCTCCATTTCACATATTGACTCAATGGCGATCACAACTCCAGATGAGTTGTTTTGCAATTTGAAGAGAGTAAAAACCAAACGCCACATTATTTGTCATTATTTTCTCTGTGAATTTTAACTTCTTCCTTCTCGTTCTATTACGGTCGTAATTTTAAGGCGACTTGGGGAGACATGATACTGTTCTTTTTCGTGTGAATGCGTTATTTTTGCTATGTGTTCCGTACTCATGCATCTCTCATTGCACGTGCAAGGAAACGTAGATATTCTCGTTGTTGTGCTATTTCTGCATGAAAACATACGTCTATAATTCCAACATCGAACTTTGTATTTTCTTTGGAGAGCTTAAGGTTTAATTCTTTGTCTGCACAGTGTCAAACTTCAGAGAGCAGAGTTTATTCGTGGTAGAGCATCTTACTCTTAGTTTAAGCCGTGGGTTCTCGTCTATTTAGCCCTCGTGTAGCAAAAGATGACCGTAGAGTGAAAAAAGCAAATCAGTCTTTCACTGGCGGCTATTTGTTATGGAACACCCAGTGGAGTTCTCCTAACAGGGACACTCACCAATATCCATGCGTTTACAAACCAAGATTCGAACTCGGGACCTACTGAATGGCAGACAAACGATATGACTATATCCCAGATAGGTGGCAAAAAGTATAAGAAAGTATAGTCCGACTCCCCCGTGAAGGCAGCCGAGTCACGTGGTTTTGAACGAGTCTATTCTTTAAATTAGGTGTGATAGGTGGGAAGGTAAGCAAAGCACTTCCGGAATTGGTGTCTTTAGCACAGATTATGGTTTTATGATTATCGTTCGTTGCCGTGAAAGCTATAGCAGTGACAAGGAATTGGCTGGACAGGGAAACCACCCACGGATCGCCCTTCATGCTTTTGCGTATGGAAATACTTCTCTTAACGAGCTTTAACACTTATTCAAAAATCGACTGACCCAAGGTCGATAGCCTTCTCGTTGGTGCCGGACTATACTCTGGGAGAATGAAATAATATCAATGTTATCAGTGAGGCCAACTTGGAGAGATTGTGTGGAAGAGATCCTCCTGATTGGCGGAGGCTCTATAAAATTATTGAGAAAAAGGGTTCGGGCTTCTTGGAGTTGGCGCCAGTGAATATTATAACTGAGATGGGCATCCTGTCTTCAATGTAGCCACAGTTAATGATAGATGGTAAATTCACCACACCATGTAGAAACTAATAAACAACCTTGCTCAAACAGTTAAAAAGTAACACACAGCTTAAACAAGTTTATTCAAAACAGGTATACGTTAGCTACTCAGTTACAACTGTTTCTGACTCGAACGATGAAAATTGTTCAAATTGAAACTGCAAGACAATTCAATGCAATATTCGGCAATGTCTGACCAGGTGCGGAAGAATTAGCTAGATATATAAACTCGACTTCCAAATTGAAATAAACAACTCGGAATCTAAATTTTGATTCAATGAACACCATAGAAATTAATTCCATTTCACTCGTCCACATGGATCCAACCAGGACCCCCACATGGGAAGAACCAGGGTACCGAGACCCCAGGGCAAATGAGAGCGAGAAATGTGGAAAGGTTTTGTACTGTAATGCGTAAGTTTAAGTTTCAAAGTATTATATCATAATTATAATGTGTAATAATATGTCTTAGGCAAAAATTCATTAACCGACAGATAAAATTTCTTGCTGCATAGTTGTTTAAAGACTATTAGCTTTCATGTCAAAAAAGTAAAAGTTATAAGCATTTTGAGTCTTATTTATCTGTTAAACAGATAAATAAGACTCATAAGACTGCATTTCACATCTTAATGAAAATAAGCATTTAGTGTTTCTGAAAAAATGCCAGTTAAGGAATTTCTTCTCTAAGCCGACGATAAGTGCAATTAATAGATAATATAAAAGTTATATAATGAGTACTTGGGATACATGTTAGTATTTCATGAACGTCCCGTCATCTTAATCTAGTACAGGATCCCGTCATCTTAACCTGATATAGTGCAGTTCCCGGAAGAAGACTGTCGATCTGAAGGTCAGTTGATTTCTGAATAGGTGAGGAAGCTCTTAAGAAGAGAGCTGCCATACTAAAAAGCATGAATGGCTATCGTCCTGAATACTTTTCTATATTCGAATTCCTTATCAATGCTATTGCTTTCTGCACCAAACGATAAACTTAGAATCAGAATCCTTGCTAAAGACACCAATTGTGGAAAGGATTCATTTACCCTACCACCAGTTCACTAATTTAACTAAAAGACCACGTGACACAGCTGCCTTCTTCCTGCAGTCACACTATTCTGGGGCTTATTTGCTAGAGTGCTGATGTTAAGGGTCCTGGATTCAATAATAATTTCGAGATGCCAAACTCAAATTTATCACTTCTGGTGATTGTTGACTAGCGGTTACAAGATATCTCAATTTTCGAAAGCTCTCCGAGTCAACTTTGATAAATTAAAAGTAAACATAGCATGAAAGTTGTTTCATTGGTGTTCAAGCATTTTAAATTAAACATATTTTAATTTGTAGAAGGGCTTCATGTGAATGGCTCTGCTCTACAGGATAATGAATGCGTAGAGATGTAGAAAGAATGTTCCGCTTTCGGAGGGCGGGAGGCTTTGTTGTTTGTGTGATTTTTGTGATGCACTTAAAAATCTTGATCTTCCATTTTACTCCGATACTGAAGAGTTTTAATATTTATACTATTTGTGCACTTGGTGTTTGTTAACGTCAGATGCAAATTACACATCAGCAGGTGGGTCGAAGATACTTTTATACGTATTTGATAGAAATTAGAGCCGTATTTGGAAAAAGGCTGGTTAAGTTGCAGCCCAGAGAGGAGAGGTAGTTGAATTAACGTCACACTGGAGCAACACATCGGGCTATTGGCGACGGTCCGGCATCAATCCCGAAAGGAAAGATCCGAAGACAACATCTCGCAATTCTGAAACACGATCAGATGACGAGTTAACACCTGAGCTAGCACCCCACTCTCCAAACTTCCACACCAGAGTGAGGACATTTGAGGCCATAACAGATTTAACGTGCACCAGTCTCCACATATACGATGGTCTTTAGTTGAATTGAGTTTCGAACCCAGGTACTGACTTCGTCATCTGACCGTGGTTTAAAATGACAAGGTGTTGTGGATCTTTCTCTTCAGGATTTATTCCGGACTGTTGCCAATAGCCCGTGGTGTTGCTACAGTTCGACATTAATTACCTACCTCCTTACAGCGGCAAAAGGTTAAGTTTGATTCTCAGTGATTAGAATCCAGCCAAAGACCATCGTGTATGAAGGGGACTGGTGAGCGTTAAATCTGTCGTCGCCTCCAATGTCCTCACGTTTGCGTGGTGTGGAAGTTTGGAAAGTGGGGTGCCAGCTCAGGTATGACCTCGTCATCTGACCGTGGTTTTAAATGACGAGGTGTTGTCCATGGATCTTTCCTTCGTGTTTGATCACGGGCAGTCGCCAATAGCCCCTTGCTCCAGTGTGACCTTAATTAAAATACCTAACGATGACCTAAGTTTAACGATTTAAAACCGTAGATTTTTATTTAATTCAATTGGGGAGAACAAGATGGAAATTTCAAGTGATAGATTTCAAATGAAAAGTAAAGGTGACAAACAATTTCGTGCCCCCAATTACATTCAATCATTCTGCTCATTCA
This sequence comes from Meta bourneti, assembly GCA_933210815.1. NCBI lineage: Eukaryota > Metazoa > Arthropoda > Arachnida > Araneae > Tetragnathidae > Meta > Meta bourneti. The sequence goes on from OW119928.1 coordinate 21,611,984, forward strand.
GGGACTTTACGGGCTTTTGTAAACAGACATCTCTCGGGATTGCAGTCTGTTGATGTGTTTCTTTGCATCTGAATTTTAAAAATAAATCGGAGCATATGTCACAATTTTGACATTAATATGCACTTCTAAGATGAATTGTTAAATATAACTTGAATTTTATTATTCTATTTGTTCTACACTTGTGATATATGTACATGTTTCAATCTTATAAATGTTATAAATTGCATGTATTCAATATGCTACAAAATAAATTGTTTGGTTAAAACTGGATAGTTTTTCTGCCTATATGTACTGTATTTTAGTTTTTCGTTGAAAACATTTTATAAGCTCTTAAATAATCCGAGTTGACCGAGCGATAGGCAACTTAAATGCAGGGTGTTTCAAAAATATTTTGTCAAGTTGTAAACGGTGGTAGAGGGGCCCAAAATAAAGATTTTTGTCAAAGAATGTGTGTCCGGAAATACAATGTTTAGGTGGTAAAGGGGCGCTGTTTAGGTCAGTTGATAACATCGCTTCTGTGGCGTAAGGCGTCATTCCCCGGTCAGATGTTCAACGGCATGCATCGTTACACGAATTTGGAGCTAGACATTTTCGAAACACTTCGTTTAACTAATAAAATTAAAAAATTATGAAGGATAAAATAGTTTTGGGTCTTCTATATTAGAGGCTTTTTCTGTAAAGCTAAATGTAGATGCTACTAGAGTTTTCGCGGTAGAGCGGGCTTCCGGAAGTAAAATCCTGGCTATCAGGAAGTAAAATCCTGGTCTTCCAGTGGTTTGTTTATTTACTCTGAGATCCATATTCCCAATCCAATCCCTCTCATACACAAATGTGGACCAACTTATCCTAAAGAGGATATAGACAGAGGGATTTTCAATGTAAACTAACGAACCAGGCTAAGTGAAGATTTTACTACCCAAATGATCTCGCATGATACATATCGAGGTTACCTTAAAATGCAGTTTATCGCCGTTTTGGCAACTTCTGGCGGTAATCTAATTGGTGTTGATGTTGATCAACGAACTATCATATATCAATTCGGAATTTATTCTTTGGAATTTTTATTGGCGAAGTGGTGAAAGTGTATTCGAAAAAAGAGACAAGCGACGTCACGTTTGGAATACGTATAGAAGACACGTCCGTTGCAGAAACACCAACGCCATCTGCATTTAACTTGACAGGAAGTGCCTCTCATAAGTCCACTGAGGTTATTTCGAAAATTTGAATATTTGCTACCTTCTCCAGTTTTTTTCACAACTATCCCAGATGGGGTTTAAAACATATGATCTATATAGTTAAACTGTCGTGCAGACAGTAAAAGGAATATACTGATCAATACTTTAATCTGCGCCTTTAGCAGATTAAAGATTATTCCGAACTACGGCTGAACAGCAGGTGTAGCTAATGTCCCGACACTTCTGAAATGAAGAGATCCTTCTAAAGTTTTCAAGAAATTCGATCAAATTTCTATATTGGGCTAAACAAATCACGCTGGTGTCAAAACAGTCTTGCAGGTATTAAGGTATGACGCGTTCATTGTTCATTGATGAACGAGCTAGAAAAAGACATTACTTTCGGATTAATTGTTTAAGTGGTTTTTAGGTTTTCTTAGGGTTTGTTTAGAATCTGGATCAATTTCCCCTTAAGCTTCGAATATGGCATGCTTGTGTTCATGAAAAGTAAAAAATTAAATTGCAAAAAGTATTGAAAAGATTATTTATCTCCGTGTGTTATTTTCGTTAATATTTAAAAGAGCGTGCAAACAATATTAAACTTCAGGAGCCAAAACCAACATTCTACAATACAACAAAACATCTAGGTATAAAAATACTTACAATTTGTTTGATACCTCTTTATAATAATCGTGTTACCTTTGAAAAATTGAACTGAAGATGACTTTTTATGAATGGAAGTGTGTTGATCCTGAACTCTTCTTTCTGGTTCAAAACAAAAAGATTTGTGAAAGCAACTTATATGACAAACGTTTCCGGTGCTCTCAGATTGAAAGAAAAGCGTTGTGGGGAATAATAGATCCAAATCCTCTCAGCTATCTTCCACCAAGTACTCCTGTAATCTGTGCTGATGGAACAAAGGTGCTGGAAATCATATACAACCTGTACTTTAATATTGAGCCAAATCACATACTGATGACGAATAAAACTATCTGTGATCAAAGAAGGGAATCTTTCGACGAATGGTTGGAGTCAAGGTTTTTGTTTACGGGTATCTCAGGCAAGATCTTCGCTAACAATTCAGTGGAGTTTACGCCCTTGAAAAGCACGAAAGACTCAGAAAACTCACTACAGATCTTATCCGATAGCTTTCATCTTTCCTCGTCTTTTCATGAATCGTACTTAAAGGAATTTTTAAGCATTGCTTGTTATGAAAGTAAGCTCATTTCGAGCATACCTCTTCCAATGGTTCTCGGAAGAGAAGAATGCACTTTCATCACCCAGCAGTGGCTTCTTGTCATTAGTTGGTGGAAAAAAGTCGCTCTGCGGTTGCGTCCACTCACCATTAAGTTTCGAGACACGTACAACGCCGCTGTAGCATCGGAAGCCAAAAGGTCGTCATCTACAAGATTTGTTAAGGCTGAAAAAATACTCCGCAAGCTAAAACGTATTTTGAAAGATTGTCGAAACCAACAAATGGAATTGTTCCTTGATAAGGACATGGAGAGTGGTAAGCATGGTTATGGACTACCACATTCTTTTTTCGAGACAGCAAATATCGAAGTGGAAGATTCTTATGAAGACATTTTGTTCACGACGCAGAGAGTGATAAAGCACAAGGAATTAGTTGAAGAACTCATCGTGTTTTCCACGAAGGTGACCAGCGAAACTATAGTATACCTATTGAATATTCAGAAAGGTCAAAATGGTCACGATGAATTTGACAAGGATCTCAAAAACTCTGTAGCACAGGAGTTCAGAGTATTAAATGGCAAAGTGAGGTCGTCCCACAGAAGGAAATCGCGTATTACAACTGGAGATTTTCAAGAGATTGTCGAAGGTCTCTTGGTGAGTATTGGGAACTGCTTGCGACTCATCAAGGAGAGAGTTGCCGAAGAAAACGCACTAAAATCGGACGAAAAAGAACAGTTTGGAAGAGCTCTACAAAACGGGCACGAGCTCCTTGAAATGCTGATGGAAGCGTGTGACTTCGTTGCATTAGAGCATTTGTACAGTCATTACGACATGAAAGTCCAGAAGGATTTCATGTCCACTCTCCTCAGACAATACCACCGTCAGATGATCCAATCCTGCATAAGAAGTATCGCCGCTAAGCGGACTCTACAACCTGTTAACGCAGCGGATCGTCGCGACCGTCTGCAAGTCGTATCACAACACTTCTACGAATCTGTAATTTCGACGGTTCAGCGAATTCTGGAAGACTGCGTTCCCGTTGTAAAACCGACTTCCAGCCACATGGCGATTGATCTCCCGAGATCGATTATAAACGAAGATTTTCCGAGGTACCTCAAGGAGTTCCCGATGTTATTTTGCCTGTGCCCTCATCCTCTGGAAGATATTGATGCTCTGACGGAGTGCCGTTTGCTTCGATTAAAGGCAGACATTTTGACAGCTTTTGAAAAGAATGTTAACAATATCATGGAATTGTTTAGAATGGCTGAAGAATGCGTGTCTCTTTCTGAAATCGTTGCTCCTGCTGAGTTGGATTTGGAAAGCATTTTGCTTCAGGAACAGGGCCGACAGGGTTCAAGATAGGACTTAACCATCCAAGTGGTTTCGATGAGATATCTCGTCCATCAAGATCTGATCTATTTTAATAATTACCAGATATCTCGTCATCAAGACATTGCTGATATTTTGATGATGACGTAAAGTGATGATCCAAGGTATGGTCAATTTTTTTCTAATGACGAGATACCTCCTCGAGACAAACCTTCAGAAGGGTTAACTTACCAAATGAAATTCTCAAAACCGGTTTTTAACTCCCCCGGTGGTTGTGTCGATGAGTTATCTCGTCATTTAGCAAAACTGACCAGTTCTATGGTGGACGATATATCTCATCATTAAAAATCTGACCAGATCTTGATCTCGTCATCATAAAAAAACGATAATATCTTGATGACGAGGTATCTCGTCCTTAGCAAAATTGGTCAGAACTTAATGGACGAGATATCTCGTCGAAATCACTTGGAGAGTTAATTTTCTTCTTTTTTTCTTGGTAAACTGTTTCTAAGCACATATCCGAAATGATGGCAGTTGCTGTTGTGGTGAAGACATTAAGATGGAATTTTTGTTAACACGTATATATTTACAGAAATTTACTGCGCAATTTATTTCTGTTATATATTTTATTTGTTTCAATAAAGAATTGTAATTGATCAGCTTACAGATCCCGTAAGTATTTGCATCAAATTCCGAAATTGATCCAATGATAGCCATCTTGCTTCAGAAATTCGATATTCGTATTAATTCAAAATTAATTCATCGTAACAATTTGAAAGTAATCCAGAAGCCTTGATCCCATCCTCGTCACCAATTGTAGTCTGTAGATTTTGACAATAATTTTATTCAATTTTGATAGGATGTTCTTCATGGAATGTTCTTCGTGGAGTGTTCTACGTGGAGTGTTCTGCATGGAGTGTTCTGCATGGAGTGTTCTACATGGAATGTTCTACAGCGAATGTTCTACATGGAATGTTCTAGATGGAATGTTCTACATGAATCATACATGAATATGTACAAAACGTGTAACTCAGTAGAAAAATATATACGAACGAGTAACGTAGTTAAATAATAAATAGAAATACTTTTTGCAGATTATTAGAATTCTTGGAGCATCTTGCGCACGTCCACAAATAAAATATAAATCATAACAATTTCCATCCAAAAATTCCTTTGAAATTGAGAAGCAATCAGTGAAGCTTCTAACGGACGATACCAAAAGGATGAATTAGGCCAGGGTTCCTAAACTTATGTGGACGGCTATTTGGATATTGCAAAGTATACCACTACTGGTATAGGACGGAATTTACAGCTACTTCCATCGTGTGTATTGATATCTGAAATAGTTCTTAAAAATAACGTAGTTCTTCACAGTAAAATGTAGCTAAGAAAACCAGCGACGATGTTTCTTAATTCTACTAGTCTCTTAATTCCAATCTATAAAACATGTTGAAACATGTAATCAATTACCGATTTTTAAACTCTAACTGTAGGGGGTTCAAAGCCCTGTCCTTTTTGTCTTTGGGTCGCAAATGCCCTTTTGCTAAAATGTGTTTATCGTGGAATGATGGGAATTTACAGGGTTTACAAAATATTTAGTAACATTTCTGTTTAAAAGCATATCACAGAATTTATTTGTACGGAACCTTATTCAAGAGAGAGAGTTCTTTGTAGCTATAGACACATACTCTTCAATCTGTGATAACGAACATTGCCCCTTATATCCTCATTCATTTAGTTTTTTGGTAAAAAGAACACGGTGCGGCCCATTGCCAACAATTATTTTTGAACCCAAAACCTTCTGGTTTCTGTACCACGACTCTACCAATTGGGCTACCGCGGCCCCTAATTAAAATCAGAATATTGTCCCTCTTTTATAGGCAAAAATGATGTTCATTTATAGCCACAATTTGTCATATATCCAGTCTCCATAACATAAGGTTTCAATCTTAAACATAGTTTCCCTCAGAGGTATGTAGGTAGATAGTTAAATTAACGTTAAACAGAAGCAACACAACGGGCTATTGGAGAAGGTGCGGGATCATTCCCGAAGGGAAAGATTCAAGGACAACTACGCTTCATTTGAACCATGTTCAGATGACGAGGACAGTGCCTGAGGTGGTACCCCACTCACCGTACTTACACACCACGCCAACGTGAGGACATTTGAAACCACGACAGATTTAACATGCACCAGTCCCACATACACGTCGGTCTTTTGATGGATCGAGTTTAGAACTTGCAACCCTCTGGTTGCTAACCAGCTACTCTTCCAACCGGACTACCAAGGCCCTAACGACAAATAGGAAATATATTTGTTAGGATTTTAATTTGTTACCAAGAATATCTATACTAACAAACTATCTATTTCCTCTAAAAATCATCAAACGCAAAATTGAGATTTCCATCGACCATCGTATCGAGACTAAGCGGCGGGAGCAGTTCTCGTGATAGATAGTAACTCCCTTGAAAATATATAAAATAAATACCACTCTATTAGAACAAAGACTTTATTTCCAAATTACTGTTACAACACACAACATGTAATACAAAATTCCATACCATATATTCCTAAATAGTACAAAAATGTCATGATCAAATGACATTTTTGTTATTTGGTGTCATTCTATCAAATCCTCATACGAAAGGTATAGCTCTCTTTCTAATGTATTTGCATATACATATACAACTGTAGTGTTGGATGCTTGTACAGGCTACATTATCTAACACAGAACAAGGGGAAATACAAACTTTTTGATGTTATCTTGTCTATTTTAAAGTACAGAGTTCGCTAAATCTCGCTTCACATTTTGTATATAAACTCTACTATAAAATACATATAGCATATTTATTTTATATAAACAAAGCGCGCAATAATGTTTCACATTGAATATTTGATATAAAACATTTGATGTTTCACATGATTTGCAATGAGTTAAGTAGGGAAGCCTTGTAGTTAACATTTCCTATGATGTAAGAGGGCGAGTCAATAATTATACACAGTGCACTTTAAAAGAATAAAAATACACAGCTAACATAAAAACCAGTTTTCAACATTGTCCTCTTGTTTTACTCAAACTTTTTTATGCCCTCAAAAATGATACTCTCAAAATGCTCACACTATCAGTTCTTGGTCCATTTGTTAATGACTAATTTTCCCCTTCATCAGCGTCACTCGTCTGTGTAAGCTCGTGCAAGCGATCCGAGAATTTAATTTTTATTACGCGCGTGCAATTGCTACCTTCGTATTTGTAAACGTTATTATTATATTTAACAAGTACGAAACGATAATATTAGTAAATATATTTCTTATTATGCATGCGCAAACGATAATGTTGCGACTGTTTTTTTAATTTTGCACGTGCAAACTGTAACCATGATATGGAAAGTGATAAAAAAATCATTTAACTTAATAATTTTAATAACTTTTTTCACGGAAATAAGACCTTTAAAAGGCGGTCAAAAATATTCAATTTTACTTTTCAAGAATGTCGCGTAGCACTTAAATTTCGCTACTTTTAAACTATTAGAGATAAACTTGTTTTTTGCTAGTGATACTTAAATGTACTGTTCGTAATAATAAGTAAAAATATCTTTTAAAGTTAGATTAGTTTTTTAACAATTTGGCACGGAATTTGCTGAAGTTTGGTTAAGATTTAATAAAAAAGCCATCTTTAAAATTTTTGATACTTTTTGTATAAGTTCATTAGAATGTTGTTCATGTAGTATCCTATATAGCTAATGCATTTTCTCAAAGACTGATTTTTAAGAGCCTTCCACGTAAGATATCGAAATTTCAACCGCTAACGCGCGCTCAACGAGCGGGGCCAACGGTATTCCCTCCCTAGTAAGCTCTCGAATCTCCCCAACCAGAAGTTGAACCACCTTTTTCGATGCGATATTTTAACATGATTCATTATTTTTATACACATATCAATAAAGTGTATGGAAATAAGATTTTTGATGATCTTGTAATTACACTGTTGATAGTTTTAAAGAAGAAATCAGCCAAAAACTCTAAATAATTAATTATTCAATTTTCTTAATTCATTCTTGGATTTGGGTTTAATTCATTCTTGGATTTGGGTTTAATTCATTCTGGGATTTTGTGAAATTAATCTCAAACAAATCTATACAGTAAGTAAAAGCAATTTCATGGATTCGCAAGGGACGAATAAATTTAATTATATCTTTTTATGGAGGAAAGCACATGAAATTAACATGCAACATCAAAAACTAGTTTTAACAAGTTCACTCTTGTTGGAAGTTTTACAATGGTGCGTTCATATGATAAAGTCGGCCTCTTGTCATACACAAAAATCCAATCTCCTAGTATTGTGACACGAGAGTGCAACTTTTAAAGAATCGAAGATGATGGAAAGTAAGTTTATTTATTTATGAAATTGTATTTAGTTATGAATTGCATTCGTGAAGTTCAACATTGAAATAGTCATTTATTGAAGTATGCGTTGAATACTTTCTTGGAGTTTTATGTGGCAGAAAGGACAGATTAAATACTTTCGCCGAATTTAACGAATCTCTCAATTTGTTTTAATTAATATTCTATTTAACGTAACTAATATTCAAATTAGCAACTTTTCTTATGGTTTTAAATAAATAAAAATTTATATCATTATTTTATCTGCTATGTTAAATATTACTGAGCTTCCACATTTTTCTGATCTATACAGTTGTAGAACTGTTTTATGAGGATTTATAGGGTTCTACATTTTGTGCTACTAGTTTCAATATTGTTCAAATATTTTAATATAGTTATAGGAATTTATTAATATTTTAAATAAGTAGGTTTTCCTCTCTCTGACCCTTTTTATCAAAACAATTACAGTGTAATTTTTAAAATTTGGTTTTGTAGTGAGATGCACAGCAAAATTATGATGTGTTTTGAGAAATTCTGTGTACATGTTTAACATATAATTTTAGATCATTTATTCTAATTAAGTAATTCAATTCTAACTAATTAAGTTCCCACTGGTTATGAAAGGGAATCCCGATTTAATTTAGGAATTTCGAAAACCTTTTCGTCCTTTCATAGGGAATTTGACATGCGCTTAGAGATTTTTCGTACTTCGAAAGGGAATTTGAAGGTATTTCATTATTTTTTCTTATTGCGCTGCGTTTTCCGATCAGGGTCATTACACAAAATAATTTATTTAAGCTTAACTATTCAAAAACTGCAAAAAGTGCCACACACTCTGATAGAATATTTATATAGGAACTTAGAAAAATAACCAGATTTTTAAAAGATGGCTTTTTTGAGAAAAATGAATTTAAAATTCATCAAATTGAAAAATTCATGTTTCCAAAATTCATATTCACGTACCACTAATGAAATAAGTATCAATAGTTGCTCTGTAGTCTTACAATTGTTTTGAAAAACACAAATTTTGATTATCTCGAAATACTTTATGAAATATGCGATTTAACTAGGTGATGTACGCTAAGAAAAATAAATTTTAATTTGTGACGTCACTTTTACAGCCCTGTATCTTGAAGAAAAATTTTTTTCGAGATTATAAAAATATGTTGATTCAAGGTGGCCCAAAATGTACCTGTATGTAAAATATCATTCGATTCGGAGAGGAACAGCCTTCCTGGATTTGAATGGATTCATCCGTTAGCAAACGACCGACTTGGTTTTTCATGCTAAACACTAGTGCGACCATTTTTGTAGCAATGTGTTCGAAAACGAGTGCTACCAACAGAAACACAAATAAAACGAATTATTAATAAATAGTTATTGACTCCCCCTGTACCTTAGCTACTTTTTATACTGCCAAAGGAATGAATTAAAATGACATTACACCCCTTTTTATGTAAAAACACATTTCGTCCTTGTATATTGTGCAAATACATTTTTAAGGTATGTATACAATAAAAATTTGGTAGATGTTTTATTAAATGTTATAATTTGTATATAACGTACAAAGTAGAGTTATAGAAGTTTTTATTGCGGAAGAAATTTGATTTTTTTATTACTGAATTCTATATGGACTTTTATATTCTATACTTTTAAAAACAACACACTTTTAAAAACTATTTGAGATTCTTATGCAATTTTAGAAATATTGAATAAATCTCAAAACATGAAATTTGGCAAATTTCCTAATTTAATTTGTATACTTAATTTGTAAATTATATATATATATATATATACATACAAAATACAGTGATTCAAATACTTTCTATGAAAACATTTTCATATACTCTATTAACAAATTCTTTTGACACATTTTAGAATCAATTCCTAAAAAAATAATACTACTTTAATTCGTACACATACTTTGTACAGATAATTTGATTCAGAAAAAATATTTGTCTGAATTTTTACATTTTATTATAAAATATAATTAAAATTTCCTTACATTTTTATACGATTACCATCAATTCTTCTATTAAAAGTTTATTTTGAAATTGATAAACTACACACACAATTCAATTTTGAGGTATTTCAATTTAACTAATGACATAATAATGAATTGAACAGACATAATAACGGACTTGATAAAAAAATCTTAGAGGTTTTTAAAGATTGTTTTAAAAACTGGAATAAAAACTTTAAATAGCGTCAGATAGTTGGAATGTTTGGCTTGTTCCGCCATTGGAAGACACCGACGAGAGTTATACAACTTTTCCTGTATAGTTTTCAAATAGTTTTACTTCAAAATACCACTGGGAAAACATGTAAATGTAATAAATTGTACAAAAGTTTTACTTCATAGAGGAAAATGTAAGTCATTTCAAATTAGTGAAATAAACATAGTAATACATGCTACTTCATTTTCCTCACATCATATTTCGAATAAAATGTATTTAATTTTACTACCAAATACATTTGTTATGGATAAAATACAGAAATATATTTTACCAAAAGATATTTATCTAAGAGTAAAAATTCTGATTTATATTTTACAGCGATATTTATTCACTTAAGTACAAATTTGATAAATGTTTTGCAGACGATTTCTATTAAGTTTTAATTTCCTTAGTTTCAGAATTAAATTTACGTATTTATCTATATTGATATTCTTTTGGCTCTTGGCAATAAAAATAGATAAAACAATGGATCAATTGATGTGTTGGTACAAAAAACGCCTTTAATTTTTAATATGATATTAATGTTTAAATATAAAAATTATTAACTTTTATCACGCTTTCTTGATCTGTATATGCACGCAAGAACTTGCACATTCTTTTGATTGCCTGAACGTCTCTGTTCAATGTAATCAAAGTACATTTTCAATTCTTCTACCATAGATCTTAATTTACCTTTTATTTTCCATTAGAAAATTCAAAGCAAAAATGTACAGTGCCCACCGCTAATAAAACAAGCCACTTAATGTAATCCAATTTCATGGAACAATTTCAAATCGATGATTATCATCTTAAAACCGTTTTTCATAAAATTCCATTGCTTATAAAATTTTTAAAATTCAGGGACGTCTAGTACTTGCAAATGAGCAAAAAGGATCACGGTTAAAAAAGCACATTATTCGTTTCTTCGAATTTTTGTGACGATTTACCTAAAAGTAGGGTTGCTGTAGGAGAAATTGTTTTTATTTATAAAATTTTTTGTTGTAATTTATGTAAATATAAATATATGTAAATATAAATCAATCTGTAAAAACTTACGATTTTATTACAAGTTACCTATTTAAAACTGAACACTTTTCCTCACTTTGAGGTAAAGATGTGTTGTTATGTTGTAGGGACCGTTTTGCCATGAAAATTTATCACCCAATTCCAAAGGGTTACCACAGCGAAAGCTATAAGATATGGAAGAAGGCGGCTCACCATAATTAGCTCCAAATCGTCCCATACAATTGAACGTCCCATACAATGCATCTTACCCACTTTGAGTTCACTGCGTCAACTCAAAGTGGATAAGATGTCATCACTGATTTTAGTTATAATTTCATCACTGATTTTACTTATGGTGTCAGAGTCGTCGGAATTTTATTTTGGAGTGGACTTAAGTGTTTGGCCCAACCCCATAAAAAGGCCCAATTTTTACGCCAAACGATCTGGACCTTATTAGATTCATAAGTTTCTCTAAAAGATTTTCCACTTATATTTGGTCACCAGCCTAAATTTTAAAGTAAGAGAACGCTGTAGGTGTAAAATGTTATTGCTTCTAGGTTGTGTGTGTGATCCGAGTACAAAAAGTCACTTTACAATGATCGTGTTAGACAATTTTTTTTATATTGGGAATAAATAACAGTAACGAAATACTCAAATCTTGTCTTGAAATTTAATTATTTTGCAGCATTTTAATTGGTGATGTGATAGATAACGTGTATTCAGACTTTCATAGTTCGTAGTAAATTATTAATTAATTTAACGAGCTGTTGATTAATTTAGTAACAGTTTTAAGTATTTAAAGTAAAACTTTAAAGTATTTAACTTTTAAAAATATTTTAAAACAGGTAACCCTATAGCCCCCACACATCTGGCTAAGTCATTGGAAAGTAGTATTTGATTTCATAAATTTCGAATAGCTAGAAAGTTGCTTAATAAAATAAAATTTATTTGAATTTAGTGACTTTATTAAGTTGGCGAGCACTCTACCACTAAATTTCACTATTTCAAACACCTTCACTATAAACATTGTAAGCTAAATCCACCTAATAAACAAGCGATGCAATACATATTTTTGCTTCTGTAGGGGACGCATTATAGGGGACGTTTTACCACCACATGGAAATTTGTCACTAATTCCAAGGGGTTGCCTTACCGAAAGCTAATAAACAAGAAGGCAAGTTATCGGCAAAAACTTTCTCGCCAAAATGAACGTCCCCTATAATGCATCTTTCAACACAAAATGAAATATCATTAGTTTTTAACATGTGTAGGAAACCTGACAGTTCCGCTGTAAAAGAAATTTGCAATGACGCTATGCAATGGGACGTCTCAACAATAGCAAATGGTTTCACACAAAGCATTGGATCTGACTCTTGTCACTGGGATCTATAAAAACCGGCATCTTTCTTTGTACATTCGTTGGTACTTCGCTTTCTTTCACCGTGGACTCTTAGCGTCTTCCAGGATCCCTTGTGCACCACACATAAGCCCTGTACGTACCGACTAGTAGGAAGATAACCAGGATAGCGCAGAAGATGAGGATCAGAACTTTAGTTGCTGGCGACAACACTGAAAAGTAAGAAACCGATAAGTAAAGGTTTAAAGTAAGAAACCAATAATTAAGTGTTTAGAGTAAGAAACTGTTAAGTGTTTAGAAGAGTAAGAAAATATTAAGTGTTTGCAGAGTATGAAACTGTAAAGTAAGTGTTCAGACTAAAAAACCGTAAAGAAAGTGTCAAGAATAAGAAATCAATAAATGTTTTGAAGAGTAAGAAACTTTCAAAACGTTTAGAATAAAAAAACCGTTAAGTAAGTGTTTAGAATAAGAAATCAGAAAGTGTTTACAGTAAGAAACCTTTAAGTGTAAAAATAGTATAGGAAACCAATATGTAAGTGTTTAAAGTAAGAAACCGATAAATAAGTGTTTAGAGTAAGAAACCGCTAAGTGTTTAGATTAACAAACCAATAATTAAGTGTTTAGAGTAAGAAATTAGTAAGTGTTTGAAGAGCAAGAAACTTTTAAATAAGTGTTTAGAGTAAAAAAAACGTTGTGAAAATGTTTAGAATGAGAAATAAATAGATAAAAGCTTACAGTAAGAAACCGTTAAGTGTTTAGAGTAAGAAACCAATAAATAAGTGTTTAAGTGAGAAACCTTTAAGTAAGTGTTTAGAATAAGAAACCAATATGTAAGTGTTTAGAGTAAGAAAACAATAATCAAGTGTTAAAAGTAAGAATCCGTCAATTTGTGAATATGATTTAATTTTGTTTCTCAACCTATATCCTTCAAGTTTGTGTAGGAAGTTTTGAAAAACGCTTTCTAAAATATTAAATCTCGAAATAGTATCTGGAAGACAGATTTTAGGGGCGCTCCTTTATATAAGACGAATAATACTTACCTGCCCATCGAGCCGATGTGAAGTACAAACGTCCCATTCCTCTCCCACCGTACCTTTGTAAACAAAAAATAAAACTTTAATGTAATGGAATTACAATGCAATGTAACTACATTGTAATATAACTACAATGTAATGAAATTATAATGTAATATTTCTTTCATTTCAAAGCTATAACGTAACTACTATATTTGAAAAAGATGGATAAATTTAGTTGGATAAGTGCAATGAATTTTCAAAAATTTGATAAAAGTATTGAATAAATGTTTGATAAGTAATATTGCGTGTGATGAGAAATTCCTTTGATGATTTTTACAATCCTTAGTGTAATTTTGGGCGCTGAATTCAAAAATCACAATAAAAATTATGTATAACGCGGCTATGGTGAGAAGGCAGATGACAGTGAAGGAGTCCATTTCTACAAGAGGTAGTAAGCTTGCCTGGGAAAAAGGCTACAACGAGCAAATCGTATAGCGATCTCCATAGGTATTACTTGTTTCTCGAACTCGTAAATGCTGCGGTGGCTTCTGCCATCGAACGATAATCCAAGATAAAGACACTAACTACGGAACCGCGTTGTTTATGTTTAACCTGTCCCCTAATTTAACAAATAGTCTCGTTTGAAACCCCATTACTTAAATGCAAATCGTCAGAACTTCACTAACAATTTATAATTGCTGCTTCACAAACACCTTCAATACAGGATTTCATAAAGCTCCTGGTGGTTGTCTCTACGATGTATCTTGTCATTAGCAAAGCTGACCAGAACTTGATGGACGAGATATTTCGTCATTCGAAGAAAACTGACCAGGTCTTGATCTCGTCATCATAAAATAATCGGCAATATCTTGATGACGAGATATATTGTCATTAGCAAAATAGGTCAGATTTTGATGGGCGAGATATCTCGTCGAAACCACTTGGAGGGTTAACAGCAAAAGCCGTATCGTATTCCCTTAACAGTCTCGTGTCTCTTGTTTCATTAAAATTGAAATCTATCGGCATATTCCTTAAAAAAACCACGTCACTCGGGTTTCGTAAACAAGTACTTACACACAGCAATGCGAACTTGCCTTGATTTTCAATTCCAGTGGAAAATTTTTCTTTATACTTCCTTGCTGACCGACCTTTGATAAACAGGTGGTGCAGAGTATCCTAAAAGTTCCCATACTGACGATTCATGAATTTATTATACAAAAACAACAAACTTTAAAACAATTATTTTTGTGCTAATGGTGAAAAGAACTTTTAACATAACGTAGGAAAAAAAATTTGAACTCACATTTATAATAAGTTCAAAATGTCCGCCCCTTTCTTGGAGGCAAAGCTGAAGTCGTTTGCGCATATTTTTAGAAACGCGTTTCAAGATGCTGGGAGTGACTTCTTGCATCCTTTGAGTAATGGCAATTTTCAGATCATATATTGTTTGGGGATTATCCTCATAAACTTTGTTCTGTAAATATCCCCACAGAAAAAAGTCAGGGATGCTCAGATCAGGGGAACGAGGTGGTCGATTTCTGGAGATGAGTCGATCGACAAAAAAATCTTGACGCATGCCCATGGTTTCATAACTTGTATGGCAGGTTGCACCGTCTTTTTGGAACCAAGAATCTCGTTCATTCACTTCTAATAATGCAACAAATTGTTGGATAAGTTCTCTGTATACAGTGCCATCAACAGTTGACTCGAAAAACAGGCCCAACAATCCTTTTCAGTGATACGGCACACCAAACGCCAATTTTTTGGGAATGTAAAGGTTTTTGCATTAATGAATGGGGATTTGTCGTCGCCCAAATGCGGGAGTTTTGCGCGTTCACATAACCGCTTAAATGAAATCATGCCTAATCGAGGAAAAATGTTTTGTCCAAAATGTTGATGTTGCGAATAAATATCCGGAACCATTGGCAATAATAAAGCCGCTTCTCATTGTCCGGTGGCTTTAGCTCCTGTAACATTTTTACACGATAATCACGAAAATGCAAAGCTCTTAAAGCCTTATGTGTCGATCCACGTGATGTGCCCATTTGTTGCGACAAACGCCTCACGGATTGATGAGGAGATTGCAATATCCTTCGTTGAGTTTCTTGCACAAAATATGGTGTAACGACTTTCGGTCTTCCACTCCTGTGTTTCTCTTCCACCGAACCTGTCTCATGAAATCGCCGAATGAGTTGATATAGCGTATCTTTACTCGGTATTGCGTCATCTGGATATTTATGTCGCCAAAATTCTTTACATCTTTCATATGATTTGCATTCAAAATAAGCCTCAAGCAGCGCAGTTCTCTGAATGCGTGATAAACTCATTTTGCAATGAAGAACAAAATGGCATGAAACTTTATTATCGCACAACTTGAGCGAGAAGAAAACCAAACGATAAAAATTAAGGAATCCATAAAATTACAAGCAGACGATAAAATTCAATAATTAAAGAAAAACACGGGCAAATGATTTTTTTAAATTTGGAGTACGGGAACTTTTAGGACACTCTGTATTTAGGCATTCTTGGTCTGAACTTTTCGACACATTCACGAATATTTCTCTCCTCAGAATATTTCCACTATGAAACCTATATTCATAAAAAATGCCTGGAAAAGAAAACGACAAATCCCAGGAGATAGAAGGAACTTGTTGACTCCCTGTCAGTGATTGCGTTCTATGAGTTCTACTTTAGGAACTATCCGAAAATCAAACAAAGCGTACTAATGCACTCTTAGTGTTCTGTTAAATAAGTCCTCAACATTAGTCATATCGAATATCGGAACATTTCCTAGCCTTTAAGCATAATTGTCTTGTTAATTTTGCTTTCCTTGACACCTATTTGAAATTTCCTTTCGTACAAAATTTGTATAATGAAATAACATTTTTGGTATTAGCTGGCGCCCCTTTAGACGGGTCAAGTCCTCACAGTTTGGAATATATCGACACTGGTTCCAAACTTTCTGCACCTGAGTCTCCTTTGTTTTACACAAAAATTCTCGGTCCCATTTATCTCTATACAGGGTGAGTCTAAATTGTTTTTACAAAATAAGAGGGGTGATAGTACCCATCCAGACGAGCAATAATTACCATGGTAATTATTGCTCGTTCCATGGTAATTATTGCTCGTCTGGATGGGCACTATCACCCCTCTTATTTCGTAAAAACAATTTAGACTCACCCTGTATATAAATGGATGTGAGTGTGTGGGTGTGGGCGTTTGTTCTCTATACAAATCTACACCCTGAAAACTATGGATTCGACACCAATCTCGGTCATTTTGGACATTTTATTTTTCACCCCTTCTCACCCCCATGCAGATGGGGGCTGAACTTGAACTTAAACGGCATCGGGAGTGTCACTATTCATCTCAGCGACCCCGAAAACTATGGATTCGACACTAATATCGGTCGCTTTTGACTATTTTATATGTCACCCCCTTCCCACCCCTTGGGGCGTCTTACCCCCATAGTATTTTTTTCCAGATAGTAAGTCATATGTGTACCAAGTTTGGTTGAAATAGACATTCCAGAGTTATGCTGGAACATACATACATACACACACATCCATTTTTATATATGGTAATTTCTTGGTGGTATATGAATATTTCGACGAACTTTCCTTAAGTCTTCGGTTAAATACGTTATAGTTTGTAGAATTCTGTTCCATAAAAATAAATGGAAACCTTTTTAAGTAAGGTGTATAACTTCTTATTTTAAAATGACTGGTAAAGTTAAAATAAAGTTATTCTAAAATAAGATATGTTACGTTAAATCAAAACGGATAGCCATACGTTGTAGTTCAAAGATATTTCTAAATTTTGACATATTTTCATTACAAGACGATTAAAATCAATTAAATTTACATTTGCTTTTGATGTTTCATGGGTATTATTGAAAGTTGTACTCCATAGTCAAGTAACTACATCTATCATTCTAAATAGGTACGTGGTTTCCATATAGAAACTGAATCTCAATTGAAAAAGTACTTTAAGGATTTGATTTAAAACTAAATTTTTCTGTTGGAGGAAAGCGAATTTTAAATAAGACTTTGCTGATCTTGGAATAATATAGTAAGGAAGTATGTAAACTAGGACTGTTGAAAAATAGAATTTTTTTGTCTTAAGTGGCAGAGGGTCGAGGTTGCTTACTGGAAGTTGAAACTGTTCGTATACAACTTAGCTACCTGTGAAACATTCATTGAAAGCAGTGATTTTGTAAAAAGTGTAATCGATTGAGTTTGCTTTGTCTACACTGACATTTGTATACATTTTATATAATATGTATATATGGTACGGCCTTGAGCTTGGTGATTGTATGGGTAATATACTATCAATTCGGGTCGCTTAATAGTCGGGTTACAGAATGAAGGTTGGTGACAGCCCTTTCCCGCTTGGTGACGAAAAAACAACGCCGAGCTCATCGACCATCTAATGAAATTAGGTCGATGCTTCAGTATTAAGCGATGGCAGATTTGTCAATTTCGTAACCAATTTCCTTATTAAAGAGGATGGTGGCAACTCCTGTTACCACCATTCTTAACTCGAATTTTTCGTCTTGTTTATTTTGGTCCTGATGATGGTAGACGTTTTATTCCACCGATATGACTATAGACCAGTTTTATCACTTTGTTTTAAAGATATTTTTGAAGTTTTTCGACGATTGTTGCTTATAGTGTTTGTTAAATATTAGAAAAAGTGCACCTCTCCGGTGAGAAAGCAGATGGCCTTGTGAAGTCCATTTGAAGAAGGGTGGTAATCTCGCCATGAGAAATGGATGTCATAAGAAAATCATGAATGGCGATCACCCTAGGTAAATATTTGCTTCATCAACTCGTAATCACTGAAAGTATTTCGATTAACTACAAGCACCGAACGCAAACACCGAACGACAACGCGCGCCCCTCAAAACACTACCGCCATCTACTTTTAGTTTGACAGAAAAAGCATCTCATACGCCGCAGGTAACAATCGTCAGCTCGAAAAAACCGAACTTTGAGATAGTGCCTCGTTGACTGCCACGTCAGTATAAATCTGACAAACACATATACTATGTGCAGTGTCGAATTAGGAGCACCTGATACAACAGCTGCGCAATTATTCTGAACAGAAACCGTCGTCGACGTAGTAACAATTCGAACGTAGACGTAGGAACGAAAGAAAGAAAATTCCGATAGATAACACGACAGAGGACACAGAAGAAAGAGAGAAAAACGATGTTTCATCATCACTTATCGAATGTTTTCATGATTGTGATTGGAATGACGAGATGGAAACGCTGTCAGTGAGGCTTTTTTACCTATGTCGATGCGACGGAGTGTTTGATAAGGTGCAACGAACTTTCTGGGAAACCCTAAAAAAAGATCGCAAATACAGCTTTGGGTAGTGTATTTCCTCAACTGGGATAAACATGATACTGGGAACTATTTACGAAAATTTGTGTTTACATTATGGAATTGAAAGGGAATGTCTCTGCAATGCAGCTTTGCAGCTTTTTACAAAGTAAATAGTGTGACGAACGGACCACAGTTTGAAGTGACGGAAATAACTACGTGAGTTGTTGATTCTCACTAGAGCAATGAACAATGTGAAATGGTTCGTTCTCTTCCTTGCTTAAGAGCGACGATGTTACGGTGTGCGTTATTTAACCCTCCAAGTGGTTTCGACGAGGTATCTCGTCCAAGATCTGGTCAATTTTGCTAATGACAAGATATCTCGTCTATCAAGATCTGATCGTTTTTGCGAGATATCTCGTCGAGACAAAGCTGCCATATTGCTCCCAAGGGAATGAAGATCCAAGTAGGCAAAACAAATTGTTCCTTGCCTAGAATTGATGACAGTTTGGAACAAGTTTTTGCATCAGAGGCTGGCCACTACGGGGCAGTTTTCGACGCGAAGGGATTATACATTTTTTTATACATTCTAGTTAACTTTGCTTTACTACATAAACTATATACACTTCTGCCAATTAAATAGGGATCTTTGGTCTCCGGAACATGATATACTGTATCTCTACCATGAAAACTACTCCAGAAACAATCTGAGGCTGTCTATTGCAGTAGGAACGAGATTAAGCCCATTTTCTGTAGGGCATTCTTCTTCTTCTAGACCTTCCTCCTCCCAACTCACCGATAAGTTTTGAGTTTTTATATGGGAGGAGGGGGAGGACTTTAACCATGGGCACAAAAGGGGCACGCCGGGAAAACCAGCCCCCCCCCCCTCACAGAGAGGGTACACCCAGACTCCGGCGCGCCCGCACCGAAGTCCAGGGCACCACCATTCATTATTTTTTCTTTAAAAATATACATAGAAAAAGGACCAACAGGGTCCAAAACCATTAACTAAGTATCGACGACCGGCACACTGCCGGTTTACAAGGACGATATCGGCGCCACATACGCCATCCTGTAGCACCTGCAACTTACCCACAGATTTATAACATTAAAAAAAATTTTTTTTAATTCATTAACTGCAGCTTATATTACTGCCACCGGGCAGTTTATAGTAGGCGCTACAAATAGGTGGTACAATAGTAGTATATAAGAGGATGGCTCATATGAGGCGCCAATATAAGAACAAAAAGATTATTTATGATATGATATTTTACAATGAGATTTACAATTATGATGATATTTAATAATTACTATATTATAAGACAAACTAATATAAATTATAAAACTGGACCATATTCAAAAATAGTTATTAGTCCAAGACCCGTTAATCCAGAGAACCAAAAAACACCAAAAGACTCAAAACCCCAAATTTCTAAAATTTTTAAGAAAAGTAAAATCATAGGATCTAAAATATTGAAGTTTAAAATTAAGCCGGACCTAGTCCTTGACTCACTAATTACCGAGGGAAACAGGGTAGAGTGTCAGGGGGAAGAACCATATACAATTCAAGATTTTTGAGATTTTTAAACTTAGGGGAGGGCGTCCGCGGCCACCCCTCCGGCCGCCAGCACACACATCCTGATTTTATATTTTGAGATCTTGTCGTTCAGGATGTTGGCACACCACTTTTGTTTATTTTCGGAAGTTGGTCTTGTTATGTGGTGCGCCTTAGTGTACTGACAGTCGAAGAGATAGTGGTCCGCGTCCCCTACCGCCCCGCATGTACACGAATCTGTCGGTTTGATATGAAATCTGTGTAGGTAAGCCATAAAAGGGCCATGGCCTGTCAGAAACCAAGTAAGGTGCCTGTCTACGACAAGGATTCGAGGATTAACCTCCGGCATAAACTCCTTCAGCCGGAGGCCCTTTGCTGAGTTATTATGATGTTCCTGCCACCTGGTAAGTATAAAATTTTGATGTTTCTATTAACAAACGAAAGTGGGGCAGGAACATTCAGCTCCTCGCCGGAGAATGTGGCCAGCTTGGCGCAAGCATCGGCCAACTCATTACCCGGCTCCCCCACGTGAGCTCGAACCCAACTCAGGCCAAATATATTGGTTAATTTGGCTATTTCCATTTTAATATTATTGATAAATTTCGATTTAGTTTTATAAGATTGAAGGGCCTGAATTGAGCCGAGACTGTCCGTGAAAATATTAATCCTTTTTTGATTTTTTTGATGCATACATTATAGCCTGGTAAATTGCGGACAACTCCGCCTGGAAGACGGAGTTGTTGTTTTTTAATTTAAATTTCAAAATTTTAAATAAGCTGCCATTCTCGAAGATGCACACCGAGGCCCCGATACTGCCATCAATACCGGAGCCATCGGTGTACACCTCGTAGTCAACGGAATTAAGTTTAGTTTTGAAGTCAATTACTAAAATATTCAGGTGGAATCGAACCTGTAATAATGTTTTGATCTACATTGTCTATGGACAATCCCAGCTCTGGGTCGGGCTGCCGCCTTTTTATTATTTTAAATTTTAAATACAAAGACTTCAGAGTCACGTGGAGGGCATTCTTGAAGCATTCCAGTTTTTCACATTGGGCACAACGACAATTGGTATTCCTGCTTCAGGTTAGTGTTAGACCAGATTCCAAGAAAGCGCCTGTACCTCCTCCATGTCAATTTCTTCACAGAGGGCGTGTTAGGCAAGCGCCACACATTGGTCCAACGAGTCCCGTGACACTAAAGTGACTGATATGCATACTGACATGTTTTAAATATCTGTAATTAGTCGCTTTTTAATTTTACTGAGCTATACCAGTTTGTCTGAGATTATTTTACCTTTGTTTTTTCTGACCCGCGGTAGCCCAGTTGGCAAAATCCCAGGTTAGCAACCGGAGGGTTGCGAGTTCGAAACTCGATACAACCAAAGACCGTCGTGTGCAGGGGTGCTGCACGTTGAATCAGTCGTGGCCTCAAATGTAATCACGTTGGTGTGTTAAAATTTGGAGAGGGATGCCAGCTCAGATGTTGACCTCGTCATCTGACCGTGATTCAAAATTACGAGTTGTCCTCAGATTGATCCGGACCGTCGCCAATACCCTGTTGTGTTGACCTAAGGGTGCGACGTGAATTCAACTACTTACTTATCTATTTTCTCACTTGCACGCCTCGCATAAAACAAGTGGTACAGCGCCATCTATCGATGATGTTGTGAACAATTTTTTAACTCTCCCAAAACAGTAAAAATTGCTCTTTGATAATCCTTTTCGTGCAACACGCTCTTCAATTTCCATTTCCCTTGTCTTTATGATTTTTTGAAAAATCTACGGACTTTTGGGCTACCTTGTATCGTGTTTCATTGGGTTTCTTAACAGAGAATAAGTCCATGGGAATAGTACAATATTCTCATGAGCAAACTCTCTTTTCTTTGCACACTTTGAAGCTTTATTGTAAAAATAAAAATAATAAAAATAGTTATGAAGCCTTAAATTTATAAAGACTTCACATTACAGTACACACAAAACTTTACGTTTCCCTGCGACACCGGTTTCATAGTAGAGGAGACCCCTTTATGGGGGGTCTTGAACTAGATGGTCGTTCATGAAAACGCCATTCATTTGTGAAAACAGCAGCATCTTCCGACTCAGTAAACTGAAAAGTTATATCAATGCTCGAATGTGTAATCAATAGTAAAATATAAACAGGTTTGAAATTAAAAGAAAAACGAATGGTTTTCATTAAATTGTGGTAAAATTATCCGCCGCTATTGTAATTATTTTTCGTTTTAATGGTTTTCCAGCAGTGCTGCTCTCTTCCATTAAGTACTTTTTGATAGGCAGTTGTACTGTCTCCACAAGCTCTGCCACATCGGTACGTGAGGACGTAAATAAAAGTAAATACATTATTTTTTAAAAAAACCTTATGAACACGATATAAGAGAAATGATACTTACAATGCGACAGAACTGCCTCGTCCTCCTCCCCTGCCAACTTTTGGACGGCAACATACATTTGTGATCACAGCTATCAGAACACCTGCGAAAACGGACGAAAATCGATTAGGAGAGACATTTTTCGAATTAACAAATGCGTTTTTATACATAACACAAGAGGTAGTAGGTAGATAGTTGAATTAAAGTCACACTGGAGCAACACATCGGGCTATTGGCAACGGTCCAGGATGTCCCAAAGGGAAAAATCCGAGGAGAACACCTAGTCATTTTGAACCACGATCAGATGACGAGGTCAACACCTGAGCTGGCACCCCACTCTCCAAACTTCCAATCCAACGTGAGGACATTTGAGGCCACGACAGATTTAACGTGCGCCAGCCTCCACGTACACGAAGTTTTTGGTTAGATCAATTTCGAACTCGCACATAACACAGGAGAAAGCAGAGTCGTGTAGACCTAAAATGGTTTGGTTGGTTTTTTTTTATGGCGCATGGGCCATATTTGCCATATTTGACCATGCTGCGCCAAATACAAGACAGATAACGTCAAGTAATGGACATACACTCACACAAAGAAAGTTTTTTACTGACACTGAAGAGAGAAATACACCAGACAGAGAAATCGATCTGTGCTGCCTACAACTCGTAGATTGCCAGCGCAGTAGGCAAACCCAGTTAAACAGGGAAAAACTCACACAAATTTTATTTTTGGAGGAAAATTTTATTTTTGGAAGGGGATTCTCGAATTTATTATTCGAGAATCCCCTCCAAAAGTAATTATGCGGATTATTATGCGGAGTGTGCACGCAAAATTATGATTCTCGATTATTTTGCGTGCACACTCCGCATAATTAATCGCAGCCATATAATTAATCATAGCTTATGAGAAATAGAAGCTGGAATTTTCATTCATATTTTTTTTAATTTTTGTAATAATTGTCAACTTAAAGCTGTTTTTGAAAAGTTATTTGTTTCCTGGGTCAGTATTTATTCACTGTCAAAGATTCGAACTTGCAATCTCAAACTTAAAAACCTCACACTTGAATTATGCAAGGAACAAAGAAATCACATGATGCATAATAAATGCTTTTAAACAAAATATGACTAAATATACTGTGACTCATTTAATATTTTTCATCAAATTTTATAGTTAGTTGGGTCTTATGGCTCAAGGGGCATGTTTGATAAGACATACAACGTGAAGTACTAATCAGATATCATGATCAAGACTTTCTAACAAAAGGTCACTTTTGATAAAAAGAAGGAAAAAAGACAAGGGGCTTAAGCCCGTCTCTACCAACTCTTCCTCACTGAGGGAAAGAATGTTTAAAATCGAAACCTAATGTTACGAAGACTGGATATGTGTCAAATTGTGGCTATAAATCAAAATTATTTTGCTTACAAAAGAGGGATAATTATGATATTAATTAGGGGCCACGGTAGCCCAGTTGGTAGAGTCGCGTATTAATCGGATGGTCGCGTTTTCGAAATTCGATCCAACCAGAGAACGTCGTTTTCGTGGGGCTGGTGCACATTAAATTTGTCGTGGCCTCGAATGTACTCACGTTTGTGTGGTTTGAACGTTTGGAAAGTGGGGTGTCAGCTCAGGTGTTGACCTCGTCATCTTACCGCGGATCACAATTATGAGGTGTTGTTCGCGGATCTTTCCCTTCGGAATTGACCCCTGACCGTCGTGAATAGACCGATGTGCTGATCCAGTGCGACGTAAATTCAACTACCTATCTACCTGATATGAATTAATATATCCGTAGCTAAAACAGGTTCGTAGGTTCTTGCGAGTATATTTATTTGGAAATAGAACAGAAAAGCGGATTAAGAAATTCCAAGAATCCTTTCGTACCAAAAAATGTGATATAGTATGTTTTGTAAACGACTTTTACTTATGTTTCAATTTCCTTAGTTCCATAATTAAATTTATGTATTTATCATTAGATTCTTTTTCTATGTACGACAAAAAGAAGAGGAAAGCGCGAAACCTATCGATGTTCCACAAGTTCAAAGCTTTACATAGCAAGAAAATAATTTAGAAGTATATTTTTCTTGATTTTTCGCAACTTAAGAAAATTCTGAGTTATTATGTTCTAACAGTAACTTATGTAGAATGAATACTTTGTAATAGAGCTAGTGTGATATAAATAATGAAGCTATGCAAAACATAAACAAAACACACTGGTTTTGCAGGTTTGTGGATTATAGATACCTTATTTTTGTATTTATTTTGGGATAGATTTTATACAAGAATGAATCCCTACAAATGTGTTTTTATATCTGAACCTTGGTAGAAAAGGCCAATATCCAAATTCGCTGATTCTGAGTTTTCCATAAATCCCTTCAAGGTAGTGAGTTATAACATAATATAATAGAATAGAAAAAGTACCAAAATGTCCTATCAGTACATTATGAAAGAATTAAAATATGGGAAAGTATTTTTTGTATGCTGTATCTAAAATTTTGAAAATAAAAATGACTAAATCAGGTGAAATTAAAAATTTACAAAATGTACATTTGCTCTTTTCTACTAAGGTACAGATATATAGTATTATAAAAAAATAAGTACGTAAATAATTGTTAGTACTTTGCACTCTTAATAAAAAGGTAAAAAAAGAAATAAATCGAATTTGCATTCGATAAAACAGTTACGAGCGCGTGCAAGCGATTCGAGAATTTAATTTATTGATCGCGTCATTATATTACTAGCAGAATTACCCGGCGTTACTCGGATTGAATTGGTTAACTAACTTCCGCTTTCGTTAATAAATTGTAATTACTATTCATCACATAAAAACTAATACACTCTAATAAAGGTGCACAGTTATTAAATACACAATTCCTCAAATGTAAATAAATGTCATATTTAACATTTCATATTTTTGTAGAATTTAAAATTTTAGTAAGAAAGAAAAATCTCTAGTGTACCAATTGTGAGGATTCATTGATGGACCCCTCAATTAACCCTCCTAAGGCGAACTCGCCGACAGAGTCGTAAAAGAACAGGACAATACGTTTCCATCTCTCTGGCGCCAGACGGTCGGGACTTGGTTCAGAGACTAACAAAAGAGATTCGTTCCGAAAAGCGCCCAGGTGTTTAGGAGTGCACCTGCCAGGTGATTAAGTCCACCTGCTGGGTAATCAAGCCCACCTGCGCTAAGTAGCTGATCCCATTTTACGTCAGACAGTCTCTACCGAATCAGCAACCTCAAAAACGAACAAAGTAAAAACGAACCAATTGAAAGTAAGAACCAATCAAGAACGAACCAATCAAAAGAACCACCAGCGAACAAAGGCTGCGAGGTTTCAAAAGGAAAAGCGGGAGTCGAATCGACAGTTCTTGCCTGGGAGCTCGTGCGAGCAGCTTGACTCAGCGACCCTTTGAGAGTCGCTCACTCTTAGGGAGAAAAGCATTGTTAAGAGACGGTTCTCTCACCCCGAGAGTACGCGTTCTTGTAGCCTGGCGTAGGCTGCCCATCTCGAGTCTTGCTTGTGTTCTCGAGTGAGCGGCTTAGCTCAGTGACCCTTTGAGCGGTCAACCCCATTAAGGAGCTCTTATTAATTTGGAAGTCGGTTCTCTCACCCCGAGAGTACGCGTTCTTGTAGCCTGGCGTAGGCTGCCCATCTCGAGTCTTGCTTGTGTTCTCGAGTGAGCGGCTTAGCTCAGTGACCCTTTGAGCGGTCAACCCCATTAAGGAGCTCTTATTAATTTGGAAGTCGGTTCTCTCAACCTGAGAGTACGCGTTCTTGTAGCCTGGCGTGGGCTGCCTATCTCGAGTTCCTGCTTTGTTATCGTTCGAGATAATCGAACCAGCGACCCCAGCGGAGCCGTGCCTGTCTTGTGCTGATCCGACGACCCCAGTGGAGCCGATCCCTGATTGTGCCGAACCGACGACTTGCGAAGAGTCCGGTGCCTACTTCTCGTCCGGCAGTGAACCTGAATTGACCCGTCGTCCCGTGAGGATCCGGTGCTGATCTTGTGTAATCGTCACCCGACGAGTAGAGTTTCATCTAGAGAATGTTGAGATACCTTTCTCCCACTCAGAGACTTTCGCGCGTACCCGAGATTACGACAACCCGTCGTATCCCCTTGGCAGAGGCATCGAATTCGTGAAAGTGCTTTGTATATAAACCCTCATCTAATCAAGAAATTGTTGTGAATAAAATTAATGTTTATTATTTAAGCTAGACTGTTCTCTGTAAATTTGAATCTACCACGCTACCAAGAGAATCGTTACACAATGTTACCCACAATGCATAGAATAGTTCAGAGTATGCATATAAATGCATTGTGTCATTTAAAAACAAAAGCGTTTCCCAAAATTGTCATTCAATGATTAAAAATATTTTTAAAATTAATTAAACCATTACTTTATTGATTACAGTTATTGAACGAAAAACATCAAATTGAAAATGCAGAAATACTTAAAGCAGATTTTAAAAAAGCTTCGAACGAAAAGTAATGAATGTATCTGCTTTTTCACTACAAAATAGATTCTTGGACTATAACGGACACACATTTAAAAAAGCAAACGATTAAAAAAAATACCAAGGTTGCCATATTAACTACCAGTCCTATTTCAAAACATTTTGTTCTCTATAATTTTATTCTCTGTCGTCTGTCCCAAACATTCAGATTTTTTTATGTTTCGTAAAGAAAAAATAAAACTCGCAATAAATAAACTATTAGAATTCCAATTCCTTAAAAATAGTTTTAGAAAATAATTGATATTTCAGCAGCACTGGTAAACAATCCAAGTAATTACAATCTATATAAATAAGAATGAAGTTTATACATTGAATATTTTCGACCCATTTCAAGTTTTCTATTCGTTTTGGACCCTTCTGATGCAAAATCCGTCTATTGCGCGTTTGGTGTCTGTCCGTCCATCTGTCTGTATGTGTGTGCCCGTGCTACGTCCAAACGATTGAATATATTTTCATGAAACTTTGCATACGGTGAGTTCTTACATTCATTTAGTGGCTGAATTTGGTTGTGTAAGTCTGTCCGTCTTCCAGTTCTATGTTCGATTTTGTGTCTGTTTGTTTGCACAAGTATCACATAATATTTATTCCAAACATTTTAGTATGATGTTTTATATTTGATACACCACATCTTAATTTAGTGAATGCATTATTTAAAATTTCTTTGCTCACATATTTAGGTAAGTTTCACGTTAAAACATCTGAGTAACTGTACTTAAATCAATCATAATTTGGTAGTTTTGGAGTAGCTGGAAGGTATATTGAGCATTGCAATTACTTGGATTGTTTTACCAGTATTGCTGAAAAATTAATTATTTTTTAAAACTATTTTTATGAAATTTAAATTATAATACTTTTGTATTTTGAGCCTTATTTATTTATATAATAAAGTATTTCCGAATATTTGGGACACGATAATTTGCAACAAAACGAAAACTCCTGTTTGTATGCCACGTGCAGTGTTATTTTCTGTTTCTTTCGCTAGGAATTAATTCCGTATTTTTGATTTTTTTTAATATTTAGTTGCAAGTTGTGGCAACTGCGAGATCAAGACGAAAAAAAAGAATCACGAATTTATATCTTTAGAACAACTTTTTCCCGTCAACTTTTATTTTGTTCCATATGTTCTGTTTTAAATATTATTTTAATAAACTGTAATTCCTTTTCCTCACACGCATTACCACCACACAGTATTTGATTTAAAGAGGTATGTAATTTAGAATAAAGCAAATTTTAAGTGTAATTTTGTCATTATTGAAAGAACGTTAATGTTAAAAAGATCCGAACTAGGATTTTTGAAATATTACAAATTCTTTGCCATATAGCGAAAGAAGGTCAAGGTGGCTTATTTTACGAATTGAAGCTAAGTGGGTCGAAGTAAAAACCGAACAGACGATATTTTTTAATACATTTGTTTGAAGCAATAAAAGTAAACGTGCTTATTAATTCATTATACCTGAAAATGAATCTGGAAAAAATGTTCGAGAGATCAGTAAAACAGTTTGTCGAAGCTCTTTGACAGTATTTGGTGTAATTAAACGGTTTAAAACATCCAAAAGTGTAGAAAAATTGCCCAAGAAAAGTAACAGAAAATTTTTTAATGACTCAGATGAACGCTGGATTGTAAGAAGAGTAAAGAAAAACCCTATGTTAAGTTCACCAAAGTTGACTGAGGAGGTTTTTAAGTACCTTGGGAAAAAAGCCAATCCTGAAACTATTAGAATTATACTAAGAAAAAATGGATTGAATGGTAGAATTGCACGACGCAAACCGTACATCAGCAAAGTGAATAGGTTAAAGCGCTTAAAATTTGCGAAATTGTATGATAAAAAGGATGACCTATTTTCGAATAAAGTACTTTTTACAGATGAAAGCAAATTTAACTTGTTTGGATCTGACGGAAAAGTTAGTGTGGAGAAAGCCAAATCAAGAGTTAAATTTGAAAAATTTAAAATCCACAGTAAAACATGGAGGTGGGTCAGTAATGGTTTGGGGTTGCATGTCTGCTTCTGGAGTCGGAAAACTGCATTTTATAGATGGCATTACGGATCAATATAAATATATTGACATACTAAAGGCAAATGTGAAAGAAAGCGTGCAAAAATTGGGCATTGAAAACGACTTTCATTTCTATCAAGACAACGACCCCAAGCACAAAGCATGGAATGTAAGGTGCTGGTTGTTGTACAACTGTCCTCATGTCATGGAAACATCTACACAGTCACCAGATCTCAATGTCATTGAGAACATTTGGAACTATGAAAAAGATCTAAAGAATGCTTTAATAGAAGAATGGAATAAAATTGACATGACATTTTGCAAAAAACTAGTGCAGTCCATGACAAGATGACTCAGAGCTGTCAAAGAAAGCAAAGGGATGCATACAAAATATTAGCAGTAAAATTCTGTAATTTTTTAAAAGAAATTTGTTTGTTAAATGTAAGTGTTCGGTTTTCATTTTGAGATTACAATGTCCATACTTTTATTTATCATTTCATTAAACTAAAAATTACCTTAACTACAGATTTTAAAATTTTTTTAATAAAACACTTCTTAATGTACTTTCAATTTGTATATAACTTTATAAAATTTTTGTGTTTGTTCGGACTGTACGTACAAATTCCTTTCATTTTCTTTGGTGTTCGGTTTTTACTTTGACTCACTGTATACTTAAGCAACTTATATAAGGAAGGTTTTCTTAAAAGAATGATTGTTTAGAAATAACTATCAAATCTATTTACCATTAAAAAAAATGGTAATAGGTTACCTTTGTACCGAAGACATTCAATTTTAAAACAAGTTCTTTAATTATTGCACGTGCCCCAAAACGGAATTTTCAAGAAACAACGCGTATCCACTTTCATACAAATTTAGTGATAAATATCTTATCAAATTAATTTGTCATGTTTCCCTTAATGATCGCGAAATTCGAAAATATCGTAAACCTGGTTCAAGAGTTTTCTCAATATACCTCTTAGTTATTCCAAAACTACCAAATTATTTCTAAACAATTTCCTTTAGCAGGGGTGCGATATATGTTAAATGCATTACATGGATGGATATGCATATATAGGATTTTTGTCCAAAGTAGGTTATAGAAATTATAAAAATGTCGAAAAGGTGTTAAAAATTATTTTACTCACACTTAAATGATTTGGCATTTTTCTTCGAAAGCGGAAAGTGATTATTTTCTGGTCACTTTCAATATATAGTTAACCTATTCAACCCTAGTGAGGTCGGGCAATTTTGCTAGTTCCCAATATACCTCCTAGTTCTCCAATATACCTCTTAGTTATTCCCAAACTACCAAATTATAGTTGATTTAAGTATAGTTACTCAGATGTTTTAACATGAAACTTGCTTAAATATGTAAGCAAAGAAATTTTAAATAATGTATTCACTAGAATAAAATATGGTGTAGCAAATATAAAACATTAAATTAAAATATGTTGAGCAAATCTTATGTGATACTTTTACAAACACACAGACACAAAATCAAACATAGAATGGGAAGACGGACAGACAGACTTACGCAACCAAGTTCAATCACTAAATGAATATAAGAACTCATGGTATGCAAAGTTTCATGAATATATATATAACCACTTGGACGTAGTACGGGCACACACATGCAGACAGACAGATGGACACGGAAACCAAACGCGCAAGAGACGGATTTTGCATTAGAAGGGCTCAAAACTGATAGAAAATTTGAAATGGGTCGAAAATATTCAATGTACAAACAAACACTTATTTATATAGATTATATTTATTATGCAGGCACAAATGATAATATTGGGGACTGTAAAAATTATCGGAATGTGATGAAAAAGGGAATTTGGAATTTAGAAGAATGGGAGACGGAGCGATAAAGAGAGTTGATCGATGTTATTAATTTCGCATCGTCTTTAGCTTTCTTAATAAATGTTAATCTTTTTAATGAACGTTCGTCTTCATGTATGCAACCAAAAAGTCTATCTACAATTATTTAATACAACCAAACTGACATTCTCATCATACGAAAAGTGAGTAGAGTGGGTTTTCATCGTCAAGGAAAATTAGGTTTGAATCTCCACACTACGTCTCGACAATATTTTTACTAGTTATGAAATCAATATTATTACGCAGTAAAATCATGCTATAACTCAACAAATATATTCAATTTTTAAATACCATTTGATTAACTTCAGAAAATCTTATATTATATTTTAATAAAAATAGTGCTTCAGTGAACGGGACAATTCTTTTTTAATACTGAAAACTACCTGTTAATAACTAAAATTCATCGGCAAATTATATTTGTACTTCGTCTTCTAATATTTTACGAATATATCCCTATTTTAAATCAATTTAATAACGCATTATACAAAACTTTTGTTTTTGTTTATTTGTATACAAAATAGCATTCACAACATTTTATGAAAATAAAAAGTCGAATATTTAACGAATAAAACAGAAAATAAAACTGAAGAATCAAATTGCTCGATAAATTTTCTTTACCAAATTTGACTCACACCTAGTCTGAATTATGTATGCAACAACTTTTTATATTTAAATCTTCGCTTTAATATTTTTCGCCACTGATGACATTTAATCCTAAGGTGGAAAAAATTATGCTTCGAAATTTTAGAATTTGTTAAAACCGATCGCTAGAAAACGAGACTCGTCCGTTCATTACAGAAAAGCATGAAATTTATCTCAAACATCAACTCCATCCCTCATCATTTGATGGCCCAGTCCATTTCCAGGCAGGGTGGAAGCTCCGAATCCTGGTTATTCAGCCATCACGGAGAATTAAGTTGCATCTGACGTTGCTCAAAGGATCCGGAATTTCGAATGCGGTGAAAGATTCGAAATGTTCCACTCACCTGTGAACATAAAAACATCCGATTTGAAGAGTTTATCCCTCATGATGCACTTCTCCTCCTCATCCTCCAGAGGATCATGACGTAACTACCCGTGACGTCAGAGGCGAGACCACCTGATTGTAATAGTCGATTGTCGCTGTCCGTAAATGCGCCATGTTTGTCCCATCAACAAGTTGGCAAAAGGGGAACTGAGTAATAAGTCTGTCTAGCACATAGTTTCCCAAACTTTTCTGGCTCAAAACCTCCTTTTCAAAGACAACTTTTTAAACACCCCCTCTGAAAAACTGTAGCTCAATTAATAGTTATAATAAATTGCAAGTATAGCTGTTCCTATTAATTTTAGGGACCGCGGTAACCAAGTTGGAAGAGTAACGGGTTAGCAACCGGAAGGTTGCGAGTTCGAAACTAGGTCCAACCAAAGACCGTAGTATACACGGGGTTTGGTCCACGTTAAATCTGTCGTGGCATCAAATGTACTCACGTTGGAGAATAGGGTACCAACTCAGATGTTGACCTCCTCATCTGACCGTGGATCAGAATTGCAAGTTATTATTTTACCTTGGATCTTTCCCTTCGGGATGGATCCTGGACCGACACTAATAGTCCGTGTGTTTCTCCAGTGCGATGTTAATTAACTACCTACGTACCTACAATTTTTGGATTCATTATGAAAATCTCTGCCTAACACATTGTTTTCCAAACGTCATTGGATAAACGCCCACTTTTCAAAGACTTCTTTTGTGTAGAGCTGTTC
Source organism: Meta bourneti (assembly GCA_933210815.1). Classification (NCBI taxonomy): domain Eukaryota; kingdom Metazoa; phylum Arthropoda; class Arachnida; order Araneae; family Tetragnathidae; genus Meta; species Meta bourneti. Next base: position 21,645,061 of record OW119928.1, read on the forward strand.
CTATAATCTTTTAAAATCTTTTTTGTCTAACACATTGTTTTAAAAATTTTTTGGTTCAACGCTCACTTTTTAACCCTGTGTTTTATACCCCCTTTTGTGTCTATAATTTTTGGATCTCTTAATCAACTCGGTCTAGAATATTGTTTTCCAAACTTTTTTGGCTCAATGACCATTTATCAAGTATAACTTTTTTTTTAATTCCACTGTGGAAAACTCAATCTCAATTAATAGTAATAATACATTTCAAGTGTAATTGTGTGCGTATAATTTTTGTATTTCACCAAAAATACTTACGTAGCTATGTGCAATTTTAGAATTTCAAAAAGCTAGTTTGGAAACAAAACAAGTTAGAACTGAAATTAAAAGCCGTTTATTAAAAAGAAATAAACGCACGATTGCTCTCTATTATTAGTCATTAATATCAATCAAATCAGTAAAATGAAAGATAAGAGAAGGATGGGTCTTGGTGCTGTGCGACCATTTTGTCTATAGTAGGCTCTATTTTCGTCAGCAACATCCTTAAATTTCTACAATCAATAACTTATAATCGGTTTCTCTTTTTAGTTAAAAGAGGTAGGTAGTTAATTAACGTCGCTGTCTGTCTGGTCAACTGATGAGAACATCTGCGCTGGCACCTCACTCTCCAAATTTCCACACCACGCCAACGTGAGGACATTTGAAACCACGACAGATTTAAGTTGCACCAGCCCCCGTGTACACGATGGTCTTTGGCTGTACCGAGTTTCGAACTCGCAATCCTCCGGTTGCTAATCCATTGCTCTTCCAACTGGGCTACCGCGGCCCTTTTTTAGTTAAAAGAATCAATGCCAATGTATCAATGTAGTGAGTGTGTGTTAGGTCAAGTGAATAAGTGCTTGTTTAAAACACCTTAAGCGATAAATATTTTTAGCATCTTATTGCCCACACTTGCTCTTCGACGCCCCTTCCCATTTCCCCTAGGGTCAACGTGGTTGAACACCCCTCCTTTATATAAGTCTCAATAACAGAAATCCAAGTTACAGGCGTGGTGTAGGCAGTCGTTCGAATGGTTCCATCCGGGATGAGTGTCAAATTGAGTTCACAGGTTGAATATTCACTCTACAAGTGCTTTCGACAAGATATCTCATCCTTCAAGATCTGACCAGTTTCGCCAATGACGAGGTATCTCGTCTTCAAGATGTTGACAATTTTTTTATGATGACAAGATGAAGATCTGGTTAGTTTTCTTCTAATAGAGAAATATTTCGTCCATCAATATCTACTAATGATTTTGCTAATGACGAGATACCTCGTAGAGATAACCACCAGGAGGGTTAAATATGACCATTGTGCGAACCCTAGAATTGCACTGGTGTAACCAGGCATCTTTTTCAATAGGAGACGAATGACCTTACACGTTTCAGAAAGGTCCTCAAAAAATCATTTTTATTTAAACCTTCAATGTTTAGAGATGAGTTGGAACATAGTAACGTATCAGAGAACATAGAGGGTTTTATTGTTGGGTTTTTGGAACTGCTCCTGAGCTCTTCCTTCAAGAAAACTCGTGAAAGAATGAGAAGTTAAAAATTAAGCGGCTAGGGATTAAGGATTTAGATGATGATTATTGGATTAGGAGATCTGTTAAGAAAGTTTGTTGGTAGGAAGGACGTAGATTTTATCGTAGCACGTGCATCTCGAGTATAGGTGAAATACGATCAGAAAGGAAGAAGCTCGAGTGAGTGGGTCTGTTCGAGATCACGGTTAGAGGTGGGAAAGGTGAAAGTGATGACAAGGGGGATTTACTGGGGACCTGATGACCATAGCAGTGAAGATAGTAGGGGGTAGTTGAATTAACGTCGCAATGGAAAAACATAGCGGGTTATTGATTTGGCCAAGGATCAATCCAAGGACACCTCGTCATTTTGTACCAGTCAGAGGACGAGGTCAACACCTGAGCTGGCACCCCACTTCCTAAATGTCCACACCACGCCAACTTGAGGACATTTGAGGCCACGTCAGATTTAAAGTGTTCCAACCCCCACGTACACGACAATCTTTGGTTGAATCGAGTTTCGAACTCGTAACCTTTCGGTTGCTAATCAGCTACTCTTACAACCGGGCTACCGCGGCCTGTATGTTAAAGAAATATTTATGTAATTGAAAAATGAAAGAACTATTATCTTAAAAAATGTACGAAACACATAATAATGTAGATGTGCGATGAAGAAGTGATATCGATACATTCTCATAATCTAACAGCAATATATATATATATATATATTTATATTTTAAATTTTCACGCACTCGCTTGCTGTATAGCACTAGATGAATTTGTTAACGTTTAGTTTTTCTGCTTTTTCAAGAACTTACGAGAAAGAAATAATAAAAAAAAGATAGTTATCTTCAGATACTTTATATTTTAACTTCATCTTTCGTCACTGATTTAATCTCTTGCTTATCTTTCGTTCAGATTGCTTATTTGCATGAAATAAAAATTTGAGAAGGTCAGGAGTGAAATGTTAAACCATCAAGGGTATGAAGTTTAAAACTGCAAAGGTCACGTTAGTAGATTCATTATTGTTCTTGGTAAGAGGGGCAAGCGATTTTCTTCTTCGCACGTGATTGGTTTCAAGAGAACGATGTTGTGAAATGCTAGATCTTGTTTCAATTTTAACTGACCAAAGCAACAATTTGACAAGAAAATCCGTTTAATTCAGAAATTTTATTTTCTCCAATACATCGTACAAAAAAATTCTTAAACTTAGAAAATCTCGAACGTATTTTTTAAAATGTCCAATAAAATTAAATATTCGATTCACTTAATTCTTATTCGAACAAATTTGCTGCCTGCCAAATACTTTCTCGATTCGGTGAAGATAATATGAAACAGGAATTATACTGGTCAAAAATGGATGACAGATTTTCTCCCTGGTGTAACGTGCGTGAGTCGTCCTTTGACGTCACGACTTGTCTTACGTCACAAGTTCCATTTCATACAATTGCTGTACCTTTCATTTAGAAACGTAAACACTTCTTCCCCCAAATTCTCTTAAAAGGAGAGATTATTGTTTCTTGCACGGAAAAGCAAATAGATTCGATTTATTTAATCTCGCCCACTTAGCTTCAAAAATGCAAGTTTCTTTTTCTAGCATATTTTATGAGAAACAAATACTTTTATTGGGGATGATTTTAGAAATAAAACACTTTGAAATCCTATGAATAAATACAGAAAAACGAAGAATTGCAAAACTGTTTGTTTCTCAACTTTATTTCTGAAGCGCAATGAAATATTGTTTAAAAATGAAGATTCAATACTTGCATAAAAAGAAAATACAAGTTCAACGCATTGTTTTATTTTGGAATTTTAGATTAAAATTAGGATAATCAAAACCTAAAAAAAACAGTGAAACTCATACAGCAATAAATATATGCACTTTGAGCGATGAAATTAATTTATTTTTGAATATTTGGTTGGGTTTTATGGCTCAAGGGCCATATTTGGCCATACTGCACCAAACACAAGACAGTCAACATCAAGTAATGGACTTCACAGAAGAGAGAAATACACCTTGGGAGGAATCGAACCTGGCCTCCCATAACTCGTAGATTGCTAGTGCAGTGGCTACATCCACTCAGTCACTACTGGCCCCTTATTTTGAATGAAAAACAATGAAAGAGATGCAGATAAAACGAAAAATTTCATGTAGTTGATTATCTAAATAGCGGTCATATTATTAATGCAGTTCTATAATTGAGGCCACGGTAGCCCAGTTGGAAGAGCAACGGAAGGATTGCGAGTTCGAAACTAGGTCCAGCCAAAGACCGCCGTGTACACGGCTGGTAGACGTTAAATCTGTCGTGGCCTCAAATGTCCTTACGTTAGCACAGTGGGGAAATTTGGAGAGTGGGATGCCAGCTCAGGTGCTGTCTCGTCATCTGACAGTGGTTCAAAATTACGTGGGGTTGTCCTCGTACGGATTATTTACGGATATTTCCCTTCGGGATTGATCCCGGACCATTGCCAATAGTCCGTTATGTTGCTACAGTGCGACGTTAATTAACTACCTTCCTACCATTTATATAATTAAAAATGGTCATCACTATAGTAGCAAAATAGAGATAAATTAACAAAATTGAGTTAATTACAATACATTACATATTGGTACACGAATCCGGAGCATGGATTCCGATATCACGGTCTTCTATAACCACGAAACGCAAAACACATAAAAGTAGGATTAAAAAATCACGAACAATGGATCGAGTGAGTCACATAATCCCGTCAAACTCAAAAAAGTTCCTCCAGTAGAGAAGAACAAGATGAATTCCAAAGGTCTCAGTTCTTCAGGCAAATAAGACAATTATCTGAATCAGCAAGTTGGGAAGGTAGGTAGTTAATTAACGCCACACTGGAGTACCACAACAGACTATTGGCGACGATCTGGGATCAATCCCAAGGGAAAGAACCGAGGAAAACACCACGTAATTTTGAACCACGGTGGTATGACGAGGTCAACATCTAAACTGGCACTCCTCTCTCCAAACTTCCACACCACGCCAACGCGAGTACATTCCAGGCAGCGACAGATTTAACGTGCACAAGCCCCCGTGTACACGACGGTCTTTGGTTGGACCGAGTTTCGAACTCGCAACCCTCTGGTTGCTAATCCGTTACTCTTCCAACGGGGCTACCGCGGACTACAATGGATTGGGTGATTCACCATACTCCAGTCAAACTTTCTTCTGAAGTTCTCTCCAGTATAGAAGAACAAGATGTGCTCCAAGGTCTCAGTTCTTCAGGTAAACAAGACATTTATCTTAATCAGCAAGGAGGGATTTGTGCAAGTCGACCTAGTGACATGGCCTATTCTAACTTTGACAGCGAAAGCGGTAACTTTTGTGAGGACTTTTCTGAAACATGTAAGGTCATTCTGCTCTTATTGAAAAAGATGCCTGGTTACACCAGTGCAATTCCAGGATTCGCACTATGGTCATATTAAACCCTCCTGGTGTTTGCCTCGACTAGTTATCTCGTCATTAGTAGTTCTGATGAACTAGATATCTCGTCATTGGAATAAAACTGACCTAATCTCGATCTCGTCATCATGAAAAAATTGGCTATATTTGGAAAACGAGATATCTCGTCACTAGCAATATTGGACAGATGTTGACCGACGAGATATCTTGCCGAAACCACTTGGAGGGTTAAGCGTTTGAGAGAGAAATCCTAGGTAAAGAAGTGAAATTGAGAAGAAATTAAGCTAATGCTGAAATTAAAAATAACAATACTATCTCTTATATACTTTTATCTTATTAATCAAAATAAATTCCATGGAAGTTCAAATGATAGAAGCAGGCTTGGCAGCCAAGTGGTTAAATCTCTGGCCCTCAGTAGAATCGGCTTTGGGTTCGAATGGGTTAGTCGGAATCCACTTTAAGAAGTAGGTCCCGGTCTAATTAACCCTCGTGCAGAAAGAATGAAAGTGGCTACAATCATGGTGCAAAAGATCAATCTTCTGATGGAATGGTTGGGACTTTCCCCTTAAATAGCTGCGATAATCGTTCTCTGTTTTAAGACAAAAAAATGGAGTGGGTTATGAAAATTGATATTAACCCTCCTGTTGGTTGTCTCGACGAGGTATCTAGTCGTTAGAAAAAACTGACCAGATCTTGTGGGACGAGATATCTCGTCTTAAGAAGAAAACTGACCAGATCTTGATCTCGTCATCTTCAAAATTGGTCAGATCTTGATGGACGAGACTTCTCTGCAAAACCACTTTGATGGTTGAATTTGGCAGTGTGTTATGCGACTTTTATACACAAAATACTTTTTAACGACATAGAAAAATGTAGCTATTAGAAAAAGAGGTCTCAATAAAATTAAAATTCCAAAGCAAAATGAATTTATATCTATTGTGCTTTAACTCCAGAAAATACATTAATTGACAACGATCATTCCACCGCCTTACTGGTACACAGCGTTTGTCTGCCAAGCACTATAGGTCCTGGTTCGAATCTTGGTTTGTTAGTGCATGGATGTTGGTGATTGTCCTTGTTAGGGACAATGGCAGCTTACTCACTGGGTGCTTCCTCATAAATAGCCGCCAGTTCGCCTCCTGTAGTGCCGAAGAGGTCAGTGGTCAGGTATTAAAAAAATTACGATCATTTCTCTAAACACAATCCATAACACGCACCTAATGCATTTCAGTTTTCAGCTGAAAATTATAATAAAGTACGTTTTAAGGGAAAGTAATATAATTTTGTTGTACAGCCGCGGTAGCCCAGTTGGAAGAGTAACGGATTACGATAACGGCTGCGAGTTTGAAACTAGGTCCAACCAAAGACCGTCGTGTACGGGGGATGTGCAAGTTAAATATGTTGTGACCTCAAATGCCCTCACGTTGGCGTGGAAGTTTGGAGAGTGGGGTGCCAACTCAGGTGGTAACTTCGTCATCTGACCGTGGTTCAAAATTACGAGGCGTCCTCGGTTCTTTCCCTTCGGGATAGATCCCGGACCGTCGCCAGTAGCCCGTTATGTTGCACCAATGCAATGTTAATTAACTATCTAAGTACCCACATTCTCTCACATGTCGTAGTTGCCTTAAAATAGTTTATCGCGCTTTTGGTGTTGACTAATCAACTATCATATTTCAATCAGAAATATTCTTTCTTTATAATTTTTACTGGCGAAGTGGCTGAAATTGTATTCGAAAAACAAGCTAAGTGACGCCACGTTCGGAATACGTACAGGGGAACGTGTTTCTACATTAGAACATCCCTACCATTTAGTTTGAAAATAAAAGCCTCTCATTCCCCTTGGGAGCTGCAGAAATTGTTTGGCGTCCACACGAGCGAAAGATATGAACTTTCTTTGTCAAGAAATTCTTTTGTTTCCAAGTTTTTCACCTTTAGCAAAGAAAACGTAACCTATATACGAAAACTGATTAGATAAACAAGGTGAAAACGCAATGGAATCTCTTATCTTATGCAAATCTTATTCCATAAAAATATACTTTCTTTAGCACTTCAATCTTCCATTCAATACAGGTTGATCAACTTTTAAACCTAGAGAAATATAGCATGTATGAGATAATAAAGGTCAATGAAATAATGTTTCATTTACACATATAAATATTATCTACATATGAAGAAGTTTCCGATTCCTTTTGTACGACTTAAAAACTGAGGTAGCTTGGATGTGTAACCAAACATGCATAAATCCATGGCATGGTCAAATTCTATTACCTACCAAGGTAATAAAATTTGACCTTGAATTACAAAGAAATATCTAATCTTTTTCTTCTAAAAACATGTTAAATGTGCGTTATTTATCTTTGCTTTTTGAAAGTTTCAAAGTGGAACATGCATGGGTTTATAGTAAAAAATATTGGAAGTAAATAGAATGATGTAATTAATACCCATAAACACCTGTACCTTTGACCTGATTGTACGATCACGATATGAGAAAATTATTTCAGGTAAGTAGATTTGGTTGTTTTATGAAGTATTGTAATGTATATTTTAATCTGTGCTTAAAATAAAAGGCTGTTGGCTCAGAAAGAGGACCAGTGAAAAACTCAGCAATACAATGAGAATTTAAAAAGTCCTGAATACTGGTTTCAAATTATACATAGTTCTGAAGTTTTATACAAATCTCAAAGATTTCTTTTTGTTCAGGTTTTTGAACTCAGTAATGAGTATCACAAAGAATTGAAAACACAAATTTTACTAAAACAAAGATTTATTACAAATTCAGGATGAAATGACAATACAGTAGCAAGACAAAAGTTTGAACTTAGACACAATGTCATACACATAAACTATTTCATTATTAAATACCATAAATAAGAATGTCAGTTTCGTTCAATTTCTTTTAAGTACACAAAACTGCAACTTTACATTGTTTTAGAAGCCAATGTTTACAACAATGGAAGATAACAAGGGTGGAAGTCATGTACAATATTCCTGATTCAAGATCATGTTCCCATACTTTTAGCATTGTTGTCAGTGATTCACGAATATTATAACTAAAAGAAATCCAATTTCCAAACCCCATACCTTTAAATAAATGCTTTGAAAGTTAGGTTATTGCGATAGTATCACATTTGGTAGCCAATACCGCACCGACATCGTCTTGCATTGAAACAAGTTAAATGATTCAAAGTCCTAAGTGATAGTACACATGTCAGTCCAAAAGAGTGATGCAGCTTGAAAAGTAGATGAATATTTTTACAAAGTGCATTGTATTATTTTATTCCTATCAAATACTATGTGTTCTTTCTTTCATAGTTCAGTCTTCTTGTCAAAATCTGTATCATCAAGTTCTACATCACTAAGGTCTATGTCTTCTTCCACTGGCAACTAAAAATTTTAAGAAATATTAAAACACATAACATATTTCAAGTTGGTTGGTTTTATTATTGTTTTTATGGTGTAAGGGCCATATTAGCCATGCACCATAAAAATGCTTCACCAAATACAAGAAATACACATACGAGGAAAATTTTATTGACACAGAAGAGAAATACACTCATGGAGGAATCGAACCTATGCCACCTACAACTCACAGTTTGCTGGTGCAGTGAGCATATCCACTGAGCCACAATGGCCTCACATATTTCAAGATAAAGAGAAGGAACATACACTTGCTTTCCGAGATGAAACATGGTAAAAAAAAGTACAATAGTGTTAGATTTATAAGCCCGATAATATAGAAAATATTGATCCCGAGCATCTGGTACAAATTTCTTTTTTTAATGCTTGCTACTTTTTTTCTTCCGAATATTAAAAATAGTTCTGGTTTTAATTTTTAAGGCACACAATAAAATGCGCCACTGGTAAGACTTGATTTTCTCTCAAACAAATACCTTTTACATATGTAGAAAGGTTAAACACGATAATTGCCATACAAGCACTCCATGTAATTTGGGTTGGTTGTTTGGGAGTTTTATGATGCAACAGGAGTTGAGGCAATTTGGCCAAGTCCATGCAATTTAGGTAAGATTGATTTAATTAGCCCCGAGTAGATTATGCAATTTGGATTACTATCCTTAGTAATACTATTCAAAGAGAATTATGCTCCACATTAGGCAACTACATTTTGTAACCATTAACCTTGCTGTCAAAATGCCAGAAACATTTTGCCAAAACTGTAACATATCCTCAGAAGACATAAATATATGCATCAATCTCATTGTTAGAAGCTAAATGGATGTTTCTTGTCAATCTCACATTATGCATGTTGACCCTAATTCCTTTACTCCAGTTGTAATTTTTATGAGTAAAATGACTCCATCATACAGTTTAAAACGTGCAATCTTTATGCTTGGTTAGCATTGTCTAGTACATGAACTAAGAGACAACCAGGTGCTCATTTGTAACATATTAAAAACAATTGCTAAACAATACTGATATCAGCAGTAGCAAATTCCTCGATGAAAGGGCATCTGTTCAAGTACATCCCACCTTTCTATGGCGGAGAGAGTAAAAATTAACCAGAAACACTTTGTGCGATGTATGGACTGGCCCCATATTTATAAAATCCAGCCTCTGCTGATGTAAACAAACGATTTGTGAGCGATCCTAGTTTTCATTGAACAAAATGAGAAATATGTTTTAGTCAGCAGTCACTGTAATCCCAACGTGGGCATCAACTCCTAAGGCCCTGAACCCCTTGTGTCTCCCAAATGGAAGAGGTAAATATTTCCAGAGGAAACTAAAGTTTAAAGACACAAACACCAAGCATGCCTTAGGAGCTTGTCCCCTAGGAATCCTTTAAAATTTTTATATTAGGGCCAGAGACCTCAAAACAAAATGTAAGGGATAAATGTTATAAATAACCAGTGATTCTATCTCTTATTAGGTCACTTTATAAGGAGTGCAAAGTGCTAGCAACCCGAATTCCTTGGGTCCTAATGTTTTTATGGTTAGTACCAGGTCCTCCTCCAACTAAGGGATAAATATTGCTAATGTATCAGTAATGATTTATACAAACAAAATAGAGTTCCACATAACACTTATATATGAAGCCAAGTGGAATTTTACATAAGCCTTCAATTAATTTCTCCAATTTCATGCCACTGTATCCCAGTCAATACTATTATCTCTGGTGTCCTCAAAGTAGGGAAGTCTGCTATTTTCAATTTAAAAAAAGGGTCATTTTTCGGGTGTTACAAAGAAACAAATTTTAAACTTATTTGTATAAAATAACATGCATTCTATCCCAAGTTAATTTCATTTTTAATTTAATAATTGAACTTGAACTAAGAAAACTTTAAAGCTTGATTTAAATCATGAACTTTTCAATAAAAACTCCTCGATTTAAATCAGCATACCCTGAATATTTTAGTTTCTTCTTCCAACTCAAAAATGACTAAAGCATTTATCTACTTTTCAGTTTTAGAAAAAAAGATAGATAATTGCTAGCTGACAATTCCCAGTAATTAAGAATTGTGTCAAAAACGTGAATGCTTTTACTCACCTGTCCATCTTTACCATCCCATGGTTCACTGTCTGTAATATCTGGAAGTTGAGCACCTTTGATCGGAGAACTGCTACCACGGCCGACAGATACAGCTCTAAAGAAAAATATGTTCAGTATATAACAAAATTAAATATAAAATAGAATTTTATACGCAAGACATCTTCAACCTGAACCATTACAGTTCTGAATAAGCAGACTAAGAACAGTTTCCCAAGCATGGCTCAACTTTTCAAAGACAATTTTTTTCTGTGCCCCTTCTAGAAAACTAATAACAAATTGCAAGTGCAACTGTCTATAATTTTTGGATTTTGCCAAAATATTTATGTAGCTGTGCAATTTTTGAATTTCAAAAAGTTAGTTTAGAAATAAAACTTGGAATTAGAATTATAAAGCTATTTATTAAAATGAAATAAAAATAATAAATTGTACATAAACACACTAGATTGCTTACTATCAATAGTCAAATCAGTAAAAAAAATAATCACTAATGAGAAGGATCATTGTTATGTCCCCTAGTGTCATGAACTGATTATTCTATTTGTTTTTATCCAAGTAGATGGTGCAACACGATATGCTTTTTTCAAATTCTTGTTGCTAGTGTTGTGAAAAATTTTGTTACCAATCTTTCTTTACTGTATTTGAAACATGAATTAAACAGCAATCACAAGGGGCAAATTTTATGGCACAAGGGCCATATTTGGCCAAGTTGCACTAAACACAAGAAAATTTGACAATGAAAGAAAGGAATTCTTAAACAAAATCAAGACTGATATAAGATTTAGCTATAAACCATTTAAAATTGTAGCTAGTCAAACCACAGGGGGACGGAAATGCCTACTTTGGGAAATAAAACAGGACAGATGAAAGAAAATTGTAATTTTAGTTAATATACCTTAGAGTTTACAAAGTTACATCATACATATTTGGAGAAATTTCTTTCGCTTATGGACAAAAGTGTAAATTTTCAAAAATTGTATATTAAAAATTTACTTTTTTGATTGACATACTACAAAAAATGAATACTCTGCACTAAACTGGGACTAACCAAATATTTTGACAAAAGAGTAATCACAACATACCGTATAAACTCAGAAATTCCATCATAGCTGAAAGGTCCTCGAAGAATTGAAAACTTCATTTTTCTGGCATTCACAACTGCCATTGCCTTGTAAAAAATAGATAATAGTTTTTCAAATTAGGGCATTTTAGTAGACATTTAAACTTTCTTTCAAAATCATAAATGCTTTCTAAAAGAATATATTAAAATTATGTAATTTCCAACCACAATCAGGTCATCTTTCTTGCTCACCAATCCACTAAATTCTAAAAGTTTTTAATGTTCTAATAAAATACTTTCATGAGAAACTTAACTTACAATACAAAACAGATTTGAACAAAGGAACCTATACATTTACTGCAACTTTGAAAACTAAAATATTCAGTAATAGCCAATAATTCATCACTTTAAAAAGTGAACATGGGCTTCGTCATATACTCTAATGTAAACAGAAATAACACAAATTTGGTTGGATGGTTGGCTTTGGGTTTTATGGTACAAGGGCCATACTGTGCCAAACACAAGACAATGTCATGTAATTGTGAAAGAAAAGATGGAGAAGAGAAAGATTGCTTGGGCATCCTGGGGTATGATCCCCATCTTTACCAGAAGCAGTAAACCCCATGGGAAAAGAATAATCACTAGGGTACCTCAGGTTCATGAAGCCCGTATACACCTCAAGATGTACTGCCGAGGGGATCACAAATTTGAAATCATTCAACATGAGCTGCATTATTGTAAGAATGATAGTAACTAAAATCAAAGAATTGCATAAAGCATTCATATTTATGGGTAAAAAGTTCAAAATAATTCACTTCCTCAAACTTTAAATCACTCACCGGATAACCAAAGCCTCCAATTCCCAAGGAATCTTCTAACTGTGGCTGAGCAAGAGCCTCAGCCCAAATCCAACCCCATCTATTCTTTCTGAAACGGTTGCCGACTTTCTTCAAAATTTCAAGGTATTCATTCCTGCAAGATGATTGGCAGTCTAGAATGTGAGGCAGAACACTTATAACACAAAGGGGAGCATCGTCACAGGCTTGTTTCAAAATGGCAGCATTTGTAACCTAAAGACAAAAAGCTTAGTTAGAAGATTTTTCATGCAAAGAAAAATATAAAGATTTCCAGCACAAATATGAACATTTCAAAATCCTGAATGTTGATGAATCACAACAAATTAAGCATCTTATAAATTTAGTTTTAAAAATTGAATTGTGTTATATATATTTTCCCAATCAGAAACATTATTTCTCATCAAAAATTTCCTGCATGAAATTTTTATGATTTGGAAAAATGTAGGGACATATCAGTCTCATTTAAAATAGATTAATAGTTTTGTCCCACTGAAACTAGTTAGACTTTTCTTGTGCTACTTAAAAAACTATAATGTTGTCATATTCTTTAATTTGCAATATTTATCTTTAAAATAAATTTAATTATTGTTTGAAACACCTCAATTTAAGCATCTAGAGCTCACTACCACTCAGTTTTTTTAATATCATGATATGCTCGAATTAGTTTATATTTGTGTCACAAGAAATACATGGCAAGGATAAATTGAATACATGGAACGATAACTTTTAATTTTAATGCCCCAAAGCTTAAATTTCTTTTCAATTACTCGATCTTTTTGATTAATAATTTTGCTGTTATTGCAAAATATTGGGTCGGTGCGAATGAAATGTCCAATGAGAAATAGCTTTGAGAATGACCCTCATACAGCTAAAAGTAATTACTTACAAGCTTCCGGCATCTTACGTCAGAGCTACTATAAATAGCTATCACGTGTGTGAAATACAAGTTCCAGATTTAATTTGTTTGGGCGTAAGGTGCTTCCAAATTCGACATAGAAAACTCAGATTTGAGAGTCATCTTCCTTTATGAATTTAAACTGAGACATTCTGCTGCTCGAAACATTAACACAGCATTCAGGGTGAATGCAGCCAATGAACGAACCATTCGGCGATGGATTGAGAAGTTTCGAAGTAGAGATATGGACCTGAAAAACGAACCATATGGTCACTGAGAAGTTGCAGATTCTGACGATGTTCTGCTAAGTGTGGTTGAAGCTGAATAATTGCGAAAAAATACTTTGACAAAAAGAATATTACACACACTATTTTGGCCTTTTATATATCCTAAAACAGAATAATTCGCAGCAAATTATAACTTCCCTTCTTGAAGAGAAAATTATTCTTTTAAAGGTGCAGTATTAAACCGAATGCTATTTTGAATGAGCGTCAGATGTTCAAAAAATAAAACTTCTGATAGACATAATGTCCTTGCCAAAATGAAAAACGAGGTGCTCAACTTTTTAAATAAAATCGTATTCAATCGCCATGATTCCATTTTAATGTGTGTCACTTCAATTCCATCCTCAGTTCCATACAAAGTGTCACAAATGTAGAGATATTAAAATGAACGAAATAAAAAAGAAATGCTTTGATATTAAAAGTGGGTAGTTTTACGGCAAGGAACATTTGAAAGATTGCATTTATCTTTTCATCAGTTTGTGATAAGTTTTTATCTGCAATGGGTGCAACATATACTCATATTTTATTTCAAATGTATTTTCCCATTTGTTCGTCTAACCCTTCAGGATTTCGACGAAATATCTCGTCCAAGATCTGACCAATTTTACTAATGACGAGATATCTTTTCATCAAGATATTGCCGATTTGTTTATTTTGACGAAATCAAGATGTAATCATTTTTTTCTAATGACGAGATATCTTGTCTATCAAGATATGGTCGGTTTTGTTAATGACGAGACAACCCTCTGAAGGGTTAAATAACATTTTTTAACTTTTAAATTGACCACGCAATTATGCCAACTTGGATAAATTATTGAGAGGGGCCCAAGTATAAGTATTAACTTTACCTATAAGGTATTAAAGTGGGACCCCAAAACAATTATTGGTTTTTCATGAGGCATCCATCTAACCTGGCACTGGAGCCCTGTATGCAGTTGTATAAGACATCTGATATAATGTATATATTCCTACTACTTATATACAGTATAGTATACAGTATTTTATACTTTATAAAATAAAAGGTATAAAGTACTCATTTCTTAAAGTGTGAAATGCCTATTTTTCAGAGTATAAGGTACCTATTTCAATATCCTTATTTCATTTCTGTTTGTTACTCTGATACTACTGTATTTACTTGTTCCATTATTTTTTGTGTTGTAAATAAATTAAGGAGTTACATTTCTATATAATTTATTTTGTGCAAAATGTCGCAATAGACATGGATTCATTACTCGTCGGTAAGTGAATATTTCGACCAGCTTTTCATAAAATTCATCGGCAAAATACATAATGATTTGTAGAATTCCGTTTCAGAGAAATAAATTAGGTGTACAAAACAAAACCTTTTAAAATAAGATTAACGTCGTACTTAAAAAGGAGGATAATGTAAAAATAGTCATTTTAAAATAAAGCAGTCAACATTAAAATCGGATGGATAACCATATGTTGTAATTCATTTTTTTTTTAAATTTTGACGTGTGCTTCCATTACAAGACAATTAAAATCAGTAAAACGTATTTGTTTACCAAGTTTCAAATAATATTATTGGATTGTATTGAAAGCTACACTCAATCGTCAAGAAACATATTATTCAGAATAGGTACATGGTTTCCATTTAGAAATCGAATCTCTAAATTGAGAAAAAGTGTCGCATTGAATCGATTTAAAACTGCATGCCAGTTGGAGTAAAGCAAATTCTAAATAAAAGTTTGCTATCTTGGAATAATATCACGGTCATCAAATATTCCAACTTGAACTTTTGAAAAGTTGTAAGATTTTATCCAAAGTGACAGAAGACGAGTTAAAGTGCAACTGAGCAACTTTGCTTTCTGAAACTTTGGTTGAAAGCATTGATTTTCTTTTTAAAAAAAGTGTAAAATTAAGCTTCCTTTTTTTGAAAAATTGTAATCGATTAACGTTTCGTTCTTACTGGAGACATCTAATTTTAAAACAAGCTGTTCTTTCACATGCGGAATGGAATTTTCAAGTAAAAAATGTGTTTGCTTGAAAAGAAATTAATCATGCATATTGTATCAAGTATCAATATGATCTGCCATCCTTTCATAACGATAGTGAAATTCGGAACTGTCACATCCCTAGTGCAAGGGTACTTACAAGTCAAAAATTATTGATAGGAAAACTGCGTACAATACTACGCTTTACGTTCGTCATTTTGACATGAAATAAACTTAAGGGGTATTCATGATCACTTCAAAGCTCAAAATCAACTTCTGTAGTAGCACCTTTATAGTATTGTCTTACACTATAGTGCGATGTATGCGAAATGGATTATATGACTAGATAAAAAAAACATGTACTTCGTCCAAAGTAAGTTGTAGAAGATATAAAATTTCAAAATTGAGTTCAAAAAATTATTATCAGCTCGCTAAAATGATATTGGGTCGGTGCGAATGAAATGTCCGATGAAAAATAGCTTTGGGAATGACCCCATACAGCTAAAAGTAACTGCCTACAAGCTTCAGGCATCTTACGGCACAGAGCTACTATAAATAGCTATCACGCGTGTGAAGTACAAGTTCCAGATTTAATTTGTTTGGGCGTAAAGGTGCTTCCAAATTCGACCTTGAAAACTCAAATTTGAGAGTCACCTTCCTTTACGAATTTAAACTGAGATATTCTGCTGCAGTTGCTGCTCGAAACATTAACACAGCATTCGGGGTGAATACAGCCAATGAACGAACCATTTGGCAATGGATTGCGAAGTTTCGAAGTAGAGATATGGACCTGAAAAACGAACCACGTGGTCACCGAGAATTTGCAGTTTCTGACGATGCCCTGCTAAGTGTGGTTGAAGCTGAACCGCGGAAAACATGTCGTGAGATAGCGGCCGAGCTAGGTGTCCACCACATTAAAATTGTTTGCCATCTGGCTGCACTGGATAAGGTAAAAAAGATGGATTCTTGGGTGCCTCATGAATTGACAATTGCCAACAAGATGAGACGTTTGGAAGTCTGCATCGCTCCTTTCCAGGAATGAAAGATAACCTCTACTGCAGCAAATCATTACCTGCGATGAGAAATGGGTCCTTTATGACAATCTGCATAATGGTTGAGCAAAGCACAGCCTCCTGGATGCCATCCCAAGCCACCCTTACATCCCAGGAAGGTTATGATTCTTGTATGGTGGTCTACAGCTGGAATAATTCATCGCAGTTTCCTGTGCCAAGTGGCCAAATCATCAGAACGATATTGTGATGAATTACGTCAGATGTACCGGAAATTGATGGTGAAACAAATGGTTTTGGTAAACAGGCTTGGTGTTCTCTTGCAAGATAAAGCCCGTCCTCATGGCGCACAATGGACGATGCTAACACTACGTGAGTCGGGCTATGAAGCGATGCCTCATCCCCCTGACTTGTCGCCTACAGATTTTCATCTGTTTTGTCAAATGGATCGCTTCCTGTCTGGTAAATGGTTCACCCAAGATATGGAGGTTCACCGTGCAGTTGATGACTTTTTCGCATCCCAGCCACAAGACTTTTTCGTTCAGCGATCATGGTCTTATCAGACAAGTGGCAACAGTGTGTCAATTCAGTGGGAGATTATTTCGAGTAGGTCAGGTACTGTATATTTCAGTTATCGCCATCAAAGTGTGATGGTCATTTTCTGGGTATTTCATTCACACCGACCCAATACAATACAGGCACTCCTCGCTTAACCACCAAGTTCCCTTCTTAGGACTAGGTTAGGGAAATTTAAACAACAAGCAAGGACCTTAAGTGTTTTTTATTTCTTCCAAATAAAGAAAAAGATCTAAAGGAAATAGTGTTAAGCACACTAGTTATCAAGAGGAATTCACGTTGGTGCCACTGAGTAATCATAACAGAAAATGAGAGATGAAGGGTAAGCAAAGTTCACCAATCACTAACCGAACATGGACGTTCTGGCATCTGATTGGTTGAGTTAACGCCAGCAATATTGGCTGGTATTGATGGCTATGAAGTCCTCCATTTGAAGACATTACATTGTGGCTGAGCAACAGTTTTGCTTACATGTAAACGGCCTAAGGAAGGGGATTCCTAAGTCAGGCTGAGAAAGGGGATTCCCAGAACTGAAGAGCTGGTTGTTAAGCTGGTAACTTGTTAAATGAGAAGTACCTGTTTTGTAAACCTCAACATGATACAAGTTTGCCAGCACTGGACCCAATTATAGAAAATATGAAAATGTAATTGTGGAACTTGAAACAAAAGAATTATGAAATTATTTGTTATAATACCTGCAAGACATCAGGGGCAGGAGTGAATTCAGCATGTTTTTCTGATGCCCAAGAAATGATATCCTGTGCAGTCCTTCCACCATCATATTCTTCAGCAGCTCCATCTTTCGGTCCTTGAGGGAAGAACTTTATTGTTGGAAAACCTTTGACCTTAGAGTTGAAAAATTCAAATGCATGACTATTATAACAAAGGAAATTTTTTACAAAATAATAACAAGAGTTAATTATAGTTGATAAGAGTTACATAGATAATTTAATTATAATGAGGGATGTTAAACTAAAGTTTATTCCAATAACTAAACCTTGCCACTTAAAAGCTCACGTCTCAAAGCTTTAGGAGTAAAAATCACTTTACTGTGACTCACAATACAAAGCCCTGGAATAGAATTGATGTGGTAATATTGAAAATTAGCGAACATGATTTTAAACTACAAAATTTTAGACTTTACAACTTTTAATTACTTTTTAAAAATTAGAGATTCATTATACACTGCAAGAAAAATTCAAAGGATTACATTGATTTTTTTTTGAAAATCTATTACTATGGTCATTGAAAATCAAAACTTGATGGAATTAACCCTCGAAGTGGTATGCCTAAGTACAACCCTGATTGGTTTCTGTGCAGCATATGAAATATTTCAAGGAGCAAGGTGTCTGAAAATTTCAAGTCTGCTGCTTGCCAGGTGGGAACTGTTTTAGTACTGCATTCAAGGCTGCCACAACCAAAGCATGAATGAAGTAGTGGCATTAGTTTAGCATAAATTTTAAAATATAGCAAATATCTCACCTTAAACCCTACTTTAGTTGCTCAGATACAAATTAAATAGGCTAAAACCCAAAACGTGTTGATTAAGTATGAAACAAATGTTGAAGATCTCGCCAAGTTTAAAAACTCTTAAAGTTTTCATGACAATCTAGCAACCAGATTCCGATGTTTTCTTTCATGGTTGCAATGGCTTGGCGCTAAAACTTCAAAATTAGCATTCCTTGGAAAATTTTTGCCTTTAAGAAAAATCCGAAAAATATTTTACCTATCTGCTACTAGTTAAAAAAGTGGACAAAATTTTTGTTGGCCTTTAGTTAATTTTTAAAATATGAGCTTTTGAGACGATTTTGCTTAAAAAGATACTCCTAGTCGCCAAGGATGAAGAATAGTAGCAAAAAGTTGCCTGTGACAGTCCTTTATATTCAAACTGAATTTTCTGAACTGTATTTGAGCGAGCCGCTTGGATGGTTGAAGGGCATACAAACCCTGAAACCATGTAGTACAGAGAAAGACAGTACATAGTATATCAAATTTATTTTAAAGATTTATTTTCACTAAATTGTTTTTTGCACGAAAATCATTGCTCTGATAAACTACTCCAATTTAACCCTTTTCACTCAATTAGCAGCATTACAGCAGTTAATCAGAGCACAAAGGGTTAAATACATTTGCAAAAAAAACCCAGGTTGAAATGCTTTACGAGAATTACACTTACATCATATTTTCTTGATATAATTGTGTGAACTGTGGCATCTAGGGCACCAAGCTTCACTTTTCCTTTCAGCTCTGTAGCAGCTTCTTGCCAATGTGGGGCTAATCTCTGGCAATGTCCACACCAAGGGGCATAGAACTCAATAAGCCACATGTCATTGCTGTCTAAGACAGTTTCTTTGAAGTTAGCATCAGTCAATTCTACAACATCCTTAGGATCACCCTGGTAAAAAAATTTATCTTCATGAAACATATTTTTATAATTTCTAATGAATAGCATATTTGACATGCAACATTAATGTAACAAAAGTTGGTGTTTTCTAAGGTTCATTGCAAATTAAGTAAACCTTGAATATTTAATAAGATTGAATTATTTAAAATTTAAGTTGATAAATTTGGTATTAGGCAGAAGTCATTTCACAATTAGATCCAAAATATTAATGACACATAGTGTTTATAAATTTTACAATATTTTAATAAAATGAAATTTAAAAAAAGATTAAAATTGAATAGATTGGATATTCATTTTATGGTGCAGGATCTAAGAATGAACTAAGTGCCAAATGCAAGTAATGAGATAAAAGATTTAAAAAGTATCAATGGCATTCAAGAACAGTTTGGAAATGGTAGAGTGGAAAGATGAAATAAATTACGATTTATAACATGGTGATCCACATGATGTATATTATACAGGTTTGAAAGTGATGATAGATAAAAGTACTATATACACAAGATTTTAAGTGTTTTGTTAAAAAATAAACAAGACAAAAATGTCCTGTTTTTGAAAATATGAACAGTAAAATTGAAAGGTAATTAGTGCAAAACCAATTGTTTTCTGTTCCAAAAATGCCACCACCTGTAGTTTTAGCAGTGTTTTTCATAATTGACTATAAGAAACTAAATGTTGTGGCAAGTGGTAGCTATGCAATATCAAAACAGATTTTTGCAATTCTGAAATGATTCCTCAAGATTCAGCAACAAATTATGCATTTTGTTGCTTAAAGAACAGTTTAATAATGTCTAATACAAACTTCTAACTTAAATTGATACTGGTTATTTTGAGACACACAGAAATTGAAGATGTTATTACACATTGAGTGTTCTTATTTTAAGATAATTCATTTTCAATTTTAAAAGTGTGCAACATAACACTGATCTAATGAATTTTTAAGCTTCAAAAATACAAAATTCACTTTTGTATGTAACAGTAAGAAAGCTTAAATAAGTTTAGATTTAAAGCTCAAGGTGATCTGAGTAAACTATGTTGGCTGCACATTTAGCAACTTGCTATGTTAATTTTAAGCCAACTTTAGTACATGTAAACTAAAGTGAGCCACATGAACATAA
The DNA here is from genome assembly GCA_933210815.1 of Meta bourneti. Lineage (NCBI taxonomy): Eukaryota > Metazoa > Arthropoda > Arachnida > Araneae > Tetragnathidae > Meta > Meta bourneti. The sequence goes on from OW119928.1 coordinate 21,665,676, forward strand.
AATGAGAACTTGATAAATACATCTCAATTACTCAAATAAATTTTGTAAAAATAGAACAAATCGTAAAAAAGGTTTTAAGGGATGATTAACTTGCCAATTATCAATTCTTTTGGTTCATAATCAATCTGAAATGCTATTGAAGCAAACACACAGTGCATTATTGAGTTCTATTTGTTCAGATGCAAAATTCATTGTAGAGTTTTTAATGAGTCAACAGAAGTACTACCCTGTCTACTAAGAATGTATACTTCATTACCAGAACATCTTGCATGCAAACATTTCGTTTATACTTGGAAGTGATTAGTTGACTTAATTGAGCAAATAACTTGCTCCTCATTACTCTTACAAATCTTTTTTTTAATAAGATATTTTTCTACAAATTCCAGAATTTGTAAAATAGAATATTACTCTTTCAGATAGATACTAAAATTTTCAAAACTTAAACTGAAAGTACAATTTTTGAAAATATTTTGCATTATACAATTGCCTTAGTTCACAAAAGATACTTTTAGAAAGCACACTTTATCTAGCAATTTAGGGATTCCTTTCCCAGATAAACTGCATATTGTAGCCTATTAGAATGGTAATTAATGTTCGCAAACAATTGTCAAATATGTCAAAGTCAGTTATAAATTTGCAGCTGTAATGCCAGTTAATTACTTCTACTTACAGTTGGAGATTATTTGATTTCACAGAAATTTTTTTCACAACCTTTACATTTTGTAATGTAATTTTTAATAGCCATCATTGATGTATACAATTTTAAGTTCTATAATATATATTCTTTAGAGCACCATATTAAAAGACAGCAGCAACAAAATTTTGGAGTTGATCATGCTTGTTGAGCATCTCAAAGCATAATACATGAACAGGAATTTAGAAAATCAAGAGGCTTTCAGATGATGCAACATATCTTTATATCGAATCATTCAAAATGTATTACGAATTACGCATGATGAAATATTGCATCATCTTAAGCTTCATGTAAAGTAGTTACTTTCAAAATGCCCTAGGAATACACCTGTACTTTTAAAACTACATTCTACAAATAAAAATAATCATACATACTTCTTTTCGGGACTTGCTTCCGCCTCCACCTCCTGTTTTTTTCCCACTCAATTTTCCTTCCACGACATTCTTCAACTCTCGGAACAGTTCATCGACCATACCTTGAGCAGTTCTTGGTCCCGAAAACTCTTTCGGTTTATTTTTGTTACCGCCAAAGATTTTTATAGTTGGAAAGCCTCTAATTTCATACTTCTGTCCTAAAGACTGATGTGAATCGGAATTAACTGCTCCAACTTTCACTATACCCTGAAATATTCAGATACAAATTCGTTAGCTCTTTACAAACGAAGAAACATTGAAGTACATTCAGAGACAATAACATCGATAACACATTTTTAATGCTTTGACTTAAATTCAACTTTTAACATTTAGTTTAAACACAATATTTAAGATACCTTTACAGCAGCTGCCATTTTGGAATACTCAGAAACCAGTGCTTGACAATGTCCACACCTAAAAGATTGAGTTATTTAGTTTCATACATAAAATATTAAATGACAGAAAACTCAAATACCGATTCTAATGTCTTGCACCACAAGCATTTCCAAGAACTTAAATGGTTGGATGGATTTTTATGGTGCAAGGGCCGTATTTGGCTATGCTGTGCCAGACACAAGACATACAATTTCAATGGACACACAAGGAAAGTTTTACTGACACAGAAAAGGAAAATACACCAAGGGAGGAGGAATCGAACCTGTGCTGCCTAGAGCTTGCAGGTTGCTAGCGCAATGAGCATACCCACTGAGCCATCAACTTAAAGATATAGAATCATTAACATTCCTGATGTCATTTCTCTACCCTCCCACCTAGGCCCAATACGACAATAATGTAAATAAATCTTTGCTTTTAAATCAAATGCTACTCTGAATAACATAAAGTCAGAAGACTGAGATCAGTACAATAAAAGGGATACAATCCTCTAACAGGAGCACATCATTCCCACCCACTTTGATACAAGAGTTGAAAAGGAAACCTGAGGTAGGTAGGTATTTTAATTAACGTCACACTAGAGCAACACAACGGGTTATTGGTGACGGTCCGGGATCAATCCCAAAGGGAAAGAACCGAAACCTGAACAATAATACTGAAGCCCTTTATGACTTGGATGACGAATTTTAAGAAAATTGTGGAGTGGCCTAGTCTCTTTTCCCTTCTTGATCAAGTGCCATTATACTAGATGAGCATTTCTGATATTTGATTTTTTTTATCAGGTATGCCAATGCTTTTACCTGTGTGATTAACCTCACATTATACCAATTAAACTAGTTTCAGAATGTATTTGTGATTATTTAACATGGTTATTAACACAAACGGTTATTAACATTGTTATTTTACCCGAGTGATTAACCTCACCATTATACCTATTAAACTAATTTCAGAATATATTTATGATTGTTATTTAACATGGAGAATGTTTTGAGTAGTCAGGCCCTATGTGTCCACTCCTTGAATATGCTAAATCTGTATGTACAATAGCAATGTGAAGTTCAAAAACTCTTCAAATAAAGCTTAAAAGACAAAGATAACTTTTCTATCATTTACAGAATTTATTACTGCTTTGATATAATTTATATTGCTATGAAAATTAAGATCCATTTCAAAATTCCATGATTGTTTTCAGAAAACTTTCACCATCAAAATTTCCTAGCTATTTTTTATTGTATTTAATGGCCAATTAAAGAAACATGTAGAATTAGACAGTATAACCATTGTGTTTTCAATTTAGAGTTTTGGACTCTTGTAACAAAATCAAGATAATTTTTTTATTAAAACACTTGTAACACATTCCCGAGAAGCCTAATGAGAAACTATTTGATTTGATCCTTTACTTTGTCCTTGTAACTCAGAAAAATGATGTAAAGTGTAAATTGTTGCAGCCTTCAAAAATTGAATTGATTCAATATCTGAAATATAATTAATGCAGAAAACAATTTTTTTGAAAGGAGTTGAATGAGTTTGAAGTAACATTGTGTAGACAAGAATGTCAACAGATGCATAAAACACATTGTTCTGAAGCATGAAAAATAACTTCTCAAATTTTCAATAAAGTTTTACAAAAATAGTGGTGATATAATAACAGCATTTTAAAAAGCAAAACTTAGATTATTCATACTTTAATATTGAGTTGTGTTCAATAAGACTATTTCTTGTTATTGTTATTTCAATTAACGTCACACTGGAGCAACACAACGGGCTATTGGTGACGGTCCGGGATCAATCCCAAAGGGAAAGATCCGAGGACAACACCACGTAATTTTGAACCACGGTCAGATGACGAGGCAACACCTGAGCTGGCACCCCACTCTCCAAACTTCCACACCACGCCAACGTGAGGACATTTGAGGCCACGACAGATTTAACGTGCACCAGCCCCCTTTGTACACGACGGTGTTTTGGCTGGATTCGAACTCGCAACCCTTCGGTTGCTAGTCCGAAGACTATTTCAATACATGTGATTCAATTATATTATAAGCAGAAAATAGTTAAGTTTGAACAGAAAATGAAACAAAAACCGCACATCGTGATATCGGTGCCGGTAGGTATTTTAATTAACGTCACACTGGTGCAACAACGTTCTATTGGTGACGCCGATGCACCGGACTCGGGTACTAACAACTCTCAACAATAAAGTCCTCCCAGTAACAAAGAAAACAGTAAACTTTTTTTTGAAAACCAAATTACCAAGGAGCGTAAAACTCGACAATCCAAATATCATCGCTGTCAATAACTCTTGATTGAAAAGTAGCAGGCGACAGTTCGACTACATCATTATTATTGTCATAGAATGCAAAGGCAGTTGACACACAGAGAAAGAAGAAAACTGCAATAAAATAGAAAAACTTGTATTAGATCTCGACGAACAGAAATAACAGATGTCATCAGTTATGTAGTATTGCTGTCAACAAGACACATTGTTATTAAAAATTCAGTTCAACACAAAATAGTTATTTTCGTACGAATTTCAAGGCAAAAGAATTGGAGCTTACCTGAAACATACATCTTGAAAGTTCGGTAAGAATTTTTTGAATAAAGAATAACAACCTAAACCGGCGTTTTCATTACAACTTTGGCAAACCTTTTCATAAGACAGCTGTTCAAAATGTATCAGGGATCGTGGCTGTGGATGATTGGTCCAAGTGTACACTTTATCAGTGTTCAGCGATGCTTAGCAAGTCAAATGAAACAAACGGGCCATATGATGATTGGATATTTCTAATACGATTTTATCCATTTTTGTAAGAATATTAATGAAACGAACTGTATATGTTAAAAGGTACTTTACGCATATTCAAATGTGAGAAACACATTTTTAGTAATCTAGCGACAACTACAATGATTTAGTTGACGTCTACTTATAGAAAAGATATTTTATTGAGCCATCAATTCAAAAGAAGAGCACGTTACCTCAATTTTAAAATAAATTGTTTAAAAATAATAATTGGTTTTAACTTTATTATAAAATTTTACTTAACGGTAACTTCAACTTATATAAAGTCGGTTACAGTTATGGAATTCATCATGTTTATTTATCCCTGTAGACAAGTTTTTCTATTTGTGTCGAAAATTTAAAAACGAAACATTTTTATATTTGTTGCTGATGCTATATTTATTGTTGCAATTCGGGTTCTACGAGAACATAAAGTTGTGCGCAATTTAATGACTGGATCTTCAAGTTTTTAATTTTTTTTAAATATTCATTTAAAAAATCATACATGTTTGTTTGAATATCACATTCGTTATTTAGACAGTAATCAAAAGTTAAATACTTTGAACAAATATCGTTTGATTTAAAAAGAATTTGCACACAGGAAAACATGAAATTGGTAAGGTTTTTGTTGCTTTGAATACTTGTCACTCATTTTCGTAATCTAAATTATTTTGTTTTTAGGTTAAATGAGGAACTAATTTTGAGGAAACATCTTTTTAATATTAGTGTCAGAAAATAAAATGGTATTGTAGCAAACCAATAGTTCTTCCATAAAAAGAAGTAAATACCAAAAACTTTTGTGGAATTTTTTATATTTTAAAAATAAAAACCCACTTTTATCACCTTTAGTATTAAACCCCATTTTGTATAAACTCTTTGGATTTTCGAAATATTTTTTGATCTTGAGAAAAACATGCAAATCATTTTTGTGATGAAATATGTTTTAACTACATTTTGCATGTTTTATGTGCTTTTTATGCATTATGATTTGTAAGCATATGTCTGTATATTTTGAGTCAGTCATCTTTTTGTTTCTCTATTAATTTGAATAAGACTAATGAAGCATAGAAAAAGTTATCTATTCATTGATGGTATTGGGTAGGTGATAAACTTCAATTACCCGAATTAGTTTGGGGCTGTCGTGGCTCAGTATGTTTTCTTACTGAACTAGTAGCCTCTGAGCTATAAGCAGTGCAGACTTGATTCCTGTAACACCTGGGTATATTATTCTCTTCTATGTCAATAAAACTTTAATTGTATGTCTTTTTACTTGATGCAAAAACATTACTTGCCAAGATCTGGCCTTTGTGCTATCAGAACCAACCCAACACATGTAGTTTGAAACAGCTTAAAGTCATAGCCTATATCCCTATTTTGTGAATTACTAAATTTTTCCAGAAAGTTGTTTTGTAGCAAATATATATAGATTCACCATTTCAAGTCAGATTTTTACAATAGGAGGTTTCTAATTTTCGAGTTTTTCTCTTGAAAATAGAATTATAAAAGTATTGATGGAATTGAAAATATGGTAGAAGTTATCTTGACAAGAATTGTGATTTTGTTATGAGCCCATTTTTAAAGCTCAGATAGAAAAGTGCCTATGAGCACTGTCCATGACTTTGTAATTTTGTTTTGTACTAGTTCCATTTTAATAAAATATGTTCTAGTGTCATTCCATGTCATTTTAATACAGTACTCAACTTAGATATTTTCAATTTCAACAAAAATTGGGGAGTAGGTACTCTTTTTGCAGTAAACCAAAAATACATGTTTTTGAAACAATCGTTTAAGGACACAAATTGAAATTTTGGATTTATGCGTATATTCTAATTGCAACAACTTCTTTTGATATCTTTCAATATATCTATGTGATAAGGCTATTTTGGTGTCAATTGAAAGTTGATTAAAGAGGGTTTAACATGTAATGCAACTTGGCTGAACATTTTTCTCAAAAATTTAAATTTTTATTTTTTAAACCTACATTTTAAGAACTTTGAAAAAAAATTATAAGTTCATTTTTGCCTTATATACTGTAGACATTTTAAATTTTGTTTTTGATTGAAGAATTTCACATAGGGTTCAATGGGCAATATGCAAATGTATTTTTGCTCGTAGAGGGCAACATGTAACCCTTTTGTTTAGTCAACCTGAACCATAAAATATTATCTAAATCTAATAAGAGTTCAAACTCCAAATTTACACCATGTGCTAATCATTCATAGTTTTCAATAATTTTAAAATGTAGGTTTTTTAAAAGTCCAAGGTAAAAAATACAGGATTTTGAAATCTTTTTCTATAGAAAAAGTCATAGAGTTGTAGCATATCATCTAGAAGCTTGTTTTATTGGCTTTAAAATAAGCTCAAGTTTAGGTTTCTTGCATAAGTGAAACTCTAGATATTATGAAATTTGTTAGCAAATGTGACCCAAATTTTATTGTTTTTTCAAGTTTTCAATGACCTGCAATTTGAAAAATAATTTAAATATTCATCTTATATTTTTACATTTTCATTTCTTATATGATGCTACATAAAAACAAAATTTCGTTGAAATAGGAAAACTTCCAGTTGAAAATAATACTTTGGTGTGTTGATCTGATATGGAATGACCTACTCGGAAATTCTACACTACATTATAATTTGACCTCCAATTTGATAGTTTTTAAATGGAATGGTTAATATATTCTGAGAACTATTAACAGTAAAAAAAAAGAGTTATATTCACAAAACTGAAAAGTACCTTCTTTATTTCTACTTTTGATTTTGAAGAGTGCCAAACCTAACAATATGTTGTGCAATCTTGCCTTTTTATTTTATTCATTGCAATTTTAATAAATGGAGCAAGCTTCAAAGTTTTTATTGGTAGATGGTATTACGTTATTGAACATGTCTTCAAAATTTCTCTTGTCTTGAATTTTAGTATTGCTTGAGTGCTCATCCTAATAAGCCATGCAACATCCTCACATTCAAAGGCACCACTGTCATGCTAGACTGTGGTCTTGACATGACATCAGCTCTGCTATTTTTACCTTTGCCATTGGTTTACAGGTGGGTTATCTCAGAATAATTAGGCAATTTCATTTGTTTGTATTTTGTGCTTGCAAAATTTTACTAACTATTGTTTCCTATTTAGCTCCAGGTTATTTAATCTTCCCTCATGGACACCAAGAAATACAAGTGACCCACAGATAGAAGGCGTAAGATTTATTTATCATATTTTGCTTAGAAGTGGGTTTTGTTTCAACGTAATTTGAAGCCAAATGTTAAATAGAATACTTTTGATATTCATTGTTTTCAATGATGATTTTTGTTTAAATCCTAGCATTCAATGAAGTTCTCAAAGTTTGGGAAGTTGGCGCCTTATAGTAAGCGTTACCATTTCGCATTGGCTTGGAGATCAAAAATTTAAATCATGCCTAGGCTGCACTGTTAAAGACTTGGTGAAATAAATCATGCTATAGTACAAATATAAACACTATGCATGCAAAGCAAAGGCAATGTTCTCAAACTTTTAAATACCTCATTCAAACCATTTGAGACAAATGGATTAGCAAAAACAACATAAATTTAAAATTTACAATAAAATTTTAAAACTATAAATTAACAAACATATTAAACAAAAATAGAAACAATATTGACAATTATAAACAATCATGTACAAAAGTGGAATGACTTTGCAATACTGCTGTAACCCATGTGTTGTGATGGAATGTCTTCTATCACATAACAGACTGTATTTTAACTTGTGTTCTTCATATTTTCCTCTAAATACAAGTAAAATTGTGTATACTAAAGATTCAGTAATTTAATTATTTTGATATATCTGCATGTCTTCAATCTACATATCAACACTAATTTTAGAGTTAAATTTTTACAGGAGTTACGAGATTGTAGTGGAAGAGTTTTTGTGGATAGCTGCCCTGAATTTTGCCCACCAGAGGTGTGTATTTGAATTAAGCCATATTCAAATGAAATAATATAAAATTAAGAGTACATAATATATAAAAACTATATTTTTTGAACAATAACTTATTCTGAAATATATCGTGTAATTAGATCTCAATGATGAGAGTATTTGTACTTATTTCTTTTTTTATTGCAGGATAGAATTGTAGATTTTTCACAAGTGGATGTCATTTTGATCTCAAATTACCAAAGTATGATGGCATTACCTTATATAACTGAAGGTACTGGATTTAAAGGTGTAGTGTATGCAACAGAACCCACACTTCATATTGGAAGGTGAATTATTAACTTTGCTTCATTTATGTATAAATGAACAATCTACATGTTTTACAACTTCGATTATTAATTTGCTGATCACTAGCTTAGTCATTCCAAAAGTTATTTCCTCTTGTAGGAAATTATTCCCCTCTAAACAAGCTAAGTTTTCAAATTACTTTTTGTTTTGACCCACCTCGTAAGGCTGAATGGTTAGCACTATGACCCTTAGTTCAATAGGGCATGGATGTTCGTAGTCTTTGGGAATTCTCTTTAAGCCATAGGTCCTAGTTTAATTAACCCTCGTGTAGCATAAAAATGGTCAGAGCAACAAACCAAACCTTATTTTCATGCAAAAATTCTGGACTCTTGAGGAAGATGCAACTAACCAATCACCAACGAATCATGCAGAGAAACTGGTTTACAATGAACAAAAAAACTATTTAATATACACCAAAGATATTTAAATTAACTATCAAAGTAATTGTAAAAGTACCATAATTAGACTTATGTTGGTAATTGCTTTTCAGTTTTGTGTCAAAACTTTTTTCATAAAATATGTGTTAAGGATGCCTATCAACTTATGATTTTGAATTTATACTTTTTGATATTTGTGCATACCTGCCAACTAGTATGGTTTGGCCAAATTGTGGTTTATGAGCTTACAGTAAGATTATATGACTTTTGCGGAATTTGTATAAATCTTAAATTTTGTTTACAAAAGAGATTCGATATGAGTTAACAGAAATGCCAGCAACTATAAGTTTTACGCAATACCTACTAGGAGGCATTCTATACTATGGAAAAGGTAAATTGTACAACAGAAGATAAAATTTCTATTCTCAAAGTTTGTTTTTCCAGCTGTTATGTTTAAGAACAGCATTGTCTTTTGCCTAAATAGGTTGCATATTATCAGACCTCTTGATTAGCAAGAAGCATCACCCAAAAGGATTGGCGAACACACTCCTATGCTCTTGACAGCTCTTATTATTAAACAAGTCTAGGTCAAATTAGTCTTGGTAGTGAAGAATAACCAATAGAGCAACAAATATAATATTAAACAAAATAAATCTCTGACTAAACAAGATAAAATTACAGGTATCGCCCGCGGATTATTCAAATCGATACATCAAAACAGGCTGTTCCAACATTCTTTCCCACTTTAATTTTCAAAACAAGATGCATATAAAAGTGCTTTAAAATGTATGTAATATATTTCACGAGTTTAAGCATGTCATGAGTCCATAAAAATTGTAAGATTCCCAAATTTGATTGATTGGTAGGTATGTTTCTCGCCTGTTAAGCAGTCTCAAAAATGCTGAACCATGTTAAAAATTAACTCAAAATTTATGCTTTCAGTTTTTTTCTTCTTGGTTTTATAAGGTGTTATTGTGTATTTGCTATATTTCTAATTGATTCTACTTCTTTCTAAGACAAATATTTTTCAATAATATAATAAATATTATATAAGACACATTTTAAATTATTTTTATTTATTTATAGGCAGTTTATGGAGGAGCTTGTCACTTTGATTGAAAGGACACCCAAAATTCGATCCGCTACTAGATGGAAGCAACCTCATGTTCTTAAGTAAGTCATTTATTATTTAATAACACATGCAAATGAGCTCACATTTATTTGCGATTACTTTTATGCAAAATTTTATACAGTGTGATTACAAGATAATTTATTAAATATACATATAATTTAAATCTTCATATAAATTTAGATGTAATTTATAATAACAAGCTGATATTTTATTAATAGCTTGCATATGTTTCTTGTTCATTGTTCTGAAAACTATTTTCTCCAGAAATCTACCTCCTCCTCTAAATGAATCTCTGAAGCCCAAGTCATGGAAACAAGTATATTCTATGAAAGAAGTGAACAGCTGCATATCTAAAGTTCAAGTTGTTGGTTTTGCTCAAAAAGTGGTAATTTTATTTCATGCTTTTTGCTACTATAGTATAGTTTTTGCTTTTCTCTACATAATGAACAAGATTTGTTCCTGAAGAATTTGCTGGAACAGAATTCCAATGTCATTTGTTAATCCAGATTTACCATAGCATTTTGGAAAAGCTATATTGTAAGATTTAAAAAATTTCTATATAAAAAGTAATTAAATGAAGAAATATAGTTATACACTAACCTGATATTCTAAAACAGATGAGATATGAAAGATTCTAAAAAAATGTTTATTTTGTCTAGATTAAAATATTTATCGCAAAAATATTAGGAATAGTAGAATTATACTCCATGTAATAACTTTTTAAAAATGTTGCATGTAGTTTGAAAAGAATTATGTGTACATACAACTTCAAAACAGATTAAGTAATATAATATCAATAAGAAAAGTGGTCAAGAATTATAATTTTTAAAATAATTTTTATTGTCTACCCCTTTAAGTTTTATTATCAATCTCGTTTGTGATTTTCTCCAGGAAAAGGCGTTCATGTCATGCAGCAAATATTTTGTATAATTTAAAGTTTTAGTGTTGGTAAGGAGTTTTTATTACAAAAATCTGACATTGAATGCAATTTATTTTATTATACACTACTGTTTGTGAAAATTGCAACACTATGAAGGAATCATTCAAATTATAAACGAAACTTGCAGGAAATGCAAAGCAGGTTAGGATATGCAAATGATTAGAATTACAAAGCGATCATGCATGTGTGGGCCGCGAGAAACACTTTCAAAACTTCCAAGTGAGCCGTGTATAAAAAGCACTATAAAGGTGCGTTAAAATGTGTGTATCGTCGTTTGACTGCTGGAAATGATTGATTAGAAGTCAATATGCCTCGCTAAAAACGCAGAGAGCCATACGAGCAACTAACGGAGTTCGAATGGGGCCGCATGATCAGCCTCCGTGAGGGTGGACTTTCGTACTGTGAAATCGCCACTCCCACGGGGCGTAATGCCACAACAGTGATGTGTGTATGGAAGAGGTGGACCATGGAGAACCAGACAAGTCGAAACCCCTGCAGTGGCCACGCAATATGACGTCACCACAGGACGACAGACACCTCATCCGCATGGCGGTGATGGACCATACAGCATCCTCTCGTGCGTTGGCACAACATCTACAGGTGTGTCATTGTCTGCCCCCACGGTTCGTCGACGTCTGCTGCTCCATGGGCTACATGCAAGGATTCCCCTATGCAGGATTCTCTTGACGCTGACCCACCGACGTCTCCGGCTACAATGGGCTCACCAACACAGCCAATGGCGTGCTGATTGGCAACAAGTCACCTTCTCAGATGAGTCCCGCTACAATCTGGACTAAAACGATGGACGCGTACTCGTCAGATGCTACAGAGGTGAACACCTTCTCCCAGAGTGTCTTATTCAGCATCATACTGGACGAACGCCTGGCGTTATGGTCTGGGGTGCTATTGGATATCTGGGTGATCCTGCCTACTCCAAATTGTGGAAACCCTGAACAGCGGGCGCTACATCAGGGAAGTTGTGGAGCCTGAGGTCGTACCCCTCCTGCAACACATTCCAGGAGCTGTATTTTACAAAGACAGTACCTGTCCACATGTTGCTCGGAATGTACAAGCCTTCTTCAGTGCACTACCGGTTCCTCTTCTTCCATGGCCTGCATGTTCCCTGGATATGTCGCCCATTGAGCATTTCTGGATTACATCGGACGGTGACTCGCTCGTACCGCTTGTCGGGCAGAAAGTACGGCTGAACTTTGGCATCAGATAGAGGCCATCTGGAATGCCATTCCTCAGCGTGACATTCAGAATCTATATGATTCAATGCCTTGACGTGTACAAGCTCTCATTGCTGCGCGTGAAGGCTGCACAATTGATTTTCGGCATTATTTTTGTTTTATTGCTCTGTAAATTTGATCATTTATTTAAACCACTATAAGTAATACACATGGAATAAATTTAATTTATTTCTTATGATTCTTTCATAGTGTTGCAATTTTCACAAACAGTAGTGTAGAAAATGGAATGAAATAGCTATCTTTGTTCAGTTTTGACAATATTCATTATTAACAATTTGTAAACTACGTGTTCAAGTATAAAGCTCTTTAAATTAATTTCTAACTATGGATATTTTTAATGTCTCAGAAATTATGCTTATTTCTCAAATATAAAATTTTGTGTGTTGCATTATTAAATTTTTATTTAAATCTGATTTTAATAACTCGTCCTTTTAGTATTTTACAAGTGTGTATGCATCTTAGAACATAAGCAATACATATCTGCTCAATCCACTTTTCATTTTTCATATTCAAGACAATATTTCGTTCAAAATGTTTTCTTTTAAAGTTTTTTTAAATTAAAAACTTCGCATATTTAAAATACATATGGTTTATTAAAACTAATGACATCAAAAGTTTATTTTTGACTTTTTTGAATTCTTATCCCTTGATATTTTTATTATTTTCAGGATGTTTTTGGTGCATTGAAGATATCTGCTGTCAGTTCTGGTTATTGTCTAGGCAGCTGTAACTGGATTCTTTGGACGGCACATGAAAAGGTATTTCCATAAACTTTTATGCCTATAGTTAATGCTTTTATGATTGTTTCTATTTTATTATGTTGGTAATCAAACAATTTATATTTTCTCATGTTTTATATAGTATAAAAGCATTTCTATAATTGATTTGTTAGCATTTTCCTCTGTTAGTGATAAAATGCTCACAAAATATTTTGTATTCTGGTTTTCTCCTTTAAATGTATCATGTTTATGTGTTTTTGCTTAAAGTACAAACTTGTTCCATTTTACGTTTTGTATATCACTTTTTATTTCGTTTACTTTTGTGCTATTTCTTGCATTTAGGAAGCAAGGGCAATCCTAGAAGGGAATATTTATATTAAGTATAATTTGATGCTTGTTTTTGAAATTTTTTGTAATTCTTTTTTTACATAAAATAATCACAGCCTCAACCACGTTATAGTCCAACTCCAATGAGAAGTCAGTCAAGTCACATGGTTTTGGATGAATCTATTCTTTAAATAAGGTGATAAGGGTTGGATTATAAACAAAGCACTTCCACCACTAGCATCTTTAGCACTGATTCTGGTTCTAAGTTATCATTAGGTGCCATAAGCGATATCAATAAGTTGGCTGGAGAAAACACCCATGGTAATCACCATTTATACTTTTAGTATGGCAGCCCCCTTCTAATGACCTTTACCACCTATTAAAAAATCGACTTACCCAAGGTAGACTGCCTTCTCTGTACTATAAATGGTTTTGAATGTAAAAAAAATTTGTTCTGAATATTTCAAAGCTATTTCAGGTAGTTTAATTAACTTACCATTCTTTATTTTTCATGCTGAATTCTCATTTTATTTTTTAGATAGGTTATATTTCATCATCTTCAACATTGACTACTCATCCTAAGCCCATGGAACACTCTCCATTAAAAAACTTCAATGCCCTTATCCTAACGAGTTTAACACAAACGCCTTTAGCTAATCCTGATACCATGCTGGGAGAGCTGTGTGTTACTGTTGGTGAGAAAAACTTAATTTATTCTTGAATAAAGACATTTCAATCAAAATTATTTGTTACATTTATATATTTCTGTCTTGATATTTTCTAATTTGAGACAAGAAAATGATTAATGTTCTTGTTTCATATAATTTTTGAACACTAGAAAAAACAAATAGGTATGTCTGCATCATTATTTATGAAGTAGACTAAACTGTGTTTCACTGTGTGACTTCATTACTTTAAAGTAGGCACCTCAAGGTCATATGCTTCCTCACCCTGTTCCACCATAACAATAATAACCATGTCTCATCAACAGACAGGGGCAGACTTTTTGCCTGAAGCATTTCTCATGACAGACAGTAGACCTTAAGGAATAAGTACCAACAACACAAAACAGAAGTGGAAAAGTGAGCTCAGCATTTGAATAGTGGGTGGTAATAAGAGGGGAGGAAAGAGCTTAACTTTGGTATACTTGCTTAAAGTAATGAAAATCACAAAAATAAATAAGTTAAATAAAGCATTTGGAAAAAAATGCTGTTTTTTCTATTTCTTTGCATTGTGACTACATAACATATTTAATTACATAGATTTATCTATTACCTACATAAATCATCATATTCTAGTGAAAAAGAATTGAGAGCCATTCATAAATAACTCCTAAACACTTTTAAATGATCATTAGCATCTTTTGTTTGTCCATGTTTATTGATATTGTCTATTGACCCAAATGCATCCTATGCAGATAAAAGTAAATACTGTATGTTCTGTTTTAGCTCTTACCGTTAGAAATGGCGGAAATGTTTTGATTCCTTGCTATCCCTCTGGTGTGACATTCGATCTGTTTGAGTGCTTGTCATTACACTTGGAATCTACTGGCAACTTGACAGTACCAATGTTCTTCCTATCTCCTGTGGCCGAAAATTCTTTAGCATATTCAAATATTTTAGCTGATTGGTAAGAAAGTTCTGGATATTTTTTTTATTATGTTTTGATTGTTTTTTCTTAACATAATCTTATCAGTTTGCAATCTTATTCTACATAGAATAAGATTGCAAACTGATAGAGGCATCACTAGAAGCTTTATGTAAAGTTTAATATGTATACATTTGATTTTTATGGTTGATAGACTAATTTTAAATACATAGAAGGGCTGTTTTTCCAATTAGTGTATTAAATTTTCAAATGTTCTTATGTTGTTCAGAGACAAATTCATATCCATTTTATGTAAAAATATATTTTAATTATGTTTTTAATACTGAAGTGTAGATGGGAAAATTTTAAATATTGAACTACTTATTACACACTAGGTATGCATACTAGTTTTTATTAAATTAAACGTTGTGAATAACTGCATTTAAATAGCAGTTTTACCATTCCATTTCTGATTTTAGGCTAACACAGAGTAAACAGTGCAAAGTTTATACTCCTGAAGAACCTTTCCCACATGCACACTTAGTTAAAGGAGGAAGATTAAAAGCTTTTTCTAGCTTAAAAGGTAAATAAAATGTTGACTAATTTTTTTATAAATGCATCATATGTTTCACAACTACTACTTGTATTTGAGTAGTAAATATACCCTTTTTTGTATAAAAAATTGCTGCCTTTGCATTTTTGTAATCAAATTTATTTTGTATTAATATTGTGTTTTTAATTTCAGACGAAACTTTTAGCCAAGAATTTCGTACCCCCTGTGTTGTGTTTGCTGGGCATCCATCCCTAAGGTTTGGTGATTGTGTTCATTTTATGGAATTATGGGGAAACAATTCAAATAATGTAATAATTTTCACCGGTAAGTATCAAATGTTGGCTCTGAAACTACAAAAAATAGTCTATCTAAAATAGTTTAATATTTATGTTAAAATTGAGATTCACATAGTTGTATGTAGTCATATATAGTTTTATACTGTAGATTGTACAAATTATTCTGTATTCAATATAAAATTAAAATTTCGTATTACAGTTCAGTAATTCCTGAGATCATAACTTAAGATTTCTAAAATAAAGTTGTCAGCATAATTGTTGTTCAATAGTTTTTTAAATGTATAGAAACAAGCTTTTTAAACAATCAGCTGAGAATGTTTTTCTGATTTCTTTATAGTCCTAACAGAATTGGGATGTGTATTTTTTAACCTTTCTACTTGACCCATTTTCATATTTTGTTACATAATACCTACCTCAGATTTTAAACCTGACCTTTTATGTAATCTTCAGGGAACATGTATCTTTTATTTCAGATCATTTTAGTTTTTAATATTTTTTATCCCATTTAAAAAAGTGACATTTTATCTGTCTGGGTCGAGTAGACCAATATTGATACCTCACATAGAAATTAAATTTCAATGAGTTCCTGTATTTCTAACTTTTCATACCTTTTCTTTATGTATTAACTGATAAGCAGGCTTTTTTCGTGTCCTTTCTGTTTTGTTCTCTATTAAGAAAACTACTCATTTTCAGAGTCAATAGTTACATATTTGGATTTTTATGTTAATAATTCAACAGAACTTGTTACAATTCATTGATATCTTGTAAGATTGATTCATGTAATCCACTTAATAATTAAAAGTATTTAATTATGATTGAATGACACAAAGTGAAAAAACTTGTCAAAAAGATAATTCTACTTTACAATTGAGTAAAAAGATTCCTGGTATTGGCAATTATTTTTGATTAGTCATTTATAACAATATAATTTTTATTTTGCAAATTTCTCAGCAAATGTACCTTTGGAATATTTTTGTTTTAGGCCCTGTTGTTACCATATGTCAACTATGTGTTTTAATTTATGTTGTATTTATAAATTTGTTTTTCATTTTCTAACTTTTTTATTAGAACCTGACTTTCCACATACAGAAGCGCTTGCACCTTACCAGCCACTTGCAATGAAAGTAAGATAGTGTTATGTCAAGTTTTATATGATCTCATTTGGTTAATTTAACAATTTCATTTTAATTGTAAATAAATTTAATTAATTATCAAGACACTATTTTCCAAACCCATGTTTTCGAAAATACTGGTTTATAAACTAAAGTGTGAGCCTATATTTTACACTTTTCCTGAAACAATAGTTTAGAGAATATTGTTTCGAAAAATAGTGTTCAGATTTTGGATATGTCGTGATTGTAGTTTTCTATTTTCTTGCATTCTAGTTTCCTATCCTAACCTTTAATCAAAGCAATTTTATTTTCTAAAGTAAATGACTTGAAGTATTGGGAATTCCAATAAGTAGTCAATTATTTTAATTAAACATTTACTAGTTATGAAATATTTAAAAGAATACACAATTTACTCTCTAAGTGACTAGCCCAAGATCTGGCCAATTTTGCTTGCCCTGAAATAACTCCTTGTGATAAAACTACCCTGCGCATGTGTGTTTTGCTAAGGATTAGTCCGCAGAGTATCAACCTGAAGCAAAGCATTTGTTTTACCCCCTTCAGAAATGATAACAAGTGGACAACTAATGAGTTCCTCAAGTGTCCAGTAATAATGAAAATAATCTGAAATTAAAAAAATATTTCTTTAATTATTTTTTATATTCCTTTACATTTAATGCTGCAAATACAATTTAATGTATGATAATTTTTTTAAGAACAAAACTGGTTAATATTAGGTAGTTAGCAATAAAATCATTTATATCTTGCAATTCAATAATCTAAGTGCACATTTTTCAAAGGTGGTGTGCCTTCCTATCGATACCAGCCTTAGCTTTAACCAAGCAAACAAGTTGATTCGGGAACTAAAACCAACTCATCTTTTGTTGCCAGAACAATACACTGTACCATCCCCAGTGTACAGGCATCGACCAGATCAAAGTCTGAATGTGGAAGCAGTAAGTACTACCTTAAAGCATTTATCATATCCTAAAACAGGTTTGATTTAGTCTTTTATTGTTTACAAAACTTATCTGTTTCCAAAGCAGCAGGCCATTGTAGCCACAAATCCTGCAGGCAAAAGTACACTCAAATAAAAACAAGAATTCAAGCATAAAATACATTCATGTGTACAATACAGCAAATAATAATACAAAAAGCTAGGGGAGCTGCCAGGTAGCCAAAAGGTTCCTTGTCTGCTGCATTTTTGTTTCCTTGTATTAACACAATACTGCTAAATGAGTTATTACTATGCATGATTCTATTTAGAAATACTATTTTAAATATATTAATATATTAATCTAAAATTTAAAAATACATGCATAGTTGTACACAATGAGAATCAGAGAACAATGCAAAAGTTGTTTTTAGGTAAATTGTTTAAATATATTAATTTAAAATTATAGGAAAAGTAATTTAAAATTCCATTTTGGGCATAATGCATAAATGGGTCATTTGATTGTTCAGTTTATATTGCTAAAAATATTCAAAAATATTTATTTGCCTTTCAACAAATCATTAGTCATGATTTATTAATCAGTATTGTATTTACTACATTTTAAGAAACACTTATTTTTAATTTTTGCACAAAATATTTTGTATTAAAAACGAACTTAACAATATTTTATGAATTGTGATAAAAACAGTATGTTACTCATTTAAGATTGTGAAACTGCAAAATGCATTGAATTTTTTTCTCCTTTGGGACAGGATTGCAATCTGATTCCCTTCAAAAGAGGAGATATAGTGAAAGTTCCTGTGAAAAGAAGATGGGAGCAAATGAAAATGGATTCTGAAGTAAGTTAAATTCCAATGTACTCAAATAATTCCAAAATAAATTTAATATGTTAGTAAGAATAGTACAAAAAAATTCCCTTCATTGCTAAATTCCATGGAGCATGTCATCATAGTTGTATAGGCATTTTTAATACAAATGTAAGTTGATATGAGTATAGAATTCATTTGTCTTAGTATGTCCATGTTTAATGCTTGTCTAAGAATAGTGAGTTAAAAATTATTTATATAAATAACTTAAATCTTTATTTGCTTTCCGATTGCTACCTTCTTTCAAATATGCAATGAAATGATTTTTTTTAGCTTGCAGTTAGTCTTATGCCTATTGAGTGCAAGCCAGGGACATTCATATCTACATTTACAGGCCAAGTTTTAATCAAGGATAATAAATTTGACTTGAAGGTAATATTCCTTTTATTATGCATTTTAGTACAGGAATATAATCAAGGTGATGGACATCATCTCAACATTATTAGTTTTAATTTTATTTGGTTTATAACATCTAATTAAGTTAGCAACTTCTAATCTAGCTTCTGAATTAACACAAAATGAAATTTCATATTGAGGTTGTTCATTATAAATAGAAAACATAAGTGGTGCCTCTTTTGCAGAAAAGATATTGATAATTACACCATCAGAACTAATCGTTAGCTAATTTAATGTCACATCCAATATCAGAAAAAGTCATTGACACGTTTGGTACAACATGAATTATAGTGGGAAAAGTATGCTTATCTATTTCAATAGTTGCTTGAAATCAACCGATTGCTGGAATACGGGAAAACCTGAATCTTGTAAGAACACCATCAGTAGTTGGAAGTTTTGGTGAACCTAACTTCTGCCAGTCACTTCTTCATTAATGTGATTGTAAATCTCTCAACAAGTGCTTGGAAGTTTTGATGTTAAATTGTAACTGTCTTGCACATACTTTGAAGAGTATCTACTTCACTAGCATTGTTGATATTAGACTCAGAAGATTTAGATTTGGAATTTTTGGGACATTCTTCGCTTTCATGTCCAAAACTATTGCAGGCAAAACAATGCAGACCACTGTCTTTAAGCTGATAGTCCTTACTCAAATGATTGATTCCACTACAGGAATAACATTGTCTATTATTTTGTTTTGGTTCATGTTAAGTATGATTATTTTCCAATAATTCAGTACATTCGTTCCGTGTTGATCTTTGAAAGTCATGTGAATTGTTATCGAACTTCTGAGGAAATGATTTTGATGAAGTATTACGATAACAAAACTAAAAAATTGTAATGTTTTCGCGTAATTCATATGAAGTTATAGAACCATAAAGAAGTTACATTCCCTTTATAATGCAGAATTCCATTGATGATATAATCACAAAGGGATGATTCATCAATTTATGCCTTTAGAAGCAGTTTCTCTTATAGCAATTAGACATTCTAATAGTTATATTTTTTTGCAAGTAACATGTAGTTAATTGCCTTTGAATATCTGCACTATCTTGAAATTCATGAAGTAGTTCATCTTTTAAATTGTCAAATGTTCTATTATTTTTATTGTCTGTGCTAATTTTAGTGCTGGGCCTTTCAAGCATTTTTTTGTTAATGTAATGGTCTGTAGATAATTTAAGTTATATAACTCTGCATCATCATATTATTAACAAAATGGTTTACTAAAACAGCTAATGCCTGAAAAATATTGAATTTCATCAACAATCTCGCGAATAAATAGTGAAGTGTTCCATAAAGAATTATTTATTTTAGAATTAAAGTGCCAACCTTGACCGCTTAGTGCTGGTGAAATTGGGTGAGCACTTTTGTTTTGCAAATTCTTATTTCCAGTAATGGTGACTGAAGTATAATGTTTATTACCTAGTTCTGCTGATGCGCCAGGGTTGACAAATCACATCTGGCATTTTGTCGATCGGCATTTTCTTTGTCTCGAGTAGAGGGCGGGTAAATTCGGTGTCAAAGTGTCACCGCCTGAAGAAACATCACTTTTGGTTTGACATTCTGTTAATTTTTCAAAACCAGGTTGAAGACATGCCTCTATTAATTTAATTATATCATGTGTTGGTAAATTATGATCACAGTCAATTTGTAAAATTGACTCGTACGTCAGAATTAATTCAGTCATTTTCAGTTCTAAAGGTTTTTGCTCTGGCAGCATCTGCTTAAAATCAGCTGGGAATCCAGTAAGCTCTCTTAAATTATTTCAATTTTTGTGACATTCGTCAGAGCAAAACTAGTAAATGAAAAATTTTTATTGTTTTTGTTGAGGCTCTTTTAGATCAGTAAGTGAGGAATGTTACGTAATTTTGATATATTCCTTTCAATTTTGAAAGGACAAACGTTAGTGTAATGGATTTGAAGTAGAAAATAAACTGGAAAATGTACTCACCAATGCTGAGGCAACACGGTAATTCAAAATTCACATCAGAAAAACCACCAGTAAAACAGTCAAAAAACGAAGTATCCATTGAAACTCGCACATATAACTCGGAAGATGTTGTAGGGGGAGAATTTATGGGCTTGGCTGAGCCCCCAATTGTAGGAGTCGACACAACACCATAAAATTTGAAGGACTAAGTATATTTATTTACATATAGAAATTACATCTGAACAAGAACTTATTGTCTGGGAGTACATCTTACAACTGGCTAGTTAGTAGCTACGTTCAACAGAGGGCGCTTGTGTGTGCCGCTTTGTTTTGTCAAGAGGATAATATCCTACAATAGGTTACTTATAGCAATGAAATAAGTAAAGAAAGCTCATTGCAGCATTTACTGCATTCCTCTTTGTGGTCTATCACTAGAACTGCTCCCGACACCAATGTGTGGAAGTTTGAAGAGTGAAGTGCCAGCTCAGGTGTTGATCTCATCATTTGACTGGTTCAAAATTATGAGATTTTCTCTGATCTTTACCTTTGGGATTGATCCTGGACCATCGCCAATAGCCCGTGGAATTGCTCCAGTGTGATGTTACTTAACTAATTGCTAGCTCCCAACACCAAATCTGGGTGATGGTGGTCGCTATAGAAACAGGGCTTGTTCATTTTGAGTAGGGATGACATAATTTTATTTTGTTTTCAGCAAATGTGGCCATGGAAACAGGTAGTTTATTCAGATCTGAGCGACAAGTCAAAATTCTTTAGAAATATATATCCAAATTGTCATTAAGTATGCCAATGTGACAAACTTGAATACATTTCTTCAAGCATTCCCTATGGAAAATAGAAAGTCCATTTCTACGGCAACAGACAGGAGCAAACTATGTCTAGAGCAGTTCTCATGGTACAGACAATAGCATCCAAATTTTCTTTAATTACAATAAAAAAAATAAATAAATGCAATGCATTTGATACTCAATTATACTAATTTGTTTTAATCTCTTACTATTTTTAAAGAACATCTCTGAAGATTCTGAAATTGATGCTTCCAATGACAAGATCAGCTCTGAGCACTGCTATCCAAAATCCTATGCTTGCGATTCTCTGGACATTCCACTTTTTATTTCAAAATTGACAAAGGTAAGAGAGCCTATAACTTTTTTTTATCGGTTTTTAATATATTAATTTTGAACATTTGTTTCTAAAATAAATTCATAATTTAACAATTGATTTGTTGAAGTTTCCAGTTTTATGATTAAAGTTCTACTTTGTATTAAATTGACAATAATGAAATTCTCGCATATACCATGTACTGAAATTTCTACTTATATCAATTGATGGCAGTGTATTTATTCACTTTTTGTGTCTTAAATCTGTTTATAATCGATATAAGTATTAATATGCACATTTCATACCTCCAAATGGAATGAAATTAGTTAAAAATATAAAAAACAGCATTTCATGTACTTCTTATTTCCAATACAGTGCATGGCAAAAAATTCGTACCTCAGTCATGTTACCACAATTACCTTCTGGACGTCCACTTCAATTTCATTCTATTTACTTGAATGGCGATTTGGTATATTTCAACATCTAAACCTATTTTCCCATGTGCTGACATTTTCTTTCCTTAGCTGATTTCTATCATCCAGATTCCTCATTGCCTTCTGTGATCAGACAGCTGCAAAATTTAATTAGATCGACGAGCTCTTCCAAGTATTTTTAACAGTATTTTATAGTTCCATAGCTCAAATCATGTACATTTAAGCAAATCGGTAAAATTAGTAGCTCTTGAGTTTTATGTTTTATATCCATGTGTTGCCTTTCACCAATATATAAATAATGTTTTCTGTGCCATGTATGTATTTAGATGCCATGTAAATTAGCATAGTCGTGTATGCATTTAGATCATTGCAGATTTGAGCTTACATTTAAGCTGCTGTTTCAAGTTCACAATAATAAGCATATTTCTGCTTAAACTCAGGAAACGAATATTTTGAGGCTTTTAGTACACTATCGATTTCAGATTCTTCACATTGATAAGCATATTTCTGATTAAACTCAGAAAACTTGAATATTTTGTTTGTTAAGGCTTCTTTTAGTACACTATTAATTTGAAAATTGAGAATACTTCTTGAGATTCAAGTAAGGCAAATGCTTACTTTACAAAATATTTCTACCACCTGCGGATCAAGGCATTTGCATTGCATAATTTTTAAAAACATCAAATTGCTAATTTGTCATTTAATAACACGAAATGTATGGTCAGTTTTGTGGGATTATATGCCAACAATAAAAGTGAGTGGGACAAGTCGAATAGAAGCGAAAAATGTGTATTTTGGTCTGCTATCACTTCGAAAGAGTTATCCTGACAAGACAGGACCTTTCTGGGGAGGTTAACTAATATTGCTTATTAGATTAAAAATTGCTGTCCTAATATTTAACACATGAATTGATTCATATTTGCATCTATCTTTCCCTAAAGACACTTGGTCTTCTAGAAGGAAAAAAAAATTCCAAATTTTTCTGTAGAGAAAAACATCAAGTGAGGTCTCAATGTCGAAGTTTTGGTGCAAAACTCTGACAACCATAAAAGAAAAACACCAGAATTTGTGATTGTCATAAAAAATTTCTTTGGTACCAATTTTTAAGAAAGACTTACACATATATGTGGGACAGAATGACCATAATCCAAAAAATGAAGAGATGAATTAAAATTAAGAGGAATTTGATATAAGGTAAATACGGGTTATATACAAAATGAGATGAATTAAAGTTCATATTTTAGCAGCTGTCTGCTGCAACATCTTTCTTCCTCATCTGCCAGTTGTCGTCTCCGTCCTTCTGCTCATTTTAGAGGGAAACTGCTATTCTGGGTGGGCAACGCATGGCGTCTTTACGTCCAGACATCTGTGTTCAATGGGCAATGAGGGATTTCCGATATCCCACATATATGTACTTCTCAAACATGCAAGAAAAAGTTTAATTGCTCTTTTGCATATTGTTACCACCATGCCAAAGGCATGAATCGGCATTTTTGGCCATTTTCACATAACAGCATTTTTTTAATCACAATTTGATGTTTAATACTACGCCAAATGCACGAACCTTGATTTTTAGTGGATATGCCGAATTTTAGAATGTCTATTTCGCCTATCTACATAAATTGATTTTCTCACCAAGTAAAAACATGAATCTGGTAGATTCGTTACTTCGGCATTGTGAGCAGCGTGAGACAGTTTCATGAATCTGCCACTCGAAAGTTGAATTCTGTTTGCCTCTTGTCTGTTGAATTGTTTCAGGAACAAGTGTATAACAAACGCTTCTCTCCATCCACATGATGTCGGACTGCTTTGAGAAGGCCAGAATAAAAATTGATTATTAATGATTTTTGTGATTTAACTATTAAAAGAGCTACACCCTTTCTCTTATCTTGCAAGATTAAATGCACAATCAATCTAGGTTTTAAATTTAAAGAAAAGAAGCATCTAGTTATGCTAAATGTCTATTATGGAACAATTTGATATCAAATATGGTATTTCGAATAAACCTGTCCAGTTTTGAAAATTTCCTTTTATGGATTGTTTCATGCTAAAACTAGTATATTGGATGGGGCCACATCTTATTGTGAACTTGGAATATGAAGAGGACGAACCGGATGATCAATGATTTTAATGCTTACCTTTTTATTTTTCACTGAAGTTTCTTTGCCACTCAAATACCTTTTGTTGTAATTATATTTTGCAATTCCAATTTTTGAATGAATTATCTTTCAAACTTCATGAAATGTTACTTTAAAGTCTTCATTTTCATATCAACACCTAAGCAGTAAAGTGCATTTTAATCAATAGGCACCACTCCAAAAACACAAATCTGTTTTAGCTACTCCAAATATAATCGAAATTGACAATTATTTCCAGTGGGGAAAGAGATCTAACACATTTTTCTCTAAACGTTGATTTTGTAGATTCATGTCTTTGGCGTGGTGGTAAGGATATACTTGGTGCCATTTTGTGTAAAATATCACCAAATCTGTTTTGCTAAATTTGAACAGCCGCCAATCATAACAGTAGTGGAGAAAGGGTTACTTTTCTGTTTTAAATCACTTTCATACAGCTTTATATGGCCCAATTGTTGCTAATTTGGTGCTTTTAATTATTTTTAATTTTAATAATTATTTTGTGTATGTTTAATTTATAACGCACATTAGTTTTTGTCATTAAAATCTTCCTGATTATGTTTATTTTACGGTTTGAAATCACTCATGATGTATTAACTTATAGCTAGCACACATTATAATGTAGGGAATAGAGCAAAACTGCTATGCTGTGTTCAAGTTCATTGTATGTAAACATGATGCTACTAACCACCATTACTGACAGGATGATATTAATATAGAGAAATAATAAGATTGAACAGTACTTTATTTTTGTGTATGTATTGAATGCATGGATCAGTTATTCCAATGTTATCCATGTATATTAATGTTTTATTTTTATTCCATATTATGTATATATTTAATGTTAAAAATCAAATAATTTTCACTATTATTTAAAATCTTTACTGCCTGTGTAGGAATTTTCAAAAATAATTTTATTATAAATTTACAGGAGGGTATAAATGATGCTAAAGTGGAAGAAAGATCATCAGGATTTATAATTGATTTGGTGAGCAGTGTTTTTATTTTAATGTATTAGAAATCAAAATCCATAATTCTGCCATAAAATGGAACATGCTTTGCAAACCATTCTAAATTATTGTAAAGCAATGTGTAAATGTAAATTTGTTAATGTATGGTATATTGAAAACTTCTTATTATCTTGTAACTTGTTTATTTATAGTGTGATAATTTTAAAGATCTAAGCAGAAATGTGTAAAAATACTTTTCATATATAGTATTACTATTTCATTATTTTTGTTAGTATTAGTATTCAGTGACAATCACTATTTCTGTAACATTTTAAAATAGAGCTGTAAAAATATGAAATTTTTGTTCAGGGTTTACATCATTATAGTTAAAGTGTAATTTAGTAAATTAATAACATACTTTGCATTTTCAATTTTCTATATTTTGTTCCAAGTGCTATCCCATCACCAATAATTTATTGACACAAGTAAAATTTCTTTAACACATGAGTACCAAACAGTTAAATAACCAAGTTAAAATAGTGTATATTTACAAACTTAAATGGAAATAATGCAAAAAAGCTTTTATACTATTTTACACATTAAGGTATATAATTTCATAGTACATTATTTTTCTAACAAACACACATGAGCTGTACATAATTTTTTTTAAAGTAAGGACTAAGTTATGTTGAATGATCTAGGTTATGAAACTATATTAAAGACATAATGCTGCAATTGATTTCAGTCATTGTATAGTAAAACAGAAAATTTTGTACTTTTTTTATAAAAAATGTAATTGTGTATAAACTTTGAAACTAAACATAAACAACCTATAAAATAAGCAAAAGTATTAAACATTTTAACTGATGTTAAAAAGGTTAAATTGATTAGTGTTACGTAAATTACACTTTAAATGGAAAACTGTTAAGGTTTTATATTGTAAGAAATTCAATAGGATTGGATGTATTTAGTTGGCTAAATTGTGACTTGTTTCAGTAAATGCTTTTTCTCTAATTAAGTTTGTAAATGTAATAATTCTAATTTGATGTTTTTACATTGCAGCAAAGTCACGACATTTTAATTCAAGTGGAAGACCATTCAACCCATGTAATTTGTGATGGAGATTCTCCTATACGCTCCAAATTGCATGATTTAATTCTAGAATGCTTAAACAAAATTTAGACTTCCTGTGTTTAAGAATTATTTTTGATACTAAGCACAGTATGAAAAGTAGAACTATTACATTAATACAGAGCAAAAACGGAATAATTTCCTCATTAAAGTTTTCACCACGTGCATCTGTATATACATTGTGTAAAAAGGAATTTTAAGCATTAAAAAATTGTAATAAAATAAATTTGTTTTTATCTACACTATGTACTTCTCTATTACATCCAAGTACTTTCTGCAGTTTTTAATGTTCTCAGAATAAAAGTTCATCAAAAATGACTAATTAAAAAATTTTAAAATTAACTAGATTATTTTTCCAAGCACTAAAGTTTTAATCATAAAGGATCTGATTAACGAAAATTGGATTCCAGTTTGCTAATTACATTAAATTCGTTTGTGATTTAACTATAAATGAGCTACATCCTTATCTTGCAAGATTAAATTCACAATCATTCTAGGTATTGAATTTAAAGAAGCATCCAGTTATGCTAAACTTCTATTATTGAACAATTCGATATTAAACATGGTGTTTCGAATAAACCAGTCCAATTTTGAAAATTTTCTTTAAGTATACGAATTAAATATTTTGTAAATCAAATAAGATGAAACAGATTGTTTTCATGCTCACATTAGTACAGTGGATGTAGGTAATTTGATCAACACAACAGGCTATTGGCGATGATCTGGGATCAATGCTGAAGGGAAAGATCTGCAAAATTTGTAATTTTGAACCATGGTTTGATGACGAGGTCACACCTGAACTGGCACCTCCAAACTTCCACATCAATGTGAGGACATGGCAGATTTAACATGCACCAGCCCCATCTTTGGTTGGATCGAGTTCACAACCCTTTGGTTACTAATCAGCTACTCTCAACCGGGCTACCACAGCCGCACAGTGGATGGGGAAAGTGTAGTTTCAAAATATGATTTATAAGTATATTTAAGGATATTGTCGTACTTAATATTAATGGGAAAGTAGCCATTCAATTCCTTTCTTAAATAAACATTTATTATATATTCTAAGCTAGTTATACAACTATGTATACATTTCTGATGACAAAATTGCTTTGCCAACACATTTTTAATTCAAAATAAGTCAATTTCCTTTAAATTTGGCATTACACATACTGTTACATACACTAAGACCCAGAATGGATGTTATTTCTGGAACATTGCCACAAATGTTTTTAATCAACTGTTTCCAAGTTCAATTTATGGGTAATCCTCGGCCAATTTAATTCCTGGAGTGATTGCATGAATGGCACTCCAATCATAATCTGAAATAGCTCAGGAAGAGCCTACATATTTAACATGCTCATATATAAAATAAACATGATGGATACCAGGAACCAATTTGTTGAGGCCGTATCAAAACTAACATTCATTCTGTCCTGTAACAAATATACTAGAAAAACTGAGTAGTTGGTTGAGGTTTTATGGCACAAGACATACAATATCAAGTAGACACATACAATGAAAGTTTTACTGACAGCAGAAATACACCCAGGGAGAAATGCATCTGACAGGAATTGAAGCTATGCCACCAACAAATTGCAGGTTGCTAGCGCAGTGGGCTTACCCATGACGGCTCCAGAAAAACAGTGTAAAAGTATTACAAATATTAAATTTACACTTGGGAAATTCAGAATGGTTGGTTGTTTTCAGGGCTTTGTGGCACAAGATAGACAACACAATAACGGAGAAAAAAAGCAGAAGGGTAGGCAAGGGTAAAAATGAAAGATCACTTTGATACCTTAGGGTAGAAATTCAAAATGAAAACTGCATAAATATTGATCGAATAAAGATGTATAAGTGTTGAGATACGAATACACCATTTCAAAATTTATATTTAATTGTACAGTTTGAACATTTAAAAATTGACAGTTTAATGATCTTTACACATTAATAAATATACTACAAACCTAAATCAGGCAGCCGTTTAGATCGTTAAAATATTTATAGAATTTGTAAGCAAGTTCATAACATGCCAGATTAAAAAAATTTTTGGATACTGGAATCGATATCAACAGTATTTTACAAATTTTAAAACAAGATAACTTTATTAAATTTTTTTCCCTACAAAGTATGTAGTTTGTATAAATGGTTAGACATAATTATATACATATGAAAAGTTAAGATATTTATCAGCATTGTATTAAAAGGTGAATGTTAATTTTTCATGATAAAGCTCGATTGTTTTAACTTTAAATTGCATACACATGCTCTCAATACATATATTACAAAAATAAATTTAGATTAAAAATAGAAAACAATCGATTTTGAAGATAGTGTTTTTTAAAATGTATGCAAATTTAAAACGATAAATATCTTGTCATCCAGTATTCAGTTATTTTCATCTCAACTGTTATTTATTGAAAGCAGCATGTAAGATAAAAATTTCGAGTCAATGAATTACTTTTACCTACTTTATAAAGAATTAATCAGTAAGTAAAACATAAAAATTCTTTGAAAAGTATCTCAAAACTTATAAGACATGGAAATTTAAAACGAAAAATTATTACAAATTTGTAAATTTAAATGAAATTTCTGGATCATATGAAAACATTGTCTTAGTTTTACCGATGCAACAAATAATCTTATGACATGAGTATACCATAACATTTAGTATTGCAATGAATGCAGTTTTAATATTTCTACTATCAAAAATTGCTGGTTGAATAAATATTAAAATACACCAATAAATGAAATTCCGATCCAATTTATATTGCTATTTTAAAAAGAAATTTGTAATATATGAAAAAATACATTAATTAAACACAATACAGAACATTTAAATAGAAATGTAAAAGAAAATTCACAAGTGACTAGAAGTTCAGCAAAAACAAGCAAGAGTTGTTTCAACAAAAAATACCATTATAAAAATAACAAATGTTGTAAATATAAATGCCTCTAGTTCGGTGGGTACTTGACATTAAAAGTACATTTGAAGTTTGTCATACTTTGAGCGTATTTTTCTACTTTTATAACAAGTTTATTGATTTTTCTATTTCTAGTTCATCAATTTCTTTAGTTTTACATGCTAACTTTTACAAAAATACTTTGTCATCATGAATTCTTGACTCAAATTGATAATTTGTTTTGAAAAGAATGATAGGAAGACCTTTGCACTTTGTACATTTCAGAAGTTCAATTTTCAATAAAATCGACTAGCTGCCTCAACTCAGAAATGTATAATAAACAATGTAAATACAATATGCAAACATTAAATAAGACTAAATTTTATTTGTTAACATTAAAAAAGTTAATTTAAATTTTTTGCAATATAAGTATCTTAAAGTATTCAACATAACAAAAAGCAAAAAATTATACTATTTACATGGTAGATTTTTCAGAATTTTCTACACCTACATATATCATTTCAGCAGTTTTTTCAACATTTAATTAAAAACCTTAAAATGTAAGACATTCTAATTAGATGGACATTTTATTTTACTGCAATATATACATGGCCTGGATATTGTTTTTCTAAACATGGTAAAGTTAGAAATAAAATTTCTCATGAATAGATAAACAATATAACCTCAATGTGTATAAAATTTTGTACATAAAACATACTTGTGTATAAAATTTAATGAGTATTGTTAAAAGTTTGTAAAACAGGTAAATTATGTTTATAAAATTTATAAATTTTAAAATGCCTGATGATAGGTGATATACATGAATTATCTTATCTCAGTTGTAATATTAATGCATGCAATTTAAAAAACACCAAGTTGGAAAAGCAAGTAAGCAATTGTTCAATTAATGTTTCTTATGCATTGCTTACTTTTACTTTTCTTTTTCACTTACTTTAAAATTTAACACTGAAAAACGAGTTATTAGCAAAAAAAATGTTATGTACCACCTGTAATTGTCAAAATTCGAAAAGCTTCTCTTTAAATCTACCTCAATAAGTATTGGTGAGTAGGCAACTAGTATTTACTTAATATATGTGCATTTCATTTTGCATACTGATAAGTTTTTCATTACAGAAAAATTTTCACAACCTATGATTAGTAAATGATAAGTAAACATAATATGAGAATTTTTTTTTCATGTTTGTTACACAATGATTGGTTTGCAGCATATTCGAGTTTCGTCCACACAGTAGCGACAGAAGAGAAAAATTCCGACTCCAATGAGAATTGAAATTAGCAGTACAATAAATATTATAAGCCAAACTGGTAAAAAGTGTCCACCTGTTTTAAAACATTTAGTATGAGTTAAAATTATTTTAATTCATCAAATAAATACACTTTTTCAAAACATTTTGAACTTACAGTAGCAACAGAAAAGAAAAACTTCTACTCCAATGAGAATTGTTTTGGATAGTTGAATAAGTTCTCGCTGTTTTCCAACAGATGGCGTTACCGGAACTGGTTACGTTAGTTTATGATAGTGACGCATCTATTTACAAGTACTATAAGCAAGCTTGAAATCCAGTGTATGTTATTTCGCGGAAGTGCAAACAACTTTATTTTTCATTGCGTTAAATATGTCAAATTTCGTGCCAAAAAAAAAAGTATTTGCGGGGTACTGCACTATTTTATTCAAAAAAAATCTGCAGTTGAAGCTCACAGAATTCTTGTTGAGACTTACGGCGACCATGCTCTGTCTGAAACAACTTGTAGAGATTGGTTTAGACGCTTTAAAAATAATGATTTTGATCTTGAAGATAAAGAACGCTCTGGCGCACTGAAGAAGTTTGAAGACGAACAATTGGAAGCATTACTTCATGAAGACTCATGTCAAACGCTAGCTGAACTTGCAGAATCATTAGAAGTTGATCACACAACAGTTTCGAAACGTTTGAAAGCATTAGGAATGATTCAAAAGCAAGGTCATTGGGTGCCGTATGAGTTGAAGCCGAGAGACGTCGAACGACGTCTTTTCACCTGTGAACAACTGCTTCAACGGCAGAAAAGGAAAGGATTTTTGCATCGTATCGTAACTGGCGATGAAAAATGGATACACTACGATAACCCTAAGCGTAGAAAATCGTGGGGTAATTTTGCATTTGGTGGGATCAGCTGGGTATAGTTTATTATGAGCTGCTCAAACCAAATGAAACCATCACGAGAGATCGCTAGACTACAATTGGTGCGATTAAGCCGAGTATTGAAGGAAAAACGGCCGCTATACGAGCAGAGACATGACAAGGTCATTTTGCAGCATGACAACGCTCGGCCACATGTTGCAAAACCGGTAAAAACCTACTTGGAAACGCTTAAGTGGGAAGTCCTACCCCACCCACCGTATTTACCCCTTCCGACCACCACTTGTTCCGGTCGATGACGCATGGCCTGGCTGAGCAGCACTTCCGTTCTTATGAAGATGCCAAAAATTGGGTCGACTCTTGGATAGCCTCAAAAGACGTGTCGTTTTTCCGACGTGGAATTCAAATGCTGCCAGAAAGATGGGGAAAAGTAGTGGCTAGCAATGGACAATACTTTCAGTAACATGTTTTTTAATGACTTTTTAAAATAAAACATTAATTTTCACAAAAAAACAGCGAGAAATTATTCAACATCCCAATAATTAATACTGCAATAAATACTACAATCCCAACTGGTAAAAAGGATCCTCCCGTTTTAAAACATTTAGTATGAGTTAAATGCTTTTAATTCATCAAATAAATGCACTTTTTCAAAACATTTTAAACTTACAGTAAATTCCTGTATAATAATTAGATATAAAGAAATTCCTGTTTTTTTTTATTCAAGTGCATTTTTATTGTAGAAACATTTTATTCAGAAGTAATATTTTACTTGCAAATGCACAATTTTTTATACAAGTATCTTATTTTTCTAGCATTTGAATTATTTTGCAATAAATCAAGAGAGAGAAGCATGCTCAAGAACTCTCGATTCCTGATAGGTTAGGTAATTGAATTAACGTCGAACTGGAGCAACACAATGGACTATTGGTGACAGTCTGCGATCAATCCTGAAGGGGAGATCAGAGGACACCACCGCATAATTATGAGCCATGGTCAGATGACGAGAACACCAGAGCAGACACCCCACTCTCAAAACCTCAACACCAAGCCAACGCGAGGACATTCGAGGCCACAATAGATTTAACGTGCACCAGCCCCATGTCTATGACGTTCTTTGGTTTGACTTAGTTTTGAACTCGCTACCTTTTGGTTGCTAATCCGTTGTTGCTCTTCTAACTGGGCTGCCAACTTGATTCCTTTATTGATTATAGTTCTAAAAAATAATAAATGTAGGTAAATCTGTAATCTTTCAGAGGCTACCAAAATTATATTGTGATTTCTTGAAAGTTACATTTCACGACTTTATATTCGTTTGAAATGTGACATAAAAATTAAATAAACTTCCACAGGAATTAAACACCCATTGCTTCCTTCCCAGTCATTTTTTCTTTGAAAAAATTGCTGCAACTCCTTATCTGACATGTGATTATGGCACGTTGACAAAAACCAGAAAGCCCACTGGAATGTAGAGGGCTTGCCCTCTACATTGTACTCATGTAATTTGTTCCAATTGGTTTTTGAAATACTACTATCCAAGTGCTTGTGAAAACATAATTTGCAGAATGCAATGTGCAATGAATCGTTCCTGAAAGTGAACTCTGGCACCTGCATGTGAACATGCATCATTATTTTGCACTTCACCATAAAGTTACATGTGAGATCACCACCCCTAACTTCAACTGAAAGGCTACAGTGGGGTGTGGGAAGAAAAGAGGAAAGGAGGGACTTGCTGATTGTGCTTGAGGCAGGGTGGACGTGCTTTCCCCTTGCTCCATTATGTTACGCTTAGGTGCTTGTAAAATAAACTGAATTTAATTTGTAATGTCCTGGTCTACTGTAGAAATAAATATATTGTCCTCAAAAAGATTTTTTTATCTGATACCAATTCATCAAATATCAAACCAAAAATAATCCAACTATTCATTATTTTGGTTCAATATTTAATGAATTGTAAGATTAAAATAATCCAACTATTCGGTATTTTTGGTTTGATATTTGATGAATTGGTATCAGATTAAAAAGAGCTTTTTAAGGACATGTTTATTTCTATAGTAGTACATTACAAATTAAGTAAATAAAATATTACTTTTTTAAATTAAAATTTTCCAATATCAAAAATTACTGATTTGAATTAACTTCTCAAGATGTTAGTTTATAGGAAATTTTTGTAAGCATGATATTTTGTTAGTCTCTAAACGGGGTCATCATTTTAGCAACTCAGTAGACTAAATAACTTGGTGAAATAGGTAAAACTAAGTTCTTAAAACTTTTAAACTTAATATAATTCTTAAAAATCAAATAATTTGAAAGCACTGTATCAACCTTGTTTGAAAAGGAAACCACCCTTATTTAAAATTAAGGATGTGGATCTGAGTTACATGAAGCACCAAATCTCTACAATGTTGATTTCATAATATCGTTGCCATAGTCAATTATAGTAAAATAAAAGTAATCAGTTTTAAAAATAATTCAGTGCTAAACAAGTTGCATTTAACAAATTTTAAGCTTGTCAGGAATTTATCACTGTATTAATTGAAACTGAAGTTAATGGATACATAAGAAAATAATATATACTTACTCTTATGATGTTTAAGTTTTCTTTCAACGATAGTCCTGAAAAATGAGAAGTATAGTTAAATGCTGATATTAAAATAGAATATTTTACTGTAACCCTCTGTGAACATTAGGTAGATAGTTAATTAATGTCGCACTGGAGCAACACAACAGGATATTGGCATCGGCACAGGATCAATTCCAAAGGAAAGATCAAGGATAAGGACAACCCACTTGTAATTTTGAATCATGGTCAGATGACAAGAAAAGTACCTGAGCTGGAACCCTACTCTACAAATTTCCACACCACGCCAATGTGAGGACACAACAGATTTAATGTGCACCATCCCCCACCATACAATCGCAGGAAAAGAACCCGAACCACCTGTCTTTATTCGAGCAATTTTAACAGTAGAGAAAATTCAAAGATGGCGTTTGACAGGAACTATTGTCTTCTATAAATTCAAATGCATAAAATTTGTATAAGGAGCTGTCTTCATATTAAATTCTGCACCAACTTCATATTTTCCAACGGAACCCCTATTTTGACACATCAGTTTAGAATCTATATCAAAATTTAACTTCAGATATCAAATTTCATGTCATTGGGTCTTACCGTTTCGATGGTATGAGTACAGAAAGATTGTAACTCCTATTGTTAAATCAGTTTCTTAGACTTTTATGGATATTTTCCTGAATATTTCTAGTGTTGATATTTTGTACCATATTACTGTTAAACCCAAACAAAATCCACCTAATATTTTATAGTTTTTAGTATGCAATAATAATTATTAAATTAATGTTTGAAAAATTATGAATTGGGAAATTACTATATTTTGATGGGATTAGATTCAGAAGGACTTCTAATATGACCACGCAATATTTCAGCTCATTCCAATGGTTAGTTTTTGATTTGCATTAAATTTTCCTCATTGTGGCGATTTTAGGGGGCAATCAAAAGTTTATAAAATGTCTGACAAACCTTGGATAATAATTCTAGAATCGTTTTCACTTGCACAATATAATTCTCCGATAGCTGACAAATAAGTTTGAAATAGTATTCAAATTTGAAATTGGGGTATCTGTAACTACAATTAATCTCGATCTACGAATAGCAATTTTCAATGTGGAGATGATTCCTGAAATTGACAGCAACTTTAACATTGAATATCTCCGGATATAAAGATTGTATTGGGTCATCCGGAAAGTTCTGCGGTTTTCAAATCGAAGGACTGATCTTGATTGAAACAGATGTGTAAATTCGGTCTTTTCTGCTTCCACTGCATAATTCTAGCTTGTGTTGTGGCACAATTTTTGTTTCACTGCAGTGATAAGAATGGAGAACTAAAAAGTTCATTTTCGTCATATTATGCTCTTTTATTTTAAGAAAGGAAAAAATGCTACTCAGATTGCTTGTAAAATTTGTGTTGTATATGAGCAAAGTGTTGTTTCTGATGACACAGTTCGAAGGTGGTTTGATACATTTAAGCGCGGAAATTTCAACCTTATTGACAAAGACTTATTGAGTATGGCTGGGATGTTTTGTGTCACTCCCCATATACACCAGACCTTGCTCCCTCAGATTTTCACCTCTTCAGGTCACTTCAAAATTCTCTGAACGGCCTGGAGTTCAATTCTTTGGAGACTTTTTGAAAAAGGAATTTTCCAGCTGCCGGAAAGATGGCAAAAAGTCATAGAACAAAATGGTGCTTATGTGATTCAATAACATTTTCTTAAGTTTTCGTACTGCTTCGTTGTTATTTATCATAAAAAAACCACATAACTTTCCGGTTGACCCAATATAATCATGAAATTTTATATTTAGACTAATTTAACGATGCAGAATCTGATCAAGTCATCGAAACATGGTGTTTCCATTGTAAATTTGTGTTTGTGAAAATTTGATACGAAGACGTTCGCTTATGCAATTTTTTGCATTAAAATTTGTAGAGGACCTTATTCTCTAATGATATCTTTGAATTTGCTCTATGAATAGGGCCTGAAAATAAAGGGAGTGGTTCGGGGGGGTTTTCCGCAACTGTACACAATTCTTTGGTTCGACTGAATTTCGAACTCGTAACCTTCCTGGTGCTAATCTATTACTCTACCAACTGGACTATCGAGGCCCTCTGAACATCAGGCCTTTTCTAAAGGTACTAACGTTTTCATCTCACACCATATTTCAGGGCTAAACAGTTATGCTGATTGATTGAAACTTAGCAAATTTTTGATTTTGTCAGATGTTAAAATTGGTTAGGAGACATAGTACATAGGAAGCTAGCAGGTTCCAATGTCTAATACATCCCCAAGACTCCACTCATGGCTGTGAATCAAAAGGTTAAGTTTATTAGAGTATATTTAACGAACTGCATTCAATAGATATGGTTGGTTGTTTTTGAGGTATTGTGGCACAAGGGCCATATTTGGCCAAGCTGCACCAAACACAAGCCAGACAACACAATGATGGAGGAAGAAAAAGCAAAAGGGTAGGCGAGGGTAAAAACGAAAAGGAGAAAAGATCACTCGAGGTTATGATGCCCGTATACCCTAAAGATGTGCCCCTGAGGGTCGATAAAGTGAGTGAATGATCAATAAGGACAGATTTAGAGATTCATCTTTAAGACCAAAAAAAGATGAAAAATTGATAACCTGAAATATTTTATCATTCATTTATAATTCTATGTACATGAAGGAATGTTTTATTGCACTAGTGAAAGTAAGGGTTCACTTTTATTCACAGGCAGTTCTAATTGCTTTATATATTTAGAAATAAATATATTAATCACATAAAATATCCTGTGTATTAGACTATGTGAAAAAGATCTTTCAAAATTGCAAATAGATATTTTTGAATAGCTGCAAGAAAAGAACTTAACTTCTTTTCTTGCAGCTATTATTGTAGTTGAGTAATCCTCTCTTGATATAGGTCTTCAATTGGAACTCATGGAGTTCAAATGTCATAATAGTACAGTGAACGAAAACTTAAACATCAGCGACTGCAGTATAATGCGACTCCGATAAGAAGGCAGTCGACTTTAGGTCAGTTGATTTTTGAATGGGTGTGAAAGCACGTTAGAAGGCTGCCATACATAAAAGCATGAATGGCGATAGTCATGGATGCTTCCCACCTGCCAACTTGTTATCAATGTGCTATTGCTTTCGGCATCGCACAATAAACTTACAACCAGATTCAGCGCTAAAGACAGCAATTGTGGAAATGATTTGTTCGTTTTACCACCAGTACCAATTCAACTAATAGACTCGTTGAAAGCCATAAGACCCAATTGCCTTCTTGAGGGAGCAGCACTATAAAAGCTTACATTTTTCTTAAAATTAGTCACTGTACAAAGGTTTTATAAACTCTTGGAATCTTAAATTAGAACTCCTGCAAGTTAGAAATCATAGCACTGAACAAAAATCTGAGCAATATTAAACAAATGGATAAAAGTCTTGCGTTTAAACAGGATGTACAAAAATGCTTGATATCTTACCATCCTATTTGTCCTTATATAATGCTAGAAGACTGCATATCAGGAATTAAGGTTAAAAATGCATCATTTGCAAACAAAACAAAAAGATTAAGACCTAAAGCTGGAAAATTAAATTAAATTATTTGCACAAACATGGTTAAAAAGTAAATGAAATAATGCTTAACTAAATACAAACAAGTTTTTAAAACAAAAAGTTAAACAAGCATGTAGTTGAAAATTAATATAAGGTCATTCAAAAACAGAATTTAACAGAAGAGCAATTTAAGACTTGCAATTGCAATTAAAAAGCAAAACATGATAAATAAACAAAGTAAAAATAAAACAGTTTGTCAGTGAACACTTTAATAAACACAATATTATGAAAGGGTGTTCTTTCAATTTTTTTTATAAGAAGGCTATGTACAGATAAAAGCATTGTTAGGAAATTAATCTTTATAAATTTCTGATAGGATAACTATTGAGTTGGAATGTTAAAAATTCAATATTGTATGAATGTGTGCTATAACATGAATAATCTGGAAATTAAATTATGGGCTTCTTGCAAAAAATAATTGCTGTAGTTTTTAAATTGCAGTCATTAAAAATGTATAATCTGATTAAAAATGATAAATACTCCACTATGCACCATATTACCTAGCATTGAAGATAATTTTTAACTGTTTTCACTCATCAAATTCTATATTATTAGGCATTAATATCATGTTCTGTTCAAATTATTTGTTTTTGAAAAAAAATGTTCCACCAAATTGTGAATTTCTTGATAGCATATTTGATCTCTGAAACTAAATTAAAACATTTTATAACACAATATCAATGGAATTTGTAGACAGAGATGAAGAGGTAGGTATGTAGTTGAATTAACCTTGCACTGGAGCAACATAACTTGCTATTGGTGACATTCCAGAATCAATCCTGAAGGGAAAGATTGAGGACACCTCATAATTTTGAGCCAGGGTCAGATGACAAGGTCAAACACCTGAGCAGGAGCCTAACTCTCCTAACTTTCACACCATGCGAACAAGAGGACATTTGAAACCACAACAGATTTAACGTGCAACAGCTCCTAAATACATGACGGTCTTTGATTAGATCAAGTTAAGAATTTGAAACTCTCCAGTTGCTAATCTGCTGTGACCACAGAGATGAAGAGGTTTTCTGCTAATTTAATTGAAATTGAAGACTACTTGAAAGCTCAAACCAAAACATGGGAATATGGAATAATGCATCCATAAAATCAAAGGTCTCATTTTTCTCCATGAGTAGCATATACAATGTGGCCAAAGCCATCATATATTTTCAAACAAGATATATGGGTGGAGTAGTCTCTGACATGCATTATGCAATTTCAAATCTAACTTCAAACTCATTTAAATTTTCTTTTTGCTCAACTGGTGCATCAATCACTCAGACCACCTTTAGCTGTGTAACTCATAATTTACTTTTTCTAAAATATTTCCAACAATTATTTGGATACAGAAAGGTAATGGTAATTAATGTCGCACTGGAGGGCTATTAGCGATAGTCAAGGATGAATCCCAAGAGAAAGATAAGAGAACACCATTTAAGTATGAATCAGATGAAGAGGTCAACATCTGAGCTGGCACCCTGCTCTCCAAACTTCCACACCAAGTCAACGTAAGGACATTTAAGGCCACGACACCAGCCCCTTGTACACGACAGTCTTTGGTTGGGCCAAGTTTTTATTTGGATGCAATTTAAATCATCATAGACAAAGATTTATAGGAGAGAGACTATTTACATCAGTTACAAGTTAAAAAATTATTGTACCCTTGAGAGCTACTTTGACATGATCCTATGCAAGCACCAGATCCTTCAAGTTGGAAATTGTTAGTATCTTTAAAATTCCTCCTGCAGATGAAATCATTTGGTACTAAACAAAACACCACTGTTAAATTTTATTTCTCAAAAACAAAAATAAATAGATACATGACAAAACCTCCTACTTTGCAACAGTTTTAGCAACTTCTGATTCTTTGGAAGCTTCTGTTATCTCAAACATGCCACTCAAACAAACACCTGAAAGGTAAGGTACCATTCATTAGTATGCACTAATACTTTGAACAGTTTAGATCATTCAATATTCTATGTAAAATTCTTGAAAACACAAATAGATTTCTACAAGAATGAGGGAAGTAATAAAATCAATTTATTGTGTGGATCATCCTTCAAATTAATTTCACTACCAATTAATAAATCTTTCTTAATATTAAATATCTTTTGCAACATGAGCTGATTCATTAGTATGCACTGATATTAACAGCTTGGATCATTCAAGTCTATGAGAAAGTTCAAGAAACACAAATAGATTTCTACAAGAATGAGGAAAGTAATAAGAACAATTGGTACAGCTGTATGTAGCACCTTGTCTGGTGGCAATGGCCCTTGGTGCATTTTTAACAGCGGGTTATGGCAGGTGAAGGTAACCCATCTTATATTTTTTGCAAAATTTCTTTCCTTGGTGACATAGAAAGTGCGCCAAGGGCCGTTACCATCCAGCAAGACGCTACATACAGCTGTACCAATCAATTAATTGGACCATTCCTCAAATTAATTTCACTAGCAACCATCTAATAAATGAATAGATAACTCAAAATTCAAAGGAACTTTTGATTAATTTTTCTTATATTATAGAACAGGTTTCAGAGCAAATTGGGAGTTGTAATCATCTTTTAAAACATTAAACTGGTAATTTAGGCGATTTTTCGAGTTGATTAAACTGGTAATGTAGGGGCACAATGTTTCAAAGACGTTTTGTGCAATTGTAAAATAGAGTCAAATTGAAATAAGATGACCTCATAATGAAACCAACACATTTTTCTAAAATGCCATAGAATTAAATACAATTTAACACAATTGTTTTTTTTTTGTCTCACTTGGTCCAGATAAATTAGACCGAATTCATGCACTTTCAAAAAGTCTGAGGAGTATAGGAAATAGTTTCTACCAGGACAACTCCAAACAAGGTGACCAGATGTTTTTGAACACAATTTGCATTTTGAGAAAATACATTTTTCCATTGGAATTAATCATGTGAAAAAAATAGGAAAATGCTGAATAACATTTAACACAACCGAAATTAAAATTGTGTAATTAAACAATTTTGATAAGTTTAAGATCTCAAAACACCTAAATACATATTTGATACGATTTTTGAAAATAAAATGCAACTCACAAACGAGAATCCCAAAACAAAAATATTTTCCTCCATCAAGCATTGTGGTATTTTTCTAATGAACAGAAACGAAAACTATAGTTCGGTGTTTGTAAGATAGGTTTATCTTTCAAGTCAAGGATTCGCTGAAACTATCAATGTACTCAAGTTTTAAAAGGGATAGTGAATCACTGAACTTATATTTTAAATTTATTGATATTATTTCGTTTTAAAAATGAAAGACAAATTTCCCAAAATATGTAATGCTTTGTGGTTGGTTGATTTCCTTGAGACTTTTGGTTGGTTGGTTGATTTTTCCGTGAGACATTTAACTGCAGAATCAGTAAAGCTTTATATCGTGTTTACAAATAACAATCAATATTTTTCTCTGTTGCCAGATCATAAAAACTTTTAAAGAGATACAAAAAAAGTGCTAAAGTAAAAAGCATAGAATCTTAATTATTCAAATTTGGAGAAAATCATAACCCAAAGCTCTAATTAGGATTTTTTTTTCTCGTTTCAAAGTTCGATGTTAATTTTAAAACAGGAATTTTCTAACCGAAACATAATATTTTTTAAACTGTGACTGAGTGTTGCGATTGAAACTGAAAGTGAAATTTTCAATTCTAGCATTCTTCCAGTAGTTTTTTCTCTTCATTTCTTAATTTATTAACTAGGTGGTTTTAATAGAAAGAAAATTCTGGCGTTATAGCAGTTAGAAAACAATAATTATGGAGAAATCATATTGTAAATTAAAGAATAGCCTTTTCTTAAATAAAGGCTTTTCGTTATGCATCAATTGTATTTTAATTCGTTCACCCTAAATTATAACCTGATGTATTTAGATAAACCACATGCCTGCTATTAATAACACTGCACATATATTAGGGGAAAAAATCCACTAACATTTTACGATCATAGGTAACTTAAGTATGTTCAGTTTTAAAATGCAATATTTTCATCAGTTTCCTCACTATTTGTTTCTTTAAGCTTAAATTTCTGCCATTTTCTTTCAATATTTTTATTAATCGAAAGAATGTCTCAGCTCATTCTCATGCTTTTACATTGTGTTGATTATTTTTTAGCTTTTATATAAGTAATTCACCTCATTTCCATTCCACATGCATATAGAATTCTCTGGATGCATGTGGAAGAATTTTCTTCCTGCATGTCCCTTCATTTACTTAAAAAACTTGCCATGATGGATTTTAAATACCCTTAAATTGATTACTAGTTAAATACACACTAGCCAATGAATTAGAAACCCATAAATATTTATGCAAATGCCGGTTACTCTGGTTATGCAAAATCCATCTATGTCATGGGTGACATGCAATCAAATTAACAGTATAAGTAATTCATAAGTAATAACATAAGTTCATGGTTATTTCCAACATATTCTCTGACTGCAGCACAGCCCCTATCTTAATCCTATAGAGAACGTTTGGGACATGTTGGAAAGGCGTATCTGAAAGTAATCTCTACCATCTACTTTACAGGATCTTAAGGCCTGTGTAACCAATATACATGGTATTCTCTAAATATACTTCAGAACCTTGTGGAATCTATTCCTAAAACACATACATCTTGTTATCTGCAAAAAGAGGTGCAATAAAATATTGATCTCAGGTTTTTAATTCATTTCCCAGTACCTTAACATATTGAGGGGAAATTGACTCCTCTTTTTAAAGCAATTTCCATTAATAACAAATGTAAAACCTGCAACATCTTGTGAAACAACTGTTTCATTTAATTTCTGTTGTGGTTTAAAAGATTTTATATGGCATTTTATGAATAACTTCGGTTGGACTCGGGAACATGGTATCACTGCCATTTGGCGATAATTTGAGAATAAGGTAACCCGTTGACATCTTGCCGATGAGTTGCCTTATACCTTTATAGCAGGTTGGCGAGGAAAGTTTCATCGCCAATGTGGCGATAGGCCAGTACCATGCTTTTGAGTTTTACCATTTCTTCTGCATGGTAAATTTGTAGCCTTTTGTGCTATGTTTGTGTACAAATTATGTCTTGTAAGTTTATCAAAAATATGGCCAGTATGGGCCAGTACCATGTTTTTGAGATTTACCATTTCTCCTACTTAATAAATTTAATTTTTTGTGCTGTGTTTATGTATAATTCATATATCTTTTGTAAGTTTGTAGAAAATAGCAAAGCACCATGAGTGGACAGCAGGTAACTTACTGTTGTGACATGGATAAGTCTGTTCTTATTTCTAATTTCGAGAAACGAGGATGGATACCAGTTGGTCCGGAAGATGATTGGAATGTATATTGGTGAGACTTTTATTTTGCAGTCTATATTTCAGCTGGAATTTCAGGAAATAAAATTTAATATTATATTCTGCGGTTTGATATTTTTTGGTTTGACATACAAATAGATTTTGCATCGATTGGAAAGCTTTGCAATTTCAACTCTTTCAATTAATTTAAAAGTTTCCTGTGATAAGGTTTAAAAAGTAATCCAAAAAAATAATTCGTCTTGCCCACCTTCATGTGATACTATTTGTTAGATCATCAACAACTGCACCATATTTGCAATCATATTTTTGCTTTCTACTAATTCATTGTCCTGCAACAAGAAAAACAAAAGCAAACTTTACTTAGTCAAAATTGTCCAAAATTATTCTTGAGACACTACAAATAAAAAATGTCCATGAATGGCAAGCATGAAGAATTTTCCCTTTTGTTTCCAAGCTGTTTTGACTATCAAGATCCCAAACTAATGAGACTAATGTTAAACAATGCCAAGTAAAAAAAATGTCTCTAAAATTAAGAAATTTGAAAATAAAATTGCCAATTATTAAAACAAAAATTATTGCAAAATGAATGAATTAAGTTTTTCAAAAGTCCTTTTGTTGTGACTGTTTTTTCCCAAAAAACTATACTAAAATCACAATGCATTTATTACATGTATATAGGTGGCATTCTTTGATGTTCACTGAAATGTTATTAAGTTTCTTAATCACATATTTATGTCTCGTGTTATGTGTGCTTCTAGCATGCATAATTACATGTACATATTTTGTTGTGTTTGGGTTTTGGTCACTTTTATTAAAATCAACACATCTAAAAAATTCCAGATGACAAATAATAAACCAATTTATCTGTTTTCTTTACATTGGCTTACACTTCATCTAAACATATATTATGATTTTTATGTTTCCAGGTCTTCAGTTTTAACTGTTCGAAATATATTTAGTGTTGAAACTGGATACAGACTATCTGACAATCAGTGAGTAATCTTATGATGCTTTAATTTTATGTAATATTTGATGTTATTGTTTTTACATAAAAATAGCATAATTTTCTTCCAGCATCAATTCTTTTAGAGGTAAAATAATCGTTAATTTTGTCTTGCTTTGCATCTACTGTATGTTTTGAACTAATTTAAACTTTAAATTGATTAAACTTTTACTAGTATTTTAAAATAACGTGTGGCAGACGTAAAATATTTTATACTGTACACAATTTTTCTTCAATTCACAAACTGTTATAAATTTCTTTTAAATGTATCAAAAAATGGAATGTTCCATGCATTTTGCAAATGTCTTTCTTTTTAAAATTTTATTTATGTTATACATTTCTTGGCATTGATGATATACCTGTCTTGGTAGGGAAAATTTAGCTGCTGTCTTGCAAAAAGTAAACTTTCAGTCTTTGAATTGCATTTGATGTAAAATAATCTAACTGCATATTTTCAATGAGTACAAATATTTTCAAAATTATCTTTATAATGAATAAGTTAGAGACTCAAAATTGCTTTATTGGTTAAAAATCTTAGTTTTAATATTAAA
Organism: Meta bourneti; assembly: GCA_933210815.1. Classification (NCBI taxonomy): domain Eukaryota; kingdom Metazoa; phylum Arthropoda; class Arachnida; order Araneae; family Tetragnathidae; genus Meta; species Meta bourneti. The sequence goes on from OW119928.1 coordinate 21,710,493, forward strand.
TTCTAGTTTTTCAATTCTATTTAATAATCAGCATTACATCTTTTTTAGAATAATTAATCACTATCCCAATCATTATGAGTTAACACGAAAGGATCTAATGGTTCGAAACATCAAGCGTTATCGCCGTGAAATGGAGCGAGAAAACAGTCCTTTATCTGAAAAAGATGAAAATGGAAAATATGTTCATTTGGGTTAGTACTTCAGTGGAATACATGTATATCATGATTGTGAAAACAGAAATATCTTATTACTGATTAACTTACTGTTCTTTATTAGTGCTTAGAAATAATATACTTATGAAAGTTTGAGTTTTCAAACTTGAAAGTTTGAGTTTCAAACTTTTTATGTACATTAAAATCTTGAAAATTCAGCATTGATGGGACCAAACAAATGCTGGATTTCTGTAACTATCGAAAAATTACGTAAGGAGTATTACATAAAGCACATACTTACATCTAGCAGGTTACTTAAATGAAAATTCCTGCACACCTATGCCTTATAATGTAAATAAATAAAAGTGCCTGGAAAGGAAATGAATATTTATTACTATTTTACGATAAACAAAAGAAAAGTTACTGACAAATTTAAAACAATTTTTGATTGTATTGTTTGAAGTATTGACCTTGCATATGACTGGTTCAAAATTATAAGGCGTACTGAAATCTTTCCCTTCAGGATTGATCCTGAACCGTCGCCAATAGTCATGTTGATCCAATGTGATGTAAATTCAACTACCTGCCTATTGTGTTCACCTCGAGATTTGCTAAACATCTGTTAATTTTAGCTGATTTAAGTGTTTTAGTCACTTTTATCCATTGGGATTGATCACGGACTGATAATAGCCCATCGTGTTGCTCCAGTGTGATGTTAATTCACTTACTACTTCTCTCTTATCACTTTGTTTTGAATCCTGTAAAATTGTAAAGTGCAAATCAGAGATGTTTAAAACAAAGCATTTACCATTTGCAGAGAGATAAGTAGTTTACACTGGAGTGAACTGCCAAACAATGCGAGTTGAAAGGGATATTTTTCACCACAGAAAATGTAAAAGTTTAAAAATAAAAGTACAATTTTAAATGTAACCAACGAATTTTTAAAAAGTCTGGAAAAGTGACATATTTTTAAGGTTTTAGTGTAAAAAATCACTTTAATCATTACTTAATTAAATTTTCTTTTTCAGATTTCATCCCTGTCACTTTTATATTACCTGCAGATTACAATATGTTTGTTGAGGAATTTCGAAAAAATCCTTCTAGTACGTGGATAATGAAACCATGTGGCAAATGTAAGTGGTTTGTTTTGTGCAAAATTTTATTTTTGCTGATGTTTGACCCTCTGAGTGTTTCACTTAAATTTCCTTGCATTACAACCTCAAATCTTTCATTGTACAATTTATCCTTAAAGCCAATGGGATGTTTAGAAAGAGCATGTGTATTTATTTGGAATGTGGTGGTTAATCATCAACACCCAGAGGGTTAGAGCATGGTTTTTATCGGTAATTGAAGTTGTATGAGTATTGTTTTTAAGTGTTAATTAAAGTTGTTTTTACTTTTCATAGCTCAAGGAGTAGGAATATTTCTTATTAATAAGCTGTCACAATTGAAACGATGGTCCAGAGATAGTACAAGGTGAAGTTCCTATCATTCTAAATGTTTTATTCTAAAAATCCGTTAAGAGGTGTTAAACTTTTTCAAGTCTCTTACATACTTTTGATCATTAATTGACAGTAATCAGTGGAAGATATTTAAAAATGAGAATTGTGTGTTAAAGTGTTTTATATTTGTTTATTTAAAAAGTACTTTTTCTTTGCAGTTTCAATCCTGCTGTCGTGAAAGAATATTATGTGATTTCACGATATATTGACAAACCACTATTAATTGGAGGAAGAAAATTCGATTTACGTATATATGTATTAGTCACTTCCTTTCGACCTTTAAAAGCATATATGTAAGACCCATTGTTTTTATATAAAATAAAATTTATTGTTTTAAAATTAAATTGTTCAAACTAAAAATATTCCATTCAAGATTTTTCTGAATGAAATATAATTCCTTGTTTTTTGAAATTTCCACTGAGCCATTTTCTTTAAGTACTAAAATGTATTTTTGCTTATGATTTTATAGTACATGTCATCTTATTTGAAACAAGATTTTTCATTTTAAGAACTAGTATTATAAGTTAGTTTTGCTCTTATTCCTACATTGAAATTGACATTAATTTCTTTACAGACACCGTTTAGGATTTTGCCGTTTCTGTCATGTGAAATATTCTGGTAATATCAAAGAACTAGATAATATGTTTGTTCATTTAACAAATGTGTCCATCCAAAAACAAGCTGTAAGTATTTTGTATCATTTTTTACAAGCATGAGTTTTAGTTTTTTAAATTAGTTACCAAATAGTGATTTAGAAATTTTACATACATATTTCATTCATGCTAAGATAATCTTAAAATTATATTTTTTGTTCCCTATTATTTCAGGATGAATATAATAGTGTGCATGGTGGAAAATGGGCTATTCATAATTTACAGTTATATCTGGAAGGAACAAGAGGAAAAGATGTATGCATAACCTTATTATCTATTGAAACTGTCTTCTAGTCTAATTTTTTTACGGGCAGTTGCATCCTGGTTGAAAGACTAACGGATTAGCAACCAGAGGTTTGTGAGTTCGAAACTCGATCGAACCAAAGACCATCATGTATGTGGGGGTGGTACATGTTAAATCTGTCTTGGTTTCAAATATCCTCACATTGGCGTGGTGTGAAAGTTTGGAGAGTGGGGTGCCAGTTCAGGTATTGACCTCATTATCTGGCTGTGGTTCCAAATTACCAGGTATTGTTCTGGGATCTTTCCCATTGAGATTGTAATATACGCCATAGAAATTCTTTGTTCAGTCTTGTTTGAGTGATTTCTTTGTAGTTTGAATCTGGAAATCCTGGCCATAAATTATGTCCTATGTCTTTGTATGTTGAACTTTTATAAACAGCTTTTAGTTATGTTATGTCTTGTGATAGTGAAATAAAAGTGTAACAGTAAGTTTCAAGACATTTAATAATTATAAAGAGATATCGCAACAGACAAGCATACAGAACGATAGGAACAGGGTAAAGACTCGGAGGGCTACTGATTCACTGAATATCATAAAAGGAATTTGAAAAAGGAATTGCATTTCAGACAATTTGAACTATAATAATAGGTATACAGGAAACAATAATGTAAACACAGGATCCCATAAATATGAACGCAGGAGAGAGTGATATAAACATTAGTGATTTACAAGACATTAATATAAACACTGAAAGTCATTAATAGTAAACTAGTGATTTACAATACTCAGTAATATAAACATTGGAAGGAAATATGCAACAAGTTAGCACTTTTTTGGTTTCATGAAAATGTTGCATGTATTTATTTGAGAACTGAACCAAAATTCCATTGTTATTTTTCATAAGCAATGATTGAATGTGTGTGGAGTCTATTTGCAAAGTAATTCAAGAATCTTTTCCTGCTGCTGAAAATAAAAACTGTTGCCCTCTTTTATCATTTCAGCTCTGCATTAATCCTGAAGTGCAATGATACTTTGTATAAATTTTGTATAAAATGTTTTTTTGTATAAAATGGTTTCGTTGACAGGTTTATATGTATTTTATAATTACTACTAATATTTGTAGTCTTTGAGTTTGACAATTTTGTTTTTTTTCTGGTACTTTGTAATTACTATACCTTGTTTATCGTTTTTTAGATTAGGGTAGTAATTAAAGAATTAATATATTATTAAAAAGAACTTCCACCCTGTTACTAATAATATAACCTGATGTAGAATAAGGATAAACTTTAATACATAAGTTGGCATTAAGTATTTTTTATGGTTGCTGTTATAGTGGTGAGATTTAATTTCAGATGGATATGTTGCTTGTTTGGGATAAATAAAATAAAATTTACAAGTATATGTTGGCATAGGAGAATGACTTATGGCATCAAGTCAGCGGTCCATGTCTCAAAAGTTCAGTTAATTCAAAAATATTGTCAATTTTTCTAAATGCATTTATTTATCTTTTAACGAAAAAGAAGACATAACAAAAAATCCAAAGAAACATTATTCAGCTTGCAGACGATAAATTAAAAAAAACCCAGTGCAGTTGCTTAGCAATGGAAAAAAGTTTTATTATGTGGCTGTGTGCTAGCAATTCTGCTATTAGTTCTTGCGTCTACAGCGTTGTGAGAATAAATAAAAAGTCTGTATCTCACAACAGTTACACCAAGAAATCTATGCTGGTTTAAAAATCCTAGTGATGCTAATGAGGATAATAAAAGATTATGCATTATTAGATTGGTCCAAATTGTTTAATTTAAACTTTCTGATGAAATTTTTCTTGCTACTCTTCCTGAAAATAAAATCATAAATTTATTAGATTAATCCATGGAAGTAACATTTGTGGCAAGAAACTCTTAGTGTAAAAATTTACTTGTATGAAACATTGATAACCTAATAATAACAATAAAGGTACTAATAAGTTTATCCACTTGTTTCACATGTAAAATGAAAAACTATCAAATAAAAACAATTGGCAATTGCCATATGTAAAATCAAATTCATTATAGTGCGGCTCCTAGGAGAAGTAAGTCGACCTTGGGTCAATTGATTTCTAAATGGGTGTGAAAGCACATTGGGAGAAGGCTTTCATACATAAAGGCATGAATGATGATCACCTTAAGTGTTTCCGGCTGTCAACTATGCTATCAATGCTATTGCTTTCGGTGGCGAATGATAAACTTAGAATCAATAATACATGCTAAAGATGCCAATTGTGGAAGGGAATTGTTTAGGTTACTGTCACGAACTCTGACTATTTTTTCATGTCTTTATCCCAGTAGATGGTGCAATGCGATATAGATTTTTTTGAATTCTTGTTGCTGACATTTTTGTCTAGAATTTTCTGGAATCACTTTATTTAAATCATCCATATTAAACAGCAAAATGTTCCGGTTATTTCTGTCTGTCTTCAATGTAAATATTTTTCAGCACAATAAAAAAGTGATATTTTATAAGATGTGTTTTCATTTTGTGTAAACACTTCTTTATTAATTTAAGAATAAGTTTCAGTAAAAGAAAGAAGGATTAAGAGCATGGATAGAAATGGGCGTCAACAAATTTGATCGATTTGTGTCCAGTTTTCGAAAAGAGGTTAGGGTTCCAAGAAAAAGGGTGAGAGTAAACATCTCTCACATCTTTTATTAGTTCTCAGATGAATTTTAACCTCTTTGAAGAAATAGTTGTCACTAGTCCCCAAACTTAACTAATGGACTCTTCCAAGACCACCTAACTTAACTGCCTTCTTGCAGGAGCTACACTTTTCAAGAATTCCATTATATTTTACAATAGTCATGTTGTGTTTGTACTATTAAAAACATGCTTTTTGTATTTAAATTACTGTAAAAATTTGTTTAAAATTTTAAACTTGATTTTTAATTTTCTTAGGTGACTGATAAGTTGTTTGACAACATACGGTGTCTGATTCAGCATTCCCTAAAATCAGTTGCGGTAAGACAAAATGTAAATTATAATTAACAATTGAATAATTCCTATATCACCTCGAAAATGAATTAGAGAATGACAAGTGAAGATGAATGAATACTGAAAATAATGTGAAATTAAGATTTATAGTCAAAATACCTGGAAAGTTATAAAAAGAACGTAGAGCACATCCACCTTTTTTTGTGAAAAATGCTGTGTTGAATTTTAAAGTTTTCTAACTACTGTTATGTAACATATTAAAAAATATTTATTCCAATTGATGTTTTTTAGAAAAATAATGCAAACTTATTTATCATTTAAGTAATTAGTAACAAAATTTAACTTTTTTTCATGTAAAAAGACCAACAAGTACACATATTTGTCAAAAATTTGTTTTTAGAGAATATACATTTTAAATTATTAAAATTATAATTTTGTTACTTAAATTTTGATATGCCATTGAAGCTGAAAAAGTTTGAGTCATATTTTAAAGTTCGAATATACATATATGCAAATTATACAGTGCAAATATTGAATTATAAATCTCTTGCTAGTTAGCCTTTATCGTTTCTTTTTCCTCCATTTATTTAGAAATACTTTGTTTCTTTTCTAGAGTGTTATGGTGAGTGATCGGCATTGCTTTGAATGTTATGGGTAAGTATAAAATGTAGAGCTTTATATCTTGAAATTATTCACACTTCCCTTTTCAAGTTTCCCTCAGGGAGCTTACTTTAAGTAAACATGAGCATCACAACCCTGAGGTACCCAAGTGATCTTTTCTTCCTTTTGTTTTACCCTCATCTGCCATACTTTGTGTTGTTTTTCTTCCCATATCGCTTGTGTGTATATTCATATACTTGATGTTAGGCACAGTTTGGCAAAATATGGCTCTTGTGCCATAAAACCATATCCAACCAACCCTTTTCAAAAGGGTTAGTTGGATTGGGGTTAAGAATGTATTCCAGAGTTTAGAATTTAAGTTGTATTCTGTGAAATATAAAAATTTGTGAAAACATCTAAGCATGGGGCACAAACGAAAACGTTGCAGAATATAGTGGAAATAGATTTTTATAGATCTGATCTTTTTACATTTGTTTCTCTACTCACGGATTTTTGACCACTAACAATAAACTTTTAAGAAATTTGCTAAAGTGATGCATGGTATTTTTTTCTAATAATGAATAGCAGTTTGTATATTTGTTGAATTGGCATTTTGTTCAATGCAATCTAAATTATTATTTGAATCATTAAAAACTGATATTAGTTCATTTAAAAAAAGAGTTTCAAAGTATTAAAAGTGCAACAAAACTATTTAAAAGATTTTAGTCATAGCTCCATCCATGAACATTAAATTTATAATGCAGGAAAATTTATTTCCTTCCGAGTTCTATTCTAAGAAAGATTTTCTCCTCAGCTATATCATAACAGATTCACCTTTAAAAATATGTTGAATTCTTGTGCATACATTTTCATAGAAATTATTAATGAATTTAATAATTTATACTTGTTTCAGATATGACATAATAATAAGCGATGACCTTAAGCCTTGGTTAATAGAAGTTAATGCATCGCCATCTCTCACTGCCACAACTGCCAATGATCGTGTTATGAAGCAAAAACTTATTGATGATATATTCAATATTTGCTTAGAGAATGGAGAGTACCCTAGGTAAGTTCACTTTGTTAAAAGTTAATCCTTAATTTTCCTAAGCTAATAGGTTGAAACTAGATCCAATCAAAGATTGTCATATACATGGGGGCTGGTGAACATTAAATATGCCATATCCTCATGTTGGAGTGGTGTGGAAGTTTGGAGAGTGCGGTGCCAGTCAGGTGTTTACCTCTTTATTTGACCATGGTTCAAAATTACGAGGTGTTGAACTCCGATCTTTCCCTTTGGGATTAATCCAGGATCCTCGCCAATAGCCTGTTGCGTTGTTCCAGTGCAATGTAAGTTCAACTACATTAAACAACCTTTCTTGTTGAACATTTGTTTACCTTATAAAGTGCTGTATATTTGTGTTAGAATATTGACATGTGAGTATAAATCAGATAATTAGTTTTAAATTAGCTAATTCAGCAACATTCTGTCTTTGACCAATGTTTAATTATTTTAATATCCATAAATTAAGATTTTATGTCAAAATTTATGACATAATGTAATGTTTATGTCACAATGAATATAGAAAAAATGAACACATGTGAAAAGTGCAATTTTTAAATTATCCCATATTACTATCCAGCAACACATTGTCCGTTTCCCATTTCTTATTACTTAACCTTTAACTCCAAGAGCCGCAGTAGCCCAGTTGGAAGAGTAACCAATTAGCAAACATAGGGTTGCCAGTTCGAAAGTTGATCCAACCAAAGACCTTCATGTATGTTGCATGTTCACTGGTGCATGTTAAATCTGTCTTCAAATGTCTTCACGTTGGCATGATGCGGAAGTTAGAGGTCCTAGCTCAGGTGTATAATCGTCATGTGACCTTGTTTCAAAATGACCAGGTGTTGTCCTTGATCTTTCCCTTCGGGAGTGATCCTGGAGTGTTGCCAATAGCCCATTGCATTGCTCCAGAGCGATGTTAATTCAACTGCCCCCTTTAACTCCTCAAGTTTTCTAACCCCTAATTCCTAATGCTCTGTAGGGTTGCCAATCCTTGGCTCCTGTCAAGACATGTCCACCTGATACCATTACTATTTTTCCACACAATACCATTTTTTTACTAGTGCACGTACATGCCTAGCATACCACTTCAATCACAGTGCGAGAACTCTAAAATTTTTATAACTGCTATGTTACCTTGCATTTCAAAAATGTAATTGTTATATTGTGCTCCAAAATTAAAGGTTATTGTGAAAGTGCAAAAATGATAAGTGCAATTCTTTTGTAAATGGTATGAAGCAATTTAAATGGGAAAGAACTAAAAAAAAATATAAATCCAGGTTTTATTTAAATTCTATCATTTTAGTATGTTGGGAATGTTGTGGCTCAGTTAGTATGCCCACTATGCTAGTAACCTGCGAATTGTAGGCACCTAAGGTTTGATTCCTCCCTGCATGTATTTTTCTCTTTCTTGTCAATAAAACTTTCTTTGTGTATGTCCATAACTTGATATTGTGTGTCCTGCGTTTGGCACAGCCTGGCCAAATTTGGCCCTTGCTCCATAAAAATCCAACCAACCAGTTTAGTATGGCTGTTTTATAATTTTTTTGTTTAAAATTATATTGAAATGAATATTTCTGTCGCTTGTGTACATTACAATAAATATATAATTTTAATTAGTGCAAACAATTGAATGCTTGCAAGAATTGCTTGCCTGGGGTTTTTAATTGTACAATGTGAGTTCTCTTATTGTTTAGGACACAATGCATCTGAGTTATATATGTGAAGATTGATTATACTATTTATTGAGGATAACCTCAAATGCTTAAGTTTTATATTAATTTACGTATAAACTGATTTAAAATTTATAAAACTTGATTCCTGATTTTAGTTTGTTCTTTTTGCAGTGCAAAGTGGAACAAAACTCCTGACAAGACTTCTTTAGGACATTTTGATATTTTGTAAGTTTTGTACAAAACATTTAAATAATTTATTATAGAATTTAGCGTAGTTGTATTTGTTGTTGCAATTAACTACTGTTTCTATACAAACATGATTAATTACTCATGCTTTGTGAGCTCCTTATTTGATTGCTTCTTTGTATGTTTTTTGAAATTGTTACATTTTCTGTGTTGAGTGTTTTTGATACGACTTTACCATTGTGATTTTGAATGCATTTCAGAATTGATGAAGAATCAACTGCACCTGAAATGGTTACAGAGAAAGAAAACATAAAAGCAAAAGGCGATTACAATAGAACTGGGGCCAGGGCAAAAGATAAACAGACTCCACGCTGGAGATAGTTTGTCCTTTTGTGTAAAAGTTTAATTTATTGATATTTGTAATATTTATTTTATGTAATGATTATACTGCTATAGTCACTGCCATTGTTTTGTTTTAGTTATATTGAGATTAATTGTTTTAATCTGTTTATTTATTATACACTTTTACGTATTATTTTTTACATATCTTCTTATTTCTACTTTTATTCAATGATTATGGAGTTCTATATTTGTTAAATTATAACAATTTTATTCTTTTCATCATTTTAAACAATTTTACATAAAATATATTCTCGCTGTACTATATATTTTTAACTGTTTAGTTGAAAAAATACTCAAATTGAGTATATTGTAATTGTGTCTCAAATTTAGTTTTCCACATTTATGTCCTGACATTTAGGACGATTTTAAGTGCATTTTACGGTGTTTGACCAAAAAGTTGATCATTTTGAATAACAGTTTGTAAACTTAAACTTGGCAGATAAAGTTGAAAATAAACTTCCAATATATCGTATGATTTCTTAGAAAGGTCTACATTCATTCTAGATTGTAGGCTAATTAGGCTGACAAACAAATGTTTTAACTATTGGTTTCTTATTTTAGTCCAAAAGTTTACTTTTCATTACACTTGATTATATGTCAGTTAATGACAAAGTTGTCACAATTAAACTAAGTGTGGAAAAGAGGTGCTTTATCAAACAAGAAACAGGTGTTTGCGATAGAAGCAAATCACTCAAGAAACAGGTTGTATTTCTGAAGGGAGATTTCATCTTTTGGTGAATGGTGCTAGAATTTTGTTTTTGCAAATTTTGTAGCATCTAGGGACAACAATGAAAAAATGATAGAATATTTTCTTGCTTTCTTGTCTTAATTTGATATGTAACTTAATTTTATATGAAAGCTCATGAAATAGAGATGTCAAATTCATTAATTGTCTGCTGTGGACTCTTATATCAGCACCTTAAAATAGTGATTTAAATCTAAGGTAATTTCTCATTCAAATTTTACTCTATTATACACATTGCATTGATAATTTTATACTAGTGAAATTAAATATATTAATCTTCTAACACAAGTTATCGTATTTAATTTGAAAAGAAATATTCTGTCGGTGCGACACATTAAGTCATTGCAAAATATATTTGATTTATTCACTGATCTTATTTAATATGTATTCAGTATTTGAATGCTTGTTCTTTTTCAATTGATAACATTACTGCAATAATTATTATTGATTTCTTAATTTTTATTTACTATTATAATCTGAAGGCCCATTCAACCTTTTGTATTGTGAAAATATTGAAATAGCATCTAGAATTTTGAATTCTGCTTTCATATTTGCTAAAAATTGCTTGTAGTGTACTGTAAGTTACGATCTAAATCATGTGTTATCATTTTGTTATAATCATTTCATAGAATCCTTTATATTTCATATATTTTTATTTACATTAAAATATATTAAAGGCTGCATTTTATGATCCCATTTTATCCCCAAGACTGCAAAAATTTAGCGATGAATGCTCTTTTTAAATAATGGTGTAAAAACGTTTCTATGGTGAAAAACCTTTTGTTTAGTTTGTTATGTATTAAAGCATTTGGAGTACTTATTCAGAAAATTATCTCTTGAGTTCTGTGTTCGGGTATGTGTTAAACAAGAATTATAGTTATTGTTTGTTACTATCTTTGGAGTTTATTGTCTCTGATTTTTCTGCTATGTTTCATCATCTCTAATATAAAAACAGTTTAATGTTAATCTCCATAATAATGAAATATTCAAATTATTATGATAGATAAGTTTGGGAGGCATCAATTTATAAAGAGTAAAAATTGTCAATTCCCGAATTAAAAGTTCTGAAATGTACAAATGCAAAATTTTCTTTCTCCTTTCAGGATCAGTGATCCTTTCTTGCTGCTTCTGCCAAAAAGAAACTATTTTCTCACAAAATGTTTTGTAATTTTCATTAATCATTAATTTTGGTATTAAAAATTAATATGTTATGAATATATAAATAAATTATATAAGTTGGGAAATATACAAAATAAAAAGGAATAGAGTTTATAAATCATACAATAAAGCAAATCGTTAGATTTTTCGCTCCCTAATAACCAAAAAACTACATTTGATTATTAGCAGTGAATTAGTTCAATGAATTGTGAAAAAGTGGTCATCGATTCAATTCTAGTCTGGCTTAATTCCAAATCATTCATCATTTGTGCTTTGTTAAGGAGAAACATGCACTATATAATAAAATTGAAATATATCATGTCTTCTGATTTTTTTTCTTTTCTCCTAAAATGTTTTGCACTTTGCTTGATGCTTAATATGTGAGAAATGTTCAAAGAGCTATATTTTATTATGACCAAAGAGTTATAATGGTGATATTACTTACATTCCTTTTTTAAAAAGCTGCATTGAATGTTTAACTATAATTTATGCTGTAAAATTGTGAGATTTTTTTTGTTTTAGCTGTTTTTAAAGTCTATTTTAATTACTATTTATTTATTAAAATAATATTTTGTCTGTGATATATATCTTATTGTAAGCAAACTGCTCAATAAAGGACTAAAACTAGTGCATTTAATTATCAAGTTTTATTTCTGCGTTATGCATGTGTGTTTAATATTTTTATTTCATCACATCGTTTCTATTTTCAGCTTAGTTTGCTATTAATCTTGCTGGTATGCATCTGCATTACAATATGTTTTTGAGATGATTTCTCTAGTTTGTTAATATCTTTTGCAATTCATATTTTCCACTTACACTGTTATGGATATACGTATATTGTTTTTAAATAGCAAAGGGCAGAAAATTAAGTCATAATAGGCTTGCTACAACACAGGATAAATAATGGATTTTCTCCCCAGTCGATTCATACTACAAATTTTATCACGTATTTTAAGTAGTGATGTTGTTTTTAGTTTTTTGAGTTTCAAAGACGAAAGCATACAAATGAATGAGTTTCAAGCAGGAAATTATAGAAATCTTTCAAAAGCAGTATTAAAATGCCACAAACCTGATAAGAGAGTAGTGGAGTGTTGGAATGAAATTCGTTTTTAAACTGTTTTTATATGACAATTTTTACATTCTTGGAAGGAAAAGTTTCAAAGAAATACCTGTATAACATTCATATGACGAACTTTCACATATTTCTGAATTAAAAGCAATGCATAAATGTATCCTAATTATTCATAATAAATTCATGCTTAACATCAATAGACAGAATTGCATAATTAAGAGTCAGAAGTGTAGGAAAAGATGTACTGAAAATAAATTTATTTGTGTTAATTATATCAAGGAGAGGAAAGAAATTATTTAACAAGAATCTTACTTTTCTCAGCTTCATAAAAACCTGGAATCTACTCAAATGCTTCTGAAATTAAGGAAGAACCGGAAACCCTCCCCGAGTTTTGTTGAATATAGTGCGGGCCCGACAAGAAATAGTCGACCTTGGGTCAATCGATTTTTAAAATGCTTGAAAAGAGGAGTCTGATTTACACAAAAGCATGAATGACCATCACCGTGAATGGTTTTTCCCTTGCCAACCGGTTATCACTGCTATCGCTTTCGTTAACGAACGATAAACTTAGAACTAGAACCCACGCTAAAGATGGGCAATTGTGTAAGCGCTTTCCTTGCCGTTTCAACCTGTCACCTAATTTAAAGAATAGACTCGACAAAACCCCGTGACTAAACTGCCAACTCGCCTAAGTGAGACAATGAGAGGGGTTTTCTGTCAAGCTAAATGTAGGTGACGGTAGCGTTTCCTGTCCGTATTCCGAACGTGACGTCCTTTGTCTTCTTTTTCGAATGTAGTAATTTCAGCACTTCGCCAATAAAAATTCCAAATGAATTCCGCATTGATATATGATAGTTGATTGGTCATCGCCAATTGGATTCAACGCCAAAGTGGTGATAAACTACATTTTAAAGTAATCCCTGTATGTCTCATGTGAGAGCATTTTTGGATAGCGGAAGTGGTCGCATTGTATCTGTTTCACACCAAAATTCCCTGTCATGCACATTTTTGCATAAATAGGTAAGTAAGTAGTTGAATTTATTTCGCACGAGGCAACGGTCTATTGGTGACGGTCCGGGATCAACCTCGGAGGGAAAGATTCGAGGATAACACCTCGTAATTTTGAACCACGGTCAGATGACGACGTCATCACTTAAGCTGGCACTCCAAACTCCCACACCAAGCCAACATGAGGATATTGCAGGCGTCGACAGATTTAATGTAAACCAGCCCCCATGTACACAACGGTCTTTGGTTGAATCTAGTTTCGAACTTGCAACCCTCCGGTTGGTAATCCGCGACTCTACCAACTAGGACACCACAGTCCCTTTAAGAGTTAGGTAAGCACGTTAAAAGACATTCGACAACCATCCCAATTCTGAAGGAAAGTAATTTTGTTCCTGAATTAATTCGCAGTTTCCCTTTATGCATCTCCTCTGTGAGTGATACCCTTTTTAGAGAGAAAGCTTAGTATGTGCTATCTAGCTTCCAGATATTCCATTACATCTGTGCTATTGATAGGAGTCTGATTTCCAAGTTTGTTTTGCATTAGACTGATTTCTAAGTTCCGATTTCGCCATTCGGGGAGTTTTGCGTAAGGGAAATAAGTGATTCTTAAACTTTCAGTAATGTCTAGTAATAGATAGTAAACGAAGTTTCAATTTTTGTACTGCTAATCTTATACTCTAGTGGGCTCCTTACAGCTAAGTATTATTTTAGTTTGGAGTTCTGTTGGGATGGACTTGGGTTATGAATGCTATGCATCACTGTTTAGCCCTCCAAGTGGTTTCGACGAGATATCTCGTCAATCATGATCTGACTAATTTTGATAATGACGAGATCAAGATCTGGCCAGTTTTTTATTTAACGAGATGTCTCGTCTTAAAGATATGGCCGATTTTTTCTATGATTACGAGATCGAGATTTGGTCAGTTTTCTTCTAATGACGAGATATCTCATTCAAGATATCTGGTAGATTTGCTAATGATGAGATACCTCGTCGAAATCCCAAAACCAACCAACAAAGTCAAAGAATTTCACTAAAGTTAAACTTTAGCGGTATATTTTATGAAACAAAATACTCAAACTTATACGTTAAAATTATTTTCAAAAATTGTCGAAACAGACAAATCTGCAAGTTTGTACCATGGTTCTGCAAATCACTAGATTTAAGTCGTGTAATATCCTATTTACTACTGAACCTGATCATGCTACCTTGAATACACTGCTTGCGAGACTGGTGTGTCAGTGTTAGTTTATCAAACCTCAAAGATTTATAAAATAACAGTGAAAGCGGCTAACTGAAATTTTATTCTGCTACAACAAAGCCCGGCGAGGTTTTCATTTCTTGGACAGCAAAATTGATTGACAGGGACATAGTTTGTTTAAAACATCCTTGTCACTGGGCTCTCTAGAAATGACGCTTTTAATATCATTCTTTCAAGGTGCGGTTGGCAGGCAATCTCCTGTCATGTTCGACCGAGAGAAATGTTGCTGATGCAATAGAAGCATCAGATCTGTCACTCACTTTGGTGAGTGAACGCCAAACAGGGAATGGGAATTGTATATTGTACAGTTTTTTAACCGTGACACAACTTTCTTATGTTCCTATGAATCCTCTAGGCCTCACGAGATTTCATAGAGTAGTATTTATTGCTTTTACGCTACGACACATAAATAAATACATTGCCACATCGATTGGTTGAAAGAATCCTAGGAAAGATTATATTGGTTAACAAGACATGGATGAAGGATTGCAGGGTTGAAAAACGGATAAATACGGCAAACCCCTCAGTCTCAACCCTCTGAGCGTCACGAGATTTCCAAGTAGTGTAATATTGCTTTTACCTCACAACACAAGCAGATAATGACTTCGGAACCACATTCGATTACTTGAAAGAATTTATATTCTATTGTTCCTTTCCTTAGATTATCCTTTAGAACAGTGGTTCTTAACCATTTTAGTGATCCGCACCCCCTTGAATCTAAAAATAAGTTCTCGCACCCCTTGAAAAATGTGTTTCTATTTCTTTATTTAGGAAATTGCATCTATTGCAAGAAAATTAATTTATTGAAAAATAAACACACATTTACATATACACTGCTGGCCACCCAAATTGCAACACCAAGAAAGACAAGAGATATCACAACAAAATTTATTTTGTAGATAACATGTTGACCAAGTATCAAATGATTAAATTTATAGACTTCTGTGAAGTGTGGTTCCTGCCAAAATCAGTAGCCAGAGTAGCCGCCATTGTTGGAGATCACCGCTGCCACACGCCTCGGCATTGATTCAAAGAGACTTTGGATGTGTTCTTGGGGTACAGCAGACCAAGCAGCTTCCACACGTTGCCAAAGTTGATCTGGTGTGGCAGCTGGGGATGTATTCTGGGTCAATCGTTGAGCAACCATGGACCACATGTTTTCTATCGGCGAAAGATCCGGAGAGCGAGCTGGCCAGGGAAGCAATTCAATCTGGCGATTGACGAAGAACCCTTGGACAATGCGTGCCACGTGTGGTCGCGCATTATCCTGTTGAAATATGGCTGTGGGCAAGCCCTGAATGTAAGGAAGGACAACTGGCTCCAACACCTCGGAGATGTAGCGCTGGCTGTTTAAAGTACCGGCAATGCGTACTAGAGGAGTGCGAGAGTGATATCCAATACCGCCCCATACCATAATACCCGGTGCAGGACCAGTGTGGCGGTGCATAACGCAGCTGTTCAACATCCTCTCTCCACGGTGTCTCCAGACTCGAATCCGACCATCGTGGTGTTGCAGACAGAAGCGTGACTCGTCAGTAAAGACAATTTCATTCCATTCTGCCGTCCACATCCTTCTTTCATCGCACCATTGGCGGCGGAAACGTCTGTGGTTCTGCGTCAAGGGTAGACGAAGCAATGGACGTCTTGCGGACAGACCACTCTGCTGTAAACGGCGTCGAATGGTACGCGCAGACACTGGATTATG
Organism: Meta bourneti; assembly: GCA_933210815.1. NCBI lineage: Eukaryota > Metazoa > Arthropoda > Arachnida > Araneae > Tetragnathidae > Meta > Meta bourneti. Next base: position 21,726,885 of record OW119928.1, read on the forward strand.
CGGTACAGACTGAATGTGCTGTGCTATGGTTCGTGATGTGGCTGAGCGATCCGTCACTGCCATACGCACAATATGCCTGTCATCACGTGAAGTGGTGCACTGAGGTGGATGCGATCGAACACGTCGGTCCGTCGTACCCTCCTGCATCCAACGATCACATATCCGCATTACAGTTGTTTGGTTTCGTCCAACACGACTACCGATTTCCCTGAAAGATAATCCACAATCTCGGTAGGCCACTATCCTTCCTCTGTCGAACTCGGATACTTGATCAAAAGATGATCGCTGTTTTCTACGAGGCATAATTGATCGTTTTTTTGAAAAAACCACAAGAAAAACACAATTGCCGTACTTGAAATCGTCGAAATCTCCAAGCCTTAAATAGCGCTTTGAAGTGGCGCCACAGGCGCGCGTGATGTGCGTCTGCGCTGAAATTCTAATCATTTGCATATCTCACCTCCGCTAATGCATGTTGTAAATTTCATATTATTTGCATGCTTCCTTCAGGGTGTTGCATTTACGGTGGCCAGCAGTGTACATACAAAATAATATCTCAATTTTTAATGACTACATTGTTGTTTATTCATAATAATACTGAAGCGAGGTTCCTTTTTTGAAAGAGCCACGCATAAGTCATCACTTACATTTAAGTGATTTCTGCTTTTTTTATATGCAAAAGTGATGAAAATCCCATTTCACATAGGTAGGTGGTGGAAAATGGTAAAAGTGTCTGCGATGCTGTTTTTGCCAGCTGTGGATAAGGTTCTGTGTAACGAGAAATGTTCCAGTTTTTCAAATTCCATTTGAATACGTGCATTGGCTCGTATTTCAATAAGATTCTCTTTTATTAAATCGCTGTCGTCCATCGAAACTTCTCTCGCACCCCTGGGAATGTTTTCTTGCAACCCCAGGGGTGCACAACTCCCAGGTTAAGAACCACTGCTTTAGAAGGTTCTATTGGTTCTTTCCTTAGAATAGGATCCTTTAGAAAGATTGTATCCGTCCTTTCCTTAGTATAAAATCCTATGGAAAGATTATATTGGTCCCTTCCTTAGAATAGAATCCTTAGGAAAGATTACATTAGTACTTTACTTAGAATAGAATCCTTTGGAAAGATTATATTGGTTGAGAAAGTCAAAACTGGTTAGAAGCCATGCAAAGGTAAGAATGCAGGTTGCAAGGTGGAATTATGCTTATGAATCCTTCAGAAGGCTAAGATTCATTTTAACTAAACTAAAAATAATAAGTATAAGTTTAGAGCCTTTGTAGTGAAATGATAATCTAACGGCAAAGTTAGATAAAAACCATTTTCCCTGAATGCAACTAACCAGTATGTGAGGAACATCTGCGGTACTTAGAATTCCACACACGATAAGTTTTTTAATATATGATTCTAATCATAAGTGGAATAATGAAGTATAAATTAAGATTTTATTTTAAAATGTGTTAATGCAGCTTTAGAATTCCTCTGAAAAATTCTAAAATTCTTTTTGCTACAAGTTCCATCTCCAACGCCGAAATGCAATAAAAGACAAACACAAAAACCATTTATTTCAGCATTAAATTTAGATGAACTGTACAAAGAATGCCAGCTACGGGACATCCAAGAATAGCACGAATTCGAGCCCCAGATGGAAAGAGATTGAAAGGCAACTAAAACTAACGTGGAGGGAAAATAGTCTTATTGTTCTTTAATGATCTATGGATCATTCTTGTGACTTTCAGTGGAGGAGGGCTATAGGGTCTCAGGCCCATCTTATTTTCTCTTTGTGGAAAGTACTCTTGCAAGAATGTCATCATTATGTGAAATTTGATGAAAAAGTATGATTTACAACATATCAGTCATATTTTTATTCAAAAACTTAAATGCACGCCATAGAACTTCTCTTTTCCTAGCTCTCATATTATATCATGATCATGAATTCTCTATATCATGAATTCTCTATATCATGAATTCTCTATAGATTGAAATGAATCTTTGACAGTACATCCTAAATAGGACAAGCTGCACCAATTCATTCTTTGAAAAATATGTTTGCGACGTGCTGAAATCATTCGAAATACAAGCTAAGTGACGTCACGTTCGGAATATTTTCAGGGAATAGAATAGGTACTATTACCATGATACAGCAAATCGTGAGTAAAATACCAGACAGATTTTACCAAACGATAATTAATTAAAAAGTAAGAATTCTGATTTATGTTTTATCAGACGACAATTCATTTTAAAGAACAAATTGATATGAGAGGGATTTTCAGTGTAAAGAAACCAGACGATCTGCGAAGATTTTATTTCGACTATCCAAATGCTCTGGCATGATACATATCGGGGTTATCTTGAAATATAGTTTATCTCCGTTTCGGCAACTCTGCATTTAATCTAATCAGTATTGACCAAGAACTGTCATATATCGCCCCGGAATTTATTCTTTAGAATTTTCATCCGCGAAGTGCTGAAATCGTATTTGCAAATGAAGCTAACTGACATCAAGTTCAGAATACGTACAGGAAACATGTATCGCCACAGAAACACTACTGCCACCGATTTTTACCTTGACAGGAATGCCTCTCATGTTTTGCAGACGATTTTTATCAATGTTTTAATTTATCTTTATTGATACTCTTTTTATTTATGGCAATAAAAAGGAGATAAAAATAAGGAATCAAGAGATGTTCCAGAAAAATGTAGTTACGAAAAGATTCTTGGAATAATTAATGGGATATTAATAATGTTTAAATACAAATTAGTAGCTTATCACGCTTTCCTGATCTATTGCCAAAGAGATTATATGCACGCAAGAACCTACAGTAGAATTTTTTTCTCCGTAGCACTAATATAATGAGTTTTGGTAGATTGAAACTAATCTGGCAGCAAGCACTGTACTTAATACTCTGTTACAGAGTGTATCTCAAACTGACGAGAACGCCCTTCTGAGAGGGAGGAGAAGGGGCATATGGGTCGCGTGACAATTTCATAGGTATTGAAATCTTAACACTTTTAACCCTCCAAGTGGTTTCGACGATATATCTCGTCCATAAAGATCTGTTGAATTTTGTTAATGACTAGATCAAGATTTGGTCATTTTCTTCTAATGACAGATCAAGACCTGGTCAGCTTTCTTCTAATGACGAGATATCTCGTCCATCAAGATATGGTCAGTTTTGCTAGTGACGAGATACATCGTCGAGAAAAACACCAGGAGGGCTAAGGAAACAAAACTTTCTGTGCAAAAAAGATGTAAACCTAACAACTTATCACAAATTCATTAAATTATTATGTGAGATTGAATCATCATTTGAGAAGTAGAACATTCTCAACTTTCCATGGCAAGGTGCAACTATGAGGCGGATTTTCAGTGGAAACAAACCAGACTGCATACGAAGATTTTACTTCCGCTACCCATGTGCTCTCGCATGATACATATTGGGTTTACCTAAAATGTACTTTATCGACATTTTGGCGACGTTTGACCTTGAGCAATTAACTATTATTTTTCAATTCGATTCGAAATTCATCCTTTGGTTGGTTGTTAGTTGGGGTTTTATGGTCTTTAAAAGGACAAGCTGCGCTAATTTATTTTTTGGAAATTATATTTACAACGGGCTGAAACCGCGTTCGAAATACAAGCCAAGTGACGTCACGTTCGAAATACGTACAGGAGACACGTTCCTCAGCAGTAGCACTACCGTCACCTATATTTAGCTTGGAAGGTAAAGCCTTTCATACTTTTCTCGATAAAGTGTTTTAACATTTGTTTCAAAACTACATCTTTAGGCTTATAGTTTAAGATTTGACGATTTCGACACGTTTCTACTTTAGTATCCGTTCCTTATGAGACACAAGCCTCGTTCACTATTAGAAAACTGCTTCGTTGATCATTTATCCGTGTCTAAAGTACCACCTGAAACGTATTTCAGGACTTTACGGAATAGGATTGGATCAAGAATCCATTTGAAAATGATCCTCTAATAAGAGCTTTTAGGGAAGGTCTGGTTATATGAAGGAAGGTAGGTCTTGGAAGAAAGTTATTTGAGATCGTCGGCTCAGATACATGTAGCTTAAAAAACAGCTTTAATTTATATTTTATTCGGTAAATATAATTATAGATATTTAATTAAAAAATGAATCGAAATTGAAGTTTTTCTGTTTCATGAGCTACGTTTGATTATATTTAGTTGTTGGAGTGGTATAAAAATAAATAGATAATATTTCCCGTCCAAAAATTAAACATGTATATCTTTTTACCCTCATTGTAGCCCCTGCCCTAACCAGTTCTTTGTATGGTACTGTCTATGGTGCTGTTCTGGTGAGAAGGAAGATTATCTTGGGGAAGTCCATTTCTAGACAGGTAGATAGCTCTGCACGAGAGAGAGCTACCACACGCAAAATCGTGTTTTTTTTATTTTTGTTTTGCCAACTCTTAATCTCTGCTATGGACCGGCTCCCGCGAGTTGACAGACAAGTCATATGGTTCTGGACGAGTCTATTATTTAAATTAGGGGATGGTGGTAACGTACGCAGAGCTCAATCTAGCAAATTGACTTTTTAAAAACCACGTGACACAAAAATAGGCTTGCCAGACCCGGACTACATTCTCTTTCATCTAAGCAACAAAATGTTGAGTTCCAACTGCTCTAGAATTTTACCTTTTAGTCCTACATATTTTGCTTCCATATTCATGTAAATGTCTGAACATTATGATTAAAGAATTTAGGTCATTGAGTGGTACACCAAATTACAAATACTTCTGAATATATAAAATATGGGTACAGTTTCATCTTTGTTCTATATCATCCGCAGGTCTAATTAGAGCCTAAATTCTGAATGGAATACATCACCGATATTTATGTTTTCAGCCTTTTGAAAGCAAATTTAGAATTCAAGCTCAACACACAAAATATTCCAGAATGATATTTTTCGGAAGCTCTAGATCTGTAAGAGGAATGATAAAAATGCCGACAAACGATTCGAAGTTCTTTTTTATGCAGACGATCCTGTGCACGGAAGAAAGAATTATACCAGCATAGTGTGATATGAATACTAAAGGAGAGTTGAGATGCATTTCTAAAAGAAACCGTAGGCGCGAAGGGTTTTATGTTTCCTAGAATCTTGTTTATGAAAAACTGTAAACATCTTACAAGTTTTCTTGAAACGTATTTTTTATTTGAAAAGAGACAAAATGATTTCTGATGTGAAATATCCATATTTAAGAATATTCATATGTAAGGATTGAGGCTTTGTGGCGAAATTAATCCTCTGAGTATCGCGAGATTTGGGAGTAGAGTAGTGCTGTGCTTTTACCCTACAATACACCTTAATGACTAAATAACAACATCCTTCTAAGGAATTTGATGAATTCTTTCAACCCTTAGAAAGATTTTATGGGTCCTTTACTTAGAATAGAATCCTTGGGACCGATCATACTGGTCTTTCCTTGGAATAGAATTCTTTGGAAAGATTCTATTGACTTATTCTGTAGAATAGAATCCTTTGAAAAGATTCTATAGGTCCTTTTCTTGAAATAGAATACTTTGAAAAAATGTACTGCTCCTTTCCTTGGAATCAAATCCTTTTGAAAGATTCTATTGTTCCTTTCCTTGAAATAGAATCATTCGGAAATAATCTATTGGTTCGTTCCTTAGAATAGAATCCTTTGGAACCTACACATTATGATTATATTGGTCCTTTCCTCGGAATAAATTTTTTGAAAGATTCTATTGAACCATTCTGTAGAATAGAATCATTTGGAAAGATTCTATTGGTTTTTCCATTGGAATAGAATTCTTTGGAACGATTCTATCGGCCAAGAAAGTCAAAATTGGTTAGAAGTCATTCAGGAAAGGCTGTAAGTTGCAAGGTGGCATTATACATTTGAACTCCTCAGAGGTCAAATAGAAGAAGCAAAACTATTGAATATCAGATAAAATTAATAGTAAAAGGCATCCGGGTCAGGGCAGCCGAAAGAGGGTTTGTTTATGTAGGTTAGAACACGAATTTAGTGGTTCTCATCCACTTCCATTCTGTTACTAACCAAAGAGAACCAGGCTACTTGATCCCTAGGTACTTTTTGTATTATTATGTGACGTGTTTTTTAAGTTCCAAGAGCTTTTATCTTTTCATTGTGTTTTTATAGTACTAAAGCTATACAAGTGACCGAATGAAAGATGGTTGGTTGTTTTTAGGTGTTATGGTCATTTGGCAGCTGCGCCACCCACAAGACAGACGTCAAGCAAAAAATGTCGTGAAAGGGGAAAAAAGAGGGATTGGGAATAGAGTATTACGATTAAATCAGTGAAAGATTGTTTGGGTACCTTAGGACCGCGAACCCGATTTTTACTTAAGACAGTAAACCCCATAGGAAAAGAAAATATCACTAGAGTACCTCGGGTCCGTAAAGCCCGTACACAATAAAGGAGATGTGCCCCTGAGGGCCTTAAGGAAAGAAGAGCACAATTTTTATATTTGCTACAAGATAAACTGTCTACTTGGAATATACATTTGTGCGAGACATTTTCTGTCAAGCTAAATGTAAGTGGCGGTTGCGTACGCATTTTAAACGTGACGTCACTTGGCTTATTTTACGAATTCTGTAATGTAGTGGTGTGCCAATGAACACAACGAAACAGCCTTTATTTTACAATAACGATATGGTACAATGTCTTGTAATAGGAATTTGTATCCCTAAGTCGTGGGCACTGCAAAACAGGTAAACATGGGATCCACTCAACGGCCGTGGCTGACCAAGCACCACAATAAACACCTCTGCTCAGCTCGAGCTCTCCAACAGTTCTTCTCTGTGTCGTTAGATTTTTGAGGAACCAATTCAATCATCTGCACTCCTAAAAACCATCTGGACAACTGTCGAAGACCATCTGGACAACTGTCGAAGACCATCTGGACAGCCGTGACAGATGTTTCGGGAATTTTCGGCCGGAGGTCAGTGGCGTTGACCTCTGATATCGAGCTGTTGTTAGGGACGTTACAATACGATTTCAGCATTTCGTCAGTAAAAAATGCCAAAGAATGAATTCCTTATAGATACATGATAGTTGATTAGCCAACATCAATTAAATTAAATGTCACCATAGCGGCGATAAACTACATTTTAAGGTAACCCTTATGTGTCATGCGAGAGCATTTGGGTAAATATTCGCATTTAGCCTGGTTTTTTGTTCACACTTAAAATCCCTATCATGAATTTGAATATAGATTTTTATTTCATTAGGTTCCCGTCACCTAACTTGGTACTAGGGAGTGTAATATAACCTATGTCCGAGTGAAAATTTACATTTATGAGAGGGATTTTCAGTGTAAACATACGAACTAGACGGAAGGCGAATATACTTCCTGTTCCCTCAATGCTTTTAATCTAATTGGCGTTGATCAATTTACTATTATATATAAATTCGGCAGGTAGTTAGGCAATTAATTAACATCGCAATAGAGCAACACAAAGAGCTATTGGCGGGGTCCTGGTAGGTAGGAAGGTAGTTAATTTACGTCGCACTGGAGCAAAACAACGGGCTATTGGCAACGGTCTGGGATCAAGCCCGAAGGGAAAGGACAACTCTTCGTAATTTTGAAGCACAATCAGATGACGAGGTCAACACCTGAGCAGGCACCCCACTCTCCAAACTTCCGCACCACGCCAACGTGAGAACATTTGAAGCCACGACAGATTTAACGTGCATCAGCCCGCACGTACACCACAGTCTTTGGTTGAGCAGAGTTTAGGACTCGCAAAACCCTCAGGTTGCTAATCCGTTACGGGTTACCGTGGCCCATTATAAGTTAAGAATTTATTCTCTGTGATTTTTATTGTCGAAGTTGAAATCGTATTCGAAAAACAAACCAAATGACGTCGTGTTTGGAAAACAAACCAAATGTCGTCGTGTTTGGAAAACGTAGATGAAGGATGCTCCACCACAACATGTCTATAATTTTAGCCTGACAGAAAAAGTCTATCATAGAATGGCAAAATATTTCCCAAATAATTAATAATTTATTTCTAAAACGCAAGAGCTACTATTACAGATATAAATACACACCCTTTTTAATGCATTATTGTACAGAGTGTCCTAAAAGTTCCCGTACTGACGATTCGTGAATTTATTATACAAAAACAACAAACTTTAAAACAATTATTTTTATGCTAATGGTGAAAAGCACTTTTAACATAACGTAGGAAAAAAATTTGAACTCACATTTACAATAAATGTTCAAAATGTCGGCCCTTTACTTAGAGGCAAAGTTGAAGTCCTTTGCGCATATTTTTAGAAACACATTTCAAGATGCTGGGAGTGATTTCTTGTATCCTTTGAGTAATGGAAATTTTCAGATCATCTATTGTTTGGGGATTATCTTCATAAACTTTGTTCTTTAAATTTCCCCACAGAAAAAAGTCAGGGATGCTCAGATCAGTAGAACGAGGTGGCCAAAGATTTCTTGAGATGAGCCTATCGACAAAAAAATCTTGAAGCATGCCCATGGTTTAATAACTTGTATGGCAGGTTGCGCCGTCTTGTTGGAATCAAGAATCTCATTCATTCACTTCTAATAATGCAACAAATTGTTGGATAAGGTCTCTGTATACATTGCCATCAACAGTTGACTCGAAAAACAGAGACCCAACAATCCTTTTGCGTGATACGGCACACCAAACGCCAATTTTTTGAGAATGTAAAGGTTTTTGCATTAATGAATGGGGATTTGTCGTCGCCCAAATGGGGGAGTTTGGCGCGTTCACATAACCGCCTAAATGAAACCATGCCTCATCGGAGAAAAATGTTTCGTCCAAAATGTTGATGTTGTTGCGAATAAATCTCCGGAACCATCGGCAATAATAAAGCCGCTTCTCATTGTCCGGTGACTTTAGCTCCTGTAACATTTTTACACGATAAGCACGAAAATGCAAAGCTTTTAAAGTGCCTTATGTGTCGATCCACGTGATGTGCCCATTTGTTGCGACAAACACCACGAATTGATGAGGAGATTGCAATACCCTTCGTTGAGTTTTTTGCACAAAGTCTGGTGTAACGACTTTCGGTCTTCCACTCCCGTGTTTGTCTTCCACCGATCCTGTCTCACGAAATCGCCGAACGAGTTGATATAGCTTATCTTTACTCGGTATTGCATCATCTGGATATTTATGTCGCCAAAATTCTTTACATCTTTCATATGATTTGCATTCAAAATAAGCCTCAAGAAGTGCAATTTTCTGAATGCGTGATAAACTCATTTTGCAATGAAGAACAAAATGACATGGAACTTTATTATCGCACAACTTGAGCGAGAATAAAACCAAACGATAAAAATTAAAGAATCCATAGAATTATAAGCAGACCGATAAAATTCAATAATTAAAAAAATATACGCGCAAATGATTTTTTAAAGTTGGAGTACGGGAACTTTTAGGATACTCTGTACTTTCAAATCTAAAGTATGTAATATTTAAGTAGTAAGATATATATATATATATATATATATATATATATATATATATATATATATATATATATATATATATATATAATAGAAATATATATTTTAATCTCTTGAATCCAATAAAACCTCTAAGCACTTCAAACAAATATAGAAATTCATTTCTTAAACAGATTTTCCATGAATACCAAAGTGCGCATTGTATAATAGGATTAAATGAAAAGGAAGAAATATTTTCTATTCTCTTCAGTCTTAGAGGAATTCTGATACAATGCTTAGCTGAACACAGAGGTCACATATTTTTGACTCCAAGACATTTAATTTTCTTTTGTACATTACATGCTTTTATACATAGCTAATTTGTAATCTCCCAACATCACAAACATTTTTTGTCTTTTTTTACGTTTCCTTACACTAGTTTTCTACATACATTCGATTTTCCATTAAAAATATTCTTAGCTTGGGAGTTTAAAATTTCCAAGCTTTTAGCATATGAATGATCTGTGGGTATAGTGTCCAATTTAATCCAGGAATGCTAAATGTAGTACATTATCATATTTTATTCCTAAGGCAAACTGCAAAATTTATTTGTTGTGGAAAAATTATTCGTATTTTTCATAGAATTATTTTATGTTGCTCCAGTGCGACGTAAATTCAACTATCAACTACCTATCATAAAATTAGCATTCTAAACAGTCTTCTAGCATGGCTAAATATGACCCTTGGGCCATAAACCCTTCAAATCAACCATCTAAATGGTCTTTAATTTTTGTATTCAGTTTTATATTCTTTCTGTAGAAACACAATTAACTTGGTGTGTATGGCTATTTTAGTTTTGTTTGTTTTGGCGTTTTATGGCGCGAGGGTCAAGTAAACAATATCGTGAAAGGGGGAAAAAGAGAGATTGAGGATCAGAGTAGTGGGATGGAAGAAGGAAAAGATCGCTTGCGTATCCCGGGAGCGCGATCCCCGTGTTTACTAAAGACAATAAACCCCGTGATATAGAAAAGACTACTAGTGTACCTCAGATCCATGAAGCCCGTACACTCCTTGAGGTGATGTGCCCTTGAGGCGTTTTAGTTATGAGACGCATTTATATAAACCTAACTGTAGATGGCGCTAGTGTTTTTGTGGTAGAAAGTGCTTGTTCAGAGGTGAATTTTTTTTCATAAAGGTATTTAGAAATACTCAGAACAACCGGGGTTGTACAGTCACTCCAAGTTTCTTTCCTTGTACAGCCGCGGAAAAAAATTGGATTCCTTTTAATTCACGCGTGGTTCATAGCGGATAAGTTTTAAAGGTACATTTAATAGGGAATAACATCTTCTATGCATTTATATGAATAGAATTTGCATAAGGGACTATCTTCATGTCAAACTGCGCATCAACTTCAAAGTTTCCACCGACGCCCAAATCTGACTCCAAATTTCGAATATATATCAAAATTTAATATCGGGTATCAAGTTTTAAATCATTTGATCCATCTGTATTGGGATTATAAGCAAGGAAAAATAATTAGCTTCCCGAACTTTTATTGATGTCTTCCAAAATAATCATAATCACGCTGAAAGTTTTTATTCTACTTTTAACCCTCCAACTTTGTTTCGACGACATATCTCGTCCAAAATCGTATCAATTTTGCTAACGACGAGGTATATCGTTCATAAAGATTTGCTCAGTTGAACAAATGATACTTCGTCGAGAGTAATTATTACTCCAAGGGAATGAAGATCCAGATAGGAAAAACAAATTGTCCCTTGCCTAGAACTGTTGTGGGCCGCGGTAGCCCAGTTGGAAGAGTATCGGATTAGTAACCGGAGGGTTGCGAGTTCGAAACCAGGTCCAACCAAAGACCGTTGTGTTCACTGGGGCTGGTGCACATTGAATCTGTCGTGGCCTCAAATGTCCTCACGTTGGCGTGGTTTGGAAGTTGGAGATTGGGGTGCCAACTCAGGTGTTCTCATCTGACCATGCTTCAAAATTACGAGTTGTTGTCCTTGGATCTATCCTTTTTGGATTGATCCAAGGATAACAACTCGTCTATCCCTTTCGTATTGATCCCGGATCGCTCCCAATTGCCCGTTATGTTGCTCCAGTGCGACGTTAATTCAACTACCTACCTATCCTAGAATGTGCGGATATACGTATGTGAGGTGTAACGTACCTCCCGTGGTGGACAAAAGTAATGCTAAGTGATTCAAAAATTCGCCCTTGTAGTACCATGATGACTAAGTTCAATTAACCGGGCATTAGCAGAAAAGGGGCTCCTTTCGTATAGTGAAATTCATATAAGAGCTATTTTTAATATTTTATAATATCCGTGGTAACCTGGTTAGAAGAGCATCGGATTAGCAAGTTCGAAACTAGCCAAAGACCGTCGTGTACATTAGGGTGGGTCATTTTATTTTTTCTCTCCTTTGTTGGGCACAGCTATAAAAAGGTGCTAAATGGTCTCAAAATAACATGTGTAAAATATTATTACATTCTGATAAGTCTAACTGCCTCCGGGATTGATATCAAAATTTCGACTTTTTTTCGAGGTGAGTTCCAGTTAGGGTTCCAACCAATAAACGTTACTTTCTTCATACATGGACAATGCGTCATGATTGCAGGTGTGAGGGGTGGGTGGATCGAGTGGGGAGAGTCGAGGAACAACCTGCGCGTGCCCCTCCCACGTTTCCAGTATAGTTCCGGCTGCAATAAGCTAGGTTGTGTTGCACTCGTTTGCGCCATTTTTATCATAGCTCCTACTAGTTCAGAGTGGAAATGTCCGTTGTTTGGTGATTCAAGTGATATTATATGCAATATGTTACCAACCTACGAAGATGTTATGAAGTTCTATGAGTGGAACCGGCATAAGATAAAACGTGATAATGAAACTAATAAGGAACCCACATATAAGGAAATAGAGGACGTTGTCGTGGTAAAAATTGAATAATATGATCAAGAGCCTCCATTCGTACTGTCCAACATAAACGAGTGAAAGTGATGTTGAAGGCGTATCATCTGAAATGCAAAAATCCTTTAAAATCTCATCCTAAAATACCGAAGAAGAAATTAGAAGAGTTTCGCTGTACCAGTAAAGTATTGTTTGACATTTCATCCTGCAAGTGTAAGAACATCGATGAGTGCATTTGTCTCAGACACAAAAAATTACCTGTCAGAGAGATTAGCTTCCTAATCGACCAATGAACCTCTAGAAGAATGGTGATCGGAACCGTAGATATTGTTACAACGAATAAAATAACGAACACTTTGAAAAGGAAAATGCTAAGGCAAAAATCAGTTTCAGTCTCAAAAGAAAGCACAGAGAAGCTTAATGTGTCGACTTCATCTGAATCTAGTCAATCGGACAGTGACGATGTATTCCAGCCAGTCACAAGCCTCAACATCGGCGGCTCCTGTCGATAAGCCTACCGCTACAAACAGTACAGTAGACTACGTTTTACTTTCAAGAACGTATGAACGTATGATAGATACGGAATATCAGGCAGGGCTGGGGCAGCAATGGCTTCAGCAGTTCTTCACACTTCCACTTCGGAAATTATTGAGAAAAATAAGCTTCGCCGGAAACGCAAGATAGCACGAAAATTGGCCGCGGAAGAAGATAAAGTCCTATAAATACCTTCTTTATACCTCGACGGACGGAAAGATAAAACTTTATTTATATCAGAAAAGGACGGAATAATGTATAGACAGAGCATTCTTGAAGAGCATATTTCATTGAGAATGGAATCAGAGTCGAAGTTCTTGGTTTATATTGCACCAGCGTTTGGGACATCTGAATGCATAGAACAAGCAATCACCGATTTCTTCCCGGAATCAGAAATATCTATGGAGTCTGGTGGTGTGATGAAACTAACGTGAACGTTGGTAAATATGGAAGTGCCATACATCTGCTTGAAAAAAGGTTAGATAAACCGTTACAGTGTATTATCTGTCTACTGCATATGAACGAATCACCCTTCCGATACTTGATTCTACATATTGATGGCAGCACATAGGGACTCAAGACATTTTCAGGGAGAATCGGCAAAGATCTAGAAATGTGTGAAAAAAGGCCCGTTGTTCAGTTTCACCGTATTTCAACAGAGTTACCCGAGTTTTCTGTTCAAGGTATTAGCACAGACCAAACACATTTGTACAGAATAGTCTCAGCGGTTTCAACAGGCATATTTACTAAGGATTTAATAAACAAGTCGCCAGGCAAAATATCTCATGCCCGATGGCTAACTCGTGCTAATCGAATTCTACGTTTGTACGTTTCGATGGAATCTCCTTCTGAAAACTTAGTAATTCTTGTAACGTATGGCGTGAAGCTTCAGCCACATTGTGCAAAAAAATTTGAGAGAAGGCTTCGTAAAAAACCAAATGGAGTCTTGAAAAGCCATGCCGAAATTCGATATCAAGAAGGATTTTCGCGCTATTTGAAATATTATAATAATATTATAAATGTCATGTTTGTAAACATTTTCTTGTAATAAAGAAATGTTACTCATACAATTTAAATTTGTTTTATAGACACATTTTTTTAAACTTTTTTTAACCTTGCTGTAACAACTAATCAAAAATAAGTTGATTTTTTCAAAATATGTGTTCTCTAAAGTCAATCCGGAAGCAGAAGATAATATCCCATTCTAATCAAATTTTATATGTGAGCTAAAAACATCATTTGGCACCCTTTTCTTGCTGTGCCGGATAGAAATGAGAAAAAGAATTTCTCCATACAACGGTGACCCACCCTAGTGTACGTTAAATATGTCGAGGCCTCAAATGTCATCACGTTGGCGAAGTTTGGAGAGTGGGATGCCAGCTCAGGTGCTGTTCTCGTCATCTGATCGTGGTGCACAATTAAGAGGCTTTGTCCTTGGGTCTTTCCTTTCGGGATTGATCCCGGATCGTCGCCAATAGCCCGTAGTGTTGCTCCAGTGCGACGTTAATTAACTACTTACCTACCTACCTAGAACTGGTGAGTTTGGAACAGGTTTTTGTATCAGAGGCTGGTCATTTTAGGATAGTTTTCGAAGAGAATATAAACCACGAAGAGGGTCAAAGAACCTAAAGAAAATCTATCTAACTTTCCTTTTTTAAGATAGTTACAATATTAATCCTGAAATTAATATTTGAAAAATTTATGAAATGCAATCTTTATAAACTTTGATGGCAATGGTAATGAATTAACGTGGCACTGGAGCAACACAACGGGCTATTGGTGATGGTCTGGGATCAATTTCCAAGGGAAAGATCCGAGGACAACACATAATTTTGAACCGCGGTCAGATGACGAGGTCAACACCTGAGATGGCTTCCCGTTCTCCAAACTTCCCCACCACGCCAACGTGAGGACATTTGAGGCCACGACAGATTTAACGTGCATCAACCCCCGTATACAAGGTGGTCTTTGGCTGAACCGAGTATCGAACTCGCAACCTTCCGATTGCTAATCCGTTATTCTTCCAACCGGAATACAGCGGCCCTTAAACTTTGATGAAAATGGATTCAGAACCTTTTATACGTTACTGAAAATTTTCCAAATAGAAGTTAGTTTGATCGTTTCAGAAATCGATTTGGAACTTTTTAATCGTTATTGTAAGTTTTCGTAGTTTGTCATTTCTTTTGTTAGAAAATGGCTTAAAATAGCGAACATTAAATTTACTTTATGAAAATAGCCCCTTTTTGCTAATGCCCGGTTAAGGTGTATGTATACACTAGAAATCACGAAAATTGACTAAAATATCGATCTATTTTTTAATAATTCAAAATATTGTCCAATCCCTTAGCTTTCAAACGATACCAAGATATTGTAAATATTCGCAATAGTTTTCAAGTTACAAGGGTTTGGGTTAGGTACTGTCACCATAGACAAACACGTTTCCAATACTTGAAACTCGATTTCTGAAGAACTATGTTTTTACAATAGGATGCTTCTTTCGAACAGTGATAACTCAACAATGAATTGATCTATTATAATTACTTTTGTGTCATTACAATGTATGTAACACAGTGGATGTTTTGACCCTCAGTCGAAGTTATTGGTTAAGAAATGAATTTTTAATTGATTTTTAAATGTTGTATTTCCTGAAAAATCTTGATTTTTTAGACTTCCTTCGTGAAAAAAATTGTCAAAAAGAACGTATTCCCTCTAGCAACTTGATGGAGGGTCAAAACATGAAGAATAATGTTAGGAATAATTTCCAACAGGAATTGTCTTTCTGAACACATTAGAATTTGAGATATCACTGTTAAAAAAAACAAGCTACTTAGCTATTAATGAGTAGCTTAATCAGAATTTTTCCCACTAAAATGAGTTTAAGCCTAAACCAATGACCTATTGTGAAAAAACAGGATTTTTAAAGTCAAAATTTAAAAAAATGTTCTAGTGTATACATACACCTTAATTTAACTAAGTCATTATACAAGGACGGATTTTTAAACCACTTAGCCTAATACCCTGGTGCACCACGGGAGATAGGTTCACGTTATACGTCACATACGTATATCCACACATTCTAGGGTAGGTAGATAGTTGAATTAATGTCGCACTGGAGCAACGAAACGGGCTATTGGCGACCGTCCGGGATCAATCCGAAAGGGATAGAACCGAGGATAACACCTCGTAATTTTGAAGCATGGTCAGATAACAAGGTCAACACCTCAGCCGGTACCCCAATCTCCAAATTTTCGCACCATTTCAACGCGCCACATATTCTTGGGACAACCCACTTATAGAGAGACCGCATTCATTCTAGACGGAAAAAGATTCATGCCTTACCCCTGGATTCGAACCAGGAACCTTTCGATCTTGGAGCAAGCAACCTGATCACTAGACCGATTGGTTCAAAAATTTCAAATGTTCTGTTCATATATTTTCAAATATTAAATTTTATAATTAATATTGCATTTTTAATTAAATTAAAAAGAGACAACGTGGATTTTGTTTAGGCGCTTTTAAAGTAACACAGTAAAAAAATTCATTGTGATTTGGAGATTATTTCAAAATGAGAGTAAAAGTCAGATAATCTGTCCAATCTTTAAAATGATGTATTTCTTTTCTCGCACTGATTTAATTATTCTTATGCAAATACTTTAAATGTCACCTAATGTCGATTTCTCAAAAGCAACTTTTTGCCACATAATGTACCATTTAAAAACTATGAATGGCAAACACTTGAAATTTTTACGTAATCTGGACTAATTCACTTTTTATCGGAGCCTTTATGAGTATTTAAATAAATAATTAAAATTAGAAAAAAAGCTTTTAAAAATTCTTTTTTTATAAAAATTGGCTGCGTGTCATATATTTTAATATTCCAATGAATATGTGGTAAAAAGTGTTGTGCCTATGATAATTACTCACTGAAAACAGGCACATATTACTCATTTTAACAAGGGAAACAATGGATATTTTGCTTAAATCCAAATTACCTTAAATCCGAATTACCTTAAATCCGAATTGTCTTAAATCAGACAAATAAACTCTCCCATGAGACAAAAAAAATTAAAACAACTCCACCTTTTGTCAAAAAAGTATTAAAAACACATTTTAAATTTAAATCCCTGCTAGTTAGACTGACCGTGGTTCAAAATTACGTGGTGTTGTCCTCGGATCTTTCCCTTTGGGAGTGATCCCGGACCGTCACCAATAGCCCATTGGGTTGCTCCAGTGTGACGTTAATTGAAATTCCCCCCCCCCCCTGCTAGTTAGAAAATAGTTTCCTTGAGATTTTCAATATATCACATTCTTTTTAGTGAAATAATCATGAGGGACATAAATTTATATAGTTCTAACATTTCTTTGGGAGTAGACACTGAATTAGTGCATCACAAGAAACTTTTTTAACTCATACTTCGATATATTTAGAAAATATTGTGAGCACATTGCACAATTTCTGGAAATGTTTCGAGATTTTAATGAGTATGGTACAAACAACTAGTTATCAAGCCAGCCATAAAATTGATTTAGAAATCAATAAAAAAAGTTGGTTTTAGCACAAGCCTCCTTTCACGATTTCGTTTTCAAATGTCAGCGTATAATCAAACCATAGAATAAAAATATCATCATATTGAAACCATTTCTTTAAGAAAAGGAAGACTGAAAATTTTAACAATTCCCTTAGGCCTCAAGGTTTATTACTCTCATGTCTGGAACAAATTCTTGGAACCCACATCCACGCATTCTTCGGTGCAAGATTTAAAGAAAAGTAATTCCGGGCGCCAAAGCATGCATTTCGACCACGTGGGGCGCTGCCACCGATCCCGGAGCAACTAAATGCCCGAATCCGAAAACAGTCACAATATCGTCTGCGACAGGAGAGGCGAAATCATTCAATTTATCTGGCGCCAAAAGATTCGCTCAACTCGTGGTTGGATTCGAAGCGATTGCAGCGTCTAATAGTGGAATGTTTTGAAAAATGAGATAGAATATTTTGGTAAAAAAACTCATTGTTTTGCACTTCGTGATATATTATTGTGGTATAAAATTTAATTTTTAATTCTGGATTGTATTCCTGAAATTTTCTGATCGGAGTTCGTGCTGAATTTTATAAAAATTTCTATGACTGTTTCTTAAAATATTAAGATGCATATGCTCTTGCATAGCTCTTGCATATAACTGGAATTTTGTGGAATTCTGTCTTTAAAAAAATTTCATCTCTTTTACTTACAGAACTGATTATGGTGGTATTATTAAAACATTTCGAAGTTTTGAAGAATATTTTCAGAAAAAATTAAATTAATTATATAATAAAAGGAATTAACTGAATCACAAAAGAATTGAATAAGAACGAATTAGGAATCCAACTAACCAAGTATTCCATTGACTTTAATTTGAATATAAAGTTTATGGTCTCCAATAAACAACACAGAAATATTGCACGGATTAAAATCTTATCTAGACATTCAAGGAGTTCGAAGTATCTTTTATTGTTTAATTTAAAATAAACCCATAATTTGCCTATTAATTGTTCCATTATGATATCAAAAGATAGACCAAGCCATCACTTCGGTGGATTATAGTGTGAAAAGTGACCACAAAGGTTTTGAAACGGATACCATACAATCAACCGTGGCTAGCACAACAGTTTTGATTGAAAGAACTGTTCCGGCGAGCGAACAGACGAAAAAAGGTCTTGAATCGGAACGGATTGCAACTGCATCTGGAACATCGTCTGCAAACGGTACACCAGAACACAGTGTTGTGAATCGTTGTTCTTTTGGCAGGTAAGTCTATTCTTACACCTTATAAAAAACATTAATCATTTTCGGAAATTAATTTTCAGGAATATAAATACTACTCAATTAGCCATTAAATGCCTTCCATATTATGCATCTCGAGACATGTGACTCAACTCAATAAATTTAATTTTACGAAAATCCAGAAGAATGGAAACCTTTAAACTAATTTTATTTTCAATTTGGAATTTATAGAATTTGTTCATATTTATTTGTAAAAAGTATGTGATTTGTTTTTAATGTCCCTTTTTTAGTTTAATATAATCGTTTGTTAATTGAAAAGAAGTAAAATCTTCCTTCAGAGTTAAGTCACTTTTGTCGAAATTGTGTTATTTATTCGCTTCACTGTCCTTTATAAAAGAACGTGAATTATTTGGCCGAGTGTTTTTAAATTGTTGGTGTTATATTCAATAGGTTTGGAATAATTAATTATGGAAATTTTAAGTGGTCAATTTTATTTTAAATTCATTTTATAATTTATTTCACGATCTATACAAAATACATTAAGTTCATTTATAGTTAAGTTCGAAATGTAGCAAGAATTGTTTATATACATACGTATACCGATTATTCCTTTAAAATTACACCATCAAAGATGCAAAATAGTTTTGTGATTGATATATTGTTTCATGAAACATATCTTATCGTTAAGAGAGAGGAAGGATATACGCGTATCTTCTGTGTCAAGGCAATAGGGGTGAAGCCTGACTTTTGATGAGTTCAAAGGAGTAAAGTGCATCATTAATTTTAAAAATAATATAATATGCTTAAAGTCGAAACCAGTGAATTTAATTAAAATTACTTGTATCATGGCATGCTTCGATTTCTTCCTGAATACAAAATTTGCAAGAAAGAGTGACATATTCAACTTGAGATTCTGAAAAGTAACCATTTTGACTTAACCCTTTGTGCCCTGGCACGCAACATACAGTGGATAAAAAAGTTTCCGTACGGAAAAGAAAACGGGGTATAAATTATTATAATTTCTAAAGAAATCTCATCAAAGATTCAGAAACTGAACAAGAAACTTATTTCATACTAAAGAATGTGTTACAAACAAAAGTTCCTTAGTTTTCACCAATAAAAAGTAATTAAAATTAAAACTTTGAGAAAAACAACAAAATGAAAGGCAAAAAAAGTTTCCGTACGTACTATGAAAATTGATTATAGCGTACAGTCCAGCTGACCCACATTCAATTATCATTACTATCGAATGAAAAAGAACTTCAGTATTGTGTAAGTAATCATTTCAAACGATTTTTATACCACTGGATCGCCTAAAATGGGAATTCCGAAAGCTATTCGCTTGTTGGTGATAAAGTTGAGAAATAACGGGTTATCAATGAGGAAAATATTGGCAAAATCGTCAACAAATCTAAATCTACGGTAAAAATCACTGAAAGATATAATCAGGTAGAAATTGGAAAATACGAACCGAACTGGAAGACCTCAGAAATTCAACCATATACTCCAGGAATATTCTGCGAAACGTTCGCTATAATACACAACTTGCATCCTTGTTGAAAACTGATTACAATTTTTAAATATAACCTCAGACTAAGAAAAGTAATAAAAAAAGTTGCTACAATGGGCATGTTGCAAGTAAGAAGTTACTCATTAGCAAACTTAACAGTAGAAAGGGTCTTGAGTTTGCAAAAAAAGCATATAAGCCCCTAACTTTCTGGGATTCAGTACTTTTCAGGGATGCATCAAAATTTTGTGTCTATAGTTCAGATGGACGAGTTATGGCATGGAGAAAACCAAAACCTTAAATGCAAACTAAAACTTAGGTAGAACTGTAAAACACGGCGGAGGAAATGTAAAGGTATGGGGTAGCATGAGTTCTTCTGGTGTGTATAATTTATGTTTTGTTGAAGGTGACATGTATAGCTATGTGTATCTAGACATTTTGAAACAAAATGTCCTTGATAGTGCTACGAAACTGTCTCTTGGAAGACCATTTATCTTCTAACAGGACAACGATTGAAAACATATTGCAACGTTCTGTAAAGAATGATGCCTTTACCATATGTCGTAGCAACTTCACACACCACCAGTCTCCTGATTTAAACCCCATCGAACACTTATGGGAAGAAAAATCAGTCGTGAACTGAAAAATTATGATACCAGCAGCAAAGATAACCTGAAAAGTGCCATTCTGAACGTGTCTAGAACAAAATTACTCTAGAAACAGCAAAATAACTTGTGGGAGTCATGCCTAATCTTCTGAGAGAGGTCATTAAAGCAACAGCGGGTTCAACTTACCATTAAATGATGAAACATGGGGGAAATAACATTTTATGAAATATTTTTTACCGTACGGAAACTTATTTTGCTTCATATTTGCCACATTTTTGTGTTATTGTGAATTATGCGTTAAATTATATTAATATTTTTGTTTAAATACAGTAGAAACTTTCTATGCAATTCTTATGCTCATCTGTTTTTCCATTTTTATTTCTTCAATATTTATATTCTGCAAATAATAAAGCAATTTATTTCAAATAGTAAGGGCGTATGGAAATTTTTTTTACTCACTGTATTCCTACATATTTCAACAGAATCCATAAACCCTCAAATTTACAAGACACAATAAAAAAAAGTACTTTTGGTACTTGAATAAACAACTATCAAGATGAGAATAATCTAAAGTGTGTTTTTAATAATTTCAACATTTACTTTTAGCTCTTATTTAAAATCTTAAATTCAGTTTTTCTAAACTTTTTTGCTGATGTAATATATTTCGCAATACTTAGAAAATTCTGTTGATTTTCAAATAGAGCTGTTTAAAGCCTATTAATGTTTCACATTATTATCCGCAAAATGTTTTCTAATATGAATAATTTTAAGTGTAGTCCTGATATCAAGACTATTATTAACAAGAGGATGATCTTTTTCCATATTTTAAACAATTAAATTATAATGTGGGAAATTGCAAAAAGGGTAATTAAATTATCAGTATAAGAATTTTCTCTTATTTAGCAGGTATAAATGTATGTAAGTTAAAAAAGAAATAAATTGTACGCTATACTGGTGACACACGCAAAGAAAAGCGCATTATTAGACGCATTATTATTAAACTATAAAACCATATTTCTTAATATCATAACTAGTTTTCAAAATAAAAATTATTTTTATGCATTTATTGAATACGAATATCTAATATATTGACAATTATTATGCGTATTAGGGACTTCGCAAGTATAATTAAAAGGGATATCTGTGTTAATTTCGAAATCATGAATATTTTTCCTGTAATAAATTAGAAGCATGAAATTAATTTTCTCACTTGATTCTCAATCATGAAAAGCATTTTTATCCTTTGGAGCAAGGGTTCTTAAAATTTTATTAACATTTTCAATAGATAGAGAACATTTCCTACATCGTCCTCGCTTTGAAGTTTCTTTAATACAGTGAAGTTTTCTAGATTATATCTCGGAAAATCATGGTTACTAAAGTTTCATACTGCCTTTAAAACATATTCGTAAATATAATTACCTGATTATTCACAAGAGAAGATTCTTTTAATGTCAATATTTAATATTAATATGCTTCGCAAACTTCTGAATTAGCGAAAATGTTCTCTACTGCAAAAAATTCCAAGTGTCAATTTTGTATTTTTTTTCGATTATAGAATAGATAAAAGCTGAGATATTCAATAGGGAGGAAAGCTTTGTGCTATATATTACGAAAATAAATTAGTTAAAGGTCTGTTTTACTCTTTATTAAAAGTTTGATAATTTGCAGAAAAGAGTGGGACGAATGACTATAAATTCAACTATATGCGAACCTTTCAGTTATTCGTCCTCTCTATCTGGCCCTAACGGCAGACTTTATCAAAACTAATAAGAATTCCCATTATGTTTCAGTCATCCCATTCAGGTGAGTAAATGATACAAGTACCCCAGATCTGCTGCCTGGATCACAGCAGCTGCTTAGTTGACGGGCCCCTCATACGAGCTTAGATAATGGGCCCCAGTACCAATTTAGTTGACGGGACTCCAATAGAAGTTTAATTGGTGGCTTAGAACCAGTTTAGTTGACGGGTCCCAGTACCAGTTTAAATGACGGGTCCTAGCAATAATTTAGTTGAGGGCACTAATACTAGTCTAGATAAAGGGCTCCAGTAGCAGTTTAGCTCATGGATTCCAGTAGAAGTGTAATGGACGAACACTAATAGCAGTTTAGTTGACGGGTCGCAGTGAAAGTTTAGATGACAGGACTCAGTACCATTTTCGTTGATGGACAACAATAGAAGTATTGGATGGACCCTAGTAGCAGTATAGTTAACGGGCCCTAGTAGTGATCTAGTTGACAGCCCTCAGTATCAGTTTTGTTGACGGACCCCAGTAGCAGTGTAGTGGATGAACCCTAGTAGCAGTTTAGCTGACAGGCTCTAGTAGTGATTTAGCTGACAAGCTCTAGTAGTGGTTTAGTTGTCGATCCTCAGTACCAGTTTACTTGACAGGCTCTATCACCAATTTAGATAACAGAATCCTGAACCAGATTAGTTGACGGACCTCACTACAAATTAGACGACAGGACCCAATACCAGTTTAGATGACAAGACAGAACCAATTTAGTTGATTGACCTCAGTAGCACCTTAGTTGACGGGCCCCGGTATAGAAATTTAGTTGACGCCTCCCATACGGGTTTAGATAATGGGTCCCACTACCAGTTTAGTCGACCAACTCCAGCACCAGTGGTTAGTTGACGGACCCCAGTACCAGTTTAGTTGACGGGGCCCAGTACTAGTTAAGATGACAAGACCCAGTACCAGTTTAGCTGACCGACTCCAGTGCCAGTTTAGATGACAAGACCAGTACCAGTTTTGTTGACCGACTCCATTACCAGTTTAGCTGAACGACTCCAGTACCAGTTCAGTTGACGAGCCCCAGTACCAGTTTATGTAACTGATCTCTTATTACATTAAATATGTTTATTCTAAGTACTTAATGCTTAACTCGCACTAATGCAATGATTTTGACTCTTTTCATTTGAAAATTTGAACAACTTTATTAACACAATCAAGTTTGTGAACTTTAAAGACATGGTACTCATTACAGCTTGAAAATGTTTCACTTCCATCGGGTCTCGATACCACATGGGGCCCCTGAGATAACATGCAAGTAACCAGGAACATATTGCAATTTCGATTACAAAACTGTTCATGATCTTAAAGAACCGCGATGAAGTATATTCAAAGTATTTCCTCCAAATTTTCTGTAGAAAATATTAATCTAGTTATTTCGAATTGTTTTTGACGTAGCAAAATACTTTGTCACAAACGTTAACAAATCCCAGCATCATGTTTAATTTTAAATCCCATTAGAGTTGATGCGAATTTTATAAAGTTGGATGAACTTTTAAACATAAAATATACAATACTCCTTAAGAGTCTAAAGTTATAAATCTCTTGGAGTTAATGAACGTAATCTTTTGAACATCAGACTCGACTTCATTTCTTTATTCAGTTTTAGGAAGTTTAACTAACATGGATCTTAATACAATCGAATACAGTTTAAAAATTACTTTATTTTGCGTCACAGAGTATCCATTAGACTCGAAGAGTTATATATTATCAAAAAATTATGCAATGCATCTTTTGGATAATGAACGTGCCACGTAAAAATACAAATTCTTTAACGCAAAGAATATTTCAGGTTTGCAACAAACGCATTCTTCAGGAATACCTTTTTCAAATTCCATTATCGAGATTTGCTCACGCTTGTTAAAGTAAAAGATTTCTGCACTGCTGGTAATGAATTTTCAGTGACAAGTTCTGTTAGGTTTACCTCGGGTCTTTACAATAAAAGAAACGTGGTAAATAATTTTCTGCATTGTCGATTTATTTCATGTCGTTTGCAAAATAACATCTGCGCTCTTTGGATTGTGGTTGTTGCATTCCAAAGTGCAACGTTATTAAAGAAACGTATACTACTGTTGATAAGTAAAATAGTAATGTGTTAAAA
The DNA here is from genome assembly GCA_933210815.1 of Meta bourneti. Taxonomy (NCBI): domain Eukaryota; kingdom Metazoa; phylum Arthropoda; class Arachnida; order Araneae; family Tetragnathidae; genus Meta; species Meta bourneti. The sequence continues at coordinate 21,751,531 of OW119928.1, forward strand.
CTAATGATTTCGCTTTATTCGTTTCTCTTTATAATATTTAGTTGTATTTTCCCCCACCTTGTTACAGATTTTAACGCGCTAATAAAATAAAAAAGTCGCATTGAAGAAAAAAGAACATGCTAATTCTACTTTTAATACAATTTGAATTTAAAAATATAATGGACGTTACTATTTTTTATTACTTTAATGCTTTACATATGTTTTGATATAATTGTATACAAATACTAAAAGAAAATATTAAATTATATTTTCAAATATATATATATATCGAATATTATATATACATATGTCAAATATTTTTATTTTTAACAAATCATGTCTTTCTGCTTAAATAAGCTCTGAAACATTAATAAGAGTGTTAGTAAGTTAATTAATCGGAATATTTTACTTTTTTTTGCTGAAGAAAACAGAAATGAAATTTAAACATTTGACTAATGAAACACTATGTTTTTTTTATTTCAGAGCAATTAATTTATACGAGGATAAATCGAGTTATGTTAGTTCGAATCAATGATTTTCAACCTATTGGTTATTTAGCTTTATTTTATTCAATTAATTAAGTACTTTATTTAAATTTAATTTAATTTAGAATATATTTATATAATTAAAATATTTAATTGAATCGAATTTCAAACTGCCTTTTTTTGTCAAAATCTCTTTATTTTACGAATCTAGAGTATATATATGATCCTGATGGAAATGTTTTAAATTAAATTTCTAAATAATTCATAAAAAAAGAGTCGATAAACAAGCGTCCTTTCAAGCGGAAAACACGTTCAAGTTATTCATCTTAAAATCATGCAAAATGGTTCATCCTAGAAAAAAATAATTTATACAAATACTAAAAGGAAAGTTCGAACTAGAACAAATGGGCAATGAACTTTTCAGCTATTTGAAGAGAACAAAGATTATTAATTTAAACGAACACTAAAAATTCAGAATCTCCAATAAAAAAAGTTTTCATCCATTCAGAAAGCGCCGTGCAATACATAACGCCATTTTCGTTTGCATTTATTTTCCAAAACAGAAGAAAAATTTGTCTTCAGTCAGGAACTTCGCCCGAGGGCCCTATTCCTCATATTTTCTTTCCCGTGAAATCCATACTCCCTCCGAAATGCAATCAAAGGTGAGCTGTTCCTTCTGGTATTTGTATAAAAGGATAGGAAACTGCAGCTTAATCAAATCATCTCCGGAAAAAATAAAGCCAGCAGAAAGATATGTATAAATATTTCTCAGATGTGTTTTTGGAATTCACATTTCAAGTTTATCTCCAGAGCTGAATGTTTCGTATGTAATATTTTATGATGCGCGCTGCTCTTCGAAATATGCGTTATCCGCGCTCATGGTTTATTTGTAGGAGATATGTGATTATTTATGTATACTCGGGGCCCCATTGTAGGGATCTTTTGCAGCCTTTTGCTCCCACTGGGGAAAAGCAGCCATAATTCATGGGATCTGAGATTTCTACGATGTGTAACTATTACATACATCGTTCGAACAGAGTTTGTGGCAGCAGCAACTCGGTGGGTTTACCCACTGCGCTGGCAGGGCCGCGGTGGCCCTGTTGGCAAAGTAACGGATTAGCTTTGGTTGGTTGATTTGGAGTTTTATGGCGCAAGGGCTATATTTTCGTCAAGCTGTGCCATATGCAAGCCAGACAACGTCAAGTAATTGTGAAAAGAGAAAAAGTGGAAGGAGAGGAGAAAGTAAAGATCGCTTGACCATCCTTGGGTCGCGGTTACCAGAGCCAGTAAACCGTACGGGTAAAGGATAGGTCACTAGGGTACCTCGGGTTCGTGAAGCCAGTACACACCTAAAGGAGATGTTCCCTTAGGGGAGTAATGGATTAGAAACCGGAGGGTTCCGAGTTCGAAACTCGGTCCAACCAAAGACCATCGTGTACGCGGGGAATGAATAGTGCACATTCAATCTGTCGTGGCCTCATGTGTCCTCACTTTGGCGTGGTGTGGAAGTTTGGAGAGTGGGATGCCAGCTCAGGTGTCGAACTCGTCATCTGACCGTGACTCAAAATGATGAGGTGGTGTCCTCCGATCTTTCCCTTCGGGATTGATCTCCGATCGTTGCCAATAGCCCGACTTTATTTTCTTCCTACCCAGTGCGCTAACAGTCTGTGAGTTGTAGGCAGCGCAGGTTCGATTTATGCTATTATCATAGGTGTATTTTTCTCTTCCGTTGCAGTAGAAACCATAGAGGAAATATAAAACTAGTGAGCAATGCCACTTCTATGGTAAAATATTTCCTTGTGTTCGTCCATTTACTTGACGGTTGTTTGGGTTTTTGGTAAAACTCAACAACACATTATTGGTCCCTCGCCAAACTGGTGACTAAAATATTCGTTGAAATGGTTATTTGGATAAGCCTACGACGGGCTACCATATTCCATAACCCTCTCCAATTAGCGATGGTACTGTGTTCTTGAGTTTAACTGAGTTTTTGTTTATGACTCAAGGGCCATATATGACGAAGTTGAGTCAAACACAAGACAGACAATGCCAAGAAAGGACATACACACAATGAAAGTTTTACTGACACAGAAGAGAGAAATACACCAAGGTTAAGTGAAGAGAACTGTACATGCACCCTTTGTAAGGCGTAGGCTGCCGGCGCAGAGAGCAAATCCAATGAGCCACTGCGGCCCCATTTCCTTGACGGAGCTTGGCCAGATTTAGCACTTGCGCCACAAAAAATCCCAAACAAACATAAACAGTATTTATCAACCTTTTATACCGATATGATACAGCAACAAATGTGTATTAGCACTCAATTTACTTTCATAAAGGCTTAAGCACAAACAACAAGTTCAGAAATTAATGGTATAAGATACTTTAACTTCTCTAGTCGATCTTCAAAACAAACTTCCATTTATTCTGTCTGAGGACAGAACCAATTCGTTGAGTGTCACCAGATTTAAGAGGAATGCATTATACTTTTTTACCCTACAACAAACTTGATGACTAAAAACATCCATTCTATCGTCGGCTATCGTATCGGGTGTATTGTCATCAACCTTAGTGTCACGAGATTTAAGAGAAATGTATTAATGCTTTTACCCTACAACATACTTGAGGATTGAATAAAATAAATCTATTGGTTGAAAGAATCCCAGGAAAGATTTATTGGTCAAGAAGTCTAAGAGTGGTTAGAAGTCACTGCACGTTCCTGGTGGAATAATCAGTGCGTGACATTCACGGGGATAATAATTTTTCGAGCACTACTGCAACATGCTGGCACGTACCTTTAAGACTACACTGGTGCCCACCCCTCACTTGTTAGTTTCCAAAATCTCGCCAGCTCGCCGGGAGTTCTTCCTCCAATTTGCTATTAAAGATGGCGGACGTGCTAGAGTAAATAACGGAAACAATACCTGACTTTGAAGTCATGTTCCTTTTGGAATATGTCTCCCAGATTGTTGTTTAGCTCTTTGAGAAATAGTTGTTCTCGTCTAGACGATGTTTCGCAGGGTCGTTGTTTAATGAAGAATAGAAAACAGCCTCAACTCTCTCTCTTTTGTATACAAATTTGTATTTCAATAGGAAAAACAGATGCATTCACATGAGTACAAAAAATGGGCATTCGATTAGTTTAGTTTTAGAATTCTTAGATTTTTTTTTATCCTGAGAGAGCACGCACCAGAGTTGATGCAGCGCAGTTGTGCCGCTAACTAATCGTCTCGTTTTACTAGTCTTTTCGTGGTTAATTTAGGAAACGCGCAAGTTCCATAAATATCAATGTCGTTGAAAGCGTCATCGCAGTTTAACCAACTCGTCCTAAAAATCCGTACGGGTAAGATAAATCAGTTGTAGCGAATATATGGATCTCAGACTTGGATGCCAGAACGGCTCTTCGAATATTTTATCAAGCTTGAAGACCAGATACGGCCCTACAAATATTTTTTATCAAGTTCGCAGATCAGATACGAGCCTCCAAATAATTTTATCAGGCCCGCAGACCAGATATGACCGTCCGAATATTTTGATCAGGCCCGCAGACCAAATACGGCCATTGGAATATTTTGATCAGGCCCGCAAACCAGACTAATTGATTAAAGGCATGTGATTGTAGTGTAGTTTGGTAGCTTTCGAATGACCACTTGAGCAGTCTTCATTCCACACAATTCAAAGTTATACTGACCCAAAGTTCACCCAGCAGCGTAGAATTTCGACATATTGCTGATCCCCACCCTGCGCTCATTGCATTTCCGCACTCGGTCTTAAGGTCACTTCAGGTACGGACATCCTTTATCAACACGACGCTACATTTATCTTCTGGATGTTTCTTAATGTTCTGAAAGTAATGAGACAAACAGTTGCTACGCTTTTTTGTGACGCTCGACTTTTCATGCATGTCCCCCAGTGCTGTTCCTATTTTAAAGACATATTTACTATCCTTATTTTTATACGTATAAAGCAGTACGAATAATTTACTCTTTATGAATTCGGAAAACGACTAACCTTTCCAAGAGAGCGTGTACCAATTTCGTTTGTGCAATTGGTAACCATGCAGAATTAATATATTCTAACAACCTAATGCATTTCTAATTACTAAACATAGAAAACCGGAAACTTTGTTTCCTTTCACATATGTCACATCCACTTTATGGCAGGGTTTTAACTTTTGAGACCCACTCTACTTTTATGAATCCAAGCGCTTACTGAACGCTGGATGGTTCTCTACTCCATTACTCACATTTGCATCGGGGGATGTGAACTGACAACAATATAAAAAAAGGTGAGAGCCATGTTTATATAGAATGTACCGAATTAAAATGAAATATTAATGCGACAAGAATATGCAAATGGGGGTTGCTCTTGTCTTTGCATTAACGCGCGTCAATCCGTCTCTACTTATTTAGACTAGATGAAGATTAATGAGACGGTTTTGGAAGCGACTGTTGCTTCCATTTTCTGTAACAGTAAGAAAAGTAAAGAATTACTGATAAAAGGGAATGATACATCCATCTCTTTGTATAGTAATCATATAATTCCAGATAGTGCTGTAATAAAGTAGAGCTCTAAATCGCAAGGGAAAATGAGGAATACAATGATATATAATATGAATATAAGAATAATATATAAGAATGCTAATATGATGAGAATATATACGTCGAGATAGGAGAGCTAATTTCTGTTTTTACCGCTAGGGACGCTGCAAACGGTCTCACCTTGTAGCGCATAGTCACTTTACGCACCTATAAAGGAGATTTTCAGTGAAACAAACAAACCAGACGCTCTGCGAAGATTTTACTGCAGTTATCCAATAATGTGTTATACATATGATGTAAATGTAGTTTATTTCAGTTTTGGCAACTTTTGGCGTTTAATCTAACTGATGTTGACAACCATCATATATAAATTCAGAATTCATTCTTTGGAATTTTTATTGGCGAAGTGTTGAAATCGCCCTCGAGAAACAAACCAACTCATGTCATGCTTAAAATAGGCACAGGAAACACGTATCGCTGTAGAGAGACTCCCGACACCCATATTTATCTCGACAGAAAATGCCTCTCAAACTTCACTTTCATAACCAGCTGTGTTCAACGAGTGTAAGACCTTAACTAGTACTTTACTACTATAACATATTAGGAATATAAAATCTCTCTGTAAGAGGTATATTAACAAAGTAACTTTTTGCACTCGACACTTTCGTGACTTAGAAGTCATAAATAGAGGCAGGGACGCACCCAGAAAATCAATCTGGAGGGGGTGAGATTTTTATTGAAAGCTATTTAATCAAGGGGGATTTTTAAATTTTTAAATTTATTTGAAATATAGAATAGTTTTAAAGTATGTTGCTTAAAGTTTAGTTTTAGAGCATGTTCCCAAGAGACTATTTTTGGAGTGTGTTACCAAGAGTCCGGTTTTAGAGTGTGTTACCAAGAGACTAGTTTGGGAGTATGTTGCCAAGAGAATAATTTGAGAGTATGTTACCAAGAGACTAGTATTAGATTGTGTCACCTAGAGATTAATTTTAGAGTATGTTACCTAGAGACTATTTTTGGAGTGTGTTATCATGACTCTAGTTTTAGAGTGTGTTACCTAGAGACTAGTTTTTGGAGAGTATTATATAGACACTAGTTTTTGAGTGTGTCAGCAAGAGACTAGATTTAGAGAGCGTTACCAAGAGACCAGTTTTAGAGTTTGTTACCAAGAGTCTAGTTTTAGAGTATGTTACCAAGAGACTAGTTTGGGAGTATGTTGCCAAGAGAATAATTTGAGAGTATGTTACCAAGAGACTAGTATTAGATTGTGTCACCTAGAGATTAATTTTAGAGTATGTTACCTAGAGACTATTTTTGGAGTGTGTTATCATGACTCTAGTTTTAGAGTGTGTTACCTAGAGACTAGTTTTTGGAGAGTATTATATAGACACTAGTTTTTGAGTGTGTCAGCAAGAGACTAGATTTAGAGAGCGTTACCAAGAGACCAGTTTTAGAGTTTGTTACCAAGAGTCTAGTTTTAGAGTATGTTACCAAGAGACTAGTTTGGGAGTATGTTGCCAAGAGAATAATTTGAGAGTATGTTACCAAGAGACTAGTATTAGATTGTGTCACCTAGAGATTAATTTTAGAGTATGTTACCTAGAGACTATTTTTGGAGTGTGTTATCATGACTCTAGTTTTAGAGTGTGTTACCTAGAGACTAGTTTTTGGAGAGTATTATATAGACACTAGTTTTTGAGTGTGTCAGCAAGAGACTAGATTTAGAGAGCGTTACCAAGAGACCAGTTTTAGAGTTTGTTACCAAGAGTCTAGTTTTAGAGTATGTTACCAAGAGACTAGTTTGGGAGTATGTTGCCAAGAGAATAATTTGAGAGTATGTTACCAAGAGACTAGTATTAGATTGTGTCACCTAGAGATTAATTTTAGAGTATGTTACCTAGAGACTATTTTTGGAGTGTGTTATCATGACTCTAGTTTTAGAGTGTGTTACCTAGAGACTAGTTTTTGGAGAGTATTATATAGACACTAGTTTTTGAGTGTGTCAGCAAGAGACTAGATTTAGAGAGCGTTACCAAGAGACCAGTTTTAGAGTTTGTTACCAAGAGTCTAGTTTTAGAGTATGTTACCAAGAGACTAGTTTGGGAGTATGTTGCCAAGAGAATAATTTGAGAGTATGTTACCAAGAGACTAGTATTAGATTGTGTCACCTAGAGATTAATTTTAGAGTATGTTACCTAGAGACTATTTTTGGAGTGTGTTATCATGACTCTAGTTTTAGAGTGTGTTACCTAGAGACTAGTTTTTGGAGAGTATTATATAGACACTAGTTTTTGAGTGTGTCAGCAAGAGACTAGATTTAGAGAGCGTTACCAAGAGACCAGTTTTAGAGTTTGTTACCAAGAGTCTAGTTTTAGAGTATGTTACCAAGAGACTAGTTTGGGAGTATGTTGCCAAGAGAATAATTTGAGAGTATGTTACCAAGAGACTAGTATTAGATTGTGTCACCTAGAGATTAATTTTAGAGTATGTTACCTAGAGACTATTTTTGGAGTGTGTTATCATGACTCTAGTTTTAGAGTGTGTTACCTAGAGACTAGTTTTTGGAGAGTATTATATAGACACTAGTTTTTGAGTGTGTCAGCAAGAGACTAGATTTAGAGAGCGTTACCAAGAGACCAGTTTTAGAGTTTGTTACCAAGAGTCTAGTTTTAGAGTATGTTACCAAGAGACTAGTTTGGGAGTATGTTGCCAAGAGAATAATTTGAGAGTATGTTACCAAGAGACTAGTATTAGATTGTGTCACCTAGAGATTAATTTTAGAGTATGTTACCTAGAGACTATTTTTGGAGTGTGTTATCATGACTCTAGTTTTAGAGTGTGTTACCTAGAGACTAGTTTTTGGAGAGTATTATATAGACACTAGTTTTTGAGTGTGTCAGCAAGAGACTAGATTTAGAGAGCGTTACCAAGAGACCAGTTTTAGAGTTTGTTACCAAGAGTCTAGTTTTAGAGTATGTTACCAAGAGACTAGTTTGGGAGTATGTTGCCAAGAGAATAATTTGAGAGTATGTTACCAAGAGACTAGTATTAGATTGTGTCACCTAGAGATTAATTTTAGAGTATGTTACCTAGAGACTATTTTTGGAGTGTGTTATCATGACTCTAGTTTTAGAGTGTGTTACCTAGAGACTAGTTTTTGGAGAGTATTATATAGACACTAGTTTTTGAGTGTGTCAGCAAGAGACTAGATTTAGAGAGCGTTACCAAGAGACCAGTTTTAGAGTTTGTTACCAAGAGTCTAGTTTTAGAGTATGTTACCAAGAGACTAGTTTGGGAGTATGTTGCCAAGAGAATAATTTGAGAGTATGTTACCAAGAGACTAGTATTAGATTGTGTCACCTAGAGATTAATTTTAGAGTATGTTACCTAGAGACTATTTTTGGAGTGTGTTATCATGACTCTAGTTTTAGAGTGTGTTACCTAGAGACTAGTTTTTGGAGAGTATTATATAGACACTAGTTTTTGAGTGTGTCAGCAAGAGACTAGATTTAGAGAGCGTTACCAAGAGACCAGTTTTAGAGTTTGTTACCAAGAGTCTAGTTTTAGAGTATGTTACCAAGAGACTAGTTTGGGAGTATGTTGCCAAGAGAATAATTTGAGAGTATGTTACCAAGAGACTAGTATTAGATTGTGTCACCTAGAGATTAATTTTAGAGTATGTTACCTAGAGACTATTTTTGGAGTGTGTTATCATGACTCTAGTTTTAGAGTGTGTTACCTAGAGACTAGTTTTTGGAGAGTATTATATAGACACTAGTTTTTGAGTGTGTCAGCAAGAGACTAGATTTAGAGAGCGTTACCAAGAGACCAGTTTTAGAGTTTGTTACCAAGAGTCTAGTTTTAGAGTATGTTACCAAGAGACTAGTTTGGGAGTATGTTGCCAAGAGAATAATTTGAGAGTATGTTACCAAGAGACTAGTATTAGATTGTGTCACCTAGAGATTAATTTTAGAGTATGTTACCTAGAGACTATTTTTGGAGTGTGTTATCATGACTCTAGTTTTAGAGTGTGTTACCTAGAGACTAGTTTTTGGAGAGTATTATATAGACACTAGTTTTTGAGTGTGTCAGCAAGAGACTAGATTTAGAGAGCGTTACCAAGAGACCAGTTTTAGAGTTTGTCGCCAAGAAACTAGTTTTAAAGGGATTACCCCAAGACATAGGTTTTGAGTGTTAATCAGACTAGTTTTAGAGTGTGTTACTAGAGACTAGTTTGGTAGTATGTTACTAGAGAATAATTTAAATGTGTTACCATGAGACCTACTGGTCTCATGGTAACACACTCTTAACTTATTCTTACTTAGTAGATTTAGAGTTTGTTGCCAAGAGAATACTTTTAAAGTGACTACTCCAAGACATAGTTTTAAAGTGACTACTCCAAGACAGTTTTAAAGTGACTACTCCAAGACATAGTTTTGAGTGTTAATCAGACTAGTTTTAGAGGGTGTTACCCAGAGACTAGCTTTTGAGTATGCTACCAAAAGATTAATTTTGGTAGGTAAGTAGGTATTTTAATTAACGACGCACTAGAGCAGCGACGGGTTATTAGCGACAGTCCGCGATCAACCCCTAAGGGAAGGATCCAAGAACAACATCTCGTAATTTTGAACCACGGTCAGATGGCTAGATCAACACCTGAGCTAGCACCTAGCTCCAAACTTCTACACCACGCTAAAGTGAGGACATTTGAGACCACAACAGATTTAACGTGTACCAGCCCCCTTTGTACATGACGGTCTGGTTGAATTCGAACTCGCAACCCTCCGGTTGCTAATCCGTTACTCTTCCAACCAGGCTACTACTACCAACCAGACTAGATTTAGAGAGATAAATATTACCTAAAGACTAGTTTTGGTATAGACAAGTTTTTGAGTGGGTTACCAAGAGACTAGTTTTAGATAATTTTACTAGACTGATTTTTAAAGTGACTACTCCAAAATGAACAGAGGCTACATTGAAGGGAAAAGGCGCCAACGTATTAATGAATAATATTAAAATTTTAAATTATTTTATTTAACCTCAGTAAATAAGAAATGGAGCACTTTTGTACTTGGGCTGAAAGCAATTAATAAATATTAGTTGATTGTTAGGAGAAAAATATAAAAACACCTTTATACCCACACGCGATTTTTAAAGAAGCAATGAATGAATTATATTAGGATATTTTTTGCTTTTATACGGTCTGAGACCTTAAGCCCCTCGTTAGGTGCGCCACTGTATAAAGGCTTCTGAGTAGTTAATAGTCTATAACAATTGTGATCAGTAGTATAAAGGTGATTAGCATACAAATCAAGCGATAACTCAGGAGTGGTTAAAAGAAATGGCGTAAAAGAACGGGTAGTAAATATCCACCTTCGAAAACATTGGGCAATAAAGCCTTAGGCAATAAAGCGTTCTTTTTAAAGCAGGAAACACTGGAAATGGCGCAGGACAAAATTCGAATCAAATTTCATGTCGTTGCACACACAAAAGAAACGAAATGGGAGGATTGAATTATGTTATGCCTTCGGAACAATAGAAGTGCAATGAAATTGTAATGAAACAGGCTTTTAATTGTCATTGCAGGTTGATTAGTCTGACAAATGACACAATAGAAATTAAGCACAGTTTAATTATTCTATGGAATGGAGCCTTGTTCAGCATTTAGATAAAAGGATATTTTAATCTGGTGATTAAACGTTTCTTTTAAATTTAGCTTCTATTGATGTTTTGTGCACTAGCAGACGCGTGCATAGCATCTGGGCAAAAGTTTCTTAATTGCTAATGGGGTCTATTTAGCTCAGTTGGGAAGAGTAGCGTATTAGTTACGTTAAGTTAGTTCAAAATTACGAGGTGTTGTCCTCGGATTTTTCCCTTCGAGGTTGATCCCGGACTGTCGCCAATAATCCGTTGTGTTGCTCCAGTGCGACGTTAATTAACTACCTACCTGAGTATGTATAGTTAGTTAATTAGGGTCGCACTGGAGCTGTTAGCGACTGTCCGGAATCAACCCCTAAGGGAAAGATCTGAGGACGACGCCTCGTAATTAGGAACCACGGTTAGATGACGAGGTCAACACCTGAGCTGGCATCCCATTTCCCAAACTTCCACACCCCGCTAACGTGAGGCCACGACAGATTTAACTTGCACCAACCCCCACGAACACGGTGATCGTTGGTTGAACCAAGTTTCGAACTCGCAACCTACCGTTGCTTATCCGCAACTCTTCCAACTGGACTACCACGGCCCCCTCGATAAATATTCAGGTAAAACTCTCACTTGCACAAAGAGAGAGAGAGAGAAAGGAAAAAGGGTGGAATTTAACAAAGGCGTCAAACTAGACGGCGTCTTTGATAACGTTAGATAACACTTCTTAATTATTGAACGCCATTCATGTGAAAAGGAAGTTTGAAAAATGACGGAAGCAGTATCGACGTTTTCATGGATATAAAAAGATGTTATGCGATGTCTTGATCGAAAATAAATATTTTCTTAAGCCTTAGGTGGTCCTGTGATGAAAATTCATCGCCCTGTAACATTGCAGGCAGGCCTCTACAAAAATTTGTAGGCTGTGTCGAGGACACAAACCGTAATTTTGATGTGAATACTCGGTCCTGATGTTGGATTGGGGAATGAATCGGACATAGGAAGTTTGAACGATTGTTTAGTGGGTTAATATTCAACTATTAATTTACAGTTTGAAAGATTAAAGTGCAGTTTGATACATTATTGAAGGATAATTTTATTGATTAAGGGCCTGTGATTACAACGTAGTTCAAAAGCTTTTGAATGCACACAATACACTGGCCCAACGTTCGCACAGCACCGTAGAATTTCGACATATTGTGGACCCCTCCTCCTCGTGCTCAGTGCGTCTGCGTACATGGATGTCCGAAAGTCATTGGTTATGGACATCCTTTATCTACACGCCGCTATATTTAATTGTGGATGTTTCTTCTAGTTAAATCATAGGACAAAACAGTTGTAACGTTTGTTTGGGACACTCAACTTTCCATGCGCACCCTCAGTATTGTTTAGATTTTAAAGACGTATTCACATCAAAATCCCTATGCGTAAGATTTTTCTCTCACTAATGAGGTTTTAAGAATATCTATGAAATGCATCTTTCACTTACGTACGTGGCACAGAAATCGACATTATTTGTATGTTGGCGAATGGCAAGAAACGGGTATAAATAATATAAAATCAACCGCGACGGAATTAACTCTCCACAAATTTTGCTGGTTAGTTTAAATATGCTTGATTAGAGATATGGAACTGCATGCTTTTCCTAAAAACACACGGAAGAACTTGATATTCTTCAGCAATCTGATTACGGAACGCAATGAGAAATCTTAAAGATAGGAAGTGGACTCGGTCCAACCAAAGACCTCAGCACACTCGGGGGCCGATGCACGTTAAACTTGTCGTGGCTTCAAATGTCCTCACGTTGGCGTGGTGTGGAAGTTTGGAGAGTCGGGTGCCAGATCAGGTGTAACCTCGTCATCTGACCGTGGTTCAAAATTACGTGGTGCTGTCCTAGGATCTTTCCCTTCGGGTTTGATCCCGGACCGTCTGCTATGCAAATGCGCATTCAAAGCATCTACTCTGCCATAAAATGTTATATCGCCATACAGGGCGATAAAAGGCCAAATCAGTCAACCAAGTCAATTTTTGCAGAGTAGTCACGTGAGTACTAGTCGGGACATGTGGGTCACACTTTTTTGAAGCTCTTCTCAATAGAAATGCTCAGTCTTCTTATATGTTGTTTATCGCCGTTTTGGCAATATTTGGAGTTAAATCTAATTGCTTCTGACCACTAAACTATCATGCATCAATTCGGAATTTATTCTTTGTAATTTTTATTGACGAAGTGCTGAAATCGTATTCGATAAACAATCCAAGTGTCGTCACGTTCGGATTTAATGCAGGAAATACGTTTCGTCACAGAAACACTACCGCCACCTACATCATCTAGCTTGACAGAAAATGCCTTTCATAGGAAACAAAAACACGTTTTAATTTTACATTGAATTTAATGTTTGATATTCACCCACTTCCATCAGATGGCTCTTTGAAAAAAATTATGAATAGCTTAAGAAATCATCAATTTCAATTTCCCGCAGCCATTTTTAATAAGAGAAACTCCTTTCACAAATAACTTGCGTAGGAGCCGTAAGGGTTTTATTTCCCTCCCTAATGAAAATATATTAAAGCAGCAACGCAATAGTTTCTTATGTCACAGTTCCAGAATTCTTGACAAATTAGCCTGGTCTCAGATGTACGGGGATTTATTTTTGCCCCGTGCTGGTTCTCCTGCTTCGAGTTTCCCTGTTGCTCATTTGTTCTGTTGTTTATCCGTTACTACGTCATTATTTCGTCGCACTTCATCCCTGGGGATGGGACCAGGCAAGAGACGGACTCTAAATTAGTAATGGCCTCACCCAAATTGTAAGCTGCGGTCTTATTAAACCGTTCTTTTTTGTTTTTGCAACTGGGGAATGGTGACCTGGTAAGATTTAGTTCGTGTCTGTGCGGATCTAGTGCGATTGAGAATGTGTTTCAGGTTAGATAAATGGGAAGAGAAAGTCGGGCTTTAGTCGAGGTGGGAAGGGTGTCGAGGAAGATAAAAACGGGGAGGTGTGTTGTGGTTTGTTTCATATGGAGAAAATACTACACGGAACGTTCAACTGAACCGTAGATCTTGACTTAGCTCTTTAAAAAGTCTAGTAAACTAAGAAATAGAGGTAGAGTGTGAGAGAGAGACAGTATCTGTTTCCATTACAAATTAATTGACTGTATTGGGGGACTCTACTACAAATCAATAGTTGAGAAAGATAAAAATGGGGAGGTGTAGTAATTTGATTGCTTAGAACAGTGCTTCTCCCAACCTTTTTCACGTTACGCCACATCTCACAAGCATAAACAATTTCACGGCCCACCTCACAAGCATAAATAATTTCACGACACACTATGAAGGAACATTTTTCTCAACATGATTAATTTCTTCTTTTTCATACTAGGGATTCAATTAATAAGATCTTTTTTTCAAATTTTTTTGCATAATACATAAGCATTCCATCTAGACATTTGTTTCAGATAAGTTTTCCTATGCAGTCATAAGCACGAAATAAATGAAACAAAGGGAATGAAAATACCTAATCAATATATCCTCAGTGATTGATATTTGGCATAGTTTTTATATCGCATTTATGAACTAAATTGTCAGATTTGACCGAGTGAAACTGATTGAATTTTTAGAATACTTATTTTATAAAATTATGACGTGAAAATACAAAAGTAAAATTAATTATGCACAAAAGAATTACTGACTGTATGAATATGCTAATAATTTAATGACGAATAAATACTTTAAGTATTAATATAAATATCCCAATGCATTCTTTTTTAGCCACAGTTAATACATATATATTACTGTGCCCATATTTATAACCTTCTTTCAGTGAGATACTTGGGCTTATTTCTGTGAACACAACATTTTTATATATGGGTCTATGATCGAAAGAGCTACACGTAATTCATGATCAAGACTTTTCAATGATGATCGCTGTAAATGCTTGATACTGAGCACAGAAGAGAAACTTTGTTCACACATGTATGTAGCAAATTGTAAAAGAATGATTATAGCTTTTTCGACCATGGATAACCATCCGGTACCGCTGGCCCATAATCAGGACTTTGCGGTTACGTTTTTCGCGGCACACAAGTGCCGCGGCACATCGGTTGGGAAGCACTGGCTTAGAAAGCTTATTAGTGGTTTGTTTCATGTCAAGAAAATACTACATGGAACTTTTAACTGAATTATATGTATATATATATTTACTTAACTCTGAAAAGTCGAGTAAACTAAGAGAAAGTATGTCTCCACCATAAAGGGATGTACTTTTTATTGTAGAGTGACGTAACCAAAGAGGGAAACAAATTATAGAAATATCTTTTACGATAATTCCGTTAAGTTAAACCTGTGTATTTAAGTTCTGTCATTGAAGTTTACTGTGATTGGTTGTTAGGGGTTTTATCGCACAAGGATCATGCTTGGTTAAGCTACACGCACACACATACAAACACACACACTGAGGCCTTTAGCAGCTACCTGACGGCTATTTTTGAAGAAGCTTCTAGTGGATGAGCCGCCGTCACTCCAGTGACAGGGCTGCTGTAGCCCGGTTGGAAGAGTAACGGAATAGTAACCGGAGGGTTAAGAGTTCGAATCCAACCAAAGACCGTTGTGCACAAAGGGGGCTGGTGCACGTTAAACCTGTCGTGGCCTCAAGTATCCTCACATTAGCATGAAAGTTTGGAGAGTGGGGTGTCAGCTCAGGTGTTGCTTCGTCATCTGACCGTGGTTCAAAATTATGTGGTGCCCTCGATCTTTCCCTTTGGGATTGATCCCGGACCGTAACCAATAACCCGTTGTGTTGCGACGTTAATTAAAATACCATACCGCACAAGGGTCATATTCGGTTAAGCTGCACGCACACATGCATACACATTGCGGCATTTAGCGGCTACATGACGGCTATTTGTGAAGAAGCTTCTAGTAGGTGAGCCTCCTTTACTCCAAACAGGAACAATCATGAACATCAATGCAGTTACAATCTGGGAATAGAACCTGGGTGGTAAACAAACGCTATACGATTTGCACGGCCAGTTTGAGGAATGTAGCAAACAGATCTTTAAAAGCGAAGATCTTTAGATTGAGGAAAAGACTTCTAATAGCCTTTGTCTAAAGTTAAAACTGTAGGGGTAGGGTAGTTGAATTATCGTCGCACTGGATCAACACAACAGGCTATTGGAGACGGTATGGGACCAATCACGAAGGGAAAGACCCGAGGACGGCACCTCATCATTTTGAACCATAGTCAGATGACGTGGTCAACACCTAAGCTGGCACTGCACTCTCCAAACTTCACCATGCCAACGTGAGGACACCTGAGGCTACGATAGATGTAACAAGCACCAGCCTCTGCGTACGTGACAGACTTTGACTGGATAGAGTGTCGAACTCGCAACCTTCCGGTGTTGCTAATCAGCTACCTTCAAATGGAGACCCCTCAGTCCCTTTAAGACCCCTACTAAAATTGTAATTTTTGCTGAGTTGAGTAATTTAGAAATGAACTCAAATTTCGAGACACCATGGATACGTTATACAATGGATGACAAATTTAATGTGGAAACCAATCGAACCTTTTATTCCGAACTTTTTTCGGAGATGCAGGATGTGTTAATTTCCCCCGACACTCAATCTTGATAGTCGTACGCTAGAATTGAGTAAGTCTGGAAAAGCATTTTCATCAAAATGAATGAATCGAACGATATGCCAGTGTTGAAGCTATGTCTGGAACTGCTTTTAAAGGAGTCATTTTAAAAGAAAGCCGAAGCCATAACAGAAGAAATAATGAACTGACGAAATAAATTGCAATATCAGCAATAATAAATTAATTGCAATATCAGCAATAATAAATAAATATCAGCAATAATAAATAAATTGCAATATCTCTCATGAGTCAGCAGATATGAAAACGAGCTTTTATACGATTTCAAGCATAACATATCATAAGCCTCATTGTTGCATTCCAATCGATGCTTCTGATTTTTGAGATATTTGAGAAATAGCTGTTGTGTTTGTAGGAATGAGAATTAAACAGTCCTACACAAAAAACCGTACGCTTAAGATAAATCAGGATTCATCTGACATTTTGTAGCGATGCTTTTGGCGTGCTTTTCAGTAGTGAGTCATTGCAGGCAAGGCAGCCCGCTTAATTTAGAATTACGGCAACCTCGCAATTATTTTAATATCTTTTATTAACTTTTCTAAATCAATATTTTTTACTACACCATGTCTGAACACTCCAGTTGCCTAGAATTAATTTGATCTTTTATGGCATTCATAAAATATTACCTGGTTCCACTAGACTAAAACTAATAAATTATTTAACTTGGACGCACTTCTATAACAATATTTTAGAAAAAGTAGATTTTTTTGCATAAAAGAAAAACCTAGTAGTAGTAAGAATAACCAGTTGTGTAGATTTTTTTTTCCATTTTCAAAATTCTTTTCATTAACTTTTTAATTATTTTCTTCCAAGTCCTAAGAATTTCTTATTATTCTTCCCTTATTTTCTAAGAAATTCTCCCTTGGCGACATAAAAAGC
Organism: Meta bourneti; assembly: GCA_933210815.1. Lineage (NCBI taxonomy): Eukaryota > Metazoa > Arthropoda > Arachnida > Araneae > Tetragnathidae > Meta > Meta bourneti. The sequence continues at coordinate 21,768,709 of OW119928.1, forward strand.
ACGCCAAAAAACTCGCCAAAATGTTGTTACAGATTTTCTGTATATCAAAGCTGTACCTATATATATATATATAAATCAATTGTAACGAATAAATTGATCTCAGGCCCGGAGACCATACGACCTTATGAATAGATTTATCCGCCCCGCAGGGCAGATAAGGTCCTCTGAAAAAAGGTTTACCTGGCCCGCCGGTCAGAGAAGGCCCATCAAAAAGGTTATTTTATATTTTATTCCTTCGTTCTTTTTATATTTTGTAACGCAGCGCTCTTATAACACGACAAAAATACCGTTTCGTAAAATTAGTTTTAAGATTTGAAAATTAAGCATTGAATTTTTGTGGCAGCGCATGCATATTTTCTAACAAAGTATTTCCAAATTGAATAATTCTCTCTTTAATTTCTTATTTAATTCTGGGCCGCGGTGGCCCGGTTGGAAGAGTAACGAACTAGCAACCGAAGGGTTGCGAGTTCGAATCCAGCCAAACACCGTCGTGTACAAAGGGGGCTGGTGCACGTTAAATCTGTCGTGGCCTCAAATGTCCTCACGTTGGCGTGGTGTGGAAGTTTGGAGAGTGGGGTGCCAGCTCAGGTGTTGCCTCGTCATCTGACCGTGGTTCAAAATTACGTGGTGTTGTCCTCGGATCTTTCCCTTTGGGATTGATCCCGGACCGTCACCAATAGCCCATTGTGTTGCTCCAGTGTGACGTTAATTGAAATACCCAAATACCCTTATTTAATTCTGGGCCGCGGTGGCCCGGTTGGAAGAGTAACGAACTAGCAACCGAAGGGTTGCGAGTTCGAATCCAGCCAAACACCGTCGTGTACAAAGGGGGCTGGTGCACGTTAAATCTGTCGTGGCCTCAAATGTCCTCACGTTGGCGTGGTGTGGAAGTTTGGAGAGTGGGGTGCCAGCTCAGGTGTTGCCTCGTCATCTGACCGTGGTTCAAAATTACGTGGTGTTGTCCTCGGATCTTTCCCTTTGGGATTGATCCCGGACCGTCACCAATAGCCCATTGTGTTGCTCCAGTGTGACGTTAATTGAAATACCCAAATACCCTACCCTATTTAATTCTCATTCCTTTTGTAAAAATAATAATTTTATTATTCATATGTTAGTGTACAACTAACTAGTGAAGTAATAGATTGAAACACTATAAAAGATGTAGAATCATGAAATGTTTTAAACCTTGTATTAAAATGGTAGGTAGGAGTTGAATTAACGTCGCACTGGAGCAACATGATGTGCTATTATCGAAGGTTCGGGATCAATCCCGAAGGACAACATCTCGGATTCCAGGACAGGACCTCGTAATTTTGAACCACGGTCAGATCACGAGGTCAACACCGTAGAGCCTGAACTGGCACCCCACTTTCCAAACTTCCACACCACGACAAAGTGAGGATATTTAAGGCCACGACGGATTTAACGTGCACCAGCGCCCTCGTACACGACGATCTTTAGTTGGATCGAGTTTCGAATTCGCAACTTTCCCGTTGATAATCTGCTACTCTTCCAACAGGGCTACCGCGGCCCTGTATTAAAATGGATGAGTGTATGGGGATGAAGCAAACTGGATAAACGCAATTGTTTTAACATATTTGTGAAGTGTTGTTTATAAACTGATTTTAATAAACTTACTGCAATAATTTCTGACAATCTTAATTCTGGTACATAAGCATTTCGAAATTAAACTTTAAAATTCAGTATTTCAAAACTTCCTAATGTAAACTTAAAGAGGTAACGAACACAAAATTACACGATATTCGCATAGGAATGTATGTTTGCAAGCACCAATTGTATTTACTAGATGGCTCTGTTCGGCGGGGCGGGCAGGTAGGTAGTTAATTAACGTCGCACTGGAGCAACGCAACGTCCTATTGGCGACAGTCCGGGATCCATCCCGAAGATCTGTGCAGCATAATTTTGAACCACGTTCAGATGACGAAGTGGCACTTTAGCTGGCACCCCACTCTCTAATCTTCGACACTAACATGAGGACATTTGAGGCCACGACATATTTAAGGTGCACCAGCGTACACGCGGTCTTTAGTTGGGTCTAGTTTCTTGGAGTTGGCTAGTTTCGAACATCGCTATTTCAGACGCTGTCCGTATGGGTGGGGCCGCAGTAGCCCAGTTGGAAGAGTAACGGATTAGCAATCGGAGAGTCGCGAGTTCGAAACTAGGTCCAACCAAAGACCGTTGTGTACATGGGGGCTGGTGCAATCTGTCGTGGCCTGAAATGTCCTCGCGTTGACGTGGTATGGAAGTCTGGAGATTGGGATGCCACCTCAGGTGTTGACGTCGTCATCTAACCGTGGTTGAAAATTACGTGGTGTTGTCCTTGGATCTTTCCTTTGAGGATTTATCCCGTATCGTTGCCAATAGTCCGTTGTGTTGCTCCAGTGCGACGTTAATTAATTACAATTACCATTACCGTACGGGTAACATAATATATCACTGAGATGGCTAATATGCACCTAGCATCTGGCGGGTAGAACCTAGAGCTCTTTTCTTTTAATTACACCATTGTTGAACAGTTTGGTAATTCATGTGACAATATTATACGATAGGGAATTAAATCCAAATAATTTGCAGTTCGGTGCATTTGAGACAATCGCGGATTCTGAATATGAGACATAAAATTTAAATTATCCATCATTTATACAAACAGCTTAATCGACGTGCACTCGGGTCTCCGAAACTGCGCTGGGTATTTACGCTCTCGAAAGCTACCTTTGTTACCCTAGAGTATCTGGTTCGCCTGGAAACGCCCAGGAACCTATCTTATTAAGTATTTAACATGAATGATACTGGATAATGGAAGCCCTTTGTAAACAGCGTTTCACAATGAGTTCGGCTCTTATAGTCGGATCTCTTAAATAAAGACATTTGTGATAGAGTTCAGATGTCGCGTATTTATGCTCCCTGGAGACACGTAATAGAGACCACACCAAATTAGTTTTAAGATCGAATTTATTGCATTTATACATTCGGAACACAAATAGTGTATACAAATACTTCAGTTCGTGAGTCGAAAGTAGAACTTTATAGGGAAAGATCCAAGGACAACACCACTAATTTTGGATAAAGATCAGATAACGATGTCAACACCTGAGGTGGTACCCCACTTTCCAAACTTCCACGCCACGCCAGATTGAGGACATTTGAGGGCACAATAGATTTAACTTTTGGGGTTTTATGGCGCAAGGGCCATATTTGGCCATGCTTCACAAGACACAATATCAAGTGAGACACACACACAATGAAAGTTTTACTGACACAGAAGATAGAAATACACCCAGGGAGGAATGCACCTGATAGGAATCGAACCTGCGCCGCTTACAACTCGAAAGTTGCTAGCGCAGTGGGCATACCCACTGAGCCACGGTGGCCTAGATATATTTAACGTGCACCAGCAGCCGTGTACTGTGTGTGTGTTTGGCTGGACAGAGTTTTGAACTCGCAACCCTTCGGTTGTTGATCCGCTGCTCTTCCAACAGGGCAATCACGGCCCCTCTTTTAATAGTTGCTATTTTATTTAATCCTCTTGGTGGACCTTCACAGGATCTCTCGCCATTGATAAAACTGATCAGATTTTGATGGACGAAATACCTCATCATGAAGTAGGTACGTATTTTAATTAATGTCGCACTGGAGCAGCACAACGGGCTATTGGCGACGGTCCGTGATCAAACCCTAAGGGAAAGATCCGAGGACAACACCACGTAATTTTGAACCATGGTCAGATGACTAGGTCACACCTGAGCTGGCATCCCACTCTTCAAAATGGCAATATCTTTATTCGGAATTCAATAGGCATTCTTTATGACGAGATATCTCGTTATAAAGAATACCCATTGAATTCCGAAAATTGTTCATATTTTGATGGACGTGAAATCTCGTTGAAACTACTTGGAAGGTTAAACATGATCAAATTTTCTTATTCTAAATATGAAATGAGTCGTTCTTTCAATACTAGTAAACTAAAAGCGCTTGGTTACGTGTTCGAATCTTATAAGATGGGTTATCTGCAAAAGTTTTCCTGATTTTATGAAGGCGACACGTAAATGTGGACCAGCTTCTTCAAAGTTCTCTAGGAAGGCATGTCCTGCTCAATATGGTGGTTGTAATGTGAAAGCACCTCCTATGGTGCCCCGGGATAACGCAAGGATTGGTGCACGTTAAATCTGTCGTGGCCACAAATGTCCTCACGTTGGTGTGGTGTGAAAGTTTGGAGAGTGGGGTGCCAGTTCACATATCGACATCGTCATCTCACCGTGGTTCAAAAGTACGAAGTGTTATCCTCGGATTTTTGCCTTCGATATTGATACCAGACTGTCGCTAATATCCCGTTGTGTCGCTCCACTGCGACGTTAATTCAGGTACCTACCTGGTCTGTTCACACTAAAATCACTCTCATGGCGACAAACCGAACTAATTACATTATTATAAAATGGAACGCACAATACTTTTTAGTTTATGGTTTGAATTTTTTTGTTACACGAGGGCTAATTAGACCTTTGGTTTTGTCAGTGTTTGTTATTTAAAAATTGCTAATGTATGTATCGAGCAAAAGAAACACTTGTTTAGAACTCTTAATATAGTAGAAATTATTATGAAACGTTCGGCTTCTTTCAAGGGAAAAATTGTTTTAGTCAAATGTTTAATAACTGCATAAATTTTTATTTTTGTCGAAGGGTGATACCTTAAAATATATCTGCACAGGAATCAATTATATCAGCTGTCATTTTCAGATTGCGAGTCTCGAAAATATGAGTCGCGAAACATAATTTTAGTTACTATTTTCGTTCATTTATAACAATTTTTTTGAAAGGGTGCTTAAAGTTTCACAAACAGATGTTTTGGTTTCAATAGTAGGTGTTGCGTTTGAGTAACTTCAATTGCTTCTTGAGAGCATTATCGCTTAGATTTTTTGTTTTCGAAAAGATAATAAGATTTGATAAAATTTAATTATATTAAATAATACTTGTTCTTGGCTGTTAGACTAAGTCTGACCCTCTTGTGCCATGAAAAATTCACCCATCCATTCACTTTTAGTTTATGATTTCAATTTGCTGTGATCAAGCAGTGGAAAGCGAGTTTTTCCCATAGAGCAAATATAAAAGTAGAGTGAGCAATGGTAAACTTTTTATGTGCCCAGGATCATGTAACACCAAAACTAGAACTAACGTGGCCGTTAGACTACTTTGTCTGCCGGATGCAAGCGAACATTCATCACCTGATTGGTCCACGGGACGGGAGAAGACGCCCATCCATTCATTCACCATCTGATTGGTCCCCGTGACATAGTAGTAGACTTTGGCAATATCGCCATTTTTGTCACCACTATAGAAATGCGCATTCACACACCTATAAGGGCCTTGGTAGCCCTTTAAAGAGTAGATTAGCAACCGGATGATTTCGAGTTCGAAACTCGATCCATAAAAAGACTGGTGTACGTGGTGCACGTTAAATTTGTGTTGACCTCGTCACCTGATTTGTTCAAAATTACGTGATGTCCTCGGAACTTTCCTTTCGGGATTGATCCATGACCGTCGCCAATAGCCAGTTGTGCTGCTCCAGTGTGATGTTAACTCAACTGCCTTCCACATCTACCCTACCGCCAAACGAGGCGATATGACGCCAAATCAGCCAACCACCACGTAAATATTTCATGGAGCAATCAAGTGACTGCTAGTTGTCACGACAGTCACATTTTCTGAAACCTCTCAAAACGTCAATCAAATCTAGTAGCTATAACATACAACAGATAAGAATAGATTGATAATAGCAATGCTCAGTCTACTTACGTTTCACACCTCTATGGTTTTTCCATAGAATTGGAATATTCTTGCAGAAATACCTTCGTTATAGCTCGTAGATTTGATTGACGTTTATAGGAACCAAGCTCAAACCTCATCTTAATCTGCTCAGAGCTATTGACCGAAGGCTTGAAATTCGAGAATTACTCACGAAGTGCCTCTTCGCGTGGTCCAAGGTTGATTTCGGACTGGCGTCCCGTTCCGCAGAAATTCGTGACAATATATTCCGTCTTCCCTGTTTGTTGACAAGAGCTGCCGAAGACGATTAAGCCCCTTCGTGACGGCTGTACAACCTTTGTCAAAGTCCTGTCTGGCGGAACCCTTTTATTGGATGTTTCGGCTACGCCCCAAAAATAGATATTATGGGGATGAGTGGTCAAAGTCATGAAAGCGTTCGTTCCTCACTCAATCCCTGTTGTCAGTAGACGTGAGCCAACGGATTTGCAATCATATAATTGCGAGTTCGAAACTCAGTGCAACCAAAGACCATCGTGTAGACGGGGGCTGGTGCAGGTTAAATCTGCCGTGGCCTTAAATGTCCGTACGTTGGCGTGGCGTGGAGGTTTGGAGAGTGGAGTGCCAGCTCAGGTGTTGTCATTTGACGATGGCACAAAATTACTTGGTATTATCCTCGGATCTTTCCTTTGGGGATTGATCCCGGACCGTCGACAACAGCCCGCTGTGTTGATGCAGTGTGACTTTAATTAATTACCATTACCTAGAAGAGATCCAGAATGAGATTTAATTGGTCGAGAATGAAGTGAAACAGCCACCACAGGGTCATTCTGATAATTCATTGGAGGTGGTTCGAACATTAATGACTAAATGCTTCTTTGTTTTGGGACGATTTCTTGCATTCTTTAGATATTTTTAAAAATCTCGAACCGATTAACTGGTATCAGGGATTTTCAACGGTTTAAATTTAATGTTTGTAAGTAAACAAACAAACCAGACGGTCTGTGAAGATTCTACTTCTGATTTCTAAATGGTATTGCATGATACATATCGGGATTAATTTAATATGTATTTTATCGCCATTTTGGCAAGGTTTGGCGTTTAGAGTAATTGGTGTTGACCAATCAGCAATTATATACCATCTGTTGTGAGTTCATTTGTTGCATACTTGAGAGTTCGAAACACGATCTAACCAGATCGTCATGTACTTCGGAATTAGTGCGCGTTAAATCTGTCGTTAGTTCAAATGTCATTACGTTATCATGGTGTGGAAGTTTGGAGAGTGGGATGCCAGCGTAGGTGTTGATATCATCTGACCTTGGTTCAAAATGATGAGGTGTTGTTCTAGGTATTTCCTTTGCTGTTCGATCCCAGACTATCGCCAATAGCGCGTTATGTAGCTTCAGTGAATCGTAAATTCCTCTATCTACCTAACTACCTGTAATTTAATTCTCTGAGGGGTTCACATGCATATATTTGTTCTACAAACTACAGTTTTGCCTACATGACTTCTGAAAAGGTTTGACCTCGACCGATGCAATCTTTTTCAGGATTCTTTCAAGCAACAGATGGGGTTATTTACCATTATGCGTATTACAGAGAAAAAGCAATAATACACTACTCGGAATCACGTTTAATTTAATGAGTGTTTATTTGTAAATTATAAAGAGTTGGGTACACAAAAGGACTATTTTATTTTAGACTAGCAGAATTATCCGGAGTTGCTCTATTTGAATGAATTAAATGTTGATTGAAAAGTGGTCAGACTAATCACTTCACTTTCACAGAAAAATGCAAGCATCTTTTAAGTGTATGGAAAATGATTTTTAACATCGTTTTCACTTTTTCATATTTTCTACAATTTACCCCTGATCCTAATATGTATACATGATACATCCATCCATATAATCCATTTCATATTCATCCACTCCTGGAGTAAAACAAACTAAAAGTTTATAGCAAAGTACTAAGGAAGTCGATTTTGAGTTTTGGAGTGATTAAGAATGCTCCGTAAGTTCATGTTCAGTAAAAATGACAAACTTCCGACGTATAATATTGCGGGTATGAGATGTTTTCGAATTACATCATCATTATGAGACGATGGAAAATTCAATTGTTATGGTATTCGTGATTAATTTATTTTGAAGCAAATACATTTTTCTCGAAAATTCCATTCAGCGGCCCGTGGAACAACGGAGCGTGTTTTAAAAATAAATGTCATCAGTGTGGCAAACTTAATCGATTAAATTTTTTGAAAATCAGGAGGCCGATTTTGCAGCGTTTTCAAAAAGAAAGTAGCTGATTTCAACAGATGTTTCACAGGTATATAAGTTGCATAAGAATAGCTTCAAGTTGTTAAGTTAGCAACCTCGTCATTCTGTAACGTAAAACAAAAATTTCAATTTTTCAGATGTCCTAGTTCAAATTCTTAACTGATATTACTTCAAGATCAGCAGTCTTATTTAAAATCGCTTTACTCCAATAAAATTAAGTTTTAAATCGAATCTTTATAGCACTTTTTTCAATTCAGAGATTCGGTTTCTAAATAGAAACCACGTACCTTGTACCACGTAATAATAGATGTAGTTACTTGATTATGGAGAACATCTTTCAATAATACTCATGAAACATGGAAAACAACTGCAAATTTAATTGATTTTAATTGTCTTGTAATTAAGATCTATACGTCAAAATTTAGAAACATCTTTGAATTACAACGTAAAATAAGAAGTTGTAACCTCATTTAAAAGGGTTTTATTTTATGTTTTATTTATTTTTATGAAACAGAATTCTACAAACCATTATGAATTTAATCATACTTAAGAAAACTTGTTTGAAATATACATATGTCGCAAAGAAATTACCTGTGTAGCGATATTTTTCAGAAAATAAATAATTCATTAAAATTTTACTCCAAAATAATATCCTACAATATGTAAACACCGGAACACATAAATACAAAGAAAAATGAAATTTCGGCCATTGAAAAATATAGAATTCTGAAAAACGAAAGATATGAGCAAGCTTGTCCAATTTCGATTATATTCAGAAAAAGAGCAATTCGAAAAAAGAATTTTGAACAACATTGGTAAAGATGATTTATTTTCGAAAAGAAGACATAATAATTAAAAATTGTCAAGTATCACCGCAACATTTCGTTGTCATAGCTGAAACACATGAACACAGAAAATTCTAAATAAAATTTATAAAATAAAACATTAATTCTGATGTTGCCAGATACCCAGTAGCAAAATTACGCTGTTATGATAAATAAGTTTTCGCTTGAGCTTTTCGCATTCCATACAAAATGTAAGTTAAATAAAATTAAATATACATATATTTTAAGTATTCTTATATCATCAATCAAATATTCATAAATTATTTATATTATGAAAATAATTAAAAAATCAGTTCAAACATAAATGTTAGAATTTAATTTAAATTGTTTAAATATAATGTTTTGGAAAAACTTGTTTTCGAGCTAGACTGGGGTAAAACAATTTTATTGAAAAAGTTATTTTTCTATCAATACTGGTAAAACAAACAGTTTTGTACCGCCATCGTTTCATACGCAATGTTATTCCTATGGATATTTCGGATTATTTTTAGCCCCCTTTGCACACCTAGGACAAATAGAACGGGTTTAATATGTAGCCTACGTTACCCGCAGGCTTTTAAAGTATACGTGTACCAAATTTGGTGTGGATTGGTCAAAAGGTGAAGATTTGCATAGAGAACAGACAGACGCCAATTCTGCTTTATATACTAGTAGCTGAATTACCCGGCGTTGCGCGGGTTGAAATGGTTAAATGTTGCTTGAAAAGTGAATTAGAATAATCACTTTTCTTTCACAGAAAAATGCAATCATTTAAGTTGTACGGAAAATACGTTTTAACTTTTTCATAGCTTCTACTATATATTTCGGACGCAAATATATGCATTTAATTCCTGAATATATCGCAATATGTAAAAGATTAAGACATAAATACAAACAGAAACGAAATTCCGACGAAAAAATGCAGAATTCTAAAAAACGAAAGATGCGCAAAGTGTCGAATTTCGACTGTCTGAGTGTATTCTGAAATAGAGCGAAAAAAGAAATTTGAAAATATTGATAAAGACGATAATGATTTATGAAATTTAGTAATGCTCAAATATGACTGCAACATTTCGCTGTGTTAACTCAAACAGACAAACTCGGGATTCTAAATAAAATTTATAAAATAATAAAACATTAATTCTGGTTTGCCAAATCTAAAATAACAAAATTACGCTTTTATGATTAATGAGTTGAAGTTTTTCGTGTTCCATTACAAAATGTAAATTATGAATAATGAAATATTTTAAATATTCTTTTTTTATCAATCAAATATTCATAATATTCATGTAAAAATATAAAACTCCTCATAGAAATAAAATAACAATTAAATCGTATACATCCAGCATCTCGGTATTCCAAATACATGGTCCTTTGTTAAAACGTCAATCAGTTTCAACTGCTTCTGTTTAAATACTCTAGCAATCAAGTCGTGGCGCTCACTGGGTAATTGATCATTGGTAAGAACCTCCTTGATCTCCGTCCAAGTCGGATTGCAGGTGAAGGTGATAAATAAGTCTGGTCTCCCGTACGTCCTCACGTACGTCATAGCATCTTGCGTGTATTCGCGCATGTGTCTGGGACTCCTGTAAATGTAGCTGGTAGGATGACCAAGGCACCGAGGTTTTCAACGTTCCCGTCATTTCCCACAGCATCTCTCAGGTGAATATATTCGTCAACTCTCAGTTTACGTTGATTTAGACGAATGTAAAGGAGACGCTCACTCTCGACTTTTGTGTACATATCGACGATGAACTGATGAAACAATTGCCTGCAGTTCAATACGTGGTACTGCTCAGTATCTCGAACCATTAATCTGTACGCATATAAATCCATCACTGAAACTTTCTTGCTCGTTGTTTCACCTGTTCTTGGGTTGATCTGCCTCAGATTAAAATGATATCCATCTTCACCATGTGGGGGAATATCACTGGGTACTCCAGAGCATCATAAGATCGATGTGTTTCCGAAATGCGCTGCAATGATTCACCACGTCGTTGAATAACGATATCCCGTTGATGGAACTCATCGAAAGCGCCGCTCGTGTTCACCTGCTGGTCTTCGGTCTGCTCTTATGACTACTTTATATTCATCTGTTGGCATACGTTCCAATGCTGTTTCAAACGTTTTAGTAAGATTATTGTGCTCATGAAATATCCTCTGTAAGTTTAACACAATCTGACGTCTTGTTCCCGAGATGTAGGCGCACCTCTGATCAGTTTCCATTTGTTCGTTTTGAATAAAATATAGTTGTAGAAATTTTGGTGGTTGATCTGTCAGCGGAAGCAACGATCCCGCTCTATGGTAAATATGCCCTTGCACCTTGAATGTCGACGGAAATCTGGGCTGTCCAACAACTGATGTGGCACCGAATGATGTCATTTGGAAACATGAGTTGTATTTTCTGATGTTACTAAGAAAATGCTTCGACTCTGACGTATCTCCTGATGTGTATGTCAAAAGTTCTTGTGGTGGTGGTTCCAGTTGGCAGAGAATAATTTTTCCATTTTTGAAGCAAATACCAGTAGACTCTGATTTAAACTTTTTGGTCATGACAGTAACTACAAACCATTTCAATTTTCCCAATGGTAACTCTTGCATGCAGCAAGTAGTCTTTATGCGAATCGTTTGGAATCCTTCCAATGCTAAGCTAAAATGGTGTGCAGTCCGTGATCGTTTGACACTATCTCTCTTATCCTGTAGTCGGACTTCACGCTGCTGTGCCATCTCTGTTGCTCTAAATATAGTAGCTCTCTCTCTCGCAATCGCAAGTCTTCTATTCCTCTCCTCGGAAGTTTCTTGACTACGCTTATCTTTCATCATCTTAGCCGTTGACTGTACTTGGCCGATCGCCTTCCGCTTCCTTGGAGACATTGCTACAGCAAAGAAATCTGTAAATGAATACAAAAAGGTATTTCATAAATTAAGCAAAAGGCACACTCTCACTGAACAATGAAATCTATTATAGAATACAATAAAAAGCTAAAATTAACGAAGAAACAAATTCAAAATTATGAAGTACTTACATCAGTTTAGAAATATAAATCCAAAATGTACACTATCACTGTCGAATAAAGTAGGAAACACTTATACAATCAACTAAAAGAGCGAATTAAAACTGTCAAATTCACTGAAAGATGATAAACTGGAAGATTTACCGAGTTAGTTTCCTTTAAATACGACCATCTAAGAATCGAGTGGGTGCTGGAATGTTCTCCAACATGAGTCCAATTAAGTTTCCGTTTCCCCAACTTTCTAGAAAGTTCTACAAAGTTTTATAAAAAAAGTAAACATTAATTCTGGTGCTGCCAGATACCGAGTAGCAAAATTGCGCTTTTATTATCAATGAGTTTTTCGTTTGTGCTTTTCGGAACAACGGTGCTTGGTTTAGAAATAAATATAATCGGTGTAGACAAATTAAACTGAATAGATAAAATTTTTTCAAAAAGCAGAAGGTCGATTTTACAGAATTTTTCAGAAAGAAAATCACTGCTTTCAACGGAGGATTCACATGTATCTATTCCGGACATTTTAAAATAAGTTACACGCCTTACCTAAAAAGCCTCGTGAAACAGAATTCTACAAATCATTACGTATTCAATAAATTATTTAAGAAAAGTTGGTCGAAATATACACCAACTTTCCTTGAAAATAATCCTTGAACTCCTGAAAACCTTTCCTTGAATTTCCTTGCAAACATAAATATTTTAAAATATTCTTTCCCCCTTCATCAATAAAATATCTATAATTTATTTACATCATGGGAAGAACTAAAAAGTCAGTTCAAACATAAATACTGTAATTTAATTTGTTTCGGAAAAAACTGTTTTTCGATCAACACTGGTAAAGCAACCATCGCTGCCTAAAGCAATCAATCTATGCTCAATGTTATTTCTATTGCGATTTCGAATAGTTTTTAGCCCCCCAGGGCCAATAGAACGGGGGTTAAGAGTTAGCCTATGCTGACCGCAGTGTTCTAAAGTATAAGTGTACCAAATGTGGTGTGGATTGGTCAAACGGTGTAGATTTGTATAGAAAATATACACACACACATACACACACACATACACACACACATCCTATTTTATATATATAGACTAGCTGAATTACCCGGCGTTGCTCGGGTTGAAATGGTTAAATGTTGCTTGAAAAGTGAATTAGAATAAGCACTTTTTTTTCACAGAAAAATGCAATCATTTAAGTTGTACGGAAAATACATTTTAACTTTTTCATAGCTTCTACAATATACTTCGGACGCAAATATATGCATTTAATTCCTGAATATATTGCAATATGTAAAAGATTAAGACATAAATACGAACAGAAACGAAATTCCGACGAAAAAATGCAGAATTCTAAAAAACGAATGATGCGCAGTGTCGAATTTCGACTGCCTGAGTTTATTCTGAAATAGAGCGATTCGAAAAAGACATTTGAAAATATTGATAAAGACGATAATGATTTATGAAATTTAGTAATGCTCAAATATGACTGCAACATTTAGCTGTGCTAACTCAAACAGACAAACTCGGGATTCTAAATCAAATTTATAAAATAATAAAACATTAATTCTGGTTTGCCAAATCTAAAATAACAAAATTACGCTTTTATGATTAATGAGTTGAAGTTTTTCGTGTTCCATTACAAAATGTAAATTATGAATAATGAAATATTTTAACTATCCTTTTTTTATCAATCAAATATTCATAATATTCATGTAAAAATATAAAACTCATCATAGAAATAAAATAATAATTCAAACGTATACATCCAGCATCTCGGTACTCCAAATACATGGCTCTTTGTTATAACGTCAATCAGTTTCAACTGCTTCTGTTTAAATACTCTCGCAATCAAGTCGTGGCGCTCACTGGGTAATTGACCATTGGTAAGAACCTCCTTGATCTCCGTCCAAGTCGGATTGCAGGTGAAGGTGATAAATAAGTCTGGTCTCCCGTACGTCCTCGCGTACGTCATAGCATCTTGTGTGTATTCGTGCATGTGTCTGGGACTCCTGTAAATGTAGCTGGTAGTATGACCAAGGCACCGAGGTTTTCAACGTTCCCGTCATTTCCCACAGCATCTCTCAGGTGAATATATTCGTCAACTCTCAGTTTACGTTGATTTAGACGAATGTAAAGGAGACGCTCACTCTCGACTTTTGTGTACATATCGACGATGAACTGATGAAACAATTGCCTGCAGTTCAATACGTGGTACTGCTCAGTATCTCGAACCATTAATCTGTACGCATATAAATCCATCACTGAAACTTTCTTGCTCGTTGTTTCACCTGTTCTTGGGTTGATCTGCCTCAGATTAAAATGATATCCATCTTCACCATGTGGGGGAATATCACTGGGTACTCCAGAGCATCATAAGATCGATGTGTTTCCGAAATGCGCTGCAAAGATTCACCTCGTCATTGAATAACGATATCCCGTTGATGGAATTCATCGCCTGATATAACCACCGCGACTTCATCTGCTTGAGGAGAGTTAAAGCGCCGCTCGTGTTCGCCTGCTGGTCTTCGGTCTGCTCTTATGACTACTTTATATTCATCTGTTGGCATACGTTCCAATGCTGTTTCAAACGTTTTAATAAGATTATTGTGCTCATGAAACATCCTCTGTAAGTTTAACACAATCTGACGTCTGGTTCCCGAGATGTAGGCGCACCTCTGATCAGTTTCCATTTGTTCGTTTTGAATAAAATATAGTTGTAGAAATTTTGGTGGTTGATCTGGCAGCGGAAGCAACGATCCCGCTCTATGGTAAATCTGCCCTTGCACCTTGAATGTCGACGGAAATCCGGGCTCTCCAACAACTGATGTGGCGCCGAATGATGTCATTTGGAAACATGAGTTGTATTTTCTGATGTTACTAAGAAAATGCTTCGACTCTGACGTATCTGCTGATGTGTAAGACAAAAGTTCTTGCGGTGGTGGTTCCAGTTGGCAGAGTTTAAGTTTTCCATTTTTACAGCAAATACCAGTAGACTCTGATTTAAACTTTTTGGCTTGACAGTAACTACAAACCATTTCCATTTTCCCGATGGTAACACTTGCATGCAGCGAGTAGTCTTTATGTGAATCGTAGTGGAATTCTTCCAATGCTAAGCTAAAATGGTGCGCAGTCCGTGATCGTTTGGCTCTGTCTCTCTTATCCTGTAGTCGGGCCTCACGCTGCTGTGCCGTCTCTGTTGCTCTAGATGTAGTAGCTCTATCTCTCTTATCCTGTAGTCGGGCCTCACGCTGCTATGTCGTCTCTGTTGCTCTAAATGTAGTAGCACTATCCCTCTTATTCTGAAGTCGGGCCTCACGCTGCTGTGCTGTTCTCTGTTGCTCTAGATGTTGTAGCTCTCTCGCAATTGCAAGTCTTCTTCTCGGAAGTTTCTTGACTACGCTCATCTTTCATCATCTTAGCCGTTGACTGCACTTGGCCGATCGTCTTCCCCTTCCTTGGAGGCATTGCTACAGCAAAGAAATCTGTAAAAAAATACAAAAAATGCTATTTCATAAAATAAGCAAAAGGACACTCACTGAGCAATGAAATCTATTATAGAATACAATGCAAAGCTAAAATTAACGAAAAAACGAATTTAAAATTATGTAGTACTTACATCCGTTTAGAAATATAAATCAAAAATGTACACTAACACTGTCGAAAAAAGTAGGAAACACTTATACAATCAAAAGAGCGAAATAAAACTGCCAGATTCACTGAAACATGATAAACTGGAAGACTTACCGAGTTAGCTTCCTTTAAATACGACCAGCTAAGAATCGAGTGGGTGCTGGAATGTTCTCCACCATGAGTCCAATTAAGTTTCCGTTTCCCCAACTTTCTAGAAAGTTCTACAAAGTTTTATAAAAAAGAGTAAACATTAATTCTGGTGCTGCCAGATACCGAGTAGCAAAATTACGCTTTTATGATCAATGAGTTTTTCGTTTGTGCTTTTCGGAATAACGGTGCTTGGTTTAGAAATAAATATAATCGGTGTAGACAAATTAAACTGAATAGATAAAAATTTTTCAAAAAGCAGAAGGTCGATTTTACAGAATTTTTCAGAAAGAAAATCAATGCTTTCAACGGAGGATTCACATGTATCTATTGCGGACATTTTAAAATAAGTTACACGCCTTACCTAAAAAGCCTCGTGAAACAGAATTCTACAAATCATTACGTATTCAATAAATTATTTAAGGAAAGTTGGTCGAAATATACACCAACTTTCCTTGAAAATAATCCTTGAACTGAAAACCTTTCCTTGAATTTCCTTGCAAACATAAATATTTTAAAATATTCTTTCCTTCATCAATAAAATATCTATAATTTATTTACATCATGGGAAGAACTAAAAAGTCAGTTCAAACATAAATACTGTAATTTAATTTGTTTTGGAAAAAATTGTTTTTCGATCAACAATGGTAAAGCAACCATCGCTGCCTAAAGCAATCAATCTATGCTCAATGTTATTTCTATTGCGATTTCGAATAGTTTTTAGCCCCCCCAGAGCCAATAGAACGGGGGTTAAGAGTTAGCCTATGCTGATCGCAGTGTTCTAAAGTATAAGTGTACCAAATTTGGTATGGATTGGTCAAACGGTGTAGATTTGTATAGAAAATATACCCACATACACACACACACACATCCTATTTTATATATATAGATATAGTTTTGAGAGGAAAATTTAGAAAAGCTAGAAACATTTCATCTAGAAAAACATCTATGAAGTGATTGTGTAAAGGGTGGAAAATAAAAATTATATGACATCATCAATGAATATTTCGAAAAGGAAAAATGATAATTTATAATACGTCTGGGTTTTTCGGAAGCCAGACGTGCTTTAAACTTTTTTATCAACTGCGAATTTTTTCCCTAATACCAATAACTTCTGTAAGTTTTATCCCCAAATCTCTATGAATTCTGGAATACACAAGAAGAGTAAATAGGGAGTATATTCTGTTTTGAAGTATGTTTTAGGGCAAGCTGACTATATTTTTTAAAGTTGGACAAATATTCTTATAAAATACGATTTATTATATATATCAAGTCTACATTTATTCACAATATTTTGAGTGAAGAAAGTTTTGTGACTTATGAACGGTCTTAACCCTCCAGTTAGTTTCGATGAAATATCTCGTTCATTAAGATTTGACCAATTTTGCTAGTGACAAGATATCTCGTCATCAAGGCACTGTTGATCTTTTGATGATGAGATCAAGATCTGGTCAGTTTTTTCTAATGACGAGATACCTCATCAACACAACCACCAGGAGGATTAAAATATCTATGCGATAGCCCGTGGGGTTGCTTTAGTGTGACGTTAATTAACTACCTACCATCTATGTGATTATTTAAATGAGAATTAGAGACATGAGATCATTCGATAGCCAGCCTGGAGCCGAGTGGTCAGAACTCTAGACCTCAGTTCAACAGGCTCTGAGTTCGATTGTAGTATCTTGACATGAATTGTGCTAGTGGTCCCGAATTCACTTTAAGCTGTAGGTTCTGATCTAATTAGCCCTCGTATAACAAAAAATAATCAGTGTCGAATCAAGCCATATCATTAGAGAATTTGAGCTTCAAATTCAAAGCATCTTGATTCAGCTTTCAAGTATGCCATAAACACTGATTTTAAAACTACCGTCGAATACTAGTGTTTTACGAGATAGGAAGGTATTCTCTACAGATTTTTTGTATTTTGTAGGAAGTTATGCTTTTATTCGTGGTTTATTTTCACGAAAGGAATTGTAAAAGTTATATAGCGTATATCCTCCAGCTTACGTTAAAAATACAGTAATATGGTATAGGGAATTGTAAGCATCCGCCGAGTAAATAGTTCTCTCTTTTCATTTTCAGAATGAAGCTGACATTGATTTAAAAAGTAAAAGACTGTTGTGTCGAACATTTTCTTAATTCTGTGATACTTTCAATGGCGCCTATGAAATGAAAAGTCTATCACATTTGGTTGGTTAATGAATCTTGGTACCATTTCAGATTGACAATAGCTTGCTTTGCTAACATCAACAGACGCCAAACTAAGGAAAATTCAAAGGTACGATAATTTTTTATGACAAAACTTAACAAATATTTAGAATTTTAAATTTACAAGAAAAACTGGTTATGTTTGAAGATATGTTTCAAAAAATCTTTCCCTGCGGGCGACCGAAATTGAGATGGCGATCAACGAGGAACGACGAGTTCTGATCAAATCCAGAGAGAACTGTAAATGTTGTTACGCTGCAAATGTATTTACAACGCAAGGAAATAACTTATGTTAACAAAGTTTAATCTAGTGGAAACTACTATTATGCTAATGTTTCTTTCAAATTCAAATTCCATTAGTCAAAAGTTTAATAAATCGAAGAAGTTTTTTGTTTTGTAAGGGGTGATATTTTAAAATGCATCTGTATAGAAATAAATTTTATCTGTTAACCATTTCCAGATCGAAAGCTTCGAAAATTCGAATCACTAAGCATAATTTAGTTACTATTTTCGTTCATTTATAACAATTTTTTTAAAAGGGTGCTTTCGTTTTCACAAACAGATGTTTCAGTTTCAATAGTCGGTGTTGCGGTAATCTGGTAACTTTATTTGCTTTCCGAGTGCCTTTGTTCAAACTTATCGCTTAAACCTTTTATTTTTGAAAAGATATCGTTTGTTGTAGATTTGGACTTTCATATGTATAAGAACATTGATTGAACAGATAGAAAACCAAGAACACCAGAGGTAAGGATAAAATTAAGGAAAGCTTTATGCTAAATATTAATATCGTAACTGTTTGGGTTTCGTAAAATGATGGGAGAGCTATTTATTTTACTCAATGCTACATGCTTGACAAGTTCAAAACTGATCAACCTCGTTGGTCGCGCTGATCTAGTTGGATCCACTCACAATAGTAATTTATACACACAAAGTAAATCAGTTCCAGACCAATTCATTTTGACTAAATAATTAACTTTAATATCTCTTAAACCATGAATTTACAAAACCATAATTTACAAAAGGGTTACAACATTATTCGAAGGCCTAATTATTTTAATTAACGGAACAGGAGACAGAGCGCCTTGCTCGTGCGTGTGAGTGGATAGGTAGATATTTTAATTAATGTAGCACTGGAGCAACACAACGGGCTATTGGCAACGGTCCGGGATCAAACCCGAAGAGAAAGACCTGAGGACACCACGTAATTTTGAACCACGGTTAGATGACGAGGTCACACCTGAGCTGGTACCCCACTCTCCAAACTTCCACACCACACCAACGTGAGGACGTTTGAGGCCACGATAGATTTAGCGTGCACCAGCCCCCTTTGTGTACGATGATCTTTGGTTGAGTTCGAACTCGTAACCCTCCGGTTTCTTGTCCGTTACTCTTCCAACCGGGCTACCGCGACACTGAGTGAGAGAGTGAAAGGTGAAAAAGGTGAGGCTCGAAAGGTAACTCGTAAATGGTACTAGTGATATAAAGAGTGGGATACCAACATAGCCGTCTGCTCTATGAGAATTTGGTGGTGATTAGGAGAAGGCGCTACAAAATCCACCACTTTTTTATGACTCAAGTCTATTTGCGCGGTTTTTCACACTGGAAGTACCACCAGTACCCATTACTTTCCCATGGAGAGGAATCATCCTATGAGCCATGCGGGAAGGAATATCTAAACTTCACAAATATCAATAAAAAAAGTTTTATTGTAAGTATTGTCACACTTAAGTACCGTCACCAATGAAAGCTCTGTTTTTCTATTTGAGTCTCCTCAAAATATTCGAATAATTATCAAAAGTTTTCTAAAAATATTCAAAACGTAACCCATGAAATCAGACACAAAAAGGTATTCTGCCACTTTCTGTAAAATATACAAATGTTAAGCACAGAAATCAATGTCTATTAGATTTCTTTTGCATTTTGTTTTACACCTTAGATTGTTTTAAGTCTTAAATATAATCGTTTATACACCAGGTATTTGGATAAACTGACCAATTTCATTCTATTCTGCTTGAAAGTAGATTTTCGATGAATTTCACTATTTTCTGATATAAAAGATGTGTGATTTCTTCATACAGGTAAAGATGGGATACAAATCTTTAAAAATAAATAATATTTTAAGTCGTTTTAGTCATATATACCAACCAAACCTTTCTATGCAAATCATCACTTTTTGATTACTGACATGGTAGACCAAAATCAGTATTTTAATTCAAATTTACGCCAACGATTTTCAAATTTCTTATTAAAAGATCAATAAATGTATTTTGTAGCTTAGTACTAACAATGCATTCAAGTGTACCTACTCCAGCTGTTAATGGGCACATCTAAATCTTACAGAATATGCCCTGCATTGGACATTGGCTATTGACCCAAATTTTGATTTAAGCTTCTTTTAAATTAGTAATGTTCAATGATGGATTGAACATCGACCTTAAAATGAAATAGACGGAGCATGTGCCAGCAGCTTCATGTTATTTCTTCCAGTTGCTCGGTTTAAAGATCTGTCACGTGGTTGTGGGTAAAAGCATGAATCCTAAATTATTGATTGGTTAAAGTGATTATCCACCGTGATCAAAAACAGTCTGTGCTTCCCACATGATCCGTCTATTTCAATAGAAGGTCGATCGGATTGAAATGTTGACAATCAATTTCCAAAGCTGAATAAGCTCAAATTAAAGTTCAGTCAGTTTAATACCAGCACAGTCACAAATTAAGAGCATATTTTGTAATAATCTAGATGTGTATATCACCAGTTAGAGTAAAACACCTGAATTTATAACTAGTACAAAGCTGCAATATGCATATAGGGATCTTTTAAAACGAGAAATGCGAGTTTTTCTGAGGTAAATTTCAAAAGTAGTTTTTCGACACACATTTTATTTTGAGATGAAATAATAAAAAAATTTTAAACAAAAGTTGAAAAGAAATTGTCTCATTAAAATAAGTTTTCCAATTTATTCAAATCTATATAAATAAGAATGGAGTGTTTGTACATTGAATATTTTCGACCCATTTCAAGTTTTCTATCAGTTTTGGACCCTTCTGATGCAAAATCCGTCTCTTGCGCGGTTGGTCTCTGTATGTGTGTGCCCGTGCTACGACCAAACAGTTGAATATATTTTCATGAAACTTTGCATACTGTGAGATCTTATATTCATTTAGTGACTGAACTTGGTTGCGTAAGTCTATATCCGTCTTCGCGTTCCATGTTCAATTTTGTGTCTGTATGTTTGTACAAGTATCACATAAGATTTGTTCAATATATTTTAATTTAATGTTTTATAATTGATACACCACATTTTAATTTAGTGAATGCATTATTTTAAAGTTCTTTGATTTCATATTTAGGCAAGTTTCACGTTAAAACATCCGAGTAACTCTACTTAAATCAACCATAATTTCTGTGCCTCAGAACTAGACGAACTGCCCAAAAATGACGATTTTCAGGTTATGACAGTTTTGCATGAAGAATCTGATTTTGCATCAAGCCATAACAACGTAAGTCTGTAAAAAATTCTCCTTTCATGATTTACTATGGTTATAAGAGCGTAAGTCCTAACCTTTGAGCCAGACAAACGTAAGTCCATCCACTCAAAAAGACAGTTTGTACTTTCATGTATAAAATCTAAGGAAACATTGTTAGAAACAAACGGAAAAGAGACGGCAAAAGAAACAAAACCGAGAGCCATACATTTATTTTCAACTTTAATAATACGGAGGAAATCATTTGCAAAACTTTTTTTCCTAATACGCTTTCTATTTCTGAAACCTTCATGAGAGTTGCTTTAAAAAAAGCCAGTGAGTCTGGTTTCGTAACGACAGACCTAAGGGGAACATATTCCAGCAAATAAATTACCTAGTGTTAACTTGAAACGTATCAAAAACCATATTTCAAAGTTTCCGGTGAATGAAAGGCCTCTACAGCAGTAAGATCCAAACGTAAATATTTGGGCAATCACCTGAACATTTCCACAATGTACTCACTGTATGTAGATGAGTGCGAAAAAGAAAAAATTAAACCAGAGAAAAAGTGGGTTTATTCCAAAGTTTTCAATGAAGATTTTAACTTATCTTTCCACTCAGCAAATAATGACACTTGTGATGCTTGCGACAAACTAGACTGCGAAATCAAAAATGAAAAAAAATGATGAAAACCTCAATGAACTTAAATTACAAAAAGGAAACCACCTGGAAGAAGCTTCATGTAGGTATGAATTAAAAAGGAAAGATTAAAGTGAAAGGGGCCGTGCTAATCAAGGTTTGAGAATCGTTGTCTGATCTCCAAAAATGTCTTCCAACGCCAGATTTGAAGAACTCCCAAAGTTTTTACTCAAGGAAACTCTGAACATTAAACAGTACAATTTATGACACAACCGTTGACGAAACTTGGTGTATGATATGGGATGAAGTTACAGCCGGTAGAGGAGGTAACGAAATATCATCATGTTTATTCACATGGGCGAATGAAGAGCTTCGAAATCCTGATAGGCCTACTGAAAACTTAGCAGTGTGGTCAGATAATTGCAGTGGCCGAAGCAGAAATATTAATGATTTTTATGTACCTATGGCTGTTGGAAAAAGTTTCTACTCTAAAAGAAGTCAACCATAAGTTCCTACTTGCTGGACACACCCACATGGAAGTAGATGGCAAGCATAGTGTGATAGAGCGAAAAAGCAACTATAAAACCACGGTATTTTTACCACAAATGATTGGACCAATTGTATTGCTTCATGTTAAAAAAAGAGCCCCTTTGTTGTGAGAAGGATGCGCCTTGAAAATTTTCTTGATTTTCTCTACTTGAAGAGCAAAGAAGCTCCATTTGTTTCAAGGAAGAAAAACACAAACCATTTTTGATATCCAATGCAGTGTGGTTGCAGCTTCGCAAAGGAGACAGCAAGTTGTAATATAAGACCAGTTCGGAGATATCTTTAAAACTGTTGAATTTAAAAGAAATCAGGGAGAACAAAGGGTTGTTATGCCAGCGACGATCACAAAATTGAGAGTAACCAAAAACAAGTTAAGTAAACCCGAGTAAAGTCGGGCTATTCTGCTAGTTACTTATAAAAAATGCATTTTAGAAAAACAGTCTTTTGTAATCTAAAACTAATTAATAATTTAAACTTAGTAAATGGAACGCATTTGTGAAAAACAATTTTGCAGGCAAAAATATCAGAAATATTGCAAAAGACATAAAACTCGAAAACTCGCTTTTCCGATATGTAAGTTCAAGTTTTCATTGCTAGAAAACAGAAAATTAAAAAATTAAAATAACGAATATTCGGTTTTATGAATTTAGCAAAAGTTCAATACATCTTTTACTATAAAGACTATGGAAACTTTGTAATCGTATAGTTCTTATAGTTACGTCGTTATTACAATCTATAGGCAACAATTTTACAGAAAAGACGAAAAAGACTAATTTTTTTATAAATTTAATAACTTTACTACACGTGAGAGTTTTTGCTGCTTCAGACAAACCAAGTCTATCGCTTCTATTTCCTTAGCAGTTCCGTTGCGCCGTCGAACAGCTTTTTGTGCTTTATCCTCTTCAGGTGCTTGCGTTCTTTCCTTTTCGGATTGCTCGGCTCTTGACGTTTTGTGTTGATTGATTTCTTGCGAAATGTTCTACATGATATTTTACTTCTATGATTCTGAAAATAGTTGACCTAGAAACTCCAGACAGAATGTAATGTGCAAATTTCATGACGCTACAACTCATCAATCGAGAGAGCTTTTGCTGCTTCAGACAAACAGATTTTCTGTGTTACATATGAGTTTTCATAAACAGATTTTGCAGCTTTATCCCCTGTTCCTTTGTTAATTCCTTCACGTTGGCGTGTTGTGGAAGTTTGGAGAGTGGGATGCCAGCTCAGGTATTCCTCGCCATCTGACCGAGGTTCAAAATTACGTGGTGCTGTCCTCGGATCTTTCCCTTTGGGATTGATCCCGGACCGTCACCAATAGCCCGTTGTGTTGCTCCAGTGTGACGCTAATTAAAATACCTACCTACCTACCAATTTCACAGAAAAGTGAAGGAATCGCATTTTACCTCAACCGAATAAAATCTTCATTTAGACTTTATTAAAATTAAAAAGATAAAACATTCATGTGATAAAGCTATTTGTTTCATTTATGTACCATCCTAACTTCACAATACCAAATGCATTGCTCCCAATACATTATTGTATTCAAAACCGGAACAGAGTTCTACGTTTCCTAGATTTTTTTGCAGAAAGTTATTTCGAATTCCTTTCAGCGTCTCAGAAAAAGTTCCATCGAATGGGAGAAACGGAATATTTATTTTAGACTTGTACGACTTCGGGATTAAGATCATTCGAGGAAAAAGGAGTAGTCGAATTGGTGTGGGAATAGACATCTGTGAACAGGAAAGAGGACCGCTTTTCGAATTTCGAGACTGCTTGGAGAATATAAAAGTAGACAGGCAGCCAAAGTTATTTATTTTAGACACCATTTGAGTTTTTATTTTTATCTGTACATAATAATAACTAATTGTAATTGATTAATGAAGATGATTACGTTTATTTATTTTGATTAACCTATACAAATATTAAGGAGAAAATGTCATAAGACTGGTATTTAATCAATATTTTTTTATAATTCTGCTAATATATTCTGCCCTATCGATCATCAATCGACGAGCAACCCAATAGAGTTTTGAAGTGATAAATATGGTTTTGAAACACTATCAACAGTATTATAATTTGCAATTCTATTGTCAAGAATTTTATGGCAGTCCTTGAGGTAATCCAGTCATTTCATCCAATTCGTAGAGATCAGATAGCTGATCTCGCTACTCCAATACATGTCTTTGTAGGTTGTCATGTCCGGTAAGAAGTCGGAAGCAAGTGATTCCTACAATTCTGGGTTCTGGGCAAGGAACCTGAGATACGAGCTTTATTCCTCGATAAAACATTCCAGCTCTTTCCTTACATTAATTCCATTATAAGGAATTACGTGGTGTTGTCCTCGGTCTTTCCCTTTGGGATCGATCCCGGACCGTCACCAATAGACCGTTGAGTTGCTCCATTGTGACGTTAATTAAAATACCTACCTACCTCCATTACAAGGAATCTCTTTACAACGAAATATTTTAGGCATCCCGTGGAGTTCGTTTTAACGGGAATCCGTTGAGAGAAGTGTAAACAAAAGGTTTCACTGTAAATAAATAAACCAGAGGAAGTAAGAAGATTTTACTCCCGCTACCTAAATGCTCTCACATAATCCATATGGTGGTCACCTCAAAATTTAGTTTATCTCCGTTTGATGTTTAATCTAATGAGCGTTTACTAATTACTATCATATATCAATTCGGAATTTATTCTTTTGGATATTTTATTGGCGAAGTGTTGAAATCGTATTCCAAAAACAAGAAAACTGGCATCGCTTTCGGAATACATACAGGAAACGCTGTCTGCCACAGAAATACTACCGCCACTTACATTTAGCTTGACATAAGATGCCTCTAGACTATGAATACGCTCGATATAGACCATGGCAGATACCTTATTTTTATCATACGCCGGACTCCGGCTATCAACCATCAATCGATGAGCAGCCCAATAGAGTTATGATGTGAAAAAATATGGCTTAAAAGCACTGTCTATAGAATTTGCAATCCTATTATCAGGAATTTTAGGGCAGTCCTTGAGGGGGTTTCCAGTTATTTGTCCAGTTCGCAAAGTGGATAGATAGCTGATCTCGATACTGCAATACGGTGTAAGAGTCTTTGTAAGTAGTCATGTCCGGTATGAAATCGAAAGCAAAAGACTCCTACTGGACAAGGAACCTGGGATACGAGCTTTATTCCTCAATAAAATATTCCAATTCTTTTCTTTACACATTTCTTTGTAGATTGAGTCTATTAGTCTTTATAGACGAGCATTTAAGCCTCTTGATGTTACTTAGAAGTAAAGCGGATTTAGGTTGGGGCAACTGTGGTCCCATATATACCAGCGACTTAGAATCCACTGAAAGGCAACTTTTTTTCTTAACCTTCACAAGATGGATTAGTTTTTATTTACAAGGATTAATCCATAAATGAATGCCATTTATTTTGTGATATTTTCGTTTCTATTGCAACATATAAAAACTACGTAGGCGCGACTTGTTTATTTATATATATAAATACTTGCAGGCTCTTGCATAGCATCTACCCTAAAGTTTCTTAATTATTTATATCCACTAATGACAATTTGTCGTTACTCACGTTTCACATCTTATTTCAACGCATTTTTAATGTATCCACATTCGCATAAATAGATTTCATATCTCTCTCTCTAAATTAAATAAAATAAAATTATCCAGAAACATGTAAAAGCATTTCGTGTATACTTTTACTGGTGTTAATTTTTATTTCCAATAAAATCCGTGGCATAAAGCATTAAGTTGTCTTTCTACCATTAGATTCTGAATGTCTACTTCAATTTCAACCCAGTCATCCTCAAAGATAACACGGCATTTTTTGACACTATACACTCATTTTTATTAAACTCAAGAACACGGTACAATCGCAGGCTTATCCAAATAGCTGTTTGAAGATAAAAAGTTTAGTTGCCAATTTGGCGAGGAGCCGGTACAGTGTTCTTGTGTTTTACCCCTATATTTGTTCAATTGTCTTTTTTAGCGCTGATTTCTATCCTCTGATTTCTTATTGCTTTCGATATTCAGACTGTTTAAGAATTTCATTAGAGTGGCGATGCCTTCCATATAATCTTAGAAATATTACGCAGTTCCAAAGCTAATAGGAGACGCGGTAGCCCGGTTGGAAGAGTAACCGGAGGGTTGCGAGTTCGAATCCAACCAAAGACAGTCATGTACGAAGGGGGCTAGTGCACATTAAATCTGTCGTGGCCTCAAATGTCCTCACGTTGGGGTGGTGTGTAAGTTTGGAGAGTGGGCTGCCAGCTCAGATGAGGCCTCGTCATCTGACCGTGGTTCAAAATTACGTGGTGTTGTCCTCGGATCTTCCCCTTCGTGGGTTGATCCCGGACCGTAGCCAATAGTCCGTTGTGTTGCTCCATTGCAACTTTAATTAAATATCTACCTACCAAGCTACCAAAGCTAATAAGTATATATATGTTTTATTTATTTTACAATTTGAATAACTACATTGTCAGATATGTATATTTGGTGTACTGTAATTATTTAAATTGTGTGTAAATACTAATTGTAGATAAATTAAACATATAAAGTGTATCCTTCATTCATTAACATAACAAACTTAAAACACGTACAAAGATGCGAAGTTAGTAACTAAGACGTAGCATGTGTGATTTAACGAAGTCATTTTCTAGTCCCATATTTCCAGTTCTGCACTCTATATGTTCCTCCCTTTTGAGGAATTGTAAGATTAGAAACATCTTGTAAAAGAGCTGAAAGGGGAAATGTCTCGTTATTCCGTCGCGTGCTTTGTCTGCAGCAAAATACCTTGTGAGATTTGTTACTGACAAAGATTCTTAATTCACAGAGGTTGTATTTCGGAAGTCTATCCAGATTTGCCAACAGTAGCTCACCATTGAACGTCTCGCATTTCAATTACGCGAACAATTGCACCTCGGATTCAACTTTCGTAAGTTTCTCTTAAGAAGCAAAATCTAACAAGGACTATCATGTTTCCTATGTTGTCAGGAAATTGCGAATACCATTTTATAGATCCTTGTATTACGTGGAATATTTCGAACCGAATATTTCTGTCAGAGGTGGTAGTTGAATTAACGTCGCACTGGAGAAACACAACAGCTATTGGTGACAGTCCGAGATCAATCCCGATGGGAAAGATCCAAGAACATTACTCGTCATTTTGAACCCCATTCAGATGACGAGGTCAACAACTGAGCTGGCACCCCTCTCTCCAAACTTCCACACTAACGTGAGGACATTTGAGGCCACGACAAATTTAACGTGCACCAGCCTCCCACGTACACGATGGTCTTTAGTTGGATCGAGTTTCGAACTCTCAACCCTCCAGGTTGCTAATCCGTTACTCTTTCAACCCTTCTGACAGAGGAAGGGCAGATTTTATTAAAATTTTCAATATTAACCAACATAAAAGTAAATCGAATTTATAAAAGAAAATCCGTTTAACAAAATAAAGAAGAAATTTTTTATACAGAAAATTCTACTTAAAATAACTGCATATAATCTATCATTCCAAATCAGCTGATTATCTTTATAGAGTTAGAAATGAATCATTAAAATCTTTAATTGTTAGATTTTAACTACATGCTATAGATAAATGGTACCGCAACTATACTCTATGAAATATAAATTCAATTTTTGACAAGGTAATATTAGATACACACTATCGAATCTCAAATATTTAAAGTCTAACTTTTGAATTTCGTTTTAATTCATATGCAATTATAAAATAATTTTTTCAACTTTTTCAGGAAATTAAATGTAAAATTCAAATTTCAAATGCAAAAAATTTAAATAACTTTTTATTCACTTTTTAATTAAGCTTTATTCAACTTCATAAGCTCTAAGTCATGCTGTAGGGATATTTTAGAATATGCACTCAGCTGTGTATAAAACTTGGTTGGGACTTTTTCTGTAGAAAAACACCCCCTTAGAGGAAAATCATTCTACTTTCTAAGAAGCAGTTCCTAAGTAGGTCATTCCTGTAGTCGCATCTTCTTAATGGATTTTTTAACATTGGAGTATATTTTCTTTGTTGGTGGAAGAATATTAGCTCTTAATTAAAAACTTTGGATAAGCTAAAAGCTTCCAAAGGGGTATTCTGTTACAGGAAATGGCAGAATTTCTTTCTCCTGGTACTTTTCAGAATAAAACTTCGTTTTACCGAGTCTTGATTCTTCGGGGTCAAATGTAGATTAGCTAGACCCTAATTAGTTACTATTTAATGAATTCCTCGGAATGGAATATAGAAAATAATTTTTTTCAACAATATCACTTAAGATAGTTTCTTTTCTGATGGAAGTTATTCCCATAAAAAAATTGTTATTTTTAGTTTTTGTAATTTTGAATATTTTTAGAGAGAAAAAGAGAATATTATTATTTTTTTTGTGTAATCTTGGATAAATTAATCTTCTATTATCTCTAGACTAAACCATAGATATTCTGTTGAGAGTGAAATTCACGCATAAAATAGGAATATATGTATAAAAATATTTATTTAAGAATGAGGAACATCAAAATACATTAAAAACTAAACCTAGTGCAAACAAATAAATTATTTAATCAAAATAGTCGAAATGGATCTTAGTTCAGATTTTTGCCGCCAAAGAAAAAAAAATAGAGTAGCGATCATGTAAATATGCAGACTTCACGGGAAAAACAGGTTCGTTACCCAAATTTCAGTTATCGACCTTCTCATGAAATTGTCGGACCATGTGGTTGGAGTCGCTGTTATAGGATCTGGAGGGTAAATCACGTGGTGTTACGAACCGCCTTCGCCGATTGGCAGTCGAATCGCAGACTAGTGTTTTTGATCACGGAGGATAATCACTTTAACCAATCATTAATTTGGGATTCTTGATTTTACCCACAATCACTTGACAGATCTTCAAACTGAGCAACTGGAAGAAATAACATGAAGCTGCGGGCACATTCTCTGTCTATTTCATTTTAAGGTCGATGATTTCAGTTGGCTGACATCACAGTTTCGCTTGGCGGGCGTTAGATATGACTAAAGCGCTACGTTTACGCAATCGTGCTTTGCAGGTAAAACTTTACTTCCAGAAATCCTGCATTAAAGAAATTTAATAGTGCAGTAAAATTAAACACGAAACTATAACGTTTACCCAAAATTTGGCTGTTTGGCCCAAATTTTTGTCCGTGAGTCTCTAATCACTTCTTTTTTAAATATGACCAGTCTGTATATCGAGAACAATATGCTACATGAAATATTCATTCTCTCTGTATGACTTTTGACCTACTTTTTGAAACCAAAGCAAATACCGTGTTATTAACTCTCCTTGTGGTTGTCTTGACGAGGTATCTCGTCATTATCAAAACCATTAGCAGATCTTGATTGACGAAATATCCCGTCATTAGAAGAAAGCTGACTAGATCTTGATGGACAAAATATCACGTCATTAGAAGAAGACTGATCAGATCTTGTTCTCGTCATCATAAAAAATCGGCAATATCTTGATGACGATATATCTCGTCGAAACCACTTAGAGAGGGTTAATATGCTCGTGCGTAATTTTAAGTGAAATACTATCTCCACTCAGAAAAATGCTCTTCATACTGAAAGTATTTTTCTATTTACCGACTTTTACGATAATATATTGATATGAAAAAATCCCCTAGTCACAACATTTTAATTATAAAATGTGCTAAATAACGTAGCGCTACAAAAATTTAGTTTTGCCCTTAGAAAGTAAAATTTTACGTAAAAATCCCGCAGATAAAGTAAAATTAATGACCTGAGCCTTCAGGTTTAAAGCAAATTTATATTAATTACCGTAAGACATCTTTTATCTATGTATCAAATAAAAAAAGAAATGCTCTCTAACGTTCAACTTTTTGCAATCCTATAAACTAAAAGCTAAACTACTTAAAACAGTTAAATTGATAGAATTTTAATCTCATTCATTTAATATAACAAAATTAACTTTGCTGGTTTTACGCAGATTCATTCCATAAATAAGAAGGCCCAAATTTATTCGTATTGTTAATGATTTTTCTACTTCCTTAAATAATTTAACATTATAAAATTCAACATCCTCTAATGCTTTAAACTTCACATTTTTAATTTCGCTTATTAGTTTCAGAATTAAAAAACTTACTTTCAATTTTGATTTATGAAGTGATTGATTGAGAAATAGTACCGTACTTCAAATATCATGGAAATTATAAATTCCATAAATTGAGCATATGTGTAGTTTTCAGAAATCATGTTAATTAATTCATTTTTATACGCTTTTCTAACAGGTGTTATATTTTGCATAATTCAGAACATGCTGAATAAAAAAATGTTTCTAAGCAACCGCTCTGGTATTTTTTAGGATTTATTGGCTGCAAGCTTAATAATGCTTCTTTGGAATTTTTGTTTGCGTGTTCTTGTAAAAAGGTAAATAAATTTATTTAGAAAAATTGACTATAATATTTTTGAATTAATTAAACTTTTGAAGATATAGAACGATGACGATGCCATAACAGTCATTCTCTAAAACCAACACATATTTGTAAGTTCTTTTTTATTTATTCAAAACAAGAAGTAATATATTAATGTCCATCTGAAATGAAATCTCGCTATTATAACAATCAGCTTTATTTTTTCTTATAGTAAAATATTCGTTATTTATCTTTATGTACCAAATTTCACTAACATGCCTGGCACGTAAATTGGTATTTGTATATTAGATCGCGACAACGAACGTTTTGTACAGCTGTATTATAGGGGAGACTGCTGTACCTACGAACAAAATTCACATTTTAATTTTTCTCAGCCGCTGGGAAACATTTTCACCTAGTAAAACGCTCAGGTTATGCTTTAAACCTTTGTGAATAAAGTCAGATTTTTGAAATCTAAAATTTTGAATATTGAATTTTTAAACATTCAAAATCTGGAGATGTAATTTTCGTCCTTAGGTACAACAACCTGATATACCTATGGACACACCCAGATTTACCTGCGGACATCATATAAAAGGTTTTTCCCCTCCTTATACTCCGAGGCATTATAGCCAATTTCAGTAATTTCGTATCTAGAAAAATCAATTTAAAAACTCTCTTGTAGGACCTATAACTTCTTTATAACTTTACAACTATGTTATTATATAGTTTTTACAGAAAACCAAAAATAAAACACTATTTTGTAGGGAAATTTAAAGAAAAACCAAAAATAATGACGAATTAATAATAAAAATAAATTCAAAAATGGCCGATGTACCTGCGGACAAAAACGATTGTGTCCGAAGGTACAACGTAAGCCATTTTGTTTTCTAAAGGGAGATAGCAACAGATAGGTTAAGATTTCGATGACTTTAAAATCAAAAATAAATCATCAAACCTCGATAATAAACTACGACTATGACAAATAATCATAAAAAATTAGAGGGAAAGAAAAAAGTAAAGATATGCTTTACTTTGACCTTCAAAAAAGAGTTAAACTATCATATTTACTTACCTTGAGTTACTTACCTTGAGCAATTGCCTATCACATCCGCCACCCTACATTCCCACCTGTTTTCGAATTTTAAAACGAAATGTCCGTAAGTACAACTGTCCTAAGGTACGGGGTCTCCCCTAAAACTCGTTTGGTGGCAATGCACTTGGTGCGTTTTGTGGCGCACATTTATGTCGCCAAGGAAAGAATTCTAAGATAAAATCGGTTTTTTAAACTGAAAATAATAAGCTTTAGCAGAAAGTAATTAACGGGAAAAAATACAAAACTTTGAAAAATATATTATTTAACGGAAAGCATATTTTTTAACGGAAAGTAATTAGCAGAAATAGTTGGAAAATAGCGGTTAAAACATCTTTTTATTTTCCCATAAAAACGGGAATAACCCTAACAAAGATGGGTTGGCTTCACATGCCATAAATCGCAACTAAAAGTGCGCCAAGAGCGTTGCCACCAAACGAGGCGTATAATACAGCTGTACCAACGTTTTAATCAAATAAAATCAACCGCTACGAGATTCATTATCAGTTTGTCAGCTTCGTTCAAATGTGGTTTGTTTTGAGTTGAGAAGCAATAAAAACATTAAAAACGCACAGAGATCACCTTCCCAACTAAATCCTTCAGCGATCTTGCTAAAGGTTAACTGTTAAAACATTGTTTATCCTCACTGATGAAAGCAATCTAAAATCAGTTACGATTTATTAAAGGATTCCAATTTTAACAAGAAAATAAGTTTATTAGCATAGCCATACCAGAAGAATAGCAACAGAAAATATTTCTAGCGAATCTATCTCTCTGTTGCTACTTTTCGATTAGATTGCTTGAAAGAACACGATTGCTTTGGGAAGGCACGTACATGTACATCAGCATTTTGGAGAGACGTTTTTGAAAAGTTATAAACGATGTTCTGACGATGCATTTAATTTTGCCAACGTTTATCTGTTTGGTGCTTTAGATTTGGAGGTTTGCTTTCACTCCACCTACTCGGTACAACACGCGAAGAGCAATTTACGAGTACTCTCTCAAACGGTTTCCGTAACAGTAAATAAATCCAGATGATGAAGTTCAGCACAGAACAGAAAATTTAAGTGAGAGTGAAATTCGCAGAGTTTCAAGATGTTGAAAAACCGAATAGAATAGTCTTGAAACAAGAGAATATGATACAATTAAGATGAAATTCACAGGTTTAAATTGTAAAAGTATGACTGAATGCGCATTTTAATATGTTCTTATCAAAGTATGAATTTAGCACCAGTAAAGAATGGGGTTCAGGACTCAGGGCATCAGGAAAAATTGAACTCAATTTAATGTTGTGTCCATTTCTGAGTCGTCGTGTGCATTTTGCACAGCTTTGGTGGTATTGATTATTTTCTCGCTTTAAAGCTGTTCTTCAGGATGGTAATCGATGATTTGGAGTGCAGCTACTATTGAAAGGCAGGTGAATATCTGGTGAGGTGTGAGTTCAACGCCCAGACAGTTGTTACAATGTCTGTACGTTCTGGTTCTATCAGTTAATTTTGATGTCTTTAAAATGTCCTGTTTTCAGTCTGGATATTGTGGTGGGTTTTTTTCTATCGGTGTTAATTAATTTCACAAATTTGTTGCTTTATTTTAATTTTCTAAAAAAGGAGTTTGAATTTTACCACAGAATTAGCATAGAAGTTATTGT
This sequence comes from Meta bourneti, assembly GCA_933210815.1. Classification (NCBI taxonomy): domain Eukaryota; kingdom Metazoa; phylum Arthropoda; class Arachnida; order Araneae; family Tetragnathidae; genus Meta; species Meta bourneti. The sequence goes on from OW119928.1 coordinate 21,802,362, forward strand.
AGTTTGAAAAGTTTTAAATGAGTCAACAAAAGGACTGGAGAAATGGGGCAGGGGATTTGAAACTTATAGTATCAACCCAAATAAAACTAAACTTAGCATCTTCAGCTCCGACAGAACACGATTTAATGAATTAACATACAAAAAGCAAAGGATGGTATGTACACTGAAGATAAACAAAATTAGTTGATTCAATTCACGTCGTCGTCACGCATAATTTCTCGCTTGAATCCTTTTCACATGGCACCATAACATCGTCTGCGTTTACTCAAGGCCGGAAGTCCTGCCGCATGCTCAGCTCGTTCAACCGCTGCTGCCATAATTTTACAAAAGAGTACACAAATGGTTTCTACTTTTGATAAAACTTACTTCATAAGGAAGCAGAAATCTCTATTATAAAAGGAAGTGTTTGTGTATGTGTCTGTGCGTTGTCCAGACGAATCCATAGCACTTACAGCCATGAAATTCGGCACACAGGTAGTCCTAAAGGTGACTGAATGTCCCTCGAAGCCCGAATTTTAAATTTAACCTAGAAATATTTTTAATTAATATTTTGTGCTGCGTGCGTAGCCTCTCCTCCACTATGACGTATCTGCGCAGATTGATCTGACAAAGATACTTATCGCGCAATGACGTATCTGCGCAGACCGATCTGACTTCATGACGCGCATTCTAACTTCTATTAATGTCTTGAAACAGCGGACCCATCCAAAGTATTGAAAGTGCTCTTGATTGACTTTCTTAATTTTTTGTATTGATGTTTAAAGATTTAATCACATTTTTAGGAACGGCGGTAGTATAGACCCCCCTCCCCAATCCATTTGGCGACTTTTTTCGCCGCCAACTCTTACTTTACTTGGCGACTTTTTTTGGTTGGCAAAGGCCAAAGAAATTGCACATTCGCCATAATGAAATGTTTCCAAAACATAATCAATAATAATAATTCAATATATAAATTTTGGTTAAATATGTAAATTTTTTGATTATCTAAAAACAGTTATCACAGTCAATTCAATATATAAATCTGGGTTAAATATAAATCTTGATTATATAAAAACAGTTATCACAGTCAATTCAATATATAAATCTGGAAATGAGTGGGGGTTACCAGAAACCGCATAAATCCGAAGTGAGGGTTGGCGACGAAAAAAAAGTCGCCAAATGGATTGGGGATCTATCTGCCTCTGTTCCCATTTTTATTTCAGCAGTGGTTATTTCAAAACTTACTTTTGAATTTGAATCATTTATGCAATTTTGTTTATTACTGCTTAATTTGGTTTCGATTTCGCTGACATTGTGATTCATTTAGGTTGTTTGTCGGAATCAGTGCGGTTTAGCGTCAAGACTTTTTAAAAGCATAGCGTTATATTTAAATATTGAATCACATTTTTATTTCAGTAGTGGTTATTTGATAAAAGCCGAGAATCTTTACATCCTTGCTCCAAATGGAAGAACATTGAACATAGTGTATCATGAAACTCTCAAACCAAGAATCAGTGAGCCATCACGATCTCAATCACCCATCAATCCCAATCTCAACCACCACGCGACATGCCCGTGTCATGTCGCGTGGTGGTGAAAGTCATTCTTAAAATGATCGTTTTTTTCTTTTTAATGTTCTCAGAATCAGTGAGGACATAACAAGAATGATGTCACGGGCAACGCCTGCGGGTACTGCTAGTGGAAAATAAAAATATACATGGACTATTAAAAGTTGTTAGATGGTAAGAGTAAGGGCTGTAATCAACTAATGGTGGACAAGATTAAAATTTTCCTCTTTTTCATTAGTGTTTATTTTAACTTGGTTTGGTGCATGATTTGTCAGATTTTTAAGCATGAAATTAATTGTATTTTGTCCTTTTAATGTTATGTTTTGCCTTCAAGTTACGAAAAATTGTTTCACAATTCATTAATTATGAAAGATTGGTTTTAGAAGTTTTACTAACATAATAAAATATAGTGATCACTCAACATGTATTCTCTGCATGGGTCTACTGGTTTTCTGTTATTTGTTAGTCGTCCTTTGTTCCTTTTAGTAACCTAGTTCTACAATAGTATAGAGCCTCTAAAGAGTTTTGTCTGAGTTTATTTTATTTTTGTACTTACTTTTTAAGAAAACAAAAATTTGGATGATTGTCAACAAAATGCGCGAAACTAAACTAAGAAATAAAAGAATTATCTTTGCAGATGAATCGATATGCGTTGAAGTTGAATAGATATTGACGAATTACTACAAATCATTAAACGAAAGATTTCTCAATCATTTCGAGAAGACATTTAAAACTTTAATAAATCTAAATGAACTCGCAAAACGTTCTAAAATTGAATTTCGTGAGGATGAAAATATTTAAGATTTACTTGATTTGAGAGTGGAGACGCTGGTGGAATTTGTTCTAAAAACTTTCCATTATTAGCAGTAGTGCGTTAAATATCCAGAATAACCATGAAAAACTAGTACCATATCTGTAGTTTTTGGCAAAATGTCGTAACAATAATTTTACTAGAGAAGTGAAATAAGTTTTCGCCGAATTGAATTTGTTCACAATTTCAATTGTGTGGTTTTCTATCCCTCAGTTTTATCAATGTTATTTATTGGTATCTGAACTGTCAAAAATATGTACGTCTCAAAATATAGCTTTGTAAAAACACAAAAATAACGTTCATCAGTGTTTTACAAACTTTTGCCAAAACAACATCAATATGTTGCGTCACAATGAACAGATTTCGCAGATTTTTTAATTCAGTGCTGATGTTAGAGGTACTTAGAGTAGCTCTAATATAACGATAACCCCCTGACCCGAAAATTATAATACTGTACCCTATCAATACCATGTCACACTAATGATCGAAACCATCACATGAAAAATTACCGTGGAACTAAAAGTGATTGAAATAATTTCCCTTGTATTCTTGTTACTGTTTGCTGTTTTTATTAGAATTCACTTAAATTTGTAATAAATCGACATTAGTAAATAATTCAAGATTCAAAATTTTCCCCAATTATTTTTCTTATTAAGAAATATCTAATAGATATTTTAATTCAACTCCTTAACCCTCCTGGTGGTTATATAGACGAGGTATCGTCTCATTTTCAAAATTGACCAGATCTTGATGAACGAGATACCTCTTCATTAGAAGAAAACTGACCAGGTTCTTGGTATCGACATCGTAAAAAACGGCAATATCTTCACTATTCGGAGTTTAATTGGCATTCTTGATGACGAGATATCGGCTTATTAGCAAATTTTTTCAAATCTTGATGGAGATACCTCGTAGTTAATCACTTGAAGGGTTAAAACGAAGGAAAAATATAGTTTTGAAAAAAAATTCAAAAAATTCAAAAATAAGAAAAATTGTAACAAAAATACATTTATTGAATTCAAATGTTTTTATTGGATCATGTATTGTAATAACAAAATACTTACCCGGAGCTGTATATACAAAGTAAGAAAAAAAATACAAAAATATACATAGTTTATTCCAATTTAATAAATCATGCACTGTCCAATAAAAAAAACCATGCACTTGTGCTCACTATTTTAGGTTGCCAAATGTCTAATCAAATAAATGTTCCTCTAAATGCACAAAACAGCATTGAGCGAACCCACTGCAAGCGTTGCCCTTTCTATCATGACGTAATTCAATTATTTTGAAAATCTTTCTTCAAAGGCTCTTCCGACGAAGAAAAGGTTTTTCTTAAATTTATTTACTTTTTTCGGTTTTCTTTGAACTGATTTAATACACACAGGTTTGTTCCAGAAACTCCTAAAACATCAAAAGGAAAAAAATTACACTCGCACGTGGAAAGAATTTTTTTGTGCAGTAAATAACTTTTGAAACAAAAATTTCTCTTCCAGGTGAAGGATATCCGTTTCTGACGTCGATAGTAGATTTAATAGGCAAAGCAAATTTTAACAAGCATTCTTTGTTTTTAAGTTATTTTTTATCATTGGAAAATAAATATTTAAATTAAAACACCACCTTTTCGTTGATATGAAATAATGATGAAATGTCAATGAATATTTTCTTCCTATTCCTAACAAGCTGTTTTCTCTACATGAAAAGGTATCACTGGCAAGAATAACTTCATGTCACTTTTGATTTTTTACAAAACCAAGAAAAAATCGACATTATTTGTTCATTTTCAAATGGCAACAACGGATATAAACACTATAAAATCGACCATTACGGGATTATTAGCCAATTATCCACGAACGAATCACCAAAAGTTAAGCATCTCTGGTAGTGGTTAGTACTTAGAAGGGTGACCACTTGAGATACTATCCCGACTCGGAAGTGAAATTAACTTTTGTACCGATGAAAGTTTATACTATCCATCCCTTTTCTCCTTAATTTCAAATTATAAAATTATAATTTTTAAGTACTTTATATTATGTTTACTTTTTTATGATGAGGGATAAGCTACTTCGCAGATGGTGCTTCGTAAGTGACATGTCCAGTCCATTATTCGCCAATTTTGCCGCTTAGTTTAAATGTGCTTGATTTGAGTTATGGAGCTGCATAATATCGCTAAAATTATATGGAATAGCTAGCCGCTCTAATGAAGTTCTTCAGCAGTCTAGTTACAGAAGAAAACTAGAAACTAGTGATGGAGCTGCATAATATCGCTAAAATTATATGAAGTAGCTAGCCGCTTTAATGAAGTTCATCAGCAGTCTAGTTACAGAAGGAAACTAGAAATTTGGAAGGCAGAAAAAATGAGCGAAAATAAGTTTACCGTCAGAAAATGCCGAATCGCTTTTCAATGGGATATTAAAGAGGAAGTTCAGAATCTAATTGGAGTAATATGACTGAGGTGTGTTTTTTGCCATGTATTTTATTGGAAATATGAATTAACATCATTGAAAGTAAACGAAATGTGCTTTTATATATTTTTGGATTTTATTTCTCAAGAGGTATGAAATCCATTTTTGTGATTATGGATGCTGTATTCATTATAAATGGATCGAATAACACTTTGCCAGCAATAGATGCAAGCAATTACGAAAGTTTAGTGCAGATGTTATGTGCGAGTCTGTAGTATTTAACCCTCCAAGTGGTTTCAGATATCTCGTCCTTAAAGAGAGGACCAATTTTGCTAATGACGAGATAGCTCGTCATCAGGATATAGCCAATTTATGATGACGAGATAAGATCTGATTAGGTTTTCCCTAAGAACGATATATCTTGTCCATCAAGATATGGTCAGTTTGGCTCATGACGAGATACCTCGTCGAGATAACCACCAGGAGGGTTAAGTATTTTCGTTATGAAGTTTTCTATTTTCCTCCATGAATACTAAAATCACAGCGAGAAAATAATATTAAGTAAACTCACAGGAATGAACGGATAGTTGGATTTGCAATTCATAGATTTAAGCAATACTTTGTGAACATATTTTACCCAATAAATGCTAAAATGTAAGCATATTCGGCCACAAGCAATTCAAGTTTAATGACCACATATTGACATTTAGCTTCTAAATTGAGTTAGAATCTGCTAGCCAGTTATCTCCAGTGCAGTTCGATTACATAGTTAGTTCCAAAGGCTCAAACGAGTCAAGGGACCAATGGTATTAATGCTCAATATATACATTTATGTTTTGTTAAAGGGATTCTTTTACTGAAAATTGGTCTGAATTGACAAACACTGATTGTTGAAGATGAGTTTTTTATTCTAAAAAAATAAAAGAATATCTTTCCGTACATTTTTTTGTACAATTTATATTTGTATACCTCTATTTCATGGTGAACTATGCTCCTTTAATGCCATTTTCAATTTCTGTTACACTCTATTTTTAATATACTACTGTATTTTTAAGACTGTTTTCTCAAAATAGTTCTTTCTCTATAAATAATACACACGTTCAAGTATTAAATTTTCTAGTGAAATGAACCTGCTACTTTTATTTTCTGTATTTTAATTTAATGGAAAAGTTTGATGTACATAATGTAGGAAAGAAAATCAGAGATTTGAATAAATTAGAAAGCCAAACTTATAATTCATAGGTTTCAGCATTCAATACTGATACTGTTTTGAAAATTAAAAAATTATTTTTGAAAATCCATGTTAAGTTTTTGAGAATTTGAAGTTTCGGAGAGTGAAAATTATCAAATTTGTCACGGAAAACATCTACGAGTATAACTTTTTTCTTACTCAATGTTAGAAAGTTTTCCTGCTTTTTTATTAAGGTAATATCGCCACAGGCAAATATTTCACAGGCGGGAGGGCAATTTTAAGAAAATAGAAATCTTCAATATTGGAAACCCCCTTGTTTAAATCAACAATACATATATTTTTCATACATCGAAGAATATCAGTTTTAATCCCACTGACTTGATAATTAGATTCAACATTACTCAACGAGTTGATTGAACAACTGGATATGAATTCCTTATCACCCGAATCGACTGAAATTCCTTCGCACAGAATTTTCGACTGCAACATAAATTCGAAATCTTTTATTATATATAGTACAGCTTTGATATAAAGACGTTTCATGGCAACGCTTATGACGCGATTTTTGGCGTGCTTTTCGTGTCGCCAAGGAAGAATTTCGTACAAAAACACAGGGTTATGCTTAATGAAAAGTAATTAAAAAATTAACGAAAAGAATTTTAGAAATAAAAAAAATCCACACAACTGACTATCCTTTTTAAAGTTTTTTGACTATTTATCGCGATTCCTTAAAGAAATCCAATAAAAACTGCTTATCCTGACATAAATGTATACAAAATAAACCGATTAGCAATCCCTCGTCAAAGGACGTATTACGGAAAAATTAAAAAGAAGCACTGTGAAATCGAAGGACAATAAAAGGGAGATGAAAAGAATATTCCAAAATATTCAAGAACGAAAAAGGGTCGGAAATAAAAATTTTAACTCCGCGAGGTTGTCCTAATCCTAAATATAGTGGGGTTGCCTTTGCTTGTCACAACTCACTACAAAAAGCAAGCCAAAAAACCCCGCCAAAAGCGTTGCCACAAAAAGTCTTTATATCAAAGATATAAACGAAAACATTTCAATGAATACTCACCATGTCGTAGTCAGTTCCTATAGTTTCTCTCATGAATGCTATGAAATGCACAGCATTTTCAAACACAGTGGCATTGTCTGTTTTATCACATACACAAGGCAAAAGATTTTTCATACTCTGACAAGCGTTTTTAATTCTAAGTCTGCAAAAAAAAACAATTCTCTTTTAGTTTTTCTATCATAAGCTTATAAGCTTTTAGGATATTAAAAAAAAACGAAATCAGCAGATCTTTATATGAAATGTGAGATGATTCTGAAAATACTTTCGTGAAATCTGTTCAGATGATGAAAAAGATTTAAAATTCCTTAATCTGGCTTTGCTTTATTATTACATCGTCAGTGAACGAATGGTTTTGATTGCATCCTTTCACTTTTTTTTTTTAGGATAAGTTTAACGACACTAAAACATTGGTAAATATCAATAAATATAAAAACTTTATTTCCAATAAGCTTAAACTTTAAAACTTTATTTATGACGAAATAAGACTGGAAATGTTTTCAACAAAATGTTAAAACGAATTTTACATTTTTACTTTCTGAAAAGTTCTGCATGCCAAAAATCATAAAAATAACCTTATTTTCTACACTAATGCATAATTTTTCTAAATTATCTTATAGTTTTATTTTAATTCAAATAAAGTAAAATGATTAATGGATCGATTGAATTTAAAATATTTTTACATAGTACTTAAAAAATTGAACGGAAAATCATTGTAAACATCTGTTTGTTCTGAGAAACCAATATTCCAGAAAAAAATAATTGCATACCACATTTATGAAAAACCCAAAATGTTTACCGCTACCATTTTATATTGTGTTTAGTTTTATAATCCTTTCCACTCAGAACTATATTTAAACAATTCCAAGCACATGTTTCATTTTTCTTTAAGTTGAAGAATCACAGATATTGTTTAAATGAACTGACGTTGGTTACCAAAACTCTCCAAATCCAATTTACTATGGCTTAAATTCAAAATACCATAATTGCAAAACTTAGGATCTCACGGCGTCACTTTTCAGAATATTTCTGACTTGAACGCTGATAAATATTCCTCTCTTTAAATGCCAAGGAATCAAATTAAGTATTTAGTCTCGAAGCTCTTCCCCAACTTATGAGGAAATATCGACAAACCTGGCACAGGATATAATTCAGGCTCTATTTTCTATAATTGAGAACGTCTAGCTGACTGAAATCCGATGTTTCCGAAAGGAGGAAGAAATATCGCAGTTAAGATAACCCCCAGTTGTCAGAGAGTGATAAATTTAATACTTTCTCCTATATCAGACGTGAGAATTTCTTTCTCTCGAGAGAGATTATTAAATGTAGGTATGGTCATAATAACAGAAATCAAAGTCCCACACGTAGTAGGAGTGGAATAGGCAGTCGTTCGAGGTTGGTAAAATTCTTCGGGGAAAGTTCATAAGTTGAGAGGTAGGAAATATTTTTCAAGAAGACATTAAATACTTCAGTTAGGTTATTGACAACACTACATATTGTAACATACTATAATGATACATCATACTACGTAGAGGAATTCTGTGTTGAGTGTTTGGAAAGGGCTCCTTATTATAAGGCGCTGGTGAGAGAATGAGAAATTAAAAATCAATACGCTAGTAGTTAAGGATTTAGAGGAAGGTTATCAGATTAGGGGGACCCATATGGGGGTCTATAAAGCTGCACGTGTATCTCAATGTTGCGGTGGAATGCATATACTATACACATGCACACACACAAACATACACTTAAAAATAATATATAGTATATATAAAATTAATTTTTAGTTAATATACTAAGTATCGGTGTCAATATCTGTAGAAATGAAGACTTTTTTCGTGTGAATACTTTTACAATACATTTCTGTTACAAATAGGAATAGTTTCAAATGTTTAAAATGATTTCCTTTTTTTCTGAAACAGGGAATGTAAGAGAACACAAAAGCGAAATTTTGAGTCTTTAGAACCTATTTATTAGATATAATTCATTATTTGCACTATGTATTCTTAATAGCTTCTGTGCTATTTCAAAATATTTAAAATGGCATTTTTATAAATATAACTATAAAAATAGCAAAAAATTAAATAAATCAGAACTATATGTTCAATGTATGAAAAACATTACTAAATTAACAATTAAACATGTGAAATGATTGAATGTTTCCCAAGACTATGAGTTTGATTAAAACTTAATGACCTCATCGTAAATAGAAGCTATATACAGTGTCTTAAACTCTGTAATCTTAATATAATTCTTAAAGATCAATGAAACACATTACTAAGTAGCAAGGGAATAAAGTTGATCCCAATCAAGAAAACTGTAGAACATTTGCAATTATTTATCGCATTCGATAATTTAGTTCAACTGCATAAAAGCAATTCTGTAAATTGGTGTCATTTTTAGTTTCCTTGAATTTGAATTGTATGCATAAACATAACAAAGTAAATATCATAAATAGCTTTTCTGTTATGTACCATATTTTTTGTAGTACATAATAGTAAAACCTATTTTCAAAACGTTTATAGAGTTTATTTTTACAAGTTCAAAATTATATCTAGAATTTCTCCATCCTATAATAGTTCACGTGTCATCACAAAAGAGAACCATTGGGAAAAGGTAAAAGGAGTTGCGACACAAAGCGAATGATAGTTTCATTTTATTCTATTCTAGTGAAAGATAAAAATAGACTTAAAATGAACAATCTACTTAAAGCTTTGAGCTTTCGTTATTTCGTAAGACTAATATTTTTAACATTCCACTGACGACTATGAGTAAGTAAAACTAAAAACAATTTCTCATTTCCCAGAGATGTTTTAATACGCCATATTTCTCTTTTCATCATTATTTCTCTTCGTAACGGATTGATTCCATTTTAAAATAAGCCCTCAATTGACGTGGAGATGTCTAAACAAAAGTAAGCATACATAGCCTAAAAATATCTTTTTGCGAATATTTATTCTGTTGATCAAATGCAACGTATTAAAATAAGCTACCGTGTTCTGTGTTGCTAGGTGCTCATGGCTTGTATGAGGATAAGTAACATTTATGTAGCTTCGGTTATCAATTTATAGTCATAAGATCTATTTTAAATGGGAAAACCATTTTTAGGCGTACAGCTACTTTTGCTTTTTTATGTGAGTACAGATGAATACTTTAAAATCGGAACAGGAAAATCGGATGTTTATGTCTTAATAAGTGGCAGGTCGTTAACTCACGTTTCAGACCTTATTTAAATACATTTACAATGATTATAGCATCTATAGGTACATTTCCTGGGGAGCATGCATGAAAAGTTAAGTGTTACAAAAAGCGTTACAACTGTTTTGTCTTATGATTTCAGAACTAGAAGAAACATCCATAAGATAAATATAGCGTCGTGTAAACAAAGGATGTCCGTACTTGACATGACCTTCGAACTAAGTGCGCAAGTGCACTGAGAGCGGGTAAGGGTCTGCAATATGTCAATATGTCGACCAATTAATAACAATCGACACTTTAATCGTTCAAACAGTAAATTAATTGTTGAATATTCACAATAAACAATCGTTCAAACTTCCAATGTCGTCTTCATTCATTCCACAGTCAGCATCAGGCCCGAGTATTCAAGTCAAAACTACGGTTTGTGTCGTCGACACAACTTAGCAATTAAAAAACACCTTTTTAAGATGTAAAAAGTATTTTTGGTTGAAATTGAAGAAAATTTATTATTAAACATTTAGGAAACTTAATCCCTTTTAGAAACTACAATTTACCTGAGCATCTCTACTCCAGGTTCCGGAGTCTGAGTTTGAAGTTTAATATAAAAAAACTCATTTTGATGTATACGAGTCCTTTCTTCAATGGACAAATATTTTCAGTATTGAATATTTTTTAAAATTGCACGTAGAAGGAAAAAGTGAATACATAAAATTATAGTACGATATGTAAGGTACTTTTAAGTGTTGATGTTACAATGTACAGATGGTATAGTTCATAACGATTACTGCTAAATTAAAAAAATGTAAAAATCAATTTTCGAAAATTTGAACGCGCATTTACAGCCCAGTATATAAAACCTAATAATTTAATAAAAGTATGTTGATACAATATAAAGGAAAAGCATTAATATAAGCCTTAAAAGGACCCAAAAATATTGTAGAAAAATTTAGGGTTTTATCAACTTTAAATTAAGTTGTAACTTAATATAACTTAACTAAATTACTGACAAAGCTAATAGTTTTTGAAATCTTGTAAGTTTTTATCTACTTTTTTCTTGTATCGTCGGCTTAGAGGAGATAATAATTAACTGACGTTTTTTCGGAGACACTAAATGCTAATTTTCGTGATGAGAAAGAGATTGTTATTATGTAATAATTTTTAAAGATATATGACACTATTCAAATGCTTATATATTTTTTATTTCTTAGCTAAGAACTAATAGTTAGTCTTTAAATAGTAGAATATCAAAAAATTTGTTAGTCAGTTAACGAGTTTCCGATTTAAGCCGTCGTATTTTAATATTATGGGATTTCTTGTATCTTTATTTCATTATTTATAACAAAATAACTTCAAGCAAACGAATGAATATAATATGTTTACAGATACATAAACTATTCCTTTATTTTCCCGTTTATTTCCCGATGTTCACACAATATTTTTCTTTTACTTGTTCCCAAGTCTGCCTTGAAAAAAATTGAAAATTCAACAGAATGGATAAAAGTAAAAGTACTACTAACTTTAACTACAATCTCTTTCAATTTTTTTCAGTATTCCTTTATTATTAAGGGAATGCAGAAAATTAGTTTTTTATTCGGTGTGTTAATTTGGGAATGAAATTCCCGTTTTTTCCTGTTTTCATTAAATGAAATTAGAAATTCTTCATGCACGTTAGCTTTTTTTATGTAGTTGTTGTAATAATGAAATAAGTTGAATTTAGAAAATAGGGAATAGTACATCAGTACTAACTCTTCCTTTACCGTTAGACAATACCTGTTGAAACTTGGTGTTTCTCGCGAAATAAGAATTTGAGCTATTACTCCTGCGACTATATGTAAAAATATTTTCTCCAGGAATATTGCATAGGGGTGCGGTAGCCTAGTTGAAGGAGTAACGGATTAGCAATCGGATGGTTGCGAGTTCGAAACTAGGCCCAACCAAAGACCATCGTGTACAGGGGACTGGTGCACGTTAAATCTATCGTGGCCTCAAATGTCCTCACGTTGGTGTGGAAGTTTGGAAAATGAAGTGCCAGCTCAGGAGTTAACCTTAGCATCTGACCGTGGTTCAAAATTACATAGAGTTGACCTCGGATATTTTCCTTCTGGATTGATCCTGGACCTTCGCCAAAAGCTCATTGTGTTGCTCCAGTTCGACGTTAATTAACTACCGGAAGATTGCTTATTAATTTAATAGAAACTGATATTATCGGGAAGTATAATATATAAGGATTATAATTTCATCGTGAAGGATTTACATGAGTGATCATTAATAATTCTGTACGATTTTTATTAGTTCATCATACATAGGTTGGTTGGTTTTATTATTGGTAGGGCCATATTTGGCCATGCTGCGCCAGACACAAGACATACAATATCAATTAATGGGCATACACTCAAGGAAAGTTTAATTGACACAAAAGAGAGAAATACACTCAGGTAAGGAATCAAACCTGTGCCGCCTGTATGGAATTGAATGTTTTCACATAAAATTGATTCATAATAAAGTGGAATTTTATGTTTTGCTATTGTCGGACAATTAAGGATTTTAGACGGTGATAAAATAGTTTATCTATTTTAATAACAATTCTTAGCTTGTCGTTTTAAATATCAGTTAATTAAACGAGTTATAATTATTCTTTAATCTCCTTTACGAAATATTTAAAATAAATTTGAGGTAAACCTAGCACTTTTAGAGAGCAAATAGATCTTTATATAATGCGTCAGTAAAGTAACTACGACTTACTTTCCTGCAGAACCTTAGTTGATGGAATTTATCTTTAAAACTAAGTCCCTCAAGCTAAGTGAAGCGAAAAACCAACATGGAAGAATATTGATCATTATTTGACGAATGCGTCTCCAATTAATCTAAATCGTAGTTTCTCGAAGTGGACTCTTCTGCTCTCCTGTGAGCGATGAAGAAACAAAGTCCTACCCTTCCCTTCTCCCCTGGGGGAAGTTCTGACCCAGTTGTAACAGGTAGGTAGGTATTTTAATTAACGTCGCACTAGAGCAACACAACGGGCTATTGACGAAGGTCCTGGATCAAACCCGATGGGAAAGATCCGAGGACAATACCACGTAATTTTGAACCACGGTCAGATGACGTCACACCTGAGCTAGCACTCCACTCTCCAAATTTCCACACCACGCCAACGTGAGGACATTTGAGACCACGACAGATTTAACGTGCACAAGCCCGCTTTGTACACGACGCTCTTTGGTTGGATCGAGTTTCGAACTATTAATCTGGATGCTGATCTAATCTTCCAACCGGACTACCGCGGCTTCAGTTGAACGAGGATTTAGTGCGGTAACAAGTGCTTTAATTAAAACGAGGAACCGAATGCAAATAGTTGGATCATGCAGATTCAAGGATGCTGGTGACGAAAATCAGGTCTCATATAGACAAATTGGTAGCACAACACTAGGGTGATCCTTTGCATTAGTAATTATTTTGAATTGTACTGATTTGATTGACATTAATTACTAATAATAGCTTGTATATGAGTTTTTTGTTTTGTTGGTTTTAAAGAAATAACTATAATTTCAATTCTAAGTTGCTTTGTTTGTTTATTTGCTAACTACTTTGTTTAAAATTCTAAAATTACACTCACAGCTATATAAATATTTTGGTGAAATTCAAAACTCATAGGCACAGCTACACCTACAATTTATTATTAGTAGAGATAGACTTTTCCAGAGAGGGCACCAAGAAAAAATTTATTTGAAAAGGGAGCATTCTGCCAAAAACATTTGGGAAACTATATTCTGAATCATAGTTTTATTTGATCAAAAGGAATGCTTTGTGAGCTTTATTGAACTTGAATTGAGTAGATCGACTAATTTGAACTCAAATCTTCCCCACAAACTTCATTGATGGTCGAACTCTAGCAGTGTTTCAATCCCGAGGTGCAAAGGGAATGTTTACACTCTCCTCATTCCCTTTCATTGGATTTCCCGAATGGAACTTTAAATTTCATAAGAGCAACGATTGAAAACAAACGCATCCAATGCTTTATTTACTAACCTCCTTTTCCTTTCCTTTTCGTTATGGCTTTCACGTGGATCCATTTGAGCAAAACTTTCCATTCGAGAATGCAGTTGCGGAATCCATTGTTGCAAGTCGAGAACTTTTTGCTTTCCCACCATTTCGCCTTCAGAATTGGGAGTGTTGTTTGGAACCCTGGAAACGAAGAGGTTTTTATTTTCTTACACGAAAAGAAGACTATTTGGATGGTGGGAGGGACATTTTTAACTTTTCTCCAAGATAGAAAAGAAAGCGTTTACAGTGCCCAAAATTAAATTGAAGGTATTCTTCAATTCGTAACTCTAATTATAAAAAATTTAAAAACATGAAATTAAAAATTTTTATTTACAGAATGTTATTTTACTTAAAGAATTGAAAAGATGCTGTAACAAGAGGGTTGAAAAGAAAAATTCAACGCGTTATCTTGATAAACTGCATCGAATAGTTATATATTCCGTCGCTTCTCTCCCACATCACAATTTTTTGAATTCCATTCACTGCCTTCTTAGCCATTATTAAATTTCCTTAAACCTCTAAGTGGTTTCAATGAGATATCATGTCCAATAAGATTTGACGAATTTTGCTGACTCGTCATCAAAATATTGCCAATTTTTTTAATGATGTCGAGACCAAGATCTGGTCAGTTTTCTTCTAATGAAGACATCAATCAAAATCTGGTCAGTTTTGCTAATGACGAGATACCTCGTGGAGACAACAACACCAGGTGAGTTAACATTGCTGCGAATGATTTGGTTGCCTGTTTAACTTATTGTACAAAGCGATGTGCAATGTTAGAGATATTTTGAAGAGTAATTGGGGTTTCTATTTTTGATACCTTTTTATTATATTTCATCTTGTGAAGTTATGTGCTGTTTAAAAATATATTTTTTTACCTATGATATCTCCTTTGTAACCCTTAGTAGTAGTCATTCCAGTCACTCATGGATCAAACCTTAAGCCCGTTGGGTAGATTTGGGCGACTTGGGTTATGAATCAATGAATGCTTGCTCGGTTGAGTATTAATTATAATTTTAATGTATTTTAATTTTTATTATTATTATTCACTCTAAATATTCTTTACTTAACCCAATAAACTTCACAAAATATCCGAGTACGGTACTATATCTTTTACCCCACAACATTCATAACGACAAAATGCCCATATGTATTATTTAAAAGAATTCCATCAAAGATTCCATCGGTCAATAAGCCAAATCTGGTTCGAAGTAATACACAGAAACCCGGAGGTCACATGGTGGAATGATTCGTGCATGAACCCAAAGGGTTAAGTTGAAAATGACAAGATTTAAATTGATAGTTCATCGACTGATTAATTTTGCTCAACAATATCCTAATTTCATGTTTGATTATTTGAATTCTAAAATAAAACGGCATAGCCTAAAGCAGAGGCATAACAGATGGAAGGTATCGGTACCGTCTTCGAGAATTATGTGAAACGTGATGCAACCATAAAAGAAATATAAAAGTAGAGTGAGCAATGGTAACCTTTTTACGTGACCAGGATCATGTGACCAAAACTAGTAGTAACGTGACCCTTAGATTACTTTACCTCAGTCAGGAGAAACAAAACATTCATCATCTGATTGGTTCACGGTACAGGAGAAAACGTCCATCCATTGATTTATCATCATGATTGGTCCGGCCGAATAAGTAGTAGATTTTGTCGATTTCACTACGTTTGTCGCCATTTTACAGAAATGCGCATTCACACATCTACCAACATAAGACGTTATATCGCTAAACGAGGCGGTAACATGCCAAATCGGGCAACCAAGTGAATTTTTCACAGAGCAGTCACGTGACCACTAGTCTACATATTGGCCACACTTTTTGAAGCTTCTCTCTATAGCAATACTCAATCTACTTATATTTCACGTGTATGGATGCAGCAGCAATGTTACGATTTTCTTTTGATGCACTTGCCTATAGTCCATGGATGCAGCACCAATGTTCGGATTTCCTTTTGAAAGACACTCATTCGACATAGACAATCTGGTGAGGGATTACCCTCAAAGTTAAGGCATTGAACGGATGGAGTTGACAGCCTGTATTTGGGGTGTCCTTGGAAAATCCTCCACCATCCTTTACGAACTTGAATCAGAGCGTACACAGAATATATTTTCTCAGTAAATCGATGTAAATCTATCACGATCGGGGCTCAAATTTCATATTCTATAAACTTTTATTCGTATCTTCCACGGTGCTTAACCTCCACATGCATTTTTATATACTAGCAAATTAGGAATTAAAAAGCTCCTAACTAAACGAACATATGCTATCAGTGTGGTTAGCTCTCCTACCCTTCGTACAACAGGCTAAGGATTCGAATTATGGTCTTGACATGGATATCCGTAGTGGTTTGGAATGCACTTTAAGTCGTGGGTCACGGTCTTATTAGCTCTCAGGTACAGTAAAGAACCTTAGAGTGATAAGCCTAACCTAAAAGTACATAGTTTACATGATTAACCCTCCTGGTGGTTGTCTCGACGAGGTATCTCGTTATTAGAAAAACTGACTAAATTCCGATGGATGAGATATATCGTCATTAGAAAAAAGACTGACCAATCTTGATCTCGTCGCCATAAGAAATTAGGCAATATCTAGAAGACGAGATAACTTGTCATTAGCAAAATTGATCAGATCTTGATGGACGAGTTATCTTGTCGAAATCACTTGGAGATGACCGAAAAGGTTTTCCTACAAAGTATGGAGTCAATTAATACTGATCTTCATGAATCTGCCCTAGGTAATGTTTATTTTTAAACCTTCATAAGACATGGACAAAATAACTGTCGCTAAAATCATATCAAGTCGCTAGTAACCAAAATTTCATCAGTTATTTGGAGCTCTTAGAGGAGTAGAAATTGATCTTCTGTACTCGTGTTTCTTTACTTGATTTGGGGGAACAAATATTTGTTTGAGTGTCCTTTTTTCTATCTTCGAATCAAATTTCTTTTCGGGGAATATCTCAAGCCATAATAGCAAGGACAAAAGTATCTATTCCCATTGTGAGGTAGTCTCAAATCTCATCTGTAGAAAAAATGGAACGAATGCTATTTTTCTCTCTGGAACAAAGTATCAAACAGGTATTAGTCCTTTGATCAGAGTTTGTGATGAGTTTTGAAAAGTAGGATAGTGTTTCTATCATAAATCATAGATTTAAAATAATATGCAAAAAAAAGCAGCTCTTGACTAGAAGTTTGAGAATCTCTGCTATTAGAGATGGCAAAATGACGCTTAAGAAAAATTAAATTGTTTACTTTCGTTTTTTAAATCAATAAATTACACCTAAAATAGTTAGAAGAAACACACTTTTTTGAATTTTTTTTCTTCAAACAAGTAACTAAGTAGTGCTTTAAATTTGTCGATATTCTTCTACATGACGTCCTTTACAAAATATGATCGTAGAGCTACAAACCAAATTTGAAAGTGACTTTTTGAGGTAGGTAGTTTATTTAACGCCACACAGGAGCGACATAACAGCTATTGGCGACGATCCGGGATCAGTCCCCAAGGGAAAGATTCGAGAACACCTCGTAATTTTGAACCACGGTTGGATAACGAGATCACATCTGATCTGACACCGACTCTCCAAACTTCCACACCACGCCAACGTGAAGATATTTCAGGCCACTACATATTTAAGGTGCACCAGCCCCCGTACATGCCGATCTTTGGTTGGATCGAGTTTCGAATTCTCAACCCTTCGGTTGCTAATTCGTTATTCTTCCAACCGGGCTACCAAGGCCCTAGAGACTTATTGAAAAGGTGTTTGTGACTCGGAATATTTTCACAGAAGAGAGTAAAACAGACAAAAATTTACAAACTACTGTTCTATTGTAAAGTTTTCAAAACGTATGAGCTCTCTCCTTACTGGTTTCGAATGTTAAATCGATATTTATTACCACTTATGTACAATGAAAGTGGGAACTCTTTAATAAACATGTCATATGCTTGTGACAAATGTTTCCCATCAACAAAAGGATTGCAGCCATAATCAGAATTTATACACAATTCTCATGAATTTACGTACTTTCTCATACGCTGGTAATTACTTGTGCTTACAACTTTCCTTGCCGGCTTGGGAACAATGTGGTTAGCACTCTGGTCCATGGTTCTCTCTCTAGGCTTTAAGTTCGAACACTGGTCTTGGTATGGATGTTCGTAATGATTAGAAATCCACTTTAAGCTGCCGGTCATAAATATGAACGTAGGGAGAACCAAACCAATTCAACCATCCGTGACATCCTTTAGTGAAATTTTAGAGTTCAGGCATCTGAAAAAACTTTGGTTTCTGGAGAACGTGAACATTGATCTGCACTTTTCGCCTGATAAAATAGGAACCCCTATATCACATCCTAGTGAAAATATTATTCGTATCACTTGCGTAAAATCTAAATTTGTCTTCTTCATTGGCTCAACAGTCCAGCGTGGGCCTTGGCCTTCTCGATGATTCCATTCATCTTGACTTGTTATTGCAATAGTTCTCCGGTTCTTAGTTTTGCAAACGCCAAAGTTTTTGTCTACACAGTCAATCCATCTAAGCTTTGATCTTCGACGAAGTGAAATTCCAATTGACCTGGTCAGAAATATTTTTTGTTCTCGTGATAATGCGAATGTGCCCATCCCATCTCATTCTCTGTATTTAACATCTAAATTGGCACTATCAAATTCTTGTCTTTTGCCAGAGTATTTGAAAAATTACCACACGAAAACACTGGATTTGTTCGCCAATCCTTTGCGTCAATTTTAAAGAAATACATAATATGAGCTAGCTAAAAATTCAATAGAAACTCAACTCTAAAAATCCAAAGTCAGTATAAACTCAGTTATCAGTAAGCTAACTGAAAAATACGTGAAAGCTAATACAGCTGCCCTTCAATACGCATTTTAAATGATAGACTATTAAAATTAATATTAGGAACTAATAAAAAGTATCTGCCCCATCATAATCTTCTCATAACTACTGTGACATCTTAGCGCCTAAGAGTCTAGGATGGCCGGCTGCAGACCCGGAAGTTTCCTGTTAAAAAGTCCTTCAATACTGCGCTTGCGCATGTGAGGAGAATGAGAAACAGTTAGCTCACGGACTCCGTCTAGATGAGACGTCTTCGTAGCAATTCGTAAATTTTAATATGAAAATAAGCATTTTTGTTTCGCGCGTCCATTGTAAACCCATTGTTTTGTTTGTGTTAAAATAAATGTTATTTTTTAATGTCCAACAAAAGTTCGGATTAATTCATCACACTACCTTCCATTTTAGAACTTAACTGAACTGAGAAAGAATATTGGATCATTCCATGTCAATTTAATACAACACAAGCTTGATATCTCCAATCTCAACAAAAAATTGTAAGATCCATTTTGGTAATAAACCGAAAAAAGTGATACAATCATTTGATTTGTTTAAAAACAACACATTGGAAATCTGAATTGATATGTATTTTTTTAAATTTCTGCAACAACTGTGCTTATATCTTGCGATATATCTGTTAGGTTATTTTTGGTGTTAATTGAAAGCCTGTTAAACTGGGTTAAGTATTTTATGCAACATGGCCGAATATTTTTCTCAAACATTTTAAATTTAAATGTTTGAGGAAGTTTTAAGTTGGTATAGTAAAAATATTTTAAGACATTAATAGAACACTTGAAAAAAATGGCAAAATTTATGTCACATCAGGTTTTCGTAAAATCTCGAGTTCCATTTATGTTAAAAAGCTGAACTTGGGCTTATTTTAAAGCCCATAAACAAGTTTTTAATTGATGTACCCAACAAATATGAATTTTATATAAAAAAATTTTCAAAGTCGATTCACGTATTTTTTTTACCTGAGATTTTCAAAAACCTACATTTTTAAATTTTTGAAAAACATATATTAGGCCTATATTGCTCATAATTTGCTATAAATTTGGAGTTTTGGACCTCTTACTATTATTAGAGCTAACTAATATTTCATGTTTCAGGCTGACTAAACAAAAGTTTGGCTTTGCCGTTTTTTCAAGTTTTCAATGACCTGTAATTCGAAAAAAAATTTGATATGCGTCTCATATTTGCCACAATTTCGTTTCTTAAATGACGTTACACACATTCTAAATTTCATCGAAATAGAAAAGAGTCTAGTTGAAATTGAACTTTGTGGTGTTGATTTGATATGAATGACCCTATAACCAACAGATCCATTAGAGCTTTAAATAAATATGGCGAAAATAGGTGGTGAATTTCAAGAAAGTGAAACACGACATTTAGACTGAAAACTAGTTGTGAAGCTACATATTTAATTTCGCATATTTATTTTTTCAGTTAATTGGACAAACATCAGGAGTCAATCTGCATTATAATAAAGAATATTGTTATTAAAAGCCTTTTTAAGAAATCCCTAATTACATCCGTTTTCTTTAAGAAAATACGGTTCCTGTAGTATGCAGCAAGGTTAACCCAAATTCTTGGAGCAGCTAATGCGAGCACAGTTGCTACGAAACGCAATTGCATACTCACAATTAGCTCCCCTTTGTTATCAGGAAATGGGTTCTAGGGAAAGTGTATTCTGCTAATGATTTCCCCAAATACCTAGTTCTTCCATCGAATAAACAGTCATTGTAGTAGATTAAATCTGTATTTTTAATCTCAAATATTTGGTACGAGTTCAGAGATTGGGAATAATTCAAATTCGAAATTAATTTCCTTTAGGATAATTTATGTAGAGCATAAATCCCGAATTCTGTACTAACTCAAAAATTTCCATTCTCTAGAGTGTTCATGGAAAAATGTCTTCTTGAGTTTGCTCCATGCATTTTATAGGGACTGCGGTAGCCCGGTTGGAAGAGAAGGGGATTAGCAACCTCAAATAATCTCACGTTGGCTTGGTGTGGAAGTTTGGAGAGTGGGTTGCCAGCTCAGATGTTGAGCTCGTCATCTGACTTGTGGTTCAAAATTACGAGGTGTTGTCCTCGGGTCTTCCCTTCGGTATTGATCCCGGACCTTCGCCAATAGCCCGTTGTGATGCTTCAGTGAGACGTTAATTCAACTACCTACCATGTATTTTAAAAATTCATCATTCAAAAATTTAAATTGAAATTTCAAATTATTATTTTCAACTGGCATGTTAAAAAGATTGTAGTACATATGTGACACGCTTTTGAATTGGTATAGTTCAGAATTTTTGGATAATTAGTTATTGAAAGGAACTTTATGTGCTCAAAACATGCAGTAACTGAAACTGCCCAAATAAGACAAATACGTAAGAATACCCCGAACGTTTATCTTCAAATACTTATTGTTTTTATATAGTAGCAATAAATAAAAGAATTGGCAGCTTACATAGATTCTTTATGATTACGAGGAACATATTAAAATATTGCTTTTAGTGTTTAAAATTATAATTATAGAAATAACGCCATTTCGTCAATTAAAGGATTTCGAGCAACGTAATGGTAGGTAGTTGAATTTACGTCGCACTGGAGTAACAGAAAGTCTTATTGGCAACGGTCCGGGATCTATCTCGAAGGGAGAGATTCCAGGACACCATAATTTTGAGCAACGGTCAGATAACGAGATCAACAACTGACCTGTCACTCCACTCTCCAAACGAAAAGCATCGAGAGAGGTAACGTGCACCAGCCCCCACGTACACTATGGTTTTTGGTCGGACTCATAACCCTCCGATTACTAATTTGCTATTACGGTTGTTATAATAATTAAGGTAGGAAAGGACAGAAAACGCACTGAAATAAAAGCTAGGTTAGAAATGTCAAAAAGAAAAATAATTGTTAATAACTCAACTATATTTGTACCTATGAAACTACATGTGGTGAGAATAATCAGAACTCTTTTAATCAGAACTCTTTTGAAGGGATTTTCATGAAGAATAAGTCAACAATTAGGGAGGGATTCCTAATACGTATTTCCATCTAATGTCCCTGAAAATTTGTCTGCAACATTGGTACTCCAATATCTTTTCAGGAATAGCTACTTTGAAATTTGTTTTCAAACCATTCACAACTCTTACTGTACAACCTAAACTTTTTAAGCTTTAAACGTTTTAAAAACTACTATCAAAGAATACTTATAAAAGCCAGCGATATTATTTATGAAGTATTGGTTTACACTCAATCTATAATCTAATCTGAAACTTCGTGAAAGCGAACTGTTATGCAATGAAGGAGGTGGAAGGCGGTAAAGGAATAGAATTCTACAATTACACACTTCATGGTCCATTCAAAATCTCTTGGTCAAAAAGAGCTCTGCATAGTTTGTGCACAAGCATGTTCAATTAAATTTTTTAAAAGTATTCTTGTACGAAATTGTTATCCGTGGTAGAAGCACGGAATTAGATTTGTTAAATAGCAACTGTAGGGGGAGGGATAATGTATAATACTCGAGAGGTTTCCTAAAAAAATTCCTTAGAAAAAATTCTCTCAACAGCGGTTAGTTCTATAAAAATTAAATGCAGCTATTTTAAAATGAAGAAAGATGGAATATTGTAAAACCAAGGCTTCCTTTCAAAACATCAGGACACATTTTCAAATAGAGACTTTGAAAACAAGAATTAATAGACATTAAATGAACAAACGCAATGATAGCAGCATCGGAAAACACGAATATGTTTTCCAATTTAATACCAACCTTATTAAGCTAATGAGAAATCCATCCCCAAACGTAGAGTGACAGCTTACCACAAAGTGGATCCCATTTACGAAATAAATGGCCTTTTAATGCTCTGTTCCGTTATAATTTAATTAAATACGCAGACCAAATGCATGCTGTTTAGTTCTCGTAAGGTAAGCAAAGGAGTAATTGTTTAATACCAACAATTCATGCCAATTATAGGCAGTAATAATTCATTTTGGAATTACCAGAGGTACGTATTAACTATTTAAATTTTAGAACAAGAACTCAAGATGGTATTAATTGATTTTACATATAAGATAGATAGAAATACCCAAGAACCTTATAGCCAATTCTTCAAGGTCAAAGATATTGAAGTATTTATAATGAACTTTGATCGAAGTCATCAAATCAACAAAGCGGAGAGGTTTATTAAAATTAAAAATCTTATATTTAATTCAATATTAATGAAAACTTCATTTCGAGAATTATTTGTTACCACTAGTGAATTAGAAAAGCAAGTCAGTTTTTCTGTAGTAATTACCAAAAGCCGTAAGAAAGTTTCAATGTTTAAATTTCAATGTCCAAATGTATAAATTAAAGTCCCACGTTAGAGAAGTAGCAAACTCGACAATATCTTGCAGTAACCGGTATAATGCGAAGATTACACTCTGAAGCAGTTGGATAGTCAATTAAAAATTGTAACTAATGTTGTCTTAATTGAGTGTATGTGGGTCTTGTTTCATTCAATTTCCACTTAAAGAAATTGTTTTGCAAATGTTATTTTAGGTTTCTATTTGGTGTCCTTGCGCATAAAAGCTCATTTAATTTCAATCTCAAGGACAATCATGAAATTAAATATTTCCAGATATAAAAATAAAAATATCAAGAATATTCTTTCTAGATATGGAAATTCAGAAAAAGAACGGTTCTTCCTTGATTCGTAAAAAAGAATGTAACCCATTACAAACGGCAGGTTCGGATCGGCTGAGCCCAAGTCGCCAATTTGTTTACAATGATTTCTAAGGAAAGTAAGCCAATACGAACAATCGTCTCGGCTAACTCAACTCAGTTTCATCTGGACTCCCTTCCCTGGTATTCATTCGGTTATGGTACTCATCTCCAAAGGAATATTCACAATTTTAAATGAAATCAATATGTGTAGTATAAAAATCTGTTTCGACCAATTTATTTAAATGATATTAGAACCTGCATTTTGACTCTTACATTTACCATATTCGTTTTTTCAATCAAGAATATGAGCTATTTTTCACTTCAGAATTTTAATTTCACGTTTACTGATTCACAAATTTATATACTTTTGAATCACATATTTTATTTTAATTGATTGGTATGCTTCCTTTACATTAGGACATCTGAATAATAGGATATTAGAAATCTCCTATGATACATATACATATGCCGAGCTTAATCATGCTGGTCTGTTGAGCTGAGCTAAGACGAATCGGCCGTGAGTAATGTGTTACCGGCTTAACTTGGACTTTGTTTATCGCTCATACTGTTCTTGCTATTTCTTTCATCTGATACTTTTTGTATAACCTTGATGGAATAATAATGTAAACATACAAACCCTTCATAAAGCAGAAGTAAGTGAAATAGCGTATATTTCAGTGACTTATTTCGGATATTAAGATGTTGTAATGCTATTAGAATACATTTATAAGTTATTTCGATAAAAGACTAGTCACGCATATGTCGTTTTCTAAACGAAACTGTACCTGGGATATTCGACCGAAGCTTGGCTGTCGTTACAGCTGCTTATTGATGAGTTCTTCGACGAGTCAGTCACCATCGGAGAGTTGTTGCTGATTTGGATGCCTGGATTGGAATTGGGCGTCGAATGTAGCACGGGTGCCTGCAACGGTTAAGACAACGATTTTTTAGTAGTTTAAAATGCATGTGAATGAATTTGATATTTATTGACGTACGGGATGATTGAATGAGTTCTCAAGTCTGATTAATATGCTTAAACGCTATGAAATGTAAGAGAAAATAGATATGGAAGTTGCTCAGAATGTCAAAACTGATTGGACAGTAAAAAGATGTTAAAATCAGCACACATTATAAAACCTATTAAACCTTTCAGAGGCATTGGTGTCGTCTGACTTCCCACCACTTCTGAAAGGGTTAAGGATGGTATAGATAAATACTCTAGGTACATTAAAGTTATGTAAATATTTTTCATAGTGCCCCGATTCTTCTCCAAAAGTATTAAATTTCTGTTGGGTGCAAAATAGATTCATATGAGATGATGGGTCTTCACCTATAAAGTTTTTTTATGTAGGATTACGTCTAACTCCATGGATTGTATGGGGCAACTTACGATCGACCACCTGTGACAAAAATAGGTCCCAATTGAAATCGTTGTATCATTAAAAATACGAGTATCGTGTAATCGTGTTAGCATATTCTTGAACAGCGAGGAGTCCAAGTCCCAATACATCGTGCCCTCGACACTTCCCTCCTTCCACGAAAGAGTGCAAAATGATGCAATTTTTCTGGGTATACAGAGACATTTGAATAAATTTATCTCGGCAACCGTGAGCGCAACACGACTGTACATGGTATCGTTTTAAAGCTCTTGATGAGATCTATTCGAATAAGTAAATAATGTTTCACAGTCTTTTGAATCTTTTTATTGTGAACACTTAGAAAACAAATTAGATAAACGCTTTGAGACAATACTAATTTCAATTACTATAACAATAGATCATTTCAATTTCCCAACCTGAAAGTCGTAATCTCACGCTCTAAATTGACGCCTCAATTCAGAACTCAGCCTATTTCTTTTCCCCAAAGCAATGATTTGAAGCATAGTGCTCTTCGAAGAATTGAATAGAAACATAAAAATTATTTGTGAAAAAGAGTATAAAAATGTATTGAAACTTGCATTTAAAAATTAGTTGAAACGTGCACAATATGATACAAAGTTGTGATTGGTACAAAAACAGAGTGAATGAATTAAATGATTAACGAAACTACAAGATTGGTAAGAGATAACATGAAAATAATCTTTTCTCACTTAACCTTTTATTTTAATCCAATCTTTCTCTATAACTACAGTTCATACAGAACTTTCAGGTGACACAGATACACCATTTACCATCTACTTTTTCCATACAAAGGCCTACTTTTTATAAAATGATTGATACTGTAGGGGTTCGCATCATTAACCTAGGTCGATATGTTGTTATCAGCAAGCTCTTTAATGGGTTCACATATGTAGTATAGTTGCCAATCGTTATTTGGATAGAAGGTTTTAACCTTAATGGACACAAAATGATGAGGTGTTGTCCTCGGATCTTTCAGTTCGAGATTGATCCCGGACCATTGTCTTGCTCCAGTGCGACATTATTTCAACAACCTGTCTACCTATTTGGATTTTCATTCCCTTGGGGAATAGAGATTCGATTTTGTCTCTAGGAGGTATCTCTGCATTTGCAAAATGATCAGATCTTGATAGACGAGATATCAAGTCTTTGACAAAAACTTGGCCGGATCTTGATATACGTGGTATCTAGTCTTTGGAAAAATCGTAGTCGGGTCTTGATGGACGACATATACTACCTGACATTGAAAATGCAACACCAAGAGTTGGCAGAAAGTGATGAAATTTGGCAAACAGAGAGAGAGACAGCAACGAGCAATAAGTGATCTTTATTGCAACATACACCTTGCCACTGAGCAGCAAGAACGTCTGATCAGTAGGTTGTAGGACCACCGCGAGTGGCGATACAGGCAGCAACACGTCTAGGTACAGACGCAATGAGCGTGCGGATGGTGTCCTGAGGGGTGGCTGCCCATTCCCTGTCAACCATTTGCCAGAGTTCGTCTTCTGAACGTGCCGGTGCCAACGCATGCAAGCGACGTCCAATGACGTCCCAGAAATGTTCGATAGGTGAGAGATCAGGGGAGACAGCTGTCCAGGGAAGCACCTGGGTACCTTGCAGGGCATGTTGGCTGATGCGTGCCGTATGCGGCCGGGCGTTATCCTGCTGGAAAATGGCATTGGGCACCCCCTGAAGGAAAAGGTAGTGTCACCGGCTGCAGCAAGTCATACACGTATCGTTGGGCCGTCATAGTGCCCTGAATACGGACCAGAGGTGACCTGCTATCGTATGCGATGGTGCCCCAAACCATTATACCGCGTTGTCTCGCGGTATGGCGTTCCACAGATGCGGCCGGATTGGCCCTGTCGGCGCCAGACTCGTACACGGCGACTGTCATTGCTAAAACAGAAGCGTGACTCGTCTGAGAACACCACCCTGTGCCATTCCGTCGTCCACGTGGCTCTATCCCGACACTATTGCAAACGGAGACGTCTGTGCTGTTGGGTCAATGGTACTCGTCTCAACGGGCGCCATGAGTGCAGGCCGCCAGCGATCAATCGGCGGTTAATGGTCCTGGACGATATGGGAGCATCAAGGGTGTGCTGCCCATGCTGCAAAAGGGCGACAGACGTGGCTTGCGGGGCCGCCGATGCTTGCCGGCAGATGCGTCGGTCCACGCGTGCTGACGTCACTTTGGCTGCACCGGAACCCCTCAAACGTGCCACATTCCCTTGGTCTAACCATCTGTGCCACAACCGGTGCACCGTGGACGCGTGTAGGTGGGTATCTGCTGAGATTTGACGTATGGACCAACCTGCCCTTCTGAGGCCAATCACTATACCCCTCGTGAAGTCGTCTGTTTGCTGGAACTGTCTTGATTGGCGGCGTCCTGGCATTCTCCGCTACTAGACGTTTCCTCTGAGACACAAAAACAAATTGCAACTTGACTTACCTGGCAAACAGAGCAGCGCGAAACTGACCACTTTTGCAGGTTCCTTCCCTGGTTTTTCACTCGCCGTGCGCGGGACAGCTGCGCAGTTTGCATCATTTACATATCTCGGTGAGCTGCGTCTACCCCTGTAAATTTCATCCAGTTCTGCGCACTCCTTCTGGGTGTTGCATTTTCAATGTCAGGTAGGGTATTTTCGAAACCATTTGGAGAGTTAAATAACGCCAGGAATTAAGTTCTGAAAAGCAACTACTAACACATAGTATTTAACGCTATACTTACTCGGTATTGGTACCAAACTTGCCGTGGCCTGCGTTGCCTGTGGCCTCTTGTACTTGGAGTGGATATTGGAGAAACAGAGGAGTATGGTGTGTTGGTGCCAGCTATCAAGTGCATTCTCTGACGATTTCTGACAAACCTTCCAGGCTTCGTGGATACAGGAGTATTTATCGGAGCATTTGGTGCAGGGAAGTAGGAACTTTGTGGTACTGTGTAGGTCATGAGATTCTACAGATATGGAATAGTACGAAAGTTTTTTACAGCAAGTAGGTATCGTTTTCAATAATAACTAGCAAAATAGCATTATTTGATGCGTTCGTAAAGATGCGTTTAACCATCCAAGTGGTTTCGACGAGATATTTCGTCAGTCAAGATTTGATCAATTTTCCTAATGACGAGATACCTCGTCATCAAGGTATTGCAATTTTTTTATGATGAGGAGATCAAGATCTGATCAGTTTTCTTATAATGACGAGAAACGACTAAATATTGATGGACGAGGTATCTTATCTATCAAGATCTGGTCAAATTTGCTAATTACGAGATACCACGTCGAGACAACCACCGGGAGGATTAATGTAATACAATATTATATAATGTCCCTGTATACAATATTTTAATAAGAAATCACACTGCTTCTATTCTCATAAGTAAAACAAACTATTAATAATTGGAATATTGGAAGAGCGACCTTCTTTAACATTATACCGCATAACTGTAGCTCATATTATAATCTTATCTTATTTTGTTTATCTATCTATATCTAAAATTATAAGCGTTCGTATTTAATAATTAAAATATTTGTTATAAAATTTCCTTCATATTGAAGATTTAATTTTTTATTGATATATTTATTTGTCAGATCATAAATAAGTCTCAATTGAAATGTGAGGATTCTTGTTTAAAGTGAAATAAATTTTTTAAATGAAACAACGCAAGCGTGTATTGCACCTCTCGAATAACAAATTCTGTTATCAGGAGTTTGAAATAGAAGCCAGAAAAGTATGCTCATTCATTAAAATTTATCTTAAACTTTTCAATTAATAATTTCGATTATCGATTAGTAAATTCGATTCACCGAAATTAACTCATTCCAAACAATTCAACTGTTACGAGATTAATTCTTCAATTTTGCTCCGTAGTTCAAATATGCTTGAGTCGAGCTAGGAGCTGCAAAAAATTCCTAAGATTTCATAGAAGAGCTCTCGCCGCTCTACTAAAATTCGTCATCAGTCTGATAACAACAGGCGATGAGAAATCTAGGAGATAGAAATAAGCACAGAAAAGAAAATCTGAACCAACCAGGTAAAAAATATCACATAATTTGAGCAAATGAATGAGATGCAATTGAAGTGGATGCTCAGAGAATGTGGTAACATGACTGAGGTGTGAACTCTTTATCATGCATTTCATTGGGAATAAGAATTAACACCAGTAAGAGAACATTTAAAAAATGTTGTTTCTTATCCTTAAGGTTCAGGATAACCCTAAACCAGGTCCATAAGACCATGTCACTTTAAAAGAAAGGCAACTTTCTTCTAATCCAAGGCAAGCTGGCCCACGGAAACACCGATGTAATCGATAAGATGGGCGGGAGTTACAAGGCTTGTGGAACAGAGATATCTGAAGATCTTAACGACATCCTCGAATTGCAAGTCCTTAGTGTGGCCACTTCAGAGTTTCGCTAGAGAAGTCTGGAAAACTATAGGCAACTTACAATTTAGTGACCTCCGGGAAAGCTGGCCAAATACCATGCATATGCAAGGGGAACATGTCAAGTCTCTGGTTTTGCTTTGAAAATATAAAAAAAATTCTGCGGCCGAGAGGTCCTTATTAAGTGGAAGGGGATGTACACGTAATATGAAATAAGGTATGAAAAGTGAGTAACAACACTGCCATCAACAGATACTCACAATTAAGAAACTATAGTGCATATACTATGAGCGGGTCAGCTAGTATTTCTTTAATTTTATTAGGCAAACTTAACTCGAGTGACAAATAAAGTTACCTCATTGCGAATTGTTTCTTGTTTTGGAACCAGAGTGGTATATGTCAACGAGGGGCTTTCATCAAAATGGATTTGACTTTTCTCCAAGACATTGGAAACTTCTCCCGGAATGCTGTTATCCACACTTTTATATCGAGATTTAGAATCCGGGGTCGATATGATGGAATACCCCGATTCGTCTCCTTGACCGTTGCAAGGAGTCGATTCCTCTGGTAACGCCATTATCTGAAATAAAAGAATTTATTCGAACTTGGCAAAATAACGAAGTTTACTTCTGTGTGGGTTGTTTTTAAATAAATTGCGATGGGGTGTTAAACGCGCTTCTGAATGCTGTGTGCGTCAAGAAGCTAACAACTCCAAATTATGTTTTTAAAATTAAAATAACAGTATCTGATCTGCTGCCCCATAACACTTGAAAGCAGTTAGAGCATACTCAATCAACAGTTGGTTGAGTGATCATACCGTTTCTAGGTGTTACTAAGCATCACATGTGAGAAAACACAGCATGTAACAACTCAGCTCCCTTGGACAGGAGAATGCGTCTTTAAAATCGAAACAGTACTGGGGTCCATGCATGAAAACTCGAGCGTTACTAAAAAGCGTTACAATTGTTTTGTCTTTTGATTTCCAAACTAGAACCACCCAGACGATAAGTATAGCGTAGTGTAGGGAAAGAATTCCTCACATGACCGAGTGCGGAGGCGCACTGAGAAAGGGGAGGAGGTGCACAATGTGTCGAAATTCTACGGTGCTGGGCGAGCTCTGGGCCAGTGTAATTTTGGATTCCGTGGAGTGAGGATTGCGTAAGTATAATCACAGACCTTTAATCAATAAAATTATCCTTTAACACCAATATCAAACTGCACTTTAGTCGTTCAAACTCTAAATCAGTTGAATATTCACAATAAACAATCGTTCAAACTTCCTATGTCTGCTTCATTCATTCCACAATCCAACATGAGGCCCGAGTATTCACGTCAAAACTACGGTTTGTGTCCTCGACACAACCTACCAATTTTTATTCATAATGCTACTTTCTCTTTATTATTTAGAAGCATATTGCCTGATTTCGAAATCGCTTCCAACTAGATCGCGTTTGGATAGAGCTATGTTATCGACTCAGTCTTCGTGAAACTAAACTGCCCAGCAACCCCTTGTGCACATGTGCGGATTCATGCATAAAATGCTTAGAATACTTTAGTTCTGGGAAAGAGACAATTTGTTTTCCTACTTGGATCTTCATTCCCTTGGAGTTATAGGGCAGTTTTGTCTTGATGAGATATTTCGTCCTCAGAAAAATTGACCAGATCTTGGACGAGATGTGTCGACGAAACACTTTGAGTATTAAAAACATCTTAATTATTATCAATCAAATGATTGATTATCGATCTATTTTGATAAAGCGAACAAAATAACTTGGTATATATATATATGTAAGAATAGGGTACACAATATTCCGGTAAAATTAATATTTAATTATGAAGAGATGAAGCTGGTGAAATATGTACAGATGCAGCGTTCTTATTACAAGTGCAAAAATGATGAATGCCCGTCTGGCATCACAAACAGTTCCTGAGCACGTATTGCCCATTCGATAATCTTTCACGAACATCAGAGGAACGTCTTTCCTTGTTCGATTTCAGCTCGGACTCTCTTCGCGCGCGTTCGCCCTTTTCGCAGCCTATCGGAGGTAGAGGGCGCTGGTGATGAGAAGTGGGGGAGGTTTGTAGTTTCCATCTCTACACACACACACACACACACACACACACATATATATATATATATATATATATATATATATATACCATCACCACAAATCCAAAAGAGAACCCAAATAAAAACAGAAAGCAAGTAATAACACACAAGAACAAAATAAGAACAAAAGGGGAGAAAAATAACAACAATAATATTGACCCTTAGATGAACAGCGCTGAAAACAGCAAAGAACAAATAAAAGAAATTAATAAGTAAAGCTACCCTAAGAATAGATTTTCCCGAGAAACAAGATGAAACAAAATATGTAAATGTTGAGTGAGCCCGCTTACTTTATCAAGGAGAGCAAAGCAAGCAGTTCACTTAAAAGGGGATTCTTTGAGTTTTTTCTGTACTTGTGTGAGGCCGGGCCGAAGAGATCAACACAAGTTACCCCCGAAAACTCAAAGTGCTACCAGAAAGAAAATCATAAAAAATATTACCTGTTACCAAGGTTAGGAAGGTAAAATCAATAGAACAGCCAAAGTGGTACCTTACCGAATGTTGCCGCTCAAGCCAAGAGAGAAGAACACTGCTAGATCCGTCCTATCTGGAATAGCGGATTAAAAAAAAGAGCAAGAGGTGGCTTGGAGATAGCATGAAAGATTTGTATAAGTGAAAGGGAGGGAAGAAAGGTAAATTTTAACAAGAAAAAATTGTGACAAGAAATTAAGATTGTAGTAGGGGTGAAATTGAAGGAATAAAAGAGGGCAAAAGTGAAAAAAGAATTATAAAATTGTAGCAGGGCTCCATCTGGTTGTAAAGGTAGGAAGGAAAATAAAGATGAAAACTGTTTTAAAATGAGGTTGAAAAAGGATCAAAGAAAAACTTTTTAAGAAAACTGTTGGGGAAGTTGTTATTTAAGAGGGTAGTTTTAAGAGTTTTGAGCTGATTATCAATAGTAGTTTGGTCCCTGCAAATATGATGAATTCTATAGATTTGATTACAAATTAAGTTTGTAGATACTGAAAGAGATATTAGAGTCCCAGGGAACAAGCTTATTAATATTAAATTGAAAGTCATTTCTTTTGTCATAGATATCGGTTGTAGATTTAAAACTGCCGTCAATATGAGTATCAATGAAGTTAGTAGATAAAGGTGAGCTATTTGTTTTTTTGAGGATGAGTTCAGTGGGATAAATATTTTTCCAAAAGTCAGCGAACTCTAGTGAGTTAAAAATGATTAAATCATCTATGTTGCGATAGGAATTAACAAATTTAGAAGTATGTGATCTTTCATAAAAATGGAGGTAGAGGTTAGCTAGAATGTTGGAGAAAGTGGTACCTTGTGGTATTCCTTGTACTTGTTGGAATAGATGTTAACCATTAAAGATAAAATTATTGAGGACACAAAGATTGATAAGGCTATTCTAATATTGTTGAGAAATATTAAAGTTAAATTCAGCAAGATCAGATCAATTTTGCTAATGACGAGATACCACGCCATTAAGAGTGCCGATTAAATTCCGAATGATAAAGATATTGCCGTTTTTCGATGATGACTAGATCAAGATCGTGTCAGTTTTTCTAATGAGATATCTCGTCCATAAATATCTGGATAGTTTTGCTATTAACGAGATACATCGTCGGAACAACTACCAGGAGGATTGAACACAAAAGCCGGTTGTAAACACTCACGCCAAGACAACTAACTAGAATCTCACTATACAAATTACAGAGCTTAGTTTTCCTGAAACAGAATACTGAATGGTATAAGTTGACTCTTTGTACTAGACTAAATAACACGATACAGATAACTAGATAACCTTGTATCTGCCTTCCACAAACAACGACCACATCCTTCGCTTTGAGTGCGTGATTCAGGTAAGTCGTTATCTAACGTATCTTAATTGGATTGCGTCATGTTTAGCGTCAGCGGAATCGAACTCCAATAGAGCCATTGTGAATAAAACATTAGTGTAGTGTTTAACTATTTCGCTTCTGCGTGATAATAACTACAAATGTGAGAAGCCATTATACCTCTCCTTCACCACATTAAAAGCTACAGAGTATCGTTCACGTAATGTTTCATAAATATTAATGCTTTAACATTAAAATTGATTCTGAAATATATGATCAACATATATTTGGATGCATGCATTTTGAAACACATGTACTCTAAAGTTATAATTGGAAATATGGTCGGCAGCTCGACAAAGGCACCGATCTGTAAAATTATTGTTTCAAGCAAAACGCGTTTAAAATATTTTAACGCTATAGATTGGTTGTTGGTTGGTTTGGGGTTTAATAGCAGTATTTGGCCAAACTGCGCCAAACAACATCAAATAAATGGGCAAACATTCAAAAGTTTACTGACACAGAGAAATACACCCAAGGTGGAATCTAACTTGCGCTACCTACTACTCGCAGGTTGCTAATGCAGCGGATGAACCCACCGAGCCATTTGACGAAATACAAAAAAATGATAGATATGAAGTGGTGATATCAGTTATGGTTTTTAGGTTATGAATTATAGTTCGTGCTTTTTGTGTAGTACAAAATATTAAATTACAGTATAGAAAATACATTTGGTTGAAAACATATTTGGCCTGGTTCCATCGTTGGAACCCCGCCAATACTACAAATCTTCAAAACCGTTATTTTGAGAAAAACATGTTTAAACTAACGACATTATGGGGAAAATAGTGTTTTGTGTAAGTTTAGGAATTCAGTTTGGCTGTTGAGGCTACGAGTTTGCAACCAATAAATACATTTAGTGAAAGTATTCAAAAATTCAAAGTGGTATCTGATATATTTGACTGTTTCGTGAGTTCACAGATGACTGAATGTTAAAGCAGAGGAAATTCCAGGTAAAGAGCATTAAAATTTAAACCTACAGTATTTAGAGATGAGTGGAAATATAGTAACATATCAGAGAACATGGAGTGGTTCTGTATTGGGTATTTGGAACGGCTCTTTCTGCAAAGAGGCTTGTGATAGAATGAATAGTTACAAATTAATCCGCCAGAGGGATAAGGATTTAGTGGAAGATCGTTGGTTAGGGGACTTATTAAGGGAAGTGAGCATGAAAAGGCGTGGTTTCTATTTGGTTGCAAGTGCATCTCAAGTGTTGTGGTGGAATGCATAGGCGATCAGAAAGGAAGAAGAATCAAATAGAGTGAGTGGATATGTTTGCAAGCATTGTTAGCGAGGTGAGAAAGGTCAAAAGGCTCGAGTGTTATGAAGGTATTGGGGACTAGATGGCTATAGCAGTGACAAAGACTAACGGATGGAAAGAGAAAAGATTGCTTATTCTGGAACATTAAGAGAGGAGGACTTATCTCTGATGAACAAAAATATATTTTACAGGGCATCAATTTTAGTTTCGTTTCATATACTATATGGTATTTACACAAGATAAACAAAAGTTGGGAATTGTAGAATATTATTCACTATTATAAAAAATCACTATCCTTTAGATCTTCCAGATTAATGTAGCAGAAAATTTCTTTGAAAAGAAAAGGTGATGGGAGCTAATGCTGTTTCTTTTTGTTCTGACCACCCATTTTCTAGAAAATTCCCATAAACTAGATATGATATTTTTATCTGCGTTATTCTTTATAGTAAATCAATTCTTTTTCAAGACAACCTGTTCCTCTAAGCCGTTTTTTATTTATTCTCTACTTCTTTTACGGGACTTTAGGTTCTTGATCGAAGAAACTTATTCATCAAGAAATTTTTCCTCTACCAACTCGTATATCGGTCGATTCTTTTCTGGAAAGTGACAAGCAAATAAAACATGTTTCTATAAGATATTTCTGAGAATAAAGGGTTGGTGTTGAATATCCATCTATTAGT
This sequence comes from Meta bourneti, assembly GCA_933210815.1. Lineage (NCBI taxonomy): Eukaryota > Metazoa > Arthropoda > Arachnida > Araneae > Tetragnathidae > Meta > Meta bourneti. Next base: position 21,837,875 of record OW119928.1, read on the forward strand.
TAAAATTTTTTTTAAATTCTCACCGCGAATTAACAGATATATTTGGAATCGAATTAACGGAATTGCTGTATTAATTTATTATAATATCCTTCAGAAGTATCGAATAGCCACCATCTTTAATTCCGTTAATATTTATTTTCTTAATTAAATCTACTTTTTGTGAAATCAATTCTATGCTTGATAGAAATGTTACAAAGCCTATACAAAGTAGGAGAGAAAAAATTGTGTGAAGAGAAATATTCTATCGTGCATTATTAACAGAAGAGAGTATTGGGTGATCATATGCACCAAAGGGAAAGTTTATTATTTTAAAATAACTTTTTACAAAAAAACATTTCGATATTCCAAATTAATTATAAAAAAATGATCTTACCTCCAAATTATAAAAATAATGCATTTTAAACACACTTTAATAATCGTCGGGTTACTGCAAAACAAGATAACTCCATTTTTCTTTTTTGAGTTGAGTACACTTTCTCAGATAATTGTGCGTAGTATGTTCTGCGAAAACAAGATAACCCTACTGTCAGCTAAACCTATCAAGTACATGCGCAGCAGAAATAGGTCACAGTACCTTATTACATTTATTTTATATGTGTGAGGGTGTACTTAGCTCAAAAAAGAAAAAAAATGTTTGGAAAAATGGGAAAAAATATTGTTTTTGCAATAACCCTACGAATGTAAAAAAATATAAAAAATCCCTTTGCGTGGCATTACCGTGACATACTGAGGGGTTATTGCACGAACAGTCCAAGGTAATGATACTCTAGAGAGAACAGCTATAAAATCTTAACACAGTGCATTCTTATTACAAATGCAATAACACATATCTATATTGTACGTCGTTATACATACAAATATATTATTACATAAAATTACTCGCAAAAAAACTATTACATTCAATTGTGCAGTTGGCGTGCCCATTTCTTCATCAGAAATTACGCCCACAAACTAAAGGAAAGTGAGGGATAGATGGCGCATTGATTGTAACTCGACTGTTCCACGTACTGTTCTATTTGAATAAAATTCGGCTTGTTTTCATTTGGTACCTTCGGAAGATATAGTGCAGCAAGTTGTATCGTATTCTTAATTGATAAACAGCTTTCATCATGTAGAAATGAAGCACAAAATATTTCGTTATAATTTTTTAGACATTGGTTCGACGCTAGAATGCCGTGTATGTAATTCTTTGACAAAATTATGCATTTTTTAATAAAAGTTAAAGGTTTTCGGATGTTGTTTATCTTGAATTCACAGAAGCCGATTTTCTAGGAAATGCGTGATCTCTCCCCACTTACTTCATATCACGTTTCTAACGAACGTAATCAAACCTGTTATAATACACAATGATTAAAATTAAAAATATTTTTTGTAAGACAAGTTTGCTGCATAAAAATAAGAAAATCGCAAGTTATAATTTAATTCCAATATCTTGAAAACAATTTAGCAAAAATATTGTGTTTGACATCATTGTGCTTATATCTAAAATCGGTTGTTCCCAGGACGCCCTAGTCGTTTATTAACGTTTCTTTGGGTGGAATGGAGATGAATCAACTTTCCCCTATATTTTTAACATTACAAGTGGTTTGAACGAGATATCTCGTCATCAAGATATTGCCAATTTTTTTTATAATGACGAGATCACGATCTGGTCGATTTTCTTCTAATGACGAAATATCTCGTCAATCAGGATCTGGACAGTTTTCTTCTAATGGACAGTTTTCTTCTAATAATGAGATATCTCGTCCATTAAGATCTGGTTAGGTTTCTTCTAATGACTAGATATCTCGTCTATCAAAATCTGGTCAATTTTCTTTTCAAGAGATATCTCGTCCATCAATATCTGGTCAGTTTTGCTAATGAAGTTATACCTCGTAGAGACAACCACCAGGAGGGTTAAAAATCAATGATTTATTAAAAAGGAAAATTTACACACCTTTATCGCCTTATATCCGTTTGGAGGTGTCACATTGCAATCATTTCTTTCATCACCGAACGATGAATACCAAGAGCTATAAAAACAATAAGATTATGAAAGTTGACAGAATATGTCTTTGTATAATTAAATCAATTTATGATTTCATCACTACAAAAATCAACATATAATGGTTAAATAATAATCCATCATGGTTGTTTGATTTTATTAGAAAAGGATTACAGTGGAATCCCGGCTATCCGTAAATCGGCTTAACCGAAAGGTCCATTTTTTGTTTAAATATTGAAAATATTTCAAAAATATTAAAAATATCCGTTCATGAATGATAAAATATATAACTCTGAATGACGAAACTTGAAACATATAATATGTGATAGAATCGCGAATTTAATGCAAAATATGTGTTATATGTATAAAGAAAAGAAATGCATGCAAAGTAAAGAATGTATACAAAATATGCAGGTTACGAAATAGGCAGTGATTTTTTTTTGCTGTTCAATTTGGGATCGTTTTAAAGCAGCCTTGTCACGCCATCTTTTAAACAAGAGCACATCCGAAATGGTGGCACCATCTTGTGCTTCAATATATCGAAGTGCTGCATCTAAGGTTTTGTAGCTTCAGTATGTGAAATGCTGGAATTCTGTCTCTTCGGGCTCGACTTCAACAACAGTATCTTCTTTATTTACTGCCGCAACTATTTCTTCATCAGTTAAGTCCTGTTCATCGGTGTTTGGAGCAAGCCAGGCTTCGACTTCAACGTCAGATATTTCCCCGGGAAGCAATTTGAACATGTCCGAGAACACTTCATGATTAAGATCAGAATTGTCGTCTACAGTTTCAAGCAAATCAATTGTTCCAAAAACTAGTTACTCAACCGTCGGCCACAATTTTTGCCAAGATCTCACTAATGATTGTTTTTCGATTTCATCCCATGAAGCTGCCCAGTAGCCAATTTTTTTCATGTCTACAAGTTTCAAATGTTGGCTAACTTCCGCTCCATCATCTAGTCCTTCAATCAAAACTTGCAAAAGCCGTTTCCTATAACATCTCTTAATGTTTTCAATAACCCCCTGGTCCATTGGTTGGATCAGGGAAGTTACATTCGTAGGCAAGAAAATCGCTCTATCCCCATTCTTCTCATGCTAATTTTCTGACGGTGTGATTTGTGCATTATCTAGTAAAAGAATTGTTTTTTGAGGAAGGTTTTTTTCCTTAAGAAAACGTTTCACCTCTGGTACAAATTCTTTCATAAACCATTCAATGAAAATGCCACACGTCATCCACGAATTTTTTTGAGGCCGGTATTTCACAGGAGAAGATTTCATACTGACATTCTTGAAAGCTCTGGATTTGGCTGATTTCCCAATTAACACCAGCGGAAGTTTATGCGACCTTGATGCATTGGCAACAACCAAAATAGTTACTCTACTTTGTAGTGTTGAAACCGGGAGCTTTTTTCTCTACACTCGAGGCTAATATGCGACTTGGCAACATTTTAAATTTCAAGCCTGTTTCATCGCAATTATAAATTTAAGCAGTTAAGCTTTCATCGGCAATAATCTGAGAAAATTTCTCCTGGAAGCATTTCACTTGAGCAGGATCCGCGGAAAGTTTCTCACCACAAATGCCGATGTGACGCTTTATCCAGCGATCTAACCACCCTACGCTAGAAATTTGGATCTCCGCCCATTGCCTTGTTCAAGCATTTTGCTTTTTCTTGAAGAATAGGCCCACTCAGAGGTGATCCTTTCTCGCGTACTTGCTTAAACCAATGGAAAAGAGCCTCGTCCACTTTATTATTTTCAGATTGTTTCATAGTGCTTCTAGGTAAGCCTACATTTGTTGCAGTCTTCGTGCACCACGTCTCAATTTGGGCACGGTTTCTAATCCAATCCGCAAGTGTAGACCTTCCCACGGCCAAATAATCTTCAAAGACTCTCCATAGTCAACTCTTTTTAAGGCATTTAGCTTGTCCTCCAAGCTTACAACGTTTCTTTTGCGCTTTATACCACTCATCCTAAGAGAAACACGTGGAGTTGCTTTCCGTACGAATGAGCTGTCTCAACTGACCTTGAGGGACGGAAGACGGGATAACGTTAAAGCGACAAGGGGAAGAAGTGACATCTGGTGACAGAAGAGGAAGAACAAAGGAAGCTTCCCGGTTATCCAAAAATTCCTATGGAATCTCAATTAACCGAAAATGCTTAGGTCCCGTGCTTTTCGGATAACCGGGATTAAACTGTATTTCTTTTTTGCAGCAGAACATCAGTGTTTTTCTTCTCTTCTACTCAATCGGAACGGCTGTTTTCTCACGGCTTTGTCAGCTGTTTTCAAGGACGCATGTTCGTGCTCTCTTCTGCGCATGTGCCCTGTTTGAAAGTGCTAGCGTCTGTTTTCTGTTCATTTGTTAAGGCGAGTGCAATCGTTCTGTTGTCCCTTTTGGAGATGTGTGCTGTTTCGTTTCTTGTCTGTAAATAAATGTTGTGTCTCGTCCTGAGATTTGAATTGATTTTTATATAGCTGGCCTGACAAGTTGCTATAACCTATATTATATTAAGAGATATACCACCTCAATCCTAGAAGAATGTCACAACACAAAAAAATTACATTTTAAGGTAAATCCAGAGAAGGCATATTTAAAATTAAATATATTTGTAGGAATAATCACAAATCTGTTTACTGCCTGCTCTATCGCAATTCTGATTGCAATGATTATTTAATGCAATTTAACCAGAATTTGTTTTTCTTTTTTACTAAAAATTATATTTTATGAGTTGTAGTAGTGTTCGTGTAGTGGTGTGATAGCCATAGTATAATAAGGGTAAATACTAGTGCAAATATGCCAAAGGTAGTGGAAAGAAAAAATACTCGTTAGAAGCATGACTGAAATGCATTTATAAGAAAAAGTAACATATCTTTCATCAAATAATTGAATAAATACGTATGTATTTCGAATAGAAATGCGTAACTGCTTAAGTATGTATTTATTGCATCATGTGTATGTAAGTTGTTTAAAATGTACACCTAATTCTGTTTTTACATGATAGATACGTTCCTGTAGAATACGTGTAAAAAAATTCGCGTAAAAAAAGACATTGTATCTATGGAAGAAAAGAAGGTTGGTTCCAGATCTAAAAAATCAGTAAAAATAATTAAAAAAAACATGAAAATATTCGTTTTAAGCTTATTATTTTATTTTAACAAAATACACATGTAATAATATGTAATGCAAATGAAAAAATTCTTCATGAACAAAAAAAATCTGTTCTACACAAAAAATTTGTTTATTCATTTTCACTTTCTGACAATAAACGGCGCATACGTTTGCGTACGACTGGAATATCACTGCTATCACTAGAAATGTTGTGGACATCGTCTTCCTCTATTAATGAAATTCTTTCTGTGATCTCTTGAGCAAAATCAGCACGAGTTTCCTCTGGCGCTGATGTTTCACCGGTTTTACGAACGAATTATTACGAACGTTGTGTTCGTGTTTTGGTTATGCCGTTATATAATTCTCTGTAAGAGGCTGTCAACAACTTCAGTTCACGTTGAAATTTCCCAGCGCGTTCCTCATTAGGATCATGTTTGACAAAGTGGTTACCCAATTTTTTGGCCAGATCCAGACCTTCTTTTATTAAATTTGTATTTAGAACAGGATCATTTTCTTCATTATCACTACGTTCTGTGGGATTAGGAGTCTCAACTTCTAATATTTCATCTCCTCTTATGGCTTTATCGACTAATAATTCATCAATATCTTCAAACGATAGATCATCGAATCCTTCTCCACTAATTGTGTGTGCCATTGTAATGATGTTGGGAAATTCGGTCGCATTAGGGATGATGGGATCTTTGCTTTTTACACATTGTGGCAAACCGCTTTCCGACACGCATTCAAAGTTGCTGGTTTTAATTCAGTTAACGCTAATCCAACTTGATTGATACAATCCATAATTGAGAATTTCTTCCACACATCACTGACTGTTAGTGTTTCATCATTCAGTTTGTCCAAAACGTGTTGGAATGTTCGTTTTACGTAATATGTTTTAAATGTCGCAATTATACCTTGGTCCAGCGGTTGTATCAAAGATGTAGTATTAGGTGGCAGAAATAAAATTTGTACGTTTGGGTGTTCCAAGAAAGATGACCGGATACATCGTCAAGAAATCTTTAAATTCGAGACCTTTCACATTCATGTAACGTCTGACTTCTGGGACGAAGCACTTTTGAACCATTCTGTAAAGATAGCAGTGGTCACCCAGGCCTTCTTGTTTGCCATCCAGTGAACAGGCAGTTTATTGATATCTACATTGAACGTGGGTTTAGGGCTCGATTTACCAAAAGTGGTTTCAACATACGATCTCCTGAAGCGTTGGAGCAAAATAATAAGGTCACACAATCCTTAGCTACCTTAAAACCACCAGAAGTTTCCTGCGATTTGGCTACGTACGTTCTGTTCGGCATTCGTTTCCAGAAGAGACCACGTTCATCTGTATTCCACACTTGATCAGGAGTGTATCCTCTATCTTTAATAATTTTAGCAAGTTCCTGTGGGAATGCTTTAGCAGCCAATTCATCTGCAGATGCAGTTTCACCTTTAATTTTTATTTTATGAAGATCATGCCTTTAAAGAAACCCTGTCATCCAACCTGTACTTGCAGAAAATTCATACTTTCTGTTTAACTGAGATGAAGTGCTTGCCTCCTTTTCTTTAATCTGTCTATAAACTCTTAGTGCTGTTTGCTTGATGGCATTTCCATCTACTGGTACTCTTTTTTGTGACTTATATTCTATCCATATTACCAGAGCCTTTTCCATCTTTTCCTTGACAATATCTCTTGTACATGATGATGAATTAACACTTACTTTTGTTCCAGAACATACCGACTTCCTAATTGCAGCTTCATTTTTCTTAATTGTTCTTATGGTAGCTTCATGTACACCAAAATGCTTTCCTACAGACGTAGCACCTTGTCCAGTTGTAAGACGATCTAAAATTTAAATTTTAAGTTCCAAAGAAATCGCTTTCCTTTTCGTTTTGGTAATGGGTGAATTATGTGACATTATATAAGGGGCTACCGAAAAATATCTCAAATTAAAATTAATAAATAAAGGTATGAAAAATTTGTGAACTTACAATTTATTGACTTTCGGCAAAATTTATAAATTTATATGTGCACAAATTTCACTAAGATCCTTCCACTTTGAAATAGAGCTACATACTAAATGTCTTCCGAAGATACAATACACGAATACGGTAAATGTGCACCAAATTCAATAATAAAACGTTATGTAATGTATCTAGAGGAAACGCGTTTCAAAACACATACACTAGCTGTTATACATATAGAAAATAGAAATGATCTACTACGCCACAAATAAAATTTTGTTTTCTTAGAATTTAGGACAAAAAAATTGTTAGAAATTGGATTGGACCGCTCGTGTTAAATCAAAATGACTCGCGTAAAAAGAGAATGAAATATTTATTTTGAATTCGTGTTAAATCAAATTCATGTAAAAAAAGTTCGTGCAAAAACAGAATTAGGTGTACTTATAAAAATTACATAGGCTCTTTATTCTGCTTATGTAAAGTAACCGAAATTGGTAAAAATATCTTATTTTCATTTTTACCTTTTCGAATTATTTGAGTTTGGACTTGAGTCACTGGGAATTTCGCAAAGCTTGAACTTGTTATCAGAAGTAGGAATCAGTGCATATTTTATTCCATCTTTTGTTCCAAGGTAAGTATTATTTCCAATTTCAACATATTGCTGCACATTTTCCGATTCTAAACCACTTTCTGGACTAAAAAATATAAACACATAATTCGTTTGAACTACCCATTTTTTAACTAATATTTATTAGAACTAATTAATAACTAAAGAATCACAAAATTTAAAACAATTTTAAAAAATCTTACTTCTCTAAAATTCGAGACGGCTCATACTGAGCCATTTTCTTTTATGTAATAAAATATTCTTTGTTCGTAAAGCTGAAAAGTCCGTTGTGATTATTGTCTCAAAATCACTCAATCAAGCAGTTTAGGTAATAAAATCATCAGTTTACGCAACCACGTTGTTAGTCTCGGCTGAAAAAGCTAAAACGTAAATATTCCATATCGTGAAAACATGTCATTGATCATGTCAATTCTCGTAATTGCATACCACGACTAATAAAAGCAAATGACGGAATTCGAATTTCCGTGTTAACTCCACGTAGTTTAAATCGCAAATCGTTGCCTAAGAAACCATAAATTATTGTATCTGAAATGTAGTTATTTTTATTCCAAACTTTTTATTTTAAACCAAAGCACTTTTTAGAGTTGCCACTTTTAAACACAATTATTATCACATTTAGAAATTGAATAAATATTTATCTATAGGTTTAAGAGAAACCAGTTCCCAAAGTATTTTGTTTTGATTTAAACTAGCAGAATTTAACTAGATTTAAACTAGAAGAATTACCCATATACATGAAATCTAAGTAGGCTGAGTATTGCTATTGAGATCAGCTTCAAAAAGTGTGACCAACATGTCTACTAGTAATTACGTGACTACTATGTGAAAAATTGGCCTGGTTGGATCATTTGGCATCTTATCTCCTCATTTGGCTTTGTAACATCTTATGACAGGGAATCCACATTTCTATAGTGACGACAAAAGTGGTAAAATCATCACCAAATGCTACTATCAGATGCTCAATCAGATGATTGAATCAATGAATGGGCGTCTTCTCCCGTCCTGTGAACCAATCAGAGGATGAATGTTAGGTTCCACCCACCAAACGAAAGCAGTCAAAGGGTCACGTTACTACTCGTTTTCGTCACTTGGTCCTGGTCACATAAGTTGGTTACAATTGCTCTTTCTACTTTTATACTTCCTGTATGGAATTACCCGGAGTTGCTCGGGTTCAATTGGCTAAATGCTGATTGAAAAGTGATTAGACTAATCACTTCTCTTTCATGGAAAAATGCAAGCATCGTTTAAGTGTACGAAAAAGAATTTTTCAATATTGTTTTAAATTTTTCATAGCTTCTACAATTTACTTCGGACGCAAATATGTATACATCATATATCCATCCATATAATCCATTTCTATTCATCGCACTCTTGTTGTAAGACAAACTACAAAAGTTTTTTCTAAAGTGACTACTTCAGAAGTCCATTTAGAAAAACGTACGTATAGCTAACCGTTTTAATTTAACGTAACCTATCTTATTTTAAAATAATTTTATTTTAACTTAAACCGGTCATTTTAAAATAAGAAGTTACACACCTTACTTAAAAAGGTTTTGTTTGGTTTATATTTATTTTTATGAAACATAATTCTACAAATTATTACGTTACTTAAGGAAATTATTACTTAAGGAAAGTTGGTCGAAATATACATATGCCGGCAAAAAATTACCCATGTATAGGGATATTTCACAGAAAATAAATAATTCATTAAAATGTAACTCCTAAATAACATATCTGCAATATGCAAAATACTGGAACACATAAATACAAACAGAAACGAAATTCCGATCATTGAAAAAATGCATAATTCTGTTAAACGAATGTTGCCGGTCATACTTGAGCATTTTTAAATGTTATAAATATGCGTTCTTTTGTAAATAAATCATTATCGTCTGTATTAATATTGTTCAAAATTGTATTTTCGAATTGCTCTATTTCAGAATATAATATTATTAAGGAAGTCGAAATTTGACACGCTTGCTCATATCTTGTTTCAATGACCGGAATTTCGTTTCTGTATTTATGTTTTCCAGTGTTTTACATATTCGTTTATCAGAATCAATGATCGGAATTTCATTTATCTCTGTATTTATGTGTTTTACATATTGTAGATATATTATTTAGGAGTTAAATTTATGTGAATTATTTATTTTCTGAAAAATATCACTACACATGGGTAACTTCTTTGCGATATATATACAGTGGCTCCTAAAAAGTGTTCGTACACTTACGAATTTCAATAAAATACTGCTCTACCCATTAATAAAAATTAATATTTCAGAATGGGAATTTTTTAATAACATCTATAACTTGTTCTTAACAAAACTACATAAAATATTTTAAAATTATAGTAAAACTTTTTTTTTTGGAAAATCAATAATCAAAAAGTAACAAAAAAGTTACTTCACAAAAGTCTTCGTACACTTTAAAAAAATCTCTACATATTAGTAATATTTCGGTAAATTAGTACTTAGTAGGATATCCTATAGCATCCACAACAGCTTTTAAACGTCTGGGAATAGAATTCACTACTTTTTTTGTAATTTCTGCATCAATGTTCCTCCTTTCTTCAATCATTACTGTTTTTAGTTCGCTTTTCGTTTTAATGTCATGTCTTCGAACTCTAACCTCCAGTTCTCTCCAAATGTTTTCTATTGGGTTTAAATCCGGCGACTGAAGTGGTATTTTCAGAACTTGTGGACAATTATAGAGACACCAGAGGCGAACGTTGAGAGCCGTGTGCTTAGGATCGTTATCTAGGTAAAAACAAAGTTGTTTCCAATACCCAAATTTTGGGCGGATAATTTTAAATTGTCTTTTAGAATATTCGAATAAAGACCATGATTCATTGTGCCATCAATAAATACCAAATTACCTAGTCCTGATGCTGACATGCACCCCCACACAAGGACACCTCCACCGCCATGCTTTACTGTTCCAAATAAGTTCTTGGGATTAAGTTCCTCATTTTTTCTTCTCCATACGCCCATCGAAACCAAACATGTTAAATTTGCTTTCATATGCAAATAAGACATGATTCTAATACGTTTCGGACTTATTTATCATTGATTTTGCGAATAAAAGCCTAAGCTTTCTATTTTTCGCACTTACAAAAAATTTTCTTCGGGAAGAACGCCCATTTAATCCAGCTGATCTGAGCACTCGTCGAACAGTTTCAAATGAAATTGAAGTAGAAAATTTTTCAGTGAATTCTGTAGAAATTTTTACAGCACTCAAACGTGGATTTTTCACAAATTTTCTAACTATAAATCTCTGATTACGTTGACTTAACTTTGCCGGACGACCTTTCCTTACCTTGTTTTCAATCCGATTTTCTTCTTTAAAGCGTTTTATCACATACTGCACCGTAGAATGAGATAAATTTACTAATTTAGAGATATTCCGAACTGATTTACCACTACTATGATGAAAAATAATCAATTTTCGAATGCTGTTCGTTGTTTCCTTACGACTACGAGCCATTTTTAAATAATAAATGGAATATTACGAAGTAAGCAAGCAAAGATTAAAGCCAAACGATTTTTTAAATGTCACCACAATGCAAAAATAAAAAAAGCGATAAACAATATTTTTATTTATGAATTTATCCGAAAATTCTTCGGTGTACGATCACTTTTGTGACATGTTCTTTCTCTGCCTCCTTGCATTTTCATTTCTATAAAAAGAAAATGAGTCAATATTAAAAAAAATGTTAGGTTTTATTCAGAATCACATGGAGATGATATGAAAAAATATTGGACTTTATATTCGAATTCAATTCCAAGTTACAGCGCTTTTTCTACAAATTTTTAAAGTGTACGAACACTTTTGAGAGCCACTGTATATATATTTCGTAAAATTTTTCTTATGGCTGGTTAAATACGTAATGGTTTGTAGAATTCTGTTGCATAAAAATAAATAAAATATACAAAATAAAACTTTTTTAAATGAGGTGTGTAACTTCTTATTTTAAAATGACCGGTATAAATTTAAAATAATTTTGAAATATAATAGGTTACATTAAATTAAAACGAGTAGCCATACGTTGTAGTTCAAAGATGTTTCTAAATTTTGATGTACAGAGTACAAGCTGTACTCCATAGTCAAGTAACTACATCTATCATTACGTGGTACGAGGTACGTGGGTTCCATTTAGAAATCAAATCTCTGAATTTAAAAAAGTACCATAAGGATTCGATTTAAAACTGAATGTATGTTGGAGTAAAGGGAATTTTAAATAAGACTTTGCTGGTCTTGGAATAATATCAGTTAGGAATTTTGAAAAATTGAAATTTTTTGTCCTAAGTTACAGAGGAAAACTAAGAGCAAGACTACGCCGAAAATTCGCCATTTTTACTGAAATGAACGGGGATATTCATATTTACTCCACAACTCAAAATCGACTTCTATAGTAGTCACCTTAGAAAAACCTTTGTAGTTTGTCTTATAGAAGTGCGATGAATATGAAATGGATTAGATGGATGGCTATATCACGTATACATATTTGCTTTCGAAATAAGTTAATGAGCATGAAAAAGTTAAAACGATGATAAAAAATTATTTTCCTAACACTTAAATGATGCTTGCATTATTTTATGAAAGAGAAGTGATTAGTCTGATCACTTTTCAATTCACATTTAATTGATTCAACCCGAGTAACGCCGCTAATTCTGCTAGTATATATAGATAATTGAACTATCTTCTTAATCTTGTTTTTGTTGGCCGCGTTTGAACATACGAAATAACTAAATAAATATCTATAAATACCACGTCTGGAATTTATCTGAATCCTTATCCTATTTACGAGTTCCATGTAAACATTTAAATTTAGAATAACTTTAATTAAGCCTCCCATAATTGTATTAATATTTAAATATTAATACAATTATGGGAATAAAATTGTAATTAAATTTAATTAGAAAGAGAGGAATTATGTAATTTACTCGTTTTTACCTTGAAAGATTTTTCAGAATATAGGTAGCTTTTAACAAAAAATTATAAATACGAATAATCTAATTTTGACTTCAGATGAAGAAATAGCCTTCTATTTCTAGAACGTAACGTCTTAATGTGATCCTTTCAAAACATTCATTGGTATTTAAAAAATATATTCGATATTTTCAATTTACCCTCATGTTTTATAATGTAGTATACTCATTTAAATAAAATTCAATTCAATAGTCCAATTTAAATTTAGCTTTCTGCGTTATATAAAACCAGTGTTTTAATTATCGAATGAAAATTAAGACTGAAGATTCATTAGATTTTTATGTTTAAATTTTATAAATTATGAAAACTGAAATTTTAATTGGACGAACGGTGTTTAAGTTACTTATTGTTCTCGAGTTTTCTAAGTATATAATTATTCCAATAGGATATTTGTATGGGAATATTTGTTGATTTCGATTTGTTCTTTAGTTTGTGATATTTTCTTCAGATAGGAACAAAGTTTCTGTGTGTAAATGGAGTAAATGGAGAGGTAGTTTCTTCACTTAGTGATATATTGCGTGTTCGAACCTATATCTTTTCTCTCCCTGTTGGTTGCTTGGGTACCTAACTGGTTTTCTCCTGGCGATACACAAACGGGAATCGGCAATCGCTGGTTTTCTTTCAGAAAGGCATGAACTAGTCCAGCTCTGGATAGTTGGCACTGTAGTCACGTGGTTTTGAACGAGTCTCTAGTTCAATAGAGCACTCGCAACCACGTGGTCTGACCATAGCAACGCCGGAATGACGTCCCTAGCAACCGTTGCTGTAGGACAAGCAATGGCTTCTGTTCCATTAGTAAGCATGGATGTTTCAGTGCGAAATCGCTACGATCAAAAAATATCTATCATTAACGGAATGGATCCGTATGATTTGGACAATCCAAACGCCTCTTCGAATCCTGAAGATTTTCCAAAGATCAATTTATGGTGTATTGGACATTATTTAGTTTTCAAAACTTCCCACTACATAAAACTTCCCAATGCATAACAATTTGTTTGTCCTACAGCAGTTAACAGTTAAGAAAAATAACTGATCGTGACGTCACCTGCGAATGCTCCATTAGGGGGAAGATTAAATGCAAGCAATTGGAATCCATAGCAAGGATTCTGGTTTCGACTTTATCGCTCAGTGTGGGCAGAAACCAGTAGTGATTACGAGTTCAACCTAAACTCTCCAAAAGCCATCTGCTCCTCCACAGCCGCATTATGAGAGAGATTTTCAGTGTAAACAAACCACCGGAAGACAAAGATTTTACTTCCTTTTACCCATACGAAGGAAGTATGTACAGCAAACACTTTCTAACACTGTTTACATCTACATTTGCTACTTCATGCTACTCATATATATATATATATATGAATATGTATATATATATATGAAAGGCTTTTTCTATAAAGCTAAATGTAGTGTCAGTGTTTTAGTAGTAAAACGTCTTTGTTTTTGCATTCCGTATTGAGCAACAAGAAGTAAAATCCTCGTTTTTCGGTGGATTGTTGTCTGGGCCTTTGTAGACTAGTAGGAAGAGCAACGGATTAGCAACTGGAGAGTTACGAGTTCGAAACTCGGTCTACCCAAAGACTGTCGTGTACACAGATGCACATTAAATCTGTCGTGGCCTCAAATGTCCTCACGTTAGCGTGGTGTGGAAGTTCGGAGAGTAGGCTGCCAACTCAGGTGTTCTTCTCGTCATCTGACTGTGGTTCAAAATTACGAGACGTTGTCCTTGCATTTTCCCTTCGGGATTGATCCCGGACCGTCGCCAATAGCCCATTGTGTTGCTCCAGTGTGACGTTAATTAACTACCTTCCTACCCTCGGTGGATTGTTTCTTTACACCGAAAATTCCTTAAAATAAATAACCAATATTAGAAAGACAAGACGAATTGAACATGTCTGCTAAAATATAGAAATTTAAATTCCGACAGAAATGTTGTCGGTGGTAAAAAGAACGATTCTAAAACAACTGAAAAGCATTATACTGCAGTAAATTAATCTTGATACTTTCGAACTGATTGATAAGCTTTTCATTAAAATACGTTTGAAAGTCGTATAATTAGCACAATTTAAAAGTTACCATAATCTAACTTACTTTAATTTTTCTGAGACATTTAATTGACTCAGTTTATTTAAATCAATTAACATCATTAATATCCTTGAAGCTTTTTATTCTTAATTATAATTAATACTTGGATCAAGCCTAAAGCTTCACTATTAGTAAATAATTACGACTAAGAATATTTGCAATAAATGTCTTTAATTTTCATTCTACAAAAAAATGGGAAAACAAATTATAGTTTGTAAAAATAATTGACATTGGTTTTTATTTTCTCGTAATGTTTATAATATGAATATTTTCAGGTTCGTAATTACAGATCTTTGGTAAACAATAATAATAATTATTATATAAAAATGAAATACTTTTTTACGGCCAAACTTTAGCTAGAACATCAGACAGAGATTAGAGACATGTTTG
Source organism: Meta bourneti (assembly GCA_933210815.1). Lineage (NCBI taxonomy): Eukaryota > Metazoa > Arthropoda > Arachnida > Araneae > Tetragnathidae > Meta > Meta bourneti. Next base: position 21,853,013 of record OW119928.1, read on the forward strand.
GAATTATGCACTTTTCGTATTCTTCGTAATGCGAATAAATGCGAGTTCTGCATATTTAACATTCTCTTGCGATTCCATGAATAAGGCCATTTATGTCAGTCAAGAAGTAAGTCATCTCATCTTCGATGAAGCGTTTGAAATGGTTTGGATAGGTTAGTTCCTTTCGGGAAAGAAACTTTCCTGATTAAACCAGCGAAAATGGAGTAAACGTCCTTAATGAAAGTGTAGTTACCGATATGAATTTTCGTGAAATCGAATGATATGGTTTTAACCTACTCGGTGGTTGCCTTGACGAGGTATCTCGTCATTAGCAAAACCATTTGCAGATCATGATGAACGAGATATCTCGCTATTATAAGAAAATTGACCATATATCGATCTCATCATAAAAAAATCGGCAATACCTTGATGATGATATATCTCGTCTTTAGCAAAATTGGTCAAATCTTGATGGACAAGATGTCTCGTCGAAACCACTTGGAGGGTTGATAATTTGGTTTCAATATTTTCGCAATGCTATCTCCATGTAACCTCTCTTTTCCCTTTAATTATTTACCTCTGATCTTAATAAATTCACGCTTTAAATTCGAAGAAGCTTGATCAAAACACAATTCCTTACAATTTATTTGTTTCCATATTATTATCGATCGCCACGTTGTATTCTAGTAACGCATTTATACGTCATGTTTCCCCCATAGATTCAGCAAAACAAAGAGGACGCATGAAAGGAATTCTCGAGTAATCAAACAAATCAGATGGTCTGCGAAGCATCTGTCCAAATTCTCTCGCATGATACACATAGGTGTTACCATAAAATACAATTTATCGTCATTTTGGTAATGTTTGACGTTTAATATAATTGGTGTTGACCAATCAACTACCATACATCAATTCGAAATTCATTCTTTGGAATTTTTTTGGCTGTATTCAAATTGTATTCGAAAAACAAGCTAGCTGATGTCACTTTCAGAATACGTACAGGAAACACGTATCCCCGCAGAAACACTACCGCCACCTATATTTAGCTTGACTGAAAATGCCTCTCATAAACATGTCGCCGATTTGTTAAACGCTATGGCAAAATTATTTTGCGAAAACTACAAAATTTTACTGGAGTACTTTTAGACGTTTTCAGAATATGGCTATGAAAAAGGTATAGAATATTTCAAGTTTTAAAAAGAAGGTATCTTTTTAAAATTCTGAGATAAATTTAGCAGTGTAAATTTAAATTTATAAACTTTGATGGCAAACACATAGCTTGATTTTTTAAAAATCTTGCCTTGGGACATAAAAGTATTTTTTGCGCACTTTCCATGACATAAAAGGTACTTGGGTACATTAATAAGTCCCCTATTTACTTCAAATATAAGTTATTGTCTTCATTCTACTTTAGAAAATGTTTGTTATTTGTTATTTTAAAACATGATTTTCTTTTCGTTGTTTTACAAACTTGTTTTCTTCATACAGAATGTTTCAATTTAAATTTTTTAAGGTCTCGTTGGAAAAAGTTCTATTGCTGTTGTAATGTATGTTATTGTATCATTTTTAATGGGTTGATTAATTAAAAACAATCTTTCTTAGATCTAAAAGTCATTTACTTTTCAATTCTTGAAGATTAAAAAATTTAACTCGCAAAACAAATAAAAGGAAACCAAGTAAATTCTTATTCACGTTGTAACGTTTCCGGTCTCTAATTAGGCGTAAGACTGTTTACAGCATAATAAAATATTTATTGTGAATAGAGAAATGTAAAGATTATGTACATATTATACGATTAATTGAAAAGTATGTGGGTACAGCTGATAACGTCGAATCTGCCAAGGAGCCAGGAGGCTCGCCAAAATCTGAGAGTCTGAAAGATGCGACTGCTTCTTTCGTGGTTTCAATCTACTCTGTCGTGATCTTTCGAGGGGGAGTTTGTCTCAGTCTTGGAATGTTAATCCCCGTGTTTCCACGCCATCTGCAACGGAAGGTCATGAGAACCTCCACAGCTTCCCGACCCGAGGACAGATGTAATGTTTTTCTGGCCCGGGCTTCCACAGAACTGTAAACAAGTGTTTTCCTGGGGGTGGCCCGTCTGCATTCCTCTCATGAAGGGCCCAAGATAATTTCGCTGTTGACAACTTGTTTTGCAGTCGAGGGAGATCTAAATTCCAGATGTGGGAATGCCAGACCGACCGGTACAACATCAATAATTGGGGTTTTTTGAAGCAAGGATATTGGGGAATGTTCTAGAATAGTCTCTAGAAAAACGCACCTTGTTCTTCATAAATAATAAATTTTGGTATCCTTAGATTGTACCTCGTTATTGAAGAGGCTATATCTTTTCTTATTTCTATCATCAATGCATTAAAATTCAGTTTTGGGCTTTAACATTCAGGCGTACAAAAAGTATTTTACAGTAAAAGCTTACGCAAAGGCCTACATTCTCAGATTGTCAATAAAACCTACCTTAGCAGCCACTCCGTCTATTCTTATAAGATACTCTCTTTCAGTTAAGAAGTATTCAATGTGAACTCTCATTTTTCATAAGTGAAGCTCACGTAAACTTCCGAAATAAATGATATAAAAAGGGATACATATGGGAAATTGGACCCGAGAAAATTTCTGATGGGCACTGTGGGAATGGAAAAATGAATCCCATATCTCTTCTTGAGTTTTCGACAGATTCTCTCCCTGTTATTAATAGCATCTTCGCTCAGATGCATTAAGGATATCTACAATAAATTCTATACAATATGAGGCTGGATTTCATTTTGTTTCATAAACCGTCATTGTGTACTGCACGAATTTGATACATGAGTTCTTTTCCCCTTTAACACTCAATATTTTTTTTCTTCGTAGACATTTCTTTTGGCAATGGTAGAAGATTGAAAATAAAATTGCTGTTTTCGCGAATAGAAAACAGCGGAAGTTTTGAATTCGCGCCAGTTGTGTTAGTGGTACGAGGTAGTTTGACATCACAGAGCTATACGTCCAGCAGATCCTACAACCTGTTGTTTCGCCTTTCACGTCACGTGTCCAAGAGCTATTTGCCAACACGATAATACCCAGCCACACATGGCTCTTTCCTCTGAGGAGTACCTCTTGGGTGGATGGAACCTTTCCTTGACCGGAGAGATAAATTATACAGTTAAGGGTTAAAAACCAGTGTTACATTTAAGCAAAGAATATGTTTTGACATTTTTTAAAACTTTCGTATATTTTTCACTGTAACTTGCTTAAAAAGGAGGTTTTGAATGAATGTCTATCCGAGGGAAAAATCCATATCCTAATAAATTCGTTACTTACAAAAATAATGTATTTTATCTAAAATTTTGTGCTTTATTTACAATGAATCGGTCTATTTTGAAAGTTAGATATAGGTAGAAGTAAGATTTCCGATAAATATGATGAGTTTTAAGAGTGGAAGGTAGGTAGGTAGTTGATTAACGTCGCACTGGAGCAACACAAACGGTTATTGGTGACTGTCCGGGATCAATCCCGTAGGGAAAGGTCTAAGGACAATACCTCGAAATTTTGAATCACTGTCAAAGGACGAGGTCAACACCTGAACTGGCATCCCACTCTCCAAACTTCCACACCACACCAACGTGAGGACATTTGAGGCCACGACAGATTTAATTTGTACCAATCCCCTCGTACATGACTATCTTTGGCTGGACCTAGTTTCGAACTCGCAACCCTCCGGTTGCTAATCCGTTTCTCTACCAACTGGGCTACCGCGGCCCTTAAGAGTGAAAGTAATAATTGAAAATTTTCATTATCGTCCGGATTTTCAATAAAGGAGATAAGTAATTTCAAGGAATAAGTAAGGAACTTAAACAAGCTTGAGAAGAGTTGTACAGAAAACATCTCAACTCAAGACGTACATTTAATTCTGTGAAAGCATCCTAATGTCCTAATACATCATCACCACTTAATGAATGAGAAGCTTTCTTCTCTTAAGCTAGAAGCTCTAGAATTTTTATTTTCAGACCTTGTTGATTTTGAAATAGCATATGGGTATCCTGTTGTTTTGGGAGCTTCAGCAGAGGGTGTATCTAAGCAATATCGTCTCATGGTAAGTATAACCTATTTTTTTTCATTTATTTTGAGTGGCAATTCAAATCTAACATGACCCACTGTACAAAGTGATTTGTAATAAATAAAACAATGATTTAACGTCCAAACTTTTATCATAGAAGAATACTTCAAATTATATATAAAAGGAAGTGATACAAATATATATATTGGAAAATTGAATGCTAAATTAACATTCCGTTATCGATGTTTGAATGGTTTGTCACTTTACGGTCATGTTTTACTACACGAGGCTAATTAGACCTAATTAGATTTGAAATTTGCAATGCATATGTGCAGTATAATGACAGAAAGCTGTATGACATGTTATTCCATCTTGTTGAAACTGAGTGTGCTTAAAGCCTTGTCGATCAATTTCAGGCTGAATGATCAATTTCAGAAGGGAAAGATCCGAGGACAACACCACGTAATTTTGAACCACGGTCAGATGACGAGGTTTCACCTGAGCTGGCACCCTACTCTCCAAAGATCCACACCACGCCAACGTGAGACATTTGAATCCACGGCAGATTTAACGCGTACCAGTCCACTTTGTACACGGCGGTCTTTGGTTGGATTCGAAATCACAACCCTCCGGTTGCCACTCCGTTACTCTTCCAACCGGGCTACCACTGCCCGGCTTTATTTAAAAATTATTCTGAAACAAAATGGTTCTCTCCCATAAAAAACACCAAGTATATTCAGGGGCGTACCCAGGATATCAATCTGGAGGAGGTTGCATTTTTATCGTAAGTTCTCTACTTGGGGGTGATTTTAATATTAAAAAATTTCTTTGAAATATAGACTACTTTTGTGTGTGTTACTTCGAGAATAGTTTTAGTGTGTGTTGCATAGAGAGAATTTTAGAGTATGCTACATAGATACTATTTTTAGAGTGACTATTCCAAGAGGGATAGAAGCTGCATAGAAGGGAAAAGGTGTCTACGTTTCATTGAAGTATGAAAATTTTCAATTATTTTATCCAACCTCAGTAAATGAGAAATGGAACGCTTTTGTAAATAGGCTGAAAGCAATGAATAAATATTAGTTGACTGCAATTAAAAGATGTCAAAACATCTTCACGATTTTAAAAGAAGCAATCGCTGAATTAAATAAGGATAGTTTTTGATTTTTATACTATCTCGGAGAGGCTTAAGCCCCAATAGACTCCTACGTAGGTGTGTTTCTGGGTATATTAAATTCTTAAAATACGTGTTTGTTTTTGTGAAGCTACCATTGAACAGAGGCCTTCGAGACTAGAATTTGGAGTCTCCATTGAACTTTGTACTGGGATCCAGCCTTCAGATAGTGCGCATCACGAAGTTTATGAACTATTTTTAAGGCTTCCGCCTTTGTTTCTTCAGAAAATGTCTGAATACGTATAGTAAAAACAAAAATAATGTTTGAAAAAATAAATATATTTCATAAAAAAGTCCCCAGAGTAAAAGATATTTCAGACAATAAAATCCGTTTTGTGAAACCATTCTAACCACAGTTTTTATTTTACTCTTGTAATCTATTTTCTTGAAAAATATATTCCCTTTCTTCATATTCCAAATGGGAGTGCATCCGAATTTTAATAAAGAACTCGGAATTTCTTAAAACTTGCTCGCGTACCTCTGGGAAATGTAAAAGTCGACTCAAAAAGATTTTGCCCTTTTTGCATATTTCTTTCATAGAATTTACTTACAGCAGAAAGGAAGAATATTTTCACAATGTACTTCGATGTTTTATATATTTCGTTAAGAATCAAAAATGCTTTGTTTCGTGTCCCTTTCGCCTTTAAATCCGGAAAAGAATATGTATATTTCAAGAAGAAAAGTTCTCGTTAATCTTGTATTTGTATTTCGTATAACTCACATTCTTAGATTTAAGAACGGCACATTTCCTTATCTTAGTAAAAGTAACGAAAAGTAGAAGGTTCATCTTTCTTCTCAGGAAATAAAACAAGTTTAGTTGTCTTCGATAAGAGCATAGTTTGAGGTCCGCTGTTTTTGTAGCGAAATAAAATAAAAAAAAAATCGAAGAAAGAACACGTTTCTTGAAAATGTCAGAGACAATCGTCGTATTTCGTGGAGTGAAGTCCCACATGTACTGAAAAGAACGAGATGTTTCTTATTTTACTTTTTAAGCCTGTTCTGTTTGTTTCTCATTGTTTTGCAGAACTTAAACGTTTTGTTAGCATTTTTTGTTGCAGTTCATCATGACAAAATGGGTACCTTTTTTCTTTCTAGTCGTTTTAGTTTTGTTTCTGCTTTGGAAACATTCCGCTGTCTTCAACATGTTTGTAGCTGATACAAAGTGTTTTGTTTGTGAAAGTAAGTTGACTGTAAACAACTGCTAGGAAAATAATACCAATAAGGGCGATGTGTCTATATCAGCTTTGCTTATACAATAAATTCTAGTAGCTGTTAGCTGAATTTGCGTCGCACTGGAGTAACACAGCGGGCTATTGGCGACGGCCCGGAATCAATCCCGAATTGAAAGATCTGAGGATGACACCTCGTTATTGAGTCAACACCTGTGCTAGCACCCTATAATAAATTTTGGAATGTGTTTAAAATTGTACAGATATAAATGTTAGCCTGCATAAAACATTTTACATACAAAGATACAAGTAGTATATACTGTACATTGGCTTAACTTCAAAGGGATACGTTTTTGTTTTTATCGTCCTTCTTTGCATTACATATTTGATAGGAGGGATAAATAATATGTAATATATAAAATTTAATTTAGATAACAAAATAACAATAATACAATTTTCCTTATATATATATATATATATATATGAAAAAAGACTTATTAACTTAGTATACAATTTACTAACTTTGTCAATGTAAAGTGTGTGGCTTCGTGACTCTTCACAAGATTAACAATGTTGGTTGAAAATTGGTAAGTTTCAGCCTTAAATCTCCACGGAATTGCAAATCTAGCTTATTTCTTTGTTTTTTTAGAATGGAATTAACATTGCTGAAACCAGCTTCCACCGTGTACGAGCTTGGAAATGCAAGCAAAAAGGGGAGTACCACTTCAGAAAGTTTTGTATATTTTTCTACAACATTTATATTCGTCAAAACGTATTCGTAACTTAAAGTCCTATTTTTTAAAAGCGTCTTAGCTTCAAGATCAACTGACAATTCAATAATTCATCTTGTAAGTTACATTCGATATTTTCAATATCTAATTCGAGTTTTCTATCGACTCCTAACAATGCTATATCGACCACTTTGGTGACCACTGCTCCAGAGGGTCAGAACTACTAGTTTATCAACGAATATAAATTACAGATCTTCAACGATCCCAAATCACCTCCACCCTTTAAATCTCCCGGTGGTTGCCTTGACGACGTATCTCGTCATTAGCAAAACCATTAACAGATCTTGATGGATGATATATCTCATCATTAGAAAAGAACTGACCAGATAGGCTCTCGTCGAAATCGGCGTGATGACGAGGAATCTCGTCATTAATAAACTTGATCAGATCTTGATGACGAGATATCTCATCGAAACCACTAGGAGGGTTAACACCAACAATAGTGTGGGTTGACAGTACCGTGATTTCCCACCAGAACTAGCAAATCAGTACGACTGAGTAATTCTGTATGAGAAAACACTGAGTGAGCACATGAACATGAGAACAGTAATCTCATCAGTAGGAAAGTTACAGACGTACCTCAGATACAAAACAGCTTTTGGAGAACACAACAAATTTGCTCTCAACTCCGAAAAGGATGCAGCCCGATTATGTAGAGACATTTCCAAACGTGCAAAGCCAAAAACATTGGATAACATAACTGAGGACTTGCAAAACTATTACAGCCTGCAACAAGACGTTCAAGAAAAAAAATATCCCACAATTCCAAACCTGTTTGGTGGAACCAGGATCTACAAATCAGAAAGAGGGAAGTAAATACGCTTACAAGAGCTCAAAAGGCACAGGGTGAAGAAAAAGAACGAGCTAGAGAAACTTATGTCAAAACTCTAAGTCAAAAAGAAAGCTTGTAGAGAATTCTGAACAGATTCTGGGTTTCCTTGAGGTAAACAGTACAAGGCAGGTTTTCGGAAATAAACAATACCAGATGAAAATTTCAAAATAGCTAGTGAAGAAAACGCAGGTTCTGTCAAAGAACTGTCGGGTAATATTCTGGAATCACTTTACCCAACAGTATAAAGACTGAAGATTTCACTAACATGTCAAGGGACCCAGACTTCTCGAAAGATGTGGTTACCAGAATTGTAAATAGCATCCCGAAAGGCAAATCACCACGATATGATGGTACAGATAATCTGTTATTGCAAATTATCAACAAATTTTCAGTACTTCTATTTGCTTTTTTCAATAAATGTCTAAATCTTGAAACCTTCCTTAAGCCCCTAAAATTTGGAATTATTCTTTTCCATGAAGAAAAAACGAACTAAAAACCAATTACCCTTCTTCCAACTCTGGGTAAGGCTTTGGAAGGGATGTTTGTGCAAGGGTTGACATTTCATCAAGTTGATAACAAATAAACACGCACTTCAGTTTGGATTCAAGGACGTCTCATCTATTGGCAATGCTCTAGAAACCTTGCTAAGCAAAGCTAATAAAGAGAAAAACTGCATGTTGGTTGTAGTGTCGGTTGATATTTAGGGTACATTCGGTAATCTCCACTTCAATATCATCGAAAACAAATTAGAGAAATCTAAATGCTAATATTAAAAGTGCTCTCAATAAAGTCCTTGAAAAATAATGCTCATGACAAGCAAGGGTCCAGCAAACAAGGAAAAGGTTGTCCACAGGGATCGTGCAGCAGACCAGTGCCGTGGAATATTGTGACCAATAAAGCATAGAATCAACCACGGCCCGAAGGAGTCTACATGCAAGCATTTGCTGACGATTTCGCCTTTATAATCGCGGCAAAATCATAGGGCAAATTAGGTGATCTAGTCATAAATGAACTGAACTGCTTAAAACCTGAACAGATCAGCAAGGACAGAATGTGTCCAAAGAAAAACTAAGTGCCTCCTCCTTAGTAATCCTTCGAGAGGACCTTCCATCTACTCGAATAGAAGAAGGATAAAACGAACTAGTACTTTAAGGTACCCAGGACTTACAACACATGAGAAGCTAAATTGGGCGACTCATGTACAGACTTTAGGACAAAAAGCCATGTTCCAATTTAAAATGCTACAAAGAATAGCTGGAACGAGATGGAGAATAGGGTAGAAATTTCGAAAGATGCAGTATAAATCACTGAAAAAAATTTTTGAGTCATGGTGCAGTGGTCTGGTGTGACAACCAAATTCAGCTAACTACCAGAGAGCTAAAAGGAATACAGAGAAACTTTCTGATATCACAATAGCACCCACATTGTCCATTCAACAAACAAATGTGGGAATTCAAACAATTTACGGGGGGTGATGGCGTTAGTAGTTTGTTCTCCTCTTTCGTTCCTTCAGTATAGTACTTTCATTCGTTCCTTCAGTATAGTACACACATTAGTTGTATTGAGCAACATGTTAACAAGTAGAATTCAAATGGTCATGGGTCAATTTCCATGTCTTGCTTTTAAGAATCCTACATAGAGCATATAATGCCCATTTATTTAGAATGGACTTGGCAATGCATCTCATAGTGCTTTATGTAATTCTGGACGACCACTGAATAACGAACATTTGGACACGTGTACTGCAACTCAATGTTTTTTTATTCTATTGCTCAGAGATATTGGTATGCAAAAAGGCTAATGGCTTAATTGCCAAACGCCTGGCATTTGTAAATCAAATAAAATTTAGCATAACTGTCTTCCATTTCATATCAACCACTGATACAACACAAATATGTACACAGCACATGTAATCCTAATTGAATTAAGACTAGTTGTATCTGGTAACCATCCAGCAAAGTATTCGTATACAACCAAGACCTTCAAAAACTGTTCACCAATCTCGTGACATTCATTTTTCTGTTTACTGTGTTGAGTTCTTGAAACCACTCGAGTACATCGTCAAAGAAAATCGCAAAAACAGATTACATGTACTTATACTAAATTAAAGTAACATGTGCTTATACTAAATTAAATACTTATATTAATTTCGGCTAAATGACAACACTTCACGGTCTAAATTAGTTTTTAGCTTCCTCTCGAATAACTGATTTTTAAAGAACTTGTATTATTAAGGGAAAATTTCACTTGCTCTCAAAGGTAGATGTTTGCATTAATGATTCGGCAGTATGCAAATCTGTATTTTTTAAATCTCCAAGCAGTTTCCACGAGACAAGGAAGTAAGATGACAAATAGTTCGACCAAGTTAATTTTTCACAGAGCAGTCAAATGACTACTAGTCGACATGTTGGTCACACGTTTTGAAGCTCCTCTCAATAGCAATGCTCAATCTACTTATATTTCACGTCTATGGTTGTGTTATGCATTACGTATTTCAAAATTCGCAAAAGTAGTTTTCGATTATCTTTGGTAAAAAATTCGTCGGTAAAAAATTTATGGCAAATTTCCATGTATTTAATCTACAAGTATATTATACATACAATAAACACTGTACTATAAAATAATCTAAAAACCCAAATAATCGTCTTTTTTGCTTGTCCTATTATAATTACGAAAATAATAAAACAGAGGGGTCGATAAGAAGTCAAGAAACTCTTGAAGCGATCGACGGTCAAAGATGTTTGACCCTGCTCTAGAGTTCTGGTGGAAACACTCCCAGTTAATTCCATGGGCATTTAAATCACCGCTAAATTAAAAATTATTCATTTCCACTTTTCCTAACGTAGTCATTGAGTTCATGCAGAGTTACGCTAACCCTCCAAGCGGTTTCAACGAGATATCTCGTCTGTTCTGATCAATTTTGTTAATGACGAGATATTACGTCATCAAGATATGGCTGATTTTTTAGATGACGAGAAGATCTGATCAGTTTTTACTGATGACGAAGTATCGCATCCATCAAGATGTGGTCGGTTATGCTAATGACGAGATAACTCGTCAAGATAACCAGCAGGAGAGTTAAGTTCTTAGAGAAAACAAATATTTCTCATCAAGCGTGTATATTGAAACAAATGTACCACATGTCCTCTTTTCAGTTGTAAAACAAAGAGAGGCAAATTCTAATACCTCGCAATTTGTTCTACGTTCATTGTTTCAAGGAAATTCCGAAAGAGAAGAAAGACGTATAAACAAAAATTCTAATATCCGCAGAGCAATATGTGTCCAAGATGTCTCCCAGAATAAAACAGTAATTTAAAACGGGTACACTCCCCTATTTTATTAGTAACCGTTGGAGTTCCGATTATAAAGAGCTCATAGGATGTGATATTGAATTTCAACGTTTATTGATGTATCACACCGAAGGTTTTCGGCTAATGATTTGTGTAGGAAGTGCGGAATCAATAAAATGAATAATTTATTTCCAGGTGAAAGTTTTAAAGGATGTTTTCAATTTATTATCGGTCTGGATGCGTGGGTTAAATATATCAAAACTAGATTTCAGTTTTGTTTTTCGAGGAGCGAAGACTTATCCAGTGGAAGATCTGTAATTGAGGGTTTCCGGTTCGCTTCAGGACTCAATTAGGAAATAGCTTCTAAATTGGGAACCCCCTCCCCATCTGAATTTCGGGCCCAGTACCGGTTAAGATGAGGATCCCCCTATGAAATAAAAACATGCATCCTTAGTACTATGGAACTAACACCACTACACAACACAATATCTATTTTATAAAGTAGAGTTCGCGTCTACTTGTTCTCAATACAAATCTACACCACTTGATCAATCCATACCAAATTTGGTACATTTATTCTGCAGAACCTTGAAGATAGCATAGGCTACCTATTAATCCACGTTCTATTCGTCGTGAATAGGGGATGAAAACAATTCGAAATCCTCAAAGGAAAAACATTGAGTATTATTACGATTGTGGTACGCAACTTAGATTCTTTTACCAGTACTGCTGGAAAAGCATTTGTTCACAAAATATTGTAATTTAAATTCTATTATTTATGTTTGAACTTCTTTTTTATTTCTTTCCAACGTGTTAATAATTTATGAATATTTGACAAATGATATGAAGTGATTAAAAACGTTTAATTTTGCATAACTTACATTTTGTAAGGGGTGGGGGTATTTCAATTAACGTCACACTGGAGCAACACAGCGGGCTATTGGTGACGGTCCGGGATCAATCCCAAAGGGAAAGATCCGAGGACAACACCACGTAATTTTGAACCACGGTCAGATGACGAGGCAACACCTGAGCTGGCACCCCACTCTCCAAACATCCACACCACGCCAACGTGAGGACATTTGAGGCCACGACAGATTTAACGTGCACCAGCCCCCTTTGTACAGGACGGTCTTTGGTTGGATTCGAACTCGCAACCCGGTTGCTAATCCGTTATTCTTCCAACCGGGCTTCCATTGCCCCAATGTCATTTAGAATTCTAGGTTTATGCATCTAATGTTAAGACAGCGAAGTGGCAGTCGTATGTGAACATTTTGGTACAGCTGCATTATAAGCCTCGTTTGGTGGCAACGCTTCAAACTTTCACTTTTACATCATTTAATTTACTTAACATCAACTAATACATACACTTAAACATCAACTTTTTATGTCGCCAAGGAAAGAATTCTTAGAAAAAATCGTTTTTTTTTAACGGAAAATAATAAGCTTTAGCGGAAAGTAATTAACGGATGGTTTTTTTATCGGAAAATAATCAGCAGAAATAGTTGGAAATAGCAGTTAAATATCTTTTCATTTTTTTAAACTGTTTTAAACTGCTCTCAATCAATATGTCTAACAATTTCAAAGAACTTGTCAAAGAGTAATTCAACTTTTAAATCTTCACACGAATCAAACAAATACTTAGCCCAATCAAAATGAAATGGTGTTGAAATGAAATGGAATAACCCTAATAAAAAGATGGGTTGCTTCGCCTGCCATATTCGCTATAAAAGTGCGCCAAAAAACGCATTGTCACCAAACGAGGCGTATAGTACAGCTGTACTAATATTTCAAACATTTATGTGTTCCAACGTTTTATGGATTGTAAATAAGTTATGTAGGAGTTATATCATTGAAAATTATTTATTTTGTGCTAAATATCGAAAAAGACATGGGTGCACTTCTCAGAAACAGCGTGCCACCATAGTCATTTTTGGTAGGCAAAGTTACACTTTTTTCACTCGTCCTGACAAGTTGGTTGACGTAATGTGAACACGCGCATTTTCAAAACAAATATCAAGCCAGATGGCGCTTCTGACAAATTCCAGATGACACTTGCCTCAATTGTCATGCACTTCCATGGATGATCCACAATGAACATCCAATGCGATTCTGAATTGCCAATGCGATGCGTATCACTTCCAATAACTGTCTGAAGCCCTTTGACAACAGACAACGTTACTATTCCTATCCAGCCTTCACCTTTCGTTTCTTCACGTTGGCGTGGTGTGGAAGTTTGGAGAGTGAGGTGCCAGCTCAGGTGTGACCTCGTCATGTGACCGTGGTTCAAAATTACGTGGTGTTGTCCTCGGTAGATAAGTAGGTATTTTGATTAATGTCGCACTGAGCAACACAACGGGCTATTGCCGACGGTCCGGGATCAAACCCGAAGGGAAAGGACAACACCACGTAATTTCGAGCCACGGTCAGATGACAAGGTCACATCACTCTCCAAACTTCCACACCACACCAACGTGAGGACATTTGAGGCCACGGCAGATTTAACGTGTACCAGTCCCCTTTGCACAAGACGGTCTTTGGTTGGATTCGAACTCGTAACCCTCCGGTTGCTGATCCGTTACTCTTCCAGCTGGGCTACCACGGCCCGGTGTTGTCCTGGGATCCATCCCTTTGGGTTTGATCCCGGACCATCGCCAATAGCCCGTTGTGTTGCTCCAGTGCGACGTTAATTAAATACGTAACTACCTTTCGTTTCTACTTCTCTTAGGGTCGCGGTTGATAGAGTAGCGGATTATCAACCGGTGCGTTGCGAGTTCGATACGATCCAACCAAAGACCATATTGAACGTGGAAGGCTGATGCGCGTTAAATCTGTCGCAACCTCAAATGTTCTCACGTCGGCGTGGTGGGGAAGTTTGGAGAGTGGGGTGCCAACTCAGGAGTTGTCCTCTTCATCAGACCGTGGTTTAAAATGACGAGGTTTTGTCCTCGGATCTACCCCATTCGGGATTCATCCAGGCCCAATAGCCTATTATGCTGCTCCAATGTGACGTTAATTCAACTGCCTACATTTGAACACATGCACGAAAATTTAGAAACACATTGAAAATATTTACCACCGTTAGGACGGAGCCCGGGCTCCTATACCATGCCACCGACGACCCCCTCATGTTGGAGCATTTCTGCGAGAATACATCTCCTCGGTGTGGCGAAATAAAATACAGCTTAGCATGAATTGCAAATCGTGGTCACTCACACGACTGCACCCCGCCGAAATCTTCAAGAATCCAGGGCTTCCAGACGAGGACATCAAAGGAAGCCTCCTCTCTTCGCAGCATCAAAGGCTTTCCAGATTGAAATTATAATTTTAGGCGCACGCTAATGGGGTCAGCCGCTGTCCTTCCCTCTAATTTCTCAATCGGACACGACCAGGAACGTCGCGCGATCCTTTTATTGAATCATGGAGTCAAATTATGTATTCTCGAGGTGAGTTCGGATCTGCGATCAATTCGGAAATAAGCTGGGCGGACAGATTTAAGAAAAGCAGAGTCGTTATTTCCGATTCGACAACGCTTGTAAAATTGAAGGATTCGCTTGGTTTTCTAAAGTTAGCTATCCATTCTCTCAAAGGGGTGTGGTAATGGTCCGAATTCCTATATACTATATTTGGAAGATTAACGGATTAGCAACCCGAAGGTTGCGAGTTCGAAACTCGGTCCAACCAAAGACCATTGTTCACACGAGAGCAAGTTAAATCAGTCGTGGATGTCCTCTCGTTGGCGTGGTGTGGAAGTTTGGAGAGTGGGGCGCCATCTCAGGTTTTGATCTTGTCATCTGGCCTTGGTTCAAAATTACGTGGTGTTGTCCTCGGATCTTTCCCTTCGGGAGTTCATCCCGGACCGTCGCCAATATCCGGGTGCTGCAGTGCGACGTTAGTTGAATACCTACCTACCTACCATTCTCTCAACGATGTGTTGTTTTACGAATGCTGGACATCAGTTCTCATGCCATTAGCCCACCGGGGTCGTTGTAGCCCTGTTGGATGAATGACGGATTAGCAACCGGAGGGTTGCGAGTTCGCCTAGGCTACAACGCCTAAGGGATATCAGAAATATTCTCACAGATCTCAGCTCATTTCTTTTGAACACCAGCTCTCATCTCAGCAATACTTAACGTTATTGAGTAAGGCAGAAGTCAAGAGCCGAATCCCTCCCCATTTACACTTCGGTCCATGTCAGTTAATAGGTCCGTTATGAAATAAAAATATATGCCCCACAATGGTATAACTGGCGCAAACGTAAAAATTTCTAGTTTCTTCCTTATACAATTGTACGCCTTTAATGAACACACAATAAACGAATTTATAACTTTATAAACCAATAAAGAGACCATTAAACATTACAGTACTAAAACTTTTAACATTTCTTGAGGCCCTCTCCAGACTTAGTTCCGGTACTATGGTACAGACAACTTCTTATATGGGGGCCTTGCTGTGTAGCAACATCCACAAAACAGATATTTGCAAACCTGCTTACCGCAAGTTTTCATAGAAAAGCATTTTCGACATAGCCCGTGCTCACAGACAACTAGCAGAATTACCCGGTGTTGTTCAGGTTGTTGGTTAACTGTAGAGAGGAAAAGTGATCAGAATAATAACTTTTTCTTTTCATCGAAAAAAGAAAATATGATTAAAATGTCTGAAGCATTTCCAATCCTGTTTCGGTACTTTTTTAACTTCTACAATTTACTTTGAACACGTCTACATACATGTTACATCCGTCCATGTAATCAATTTCACGTACATAGCATCCCAGGTGTAAGATATCTCTGCAATGGTGATTTTAAACTTCCATGTGGTTTCGACGAGATATCTTGTCCAACAAAACCTGATAAATTTTTCCAATGACGAGATATCTCATCCATCAAGATCTGGTTAGTTTTGACTTAATATAATGAATGGTTAAGATGACTATTACAGAAGCACATTTGGAATTTTGGAGTGATTATGAATGTTCCTTAAGCTTGTCGTCTAGTAAAATTGGTTGAAATGAGAAATCATATTCGGGAAGCAAGCCAAATGACTTTCAATCCGGAATACCACAAAAGAACTACATGAACATTTATCATGGACATTTATCTTGACAGAAAAACCTCTCATGTCTGACTTTCGAAAGATCAATAGATCTGTCTTGTTTTCAAAATGGCCCCATTCAACAGCATTGGACCTATTAAAAGTTAATTGGTATGTCTGGTATTAATCCTCGTGGTGCTTGTGCAGTTAGCAAAACTGACCAGATGATGGACGAGATACCTCGTAATTAGAAAAAACTGACCAGATCTTGATGGACGAGATACCTCGTAATTTGAAGAAAACTGACCAGATCTTGATCTCGTTATCATAAAAACAATCGGCAATATCTTGATGACGAGATATATCGTCTTTAGCACAATTAGTCAGATCTTAATGGACGAGATATCTCGTCATAACCACTTGGAGGATTAATTAAATGAAATGGGGAAAATATTCATATCTATCCCAAAATCGTACAGATGGAAATGGTAATGCATAATCGAATGCAACGTTATTTAAAACGACGTTATTTACCGTCGTTATTTAAGCAAATCTTTCAACCAAATGTTTGACTACAAAGAAACATCCTACAAAATAGCCAGCCGAATGATTTAAAACAGTACTCCAGTAACCAATGGAACTGCTCTCAAAAAATTTTTTAATGAAAGTTTTAAGAATGCTACGGAACTTTAAGAAAACCCCTTTCTCTTTTAAAAGCATTGATTATTATTTTCAGCTTTATGCGATGTTTTATTTAAAACAAAAAGAAAATCTCCTCTTTATGTGCGAAATTTAATTAAACCAAAGCACAGAGAGAAAAATCCTCCAGAATAGCTTTTAATCCTTTAAATAACCTCGATTAACAGGTTTATCTAAACACTGGAAGGACGGCAAAAAATGAAGCTTGTTTCACCGTAAAACACATTACGTACTCAGATTACGCGATAAAGTTAAAAGCTTCTAAACGAGCTCAGCAGTGGTTATACGTGCTCGAGTGCAGACTTTTCAATTAGGCACCAAAGAGCCTAGCCAAGCAAAAATTCTCATCCCCTTGCACATGCTAAGTTGGGAAAATCTTTCACTTGTTCGCAAGTTTTGCACTTACTCCGCTCCGCCCATGAACAAACAATGGAATAAACGGGCTTGTGCGAATATCTGAATTAACGGGATTAGGAGGAGACAACGCTGAATTGCACGCAGTGTCGTTCGTTCCATTTACACTGCTATGCAAACGTTTGTACTAATACTTAAGTGGAATTAGTGGGTATTTTTAGATCTGTGGTGGTCTGACGAACGGACTGGTGAGATAGAAAACGGTACTTTGCAATGCAGTACTTTTTGGAGAGAATGATTTAATTTAACCCTTCTGGCGGCTGTCTCGAGGAGGTATTTCATCATTAGAAGAAAACTTTCTACATCCTGTAAGCCGCTTGGGTTGGGAGAGCAAGGAATTAGCAACCGAAGGGTTGCGACTACGATACTCGGTCCAGCCAAAGACCGTCGTTTACACGGGGGTTGGTGCACGTTAAATCTGTCGTGGCCTCAAATGTACCCACGTTGGTGTGGTTTGGAAGTTTGGACAGTGGGGTGCCATCTCAGGTGTTGACCTTGTCATCTGACCGTGTTTCAAAATTAAGTGGCGTTGTCCTCGGTTCTTACCCTTCGGATTGATCCAGGACCGTCGGCGATAGCCCGTTGCGTTGTTCCAGTGCGACGTTAATTTATTACCGTTACAGTACCTACTACATATATATATATATATTATATATATTATTATATATATATATATCACAGTTTCACAATGAATACTTATATGGATACTGCTTAAATTTATATTCCTAACCTCCCTTAAATTTTGTGTAAGAAGTTTTTAAATACCCTACATATATATATATATATATATATATATATATAATATATATATATATTATTATATATATATATATATAATATATATATATATTATTATATATATATATAATATATATATATATTATTATATATATATATATATAATATATATATTATATATAATGTATATATATATATATTATATATAATATATATATATATATAATATATATATATATATAATATATATTATATATAATGTATATATTATATATAATGTATATATATATATATTATATAATATATATATATATATATATATATGGGCGAGTTGCTTGGTCCTTTGGTTTTAATGGATTGGAGGCGGGAGTTCTCATCATTTTAAACTATTTAATTAGGATATAGGCATTTACATGTGAAACTATATACAGATGAAAATTAAAACAATTGGGTGATTGCAAATTAGCCATTTCCTGAACTACATATTAACCATCTTTCCTTGACTCTGCTCGTTCTCCTGCGTAGGTGTTTGCGCCTTGGGCGTTGGCTGGATCATCATTGGTTGATTTCATCCAACGATGGCAGCAAAAAAGGCTGGCTGCAACGTTGCTGCTGGGGTCTCGATGATGCGCTCTGGTTGCGTCTTTCGGAATTCCACATGGCTGACGCAAGAGTCTGCATGATTGCATATGCCTGATGTTACACTCGGCCATCGACGCTGCAGGACCGCCTGCACAGCTATGTGTCTGAAAATACAAAAGAAACGGAAAGAGAGAGAGAGAGAGAAAAACAAAAGAAATACAGCAGCAAGCATATTTGGGATGCTCTGGCACATCTAGAAAGTTCGTCTTCAGAAAAGTCGTCTTTTGCAACTTTACATCAAAGCTGCGTACTTTTCTCATCTTTGGAAGGTGTCGTCTTATATTTGGACCTTGTTTCGTCTTTTCAGTCGTCTTAAAGAAAGCTGCGTCTTATGCGTCTTTTCCTTTCAATTTTCCCTTTTCGTCGTGTCGCATCATATTCGTCTTTGGGGAGAAGATCTCATCATGAGAGTTGATGAAGTTTGTTGAAAATGGAAACGATGGAAGTAGCGAGGAACTAGCATTAAGAATACAAAATGAATAATGATGAAAATGGAAATTTGAAGTTCAAATGAAGAAGTAAAAATGTCAATTCAGTTCAGTTACTTGAGCAAAATTTCATGAGGTCAGCAGAAGTGGATGTTGTGTTTGATCCTTCGTGGGAACCTATTTTTCGTACGTCGTACCGATCGTTTGGTAGAACATGCGTAATTTCATACGGGCCGTAAAATTTAGGTCTTAGTTTCAGGCCTGTCCCAAATTGGATTCTTTGTATCGCAACACGGTCTCCAATTTTATACGCTGTGAGTGTTTTCTGCGTTTATTGTAGTGCTTCTTGTTAGTTTCTTGTACTTTCAAAATGTTTTTCTTGGCTGTGTTACGTAGTTCGTTTTTGTCGTCAATAGTAGATAGTATGTATTCTTGTTCTAGAATTAGTTTGATTTTATGATCAGTTTTATTCTTCATTTTTATGCCAATAAGTAACTCGAATGGAGTGTATTGTCGTTGTTGAAGTGATATTGTTTATAATGCGCTGAACGTGTGGAACATGTGTGTTCCATTTAGTTGGATCATCGATACTGAGCTTGGAAAGAACAGGGATTAACGTTTGGTGCATACGTTCAATTTGACCATTTCCTCGGGGACCACCAGTGGTTATGTGTTTTAGTTCAATGTTTTCGTCACGGCAATACGTTTCAAAGTCATTTGAAGTAAAAGCACTTCCTCTATCGGTGATAATACGTGAAGGGTTGCCGAAATTGGTTTATTGCACAGTTAATTTTTCGATAGCTCTTTTAGCTGATGTCTTAACTGGATAGATCCAAAGAAATTTTGTAAAGGCATCTACTACGGTGAAAAGGTATTGATATTGTTTGTTGGTGGACGGAAGAGGTCCAAGAAAATCTGTATGGTACATGTCCAAAGGAATGTTACCTTTGGGGATGGGATGAAGAAATACTTCAGATTTTCCCTTCTTTCTTGAGGAAGGAATACACGGTATGCAGTTGGAAATTACATTTTCAACTATTTTCCTCAAATTAGGAATAAAAAAAATCTTTTTTAACGAGTGTCTCTGTTTTGTTGGCAGCGTAGTGTCCTTGTGAATGTGTGTTTTGCACCATCTCATGTTGCATAGACTGTGGTAGAACTATAAGTTCTTGGTCGTCTACAATTTTGTAAAGCACGTCGTTTTTCACAATGTAATCACTCATTGGTGTGTGTGGCAAGACTTTTTTGATGCTTGAAAGGACTCGTCTTGATTTTGGGCATCAGCGATCTTTGGTGTGATAGAGTCTTGTGAAAGGATCATGACTGGATAACGACCTAGTGAGTCGACATGTTTCATTTGTGTAGCGGGTAGACATTGATCCAATGACGCACGAAGGATCAGATGCATAATCTGCTGATGGGTCGTAATTAAAAACTACATTCTCTAAATTTCTACAGATGCGCATTCGAGCAGCACTTCTTCCGGTTCTAACTTTCTGTAGTCTTGCTTCTCTTTCTGGGGTGGATTCAGCTTCTCTTTTTTCTCTTTGTTCTCTAGCTGTCTTTTTTCTCTTTCTGGGGGTGGATTCAGCTTCTTTTCTTTGATCTCTATCTCTGTTCTTTCGCTGTTTTGCTTGAAGACGTTTCTTTTTTTCTCGGAGGCTGTGGCATCTTTAAACATAACGCGAAACCAAAATAATGTAGTTATTTGCCTGAAATAAAAATGAGATTAAATTTGCAGAAATTATACAAATTCAAAAGTAAGTTATGAAAAAACCACTACTGAAATAAAAATCTGATTGAATCTTCTATATATATAAAATAGGATGTGTGTGTATGTATATATGTATATTTTCTATACAAATCTACAACGTTTGACCAATCCACACCAAATTTGGTACACTTATACTTTAGAACACTGCGGTCAGTATAGGCTAACTCTTAACCCCCGTTCTATTGGCCCTGGGGGGCTTTAGGCAGAAATGGTTGCCTTACCAGTGTTGATCGAAAAACAATTTTTTCCCAAAACATATTAAATTACAATATTTATGTTTGAACTGACTTTTTAGTTCTTCTCATGATGTAAATAAATTATAGATATTTTATTGATGAAGAAAGAATATTTTAAAATATTTTTTTTTGGCAAGGAAATTCAAGGAAAGGTTTTCAGGAGTTCAAGATGATTTTCAAGGAAAGTTGGTGTATATTACGACCAACTTTCCTTAAATAATTTATTGAATACGTAATGATTTGTAGAATTCTGTTTCACAAGCTTTTTAGGTAAGGCGTGTAACTTATTTCAAAATGTCCGGAATAGATACATGTGAATCCTCCGTTGAAAGCAGTGATTTTCTTTCTGAAAAATTCTGTAAAATCGACCTTCTGCTTTTTGAAAAATTTTTATCTATTCAGTTTAATTTGTCTACACTGATTATATTTATTTCTAACCCAAGCACCGTTATTCCGAAAAGCACAAAAGAAAAACTCATTGATCATAAAAGCGTAATTTTGCTACTCGGTATCTGGCAGCACCAGAATTAATGTTTACTGTTTTTTATAAAACTTTGTAGAATTTTTTCATCGGAATTTCGTTTCTGTTTGTATTTATGTCTTAATCTTTTACATATTGCAATATATTCAGGAATTAAATGTATTTGCGTCCGAAGTATATTGTAGAAGCTATGAAAAAGTTATTTCAGTACAACTTAAATGATTGCATTTTTCTGTGAAAGAAAAGTGATTATTCTAATTCACTTTTCAAGCAATATTTAACCATTTCAAACAGAGCAACGCCGGGTAATTCAGCTAGTTAAATATAACACTATACTTTTAAAAAGTCTTGTTATGTCACCTACTGATTCCAACAAACAACCTAAATGAATCACAATGTCAGCGAAATCAAAACCCAATTAAACAGTAATAAACACTATTATTTCATTTCATGTAATTTATTAACAAAAACATTTTACTTTTAATTTTGACTTTTTGAGAAAAATGGTCCACTTGAGAATTTTCAATTTATTTTAATTATTTTTGGTTCTTCAGGAAAGTTGGTCCACTTAATGATAAAAACTTCAAATTTGGAGTACCATACCTCTGTGATTCCATTCTTATGATTTTTAATTGATTTTTAAAGCTTTAATTTAATATATAAATGCTAATTTCTTCTAAGATATGTATCACAATTTTATAAAACCACTATTGTTTTGAAGTAAAAATTTTTCTCATTAAGAACATTAGTTTTAATAGTTTATACTCACGCTTGATGATCGTCCACCTCTTTTCAAAGATTTTATCATGGAGATATCTGACAGAATTTTCTAGCTTTTGGTGTTTCTTTTGATGTATCTTTTCCGACCCCTTGGTGTGCTCCGGGTCCTGAAAATTTTTGTGGATGTTCAATTATTTTGCATTTCAGGTCCAAATTTGGTGAGAGTCCGATCACTTTCTGCGTGACTCTCTGGGTTTTAATCAAGAGCTCTTTGAATACATTGGATGGTTCACAGTTTCAAAACATTAATAGAGGTTAGCATGCGCAATAGCTATCTTTGTCGGTTCGGTCTGCGCAGACACGTCATAGTGGAGGAGGGGCTATGCGCTCAGCACAAAATATTAACTAAAAAATTTTTTCTAGATTAAATTTTAAAATTCGGGCTTCGAGGGCCATTCAGTCATCTTTAGGACTACCTGTGTGCCGAATTTAATGCTTTAAGTGCTATAGCTTCGTCTGGACACAGCACGCACACAAATACTTCCTTTTATAATAGTATATATAAAATATTTTTGTTGTTGATTTCTTTTATATCGTACTCCTTTGATGTTGATTTTTTACATAAATTTCTTGTCTATATGTATTTCGGATATAGTATCATGGGGATGAAAAGGAATGGCTTGAAGACATGCGAGATGGCCAAGATACAGAAAATCAGATAGACCACTTGCCAGAATACAATCAAATCAACTAATGAACAGAGATATCTATTATTTATAAGGATTCCTATAGGGTAGATGAGGTTCCTATTAAGTATTTAGAAGCTATATATTGATCAGGATAGGTCATTACCTTAAGTAAGAATGGGATAGCTAGGAATAGATAAAAACTCTTTACTCCCTCCATAGCATTATGGCCTAAGAATCTATCGAGTGCTAGAATGTTATTATCAACTACAGTTAATTGTATTATAACCAATTAACAAGGTTATAATAGCTGACTTTGCATATTCGAGGGAGGTTTTGACGTGAAAAAGTCTCCAAACTCTGAACGGGGGCATGCATGAAAAGTCTAGCGTTACAACTGTTTTGTCTTATGATTTCCGAACTAGAAGAAACATCCAGAAGATAAATGTAGCGTAATGTAAGCAAAGGATGTCCGTACCTGACATGACCTTCGGACCGACTGTACAGGCGCACTGAGCGCGGGGAGGGGGTCCGCAATATTTCGAAATTCTACTGTGCAGAGCGAGCTTTGGATAAGTGGTGTCATTGGTAAGATACAGAACTAATCTATATATATATGTATATAATTAGTATTGGACAACGATTCTCAACAATTAAAATCAAACTGCACTTTAATCGCTCAAAGTGTAAATTAATTATTGAATATTCACACACAATAAACTATCGTTCAAACTTACTATGTATGAGTCAATCATTTCAGGCACGAGTATTCACGTCGAAACTACGATTTGTGTCCATGACACAACCTATCAATTTTTTTGGACTGAAGCAAAGCCCTTACCAACTTTTTATAAAAGATTGTTTGTGTTCAATATTAGTAAACACGAACCACTCTCATGCATGTAGTAAAACGAAGTAGTCATGTCAAGACTGATTCAAAACAAGATTGCTTGTCCTCTGGCGAGTATTTTGCTTGATTTTCTCTTTTAAGGTTATCCCGTTTGTCTTTAGGTTATTCCTTTCCATTCACATGATACAATTCCCGAAATGCACATATACAAAAAATGTGTATAAAAGAGCTGGTTGATTTATTGAGACATAAAATAGCATGAGGTTGGACAAATGCGTTCCCGGAGTAAATGCGTCCACATAAAACGTGTCTGAAGTTAAAGTAGGGGCTGATATATTAGTTTCTCAGCTAGAGCGCTTCGAATATCGGCAGGGAAATTGCGCAGACCGAAGAAGGGCATGAATGAAATTATTTGTCATTGCTCCACTCACAACACTATCACATTGCAAACAAAAACGGTTCATGGTATATACCCATCATACTCTTCCCATCATATGGGGCAAGTTCGAGCCCGATGAAACAGCTTTTAAAACTATTTTTTTTTAAATTATGTCCTTGTTAAGTTTGAAAAAGAAGAGTGTAAACAGGTCTAAGAATGTGCGGTAAAAATATGAATTTAAAAAAACATTACTGGAGGACAGAAGTTGGTAGGTAGGTGAATTCACACTGGAGCAAAAAACCGGCTATTGGCGATGGCCCGGGACAGTAACAAACAGTAATTGTAGGCTCTGTCGTATGCTAGTAGATATACGTTTTCAACGTCAAAATGTGGTCCTCAGCTCAATAAGTTTACGAAACCATGGATTCATTATCGCC
The DNA here is from genome assembly GCA_933210815.1 of Meta bourneti. Lineage (NCBI taxonomy): Eukaryota > Metazoa > Arthropoda > Arachnida > Araneae > Tetragnathidae > Meta > Meta bourneti. Next base: position 21,877,811 of record OW119928.1, read on the forward strand.
TTGCTATATCCTGTTGAAAATAAAAACTGATTGCCTCACTATTTAAAACGAATTTTTGGAAGGAAATAAATTACGCAATAAATTTTTGCAAACAGAATTTACAACCTAACACAAAATTCCGACTTATTGCCCACCATGAGAGAATTTCAAAGAGATATCTACAGGTAGGTATTTTTGATTAACATCGCACTGGAGCAACACAACGGGCTATTGCGACGGTCCGGGATCAAACCCGAAGGGATAGATCCGGGGACAGGTTACGTAATTTTTCCAGTCAGATGACGAGGTCACACCTGAGCTGGCACCCTACTCTCCAAACTTCCACATCACGCCAACGTGAGGACATTTGAGGCCGCGACAGATTTAAAGTTCATCATCCCTCCATGTACACGACGGTCTTTGGTTGGATTCGAACTCGTAACCCTCTGGTTGCTAATCCGTTACTCTTCCAACCGAGCTACCACTGCCCAATATCTACAGGAAAGGACTGGAATGTTTGTTGAGAAACATAGCTCGATCCCAGGTTTCCTAGAGCTGTTGAAGTTGCTTTCGACTTCTTACCGGACAGGTAGGTAGTTAAATTAACGTCTCACTGGAATAGCCCAACGGACTATTGGTGACGATCCGGGATCAAAGCCGAAAGGAAAGATTGAGGACACCTGGCCGTGGTCAGATGACGAGGTCAACACTTGAGCTGGCACCCCACTCTCCAAACTTCCCCACCATTTAAAGTTTAAATCGGCTTTGGGCAGCAAGCATGGTACTGATGTTACTTAAAGACTGAAAAATATGCTAAAGACTAAAATCAGATTATCTTCGCAACAGGAATTTAATTTGACGTTTAAGGAAAAAAGAAATGAAAACCTCTTACTGCAATTATACGTCGTATCGAAACTTAACTTTTTAACAATTCAAGTAGTTTGAAGTCACTTTTGTGTTTTGAACAATGTTTTGCATTCAAAAACCCCAAAGAGACTTCTAACGAACGATAGCACAATAGCTTACGTAAGTATCTTAAATAAAATATTGTCAAACTCTGATGGAAGAAAATAAAAGTTTCTCCGTGAGAAACAAGTATCCCAAATCTTTATCCCTCATTCAAAGATCGCTCTACATTTCAATAAAGAATTTTAAATTCAGACTCTTTTCTTAGTTTCTCTTGTGAATTCCAAACGAGAGGTAATTGGAACAGGGGTACTTAAGAACTGCTTAGATCTCTCAGGTCTTTAGTTGTTTTAGTTTTTTTTTAATTCTTATATATGTTATACACACACACTCAAGTTCTAAATATATACTTCATAAGATAATGCCAGGTATAATTCTTTTATGTAAGAACGTTTCTTTTTTATTAAGATATTCACTAGGGGGACCAACTTACTGCCATGAATTTAAGGGAGATTTGGTCATGATAAATTTGCACTTTTTTAGAGGTGGTGCGTCATTTGAACAAATGTTCATGGAATGGATAAAATTAAGCAAAACAACTTACACTGTTTAATATAAAACAATCAATTTACATTCTTGTACTTTAATGTACTGACCACAATATAGAATAAAAATTTCAAATATATTCTAACCTACATGTATTGTATTAACCAACTGATGGTACAGAACTAAGCTGTTTTTTTATATCTTGTGCAAGTGATGGTACAGAACTAAGCTCTATTAACCAACTGATGGTACAGAACTAAGCTGTTTTTTTTATCTTGTGCAAGTTACAACAACTCTACAATCGTAGGTAATTAATTGCCACCATTACTTCCGACTCAATTAGTTCATATTGAACTACGGGCATAACTGCCCACAAAGACACTTATATCGTATTGGAGTAGCGACATCAGCTATTTGTCCTATTTGCGGACTAGGCGAATAGACTGGAGACTTCAAGGACTGTCCTAAAATTCCTGACAATGCAATTGCAAATTATACTGTAGATAATGCTCTTGAACCATATTTAATCATTCCAGACTTCGGGCTGCTCGTCAACTGATGGCCGAAAGGTCAGATACGGGTATAGGATAAGAAAAAAAGAGAATCACTGCCATTTCGGAAACGTACTTAAAAATAGCTCTCTGCGGATAAAAGGTAGGTAGGTAATTAACGTCGCACTGGAGCAACACAAAGGGTTATTGGCGACGGTCCGGGATCAATCCCCAAGGGAAAGATCCGAGCGGATAAAAGGATACCCTTCTGGTGGTTGTCTCGACGAGGCATCTCGTCATTGGATGAAAACTGGCCAGATCTTGATGGACGAGATATCTCGTCAATTGTAGAAAACTGACCAGATCTTGATATCGTCATCATAAAAAAAATCGGCAATATCTTGATGACGAGATATCTCCTCATTAACAGAATTTACCAGATCTTGATGGATGAGCTATCTCGTCAAAACCGAATTTTGAATTTCTGTTGGCTAGTCAATCTTTGATAATGAAGAAAAGAGCTTAGTTGATGCGACCTTAATTTCATATTTGTGCGTAAAGCCTGTTAATTATTAATGCTTAGTATTACTTTAGTTAAGCTTATGGAGTGTCAACATGCATTTAGGTTATAAGCTCTAAATATACTACCTCTAAAAAATCGTATATGCATTGATTGAGGCTAACTATTATTGATTAATTGTTATAGAGCATGCAAACATGTACAGGAAAAATAAATTTAGTTGACTTCATTTTTAGATTAATTAGCTGCTTCGGCAACCGCTGATCATCGAATACTTGATATTTTCTAAGAATAATATTTTCATGGCAATGGATATTTTATTTTTTTCCATCAAACTTTCATTTGCTTATGATTATAATAAATTCCCGAGCGGGAGAGAATTAATTAAAACAAGCATCCTTTCTTTAGTGTGTCATGGGTAACTAAAAAAGAACATTTTGTTTGGTAATAGGATTTTTTTGGGTTGCATGCATTTTCCTCTTGCATTGCAATTAAAAAGCTCAGAGTTAAAAATTTATATCCCAAAGTTTTCTATATAACATTACAACCTTGATTATCAGAGGTAATATAGACCGAGGTTATCTCGGATGACCAGAAACACGGATAATACGGACCTTGCAACTCAAAATAGCTTATACGAAATGCAGAAAAAATGTACTGTACTAATGTTACTACTACGGATACTTAAAGATTTATAAAACTAGTATTAAGAATACCCGGATTTGTATCACAGTATGTATTTATTGTGATAATTTTACAATAAACCTGGATGTGAGTACGTGGCTTTCAAAAACTCTCTTGAAAAAGACCTTAAGGGTCTTCTGTTTCGCAGCACTTTCTCACCTCTTTCAACAAAATGCGCAAACTCATACACGAATCTTTATTTAAAGCTTAAAAACTATCAAATTTGGCTCGGATAACACGAGCACTTGGTTAATAAGAGACCGGATAATCAAGGTTCTACTGTAACATCAGATTCATCGGATAGTATCACTGATGTACAATGAATGTGGAGAACGAAAATGTACAATGATTATTCAAATGTACAGTAGAATACTGAATATTCTACTGTACTGAATATTCTACAGGAATATCATACTTTCATAGCAAACCAGATGGAAAACAGAGATTATACGTCCAGTAATCCAAATGATTTCGCATGATATATACTTGGGTTTCCTTAAAATGAAATTTATCTTCGTTTGGCGAGGTTGGGAGTTTAATATAATTGCAGTTGACCAATCAACTATCATATCGTCGGGTTAGATCAGCAACTCATTAACTTATATTTTTAGGAAAGGCATTTTTTACACTAAATGAAAATTTAATGATGAGAAATAAATTGTTATATTGTGTTTGGTTTGTAAGAAAATATAACTATCAAAATATTTATAATTCTTATTTTTTTTTAAAGTAATAGCTAGTCTTTAATCGGATGTGCTGTAAAATTTGTTTTATCGTCAGTTAATGAGTTTCTTCTCTAAGCCGACGATATATAAATGTGGAATTTATTCTTTGGAATTTTTATTGGCCACATACTGAAATCGCATTCGAAAAACAAGCAAAGTGACGTCATAACGGGAATACGACCAAGAAGCATGTTCCGTTGCAGAAACAATATATCCTCACCTACATTTAGCTGGACAGTAAAACCTCTAACACCAGGCGTTTATGCGCAGCTGAATAAATCATTTTAAAACTACCAATTTTTGATTATTCTTTAATAAATGTAAATAGTCAATAAGGATAAGCAACATTTTCACATAAAATTATCTATACCTTCAGAATCATTTACGCCTTTTTATGTTATCCTATGTTTCGCAAAAAATACTATAAAGTTACAATAAATACTTTCGTTCAATGTCTTCAATTTTTATAGCCAGTTGGATATGAGAATTGAAGTTTATCCGAAAAATGCCGTAAATAGAAAACAATTCATTTTTTTTATATATGTGAACAAATTACTTGACAACTGTTGCTCATTCACTAAATCTCATTTCCTTTCGCTCCATCTCAAGGGACAAATACCATCAAAATTGTTTTTCTGAAATGGGTCCATAAAATTGCATCGTATCTTGGTACATTGAGTATTGACTTGACGTTTTTACAGAATCTGGAACTCTCTAGGACGCATAGAATAAATTTATTGGAGCGGGGTTCGTTCTGCGCCTTAAGTAAATTGAATAGACTGTATTGAAAAAGTAAAACCTTGTGAATAAATCAGACGAGTGGAAAGCACTATAAGGGATAAAATATACCCTGTGGGTAGTAGTGGGTGTGCGCTTCGTTTGCATATTGGACAAGTTTGGATCAAGTAAAATTTTAGTATGCGCATATCTCTCTCAAATATACATAAAGTCATAAATGTTAAATAGGTACTTATTTCGTTTTAATTTAATTTCAAAATAATGCCTTGTTAATAGAAGTATTACAGAAACAGTAAGAACACATATCGTAGGCCTTTAATCCTCCAAGTGGTTTCGACGAGATATCTCGTCCATCAAGATCTGACCAATTTCGCTATCGACATTTGCCAATTTTGCTAACGAGATATCTCGTCGTCGAGATATTGCTGAATTTTGTATGATGACGTGATTAAGGTATGGTCAGTTTTCGTCAAATGATGAGATATGTCCATCAAGATCTGGCCTTTTTTTCTATTGACGAGATATCTCGTCGCCGAGATATTTTTGTGATGACGTTATTCAGATATGGTCAGTTTTGCTAATGACGAGATACCTCGTCGAGACAGCCACCCGGAGGATTAAAGTAGGTAGGTAGGTTGTCGAATTCACGTGGCACTAGAGCTTAACAGCGGGCTATTGGCAAAGGTCCGGGATCAATCCTGAAGAGGGAAACACGTCGTGAATTTGAACAAATGAACAACTTTGAATGAAGAGATCAACAACTTCGAGTACTCCCGGTGAAACTGTAAATGCACAACTACTGTCAAATTACAAAATTAGGGCTGGTAGAAATGTTATTCACATACTTGCTATCATTAATTTCTGCATCTTAGAGTACTTTTTAGCACATCCGGGTAGCAGTTTTGGACGTGCATCTCTGTGAAAATAGGGACCGCGGTAGCCGGTTGGAAGAATAACGGACTAGCAATCGGAGGGTTGCTAGTTCGAATCCAACCAAAGACCATCGTGTACAACGGGAGCTGGTGCACGTTAAATCTGTCGTGGCCTCAAATGTCCTCACGTTGGCGTAGTGTAGAAGTTTGGAGAGTGGAGTGCCAGCTTAGGTGTTGACCTCGTCATCTGACCGTTCATAATTGCGTGGTGTTGTCCTCGGGTTTTTCCCTTCGGGTTTGACCGTCTTCAATAGCCCGTTGTGTTGGTCCAGTGCGACGTTAATTAAAATACCTACCTACCCTATGAAAATAATGCTTAATTTGGTATTTCTTACCTCCCCGAAAAGTTTGTTCAGGAAGTTTTGAAACACCCTATATTTTACGTAATATTTGTTTATGTTAAATATTTCACTCCGACTTGAGTCCCTTATTTTCGTTTCTGATAACTCACTGAGAAGTAAATGAAATTTCATAGAAAAGGTACATGACGGTCTTTGATTAAATCGAGTTTCGAACTCGCAACCCTCCGGTTATTCATACGACTCCACCAACTGAGCTACCCCAACTCGGTTGGCTAATGAGGAAAAGAGAGTAAGCGCAGTAAGAACACGATAAAGTTTTATTATAACTAATTTTATTCCATTTGGAAGTACAAAATGTCCATATCAATGCTAATATCGATTATAAACGGATTTAAAGTGAGGCATGTAAAGCGAATAACGACACTACTATCCATCAATGGAAACAAAATAAATTTCAGCTCAGATGCCTTTCGATAGCATTGTTATTTTTTTCTCATTCTATCTCACTTTTGTTAACTTAGTATGTTTAAATGGTCATCAACAGGCCTTCCACTCTTTGTAGGCAGTAGTATTATGCATTATAAAGAGACAAAGTAACAGAAATTAATTATTGAAAACTAATCGAAATTGTTATTCACAGTAAACTTCAAAAAATGTGAATTCTTCTTCAAAAACCCGTCTATCTTTCTTGGAACATCAATTTATTTTGTTCTAAGAGTTGGATCGTTTAAGAGGTATTTTCTGTCTACATAAATTAATCCCGGATCGTCGCTAATAGCCCGTTGCGTTACTCCAATGCGACGAAAATTAATTACCTACCTAACTACCTGTCTATCTAAATATAGGTGGCGGTAGTGTTTCTGCGGCGGAGCACACTTCCTGTACGTGTTTGGAACACGATTTTATTTGGTTTATTTTTCGAATACGATTACTTACCAACAAAATTTCCGAACAATGAATTCCGAATGGATAAATGATAGTTAATTGGTCATTGCTGATTAGATTAAACACTAAACGTTGCCAAAACCGTAGATAAACTACATTTTAAGCCAACCCCAATATGTATGAAACGATATCACCATGACGACTCGACAACAGTAATAAAACAGAAGACAGTCTGGTTCGTTTGTTTTCACACTGAAAATCCCTCTTGTACTATTACACATTGAAAAGTAATTTATATATTTGAATAACAATGAAATCATGAAAATAACTACCGGTATCGTTTTAAAAACCAGATGAATGCTAATTAACGTGCTTTAATCGTCAAATATGTTAATTAAAACTAGTTTTTTAGTAAACTAGTAAATTAATTGTTAATTAAACTAGTCAAATATGCTGATGGAAAATGCATAAAAATTTTCACCTGATTTAAAACAAGATAAATGCGTTGAATATAATTTCAAATTCGTATATCTTAAATACATTTTACGTTATGCTGTCACGTATTACATTTATAACGAACAAAGGTATAATTAACTAGCCAACAAACCCTTAGAGTAAACTATAAAAGGTTTACAAAGCAAAAAAAGTGAAATTTGGAATTCGACTCAAGAACACGGTTGTATCGCCAATTGGCGATAATTACATCCGCCAATAATGGCGATACCTTTGAATTTTGAAAACTCATAGTAGGTCTATCTAGATAGTCATTTGAAAGCCAAAATTTCAGTCACCAATTTAACGATGGGCCGCTACCGTGTTGTTGGTTCTTTGGTTTGGTTTTTATGGAGGAAGGTCCAGTAAGGACAAGCAGCTCCATCCGGGTTCTTGAGTTTTACCACATTTAGTTCTTCCTAAGTTATTCGTGTCTTGTGTTCTTAAAATTTGACTGATCGGAAGATTTGAAAAGGGTTAATTTCTAGTTGACGGTACGGTCTTGAGTTGGCGCTAATTTTTCGTCGCTCAGGCGAAATAGGCGGTCGTCAACCTACAATTTGATAACCCATCAAGGTAATCGCGAAGAGCGGTCTTGGCAGAAGTGAGAGTATCACACATACAATCGTCAAACTAACGCCAAGCTCAGTGCGTTCTGTGAACCAGAGATCAACCTGGCAAATTATTACAAATAACTTTCACCTCCATAGGTTTATCCAGGGAAAGCGAAATTTGTTTTTGGCATTTATGGTCAGTATCTGTGATAAGTTTCTTTGTTCTCTCATTAAATTAAATTTCAAGTTGATGCGAGTTATACACTGCTGGCCACCGTAAATGCAACACCCTGAAAGAAGCATGCAAATAATATGAAATTTACAACATGCATTAGCGGAGGTGAGATATGCAAATGATTAGAATTTCAGCGCAGACGCACATCACGCGCGCCTGTGGCGCCACTTCAAAGCGCTATTTAAGGCTTGGAGATTTGGACGATTTCAAGTACGGCAATTGTGTTTTTCTTGTGGTTTTTTTTCAAAAAAAAACAATCAATTATGCCTCGTAGAAAACAGCGATCATCTTTTGATCAAGTATCCGAGTTCGACAGAGGAAGGATAGTGGCCTACCGAGATTGTGGATTATCTTTCAGGGAAATCGGTAGTCGTGTTGGACGAAACCAAACAACTGTAATGCGGATATGTGATCGTTGGATGCAGGAGGGTACGACGGACCGACGTGTTCGATCGCATCCACCTCAGTGCACCACTTCACGTGATGACAGGCATATTGTGCGTATGGCAGTGACGGATCGCTCAGCCACATCACGAACCATAGCACAGCACATTCAGTCTGTACCGCATCATCCAGTGTCTGCGCGTACCATTCGACGCCGTTTACAGCAGAGTGGTCTGTCCGCAAGACGTCCATTGCTTCGTCTACCCTTGACGCAGAACCACAGATGTTTCCGCCGCTAATGGTGCGATGAAAGAAGGATGTGGACGGCAGAATGGAATGAAATTGTCTTTACTGACGAGTCACGCTTCTGTCTGCAACACCACGATGGTCGGATTCGAGTCTGGAGACACCGTGGAGAGAGGATGCTGAACAGCTGCGTTATGCACCGCCACACTGGTCCTGCACCGGGTATTATGGTATGGGGCGGTATTGGATATCACTCTCGCACTCCTCTAGTACGCATTGCCGGTACTTTAAACAGCCAGCGCTACATCTCCGAGGTGTTGGAGCCATTTGTCCTTCCTTACCTTCAGGGCTTGCCCACAGCCATATTTCAACAGGATAATGCGCGACCACACGTGGCACGCATTGTCCAAGGGTTCTTCGTCAATCGCCAGATTGAATTGCTTCCCTGGCCAGCTCGCTCTCCGGATCTTTCGCCGATAGAAAACATGTGGTCCATGGTTGCTCAACGATTGACCCAGAATACATCCCCAGCTGCCACACCAGATCAACTTTGGCAACGTGTGGAAGCTGCTTGGTCTGCTGTACCCCAAGAACACATCCAAAGTCTCTTTGAATCAATGCCGAGGCGTGTGGCAGCGGTGATCTCCACCAATGGCGACTAATCTGGCTACTGATTTTGGCAGGAACCACACTTCACAGAAGTCTATAAATTTAATCATTTGATACTTGGTCAACATGTTATCTACAAAATAAATTTTGTTGTGATATCTCTTGTCTTTCTTGGTGTTGCAATTCGGGTGGCCAGCAGTGTATTTAAAAAAAATATTCATAAAATGTTTTGATGCTTCGGCGAACTGCAAGTGAGGATTGCTTAGCTATCTCCGCTGATTGGCGAACAGAGGGAACAAGGTCTCCTAGTAATATTAAGTTACCCGTCTCCATTATATATATATACACTACCTGACATTGAAAATGCAACTCCCAGAAGGAGTGCGCAGAACTGGATGAAATTTACAGGGTAGATGCAGCTCACCGAGATATGTAAATGATGCAAACTGCGCAGCTGTCCCGCGCACGGCGAGTGAAAAACCAGGGAAGGAACCTGCAAAAGTGGTCAGTTTCGCGCCGCTCTGTTTGCCAGGTAAATCAAGTTGCAATTTGTTTTTGTGTCTCAGAGGAAACGTCTAGTAGCGGAGAATGCCAGGACGCCGCCAATCAAGACAGTTCCAGCAAACAGACGACTTCACGAGGGGTATGGTGATTGGCCTCAGAAGGGCAGGTTGGTCCATACGTCAAATCTCAGCACATACCACCTACACGCGTCCACGGTGCACCGGTTGTGGCACAGATGGTTGGACCAAGGGAATGTGGCACGTTTGAGGGGTTCCGGTGCAGCCAGAGTGACGTCAGCACGCGTGGACCGACGCTTCTGCCGGCAAGCATCGGCGGCCCCGCAAGCCACGTCTGTCGCCCTTTTGCAGCATGTGCAGGACACCCTTGATGCTCCCATATCGTCCAGGACCATTATCCGCCGATTGATCGCTGGCGGCCTGCACTCATGGCGCCCGTTGAGACGACTACCATTGACCCAATAGCACAGACGTCTCCGTTTGCAATGGTGTCGGGATAGAACCACGTGGACGACGGAATGGCACAGGGTGGTGTTCTCAGACGAGTCACGCTTCTGTTTTAGCAATGACAGTCGCCGTGTACGAGTCTGGCGCCGACGTGGTGACAGGGCCGATCCGGCCGCATCTGTGGAACGCCATACCGCGAGACAACGCGGTATAATGGTTTGGGGCGCCATCGCCTACGATAGCAGGTCACCCCTGGTTCGTATTCAGGGCACTATGACGGTCCAACGATACGTGGAGGACGTGCTGCAGCCGGTGACACTATCTTTCCTTCAGGGGGTGCCCAATGCCATCGTCCAGCAGGATAACGCCCGGCCGCACACGGCACGCATCAGCCAACATGCCCTGCAAGGTACCCAGGTGCTTCCCTGTCCAGCTGTCTCCCCTGATCTCTCACCTATCGAATATTTATGGGACGTCATTGGACGTCGCTTGCATGCGTTGCCACCGGCACGTTCAGAAGACGAATTCTGGCAAATGGTTGACAGGGAATGGGCAGCCATCCCTCAGGACACCATCCGCACGCTCATTGTGTCTGTACCTAGACGTGTTGCTGCCTGTATCGCCGCTCGCGGTGGTCCTACAACCTACTGATTAGACGTTCTTGCTGCTCAGTGGCAAGGTGTATAATGTTGCAATAAAGATCACTTATTGCTCGTTGCTGTCTCTCTCTGTTTGCCAAATTTCATCACTTTCTGACAACTCCTTCTTGGTGTTGCATTTTCAATGTCAAGTAGTGTATATATATTTCACCAACTTCCCAAAATTAGATGGTAGAGATGAGATGTATGGCATTTAAAATCGAGTTTCAGACTTCAATTTGAAAATCCTTATTAGGTTAGACATTTTCTTAAAATTTTCGCATTCACGTTAAAACATAAAAATAAAGACAGCTTATATAATAGGTTTCTATCTAAATTTATCTTATAATCTAATCATTGTTCCTCTCCTTCGGGGATCTGCGATCTGTGAAAATTTGATGACAAATCTCTGTGAAAGGATATCCAATTATTTCTAGAGTAAGTTCTCATTATATTGCTATATGAAAGAGAGCGAACGATATTCGAAAAATAAAAATACCTTAATATTAAAATCGTTTGAAGTGAATAATTCGGAAAAAGGTTTATAGCAAGCAATTAAGTTCTGCGGTTCGCTGAAGCATAATGGAACGTGGAATACATGTTCTGGATAAAAATAGCGGTATTTCGAAAAGAGATTTGCTGCGATATGATTGAAGACCACGTTCTCCAAGAATGCGAAATCGTTTTTAGCAAAGGGAGAAAATGGCGCGTTTAATAAAGAAGGAATTTGATTTCTCAGTTGCTTAGACATAAAAGAAATGTTTACTTTGTAGCGGAGAAAAAACCGCTTAATCACGCCATTATAGAAATCGTCAGGATCTAGATTCTAAAGACATTTTATTCAATTTTCGTATGTTTATCCGGAGTATATTTTTGTGTGTCCTTTACCTCTGAATTAGTAAGTGAATAGAATTATTTGAATTCGGTATTCGCTTTATAAATTTATAAAAGAATAAAATTGAAAATTTGCGTAGATTTTTTTCAGCTTTGATACTCTAATACAAAATTCTAATAACTGTTATTATGAATGTTATAAGCAGTGGATAATAAAGTTTCCGTACGGAAACGAAAACGGCTATCAATTATTATAATTTCTAAATAAATCTCACAAAAGATTAAGAAACTGCACAAAAAACTTCTTTCATACCCGAGAATATGTAAAATGGGAAATCCGAAAGCTATTCGCGTGTTGGTGATAAAGGTGAGAAATAATGGTTTATCAATGGAGGAAAATATTGGCTAAACCGCAAACAAATCTAAATCTATGGTAAAAATTATTGAAAGCTGTAATTAGGTAGAAAATGGAAAATAGATCAGGAAGACATTAGGGGAAATTGAGCCATGAACACCACGAATATTCTGAGAAACGTTCGCGATAATACACGAATTAAGCACCACAACTTACAACCTTGTTGAAAACTGATTACAATCTTGAAATACAACCTCAGACTATAATGGAAAAAGTAATAAAAAAGGTGGTTACAATGGGCATGTTGCACGTAAGAAGCCATTCATTAGCAAACTTAACGGAAGAAGGCGTATTGAGTTTGCAAAAACCATGTAAGTAGGCCGTTAACATTTTGGGATTCGGTACTTTTCAGGGATGAATCAAAATTTTGTCTCTATAGTCCAGATGGACGAGTTATGACAAGGAGAAACCAAAACATCAAATGCAAACAAAAACTCAAATCAAATGCAAACAAGAACTGTAAAGCGCGGCGGAAGAAATGTAAAGGAGTATGGGGTTGCATGAGTTCTTCTGGTGTGTACAATGTATGTCTTGTTGAAGATAACATGGATAGTTATGTGTACCTAGACATTTTGAAACAAAATGTCTAGGTACACATAGCTATACACTATAGCTATACTAGCTAGGTACACTGCTAATGTTACGAAACTGTCTCTTGGAAGACCATTTATCTTCCATCAGGACAACTATTCAAAACACACTGCAACGTTCTGTAACGAATGATGTCTTTACCATATGGCGCAGCAACTGCACACACCACCAGTCTCCTGATTTAAACCCCATGGAACACTTATGGGAAGAAATCGGTCGTGAACTGAAAAATTATACCAGCAGCAAAGATAACCTGAAAAGTTGCATTCTGGACGTCTGAAACAAAATTACTCCAGAAACAACAAAACAACTTGTGGGAGTCATGCCTAAACTTCTTAGAGAGGTCATTAAAGCAAAAGCAGGTTCAACTGACCATTAAATAATGAAACAGGGGGTGGAGATAACATTTAATGAAATATTTTTCACCGTACGGAGACATTTTTTGCTTTATATTTGGCATATTTTTGTGTTGTTGTGAATTATGCTTTAAATTGTATTGATATTTTTAGTCTAAATGCAATAGAAACTTTCTATGCAATTATGCTCATCTGTTTTACCATTTTTATATCTTCTATATTTATATTCTGCAAATAATAAAGCAATTTATTTCAAATAGTAAGGGCGTAAGGAAACTTTTTTTCCTCACTTGTATATTAAAAAAGGTTGTTTGAATGAATAGTTAGGAAGGATTAGTTAGCGCAGACAAAACTGGACCTTTTTTGTTACGTAGCTCATAATTATTGAGTCTGTCTCGAATTCTTTTCAAGATTTGTATAATTTTTCTTGCTTAAAGAATATTAAAAAATAACATTTTAATACCTTTTTAAAATACGCTGTTAATTTTGTGTAGGGCAGAACTATTCAATAAACCTCTGAATTTTGACAGACATTAATTTTAGAGAATTACTTTATTGTCTGATGCTACTGAAATTTTGAAGAATTCTTTAATTAAATTTTGATGGACAATAAACCTTCATTGGAAGTACATTGAATGGATGGAATTTAAAAGAGTGAATTACTCTTGTACACTTGAAATTTTCAAAATTGGAAGTTATCTGTCAGTGATAATTATTCAAGTAGTTTATTTGAAGGGTTTTATGGAATGTATATATAGCAGGACTGAAACTAAAACATAAAAATATATAAAAGTTTCAAATTCAAAAATGTTTCGTTTTCAAAATTGAAGTCGGATCTGTTTGCAAAAAAATATTAATATAATTTCATTATAAGGAATCTCTTTACAGCAAAATAGTTTAGGCATCCCGTGAAGTTTTAACGGTAATCCTCTAAGAGAAGTGTAAACAAAAAGTTTCACTATAAATGAATAATCCAGAGGAAGTGAGAATTTAATCCCGCTACTCAAATGCTCTCACATAATCCATACCGTGATATATAAAAATGCAGTTTATCGCCATTTGACGTTTAATCTAAATGGCGTTTTTTAATTACTATCATATATTAATTCGGAATTTATTCTTTTTAATATTTTATCTGCGAAGCGTTGAAATCGTATTCCAAAAACAAAAAAACTGACATCACGTTCTGAATAAATACAGCAAACACTGTCAGCGGCAGAAACACTACTGTCACTTAAATTTAGCTTGACATAAGATGCCACTAATGCTGCGAATACGCTTGATACAGGACATCACAGATTTTGGTACCTTATTTTTATCATACGCCGGTCTCCGGCCAATCGATTAGTTCGAATCCAACCAAAGATCATCGTGTACAAAGAGGACTGGTTCCTATTGGCGACGATCCGGGTTCAAGCCCGAAGGGAAAGGTTAAAGGACAACGCCTCTTAATTTTGAACCACGGACAGATAACGAGATCAACTGACTTTAAATCACGGTCAGATAATGAGATGTCACTCCACTCTCCAAGCTTCCACACCACGCAAACATGAGGGCATTTGGGGCCACGACAGATTTAACGTGCACCAGCCCCCGTGTACACGACGGTCTTTAACTGGACCTAGTTTCGAATTCGCAACCCTCCGGTTGCTTATCCGTTGCTCTTCCAACTGGGTTACCGCTGATATACGACATGACAGATTTCGATACCATGAAGCACAAACCGTTAACTTCAATTCCGTGTAATGTGCTCCCCGCACTCTCTTAATAACACTCATATATAATACACTTACTAATGTGTATTTAGCCCGCTTTCCTGCAGGATCGGGCGCTCCATAAATTACCGCTCTCCCGTTTCCAATCGGTTCTGGATTCCCCATTACAACTGATCAGACAGGCTCACTTCCGCGATTTACCTCAAGTTCTCAGATCAATTTCCCCATTCTTATCAGCAGAGACCTAGCCCTGTTTCTTCTCCGGAAGACATTATTCAAAGGTTTGCCCCCGGAAGCAATCATCCAGGGAAATACATCCAGGAAATTCATTTCCAGACTTGCTTTCATGCTGTGACGGTATAATTTATTTTATTGTGTTTCTCCTTTTTCTCGTGGTTGTTTGGAACTGTAGGGAGTACGAATTTCTTGCTAGGTGTAGGTAAATTATTGTCTGGATTATGCGGTGTGTTACTTTACATTCTGAGTTGTTCACACGCGTAATTCCACCTCGCAACTTGCAGTCTTGCCTGAAGGACTTCAGACTAATTTTGACTTCCTTGACCAATAATCGAATCTTTTCAAAGGATTCTGTTCTTAAGAAATGAGTAATAAAAAAAAATTTCCAAAGGATTATATTCTAAGGAAAGGAGGAATATGATATTTCCAAAGGATTCTGTTTCAAAGAAAGTAGCGATAGAATGTTTCAAAAGTACAGAATTGATCAATGGAATGACAGAATGACAATGAGGGCAACAGTCGCAAAAGGTAGTACATGCATTTTGTGATGTGTATTGGTGATTAGTATCTGAATTTAACAGTTTACCATTTTAATTCAGTGTTAAGGCAGTGTCGTTACGATTCTGGTACATAATAGCATATAAGTCATTATATATTTACAATTAACGATAACGAACTTGATTTATCCTTTCAGAACTGAGTTCAGCTTTCACAGGTATCATCAGCAAAATTAACCAGATCTTGATGGACGAGATTTATCGTCATTAGCACAAAATTGACGAGATCTTGATCTCGTCATCATCAAAAATTGGCAACGTCTTGAGATATCTCGTCATTAGCAAATTTGGTTAGATCTTGAACAACGAGATACCTCTTCGAAACCACTTGGCGCAACTTGTCCGTTTTTGGACCTTGGGCCATGAAACCCCAACATCCAATCCTCGTCGAAACCACTAGTAGGGTTAATAGGAAATATGAGTAAGACAGTATAGTTTTGAACCTAACTAATAAAGTCAGCAAACTTTTGCGCACAAATGAATATAACTGAGCATGATTTCCATGCTTCTCCTTCAACTATACATGTTAAGCAACGAAACAACAATTTGGAGAATCCAGACACTTTAAAGAACCTAATTAAAATTAAATGAAATTCGGAAAGTGAAAGAACCAATATCTTCAGTTCTAAACATTGTACAAGAACATGTTTGGAAGAAAGATTACAAATCCCACTTCAAGATACATTTGTGTGTTGCCGTTATTGAGGATGTTAAAGCAATAAAGTTTTCATATATTCAAATTGATTATTGCTTGGGGATTCCATAACAACTCAATAGCCCCGTTGTGTTGATCCAGTGCGACGTTAATTAACTACCTTTTGCCTTGCTTTTCATAGCAACTAATTTAATCTCCCCAGATTTTAACACGATTGTTATTTATTAATTAGATGCAAATAACAGTTGAAACATTCGGATCATTGAATACACTTCTAGTCTACAACGTAAATTTGCTGACTGCTTATACGCAGAATATTCATTAATTAGTTTCCCAAATTAAATTGATGTTGTGTTTTTAGTTCTTCGAACTGTATTACAGCCACGGATTATCTTTATCAGGGGGCTTTTATTTTCTTAAAAATCTATGCAATACTTGAGAGACCAAATTCAAAAGAGTGAACAGTTTCAATGGAATAAGGTCATTGCATAATTATGGGTTATTTATTGTAACACAGATAGATACGATTTGTCAGTAATTCGAGTCTGTGGCGTCTGTACTATGTTAATTGTGGGGCCTTCCGTCTATCTTGGGTCCGTTGATTTCTAAATAGGTGTGAAAGCGCATTAGGAGATGACTGTCATTCGCAAAAGCAGGAGTGGCAATCGCCGTGGATGTTTTCCCCCTGTCAACTCGTTCTTCCGCCTGGTTTGTTTTTGCTTGCTTATACTGAAAATCTCTCTCAAAGGTTACTTCATACTGTCTGTCTTGTGTTTAGCGTCTCAGAGGAAAGATGTGAAACGTGAAAAGAAGTTAATTTGAAGATGGCATTCCTCCTAGGTTTGGTTTGCTTTGATTTATCGGTCTTCGATCAATTTCTGCCGCATGAGGGATAATTAAACAGATCCTCCAAGCATGCAACCATGTTTCTTGACATATTGCCAGACTATCCATCATAAGCTTCAAAGTCTAAAAGTGTATTCTACTCTTACAAGCATCTTCGACGAGATATCTTGTCCATCAAGATCTGACCAATTTTGCTAATGACGGGATATCCATCAAGATCTGATCAACTTTTCTAATGAAGAGATATCTCGTCATTAAGATATAATCGATTTTTTGCTGACGATGAGATCAAGATCTGATCAGTTTTCTTCTAATGACAAGATATCTCATTCATCAAGATCTGGTCAGTTTTTCTAATGACGAGATATGTCGTCCATCAATATCTGGTCAGTTTTGCTAATGACGTGATACCTCGTCAAGACATCAACCAGGAGGAATGATGGAATCAATGATTTATTAAAAAGGAAAATTTACACACCTTTTTCGCCTTAAATCCGTTTGGAAGTGTTACATTGGAATCATTTCTTTCATCACCGAACGATGAATCGCAAGAGCTATGAAAACAGTAAGATTATAAAAGTTGACAAAATACGTATTTTGGATTGTCGGCTCCTGTACAGCAACCACAACTTATATCAAGACTTCCTGAATTAGCTTGTAGCACCTTTAACCAAAATCAGAAAAATGATAATGTGAGAAAATATCTTGAAGATCTATTAATTTATTTGGTTGCATTTACAACTCAAGAAAGATTTTCTTACTGCTCTCATTAAATTCCGTTGCCTCTCAATCCCAAAGGATGCCAGCCTGAAGTGTAAGGAATGCCTTATTAATTCTAATTATATTCTATGAATCCTCGGCAGAGCATTATTTGACAGACATCGGTCTGTGACATCTTCTAGTTAATGGGAGAAGCTTGTTCTGCTGTAGGATTAAATCATTTGGGTAATATATACTTGTTGGCGTTTACTGAGTTTGAAGCCTTTTCCAAAACCTGGATATGACAGTTAGGTATTGCTTTGGGGATCTCAGGCTGCGTTAATGATTCTAAACGTATTATTACTCAACGCTGTAAACAAGTGATCTACATAAGATTATATTTCGTAATAAGTTCATGGTCAAACCAACCAATAACTTAATTGTAAATAAAATTGCAAGAAAAAAAATCGCATCTAAATTTACTTAATTGCTACTCATTTGTATTTAATGTCATTTAGTTTTGTATGAGAGGGGTCTTCAGTGTAACACAAATAAACAAGACACAATGCAAAGATTTTACTTCCGCTACCCAAATGCTCTCGTATGATGCATACCGGGGTTACCTTATAATGCAGTTTATCGCCGTTTTTGGCAATGTTTAGCTTTTAATCTAATTGGAGTTGACCAATCAACTTTCATACATCAATTCGGAGTTTATTCTTTTTAATTTTTATTGAAGTGCTGAAATCGCGTTCGAAAAAGAAGCCGAATTACGTCACGTTAGGAAAACGCACAGGAAAAGTTCCGCCACAGAAACATTACCGCCACTTACGTTTAGCTTAACAGAAAATGCCTTTCATTGTTCCACTGTGGTTATTATCATAGACGTGAAGTGTAGTAGACTCAGCATTGCTATTGCGAGGAACTTCAGAGAGTGTAACCAACATGTCGACTAGTAATCACGTGATTGCTCTGAGAAAAACTGACATGGATGGCCAAGTTGGCATCTTATCGCCTCGTTTGGCGATATAACATCTCATGATAGGGTAGATGCGTTAATGCTCGTTTCTAGAGTGGCGACAAATATGGTGAAATCGCCAGTCTACTATTATGTCGCGCGGACCAATCAGGTGATGAATCAATGGATGGGCGTTTTCTCCTGTCCCGTGCACCAATCAGATGATGAATGCTCGTTTCCAATCGACAGACGAAAGTAGTATTAGGGTAACATTTCTACTCGTTATGGTCACATGATCATGGACGCAGAAAAAGATTACCATTGCTCACTCTACTTTTATATTTCCTCTATGGTCATTCTTTATTATGCGAGAGAGCTTGGTAGTCGAGTAAGCGCTCTAGCCTTCAGTTCAGCAGGCTGTCGGTTCGAATCCCGGTCTAGGCGAGCTCGAAATGTTTCGGATTCACTTTAAGCCATAGGTACCGGTTCACTTAGCACTCGTGTAAATTTACTGTCGAGCAACAAACTGAATATTTGCTAAGCGAGGGATAAGTCAGACCAAAGCTTAAAGTTATTTGAATACATGTATGGGGTAAAGGCATGCGAAATATTCATGAAAATTTATTTTATTCTATTTGCTTTTAACAGTTTAATATGGCTTAGAGATATCAAAAATGTATCATAACTGTGTACTTACTTCATAGATAAGTAAATTTACTTAAGAGTTTATATCGCTTGAGTCTCTCGAATAAGATAAACTTCCACGCACCTCCTCACAAAACCAAAAACATGTTATCTTTCATATTATAATCAGATTTAACTCCAATATTTTCGTTTAATACATAAAGAGAAACCCCAAACGAGATTTTCATCGATTTTTTTAATTAAAGTAAATATTTATCAACTTAAGTAAACCAAAAGACTGAACTTCCTCTGTTTACTTTATTATCAAGTTTATTTTTGAATGTATAATTAAAATACGATGCAGAGGTTACTAAAGCACATTTTGTTTTTTATTAAAAATCAAAACCAAGATGAATCTGTACAGAAATAATTAGTCTTAACAAATATTGGCTGCTTTTTATTAACAGTAAAATATAATGGTTACTCGCGAAATTGAGACATCCTGGTTCAGAGATTAAAAATACTGAAAATATGCCACGTTAACTTATTTACAAAAATGTTTACTCAGACTTTAGAACTTTGTATTTTAATGGATTAGATGGCTCAAACATAATACATATTCTAAATTCTGAAATAATTTTCTTTAAGGGGACTATAAACTTTCAAAATCACCAAAATCGATCGAAAATTTATTTATTAATTATAGCTTTAAAAATTATATCAAATTCTGTGGACAGCAAAAAAATTTTCAATTACGATTATTTTGAGACTTACATACACAACATCAAAGTTATTGTAGATAAGAACGCTGTCTACTACAAAAAGCGTTTTTCTCATATTTAGATATTTTGACATTCTTCTAATTTCAAAATGTTCTCTGTGCATCTGGTCTCAATTGATTTCCTTGAAATTTCTTTTGAGTAATCCTTGAAATCTGTTACATAAAGTGAGTAAAAAAGTTTCCGTACGCACTTACTATTTGAAATAAATTGTTTTATTATTTGCAGAATATAAATATTGAAGAAATAAAAATGGAAAAACAGATGAGTATAATTGCATAGAAAGTTTCTATTGCATATAAACTAAAATATCAATACAATTTAAAGCATAATTCACAACAACACAAAAATATGCCAAATATAAAGCAAAAAATGTCTCCGTACGGTGAAAAATATTTCATTAAATGTTATCTCCACCCCCTGTTTCATTATTTAATGGTCAGTTGAACCTGCTTTTGCTTTAATGACCTCTCTAAGAAGTTTAGGCATGACTCCTACAAGTTGTTTTGTTGTTTCTGGAGTTATTTTGTTCCAGACGTCCAGAATGGAACTTTTCAGGTTATCTTTGCTGCTGGTATCATAATTTTTCTGTTCACGACCGATTTCTTCCATAAGTGTTCCATGGGGTTTAAATCAGGAGACTGGTGGTTCTATATTAATTTTTTTGCATTTGATGTTTTGGTTTTCTCCATGTCATAACTCGTTCATCTAAATCATAGAGACAAAATTTTGATTCATCCCTGAAAAGTACAAAATCCCAAAAAATTAAGGGCCTACTTACATGGTTCTTTGCAAACTCAATACGCCTTCTTCTGTTAAGTTTTCTAATGAATGGCTTCTTACGTGCAACATGGCCATTGGAACCACCTTTTTTATTTCTTCTTCCATTACAGTCTAAGGTTATATTTCAAGATTGTTATCAGTTTTCAACAAGGATGCAAGTTGAGGTGCACTAATTCGTGGATTATCGCGAACTTTTCGCAGAATATTCCTGGTGCATATGGCTCAATTTCTGAGGTCCAAAGGGATCGGTTCCTATTTTGCAGTTTCTACCTAAATACATAACAGTGATTTTCACCGTAGATTTAGATTTGTTTGTGATTTCGCCAATGTTTTCCTCGTTGATAAACCGTCATTTCTCAACCATATCACCAACACGCGAATAGCTTTCGGAATTCCCATTTTAAGCAATCCACTGCTGTAAAAATCGTTTTAAAGGTTACATGCACTATACTGAAGTTCTTTTTCATTCGATAGTTTAATAATTGAATGAGGGATAACTGGACTGTACGTTCTAATATATTTTCATAGTGTGTACGGAAACTTTTTTGCCTTTCATTTTGTTGTTTTTCCCAGTTTTAATTAATTACTTTTATTTGTGAAAATTAAGGAAATTCTGTCGCGAACACATTCTCTAGTATGAAATAAGGTTCTTGCGCAGTTTCTAAATCTGGTGAGATTTCTTTAGAAATTGTAATAATTTATACACCGATTTCGTTCCCGTACGGAAACGTTTTATCCATTGTATTTCAAAATACAAATGCAAAATTCTTGATGCTTCCGAATTTTAAAATTTGGTCTTAAAATGTTACTTGAACTATGGATTTTTTTTGTAAATTTTTGGGTGTTTTAGAAAAACGAAATTTGTGCTTTACAATTGAGATGCCCTTAACGTATTGAGATAATTTGATTCATATGGTAATTATGATAATTTACGAACTATTATGTAAATTAAAATTTTGACAATACATGGAAAATTAAATCGCATGGGACCTATAAATGTTTGCTAATTTATCACAAGAAATTTGATCACGTTTTATGTAATAACACTTCCGAATGATTGAATATTTTTGAACCAAACTTTGCATGTATGCATTTTTGTAGAAACATATTAAATTTCGCATTACAACAGGATAACAAACTTTGTTTTCAATATCCACTGTCCCCTTCCAAGTAGTTTGAAAGAGATATCTCGTCCATCAAGATCTGATCAATTTAGCTAATGACGAGATACCTCGTCATCAAGATCTTGCCAATTTTTTAATGATGGCAGACAAGATCAAGATCTTATCAGTTTCCTTCTAATGACGAGATATCTCGTCGAGACAACCACCAGGAGGGTTAATCCAGGAGGGACTCTATTCGTTTAGTTCTCGATCAAATTCACTGGAGATAATGCTTCTTTGGCTGAACGTATTCCGAACGTGACGTCACGTGGATTGTTTTTCAAATACGATTTATGCACTTCTCCAATAAAAATTCCATAGAATAAATTGATATATGATACTTGATATATGATATGATAAATTGATATTGATAGTTGATTGGTAAACACCAATTAGATTAAACGTCAAACGGCGATAAACTACATTTTAAGGTAACTCCGATATGTATCATGCGAGAGCATTCCGGTTGTGAAAGTAAAGTCTTCACATTCCGTCTGGATCGTTTGTTTATACTGAAAATCGCTCTTATAGAATAACTAAGCAAGAATTCATTTTATCAGCTTTCCCCTTCTGTTAAAGCATCGTTCAAAGATTCAAAGAAACAATGGCTTCCAAAAATACAACCCACCAAAGATTTCTTCAATCCCAAGAACAGCTTAATTTTATTGTAATGCAGAACAGAATGCGAAATGATAGCATTTCCACAACACTAAGAAAATCAATTCTTAGAAAACAAAAGCCCCTGATTCTCCCGCAGATAACCTCTCCGTCAGATCAGAAAAGACAGGGAGATAAGACCACGTAAACAAAGGAGATTTTACAAAGAAGAAAAGCGAGTTTGTTATCTGTCAGTTCTTAGCTTTCTAAAATGCAAAGATGATGGAATCGCATAGGACCAATTATAGAACGGTTCTCTTCCAACTCAATCAAATAGGACGTCTGAAGGCTGAAGAGAGAGGGACGAAGTAACAGGATTACGTGCTCAAACGAGATTAATTAGTGCGTCCTTGGTGAATTTCGATTTGGAATTCGCATTCAAAGACGAATTAACTTCCCTCCTATTAATATGATGGGACGTCGTCGTGGGGTAAGTTCGTTACCAAAATGAGAGATTTTATAATTGAGTACACCAGAAGTACGGAGATTCGGAGCTATCTGCGGCTGAGGATTGTGAGGTTTTGGGATTTACTGATAATTACTGAATACTTGAGTCGTTCTTGGACCTATTGGTGTCCCTGTGGAACAGTGGATGAACAGGAGTTGGCCGCTGTGAAACGTGGAAAATCATCTGATAGACTGTGTAGAAGCACGGCCGCAAGGCTTTACGTGAATGTGTCTTGTTAGTGCATACTTTTGATTTGTTTGTAATGAATGAAAGACAAATTCAGTAGTCAATTCAGTTTTTATCGAAAGCTGAGGGGTTACTCTTCCACTTAAACTACGTCCGATGTATTTCTTCTTGACTTTTCGACTAGTATATGTGCCGACATTATGAAAATGTTAAATATTTCTCAACTGCGATCCAAACTTTCACAAGCAACAGTGTGTTCGATTTCACTTCTAATGCATTAGATTGACACATCTCGACGTTAGATTTGGTTTGACACCGAATCCGAGGTCGTAGTGCTTTGTAGTCCCGATTTGAATTTTTAGCGAAGAAGTCGAAAAAGAAACGAGTGACGTCACGTTCGGAATACGTACAGGAAACACTACCGTCACCTACATTCAGCTTTACAGAAAATGCCTCTCAT
This sequence comes from Meta bourneti, assembly GCA_933210815.1. Taxonomy (NCBI): domain Eukaryota; kingdom Metazoa; phylum Arthropoda; class Arachnida; order Araneae; family Tetragnathidae; genus Meta; species Meta bourneti. The sequence goes on from OW119928.1 coordinate 21,901,608, forward strand.
AGATAGAACCATGATTGCTGTGTGAAAAGGCTCTTTACATGAACACAATACTGCCTTCTCAACTTGTGAGATTTGAAACTGCGACAAAGTTTTCAATCGTAATCCATAGGTTTACAGTATAAAACTTCAGAAATCCGATCTTCTACATCGCTAGAACTACATCGTTATTTGACAATCAGGACAATCGCATTTCATGTTCAGGATCCCCTCCTCCAGACAGCTAAAGGAGCAGCCTTAGATCTCATATTTCTCGGAGGTGGCTAGTGGAATAACGGGATTATAAAACCATTGAATCAGCTCTCTTAATGGCAGAAATTTCATCAGCGCGACCACTTAAGCATGCATAACATATTCAAATTTTAATCCTTTGGCGTCTCCTTGGCGAGTTCTCACTGGAACTGCAGTCTAATAAAATGCATGTCGAGCTGACCTGGTTTTGGAATCCATTGTCTTCATTTGCAGAGGCGACGTTCTCAATTGAGCAATCCTAGTACTTGCTTAGTCAACCCCCTTTATATTTCAGAATGATATATTTTTCTGATTTCTTTTTTGAAAAGACTGATGAAGCACTTTTTCCTATGTGGATAAAGATTTAAACATTATGCGATTGAAAATGCTACGTAATGTTTGGAACGAAAAGAACCACATTTTCCACGTTGAATTTGCGAACAATTAATGTTCGATTGAGGGCTTGACTAACAGTTAAAATGTTAAGGGAATAATTATATTTCGACAGTTAAGCATTCTTATCAATTATAATTATCATTTCTACGCTAAAAAAAAGGTTTCCTACATTCATTAACGTACGTGGCGCAGAAATCAACATTATTTGCATATTTCCAAGTGGTGAAAGTCCCTAAGCACAATTTTAACGGATACAAAATAAAAGTTACTATTTTTGTTCGACTCCAAATGGGCTGTGGTAGCATGGTTGGAAGAGTGGCGGATTAGAAACCGGAGGGTTGCGAGTACTCCGTACTCCTAGTTGTAAATTTCAGACGCTCCTCATATCATATTCTAAATGGCTAAAGCCACAAAACACAATTTCGACATTCACAAAATAAAAGTTGCTATTTTTGTTCGGAACTCTTAGTTGCGAATTTCAAACTTTTGATTTCGGTCATAGCATATTACAAATGGCGGAAGGCCCTAAACGCAACGACGACAAAACGGACAGATGCAAAAGAGTTACTATTTTAGTTCGACACTCCTAGTTGCAAATTTCAGACTCTTTTCATATCGTATTGTAAATAGATTGTAAATTTTGATAGACACAAATAAAAGTTACTGTATTTGTTCGGCCCTCCTAGTAGTGAGTTTTGAACTCTTGACTTCCGTCATAGCATATAGCAAATGGCTAAAGTCACGAACACAAATTCGATGAATACGAAATAAAAATTACTATTAGTGTACGCACTCCTAGTTATGAATTGACTTCCCTCACAGCATATTGTAAATGGTTAAAGCCCCCAAACACAATTACGACAGACGCAAAATAAAAGTTACTATTTATTACGCTTCTGGTTGGTAATTTCAAACTTTTGACTTCCCCCAGCATATAGCAAATGGCTGAAAGCGCACTAAGCACACTTTCGACATCTGCCGAGTTTCTCGATGAGGGGATAGCATTACACACATATTTCCACAGATGCAAATTATACCGCACAATTCCATCCAGAATATAGCTTCGGGATCGCTCGCTCAGGCTACTCTGATTGATCAATCCATTTTGCAAACGAGGAGTCATTCTGAAGAGGGACCAGATTGTCACCCCATGAATAATTTATCACTTTGAGATCATTAAAGAACTATCAGAGTCGCAGAGGAAGACGGCATTCAGCACATCTTGGAAATGCAGAGCCTGGCAGTTTACGGAAGAAAGGGACCAGTTCTCACACTTTCTAAAAGATTATTCCACAAAAATATAGAATCGGTGGGTTTCAACCGCTTTGAGATTCACAATAGTTCGTTTTGAATCGATTAACTAACCAGAAAGATATTCGTCTAGGGGTACTGGACTAATTTGAGCCAGATAGTCGTTTTAGGTATTTGTTGAAAGATTCTCGAGTTTGAAAAAATTTGGGTAGGTAGTTAATTAATGTCGCACTGGAGCAACACAGCGGACTGTTGGTGACTGTCCAGGATCAATCCTAAAGGGAAAGACCAAGGACAATTCCCCGTAATTTTGAATCACGGTCAGATTAAAAAAATTTGGGTAAAGAGCACAAAGGTGGATTTTCAGAATTTAATAAAACTGGATGTCAGCACAAGTATCTCCAAACTCTTCCCTTTCATAGAAAGTTAGTTTCGAGCGTTAAGATTGCTTTTTAAGTAATACTTTAAAATCTGAAAGATTGTGCATTACATAGAGTTTCTGTATTAATGTGCTCGCAGGATATAAATAGCCTAGGATTTAGTAATTGACTAGCAATGAATAAAAAAGACGGTCTTATTTCCGTTATGCCACTGTTTTATTATATTGTGTGGAAGTTTCAAGACGTTTCTGTGAGGGTGAGCAGGTATTTTAATTAGCGTCGCACTGGAGCAACACAATGGGCTATTAGCGACGGTCCAGGATCAAACCCGAAGGGAAAGATCCGAGGACATCACGTAATTTTGAACCACGGTCAGACGACGAGGTCATACCCGAGCTGGCACTCCACTCTCCAAACTTCCACACCACGCCAACGTGAGGACATTTGAGGCCACGACAGATTTAACGTGTACCAGTCCTCTTTATACACGGTCTTCGGTTGGATTCAAACTGACAACCCTCCGGTTGCTAATCTGTTACTCTACCAACCGGGCTACCGCGGCCCTGTGTGGGGGTGGGGTGAAAACAGAAAAGAACGAAGCGGCCTTCTCTGTCTTGGTGACACCACTGGGAAAACAGGTGGACTGACACAAAAATGGCACCCGTTTGTTAATGTGTCGCTACTTTTCCTATCTAGGGCTTTAGCATTGCCCAGGTCGCCCCTTGTATTTTCTACCTTAAAAACAACAGGTTGACGAGGTGTCGCGAGTTGTACGTCCGAGACTTGAGACGCAGGTGGTCGACTGTCTCATGTGATTTGGTGAGCAGCCCTACCCCCTTGTGACATGAGCAATGGAAATATATTTACTCACCAAGTCGCCCCGCTACCTAACATTCATCTGTAAGATAGTTGGTTTTCGATAATGGTCGACCGTCGCGCGCGATTTGGTGAGCAGCGCTACCCCTTTGTGAGAAGATAATAGAAAAATACGAATTTACCCACAAAGTGTGTGTCGCCCCGTCATTACATTCATCTGTAAGATGGTTGGCTTTGCTTTTCTTCATGGTTTCGATAATACCAATGGTAAATTTAATCAAAATCCCCACTTTGTAATTTAAATGATTTATTTATACTTTATTAATACTTTTTTATTTTGCTTTTTAATAAAGTACTCAGGAGTGCCCATCAGTCCGTTAAAAGGACAGGCTAGAGGATTTCTGGTGGTTAACTTGTTATCTGGGTTCATTTCGTTCTTCTGTATCAGCAAACGTGTATACGTGTCTACTACTTGACGTTGTCTTGGCACATCTTGGTCAAATATGACCCTGCACTATAAGACTCAACCAAACCAACGATAAAATGCTTAATTTTCTTCATTTCACTATTGATGAAAATCAATCTCTCAAAATCTTTTAGCTATTTGAGAAATAGCTATTGTTTGGGTTAAGGTCAGATGTCATGTCAATAAAAGAACCCTACGCATAAGATGAATGAGTTGTAGCGAATAGGTTTACCTTCGACCCGAAGACTAGATACTGCCCTCCGGACAGGTTTAACTGGCCTGCAGACCACATACGGCCCTCGGGACAGGTTTACTCGGTCCGCAAATGATCGAATATTTATTGAAAATTCTGCTGAAAATTTAATGTTAAATGTAACAAGCTTCTAATGCAGTGGGGAAGTAAAAAGTTAAGGCTTATGACCGCAGACGGAAGATATTGAATTAGAGTGTGGTCCGGATCAATGACGTTCAAGGTGACATTGAATGGGAGGGTGATCTGTATTATATCAATAATCGGAAAATAGGATGTGTCCTGCTGTTGTTGATGTTTTGCATTTATACTAAATAATGCAAATTTATATTTAAATAAAAGATCAAAGTATCAAAGTAAAGGTTATTGTTTTTTGCGCAAATTAGTTGCGTTGAAATTTGCGCTAGCGGATTTCCTTTTATTTTCTAATTAATATCTGTTCTGAACAATATTTTAAAATTACAAATAGTGATCTAGAATATTCAATGCTCGAATATTTCCTATTGTAGTGTGAAAAATAGTACAACTAACTCATGATTAGGGGGGTTAAAATATATTAATTTAATTGCCTCTTTCTAGTTAACATCAAAGTTTTCTCCCATTTTCGCTGGGTAGGAAGGTAGATAGTTAATTAACGTCCCATTGGAGCAACACAGCGGGCTATTGGTGACGGTCCGGGATCAATCCCGAAGGGAAAGTTTCGAGAACAACACTTGGTCATTTTGAACCGCTCAGATGACGAGTTCAACATCTGAACGAACTTCCGTACCACACCAGTTTGAGGACATTTGAGACCACGGCAGATTTAACGTGCACCAGCCTCAGTTTACCCGACTATCTTTCGTTGGACCTAGTTTCGAACTCGCAACCCTTCCGTTGCGAATCCATTATTTTTCCAACTAAGCTACAGCGGCTCCATTTTTGTTGAGACCAATAAAAACTCTTAAATTAAGATATGTCAAATCAATAAACCATCGAGAATTTCAAGCATCTTTTATTTTCTAACAAAAAACGCAATTCAGTAAACATGCTAATTTTACTTAACGAAAAGGTCATTTTACACGTGACAAATATCGCCTAGAATTTTCTTGAGTGATACGCGAAGAGGTTGTCAATTTATCGAGATAACGAACTTCTTGAGACACAAAGTTAGAAGGGAAAATAATCAAAAAGCACTTACGTGTAATGTAACTTTACAAAGTTAAATATAGTGTCTTCATTTACAATCTCCATTTTTAATTTTCGCGAACAGCTAAATGATGTCAGTTTAAATTTTGCGATCAACGAAAGTTTCCTTGGAAAGTCTAGCACTCTTAATTGGAAAGACTTATTTATTTTTGTAAAACTTAGATTTTCAGTCAGTAATTATAAGTTCCCAGCCCTGTCAAAGTGCTTATAAAATTAGCTACCCTGTTTATAATCGAACAGACATTTATAGAAAATAGTAAACACGTTTTTCTATTTATTTTCTATTTATAACTGGTACTAAAATTTAGCTTTTACGATAATCTAAATTAATAAGATAAGCAAATATAAGTATTTATTTATTCATAATTCTACTCAAAGTAAAGTACATTTACTGGGAAAAAATTGAATATTTAATAGAAAGTTCTGACATCATTATGTAAGCTACCATTCCAGAATAATCTGTGCATAACATGCATATTAATCGTTCTAAATCTGAACGAAATTAATATTAATAATGAAATAAATGCAAATTGAAAAGCTTCCGTTGTTTTTCTTCTATTATATTTTCAAACTTTTCATAAACTGTATAAAAATTAAACATTTATCAAAGAAGGTAATTATACAATAGCAATTTTAAGTTCGAAGTATTATCTGTCAACATGTCTTTATTGCATGTAATACGGAACATGTACCCAATGTAACTTTAATCGTGCGCTGCCAGAGAATCCTGTGAAACAGAAAACAAGAACTAAAAACCTGTTAAAACCAGTATTGATAATAACGGTAAATTTCAGTCAATAATTAACATGCAGAGAATGTCGTTAGTTTTCAAAAGCTAAGTATGCTTTTCATAAGAGGATTTTATTTCTCGTGTCCAAATGCTCTCGCATGATACAGATCGTTGTTACCTTAAATTAAGGTTTATCGTCGTTATCGCGACATTTTGCGTTTAATCTAATTGGCGTTCACCTATAAACTATCATATATCAATGCGGAATTTATCCTTTGAAATTTTTATTGACGACATGCTGAAATCGGAAAACAAGCCAAGTGACGTCACGTTCGGAATACGTACAGGAAACGCGTTACGCAACAAAAACACTACCGCCACCTACATTTAGCTGGCTGTATCTTACATTTCGTTTGACAGAAAATGTCTCATAGCATAGAACGTGTTTTTCTAGAATCAACAATTTTGAAGGTCCGTGCCTTTACGATATTTGTGGCATTTTGCTTTTTCAAACAAATTTGGATAGAGTATCATATTTCGATTCTACAATAAAAAGTAAGCATTGGTAGAAACATTTCCAACTATCCAGTAAACGAATGCCCGTTTCATTTAGATTCCAATAACGTTACATCAAGCACTACTCAGTTTAAAATTGTAAATTATTGATGTACTCCAAAATTCCTTGAAAGAACGAATCAAGGAGTCAACTTAGAGTAGAATCAATCATATAAGACACTTCAAGTATTACAAATCATCAAGCCCCACAAATGACCATTCGAATCTTTCAAAGACATATGCTTGAACATCCCTCAAATAGAAGTTAAAGAGACCTATTTTTTATCGATTCGATTTTCCCTGCTCTTTTTGAGACGAAGACATTTTCGGTTCGCTTAAATAATTCAGTGTGTAGACGTCCTACATTTCTCTGGAGTTTTCACGTACTTGTCTTGTTTTTTTCTGGAGTTTTTTTCCTGGATTATTTTTTCAATTCGATATGTGCTATCTTCTATTTTGTATGCTTTGTACCTTTTGTATGCTTAGAGTATGCTTTGTACAAAGCATACTCTACAGTATGCTTTGACCGATACGTGTGGAGGGAATCGAGAAATACTCTACTGGAAAATTTCTATCGAAGATGTGTGGTACGAAATGTTCTTTTCAAATTGAAAAATTGCAGTGGTTTTTATTTCGCTAACTTTCTGACTTCCGCTAAGAAATACGAGATTTTCAAAAGATTTTTTCAGGAGGACGATTTTTTTCCCATTTTCGGTATTTGCACAAGGTTCTGAATACGACAGAAACTTCAGACAGAATTTATTTTTATTCTATTTACTTATCTTTCGAATTCGAAGTATTGGCTTTCACCAGTCTTGTTCAGTTTGAGTAAAGAATTATAAATTCAATTTCGTTGTTAATTTAATCTCACATAAATTTCATAAAATTCTGACACATAAATATCGACACTAGAAATGTGTCTTACTTGAACTGTTACATATATCCACGATTGATTTTGTAAATTATTTTTGTAAGAAAGAAAGAACTCTTAAGTAGAAATAGGGTATTTTTCAAAGGATTTTTTCAGGGGGACGATTTTTTTCCCTATTTTGGTATTTGCACAAGGCTCTGAATACGACAGAAACTTCAGACAGAATTTATTTTTATTTTTTACTGATCGTTTGGATTCGAAGTATTGGCTTTCACCAGTCTCAGTTTGAGTAAAGAATTATAAATTTAATTCCGTTGTTAATTTAATTTCTCACATAAAATGCATAAACTTCTGACCACATGAATACTAACACTAAAAACTTGTCTTACTTGAACTGTAAGTGGACTTTACATATATCTCCAAGTACGATTTTCACAAGTATCTAAATACTTCAGAAACTTCAAGCAGAATTTACTTTTACTTTTTAATGATCGTTTGACTTCAAAGTATTGGTTTTCACTAGTCTTGCTCAGTTTGAGTAAATAATTATAAATCCAATTTCGTTGTTAGTTCAATTTCATACATAAAATACATGAACTTCCGACATATAAATATTGACACTAAAAATTTGTTTTACTTAAACTGTAAGTGGACCTTACATATACTTCCAAGTACGATTTATAGTGTGTGAAAGAAAGAACTATGAAGAAATAGAAGATTTTGCAAAAGATTTTTTCCCCCAATTTCGGTATTTGCACAAGGTTCTGAATACGACAGAAACTTCAGACATAATTTATTTTTATTCTATTTACTGATAGTTTGGTTTCGAAGTATTGGCTTTCATTAGTCTTGTTTAGTTTGAGTAAGGAATTATGAATTCAATTTCAACGCTCCTACCCCTGTGGTTTGTTAATTTAATTTCTCACATAAAATGCATAAACTTCTGACACAGATATTGACACTAAAATTTTTTCTTGAGCTGTAAGTGGGCCATACATGTACCTCCAAGTACGACTTTTAAAGCAGAAAAATATTCACTGTTCTTGAAAGTATACATTGGTCTTGTTCATTTTAATTATAGTTATTTGGGATAACCTAAACAGGATGGAGAAGAAAAAATATTTCAGGTTAAGAACTAATTTGATTTTTGCCGTCTTGGCTTTATTTGCCGTAAATTTTTAATATAAGCAACATGCTCCCTTTTCTTAGAGTGGTATGAGCGCGTGCAAGCTATCCAAGAATTTTATTTTTATTGCGCGCGTACAACTACTACTTTCGTATTCGTAAACTTTGTAATTATTAAGTTATTATTATATTAAGTAAGTTATATTGTTGTTATTATTATTGTTATTTCAAAGTGGAGTATTGCTATTATTATATTTATTAAGCACGTGCAAACGATAATATTAGTAAATGTATTTTTTTGTTATGCACGCGCGCCAGCGAAAATGTTGTGAATGTATTTTTTTTAATTTTACACGTGCAAACTGTAATCATAATATGGAATGCGATGAAAAAATTAATTTAGAATTTAGAAGCATTGGAGAGGGGGAGTAAAAAAGAGTTGATCGTTTTCTTACTCTATATGCAATTTTACGGTTTGATGAATTTTCATCCTTTTTTGTTCTTAAAAAAAGAGTAACGCCAAACATATTTTATAACTAAACTAGCATACCCGCGTGTATCATCTGCGCTAAAGTTTCTTGCTTATATCATTGATGGCTGTGTCTTTACTTACATTTTATATCTTATTTATTCCACTTATAATGAATAGAAGCATCGATATGCGCGTTTCACATGTCCAAATGAAGTAAAATTCGGCAAAAATGTAAAACGATATTTTATTTACATTTTTGGAATGTGCTGTTATTGATGTTAATTCTTATATCCAATAAAGAGCAAGGTAAAAAGCTCACACCTCAGTCATGTTACTATGATTCACTTCTAAACGTCCACTTCAATTGCATCTCATTCACTTGTTCAAAGGCGATTCGATATTTTTTTACCTCTAAACCTAATGGGGGCTGGTGCACGTCAAATGTGTCGTGGCTTCAAATGTTCTTACTTTGACATGGTGTGGAAGCTTGGTGAGTGAGGTGCCAGCTCAGGTGTTGACCTCGTCATCTGACCGTGGTTCAAAATTACGAGGTATTGTCCTCGGATCTTTAACCTCAGGATTGATCCCGGATCTTCGCCAATAGGCCGTTGTGTTGCTCCAGTGCTACGTTAATTAAATACCTACCTACATCCTGCTCAAATGACTTAGAATGCTATAATTTGGTCACAATCCTGCAACTGGTAAGTTTTTGAGATGACATCTGAGAAACATCTCTCTGGAAGTCCTTTAACTTAACATCTTTGTTAATTTTTCATATCTAAGCTTTCTCTGCCCCCTGTGGTCTTATGCCACATTAGAACCAATCATGTGACCGTAATTAACGCTTTGCCATTGCCAATTAGGGTTGGGTTTATGGCCAAACCCGATGTGTTTCTCTGATGTGACGTTTATTCAGCTACCTTTCGACCCCCTAAACCTATTTGTGGGTTGGATCAGATTTTTTATGTCTTCATTTTCATCTTCCAGATTTCTCTTTAACTTCTGTCTTCATACTACAGAAGAATTTTATTTGAGCGGTGAGAGCTCTTAAGAGCAGTATTATGCAGCTCATATTCAAATTAAGCATAGTTAAACTTTGCGGTAAAATGGGCGAATTAGTTCAAGATTGTTAAGTGCTTTGGGGCTTATGGTTACGACGTCGCCGACTTTCGTCTCTATTGCTTGAAGTGTTCTATGTTCTATTGAAACCTCTACTATTTTGAGGTTTAGAATTTCTTTGTAGAGATTAGAAATTGGACTAGTCCTCTGGTTGTAGTTTTATTTATTTTTAAATGCTTGGATCATCAGATTGCAGAAATTCCAGTATATTGTGTTTGAAGTTTAAGGATTGGAATAGTTTTAAGAGCGTTAGTATATTTTGTGCAAACAAATAAATGATCATGTATCTCTACATGTAGAACATTCCGTTGATACTTCGAGATTGAATCGGAATAAGGAGGGTGCGATCAACATTTCAATTCCATATCTGGTTAACAAAATATTTTCTAGTCTATTTGACATTTTCAAATATTTTAGATATCGGAAAGATTTTCGAAAGTCGAGCGGTTTGTTGCCATTCATCAATACACAAATAACTTTGCGCGATTTTTGTGCCTCTTACGGTAGGTATCTGAATAAACGTCACAGTGGAACAATACAACGGACGGGTCAGGAATCCATCCCAAATGGAAAGATCCGAGGACAACGTATCGTAATTTTAACCACAGTCAGATGACGAGGTCAATAACTGTGCTGGCACTCCACTCTTCAAACTTACACACCGCGCCAACGTCAGAACATTTGATCCCACGGTCAGATTTAACGTGCACCAGCCCCCACGTGCACGATGGTCTTTTGGTTGGATCGAGTTTCGAACTCGCAACCCTCCATTTGCTAATCCGCGACTCTTCCAACTGGGCTACCGCAACTTCATTTCACAAACTTCAATAGTGTTAGTGAAAGTTGTTCTATTAAGTACTAATTCTAAGTAATATAAAAACAGCTCGAAAGTTTAATAACAAAATAAAGCTGAAAATAAAAATTATTATTATTCCAGAACCACATCTATAATTTGTATTTGTAAAAATACTCACTTAAACTAAACCCGGTCATATCTTTGTAGTACTAAAGACATCCATGACAGTTTGGATAAAATATTTGTTTACTAATCAGAAACATGAGAGCTTTTCTTTTAATGTTAGCTCACTAGCAAACTAAATTTCCCATGCGACCTCTTATTTCATAACTCTTAGTTACGAGCACTATAAATATCTAGATTCGAGAGGATATAATTTGATCAGTCCTCTTACATTAACTGATAATAATAAAAAATGTGAGCATTTTTTGTAAGTTGCTCTAAGATAGTATATTTTGCTTGATTACCCATAAACCAGAAACATTTTTATCACCTATATCAGCGGTTATTAAAATACTTAATCATCCCTTTATGTTTTTATTACGAATTCTTAGTTTTTAATTTATTCCTCACGGAGGTGTATAAACCTATATTTAGAAACTGTTTTAACTTACTTCTAAATTCATTGCTGGGCAGAATGAGAAGGCACAATTACGAAAGAGCCTCAGTGGTTCAGTGAAAATGGAGTTCGGAGAAACTTTCATTTGTTATCACATATGCGTGAAGTGAGGACTGCGTAAGTGATGTCCTTCGAAATTTATCGAACTCCACTGCAATCACAGGCGATTAATCAATAAAATTATTCTCCAATAATAATATCAAAGTGCACTTTAGTAGTTCAAACTGTAAATTAATTGTTGAATATTCTCACAATAAGGCAATCGTTAAAATTTCCTATGTCTGCTTCATTTTATTCCACAATCAACCATCAGTCCCAAGTATCAATCTCAAAACTGCGGTTTGTGTCCATGACACAATCTACCAATTTTTTATTAATTATATTGACCAAGATATTTGCTTTAGTTTCATGTTTCAAATCAAAACCAATTAACAAAAATTGTTAATTATTGTTGAGCTTGCATAATTGCGACATATTTTATGGTCGATATTTCTGATGTATACTTTTGGAATAATATTATTAGAAAAGAACACTGAATTTCGTCCTATTCCGCAACTGTCTTAAGAAATATTTGCTTTAGTTTTAGACTCCACAATTTATGTCATAACTTTCTAATTAACTTCTTCAAAATAACTTTTAACGTTGACTGACTGCAGTAAGTACATCATTTTACACAAATTGAAGATATTCAGTGCATATTATGTTAAGAGCTGTTAAGTTTTTAATAACATTTTTCTACATTATTTCTCACAAATATGTTTAATCCAGCACATCACGAAAATAATTGGAACTCCATTATTGAAAAATCAATGTGTGAAAATATTTTTAATATTAAAAAGGCATGAACAATGTTGAGATAATGAAATTTGGAAATAACGAGAAAAATAAAGTTAATTACGAAAGTTAACAGAAAAACAAAACCCATTAAAGTTACGCGTAAAAATTAACTTTGTTTCGGTAGGAAATATCACTTCGAAGGCTTAGGATTAGATAATTGCTTCGAAAAAGAAACAAAATACATCTAAGATAAGAATATTCGTAAATAAAAATAATTGTATCCCCTTCTGCGTGTTATCTATTTCCGAAAATATGCGTATTAATGGAGTTAAGTTTAAAAACTTCAAAAAATGTGAGTTAGAGAAGTTAGCCCAAATTCTTACCCTGCAACTAACTCCAAGAATTTCTTTCTTTCATTAAAGGCCTTTCCCATTTTTTTCTAATAAACCGTTGCTGAAACAAAAATGCAGTGTGATGAATGGGGCAAAAAAATTTTCGCAATATTGTACCTGCTTTTAACCCAATATTCGTAACAAAAAGAATCTTCGAGATAAATTTTTGCAGGGTATCAAAAAGGATTTGATACACTAGCAAGAATGCTTTTTATCAAAAAGGATTTTGATCCATGATGTTGGAGTTTCTCTCCAATTACTTTTTTATATTTCCGAATTTTAGCTGTATTTTTTAGTTCCGTGTAGCTTTTTTTTTATCCTACGCCCGTCTCCTAACTCTCGGCCATCAGTTGAGGAACAGCCCCATAAAGGTCTGAGTTGATAAAATACCTTAGATTTAAAATACTATACGGTATTTGCAGTTTTGTATTGTCAGTCCTTAAGGTGATCTCCAATCTTTTCGTCCAGTTCGCAAAGAGGACATATAACTGATCTCGCTATTCCAACATGTATAATATCTTTGTAGGTAATTATGTCTGGTAGGACCGTGGTAGCCCAGTTGGTAGAGTAGCAGATTAGTAACCGGAGGGTTGCGAGTTCGAAACTAGGTCCAACCAAACACCGTCGCAGACAACTCCAACAGCCCTGGGCAAGGAACCTGGTATGTGAGTTTAATTACTGTAGACATCTCTCTGTAGATTGTTCTTAGTTCTTATGGACGAGTATTGATGTTGCTTAGAGGCAAAGGGGATTTAGGTTGGGGTAACTGTGCTCCAGCCTTAGCCAATTGGTTAGTTTATTCATTGCCATATGTACCACAGTGACTTGGTATCCATTTTAAGGCAACTTTTCTGTAAGTAAGCATGACAAGCAACCATAGATTGACGAACCAAAACAATTTTTCTTTTTATCATCTTGTGGATGAATTGTGCAATTTTTATATTTACTTTAAACAGAAGAGTGGAAAATGAAATCTTTCTATGCATCATGCAAATATAACATTCTTTTATTAAATCATTTATTTACCTTAGGATAGGTTTGTTTCTATGTTGGCACGAGTATTTTAATTTGCGAAACAATTGCCTTCCTTTAATGTTGAGGACGTATTTTTGAAGCAAAGTAATTGTAAAGCAGACAAGTACTCTAATTTAAATTAATGAGATAATACAATGAACACCTTTAAAACAATAAAATATAAAGATATGTAAAAATCTACAAAGCTTGCATACAGAGAAAAATGAAAATACATGAAATATCACCTAAATCCCCCAATAATGTAAACACAATCCTTTTGCGAATAAAAAAGATATATCAGATAATAAAAGTCGAAAAATCAATTCTTTCAGTATAAATTACAAGCAATGTATTCAATTTACAATATATTTCAGTTACGGAATTCTCAAAAATTTCATTTAAAAATCAAATACCGTCCAATTATTTCACCGAAAATCGACATGTTCGAAATTATTAAAATCAGAACATCACTCTAGATTTCTTAGTTTCAAAGCATTTCCGCCTTATTATATACAAATTATTTAGAAAAAAGTTAAGCATGGCTTATAGTATAATCCTTACCTTAGTAGGAAAAGGACCATGACCTAATGCGAAGATTCTGAATTGTTCAAATCGCTTCAAAATAATGAGTTATGAAATACAAAAGTGCCAATGTCCTGTTAATACATTATGAAAGAATCGAAACATTGGAAAGTAGTTTTTGAAAATTGAATTAAAATTAAAATAAATAAATAAAATAAAAGTTGCTAAATCAGGTGTTATCCAAAAAAATTTTAATGGACCTCGACCCCTCTTTTTACCAAGGTGCAGATATGTACTTTAAAAGTTCGAATACCTTTTAATATTCAAGAAATACGACGGTCCGGGATCAATCCCCAAGGGAAAGAACCAAGGGCAACACCACGTAATTTTGAATCACTGTCAGATGACGAGGTAACACCTGAGCTTGCACCCACTCTCCAAACTTCCACACCACTCCAACGTGAGGAAATTTGAGACCACGACAGATTAAACATGTACCAGCCCCTTTGTACACGACGGTCTTTGGTTGGATTCGAACTCACAACTCTCCGGTTGCTAATCCGTTACTCCCTCAACCGGGCTACCACGGCCCTGAAATTTTGGAAGAATACATGCCAATGTATTAGTAATTTAATAGGTAAAAACACACTTTCCCTCACCGATTAAAATATTCGTCGCCAAACGGATCTCTTTGGATAAGGTTACGACGGGTTACCATTTTCCATTATTATCGCTAATTGGCGATGGAACCGTGTTCTTGAGTTTAACCATTTAATACAGCTAGTTGACCAGCGAGTAGGCTTCGAGGTAGGTAGGTACTTGAACCAACGTCGCACAGGAGCAACACAATGTGCTATTGGAGACGGTCTGGAATCTATCCGAAAGGGAAAAATCCGAGGACAACACCTCGTAATTGTGAACCACGGTCAGATGACGAAGTCAACAACTGAGCTGGCACCCCACTCTCCATACTTCCACACCACGCCAACATGCGTACAGTTGACGACGACAGATTCAATGTGCACCAGCCTTTACGTACACTACGATCTTTGGTTGGATCTAGTTTCAAACTCGCAACCTTCCGGTTGCTAATCCACTACACTTCCAACAGGGCTGCCGCAGACCTAAGCTTCGAATTTAAAAGAAAAGAAAGTACTCGGGTTTCAGCATCTTTCCTCACAATTTAAATTAACTAGCGTGCCCGTAATTCTCGCATGAACAATTCCACCATCCCATCCGTTGTAAGGGTGAAAGATGTAAGCGAATTTTTTCATATCCAAAATATCAAAAAAGTTTATTCAATCTCTATTTACAACACTTCCTCCTTGAGATCACTGTTATCGTTGTTCCAACCATTTGTGTAAAGCACGTAATTCTTCCACCAAAAGGCCTAATAAGGTTATCTTAACTCTAGAATTCACAAAAATTGTTAAGTTGTATATTTTCTCAATTTCTTTTTTCAAATCTTAACCTCGCGTGAAACATGCGTCGTTTAATATCCTTATATCATCAAATCATGTATTCATAAATTATTGATATTATGGAAAGAATTGAAAAACCAGTTCAATACATAAATAAATAATTCGTCGCGTGTAAGAGGCGTAAAAGGGATCTATACTATAGAAATAATACAGATGATGAAAAAAAATTGTTTTCCGAGTAATACTGTTAAAACGATTTTATTGGAAAAGTTGTTTTTCCATCAATACTGGTAGACAAACTGAGTTGCGTACCGCAATCGTTTTATACTCAATATTATTCCTATGGGGATTTCGAATTGTTTTTAGCCCCCCCCCCCCTCTGCACACCTTGGAGAAATAGAACGGATTCGTTTATGCTCCGGGAAATTCTTTCTTTTGATACCTCACTTGTTTAGATTCGTAGCTCGTAAGAGTCGTAAAAGGGATCTATAGTATAGAAATAATATAGATGATTTCAAATAATGCTTATAGGACGATACTACATTCCGATTTAGGCGCAGAACTATTTCTTCTCATCCATCTCCAAGAAATCCAAATTAAATCTCATGTTGGCGTGGTCTGGAAGTTTCGAGAGTGGAGTTTGAGGTGCTACCTCGTCACCTGACCGTTGTTCAAAATTACATGGTGCTGGGTGTTGTCCTCGGATCTTGACGTTAATTAAAATATGTACCACCTACAAATTAAATCTCCTTTCAAATCATTTCCATCAAATCTCGTTGACCACGAGCAAGAGATATGACGGAAGTCATCATCGATCTCTTTAATTAATTGCCTCCTTTTGCTCCAAGCCGGTGGTTTCACTTATGGTCTTATTTTCAGTTTTAACATCGCATATCATCTGCACTAAAGAGTATTGCTTGTATCTATTAATGATAACTTTGTTAAGCACATTTCATCTCATGTTAGCTTTGGAATTAGTTGAAATAGCAATGGAAATCAATTACTAATAACTGTATTTCAACATTTTGCTTTTATTACACTGAAGTGCCAGAAAAACTAGTACAGATGAGCCTATGCACAATACACAACAACGGTATCTATACACGTCATTGGTTGTTTCTGCCAGTTCATATATAGAAAGATAGACATCTGTGGAAGTATCTAGAGCTTTTTCCACGTGAGAATGGTAGGTTATCACGGAAATATCATCGGAATTCAATACCAGGCCCTCAACAAACATGCGCGTGTGAACTGTGCAATGTTTCCTCAAAGGTATGGACTTTAGGAGCCGACGCCCAACTCGAGTACCCTTAATGAATATTCGACATATAGCTATGCGCCTCTCCTGGGCTCGAAAACACCACCACTGGACACTTGATGGCACTAAACGAGTAATGAGTCTCATTTCGCACTATTTCGGACAGATGGAAGGATCCGTATGTGGATAAAAGCCCATGAAACCATAAATCCCGCGTGTCAACATTGAATGGCACGTGGTGGCTCCGTAATGGTATGGAGTTCGTTTAGCTGGCATTCATTGGGATCCCTAGTACGTCTATAAACGTCTCTGACATGTGAACGCTATGTCTTTCTGACGAGTTACACCCATTAATGCCCTGTGTTCATTCTGATAAATTTGGCCTCTTCCAACAGGACAATGACGACGACGCACAAGTCTAGCCGTTCCAAATTATGATTAGAAGAACACTCATCTGAGTTTGGAGTCGTGCCATTCCAACCTAAATCAATCTCAACATTATCGAAGATATCTGGGATGCCATCCAATGCGCTGTGAAACAGAAATCCTACACCTCGGAAAACAACAGAATTGTGAACCTCTCTGCAGGAAGTATGGTGTTCAATTACAAAAGAATACTTCCCCAAGTCCTCGTATTTCAAAAGTCCCTTTGGAGGCCTACCAAGTATTAGACTGGTGTATCCGTTTTTCCAGCACTTCAGAGTATATTAACAAAACTTCTTTAAAAACAATCCTTCATTTCATGTTTCTAATGAAATAAAATTGATCAAAAATGGAAAAAACACATTTTGTGAGAACTTTTAGTCGAGTTCAATTTATGTTTTTATGAAGGATGACAAAATGCGTACAACTGATTCATGTTTTTACAGTTATGTACTTCTGGTCTCCATCTTAAAATTATATCCTATCCATTCGTTCGAAGATTATTACTGTTTTTCAACCTCTTGAAATTTAGAGAGGGCCGCGGTAGCCCAGTTGGAAGATCAACGGATTATTAGCAACCGGAGGGTTGCGAGTTCGAAACTCGATCCAATCAAAGACCGTCGTGTACATAGTGACTGGTGCACGTTGAATCTGTCGTGACCAGTTGGACATATTCATCCACGTTGAATATGTCCTGACGTTGGCGAGATGTGGAAGTTTGAAGAGTGGCGTGTCAGCTCATATGTTCAACTCTTCATGTGACCGTGATTCAAAATAACGAGTTGTCCTCGGATCCCTTAGGAATTGATCCCGAATCGTTCCTAGTGGCCCATTGTGTTATTCGAATGCAACGTGAATTCAACTGCCTACCCTATACGAATTTGCCAGAGGTACTACCATGTCTGAGGTTGCTAAGTCTGCATAATCTCTGTCTCAATGCCATATAATCACCAGTGACATAACTGCAGGATAATTGATGCAAACATTTGAATACTAATGTCAGTCATCAATATGATTCTATAGAATTATTATCATCGGAGTCTAGAAACTCCTTCATAACTTATTATTTCGCGAACATGAATTGCAGAAATGCCATACATTGTATCTACGTATACTATTCAATCTATGTGGTACTGTAGTTTGTGATTGATAGTTAATAATCCCACTTTATTGTAATGCTTTATTTGGGAGAGTTAAGAATTTGAGCTCAATTATCTTGTGCAATTAAGACAAGTAAATCTATGAGTTACAGTTATAAAAATTATTATATGTAAAATAACCTTTTGCTAAATAGAAAGATATTTAGTGTAAGGCAGACTTTATTTAGTAACAATAAGGCTCTATTTGTTATAATACTATCCATATAATCATGTAGGTAGGTATTTTAACTAACGTCACACTGAAGAAATACAACGGGCTATGGTGACGGTCCGGGATCAATCCCAAAGGGAAAGATCCGACCATATAATCATGATCGACAGACATGGACAGAAGAAGTATCTAAAATCGTCGCAGACAATCTGATTTGTTTGTTTGCACTGAAAATCCCTCTCATATATTCTCTTAATTGCATTCTCAAAATTTTAACTTCATTTGCGTTAAACAGGAAGACAATATTTTACTAGTTAAAAGTTGTGTGTACATTAGTTTAAAAGTTTTTCGCCGTAAAATCCAATTAAATTTTGCATTGGACTGTCCCACACCATGAAAGTAATGCATACTTTCTTTTCATTTTAACAATTTAACACGGTTTATTTGCTCTATATTTTATTAATTAGAAATAGACTGTACCACCTTCTGTAACCCTAATTAATGTCATTCTTCGAAATAATGCCCTTCATAATTAAATTTAATACTACCTTCCACCATTGCATCCAAAGACATAATAAATCTTTCCTGTGTTTAATTATATATGTCTTAAGCATTTATTATTTGACTAGCAAAATTGCCCGATTTCACTCGGGTTGAATTGGTTAACTATATATTGAAAGTGACCAGAAAATCACTTTCCTCTTTCGTAGAAAAATGCCAAATCACTTAGGTGTGAGTAAAATAATTTTTTAACACCTTTTCGACATTTTTATAATTTCTACAAGCTACTGAGGACACAAATCCATACATGCACATCCACAATATGTTTCACATATATAGCATCCAGCTAAAGGTACAAATTGGCGAAAGGTGAGACACTAAGGTAACTACTACAAAAGACGATTTTAAGGGAGGATTATGAATTTCCTTTCTTAAGTTCTATTCCTGTAAAATTGCTTAACTCAATTATGAAAAATGACGAATCTACGGCGGATACTCTCGCACTCATAATTTTTCTGCCCATTTTTTTTATTTGTGGCACTCTTTTCGAATTTCGCCACTATTAAGGGAAATATGACAAATTAATTTGATAAGATATTTATCACTAAGTTTGTTTTAAAAGCGAATACGTTTTTCTTGAAAATTCTGTTTCGTGACACGTGCAATAATAATAAAAGAACTTGTTTTAAAATTGAATGTCTTCTTTATGAAGGTAACCTATTACCATTTTAAAAAATGGTAAATCGATTTGATAGTTTCTTCTAAAAAAATAATTGTTTTAAGAAAACCTTCCTTATATGTTACTTAAGTATAACTTCAATTCGTAAAATAAGCCATCTTGGCCATCTGTCGCTATGACAAAGAATTTCTAATACTTCAAGTCCTAGTTCGGATATTTTTAACATTAACGTTCTTTCAATAATGGCAAAATTCCACTGAGAATTTGCTTCATTGTCTTACATGCCGCTTTAAATAAAATACTTTGCTTGTGATGAAAAGGAATTACAATTTATTAAAATAATAAATATTTAAAACAGAAAAATAAAAGTTGGCGGGAAAAAGTTCTAAGGATATGAATTCGTGATTCTTTTTTATCTCTCGATCTCGCACAGTTGCCACAACTTACAACTAAAAATTAGACAAAATTTAAAAATACGAAATTAATTCCCCCCCCCCCCGAGCGAAAAAAGCAGAAAAAAAATCACTTCACGTGGCAAACGAACACGAGTTTCCATTTCGTTGTAAAATATCGTCTGTCCTAAATATTTGGAAATATATTTCACAAAGAAAATAAATAAGGCTCAAAATACAAAAGTATTAGAATTTAAATTTACGTAAAAATAGTTTATGGGAAAATAATTAATTTTTCAGCAGCACTGGTAAAACAATCCAAGTAATTTCAATGCTCAATATACCTTCCAGCTACTCCCAAACTACCAAATTATGATTGATTTAAGTAGAGTTTCTAAGTTGTTTTAACATGAAACGCCTAAATATGTAAGCAAAGCAATTTCAAATAATGTATTCATTAAACTAAAATATGGTGTATCAAATACACAGAACATTGCATTGAAATATGTTGAATAAATTTTATGTGATACTTGTACGAACACAAAATCGAACATAGAACGGGAAGACGGACTGACAGACCAACGCAACCAAATTCAGTCACTAAATGAATGTGACTACTCACAGTATGCACAGTTTCATGAAAATATATTCAGCTGTTCGGACGTAGTACGGGTACACGCATACAGGCAGACAGATAGACAGACACCAAACGCGCAAGAGACGGATTTTGCATCAGAAGGATCCAAAACGAATAGAAAACTTGAAATGGATCGAAAATATTCAATGTACAAACACTCCATTCTTATTTATATACGTAGATTTCAATATTTACATTTGTTGCACGAAACAATGAAAGATTGGATCAAATACAGTTGAAGCCTTTAAAAAGAACCTAATGATAATTCTCAATATGTATCGCTATTCGTTGTGTAATCAAAGCCTGATGACCGCGTATTGACTTTGAGCTCCTAAATTGAGTTAAGATCTGGTTGCCTGATAGTGTATCGATTACACACCCTCTAAGTCACAAGCGAGGCATGCGAAACGCATAGACCGTAAGTATTAATACTGAATAACCATATTTATGTTTTGTTCCATTAAGTTCAACAACGAATGTAACTTATTGTATCCGAAATCAAGGGTATAGAAGGTAAGTAGTCGAATTAACGTCACACTGGAGGTACACAATGGGCTATTGGCTACGGTCCGGGATCAATCCGGAAGGGAAAGTTACGAGAATAATACCTCGTAATTTTGAACCACGGTTAGATGACAAGGCATCCCACTCTCAAAACTTCCAGAACACACCAACTTGAGGACACATGAGGCCACGACAGATTTAACGTGCACCAATCCCCCGTATACGACGGTCTTTGGTTGGATCGAGTATCGAAGTCGCAACCCTCCTGTTGCTAATCCTCGGTTCTTCCAACCGGATTACCACGGCTCCCAAGGATGTGAGAGGACGTACAAGAAATCTATCCTAATTCCTTAGTTTTCACTCATTTAAAGAAGCTTAAATTATGTAAAACATTTAGTATACAATAATCAAAATATGTAGCTAATATTTGTACAATATAACCGTTTTTATATAGTCTTTCGAACGCATCTTTCTGGTTAGACTCAATGACACGGAACCATCGCCAATTGATAATAATTACTATCGCCAATTGCCGATAATTTTGGAATAATTTGGTAACCCATCGTACGCGTTTGCTACATCATGATTGGCGAAAAGCTTCTAGTAGTGAGGGGGGGGGGGGGGGAATTTCAATTAACGTCACACTGGAGCAACACAATGGGCTATTGGTGACGGTCCGGGATCAATCCCAAAGGGAAAAGATCCGAGGACAACACCACGTAATTTTGAACCACGGTCAGATGACGAGGCAACACCTGAGCTGGCACCCCACTCTCCAAACTTCCACACCACGCCAACGTGAGGACATTTGAGGCCACGACAGATTTAACGTGCACCAGCCCCCTTTGTACACGACGGTGTTTTGGCTGGATTCGAACTCGCAACCCTTCGGTTGCAAGTCCGTTACTCTTCCAACCGGGCCACCGCGGCCCTTTCTAGTAGTGACTGTCCAGATTTTTGATGTCTATACGTACTGTGTTACGGGCTTTAAGTAGGAATTAAAATGGACACCAGGGGCGCTGTCTGTCATTAGCGTTAAATATAAGTAGACTGAGAATTATTATTGAGAGGAGCAGGAAAAAGTGTGTGAACTAACATGTCGATAAAAAGTCATGTGACTCTTCTGCTCAAAATTTACTTTGTTGCCCGTTTTGGCATCTTATCGCCTCATTCGGTCATATAACATCTTATGACAGGGTAGGTGTGTGAATGCAGGTTTCTATAGAGCGACGACAAAAAAGGTGAAATCGTCAAAAAAGACTAGAATGTCGTGCGGACCAATCAGTTGCTGAATGGATGAATGCCTTCCCCGCTCCTTGGACCAATCAGATGTATGTTCGTTTCCACCCGGTAAACAAAGGATACAGGTCACATTACTACTAGGTTTGGTCACATGATCATGGGCACATAAAAAGGTTACTATTTCTCACTCTACTTTTATATTTCATCTATGTGACTACCGACGTTGCTGTAAGCGAACTAGTAGTTGTAAGTAATGAAAATAGCTATCTAAACTAATAGATGTAAAAAACTCAGATATAAAAATTGACACGTGAAGGGGCTTCTAAATAGTGTTCATTTCGATCATCTTTCCCTAAAGGTCCTGTGTGTTTGAGTGCCGCGGTGGCCCAGTTGGAAGAGTAACGGATTAGCAACCAGAGGGTTGCTAGTTCAAATCCAACCAAACACCGTCGTGTACAAAGGGGGCTGATGCACGTTAAATCTGTCGTGGCCTCAAATGTCCTCACGTTGGCGTGGTGTGGAAGTTTGGAGAGTGGGGTGCCAGCTCAGGTGTTGCCTCGTCATCTGACCGTGGTTCAAAGTTACGTGGTGTTGTGTCCTCGGATCTTCCTCTTTGGGATTGATCTCGGACCGTCACCAATAGCCCGTTGTGTTGCTCCAGTGTGACGTTAATTGAAATACCCCCCCCCCAACATTTTGTGTTTACCGAAACACTAAGTAAAATTCTTTATGAAAACAATTCTCATTTTTAAAAGTTCGGTTTCGTTAAATTTTTTAAATTCGAGATTTTAGAATTTTAGAAGGCTTTTATATAATCTATTTTTTATGTTTTCAGTTCGGCTTTCTTTGAGTGGCACTGGTGAGGTACTAAGTCAGCGCTTAGCGGCACAAAAGTGAAACTCGTTATAACAAAGAATTCATTTGGTATAGGCATAACACCAAGTTTTTCCCATTTCGAAGCCAAGCGCTTTTGATATTTCTTTCCAACTAATAAATCATTAAAATTACAGGTGCTTAAGAAGCCCTTATTGAATTGATCATTTATTCGCTTCTCCCACAAGAGATTTTTATTTCCAGAGTTCATTTTATAAAAGCAAAGGAAACACTTCTCTTAGGAGATTTTATTGATCATACCGTCACAGTTTAAGACGCAATAAAACTTAAATGTTCTTTCGACCCATAAACATCGAAATGCACTCTTATGATTTATATACTTTAAAATGAAAAAGTATAGACGTTCACTTTTTATTTTCAGAATGTGAATTGGGGTATATAACATTTCTTCTATTCCAAAAGTACAATAACAGATAAATCGCATTGATCCACTTGGAATCCTTTTTTGTTTCATAAAAGAAATTAAGAAACTTTATCAAAATCCATGAAAGGCTTACACTACTTACTATATAGAAATTAATATAAAAAAGTTGTAAGTCGACAATTACAGAATTGATAAATCTGAATATGGTTAACATGGTTCAAATTAGTAGAATAAAATTATAGAAAAGTCCAATTTTGACGCATAAAAAAAAACTTAAAAAAATATGAAGAATCGGCATTTCCAACATCACATTGGATTTTTCAGAATTGTATAATGGTTTCCGTCACAATATTCACTATTTTTAACGGTGTTTTGTGAAGAACACCATTTTTGGAGGCCCTCATGATCTTCACATTTTTACCAAGTTCACTGATGTTTGACTAATAAGCGTTTCTTATAAATCTCTAAAAAAATTTTAGGGATTTAAATCTGGTGAGTTTGAAAGCCAAAGGAGAATAATAATTCTTTTGTCTATATCATTTCGCTGTAAACTTTTAAGCATTACAAATTATCTTACTGGATAATTATTGCTATTTTTCTGTATCTTAATTGAATCCGTTATCTGTCTGTGGTTCAAAATAACGAGGTGTCCTCGTATCTTTCCTTTCCGGATCGATCCGAGATCGTCGCCGCCAATAGCCCGTTGTATTGCTCCAGTGCGAAGCTAATTAATTACCTACCGTATCTTATTTGAATACAAAACAATTCTTATAATCTTCCGTGAAAGGTATCACGTTGTGTGATCAAGCTACATTTTCAATTATTAGCACGTTCATACATGGTTTTTTTTATATCAAACCCACTGTGAAATTATTTCTGGAGAGTACATATTATGTATATAACCATTTTCCAACAAAGGATTAAATGAAATTTTCTTGAAAAAGGTTTCTTTGCACATCAGTTTCACAGAAATTAAAATTTATTCCTGTTCATGTCCTCCGTAATAGGAAATGTTTAGATTATTCTAGATTCATGAACCAGTGCTGTTGATTACTCTAATTTCGTTATTACTTTTAGATACTACTTAAATCTAAAAACGTAATTGAATAATGCCAACGTGGATCTTTATATTTATTTTGTGCAGATTAAATTTCTTCAAATAAAGTGTAAAATGTAGAAATTAAATATATGCTATTTCTGTTATCTGAACATCGGGTTTTCCCCCTGCACCATTTCAATTTTTTTAATCATTTATAACGCTTTTCTTTTCGTCTTTATGTTACAATACAATTTCTATAATTGCAAAGGTATCAGCGTGCAAGCGAAAATTTGTTTTATGGTAGAATCGAAACAGCATTATGCATATCGGGGTTACCTTAAAATGTAGATAATCGAAGTTTGGTGTTTAATCTAATTGGTGATGGCAAATCTTATCAAGTCGGAATTCATTCTTTGGAATTTTATTGGCGAAGTGCTGACAGACACTGAGTTCGAAAAGTAAGCCAAATGACGTCAAATTACGAATATGCACAGGGAACACATTCTGCCACAGAAAAACTATCGCCGCCTACATTTAGCTTGAGAGAAAATGCTTCTCGTTATACAAAATCTATATATACATTAGAAATCCGTTAACTCTGGTGCACCCATATTCTGAAGGTAGGTAAGTAGGTATTTAATTAACGTCGCACTGGAGCAACACAAGGGGAATTGGCGACGGACGGGATCAATCCCCGAAGGGAATGATCGAGGACAACACCACGGAATTTTTAACCAAGGTTCATCCGTTGAAGGTAAACATAATTCTGCAACATCCGTTAATTTGACGAGTATTTATTATTATTTTTCGATTCTTCAATATTTAAAAAATTAATGAACAAAAGTAGGCTTTCATTCCCAAAGATACGGAGTGTTTCACACGATATTTTTCTATCTTTCGGTTCGCCTTTAAGGTTATAAAAGATAAGTAAAAGGTCTCCTTTGAGAAGGTGTAGGCTCTGGTCTCAATCTGTTGAAGAAATTATAAAGTAATATTCAATAAAATGAAGTAATAAAGTTCAATCAAAACAACGAAACACTGAGTTTTAAAATGAACATTCCATTGTTTCAAATTGAATGTAAAATTTAGTTTATTCATTCAGATATAAATTTTGGAGTGTTTCAAGAAATATGCTTTATATAGCGGAAGGATCCACTTTGTAATATAAACACATATAATGCAGGACTATAATAATAAATCGTCGTTGACAAAGGAACTGAAATCAAAAGGTAGACTGAATTTATTTTATTTCATTCGCATATTATATGCTTACCATCTTTGCCATAGTTCCATAACGAACGGTTCGAGTGTTAAAACATTATCTGAGGGCAGCAGTCAGCTTTTAACTTTGTCTTTATCGTCAAAGACAGTTCTGAAATACATTGAAGCTTTGCTTCATTTAATGGTTATCCTCATAAGAAGTTTGCACGATAAGATGCTCAATACCAAGTCTACGTAACATAAAACAGCAATTTTCAAAACGTGCTTAAAATTTAAATAAAATTAATTCATAATATTGACAGAAACAAAATGATCAACATTTAGTTCTTC
This sequence comes from Meta bourneti, assembly GCA_933210815.1. Lineage (NCBI taxonomy): Eukaryota > Metazoa > Arthropoda > Arachnida > Araneae > Tetragnathidae > Meta > Meta bourneti. The sequence goes on from OW119928.1 coordinate 21,927,791, forward strand.
AATATTTATTCATAAAACGAATACTAAGTTTTACTCTATTAAAAATAAGTGTAACATCCTTTTAGTTTGGAATGATATTTGGTCTTCAATTTATTTGAAACTTACGAAAGGATATTCTAAATTGCTGCTTATTCTGCTCCAAATTTATTTGCTGACAACTTTCAAAATGGCTACTAGAACAAATCCAGAAAATGGTTCTAATAAAACTAAATTCTCATTTAGCAGCGTAAAACAATTTTTCCCTCAAAAATATTCTTCAGATTTTAAGGAACTGAGAAAGTTTTCGAAGCGTCGAAGTTAAGTCACAAATCATGTTCTGCTGACAGTTTGAAAAATAGCCTGCTTTCGTCGAATCGTCTGTGAAGAATTAATCAGCAAATAGATGTTACGCCGAATGTTTTAGAGCCTACCGTGACATACAATGATCATAAGATACAAGCTTCATCAATCACCAAATCCCATAACACTTTTTATTGAACAATGTAAAGTCTATATTTTCGCTAAAAAGAAAACTGTCTTTCAAAATGTATGAATTGTGAAAAGTCTATGATTATTTATACTTCAAGATCTGTATTTGGGGTCACTTCGTTGGGATAAAATTTGAACCATATATTTCCCAAACCACCGAAATATCCTACAAAATTTCTTGGAATAAAAGTTCTAAGAGCCGTTAAAAGAAGAAAGTTAAATCTTACCAAACTCGTATTATTCATTTTAATTAAAAGAAAACAAAAGAATAAAACATTTTTTAAATAAAAATATCTAATTTGGAGAACACAGCAAATGTGTTAGTTCAAGAAATAAATGTATTGTCTCAATGAAGTTGAAGTTAGTGTTATGAAAATAAATGAGTACAGGCAAACAAAATAGATTATAGATAAGCGAATTTAGCAACGTTCTGTAAACATCATTCACCAATTTTTCAAGAACTATTTCGTCTGTTTTCTGATATAGGATTGTTTCTATTTTTCTACACTGTAGTACCTTTTTTGGAATTACTTTTGACAGCCTTTTTTTCGTATTATACATCTGTGAAAGTTATAATGCATCCTTTGACCATCTTAAAGGTCAGCAGAATATAACTAAAATTTATGTTACTATGGTAAATTGAGCCGATCCGGGTTGCGAGTTCGAAACTCAGTTCAACCAAAGACCGGGCTTTTGCATGTTAAATTTGTTGTGGCCTCAAATGTCCTCAAGTTGGCGTGGTGTGGAAATTTGAAGAGTGGGGTGCCAGCTCAAGTGTTGTCCTCGTCATCTGACCGTGGTACAAAATTATGTGGTGTTGCCCTCGATCTTTCCTTGGGGATTGAGCCCAGACCGTCACCAATAGCTCGCTGTGTTGCTCCAGATCGATGCTAATTAACTACCGTACCTTACTATCGTAAATTAGTTTTAGTTATAACCTGAATCTTAATAGCCCACTTATCTCTTCTATTATAAAATTTACTCAGGAAAAGAAAATACTAAACGAAAATACAAAATAATTATAATAATCGAAAATTATTTCATAATTAATTATTTGACACGAAGTAAGTAATCACTAATGAAATTACACGAAATTATAGTTATTTGTGAAAGCTAACAGCATGTTAACATGCCATGTTTATAATCTTGACTATACTCAAATTCTGTGACTTGGGTTTTTAAATTCAATAAAAATTTGCACAAAAATTGAGTTTTAAAACTTCCAGTAGAAACTTTATGAGGAGATAGAAGTAAAACCATCTTCACACAGGGATGAATATCCGCAAAAGCCACCTTTATGAGAAACAACTCTACTAGCGTCAGATTAAGGTTTTTATATAATTCGTATTTTCCCCCAGCTGTGACAGGCAATTTCTATCAAGCTAAACATAGGAAGTGTAGTGTATCTGTGTATATAGGTTTTCCTGTACGTATTCCGAACGTGACTTCAATAGGCTTGTTAATCGAATATGGTTTCAACACTTCCCCAATAAAAATTCCCAAAAGTAATTCCAAATTCATATATGATAGATGATTAGTCATCGCCAATTAGATTAAACGCCAAACGGTGATAAACTATATTTTAAGGCAACCTCGATATGTAATCATGCGATAGCACGGACAGCAGAAATAATATCTTCGCAGACTGTATTGTGTGTTTACTTGCACTGGAAATCCCACTTATATACTCATAAAACTCCATGAAAATATGATCGACTTCGTCATCTGCTTTCAATATCGGGTAATATAAAGTAAGGAACACCAATCTAGATGTTACCTGTTATTTCGAAATGAATAATAAACTACGCTACTAGTTTTTAATAAAAGTTTTACTGATCACATAAAATGCAACAAAGCGACTCCTTTTTAATCTATGTTTGTGCCTTTCTCAAATATAGGAGTGTATTGAGAAATATGAGCAAAAAGAAACGGACGTCTAGACTTTTAAGGTATATTACCTTAGAGAAAGTCATGCATATACAAGTCTTTCGTAAGTTGAGTTTATTGCAAACTTTGAGCACAATAAATATCCTACTCATTGATTTATATTATAACGAGTTTTGTAATAATTGCATCTATTTTTAAGTAACATTCTCTAAATAAAATTAATGTTCCAATTAACTAAGTTAATATTAAAAGTTAATTTAGTGGCGGGCTGAAGATCTATGAAGAGAATCGATTAGTTATTTTATGTGACTAATTTGCTATGCTCTCCGTTGAGTATTATGTCCAATCATGAATGTTTTGAGTTTTCTTTGAGCGTTGCCCCTAAGACACACGATTAAAAATTGAATGAAACGATAACTAAAACCAAATACATAAAATATTATATTCACGTTCCAAAAGTCCCCCTTTTATTCTCTTTTAGCCCACTAGTCTGTTTCGTTGCTATAGCCATCTTGAACCCCATATGTCCCCAATATATCATGTCACCACTTTTACCTTTTGAAATTTTCCACCTCGCTAACCATGGCTTCAAACAGACCCGTTCACTGAAGTTGTTAGTTTCTTCCTTTTTCATCGCCAAAGCATTCCACCACCACACTTGAGATGCACGTACGACGATAGAAACTCCGCCTTTCTGCCAATAAACTTTCTTAATAGGACTCCTACCTAATAATTTACCACTAAATTCTCACCCCTAACGGATTAATTTTCAAATTCTCATTTTTTTTCACGATCTCCTTAGAATAAGGGTGAGCCGCGGTAGGCCTGGTTGGAAGAGTAACGAATTGGCAATCGGAAGGTTGGGAGTGCGATACTCGTTCCAGCCAAAGACACGGAGGCTGTGCACGTTAAATCTGTCGTGGACTCAAATGTCTTTATGTTGTGTGGTGTGGAAGTTTGGAGTGTGGGGTACCAAAGTTCTTAAGATTCTATTAAACCCAAAACCATATGCATATTACTGCCGTATCTTTAATAAAGGTAGCTGAACATTTTCTGTGTCGTCCCAAAATTGTGAAAGGCACATTCAGTGGATCCCTTACCACATTGATCTCAAAGTAAATTAAACAACCACCAAACTGGCAAAAGAAGGTTACCTAGAACTACTTCCATCGATTTGTAGGTTCTTATGAGGGCACGAATGGGCAAAGATTTCAAAAAACACAGTTTGGAGGGGGCTTTTTGCACGTGATTGGTATCCAGGACGTCGTCTCAGTACAACCCTCGAGTTCTTGGGGGACAGGACGAATTATTTAGCCCTCTGAAACCCGTACGCGTCTGAAGACCAAGTCGTCAAAAACCCCAAATGGTCGAGCATCTTTAGTACTATCACCAACTATTTCGTCACCTTTCTTTCAACATATTTTACACGTCATTGGGGGATTCTAAACCGGGTCCGTAAACATTTTGATGGGGGTAGTACATAAAGTGCTCATTTCAACTTATAAGACGAATTTGGAATTAGACATGGTCTTGTTTGCTGACATTTGGCATTTAATGCATAACCTTTTTTAAACTCGAAAGGAAAACACGAATCAAAAGAAATTGTGTTTAGATAAAAACAATTTTATCTATAAACTTAGAAATACTTTTTTCGATAAAGTACAGAGCTAAATTAAAACAGTGGGAAACTACTTATACTAGAACTTTGAAAATGTTTTCAGTTTTCGATGAAACACATTATTCTAAGAATAAGTTTAAGAAATATTCTAAGAGTATTAGAATAATTCTTAAACTTATAAGGTTAAGAATTATTATAAAATATAAGAACTATTTTTTCAATAAGCGTTTAAAGAGAGCAATTTCATTTGTTTTTTGGGCCGCGGTAGCCCGGTTGGAAGAGTAATGGATTACCAACCGAAGAGTTGCGAGTTCGAATCCGACCAAAGACCGTCGTGTACAAAGGGGACTTGTACATGTTTAATCTGCCTTATCCTCAAATATACCCACATTGGAGTGGTGGAAGTTTGGAGATTGGAGTACCAGCTCAGATGTGACCTTGTCATCTGACCGCGGTTCAAAATTACGTGGTGTTGTCCACGGATCTTTCCCTTCGGGTTCGATCCCGGACCGTCGCCAATAGCCCGTTGTGTTGCTCCAGTGCGACGTTGATTAAAATACCTACCTACCTCATTTATTTTTATTTCCTTCTAATTTCCTTTATTTCAAAGCTTTCGTTACGGGAATTCTATTTCTTCTGTTGTGCTATACATCGACAATTAATTTGGAATCCTTTACTTTATTTTCAAAGCAGTGTATGAAAGATTCGTGATAATTTCTTAAATTAAAAATATCTTTTGCTTTGAAATTGATGTGTAAAAAAACAGAAAAATAATACAATATATAAATGGTTATTTTTCAATAATTCTTCCTAATAAATAGAATCTCAAACCAGTGTGAATTTTTTAGTAATGGTTTTCTTTTCCAACAGTAGACCCAAAACATCTAAGTACATCAATGAATTTTTAGTAGAATAACAGTCCTATTATATTCCTGAAATGAAGCCTCTGATGGTTCGTGGGATCTTTTCATAAAAAAACCTAGGATAGGCACACTTTAGTGCACATTATTAATAACACCCTACTATCGCTAATAAATCGCGAAATTAGCATTTCTATTAGATCGTAATTAAATTTCTGAGTTATTCTTTAAACAATATATATTTCTCAGCTATTATTATGCATGCGTAAGCACAAAAAATATCATAGAATTAAATTTTACATAAAAAGACAAGCGAAACATGTGCTTCAGTCAATGAGCAATAGTTTCAAAAATTTTCCTCTGATGTTTTTTTATATTCAAAAGCCATCTGCCGTTCATATATTTATTTTCTCGGGGTTTTCAAATAATTATTAGTCTGAACCTTTTGTTCGCTGTTATCTAGATAATTATCTCGAAAGTCTTTCATTGTAAAAATAATACCATGCTACAAAGGTCATTAAGTTTAAAGAACTTATTTTAGGTTTGTAGAGGAAGATTTCCCATTCATTATAGTTTCATTATCCACATTAGCTATATTTAGCTAAACTTTATATTGGGGTGTCTCATAATTTGTGATAAAGGGTTTAAAGATAACCCGTTTCAATTAATTATCAAAAGCAATGTCGATAACAGTAACGTATAAATCTTCATTATACCTACAAGACGGAATTTTTCATCATCGCGTGTTTCTGTGTAATTGTTCTTTCACTAAATCATCTCACATAAATTATCGATTTTACGCAACCTGTGCATATTATTAATTTTCTCTTCATTTATGAGTTTGTGGATGTTAATTCTCATAGCCATATGAAGATTTCGATTAGTTCAATAAATAACCAAGTTATTATAAAAATATAACTTTAATAAAAATTTCATCAAAAATTAAATAAACATAATAAGCTAGTCTACCAACGTATCGTCTTTTCTAAAAAAGGCACAAGAAGGATCTTTCCCTTGGGGATTGATCCCGGACTGTCGCCAATAACCCACTGTGTTGCTCCAGTGCGACGTTAATTGAATTACCTACCTACCATATAATTCGTAGCAAGGACTATTTTTAGTCTACACTTTATAAAATGGGTTTACCTAAATATTTAAGTAGCTATATTCTATTTTATGAACTGCATTTCCTGAGTATTAAATTTTTAGATTTGTTCCTTTACATCTTGTTTTCGAATACGTAATCCTCTTCCTGTACTAAAATTAAGACTTAAATTTCCTCGAGTTAGTAAAATAGTCGAACATGAAGTTCAATGGCGAATTTACAAATTTGAGATATCATTTGACCGAGTCAGATATAACTTCACAAACACAACCAACTAAATAATTTATAATACCTCGTGTAAATATTTGCCATCCTGTAAACGGAAAGCATTTTATGATTTCTCCCATATTCCGTATTCAAAATTCTTGTTTTGTGAGTACACATTTCAATGCATCGACATACAAATCATTTCTCGCAGTTAGATAAATATCCTGGGAAAGATCGAAAACATCCAGTGGAAAAATATTCTGTGATATCTATGCATCGTCTCAAATACGAAATACTAGAAAGTAGAGATTGAGTTTTCGGACATTTCCAATATGTCCCGTTTTTATTCCAGGAGAATTTATTTCATGCAGATTCCTTGGAATTTGATGAAATTCATTTCAAATACGTGTTCCCCATCAAACATACCAAGAATCTTATCAAAGATAAGATTCTTGGATGTTTGATTTTGTTTACCGGATGTTGATTTTGTTGACCGGGCCTTATCAAAGATTTTGTTGACCGGATTCAGTGTATTTTTCTTCGTTCATGGTTAAAATGAAGTTCTTTATTCTCTGACTTATTAATAGAGTATTATTAATTGAGATTAATGCATGTAAATCTTGATGCATAAGGTAGGGTTGCTTAGGTAAATATAACGGAAAACTTATTTGATTCTATTATTTCTTCTTTTCTATATTATATCTAAATATCTTCTGCATCTACAGGGTGTGTCAAAAATATCTGGTCAAATTGTAGAGTGGAAAAGAGGCACAGAATAAACATTTTTTTTTGTCAAAGAATGTGTGACCGGAAATTCCACGTTTAGATGGTAGAGGGCGCTGTTTAGGTCAGTCGATAACATCGTTTCTGTAGCGTAATGCGTCATAGGAAAATATCTGACCAAATTGAAAGGGTGATAAAGATTTTAGCCAGATATTTTCGAAATACCTAGTGTAAAATAAATTCTCCGGTAAACATATATCTGTTCGAGCAAATCTCGGGAGATACTTAATAGATTTGATGCGATTTTCGCCATTCTATAGAACATTTGTCGAGGAAGATTTAGTTGCCTAGAACATTAATCCATAACAAAAGGGAGTCGAGCAGTGACTATTTTAGAGAAGAAAATATAAATTAAAAATAGACCTCCGAATGCTTTCTTGGTTTGCACTCTGTAAGACACGAGACACATGCGCCGTTGTGAGAGTATACACAGCACTTGTCCATAGAAAATGCCGTGGTATCCCAGTTGGTAGAGTCACATATTAGCAACCGGTGTTTTGTTTGTTTGTAACTCGATCTAATCAAAAACCGTCTTGTACGTGGGGGCTGGTGCACTTTAACTCTGCCATTTTCTCAAATGCCCTGACTTTAGAGTGGCGTGGAAGTTTGGAGATAGGGTGACAACTCAGATGTTAACAGTTTTTAGTTGCATTTTTTCTGTTAAACAAAATGGCGTAAATTAATTTGAAAATGGAAAATATCAGTTTTCCTATTATAAGCTACTATTGATTGCATGTGCTGTTGCAGGGTGTAAGTTAAATAATTCTGGAATATTTCCCCTCCTAAAGACTTTTTCTTCCATTCAGCTCCTACTCCTAACCATCTCTATGAAGGGCACTTTTACAATGTATACTTTTAGGGCCACGAAAATTATTAATTCTATGTTGTCTTATATTGGTAATTATATAGGATAATTATGGCTTGGACGAACACAGAAGCTAGTGTTGTTTCTAACTCCTCTTGGTCTAGCACATGCTCGTCTTTAAAAAGTCCAAAGACATCAAAATATTCTCAATAAAGTCATGGAAATCCAAACCGACACACAAAAGCATGTTGGCCAGAGAGGGCCTGTGAGTTTATGGATTTAGGACAAACAGAAAAAATTTATGTCCATTTAAAAACTATGGTATGAAACATTATATATGGAACGATAATAAAATTACCACTCCTATAAGATAAAAATTTTGACTGCAGATAAGTTCCTTAACGTTCCAGAATAACTCCCACTCTTTTCTCTTTCCACCCGCTAGTCATTTACTGCTATAGCCATCTGGTCCCCAATACATTTTCACGCCATTATAACCTTTTGATCTTTCCCATCCAGCTAACCGTGGATTCAAGCAACCTCGTTCACTCGCGATGTTGTTCTTCCTTTCTGATCGCCGATGCATTCCAACGCTACACTGCCCAATGAGCTTTCTCAATAAATCCCCTAATCCACTAATTTTCCTCTAATCCCTAGCGGATTAATTTTTAACTATTCATTCTTTAATGTGCCCCATCGAAGAGAGCTCAGAGCCTTTCCAAACACCCTGCACAGAACAACTCCATGTTCTCTTTTGTCACTACGTTTCAACTTGTCTCTAAATACTGTTTTAAATAAAAATGTTGTTTACCTGGAATTATTTCTGCCTTAATATATTCAACCTATGAACTTACTTTACAGCCAACACTGGATTCAGCTCTACACTAGATTAGATAGAATTGTTCGAACGACTGCCTTCACAAATCCTGTCACGTCTGTGACGTTGATTTCTGCTATTATGGCACGTTCATATATATTTGAGTTCCACAACTAAAAAAAACAATTATGAGGTAAATTAGCCAACAGCAAAATTGAGCATACTAGTATTAAAAGCACGATTAGAGGAATCAGAATTCATTATTCTTAGCTCAGTTGAAGCTGTTTTACAGAAATATACTGATTTGATTTGTCGCTCTACGATCATTTTTGCTACATGAGCTATACTGAATGATTCCGTTTCCATTGTGTTATTAGTTTAGAAACTTCATTGTTTTATACCAATTGAACTTATTTATACCTAATTTGACTCGAAAACTGTATACCATTAATCAAATATATTTCCTAATTTTTTACACCCGAACCGTCGCCAATAGCCCGTTGTGTTGCTCCAATGCTATGTTAATTAAAATACCTACCTACCTAATTTTTTGCACCTTAAAGAATTTCTAAAATTGTATTAACTTAAGTTATACTGCGGCAGAAAATCAATTTGAAGAACTTCCTTTTTTCACCTTTTGATTTTCAAAAACTTTTCTTCACTAATAAAACTTTAATGGAAAATAAAAGAATGCTTTTTATAAGTTTCTATGTAAAATACGAGATTTTTAAATCCTCCAATGCTGCATTTTTTTCTGGAAACACAAGAGAATCCATAATCATGCCAAGATGTAAAAACAAAACTTTCGGGCAATGAAAGCAGAATCTTTCAGTTTGTTGATCTTGAAAAATGCTGAAGCTATAAAAAAAGATACTGGCTGATGTGGAAAAAAACTGATAAGGTAAGAAAACAGCTTTAGTTCGTTAAATCAGATACCCCCATCGCCTAAAAAGTATATAAAAAGTATTTTTAACATTTACCAAAAGGATGAAAAAATAACAAATTGAGATAAAAGAAAATGGAGGCTTTAGATTCAAAGTAATTAAATTTAACTTTTCATCTATTTGTCTTAAACGTTTGAGAAATTAGTCAATTCATTAATATATAATAAAATAAATGAAGTACTTCTAAGTAAGAAAAAGGACTCTTAGACATATAACTTAATGAATGCCCTGTCTGTGTCTTCTTAGAACTCAACTTGTGATTTTTTTTTACTTAACCAATGCTCTTATTTCGGCCTTTTAGAAAGGTTAGACCACCAAATTCTTTCGAAAACTGATTAAAATTAAAACATTCGTCTCAAGTCTACTTCAGTATTAATAGTTGTATGAAATTCGCGGACCGGATTCGACCTGCGAGCTTTACGTAGATCATCCCTGTCCTAACTGACGCTTGTTTTACACTAGTGCAACGTGGATGGGAAGCTGACTCGCCGGCCAATCAGCAACGAAAAAAACAGTAATTGACAGGAGGCTTGGCTGCCTCTTTCATTGCTGATTGGCCGGTGAATCTACTCCGCATCCGCGTTATTCTAGTGTAAAACAAACCTTATCATTGTAGCGTCTTCAGTCAAATATGGGGATAGAGATTATATTCAAAGTAGTATATTAACCGGTACTCGCATCAAAATGACGTCATATTGCTGCATCTACCTTCTAATGAAATATACGGTAGGCAGGTATTTTAATTAACGTCGCACTGGAGCAACAAAACGGGCTATTGGTGACGGTCCGGGATCATCCCTCGAAGGGAAAGAACCGAGGACAACACCACGTAATTTTGAACCATGGTCAGATGACGAGGCAACACCTGAGCTAGCACCCCACTCTTCAAACTTCCACACCACGCCAACGTGAGGACATTTGGGGCCACGACAGATTTAAGGTGCACCAGCCCCCATGCACACGACGGTCTTTGGTTGGATTCGAACTCGCAACCCTCCGGTTCCTAGTCCGTTACTCTTCCAAATGAAATAGACGAAGCATGTGCGCTCAGCTTCGTACTATTTATGCCTAACCTTTGGTTTGAAGATCAGTCATGTGGTTGTGGGAAAAAGCATGAATCCTAATACGGGGCAAATTATTGGTTAAAGTGATTATCTAGCATGATTAAAAACACTAGTCTGCGCTTGGATAGCGAATGAACCAAGGCGATTGGTTAGCCGCGAGAGGATTTACTGACCCTTTTGAGATCTTACTACAACGACTCCACCCATATGCACCGTCTATTTCGATATCTAGTCGTCGATGGTTTGTTGTTGAAAACAGAATTCCCGTAAACTATGGAGGTGCTACAGACCTTAGATGAAACATATTCGAAGAGAATATAAACACATTGTCTGCAACCTATAACTAAACTAAAACTTTAAACAATGTACATAAAGATGAAGAACCGTATAGATTGGACTAAACTTAATCCATTGAGCTACTGAGAAAAGCAGTCTTGAAGGTTATAAAGCAATCAATAAACTGAATCGTGCAATAACTTACAATATTTCTGTGCATCACTGAAGCATTTTCTTTTAAGCGGCCTCCACACAATAAATAATTAAAATAACGAGTATTTGTAAAAAATAAGATGCTAGGGAAAGAGTTTCTTTATTTTTATCACGATTTGAAAACAGTATATTAGTAGGTATGAGAGGTTTTTCTGTCAAACAAAATGTAGGTGGAGGTATTCATTTTGAGGTGAAACGGGATTCCTGTACGTGACCTAACTTTGCTTGTTTTTCGAATACTATTTCTGCATGTCGCCACTAGAAATTCTAATGAATGAGTTTCGAATTTATATATGATACTTAATTGGTCAACGTCAAATTTAACGCAAACGTCGCCAAAACGGCGGTAAACTACATTTTAAGATAGCACCAATATGAATCAATGATACATCACCATTAAAAACTCAAAATATTCTAATACTATTTACGGCGATAATTTGAGGAAGAATTAGAGACTCAAATTCAACCAACACAAATGCAATCTTTTTCCAATGATAAAAGGGGGAAAAGAGCAATGAACGGATGTTCGAAAATTTAAGCAAGAATTCGAAAAGAATAGGCCGGAAAGAGGTAAAGTCGAAAAAAATTGCATAAACCAAACCTAAAGAAATTCCCTCCTGAAGACAAATATAAACACGCTATATGAGATAAAATTCTACTGTAAAAAATTGAAATTCCATAACACTGAAACCAAAAGTTGGAAACGACCATGGCGCATTAGGGCGTTAGTATCCATCGAAATATCTTGGAGAAAAGTGGATTTATCACGCCATCTATCGAAGCAATGCTTCACCATTTCTTTAACTCAATTCTTAAAATTAAATTTAATTCCAAAAGAAATCAACGAAATCTAAATCCTAACACTGCTTTGAGCAAATTTCGTTGAAAACCTTTTGATTTTTATAGATTTCAGTCACAAGAGATTAAAATTGCTTTTATATATTGATAATATATCCTTATTAAACATATTCTATTTCTTCTTTTTGCTTTTGAAAGATAGATATTAACACTAGCACAATACTGAAATTTGCAATTCCATAAATGCTTTGCCACAAGTGGATAAGAAACTAAATCGAAAACAAACCTTTCATGCTTTGCTATTCATGAGTTTGGAATTTTAAGGCTCTGATATTCAAAACATTTTTTATACATTTGCGTTTCATTACCTTTTCGTTCTTTGCATTGGGATCGATAGTAAACTTTTTCATTCGCTGTTTCATAAAACAAGATCGAACTTTTGACTAAGCCTTTTCTCAAAATCTTCGATTCCCTTTTATTTCATCACATTTCTCCTGTAGCTCCAAGGAGTATTATACTAAAAGAATGGAACAGGATTCAGCCAAAGATATTTGAATTTAAAGGTTCGTTTTTTATCCGATAGATGAAACTTAAACGAAGCGAGAAGAAAGAGAATTCCATAACCTGCTTAGTTCCGAGAAAATTCTGAAAATGTTATTCATTCTGATAGCACTGGACAAACTGAAGAGTATTGAAATTCGTTTATTTAAAGCTCAGAGTTTTATTTCGATAGATATTCATAAAGTATGTACGAAACTGAATAAAAAAAATAGTTGTGAATTCTAGATGATTGACTGGACATAGCCAATGTTTTCCATCAAGAAAAGTAGATCCACTTGTGAGTTTGTGTATTTCTCTTACATATATCAGATAATTCATTTTATCTACATGTTATTTTGAAAAATACTTTATGTAAAATAATACAAAATAAAGTAATACAATAATTGTTACATCGTGTCTGCAACCGATCAATTAGGAACAATGACTAACAATTTAATAAAAGCACCAATGATTAATTCCCGAAACCGAATTGACGAGTAAACCTGCATTACATAATGTTATGTATATGTTACGGTTCGTGTGATTAATCGGCTACTATTAATATTACCGATTAATCACATGAACCGTATTGATAACCAGTTATAATATAAAAGACACGGTTATTATTAATATTAGTTGGTTATTATTAATACTGTGAGTTTATTACATGAAACGTAACATATATATTTTTAAAATACAAATACCAACTATTCAGGAATTCCTTTGTTGAATTCGGAGATAAAACATTTTGAATGGCTTTTCATTTGCCTTGAGGAAGTTAACTACTATGTCACTTATTCTTTTTATCAGAATGATATTAATGTTACTGGCATTTCCTCTTTTGACTACTATTATATTAGGACTGTGAAAAGAATTCATAAATCTTAATATCGTTGACTTAGAGCAGAAACTCATTAACTGACAAAAAAAGTGTTCTCATGGTACATTTTAGTTCATTAGTTTAATATTATTACTTTTTAGGCCAAACAATTAAAATTATAAGCATCATTATAATGTATATAAACAGATTACAATAAGACCGAAAATCTCACTATCAAGAAAATAAACATTTAATGTCTGAAAAAAATGTCAGTTAATGAGTTTCTGCTCAAAGTCGATGCATATAGTACTATCAATACTTAATTTAACAGATAGAATTTTTAACTCTTAGTTTTAAAAACTTGTATGATGTGAAAAGTTACTGTTGCAATGTAAAAATCAGGTTTTTTATAGTAACATTGTAATATTTAAAAAATCAATTGTTCAATAAAGCAAAGAACACATCCACCGATTAATAAAAATGCCTCAGATTACATAAATCCAAAGGATTAAACTCAAAAGTCGCTTATAATAGAAGGAGTTATGGTTCAAACTCGACATAAGCCAATCTACGAATCTAACTTATATATTTGTTATAGAAAACTTCTTCATATTCTTAAACATATTCCAAAATCATATTCATAATTTCATAAATATTCATCGGTTGTTCTGTGAGAAGAATAAAAAAGTATTTTCTTTTTCACTTGTTTAGTCAATTTCTTTATTTTACAGCAACAAGTTTTATGAGAGGGATATTCATTGTAAATAAACAAGCCAGACGGACTGCCAAGATTTTACTTCTGTCCAAATGCTCTATCGTCATACATATCGGGGTTGCCTTAAAATGTAGCTTATCACCCTTTTTGAAACGTTTTTTTAGGCGTTTAATTTAATTGATGTTGACCAATAAACTACATCAATTTGAAATTCATTTTTTGGAATTTTTATTGGCGAAGTGATGAAATCGTATTCGAAAGGTAAGCCAAATGACGTCACGTTCATAATTCGTACAAGTAACACGCTTCTCAGCAGAAACATTATCGCCACCTATATTTAGATTGGCAGAAAAGGCTTCTCATAGATTAGAATGTTTAGAAATCACATCATAAAAGAAAATTTATGGTTTAATTATGCCCTTCGTTTTGAAAAAAATTGGTATGTACCGAAGTTATCTTTAACGAATTTGTTTTCCAAGAATACTTTATTTTTAAATATTTACCACCGTCTATTCTCTTTCGCAACCCGTATCATCTTTTCCGGTCTAATCTTGCTAAGTTCCACACACACATTGGTTAGAAGATTCCACAGCGAATCACCGTCCAGGCTTTATGTTGCCACTTTATGCCTCCTAAAGTTACAAATTACTTAGAAGCCGGCTTTACGAGACTCGTTCCCTTTTTTTTCTCCTTTTCCTCTTTGTCTTCACTTCGTCGTCGTGTTCGGCTATAAATGAGTCTTCTTACTTGTCACCGGGCGTAAAGAGGAAACAAGAGATTATCGTATTCCATGCGACGATGTGTTGTCAGCTATCGTTAAACTGTCGGAATTGCTGGAACGCTTGCGGTCGCTTCATTGATTCGAGTAACGAGAAAAGGAGAATAATGACGTAAAAAAATGCAAAAGAGGATGGGAAAAGTGTTCGTAATAAAAAAAGAATGTCGAACCGTTGGTAATTCTACCGAATATTTTTAGTGTGGCCTGTCTATGCGAATAAACTTGGGGCAAAATATTTTTACCTTATGAGGCATTTTCTGTCAAGATAAATATAGGTAGCGGTAGTGTTTCTGCGGCGATACGAGTTTCCTGTCTGTATTCTGTACATGACGTCTTCTTCGTCACGTTCTGACGCCAATTGGTTCGTTTTTCGAATATGATTTCAGCACTTCGCCAATAAAAATTCCAAAGAATAAATTCCAAATTAGTTGGTTGTTTTGGGGTTTCATGGAGCAAAGGCCATATTTGGCCAAGCTGTACCAAACACAAGACAGACAACTTCAAGTAAAAAATGTCAAGAAAAGGAAAAAGAGGGATAGGGAATAAAATAATGAGAAGAAAGCATAAAAAGATGATCGCTTTGTTATCCCAATTCCAAATCGAAATTTGATAGTTGATTGGTCATCACCAATCAGATTAAACGCCAAACATTGCCAAAACAGCGATATATTACGTTTTAAGGTAACTCCTATATGTATCATGTGGGTTTGCTTACACTGAATAACTCTCTTGTAAGAGAATGTGATTGAATAATACAAATGACTAACAGAAGAACGCAAATTCAAATAAACTTCTTGCAAAATATCGTATGATAAATGGAATGTTACTTCTCTCTCCGGGTATTGTATGACTAAGAACACAAATCCAAATAAACTTCTTACAAAATATCTTTATCTGATAAAGAAAATGTTGCTTCAGAATACTGTATGACTAACAGAAGAACCAAATTCGAATACACTTCTTACAAAATATCTTAATCTGATAGACTAAATAGTGCTTTAGAATACTGTATGGTTAACAGAAGAACAAAAATTCTTATAAACTTCTTACAAACGATCTTAATCTGATAGACGGAATGTTGCTTTAGAATACTGTATGATTAACAGAAGAACAGAAATTTGAATAAACTTTAGCAAAATTTCTTAACATAAGAGAATATCATTTCAGAATACTGTATGACAAACAAAAGGAATTATTGGACGAGAGCAAGTAAGATCCTAATTTTTCCCCTTTATCATAAGCGTGTTTTGGAACAATTTACACTGTGTCAAAAATATCGAAACACCATAAAAAGCAGTGTTCGAAAGGAATGAAACAGCATGTGTGATATTCATGAAGAGATAAAGAAATGACAACAGTATAAAACCTGGGGCTCTATTATTATAAAATTGCATCAGAAAGATCGTAAATTAGTACGTAGTAAAGCCTCACCTGGTGGCGATATATGGATACACTGCTTGGCATGGTCAAACGGAGCCCTTATGCTATCTTGTAGCAAATTATGCCAAATGCTACACCAGATCCCTTATATTCCGGTGGTGGTGCAATTGATGACCATGCATATCCCAGACATTCTCAATGTGTGACAGATCTGGGGATCTCTCTGGCCATGGAAGGATTTCAATATCATGGAGGCAATCCTAGGAGAGACTAATCATGTGTGACCCCTCATTATCATGCTGGTAAATAGCCCAATACCCACATCAAAGAAGGTTAGTTGGGTGCTTTCAAGTTTTATGGAGCAAGCCTATTTGGCCAAGCTGTGCCAATCACAAGACAGACAACACGATGAGGGACGGAAGATCACTCGGGAAACTCGGAGTTCACGCATCAAAGATGATGCCAACAATGTTTTGAACTTTTTACCATGTACCACAAAAAAGTTGTATTTTGATAGAGTCTGCCTTGGATTGTGAAATACTAGTGAACAAGATGGGTTTCTTCGAGAAAACTAGAGGCAGTAAATTAATCATATGATATGTAAGAAGAGTGAAACTATATTTTAGATTAAGAGAGAAATTGAGTGAAATATAATGATAATGCTAATTCAATAACATGTAATTTAATATTCGTGGACAAAAAATGATCAGCTTAACCCTCCAAGTGATTTCACCGAGATATTTCGTCAAAAAAGATCTGATCAATTTTGTTAATTACGAGATATCTCGTCATCAGGACATTGCCTATTTTCTTATGATGACAGCTATATCAGGATCTGGTCAATTTTTTCTAAGGACGAGATATCTCGTCCCTCAAGATCTGGTCAGTTTTGTTAATGACGATAAACCTCGTCGAGACAACCACCAGGAGAGTTAATGTATGCAGTAGAAAAAGAATTAACTTAAGAAAAAATTAAATCGTAAAATTATTTTAATTTTAAATATTTTATAAGCATTATTGGATTATTATTTAGTACTGCATTTGACCAATCCAGCAACTGCAATCCTATGCCGGGGATTCAAATAAATGGCCGGCAAAATTATCTTTAGATGTAATGTATTGCAAAATATGAAATGAAAGTGCTTAGGGTCTATGGAAACTTGATTTGACTGCATTGTAAATATTCTTTAATACATTTATTCTTACCAAAGATTTTCAAATCAATTCATTTCTAGGACAAATTTCCTTCAATCTGTAGGATCTTAAATTGAGCTGACCATTTTCGTTATGGAAATAGGAAGTAATCGTCCCTTTAAATTATCTAACTAATGAAAATGTAGCATAGAGAGGATTAAAAATGCTGTGTATATATAGTACAAAGAACCATCGACTGCCTATCTTGTAACGCACTTTATTGACCTGTGAGATGAAGTTATCTAGAAAAACAAATACCTATCTGCCTAACGTTCTTTGGCATATTGGTATTCGTTCATGTTGTATATTGGTATTGGGTTTACTCGTATAAAACTTCTACTGAATACTTGTTATTAAATGGTGTTCATAAGTGCTAAACGTCACTTTGACATTTTTATTAGTGGGTAAAAATTCTACTTCTGAGATAATATACTTCATTAAAATCTGGAAGTATGTTTGGATGGAGTTAGTATAAAGAACGTAATCTAGGTTATTATTGCTATTAGTACTACTTTAAAATTGATGGAAGTATATCCATTTATATTTCTTCCAGTTCTTTTGAGTTGCTAAAACAAAAATGTTTGATATTTGTTCATTACATTTATTTTAAATGGAAGCAAAATTATTTTCTCCACATAGAGGCTTAATTAATTACATTCAATTTGTTTTGTTAAACTTATAATAGAGACGTAGATGTTATTTTATTACTGAGTTGATGAATTTACTTTGTCTTCTGAAACAAAAACTCGATTTATGGAGAAAACATACTGACGAAGCTTAATTTCAGTAACATACTTCCTGACGCTTCAGGGCTTCGGAACAAGTTTTATCATCCAATTATTCATTCGAAGTAATAAATTGAAGAATTCTGGAAAGAATTCTGGCATTTAATTATCATATTTTAATAACATAAAAAACCGAAAATGTATTTTTTTGGAACGCATGCTTTTTAGCAAACAATTTTCAAAATTCTAGTTGTATCGTTAAAGAAATGAAAAAAAAATTAATGTAAAACATCAAATATTTTGTTTTCTAAAATTCAATCCATTGTTTCAAATTGATGCAAGTGTATGAGAAGGATATTCAGTGTAAACAAACAAATCAGACGAAAATTGAAGATTTTAATTCTGCTGCTGGAAATAATCTCGCATCATACTTATCGAAGTTACCCTTAAAATGTAGTTCATTTACGTATTTGCAACATTTGGCGCTTGATATAACTCCTTATAGACCCACACCTCTCCGACTCACCAGAATGTAACTAGCCTTGACCAATTAACTATCATATCAAATCTGAATTAATTCTCTGGAATTTGTATTGCAGAAGTGTTAATTGTATTCAGAAAACAGGTCAAGTGACGTCACGTTCGGAATACTTACAGGAAACACATTCCACCGTTAAAACACTACCGTCACCTACATTTAGATTGATAGAAAAAGCATGCATTCAATAATTTAAATGAATGCTGCCTTAAACAAGATATGTGCTTTATCGAAAATGTGTCAACGAATTGCACAATAAGCTCGGTGAATTTGCATTTATTGTATTCATAATTGACTTCGAAAGCATGTCCTAGTTTACAAGCAAGTGCATACGTTGAACGTGTTAAGATTAATATTTATTCCAAACAAGTTTAGAACATTTAATTATTGCTTTCAATTTTCATGTCACGAAAATACGCGAGTAAAGATATAATTCAATACAATCCTTTCCCAAGTATCGACGTTTTCGTCATCATCCACAAGCAGGAGATTTTTAATTTAAACGCCAACCGGGGTTTTCAAAATGTTGAGTTGAGTAGTATAATGTATCCCTTCGAATTTATAATTTCGTACTTTTCAAACGATGCAAGACAACGACAAATAAGAATTTATTGTCCTTGGTGAATACGACTGCTCGAAACACGCACAGGCATGATTAGAAAGGGAATAGAAAGAAAAAGAATGGCAACGGATGAAATTTCGAATGCAATTTTCGTATTTTTCTCCTGCAATTTCCCTAGGGACATCCGCAGAAACAAACTAAGAGCACAGCGTTAAAACATCTACGATTTATAACATTACAAAGAACGATTCGAGATACTCGGTAGATTAGCACGAAATGCACGATTTCTAGATAAAAGAAATGGCGAAAGGAAGAACATCTTTTAACTCAAATTACCAATAGGTTGTATACTGCAGTATATTTAACATCGCAATTCTTCAAATGGTAGGAATTTTTTATCCTTTAATAGAAGCTAAACTCGAATAACATTTTTTGTTGTGAAAAATACTGAGATTGTTATATTTCTAAGTTTATAGGCAAGAAATGAGATTTAAAATGCTATCCATGTTATATTCTATAAAAATAGGGATATCTTTAAAACAAACCTGCAAAACATTTTCTTTACAATCTGTTAGAAAGCTCAGCCATTAAAAACGATGTTTTTTCATTAATCGCATCAAAATATCTACTTTTTACTTTAAACTTAAAAAGCTAGTTTCCCTATTTTTATCAAATACACTCAGTGTACTATGATTAAATATTTTTCTTCTAGTTTAATTTGATATGGTAAATATTTCAATTGAAATAAAGCTACATCTGAAATACCCAAATATCCATAGTAGTTTATAGTTTAGGTCTATTAATTAAAACCTATTATGATGGAAATAACATCTTAAGACAACAGTGTATAAGAGATATGAATCCATGAATAGCTAATTTTAAATATTTTTATGCATTAAACTCTTGTAGTATGAAAAGCTTTGAATATACATACATAGATAATGAAAAGGGTTCTCAAAAGCTGTTTAGAACTTTGTAATTAATAACCTGAATTAATAATGAATTTCTAAAATTTTAGTTAATTTAACGTTTATATATTATCTTAATGAAATAAGAACCGGGAAGAGGATTAGCATAAGGAAATGCTATTATAACGAGAACATAAGCTACTTCTCAGTTTAATCAAAACATTTTGACTACAAAAATGACATTTTAGAATGTACATGAATTAATTATAAAATTAATTTATATGTTGTTTCAAGACTTTTGGTTGCTGTGAAGTATAATTTACTTGAAAATGATTAACCTTAGAATTAATCTTAAGATCTTTGAGTAGTGAGTGTGAGCGAATGCAAATGATCCGAGAATTTAGTTTTTACTAAGCGCCATATACTGCTACTCTCGTACTTGTAAACGTTAAATTATATTTACTAAGTGCAAACGATAATTTATCTATTTATTTCGTATGTACATTAGAAGTTTATGCTACAGCAATGGTGCTGCCTTTCCTTCTATTGTTCCCGAAACAAACGATAGTATAATTAAATATATTTTTCATTATGCAAGCAAAAATTATGATAATGTGAATGTACATTTCAATTATGCACGTGCAAACTGTAACCATGATAAGGAATATGATAAAAAATGAATTTTGAATTATAAGAATGGGAGAAGAGTGAAAAATAGAGTAGATCGTTGATCTTTGGAATTTTGTATTGTCTTTACTTTTCTTAATAAATGCTAAATTTTTTTAACAAGTGCTTTTCTCCATTGTATGCAACCGAAAAACTTATCTATAACTATTTAATACAATCGAACTTATACTCTAATCATCCCAAAAGTGAATAGAGTGAGTTTTCATCTCCAAGGAAAATTAGACTCGGATCACTATGAATGTTTCAACAGTGAGATTAATGTAATCAGAAACCCTTTTTATTTAATTAATCCAAAGTTTGGAGGAAAGTGTTGAGCCTTGTATCACATGTTTAAGTTGAACCAATTTAAATATCTATCTATTAACTAGTGGAAAAATTTTATAAAAAGTCTATGCAATTGACATTGTGACACCTGGTACACTAATATTTGGTGATCATTTCAGATTTTTAAATCTTCTGCTAACGACTAATTTGTTTGTACACGATGAGTTATTTCCTAGGATTTGTTTCATTTGAAAAAGATAGACAAACTATACATTTGAAAACCGAACTAAAGTAGATAATTGTCACAATTTCATAGTCTATAAGATAAAAAATTAGGTTTGTAAAAACATAATTTGTGTCGGTTAGATTTAACAAACAAGAAAGAGAAATGGTTAGCTGTGTCCTGGACCAATGCCAAATGTTGTACCTTGGACTAACCCATAGTTCACCTTTAGTAGCCCTTGTAATATAAAGTCCTAATCTTGTAATCAGATTTCATTCAATTATCGATTAATTACGTAAAACTAGTTGATTATTATAAATGCACACAAATTGATAAATAGTTGAGAAAAATTATGTCTATAATTTATATATCTAGCGTGTTAGGGTAAAACGGTATAAGTAAAAAAAAAACACATTTTTCAGAAGACAGTTTTTATTGAATGTATTTTTTACATATCCATTATAAATCAGTTAATCATTTCAAAAAGCATTTATATCTGCTTTTATTCATAGATGACTTATACTAATTTGACCTAGTGGAAGATAATTTTTTACGTGTACTTGTTTACTTATATCAATTTAGACAATTTTTGACATACTGTTTTGCCCAAACACGCTAGATATATTCTAATGCCCAGATTAAATAAACATATTACCATTGGCGCCAATTCTGATAACACTTCTTCTGCCTTGTTTTATAGGACTCTGGAATGAGTGACAAAATGGCCATCTTTATCAGAAATATTCAAATAATCTGATAAAGATTATTCTAATAATTGAATTATTGGTGGAGATGTCGAATCCGGGGCACTAGCGATTTATCGCCAAACATGGTAACCTTGGTGTTTTGATTCAGCTTTATGGCAACCCTATGCAAAAGGTTTTTCGCGTAGGAAAGTCTACGTTTTTTTTTAATGAACATACTGGCTTTGGACGCCATCTTGATTTGGCGACAAACATGCCCCGGATTCTACATCTTTACCGAATTATTTAGTTTGAATTAATTGAATTGATTATTTGAATGAAATAAAAGTGAAGCAAATGTTGAAATTGTTCTCACTTGAATAATATTCACACCATTTAAAGCCATCGTTTCAAACAAATATTGATCAGTCACTGGAATATAAATTATTTATTACTCAATTCTTAAAATTTCGATAATTAAGTTCATTGTTATACATTCATTCACTGATGCATTGTTGTACTTTAATTGTAACAACAATGAAACTACAGGTTAAAATTTCTATACACAATCTCAAAAACACAGGCCGTATTAACAACAATGAAAATACATTTATCATTACAAATTTTAATCAGTATAATTGGCATCTGCAGTATCCATTAAATACTAACACTTTTCTCACCTTGATATGCACAAAATCCAAACCCCTTCCATCGAAGTAAGTAGTTTCAGTACAGTACTTGTGTTACTCTTTCAAATGGCTGCCACTGCTTTTAGTCGAGGAAATAAAACTGAACTACATGTACTGAATCTCAACTTCGAACGTAATAACACCTTAAGATACAATTCTAACGAAGATTTAAAACAGAACACTAAACAAATTGAATCTAACTATCTGATTAATGGAAGCTCAAGGAAAATTTCACCCGTTTCAATGTCTGAATCTGCTTTTCCAAGAAATAATCTTCCCTTCTCATCATTCCGTTCTTCAACAGGGTCTCTGTATAACAGTTTCTTCATTAATGATAGAGCGAAAGACTTCAAAATACCTAGATATTTTTATTCAATAAATTCTTTCCTACACTATCTCAAATATATTAGTGGGATGCAAAACAGCATTAGAAGGAACCTAACCATGAACAGTGTGCCACTAAATCTCCGAAGAATGTATTTAAAATACGTGAAAGAAATTAGGCCAATTTCAAAGTTCATTAATTCAATAAATATAATGGGAAAATATGTTATTAATCGAAATAAGCGTTCGCTTGGACAAAGTGAGACTGCAGAAATATTAGAACCTCCAATCACCAACGTCTCAGCATCTTCGATAGATATGACTGGAAAACCATTTGAATTGAGGGAAAGTAGAGGAAACAAAAATAAATTACCTGTTAATCAATTATATTATTCGCAAGACAACCAAATCGAAGAAAGTACTCAAGCTGATTCATCTGATACAACGATGATTATTATAAATCAAGAAACTAGCTTTGATACAGAAAACAGTCTACAAAACTCAGAACTTAATTCAAAAGTCAAAACTCGTTCATCTTTACAAAGTATTCAAGATATTTCTAATGAAGATTCTTTTGAAGTCGAATTCAAAGCTGTATCACCAAGCAATGAAGTAACATTGAAAGATTATAGCTCTGAATCTCTGAACCAGAAAGTGGATTTTACATCGAATTTCATTAAAGATTTTGTGCCGAATTCTAATTCAAAGGAGAATTCATTTATGGCTACAAAGCCAAAAAAGATTAGAAAAGGCACTTTTCGTAAAAGACCGACTAAACGAAGAAAAGATTCAAAATATTATCTAATAAAAAGTTCCAAAACTCATCATCATTCAGATAAGGGTGCAATAGGTAGAATTGAATCAACGTCTAAAACGTATGACTCGGACTCTTCACACTTAAAGAAAAATTTCAAGTCGTCTCCTGGTCCCAAAACAATTTCTAAAACAGTCACGATGCCAAACATGAAAGATAAAAACAATGGTGAAAGATCAGAAAACCAACAGATTATGTATACAGGAAGAAGTGCATTAGAAGGCACAAAAGCAGCGTCCACAACTTATGACATAGATTCTTCAGATTTAACGGAAGATTTCAATTCAAACATAGGTACATTAGAAAGCACTGAAACAGCATTTATTACTTATGATTTTGATTCTTCAGACTTAATAGAAAATTTCAAATCGTCTTCAAATCCCAAAGAAATTCCTCAAAAAATTACGTATCCAAGCATAGTGACAAAAGATGAAAACTTTCGTAAAAGACCAGAAAAAGATAGCATTGAGTATTCAAGCAGAAGTGCATTGAGAAGCACTGAAACAGCGTCAGTAAGTGATGACACTGATTCTTCAGACTTAACTGAAGATTTCAATTCAAACATAGGCACATTAGAAAGCATTGAAACAGAGTCTGTAACATACGATTTTGAATCTTTAGACTTAACGGAATATTTCAAACCGTCTTTTGATCTCAAAGAAATTCTTCAAAAAGCCACTTTGCCAAGCATGGCGACAATAGATGAAAATTCACGTAAAAGACCAGAGAAAGAAAGCATTGTGCACTCAACTAAAAGTACATTAAGAAGCACTGAAACAGCGTCAGCAAGTTATTACACTGATTCTTCAGACTTAATGGACGATTTCAATTCAAATAGAGGAGCATTAGAAAACACTGAAACAGCGCTTTCAACTATAACTTATGATTTTGATTCTTTAGACTTAACGGAAGATTTCAAACCGTCTAATGAACCAAAAGAAATTACTCAAAAAGTCAAGATGCCAAGCATAACGACAAAAGATGAAAACTTAAGTAAAGGACCAGAAAAAGAAAGCATTGAGTACTCAAGCAGAAGTGCATTGAGAAGCATTGAAACAGCGTCACTAAATTATGACACTGATTCTTCAGACTTAATGGAAGATTTCAATTCAAACAGAGGAGCATTAGAAAGCATTGAAACATCATCTATTACTTATGATTCTGATTCTTCAGACTTAACGGAAGATTTCAAACCGTCTAATGACCCAAAAGAAATACCTCAAAAAGTCACGATGCCAAACATAGCAACAAGCGATGAAAACTTTGGTGAAAGTCCAGAAAAAGAAAGGATTGAGTACTCAAACAGAGGTGCATTACAAAACATTGGAACAGCGTCCTTAAATCATAACACTGATTCTTCAGACTTAGTGGATGATTTCAATTCAAATAGAGATGCATTCAAAATCGCTGAAACAGCATATATAACTCATGATATTGAATCTTCAGACTTAAAACAAGATTCAAAACCGTTTCCTGAACCTAAAGAAATTCCCGAAATAGTCACGATCTCAAACCTAGAAACAAAAGACAAACACTTTCGGGAAAAACCTGAAAAGGAAATAATCGTCTCGAAATCCTTTCAGAAAAAAATTTCAAGATCTCGACACTCAACAACAGAAGTATCTGCAACACAAGTTCCAGAGGTTACTGATATTTTACATGATTCTAATGCTTTTACTACGATCATCAACATGGATGAAATGCAAGAAAGGAAGGAAGAACTGTCGAAGAAATCTATAGAAAGACATCCAAATAAATCAGTCAATGGAAACAAGCAGAAAGTACAAGGAGAAGAAAACACGAAAAGAAGAGAGCGGAATAGGGTATCCATCTTTGAGTTACATACTAGAAGCACCGAAACACCTGTAACAAACGCCACATTGGCTCATATGATTTCTCCAAGAGTTAGGCGACAAAGAATTTTTCACGTCGTGTTTTGGATAGTAACTGCAATACTCCTTCTAACATTTATTGCTCTGTCATTCCAATTATATATGTCAGTTCAGAATTGTTTGAATGACAAGGGGTGTTTCCCGCTGACGCTGTTCAACAATACATCGATAGTTCAATATTTTGTTTCCGACGAAAGTAAGAGTGGTTTACGTGATGCAGAAGGTGTGGTTGAGAAGACATTGACAAGCGACATTCAAGTTTTGATTAACAATATGGAAAAGGCCGAGAGTGCGTTAAAATTTCAAGACGAGGAAACATTATCTCATCTGTATTCAACTTCTGAACATCTTCAAATGCTCAATAGAATTCAGTCAGGCAAATAAACATTTCCAATGGAAGCATTATTTGCAGCATGAATAAAAATAATTCATCAACTATGTAAATGTCAATATTCATGCCAAAAATATTACAGTTGTATCATCGTTGTAGCATTCAATTTCATTAAACTAAAAGGGCCACCAAATTAGATTTCCAGGTGAAACTGAGTTCAATTGTCTCTCATTAACTTAATATACAGGTAATAGCCAGTTCAGTTTCTCCCATCGACCTTCTAAGGAAATAAACAGAGCATGTGGGCGGAATCGTTGTCCTAAGATCTCTGAAGGGTTAATCACTTGGGTTTACAAATCCACTTAGCCGATTGATTGTCGAAGAGTGGACGGGATTTTTATCATGATGGATAATCACTTTAACCAATCAATAATTTAGGATTCATTTTTCCCCACAACCACGTGAAAGATCTTCAAACCGATCGATCGGAAGAAATAACATAAAACTGCGGGCACATCCTCCGTCTATTTCATTGAAGATCGATGGTTGCTCCAGTGTGACATACATTCAACTACCTACCTACTTTAATATACCGGGGTAGGTTGGTAAATAGCTGAATTTGCCTCGCACTGGAGCAACACACGGACTATTGGCGGCAGTCCGGGATCAATCTCAAAGGGAAAGATCCCAGGATAGCATCTCGCAATTTTGAACCACGGTCAGATGACGAGGTCAACACCTGAGCTGGCGCCCACTCTCCAAACTTCCAACGTGAAGACGTTTAAGGCCACGGCAGATTTAACGTGCACCAGCAACCACGTACACGACAGTCTTTGGTTGAATGGAGTTTATACCTCGCAAAACCAATCCAACTGGGCTACCGCTCTGGTTCAGTGGGTTTGCCCACTGCGCTAGCGACCTGAGAGTTGTAGGTGGCACAGGTTTGATTCCTTTAACTTGTAACCAGGGGATATTTCTCTTTTCTGTCAGTTCAACTTTGCTTGTATATGTACGTCCATTGCTTGACGTTGTCTGTCTTGTACTTGGCGCAGCTTGGTCAAATATGGCCCATGCGACATAAAACCCTAACTTACTTAAAAAGTAATAGAACCAATTTATTTTTGGATTCTGCATGTTCGCGTATTGACCTTCAAAATTACCCGCCAAATAATTTCCGATATAAACTGCCACTATTATCGACAATTTAGACTAGAGGTACTTATCCATATATATCGAAAAATAACATATAACAATCTATTGAATAACAATAATCTAATGAAAGTTTAGCATTTATTAATCGATAGCGGAATATTCGTTTCCGGATTGTAAACAGGAAATGTAGAACTTTAGTGGGTTCAATAATTCAGCGATTTAAGAACAAATACGGTGATATACAAACCTCAGTTATTATGCTTTGTTTTAAGCATCCCTAGTATTTCCATCGATTAGCCATAAATGGACATAACAGAAATCTAAGAAGCTTATAACTAGTGAAGTCAGAGCTAATAGCAGCAATTGACTACAGTCGTAAGGAGTTTTGAAATTTCCATTACATAAAAAAAATGCTTAGTTCTGTAATATCAGTGGACAAATCCATATAGCTTAAGACTAAGAAACAAGTAAATTTGCAAATTTTTATTCTATTTTGTGACCTGTACTTATATACATTATTATTTATGAATAAATATATATACATGAACATTTGTTGGAGTGAGACTACGTAGCCAAAAACGAGCAAACTTTACCACGGCTAAAACCCCCATTCATGACAAAAAGCTTGTCGAGCTTCATCCAAATGACGTCAAAGCTCTCCAAGTCACGCGATATTTATTGGTTACATCAAAATCATGGGTAATCTTTCAAACTGCTCTTCTGCTCAGAATTCGTTCTCTATTTTTTACTTTCTTGTAACCATGGTTGCACAATTGATTAAACCATCTCCAGTGACCAAAATACATGATTTTCTGAAAAGATGCTTTCTCAAAGCATCCTCAAATATTTCTAATTGTTCGTGAATAATACAAACCTGGACGACGTTTCTCTTTTAAATGACTAACAAGTACGTGTGCATTCAATTATTTTTGTACACTTCATTAAAATAAAATTAATGCTTTTCTCGTGTCATTGATTGTTAATAAGTTGATCGATAAGGAATGTTTGAGTTTTCAGTTAAATATAAGAGGCATTTTCTGTCGAGTTAAATGTTGATGATAGTGTTTCTGCGGCGAATGTTTCCTGTACGTATTCCGAACGTGACGTCACTTAGCTTGCTTTTCGAATGCGATTTCAGCACGTTGCCAATAAAAATTCCACAATTTTTTACAACTTGGGAACTGCGAGATTTCGTTATATTCTTCGAGACTGAGGTGTAATTAAGTATCAGTATTTTTGTCTTAAAGATTGAAACTACTTCAGCATATATAAGTGTTTTACGTATAAATTACGGATTCAAATAAATTGTAGTTAGAACTTGCAAAATGAAAAAGCATCACAACCACTGCAAATATATTTTCTCTGAGATCTTTTAATTGTTTGGATTAACAAAGGTAGATTATAAGAATATTGAGAAAAAGCTATCAAAAAATAAAAACAAAAGATAATTATATCCGGAAGCTGTGAAAATTCAAATAATACCCAAGTTTAAAATATAAGAATTAAATAATCCTGATTATCCATTGTATTATTGAAGAAGACAGTTCTTTTCTACCGTGAATTATTTTAAAGTATTCTAATTATCTTACCATTCTGTTTAAACTGTTTTAATATATCGTTCGAAGTAAATTTGAGCTAATATTTAAACAAGCAAATTAATACTTTCCAATTTATTAGATATATAGTCTCGATTCATTATATCTGAATTCACAGTACTTAAACACATAAGTGTATCAATAAAAAAGTATACTTTCCACGGAAAGGTATACGGCATTATATTCGTCTCCTTTTACAGACGTTTGGCGCAGTTTGTTCATTTTTGAACCTTGCGCCATAAAATCTAAACCAACCAACCTTTTAAAGACGTTAATTGAAATTCCCTTACCCAATTTTTACTCTTAAAACTTCCATCACATTTAAAATGGAACACAAAAAAAGACACAAATTGCCGTTTAAGAATTTCGCATCAAGTTTGAGCGAGAAAAAATTGATGGATTGTACTATGTGAACATTCTTATAGCTTAAATCTCGGGATTTCTCTTTTTCTTCTCAATGTTTTAGAGAGAGTATCAGTGAAAAAGAATGAACATTTTTGCACTGCTTTAAAATAAATTTAATTACAAGATAAAGTGTTTTTGTAAAGTAATTTAATCCGTTCTGTGTATATTCAAATAAATACCCGCTTAAAGTTTTCTCGTTTTTTATTCTTTTGTAAATTGATCTCATCCATTATTTAAATTTGCGTCTCAACTAAAAATACTGTCATCGATTAATCTAAGGATATGTCTTCGTTCGGATGCGTCTAAGAAAAAAATAACTATGCTAGATTATAAAATACTATGCACTAATATAAAAATACTGTGCTACATTTTTCCTCCGAATAAAATTAAATAAATTACAAGTTTAATTAAGTCTAGTTAATGAAGTAATCGTTCATAGATACTAATTTATTCGCAAGAATTTTTGGTAATCTGCTTCTTTAATAAACAAAATTTGTTACCATAATTCACACACACATAAAGTGTCTCAAATGGAAAAAAGACAACATTGTGGTTTTTTAGTTTTTCCACACACTTCTCTTAGATGAGCATTGTCAGAGCATCGGATTATTATTATTATTATTTTGGAGGGTTGCGAGTTTGAAATTCGTTCCAGTCTGACTGTCCACGGGGGCTCGTGACGTTAAATCTGTCGTGGCCTCAAATGTCCTCACGTTGGCCTAGTGTGGAAGTTTGACGAGTGGGATGCCAGCTCAGGTGTTGTCCTCGTCAACTGACCGTAGTTCAAAATTACGAGGCGTTGTCCTTGGATCTTTCCCTTGGGGATTGATCCCGGACTGTCGCCAATAGTTCGTTGTGTTGCTCCAGTGCGACGTTATATAACTACCTACCTACCTAGATTAACATTTGGAATTAATTTGGAATAAATAAAAATTCGTTAGTGCCTCAAATGAAGAAAGGTTATACTGTGGTTATGATTTTTCTAACACCAGAGATGAATTGCAAATTTCTTCCATCCATAAACTGGCGAAAACAAATGTTAGATGAATGATACCTCAGTTGATGTATAATAATCTATGTTCTATGCCGGTTTAAGAATACATTGCCTCGTGCGATTACTAGTTACAATTTTGGTAGCCACTACTTTCAGAATGTAAGAATTGGTGTCTTATTCAAAGTAAAATCTTATTTAAAATAAAATGTCTTTGAAAGTAGTCTTATTTGAAGTAAAACCTAAAAAAAAGTTAAAATCTTATTTAAAGTACAACTGTGATCGATGTGCAGAGAATCTTGGAAACAAGTGACACTCAAACACTTTATTAGGCTATTTTTACATAACAACGTGGAGAGACACGACACACATATTTACACGTTTACAGAATCGCCTAGAGCCCCGACATCTCTGACGCTACGCCGCCTACACACATTCGCTAGCGATCTTTTAAGTTTCTGTTCTCGATTACGAAAGGTCGTCTGCGTCAAGTTCATATTGTTTGTGCTGTCCTCTATTGAGCGAAGAACGATATATCTGTTACAGAATCTAATTAAAAGTAAAATCTAATTTAAATTTCACGCAAGGTCGAAAACCTTGCTTATTAGAAATAAAAAGACATGTATATTAAATGACGCGTTTTTAAATGTTCCTGGTGGTTGTCTCTACGAGATACCTTGTCACTAGCAAAACTCATCAGGTCTTGAAGGATTAGTTATCTCGTTCTCAGGGGAAAAAACTGATCAAATCTTGATCTCGACACCATAAAAAAATTCGTAATATCCTGTTGACGACATATCTCGTCATTAGCAAAATTGGTCAGATCCAGATGGACGAGATATCTCATCGAAATCACTTAGAGGTTTAATCAAAAATATGTAAAATTGCAAGGTGAAGCACAATATCGATGCTAGATGCCTTTTAATCCTGGTTATCTTGATGAGATATCTCTTTATTAGCTAAATTGTCCAGATCTTGATGGACGAGATATCTCGTACTTAGGGGGAAAACTGTCCAGATCTTAATCTCATCATAAAAGAATCGGCACCATCCTGATGACGAGATATCTTGTCCTTAGAAAAACTGATCAGATCTTGATAACTATCATATATCAATTCGGAATGTATTCTCTGGAATTTTTATTGACGAAGCGCTGAAATCGTATACGAAAAACAAGCCAAGTGACGTCTCGTTCGGAATACATGCAGGAAACATTTCGCCGCAGAAATACTACCCCCCACCACGTTTGATTGATAAATCCTCTCATAAATACAGTATTATTAATCTTAGACAGCCTCATTTACGGCAGTGTCAAACCATGAAAGGATCTGCAATTTTTATCTGTAATCCCCTTGGTGATGAATTATTTTTGCGATATAAAATACTATATTGGTCCAGAATGTATCTTCAATATTCTATTATATCGTTACCGAAACTAATGACATTCACATGTAAATAGGTTGAAAGACAGAGAGCGTCTTTCTGATTTAAGTGTATAAATAAATGGTTGCGACGAAAGTCTATTTCCTGTGCTTTCGGTTCCCTTATCGTACAGTTCTCTTATCGATCTCTGTGTTAACCTTTCTTTTGACTTGTTGATCAATATTGCAGTTTGGGTTTGGCTTATCGCATTGTTTGCTATACGAGGGCAGATTAGACGATTGCCAGCCAATGAGGGCCAGACATGCCCTTTAGATACCTGAAGGAGAGGGGAGAACTCAGGGAAACAACCCCATTACAACCATAAATTTATAATAAAGGGCACCCTGTATTTATTGCATTAAATGCGTAATAAATACAAGGTAGGTTGAGCTAACGTCACATTGGAGCAACACAACGGTGACAGTCCGAGATCAATCCCGAAGGGAAGAGGTGATCAGAGGACACCTCGAGAATTTGAACCAGATCAGATGACCAGGTCACAATTGACTGTCACCTCCCTCTCCAAACTTTCACACCACGCCAACGTAAGGACATTTGAAGCCACGACAGATTTGAAGTCCTGTACACGACGGTATTTGGGTGTATTCGATCGATTTTGACATGATTTCTATTTCGATTCGATCGATTTTGATTTTCGATTCTTCGATGACATTTGAAGTCAAGACACATTTAACGAGCACCAGCCCCCATGTACACGACGGTCTTTGGTCGGACCGAGTTTCGAACTCGCACCCTCCGGTTGCTCTTCCAACCGGGCTACCGCGGCCCCTGTTAAATACAGTGTTTCGAAACTTTAAGGGGAGGTAGAAATACAAAATTAACTCTTCGAGGGGTTTCGACGAGATATCTCGTCCAGCAAGATCTGGTCAAATTTGGTACTGTTCGGATCAATCGTTGAGATAACGACAAGGAGGGTAAAACCGTATTCACATAAAGATCTATGCCCGTAAAAGACTCGCAATAGTATTTTTAATGCTTGGTGGTTTGGCTGATGTGGGCTTTCGCTTGGCCATCACTATCATCCAAATTATAATGCAAATTGCAGAGCAGCCACAAATGACTAAAAGGAGACAGCTACTGCTTTTCAACCTTGGCGACTAGGGGTATATTTTAAAGCAAAAACATCTTAAATATTGCTATTTTCGGAAATTTTGGAGGCTTTTAAAAATTTACCACGGGTCAACGAAAATTTACACTCCCTCATTTTTGACCAATTGCATAAATCTTTGTTTCAGTCACAAATTCCAGCCTTCTGTTTCATTGAGGGAAAGGATTTTATAACAGTATGACTATTGAGCTGCAATGAGCTTATTATGAGTCAAGGTTAATTGCTCAGAAGAAATATATTTCAGTAACGAACAGAAAAATATGTGTTGGTAAAGTGCTGAAATCCTATTCGAAAAACAGGTGGCCCGGTTGGAAGAGTAACGGACTAGCAACTGAAGGGTTGCGAGTTCGAATCCAGCCAAACACCGTCGTGTTCAAAGGGGGCTGGTGCACGTTAAATATGTCGTGGCCTCAAATGTCCTCACGTTGGCGTGGTGTGGAAGTTTGGAGAGTGGGGTGCCAGCTCAGGTGTTGCCTCGTCATCTGACCGTGGTTCAAAATTACTTGGTGCTGTCCTCGGATCTTTCCCTTTGGGATTGATCCCGTACCGTCACCAATAGCCCGTTGTGTTGCTCCAGTGTGACGCTAATTGAAATACCCCCTATTCGAAAAACAAGCCAAATGACGTCGTGTTCGGATTACGTATAGGGTCATCCACAAAAACTACCGCCATCTACATTTAGCTTGATAGAAAAAGTTTTTCATACTTTCTAAACTATTTAAATAATGATTAAAAAAGGAAATTCTTCCTATAACGTCTTATTTTTAATAAATAATCGTTGGCTTAATTATTTATTTATATGTCGAAGTTAGATTTGCACAAAAGAAAAAATATTTCAATAACGGAAAAAAATGTGTTGCCCCAGTACTAAAATCATACTCGAAAAATAAGACAAGTGAAGTCACTTTCGAAATATGAACAGAAACACATTAAGCCCCCAAAACATACCACCACCTACATTTAGCTTGTCAGAAAAAATAATTCATACTTTCTATATTATTTTTTAATAGTGATGAAAAAGGAAATTCTTCCTATAACATCTTATTTTTAACAAATACTCCTTGACTAAATTATTGGTTATAAGTCGAAATTAGTTGCTCAAAAGAAAAATGTTTCAGCAACGAACAGAAAAAAATGCGTTGGCAAAGTGCTGAAATCGTATGGGAAAAACGTCAAATGACGTCATGTTCAGAATACGTATAGGAAATAAGTTCGGCCCCAAAACACCACCGGTGCCTTTATTTAGCTTGACAGAAAAAAAATCTCTCCTTTCTATACTATTTTTCAAATAGTGATATAAAAAATGGAAATTCTTCCCATAAAATGTTGTTTTTACAAAAACATTGACACAATTGTTTATTATAATTGCTCCCCCCCAAAAGAAAAATATTTCACTAAAGTACAGAAAATATTGTTGACGTCACGTTCGGAATACGTTTTGAAAACACGTTTCACCCCAAAACATTACCGCCACCTGTATTTAGCTTGACAGAAAATACCTCTCATTTAACAATGTAATGGATCTTAACCATGAAGTACTTTTTGATGAACTAGTTGCATTTCTCAACACACTCTGCTACAAATTTTCGCACCGATTTCTACACACTGACATTCCTGCTATATTTAACACAAACACGTCCTCTATTTCGTATTCTCCCAACTTTGACTTCGATCTCACTCCAGATCTGCAAGGAATTTCAGAATCTCATTCCCTACCTCTCTCTTAACAAATCCGTCTGGCAAATACCTATCCGAAAAAGCAATCTCCCACCCTTGTGAAATCGTTACCGATAAAAACATCATTAAGGGGGTAAGGTACCTGCTTTTGTGTTGAAAAAGCAGTTTGCGTGGCTGCAGGGGGAATATTGAAATTCTTCCGAGCTCGATCCACTCTTTCGAAAACAACCCGGAAAAAATTTCCAAGGCGTGGAATTTAAAAGTTTCCGTAACAATCAATGCGATCTCGGTTTTTTTATTCGTTTTATTCATTCACCTTTAGCGAAAAGCTTAACTCTTCCACTTCCCCAGCAATTGTGTGGGCTTTTTATTTATCATTTTCCTTTTTTTATTCGAAATTTTTTGTGGAATGGAATCGCTTTCTATCAATGAAATCTGGAGAAAAATAATTTTGAATTTCCATTCGTGGAGGATCTGGATGGTATGGGCTTTTATGTTATTCCAGGTTATCATCGAATCTGTGTAGTCGGCATATTTCATTTAAGCCTTCCAATGCTCATTCTCCTAGACCAGGGATCGTCAAACATGGGACGGAAGAGCGAAACTTGTCCCTCACAACAATTTAGAAATTATTCGAGAGGCATAAATATATTTTTACAAATAAGGAAAATTTAAAGTAGTATTACAACAAGTTACAATATTAATTATATCTTTATCAAATGTAGAAAAATCACAAAAAATTGCTTTCAGTGGTTTTAATCAGTGTGAGCAATGAGGTTGCATTTCCTTAGAAAGTTTTTACACGAAAAACCAACTACAAGTGCCTCTCCTAGATTCCCGCTTTCACATTTTGACATTGCTAACGTTGTCTTTCCTAGTAGAGGGCGCCCGTGCGCTCACGTATTTGTCACTTTGGCTTCTCTGCCTACCATATTCTCAACCATCCCCTCCACTCTCTGTATAACCCCTTCAAGCTCTCTTTCCTCTCCCTGACGTCATTCTTCGTCCATCTTAGTGCCACGAAGTTTTGTGCGACCTATAAAACAACAGAAATCAACATTACGTGAATAAAATCCTTTAAAAATTTCATAAATGAAACTATGATAGTTTTTCATTTTCGATTTTACTTCAGAGCCACATGTACACATATGTAACCAAAGAACCGCATGTGGCTCGCGAGCCGAAGTTCGCCGACCCCTGTCCTAGCCACAATGCTGTTGTTTCAGATAATAAATTGCGTTTTGTTTTGAGTAGAATATATCATCGGCCATCACCTCCGAAAACGTAACGCAATTTTTGGTTAGGAAAGCAAACTCGATGCTTCTCGGAGTGATGGCCGATGATAGGTCTATCCGAACCCCTGAAAGTGAATCGCTTCCTCAGCACATTATGCCCACTCCTAAATATCAATGTGTTTTGGTGCTTTTATGGTGTTGTTTGCTGCTGGGTAGGTTGGAAATTTAGTTTTCTTTGATAAAACCATTGAAAAGTGAAATATTTATTCAAAATTTCGATTTAAAGTAAAATTTTCGTGCATAGATAACATCCCCGCGGATAGAGAAGAGGAAGAAGTACGGAGCAAAAAGTGAAGAGGTACAGAGTTAAATTAAAGTTTCTGTACACCTTGAGCTCCTGGTTGGTGTATCGACGATGTATTTCGTCATTAGAAAAAACTGATCTGATCTTGAGGGACGAGATATCTCGTCCTTAGAAAAAACTGATCTGATCTTGAGGGACGAGATATCTCGTCCTTAGAAAAAACTGATCTGATCTTGAGGGACGAGATATCTCGTCCTTAGAAAAAACTGACCAGATCCTGATCTAGCTCTCATTATAAGAAAATAGCAATATCCTGATGACGAGATATCTTGTCATTAGCAAGATTGGTCAGATTTTTTTGACGAGATATCTCGGTGAAATCACTTGGAGGGTTGAACTGATCATTCTTTTTTCCACGAATATTAAATTGCATGTAATTGAATCAGCATTATTACATTTCACTCAATTTTCTCTAATATATAATCTAAAATATAGTTTCACTCTTCTTACATATAACCATAATTAATTTACTGCCTCTACTTTTCTCAAAGAAATCCGTCTTATTCACTTGTGTTTCATAATCCAAGGAAGACTATCAAAATGCACGTTTTTTATAGCTAGTACATGGTAAAAGGTTCAAAACATCGTCATCATAAAAAATGGCAATATATCCATCAACATTCGGTATTCAATCGAAGGATTATGGAGAAATGGATTCAATCATTCTTAATGACGAGATATTTCGTCATTATCAAAATTGGTCAGATCTTGATGGACGAGATATCTCGTTGAAACCGCTTGGAGGGTTAAACCAGCAACTATCCACCCCACCATAATCTTAGGATCACGGTGATCCTGCTACTATCCTACTGTGACCAGAAACTGTGTGGTCTTAGTAGGAAAACGTGGGTAAAATCAAAAGATTCAGAGCACAGAACGTAAGAACGATTATATGACAGAATTGGGCAAACTTATTCAGAAAAACAACACAAATTGTTGTTAGTTTAGTGCCTCTTAACTTAGGAGCTGTTGTATATACAAAAATATTGCAACACAAATTTATTTTACGTTTTTCATGTGTTCCTGTACGAAGTAGTCTGTATGCACGATTTTGTGACATAATTTTGTAAATTCGTGGCCAATAAGGAATTTTTTTAGCCTAATGTGTTTCTAAGCAAAGTAAGTTCGAATTATTAATTATTATTTTTTACGTAATTTTGGGCTTTAAAAAAATCTCTTACATGGTGTATAGTTTATTGTGGGAGCTACTGTAAGTGTTTACAAAGTATTTCTGTTTATATCTGTCTGAAGCTTTCGACCTATGCTATATATCTTTTTCAATAAGTACTTACTAACTTTTCTCTACACAACATATGTTAATAAAATGTTTAATAAGAGTAATTGTATTAGTATGTTGACTTAATAAGCCGTTTTTACAGTTGCCAAGATATGAATAGGTAGGTTGTTGAATTAACGTCGCACTGGAGCTATTGGCGACGGTCTGGGATCAATCCCGAAGGAAATGATCCGAATACTTAATACAACATAAGGACATCTGAGGACACGTCATACTTAACATGAACCAGTCCCCACGTACACGACGGTGGTTGGATCTAGTTTCGAACTCGTAACCCTCCGGTTGACAATCCGCTACTCTCCCAACTGGGCTACTGATATTCTTGTCAAGATAGGAATATACAGAAAATTCTAGTCTCGCTAAATATGAAGTAAAAAGTATCATTACTTTGGAGGGCCGAGGTAGCTCGGTTGGAAGAGTACAAGATTATCAACTCGAGGCTTGCGAGTTCAAAACTCGGTCCAACCGAAGACCGCCGTGTGCATGGGGGCTGGTGCAAGTTAAATCTGTCGTGGCCTCAAATGTCCTCACGTTGGCGTGGTGTGGAGGTTTGGAGAGTGGAATGCCATCTCAGGTGTTGACCACGTCATCTGACTGGTTCAAAATTACGAGGCGTAATACTCGGGCCTGTTCCTTCGGGATTGATCCCAGATCGTCGCCAATTGCCCGTTGTGTTGCTCCAGTGCGACGTTAACTACCTACCTCTACGCGATATACGTTAATATAATATATATTATAAAAGTATTGAGTATACATTTTCATATTTCACAGTTGCCAAGATAGGAATGCTCGTAAAATTCGTGTCTCGCTAAATGTTATTGTTGTTGCTAATCTCCACGTCTAGCTCCAACTAGACCAACTCCACAACTCCATTCACCCGCACAGTCGTGCACCAAAAGAGGTTCAGAAAACAGGTCAACTCGGGACAACCCCTCGCTAATTGTGAAATATAAACGTATTAGTACACTGAAAAGAAAGAGCCTGAGATAGTTTTTCTGTAAAAGGATGGCGCTATAGTTTTTATGGTAGAATGTGCTTCTTGTACCGGGTAACTTGGTCAAATCCTCGTCTTTTTTTGCTCGTTTGTTTGTTTGCAATGATAGTGAAGCTCTCGTGTAGCACAAAATGACTGCAGAGTGACAAACCAACCAGATGAAAATAAGAAACCGTTAAGGAAAACCCCCCAAGCATACAAAGTTCCTCTCTAAATTTTCATCAACGCCCTCACAGCCTCATCTTCCTCGTCACATCTTGTGCTTGCTTTCTACTCTCACACCATTCTTCAATAGTGAGTCCAAAATTTACATATAAAACTGCATGTTGACTATTTCTTGGTTTGTTTCTTTGCTCGCGGAACCTAGGTGTAAAATAATTACACCCGTGAAGACAGTACAAGAGAATTTGATATTCTATTCCGATTTAGAATTTTTTTATTTACATAAAACTGCAAAGTAAACTACGGTGAGACTCCTTATTTATTTATTTCCTTTTGTCCTTTATGGCTCTGGCTTTAGAAATGTTTGTATCCAATTCACTCAAATCTCAAGTATGTTATTTGAAGCATAAACCACTCTAAACCGAACGTAAAAAGGATATTCAGACATATTCAGTGTGGATTTAACCCTCCAGGTGATTTTGGCGAGATATCTCGTCCATCAAGATCTAGAGAAAGATCCAAGAAATTTTACTAATGACGAGATACCTCGTCATCAGGATACTGCTGTTGTTTTTATGATGACTAGATAAAGATCTGGTTCGTTTTCTTCTAATGACAATAGCCGACAAGATCTTGATGAACCTAATATATCGTTACTAGATATATCCAGGTCTGGTCAGTTTTGCTAATGACAAGAAAGTTTTGGACATTTTTTCCTAATGACGAGATACCTCGTAGAGACAACCACCAGAAGGTTTAAATTTATTTAAATGAATTCAAATTAAAAGAAATACAGGATTGCTTTAATTGTGTATTCTCACTTTTGTATTTGCCTTTTCTATGAAATTCTATCGAAAAAAGTTCAAAAAGTTCCATTAAAGCACCTTAATAGATAACTAGAACCAAGATATTTTGGATGAAAACACGATTTCATCGAAATAGCATTAGTACATTAGTGATACCTTCTACAGTTCAAATTCGCTTTAAACGCACAGTATAATCGTCTGTAGTTGTATGCAACAAATTTTGTATATGCAATTTTCAAGACTACTTTCAGGATATTAAGGCTTTTATCGAAGTCATTAAAATTGCTCAGAAAATAAGCCTTACAAATAATATCATTACAGAAATAAATGCTTTTGTGGAATTTATAAGATATTTCGGATGACATAATTATATACACTGCTGGCCACCCAAATTGCAACACCAAGAAAGACAAGAGATATCACAACAAAATTTATTTTATAGATAACATGTTGACCAAGTATCAAATGATTAAATTTATAGACTTCTGTGAAGTGTGGTTCCTGCCAAAATCAGTAACCAGAGTAGCCACCATTGTTGGAGATCATCGCTGCCACACGCCTCGGCATTGATTCAAAGAGACTTTGGATGTGTTCTTGGGGTACAGCAGACCAAGCAGCTTCCACACGTTGCCAAAGTTGATCTGGTGTGGCAGCTGGGGATGTATTCTGGGTCAATCGTTGAGCAACCATGGACCACATGTTTTCTATCGGCGAAAGATCCGGAGAGCGAGCTGGCCAGGGAAGCAATTCAATCTGGCGATTGACGAAGAACCCTTGGACAATGCGTGCCACGTGTGGTCGCGCATTATCCTGTTGAAATATGGCTGTGGGCAAGCCCTGAAGGTAAGGAAGGACAACTGGCTCCAACACCTCGGAGATGTAGCGCTGGCTGTTTAAAGTACCGGCAATACGTACTAGAGGAGTGCGAGAGTGATATCCAATACCGCCCCATACCATAATACCCGGTGCAGGACCAGTGTGGCGGTGCATAACGCAGCTGTTCAGCATCCTCTTTCCACGGTGTCTCCAGACTCGAATCCGACCATCGTGGTGTTGCAGACAGAAGCGTGACTCGTCAGTAAAGACAATTTCATTCCATTCTGCCGTCCACATCCTTCTTTCATCGCACCATTGGCGGCGGAAACGTCTGTGGTTCTGCGTCAAGGGTAGACGAAGCAATGGACGTCTTGCGGACAGACCACTCTGCTGTAAACGGCGTCGAATGGTACGCGCAGACACTGGATGATGCGGTACAGACTGAATGTGCTGTGCTATGGTTCGTGATGTGGCTGAGCGATCCGTCACTGCCATACGCACAATATGCCTGTCATCACGTGAAGTGGTGCACTGAGGTGGATGCGATCGAACACGTCGGTCCGTCGTACCCTCCTGCATCCAACGATCACATATCCGCATTACAGTTGTTTGGTTTCGTCCAACACGACTACCGATTTCCCTGAAAGATAATCCACAATCTCGGTAGGCCACTATCCTTCCTCTGTCGAACTCGGATACTTGATCAAAAGATGATCGCTGTTTTCTATGAGGCATAATGGATCGTTTTTTTAAAAAAACCACAAGAAAAACACAATTGCCGTACTTGAAATCGTCGAAATCTCCAAGCCTTAAATAGCGCTTTGAAGTGGCGCCACAGGCGCGCGTGATGTGCGTCTGCGCTGAAATTCTAATCATTTGCATATCTCACCTCCGCTAATGCATGTTGTAAATTTCATATTATTTGCATGCTTCCTTCAGGGTGTTGCATTTACGGTGGCCAGCAGTGTATAATGGAAAATCCACATCGTGGGTTTTGAAAATATATCTTTCGGCTTAAAATCCTTTTTGAACAGTATTGTCCCCCATACAAGTAAAAGAATCGTATTTATTCTACTTATTAAGCTTTTATTCTAGAATTTTCAAGAGGTTTAAGCGTACTATAATTTATTATATTAAAAGCAATATCTTTTCTACTTTAAATTCGATATATTTTTATGCATAAATTCAATATACTTTCTGTAGCAAATACATACGTGGACTTTGAGACAAATTATTAATTCTGAATGAAACAAAAACGCTTTTCAATGCCTTTAGTGAATACAGCTGCTTTTAAAACAGAATTATGCCTGCTTAGCCATCATGTTTAAATCATGAAAGCCTTATAACTTGAAACTCATAATTTGCATACTTTTCCTGGTTTTTTTTAATTTAATAAGCTTTGTTCTTGAACTAACATTTAAATTCCGCATGCTTTCTTCCTCTACTTCTTATTTTTAAATTTCAGTATTATAGTTCAAACAGAGGGTATGCAACTCAACTCCCGACTGACGATCAGCGTGTGTTCTAAATGAATTTTAAATAAAATTGTTCGTAAAGAGACATTTTTCTTGCGCTAGTTGTGTGTTCTGAGTTGTGATCTAAGCATTGTGGTGTCTGCTTATCTAAAAATGCTGTAAATAGAAATAAATGTCTATTAACTTCTGAAATAAATCTTGTATCAGAAGTATTTGTTACGTCTACCACCTCACCTATTTAATCCCCAACAATATGCTGCCCAAATGCTACGTGAAGAATATTCAGTGTTTGCAAACAAACCAGACGGAATGCAACCGCTACACAAATGCTCTCGCATGATACAAATCGAGTTTATATTAAAATGAAATTTATCACCGTTTTGGCGACTTTTCACTTTTAATCTAATTCGCTGATCAATCAAATGTCATATAAGGAATACTTAGAACACTTTAGGATGAGTTCGCATATATAATGCGTAGAACTCTACTTTAGCAAAAGGGGTAAAAGTGACATAACTAACAATTAAAGACATTTATTTACAAAGCAAAGGGGGGAATAATTACAGGTTAAACATCGTTTTTCAAACTTTACAAGTTATCACCAGGCATGGCCATACGCCATCCTCTTCTCGCGTCATCTCTTGTGTAACTATCTCTGGAATCCGTGGAAAAATCCAGAGTTACGAGACAGGCCTATACTTCGCAGCGCTTCTTCATTTCCTGTATCACACATCGGGAGTGACAAATGGATCGCTGATCTTTAAAACGCTTTCCTAATTCGAATTCAGTCTTCAGAACATTTCTAGAGCCGTGTTAGTTCAATTGGTAGTCATGGATTAGCAACAGGAGGGTTACGAGTTCGAAACTCGATTCAATCAAAGACCGTCGTGCACGTTAAATCTGTCGTGGCCTCAAATGTCCTCAAGTTCGCGTGGTGTGGAAGTTTGGAGAGTGGGATGCCAGCTCTAGTGTTGCCTCGTCATCTGACCATGGTTCAAAATTACGTGGTGTTGTCCTCGGATCTTTCGCTTCGGGATTTATCCCCGATCGTCGCCAATAGCCGTTGTGTTGCTCCAGTGTGACGTTATCTAACTACCTACCTATATACGTGATATTGTTGTAAATACGTACAGAAACTCTACATCTACCTACATTTAGTTTGACAGAAAAAACCTCGTACTTATTATTTGAATTAGTGTCACTTTTGAAGTGAATTTGCTCTTTCTTTCTAAATATCTTTTCATTTTCAGTACGAATCGATAGTTCTTGTTAAAAAAAAAGGTGATAGATATGTTCAGAATAAGCAAATTAAAAAAAACTGGGATCGAAACTTCCGAAACGTTGAAATAAAAACCAGTCTCATTTATACACAATTTTGTTTTCCCCATTGCCTGAAACTCATTCAGATATGATTTTATTAATGAGACGGTTATGCAAATGTTTAATTTATATGCGTAAAAGAAATAATTGGACGAGTAAACCACTTAAAGATATCATCAACGTTTAATTACTTAATTTACAGATAAAAAAGAAATATACAACTCGGAAAAGTAAAAATCCTTTTTTCTGAAAAGAATACAACTATTAGAAATATTCTTTGACATGAAATTTCCATCTTTAAATTTAGTGTGCCATTTCATCCCTGACTTCTTTTGTTTATGCTTTTGAATTAATTAGGTAATAATAATTTGCATGTATAAAGATGCTCGGATGTTATTTTTGTTTCTTTTTTAATCGAATCCATGTCTTCAAAAGGTTCAATCTCTTAACACTGATTAGTTCTAAGCTATTTACGTTTTAGCATTCCTTTGTGGGCTTTAAAGAGTAGTTCGCAGTATTTATCCCAAAGGAAATGCTTGCCCTCCACTCTGGATGCTTAACTTTTGTTTGTTTACTGCAGTTTTCGTTTTGAGCTTTCGTTACGAATGAAAGTAAAGTACTAATGCCTTGATTCAAATGGGATGAATTAACTTGTTATCGATCAGATAAAGAAATGCTTCCTAGTAAGCTGTTATGTGAAATTTCGTTTTGATAAAAGATGTCCACATTGATATTTTTAAACGGAATTGTGGAATAGTCTTAATTAAAAGAATGCTTTTAATTCGCTTGTATTTTATTGAATTGCTGTCTTTGAAAAAAGCAATAATTTAGTTAATAATAATTTGTATGTTTAAAGATGCTCGGATGTTATTTTCGTTTCTTTTTTAATCGAATCCATGTCTTCAAAAGGTTCAATCTCTTAATACTGATTAAGTTCTAAGCTATATTTACGTTTTAGCATTCCTTTGACTAATCTCACAAGCCCCATTAACAAATTCAAGTTTTTTTTTACTTTAAGGTGTGCGTTCAATCAGTAAACCAGTCCAGTGTTGACACATTAAGAAATTAGAGGGGAGCGGGTTTAAACATATGAAACCCAATTTAGTCTATGTAACGCAAATATTTGAATATACATTTAATATAAATATGCTTTTCGATATTGTAGTGGCATCAGTCTACGCATGGCAATTAGTCACGAGGCTCTGGCAATGTATCAAATAAAATTAGCTTTTTTTCAGTCATGGTGCTCTTGTTCGCTGAAAATTAAATACTTTTAGAATGCAGCGAAAAAAGACGATTGGTGTATATTAGCTTTCATGTTAAGCCTTTTCATTTTGAGAAAAGACGCGCTGGTAGAATAGCCAGCCTATATTATTTAATTAATTATTGGAGTTACTTTATATTTTTCATCTACCTCGTTGAACCAGTTATCATTGAATCAGTCTACATCTTCATATGGTTGTATAAATTAATCCCTACTTAGCCACAATACAGGGTGAGTCTAAATTGTTTTTACGAAATAAGAGGGGTGATAGAGGCCATCCAGACGAGCAATAATTACCATGGAACATAGGGTCGTATTCCACTCTGAGAGGCAGAAAAGAGTAAAATTAGAATTTCAACATGAACTTACAACAGTGTTGGGAAAGCGAATGAAC
Source organism: Meta bourneti (assembly GCA_933210815.1). Taxonomy (NCBI): domain Eukaryota; kingdom Metazoa; phylum Arthropoda; class Arachnida; order Araneae; family Tetragnathidae; genus Meta; species Meta bourneti. The sequence goes on from OW119928.1 coordinate 21,972,201, forward strand.
GATACCAAAAGTTGCACGATCTGATTTATTGATCAGAGAAAAACTCACAGTAAGTGCTCAAAGTGGCGACCACGCGTGTCGTTGCACAGTTCACACCGGCGAAGGAATGACTGGCTCTCGAAGATTCCTGGTGTTGTGTTAATTTTGTTTGCGGCAACACCGATTCTCGCTACGAGATCTTCAGCCGAGTCCACAAGCGTCTGGTACACTAAAGATTTCATGTGCCCCCAGAAGAAAAAGCCCAGTGGAGTCCTTAGGAGATATGCTACGTAAGCAGGTACAAAACGACGTCAGAGGCGATGACTTGTTCATCCTCGACGCGTTTCGACTTTACTCTTTTCTGCCTCTCAGAGTGGAATGCGACCCGATGTTCCGTGGTAATTATTGCTCGTCTGGATGGGTACTATCACCCCTTTTATTTTGTAAAAACAATTTAGACTCACCCTGTATATATGTAACACGGAAAATAGAAATTTCATCTAGCCCCGCTCAGATATAGAACAATTTTTAAATTTCCACGAATGAACTTTTTATTCTCTTAACCTTTTTCTTGGCGTAGCGGGCAGCGGTAACCCGTTGGAAGAGTAACGGAGTAGCAACGGAGGGTTGCGAGTTCGAATCCCACCTAGGACCGTCGTGTACAAAGGGGGCTGATGCACGTTAAATCTGTCGTGGCCTCAAATGTCCTCACGTTGGTGTGGTGTGGAAGTTCGGAGATTGGGGTGCTAGCTCAGGTGTGTCCTCTTCATCTGACCGTGGTTCAAAATTACGTGGTATTGTCCTCGGATTTTTCCCTTCGGGTTTGATCCCGGACCGTCGCCAATAGCCAGTTGTGTTGCTCCAGTGCGACATCAATTAAATACCTACCCACCTTGGGATAGGTAAAAAAGAGCACCGACTGTACATACACAGCCAATTTGAGATTTACACAAATTGAAAGGTTTCAAACAAGTTTGGAAAAGGCCTCTTGAGCTTGTTTGTTATCAATTGTTATCAAGGACATCTTCCTGGCGCAACCCTCGAGTTCCCTGGTGACAGGACGGATCCAACGGCATTCTTAAGATTCATAAGTGCGCATTTAACCCTCCTGGCGGTTGCCTTGGCGACGAATCTCGTCAATTGCAAAACTGTTCTGATCTTGATGGACGGAATATCACGTTATTAGCAAAAAAACTGGTCATATCTTGATTTCGTAGCCATGAAAAAATCGTTAATTTCTCAACTTATCGCTTTGTTTGGCGATAGAACATCTAATGACGGAGTAGATGTGCAGTAGAATGCGCGCTTGTATAGAGTGGTGACAAAAGTGGTGAAATCGCCAGTCTACTACTTTGTCGCGCGGACCAATCGGATGATGAATCAATGGATGGACGTCTTTTGTCTGGACCAATCAGATAATGTTCGGTTCCACCCGGCAGACGAAAGACGTCTAAGACTCACATTACTACTAGTTTTGGTCGTGGATACGTGAAAGGGCTACCATTGCTCACTCTACTTTCATGTTTCTTCTATGACGTCCAACTCAGCCTGAGCACCTTCTTTCCAGTATTGGAATCGTACGGGGAGATTTCATAAAACATCCGGCGCTGGCTCTCAATAGTAGACGTAAAATATAAAGAGACTGCGCAATGCGTTTGAGAGGAGCTTCCAAAAGTGCGACCAACATGTCGACTAGTAGTCACGTGACTGTTCTGTGAACATGGTTGGCCGATTTGGTACCTTATAACCTCGTTTGGCGATGTAACGGCTCTACAGAGTGGCGATAAAATCGCCAGTCTATTACTATCAGGTGGTCAATCAAAGGACCAATCAGATGATGAATCAATGGATGGGCATCTTCGGGCCCGTGAACCAATCAGAAGATTAATGTTAAGCTCCACCCAGCAGATGAAAATAGCCTGAAGGTCACTTTGCTACTGCTTTGGTCACATGATCCTGGGCACATAAAAGGTTACCCTTGCTCCTCTACTTTCATATTTCCTCTATGATCCCAATGAAATCAGGGCTAACGGTCGTTTGAACTTATTCTATCTCAGACTAGGCCTAGTGGGATAAGTAACAAAAAGACAAGAGTCGTAAAGATAATAAAATCAGATAAAACTCCTCATCGGAATTTCTAAGATTATCGAGTTCATTAATGAGACAGCTCCATTAGAGGAAATGAATATTATAGTCACTCAAATTACATTTGAAGATGCCGCTTTTGGTGACGTATTGTTCACGGGAAATTACATCTGGCTAATAAATCTATACCATTTGTTTCGATGTTGTTCGAAAAGTTGATTACTTATCTAATTTCATCAGAATTCATTTCAGATCTTAAGTGATGTTAATAAAAGTAACAAATCTAAGTGCAAAATTACGCAGACTAGACTAATTAGTGAAGAGTTGTAAGTGTCTCATTCGGTAAAGATTCGGTGTCTAGACAAGCGTATAAAAAGAAATTGCGTGATATTAAATTGACATGGATGCTATAAATAAGTGTATATCAGGGTTTCGTTTTTTTTACTTTTAGAAATTTCTATAAATGTCATAAATTTGAGGTATGTTGGATGTGGGGTTTATTTGAATTAACCTCGCAGTGGATAAACACAACGGGCTATTGGCGACGGTCCGGGATCTATCCCGAAGGGAAAGATACGAGGACAACACCTTGTAATTTTGAACCACGATCACATGACGAGAACAACACCTGTACCCCATTCTCCAAACTTCCACACCTTTCCAACGAAAGGATATTTTAGGTCACGACAGATTTAACGTGAACCAGCTCCCACGCACATGGCGGTTTTAGTTGGACCTATTTCGAACTCGCAACCTTCTGGTTTCTAATCCGCTACTCTTCCAATCGGGCTACCGTGATCCGGTATGTTGAATGGCTAAACGTGAAGTATTTCTTAATTTTACTAAAAATATGCATATGATCTTAATTTTTAGGAATAGCAACTTTAAATTCTGTTCAGCTGTGGGAAAAAATGACTGTTCTTAAAATTATATTAGCGATCTTATCCTAAACTACATATACTATTTTATGAATTTCCAGATTTATTTCGACTCATACATGTAACGTGATCTGAATTTTGACAAAAAATGAAAGCATCTCGTTGCCATCTGACCACTGAAATATATTTAGTGTCTAGCATTTTTCTACAACTTATCGGGCAAGACAAAATACTTTGTAGCGTAATTGTTGAGGTAAAAGCAAAATTTTGCCAAGGCAAAATTTTACTAAATTATGGCGTCCTGGTTTGACGTTAAATTAAATATTTTTGTTAGAAACAATTTCAGTTTGGCACAGGAACTGTCAGAATATGTATCCTACGTTTTCATTTTTCTCTTGTTCCCTTTCATATTGTCTTTTTTCATCAACAAAATGAGTTACAAGTTTTACAAAGAAATGAACAAGTTTAATTGGGGATATTTTTAAAAGTATTTTTGTCGTATAAGTGATGCTCAGATTCTTTTTACTTGTTATTTCATCAATCTCTTCCTTTTATAAATTTTTTAGAAAGTGGTCCTCTGTATTTTTTTTCTTGTTTTTAGAGTATTGTTTGTAGGTTTTAGGTCTCAAATGTATTTCTTAGAAGTTTTTAGGTAATCGAAAGTTTAGCTCTGTCCATAACAACTATGGTATTTACTGTAGAATGTGTATGTATTATGAATTGTAAAGTTATTTCACTAATTATTTTTTCTGCTCTAACAAACATTGCGTTTTATATGAATATATGAAAAACGTGTTAACTCCTAATTAAATTGGTTGGTTGAATTGAGTTTTATGGCGCAAGGGCTATAATTAACCAATCTGTGCCAAACACAAGACAGCGTCAAGTAATGGACAAACACATAAAATGAAAATTTTACTGGCACAGAAGAGAGAAATACACACAAGGAGGAGTCGAACCTGCGCCTCCAACACTCAAAGGTTGCTAGCGCAGTGAACAAACCCGTAATTACGGCAGCCTTAAATCCAATTAAGAAATACTGCTTACTGTTATGTTAGCCTAGATTAAGTAATTGCTCAGTGTATACACTATTGATTCATATTTGAACTTATTAACCTATATTGACCTTATGTTAAATAAACGTGGGCTGCGGTAACCCTCTTGGAAGAATAGCGGATTAGCGACAGTGGGGTTGCGATTCTACCAAAGACTGTCGTGTACATTGTACGTTAAATATATCGTAGCCTCAAATGCCCTCATATTGGTGTGGTGTGGAAGTTTGGAGAGTGAGGTGCCAGCTCAGGTGTTGTCGTCATCTGACCGTGGTTCAAAATTACGAGGCGTTGTCCTCGGTCTTTCCCTTCGGGATTGATCAAGACGGTCGCCAATAGCCTGTTGTGCTGCTCCAGTGCGACGTTTATTAGCTATCTACCTTCAATAAGCGCACATTACTCCATACTTCATTGTAGGCTTAATTTAAGCAGGTCTTAATTAAATTCATTCAAAAATACCAGAAAAACCTCGTGACGATGTTACTTCTCATTAAAACCGTAAATACAAAAGAAATGGCGCAAAATTGTCACGGAGGTTTTTACTTCACTAAATTACGTAGAATCTCGCTTTCCCCACAAATCAATGTAACAATCATGTCTCTGGCCTTGTTAAAACCAAACAATCATCTCATTCAACCACGCAGAATATTGATCTCTCAATCAGACAATCTGTTCACTTAAAGAATTCGTAATGACCCCACAAATTATTTCTGCTCTTTCCAAGAACATTGGCAATCACTCGTAAAAGGGTGAAATTAGAAGAACAAGTCTCAAAGCAATGTTCTTTCATTCCAACTGATGATGATGAGATGAAGATTTTGGAATTTCCTTCAGAGCTCATATGAAAGGAAGTGAAGAGACGCTTTGTTGGGATTGCTCGATAAAGATTTATTCTTCTCGTCTTAGCAACGAATGCGTAGATCGTTTATCAAATGGAAGAATTTCAGCTATTGGTTTGCTTTTTTTGTTATTTGCTCAGAGAATGGACTCGATGGTATTAATTTCTTGGGAAAATAGTCTTCCTACAAGTTTCGTTTAGAAAGATTAATATCTTTAGTTCTCTTTGATTTGATTTGGAACAAGATATAAAAGTATGTGTCTGAATATTAATTTGGTGAGATAAGTTTCTTTTGTTTTCCTTGGAATTTTTACCCGGTTGGTGGAGAAGCAGATTAGAAAATGGAGGGGTACGAGTTGTTCGAAACTCAATCAAACCACAGACCATCGTGTACGTAGGGGTTGGTATACTTTAAATCTGTCGTTGCCTCAATTGTCCTCACATTGGCGTGGCGTGGAAGTTTGAAGAGTGGGGTGCCAGCTCAGGTGTGACCTCGTCATCTAATCGTGGTTCAAAAAGGTGTTTTCCTCGGATTTTTCCTTTCGTCATTGATCTCGGACCATAGCCAATTGCCGTTGTGTGGATCCAGTGCGATGTTAATTCAACTACCTACCTAATTGGAATTTTATGATTTCGAAGCTTTTTTTTATTCTGCCGTTCTAGCCAAATAGGCAGTATCCCACATTCGGACCTTTCACGTTTGTTACTTGCTGTATATGAGAGGGATTTTTGGTGTATGCAAACAAACCAAACGAAATGTGATTTTACTCCCGCTACACAAATGTTCTCGTATGATACATATCGGGGTTACTTTAAAATGCTAGTAAACGCCGGTTTGGCTGCATGTGGCGTTTACTCTAATTGGCATTGACCAATCACTTACTAGATATCAATTATGAAATCATTCTTAGGTATTTTTATTAGTGACGTTACGCTCGGGATACGGACAGGAAGCACGTTCTGATAAAGAAACTCTAACGCCACCTACATTTAGCTAGGAAAAAAATGCTGTCATGAATATAAAACAAGCAAACATTGAAAAACAGTCAATTTAAAACGTAATATTTAAAATTTGAGAAAAATTCAAGCAATGAAATTCTACTCGGGGAATAAAATAACAAAAAGAAATAACGTTGCAAAATTTGATCTGATACTTGTAAATGAAAATCTATTTCAGCACGTAAAAACAATATTTGAAGGCATATCGCCGATACTAAAAGACTTGTTTTTACATCATTGAGAATGATTTTCTCAAACCTGAACAAACAAACCGGACAGTCTGAAAATTTTATTTATGCTGTCTAAATGCGCTCGACACATATCGGGGTTACCTTAAAATATAATTTATAGCCGTTTTGGCATCATTTGGCGTTTAATCTAATTGGTATTTACCAATCATTTGTCATACTTCGATTCGGAATTCATTCTTTGGAATTTTCAATGGCGAAGTGCTGAAATCGTATTCGAAAAAAACTCGAAGTGACGTCTCGTTAGGAATACGTACATGATACACTTTCTGCCGCAGAAACACTACAACCATTTACATTTAGCTTGATAGAAAATGCCTCTTATTTCCTTATCTGTCACAACAACACTGAGTAACAGTAGGATCATCCAACCAACTATGAATTGCTTTAAATTCTAGCATTGAAGGATATAATGCACTTTTATGCATAGCATTTTAGCAATCATTAATCCTTAAGACAAATTCGGGTTTGATCCCAGACAGTCGTCAATAGCCCGTTGTGTTGGTCCAGTGCGACGTTTATTAAAACACCTACCTACCTAAAGACAAAATTTGGAGATACTACGCAGCAATATAGTTCGCTTTTATTTTTGAGTTTTATTCCAGTTAAATTTTGAATAATTTTTTATTTGGAAGAATCTTCAGAGAAGGTAGTTTCAATGGAGCCGTGCATTTTACTATGTCAGTTTTAAGGTAGATAGGTAGGAATTTAATTAACGGACTGGAGCAACACAACGGGCTATTGGCGACGATCCGGGATTAAACCCGAAGGGAAAGATCCGAGGACAACTGCACGTAGTTTTGAACAACGGTCAGATGACGAGGTCACATCTGAGCTGGCACCCCACTCTCCAAACTTCCACGCCACGCCAACGTGAGGACATTTGAAGCCACGACAGATTTAATGGGCTCCCTTGTATGCGACAGTCTTTGGTTGGATTCAAACTCGAAACCCCCTGCTTGCTAATCCGTTGCTCTTAAAACCGGGCTACTGCCGCCCTGTAAGTTTTAAGCTTTTTATATTTTGTAATCATCTAATTAAAAATTTTGGTGTGATTATAAGCAGACTGCTGTATATTTATTTACTACCAAATATTAACTCGTAATTAATTGCCTGAACAACTTCAATATGTCAACGTTTCCATTGATAAAACTCAACGGCAATTAATTGTCCCATTGCAATGTCTACAGACATTTTTTTTAAGATTATGCTTGTGTTTGTAATCTAGCGACATTTTTCTAAACGTTTTACTGCTGATATTGCTTTCAATTTCTAAATTGGGTTGTGTTTTTCGTAATATCAAATGTCACATTTACTTTTAGTGGTCATGCTATTGTGACTACAAGTGCATTTTAAATAGACATGAATTTTGAAGAACGAAGCAAAATCGAGAGCAATTGATTAAATAAATATTTAATAAGTAAATTATTCATGCGTATTCCTCAACAGCATTGTATGTTTGTCAAAATCATACTTGGAACTATACATACATATGCTACATACTATAGGACTGACTGATGCAGGAACTAAAACAGTAAGTAAACTACTAAACATATTTATTACATGGTTATAAAAGAATAGCAAATTCAACGAGGATATCGATAGAACATTTAAAAATATATATATTTTTAGAAAATGAAACCTACCAGACTCAAAAATACCGAAACTCACTTTCGGTAGTATGTAATTTAAATTCAAATGTTCTCGTTGGATAGCTTTACAATATAGAGCTAGATATAGGACGAAGCTTTATTGCATAGTACATTGTATTGTATTTAAACTAAATTTCATTTTATAAAGTTATTTCTGGTTGAATCAAACTAAATTTTAAAATTCCTCCAACGATTTGGAAATGCCCCTCACTAACGATTATAGATGTTCTTTTCAAAACAAAATTATTTCCCCCCTCCACATAGAAACATTAAAAACTCTAAAACTCCTCTGAACTTTTTCTTCTATAATTCGTTTTGAGTATTCATCTTAAATAAATCTTAATGTGAAATGCACGACCTATTTTCGAATTTCACGTGACTTTCAAACGGAGGAACACTTGTAATTCGATTACCACTTTCGAATCTTTACCACCTGGTGTTTTATTGATCTTTTCACTTTCTCCCTTGAGGTACGATGTTCGGTTTGACTGAAACCGGCAATATGGAATAAAAACACTTCTGCTAACTATTTTCTAACTACAGTAAATTCTTTACAGTACTGCATTTGTGAGAGAAAAACAAATTAATATGGTGGTAATGGTAATTAATTAACGTCGCACTAGAGCAACACAACGGGCTATTGACAACGGTCCGGGATCAGCCCCGAAGGGAAAGATTCCCGAGGAAATACACGTTATTTTGAACCACGTAGGATGACGAGGCAACACCTGAGCTGGCACCCCACTCTCCAAACTTCCACACCGCTCTAAAGTGAGGACATTTGACGCCACGACCGATTTAACGTGCACCGTGGCTCAGTGGGTATGCCCACTGAGCCACGACAGCCTCTTGGTAGAGAGAGGTTACACTGGCATACTATTGTATTGTAAGTTATTTAACAAGTTTGCATCAACCTGCTAATAAAATAGACAGAGCGTGTGAGCGGAGACTCAGTCGTTAGATCTCAGAAGTTAAAGTCACATGGGAAATCGAATCAATTTGAGCCGATTGGCTTTCGAAAAGCAGACTAGCGTTTTTAATCACTTTGGATAATCACGTCAACATATCAATAAAATGTCTCACATTAAGATTCATGCTTTTTCCCATAACCAACATCTTCCAATCAAGCTACCGGAAGAAATAGAATGAAGCTGCGGGAATATTACTGTCTATTTCATTTGGAGGTCGATGGAAGTTTGTCTTTTTTTACTAGCATAACTACACGTTCGGGATGAATTGGATAAACCTTGATGGAAAATTATCCGAAAATTCACTTTTCTTTATGTTCGTATGTCCGATTGGTCGTTAAACAAGTAGGTCGATAAGTGAGGAGTACCTGTAATAAGGTCTAATAAGGTTTTAGAATTTTTATCAAGAATCGTATTATTTTAAGTCTTTTAACTATGTATTTCAATCAAAGCAAATTCACCAGAGCATGGGTGACAACTTCATGAGTGCTACTGGCCGGATTGTGTTGAAAGCGGGCCTCATGTGTTACTTCGAAGAAGGGTGTTGAGTGAGGAAGAAATTTACAACAATGTTTCATTTTAGGGGATTATTCATTTAGCATCAATGTGACGAGTTCGATTTTTTCAAAAACACTTCGACTTACATTCTGAAGTTAGTTTTATAGAAAACAAGAAATTTCCCAAATTATCATTTTTTATTTAGCCCTGTATCATTTTTTATTTAGCCCTTCATATACACTTATTTTAGTTCATAATTTAAAACGTTAGTTCACACAAATGTGCTGTGAATGGTGTTTAGCATTTTTGGGCAGTCGGGTGTCAATTTTTAAAACTTACACTTTTTCCATGCTTTGTTAAAATCAATTCAGGAAAATTCTTAATTTTGACTAAAATGTGTGTGTGTTGTTGAGGATCAATAATCTCCAGTTTGAAGTCGGTGCATCCAAGGTCGGTCCTGGTCCAAGAAATGTTGAATCCAAGTCCTTCTAGTAAACGGCTTTTTCAGCCAAATGGTACCTTAGTTGCACCTTTTCTTTTTATTATTACTTACCTCACTTGAAATGCGTTCGAATCCAACCAGGAGAAAGTTGTGTACAATGGAGGCATTAAATCTGCCATGGCCTCAAATGTCTTCACGTAGGCGTGGTGTGGAAGTTGGAGAGTGGGGTGCCAGCTGAGGTGTGACCTCGTCATCCGACCGTGGTTCAAAATTACGTGGTGTTGTCCTCGGATCTTTCCCTTCGGGAGTTGATCCCAGACCGTCGTCAATAGCCCGTTGTGTTGCTCCAGTGCGACTTAATTAAAATACGTACATGCTCACTTGAAATAAATAAAAATAAAATGCTAGATCAAGTAACCAGATCTAAAAACGAAAGTACCAGACGAACTAAATTATAATTCCTGACATTTCAAGAAAAGGTTCGGACGAATATAACTCACAAACCCGTTATACTGCAGCGGTCAAATAAACATTTGACACAAACAAGAAATAACAGTATTACAAATAAAAAATATTTCTTAAATAAAAAATCTTATGAACAATAGCGAAAAAACTAATACTTTTTGACCTCATATTTTGGCGACTGACAATTTTTTAAGCATCTTATCGTCTTGCAACACTTGTAAATAAAACGCCTAGGACAAGATGTTTTTATGTTCAATTGTGCCATATGCTAAAAGAAAATTATTAGTCATTTTCTCTCTTTTGTGTTCGTTGGGCACTCATGCAAAAAAATACTCTTTCAGCATTCGAATTTTGAGCTTAAACAACGAAGACGAATTGACAAAACTGGAAGTCTCCCAATGTTTGCTTTTATGAAAAACTATGCCCATTGCTTTTGGTGGAAGTAAATCAAAGAATCACATTGTTCCTTCAAAATGAGTTCAGAATAGTAGTTTCATCAAACAGTTTGAGACTACCAGTTTTTATTATATATGATATTTTGCATGGGATAGTTAGTCGGCTGATAGTATAGTTGACATCAAACAGCTTTGTAAACTAATACTTACATTCCTTTTTAAAAGAATCCATTTGATTTGACTATGATTTTTCCAGATGTTTGGTAACCTAAAGTCTGGTCATCCAGGACTCCCTTTTCTACTTTCATTGATGTTCTTATATCTTCAATTTAGATAGGTATTTAATTAACGTCACACTGGAGCAACACAACGGGTTATTGGAACGGTCCCAGATCAAACCCGAAGGGAAAGATCCGAGGACAACGCCACGTAATCTTGAACCCCGATCAGATGACGAGGTCACGCCTGAGCTGGCACCCCACTCTCCAACTTCCAAACCACGCCAACGTGAGGCCACAGCAGATTTAACGTGCACCAGCCTCCATTGTACACAACGGTCTCTTGGTTGGATTCGAACTCTCAACCCTCCGGTTGCTAATCCTTTACTCTTCCAACCGGGCTACCGTGGCACATTTAGAATATTTAGCCCTCTATTAAAAAACGATTAAAATAAGTTAGTCTAGTTCAATGTTAATATATATACAGACTTTCGCAGACCATATGTCCACGTATATGTGCACGTCCCCCTGTACTAGAGAACGAAAACAGTTGAATTCACATTTGCCAAATCTAACCATTAAAATATACCGCTTTTTCATTGTCAAGATTATTTGGATTTTCTTTACTCGAACATAGTGTTTACCTAATAGAAAGAAGACAAAGGAATCGCTATTAAGTTTATTATTATTTTTATTATTTTTTATTATTATTATTTTTTTATTATTATAAGTTTATTTATTAAAATCGCTATTAAGAACTCGAACAGTAGTTCTTAAATTCTTTTAGAAGAAAACAGTTCTGTATAATCGAACTACCTAAAAACCAAAAAGCTCAAGTTAATATTCAGTTATTTATATGGCCAAAGAAAGCTTACAATGCTCTTGTTCTTCGGTTTCCAGTGTTTGTTTCACAACGAATTACTTCTGTGATATAGTGACAAACTTTCCTGTATTTCCCGGGAACCCTCGAGAAAGCTATATCTTTTGGATCCTCCCTTCTCCCGTATCGAACTTCTATTTCTCCCAAATATTTCATTAACAATCAAAATCACGACATTTAAATAATACATTATTCCCGACAAATACATTCCGATATAAACAATTATTATCGAGTTTAGACTTAGATAAAAAAAATTACCTGAAATTTAATCGGTTGAAAGTTTAGCATATACTAATCGATAGTGGAATATCAATTTCCGGATTATAAGCAGGAAGTTGAGAACAGAGTTGGTTCAATATTTTCAGTGATTTAAAAAAGAAATAGATGTGCCGAACTTCAATAAGATCTTAGGACTTGTTTTAAGTTTTTTGTTAAGGATTTGTCCTAGGCTCAAATTCCCGTACGGAAAGATATCCACTGATGAACGAGTTTTTCAAATTGACACAAGAACATGACAAATGTTTAGTTCTGCAGCGCCAGTGAACAAAGACAAACATTAGGTCTAAGAAACATGCACATTTGTAAATTTCTATTCAATATTGTATGTTATATGCAATGTAAATTAATTACTTTGTTTAATATTATCTTTCCATTAGCATTTGTTGGAACGACGTCGTACGAATTTGTCGTGACTACATCTCCCTTAAATTCATGGCCCAAAGTTGGTCACCCTACTGCGATGAGTTGCAAAAATATCATTAACCCTCCAAGTGGTCATCACATTAACCCTCCAAGTGGTTTCGACGAGATATCTCGTCCATCAAAATCTGACCAATTTGCTAATCATGAGATATCCTGTCCATCAAGATATTGCCGATATTTTTATGATGACGAGATCAAGATTTGGTCAGTTTTCTTCAAATGACGTGGTATCTCGTAAATCAATATCTGGTCAATTTTCATTTAATGACGATATACCACGTCGAGACAACCACCAGCATGGTTAAAACCATTCATTGATCCAATTGCTTGTTCACTATTCTTGAATCAAAAAGCCATTTCCATAACAAGCTGTCTGTGCCAAACAAGATTACCCTAGTCCCATGAACATTATGAAAACAAAGTGCAGCTGGTTGTTGTAAGTGATAATGGGATTCTTAGGATCAAACAAAAATGATAATAATGATCTTGGTTATATATCCGCCCCAGTGGGAATTCTCCGTTTATGGCTCTTCGCTAGCTTGACAGTCACTTAAACGTGTCTGAAGAGGAACTCCCTGTCCAAGAAATCAGAAGTAATTGTGCTCTCATCTGTTGTTTTTTGACTGGTTCCGAGAAAAACAAGTTTAATCTCGGCTTAGAGCAAATACTGTTGCGTCTAAGACTACCGAAGAAAAATTGTTAGAATTATTTGTTCTAAGTCAGTAGTGGAGTTCCCAGTCAGTAACAAAATTGAGGAAAGAATTTCATCTACATTCCTATATCATAATATTGACAGAAGATTTTTTGTCAGTTGTTCAAGACGTGTGTTTTCCTGAAAATGAGGTGGAATAGTTTGACTGGCCTTCTCAGGATCAAGATCTTAATCAAATAGAATAATCTCCAGGAATAGAGAAATACATATGAAATGTTACACAACGACCATCTTTTTCGTCTATTACAACAGCTTTGCAGAATGAATGGTAAAATCATATCCAGTTGGATGAGAGTATGCCTGAACGTCTTATACAAGTGTCAGGACGTAGCCTGGTGATCCGAATCTAATTTACCTTCGAGATGAAGACTCGCTCAATTCACTTTACGGATTATCAGAATATCAGCTGGATTCCATTAAATAGTTTCAGATAAGCTTTTCGGTTGCATACATGAAGACGAACGCTTGTTAAAAAAATAAATGTTTTTTTAGAAATCTAAGACAATACAAAATAATAATGAACAACGATCAACTCTCTTTTTTTCACTCAATCTCCAATTCTCAATTCCAAATTGATTTTTAGGCTGAGTAGCCCAATTGGAAGAGCAACGGATTAGAGTAACAGTTAATATTTTGTGGTTTTGTGTAGTACATATTACAATGAAATGAACCTATAGAACTATGCTATACCATTTACTGCAACTAATAATATTGTCTTGACTCCCCAAAACGATAGTTATCCATATGGTAACAAAGACCATATATACGGGGGTAGGCGCACATTAAATCTGTCGTGGCATCAAATATCCACACTTTGGCGTGGTGTGGAAGTTTGAAGATTGGAATGCCAGCTCAAGTGTTCTCGCCTTCTTACCATGGTTCAAAATTACGAGACGTTGTCGTTGGATTTTTAGGGATTGATCCCGGACCGTCGTCAATAGCTCTTTATGTTCTCAAGCGCGATATTAATTAACTACCTACTACCAAATTAATTTTTTTATCACATTCCATATCATGATTACAGTTTGCACGTGCAAAATTGAAAAATACGTTCACAACAGTATCGTTTGCCACGTGCGTAATAGAAAAAAACAGTGGGTCCCCACTGTACGGTAAGGTTTGGTTCATGAATACTTTTGGGCGGAATACTTGGTAAGTGAGTCGCTGTTGAAATGAAGACGACAGGTATTCTTTTGACATTTATTTATTAAACCGGTTTTGGTGGATACATAACAGTGGTGTTACAGTGTGGGCAATGCTTAGTGTTCTATGGCGACCTTATGGATGATAGGTCTGTGATATCTAAAGTACGAGACAAACGGCATGGTGTCGATTCTGATGTTCCTGGCAAAGGTAAGGTCGAAGATGGTGTTTCCAAATGTGGTGGCAGCTCGTTAGATGGTCCAGAGACGTCACCGCATACGCGTGCCTGCTCGGCCTGCTCCTTCTTGTATCTTCTGTAAGCTCTAGGTATAAAGGCACTTGTCATAGGTTTAAACTTCTTGGTATCATTTTATTTGTTCGTTTTGAACTGCCCTTTCAACCTGTTTACGTTTTCTATGCCGCAATTGAAATTTAGTGTGATATTTTGGCTTCAAAGTGAAATCTTCGACAAATCGTCTTTCCACTGCACACAATTTTCACACAAATGGTTTAAACTGTCAACTAGTCCAATGGAATTGTAGAACTTGTCGTTCTCTTCAATGTAAGCACGCACTCGCCACGATCCATCGATTAGAACTGAAGTTACAGCGGTTAAACAGGTCAATGTTTGCCCGAAATGTGGCTAATTTCCCCCACCACGCGGTATAAAGATCAGAGGGGAGTGGATTAATGGTCGACTGGTCGACGCGGCCCACCTTCCTCTACATGATGGTAGGTCATTTATCCCCATAGGCTGATTCCCCCTGGAGTAATGGGGCTTTGGGTTATCGACACTTTTCGTGACGCGCAAGTTTCTGCCGATGACCTCCATACCGATTTTAAAGACATATTCACGTCAAAAAATATATTTACTAACATTATCGTTTGCACGTACTTAATAAATATAATAACGTTTACAAATAACGAAAGTAGCATTTGCACGCGCGCATATAAAAATTAAATTCTTGGATCGCTTGCACTCTCTCACAAGTAAAAGCTGGAGCGATTAACTAATTGCTATAATAAAGCTACCTTTACAAAAAATAGTGTAGTTTCCGACTACGTTTGATAAAGTGGTGATATTCAGTCTTCCCTGCATGACTTCTAACAAGTTTGGACCTTCATGATCAATAGAATGTTTTCTAGAATTCTTTTGATCAATGGACATGGTATGTCATTAAATGTGATGTAGGGTAAAGTCAATAGTGCACTACTCGGAAATTTCGTGACTTTCAGAGGGTTAGACCTTCAAATGGTTTCGACGAGATATCTCGTCCATCAAGACCTGATTTCAAGCATTAAACATTTTGATCATGGCGAAATATCTCGTCAACAAGATATTTCCGACTTTTTTATAACGAGATCAAGATCTGGTCAGTTTTTTCCATTGACGACATATCATGTCCATCAAGATCTTGTCAGTTTTGCTAACGACTAGACAACCACCAGGAAACCACCTAGGAAACCACCAGGAGGGTTAAGGTTGATGAGTTCATTTTGACAATTACTTTATTACCGAAGGTTACGAAAGTAACATTCAGTACAGTGATGAAAGGTGAAAACTTAAAGAATATATCGAGACATTTGTCAAAAAGATCAGTTCCATACATAATAGAATTGAATAAATACACTGACCGGGAAAAGTTTTAGAAAATGAAACATTTATGTTCTAAAATCTAATTTATTTCCAGATTGCAATATGTATGATTTTTATTTTGATAAAGATAAACATTAAATACGGAGTATATTTTTCTACAACACTGTAAATTAAGACCAACTTGCACACTGTACTCTTTCTATTTTAATATAAAACACAAAAAATAGCTTTCATAGCGAGTATATTTTCTCAAGTATCTTTTTCATAAAATTCTTCTATATAATATTCCGTTTCCTCCAAAACGGTTATAAATTTATTTTGCTTGAATTAAAACCACCTACATTATCATTAATGCAAAATTTTCATTTCATTTTTCTGTTGTGGAAAAGCTCACTCTGATTTCTTCACTCTGATTTTAATCAAATATTTAGTGTGACACTAATGCTCATTCCGAAAGTATAAAAGTAAAACCACCACATTTAAAGCATATTTTATTATTTATGATACGTGAGAATAAAAAAACGTTAGCTAAAATTGAATTTTCGTTTATTTTTATTTTATTTTAATGAAGAATTTCTGTTACTTTACTCTATTGGTTTTATTCTGTTTTTCTAGCAAAAACATTTGATGTAACTGAACATTTTTTCTGTTTAGTAGTACCCTATTTTCAAATGAAATGAACACTTTTCGTAATAATTTTCAAATTATCTGAATTTTCATCCACATTAACATTTATTCTTAGCCCTTTTATAATATAAATTCAATTTTATATTTTACGTGATAGCATAGCGCATTTTCATTAATTATCTAATGAAAAAACTGGTGCTGTCGTATATATTTCAATGTGGATCTAAGTCATCTAAGAAAATGTGACTGATGCGAAACATAAAATTTGAATTAATAGGTATTCAAATTCAGAAGAAAGACTGGTGAAAGCCTATAAGAGAACTAGAGAATTTACTAGTATGCAGTGCTATAAATTAATTATATCCATTATTATTTACAATAAATTAATTATATCCATCATTACTTTATATTTTACCATTAAAAGAGCAATGGGCAAAATTGTTATTGGATTATGTTTCATAAGTTACCCTTTCTTAATACTCGTATATTGATTAGCCATTTTTGTAAACTTTAATTTGGGTTTTGATTGTAGTAACTTATGTAGTTTATTGTATTATTTCTATTTTGTTACATGCCCCAACTTGTTCAATAATTATGTTCCGCTTAAATCGGGCTTATTTCAACAGTGTTTTCTATTGTCAACTTCTTTTTCAACTTATAATTGATGTTGCTGAACTGCTGAAATTCTGAATTCTCGATTCATTTCAGTTCATCGGATTGAAACTTGTGTTTCAAATATATACTACGATTTATGCAACAATGTTAAACTAAAAGCCCTTAGCTATATTAAATATAGAATTACCCGGCGATGCTCGGGTTTAATTGGTTAACTGTTGATTCTATTTCATAGAAGAATGCAAGCATCATTTAAGTGTACAGAAAATATTTTTAACATCGTTTTAACTTTTTCATAGCTTCTACAATTTACTTCGGACGCAAATATGTATACATAATATATCCTTCCATATAATCCATTTCATTTTAAAATAAGAAGTTATACACCTTACTTATAAAAAGGTTTCCATTCATGAAACAGAATTCTACAAACTAGAACGTATTTAACCAAAGACAAGGAAAGTTCGTCGAAATATACATAAACAACCAAGAAATTACCCATGTCTAGTGGTATTTGGCAGAAAATAAAAATAATTCACTTCAACTTAACTCCTAAATAATATATGTAATATGGAAAGTAATGGAACACATAAATACAAACAGAAGCGAAATTCTGGTCATTGAAAAATGTATAGTTCTGAAAAACGAAAGTTTCGAGTAAGCGTGTCGAATTTCGACGTCATGAGAATATTCTGAAAGAGAGAAATTCGAAAAAGACGCTTGAAAAATATTGATAGACAATAATGAATTATTTACAAAAAGAACACAAATTTATGAAACTTAGAAATGCTCAAATATGACCGCAACATTTCTGTCTTAACTCAAATGCACAAACGGAATTCTAAATCTGATTTATAAAATAAAACAATAATTCTGGCTTTGCCAGATACCGAATTGCAAAATTACGCTTTTATCATCGATGATCTTTTTGTTTTGACTTTTCGTGTTCCATTACAAAATGCAAGTTGTGTAAAATTAAGTATTTTATAAATATCTATTTTTCATCATTCAATTATTACTAAATTATTTATATTGTGGAAAGAAATAAAAAATCAGTGCAAACCTAATTAGAATTTTAAATTGTTTAAATATAATATTTCAAAAAAAAATTGTTTTTTGAGCAATACTGGTAAAATAATTTTATTATAAAATTTTATTTTCGATCAATACTGTTTAAACAAACTGAGTTGCATACCGCAATCATTTTATGCTCAATGTTTTTCCCACAGAGTAAATCCTATGGCAATTTGGAATTGATTTAGCCCCTCAGCACACCTAGGTTAAAGAGAACGGGGGTTAATATGTAGCTTGCGTTACTCGCAGGGTTCCAAAGTATAAGTGTACTAAATTTGGTGTGGATTGATCAAACGGTTTAGATTTGTATAGAGAACATACAGACAGACGCCAACTCTGCTTTATATGTATAGATCTCTGTTGAGTCACTAAACTCCAATGCAGATTCTAACAATAATCACTTCAAAGATTATATAAGTTAAAACATTTATTTACAGCAAAAACGAGGCAGTATAATGCAAATACGTACATCTCTTAGCCAGAATACCAATTCGGATTATTTTAAATTTAGAATTTTTATTCCGAACATAGCTTTATTTTCGTGAATACGTCTTTAAAATCGGAACAGTACTGGGTCATGCATGAAAAGTGTAGCGTTACAAAAAAGGGTTACAGCTGTTTTGTCTTATAATTTCTAGAAGAAACATCCAGAATATAAATATGGCATCGCGTAGGCAAAGGATGTCCGTACCTGATATGACCTTCTTACCGAGATTGAAGTTTAATTTTCGTATTACAATAATAGTTTTTGTATTCAAAATCAAGAAAAAAACTGAAAGCTTAAAGTACATTCCTTAACCATATGCAGCACCATTTTCATTTCGTCACAAAGTATAAAATTTGATTGAAGCATCAAAATTCCGTTTTTAAAAACTGTTATATAACTGTTCCAATCTGAAGTAAATCTAGACTCCTCTGGCAAAAAAATTATGATTTAGAAAATTTCATTTTAAAAGAATATGTTTCATCCTCCCATTTCGGTCATCACACGCGTTTCGAAGCAATTGGAAAAAATGGCTAACCTCATCAACAAAACTCTGAAATGCGGTTAGAAGGGCCATTAACAACCATTAACGTTAACTAGGAAAATCATGAAATGCGAAGTACAGGTGATTACGAGGTAATGACAAAGTATAAATGATTTCCAATGCGTCGGACTTTAAACAAAATTCTGATGAGGTCTGGTGTTTTTGGTAATAACACCCCTATCTGCTAAGTGATGGAAGTTTGATAGGCTAATGAAAATCGATCGAATAGCCTTTTGTCTGAAGCTAAAGATTACTAAAGGTTACTACAGCAACGTTGTTTCCTTGGCATATCTTAATACATAGTTTATGTCTGAATAACCATGAAATCTTTAAACTCGAATTTAGAATGTATGTTTATCAACCATCGAAGTGAAAATGGGTTGCCAAAAGAATTCAAAAAGCTCGCCACATATAATTAATATTGTTTGGATAGACTGGCCAGGATATATATTTTGGTGTCTTAACGAAGTATCTCGTCATTAACAAAACTGGTCCGATCTAGATGGACGAGATATCTCGTCATTAGAAAAACTGACCAAATCTTTATCTCGTCATCATCAAAAAATCTGCAATGTCTTGATGACGGGGTACCTCGTCATTAACAAAATTGGTCATATCTTGACGGACGAGATATCTCGTCGAAAACACTTGGAAGGTTATAAGATAGACCTGTTGATATATCTGGGGTACTGATTCAAAAAGTGGCCTCCAGTTTACTCTACCACGTGCAGTTTTGGAAATGCGGCATAGCCACCTTCCTTACATGCCAATTCAACCAAATGGAGATCGTTAACCATATACAGTAGAACCTTGATTATCCAAGCTCCAGTTAACCGAACTGAATCTGATACTCGAGTTTTTTCAACCCTCCAAGTGGTTATGACGAGATATCTCGTCCATCAAGATCTAACTGATTTTGCTAATTATAATAAAACAAATCGACAATATCTTGAAGCTGTATCTCGACATCAAGATATTGTTAATTTTTCGATGATGACGAGATCAAGATGCGGTCAGTTTTCGTCGCATGACGAGATATCTCGTCCATCAAGCTCTGTTCAGTTTTGCTTATGACGAGGTACGTCGTCGAGACAGCAAACAGGAGGGTTTCAAATGGAGCCTCGAGGCACGAGTGTGCGCACTTACTCCCCCAAAGAGGCGAGAATGTGGTGCGAGACCGTTTAGGGACCGTTAGGGAACATTAGACCGTTTAGGGATTTTTCAAGAGAGTACGTAATATACGTCCTTGGATTTATTGCAAAATTATCACAACAAATCTGTGCCACGAATCCGAGTATAGATTTTTCTGAAACTCGACTGTCCCAGCAAGCTTGGGTGCGTATGTATGCGTACACGTATAAAAAATGCTTAGAATACTTTCTAATTATTTTCGATATTCCACTCCATTTAACTTAAATTACATATTAACCGTCTTGTTAATTAATCTTCGCGTCGAAAACTGCCCTGTAGTGGTCAGACCCTGTTGCATAAATCTGTTACAAACTGTCACCAGTTCTGAGCAAGGGACAATTTGTTTTTCCTGCTTGGATCTTCATTCCCCATTGGAGTAATAGGGTAGTTTTGTCTCGTCGAGATATTTCGTCAGCAAAATTGGGACAGATCTTGGACTAGATATCTAGTTCAAACGCTTGGAGGGTTAAAGCATCAAAACTGTGTATTGGTATTTCATCATAATACTAAAATATAAGAGGTTTATGCTGTATAATGAAAGCTGGAGCCTTCTATGGTGGCACTGAATGAGGCACACCAATTTCAAATATGGCATATGTTTGGAACCCTAACTTCCAACGCACCAAAAAAATTATTTTGTTGATTCGTGTTAGACTCCTTATTCCTTCTTTTCAATCTATAACAGGTGCTTCTCATCTCTGGGAATCTTGTTCCATAACATCCAACAAACCTGGCTATAGAGAATTTCAATTTTCACGAAGTATGTTGTATTTATATCTGCCACTAAAGCTGAATTGTTTGGAACAATTGATAAATAAAATTATTTCATATTTATAATTTGCTTTTTAAATTTAGAATCGCACCATCCTTAGCTAATCATCATTCGTGAAATTATATAAACTCAAATACCTTTCTGAAAGGATCTTCTGTAGAATTTTTTGTCAAAGCTCAACACAAGAAATCCATTAGTCTTATTAAAAACACAGAAAACATTGAATTTGTTTTAACAAGAAATCTAAAGTTCTTGTAAATTTAAAAGTTAATATATTCGTAATATTACTATTCCATAACTTTTCAGTCTCAAAAAATAAGGATAGCAAATAAAAGAGAATATGCGAGCGATATATCCTTCCTGAAACTGAACAAATTTATTACTTTTAGTCTTACAAACTGATATTCATATACCATGTATATCACATGTATTTTAAGTATGTTCCAAACTATTCTTTTCAATATAATTACGTAAAAATATTTTTAGATCCCTACTTGCATATAAAACTCTTAAAGAGAATGAATTTTAAATTACTTTTACCAAATAAAATATTCGTTTTTAACGCAAAATTCTTCCAAGTAATGAAACAGAAAACCCCTACTGTGTTTTAAAATTCAGTCATAAATTTAGGTTTCGAACAATTTTGTTTCTTGCATTGGAATTAACATTTTTGCTATCATGTCTGTCTGCAGAAGTTCATTAATACCTATTTACATTAACCAGACGTGTTGCGTCTATTTTTCAAAATAATGAATGCCTGCCGGAAGAATATAAATTTATACATCGGATTAGCTGAGGACACAACTTCGAGCGAAAATTATGTGTATTCCGTTGTAAGTGCAATTACCTTCAGAAAACGTCGACATTACTGTTTGTGTTAAGTAACTGTCTTCGATGTAACACAATATAGTCAATTCTGAGACAAAATAGAATATTGAAAACGGTTGCCCTATTTTTAAACAGGTTTGATTGGTTAGCGCTTAGTCGCTCTATGGTCATTTTGATGTGAATCAGACTAAAATCGGACCAGTACAGGGGCATGCATGAAACATTAAGCGTTATAACTCTTTTGCCTTATGATTTCAGAACGAGAAGAAACGTACAGAAGATAAATATAGAGCAGTGAAGACAAAGGATGTACGTACCTTATTATGACCTTCGGACCGAGTGCGCAGGCGCACTAAGAAAGGGAAGGGGGTCCGCAATATGTCGAAATTCTAGTGTGCTGGGGAAGCTTTGGGTCTGTGTAACTTTGGATTTCGTAGAGTGAGGACTGAGTAAGTGGTGTTATTCGAAAGCTACTGAATTACACTAAAATCACAGGCCATTAATCAATATAATTATCCTTCAATATAAATATCGAACTTCACTTTAAACGTTCAAACTGTATATTAATTGTTGTATATTCACAATGAACCATCGTTCAAATTTCCTCAGTTTCCTTTCACGTTTTTCAATTAAACAATTTACCCGTTAAACGTCAACCCATTTAATGGAACATTGATTTAAATAGTGATGTAGTTTTTGTGTTCTGCTTTTATATTTTCACTCGTTGAAATATCGTATTTTGAGTCGATCAAATAGTTTTTAATGACACTTGTACGTTACAGTGGTATTTAGATTTTATTTTCTGTTTGATGGGTTGGAATTTTTTATATTTGTTTTATTCATTTCTACTGTTTTTATTCATTTTTGTTTCATTCATTCCACAATCCAACATCAGGCCTGAATATTCGCATCAAAACTACAGTTTGTGTCCTCGACACAACCTACCAATTTTTTTACTGCATGAGGGCCAACTAGACCAGGACGATCGGGATTAGAACACAGAGCCTATAGAACCAAGGGCCAGATATTTCTATGAGGTAGCAAGAGGCCTCTATAAGGTTTATATGTTTCTTTATGGGTTGCTTTTCTGTTTTGTCACGCTAACGTTTTATTTTATTGATTTACGTTGTTGTCAACAAAATAAAACGTTGTTATATCATGGTCGAAAGTTCTTTCACGTTTTTCAATTAAACAATTTACCCGTAAAACGTCAACCTATTTAATGGAACATTGATCTAAATACTGATGTAGTTTTTGTGGTCTGCTTTTATATTTTCACTCGTTGAAATATCGTATTTTGAATCGATCAAATAGTTTTTAATGACACTTGTACGCTACAGTGGCATTTAGATTTTATTTTCTGTTTGATGGGTTGGGATTTTTTATATTTGTTTTATTCATTTCTATTTCTATTCCATATTCTTTTTTCGTCTTAGTTTTGTGCTCTTTAACAAATTTGTTTCTTATCAAGTTTTATTCTCCAGTACAATTTCCTTAAAATTATTTTCCCACTGCTACTTCTGATAATAAAATAGCAGTGGTAGTCCGGTTGGAATAGTAGCGGATTAGCAACCGGAGGGTTACGAGTTCGAATCCAACCAAAGACCGTCGAGTACAAAGGGGGCTGGTTCACGTTGGATCTGTCGTGGCCTCAAATGTCTTCACGTTGGCGTGGTGTGGAAGTTTGGAGAGTGGGGTGCCAGCTCAGGTGTTGCCTCGTCATCTGACCTTAGTTCAAAATTACGTGGCGATGTCCTTGGATCTTTGGGATTGATCCCGGACCGTCGCCAACTGCCCGTTGTGTTGCTCCAGTGCGACGTTAATTAAAATACCTACCTACTATTAACTAACCTAGTCTGAACAGAGGTTTCCCAGTATAATATGGAAGGGCTGCCAATTTTCGGCCATGAATTTAAGGGAGATTTATTCGCGACAATGTTTGCGTATTTTTTAGCGGCGCAGCGTCAGTCCAACGAATGGTCATGGAATGCATAATGTTAAACAAAACAATTAATTTGCATTGTATATAATAAACAAGTCACAGTATAGAATAAATATGCACAAATTTGCATGTATCTTAGTCCTAATCTAAATGCATTTGTCCACTGATGCAACAGAACTAAACTTTTTAACCTTCAGTCAATTAATTGCTACCCCTAACTCTGACTTAATTAGTTCTAAGCTGTTTTGCTTCGGGATTGATCCCCAGACAGTCGCCAACACCCCGCTGTGTTGCACCAGTGCGATGTTAATTCAACTCCCCTAACTTACCTCTAAGCTGCCTTGTCCATTTATTCCTCAGCGGTGAAAAATCTCTTTCACAGAGTGTACACATGTAAGCCTTGGATGTTTAAAATAAAGTCTTATGATTGGTTTAATATATTTGGCACATCAATTTGTTTTTTAAATCACTGAAAATATTGAACCAGCTTTGTTGTAAACTTCCTGTTTACAACTCGAAAACTGATATTCCGCTATCGATTAGTGTATTCTAAGCTTTCAATAGATTATTAAAGGTAATTTTTATATATTTATGGACGAGAACCCCAAGTTTAACTGTTAATAACAATGGAAGTTGATGTCGTAATGTATTTGGCAGAAATAACATGTACACTGCTGGCCACCGTAAATGCAACACCCTGAAGGAAGCATGCAAATAATATGAAATTTACAACATGCATTAGCGGAGGTGAGATATGCAAATGATTAGAATTTCAGCGCAGACGCACATCACGCGCGCCTGTGGCGCCACTTCAAAGCGCTATTTAAGGCTTGGAGATTTCAACGATTTCAAGTACGGCAATTGTGTTTTTCTTGTGGTTTTTTCAAAAAAAACGATCAATTATGCCTCGTAGAAAACAGCGATCATCTTTTGATCAAGTATCCGAGTTCGACAGAGGAAGGATAGTGGCCTACCGAGATTGTGGATTATCTTTCAGGGAAATCGGTAGTCGTGTTGGACGAAACCAAACAACTGTAATGCGGATATGTGATCGTTGGATGCAGGAGGGTACGACGGACCGACGTGTTCGATCGCATCCACCTCAGTGCACCACTTCACGTGATGACAGGCATGTTGTGCGTATGGCAGTGACGGATCGCTCAGCCACATCACGAACCATAGCACAGCACATTCAGTCTGTACCGCATCATCCAGTGTCTGCGCGTACCATTCGACGCCGTTTACAGCAGAGTGGTCTGTCCGCAAGACGTCCATTGCTTCGTCTACCCTTGACGCAGAACCACAGACGTTTCCGCCGCCAATGGGGCGATGAAAGAAGGATGTGGACGGCAGAATGGAATGAAATTGCCTTTACTGACGAGTCACGCTTCTGTCTGCAACACCACGATGGTCGGATTCGAGTCTGGAGACATCGTGGAGAGAGGATGCTGAACAGCTGCGTTATGCACCGCCACACTGGTCCTGCACCGGGTATTATGGTATGGGGCGGTATTGGATATCACTCTCGCACTCCTCTAGTACGCATTGCCGGTACTTTAAACAGCCAGCGCTACATCTCCGAGGTGTTGGAGCCAGTTGTCCTTCCTTACCTTCAGGGCTTGCCCACAGCCATATTTCAACAGGATAATGCGCGACCACACGTGGCACGCATTGTCCAAGGGTTCTTCGTCAATCGCCAGATTGAATTGCTTCCCTGGCCAGCTCGCTCTCCGGATCTTTCGCCGATAGAAAACATGTGGTCCATGGTTGCTCAACGATTGACCCAGAATACATCCCCAGCTGCCACACCAGATCAACTTTGGCAACGTGTGGAAGCTGCTTGGTCTGCTGTACCCCAAGAACACATCCAAAGTCTCTTTGAATCAATGCCGAGGCGTGTGGCAGCGGTGATCTCCAACAATGGCGGCTAATCTGGCTACTGATTTTGGCAGGAACCACACTTCACAGAAGTCTATAAATTTAATCATTTGATACTTGGTCAACATGTTATCTACAAAATAAATTTTGTTGTGATATCTCTTGTCTTTCTTGGTGTTGCAATTTGGGTGGCCAGCAGTGTAATTTAAATTTAGCTATCTTGATTGTTAATGAAATATGTATCTTAATTGACGTAGCACTGGGGCAACACAATGGGCTATTGAAATATAGGAGTGAAATAGAAGATTAATACGGAAGCCGGGAGAATCCCAAAAAATTAACTCTAGCACGAGAGTTTCCGGAAAATACGGCAGAGTTGGTCGCTTTACATCACAGAGCAGTAATTTGTTGTGAAACCAACACTGGAAAGTGAAGAATAAAAGCATTGTGAGCTATCTGTGGCCCATTTAAATATCTGAATATTAACTTAAGCTTTAATGTTTTACGGTAGTAGTAGTAGTAGTAGTAGTAGACCCACCTCCTACCTACTCACCGTGAGGTTTAGAGCATTTAATGGTAGGAGGGGGAACCATTTATTATCTTTAAATTTTACATATTTACAGAAAAGAATGCACTTTTTTTAACAAAATTCCAACAGATATTGGTAAAAGGTTCAGGCTAACAGTGCCTGTATAAAGTTATTATAACATGTTAGCATATTAATTAATATAAATAGAAAATGTTGGTGAATAAATCAGGCTAACATTGCCTGAGAGTAATTGTATAATAAATTAGTTTATATAGAACTATTTATAAATAAATGTAACAATATAGTTGTAATAATTAGAAAAAGTTTATATTCTAAACTTCCCTGTAATGGCCAGCCACTGATGTTGAAACCTGTTCCAAACTGTCCTCAATTCTGGGAAAGGGACAATTTTTTCCTACTAGGGTCTTTATTCCCCTTGAGTAATAGGGTAATTTTGTCTCGACGAGTTTTCTCGTCCTTAACGAAAATAACCAGATCTTGGACGCGATATCTCGTTGAAATACTTGGAGGGTTAAAGATTTACAAATGAATAAATCAGACTTAACTTCATTCTAAAGACTAACATTAGTCTTAAATGTATCCTGATTCTTAAGCATTTTTTTGCATAAGAAAAAGGAATTAGGAACTAACTACTCTCTAACATAAGTCACTTACCAAGTCCTCGTTTTCTATTTAAAAAAAATTAAAAGCTCATTTAGTTCTGTGTCCTTAAGAAAATTCAATCTTGTACACTTCGCCTTCTAATTCAACTTTCGCTATAAAAAGGTTGGGTTTAAAATACTCACGAGTATAAAAAGCGCTTACACTGATTAAAAAGGGAAATATATATAAACGTGTATTCGGGAATCTGAAAGCCTGATTATTTTTTTCATCGAAAGGTGTTGACAAATTCTATCCTACGTCCTTCTGCCTTTTACATTCCATATCCTTTTTTGTAAAAGAAATTGCAGATGCAAGTTCAGGCTTAAAAGCGCAATGGGAGAACGAGACATAAAAATCCACCACATTTCGTATTTTTTCAACGCTTAAGCTAAAATCGATTCTTTGCTTCACAGTCCAGGTATCACGTTATTTGTCTGCGAATTTGAGGTGTTCTGTGAATGTGTAAGGCCATTTCTTAAATTGCTGCGTTATGCAAAGAGCCCTACGTGTCATTTCCAATAATAGCTCCATTGACATTTTAGAAAAGTAACTTCCATAATGGCATTTTCCACACTTTATTGCGCTTTCAGATTTTATAACAAACTTTTCTACATCGGCACAGCGATACAATTTCCTTCCTTTTTAATGCGTAAATATTTCAAGCCTATGCCCATAGTTTTGTACCTATTCCAGAAAAGTGACATATCCCAAAGGTGAATTTTATAGGAAAGCTAAAAAGATATTTTTGAATACCTTTAATCATATTTTACGTATCAAATTGAAATTTGTGGAGTTTGTTGATATTTTTATTAACCCTCCAAGTGGTTTCAACGAGATATCTCGTCCATCAAGATCTGATCACTTTTGCTAATGACGAGATATCTCTTCATCAATATATTTCATCAATTTTTCAAGATCAAGATCGTCAATTTCATCCAGATCATCAATTTTTTATGATAACGGGATCAAGATCTAGTCAGTTTACTTCCAATGACGAGATATCTCGTCCATCAAGATGTGGTCAGTTTCCTTCTATTGACTAGATAACTCGTCCATCAACATCTGATCAGTTTTGCTAACGACGAGATATCTCGAAGTGACAACCATAACTCCAACAGCAACTTGGAGGGTTCAACATTTGAAGCACGTTTCCTGATTTGATTTCCAAGATTTATTTGTGTTCAATAGAATCGTTTCATTAGTTGAAAAAATAAAATACTCATTTTTAATAGTGTTACATTTTATTACAGCCTCGGGTAAAGAAGCAGCAGTCAGTCCGTGTGGAACGACCAAAAATTAGAAAAACCTGTAGGCTTATGGTGACGGTTTTTCATGAAATTGAACACATGGGTTTTGTTAACTATAATCCAATATGAATAACTATATCCTAAATATTTTGGTTCAAAATTAAATATATTGAAAATTTCAGGCATTTTAAGGATTTGCAACCTTGAATAGCAGTCGTGAAATGGCTTGATTTTTGCATTTTTGAAGAACTGTTTGTCTACTACTTACGTAGAAAAAAAAAATTATATTTTTGTAATCTGAAAAATTTCCTTTGTATCTATTTGGAAATAACAATTTCAAATATCATATTTAATCTAACATTTTGTTACAAAAAATGAAAAATTGTTAATTTTTGGCAGAATTAAAAAGTTTCTATGGGTTAAAAATATTTGAATGTATCTTTGAAATTCATGCTAGTTACAGTACTAGATTTGATAAAATTATTGCTGAAGTTCTGAAGTCGCATCTTTTATTTCCTTTATTTCCTTCACACACCTTTAAAATAGCCAAGGAAAATTGCAAATGACGACTTTCCACTGTAAATAGGCATACAAAATCAAGGAAAGCTCAGACGCGAAAACGATATTTTTGGGGAATATAATTTAATATGTTTTGAAATTTTCTGATGAAAAGATTGAGGGATTGAAAATTGAGAATTCACTAGAAATTTCAACCACTGCCATCAAACCAGACATTGCATTAGTTTCACAGAAATTATCAAATATCCCACTAGTTTTATGTTTGCGTTGTCCTCTTTTTTTTAATGCTATGATAAAAAAAATGCAAGAAAATGAAGGAAATTTTGTTATTTATATACGTTATTATATATTTTATATGCGGCCCAGGCAATTTCACTTCACTCGATGCGGCCTAGGCAAACCAAATAATTGGACACTCATACTTAAGATACTCTTTATAACAAAGCAATTCAAATTTATGTCTCAATCTCCACTAATAACACACTTTACATAGGGTGAAATATATTTATTTTTGTCAATTGGCAACCTAACGAATATACAGAACAAGAGATACAACTCTACTCGCAGCTGGAATCCATCATTCTACTGTTGACAGTCTGCTTGTGTTAGAAGTAAACAGTTAATACAGTCATGATCACAGTTACAAGCCATCTGGTGGCTTCACAAAGTTATTGCTACAAATTTGATTAATCGCAGTTCAGGTTTCTGTGTCAATTTATACTTTGTAACAATTTATTTTAGATGTAAAATTTGAATTCCAGAACGTAACGAACACTTAAAAGTCACTAATTTAGCGAATGCTTAAACGTCCCTAAATATTGACTGACTTAGTTCTAATTCCAAGACAGCTTATCTGATTCCATCTCAGCTTATGAATTAATAAACGTACCAGCAAATATGAATGTGTTGATTTCCCTGAGGAAAGGTTTCTCTAGACCGTATTCCCATCAGGGCATACAGTGCCACACGCTAAGTCAACTGCACTGAAAAAGAAAGAATAAGATATTTGCCATTGAGATGAGAAATGGATGAAAGCTCATGAATATTTTGTGAAGTATTAGTCAAGCTATAACGGATCTAGTCTTCAAAAAATCAACACATTTTCCTTCTAACGTATAATGATACAATGAATTCCCATCAGACACGTTTCGGTGCTTCTTGAAGAATAGTAATTCGATTTCTCTTACTTGAATTCCAAAACGATCCAGGAATTATTCCTTGAATTTTAAATTTTACTGGAAGGAGCTAAAGCCTGGAAGAATTATTCTAAGAATTCAAAATTAAACTGATCTTCAATTCGAACTTCAGCGGTCTGCAAATCATTTCGTGAATTTCGAATTGTTCCTTTTAACACTCTGAAGGGTTCACATGCACTTTTCTACCTCGTAACTTGCAGTATTTCCTACATGACTTCTAACCAATTTTAACCTTCTTGACCTATAGAATGTTTGCAGAAGATTCTATTCTAAGGAAGTGAACAATAGAATCTTTCCAAAGGATTCTTTTCTAAAGAAAGGGCTGATAGAATCTTTCCAAAAATTATTCTATTCCTAGGAAATGAGCAATGGAATCTTTTCAAAAGATTCTACTCAAAGGAAAGGAGAAATAAAATCTTTCCAAAGGATTCTATTCTACAGAATGGGCCAATAGAATCGTTTCAGATGATATTATTCTAAGGAAAGACCAATAGAATGGTCCAATTATTAAAAGAATCCATGGATTCATTAGAAAGTTATTATTTAGTCATTAATTGTGTGTTGTGGGGTGAAAGCAACATTATATTACTCAGAAATCTCATGATGAGGGTTAATCTGGATTACCCATTGAATTTCGATTTATTCTTTATTCCGAAACGTTGTTACTTTCAGTATTATTCAATATATGAACCCTGGGAACACAGTCATGTAATATTCATGCATTGAGGAAATCTAAAAATTATTTCATTGATCTTTCCAATAAAAATTAAATTTTGGCTTAACTACATTAAGTTTAATAATGATTATAGGTTTACCCCCCCCCCCATTATGATGACACAAAGCGGCTTTCCAGAGACAACATTATTCATTGATTCAACTTTAGAGTAGCTAAGATTGGATCCTGTTTGAATCTGTACAGATGGGTTAATATCAATCATTCGACAGGTTTCCATGTTACGTACCTGTTACTTGAGAATCAGCAGCTCAAGATCGCTTTGTTCTTTCCTACCCAAGTTTTTATTAATGGTAGCGTTCGTTGCGAACAATGATATTTATCCTCTTTTCCCACTCCAGTTGAGACTAGACCCGATTAAGATCTTTGTTTCGACGTTTGTTAAAAGCTGTGTTTTTCGTGAAATATGATAATTTGTGTCTGGGTCCATGTGTAGATAATCTTCCCCTAATTTCTTTAAACCCTATAACACAGACGCATTCCAAGACAAACCCTTACAAGTCGATTGAATTAGATGGTGTGACGACTGCAAAGTGGAAAACAGAGGCGAGCACTCAACTTCCAGAAAATCGAATTTCTGACGTTTCTGTTTCATCGATTAATCGATGCGGCAGACGATCTAATATATCGAATGTCCCTCAGAAAAACTTCACAGGAATGTGCGGCTCACGTTTCACTGCCGGGTAACTTCAACGGTTCGACTAGTCTAGAACTTTTGACGATCGAAATATTGGAATACGGGACAATACATCCATCCTGGCTCACCGGAGCATTCTATGATTGCGCATTTCGTTTTTCAGTCAGATACAGTGATCTGGGCAGAATTCCAAAATCATGTTTTTGACGTTTACCAAATCCGTTGTCTTCGTCGTTTTACTTCCGTTTCTTGTCATTTCTTGTTTCCTTACCTTAGTAAAATATGTCTATAGTAGAGGGCGGTTTGAATTGGAAAGGTTTTGTAGCAAAATTCTGTAATGTTCCACACATTGTTTAGGAAATATTAATCTAGATAGTTGAATTAACGTCCGTCGCTCTGAAGCAAACCAACGGGCTATTGGTGACGGTCCGGGAATAATCCCCGAAGGGGAAAATCTAAGGACAACACCTGGTAATTTTGAACCACGGTTAGATTACAAAGTCGACACCTGAGCTGACACCACAGTCTCCAAACTTCCACCCCACCGTGAGGATATTTGAGGCCACGACAGATTTAACGAGCACCAGTCCCCTTTGTATACGACGGGTCTTTGGCTGGATAAATGTGGGTGGAAGTAGTGTTTCTGTGGCGATACGTGTTTCCTGTACGTATTTAAACGTAAAGTCACGTGGCTTTTTCTAATACGATTTCATCATTCCGCCAAAAAATTCCAAAGAATGAATTTCCATTTACTAGTCCTCTTTTCTTTTGCTACTACTAGTACAGTTGTTTTTGTCTCTCTGTTATGGGTGAAACAAGGAAAAAAGTATGGATTGGGTAGAGAAGCTGGTGGACTGTTTCACCATAGAGGAATTGAGAATTCCCGAATTGAAAGAACTAAAAGAGACAGTAATAAAAATCGATGAATTGTGTAAAGTTAAAGGCAAAAGCCAGATTAGATCTCATCCGTTCCAGGAGGGATTGGCTGATTATCTGAGTAGAGGATCATTGACTCCTTCAAGAGGGAGGTCTTAAGGGATAAGTTATCGGGCTCTAGTCCCACAACATCCCCGAATACTAGCGAATCCAACGAAATGGTTGAAATGAGAAAAGAACTGGTAAAATTATAGTTTGACTTCGAATTAAATAAAGCGTACGTTAAAAAGCTTGATGAAATGGAGGAAGAAATTGAAGTAATCAATCGAAATAAAGAGCTTGAGATGGAAAAAATGAATGGAGTCTTAGAAGAAAGAGAACGTTACATCAAGAATCTCGCTAAGTTATTTGAGGAATCCTCCATACGCTCAGCAGAACCAATTAAAGATTTAAAATCGAATGCATTATTATCTTCGGAAGAAGAATCAATGTCAGATACACGAGAAATTTTACAAGAGTTGAGAGATTTGCAAACAGTGATACCCGATTGTCGTCCCTCATACGCTTGTTTCTGCACCATCTGCACCTAATCGAGGCAATTCTCAAACTATTAGAAACAGGGCGACGTATACTCTGCTTTTAAAACCAAAAGAGAATAGTGATCATAATAAAAACAAAAACTTGGTTCAAGATAATATTAAGAATTTAAGCTGTAAGATCGAACATATCCGGAGAATTGGTGGAAGAAGTTTGGCTGTTGATCTGGGATCAACGGGAGAAATCGACAAGCTGCAAAATGAACTTAAAGATAATGAAGACTTAAGGCTTTTTAAATCTATAGACCTGAAAAAAGGAAACCGAGAGTTATCCTTCTTGGTTTAGATAAAGAAATTAGAAAAGAGGAAATCCTTCCAGAGCACTTAAATTAAAAAATGACTGTATTGATGAGGAGATAAAAATGGAATTCATGTTTAAAATCAATTCAATTAGAGGTAACCATTGGGTGGCATCTGTGGCCCCGGATGCTTTTAAAAAGATTATGAGGGAAGGCTACCTCTACCTGGGCTATCAAAAAGTCCTGGCAGAGGAATTTAAGAGCGTCCGTCAGTGTACTGGCTGTGGCAAATCTGGTGATAATAAGAGCCAATGCACTGACAAAAGTATTTGCATGAATTGTGGGGGAGAACATTTGGAAGACAAGTGTGATAATCCTAAAATGTGTATAAATTGTGCATATTCTAACCTTAAATTTAAAACCTACTATGATGTGGGACACAACTGCCGATCTAAGAAATGTCCTAATTTTAAGCGGCAAATTAATATACTCGAAGCCAGTACGGACTATGGTAGATAGTTTAAGTGTCTATCCTCCACAAAGTATAATTATATTTTACATTCTCTTTAAATATTTGTATATTAAATATTACCCTGGCTTTTATCGGTTATTTGTTAAGTTTTAAAATAATTATTTTATTCAAATAATTGCTTGTTTCCCCTCTCTCTACTTTATGTTGTCTTAATGTTTCACTTTTTTTATTTATGATACCTTGCATTTTATGTGAGTTTTTAACGTTTTATTGTATTTTTTAATGCTTTATTTGTCCTGTTTTTTATGTTCTGTTTTGTTCTGATTCTCATGCTTTGGTTTGGGTGGGGCCTGCTGTTACGGAACAAATTGACTTATAGACTTTCTTATGTACCTCGTATCTATCTTTTTACATCTACTATCCTATTTGGGTTATCTGTGCAGAGTGGCATTGCCCTCTAAATTGTAAAATTCTAAATTGCGTTTCGTTTGTGTTCACCATGTTGCTTATTGATGTTCGAATTAATTGCTAAATGTAAAGCGAAATGTATTTATATTGTAATATGTATATAGTATTCAATAAATGCCGTACGTGCGCCCTGAGGGGTGGACGTGTGTCTGCCCTGCCCGCGGGAGGGGGTGGCCCATTGCCTCTTCTGTTGGGAATCACTTTCCCCGCCCCCCTAAACTGGGCTCTAAACCTCGCGGTGAGCCGGGAGGGGCGTGGGTCGCAAAAAAAGAATAAATTTAAAATTAATAGTTGATTGATCAACACCAATTTGATTAAACGCCTTACGTTGGCCAAAAAGGTGATAAAATTCAATTTTAAGGTACCTCCGTTTTGTATTATGCGGGAGACAGACATTTGGACAGCAAAAGTCACTTGGCTTTTTTTTCGAATACGATTTCAACGCGGTGGTATTGTCAGTAAAAATTTCATTGAAAGAATTCCGAATTGGCATACGATAGTTGACTGGTCAACACCTGTTACACTAAACTCCAAACGTTACCAAAAACGATCCCAAATGTATCATAAAAGCGCATTTGGGTATCGGAAAGAAAATCTGGAGATGGATTGAAAAACAAACAAAAAGCGCTTACACAAATGGTGTCTTTGGCGCGGATTCCGGGACACGGCGATAGCCATTCATGCTTTTGAGTATATAGCAACCTTCTTCCTAACTAGTTTTCCCACCTTTTCAAATTTCAACTGACCCAAAGTCTATTGCCCTCTCGTCGGAGACACACTATAAAAGTAACTTGCTTACTTCCCTACTTTATTTAGGTAGCCAGTTGGAAGAACAACGGCTTAGCAACCGGAGGATTACGAGTTCGAAACTAGCAATCCAAGACCGTCTTGTTCGCGGGGGCATGTGATCGTTAAATCTGTCGTGCCCTCAAATGTCCTCCCGTTGGTGTGGTATGGAATTTTGGAGAGTGGGGTGCCAGCTCAGATGTTGACCTCGTCATCTGACCGTGGTTCAAAATTACGAGGCGTTGTCCTTGAATCTTACCCTTCGAGATTGATCCCGGACCCTTGCCAATAGCAATGTTGCTCCAGTGCGACGTTGATTAACCACATACCTATCTTGTAAAGATTAATTGTCAATTGGTAATGTCTTAGTCTGCTGTAAAAATAAACATGCTGTCCTTAGAAAGCTCTCCTTTTGAAATGATGCCAATATATATAATATCGAACCAAAAAATAATCCAACAGGCTTGTAAATATCTTTGACGTACAAGCCTTTAAGCTTTATATAAATCTTTTGTAATATTTTTTTTAAATCATGGTAGGTAGGTAGGTATTTTAATTAACGTCGCAACGGAGCAACACAACGGGCTATGGGCGACTGTCCGGGATCAATCCCAAAGGGAAAGATTCGATTTTAAAAATCATGAAAGAGCACTGCGAAAAAATACTTTGACAAAAAGAATATTACACACACTATTTTGGCCTTTTATATATCCTAAAACAGAATAATTCGCAGCAAATTATAACTTCCCTTCTTGAAGAGAAAATTATTCTTTTAAAGGTGCAGTATTAAACCGAATGCTATTTTGAATGAGCGTCAGATGTTCAAAAAATAAAACTTCTGATAGACATAATGTCCTTGCCAAAATGAAAAACGAGGTGCTCAACTTTTTAAATAAAATCGTATTCAATCGCCATGATTCCATTTTAATGTGTGTCACTTCAATTCCATCCTCAGTTCCATACAAAGTGTCACAAATGTAGAGATATTAAAATGAACGAAATAAAAAAGAAATGCTTTGATATTAAAAGTGGGTAGTTTTACGGCAAGGAACATTTGAAAGATTGCATTTATCTTTTCATCAGTTTGTGATAAGTTTTTATCTGCAATGGGTGCAACATATACTCATATTTTATTTCAAATGTATTTTCCCATTTGTTCGTCTAACCCTTCAGGATTTCGACGAAATATCTCGTCCAAGATCTGACCAATTTTACTAATGACGAGATATCTTTTCATCAAGATATTGCCGATTTGTTTATTTTGACGAAATCAAGATGTAATCATTTTTTTCTAATGACGAGATATCTTGTCTATCAAGATATGGTCGGTTTTGTTAATGACGAGACAACCCTCTGAAGGGTTAAATAACATTTTTTAACTTTTAAATTGACCACGCAATTATGCCAACTTGGATAAATTATTGAGAGGGGCCCAAGTATAAGTATTAACTTTACCTATAAGGTATTAAAGTGGGACCCCAAAACAATTATTGGTTTTTCATGAGGCATCCATCTAACCTGGCACTGGAGCCCTGTATGCAGTTGTGTAAGACATCTGATATAATGTATATATTCCTACTACTTATATACAGTATAGTATACAGTATTTTATACTTTATAAAATAAAAGGTATAAAGTACTCATTTCTTAAAGTGTGAAATGCCTATTTTTCAGAGTATAAGGTACCTATTTCAATATCCTTATTTCATTTCTGTTTGTTACTCTGATACTACTGTATTTACTTGTTCCATTATTTTTTGTGTTGTAAATAAATTAAGGAGTTACATTTCTATATAATTTATTTTGTGCAAAATGTCGCAATAGACATGGATTCATTACTCGTCGGTAAGTGAATATTTCGACCAGATTTTCATAAAATTCATCGGCAAAATACATAATGATTTGTAGAATTCCGTTTCAGAGAAATAAAAATTAGGTGTACAAAACAAAACCTTTTAAAATAAGATTAACGTCGTACTTAAAAAGGAGGATAATGTAAAAATAGTCATTTTAAAATAAAGCAGTCAACATTAAAATCGGACGGATAACCATATGTTGTAATTCATTTTTTTTTTAATTTTGACGTGTGCTTCCATTACAAGACAATTAAAATCAGTAAAACGTATTTGTTTACCAAGTTTCAAATAATATTATTGGATTGTATTGAAAGCTACACTCAATCGTCAAGAAACATATATTATTCCAAATAGGTACATGGTTTCCATTTAGAAATCGAATCTCTAAATTGAGAGAAAAAGTGTCGCATTGAATCGATTTAAAACTGCATGCCAGTTGGAGTAAAGCAAATTCTAAATAAAAGTTTGCTATCTTGGAATAATATCACGGTCATCAAATATTCCAACTTGAACTTTTGAAAAGTTGTAAGATTTTATCCAAAGTGACAGAAGACGAGTTAAAGTGCAACTGAGCAACTTTGCTTTCTGAAACTTTGGTTGAAAGCATTGATTTTCTTTTTAAAAAAAACAGTGTAAAATTAAGCTTCCTTTTTTTGAAAAATTGTAATCGATTAACGTTTCGTTCTTACTGGAGACATCTAATTTTAAAACAAGCTGTTCTTTCACATGCGGAATGGAATTTTCAAGTAAAAAATGTGTTTGCTTGAAAAGAAATTAATCATGCATATTGTATCAAGTATCAATATGATCTGCCATCCTTTCATAACGATAGTGAAATTCGGAACTGTCACATCCCTAGTGCAAGGGTACTTACAAGTCAAAAATTATTGATAGGAAAACTGCGTACAATACTACGCTTTACGTTCGTCATTTTGACATGAAATAAACTTAAGGGGTATTCATGATCACTTCAAAGCTCAAAATCAACTTCTGTAGTAGCACCTTTATAGTATTGTCTTACACTATAGTGCGATGTATGCGAAATGGATTATATGACTAGATAAAAAAACATGTACTTCGTCCAAAGTAAGTTGTAGAAGATATAAAATTTCAAAATTGAGTTCAAAAAATTATTATCAGCTCGCTAAAATGATATTGGGTCGGTGCGAATGAAATGTCCGATGAAAAATAGCTTTGGGAATGACCCCATACAGCTAAAAGTAACTGCCTACAAGCTTCAGGCATCTTACGGCACAGAGCTACTATAAATAGCTATCACGCGTGTGAAGTACAAGTTCCAGATTTAATTTGTTTGGGCGTAAAGGTGCTTCCAAATTCGACCTTGAAAACTCAAATTTGAGAGTCACCTTCCTTTACGAATTTAAACTGAGATATTCTGCTGCAGTTGCTGCTCGAAACATTAACACAGCATTCGGGGTGAATACAGCCAATGAACGAACCATTTGGCGATGGATTGCGAAGTTTCGAAGTAGAGATATGGACCTGAAAAACGAACCACGTGGTCACCGAGAATTTGCAGTTTCTGACGATGCCCTGCTAAGTGTGGTTGAAGGCTGAACCGCGGAAAACATGTCGTGAGATAGCGGCCGAGCTAGATGTCCACCACACTACAATTGTTCGCCGTCTGGCTGCACTGGGTAAGGTCAAAAAGATGGATTCTTGGGTGCCTCATGAATTGACAATTGCAAATAAGATGAGACGTCTGGAAGTCTGTGCATAGCTCCTTTCCAAGAATGAAAGAGAACCTCTACTGCAGCGAATCGTTACCGGTGACGAGAAATGGGTCCTTTATGACAATCGGAAACGATCTGTACAATGGTTGAGCAAAGCACAGCCTCCTGGATGCCATCCCAAGCCACCCTTCTTACATCCCAGGAAGGTTATGCTTCTTGTATGGTGGTCTACAGCTGTAATAATTCATTGCAGTTTCCTGTGCCAAGTGGCCAAATCATCACTTCAGAACGATATTGTGATGAATTACGACAGATGCACCCGAAATTGATGGTGAAACAACTGGTTTTGGTAAACAGGCTTGGTGTTCGCTTGCAAGATAAAGCCCGTCCTCATGTCGCACAATGGACGATGCTAACACTACGTGAGTCGGGCTATGAAGCGATGCCTCATCCCCCTATTCCCCTGACTTGTCGCCTACAGATTTTCATCTGTTTTGTCAAATGGATCGCTTCCTGTCTGGCAAATGGTTCACCCAAGATATGGAGGTTCACCGTGCAGTTGATGACTTCTTCGCATCCCAGCCTCAAGACTTTTTTTCGTTCCGAGATTATGGCCTTGTCAGTGAAGTGACAACAGGTGTCAATTCAGAGGGAGACTATTTCGAGTAGGTCAGTTACTGTACTTTTTCACTTATCGCCATCGAAATGTGATGGTCATTTTCCGGACATTTCATTCGCACCGACCCAATATATGCATTTTCCATGATAGAAAAGTTATTCTGATTACTTTCTATCAACGTTTAACCAATTCAACCCGACTAATGCGAGGTAATTCTGCTAGTATATACGTATATAAATCTGGTTGGATGAAAATTTCAATGTAGCTATATGTGAAATAACTCTATGCTCTTATTTGTTTTTAAATATTTAGTTTTTATGAATGAGTATCCTCTCTAGGAAAGCTCGTCATCTGACCATGGTTCAAAATTACGTGGTGCTGTCCTCGGATCTTTCCCTTTGGGATTGATCCCGGACCGTCACCAATAGCCCGTTGTGTTGCTCCAGTGTGACGTTAATTGAAATACCCCCCCCCTACCCCCCTCTAGGAAAGCTGGTATCCATATTAGGTCTGCGCGCAAGGTGAACTTATTCGGATGGCCATATCAGGCCGGGGAGACGTAAAACCCTTTACGGATGGCCGTACTTGACCGGCGGACCGGGTAAATATTTTTCAACTGTTGACGGGTTGGGCAAACCTTTTCAGTGGACTGATCTCGTCTGCGGGCCTGATAAAAAATATTTCAAGGGCCGTATCTGGTCTGAATGCCAGGAAAACCTGTCCGAAAGGCTGTATATGATTTGCGAGCCAAGCAAACCTATCCGGAGGACTATCTGAGCTGCATGCCAATTAAACCTATCCGGATAGCAGTATCTAAATTGAGGGCCTGGTGAAAATATTTAAAGGGCCGTATCTGGTTTTCATGTCTGAGATCAATCTATTCGCTACAATTAATTAGCGAATAGATTGATCTTATCTTAAGCAAACGGTTTTTTGTTGACGGACTTATTAAACCTGCCCAGAGACGAAAATAATACCTATTTCTCAAAGAGCTTATAGATTGTGTTGAAGAAAAGAGTTTAAGGATTTATCCACACTGTATACAATGGAGAAATTTTTAAAAAAGTCAATGTATTGAACCAATTAAGTCCCCAATTACCTCATTGTGTTTGCATCGTACGGTTTTGCATTATTTATTTAATCCATTCATTGGACTACCAGCAAATAATATATTTTTGCAGTATTTTACGTTCCTTTTAGAGGCCACAGGCTATGATTACTGGGGTGTGGGCCCGAAGGGTAGGGCCTCTATAAGTTGACCCCCCTGTCCCTAGACCGAATAAGACTTTTCTTTCAATTTGGTTCTCATTCTTATCGCTCCTATTAATGTATTAATAGTTTAGCATTTCGTTAACCATAATTTCCCCCAAGTAAGATAAAAAATGCTATCCAAAATAGGCAATTTTCTAAGCTGTTAATTTCCCTTTAAAACCAATTAACAAGACAGCTAATCCATATTGGACTACGCCCCGAGCTCTCTGGATCAATGGTACAGTAAATGTTAATGACTGCCCTCTATTCCCAACAATGGAAGCTCCAGTCTAGAAAATGTATGTTTTCACTCTCAAAAAGACAACCTTGATAATCGATACTAGAGATTGATATTAACTAGGGCTTAAAACATTGGTAAGTTGTGTCGAGGACACAAACCGTAGTTTTGACATGAAAACTCGGCCCTCATGTTGGATTGTGGGATAAATGAAGCAGACATGAGAAGTTTGAACGATAGTTTATTGTATGTGTGAATATTCAACAGTTAATTTACAATTTGAGCGATTAAAGTGAAGTTTTATATTAATATTGAAAGATAATTTTATTGATTAAAGGCCTGTGATTGTTGCTTATTTTGGTAGCTTTCGAATTACATCACTTACGCGCCCTAAATCAAAGTTATACTGACCCAAATCTTGCCCAGCATCGTAGAATTCCGACATATTGCGGATCCCCTTGCCGTGTTCAGTGCACCTGTGCAGTCAATCCAAAGGTCATGTCAAGTACGGACAACCTTTGTCTACACGACGCTATATTTACCTTCTGAGTGTTTTTTCTAGTTATGAAGAGAACCTCGGTAGCTCGATTGGAAGAGTAACGGATTAGTAACCGGAGGGTTGCGAGTTTGAATCCAACCAAAAGACCGTCGTGTACAAAAGAGGCTGGTGCACGTTAAATCTGCCGGGGCCTCAAATGTCCTCACGTTGGCGTGGTGTGGAATTTGGAGAGTGAGGTGCCAGCTCAGGTGTGACCTCGTCACATGACCGTCGTTCGAAATTGCGTGGTTTCTCCTCTGATCTTTCCCTTCGGGTTTGATCCCGGACCTTCGCCAATAGCCCGTTATGTTGCTCCAGTGCGACGTTAATTAAAACACCTACCTATCTAGTTCTGAAATCATAAGACTAAAC
Organism: Meta bourneti; assembly: GCA_933210815.1. Classification (NCBI taxonomy): domain Eukaryota; kingdom Metazoa; phylum Arthropoda; class Arachnida; order Araneae; family Tetragnathidae; genus Meta; species Meta bourneti. The sequence continues at coordinate 22,013,436 of OW119928.1, forward strand.
AGTTGTAACGTTTTTTGTAACGCAAGACTTTTCTTGTTACTGTTTCCAGTACTGTTCCGATTTCAAAGACGTATTCACGTCCAAAAGTTTAGGTTAAGCAACATTTTAAATCAAAATTTTTGAATTTGAGAGCATGAAGAATTTCTCATTTTCATTTAGATATATACAGCAGATTCCAATGATTAGGAAACAACTTTTTCAAGATCAATTGAAACCACATGCTCAGGGAGCATTTGGAATCAATAGAAACTAAAAAAAATCTGAATCTGACAAAAACTTGTTTTTGTAGTAGACTTACTATACTTATCTCCTATACGTTTTATGTTTTTATCTATGTAATTCCGTCAAAAGGATCGCAATCGAAAAATTCTTTTTGCCATTTCAAATTAATCAATTTTAAACTCTAAAATTAAAAAGGGCAGCAGTAATCCAGTTGGAAGACAACTGATTAGCAACCGGAGGATTGCGAGTTCGAAACTCGGTCCAGCCAAAAGACCGTCGTGTACACGGGGGCTGGTGCACGTTAAATCTGTCGCGACTTCAAATGTCCTCGCGTTGGCATGGTGTGGAAGTTCGGAAGGCCGGGTGCCAGTTCGGGTGTTGTTCTAGTCATCTGACAGTGATTCAAAATTGCGAGGCGTTGTCCTTGGTTCTTTTCCATTCAACTGATCCCGGACCGTCGCTAATAGCCCGTTGCGTTGCTCCCAGTGCGACGTTAATTAATTACCTACCTTGCCTACCTAAAATTAAAAGGTCGGTTTCGGTGATTTTAAAGTCTGACCGTTCCCTTCATCTAATTGGCTTTGATGCATCAGTTCGGAATTCATTCTTTGGAATTTTTATTTAGTGCCAAAATCGTATAACCGGAAATCAAGCCAAATGATGTTGATTTGAATGTTGATTTAACAATTTTTGGTCGAGTTCCATAACAAGTTGAAAAGTACTTCTTCATGTGTAGAATTCATTGTATAGTGGAGCGTTTGCATTATTCATATTTCCTAGTTCGAATATTCCGTTTGTATAGACTTGCCCTTTTTAATGCAAGCATGCATTCTTGCTCAATCCGGGAGGCACTGAAGAGAATAATTTAACAAAGATCCGTCAGAAAGAATCTGTGTTATTTAGTGACAGAAAATAAAAATGCATTTCACATCCAGATAATAAAAACCGACTTTACGGAACACGGAAGTGACAAAGCATTTTTTAAGATTTTTGGAAACATCCTGTTAATTTGAAAAATCCTACCTACATACAGTTTCATTGTTATTCAAGGAATTATATTCAAGTTTATCGAAATCGTTTTTTCTACGAAAGTCAATGAAGGGTAACTTATTCATCAAAGAAGAATAAAATACTTTTTGGAAGGGGTCGGAACCAGAGGAAAATATTTGCTTCGCGTGGATTGTACTTTATGCTTGTTTTTTTTTCATATGCTCTTGAAGGTAAAATGCTAATTCATTACCATGTAATAGTAAAATGTTGTTTTCCTAAACTTAATTATTAGTTTGAAAAATGTGTTGGAATTTTTTTATCGCAACGATTCGAAGGAAACAGTAAGTACTTAATGGAACGAGTATAAAAAAGTATAGAATGAGTAAATAAAAAATCCATCTCAAAATAGATATGAAAGCAATTCTCATTGTCTGTTGTCTCAGCAAAAAAATTACCGAAGAGCAAGAAATAAAACCCACGCCTTTGCAGTTGACGGTCCTGAAAATATGAAGGAAAGCAAATATTTGTTGTAGCGTTTCTTATTTGTATTGATATAAGTGTTCTCTTCAGAATCCATCCAAATGTTTTGCCATTTCGGAATCCATTCAAACTTTATTTTGTGTCCAAGCTTTTTTCCTTTTCATGATTTCAAAAATCGCAAAAGCATTGTTGTGTATTGATATTTATGTAACCTTAATTGGCAACGGTTTTTGAATTGCAAAATCATGTGACCGAAATCTGATAACTAATAAATAGTCTACTGCGTTCTTCCTGACACGATGCGCATCTCTCTTAGACTGGCAAGCGATTCATAATAAGCATTAAATCTGTACCTCAGAACCAGACGAACGTAAGTCACATTATGACAACTTTTCAGGAGAGCGTAAAAACTGAAAAGAAGGATCTCGTTGCCTGGCTACAAAGCTAGTATTTGAATTAGCCTGCAAAAATTGATTGTTAACAATAAAAATATACATGCTTTATCCATTGTTGGTTAATTTTTATGTAATTCTATAGCTTATTAAGACAGGACTGGACACGTTATTGTGGTTCTACATCAAAAAACTGTTTTAGGACTTACATAGCACTTTAAAAAGGTGTTTCAAGTAAACTACACGAGCAATCATAGCAACTATGTCTTTAATACTATCAAAAACATAGAGAAAGTACAAAAATATTTAATATTGTACAAAATTTATAATATTGTATTAACAAAATATTTAACATTATATAGATTGAGTGTTGTAATGTTGTAAATGGCTTAAAAGCTACAGATTAAGCAAAAACATTACTCTAGAGCGGTTAGTCATCCTCAGGAAAGTTTCCTTCCTTCTCTCCATGTGGAAGGTTTTCAAAGTAGGATCTATCCTCTTCAGGGACCCACTGCATTAAATTCATGAGGTCTCTGTACTTCTCATTACTTATCTTGTTTTTGGTTACTCTCAATTTTGGGATCGTCGCTGGCAAAACAACCCTCTGTTCTCTCTGATTTCTTTTAAATTCAACAGTTTTAAAGGTATCTGCGAAACTGGTCTTATAGTACAACTTGCTGTCTCTTTTGCGAAGCTGTAGCCACACTGCATTGGATATCAAAAATGGTTCTTTGTGTTTTTCTTCCTTGAAACAAATGGAGCTTCTTTGTTCTTCAAGTAGAGAAAATCAAGAAAGTCTTCAAGGCACATCCTTCTCACAACAAAGAGGTCCTTTTTTGAACATAAAGCAATACAATTGGCCCAATCATTTGTGGTAAAAATAGTGTGTTTTTTAGTTGCTTTTTCGCTCTATCACACTATGCTTGCCATCTACTTCCATGTGGTTGTGTCCAGCAAGTAGGAACTTATGGTTGACTTCTTTTAGAGTAGAAACTTTTTCAACAGCCATAGGTACATGAAAATCATTAATATTCCTGTTTCGGCCACTGCAATTATCTGTCCACACTGCTAAGTTTTCAGTAGGCCTATCAGGATTTCGAAGCTTTTCATTCGTCCATGTGAATAAACATGATTCTATTTCGTTATCTCCTCGACCGGCTGTAGCTTCATCCGCGATCATACACCAAGTTTTTTCAACGGTTGTGTCATAAATTGTAGTATTTAATGTCCAGAGTTTTCTTGAGTAAAAACTTTGGGAGTTCTTCAAATCTGGCGTTGGAAGACATTTTTGGAGATCAGACATAACGACTCACAACCTTGATTAGCACGGCCTTTCACTTTAATCTTCCCTTTTTAATTCATACTTACATGAAGCTTCTTCCAGGTGGTTTTCTTTTTGTAATTTAAGTTCATTGAGTTTTTCATCATTTTTTTCATTTTTAATTTCGCAGTCTAGTTTGTCGCAAACATCACAAGTGTCATTATTTGCTGAATGGAAAGACAAGTTGAAATCTTCATTGAAAACTTTGGAATAAACCCACTTTTTCTCTGGTTTATTATTTTTTCTTTTTCGCACTCATCTACATACAGTGAATACATTGTGGAAATGTTCAGGTGATTGCCCAAATACTTATGTTTGGATCTTTTCCTGCTGTAGAGGCTTTCATACACCGGAAACTGAAATGTGGTTTTTGATCCGTTTTAAGCCATTACTCGGTAATTTATTTGCTGAAATATGTTTTCCCCTAAGTTCTATCGTTACCAAACCAGACTCCACTGGCGTTTTTTAAAAGCAACTCTCAGGAAGGTTTCAGAAATAGAAAGCGTATTAGGAAAAAAGTTTTGCAAAGAATTTCCTCCTTATTATTAAAGTTAAAAATAAATGTATGTCTCTCGGTTTTGTTTCTTATGCCGTCTCTTTTCCGTTGTCTAACAATAGGCTTAGTTTTTATACATGAAAGTACAAACTGTCTTTTTGAGTGGATGGACTTACGTTTGTCTCAAACAAAGGTTAGTACTTACGCTCTTATAACCCTAGTAAATCATGAAAGGAGAATTTTTTACAGACTTACGTTGTTATGGCTTGATGCAAAATCAGATTCTACATGGAAAACTGTAATAACCTGAAAATCGTCCTTTTTGGACTTGCGTTCGTCTGATTCTGAAGTACAGACATTCTGTTTCGAGCAACCGCATTATTTGCTAGTACTTGGTCTTCCTCTCTCCATTACGACGAAGAAAAAGCCACGTGATATGATGTCACGCTCACGTAACATAATTCCCCCACCATAAATAAATTAATGAGTGCTGACGCACGTTTCAGAGTTTTTCCTCTAACAATGGTTTTTTACGGAAGTTGAAGCGGCTTAAATTGTGTAAGATTTATATAATTTCAAGGGCTTTCTGAACTTTTGACTAGTGTTTTTATAAATAATTTCAAGCAAGACCCAGAAAATAATTTTGAGTACCTATTATTTTTTTATTATACAGTATCATGAATAAATAGTTTCACAAATATTTTTTAAAAGACACAATGGGGCAAAAAGTGTAGGTAAAAACGATTACTTTTTATCAAGCAATCAAAATTGTACTAGTTTTTTATTAGATGGGCAAAAGGGCATCGACCTCCTAATGAAATAGACAGAGCATGTAGGCAGAGTCGCTGTCGTAAAATCTCAGAAGGAAAAATCACGCGAGCTTACGAATCGACTTAGCCAATTGGCTATCGAAGCGCAGACTAGTGTTTTTGATGACGGTAGATAATCACTTTAACCAATCAATAATTCAGCATCGACTTTAAATTGAAATAGACAGAGCATATGCCTGCAGCTTCATATTGTTTTTTCGTTGCTCGGTTTGATCTGTTATGTGGTTGTGGGTAAAAGCATGAATCCTACATTATTGATTGTGGTTAAAGTGACTATCCACCGTGATCAAAAATACTAGTCTGCGCTTCGACAGCTAATCGGGTAAGATGATTCATAACGTCCACGTGATTTAACCTTCAGAAATCTTATGACAGCGACTCCGCAAACATATTCATCTATTTCATTAGAAGGTCGATGTGATTTAAGATTTATGCTTTTCCCCACAACCACGTGACAGATTTTAAAACCGAGAGACCGGAAAAAACGGCATACAGCTGCGCGCACAATGTCCCATCTATTTGATTAAAAGGTTGAAAATCGCTGCCATAACTTTTCGATGAAATTCTTGGATTTACTGAGGCGACTCATTCAGTAAACTAAACAAAACTAAACTTCTGTTCTATCTCAACTCCCTGAAAAATTAAAATTGAAACGAAATGAACTCACTAATATATAGACCTATTATATTTTAATCACAAAATATGCGTTAAATCTTTATTTAATGAGTACTTTGATTAAAATATTAGATATCACGACTGTAAAACTTACGGTAGAAGGCATGGTGTATCTTAATAGACGAGAAGAAAACGGTGAAATTGGAAAAGAAATTTTGATTTGAATTTTTTTTTAATAAAATAACCATACAAAAACTATTTTGAAAAAAATTACATACCTTCTAGAAATCATATAATACTAACTGCTGACAAAAAAATTCCATTCGCTTTGCATACTTGAAAATATTTATTTAAAAACATTTTTGGTCGATCTTAATTAACTCTGACCGTAACGAGATTTCCGAGTAGTGTAACATTGCTTTTTCCCCACATCACAATGAGTAAATAACCACATCTATTGGTTGGATGGTATGGTATTTTTAATTAATGTCACACTGGAGCAACACAACGGGCTATTTCCATTGGTTGGAAGAATCGTAGAAAAGATTCTATTGGTCAAGAGGTCAAAACCAGTTAGAAATCATGCAGGGAAGAACGAAAATATCCGTGTGAACCTCTAAAAAGGTTAAATAATTGAATGAAAATGAAACTTTTGTAGAAAAACACGTGTTTACCAAAGGTGGAAGCGTTCTGTACCAATAGTACTATAATTCAAATCTCCTCTTACAGGCAAAACTGACAACTCTTTCTACTATGTAAAAAGATTTCTGATGTTAGGCATATAGATTGAGTTTCAATCGTATGTAGCAGACATTTGTCTAACAAGTCCTGCTTAAACACTAAAAGGGTATCTGATAGATATCCTGCGTACTAGGAGTCAATTAATCCCTGCTTGTGTATGATTTGTAGTGAGGCATGGCGGTGGTTGTCATGGAGATCAGGATACTCTGTTGACCACTTCTAGATGCTAAATTGTTTTGCGCATTAGCTTCATGCGGGGGAGACTGTTGCCCATTTGTGATAGTTTATCAAGTGAAAGGAAGATAACACTGTCAGAAGACCTTTTCATATTGACCTTTAACCCTCCTGGTGGTTGTCCCCACAGGATCTCGTCATTAGCAAAGCCGACCAGATCTTGATTGACGAAATGTCTCGTTATTAGAAGAAAATTGACAAGATCTCGATCTTATAAAAAATCTGGTGATCAATATCTTGGTGACGAGATATCTTGTCATTAGCAAAATTGCTCTGATCCTGATGGACGAGATATCTCGATCGAAACCGTATTAACTTGGAGGGTTGATGTTCGGAGGTCAAACTAATTCTGACATTCCACCCGACATCCAGAGGGCATTTAAGCATTTGACTCAACTTACGAGAAAAAGAATGACAAATCGTACTTGATATCGTGCTGCTATCTAGTGTGGAAATACTCTGTTAAATTATATTTTTTAAAGAATCGAATGAGTAGATATTGTTCTTTCATTAATTGGTAATTATATTTTTAAAACAAAAGGTTTGACGTGAATAAAACAGTATTCCTAATCGTAACAGTAGCGAATTTCAATCGGTGTACCACAAGAATAGTAATGGTCTGCTTTCAGGGGTAAAAAGATTTGAATTCTATAAGATGTGCTTCATTTCTCCGGTTTAGTTTTGAAGTAAAACTCGTACAATTTTTTTTATTAATATTATTTTCAAAGTATCGTAAATAAATTGTTTCAAAAATATTTTTATAAAGCCACTTGGGAACAATAAAGGGTAGGTAATTTGAATATCAATCAAAATTATACCTAATCTTTTCTTAGATAGGCAAAAAAAATTAAACGTTTTTCTATAATCTGCACACTTGCTCCTAATCATTAAAAATAAAGGAGCATCTGTTCTGTGGCAGGTAGTTAAATAACGTCGCATTGGAGCAACACAACGGGCTATTGGCGACGGTTCGGTATCAGTCTCGAAGGGAAAAAAATACGAGAACACCTCGAAATTTCGAATTACGGTCAGATGACGAGGTCAACACCTGAGCTGGCACACCACTCTCCAAACTTCCACATCATGCCAACGTGAGGTCACTTCAGTATTTAATATGCACCGGCCCCCGTGTCTACGATGGTCTTTGGCTAGACCAAGTTTTGAACTCGCAACCCTCCGGTTACTAGTTCGTTACTCTTCCAACTGGGCTACCGCGGTCCCCTTTTGTTTTAAGCGAGGCTTGAACATTTCCGCTAACAGCTTTTGAGCGTTGGTCTGCTTAAGCCAAGTGTCCCCTCCGAGGAATTCTTTCCATGTTAGGCAAAGTCCCAGGATTTGTAAAGAATATTTTATAGAATAGACAAAATAGACTATTGAGCAAAGAATTAAATTAAAATTTTCATAAACATTAGGACTCACGTGCTCGATTTTACTTAAATTTAAAATCTTGCGGAGGAATAGAACTTTATGGGCTTAAATGAAAAAAAAAACGTTAGGCATTCCTGATCTTTCCGGAACTGGAAAAGAAAAATATTATGCATCTAGTTTTCTACGCGCGCCCAAAATTCAAGGGTTGTGCGGATTCGTATCATGCAAGGTCACCTAATCTCAATCCAATAGAGCAGTCGTTCTTAACCTTTTTAGTGATCAGCACCCCCTTGAATCTAAAAATAAGTTCTCGCATCCGCTTGAAAAATGTGTTTCTATTTCTTTATTTAGGAAATTACATCTATTGTATGATAATTTATTTATAGAAAAATAATCACGTACATTTACATATACATACAAAATAATATCTCAATTTTTTATGACTACATTGTTGTTTATTCATAATAATACTGAAGCGAGGTTCCTTTTTTGAAAGAGCCACGCATAAGTCATCACTTACATTTATGCGATTTCTGTTTCTTTATGTGCAAAAGTGATGAAAATCCCATTTCATATAGGTAGGTGGTGGCAAATGGTAAAAGTGTCTGCAATGCTGCTTTTGCCAGCTGTGGATAAGGCTCTAACTGTGTACACCAGAATTGTTCCAGTTTTTCAAATTCCATTTGAATACGTGCATTGGCTCGTATTTCAATGAGATCGTCTTTTATTAAATTCGCTGTCGTCCATCGAAACTTCACTCGCATCCCTGGAAATGCTTTCTCGAACCCCCAGGGGTGCACACACCCCATGTTAAGAACCACTGCAATAGAGCATGCTTGAGATGCTCTCGGATGTTGCATTGCAGCCTATACAACATCAAGGACCACTGAAGAGCAAACATCACGTTTTTTCTGTTCATTGGTCCTTGGTACCCGAATGGAACTCCTTTCCACAGAAACTTGGGCAGACTTGCGGAGAGTACGTCTGCACGTTGTGAAGCCTGCAATTGGGTCAAAGATAAGCGGATTCCTGTTCGGTTGCTTTAACAGAACAAAAAAAGTTTGTTTTTTAATGTTCGAAAATATACAATGTGTTCACCTAAGCACTCTTTCGGGTCGCGGTAGCCTAGTTCGTAGAGTTAGCAACCAGAGGGATGCGAGAAGACGTGGGGCTGCATCTGACGAGACCTCATAGCCCGTTGTGATACTTTAATTCAACACCCTTTTTTTGCGTGAAGTCGCATGATTTGAAAATATTTATCTCGAATCTCCAATTGAAACCTCCCTGTGCAGCCTGCACCCTCAACAAAAGTCAGAGGCACCCGCAGAAAGTTCTCCACCGGACTAAAAATAACTCGATTGTGGCAACGCGGCTCAGAGGTGGCACGGGTCATTTGTCACGTGGCCCTGCAGGTGTCATTCTTTTGTCCGCAGAGGCAGTGTCCGTTACATATGTGTCAGCGGGAAAATTCCCGACTGTCGTCATCAGCACTGCGGGATCATTAAACCTCCTCCACAGGGATCAAATGGGTCGCCTGTTCCGATGAAGATGACTGATCCTTCAGAAATTCCGGATAAAATGAAGTAAAGCGAGTTTGACGCTCTCTCAAGCTGATCAGCAAGATACAGTCAAACTTCATAATGCGAATTACTGATAATACGAACTAAATTCCAACCCCCTCAATATGCATATTCAAATAATGTTAACATTCGTTGAAAAAGAATTCGAGTTATTAATCGTCGGTTAAGAATAACAATTTATCGAAACTTAAGAGCAAACGGATTCTTTTCAATCGTATGATCAGAAACGTTAAGTGACTCCGAAATTGTAGATTTATTTGTGGGAGTTAGATATTTTAATTAACGTCGCACTGTAGCAACACACCGGGCTATTGGCGACGTTCGGGTAGGTAGGTATTTTAACTACCGTCGCACTGGAGCAATACAACGAGGTATTGGCGACGGCCCGGGATGAACCTCCGAAAGGAAAGACCCGAGGACGAAACCACGTAATTTGGAACCACGGTCAGATGACGAGGTCACAACTGAGCTGGAACCCCACTCTCCAAACTTCCACATCACGCCAGCGTGAGGACATTTCAGGCCCCGACAGATTTAACCTGCACCAGCCCCCTTTGTACACGACAGATTTTGGTTGGATTCGAACTTGCAGCCCTCGGGTTGCTAATCCGTTACTCTTCCAACCGGGCTTCCGCGACCCGATTTATTTGTGGAAGACAGTGAAGAAGAAAGAATTATAATCAGTTTAATAAGTTTCTGCAATAAGCCGATCAATTCACATTTCCTTTTTTGGAATTTTTCTTGCGAAGTGCTTAAATTATATTCGAAAAAGTAGCCAAGTGACATCAGGTTCGGAATACGTACAGGAAATGCGCATCAGAAACACTACCGCCCTCTACATTTAGCTTCACATAGACATAAACTCATCGTTTATGTCTACGCTGAAAAACTCTGGACAGTGCAGTCTTATTCTCCAAACTGCCTTAACTGCATAAAGTCAATTTTTCAATATTCAGACGGAAAACGGAGATTCTATTTCTTATTACACAAACCTCATCATACCACAGGAATGGAAAATGATTCTTCATCCACCCGGATGTAAGAGCAACGGATTAGCAACCGGAGGGTTACGAGTTCGAAATCGTCGTGTACAAAGGGGATTGGTGCTCGTTGAATCTGTCGTGTCCTCAAATGTCCTCAAGTTGGCGTGGTGCGGAAATTTGAAGAGTGGGGTGCCAACTTAGCTGTTAACCTCGTCATCTGACTGTGGTTCGGAATTGTGAGGTGTTGTTCTCGGTATTTGGTATTTTTCAATTAACGTCACACTGGAGCAACACAACGGGCTATTGGTGACGGTCCGGGATCAATCTCAAAGGGAAAGATCCGAGGACAACACCACGTAATTTTGAACCACGGTCAGATGACGAGGCAGCACTTGAGCTGGCACCCCACTCTCCAAACTTCCACACCACGCCAACGTGAGGACATTTGAGGCCACGACAGATTTAACGTGCACCAGCCCCCTTTGTACACGACGGTGTTTGGCTGGATTCGAACTCGCAACCCTTCGGTTGCTAGTCCGTTACTCTTCCAACCGCCACCGCGGCCCCAATATTCAGACGGAAAACGGAGATTCTACTTCTTATTACACAAACCTCATCATACCACAGGAATGGAAAATGATTCTTCATCCACCCGGATGTAAGAGCAACGGATTAGCAACCGGAGGGTTACGAGTTCGAAATCGTCGTGTACGCGGGGGATGGTGCACGTTAAATCTGTCGTGGCCTCAAATGTCCTCAAGTTGGCGTGGTGCGGAAATTTGAAGAGTGGGGTGCCAACTTAGCTGTTAACCTCGTCATCTGACTATGGTTCGGAATTGTGAGGTGTTGTTCTCGGTATTTGGTATTTTTCAATTAACGTCACACTGGAGCAACACAACGGGCTATTGGTGACGGTCCGGGATCAATCTCAAAGGGAAAGATCCGAGGACAACACCACGTAATTTTAAACCACGGTCAGATGACGAGGCAACACTTGAGCTGGCACCCCACTCTCCAAACTTCCACACCACGCCAACGTGTGGGTTGTTCTCGGTCTTTCCCTTCGGGATTGGTCCCAGACCGTCACTAATAGCTCGTTGTGTTGCTCCAGTGCGACGGTGATTCAACTACCTACCCATCATACCACATGAGAATTAACTTAAAATTTATCGACGTTTGGCTATCAATCTGATAGGCGATGACCAATCGATTATCATTTTTTAATTCGGAATTCATTTTGTGGAATTCTTATTGGCGAAGTGAAATCGTATTCGAAGAGCAATCTAAGTGACGTCACAGTCGGAAAACGTAGAAGAAAGACATTCCCCCGGTGAGACACTACCGCCACCTATATTTAGCCATTTAGGTTTCCTTTTCACTTACAGATGTTTTACTCCCTCACTAATGAGGCCCGAGTGAACAAAATATTATTTAATTTAAAACCGCATGAAATTGCCATTGAAATCCTTAAAAAATAATATCCCAAAGCTATTTGAAAGATTCTAGAAACACCCCCAATGTACGGCTTCTCTTCACAAATTAATCTGAGATACAAAACCTGACGCTAATTATACACAAAAAAGACGTTCTTATTTAGGATGGAAACGTTTCTTAAGTGTGAAGTTGTGGGTGCACATTGTTGTTCGTTATTCCCAAAGAGAAATGGTTGCGTAATTGCTACCATTTTCGAAAACAATTTCGCTGAAAAAAGTTAGATACTGTGCCGTTTAATAAGAACCTGCATTATCATTTTCATAATTAAGCATGGTTAAAACTAGTGTGAGCTACATGTGGTCGTCAAGTGATAGTTATTTATTTTTTTCGTAAGGCACAGAAACTTTTGACAAGTGGAGGCAAGTGCAGATATTTGAAATTGAGGACTTCAGTTTTTTGGAAAAGTCCTTGCAATTGTTTCTTTGAAAGTTCAGAGAGTTCCGGTGACGGATTTAATTTTCTAATTGTTTCCTATCGCAGAACAGTTCCTTACTAATTAATAATGATTTATTTATACACACCTATTTTCTAAAACATTCTATTTTGGGGGAAGCTGGCTGGAAGAGAAGCGGATTAGAAACCGGAGGATTGAAAGTTCGAAACTCGATCCAACCAAACACAGTCGTGTATGGAGGCTGGTGCACGTTGAATTCGACGTGGCCTCAGACGTCCCCGCGTTGACCGTGGCGAGGAAGTTTGGAGAGTGGGGTGCCAGCTCAGGTGTGACCTCGTCATCTGACCGCGATTCGAAATGACGAGGTGTCCTCGGATCTTTCCCTTCGGTGATGATCCCGGATAGCCCGTTGTATTGCTCCAGTGCGATGTTAATTCAACTACCTATCTACCATTATATTTTTATAGGAAGGCGAGTGTGTTTATTACCCAAAGCTTTTCTTGTACAACTCTGCGAAACATTCTCACATACTTTATCCGGATTTGCCCAACATACCGTGCCTACATACCGGATTACTCGAAAAGAAATTCTGTTCTCAGATTAACCGAAATAGATTGGCACAATTCTTCGTATTTCTTTTGTGCAGTGAGTGAGAATCCTCTTGGTAAATCGATAGGACAGAAAAATTTATGAGACTGGGCCAATTGATGGCATAGCAAGCATAATTCTCTGGGGAGAAAACTAGTAAGGAAATTGTCTTGCGTCATGGTAGTTGTGTGCATTACCGTGAAAGACAAGTGTACGATGTGGACAAAATAAAATCATTTATAAATGTCTTTTCAAGATGTTATAAACACCATACAGACACAATTGCATAACACTACATTTTGTGGACATAGTTCAGTTTGTTTTATGAGAATGTTCAAATGATCACTCCTATAATTACTAGAAAAACAATCGTTATTCTAGGTTTCCTGTGATTATTTTCCTTCTGAAATGTTTGTTTCCATTGTCAGCTGAATAATAAGAATTAGAATTATTGTGCTGGAATTCGAATAATTCGAACGAATAATTGTACAAATATAAATATTTTTCATTCGAATACAGAATAATTGAGAATCGGCAAATTATAATTATTTTTTGCGAAACTAAAATTATTTTTATCGAATAATTGAGTTATTTATTTATAGTTTTATTATCGAACGCCTCTGTACGATTTGCCATTGTTGTTTGGGGATTTGGGGCGCAAGGGCCATATTTGGTCAAGCTGTGCCAAACACAAGACAAACTCAAGTGAAAAATGTTGGGAAAGGAAACAAAAAGATGGATTGGGAAATAGAGTAGTGAGATGAAAGCGGGAAAAGATTTCTTGGGTACCCTTTGGGTACTAGGGTACACACCTAAAGGACATCTCCTTTAGATGTGTACCCTAATCGTGCACCTACGATTTGTCATGATAGTTCATCAAAACTACTTATCGCAATAACTTACAGAAGATGCAGGTGAAGATTTGTTTGATGAAGTTTTAATGGATGTTTGTTTGATTTTTGACCTTGGTGAAATTTTAACGATGGAAGAGATCAGAAGTTCATCCATTGAAAAATACGTTCTATTTACAATATTAAAGGGACAACTTTATGAACAAATGTTAAGGGGATAGACCTAGGGTGAGGTTACCTGTGGCCTGTTTGTGTTTATTGCCTTTTAGGTCCTAAGGAACTTTTGATTTAAACCAAATTTTACACAGAATAAATACAGAATTTTTATTGATGCATTTTTGTTCATCTTTTTTATTTTAAAAGTAAAATGTTTTTAAATTCTTTTTAAAATATTTTTTATTTTCAAAATACCAAGGAATAAAATAAGCTTCAACGGAATAATTCTGTCAGATTGATCCAGACTGGTACAATTATTATTATTTTTAATTTTTAAAATACTTAAGCTTTAAATAAATAATCCTTCCAGATTGACTGGCACAATTAGAACATTAGTAAGTCATAAGGTCTAAATTGACAACTGCCACTCTCATGATTTAGTTCTAATGCGACTCTAAAATGTTTGGCAACTTACCCTCCCTTTGACTGGTGCCACTACCGCACGAGGCTGGTTGGCGGAGGTACATAGGGGTTTCGTACATCAGTCTGTTATCGGCTTTTGACAACAGTGTACCGTGTTTCTGTTTGAAGAGGAATTTGAATGGTTGCACAGCTTTATCCCCATTTAAATAAATGTCTAAAAGGGAACCTAATCACACAATGGCAAACTAATTGGGTAGGGAAGGAGTTAAATAACGTCGCACTGGAGCAGTACAGTAGGATATTGGCGACGGCTCGGGATCAATCCCGAAGGAAAAAACCCGAGGACAATTTCTAGTAATTGTGAATCACGGTCAGATGACGAAATCAATACCTGAGCTGGCACCCCACTCTCCAAACTTCCACAGCCCGCCAACGGGAGGACATTTGAAGCCACGATAGATTTAACGTACACCAGCCCCCGCGTACACGGTGTCTTTGGTTAGATGGAGTTTCGAACTCGTAACCCTCTGGTTGCTCATCCGCTACTCTTCCATCCGGGCTTCCGTGGCCCTGTGGTGTCATGAGGTTCGTGTAATAGGAAGTAGAATCTTTTTTTCCGTCTGAATATTGAAAAATTGACATTATGCAGTTGACGGTCTTTGGTTGGACGTAGTTTCGAACTTGCAACCCTTCGTTTGCTAATCCGTTGCTCTTCCAACTGGACAAACTATTTGGGATTCAGCTACCACAGGACGAAGAGTCAAATCACTTTTACCCGCTGTCTCAACATATCTGCTCATATTACAAATAGATTTTCGTTTTCTTATCTCATGAGACATGGTCCGTTTATATCCTACACATACACGTACCAAGATTTCACATGAAAAATACTTCACGTCTTGCGGTATAATTGGTGATGTCTATTCATTTAAATGTAAATTCACAGAACATCTTCCTTTGACAGAACCTACTGGCAGTTTAAAACACACGAATAATCATTATTGTAAGCAACTCAATCTCTATCTATAGACTGATGAACTGTATAAAAATTTCCAAATATATTAACAGAAAACATTGTTTAATTCTAACGACTATACGGGTATGTTTGTATATACGGATATTGAGAGAGATATGTTTATGTACGTATGGATATTGATATGTTCATGTATGTAAATGCATGTTTTATTATTATGCTTACGTTTTCCAGTGTGTGATTTCTATGATCACTTTGTAAATTCTATAATCACTAGTCTCGAAGCAGTTAAGTTGCCCTACAGGATGCAGTGTCTATGTAACATTACTTTTTTGATCATATCAATCATTTAGTGCAGGGTTCTACAAACTACGGCCCGCGGGCCAGACCCGGCCCTCGAATGGTCATTGTCCAGCCCGCGGAAATCCGGCCGATGCAGCATGCAATTCTTCGTAAAATCGTAGATCGTAAAAATAATTCAAATTCAGTAGAGTCGCTGTAATTCGAGTCTCGGTAGGTTCGAGATTCCGTGTAATTCGAGCCGGTTTTATGGAAAATAAACTATTACAAAATATTAATAAATGACTTATTAACAAATGATTCGTTACTGAGCGCCTTCAATTTAATAACGCTTTCCGCTTCTCCTTAGAGCGTTTGCCTTGCGTTCTTTACTAAGGTAAATGAAACCCCTTCTAAACTTCAATTAGATCTAAAAACTAAAAGGGGTTACCACAGATGGAGGTAAAAGTATGTGTGGCGGTATAACAGAATTAGTAGGACATGTATGCAATGCTATTCAAGATGCTGGAGGTGAGAAACCAATGGTTTTTCATTGTATTATCCATCAACAATCTTTGTGTGGGAAAAACATAAATGTGTCGGAAGTAATGCAGGTCGTTTTAAGACAGTAAATTACATCCGATCCCATTCTCTTAAACACCGGCAGTTTAAGAATTTTCTTTCGAATATTGAAAGTCAGTATCCAGATGTCCTATATCATTGTGAAGTACGTTGGCTAAGCAGAGGAAAGGTGCTCCAAAGGATTTTTGAGCTGCGCCAAGCTATTGGCGTTTTCATGATTGAACAGGGTATGCCTGTAGAACAGCTTTCAGATCATCAGTGGATATGGAATCTTGCATTTGCCGTTGATATTACCACTCATCTTAATTTTTTTAATTTGAAACTTCAAGGAGAAAAGTCCTTTGTAAACGACCTGTTCCAACCATGTGAAAGTTTTTAGAACAAAATTTGCTCTTTTTTAAAACCAATCGGAAAAGACGATTTTGGACCACTTCGAAACTTGCAAAAAGTTTGCTAGTGAAACTTGTGTGCCTTTCCCATCACATTACGCAGAACAAATATTACAAAACTACGTGAGTAATTTGAAAACTGCTGCGCAGACTTTGATTATGCAGCTACAACAGAAAAGATCAAGCTATTTCAAAATCCATTCCAATGTGAAATCGAAAATGCGTTAACAGAACTTCAACTTGAATTGATTAAACTTACGTCAAATGAATACTTGAAAGAATATTTCAAGGAATGTTACAAGAATGCGGACCACCTTCTTTCATTTTACAAGTGCTTATATTTAGTTTACTGTTTTAAAATTAAAAATAAAAATAAACTTCTGACAGCTCCTTTCATTGCAAGTCATTGGGTGATGATTTCAAAGAAATAAAAAACTTTGCAAGATCAGTGCTTTCAGTGTTTGGATCGACCTATATCTGCGAGCAGCCATTTTCAAAAATGACCTTTGTAAAGTCAAAGTACAGGGCTAACTTGTCAGACGAACACTTGAAATCCATTCTAGTGATAGGATCATCGAAATTTGATCCAAAATGGACAGACATATGCCAAAAGCAACTCCAAACGTACATAAGAAAGCCAAAGAATGATACATAGGAATATGGTTGAATGTTATTTTTCTTAGGCCAACTTATATGTACATTTACATTATTTGCAATAAATTTGATTTCTTTGTATAAATCTACATTTCTATTTAAACACTTATTTGTTAACTAGTTTATTTTGTAAGTTTTAAAAAAATTGACGTTCACCTATGTCCATCCCCCACACATTCACACATGTGTGCATATATATATATATCCCCATCCATCCATATATATATATATATTTATTTATGTGTTTGTAGTTGGCCCGGCTGACTTCTAGGATTTTTCAATCTGGCCCTCAAGTAAAAAAGTTTGGAGACCCCTGATTTACTGCATCGTTTATTTATGTATTCTTATTTCGTCTACAAGATGGTACACGGCTTTTGTAATTATGACTGACCTTTGGATCCTGTTTCTTTTGTATATATAACTTGTATTTGTTCTATATGAATCAATTGTATTTTGATTGTCAGGTTGGGCTAAGGACCTTGAAGACCTTATGAGACCTGACAAAGGTCCTCCCGGCCGCCTCTCGTATACCCTTACACCGTCTGGGTAGGCTGTGCGGTCCTTTTCTCAAAAAATAGTTACACTCGACGGTATTTTTTAATTCTGTCTGATTAACCCTCCTGGTGGTTTGTCTTGACGAGGTATCTTGTCATTAGCAAAGCTGACCAAATCTTGACGGACGAGATACCTCGTCATTAGAAGACAATTGACCAGATCTTGATCTCGTCATCAACAATATCTCGTCATCAACAATATCGTCATCAACACAAGTCGGATGCTTTAGTGAGACATAAATTCAACTACTACCTACCCATTTTAGTAAAACACTGCAAATACAACAATCGGATCATAGTTTCAAAAGTCTGGTTTGAAAGTCTATTGTGCCCTCAATATCGATAAAAAATAGGATTGTGAAAAAAAATTGAATGTATGATTCCATAACTTTACAAACGGTCTCCAGCAGTTTCATTTCTAGAGATATATTTGGAGAAATTTATTCCAGTTCTTCACATTCAAAAGTGTCACTTGTGACTTCGACTTTTTCCATGTTTTTAAAGATATTTTTTCAAAAAGATATATTTTATCTGGCATTACCTCTTTGGGGATCAAAAAATTTCCCAAATGTATTCTCTAGTATTCAAGCAACAGCACGATCGTAGAAAAGTGAACAAGAAACATTTTCGCATTTTGCAAGGTCATGTGCGGTCCATACGAATACGAATGTGGATATTTCCGTCCTTTTCTAGATAAAGGCTATTGCTATAAATGAGTGCATGCGGGTAACCTAGCCGCTTGGTTATTTAGGAAGGCAGTTGGTGGAAGTTGGAGATCTGTTTTTCGTCTTATTTGCCAAGAAAGGACAGTTAACTACCACAAATCGATTTACGAATCTACTACATAACAATGCCACTGAACATAAAGAGAAACAGAGATTAGGTCTTGATGTGGACGTGGATAATTCTGAACTGGTTGTAGAAATCTCACTCTTGACTTGAAATTTATTATCTCTGCAGGAAACTACTTTCGCGCTGTTTTACATAAAATACTGAAATTTATTATTTCGACTTCATTTTATTCGATTTTTTTTTATTCGAGGACCACGGTAGCCCAGTTGGAAGAGCATCGGATTAGCAACCGGAGGATTGCAAGGCCGAGGCTCGTTCCTGGCAAAGACAATCGTGTACACGGGGGCTGGCGCACGTTAAATCTGTCGTTGCTTCAAATGTCCTCACGTTGGCGTGGTGTGGAATTTTGGTGAATGGGGTACCAGCTCAGGTTTTGTTCTAGTCATCCGACCATGTTTCAAAATTATGAGGCGTTGTCCTTGGATCCTTCCATTCGGGATTGATCCTGGACCAATAGTCCTGGATCCATCGCCAATAGTCCGTTGTGTTGCTCCAGTGCGACGTTAATTATCTATCCCATTCCTTTGATTCGATACTAGCTTTGCTACCCGGCTTCTCCCGAGATGTTTTTTTCTACTCCAGATAAATCAAATCGTGCTTCTGTTTTTCCCACGACAGTTTCTGGGCCGCGGTAGCCTGGTTGGGAGAGTAACGAATTAGCAGCCGGAGGGTTGAGTTCGAATCCAACCAATGACCGTCGTGTACAAAGGGGGCTTGTGCACGTAAAATCTCTCATAGCCTCAAATGTCCTCACGTTGACGTAGTGTGGAAGTTTGGAGAGTGGGGTGCCAACTCGGGTGTGGCCTCGTCATCTGACCGTGGTGTTGTCCTCGAATCTTTCCCTGCGGGTTTGATCCCGGAACGTCGCCAATAGCCCGTCGTGTTGCTCCAGAACGACGTTAATTAAAATGTACCTACCTACCCTCAATAGTTTCGTTGCGTCAATTATCAGCTTTTGTCTGCTTTAACGTGCTTGTGTTTTTCGTCGTATTTAATAGAGGTGTAATTTAATTAGAGATGTTCTCTATTGAATTTTTCTTATGATTCTGAAGGAACGACGTAGGGAACAGAAAGTAGCTGCGTTGACATGGAAATTTCCAGACAGAATAAGCTGTGCAAATTTCATGACGCCATATCTCGGCGTTCGAAGGTTTTTCATAGTCATTCATAACTGGAGAGGCGGGAAGATGTGGAAAATGTAAACAAATATTGTTGAAAACGTTTGTCTCAAAATATCCAAAGAAAATAGATTAAAAATCCATCTTTTGCATGTACTTAATTAAGCAGCTTAAATGTTTTTTGCTGCACCTGCGGCTTGAAGTGAATTCCGAACTTCAACAAATATGAACCTAGAGACCAGAATTAGACCCCTGAACCTATTAATCCCAGGGTCAGAGCGCTAACCTTTCTGTTACCAACATGGTTTTTTATATGTTAGTTTTCATAGTTATACAGGTTGAAGCTCTAATAAGATTGTAAAATCTAGTGGAATGCCTCGAAAAGTAAAGATCAAATAAATTTTAGAATAAATTGTTTAACTTTTAACTCAAAGTTCGTAAAGTGGTATTAATAATTTACTTTTAAATTTTCGATTAAACCAGAAATCAGACATTCAATTTCATTGGGTTCATTTCACATAAATATGCAATTTAAATACTGTAGTTTTTAAAGAAATGTGAAATTGAATGTTGATCTTAAGAAAAGCCGAAAGTCTTGAACTATAAATTATCTAAGAAGGCAATAAGGGAACTCTCTTGGTGAAGAGGGAATATTTTTTAATACATGAGACAAGACAGTTTGATCCTTACCATATTAAATTGAAAATCTAGTGAATTTGAATTTTTTTATCTCTAACTTCAAAAAAAATTTACATTAGAAATCAGTTTTTCTTCATACTTTGGTCGACGTTTCCAAAGCTCCGTTTTAATGTAAATTTTTTGGTTTCGTTTTTTATAGTTATTCAATAGAGAATTCCAATAGATTTTCTGTAACGACAATTACAGTGCTTAAAACATCTGGCTCGAAAAATCGCGTTCACTCTTGCGGAAAAACGAAATTTTAGGGTTTCCTTACTTTTTATCTTTAAAAAAATTAACTATCATTTGATATACCAGAATTTTAGAATTCGGAGTCAAAAGCCAATCAGCTTTTATCAATCAATAACATTAAAATTAAAAGCCTTATTCTTTACTTTTTCCCATTATCTCGAAAAATATTGGCCCAACTAAAAATGGAGATCTTGTTTTTAAATTAACGAATGATTCTATTAACTCAAACAAATCGTAGAAATCAAATCAAGATATATTTACAAAATTTTGATAAAGATATTAACGAATTCACACATACACAATATTTGTACAGTATTAACGTGCAAACTTTATTTGTCAAACTTTTCTAACTTTTCTTTGAAAATTTCTAAGTCGATTTGAGGCTTTATCGATTTCAGCTGAAATCGAGAAGGAATAAAAAGATGAAAATATTTTCGTTGTCATCGATTTCTCATTTGTATTCTACCAACAATTTAAGGTATACTTAAATATTGAAGCAACTTGAAAATTCATTTCCACATGAATTTGTTTGCTGAAAAGTAACTAGTACTATACTGTAACAATCATAGTATTTTCAATTATCCAAAACAATTATAATATTCAACAAAGATTTTATCACAGAAATTAGTTTCTATGCATTTTTAACTGCTGATTTCAAATACGCACTCAAATTTTTACCATCACCCATAGGTTTTACGTAACGTCATTTCTTGTCGCCATTTAATACCATGTGGGAAGTTGAATTTGCTAAAAATGTTTTGTTTCTATTAGAAAGAGCTTTTTACCTGATTCGAGATTCGAATCTCTTAAAAGGTTACACTTAATTATTTAGCATCAGTAATTGGTCATGAGTACAAGAAACAGGACAGAAGGTTGTTTATTCTTTCCCAAAGTTAGCTCAAAAGCTGCAATTCATCTAGAATTCTTTTTGCTGAAATAAATTCCCTTCAATTCCATTAGACACACTGTCGATGTGAAAAAACATAAATTGTGAAGATCCTCATAATGAAGATAGTAGAGGAAAAATATGTGTGGAATAAAAGAAGAAAATAAGTAGAATATTTGATGACAGAATAATTTTATTCTCCCTTAACTGAGAGTGAGGTATGTAAAATGCTGTTTACTTTGCAAATGAGACAGCAGAGACAGGATAAATTATTAAAACATGAAACATCCTCCAAGTTGAGCATAACCATAGGAAAGTTCAATGTCATCATTAGAGTATATTTATATACTGCAAATCTACTTCCTTTTCTACATATCGAACTAGGATTTATGAAGAACTTTGTAGGAGCAATAGTAAAACTCGACAAAGATTCAAATACCCGAGGCACAAATTTTGTAGCATAAGGATTAATACGATAAAAAAAGTACACTTGTAAAGCCTCAAATCTTTTTGCGGGCAGAATGATCTGAAGTTGGATCCAAAACAAATTGGTAGGATGTGTCGAGGACACAAAACCGTAGTTTTGATGTGAATATTCGGGCCTGATTGTGGAATGAACGAAACAGACGTACGAAGTTCGAACGATTGTTTATTGTGTGAATATTCAACAAATAATTTACAGTTTGAATGATTAAAATGTAGTTTGATATTAATTCTTGCTGATAAATTTTTGTTGTCCAATATTAATTGCAGCGTAGTTCTATAGCTTTCGAATGTTGTCCAATATTAATTCTTGCTGATAAATTTTTGTTGTCCAATATTAATTGCAGCGTAGTTCTATAGCTTTCGAATGACATCACTTACGCAGTCCCCACTCCACGCAAGCCAGTTACACTGGCCCAAAGTTCGCCCAGCACAGTAAAATTTCAATAAATTGTGGACCTACTCCCCGTGCTCAGTGCGCCTGCGCACTCGGTCCCAAGGTGACATCAGGTGCGGACATCCTTTGTCTACACGACGTTTTATTTATCTTCTGGATGTTTCGTCTGGTTCTGAAATCATAAGACAAAACGGTTGTAAGACTTTTCATGCATGCCTCTCAATATTGCCCCGATTTTAAAGACGTATTCGCATCAATAAAAATACATGGGAGTCTTACAAGAATATTTGCAAAAATAGCCTTTAGAATTTTAAGTCAGAACTGTAAAAAAGCATTGGATGATCTGAATATTTATACCGCCATGGGATGTAATATATTTTCAAATCCTACTTATATTTTCTTCCTGGTAATATCATATCAGTAAGCCATGCAGTTGAGCTATTTCCAAGTGCACTTAGCCAGGAAGTTTCTAATATTGAGAAGCTAAATCAATCGAAATGAAATCCACATATATGCTACCTTACTATTAACCCCTTATGAAAGATGTTTCTCAAACCAATAACAGGCAGTTTAAAAGCGACTTCCTTCCTTAGTGTCATATAAGTATATAGTCGCATAAATAAGAACGTGCAACAATCTTTGTGGGATTAGAGAATTCTACTTACATGTTTGAATTCAGCAACAAAAATACTATCAGGTTCATATATTTGTATTCGTATGGCAAATAAAAAGTAAAAACTTACTTGATTTTGGTGTTATAGATCTTGATTTTTTAAGACTATACTTATACTGGTATTTATTAACGTTATATTAGAATCTCTTAGTATATTTTCCTTTACACACTAATGTTACTACTGTGTCGAACAATATTTTAAAATTTAAATGTTTTGATGCTTTTGGGCAAATCATCAATTCCAATATTCGTTCTAGATTCTAAGAACCATTTGTATTCTTAAAATAGAACACGCACACACATGGTTGTCATCTGAGCAGTTTAATAGGAAATTAGTGGTTCAGGAAAATTGTTTATTTTTCAATAAACAGTTCACTGACAATTTTATTATCAATGAACAGTTAGTTCTAAATTCGGTGAACAGTTCAGATTGATATAATCCAGGGTTCCATTTGAACAAGTGAAAACATAAAAATCCGACGCATAAAAAAATCTATTTCGAACACTTTTAAATTTAAATCCACACCAACAAGAAAAAATATACTTTGAGCTCTACGAAGCTTCTGTCAAATTTTCTGTTTATTTATCTAAGTGGGTTTCCTAATGAGTTTTCAGCTCATAAAAAATAAAACCGCTGAATTTAGACTTTGACACCGTGAGACTAATTTCTCTTCTAGCGAAAAAGGGCTTTCTTTCGTAGATACATTTTCTCTGGGGACTTAAATTTTGTTATTTTCCTTCTAGCACAAAGCTTTGTTACATGTCGGTCTTGATCCTCTGTATTCTAGTTCGCTTCTTCTTTTAATTGTTATGTGACTAAGAAGTTTCAGGAAAATAGAGAAAAACTATCCCTTCCTTTTTTATGTTTATTATCATAATTACTTCACCTTTAATTACTATAACTAATTTTCTTGCTAACGAAGCTTTATATGACGATATGTAGCAAAATGTCCTACGCATTCATTCCGTTAAATTTGCCTTGTATGAAATTGCCAAAACTGCCGATTGAGGCGAATGCAATCTGGATTTAATCAGAAGCGCCATCTGGTTTGTTTTTAAAAGTGCACGTTCACCAGTCAACAATTTAGAAGTCCTATGAAAGACAGTGCAACTTTATCTACCAAAAAGTAATTAATAGTGGATATAGGTTTCACTGCTATATATACTACTGTATAGTAAGTTAGTTTTTGCAGTGGTGACTAATGATTAAAAATGTTTTTAAAACTAATTAAATGATTATTTACCTTGATTACAGTCATTGAGCGAAAAACATCAAATTAAAAATCCCAAAATACATCTTATAACAGATTTTAAAGAAAGGTTAGAACAAACAGTAATAAATCTATCTGCTTTTCAATACAAAATAGATTCTTGGAATCTATTTTGTAGTGAAAGAGCGGATACATTTATTTTTTAGCAGATTTTCCGTACAAATTTAAAAAAGCAAATGGTTAAAAAAATACCAAGGATGCCATATTATCTACCAATCCTATTTTAAAAGGTTTTGTTATGTATATTTTATTTATAATGTTTTGTTCTCTTCATCGTCTTTCTCAAATATTTAGAATTTTTTTATGTTTCGTAAAGAAAAAATAAAAGGCTTAAAACAATTAAAGTATTAGAATTTAAATTCCGTAAAAATAGTTTTTGGAAAATAATTGATTTTTCAGCAGCACTGGTAAAACAATCCAAGTAATTGCAATGCTTAATATACCTTCCAGCTTCTCCAAAACTACCAAATTATGGTTGATTTAAGTTTACTCAGATTTTTTAGCATGAAACTTGCCTAAATATGTAAGCAAAGAAATTTTAAATAATGTATTCACTAAACCAAAATATAATGTATCAAGAATAGAACATTGAATTAAAATGTGTTGAACAAATTTTACGTGATACTTACACAAACATAAAATCGAACATAGAACAGAAAGACCGACAAACAAATTTACGCAACCAAGTTCAATCACTAAATGAATGTAAGTATTCAGTATGCAGTTTCATGAAAATATATTCAACCGTTTGGACGTAGTACGGGCACACACATACAGATAGATGGATGGACGGACAGACACCAAACGCTCAAGAGACGGATTTTGCATCAGAAGGGCCCAAAACGGATAGAATACTTGAAATGGGTCGAAAATATTCAATGTACAAACAAACACTCCATTCTTATTTGTATAGATTATTGAGCAAACGATAATATTGTGAATGTATTTTTTACTATACGCATTCACACTATAATGATATGGAATGTGGCAAAATTTCATTTGGAATTTAGAAGAATTGGAGACGGAATGAGAAAGAGTGTGGTTCGATGATCTTATTAATTTTGTATCGTCTTTAGTTTTTTAATAAACGTTAATTTTTTTAATGGGCGTTTTTCTCCATGAATGCAACCGAAAAAATTATCTACAACTATTTAGTACAATCGAATTGATATTCTGATCATCCAAAGAGTGAATAGAGTACGTTTTAATCTAGGTAAATTAGGTAAACATTTCCAAATATACTCGTAAAAAATTTGTTGTAACTATTTATCAACGAGGTAAGCGACAGACATGTTTCGTGGATTGAAAACAAAAAAAATCTGCGGTTGATTTGTGTGGAAATTTATCATCCTTCAAACCTGACAACGTTGTGACTGCGTTTTAATATTGAACACACATTTTCCGCACGTATTTCTTCCATAACAGTAAAAAATAAAACTGGCCATGCTGTTAAAATACACCTCAACGACGATGGGTAGCTAAGCTTTCGTGCAGTCTGAACAAACATGGCTCGTAAACTAACGCTATTTGAACAGATCTCACCATCCATCAACATCTACAGATATCAACATTCCCTCCATTTTTCTTTTGACCATCATGGATCACTGGAACGACTGCCCATGACAGCTGAAGTTGTAATGGAAAGTAACCTGAAACTCTTCTCTGAACAGGCATTCTTTTTTTGCACGAAATAATCATTGGCTTACATTTAAAGATTCTTTTATGAGAGGCATTTTATGTCGAGCTAAATATAGGTGGCGGTAGTGTTTATACGGCGAACGTGTTTCTTGTATGTATTCTGAACGGTGATGTCAGTTGGCTTGTTTTTCGAATACGATTTCAGAACTTCGCCAATAATAATTCCAAAGAATGAATTCCGAATTGTTTTTGATAGTTGATTGGTCAGTACAAGTTAGATTAAACATCAAAAGGGTGCCGAAAAGGCGGTAAATTATATTTTAAGGTAAACCCAGATATGTATCATGCCAGAGCGTTTGGACAGCAGAAGAAAAATCTTCACAGAGTTTTTTCTCTGAAATCCTCCAAGCTTATTATTAAAGGATTTATTTAAAGGGGGTTTTCTGTCAAGCTAAGCATAAGTGGCTTTGTAGCGGAGCGTGCTTTCTGTACGTTTTCCGGACGTGACGTCTCGGCTTTTTTATCGCATATGATTTCAGCACGTCGCCAACAAAAATTCCAATGAACAAATTGCGAATAGATGTAGATTTGATCGATCAACGGTAATTAGATTAAACTCAAACATCATCATAACTGCATTTTAAGGTAACCCCGATATGCACCATACGAGAGTATTTGGGTAGCGGAATTAAAATCATTCGTCTAGTTTGTTTACACTAAAAATCAATCTCAAAATAGGGTTAGAAAATTACCGATATTAATCATCGGATTTTAGGGATTTTAGATTCCAGTTTCTCTTTAGCCAGATGCATTGCACTACATTAGTATATAATGTCGATTTTTATGATCATTAAGAAAGTTATATGATAGTAGTTAGAATAAGTATTTAACAAACTTATCCGGTGTCTAAAACTTGAAACACACTCACATTTACCTTTACATCAAGATTAAACTTAAAAACATTTAAAGATACTGCTGGAGATGGATTGTTATTCAGATAACAGTTTAAATATCAACGTTGTTTCACATTAACCCTTAGCAACTATTATTGAAAACCAAGCTATCTATGAGAGAGTATTTATTCAGTGTTAACTAAAAAACGCGAAAAAGGGAGAATTTTTTACTTCTTACTCAAATTCTCTCCATGATACTATATCAGGATTAGCTTAATTTGTAGTTTATCGCCGTTTTGGTGACGTTTGGCGTTTAATCTGATTGGTGATGAATTATCAATTATCATTTTTCTTTTCGGAATTCATTCCTTCGAATTCTTATTGGCGAAGAGCTGAAATCGTATGCCGAAAACAAGATAAGTGACGTCAAGTTCGGAATACGTACGGGAAACACGTTCCGCAACCTATATTTAGCTTGACAGGAAACGTGTCATAGTTTTATGTTTATGCTGGAAAACTCTGGACAGTGCGGACTTATTCTCTGAACTGTCATAACTGAATAATGACAATTTTTCAATTGATTGGTCTATTTGTTTTTTGATATTGCAATCATTATTAAGGTTATGTTTGTTTTGTTTTTAATTTTTTTTCTTGATTAGAACTTGAATTTTAGGTTGTGGTACAATAATTTAATTTCATTTTTAGCGTCTCAATTTGTTTTGCTTTCGTTTCATTATAGACAGATCTTATAACTATTATTAAGTGCACTGTAATACGTTTATTTATGATAGCATCCTAATGTTAGCAAGCAACGTTCTACAAATAACATTACGATATTATTTGCAAAATGCCAAATTTCTGCCATAAAACAGAATTCCATTTCAGATAACGATGCAGTAAACCTGCATTACTTGCAAAAACCTTACACGAAACTTCTTATAAACTACATATAGATGAGAAAACATTTAGTAAATGTATCGCTTCCAGCATATTGTATTTTATAAGTATCCTCAGACATCATATTTTTATAAATGTATTGCTTTTATTGTCTTTACAACACATGGCAAACCCGTGGACGAACATAAAAAGTACATTATCTCATACTCCACAGGTGAATATCGCCGCTTTGGATGATAAATCGCAACTCAAGTTTCACGATTTTTGTTACATTTACTTCTGCTCATACTTTTTCCTCTGAAAACATCAAAAGTTTTAATACTTACGTGCATTGAATTTTTTGTGACTAGAACGCTTTCATTGTATTTCTTCAGTCAGATTGCAACTAACGGTTTGTTTGATTTGTTGCTCTATGATATTTTTTTCTACATGAAGTCAAAATTAGACTGGGTTAAATAGAAGAACAATAAAAAAGCTGAATTAATTTACGAGTCCATCTGTTTAAAGTGCTCGAATGGATGATAAACGTGTGTGTGATATTTATCATCCCGATATTTCCATGTGGTACGAATAGACTAATACGTACCATATGAAAATAAATGCTTAAGAATCCATACATTTTTTGCTATACGAAGACTAAATTAGACTAAGAAGAATAAAAATGCAGATTTAATTTACTTGTCCATCGGACTTAAAGTGATCGAATGGATGATAAACGTGTGAGAGAGATAATAGAGAGATAAATAAGTACTATATGAAAATAAATCTTAAGAATTCAACTCGCAATGCGAGGTATTTGAAAAGTTATGACAATTCCCCGCATAATTAAAAGCATTAGTAGTTCCAGTCTGGTTAGCCTTTATATGGCAAAATATGACGGTAGACTTAAACTAAAGGGCAGACAAAAAAGCCTTAATAACTATGAGAGGGATTTTGAATGCAGACACAAGGAAAGGGAATATTTTAATTCCTCTACCCAAATGCTCTGGCATGGTACATTCAGGGTTACCTTAAAAATGTAATTAATCACCGTTTGGTTTAATCTAATCTAATTGGCATTGACCAATCAATTATCATATATCCAATACGGGAATTCACTCCTCGGAATTCTCATTGGTGACGTGCTGAAATTGTTTTCGAAAAACAAGCTAACTGACGTCACGTTCGGAATACGTACAGGAAACACGTTTCGTGGCAGAAACACTATTACCACCTACATTTAGCGTGATAGAAAAACCTCTCACAATTTAAATGAGTTTTTATAAAAAATAAACATTTATCTATTAATTTCTAAATGCCCTATTCCATATCTGAAACTTTTAAGATAATCTTTTAAATCGTAATTTTCGCTTAACTTAACACGGAACTGTGAACAAAACTACTTTCTAATGAAAACTGGTTAAAAATGAATACATAAAATTTATAGTTGAAGCAAAATAAGTATTTTTCTATTTGAAATTAAATCTCCACAATATGTGTTGAAATTTTTTATTAAAATAGTTTACAAAACAAAGGATATTGGAGAAGATCGTATTTTATGTAGCCAGTAATTGACAAACTAAATAGTCATACATTAATCACATTTGATTTGAACACCAATTTAATATTTGAAATGAATAATGAACACTTTTTTAAGTTAATTTACTATTTTAGTAACTGATTTTACGTATTTGCTCAGGTGGGAAAAAATCTCTTCGTAAAATAGCAATAAACTGCTTTTTACGATCAGAAATGGTGATCCAAATTCGTGATTCACCTGAGATAATATTCGAATCGAGATAGTGGCATTTAAGAAGATTATTTTATCTTTGGTGTTTTGCTTTGGTTCAAAGTAATATTTAGATCAAACTGAAATGGAGTAGTTTATATCACTCTGTCATTTCACCTACCCAGTTCTTAAAAAACCATTTAGTATTTAATCTCCTTATACATGTTTAATCTGCTTATGCGTATTTAATCTGAATAACGTATTTAATCTGCTTTATAGTTAAAATGGATTATTTAGCCGTATTTCACATACACACACAATATATAAAGCACTGCTTTGACTTGGGGTTCCTTTTTAATCTACTTATTAAGAAATGTTAAGCAAAACGAGCCAATTTTAAGACAAAGAAATGTTGGAATCGCAAAAGAGTAATAACTTTTCCTTAGCTATTTCTAAAATAGACACCAAAAACTTACTCGAATCAACTGAGGAGTAAGAATGAGAGGTCATATAATTGAACACTTAAAATGTTAAAAAACAAATGAAAAACAAATTCAAAGCACTTTGTAGTTTCATTGATGAAACAGCATTTAATTTGATACAATTAGTTTGAAAACTGTTAATTCCACTCAGTTTTGAACAGTTTGAATCTTCGATTGGAATGAAGAGTAAATCTGTTACAACGTGGAAATATATGTTTAATTATTAGCACACATTTACGCAATCTACAGAACAATTGTTGTATATCCATAATTTCCGTAATTTATTAACTTCTGAAAAAAATAAATATCGAATATCAATTCAATTCTATCCAGAATCTATTTCTGCGGCATGTGCATTCATCAATTTAAAATTAAAATTCTAAAAGTTAAATTTTTAAAAATCATTTCAGCCACTGCCATAAACTAAAATAATTTTCATATCAAAAAGAAGTATTAAGCATCGAAATTCCGATACACTAAATAGTTCTGTGCCAAATTGAATTATTGATACTTATAGATAATACAAAACTTTCTCTCCGAGTTCTCTTCTAAAAGTCTCAAAGCAAACAATTCACTCCAAACTTGTCATCAGTTGTCTATAAATTTATTTGTCCATCAATAAAGAAATAAAGGTACAGCATTCTTCTACCTGAGGAACAACAAAACAAAGGCGTTCGAAGTGGTTTTGATGAGAATAAAACACCAAAAGTTTTCTAAACGAACAGAAATGAATTCCCGCCCCATTTCCAGACGAGCGAACAACAGAATGGTGAGGATGTTAACAAATAATTCTGTGACCTGGAAGTTTCCAATTATCGAAGTCGTCTGTCAGAGAGCTTAAGCTTAATGGCGACAAGTAAAGGTTTTTAATGAAAAATTCGAAGCAAGGCAGTCTCACCTCTGTACTGAGAGGTTTAATTTCCCTTATTTGCCAAGCGACATGGACGAAAGGAAGAGTCTTGTTTTTCCTAAAAGCCTCTTTCCTCCTAAGAAAGAACTTGTTTATAGTTTTTTTCCGAAGTATTAATTAATTCCTTTTATTTTCTTTGTTCCATTGAATGAGGCTAGGCAATTAATTATAATAAAGAAACTCCATTCCAGGCAGCTGTGTAAGGAAAAGTGCGAACGTAGCTGAACGGTGTTTTAGTTTCATCAAACATTTTCCGTACATAATTACTTGTTTTGTTTTTTGCAATCCATGTCATTTGACATAAACATAAGTCCCGCTTTATTCTTTGTCTCTGGTACTTTTATATCTGGCTATCGTTTGGAAATTTTCCTTGAGCTTTTTTGGTCTAAAATATGGATGAAGTATTGCTTTCTTAAATTAAGCATGCTGGACTTTTTCTTTGTAATACGTTTGTCATCGAAAACGCGCGTTATAACCATAGAACATTTCAGTACTTTTTTGAACATTGAGCCTCAAGTATTTTCTCAATACACGTACGCGAGAATATATAATTTATCTTGAGGAGATCTATTGATTTGATTTGAATGATAAATATAATATTGTTTCTTTAAAATTCCAGAAAATATTTTAGAATATAAACATTCAGCAGGCGAAAAAAATACATATTTAATTAGATATGATGACATAGAAGATATTTTGTAATGTTAGTATAGTGGAGATTGGCAAAACTGCTATTTTATAGAAACAATTGTTAACTTCTATTATAATTAAACTGCTATTATTATGCTATGCTATGGAAATAACAGTTAACGCATTGGTGAACTGTTATTTCCAATCTGCGAAAATAGTTATTTATTCACTGTTAATTAGAACAATGTTATTAGTTAGCAACTTAACACAAACATTCAGCAACTAAGTAACAATTATTAACTGTTATAAATTAACATTAACAGTTAATTTTAACAGATCTTAACTTTTTCACTGAATATTAAGTGATTCTGAATAAGTACTTTCAACTTTTCATTTGTATAAAATATTCTTTTTATTTCATTTTTTAATTTATAATTTGTTTCCATCCCAATAATATTTATAGATAACTGTTAATATTTAATATCCGTTGCTAACTATTATTTTGTAATAACTGTTACTTCAACTGCTATAAAAATAACAGCCCATCTCTAGTCAGTATCGCTAAGTTTGATCTTTAAGGTTGACGGTTGTTAAAATGCTGCGTATAAAATATGATTGATAACGCTCGAAACAGAGAGCATTCATTCAATAGATGATTGATACTGTGTGTACATCTAGTGTTTACAGTATCATAGAGAATAAGTATTAGATACTTATATAAGAGCCGTTCTTGAATGTTGTGCTGGTGTGCACTTGCATTAAATTAGAAAAAAAGGTTGGTTTAAAGACAACTATAGTATGCGTCCAGATGTAAATAAACATGGCCAGCAATATATTCACCGAAATTATTTTTAAATATATAAGTTATTTGTAGGTCAGTTTGCGATTTTAATAAAATATATTTATAACAGCACATGTTGTTCTTAGCCCTCCTGGTGGTTTATAGGTCGAGGTAGCCTAGTTGGAAGAGCAATGGATTGGCAACCAGAGGATGGTTGCGAGTTCGAAACTCGGTCCACCCAAAGACCATCGGGTGCACGGGGGCTAGTGGACGTTAAATCTGTCGTGGTCTCAAATGTCCTCTCTTTAAAGTGGTGTTGAAATTTGGAGAGTGGAGTTCCACAGCTCAGGTATTGTTCTCGTCATCTGACCGTGGTTCAAAATTATAAGGTGTAGTCCTCGAATCTCGCTTCGGGACTGATCTCGGACCGTCGCCAATAGCCCGTTGTGTTGCTTCAGTGCGACGTTAATTAACTACCTAGTGGTTTATATTCGCGCAAAAATCTGCCCTGATGTGTCCAGTAGTAGTCCCATGTAGTTATATCCTTTTGAATGACGCCATATACGTTTTAAAAATGAAATACACTTCTGCAATTTGGGTTGGCAGAACCGGAAAAGTCCAGACAAGTTAGAACTTTGCTTGCGTTGGCTGTATTCCGCCGAAAATTATTAGTTGCCGGGATTTTTCAGCGGAATCATCAATTCAATCCAAATGTTGTATTGCTTGAATCGCGTACAAAAAAGCATTAGTCCTTAGTTCGCGGAATTGTAAGTGTCGAGTCGGATTTCTCTTATTTGAGAAGTATTTTTGTTTGTAGTACTGTCATATCTTGTTCATAACAATGTTTATTTGACCATTTCAAAATAAATGTTATTTTAGTAGTGTAGGATTCATCCCCCATACCGCCACCAGAGGTCTTGCGGAGCAGAACTGTAAACTGTAACTTTATTCATTAAAAAAATTCAGTTGAGTTGAGATTGTAACTGATCGACACGCTTCCACGCCCCCGATAGAGCGCCGTCCTATGCGTAGGTTGTGCCATAATCTATATGCAACCACTTCTGTGTATTATTTTAGTATTTAATTAAATGTTGTGTTAGTTCTCATCTTCGTGTAATCCAGCTTCTTCAAATCTTCATCACACCCTAGACACAATACTGCATTAATATCCAATCGAGCGAGTTTGATTTGTATGGACGTTCACTGAAATGTCAGTAATTATAATTAAGTATGTCAGGAACTTTAATTTTTAGGTTTGGTAACCCTATCTGCAGTAATAGTGGTGACAAAAGTCCTAAACCCCAAACCTCCATGTTCTTTGTCAGCAAAAAGTTAGGATGTAGTCCTCATCACGTAGCGTATTCGGTGAAAAATAGAATGTAAAATATATATATTTACGTCTCATTTTTCCAGAAAGCAAGTAATCGGGCATAAGTGTAAAATACAAAACTTCGCATAATCTACTAGCCAACTTTTAACAAAAACCACGCGCCGTGAGGAAGGTATAGCCAATGTTCGATGGTTTCGAATTTCAGCCTTCATTTTTGAACGATGAGCTGGATTTCCTTAAAAACTTTTGTAACAATTTTTTTGTTTGACAACGGCGAATGATTTATGAGGTCTTGAATTCAGATTCTTTAATGCTGGGAGTATTTTACTGAAAGAAAATGCTTGGAATATTTTGCGACTGTGGTACTGTGGTTTAATTGCAACCAAATGAGTATTAAAATATTCTAAATAAGTGTGAGCGGATCATATTACGAGCCGCAGAGTAATATTTAAATGATTAGTTCGATGGACGCTAACATGATAGTAAACGGATGGATCAGGTATAGTATATTGATATGGTAAAAATTCTTGTAATATATTGATTAAGTAATTGATAATGATAGATATGAGCTTCGTCACAAGTTCATGTCTTCGATTGTCAAGACACTCCAAATGCTTTCGACGAGATATCTCGTCCATCAAGATCTGACCAATTTTTCTAGTGACAAGATATCATCGAGGTACTCTCGATGTTTTGATGATGACGAGATCAAAATGTGGTTAGTTTTCATCTAATGACGAGATATCTCATCCATCAAGATCCTCGTCGAGATAACCAAAGGAGGGTTAACCTTCTGAGCATCATGAAATTTTCCAGTAGTTGTAGCATTGTTTTAACCCTACAAACAATGCTGGTTAGAAGTTATGCATTAAAGACTGCAGGTTGCAGAACGGATATATTCGTTTGAACCCCTCAGCGTGATAATCCTCAAGAGATTTCCGAGCAGTATAATATTGCTTCTACCCCTAAAACACTCACAAATAATGACTAAACAACCACATCTATTGGTTGAAATAATTCATGGATTCGTTCACTCAATAGATGTGGACCAATTAGAAAATTCTATATTGGTCCTTTCCTTAGATTAGAATCTTTAGGAAATATTCTATTGGTTCTTTCCTTAGATTAGTTTCCTTTGGAAATATTATATTGATACTTTCCTTAGAATTGAATCCTCTGGAAGGATTTTATTGGTCGAGAAGGTCAAAACTGGTAAGAAAGCATACAGGGAAGACTGCATGATACAGGGTGCAATTATGCATTCGAACCCCCCTCAGAGGATAAGGGTAGGTAGTTCAGATAAAGTCGCTCTGGAGCAACATGACGGGCTATTGGTGATGTTCTGGGAAAGATCGGAGGACCACGCTTCGTAATTTTGAACCATGGTCAGATGATGAGGTCAACACCTGATTTGGCGCCCCACTCTCCAAACTTCCATCCAAAGCCAACGTGAGGATATATCAGGCCACGACAGATATAACTTGCACTAGCCCGACGGTCTTTGGCTAGATTGCGTTTTGAACTCGCAACCCTCCGGTTCTTAATCCGCTACTCTTCCAACCGATATGATTGTTGGTTAGTCAAAGCCAATTGGATTAAACTAAACGGAGCAAAAACGACCATAAGCTATATTTGGAAGTTACCCCCGTACGTACCATGCGAGCATTTGGGAAGCGGAAGTAAAATCTTCACATTTCTCCAGTTTGTTTTCATACTGTGAAATTTCTTCTGATGTCATATGTATTAATGAGTACTTTACGAGGTAAAAATATTTTACTTTAAACTACATGGTATTAGGTGAATACAATTAGCAGTGAAACTCAAAATTATTTGTCGTATGTAATTGTATTACAGTCTGCGCTCTTTAATCCGGCACTGATCGAGCCGCTCGCGTTCGGATTTTTCCGGGTGGATTCGGGAGTTTGTTGACCTTGACCGCCAGGTCGCGCCACTGCGCTGCCCGCGTTTTTAGTTTGCTCAGTGTTTATCGTGACTCAGTTTTCATTTCAGTACAGTATTTCCTGTTTTCTAGAGGGTTACATATCACGTTTGCGCAATATTACAACTATACGTGCAGTGAACTGTACTGTAAAATGCTCTCGAAGCCGAGCATGAGTTTTTCAATGATGATAAAACTAATAAGCGTAAGCATGTGACTCTCACTATACAGCAAAAACTAGAGATACTTAATCGTCTCGAAAAAGGTGAAAACAGAAACGTCATAGTGCGTGATTTCAATATCGGTTCTTCGGCAATTTATGATGTAAAAAACATAAAGAACTTAAGAAGTTTGCTGCTCAAAGTGTAACAGCAAAAAATACGGAATCAAGATACACATTAGGGTGGGTCACCGTCGTATGGAGAAAATTTTTTTTTCTGTTTTCTATCCGGCACAGCAAGAAAAGGGTGCCAAATGGTGTTTTTGGCTCACATATAAAATTTGATTAAAATGGGATATCATCTTCTGCCTCCGGATTGACTTTAAAGAACACATATTTTGAAAAAAAAACTTATTTTTGAGGAGTTGTCACAGCAAGGTTAAAAAAGTTTAAAAATGTGTCTATAAAACAAATTGAAATGGTATGAGTAACATTTATTTATTAAAACAAAAGTTTACAAAAATGACATTTATAATATTATTATAATAATATTTCAAATAGCGCGAAAATGCTTCTTGCTATCGAATTTCAGCATGGCTTTTCGAGACTATGGTTTTTTTATGAAGCCTCTCTCAGATTTTTTGCACAATGTGGCTGAAACTTCTTTCACAGTCTTGACTGCCCTTTCAACAGCTTGTGTGTGACATTGCAGGCGTAGTAAAGACAGTTCTGCTTTTTGGGCGACAAACAGTTGGATGTCTTCGTCAGGTATGGATTTCAATATTGGTGGATCAGATATATTCTCCTGCCAGTTAATGAGATCGGTATAAGATGATGCATCAGATTTTACAGTAAGAAGTTGAAACAGTCGGAGTCTATTTTCCTGAATGCTGCCGACTTTCAAAATGCGACGGGCTGCCAGTTCACGGATGTGCGGTTCAAAGTCGGTCAGTATTGCGATCCATAAATTTTCAGGGTGTGCGAAGTAACTGTTTCTTTGAATTACGGGATCTATTTTGGCTTCAGTTCTGTGGGCAAATATCTTGTTGCAGCAAAGCTTTTTCACACATTTCTAGATCTTTGCCGATTCTCCCTGAAAATGTCCTGTGTCCCGATGTGCTTCCATCAATATGTAGAAACAAGTGTCGGAAGGGTAATTCGTTCATATGCAGTAGGCAGAAAATCCACTGTAACGGTTTATCTAACCTTTTTTCAAGCAGACGTATGACACCTCCATATTTACCAACGTTCATGTTAGTTCCATTACACCCAACTGCCACCAAAGACTCCATAGATATTTCTGATTCCAGGAAGAAATCAGTGATTGCTTGTTCTATGCATTCAGATGTGCCAAAAGCTGGTGCAATATAACCCAAGAACTCCGACTGTGGTTCCATTATCAATGAAATATGCTCTTCAAGAATGCTATGTCTATACATTATTCCGTCCTTCTCTGATATAATTAAAGTTTTGTCTTTCCGTCTGCCGAAGTATAAAGCAGGTATTTGTAGGACTTTATCTTCTTCCGCGACCAATTTTCGTGCTACCTCCGGCGAAGCTAATTTTTATCAATAATTCCCGAAGTGGAAGTGTGAAGAACAGCTGAAGCAATAGCTTCCCCAGCCCTGTCTGATACTTCGTATCTATCACACGTTCTTGAAAGTAAAGCTTGGTCTACTTTACGTTTGTAGCTGTAGTCTTATCGGCAGGAGCCGCCGACGTTGAGGCTTGTGACTGGCTGGAATACATCGTCACTGTCCGATTGACTAGATTCAGATGAAGTCGACACATTAAGC
Organism: Meta bourneti; assembly: GCA_933210815.1. Taxonomy (NCBI): domain Eukaryota; kingdom Metazoa; phylum Arthropoda; class Arachnida; order Araneae; family Tetragnathidae; genus Meta; species Meta bourneti. Next base: position 22,050,799 of record OW119928.1, read on the forward strand.
TTCTCTGTGCTTTCTTTTGAGACTGAAACTGATTTTTGCCTTAGCATTTTCCTTTTCAAAGTGTTCGTTATTTTATTCGTTGTAACAATATCTACGGTTCCGATCACCATTCTTCTAGTGGTTCGTTGGCAGTTTAGGAAGCTTTTCTCTCTGACAGGTAGTTTTTTGTGTCTGGGACAAATGCACTCATCGATGTTCTTACACTTGCAGGATGAAATATCAAACAATACCCCTTTACTGGTACGCGAAACTCTTCTAATTTCTTCGGTGTTTTAGAGTGTGATTTTAAAAGGTTTTTGCATTTCAGATGATACGCCTTCAACATCGCTTTCACTCGTTTATGTTGGACAGTAGGAATGGAAGCTCTTGACCATATTTCTTCAATTTTTGCCACGACGATGACCTCTATTTCCTTATACGTGGGTTCTTTATTAGCTTCATTATCACGTTTTATCTAATGCCGGTTCCACTCATAGAACTTCATAACATCTTCGTAGGTTGGTAACAAATGGCATATAATATCACTTGAATCACCAAACGGACATTTCCACTCTGAACGAGTACGCTTCATGGTAAAAATGGCGCAAACGAGCGCATCACAACCTCGCCTTATTGCAGCCGGAGCTATACTGGAAACGTGAGAGGGGCGCGCGCACGCTCAGGGTGTTCCTCGACTGTTCTCTACTCGACCCACCCACTCCTCACACCTGCAATCATGACACATTGTCCATGTATGAAGAAAGTAACGTTTATTGGTTGGAACACTAATTGGAACTTGCCTCGAAAAAAAATCGAAACTTTGATATCAATCCGGAGGCAGTTAGACTTATGAGAATGTAATAATATTTCACACATGTTATTTTGAGACCATTTAGCACCTTTTTATCGCTGTGCCCCTTAAAAAAGGAGAAAAAATAAAATGACCAACCCTAATACACATTGAAGAAACCTAAACTTGAAATTCTTGATAGTGCCTTGTACACTTGGTTTAGTGCGAAAGGATCAGAGGTAAAACAGTAACGCTTATGTGTATTTTTTCTTGCCATAGAGCAGCTTATTACAACTTGTTTTAAATATTGTACTGTATAAATTTTTCTTTGATATCCCCGTTAAAACTATATTAACGTTCCATAATCCGGCAAAATTGCTAATCCGGCACAGCCGTGGTCCCGAATGTGCCGGATTAAAGAGCGTCTACTGTACCACGTTGCTATTACATATCTTTTCTGTTTTATAGTTCCATAAAGTTAATAAAAATCCTTCGAAGGTGCATGGTGAAAATTTCGTTTACTTCAAATAATTAAATTTTTAAATTGATTCTCTCATCTCAGAAATTAAAAGAAGGTAATTATAAAAGACGTGAAAAATGTCATGATTTAATAATTGTTTCTTTACAAATATCATATAATTATGTTCGCTAATTATCTTCACATTTAGCCTCAAGCCTCTTTTGGAAAGACATGATGAAATTAAAATTAGTAATCACTGTTTTCGTAAAAATTATCCTTTTAATTTTGCAAACTTTAAGACGAAATTAGCATTAATAGACTTACTTTATTAACTCAGCCTTACCAATTAAACAATAACAGTAAATAGGAGACAATTTCAGTGAAATAAGCAAACCAGACGGAATGAGAAGATTTTACTTCAAATGTATGAAGTGCTCTAGCATGATACATATCGGAGTTACCTTAAAACGTAGTTTATAGACGTTTAGAAGTCTGGCTTTTAATCTAATTAGCATTGACCAATCAACTATCAATTCGGAATTTATTCTTTGGAATTTTTATTCTTTACGTGCTGAAATAGCATTCCAAAAAAGGCCAAGTGAATTTACATCCGGAATATATACAATAAACACGTATCTCGGCAGAAATTTTCCCCTACCTACATTTAAGTTGATAAAAAATGCCTCTCATAGGTAAGGACATCTAAAAATCATATACGAGAAAATTTATGGTTTAATTGTGCTACATTCTGCAAGAAAAGAAAACAAATGGGTATGAACCAAAGTTATCTTTAAGGTATTTGTTTATCAAGAACAATTTATTCTTAAATATTTACCAGCATCTATCCATTTCGAAACTTCAGTATCATCTTTTCCGGTCTAATCTTGCTATGTTACACACACATTGGATGGAAGAATCCACAGCGAATCACCGTCCAGGCTTTTATGTGGCCACTTAATGTCTCCTAAAATTACAAATTACTTTAGAAGCCGACTTTTCGAGACTTGTTCCCTTTTTCATTTCTCCTTTGTTTTTTTTTCTTCCTTTTCTTCATCATCTGGCGTTTAATCTAATTGGCATTGACCAATCAACTATCCTATATCAATTTGTAATTTTTATTCGTAACGTGCTGAAATCGTATTCGAAAAACAAGCCAAGAGACATCACATCCGGAATACAGGAAACCATAGACGTGAAATATAAGTAGACTGAGCATTGTTATTGAGAGGAGCTTCAAAAAGTGTGACCAACATGTCGACAAGTAATCACGTGCCTGCTCTGTGAAAAATTGACTTGGTTGGACTATTTGGCATCTTATCGTCCCGTTCGGCGATGCAACATCTTATTACAGGGTAGGTATGTGAATCCGCATTTCTATAGAGTGGTGGAAAAAAGTGGTGAAATCGTCGCCAAAATCTCTATCAGATGATCAATCAATGGACCAATCAGATGATTGAATAAATGAATGGGCCTATTCTCCCATCCCGTGGACCAATCACATGATGAATGTTAGATTTCACTATGCAAACGAAAGCAGTCTAAGGGTCATGTTACTACTAGTTTTGGTCACATGATCCTGGGCACATAAAAAGGTTACCATTGCTGACTCTACTTTTATACTTCCTCTATGCAGGAAACACGTTCCGCTGCAAAAACACTACCGCCACCTACATTTAACTTGGCAGAAAATAATCTCTCATCGGTCTATTTCTTAGCGTGTGAAGAACAAGTTCTAAATGTGAGACATAAAATTCAACTGTCTCTTATAAAGTGGATTTTTCTCGCCTTTGAACTTAGCTCGAATGATACCTTTGAAAAGGAAAGCGTTTTCTATACCGTTCTTTAACGAGCCTTGAGTGAAGTTTTAAAAATTCTGAAAATAAAGTACTGCTTAGCAATACGAAACTTTTATCTTCGGAATTCTTACCTCCCCGAAGTAAGAAGAAAGACATGTCTCTTAAATGTCTTATTCTTTCCGATAGTTCTGATTTTGGAATTGTATCTTTCTCTGTTTGATTTTTCAATTGCTGTTAAGTTGACGCTATGTTAAATGTCAAAGAAGACGTGATATCTCGTTTTCTTGCTACTCTTTTCGTTCAAGAGTTGGACACAAATAATCTTATTCGTTCAGAATTATAATGCCCGGCCTCCGTTTAATTAATTTCATTTCACACATATTTTATTGTATGCAGCGAGATGAAATACTTGAACCCACATGCATTCCACAAGTGCGAAATGACATCAGAATTGTTGAATTGGTTGCTTTTCTTCAGCTGAAGTTGAAATTAAATTTGGTTATTAACCCTCCAAGTGATTTCGACGAGGTATCTCGTCCATCAACCTCTGACTAATTTTGCTAATGACGAGACATTTCGTCATCAAGATATTGACAGTTTTTTATGACGAGATCAAGATCTAGTCAGTTTTCTTTTAATGGAGATGCCTCGTCGAGACAACCACCAAGAGGGTTAAAGGTGTTGACCTATGGTTCAATTTATCTCTTTTAAGAAAAAATTTAACTGAGGAATTAAAACTCAGCTTGGTAAATTCGTAAAATACAGTAATTGGATGAACGTATTTTTTTACATCTTGTAGTGATGATAACCTAAAATAAGATATTTTATTTCTATTTCATTCTTGAAATAAAATTATTTCATTTGAACAAGTCAAAAAATTGTAAAGAATTTATTTGTATCGATTATTTTGAACGAAGTTTTGTTATATTTATATCAATCTGAACTTTAACTTCGGAAGATATCTCAAGTTTTTGCATCCTGTACTAGCTCCTGTGGTACGTAGGTAGGTATTTAATTAACGTCGCACTGGAGCAACACAACGGGCTATTGGCAACGGTCTGGGATCAACCCCGAAGAGAAAGATCCGAGAACAACACCACGTAATTTTGAACCACGGTCAAATAACGAGGTCACACCTGAACTGGACCCCACACTTCAAACTTCCAAACCATGTCAATTTGAGTACATTTGAAACCCCGACAGATTTAACGTGCACCAGCCCCCTTACTAGCTCCTTTGAGTTGATAGACTTAACTGCAATGCTGTACCTTGTGACTTATAGCTTGTTTTCAGATTTTTATAGATATTTTTGATATAAATGTTGCTCTATGGTTAATTTATATATAACCAATGTATTACAGTGCATAAAGTAATAAAGTATTAAGATAAATACTCATCGTAACAAACTTCGTATGGGTGTTTCTCTTTTGGTAACTAGGGAAATGGTAACAACTAATGGCAACTAAATAAGTAACAGGTAAGCAACTAATCACGAAAAGTATGAAGTACAATTATATTTTATCCTTTATTTTTTGCCTCCAAGCCCTATTGTATTGCTCCAGTGCGACGGTAATTAACTACCTACCCTTTACTTTAATTTACTGTGTTAACCTCCATTGAGTTCATATTTAATTATAATAGCATTATTCAGAGACCCTGGTAAATGTTTAATGCGTTCTTATTTTATTATTATAGCATTATTTAAAGAGACCTGGGTAAATGTTTAAGAAGATGTAATCATGAGATTAAATTCCAGGAGAGTGATTTTCGCAGTGTAAACAAACACAAACCAGACGAAAAACATATTTTAATTCCGCTACCCAAATGCTGGCTTGATATATATCGGGGTTACCTTGAAACCTTGTTAATCGCCGTAGGGTGAAGTTTGGCGTTTAATTTAATTGGCGTAGACTAATCACGTATCATACGTCAATACTGTTGGTTGGTTTGGGTTTTGTGGCGTAAGGTCCAATAGCGGACAAGTTTTGGTAACATCAATACAGAATTTATTCTTTGGAATTTTTATTGGTGACATACTGAAATCGTACGTCGAAAAACATGCCAAGCGACGTCACGTCTGGAATACGTACAGGAAGCATGTTCCACCGCGAAAACTACATCTAGCTTGAAAGAAAAATGCCTCTCATAATAATTGATTAAATATTAATTTCCCGTTAATTAAACACTTATTTTTCTATTTCCAGTTCAATCTTCCAATACGAAAAGCATTTCTTCAAGAACAAATGGAACAAAATCGATTTGTAAACGGAATCTTTGCCATTAAGAACCTTTTTTCAGTCTTGTTCCTTTGAGAAAAGAACCAAAAAAGATCATTGATTCTTTTACATTCCCCAAATGAGATGGCAAGAATCGAGATGGAAGTACCACCTTCAAACAATCGAATTTAATCAGCCCACCTGTTCCATTAGAATCCTTTTCGGCGTCAGAGATCGAACAAAAGCGAAAGTCTTTTATTTCGTTACGGCTTAAATAGTCCTTTCCATGGTTATATATATCACCCAGGAAACCACTAGCCTTGGAGATTTGCGGGCTTTTTTTTATCTCACGCCGCAAATATATATATATATATAACATGATTTCGGTACAAGGGTTGCTATGGAAACGGACAAATGACATCCTCTTATTTCATAATCTCCTCTGCAGTACATACTTCATAACGGGAATTTGATCATCCCCTATTTGCGCTTCATGCTTCATCCAATTTGATAGCGCTTCACTTGCTTCGCAGTGTTGAATCACATTTCCTTCGTCCCGAGAATTGAGGCTCATTCAACTTCTTAGATCCGAAAGGAGAATAATCCTTGTGTCGGTTAATTACTTTAAGTACGCTTTGTTTAGCGTAATTAACAAAGCAAACAGTTAGCGTTAGGATAACTATATTAAGTGCTCCCACTTGTGGGAAGTTACCGGTACCATGATACCAGTACCAAATGCCACGGAGGGATGTGAAATGTTTTTTTTTGTGCCGTGAGTTATCTGTTTTCTAAGTTCAACCCTCCGTGTCTTGACTAGGTATCTCGTCATTACTAAAACCATTAGTAGATTTTCATAGACGAGATATCTCGTCATTACTAAAACCATTAGTAGATCTTCATAGATGAGATATCTCGTCATTACTAAAACCATTAGTAGATCTTCATAGACGAGATATCTCGTCATTACTAAAAGCATTAGTAGATCTTCATAGACGAGATATCTCGTCATTACTAAAAGCATTAGTAGATCTTCATAGACGAGATATCTCGTCATTACTAAAACCATTAGTAGATCTTCATAGACGAGATATCTCGTCATTAGAAGAAAATCGACTTGATCTTAATCTCGTCATCGTAAAGAAACGTCGACGATGAATTTCGCTAATTGGCTGACCAATTTCGCTAATGACGAGATATATCGTGGTGATGACGATATATCTCGTCATTAGCGAAGTTGGTCAGAACTTGATGGACGAGATATCTTGTCGAAACCGCTTGGAAGGTTAAATAAATGTAATAACCCTGTATAAGTGAGCAAAGGAAGAAAGTACATTTACATCTGTGGAAGTTGAATTATTGAGTACTTGGAATATTTAACTTATTAACTAACACTTTTTGTAATTAAGTGAGGAACCCGTCATTCAAAAGGGTACTGGAGCCCGTCATCGTAACTGATTGTGGGACCCATAAACTAATCTGTCACTGAGACTTATCGTCTTAACTTGGTACTGGTGCCCATCAACCAAATTGTACCAATTTGGTTGACACGTCATTGAACTGGTTTTGGAAACTAAACTGGTACTGAGGTCATTCATCTAAATTAATACTGGAGCCATCATCTGAATTGGTACAAGTTGTCGTTATCTAACCTGATACTAGGATCCGTCAACTAAACTGGCACTGGTACCCGTCATCTAACTTGGTGCTGGTGCCCATAATCTAAACTGGCAGTGAGGCTCATCTTAACTGGTTTTGGAACTAAACTGGTACTGAGACCCTTCATTTAAATTAGTATTGGAGTTCGTCCTCTGAGCTGATGAACTGGTGCAAGGCAAAAATGCATTGAAAATACATATGTAAATTTATAATTTAAAATTTAATACAAAATATATTATATGTTCTTTGTGCGCATTAATATGCGTAGCAATGTAAATTACAAAAAGATTTTGTATGAAAGGAATCATATTTATTCTGAAAAAGGAGGATATGACCTCCTCTTGGTATCATGGTACTAAGAAAAGATCATACCATATGATCTAGCCATATCTGACATTATAATGAACGGTGAATTCGCATTGCAAGAGGGATCTTCAGTGTTCACAAACAACTTCCGTTTCCCGAATGTTACCTTAAAATGTTGTTTATCGCCATTTTGGCGGCGTTTAAAATTGACCAATCAACTATCATACACATCAATTCGGAATTCATTCTTTGGAATTTTAATTGTTGACGTGCCGAAATCTTATTCGAAAACCAATCCAATTGACGTCACGTTCGGAATACGTAAAGGAAACGTGTTCCGCCACCAACATTCAGCTTGACACAAAATGCCTCTTATTTGCATTACAAGGGTATGCAATGGAATAAAAAATTAAAGCAATATTAATTCAAAATGAGTTGCCAAAAAACCAACGATGAACATTATATTGATATCAATCGAGCACATTAGTAAACAAAATCAGTTGTCCAACAAAACTTAACGCATTTTCCAAATATTTTTGCAAACAGTAAATCATTTTTTATTCATTAAAATTGTTTCATTCTTGACTAAATTTTAGATTCTTATAATAAAAAGTAGTAAAGAAAAATGCCTTTATATTTGCAAAAAAAAATTGGAAATGCATATTTCTAAAGCAAGCTTTAACGATTTTTAACTGCAAATACCCAAATTCCTTTTATTTATTGTATTTATTTTTGCATTGTGTTTGGACAAAGATGTACAATAACTTCTTCCAATCTAGCTAAATGAGTAAATATATATCACTAAAAGCCTGCAGATTTGAGAAATTATCAGTAGGAATTGATTACTTACAAAAGCGCTTGCAAAATTGTTCAATGGAACTCAAATATTCCACAATAATATTTACTGTTCTGTATCAAAAGTCCTACTTTAGTTTTTCTTTTAAATCGTGTTTTACATAATTTTCTTCTTATGGTAATTAAATAATTAGCTTCTTTTTTTCAATTTAATAAATTTTAATAATCTATTAGAATATTCCACTTCAGCGTATAAGAATATTTCATTCCAACGTATCTATGACAATATCCCACTTAGATCGTATAGTTAAGAAATGTAAATGTGGATTTGTAGAAGTTTTAAATATTCTAGTTTCATAACACTGCACTGCTTAGCTCTCCTCCTTAACAAGTGATTAGTGAAATACAAGCAGGTGTTAATATAGAGATAAAGTTTTTACTGAATTTTTAATACGAATTAGTTTCCGAGTAGATGTCGACACACTGATTCGATGTTCAGCAGCACGAATCGTATGTATTTCAGTCGTATGGATTTTCCCACTTTATTAATTTAAGATCATCTGCATGACCATATTATTCTCAACCTCAACCCGATTTTATCTCATATTGAGGTGAATCTCATGAAAGATAATTTGCATTTCTTCTCAAGATCAGGCATGTTATCAGTTCTTGCGTTCTTTCTCATGCAAGAACCAGATAATTGGAAAGTTGGTGGGCTAACAGGGTTCAAGTCTGTCCTTTCTACCCTCAGATCAAAAGTGCTTATGGCTACATTGGGGTTAATTCTCGTTGCCATATGAAGATGTCGATTGGTTCAATGAATAACGAGGCAGGCAAAAATTGTAACTTTTAACTCTCCTAGGGGTTATGAGGCCGCCGTGGCTTAATGGGTATGCCCATTGCAATAGTAGCCTACGAGTTGCAGATAGGATACCTGTCAAGTGGATTTCTCTTCTGTGTCAGTAAAATTTTTCTTGTGTGTGTAATGTCTATTATTTGATATTGTTTATCTTGTGTCCGTCTTAGCATGATCAAATATGACCCTTGCACCATAAAAATACCCTACCAACCTAGAGGTTGTCTTGACGAGATATCCCGAGATTGGAAAAACTGACCAGATCTTGATGGACGAGATATCTCGTCTTTAGAAAAACTTACATGATCTTGATCTCATCATCATCAAAAACGGCAATATCTTCATCATTCGGAATTCAATCGGCATTCTTGATGACTGCTAAACTCGTCATAAGCAAAATTGATCAGAATTTGATGGACGAGGTATCTCGTGGAAACGTTGGAGGAATGTGTCGACGAGGTATCCCGTCATTAGAAGATTACTGACCAGATTTTGATGGACGATTTATCTCGTCATTAGAAAAAAACTGATCATATCTTGATTTCGTCATCATTAAAAAGTCGGCAATTTCTCGTCATTAGCAAAATTGGTCAGATCTTCATGGACGAAATATCTCGTCGAAATCCTGGAGTGTTAATAAAAATTCATAAAAAATTATATAAACATAATACGCTTACTGGTCCACCAGCATAGCGTCTTTTTTTTAAAAAAGGCTTAACAATAATTGTAATATCTTAATCTTTTATCGCTGCATTCTGAAGATATTTTAATTCGCAGCGAGCACTCGCAGCACGACTGAAAGAAACGATAATTTAATTTGATCCATTGCCAGAGCCACGTGACTTATTTTCATACGTAGACTGATGCCACCGCATGCTATTTTGCAAGAATACCTCGATCACTGTAGCCAATAACACGTTTTGTTGCTCCGGTGCGACGTTAATTAACTACCAACGTACCTGCCACTTGAAGACAACGGCCATTTGTAGGTTCCACTGAATTAATTCCTTTACTAAATAAAAGTCTCGAATATATATAATTGAATTTGTTATCAGCTTTGTTCGAAAGGGCTCTTTACAAGTTGAAACTGGAATCGTTGATGATTAATATTATCCCTCTAGCGGCCTGATATAATTAGTTTTGGTGAGCAAATTTCGGCTGGAATTTTTTATGTAAACACAGTTTAATACATTTATTCAAAAAATGCCTCAGAATTTCAGTTTATTTTAAGTTTACAAGCTCGATTGATTGTACGCAGCGGAGATCACACTCAAACTAATTCGAGAATCTTTTCACCTCCAAAACAACGATGCCTTTTTTCTCGCGTTTCAGCCCCTTTCCCTAATATTAAACATATATCTTCATGAGGATGTTTCAAAGGAAAATTAGCCGGACATTTCGAATTGCTCCCGTGAAATTGCAGTCATTTGGAGAGAAGGACTGAATTATAACAGCATTCATTTTGTCACAAAACGTTTGATGAAACGTAAAACCTGTCGATTTCGAAGAAAATTTCCATTTTATTATTTAAACGCTTTGTTTCCGAATAATTCTGACAAAATCTATAGCATTATGAATTATTTTGTTCATTACTGTGAGAGTACCATCTGAGTTATTTATAACATTCAAATTGTTGCACTCAACATTAACTCTAAACGGATACTTCATTAAATTTTCTTAAAATAAAATATAAAAATTACAAATTATAAATAGGTGTAATTGATTAAAATTTAATTTTAGTCACATTCATGACAGTCATTAAAGAGAGAACTGGATTATTCACGCTCTTGCATTTCTATTTTCCTGAAAGTTCAGAAAGGTAAACTAATTCGTGATTTTTCACCTTACTCTGTATTCAAAATCAAATATTTTCAACACGATGAAATTCAAGGGCTTCCTTTACAATCGCATTTTATCACAATAAAACCTTAATAGAACTGAATACGTCATTAAAATCTATATGAATTGTAAGCAAATGCAATTTATACACTCTAAGACAAAAAAAGTTGCACCTGGAAGGAGTAGATCGGCATAAATGAAATTTGGAGGAGTGGTACATCTGTGTTGGAGATGCAAATGATCAAATTTTCAGAATCGTTTGATCATGCGCCACGCGCATGGCAGCTCTCAAACACGCTGCATACCGGGGCATAAAAGGACATCCAGTAGCGCAGCAAATTCATTTCGACTCATGCTGTTGTGTTGGTTACATCGTTTCTCATTGAGTTATGCCTCGGAAAAAAGTTCGCAAGCAATTTAAGCAACTGGGAGAGTTTGACAGAGGCGGAGTAATTGACCTACGAGAAGGTGGATGGTCTAATCGACTGATTGCGCAACATATTGGTTGTAGTGATGTTACTGTTGCACGCTGTTTGCAGCGGTCGATACAACAAGGCACATGCCAGCTTCAACCAGGCTCAGGAAGGCTTAGAGAAACCGGACCGAGAGAGGATCGACGTGTTGTAAGACATGCGCGTACTGAACCAACAGCCACTGTGGCAGACATCCAATGTGGGCAGTGGGAACCTCTTTCGATCATCCAATAACTGATCGCACCATTTGTCGACGGCTTCACGGCTTGGGAATAAACTCACGTAAACCGTTACGACGACCGCCTTTAACAGCATTGCATCGCCGTTAAAGACTGGAATGGTGTCGTGCCAGACGGACATGGGGCGTCGAATGGCATCGAGTGGTCTTTACTGACGAATCCCGCTTCTGTCTGGGTGGAGACGACAATCGAATCCGTGTGTGGAGGCAACGTGGTCAGCGCCAAGATTCACGGTTTGTTGTGCAGCGTCACACGTCCAGAAGACCTGGTGTCATGGTGTGGGTGCAATTGCGTATGATGCCAAATCACCTTTGGTATTCGTTACGGGCTCTTTGACAGGCCAGCGTTACGTACAAGAAATTCTACAGCCAGTTACGGTCCCATTCCTGAACTCCCAGGCTCACCCGCTTTTTCAACAAGACAATGCTCTACCACACATTGCTGCCGTCTCTAGAGCTTGTCTAGAACACAACGATATCTTACCATGGCCGGCATACTCACCGGACCTGTCCCCGATCGAGAATGTATGGGATGCCATTGGACGAGATATCACCACTCCACCCGTACCACGTAATCTGCTGGAACTATGTGACAGGGTTCAAGCAGCATGGGGTGGACTGTCGCAGGACTTCATAAAGAACCTCTATGACTCACTACCAAGTCACTTGGCATGCTGCATTAGGAATAATGGCGGTCATACGCCATACTGAATGATACCACTTTTTTTAATTTTTCTCAATAAAGTTTGCATATTTCACTCTCAAATTTTAATCATTTACTCATTCATAACACTTTACCAATCTTGTAAATTTCATTGCATTCTGACAATTCCTTCTAGGTGCAACTCTTTTTGTCTTAGAGTGTATTAAAACAGTCCAAGAATTTTTGCATTGTAATACTGCGGTAACCTGAATTAATACAAACTTACAACTGAAATTTATCGAAATAATCCAAAGTTGTAGTTAAATTGTACGTTTGGCTTAAGAGGAAACTAATCCAAGGACATTAAAAAATTGAAGTCAAATCAAGCAAAAACTGAACTATATCTTCTCTAATATAATAAAGACTTAGTTGTCATATTTACATTCTTTTTAGCTACATTAACAGAAAATAATGGATAAAATCATTAAGCTTATGTGGCTACTCATAACTATCATATAAGTCGGCTTAGAGCAGAAACTTATTAACTGGCAAAAACAATTTGTTACTTTGCAGCTCTTTAAAGATTTAAGATTAGTGTCAAAAAAATAAAATTACTAGCATTTTGGTAGTGACTACTAGCATTTTGGTAGTAACTACTAGCAGTTTGGTAGTGAAATGTATCTTTTAAACAGATTATAATAAACTATATATTTCTTATCATCATGAAAATAAGAATTTGGTGTCATCGAAAAAATGTAAATTAATGTGTTTCTGTTCTATGCCGACGATATATATGTACTCGTCAACTTAAGCACTTTTGTCTTGTAATGGAGGGAGGCTGACTGTTATAACTATGATAATCTGGTATTGTTGTTAGTCAACTAAACTGGTGCTAGAGACATTTGAACTGGTGATGAGCCCCGGACAACATATGAGGTAGACCTGACTGTTATAACTATGATAACCCAGTACTGTGGTCTAGGTTATCAACTAATTTGGTACAACTTAGCCAACTAATTTGGTACTAACAAATACCATCACACACTCCCGTGACTAGTGTCGTGAGACACTGTATAAGTTTAAATAAGTGTGAATGGGGTGAATAGTACAGCATGCCACCCAGGTGGCATCTTTATCCAGAATGTTAGACGTATTAAATCTATACCTTATTACATCTGTTCATTATTACATCTCTCTATACAGTAATTACATCTATACCATCATACTATGTTACACTATATATACAACACGCAAAAGAAAGAAAGTTAATCTCTAATTAAGTCCTGATGACTCTATGAATCTCACCATGACAATAACTTTGACCATCGAGCTCTTGTTGCAAGCAATAGTACCGAACTATGCGATTTTAAGGTGGTGGTCGGCAGGTGTCCACATATGCCATGAATGCTGTAAGGGGGCAGACAGTGATGTAGTGCAGAGGTGTACGGATTTCACCACAGGAGTAATTTTCTGAATTGATCTTTTTAAACCTCGTTAGGTAAGATGGAAATGGACTGTGTCCTGTGAAGAAGAGTATCTCTCTTCCCTGGTCAAACTTGCTGGTTTCAGTACTAATTTGATGCTGAGTACCGTGATGGACCTCAGATTTTTGATGGAAGGGCCCTGGCTGTTCTAACTGCTATAACCTTGTATTAATAGTCTGTCAACTAATTGTGTACAGGGGACCATCATCTGAACAGCTAATGGACCTCCGATTGCTGATGGAAGGGCCCTGGCTGTTGTAACTGTAATAATATATGATATTAATGGTCTGTCAACTAATTGGGTACTGAGGACCGTCATCTGAAGTGCTAATGGACCCCGGCTAATGGATAATAAGTCTCAGACTGCAGATATTCGGGACCTGGCTGTTATAACCAACTTACATTTCCAGAACATTAAAAACAAGTCGAATATAAACATATTTATTTCTAGAATTTACTCCAAGCGTTCACCAAAAACTTCGAATTAAATTCGAAAAATAGGCAGCATTCACTTACTATTCCATTTCAAATTGCGCATTAGACCCCAATGGATGTAGATGAGCACGGATTCCAACAATTCCAATTTTTCCATTACCCCCAAGAGGCACCCCCATTAAATTCAGCACTCTTCCATTTCTGTTCTTCGTTCCATTTATCAGTGAATGAGTTCTCTCTAAAGAGTTCTGTCCCAACCCGGAGAATTCTTCTCAACCCACGGAATAATTGAACCATGAAAGAAGCTTGAATGTGCCCCGTTCCTCCAACCTGCAATCTGTGTCTTTTAAAAGCCCCATTTACAGAGAATCTCCGGGGCGATGTAATAATGTGATTACATTAAACATTTCTCTTATAATATTTATGAGTAAACAGAGGTTTGTATGAATTAAATTTTAGAGCCTAAATCTCTCGAGTTTGAAAAATATGCTTGAGGTAAGTTCTGCGTTAAATTCGGAAAGAAGCCGAAAAAATGACATTTTTGTCATTTGCGGAATAAATTTCGTCTTAAGTTCAGTACATTTCAACTTCTACGTTTTCCTAAACCTTTTTCTAAAAGAATATGTCTGTCTTGGTAGAAAAGGGGCTATTGTCCATTTTGCAAGTTTGTGATAACAACTTATTTAGTAATTTTCACTTCATTAATTTTTAATATAGCCTACAAATACTTTCCAATTTGGATTCATTCAATGTATTGGCAGATGGACATTTTCATAGGATTAGAACCAGGAATGAGAATTTTATATATTTCTCAGTTAACTTTTTAAGTTATTGAACAGAAACTCACTAACTGACAATTTTTCAGAGACAATGAAAGCTTATTTTCATGATGGCGAGAAAGATATAGTCGTCTTGCAATCTGTTTAAAAGATATATTACACCATCAAAATGATTATAACTTTTTTTACCATATTCTCGACCAATGTCTATTTTGCAAGTTTTTGATAACATTTTATTTGATTTAGCATTTTTCATTTCTTTAATTTTTAATAGAGCCTACAAAAGATACTTTCTAATGTATAGATTCATTCTTACTGTTTCGACTGAAGGACATTTTCATATTAGAAATAACCATGTTTTAATTTCTCAGTTAACTTTTTAAGTAATTGAACAGAACTCATTAACTGACAAGTTTTCGGAGACACTAAACGCTTATTTTTATGATGGTGAAAAAGACAGTCATGTTGCAATCTGTTTAAAGAATATATAACACACACATCAAAATCCTTATAACTTTTTTATTTACTAATCTAATCTACACTGCTGGCCACCCAAACTGCAATACCAAGAAAGACAAGAGATATCACAACAAAATTTATTTTGTAGATAACATGTTGACCAAGTATCAAATGATTAAATTTATAGACTTCTGTGAAGTGTGGTTCCTGCCAAAATCAGTAGCCAGAGTAGCCGCCATTGTTGGAGATCACCGCTGCCACACGCCTCGGCATTGATTCAAAGAGACTTTGGATGTGTTCTTGGGGTACAGCAGACCAAGCAGCTTCCACACGTTGCCAAAGTTGATCTGGTGTGGCAGCTGGGGATGTATTCTGGGTCAATCGTTGAGCAACCATGGACCACATGTTTTCTATCGGCGAAAGATCCGGGGAGCGAGCTGGCCAGGGAAGCAATTCAATCTGGCGATTGACGAAGAACCCTTGGACAATGCGTGCCACGTGTGGTCGCGCATTATCCTGTTGAAATATGACTGTGGGCAAGCCCTGAAGGTAAGGAAGGACAACTGGCTCCAACACCTCGGAGATGTAGCGCTGGCTGTTTAAAGTACCGGCAATGCGTACTAGAGGAGTGCGAGAGTGATATCCAATACCGCCCCATACCATAATACCCGGTGCAGGACCAGTGTGGCGGTGCATAACGCAGCTGTTCAGCATCCTCTCTCCACGGTGTCTCCAGACTCGAATTCGACCATCGTGGTGTTGCAGACAGAAGCGTGACTCGTCAGTAAAGACAATTTCATTCCATTCTGCCGTCCACATCCTTCTTTCATCGCACCATTGGCGGCGGAAACGTCTGTGGTTCTGCGTCAAGGGTAGACGAAGCAATGGACGTCTTGCGGACAGACCACTCTGCTGTAAACGGCGTCGAATGGTACGCGCAGACACTGGATGATGCGGTACAGACTGAATGTGCTGTGCTATGGTTCGTGATGTGGCTGAGCGATCCGTCACTGCCATACGCACAATATGCCTGTCATCACGTGAAGTGGTGCACTGAGGTGGATGCGATCGAACACGTCGGTCCGTCGTACCCTCCTGCATCCAACGATCACATATCCGCATTGCAGTTGTTTGGTTTCGTCCAACACGACTACCGATTTCCCTGAAAGATAATCCACAATCTCGGTAGGCCACTATCCTTCCTCTGTCGAACTCGGATACTTGATTAAAAGATGATCGCTGTTTTCTACGAGGCATAATTGATCATTTTTTTGAAAAACCCACAAGTAAAACACAATTGCCGTACTTGAAATCGTCGAAATCTCCAAGCCTTAAATAGCGCTTTGAAGTGGCGCCACAGGCGCGCGTGATGTGCGTCTGCGCTGAAATTCTAATCATTTGCATATCTCACCTCCGCTAATGCATGTTGTAAATTTCATATTATTTGCATGCTTCCTTCAGGGTGTTGCATTTACGGTGGCCAGCAGTGTATCTACTAATCTATCTAATACTTAGTCTTTAAACAGCTGTACAGGACAAAATTCTTTTGTTAGTTAATGAGTTTCTGCTCCATGCCGACGATATAACAGCTGTATAACCTCAATAGGAACTCGTAATAATGTATTTTTATTCTTCTCTTTGAAAACTTTCTTTTTCGGTTTCTTGCATAAAAATGTGATACAGTCCTGTTAAATAGGAATTTCGTGAGCTTATGTTTCAAGCAATGCGAAGTCGAGTTACAAAGAAAAGCATATTTCAACACAGCCTGATCTATTTCGTATATGAATGCCTCACTTGCCAAATCGATTAACTCCATAAAACAAAAAGTTGAGAAAAATGATAAAATAGTATACATTGTTTTTAAAATTTCTTTTAAATTATAAATTCAAATAAACGGTGTAGACTGTATTATTGCAGATGTATCTTTTATCTAACGAAATATAGAAAGTATAAGATAGAATATCCTTGGAGTAATCGTTATTATTACTACA
This sequence comes from Meta bourneti, assembly GCA_933210815.1. Classification (NCBI taxonomy): domain Eukaryota; kingdom Metazoa; phylum Arthropoda; class Arachnida; order Araneae; family Tetragnathidae; genus Meta; species Meta bourneti. The sequence continues at coordinate 22,067,994 of OW119928.1, forward strand.
ATTTTTGCGTGATTAAGGGAGTTAATCGATTTGGCAAGTGAAAGAAAATTATTAATTCAAATTCAGTCTTCAAATTATTTTTTTATTACAGAAAACTTCATTACATACATTTTTTATTAAAGATTTTAGCAAAAATGAATAATAACTGTTCTGTTCAGCAATATAAATGATGTCTTCTTCGTTAGCTGTATTTGAGCTCCCGTCATTTTTGTGTTTGTTCGGACTGTACGTACAAATTCCTTTCATTTAATTTTCTTTGGTGTTCGGTTTCTACTTTGACTCACTGTATATAAGAAGTAGTCAATTGCTTTGTTAAAAAGTGTTTTAACTAAATTTTTATTACGATTTACATTAGAGTATGGAGTTAATCAGACTGGCTTCTGAAATAAATTATTTATTATTCAACGGCTAAAAAAATTTTGTCATTTAGTGGTGTTAATACTTATTATTAGAGAAATTTGTTTTGAATATATACAGTTAGGAGTCAATCAAGTGCTTTGACATTAAAATTTAATAAAATTCAGAAAGTGGAGTTAATCGATTTGGCAAGTGAAGCATTCATATGTAACTCGTATTTGATCCATTCTTCGACAGCTTAATTTTTAAATCTTGAATAGTGGTTTCTCGATCTATGTTAACTAATGAAACGCCTAAAGAACTAAAAAAATCCCGTTGAAGCAGAAAATCATAATATTTCCATCAATTCCATTGCTTTCTTACTGGATTTATGACATTTTATAAATTGGAAATATGTAAATTGCACTTAAATTTTCTAAAATGACAGACCCTCAAGGGCACTTCTCCTTTAGATGTCTTCACTGATCGAAGGGACTCTAGTAGTCTTTTCCTTTCTCATGGGGTTCACTGTCTTTACTAAACACGGGTATCACGCCCCCGGGATACCTAAGCGATCTTTTTCAGCTTCCATCCACTACTATGGTCACCAACCGCTCTTTTTCATCTTTCATGACAGTTTGTACTTGTAGTTGTCTGTAGTGTTTGGCACATCTTGGCCAAATATGGCCCTTGCTCCATGAAACCCAAAACCAGCGAACCTATCTGAAATGGACAGAAAGGCAAGATCGAAATTCTTTAAGATATATATTTCCCATCTTGCTTACCTTGAAAAGCAAGGGTTTTGATATTCTGTTTTCTTGGGTCCCGAGTGACTTGGGCATCAAGGCTAACGAGCTTTGTGATAGTGCTTGCTGCGAAGCATTCATCCATTGCAGCGAACAGTCCCTTTTAGTGACATAAAGATGTCCACAAAGGAGTTTTTTAACGCCTTGTGGTAAGAGTCGAGGAACCTGTAAGTCATTACTAAATTGTATTCCTAAAGACCCATCATTCATTAGTGACCAGTGAGGACTAATGTTAAATGACCTGCTCTCGCACTGGACACAAGATTCACTCATCGTCATCTTTTACTAAGAGAGAGCACTTCCAATTGAAACGTAAGACAGAAATCACTGTGTATTGTATAAGTTGCACAAACTCACAGTGAAGATAAGGGACGAAAGAAGGTTTTAGAGATCACTGTTGGATGGATGGATGCTGGGCTTTATGGTGCAAAGTCCGATGCATTTATTCACATGTTATACGAACATGTGTATGCATGCACCAGATGTGTTCTTAGAAAGACTGGCACCATTTAAATTCTGCTGTCTCTTAGAGAAAAATTAAAACAAGCTTGTGTATAAAAAGTGGTTTGTTGAATAGAAAAACATTCGAATTATCGAAAAATAACATCGAATTATCCAATAATTCGAATTTAAAAGGTTCGAATAATACAAGTTTCAATGTATAAGCAATTTGGAGCTACTCTAGCTCCTCTTATAATTTCTCCAAGATGTCACCATTGACTATCAATTACTAACCATTATGTAAATGACAGACACTTGTTCACTGTGTATAATGATTAATGGATCAATCTTCTGTTACAGGCGTGGTTACACTGTTCGCCCCTCTACGCTGCCCTTGGAGGCGGCCACCTCCTCGGATGGGGGCCCCGAGGACCATAGCTCGACCACGTCCACCAACTTCCACGCCCTCCGGGTTCCCGTCAAGTTCGACACGGACGGCATCTCGACCCCCAACTGGTCACCCCATGGCCGAGAAGAGAACAACTTCCCGCTGGATGACGGACCGCACATTCAAATACACAGAGTCACTTGCAATGTAAGAACGAGTTCCCGATTCGGGAACATGCCTCTGCGTCTGATGGGGTGAGGTAGTCCAGTAGGTGAAATCATAGATTGTGTGGCACACACACACACACACAACCGGGGGTTGTTAGTTCGAAAATCAAAAACAGTCGTGTATGGTTAGCTAGTGCGCGTTAACCCTCCTGATGATTGTCTCGACAAGATATATCGCCATTAGTAATACTGAAATTCGATCTTGGTAGACGCTATATCTCGTCATTAGAAGAAAACTGGTCAGATCATCTTGTAATGTGTGTGCGCGCGTGTGTGTGTGCGTGCGTGTGTGTCATTTGCAGATTTCGTCGCTTCGTTTAAACATTCTTGAGTTATGAAGCTGCTTAAAGGTGCGATTCTAATGTGACAACTGAAACGACTACAGCCGCGCGATTAGAGATGCGCGATCAGAGCAGCACGATCCGAGTCGCTGATTCAACTTCCAATCCCACGAGTTTCAGTCGCTACGTGAGCGTTTTGGAGGATACATCGCTGTTGGTATCTTATATTCTTGAGGAAGAGTTATTAACGGTGCTAAAGCAGTTAAAAAGAATTGAACCTATCCGATGTGCTTGGCCAGGGACAGAGAGGGTTTTCAAAATATTCTTAGACGCCTTTTGAAGGATGATTTTGTGTTTAGAAAATTTTTCCGTTTGCATATTAGCCAGTTTAATTACGTTTTGTCAATCATAGAAAATGTGAACTAATAAGACAGTCTTGTAGTAAAGTGAAACAGCCTATAAGCCCTGCTGGAAAACTGGGACTAACGCTCAGGTTAGCAATTTAATCGTAGTAATAATTAGTATATTTTCAAAAATACTACAAAGTAAAGGTTGCTTGTTTTTCAAATTACATAGAATAAGAGAACGTAGAACACTCAACTAAAATTATGGCCAGATGTGTTTGACATGAACTGCAATTCATTTTCAGGCAGGGAAGCCGGTGAGGTTTGAGAAGAAAAAAAATGTAGTCGGTCTTGGTGTATGTAGATCATAGTTGATTGACATCGAAGCTGATGAAGATCGGGAAGAGATTTCATCTAATTCGAGTTGACCAACTATCTGACATCATCCATTTCAAGCTGAAAAACGCCCCAAACTACAACAAAAACACTTCCAATCGCGTCGGCTGTTACGACTCGACTGCTCAGTCGTACGTTTCGACCCGTCTTACTGAAGTTGCTACTGTCGCACGGCCACTGACGCGCCATTGGAAAGGGTTCCATTCATTTATCTTAAAGGTGACCCAGTGATGTAGCGTTTACCGACACGCTGCTACAGTCGCTCGGGTGTAGTCGTTTCAGTCGTCACATTGGAATCGCACCTTAATATTGTTAAATCTACACAAATCTTAAGCTGTTTGATTACATGAATCAATAAAAAATCTGGGAGATAGAAATCAGCGCAGAAAAGAAAATATAATGGAGAATGGGTTTAACGTCAAAAAATGCCCAATCGCCTTTGAAGATTGGGAAATGGGATGAAATTGAAGTATACTTTCAGAATCTAATTGTGTTAACATGAGTGATGTGTGCTTTTTGGTATGTGTTTTATTGGAAATAAGAATTGACACCAGTAAAAGTACACGAAATGATGTAGCGTAGTTTTTGGATAATTTTATTTAATTTATAAGTATAAATTTAAGTGAATAGAGGGAATGATACATCTTCACCGTTTGACCAATCCAAACCAAATTTGGTACACTTATACTTTAGAACCCTGCGGGTAACGGCAACAAATTAACCCCCTTTCTATTTATCGTAGGGAGCTAAAAGTAATTCGAAATCCCCATAGGAATAACATTGAGTATTGTTAGGGGGCGTTCTCCCCCGATCTGGCTGTGCAGATGACGTCAGAGTTAACATCTACAGGAGTCGCCTCTCAAGATGATCTTGGAGGTTTTTTATAATCTTAGAGTATGATACAATTGCAGATGGGTCAGTTGCGCTGAAAATCTCTCAGTATCATATCGTTTATGTATCCCGTCTGTAAAATGAGGAATGGAATTTTCCAGCATAAAGTGTAATTGCTTGAAACGTTGATCATGATATCGTATCAATATGATTTGTCAGCCTTTCATAATGTTAAATACGATTCCTTCAGAGGAAAGGAATGACACAGGCCATATGGATCGCAAAAGGGAACAGGCTAGTTTATTGAAAACACAACACATATATATACAGATAGGATAGGATTGCAGCACAACCAATAAGATTCATTAAAATGGACGGACGTCCTAGAAAGCTGTAGAACATTCACACATGCTGCCTCTAAAGAGTGACTCAGCTCTAGCAGCACAAAGAAAGATACAAAGACTTCTATGGGCGATTACATTATACAACACATAATGATGGTGGAATTCCGAAATTCGTATTCCTGGTGCAAGGTGCTATTGATAAGAAATATTGATAAGAAAAAAACTGACTGAAATAATACGATGTATGTCATTTTTTTTTTCAGAAAATGAACTTAAAGGGCATTCACAATCACTCCAAAACTCAAAATCGATTTTCGTATATAGTCATCTCAGTATCCGTTTTTGTGGGTTTGTCTTACCTATAGTATGTGAAATGGATCTAAAGTAAATTGTAGAAGCTATAAAAATGTCAGTTTTAAAAATTATTTTGCGTTTGCTTATTTTTTCTCTATATTTGCATTTTCTATGACAGAAAAGTAAATTTCTGGATCACTTTCAATCGATGTTTAACCAATTAAACCCAAGCAACGCCGGGTAAATTCAGCTAGTTCCTTATAAATGGATTGAAATAAGGTATAAAATGTGAGTAATGACACTTTGCTATTAATAGATATTCGCAAGTAAGAAAGTTTAGCGCAGATACTAATGTACGGGTCTGCTAGACACATTATTATTTTCGTATCCACTGGTTGGATCAACCTACTCCTGGAGCCGTCCTTTGGGGTCCACCGGATGCATCCAATCCACGCATGATATTGTTGAAGGGAATAGTTCGTGAAACGTGACTCTCAGTATAGATAAACCCTTGTTGCAGGTGATAAAGAAATCTCGAAGTCACCCAACAGTGGAGAAGTGGTATCTAAATATTTTCTAAGAAAGCGTTGAGGCCCTTATCTATTTCCAGATGTTTCGTAATATCGCTTCGGAATGTTTATACGAGACTGAGCGGAAGATAAATAACGTAGAGGAAGAGTCGTGGAAGGGAGAGAACCGGTATCAATATTGGGTATTCATGGCAGTCTCCAGATATCCAAGTATTGGCTTACTTTCGTGTAATGTTTTTTGCCATAATCTTTTCATCGCAAATTTCAAACGAAAGTGTAAACCAGAACGAAACAAGTAATGCAGTTTTCTTCACAAAAGAACTTTATACGTACTTTTATTTTCGAATATACGTAATCCATTGATGCCCAGAAGCCCGACTTTCCCAAATGAATAAAATATTAAAATTCGTTGACTAAAAATATAATCGATAAAACCTGATGCAAACAATTGGTAGGTTGTGTCGAGGACACGAACCGTAGTTTTGATATGAATACTCAGGTCTGATGTTGGATTGTGCAATGAATGAAGCAGACGTTTGGAAGTTTGGACGATTGTTTATTGTGAATATTCAGCGATTAATTTACAATTTGAACGATTGAAGTGCAGTTTGTAGCGTCGGTCGGTAACTTTCGAATGACACCACTTTCGCAGTCCTCACTCCATATAATCCAAAGTCACACTGGCCCAAAGCTTGCCCAGCACCGTAGAATTTCGACATATTGCGGACCCCCTTCCCTTTCTCAGTGCGTCCGCGCACTCGGTCCGAAGGTCGTGTCAGGTATAGATATTCTTTGTCTACACGACGCTATATTTATCTTCTGAGTTTTTCTACTAGTTCTGAAATAAGATAAAAATTGTAACCTTTTTTTAATATATAAAATAGCATAAAAACTTGACGATTGTTGTTTAAATTATTAAAACAGACAAAATGTAAGGATAATTCAATTAACGACGGAAAACATGAAAAATTAGAAAATCGGTAAGGAGTATAAACAAAAGAATTGTCTAGTAGAAAACTGGTATTCTATGGTTTTAAATACATTTTCATTCCTATACATAACAGAATCTGACGTCGGCTTACAAGTAAAACACATTAAATCAAAATATATATTTCTGTGAAAACGAAGCGGAAAAAATTCCTATTTTCAGCAATGCGAAAATTGCAATTTTATATTTTTAACTATTATTTATTACGTTCTATTTACTCAATTTATCAATTATTCATAAAAGAATTCTTTTTCATTATGATTATGTATTGATGAAGCAGCTCTTTAATAAATTAAAATAAATAACGAACATTTATTAATTTATTTATGTGTTTCGCAAGAATAAATCCGACCTTCATTCTGGTACAGAAAAACTAAAACTTAAATCTCGAAATTTTTTACTTCGTCTGTTTCACTTGCACGCCGACGCTACGTTTAAGAACTATAAGAGAAGAGTTGATTTAGTAACACATAACTAGTCGTATATTCTAGAATTATTATTCTGTGCAACTAATTGGTGACGCAAATTATCGTTCATTAGTCTGCAGTTTTCAAAAAAGTTAAGTCTGTCCAAGTTTTGGCGTAGTTTAGAATGCATAAATTAAACAAGCTGAGCTTCAAGCCATGAAATGACAGAAGTGAAGAAGTTATAAAAAGCATCTTTTAAAGGCGAAAACGCGTAAACCGAATTATCCATAAAAACATTTAACATTTGAGAATATTTTAACATATTATTAAGCTTATGATCTTTTTCAAATATATTGAAATACGTTCATAGAAATTACTAATATTTTTAGGGAGAATAAAACTACAGCTAAAAGTGAACCTTGCCTTATTAGTCATGCAGAAGTATTTTTGAAATGATGACTTGTTCAACTCTCCGAGTTGTTTCGAAAAGATATCTCTGCTATCAAGATCTGACCAATTTTTCTAATGACGAGATATCTCGTCATCAAGATGTTACCAATTTTTTGATGATTACGAGATCAAGATCTGGTCAGTTTTCTTCTAATGATGAGATATCTCGTCCAACAAGATCTGGTCAGTTTTTCAAATGACAATATACCTCTTCGAGATAACCACTACAAAGGTTAAAAAAGAAACAAACTTCGAAAAGAGTTATAGCTTTGTATGTCTACTTCGTAGTCTCATTCAAATTTTAAGATTAAAATAATTATTTTATATTCATTAATTTATTTATGTGTTTCTCAAGAATAAATCTAACCTTCATTCAAAGAAAAAATTTCTTAGAATTTGGAGAAAATTTTCAAAAATCGCAAGTCTTGTTAAGTAGGATTTTATTTTTAGAATGTTTCACATTAAAAAATCGAAGCATTTAATATTGTGTACAAACACTTCTAGAATAATTGTTTTACTTTTTATATGCATTCTCTTTTGAATACTAGTACTTTTTAGGTTAATTGTAATAATAGGAATATAAATTTTGCAACTATTCCGAAAACAAATTTTTACTGCTGATAACGACCGAAAAGCCTGTTAGTCATAAAAAACGTTATACGTTATGAATGATGTACCACAAAAATTTCTCATTTGAGTCCTCCATTATTCTGGCCATATTAAATGCGATCCTCTTAAGGAGTTTAAAAAGCCTTTTCAAAGAACTCTTTTCTATGAATGACTAATGGCATATGGTCTTATGGAAATAAGAAGTAACAGGAATCAGCAATTTTTAATAAAAGATTATCTCTGCAATACTCGAAGTAGTTTTGTTCTGGCAATTTCCTCAATAGAGTAAAAACAATTTGACATTTCTCAGTAACAAAAAATGTGTTCCATTTCAACAGATGATTGTTATGAGTGAGAAGGTTAAATTAAAAGGGAATGTGAAATTATTGCTCTATTACTTTTAGTAGGGTACCATTTTGTAGTGCAGTTCTTATTTCTTTTTTTTTCTAATAAGAATAATTTTTATAAAATTGTGGATTCTAGCATAAGTGCAATAAATGGCTTTAATTTTATGGTTGGTTGGTTTTAATTTTTAGGGCGCAAAGGCCATATTTGGCCAAGCTTCGCCAAACACAAGACAAAGTCAAGTAAGAAATGTCGCGAAAAGAAAAAAGAATTGGGGAAAAGAGTAGAGAAGGAACGAAGCAGAAAAAGATCACTTAGGTATCCCGAGAGCGTGAAATTTAAAACAAGACCCTTTTAGCTGTTCAGCATTTACAACTGTCTTAATTTCATTTTGGTGTCCTGTTTTCACTTTGTCTCCCTGATATCCGAGAGCTCTTTTAAGTAACTAAATAGGTAGTTGAATTAACGTCGCACTGGAGCAACAAAATGGGCTATTGGTGACAGTCCGGGATCAACCCCCAAGAGAAAGATCCGAGGACAACATGTAATTTTGAACCACGGTTACATTATAAGGTCAACAGCTCAGTTGGCATCCAACTCTCCAAACTATCACACCGCGCCAATGTGATGACATTTGAGACCACGACAAATTTAACGTGCACCAGCCCCCACGTACACTACTGTCTTTGGTTAGATCGAGTTTCGAACTAGCACCCTCCGGTTGCTCTGTTTTTGTAGTCTTTCAAACTGGAGATTTAACATATTTCTTCGTTTCTGCTAATACAAATAAATAGTATACTGGTAATTCCATTAACTTTATCTACTATTTATTTTTAAGGGTACAATCAGTGTTGAGCAAAGTTTATTCTGACCAATGTTAGTGAATGATTAAACATGACTAATGAGTAACTATTGATTAATTTTCTCCTAATCAAGTAACCGGACTAAAAATAATGAAACAAATTCTGCTTCCATTCAACGTTCTGAATCCAGTTAAAAAATATGTGCCTGGTGTGAATTTTCGCAACAAAATACCCACCTACCCACATGTTGAAGAGGAAAATTGCAATAAAATGGAAAAGAGGATTAACATGATGAATTTATTGATTGATTTATATTTTACAAAGTAACAAAATTTACACCAGCACAGCAAAAATTAAATTTCAAAAACTGAATCAAATGATAGATCAAATATGCTGAAGAAATTAGCCTGTTTCATAATAATGAAATTCTTGAATCGATTCGCGGTTCTAGAAAATATGGCAAAATGTGTTGTGAATGAAATTTGTATTTTTTGTTCCGATAAATCACATGCAAGTCAAAAATGTCTATTAACAGCAAGTGAAAGAAAAAATTCTCATTAAACCCATAGTCGTCTATGTTTCATGTCTAAAACGCAGACATGTATCTAAGTTTATTGGGAAAAGGATAATATATGTAAGAATTGCAAACAGCCTCATAATTATTTGATATTGTGAAAAGACATACTGCGCAATAAATCCAAACGAATCCATTTAATGGATCAGAACCAGTTTTGGCATCTGTATCTTGACTACATTGCTTAAAAAATAATCAGGAAAGAGAAATTATCGCGTTTTATTACAAACATTCACTGCAATGGTTGAAACAAATCGGAAAAGTGAATTGGGGGAGCTTCTTGATAGCGATAGAAATAGCACATTCATGAAAAGGGAACTTGCAGAATAGAACTAAACCTAATCAGAATATCAAATTAGAAGCGGTGGTCATTGAGTCCGTTACGCATGACCATATTGAAATTCCTCCTCAATGGGTTTGAAACATTGCCTTCAAGAAAGGAATGGCAGGTAGGTATTTTAATTAACGTAGCACTGAAGCAACACAACGGGTTATTGACGACGATCCGGGATCAATCCCCAAGGGAAAGTCCGAAGACAACACCACGTCATTTCGATCCACGGTCGATGACGAAGGAAGGAATGGAATTAGCCGATACTGGAACCACAAATTATATACGTATCCTGATCGGATTGGATTATGTATGGAAATTTTTACATGAAAGAAATATATGATAGGCAATCGCTTAGAATTTTTTCCCTTCGCCCGTCTCCGGCTTATCGACCATCAATCGAGCAGCCCAATAGAGTTCCGAAGTGACAAAAATATAGATTTAAAAATATCATCAAAGTAATTTTAAATAAAATCTTTTCTTTTGGAATTCAGTTAAAGTATTCAGAACTTAAGTTTAATGACTGAATGATTAATGACTAATTGATTTAGTAAAGATTAGGATTGTTTTTTTAATCATGATTAACTTTAGTCATGATTGAATTTTCAGTTAACTAATCAATCTATTGGAAAATTCAGTTGGTTACGTCCAGCACTGGTTATCAACTACCCTATTATGGAATTACTAAAATCACTCGAATTTTAGCACATATCTCGACTATTTTCTTGACATCTTGATACATATGGATTTGTTTCTATCATTCTCGTATAAACAACAATAGGATGTCCAAACGAACGTCATTCATTGACTCCCTAACTATACGAAAGAATGTTTTTCAGATTCCAGAGCTACTCAAATCTAAGCCTTTCTGGTGTCAGAACTTTCGAATTGTCCTGCATAATCTATATTGATTAAACCTAAACTTCTTTTGTGCTGACAATATCAAAAGACCCATTAACAGATGGGAACAAACTGGAGTGCATTTAAGGCCAGGTCAATTTTCTTAAAAGTGTTTCTAATTAATTCCTTGGTTCTTAATTCTTCGGTGAGTAAAAGCTTTTAGGTAAATGGATGTGATAAATAGAGGAAGTACAAATTTCCATCTGAGTCTGGTTTGTCACATGAAAGATAATTCGTAGGGAAGTGGTACATACTCAGTGCTATTTCTTCATATGAGTTGATGCATATGATCGAATTATGTATTCATAATCGAATTCAACTCAAAGCGACTAGTCATAAATTCTGTATTTTATTTTATTTATATTCTTTTTACTTTAAATAAAATCGTATTATTTTCACAATAATAAAGGTTCATGATACTGACCAATACAAATCTCATATAATAAGCCTCATATTTTCTCTCACTCTTCATATATATCTTTATTTCTCTGATGTATGATATACAGAATGTTTCTAAAACATCAGACCAAATTGTAAAGTGTGGAGAGGGGTCCAAAACAAATATTTTGTCAAAGAATGTGTGTCCGTAAATATCACGCTTAGATGGTAGAGAGCGCTGCTTAGGTCAGTCGATAACATCGTTTCTGAGGCGTATAAGGCGTCATTCCCCACTCAGATTTTCTACTGCAAGCTCCGAATTCATGTAGCGATGCTTGCGATTCTTCGACAAAAAATTTTTATCTTGGGCTGTACCACCATTTACAATTTGACCTGATATTTTCGAAACACCCTGTATAGCCTATGCAAGAAAACTTTCGACTGGTCTAGAAAGAAAATTTAGAGAAAATAACTTATGAAACAAATAGGAAATTCTATTAATTCAAGTTTAAAATCAGTCTGAGCATTTTCTACCATTTATAGTGTTTCTACAAACAACTATGCTTATTTGTTTACACAAATCGATAGTAAAACGTTCCCTGTGATTCCGGATTTGAAATGTTTTGATTATATCTCAAATATTATTTTGGCGAATTTGTAACTAGATGAGGACACCAAGATATCTTATCTTATGTTATACGTAAATACCGCATCATTAGATTGTTACCACAGTTAAGGGTTTATCTGTAACCTTCAGTTATATCTAACAGACGTAACAGCAGTATCTTTTGTTTTTGATATCACTTAATACAATTTGTTAATGTGAGATATGTTATGCAATGCATTGAATTTATGTTCATTCTAGAAAAATTAAATTATTCTAGTTCCCTAGTTTAGTCCCAGTTATTTACACAAAATATGCATTCAGTTAAAAATTTAGATAGACATCAAAGCTTTCTAATCAGTGCTGTAGGACAATCTTACAAAGGAAACGATTTTTTTTCATATTGAGGTTTTAGAATAAAACAGATATTTGGAAAAGCATATTTTAAAATAAAATAAATCTATGCTTTGGAGTAACATTTAATTCAAACCTATAATCTTTTGTACAATTAATATTTTTTTAAATAGTATTTTTCTTTGCATCTCGATAGATCATTGTATCATTGCCTTCAAGAAAGGATTGGCAGGGAGGTATTTTAATTAACGTACCACTGGAGCAACACATCGGGTTATTGACGACGGTCCGGGATCAATCCCCAAGGGAAAGTCCGAGGACAACACCACATCATTTCTAACCACAATCGATGACGAAGGAAGGAATGGAATTAGCCGATACTGGAACCACAAATTATATACATATCCTGATCGGATTGGATTATATATGGAAATTTTTATATGAAAGAAATATATGATAGGCAATCGTTTAGAATTTTTTTTCCTTCGCCCGTCTTCGGCTTATCGACCATCAATCGACGAGCAGCCCAATAGAGTTCGGAAGTGAAAAAATATGGCTTAAAAACACTATCAACAGTATTAACAATTCTAATGTCAGGAATTTTAGGGCAGTCCTTGAGGTAGTCTCCAATCATTTCGTCCAGTTCGCAAAAGAGACAGATAGATAATCTCGTTACTCCAATGCGGTGTGTCTTTGTAGACAGTCATGTCCGGTAAGAAGTCGGAAGCAAGCGACCCCTACCGCTCTGCTGAAGGAACCTGGGATACGAGCTTTATTCCTCACTAAAACATTCCAGTTCTTTTCCGTGGACATATACTTCTCTTTGTTGATTGAGCGTCTATAGTCTTCATAGACGAGCTCATAAGTCTCTTGATGTTACGTAAAGGTAAAGCGGATTTAGTTTGGGGCAACTGTGTTCCAACTTTACCCAAATGGTCCGACTGTTCATTTGCCATTTTCCCAGACTTGGAATCTATTTGGCAACTTTTTTCTCAAACTTCCCACGGTGGCTTATTTTTTCTCTACATCGATGCAGAAGATCATATTAATTTTGAATATGGGAGGTAAGAACTAATATTGCTGCCTGAGAATCGATGAAAAATACACCATTGTTTTTCGGACGGGTCTAGACTGATAGTGTGTTTGTAATTCAAGGCAAGGGAAATGAAATCTGACTATGAGAATGTTTGTGTAAATCATGCAAAGGTAATCAGAGAAGAATCAGATTATAAAAGGGTTAAAGGTTTATGGGAATTTAGAAGCAATTTGAACAAATCAGGATGAAGAAATTTCTCTATCAGATACGGATGTCACAAATACTCGTATGTTTGAACAAAATGCAATTTTTAAAGACATGAAACTAAGTGTTCGTAGAAAGATAATGAACTCTAATTATGAGGTTGCAAGGCGACTCCTGATTAATTTGAACACTAAAGTTAGGCATAATTCCGAGTTGTATTTTCAATATAATGAAATTATTGATGAACAATTAAAAGAAGGTATATTTGAACAAGTTAAAATTCTTTCGATATGGGATGTTATGCTCCATCGTGAAGTGGTAAAAGAATTAAAAGAGGGTACTAAGGTTAGGATTGTCTGCGACACGTCCTCTAAAACTAAAGGGGAACCATCTCTCAGCGATTGCTTAGAAATGTGGATTGAGACTAGATCCACTCACAGCGATTGCTTAGAAATGTGGATTGAGACTAGATCCACTCACAGCGATTGCTTAGAAATGTGGATTGAGACTAGATCCACTCACAGCGATTGCTTAGAAATGTGGATTGAGACTAGATCCACTCACAGCGATTGCTTAGAAATGTGGATTGAGACTAGATCCACTCACAGCGATTGCTTAGAAATGTGGATTGAGACTAGATCCACTCACAGCGATTGCTTAGAAATGTGGATTGAGACTAGATCCACTCACAGCGATTGCTTAGAAATGTGGATTGAGACTAGATCCACTCACAGCGATTGCTTAGAGAGTGGTTCTAGTCTCAATCCACATTTACTCAATACTATTTTGAAATTTCTATATCACCCAACAACATTTTTCTCAGATGTTCAAAAAGCCTTTTTAGAGATTGGCATAATAGACCAAGACCAAAGTATTTACAGTTTTTATGGGAACAGAGGGAACTCGATTCGGTAGTCGTAATATCAAGAGTTCTACGATTTAAATAGGTTCCGTTTGGAGTGAATTGTAGTCTTTTTATCCCGACGGGTACTGTAAGACTGCTCCTTAAAAAGTATGAGAACACGCATGTGTGTGTGTGCTGAAGCGTGCGCTGTTCTTAAAGACTTCTATTTCGACGATTTTATCACCGGCGCAGCTACTGTTGAAGAGGCCGAAACGGATTTCAAAGGATGCCAGTTATATATTAAGCGAAGCTAGTATGAATTTGCAACGATGAACTTCGAACTTTCCGACCTTAAACCAAATGTGGAAGGACAATCAAATGGAGTGTTGGCAGCCTTCGCATGAGTTAAAGATACCACTTAAGTTCTAGGTTTAATATGGGACAATGAAAGAAACGCTCTGAGGATTGAGCTCAATCAATTCTCGAAAATGAAAGATGTGACGCCAACTAAACGTGCAGTGATAAGTGCATGCGAAATGCTGTTTTACCCCATAGCACTGATAACATATTTCACTGTAAGAATAAAATTAATGATGCAAATTCTTCGTACACGAGGCAGGGATGAATCTCTTCCTGTGGAACTAATCATCGTTCAAGGACTGGCTCAATTAAATAGACGAATTCAAGATACTCGTCATACCCCAATCGTATTTTGAATAAATGTAGGTAAAGCAATTGGAAGTACACAATGGAAGCCAAACGCAAATTTGATGGCTTTCGGGGTTCTAATGCGTACTTCAAAAAAGTTAGAGTAAAAAATATCACCAAAGTAATTTTAAATAAAAACCTCTACTTTTGGAATTCAGTTAAAGTATTCAGAACTAAAGTTTAATGACTGACTGATTAATGACTAAGTGATTTAGTAAAGGTTATGACTGTTTTTTAATCATGATTAACTTTAGTCATGATTGAAATTTCAGTTAACTAATCAATCTATTGGAAAATTCAGTTGGTTTCGTCCAACAACCCTATTATAGAATTACTAAAATCACTCGAATTTTAGCACATATCTCGACTATTTTCTTGACATCTTAATACATATGTATTTGTTTCTATCATTCTCTTATAAACAACAATAGAATGTCCAAACGAACGTCATTCATTGAACCCTAACTATACGAAAGAATGTTTTTTCAGATTCCAGAACGTCATTCATTGACTCTCTAACTATACGAAAGAATATTTTTTCAGATTCCAGAGCGACACAAATCTAAACCTTTCTGGTCTCAGAGCTTACGAATTGTCCTGAATAATCTATATTGATTAAGCCCAAACTTCTTTCGTGCTGGCAATATCAAAGGACCCATTAACAGATGGGAACAAACTGGAGTGCATTTAAGGCTAGTCAATTTTCTTAAAAGTGTTTCTAATTAATTCCTTGGTTCTTAATTCTTCGGTGAGTAAAAGCTTTTAGGTAAATGGATGTGATAAATAGAGGACGTACAAATTTCCATCTGAGTCTGGTTTGTCACATGAAAGATAATTCGTAGGGAAGTGGTACATACTCAGTGCTATTTCTTCATATGAGTTGATGCATATGATCGAATTATGTATTCATAATCGAATTCAACTCAAAGCGACTCGCCATAAATTCTGTATTTTATTTTATTTATATTCTTCTTACTTTAAATAAAATCGTATTATATTTCAAAATAATAAAGGTTCATGATACTGACCAATACAAACCTCATATAATAAGCCTCATATTTTCTCTCACTCATCATATATATCTTTATTTCTCTGATGGATAATATTCAGAATGTTTCTAAAACATCAGACCAAATTGTAAAGGGTGGTACAGGGTTCCAAAACAAATATTTTTGTCAAAGAATGCGTGCTCTGAAATATCACGCTTAGATGGTAGAGAGCGCTGCTTAGGTCAGTCGATAACATCGTTTCTGAGGCGTAAGGCGTCATTCCCCACTCAGATTTTCTATTGCAAACTCCGAATTCATGTAGCGATGCTTGCGATTCTTCGACAAAATTTTTTTATTTTTTGCTCCTCTATCGCCATTTATAATTTGACCTCATATATTTTCGAAATACTCTGTATAGTCTACGCAAGAAAACTTTCGGATGGTCTAGAAAGAAAATTTAGAGAAAATAACTTATGAAACAAACAGGAAATTCTACTAATTCAAGTTTAAAATCAGTCTGAGCATTTTCTACCATTTATAGTGTTTCTACAAACAACTATGCTTATTTGTTTACTCAAATCGTTAAAAAAACGTTCCCTGTGATTCCGGACTTGAAATGTTTTGATTATGATATCTCAAATACCTTATCTTATGTTATACGTAAATACCGCATCATTAGATTGTTACCACAGTTAAGGGTTTATCTGCAACCTTCAGTTATATCTAACAGACGTAACAGCAATATCTTTTGTTTCTGATATCACTTATATAATTTGTTAATGTGAGATATGTTATACGATGCATGTTCATTCTAGAATAATTAAATTATTCTAGTTCCCTAGTTTAGTCCCTGTTGTTTACACAAAATATGCATTCAGTTTGAAAATTTAGATAGACATCGAAGCTTTCTAATCAGTGCTGTGGGACAATCTTAATTCAAACCTATAATCTTTTGTACAGTTAATGTTTTTTTAAATAGTATTTTTCTTTGTATCTTAATAGAAAAAGTATTAATTTCTCAGTAAAGTTTAAAACGAATTATACTTTTTGTTTTATAAGTCTATGGAGGTAGATATTTTATAATATTAAAAGGAATTGTTTTTCTTTCTTATATTTTTAAGCATGAATTGTGTATGTATTCAAACGGGATGCAAACATCAATGATAATTTTAATGTTTTTGCCTAATTAGCATACTTCACCTATACGTATAAACATCACATGTTTCTCATTCATTTATTTAATGTAGAGTATTTTAAAGTGATGAATCAGCGTAAGTATCAGTATCAGGTATTAATATAAGTACGAAATTTTATGTACTATAATACAAAATTTCAGTTTTTTCTTTGAAGTTTTTACAAATTTTTATAATCGCTGTTTTCAGCCATTTTTTTTACAAAGGATGTGACAACTTCTTGTAGAAGAGCTGAAATTTTACAAGGTCATATAAAAAGTTCATCTATTTCCATCAAAAAATATTTGAAGCTCGCTTTTCATAATTTTTTAAAATATTAATTTCATAATTAGTATTGCATATTAAAAACGACCTTTCAAAGAAAAAACATTACGTCGGTGTTTTTTAGGTACTTAAAAGTGACATAAAACATTCCAGCGTGATAGGGAGACTATTTCGGGATATGAATTAAAATCTGGAAAGAGCTAATATATCACTAGGTACTCCAAATTGTCCGTACTCATAATCCAAGAACTGCGGAACCAAATGACTTCAAACTTGGTGTCGAAGGTTAAACTTTGATGTATATTCTAAATTTTGTGTCAAAACGGTATTGTCAATGGAAGTCATGAAGTTTATGCGCAATTTCAAATGGTTGGGTTGGGTTTTTATGGCGCAAGGACCATATTTGGCCAAGCAGCGCCAAACCCAGACAACACATTTTCATATAAAGATAGAGTGCTCAATGAGTTTACCCCTTTTAGCAACTTGCTAGTTGTAGGCGGAGTAGGTTCGATTCCTGTAATTTACCCCCTGGTGTATTACTCTCCTCTGTCAGTAAACCTTTCCTTGTGTGCGTATGTCCATTACTTGACATTGACTGTCTTGTGTTTGGCGCAGCTTGGCAAGGGACCTTCGAAAAGCATAAAATAACATCTAGTTAAAACCTTCACCTTGGGGAATAGTAAAAGTAAATTTGAAGTGAAACTGGTTGTTCAGTTTTGCACCACAACCCCTCTAAACTTCTGCAACCACTTCAAAATTACCATTCGCGCCGTGTTTATCTCCGTGACACTTGCTGGAGCTACTCCTTAATTATCGTGACTTTTCATGTACTCGGCGAGCGCCAAGAATGTTCTCGTCTCAGTTTGTACTTGATCTCTTGACGCGATAGACCGTGATTCAAAATTACGAATTGTTGTCCTAGCATCCTTCCTTCGTAGTTGATCCCGGACCGTCTCCAATAGCCACGTTATGTTGCTCCAGTGCGACGTTAATTAACTGCCTACCTACCCCTTGAAGCAATAAGTCGATATCGCCAGTTTTCCGTTCCAGGAACCCTACTTTGTGTACTTTGGGTAATACAGCTCTTTGTCTACTCAGGAGACTATGAATTTGAATCAATGTAAATATAGTAGTTACAGTGCATTAAAATTTTATTTTCGTGTGAGCACCGACAACCATAAATCGTCAGAACCAAACCTTTCCCTGAAGAGCTTAGTACCCTTTCTGCAGATAAACTCGTCCGGGGTCACCTTCCTTCTTACCGCAACCGTCTATAGCATCTTTTTTTAATCCTATGCCCTCTTCCTTATGCTTTAACTGAGTATACTTTCTCCATTGCTTAGCAGGACTTCCCATCCACCTGGCAGCCGGCTAGGCGCATCATCACCTTCATGAGCCTGGTGTCCCTGGTCTGCACCTTGCTGGTGGTGGTGATCATCATCATCGCGGTGGCCCTGTCCAAGACGGCCCACCCGCGGTCCACGGCACTGCGGCCCTCGGAGCTCGTCTACCTGGTGCCGCAGCCGCGCAAGTTTCTCAACAGGACCCCAACTATCGTTGTCCACAGGCAGAACCCCCGTATTTGGCAGAAGCACGTCGAGGACCTATCCACGCTCGTGCGAGCCTACAGGGACCGACAGGGAACCATCGCCACGTCCAACTGTGACCTGCATTACGCACCGATAGGTAACTCCATACATATTCTGTTGCATGTTGTCATTATCGATGTATTCTGATTATCAATTATTTATTATATCTCCTGTATAAAGGGTTAAGTCAAAATGGCTACGTCTCAGAATCTTAAGTTGAATACTTCTCTTTCTCACAGCCATGATACAAATAATTGTAATTTAGATTTGTGGATTCATTTAGTTTCGATTTTAAGCATATTATATTTTTTAAATTAATGATGCACACAGTCTGCCCCTTACAGCATCATGGCATATGAGGACGCCTGCCGACCACCTTCAAATCGCATGGCTCAAGAACATTGCTAATACCAAGGGCTCGAGGATCAAAATTATTAACATGATGAGATTCATTGAGAATCATCAGGACTTGATCATCCAAAGAGACTGAAAAACCTACTTTTTTTTTCTTCTCTCATGTTGTATATATGTATATAGTGTAACTTAGTATAATATAGATGTAATTACTGTATAGATATAATAATGTATAAATGTAATGTGCTCTAAATTCTGGATAGACATGTCACCTCGGTGTCATGCTCTATTCATCCCAACCACATTTATTTAAACTGGTACAGTGTCTCACGACACTAGGCACGGGAATGTGTGTTGGTGTTAGTTAGTTAGTTAGTTAGTTGACACTTTTGGACCCATCTAAAATCAGACTTAACCCCTTTTGCCCTGACACGGAAGATATACGCAATCAAGTCACATTATTATGGCCACAGCTAATATCTAGAATCAATAAGAAATCCGAAACATGGAAATCAGCGCAGAACAGAAAATATAAGCCATATAAATATGAAATAGGTTTAGTGTCAAAAAATGTCGAATCGCCTTTGAATAAGGAAAAAGGCTGAAATTGAAGACGTTACGAATGTAATTGTGCTAACATGACTGGGATGTGCTTTTCGTTATACATTTTATTGGAAATAAGAATTCACCAGTAAAAATGAACGAAATGTGTTACATAGTTTTGGATATTTTTTCATTTAGAGTATGAAATCAGTTTATGTGTTTCAAAATCAGCTATTAGCACATTTTGCGTTTTAACCGATTCATTTTGTATCTGAGCTACTAAAATTGTTATTAAAATAGGGTTTAAAAGGAGACTTTTGCTATTTTTTAACATGTATGCTAATATTTCATAATTTTCTGTAATAGTTACATTAATGTTCCATATAATAATTATGCTAATATTTCATATAATAATCATGCTACTATTTCTCAAATGCTTTTGCAGTGCCAGCCCTAATATGCGTATAAAGCAACTTCATGAGTTACATGAGTACCTTCATTTTTTCAGGGGTATCTTCGTGTTCATTCCCCCTGGACAGAATCAGCGACAACTGCACCGTGCAGAACAACTTCGGCTACGACAGCGGCAACCCCTGCGTGGCTCTCGTCTTCAACGCCTTCGCCGGGTGGAGCCCCGTCCCCTACAACAGGTCGAACCCGGTCGACATCCCGGAGGAGGTCCGGTACGGCTATGACCTACAGCACATCATCCCCATCACCTGCAATTCGTCGGCGGTCGTGGCCAGCGGGTCCCCGGAGGACTCGGGCCTCTTCCGGGTCCACTACTCGCCGTTCCCCGGTTTCCCCTTCAGGTACCTGCCCCTCAGGGGGATGGGGTCCACCTTGCCACCCTTGGTCATGATCCAGTTCATCGGGTCGCAGACGATGGCGGACGTCGAGGTGAGCTGCACCCTGTGGGCGAAGAACCTGCCCCGGAACGACACGAACAGTCCTGGTTATATCAAGTTCAGTCTCTTCATCGTGTGAGTGGTGTGTTAAATTGTTGAAGAACTCTGTGTTCCTGGTTGTTGAGTGTGATAAATAATAAACATTTTCCCCAACTCGTGGGGGAGGAAATTAGATGTCTTTGGCGTTTGTTCAAGTGACAAACCTCGTCAACGGTGTTTGTAACGGTTGGTGTTCCCCTATCTCGTGGAAGAAATTAGATGTCTTCTGTGTTTGTTCAAGTGACAAACCTCGTCAGCGGTGTTTGTAACGGTTGGTGTTTGTATGTGAATGTTTGCTGTGCTTTTTGTTGAACTGGTGGAAATCACGGGAAATTGCAGTTTTTGTTTTGTCGTTTGATCATCGTCATTTAGTATGTACGAAAACAGGTCTGATAAATAAAATCGCGTCAATGTTGTGTTTTGTATCGTTCTTGTATTGCAGCATTCTTAACTCTCCCAGCGTTTCTACGAGATATCTCGTCCGACATCTGGTCATTTTTTTCTAAGGATGCAGACGATAACTCTCCCAGCGTTTCGACGACATATCTCGTCGAGACAAAACGGCCCTATTACTCCAGGTATAATGAAAATCCAAGTTGTAAAAAATTGTCCCATGAGCAGAATTGGTGACAGTTTGGAACAGGTTTTTGCACCAGTAGCTGGCCACTACAGGGCAGTTTTTGCCTCGAAGACCACCAAGAGGGTTAAGTAGTTTGATTGGTCGATCTATGGTCTTTTTTCTGCACGAGGGCCAATAATACCCTCTTAAAATGGAAGCTCTCAACTTATCGATATATGTAAATACAAACCTATAGTTTTATACCTGAAAGATCGCCAACGCCACTCATAAGCACTCGAAATATATAAAATATTTATTTTCGATGCGCATGAACATGGACATGGCATGTTACTTTTGCGGTAACTCAAGTTGCGACCTCTCTGAAGACAGAAAGGCAAGGATGGCAGAGGGTGAGAAATAAAACAGAGGAGATTAATCCTCTTATGAGAGGGATTTTCAATGTGAACAAACAAACCAGGGGGTGCGAAAAGCGAATATTTTAATACCGCTATGCAATAGCTCTCATATTATGCGGTTGGAAGAGTCGGGAATTAGCAACTGGAGGGTTGCGAGTTCGAAACTCGATTCAACCAAAGACCTTCGTGGACGTGAGGGTTGGTGCACGTTAAATCTATCGTGGCCTGAAATGTTCTCACATTGGCGTGGTGTGGAAGTTAGGAGAATGGGATGCCAGCTAAGGTGTTGACCTCTTCATCTGACAGAGGTTCAAAATTACGAAAATTCCTAGGATTTTCCCCTTCGTGATTTTTCTTCCCAGACCGTCTCCAATAGCCCGACGAGTTGCTCTAGTGCGTCGTTAATTCACCTACCTTTCCGAAACCGGTAATTCATCACCGGCGTTTAAGCCCTACTGTCAACTTGCATCTTTAGCCCGAACAGGAAAGTGCCATTCGGTGCCGACTTCGGTGACGTTGCGAACTAATGTGATTCAGGTGCAACCTCCGGGCTGTTGAAGGATACCGTCACTCACCCAATGCATAGAAACTGATTGCCCGTTCATGAAGAAAATTACTTCATGAATATTTAAGATCGCAATCACACTGGTGTATAGTCGTAATGAACATGAGTAAGGAAACCTTCGGAAGGTTGACTGTGCAGGTACGCTGAACCTCTCGCGATATTTTTCCAACTACCTGATGGATGACTCTACAAATCGAGGAACGTGTGTCTTGTCGCTCATTCTTTATCATGTAACATTGTTAGTGTAGAATTAATATCTAGAGAAGAATCATTTGGAATAATCACATTTTCGTACAGCTAGGCAAATTTGTACTCATAATGAATCGTGTCGAGTTTGTCATTAATATAAATGTTCCATTTTGGCGAATAATATCCTGAAAGTCCCTTGTTTGGCGTTCTAATTTCAGCAACTCTTACTTAATGTACAGAGTTATTACAAATATGGTTTTGAAGCCCATCGACCTTCTAATGAAATAGGAGTACGTGCGTGTAGTTTTATGCTATTCCTTCCGCTCGCTCGGTTTGAATGGGAAAAAGCTAGAATCCTAAAGTGGGACGAATTATTGATTGTTGAAAGTGATTATCCAGCGTGATTAAAAACACCACTGCGCTTCGATAGCCAATCGGCCCAAGACGATTCGTAAACCCGAGTGACTTACCCTTCTGAGATCTTACGACAGCGGCTCCGTTCACGTGCGTGGAAATATATCACGTATAAATGTATCACGTATTGGAAGGTCGATGCGTGAGTCGTGCAACGAGAGAAGTTCACATCAAACATTCTTTATGTTGTCCTAAAACTGGACAATTTCTAATTCTTCTCATGTAGCACTCATTGTTTTATGTGTAGTATTTTGTGAAGTACAGGGTTTTGAAATCTGTTGAATCAGTAGTAATAACACTAGAATAATTTGATACAGGTATGGAAAGTGAATGTGGTGAGCAAATTGACTTATTGAATACGGGCAGATTGTTCCAGCGGGACAACATGTCCCGCCTCTTTAACTGTATAAGGAGATGCAGTTCCAACGTTAAATGATTAAATGATACGAGACAGGGCAAGGTCTTTGGGACAAGGCAGAGCCAAGAAAAATAGAATACAGTCTAAAAATAAACGAAATTTCGTTACAAATTTACCAATATACCGTATAAGAAATCATGGGAGCAGTGGTAAATGAAGATAAGGATAACATATTTGATCTTTTTATATATTTTTTACTATTTTTCACATATTTTAGCCATTAGACGGCCAAATCAATAAACACTTTCAGGGACGGTCTAGCATCTCACCTCCTTCATGTTATTATAGGATCATGGAGATGTGTGATGTGGAAAGATTACAGAACTAAAGCCCCCTACTTTTGGGTTCAAAAATGCCCCTTGGTAAGAATGTCTATTAGGAAATTTGAAGAAAAGATTCATGATTACAAAATATCTAGTCATGTCGGATTAAAGGCTTTGAATGTACACCATAGAAATTGTTAATAGCAGTATTCGAAACTAAGTTCTTTTTAATTTGCAACTTCAGTTTGACATGGTAAATACTGCTTTTAATGCCTGCATTATATTTAGTCTTTTATAAGTAGCTTTTTAACCCCCAGCATATTTCTTTATTACTTGATATATTTATTTTTAAAACTGATTCCAAATTCAAGTTTGTTTTTATTCTTATATATTTCGTTGAAAATGTGCGAGAGCGCACGCAAAAATAAATCGATAAGCTACCCTACTCCAAAAAACATCAGTGTTATTTATTCATTGCAGCCCACGCCCCAAACGAGTTCTCTGCGCGGGATTGTGATAAATACGGTGAGCCCATTGTTTTTTTTTTTGCTCTCTCATAACTGCACCTCCTCTGTCGCCTTTATTTATGAGACATTTTCTGTCAAGCTACACTGCTGGCCACCCAAATTGCAACACCAAGAAAGACAAGAGATATCACAACAAAATTTATTTTGTAGATAACATGTTGACCAAGTATCAAATGATTAAATTTATAGACTTCTGTGAAGTGTGGTTCCTGCCAAAATCAGTAGCCAGAGTAGCCGCCATTGTTGGAGATCACCACACGCCTCGGCATTGATTCAAAGAGACTTTGGATGTGTTCTTGGGGTACAGCAGACCAAGCAGCTTCCACACGTTGCCAAAGTTGATCTGGTGTGGCAGCTGGGGATGTATTCTGGGTCAATCGTTGAGCAACCATGGACCACATGTTTTCTATCGGCGAAAGATCCGGAGAGCGAGCTGGCCAGGGAAGCAATTCAATCTGGCGATTGACGAAGAACCCTTGGACAATGCGTGCCACGTGTGGTCGCGCATTATCCTGTTGAAATATGGCTGTGGCCAAGCCCTGAAGGTAAGGAGGACAACTGGCTCCAACACCTCGGAGATGTAGCGCTGGCTGTTTAAAGTACCGGCAATGCGTACTAGAGGAGTGCGAGAGTGATATCCAATACCGCCCCATACCATAATACCCGGTGCAGGACCAGTGTGGCGGTGCATAACGCAGCTGTTCAGCATCCTCTCTCCACGGTGTCTCCAGACTCGAATCCGACCATCGTGGTGTTGCAGACAGAAGCGTGACTCGTCAGTAAAGACAATTTCATTCCATTCTGCCGTTCACATCCTTCTTTCATCGCACCATTGGCGGCGGAAACGTCTGTGGTTCTGCGTCAAGGGTAGACGAAGCAATGGACGTCTTGTGGACAGACCACTCTGCTGTAAACGGCGTCGAATGGTACGCGCAGACACTGGATGATGCGGTACAGACTGAATGTGCTGTGCTATGGTTCGTGATGTGGCTGAGCGATCCGTCACTGTCATACGCACAATATGCCTGTCATCACGTGAAGTGGTGCACTGAGGTGGATGCGATCGAACACGTCGGTCCGTCGTACCCTCCTGCATCCAACGATCACATATCCGCATTACAGTTGTTTGGTTTCGTCCAACACTACTACCGATTTCCCTGAAAGATAATCCACAATCTCGGTAGGCCACTATCCTTCCTCTGTCGAACTCGGATACTTGATCAAAAGATGATCGCTGTTTTCTACGAGGCATAATTGATCGTTTTTTTTTAAAAACCACAAGAAAAACACAATTGCCGTACTTGAAATCGTCGAAATCTCCAAGCCTTAAATAGCGCTTTGAAGTGGCGCCACAGGCGCGCGTGATGTGCGTCTGCGCTGAAATTCTAATCATTTGCATATCTCACCTCCGCTAATGCATGTTGTAAATTTCATATTATTTGCATGCTTCCTTCAGGGTGTTGCATTTACGGTGGCCAGCAGTGTAAATACAGGTGGTGGTACTGTTTTTGAGGAGGAACTTGCTTCCTGTACTTATTCTGAACATGACGTCATTTGACTGGTTTTTGAAATACGATTTCAGCCAATAACAATTACAGAAAATAAATTCCGAATGATATATGATAGTTGATTGATCAATGACAATTTTATTAAGTTCCAAACGTAGCCAAAACGGCGATAAAATACATTTTGAGGTTACCCTGATACGTTTTATGCGAGAGCTCTTGAACAGCAGAAGTAAAATCTGCGCAGACGATCTGGTTTGTTTGTACTAAAAATCCCTTCTTTCATAGACGAAGGCCGCTGAAGCTCAGTTGGAAGCGAAACGGTTTAGCAACCGGAGGGTTGCGAGTTCGAAACTCGATCCAACCAAAGACCGTCGCGTATGGGGGGGCTAGTGCACGTCACACTGGAGCAACACAACGGGCTATTGGTGACGGTCTTGGGTCAATCTCGAGGGGAAAGATCCGAGGCCAACAACTCGTAATTTTGAACCACAGTCAGATGACGAGGTCACACCTGAGCTGGCATCCCACTCTCCGAACTTCCACACCACAACAACGTGAGGACATTTGAGGCCAATACAGATTTAACGTGCACCATCCCCCGCGTACACGACGATCTTCGTCTGGACCTAGTTTTGAAGGATAGCTTTACAGAAAAACCTTTCATAAAATGAAAAATACACCAAATGTGCTATCACACACTTCCTTTCAACTTAATATTTGTTTTGCACTGAAATGTTACAGTATCTCCTGTACCAAGTGAGAGCATTAAAAAAATAAGAGTTATAAATCTCATGTTACCAAACAAAAAAGTGATTGAACCTTTTTATTAATTCTATACCTCTTGATAAACATCTTAAATACTTCAGCCGTTATTTTTTATTACCTGAATTGTTTTCTTGGATAAATTTGAGTGCTTTCTTATGTATTTTGGAGTACAAATAAAAAAATCTTGGTTTAGTTTTTTAATTATTTAAATCTTTTTAAGTACTTCAGGAAAGAATATTTATAATTTATAACGTGATACAAGTTTAATATATTCAATGCATTCTTTATGCACATTGATTACTTTTGTCAGTAAATCCGGTTTATGAAAAATTTTTATGCATTGAAACTTTTAATAGATAAGTAATTAAGAATGTGAACAAGTATTTGAAAATTGTTATTTATAACAGCATATATGCTCAAAATATAATCCAAAATATCCCAAAGGAAATTATTTTTTGTTCTCTTCACTATAGTTATCGGGAAAATATACATGCATTAAAGAAAAATTGCTTGGAACATTTATTTAATTTGAAGAACATTTATTTTGTTTATCAAATATTCATGGTATGGAAATTAGAAATTCAATTAGAAACTATTCACTTTTCAATTATAGCTGGTTTCAATAACTTTTGTTGGAATTAAAACGCGATTTATGTTTCTTTTCAAAAACCTAGAAATTGGATTTATTTTAAAATAAATATAATTCATAATTAAAAACTGAGCCAATTTCAGGAATTCTACACATTTAAACTCAACTCGGTTGAAGTTGAGATGATGGCAGCATGAGAGATTTCAGATTCTGCCTTTGTAGTTTAGGCTCTGAAATAATAAGCGTTGTGTTAAGTAATGAGGTGTGAGTTTTGACAAACTTTCTTGAATTGAATTCCCTAAATTGTGTCAAAAACCGTTATCATTTACTGCGTTTGGACTCAAAAATCAATCTATCGAAAGACAAGAAAATACATTTTTTACCTACAAATTTTTTGTTGGATGAATAATAGCAAATTATCGAACGCATTTTTACTGTAACGATTTTAGAGGAATTTTCAATGCAAACAAACAGATGGAATGTTAAGATTTTACTTCAGCTACCCAAATGCTTTCGCATGATGCATATCGGGGTAACCTTAAAATGTAGTTTATCGCCTTTTTGATGACGTTTGGTGTTCAATCTAATTTATGCTGACCAATCAAGTATTATATATCAATTCAGAAATTCATTCTTTTGAATTTTTAAAGGCGAAATCGTTCCAAAAACCAGTCACGTTCAGACTACGTATAGGAAACACGTATCTTCATAGAAACACTACCGCCACCTACATTATGCTTGACAGAAAACGCCTCTCCATCAGGAAGTTTGCTTTTTAAATCCGATACTTTTTGTGATATTTTAGTCCTGTTTATTGAAATTGAAACACTTGGAAGAAATATATATTTGTCTGGATATTTGTAATACGTCTTAAGGGGTAGTTGTTAACGTAACACTGGAGCAACACAACGGCTATTGGCGAGTATCCGGGATCAATCCCGAAGGGAAAGATCCGAGGACAACACCTCGTCATTTTGAACCACGGTCAGGTGAAGTGTTCAATACCTGAGCTGGCATCCCACTCTCCAAACTTCCACACCACACCAGCGTTTGTACATTTGAGGTCACGACATATTTAAGGTGCACAAGTCCCCACTTACACGACGGTGTTTGGTTAGATCGAGTTTCGAACTCGCAACCCTTCGTTTGTTAATCCCCTTCTGTACCAACCGGGCTACAGCGGTAACTGGTTGGGGGTCTCTTGACCGAGGATTCCCGCCAGGCTAAATCCTGTTGGCATGCGGAATGTTGTCCAGTCGTCCTGGGGACGTAGTGAACCCTCGTTCGTTCCTAGTCATGCCAGAGAAGGTTCGCACTGAGAACTCAGGCCTCATCAACCGGGGTGAGTGCTGCCTGCTCTGACGGTTTATGACCCCCTAGTGGGGGCGGATGGGCAAAGCGGTGGTATGGCTGGACCACTGCTGCGTCGGTGATGTGGGGATCACTAGTTTGCTCCCTTAGATGTACTTCTGAGGAGCTCTGCCTGGTCTTGGTCAACCGACAACTCCTAAATTACCATAGGAAAGCGATGCATCGTGTTGGTAGGACCCACCTTTCCCCAGCGGTTGGTTCCCGCAGGGGCACGATAGCTGGATTAGTACACGGTGGGGAAAGCTGCGGTTGGTGACTGGGTTATCGGGTAACATTGTCGTTAATGGTTGCCCCACCGGGTCAAGCCCACCGAGAGACGTCTGCGAATGAGTTGGGCCTCATCCAGACAACAAGGAAAGTATTACTCTTATTGCGTGGGTACTTCCCGATGCCCAGAGACCCTTCCGTAGGCTTGAGTTTGGGGAGTGACTGGTGGTCTTCCAAACTTCGGAAGGCGCGTTGGGTGACAGCTGCACCCGAGCATACGCAGTCCCTGCTCAACCGACCATGGAAGGTTTTGCTGGTTTTCCCTTCCCACGTAATGCTAATGCAGGTCGGTCTTTCATAAAAGTTCTTCCAGCCAAAGCAATGCCAGGAGATTGATTATTTCGCCATAGCATTCAACGAGATGGCTAACCAGACATATCTCACACTATATGATGTAACAGAGTACAGCCGGCATATTTGACACCACAGGTAAAATGTAGGATGCATGTTTGCAAAAGACCTCCCTTCAAATTGTCGATACTATCGCACAAAGCACTACCATATAGGTACTGGTGTCGACGAGAGTTTCGTCTTTTGCTGTCATGACTCATAGCTAAATCTGGGGCCACCACCATGGGACTGCCTCAAGGCGTCCCAAATCTTGGGATGGTTCTCTAAGAGTCGGTACGGGTGAGGCTGCGCCCCCAATAGAAGAAGAAGGCCCTGCTATATAGTTTTGTAATAGTGAAAGATGCAAACATAGCGGTACATCACGAACATCTTTTAGTTGAAATACCCCATCTTGCATACCATTCCTGAGTCTCTTTCAAACAGGATGATACCTCATATTGTCCCATTCACTCTGGCTCAACAATGGTCAATAAATTTAACAAATCTGAATAGGCATCACCATATAAAATTGACAAAAATTCATACCGGACATACACTTTTTACACAAAGACATTTGTTGTGCTTAGAACCTTCTCCATTATGTTAATTTTGTAACACTTTTTTATCACTTTAGGTTGTTTTGACCAAATGCTCAGTATCAGCAATCATAGACTAAACCTGTTTGGAGTTTCTAATCCTATCCTAAGGGACCTATTGATGAACCCCGGTACCAAAGAAACTTATTTTTATTCATATCTGACATTGATTATATGAACTCGTTATTTACTCGTTTATAGTATGACTTAATTTAAAGACGGACTGAAATTTAATGTATTTTGTTTGGTTTTTAGGATTTATGCTTCTGTTTAAGAAATACTGAGTATTGAATATATACTTTGTATGGCGCAGCTTGGCCAGGCATGGCCATTTCGTCATAAAAGCCATTCAACCAACTGGTTCAACATGCATCACTTCTTCATTGGCCTGGTGCAAAAAAAATAACTATAGAGCGACAAACAAATCTTCCTTAGACTACTCAATCACCCGATTTTGTCAATTATAAAACATTGAAATAACAATATGACGCAGTTCAAAGTGAAACTTCTTACTTTTTAATGTTTCAACATTAGTAACACTGGGGCCTCAGTAGCCCGGTTGGAAGAGTAGCTGATTAGCAACAGGAGTGTTGCGAGTTTGAAACTCGATCCAACCAAAGATCATCGTGTACGTGGGGGCTGGTGCCCGTTAAATCTGTCGTGACCGTAAATGTTCTCACATTGGCGTTACTTGGAAGTTTAGAGAGTGGGGTGCCAGATCAGGTGTTCACCTCGTCATCTGACCGTGATTCAAAATTACGTTGTATTGTCTTTGGATCTTTCCCTCCTTCGGGTTTGATCCCGAACCGTTGCCAATAGACCATGTTGCACCAGTGCGACGTTAATTTAACTACCTACCTACCTTAGTATCACTATACTTGAGAAAGCATTGTTTTCGAACTAGCCATCTCTTGATTCGCTTCTGAATATAGGTTAGAGAAAAAGGCTATAAAAATACAGGCTATAAGAGTGCTATCCGAAATTAGGAGATATCAGAAAGAAAAATTTGGTAATCCGAAGGCTTAGAACATAGATTACTAAGAAAAGCTTTTCCACTTGCTTTCATTCTGTTTTAAAATGACTAAACATTTTTTAGTTGCGTTGATTGCATTATTCCAACGATTTTCAGCCTTCTTCATGTCATGGCACACACAACTAATAAAATTCTGCGGCACACCGAAAAATATTTTTTACTTTTTGTCGATTTGACAAAAAAATAGGTGTAATTTTGATTGATTTACAAAAAATAATAAGATCTCGATAAGGAGATAGAGCTGATAAACCAATATCGTTTAGTAATGTTTACCTTTATTTATCCTTTTTGATCCAAAGTTACTTTTTAAGAAATCTTTTTGAAACAATTTACTTATGATACTTCGTAAAAAACTAATACTCAAAATTATTTACATATTTTTAAAAATTCGGGTATTATTTGAAGTTATTTGTAATTTGAACCGCTGAAGTGAAATAAATCTAATACAATTTAAACCTTTCCACCATCCGTAAGGAACACTAGTGCATTCTTACTTCTCTCCGCACAGGTGAAAATGGCAACAGAATTCAATATTTATAGTAGTTGAAATGTAAACTTTAATATAAGAACTTTGGAGAATGTTTGAGCTACATTGTGGAATATAAGAACAATCTTGTCCCACTTCGTAACGACTTAACGTAAAAATTTTCCACAGCGTTTCAATTTTGTATTTTGGATAAAAGTTAATTTTTCTGTTACGTTATCGAACTTTTTCGTTCTCAAACTTGTAAAAAGTTTTGAACTGATAAACTGAAAAAGCTCTTTTTTATCTCTGTCTTCAACATTATTCCACAAAGGAATTGTAAATTTTACAAGCATAACTAAATGGTATTGATTTACCGTCATCCTTGGTTGTCTGAATGAAAGGCTTTGCGCCTATCCTTTAAAACTTCAAATGTTTAAAGAAGTTTCGTTCTAAGTCTGTTATATTTGTCAAAGTAGTTCTCTAAACAAACTAAAATCCACTTCAAAGAGCTCAATTCTTCAAGTTTTGTACTTGAACGATTCTTCGAGTCTTATACGTGACTTCAGTTTCAATGACATTCTGTGAAACCTTTCAAAGAATTTCTCTCTATGTGTACAGTGAGAATGTTTTTAATTTATCTACTACCATTGTAAAGACAAAACTTATCGTATAATAGTCAAGTACTTAAATGTTTACGGATTACAAAATAAAATATTTCAAACATTTCTGACTTTTTAAAAAATGTGACACTTGAAATTTTGTAACTATGTCGAGTCATCCGTATATTAAATCCTGTATATATATGTAACTATCTTCGATTTTCTGGTTTTATTTGCAACACTCTTTTTTCCTCAAAAGAGAGTAATTTCAATTTTCCTATTCTCATATTTTTGAAACATTTCAAGATACAGTATAATTTTCAGTATGAGAGGCTTTTCCCTGAAAGCTAAATGTAAATCTAGTGTTTTTTGTGGTTGAACAAGTGCTTCCTGTAACCTGAAGTAAAATCCTCCTCTTCCGATGGTTTGTTTGTTTACACTGAAAATCCTTGTCTTGTTTCGTGCTCTCCAGACGTTTGTAGAAGATAATTTAATAGATTTGTCTCATATCTTTTCTCAATAGTAATACGATTGCATGGCACTACATAAAGAGTAGAATTGACTGTTAACCCTGCTGGGGGTTGTCGTTTTCAAAACTGACCAGATCTTGATGGACGATATACCTCGTCATAGGAAGAAAACGAATAAGATCTTGATATCGTCATCATAAAAAAATCGGCAGTATCTTGATGAAGCGATATCTCGTCATTAGAAAAATTGGTCAGATCTTGATGGACGAAATATCTCGTCAAAACCACTTGGAGGGTTAAGCGATGTATTCTAAGGATGGAGTGGCATGGAAATATCTAGCTCACACGCATAGCACTGGAAAATACTTCTGTAACAAAGATATAGTCGTGCTTAAAATTAAAAACAATTAATTTAAGAAAAATCACAAGACTTTTTGATAAAGGTTTTAATCCTCCAAGTGGTTTCGACGAGATATCTCGTCGATAAAGATCTGGCCAATTTTGCTAATGTCAAGATATTTCGTCGTCGAGATATTACCGGGTTTTTTTATGATGACGAGATCAAGATCTGGTCAGTTTTCTTCAAATGACGAGATATCTCGTCTAACAAGAACTGGTCAGTTTTCCTAATGACGAGGTGAGCCTCATTGAGACAATCACCAGGAAGGTTAAAATTCCGCCCCTTTAGCATTTGTACTCGAGGCCGTCACTCTTGTCGATCCCTTTAGCTACATCCCTGTCATCAAAGATGTTCTTAACCACTTAAAGCACGAGTTTTTTTCGGAAAAACTGGTAAAAAATGATCGAGTTTTTTTTGACAGAAAATGAATATATAGGTATAGTGTAAGTTATTTTTTGCAATTTCAGTTGTGGGGGGTGGGGTAAAAGTTATAAAAAAAAATTATTATACAAACAACGTGTAACCGATTTGATTACATGTTTATTTTGAATTTCAAAATATTAATAATAATAAAATATTAATAATAATGATTAATAATAATAAAATATTAATAATAATGATTAATAATAATAAAATATTAATAATAAGGATTAATAATAATGATTAATAATAATGAAATATTAATAATAAGGATTAATAATAATGATTAATAATAATGAAATATTAATAATAATAAAATATT
The DNA here is from genome assembly GCA_933210815.1 of Meta bourneti. NCBI lineage: Eukaryota > Metazoa > Arthropoda > Arachnida > Araneae > Tetragnathidae > Meta > Meta bourneti. Next base: position 22,101,113 of record OW119928.1, read on the forward strand.
AATAATAATAAAATATTAATAATAATAAAATATTAATAATAATAAAATATTAATAATAATAAAATATTAATAATAATAAAATATTAATAATAATGATTAATAATAATAAAATATTAATAATAATGATTAATAATAATAAAATATTAATAATAATAAAAAATAGGTGATTGAAAAATTTCAACTTTTGACCAATACATCCTCACCTCAGGTTTTCTAATTATACCTTGTAGTATAGTTATGGCTAAAAATATATATAATTATTCCATGGTAATCGGTGACCATTGGTTCGGTGACGATCCTGGATGTTGAAATGCATAAAAAAAAAGCCAAAATCTCGTCATCATTATCTTCAGATTCACTTCCATCACTCAAGAGATCATCACTTTCATCGCTGAAACTTTTTGATAAATTAGCATATTCAAAATCGTCAGAATCGCTCATTATCAGATAACTTTTTCTAAACAAGTTACAAAAACACTTAGTAAAAATTAATTTATGGTTAACTGTTTACTTTTATGATATTTAACGTAATAAAAATGAATATATTACCTTTTCCACACCAAACAACTGCTTTATAACAAAGAATTCCTAACAAACTTATAGCTAATCATCAAAATGCACCACGTGGTTTACACAAGAAAAATGCTGCATAGTGGCGCCATATATGGTAAATAAGCTTAATTATAATCTAGCCTATCTATTTTTTACTAGAACGGATCTCAGACGGGTCCGTTCTAGTAAAAATAAAATAACGCGAGATACAAGAGCGCCCGTGTGAGACACGGGCATGTGCAAATTTGCCGGTAACTTTCGCCCGTGTCAGACACGGATATATGCGTTAAGTGGTTAAGGTATATTTGCTAAACTTCTGTCTCAATTTTTTAATTATGTTTTCGGTAAAAATTTTATTTAATAAAAATACCTATAAAATATTTTGATGTTCGTGAGCGTTGCTTAGAAATTTCGGGGGTTTATATTCCACTAACGTATGTCCACAGAAAACAGCGTTATTTGTTTATCATCGAATGGCAACAACGGATATTAACATTACGTCTTGATACATGAGTTCGACGTATTAATACCGATTTTACGATGTCTTCTTTAAACCAGTGAAGCAAAATGCATAAAATGAACATTGGAAAAAAACAGTAAGAATAGAAGATGAATCACAAACTTTACTAAGACAATTCTAAAAATGTTTTCTCCGGTGCAGTCGAACAAGATTTGCTGCAAAGTCTAGGCAAATAAGGCACTTGTTGGAGTTAGCCAGGTGAAAACGATTCAAGTAGGCCTGAGTTACAATGTGACCTATTCTGGCTTTAGCAGAAAAAGTCGCAACTGCTCTAGGGAGTTTTTGAAGTAATGGAGGTCATTAGGCTCACTCTGGAATTGAAAAAGACAACGATTCATTCCAATGTTCCTCCATAAAGTACTCCAAAGTGAGCGAGCCTCTATCCTGACCCTACCCACTCATCAATAGAGGGTAGTTGCTGGCAAAGGAACTGTGCCTATTGTGGTTGACAATTTAGCCGACTTATCAGCCATTTCATTGCCATACACTTCCAAGAAACCCACTTCAAAGTGATGCCTTTGACCTTTAATTTGACAAGAAGCTGTCTGATTTCCTCAATTCTAAAATTGAGGAAATCAGATAGATTCTTGACCGATTTCCTCGATTGTTTATATCCTCTTCGGATATAAATAATATAAAATAGACCGTTAAGGGATTTATTCGGAATTTTGCCGATTAGTTTAAATATGCTTGTTTTGAGCTATGAAGATGCATAATATTGCCAAAATTGTACGGAAGAACTCGCCACTCTAATGAATTCTTCAGCGATCTGATTACAGTAAGTAATGACAAATTTGGAAAATAGAAATAAGCGCCGAAAAGAAAATATGAGTAAAATAGGTTTAGCGTAAAAAAAAGCCGAATAGCCTTAAAACTAAGAAATGGGAAGAAAATGAAGTAGACGTTCAGAATCTTAATTGTAGTAGCATAACAGGTGTGCTTTTTGCCATGTATTTTATTGGGAAAAAGAATCAGCAAAATTAAAGGAAACGGAATGAAGTTATGTTTTCGGATAGTTTTATTTCATTTAGTGGTACACAAAATACATTTATATATAGTACGAATATTGTATTCATTAAAAATAGATTGAAATAAGAAAATATGAGTAACGACGCTTGCTATCAATAGATATGGGTAATTAATAAAGTATAACGCAGATGCTATGCTCGGGTCCGATAGTTTGCTTGATAAAACATAAGGCGAGACATTAAAGCTTAGCTTAATAAATATTTTTAACATTTTTTGTGATTTCCGGTGTGAAGTGCGAAGGTGGACAAAAACTAATTTTTTGTCGATTTACTATCTTTTTCTTTCGAAAATTCTACAGGTGCTGTTTTCACTTGTTTTGTTTTTTATCTCACGCGAATATCACCTGACCTCGGAAGTATTCGTTCAAGATTATGGTACAAATTAAACAATGTTGAAAGGGATAACATTGACTCTGATAAATGCAAAGATACGTTTATTACCTTGAACCAATTTTTTTCTCTTTTGCCTATAGAAAAATCCTTTTATCTCTTTAAATATGTGCTGAGTTTCACGCTAGCTAGTTTTTTATATCATAGCTTAACGTAAAATAATAAATATACTTAAAGTACACTAATTATATTTACACAATTAGTATGCTTAAATACACACATGTCCTAAAATTAAAGAAAATGCAATCCTAGATTAATCCCGAGCCAAGTACGTTCAGCGAAGTACCTCTAATGACAAAAGAATATTACTCAAGCTATGTGGGATAAAATACGAACACCCAAATGTCTCGTGGTGCCACCGGGAACTAAAGAAAAGAAAAACAATGCCTAGGTGAACACATTTCAATGTTGGGATTAAATATATGAGGCTAGAAACAACAAATCCTTCTGATACGATATTTATTCAGAATTCACTAGACAAATTTATTTCTATTTACAGCATTTGAAATAAGCAGACATCGCAATACCTAGAACACAACTTAGAACACACAACAACCTCGGGGAAAATGTCTTTACGGACAATCCTGTTTATAATTCATTTAAACACGAACGCAATTTCTGTTCCGCAGTCCGGAGTTGTGTTGCATACCCGCTGCAGTAGGTTCTAGTAATTGCAAAAAAAAAACGTGTTTTGCTCTACTAATAGCAACCAAATAGGGAATGTACTGGCATTTGACACAGGCATCACAATGTGCAGGCATGCTTTTCACTTGTCTGTCTAAGAGTTCCTGTGGCAGGTAGGTATTTTAATTAACGTCGCACTGTAGCAACACAACGGGCTACTGGCGTCGGTGCGGGATCAAACCCGAAGGGAAAGATTCGAGGACAACACCACGTAAAGTTGAACCATGATCAGATGAAGACGCCACACCTGAGGTGGCACCCCTCTCTCCGAACTTCCACACCATGCCAACGTGAGGACATTTGAGGCCACGACAGATTTAAACCTGCACCAGCCCCCTTTGTATACGACGGACCCCTTTGTACACGCTACATGGAAATTAAAGTCAGAAGATAAAAAAAAAGTCATGCGTTGATTAACCCTCCTGGTGGTTGTCTCGATCGAGTCATTAACAAAACTGACCAGATCTTGAACAGAATATCTCGCCATTAGAAAAAACTGACAAGATCTTGATCTCGTCATCATAAAAAATGGCAATATCTTGATGACGAGTTACCTCGTCATTGGTAAAATTGATCAGATCTGAGAAGATATCTCGTCGAAACCACTTGGAGTGTTAACAAGCCCTGATAGAGGAATGCAATATCATAAAATTAATAATGATTCTGGCCTTGGAACTCTATAAATAAAGAGTTAATAGAGAGTGATGAAAGGAAAAGGGTTTCGTGATTTCGCTTCATACATGTATTGATGTTCCGCCGAAGAGACATCGATGAATCTATTTAATAATCGTTAATATACTACACTCAACGCTTGTCTAAAATCGATTTAAACCAAGGGCATTGCCCTGCTTAATAATTTTCCACTCATAATAACCCATTCGACGCCGTCCTAATCGGATTTGAATAATGTCTAAGACTCTTACGGTGCCTCTTGATCTATTTAGCCGCCATAGACCATAGAGTGAGTGACAACTGAGTTCTCATATCAACATTCGATAATCTATATTATTCAAACAAATGAGACATTTTCGAACTTTATAATACAGTGTAACTTGGATAAAACGAACGTCTCTAATTCGAAATCGTCGTTAATTCGAAGATTTCTCTTAGTCCCTTGAACTTATTAAATCAATGTTAAAAAATCGTGGATAATTCGAAGTTTTTTATAAAAAATTTCGAACCATAACGACTTTTCGGCCTTTCATCGTTAAGAAATCATCGCCGGAATACCCCCACCTGTTCAACACGTAACAGCTGAGACCCCCTTCCCGCCACCTGTTACGTAAGCTACAGTACATGTAATATGTACTGTAGCTTACGTAATGTAAATCTTATTTTGTTTACATACATATAACGTTTAAGTCTTTCATACCATGATCTTTCTGAATAAATATTTACTTATTGACAGAGTAATCTTTTCAAGCATTCAGTGGACCTGAAATTAAAGTTAAAAGATGTAACTTTCTTAATTCGAAGTTTTGGATAATTCGAATTTTTTTAGCGGTCCCTTCAGCTTCGAATTATCCAAGTTGTACTGTACCAGGTAATTCAGAATAGATATCATGGTTAGGACTACCATATTATTTTTCATTCAGGCTGAGGCGTTTTTAAAAATGCGTTTTTATTCAAAGCAGGGCGCTTTTGTACAGTTGTGTGATCAATTAACTTTAATTTATCCTTCTAATTTACTTTACTTTACCTTCCTTTACTACCGAATTTACTTTAACCTTCCGAGAGTCATTGGATTTCCGAGTAATGCTGTATTGCTTTCCCCACAATATACATGACTACTAAATACCCACATATATTGGTTGAAAGAATCCTAGGAAAAATTTTATTGGTCAAGAAGAGATCAAAACTGCTTAGAAGTCATGCAAGGAAGACTGCTGATTGCAGAACGGTAGGTAGTTGATATAATAGATAGTGAATTATAACGTCGCACTGGGGCAGCACAATGGGCTATAGTCAGCGGTCCATAATCAATCCCTAAGAAAAAGATCCGAGGACAACACCTCCTAATTTTGAACCACGGTCAGATGATGAGGTCAACACCTGATCTGGCGCCCCACCAGCCCCCCCCGTACACAACGGTCTCTGGTTGAATCAAGTTTCGAACTCGCAACCCTCCTGTTGCTGATCCGGTACTCTTCCAACCAGGCTACCGCTGCTCCTGAGCATAATTACTAAACGTTGTATCGCTTTTCTTGACAATGAGTTACGTTCTCGCAAAAGTTTAATAATTACTACTTAACTACTTACAAACCCATTTAAAATTCAGTACGAAACACTACAAATGCGAAATCTTATCTGAACAAAGCACCTGAACAAAAATCGAACAAGCTCTTCTCTACGAGCCGAATTCTTATGGCCACAAATTGCATTAAAAAAGGAAACAAAATCACAGAAAATTAACAAATGAAAAAGCTTGAACAAAATGTTTTAAGTGCTATTCAAAAGAAAGGCTCTACGTAATTTAAAATTGATTAGCGAAGCATTATAAATGGAAAATTGCAAAGATGCACTGTATTTTTCCTCTTTTGTTAAATAAATTATTCATGAGGAAAACCGCGTGTAAGAACATCGACGTAATAAACTAGTCGGATCAATGGAAATTTATTCATTTTCTGAATTTGGAAGAATACACATGCACGCACTGCGTTAATGTTATGCATTTCTGTAGGGCGGATTAAACCTTTTTTGCACAAGTTATTCGAAAGTAATTTTTCTCTCTCCCCTGCGATAAGAAATTCTTTCCAAAATTGTCTCAAATTCTATTAAAAGATCAATAAGCAAGTATATGGCCTGACTTATGTTGTTGAAACTGTCGGAATCATTTAATACTCTTATGGTACAGTTGGTAGGTAGCTAATTAATGTCGCAATGGAACAACACAAAGGGCATTTGAGACGGTCCGGAATGAATCGCTAAGGGAAAGATCCAAGCTTATTTCACGAGTCCACATGCAAGTAAAGATACCGCAAGTTCCAGTTCATTACCTAAGAAAACTTGCATATGATGTGTCCATGTGTTAATGTTTTGCTGTTTTGCTTGCGCAAGCCCTTACCCCTATTAATTATAATTGTTGTTGACAAATGCAGGATTAGCTATTAAGCCATTATCTTGCTGCACATATTTCTGAACAACGCAACTAAAACCATTTTAGGGCAGTGCATGTGGCAAAATGATTAGCGGGGTTGCGTGGCTCAGAGAGTTCGTCCACTGTGCTAGCAACCTGCGAGTTGTAGGCGGCTCGGGTACAAGACCTCAATGTGTGTATTTCTGTGTTCTGCCAGTAAAAGCTTTCATTATGAGTGTGTCCATTAGATTGCCATTACATGACTCAGCTTGACCAAATATGAACCTTGCTCTATACCAGGGGTGTCAAACTGGCGGCCCGAGGGCCGCATGGGGCCCCGAGGTAATATTTTGGGGCCCACGATGCTCTGAAATAAAATGAAAACAGGACAATATGTTTTGAAGAAAATAGCACTTAGGGCAGATCGACGCAATACCGTACACACAATTTCGTCATGTTAAAAATATCAGAGGAACTATTTTCGTCCATGAAATTAAATAAAACGGCCTACAAAACAAGATTAACTGATAAACATCTGTCTGCCAAAATGAAGATTGTCTGTTCTCAGCCTTTGAATCGAGATATTGGAAAACTCTAATAGGAGGAAAGCACTGGCAAGTTTCCGTTAAAAAATTAATTTTAGTTTTATAAATACATTAAATTAAATAAACGTTTAAATAAAAGCAATTATATAGCAATATTATAAATTATTACCCTAAATTCACTTAATTACATAATGTGTTTTAATTATCCTATCCATATTCCTGAATTCTCACTTCAAAATATAATTTTAAGAAAATTTGTAAATGTGATGTGGCCCGCGTAAATCTTACCAGTTGCATTAAATGGCCCGTGTTTTAATTAAGTTTGACACCCCTGTTCTAATGAAATAGACGGATCATGTGGGCGTAGTCGTGTCGTAAAGTTTATTAGTGTCGCAAGGTGAAAGTGTTTTGATCACGGTAGATAATCACTTTAACCAATTAATTTTTTTGGATTCATGCTTTCACCCACAACCACGTGACGGATTTCCAAACCGAGCAACTGGACGAAATAACATGTAGCTGCTGGCATATGCTTTTCAGGTTGATGTTAGCTATGGAAAAGCGTCATTTCGTATAAGCGAGAAGAATAAACAAATCCAGTGATTTTACCTTCGAGATTGTCAGTATTTTTGTTTATTTGTGAAGTTGTGTATTTGATTTTAATAAAATTTTTATTACACTTGAGAGTTTCTGCTTCGATTTTAATGTTTGTTATTTGTGAGTTTTTGCTTTGATTTTAATAAATTTTTGTTATTTGTGAGTTTTTGTTTTGATTTTAATAATTTTTTGTTATTTGTGAATTTTTGTTTTGATTTTAATGAAATTTGTTTTGCGAATTTTTTTATTTTGATTTTAATAAGTCGTTCTTTTTTCATGAAGCTGTATATGTCGTTAGGGTTACCATTCCTATCATTGTTATTGCAAGTAAAATTTCACACCAACATTCGACGCTCAATTACGACTGGCGTTAATCGAAAAGTACCGTTAAAATTAAATTTCCCGCCTTTTCTCCTGGAATTTGTTTTGGAATGTTGTTTTGATTTGCATTTTGGTTTAGTAGCAGTGGTTGTTGGAACAATGACTGAGGATATCGTCGGTAATTGAGGTCTAAACTATCCTGATTCTACTACTGTAACAGGATTCAGTGATATCGCTTAACTCCGATACCTGTGACTGGAACCAGTGATTCGATGGAATGATGTATGAATCACGGTTCTACCTGTTAGTTCACTATCAAAATAACAGTGATTTGGTAGCAGTGATTGCTGAAACAGTGACTGAGAATATCATTGATTTGGTAGTAGCGCATCAATATACTTCCAGAACACCCCCTCCCATCTCACCCAGAGGTTCCAGCGCCAGACAGGAAGAGGCACACTGGGGCAGCATCAATATACTAGAAGTACTACAGAATATAACTCTTAGAATTGTTACAAATAGTCCCTGATTCTTTAGAAATAATAGAATAAGAGATATCATCGCCTTTGAATTTAAAGAATTCTACAGAAAAATCAACATTGGGATTTGATATATATTGTAATGAATTAGATTGAAATGGATAAAATTTTGATTCTTGCATGTCATACAAACAAAAGCTTTTTGAAAGAGTGTATGTGGACCAGTTAAAGTTGAGCGGGAAAAGCTTGTAAAAAATCAGAATTCCACGGTTTCGTAATTGTAAAAAACTAACTAGTTCCTATCCTGTTTTGTAGAGGGCGCTGCTTGTCCATCTTTGTGAAGAAATATTCTTCACAAAGATTGTGTTCGAATAACCCCCTAATGGAATTAAAATGTCACTGGAAGCTGAAATGGCTATATAGCCTTCGTTCATGCCGGGAAGGCAAAATGGAGCAATAAACGTGGTTTTTTGGATCACGCATTCCTTTCGTTACTGCCGTACGATTAATTTATGGTGTCAACAGTTAACGTCTATGGAATTCTGTGTATTGCAGTTTCAAATGAATCACAATTCTTATTTCATGCCTGCTGTTTAGTCTTATGTAATTCATTTTTTCACTGCAATGTTTATTATTTTTTTGTGTAGGTTATATAGTCATTTAAAATGCAATCATTAAAACTACCTTTTTCTGTATTTGTTTATTGTTACTTGGGCTGGAAAGAAACGGAAATGAATGGTATGGCTATAACTGAAGGGTACCAAGTATCAATATTTTTATTGGACAGCTTCTGTTTTGTGTTCAGTTGATTACTTTTTAACGTTTATCGAAAATAAATATTTTCGATAACAGTGCCTAACTGTTATTTGTAACAGCACTGTTATTTTAATTGCTATCTAAATAACAGCCGCTGTAAAGTAATAAATTTGTAATAATGAAATTAATACGTATAATTTTATTTTAATACAAAAATCTAACTTATTTTGAAGAAATACTTTACAGTTATGTTATGAAAGTCCTCCCCTTTTGCATTTGGATTCATTCGTATACTGAAGCTAGGCGCATTTAAAGCTAAGGAAATACATAAAATAGTCCTTTTAATTGGCAATTGTTGGAAGAGGAACCAACAATCTCTGGTTTTCCAGGACATCAAGTATCATTACTTATTCCAAATAACTGCGTTCAATCGCCTAAGAATCCTGAACAGAAGCCCTTATCAAATATGCAACCACACACCAAAATATATTCGTCCGCTTCGATGAATATTTTGAGTATACCGCTAGTTTAAATGACTATTTTGCCTGCATACTCAAACCACATCATGTCCAATTGAATGGACTAGTGCAAAAATCAACCTCTTGACGAAGAGCCAGTTGTTTCACTGATATCCCAATAACAGTTATGGATAATTTAATATTTTCGATTAATAATACGCTGTTCCTATTATGGTTAAAACAACAGTACTACTACAAATCAAGTTATCAACTGTTATTAAAATTTATTCGAAATGATAAGCAACCTTAACTAATTTCATCTAGTTTTGAACAGTTAATACAATTGTTAAGCTAATTCCCTCTGTTCGTTTTAGCAATTACCTATTAACGAAACTTATTATAAGCAATTAATGAAAACTCATTTCAAGTTAGCAATAACTTAAGACTGCTATTGTAACTCACAGTTTAGCCCTTCTATAAAAAGATTGATCATTGATTATTAGAGTTGAACTTCCACACACTACTGGAAGACAATGTCCGTTGGGTTACATAAATGATATTTCCTCAAATTTTTAAAGATTTACACATGCCTCCGAATTATCATTCGCTTTTTAACTTTTATATGCTCCCTGATATCTCAAAAGTGATGAAAATTTAAGTGCAACGAAACTTCGGAGGAAAGAGCTGAAATTTTGGATGGTTATATTAAAAGTCCTGAATCGATTTTCGTCTAAATAAAATACCTTACCTGATCATCTCTACAATTATAAAAGGAAGTGCTTGTATGTGCGGTGCCCAGACGAATCTATAGCACTTACAGCCATGAAATTCGGCACTCAGATAGTCCTAGAGGTGACTGAATGTTCCTCGAGGCCCGAATTTTAAAGATGTATTTTGTATGAGCCGAACTTGGGGGAATCTCCGCTGGATGGCGAGAGTCGAAGCGAAAGGGGAAGCTGTTCCCCTGAACGACTTGCCCGAGCGGAGCAGAGAGAAGACGATGTACTGACTTGCACAAAATTTTAATCACTTTTTACACACATCTCAAGGAATACTTTCCTTTTTTGGTTTAAACCATTTTTAATGATCTCACAGTCACGAGTACAGGCACAACACACAACACAAAATAAAAGGCAGTACATATCAATGTCGAAACATTACACAGTTTCGATCACTCTCTTAAAACCAAGTCTCTAACCACACTCATTCAACTGTTTCGTCTATTAAAGTTCTTCCGGGCATGCGCAAGAGCGCCATCTATCTGACTCCGCGGATGTCTTTACAACGTCAAAACTGTGCGATCGCAAAACAAGGCACTGGGTACCCGAACATCAGCAAATCGATGAAACCGGCTTAAAAATTTCACAAAATTATTTCTTTTTATTTTGCAAAGGTAAAAAATAGTTTCGCTAGATTGAACGGAACGATCAATTTAATCTAACAAATAACAAACTTGTATCTACCACTTTTAATTTTAATTTTTTGCGTTGAAGTGAAGTAATGGTGTATGGTTCTGACAGCATACGCATCACAGGAAAGCCTTGATCACTAAGGAGGCTTTCCCGAACTGAAATTCGCTACAACATGTTGGTGGGTTAAAGTTCGCCATGCGTGGTGTGATAAATTTTTGGTAGTTGGACAGAACTGGTAGGTGTTCTGTCCTATTACTTAATATGAATCCATTGGAACTGCGTTTAATTACTGCACCTTGCGATGTTAAACATCGCAATGTGTTCGTCGCAACCGTTCTTTTCGGTTAACGTGGCGCCAGCCGCAAATGTGGTAACTTATTTGTTTTACGTGACGATTAGCTATCATCAACCTTCTAATGCAGGGGTGTCAAACTGACGGGCCCCAAGTGGCCCACGAGGTAATTTTTTGGGGCCCACGATGATCTGAAATAAAATGAAAACAGGACAATATGTTATGAAGAAATAGCACTTAGGGCAGATCGACGCAATACCGTACACACAATTTCTTCATGTTAAAAATATGTGAGCAACTATTTTCGTCCATGGAATTAAATAAAACGGCCTACAGATCAAGATTAACTGATAAACATCTATCTGCCATAATAAAGATTGTCTGTTCTCAGTCTTTGAATCCAGATATTGGAAAACTCTAGTAGGAGGAAAACACTGGCAAGTTTCCGGTAAAAAAATTAATTTTAGTTTTGTAAATACATTAAATTAAATAAACGTTTAAATTAAAGCACTTATATAGCAATATTATAAATTAATATCCTAAATTCACTTAATTACATAAAGTGTTCTAATTATCCTATCCATATTCCTGAATCCTCACTTCAAAATATAATTTTAAGAAAATTTGTAAATGTGATGTGGCCCGCGTGAATCTTACCAGTTGCATTAAATGGCCCGTGTTTTAATTAAGTTTGACACCCCCGTTCTAATGAAATGGACGGATCATGTGGGCGGAGTCGCTGTCGTAAGGTTTGTTAGTGTCGCAAGGTGAGTTTTTGTTGGACTATTGTTTTGATCACGGTAGATAATCACTTTAACCAATTAATAATTTAGGATTCATGCTTTTACCCACAACCACGTGACGGATCTCCAAACCGAGCAACTGGACGAAATAACATGTAGCTGCTGGCATATGCTTTTCAGGTTATGTTAGCTATGGAAAAACGTCATTGCGTATAAGCGGGAAGAATAAACATAAATCCAGTGATTTTACCTTCGAGATTGTCAGTATTTTTGTTTATTTGTGAAGTTGTGTATTTGATTTTAATAAAATTTTTATTACACTTGAGAGTTTCTGTTTCGATTTTAATGTTTGTTATTTGTGAGTTTTTGTTTTTAATGTTTGTAATGTGGAAGTTTTTATTTTGATTTTAATAAATTTTTGTGAAGTTTTGTTTTGATTTTAATAAAATTTTTGTTTTAGTGAGTTTTTGTTTCGATTTTAATAAATTTTTGTTATTTGTGAGTTTTTGTTTTGATTTTAATGAAATTTGTTTTGCGAATTTTTTTATTTTGATTTTAATAAGTCGTTCTTTTTTTCATGAAGCTGTATATGTCGTTAGGGTTACCATTCCTATCATTGTTATTGCAAGTAAAATTTCACACCAACATTCGACGCTCAATTACGACTGGCGTTAATCGAAAAGTACCGTTAAAATTAAATTTCCCGCCTTTTCTCCTGGAATTTGTTTTGGAATGTTGTTTTGATTTCCATTTTGGTTTAGTAGCAGTGGTTGTTGGAACAGTGACTGAGGATATCGTCGGTAATTGAGGTCTAAACTATCCTGATTCTACTACTGTAACAGGATTCAGTGATATCGCTTAACTCCGATACCAGTGATTCGATGGAATGATGTATGAATCGCGGTTCTACCTGTTAGTGCATTATCAAAATAACAGTGATTTGGTAGCAGTGATTGATGAAACAGTGACTGAGAATATCATTGATTTGGTAGTAGCGCATTAATATACTTCCAGAACACCCCCTCCCAACTCACCCAGAGGTTCCAGCGCCAGACAGGAAGAGGCACACTGGGGCAGCATCAATATACTAGAAGTACTACAGAATATAACTCTTAGAATTGTTACAAATAGTCCCTGCTTCTTTAGAAATAATAGAATCAGAGATATCATCGCCTTTGAATTTAAAGAATTCTACAGTAAAATCAACATTGGGATTTGGTATCTATTGTAATGAATTAGATTGAAATGGATAAAATTTTGATTCTTGCATGTCGTACAAACAAAAGCTTTTTGAAAGAGTGTATGTGGACCAGTTCAAGGTGAGCGGGAAAAGCTTATAAAAAATCAGAATTCCACGGTTTCGTAATTGTAAAAAACTAACTAGTTCCTATCCTGTTTTATAGAGGGCGCTGCTTGTCCATTTTGAACTTTGTTCCATAAAACACCCAATCAAATCTGTTTTCCAGATTGAAATGAAACATTTAAGTCAAAACGACAATTATGTCAGTAATTTTCCACTTCTATTCTTACTAAATATCAAATACTTTTCCGTCAAAGACATACCAATAAACTTCTCCGCCATTATAGATTATTTCTTTGTTAGTGCTATGTATTTCAGGATTTGCCAAGAGATGAACAAGCGGCAATGCTATTTCTTCATGAAAGAAATATTCTTCACAAAGATTATGTTCGAATAACCCCCTAATGAAATTAAAATGTCACTCGAAGCTGAAATGGCTATATAGCCTTCGTTCATGCCGGGAAGGCAAAATGGAGCAATAAACGTGGTTTTTTTGGATCACGCATTCCTTTCGTTACTGCCGTACGATTAATTTATGGTGTCAACAGTTAACGTCTATGGAATTCTGTGTATTACAGTTTCAAATGAATCACAATTCTTATTTCATGCCTGCTGTTTAGTCTTATGTAATTCATTTTTTCACTGCAATGTTTATTATTTTTTTGTGTAGGTTATATAATCATTTAAAATGCAATCATTAAAACTACCTTTTTCTGTATTTGTTTATTGTTACTTGGGCTGGAAAGAAACGGAAATGAATGGTATGGCTATAACTGAAGGGTACCAAGTATCAATATTTTTATTGGACAGCTTCTGTTTTGTGTTCAGTTGATTACTTTTTAACGTTTATCGAAAATAAATATTTTCGATAACAGTGCCTAACTGTTATTTGTAACAGCACTGTTATTTTAATTGCTATCTAAATAACAGCCGCTGTAAAGTAATAAATTTGTAATAATGAAATTAATACGTATAATTTTATTTTAATACAAAAATCTAACTTATTTTGAAGAAATACTTTACAGTTATGTTATGAAAGTCCTCCCCTTTTGCATTTGGATTCATTCGTATACTGAAGCTAGGCGCATTTAAAGCTAAGGAAATACATAAAATAGTCCTTTTAATTGGCAATTGTTGGAAGAGGAACCAACAATCTCTGGTTTTCCAGGACATCAAGTATCATTACTTATTCCAAATAACTGCGTTCAATCGCCTAAGAATCCTGAACAGAAGCCCTTATCAAATATGCAACCACACACCAAAATATATTCGTCCGCTTCGATGAATATTTTGAGTATACCGCTAGTTTAAATGACTATTTTGCCTGCATACTCAAACCACATCATGTCCAATTGAATGGACTAGTGCAAAAATCAACCTCTTGACGAAGAGCCAGTTGTTTCACTGATATCCCAATAACAGTTATGGATAATTTAATATTTTCGATTAATAATACGCTGTTCCTATTATGGTTAAAACAACAGTACTACTACAAATCAAGTTATCAACTGTTATTAAAATTTATTCGAAATGATAAGCAACCTTAACTAATTTCATCTAGTTTTGAACAGTTAATACAATTGTTAAGCTAATTCCCTCTGTTCGTTTTAGCAATTACCTATTAACGAAACTTATTATAAGCAATTAATGAAAACTCATTTCAAGTTAGCAATAACTTAAGACTGCTATTGTAACTCACAGTTTAGCCCTTCTATAAAAAGATTGATCATTGATTATTAGAGTTGAACTTCCACACACTACTGGAAGACAATGTCCGTTGGGTTACATAAATGATATTTCCTCAAATTTTTAAAGATTTACACATGCCTCCGAATTATCATTCGCTTTTTAACTTTTATATGCTCCCTGATATCTCAAAAGTGATGAAAATTTAAGTGCAACGAAACTTCGGAGGAAAGAGCTGAAATTTTGGATGGTTATATTAAAAGTCCTGAATCGATTTTCGTCTAAATAAAATACCTTACCTGATCATCTCTACAATTATAAAAGGAAGTGCTTGTATGTGCGGTGCCCAGACGAATCTATAGCACTTACAGCCATGAAATTCGGCACTCAGATAGTCCTAGAGGTGACTGAATGTTCCTCGAGGCCCGAATTTTAAAGATGTATTTTGTATGAGCCGAACTTGGGGGAATCTCCGCTGGATGGCGAGAGTCGAAGCGAAAGGGGAAGCTGTTCCCCTGAACGACTTGCCCGAGCGGAGCAGAGAGAAGACGATGTACTGACTTGCACAAAATTTTAATCACTTTTTACACACATCTCAAGGAATACTTTCCTTTTTTGGTTTAAACCATTTTTAATGATCTCACAGTCACGAGTACAGGCACAACACACAACACAAAATAAAAGGCAGTACATATCAATGTCGAAACATTACACAGTTTCGATCACTCTCTTAAAACCAAGTCTCTAACCACACTCATTCAACTGTTTCGTCTATTAAAGTTCTTCCGGGCATGCGCAAGAGCGCCATCTATCTGACTCCGCGGATGTCTTTACAACGTCAAAACTGTGCGATCGCAAAACAAGGCACTGGGTACCCGAACATCAGCAAATCGATGAAACCGGCTTAAAAATTTCACAAAATTATTTCTTTTTATTTTGCAAAGGTAAAAAATAGTTTCGCTAGATTGAACGGAACGATCAATTTAATCTAACAAATAACAAACTTGTATCTACCACTTTTAATTTTAATTTTTTGCGTTGAAGTGAAGTAATGGTGTATGGTTCTGACAGCATACGCATCACAGGAAAGCCTTGATCACTAAGGAGGCTTTCCCGAACTGAAATTCGCTACAACATGTTGGTGGGTTAAAGTTCGCCATGCGTGGTGTGATAAATTTTTGGTAGTTGGACAGAACTGGTAGGTGTTCTGTCCTATTACTTAATATGAATCCATTGGAACTGCGTTTAATTACTGCACCTTGCGATGTTAAACATCGCAATGTGTTCGTCGCAACCGTTCTTTTCGGTTAACGTGGCGCCAGCCGCAAATGTGGTAACTTATTTGTTTTACGTGACGATTAGCTATCATCAACCTTCTAATGCAGGGGTGTCAAACTGACGGGCCCCAAGTGGCCCACGAGGTAATTTTTTGGGGCCCACGATGATCTGAAATAAAATGAAAACAGGACAATATGTTATGAAGAAATAGCACTTAGGGCAGATCGACGCAATACCGTACACACAATTTCTTCATGTTAAAAATATGTGAGCAACTATTTTCGTCCATGGAATTAAATAAAACGGCCTACAGATCAAGATTAACTGATAAACATCTATCTGCCATAATAAAGATTGTCTGTTCTCAGTCTTTGAATCCAGATATTGGAAAACTCTAGTAGGAGGAAAACACTGGCAAGTTTCCGGTAAAAAAATTAATTTTAGTTTTGTAAATACATTAAATTAAATAAACGTTTAAATTAAAGCACTTATATAGCAATATTATAAATTAATATCCTAAATTCACTTAATTACATAAAGTGTTCTAATTATCCTATCCATATTCCTGAATCCTCACTTCAAAATATAATTTTAAGAAAATTTGTAAATGTGATGTGGCCCGCGTGAATCTTACCAGTTGCATTAAATGGCCCGTGTTTTAATTAAGTTTGACACCCCCGTTCTAATGAAATGGACGGATCATGTGGGCGGAGTCGCTGTCGTAAGGTTTGTTAGTGTCGCAAGGTGAGTTTTTGTTGGACTATTGTTTTGATCACGGTAGATAATCACTTTAACCAATTAATAATTTAGGATTCATGCTTTTACCCACAACCACGTGACGGATCTCCAAACCGAGCAACTGGACGAAATAACATGTAGCTGCTGGCATATGCTTTTCAGGTTATGTTAGCTATGGAAAAACGTCATTGCGTATAAGCGGGAAGAATAAACATAAATCCAGTGATTTTACCATCGAGATTGTCAGTATTTTTGTTTATTTGTGAAGTTGTGTATTTGATTTTAATAAAATTTTTATTACACTTGAGAGTTTCTGTTTCGATTTTAATGTTTGTTATTTGTGAGTTTTTGTTTTTAATGTTTGTAATGTGGAAGTTTTTATTTTGATTTTAATAAATTTTTGTGAAGTTTTGTTTTGATTTTAATAAAATTTTTGTTTTAGTGAGTTTTTGTTTCGATTTTAATAAATTTTTGTTATTTGTGAGTTTTTGTTTTGATTTTAATGAAATTTGTTTTGCGAATTTTTTTATTTTGATTTTAATAAGTCGTTCTTTTTTTCATGAAGCTGTATATGTCGTTAGGGTTACCATTCCTATCATTGTTATTGCAAGTAAAATTTCACACCAACATTCGACGCTCAATTACGACTGCCGTTAATCGAAAAGTACCGTTAAAATTAAATTTCCCGCCTTTTCTCCTGGAATTTGTTTTGGAATGTTGTTTTGATTTCCATTTTGGTTTAGTAGCAGTGGTTGTTGGAACAGTGACTGAGGATATCGTCGGTAATTGAGGTCTAAACTATCCTGATTCTACTACTGTAACAGGATTCAGTGATATCGCTTAACTCCGATACCAGTGATTCGATGGAATGATGTATGAATCGCGGTTCTACCTGTTAGTGCATTATCAAAATAACAGTGATTTGGTAGCAGTGATTGATGAAACAGTGACTGAGAATATCATTGATTTGGTAGTAGCGCATTAATATACTTCCAGAACACCCCCTCCCAACTCACCCAGAGGTTCCAGCGCCAGACAGGAAGAGGCACACTGGGGCAGCATCAATATACTAGAAGTACTACAGAATATAACTCTTAGAATTGTTACAAATAGTCCCTGCTTCTTTAGAAATAATAGAATCAGAGATATCATCGCCTTTGAATTTAAAGAATTCTACAGTAAAATCAACATTGGGATTTGGTATCTATTGTAATGAATTAGATTGAAATGGATAAAATTTTGATTCTTGCATGTCGTACAAACAAAAGCTTTTTGAAAGAGTGTATGTGGACCAGTTCAAGGTGAGCGGGAAAAGCTTATAAAAAATCAGAATTCCACGGTTTCGTAATTGTAAAAAACTAACTAGTTCCTATCCTGTTTTATAGAGGGCGCTGCTTGTCCATTTTGAACTTTGTTCCATAAAACACCCAATCAAATCTGTTTTCCAGATTGAAATGAAACATTTAAGTCAAAACGACAATTATGTCAGTAATTTTCCACTTCTATTCTTACTAAATATCAAATACTTTTCCGTCAAAGACATACCAATAAACTTCTCCGCCATTATAGATTATTTCTTTGTTAGTGCTATGTATTTCAGGATTTGCCAAGAGATGAACAAGCGGCAATGCTATTTCTTCATGAAAGAAATATTCTTCACAAAGATTATGTTCGAATAACCCCCTAATGAAATTAAAATGTCACTCGAAGCTGAAATGGCTATATAGCCTTCGTTCATGCCGGGAAGGCAAAATGGAGCAATAAACGTGGTTTTTTTGGATCACGCATTCCTTTCGTTACTGCCGTACGATTAATTTATGGTGTCAACAGTTAACGTCTATGGAATTCTGTGTATTACAGTTTCAAATGAATCACAATTCTTATTTCATGCCTGCTGTTTAGTCTTATGTAATTCATTTTTTCACTGCAATGTTTATTATTTTTTTGTGTAGGTTATATAATCATTTAAAATGCAATCATTAAAACTACCTTTTTCTGTATTTGTTTATTGTTACTTGGGCTGGAAAGAAACGGAAATGAATGGTATGGCTATAACTGAAGGGTACCAAGTATCAATATTTTTATTGGACAGCTTCTGTTTTGTGTTCAGTTGATTACTTTTTAACGTTTATCGAAAATAAATATTTTCGATAACAGTGCCTAACTGTTATTTGTAACAGCACTGTTATTTTAATTGCTATCTAAATAACAGCCGCTGTAAAGTAATAAATTTGTAATAATGAAATTAATACGTATAATTTTATTTTAATACAAAAATCTAACTTATTTTGAAGAAATACTTTACAGTTATGTTATGAAAGTCCTCCCCTTTTGCATTTGGATTCATTCGTATACTGAAGCTAGGCGCATTTAAAGCTAAGGAAATACATAAAATAGTCCTTTTAATTGGCAATTGTTGGAAGAGGAACCAACAATCTCTGGTTTTCCAGGACATCAAGTATCATTACTTATTCCAAATAACTGCGTTCAATCGCCTAAGAATCCTGAACAGAAGCCCTTATCAAATATGCAACCACACACCAAAATATATTCGTCCGCTTCGATGAATATTTTGAGTATACCGCTAGTTTAAATGACTATTTTGCCTGCATACTCAAACCACATCATGTCCAATTGAATGGACTAGTGCAAAAATCAACCTCTTGACGAAGAGCCAGTTGTTTCACTGATATCCCAATAACAGTTATGGATAATTTAATATTTTCGATTAATAATACGCTGTTCCTATTATGGTTAAAACAACAGTACTACTACAAATCAAGTTATCAACTGTTATTAAAATTTATTCGAAATGATAAGCAACCTTAACTAATTTCATCTAGTTTTGAACAGTTAATACAATTGTTAAGCTAATTCCCTCTGTTCGTTTTAGCAATTACCTATTAACGAAACTTATTATAAGCAATTAATGAAAACTCATTTCAAGTTAGCAATAACTTAAGACTGCTATTGTAACTCACAGTTTAGCCCTTCTATAAAAAGATTGATCATTGATTATTAGAGTTGAACTTCCACACACTACTGGAAGACAATGTCCGTTGGGTTACATAAATGATATTTCCTCAAATTTTTAAAGATTTACACATGCCTCCGAATTATCATTCGCTTTTTAACTTTTATATGCTCCCTGATATCTCAAAAGTGATGAAAATTTAAGTGCAACGAAACTTCGGAGGAAAGAGCTGAAATTTTGGATGGTTATATTAAAAGTCCTGAATCGATTTTCGTCTAAATAAAATACCTTACCTGATCATCTCTACAATTATAAAAGGAAGTGCTTGTATGTGCGGTGCCCAGACGAATCTATAGCACTTACAGCCATGAAATTCGGCACTCAGATAGTCCTAGAGGTGACTGAATGTTCCTCGAGGCCCGAATTTTAAAGATGTATTTTGTATGAGCCGAACTTGGGGGAATCTCCGCTGGATGGCGAGAGTCGAAGCGAAAGGGGAAGCTGTTCCCCTGAACGACTTGCCCGAGCGGAGCAGAGAGAAGACGATGTACTGACTTGCACAAAATTTTAATCACTTTTTACACACATCTCAAGGAATACTTTCCTTTTTTGGTTTAAACCATTTTTAATGATCTCACAGTCACGAGTACAGGCACAACACACAACACAAAATAAAAGGCAGTACATATCAATGTCGAAACATTACACAGTTTCGATCACTCTCTTAAAACCAAGTCTCTAACCACACTCATTCAACTGTTTCGTCTATTAAAGTTCTTCCGGGCATGCGCAAGAGCGCCATCTATCTGACTCCGCGGATGTCTTTACAACGTCAAAACTGTGCGATCGCAAAACAAGGCACTGGGTACCCGAACATCAGCAAATCGATGAAACCGGCTTAAAAATTTCACAAAATTATTTCTTTTTATTTTGCAAAGGTAAAAAATAGTTTCGCTAGATTGAACGGAACGATCAATTTAATCTAACAAATAACAAACTTATATCTACCACTTTTAATTTTAATTTTTTGCGTTGAAGTGAAGTAATGGTGTATGGTTCTGACAGCATACGCATCACAGGAAAGCCTTGATCACTAAGGAGGCTTTCCCGAACTGAAATTCGCTACAACATGTAGGTGGGTTAAAGTTCGCCATGCGTGGTGTGATAAATTTTTGGTAGTTGGACAGAACTGGTAGGTGTTCTGTCCTATTACTTAATATGAATCCATTGGAACTGCGTTTAATTACTGCACCTTGCGATGTTAAACATCGCAATGTGTTCGTCGCAACCGTTCTTTTCGGTTAACGTGGCGCCAGCCGCAAATGTGGTAACTTATTTGTTTTACGTGACGATTAGCTATCATCAACCTTCTAATGCAGGGGTGTCAAACTGACGGGCCCCAAGTGGCCCACGAGGTAATTTTTTGGGGCCCACGATGATCTGAAATAAAATGAAAACAGGACAATATGTTATGAAGAAATAGCACTTAGGGCAGATCGACGCAATACCGTACACACAATTTCTTCATGTTAAAAATATGTGAGCAACTATTTTCGTCCATGGAATTAAATAAAACGGCCTACAGATCAAGATTAACTGATAAACATCTATCTGCCATAATAAAGATTGTCTGTTCTCAGTCTTTGAATCCAGATATTGGAAAACTCTAGTAGGAGGAAAACACTGGCAAGTTTCCGGTAAAAAAATTAATTTTAGTTTTGTAAATACATTAAATTAAATAAACGTTTAAATTAAAGCACTTATATAGCAATATTATAAATTAATATCCTAAATTCACTTAATTACATAAAGTGTTCTAATTATCCTATCCATATTCCTGAATCCTCACTTCAAAATATAATTTTAAGAAAATTTGTAAATGTGATGTGGCCCGCGTGAATCTTACCAGTTGCATTAAATGGCCCGTGTTTTAATTAAGTTTGACACCCCCGTTCTAATGAAATGGACGGATCATGTGGGCGGAGTCGCTGTCGTAAGGTTTGTTAGTGTCGCAAGGTGAGTTTTTGTTGGACTATTGTTTTGATCACGGTAGATAATCACTTTAACCAATTAATAATTTAGGATTCATGCTTTTACCCACAACCACGTGACGGATCTCCAAACCGAGCAACTGGACGAAATAACATGTAGCTGCTGGCATATGCTTTTCAGGTTATGTTAGCTATGGAAAAACGTCATTGCGTATAAGCGGGAAGAATAAACATAAATCCAGTGATTTTACCATCGAGATTGTCAGTATTTTTGTTTATTTGTGAAGTTGTGTATTTGATTTTAATAAAATTTTTATTACACTTGAGAGTTTCTGTTTCGATTTTAATGTTTGTTATTTGTGAGTTTTTGTTTTTAATGTTTGTAATGTGGAAGTTTTTATTTTGATTTTAATAAATTTTTGTGAAGTTTTGTTTTGATTTTAATAAAATTTTTGTTTTAGTGAGTTTTTGTTTCGATTTTAATAAATTTTTGTTATTTGTGAGTTTTTGTTTTGATTTTAATGAAATTTGTTTTGCGAATTTTTTTATTTTGATTTTAATAAGTCGTTCTTTTTTTCATGAAGCTGTATATGTCGTTAGGGTTACCATTCCTATCATTGTTATTGCAAGTAAAATTTCACACCAACATTCGACGCTCAATTACGACTGGCGTTAATCGAAAAGTACCGTTAAAATTAAATTTCCCGCCTTTTCTCCTGGAATTTGTTTTGGAATGTTGTTTTGATTTCCATTTTGGTTTAGTAGCAGTGGTTGTTGGAACAGTGACTGAGGATATCGTCGGTAATTGAGGTCTAAACTATCCTGATTCTACTACTGTAACAGGATTCAGTGATATCGCTTAACTCCGATACCAGTGATTCGATGGAATGATGTATGAATCGCGGTTCTACCTGTTAGTGCATTATCAAAATAACAGTGATTTGGTAGCAGTGATTGATGAAACAGTGACTGAGAATATCATTGATTTGGTAGTAGCGCATTAATATACTTCCAGAACACCCCCTCCCAACTCACCCAGAGGTTCCAGCGCCAGACAGGAAGAGGCACACTGGGGCAGCATCAATATACTAGAAGTACTACAGAATATAACTCTTAGAATTGTTACAAATAGTCCCTGCTTCTTTAGAAATAATAGAATCAGAGATATCATCGCCTTTGAATTTAAAGAATTCTACAGTAAAATCAACATTGGGATTTGGTATCTATTGTAATGAATTAGATTGAAATGGATAAAATTTTGATTCTTGCATGTCGTACAAACAAAAGCTTTTTGAAAGAGTGTATGTGGACCAGTTCAAGGTGAGCGGGAAAAGCTTATAAAAAATCAGAATTCCACGGTTTCGTAATTGTAAAAAACTAACTAGTTCCTATCCTGTTTTATAGAGGGCGCTGCTTGTCCATTTTGAACTTTGTTCCATAAAACACCCAATCAAATCTGTTTTCCAGATTGAAATGAAACATTTAAGTCAAAACGACAATTATGTCAGTAATTTTCCACTTCTATTCTTACTAAATATCAAATACTTTTCCGTCAAAGACATACCAATAAACTTCTCTGCCATTATAGATTATTTCTTTGTTAGTGCTATGTATTTCAGGATTTGCCAAGAGATGAACAAGCGGCAATGCTATTTCTTCATGAAAGAAATATTCTTCACAAAGATTATGTTCGAATAACCCCCTAATGAAATTAAAATGTCACTCGAAGCTGAAATGGCTATATAGCCTTCGTTCATGCCGGGAAGGCAAAATGGAGCAATAAACGTGGTTTTTTTGGATCACGCATTCCTTTCGTTACTGCCGTACGATTAATTTATGGTGTCAACAGTTAACGTCTATGGAATTCTGTGTATTACAGTTTCAAATGAATCACAATTCTTATTTCATGCCTGCTGTTTAGTCTTATGTAATTCATTTTTTCACTGCAATGTTTATTATTTTTTTGTGTAGGTTATATAGTCATTTAAAATGCAATCATTAAAACTACCTTTTTCTGTATTTGTTTATTGTTACTTGGGCTGGAAAGAAACGGAAATGAATGGTATGGCTATAACTGAAGGGTACCAAGTATCAATATTTTTATTGGACAGCTTCTGTTTTGTGTTCAGTTGATTACTTTTTAACGTTTATCGAAAATAAATATTTTCGATAACAGTGCCTAACTGTTATTTGTAACAGCACTGTTATTTTAATTGCTATCTAAATAACAGCCGCTGTAAAGTAATAAATTTGTAATAATGAAATTAATACGTATAATTTTATTTTAATACAAAAATCTAACTTATTTTGAAGAAATACTTTACAGTTATGTTATGAAAGTCCTCCCCTTTTGCATTTGGATTCATTCGTATACTGAAGCTAGGCGCATTTAAAGCTAAGGAAATACATAAAATAGTCCTTTTAATTGGCAATTGTTGGAAGAGGAACCAACAATCTCTGGTTTTCCAGGACATCAAGTATCATTACTTATTCCAAATAACTGCGTTCAATCGCCTAAGAATCCTGAACAGAAGCCCTTATCAAATATGCAACCACACACCAAAACATATTCGTCCGCTTCGATGAATATTTTGAGTATACCGCTAGTTTAAATGACTATTTTGCCTGCATACTCAAACCACATCATGTCCAATTGAATGGACTAGTGCAAAAATCAACCTCTTGACGAAGAGCCAGTTGTTTCACTGATATCCCAATAACAGTTATGGATAACTTAATATTTTCGATTAATAATACGCTGTTCCTATTATGGTTAAAACAACAGTACTACTACAAATCAAGTTATCAACTGTTATTAAAATTTATTCGAAATGATAAGCAACCTTAACTAATTTCATCTAGTTTTGAACAGTTAATACAATTGTTAAGCTAATTCCCTCTGTTCGTTTTAGCAATTACCTATTAACGAAACTTATTATAAGCAATTAATGAAAACTCATTTCAAGTTAGCAATAACTTAAGACTGCTATTGTAACTCACAGTTTAGCCCTTCTATAAAAAGATTGATCATTGATTATTAGAGTTGAACTTCCACACACTACTGGAAGACAATGTCCGTTGGGTTACATAAATGATATTTCCTCAAATTTTTAAAGATTTACACATGCCTCCGAATTATCATTCGCTTTTTAACTTTTATATGCTCCCTGATATCTCAAAAGTGATGAAAATTTAAGTGCAACGAAACTTCGGAGGAAAGAGCTGAAATTTTGGATGGTTATATTAAAAGTCCTGAATCGATTTTCGTCTAAATAAAATACCTTACCTGATCATCTCTACAATTATAAAAGGAAGTGCTTGTATGTGCGGTGCCCAGACGAATCTATAGCACTTACAGCCATGAAATTCGGCACTCAGATAGTCCTAGAGGTGACTGAATGTTCCTCGAGGCCCGAATTTTAAAGATGTATTTTGTATGAGCCGAACTTGGGGGAATCTCCGCTGGATGGCGAGAGTCGAAGCGAAAGGGGAAGCTGTTCCCCTGAACGACTTGCCCAAGCGGAGCAGAGAGAAGACGATGTACTGACTTGCACAAAATTTTAATCACTTTTTACACACATCTCAAGGAATACTTTCCTTTTTTGGTTTAAACCATTTTTAATGATCTCACAGTCACGAGTACAGGCACGACACACAACACAAAATAAAAGGCAGTACATATCAATGTCGAAACATTACACAGTTTCGATCACTCTCTTAAAACCAAGTCTCTAACCACACTCATTCAACTGTTTCGTCTATTAAAGTTCTTCCGGGCATGCGCAAGAGCGCCATCTATCTGACTCCGCGGATGTCTTTACAACGTCAAAACTGTGCGATCGTGTCGTGTAGTGGTTAGCACTTGTAAAATAATCAACTCCTTTTCTTGATATTCATTTATTGGTGGGGTCCAGTTTAAAAACAAATCGGCTTTACCTTGGGGATCCGGATACCTGAATATGGTGAGAGGCCGGGGCAGGCCGGATAAGGAGAGGAGACGACTCGCCGGGATTCTGTTGGACTTCTATCAGACTGTCTCGGCATGGACGCTGGCTCGCGTCCGGAGTTTTCGTTTTTGTCCCCCGAGTCTTATTCTTGCGACCTCACCGATTTGCAGTCCTTCGCACTCCCTGCCTCTCCTCCTCTCTTCCGCTCTGGCAAGTCATTCAGGGGAACAGCACCCCCATTCGCCACCCCCTTTCGCCTCGACTCTCACCATCCAGCGGACATCCCCAAGTTCGGCTCATACATCGAAGATCATAACATAACATAAATATCCCCCTCCTACGAAGAAAAATTTCACAGAAATTTTTTTTTTCTTCACATCAATATAACAGTTTGAATGATCATGAAAGATATCCAGCCTTGAATTAAAAAAAGTCAATTTCTTATGTATTTAACTCGCTTAGGTTGCTCTGCCCAATTTCACATTAAATCACAAATCATATTTGTTACATAAAATAACTAAAATGCATTCAATTTTAATCTTCTGAATTACCTACTGGACGTATATTAAAACATTGGATACCACAGAATAACATTTATACGATATCATTTAAATATACAAGAATTGTACATACATACAAACATCAAATACCACCGAACTACATTAAAAATACAATATAATAGAAATGTACTCTATATTTTTAATCGCATGAATTGTATGAAAAAAAACAAAAAAAAAAAACGTCACAAATTCTATCTCTCTTAATCCCTAATCACAAATCCGCGCCTCCTGGGACGGAGATTATATTGTACACTCCTGGTATTCTGCTGGGCAGGCAGAGAACTTTGAGCGCTTTCTAAAGCAGTAAACTGACCGTTATCTCTTGGAGGGATCTTTTGATCTGGAAGAAACCACCCCTTTACCCCTGCTCGTCCTCTAAAAGTTTCTTCCCCCAACGAGAAGTTGTCAGGACAAACTGGCCCATCGGTTTCACTATCAGCAGGTTTAAACGAGGGTGATAAACCGATTTCATATTCGGGAAAACTTTTTCTTTCAACCATTTTTGTGAGTCTATCAACATGTACAGATTGATTCCTTCCTGGGCTGTCAACAGGGCATATCTGGAAATTCACGGGGGTTAACTTCTTTAAGACCCTGTACGGACCTTTATTTGGTTTAGATAATTTTTTTGATAATCCTTGTTTTATTGAAGGATCATATAGAAAAACAAAATCTCCCACTTGTATATCTTTGTTTACCGCTATTCTATTTCTATTCCTCTCCTGACTTTCAGCTGCGGCTAATAAATTCTTTCTTACTTTAGAAAATACGGTATTTAGACGACCCAATAGCGAGATAGTGTAATCTTCTGGTTCCGAATAGGATCGAGGAGGAGGATTCAACAGAAATTGATAGGGGAGCCTGAACTCACGCCCATAAGTCAGAAATGCTGGAGTTTCCATAGTGCTTGAGTGGACAGTAGTTCTGTAAGCCAAAAGAGCAAATTCTAGACATCTATCCCAGTCGTTATGATTCTCATTCACTACATGAGAAAGGGCATTTGCTAACGTTGAATGCCAACGTTCTAAGACACCATCGGACTGCGGGTGAAAAGCTGTAGTCGTATGTTTTTGAATACCCAACATTTCGTAAAGTTTAACTATAACCTCGCTAATAAAATTGGACCCTCTGTCGGACACTAAATGTTCTGGGCAACCAAATCGGGCTACAAACTGCAATAACACCCTTGATATGTCCTCACTTTTGATGGATCTCACTGGATATGCTTCGCCCCATCGTGTGAAGTAATCGGTCATAGTTACAATATATCTATTGCCATCCATTGAAATCGGAAAAGGTCCCAAAACATCTATTGCCACTCTCTGATAGGGGAATTCCGGAATTGGCATTCTTTGCAAAGGAGCCAGCTTTTTTGGCTTATGTGCTCGCTTCTGCAAACATTTTGTGCAAGATTGAATCCAATTCCGTACATCTGAGAATATTCCAGGCCAATAATAATTTCTTTTGATTCGGATTAACGTCTTTTGTAAACCCTGGTGACACGCCATTGGGGAATCATGCGATTGTCGAAGTATTTCTGGCACCATAATCGCAGGAACTACCAATTTTGCAACGTTCTCTCTATCCCAATTTCTCGGTACTTTATATTTGCATTTCAAAACTTCATTTTGCACAAAAAAACTCAAAAATTGAGGCTTAACTTCCCTGTTACTACGTAATAATTTTCTAATGCTTTGACATTTAGAATCCCTTTCTTGATGTTTTATAATATCGTCCTGTAAGCAACTTAACAAGGATACTTCAGTGCGCGTTTTATTCCTTCTTTCTCCCATCAGCAATTGGTGATCATGACCAATATTAGTATTATCGGGTGGGTAAGCAACTCCTCTTGACAAAAAATCTGCCACCTTGTTGCATTTTCCTGCTATGAATTTAATATCGAAGTCAAAATGCGAAAGAGCCATAATCCACCTAGCTATGCGGTTCATTGCATCACGCAGCTTCAGAACATGAGTTAACGCGGCGTGATCAGAGAAAATTTGAAATTTTCTTCCAATTAAGTAATGTTTGAAGTAACCAGTGGCAAAGACTATGGCCAAAACTTCACGCTCAGTGGTTGAATACCTGGTTTCAGCGTCTTTAAGTTTCCTGCTGGCATAAGCCACAGGCCTAGGAAAGCCCTTTTCATCCAATTGAGCCAAAACACATCCCAGCGCTTCTTGTGAAGCATCAGTATATAAATAAAAATCCTTACTCATATCTGGCAATGAAAGACATGGGAATTTAGTTAGGCTCGACTTTAAATCTTCAAATTCTCTTTGAGCTTCCGTACCCCAACAAAACTTTTCCTTTTCCCTTGTAAGCTTCGTTAAATTTAAAGAGCGCTGAGTAAAATCAGGGATGAATTTTCTGTAATAATTAATGCACCCCAAAAACCGGCGTACGTCCTTTCTACTCTGAGGTATCCTAGCATTTTCTATAGCTTCAACATTTTTTGGGTCAGGTTTAACCTCTCCTTTTTCAATTAAAAAACCTAAATACCGTATCGCTTGCTTCAGGAACACACATTTTGAAGGTTTTAGTTTTAAGTTAAATATTCTCAAACGGTTGAAAACCAACTGAAGTTTGTTCCAGTGAGATTCAACATCTCTTGAGGATATTATAATATCATCAATATAGCAAGAAATATTCAAAGGCTGCAAACCGGATAATACGATCGACATTAATCTTTGGAAAGAAGGAGCACTGGTTGACAAACCAAAGGGTGTCCTGGTGAATTCGAAAAGGCCTCTGTGAGTAATGATAGCAGTTTTGTGAATGTCTTCAGGATGGATGGTTTGTTGAAAGAAACCGCTTGTTAAATCCAAGCTTGAAAAGTATTCAGCCCCAGCCAAAGAATCAATAGCTTCATTAATGTTGGGTATTGGGTATGAATCGGGTATAACTTTAGCATTTAACGCTCTAAAATCTGTCACAAATCTAAATTCTCCAGATGCTTTCCTTATCAGAAGAACGGGAGCAGCAAAAGGGGAGGATGATTCCTGCAAAATCCCCGCTTCCAATAGCACGTTTATTTGCTTATCCATTTCATCTCGGAGATTATATGGAACGCGATAGGCCTTTTTTCTAACTGGTACCTGGTCTGATAGATTGATCCTATGTGGAAGGGCACTACATCCTCCCAGATCCAATACCGATTTGGCAAAAACATCCTTATTTTCCCTCAAAAAATTAATTAATTTTTGCTTAATGCTGTCTTCAATGTGATCAAAATTAAAGTTTGCTTCCCACTCTAAATCAGCTTCATCACAAGCTCCCCAATTTGTATTGACCAAGTCTTCCTGCAAATAATTTATCTCTTCCACGGACGCATTTTGTAGGGGCTCAAGGTGTACCAACTTCAGTCCTTTATTTAACTTTAAACTTTGGTTAGAAGTGTTTAAAATCATGATCGGAATATTGGTTTTGCTATTATTCCAATGAATAGTACGACAAATGGCAATATTTTTAAGTTTTGCCGATTCGGCCAAAAACATTTCAGACACTATCTCTCCCCTTACATTAGCATGTACAACTTTCTGGCTAAAAGGAGGAATCGTTTCTTTTCTATTCAGATACGCGAAAGGTCTGGAAAAGGAATTACGAATTCTCATCCGATCATCTCGTTCAGCGGGTGTTAAGTTATGGACCGATGAGCAGTTATTCGAACTCCTCTTCGTTTCATTTATACATGGGTCAACCGACCATTTAATTAAAAAATTTTCACCACAAACTGTTTTAGTCTGAAAGTTTAGATTGCAATTTTGATTTAATAGGAAAGAATTTCCTAAAATTACCTGAAAATTCGGTGAAATATTCTCCTTGGTTATGAAAAATTCCTCTTTAAATTCGTGGCCTTCAATGTTTACAGTTAAATATGTTTTGTGCTTAATATTCAAATCGGAATCTCTAATTGTGCGCAAAGAAACGTTACAATTTTCCTCCAAATTCCAACCCTTCGGTATCGCACTCCTGTGAATTAGATTGAGAGATGCCCCCGAATCCAACAATGCTCTTACACTATTACCCCCTATAATGCATTGGATGATTGGCAGATCTGTTGCCCTTTCCTCCATCGCATAGTTTCTTTCCACCTGCACATTGGGTTCAATCGGATCAACTACAGGTATGTTGATCGGACCCTCTTTTAGTTTAAAGACCCCCTATAATTTCTTGTGTAAAAAGAATTTCCTTCACTAGTTTCTCCTCTTGGTTGTCTCTGATTTGGTCGCATGTTATTACTGTTTTGCTTCCTAGGTCTCTCTCTGCAAAATCGCGCTATGTGTCCCCTTCTTCCGCAATTAAAACATTCGATATCTGTCTGATTGTTCCGTCTTCCCAATTGAAACCCATGAGGGGCATGCTCGGTGTTCATGAATTCAATTCGCTCGGTTAACTTTTGAATTTGCTCTGCAAGTTTTGAGCAGGTGTCGGTCACAGATTTGTTTGCAAGCCTTAATTCATCTAATTCAGCGTCCCGCCTTACCACAGCAAACATTTGTGCCTGTTCCAAAATTTGATCATCCCCCTTACAATCCCTCCAAGCCCGCTCCTCGGCTAAAGCAAACTGCTTAATTTCCTCTATTGTGGAGGGATTCCTGGCAACAACGCCCCTCCTGATTTGAGGATATAAGTTTGACAATAGGACGGCTTTCAACATTTTTTTTCTATAGGCCTCCTCCATCTCATTTGAAAGTTCCCCAGAACAACAAGCTCTGTATGACAATGCAGAGGCCTTCGTGAAAAATTCGGCTACAGTCATGTCCGAGGGTTGACGAAATTCCAACAATTCTCGAACGGAACTGGAGGTATCGGTTTTTATTTCGAACCGCTCCAGCAATGCATCTTTTAACTCCTTAAACCCCCCGATGCTGTGACGGATGTCCCTAAAATACGACGCAGCTTCTCCCCCTAACTTGCACTTGCAGGCAAAGTACAACTCGTCCTGAGTCCAATTCGCAAATTTAGCTACCTCCTCGATCCTTTCGAAAAATTCTAGCACATCATATGATCCTCTTTGCCCCGTGAAAGTGGGTATTAACCCCAGACTCTCGGGGGAAAAACTGTAAGGGAAAAAGGTCCCCCTCGCGCCAACCTCCGATCGCAATTGCGGCAACCCCGTAGCGTTGGTTGCAATTCCCTCAGGCACACCATTTTGAGGACTTGCCATTTTTCCTTTTTTTTTATTATAAGATGCTCTTGCTTCTTTTAAACAAACAATTTATAAATAGCCTAATAACATTCACTTGTATAACATAGATACCCTTTATCATCTCACATAAGAATACCACTTCAACAAATTTATAATACCAATCATAAGCAAGCATGCATAATAAAAGCAATCTAAAAGGGAGCAAAGCTTCCGAATAATACACACATAAATCACAAGCTAATTTAGGGAAGCAATATTAATGCTACACAAGAAATACACATATCAATTAATAAACTAATTCACGCAAGTAATATAAATACACAAAAAAAGGCTGGACACCCACTTAATCTGATCATTCGGCATTTAAATCCTTATTAAATTAATAAAATCTCTGAGATCGCAAGTTATGTCCATGAAGACTTAAGACTTTCACTCAGCAAAAGCCGATCCTGGTCACGGCACCATTTGTCGTGTAGTGGTTAGCACTTGTAAAATAATCAACTCCTTTTCTTGATATTCATTTATTGGTGGGGTCCAGTTTAAAAACAAATCGGCTTTACCTTGGGGATCCGGATACCTGAATATGGTGAGAGGCCGGGGCAGGCCGGATAAGGAGAGGAGACGACTCGCCGGGATTCTGTTGGACTTCTATCAGACTGTCTCGGCATGGACGCTGGCTCGCGTCCGGAGTTTTCGTTTTTGTCCCCCGAGTCTTATTCTTGCGACCTCACCGATTTGCAGTCCTTCGCACTCCCTGCCTCTCCTCCTCTCTTCCGCTCTGGCAAGTCATTCAGGGGAACAGCACCCCCATTCGCCACCCCCTTTCGCCTCGACTCTCACCATCCAGCGGACATCCCCAAGTTCGGCTCATACATCGAAGATCATAACATAACAATCGCAAAACAAGGCACTGGGTACCCGAACATCAGTAAATCGATGAAACCGGCTTAAAAATTTCACAAAATTATTTCTTTTTATTTTGCAAAGGTAAAAAATAGTTTCGCTAGATTGAACGGAACGATCAATTTAATCTAACAAATAACAAACTTGTATCTACCACTTTTAATTTTAATTTTTTGCGTTGAAGTGAAGTAATGGTGTATGGTTCTGACAGCATACGCATCACAGGAAAGCCTTGATCACTCAGGAGGCTTTCCCGAACTGAAATTCGCTACAACATGTTGGTGGGTTAAAGTTCGCCATGCGTGGTGTGATAAATTTTTGGTAGTTGGACAGAACTGGTAGGTGTTCTGTCCTATTACTTAATATGAATCCATTGGAACTGCGTTTAATTACTGCACCTTGCGATGTTAAACATCGCAATGTGTTCGTCGCAACCGTTCTTTTCGGTTAACGTGGCGCCAGCCGCAAATGTGGTAACTTATTTGTTTTACGTGACGATTAGCTATCATCAACCTTCTAATGCAGGGGTGTCAAACTGACGGGCCCCAAGTGGCCCACGAGGTAATTTTTTGGGGCCCACGATGATCTGAAATAAAATGAAAACAGGACAATATGTTATGAAGAAATAGCACTTAGGGCAGATCGACGCAATACCGTACACACAATTTCTTCATGTTAAAAATATGTGAGCAACTATTTTCGTCCATGGAATTAAATAAAACGGCCTACAGATCAAGATTAACTGATAAACATCTATCTGCCATAATAAAGATTGTCTGTTCTCAGTCTTTGAATCCAGATATTGGAAAACTCTAGTAGGAGGAAAACACTGGCAAGTTTCCGGTAAAAAAATTAATTTTAGTTTTGTAAATACATTAAATTAAATAAACGTTTAAATTAAAGCACTTATATAGCAATATTATAAATTAATATCCTAAATTCACTTAATTACATAAAGTGTTCTAATTATCCTATCCATATTCCTGAATCCTCACTTCAAAATATAATTTTAAGAAAATTTGTAAATGTGATGTGGCCCGCGTGAATCTTACCAGTTGCATTAAATGGCCCGTGTTTTAATTAAGTTTGACACCCCCGTTCTAATGAAATGGACGGATCATGTGGGCGGAGTCGCTGTCGTAAGGTTTGTTAGTGTCGCAAGGTGAGTTTTTGTTGGACTATTGTTTTGATCACGGTAGATAATCACTTTAACCAATTAATAATTTAGGATTCATGCTTTTACCCACAACCACGTGACGGATCTCCAAACCGAGCAACTGGACGAAATAACATGTAGCTGCTGGCATATGCTTTTCAGGTTATGTTAGCTATGGAAAAACGTCATTGCGTATAAGCGGGAAGAATAAACATAAATCCAGTGATTTTACCATCGAGATTGTCAGTATTTTTGTTTATTTGTGAAGTTGTGTATTTGATTTTAATAAAATTTTTATTACACTTGAGAGTTTCTGTTTCGATTTTAATGTTTGTTATTTGTGAGTTTTTGTTTTTAATGTTTGTAATGTGGAAGTTTTTATTTTGATTTTAATAAATTTTTGTGAAGTTTTGTTTTGATTTTAATAAAATTTTTGTTTTAGTGAGTTTTTGTTTCGATTTTAATAAATTTTTGTTATTTGTGAGTTTTTGTTTTGATTTTAATGAAATTTGTTTTGCGAATTTTTTTATTTTGATTTTAATAAGTCGTTCTTTTTTTCATGAAGCTGTATATGTCGTTAGGGTTACCATTCCTATCATTGTTATTGCAAGTAAAATTTCACACCAACATTCGACGCTCAATTACGACTGCCGTTAATCGAAAAGTACCGTTAAAATTAAATTTCCCGCCTTTTCTCCTGGAATTTGTTTTGGAATGTTGTTTTGATTTCCATTTTGGTTTAGTAGCAGTGGTTGTTGGAACAGTGACTGAGGATATCGTCGGTAATTGAGGTCTAAACTATCCTGATTCTACTACTGTAACAGGATTCAGTGATATCGCTTAACTCCGATACCAGTGATTCGATGGAATGATGTATGAATCGCGGTTCTACCTGTTAGTGCATTATCAAAATAACAGTGATTTGGTAGCAGTGATTGATGAAACAGTGACTGAGAATATCATTGATTTGGTAGTAGCGCATTAATATACTTCCAGAACACCCCCTCCCAACTCACCCAGAGGTTCCAGCGCCAGACAGGAAGAGGCACACTGGGGCAGCATCAATATACTAGAAGTACTACAGAATATAACTCTTAGAATTGTTACAAATAGTCCCTGCTTCTTTAGAAATAATAGAATCAGAGATATCATCGCCTTTGAATTTAAAGAATTCTACAGTAAAATCAACATTGGGATTTGGTATCTATTGTAATGAATTAGATTGAAATGGATAAAATTTTGATTCTTGCATGTCGTACAAAAACAAAAGCTTTTTGAAAGAGTGTATGTGGACCAGTTCAAGGTGAGCGGGAAAAGCTTATAAAAAATCAGAATTCCACGGTTTCGTAATTGTAAAAAACTAACTAGTTCCTATCCTGTTTTATAGAGGGCGCTGCTTGTCCATTTTGAACTTTGTTCCATAAAACACCCAATCAAATCTGTTTTCCAGATTGAAATGAAACATTTAAGTCAAAACGACAATTATGTCAGTAATTTTCCACTTCTATTCTTACTAAATATCAAATACTTTTCCGTCAAAGACATACCAATAAACTTCTCCGCCATTATAGATTATTTCTTTGTTAGTGCTATGTATTTCAGGATTTGCCAAGAGATGAACAAGCGGCAATGCTATTTCTTCATGAAAGAAAAATTCTTCACAAAGATTATGTTCGAATAACCCCCTAATGAAATTAAAATGTCACTCGAAGCTGAAATGGCTATATAGCCTTCGTTCATGCCGGGAAGGCAAAATGGAGCAATAAACGTGGTTTTTTTGGATCACGCATTCCTTTCGTTACTGCCGTACGATTAATTTATGGTGTCAACAGTTAACGTCTATGGAATTCTGTGTATTACAGTTTCAAATGAATCACAATTCTTATTTCATGCCTGCTGTTTAGTCTTATGTAATTCATTTTTTCACTGCAATGTTTATTATTTTTTTGTGTAGGTTATATAGTCATTTAAAATGCAATCATTAAAACTACCTTTTTCTGTATTTGTTTATTGTTACTTGGGCTGGAAAGAAACGGAAATGAATGGTATGGCTATAACTGAAGGGTACCAAGTATCAATATTTTTATTGGACAGCTTCTGTTTTGTGTTCAGTTGATTACTTTTTAACGTTTATCGAAAATAAATATTTTCGATAACAGTGCCTAACTGTTATTTGTAACAGCACTGTTATTTTAATTGCTATCTAAATAACAGCCGCTGTAAAGTAATAAATTTGTAATAATGAAATTAATACGTATAATTTTATTTTAATACAAAAATCTAACTTATTTTGAAGAAATACTTTACAGTTATGTTATGAAAGTCCTCCCCTTTTGCATTTGGATTCATTCGTATACTGAAGCTAGGCGCATTTAAAGCTAAGGAAATACATAAAATAGTCCTTTTAATTGGCAATTGTTGGAAGAGGAACCAACAATCTCTGGTTTTCCAGGACATCAAGTATCATTACTTATTCCAAATAACTGCGTTCAATCGCCTAAGAATCCTGAACAGAAGCCCTTATCAAATATGCAACCACACACCAAAACATATTCGTCCGCTTCGATGAATATTTTGAGTATACCGCTAGTTTAAATGACTATTTTGCCTGCATACTCAAACCACATCATGTCCAATTGAATGGACTAGTGCAAAAATCAACCTCTTGACGAAGAGCCAGTTGTTTCACTGATATCCCAATAACAGTTATGGATAACTTAATATTTTCGATTAATAATACGCTGTTCCTATTATGGTTAAAACAACAGTACTACTACAAATCAAGTTATCAACTGTTATTAAAATTTATTCGAAATGATAAGCAACCTTAACTAATTTCATCTAGTTTTGAACAGTTAATACAATTGTTAAGCTAATTCCCTCTGTTCGTTTTAGCAATTACCTATTAACGAAACTTATTATAAGCAATTAATGAAAACTCATTTCAAGTTAGCAATAACTTAAGACTGCTATTGTAACTCACAGTTTAGCCCTTCTATAAAAAGATTGATCATTGATTATTAGAGTTGAACTTCCACACACTACTGGAAGACAATGTCCGTTGGGTTACATAAATGATATTTCCTCAAATTTTTAAAGATTTACACATGCCTCCGAATTATCATTCGCTTTTTAACTTTTATATGCTCCCTGATATCTCAAAAGTGATGAAAATTTAAGTGCAACGAAACTTCGGAGGAAAGAGCTGAAATTTTGGATGGTTATATTAAAAGTCCTGAATCGATTTTCGTCTAAATAAAATACCTTACCTGATCATCTCTACAATTATAAAAGGAAGTGCTTGTATGTGCGGTGCCCAGACGAATCTATAGCACTTACAGCCATAAAATTCGGCACTCAGATAGTCCTAGAGGTGACTGAATGTTCCTCGAGGCCCGAATTTTAAAGATGTATTTTGTATGAGCCGAACTTGGGGGAATCTCCGCTGGATGGCGAGAGTCGAAGCGAAAGGGGAAGCTGTTCCCCTGAACGACTTGCCCAAGCGGAGCAGAGAGAAGACGATGTACTGACTTGCACAAAATTTTAATCACTTTTTACACACATCTCAAGGAATACTTTCCTTTTTTGGTTTAAACCATTTTTAATGATCTCACAGTCACGAGTACAGGCACGACACACAACACAAAATAAAAGGCAGTACATATCAATGTCGAAACATTACACAGTTTTGATCACTCTCTTAAAACCAAGTCTCTAACCACACTCATTCAACTGTTTCGTCTATTAAAGTTCTTCCGGGCATGCGCAAGAGCGCCATCTATCTGACTCCGCGGATGTCTTTACAACGTCAAAACTGTGCGATCGTGTCGTGTAGTGGTTAGCACTTGTAAAATAATCAACTCCTTTTCTTGATATTCATTTATTGGTGGGGTCCAGTTTAAAAACAAATCGGCTTTACCTTGGGGATCCGGATACCTGAATATGGTGAGAGCCGGGGCAGGCCGGATAAGGAGAGGAGACGACTCGCCGGGATTCTGTTGGACTTCTATCAGACTGTCTCGGCATGGACGCTGGCTCGCGTCCGGAGTTTTCGTTTTTGTCCCCCGAGTCTTATTCTTGCGACCTCACCGATTTGCAGTCCTTCGCACTCCCTGCCTCTCCTCCTCTCTTCCGCTCTGGCAAGTCATTCAGGGGAACAGCACCCCCCATTCGCCACCCCCTTTCGCCTCGACTCTCACCATCCAGCGGACATCCCCAAGTTCGGCTCATACATCGAAGATCATAACATAACATAAATATCCCCCTCCTACGAAGAAAAATTTCACAGAAATTTTTTTTTTCTTCACATCAATATAACAGTTTGAATGATCATGAAAGATATCCAGCCTTGAATTAAAAAAAGTCAATTTCTTATGTATTTAACTCGCTTAGGTTGCTCTGCCCAATTTCACATTAAATCACAAATCATATTTGTTACATAAAATAACTAAAATGCATTCAATTTTAATCTTCTGAATTACCTACTGGACGTATATTAAAACATTGGATACCACAGAATAACATTTATACGATATCATTTAAATATACAAGAATTGTACATACATACAAACATCAAATACCACCGAACTACATTAAAAATACAATATAATAGAAATGTACTCTATATTTTTAATCGCATGAATTGTATGAAAAAAAAACAAAAAAAAAAAAACGTCACAAATTCTATCTCTCTTAATCCCTAATCACAAATCCGCGCCTCCTGGGACGGAGATTATATTGTACACTCCTGGTATTCTGCTGGGCAGGCAGAGAACTTTGAGCGCTTTCTAAAGCAGTAAACTGACCGTTATCTCTTGGAGGGATCTTTTGATCTGGAAGAAACCACCCCTTTACCCCTGCTCGTCCTCTAAAAGTTTCTTCCCCCAACGAGAAGTTGTCAGGACAAACTGGCCCATCGGTTTCACTATCAGCAGGTTTAAACGAGGGTGATAAACCGATTTCATATTCGGGAAAACTTTTTCTTTCAACCATTTTTGTGAGTCTATCAACATGTACAGATTGATTCCTTCCTGGGCTGTCAACAGGGCATATCTGGAAATTCACGGGGGTTAACTTCTTTAAGACCCTGTACGGACCTTTATTTGGTTTAGATAATTTTTTTGATAATCCTTGTTTTATTGAAGGATCATATAGAAAAACAAAATCTCCCACTTGTATATCTTTGTTTACCGCTATTCTATTTCTATTCCTCTCCTGACTTTCAGCTGCGGCTAATAAATTCTTTCTTACTTTAGAAAATACGGTATTTAGACGACCCAATAGCGAGATAGTGTAATCTTCTGGTTCCGAATAGGATCGAGGAGGAGGATTCAACAGAAATTGATAGGGGAGCCTGAACTCACGCCCATAAGTCAGAAATGCTGGAGTTTCCATAGTGCTTGAGTGGACAGTAGTTCTGTAAGCCAAAAGAGCAAATTCTAGACATCTATCCCAGTCGTTATGATTCTCATTCACTACATGAGAAAGGGCATTTGCTAACGTTGAATGCCAACGTTCTAAGACACCATCGGACTGCGGGTGAAAAGCTGTAGTCGTATGTTTTTGAATACCCAACATTTCGTAAAGTTTAACTATAACCTCGCTAATAAAATTGGACCCTCTGTCGGACACTAAATGTTCTGGGCAACCAAATCGGGCTACAAACTGCAATAACACCCTTGATATGTCCTCACTTTTGATGGATCTCACTGGATATGCTTCGCCCCATCGTGTGAAGTAATCGGTCATAGTTACAATATATCTATTGCCATCCATTGAAATCGGAAAAGGTCCCAAAACATCTATTGCCACTCTCTGATAGGGGAATTCCGGAATTGGCATTCTTTGCAAAGGAGCCAGCTTTTTTGGCTTATGTGCTCGCTTCTGCAAACATTTTGTGCAAGATTGAATCCAATTCCGTACATCTGAGAATATTCCAGGCCAATAATAATTTCTTTTGATTCGGATTAACGTCTTTTGTAAACCCTGGTGACACGCCATTGGGAAATCATGCGATTGTCGAAGTATTTCTGGCACCATAATCGCAGGAACTACCAATTTTGCAACGTTCTCTCTATCCCAATTTCTCGGTACTTTATATTTGCATTTCAAAACTTCATTTTGCACAAAAAAACTCAAAAATTGAGGCTTAACTTCCCTGTTACTACGTAATAATTTTCTAATGCTTTGACATTTAGAATCCCTTTCTTGATGTTTTATAATATCGTCCTGTAAGCAACTTAACAAGGATACTTCAGTGCGCGTTTTATTCCTTCTTTCTCCCATCAGCAATTGGTGATCATGACCAATATTAGTATTATCGGGTGGGTAAGCAACTCCTCTTGACAAAAAATCTGCCACCTTGTTGCATTTTCCTGCTATGAATTTAATATCGAAGTCAAAATGCGAAAGAGCCATAATCCACCTAGCTATGCGGTTCATTGCATCACGCAGCTTCAGAACATGAGTTAACGCGGCGTAATCAGAGAAAATTTGAAATTTTCTTCCAATTAAGTAATGTTTGAAGTAACCAGTGGCAAAGACTATGGCCAAAACTTCACGCTCAGTGGTTGAATACCTGGTTTCAGCGTCTTTAAGTTTCCTGCTGGCATAAGCCACAGGCCTAGGAAAGCCCTTTTCATCCAATTGAGCCAAAACACATCCCAGCGCTTCTTGTGAAGCATCAGTATATAAATAAAAATCCTTACTCATATCTGGCAATGAAAGACATGGGAATTTAGTTAGGCTCGACTTTAAATCTTCAAATTCTCTTTGAGCTTCCGTACCCCAACAAAACTTTTCCTTTTCCCTTGTAAGCTTCGTTAAATTTAAAGAGCGCTGAGTAAAATCAGGGATGAATTTTCTGTAATAATTAATGCACCCCAAAAACCGGCGTACGTCCTTTCTACTCTGAGGTATCCTAGCATTTTCTATAGCTTCAACATTTTTTGGGTCAGGTTTAACCTCTCCTTTTTCAATTAAAAAACCTAAATACCGTATCGCTTGCTTCAGGAACACACATTTTGAAGGTTTTAGTTTTAAGTTAAATATTCTCAAACGGTTGAAAACCAACTGAAGTTTGTTCCAGTGAGATTCAACATCTCTTGAGGATATTATAATATCATCAATATAGCAAGAAATATTCAAAGGCTGCAAACCGGATAATACGATCGACATTAATCTTTGGAAAGAAGGAGCACTGGTTGACAAACCAAAGGGTGTCCTGGTGAATTCGAAAAGGCCTCTGTGAGTAATGATAGCAGTTTTGTGAATGTCTTCAGGATGGATGGTTTGTTGAAAGAAACCGCTTGTTAAATCCAAGCTTGAAAAGTATTCAGCCCCAGCCAAAGAATCAATAGCTTCATTAATGTTGGGTATTGGGTATGAATCGGGTATAACTTTAGCATTTAACGCTCTAAAATCTGTCACAAATCTAAATTCTCCAGATGCTTTCCTTATCAGAAGAACGGGAGCAGCAAAAGGGGAGGATGATTCCTGCAAAATCCCCGCTTCCAATAGCACGTTTATTTGCTTATCCATTTCATCTCGGAGATTATATGGAACGCGATAGGCCTTTTTTCTAACTGGTACCTGGTCTGATAGATTGATCCTATGTGGAAGGGCACTACATCCTCCCAGATCCAATACCGATTTGGCAAAAACATCCTTATTTTCCCTCAAAAAATTAATTAATTTTTGCTTAATGCTGTCTTCAATGTGATCAAAATTAAAGTTTGCTTCCCACTCTAAATCAGCTTCATCACAAGCTCCCCAATTTGTATTGACCAAGTCTTCCTGCAAATAATTTATCTCTTCCACGGACGCATTTTGTAGGGGCTCAAGGTGTACCAACTTCAGTCCTTTATTTAACTTTAAACTTTGGTTAGAAGTGTTTAAAATCATGATCGGAATATTGGTTTTGCTATTATTCCAATGAATAGTACGACAAATGGCAATATTTTTAAGTTTTGCCGATTCGGCCAAAAACATTTCAGACACTATCTCTCCCCTTACATTAGCATGTACAACTTTCTGGCTAAAAGGAGGAATCGTTTCTTTTCTATTCAGATACGCGAAAGGTCTGGAAAAGGAATTACGAATTCTCATCCGATCATCTCGTTCAGCGGGTGTTAAGTTATGGACCGATGAGCAGTTATTCGAACTCCTCTTCGTTTCATTTATACATGGGTCAACCGACCATTTAATTAAAAAATTTTCACCACAAACTGTTTTAGTCTGAAAGTTTAGATTGCAATTTTGATTTAATAGGAAAGAATTTCCTAAAATTACCTGAAAATTCGGTGAAATATTCTCCTTGGTTATGAAAAATTCCTCTTTAAATTCGTGGCCTTCAATGTTTACAGTTAAATATGTTTTGTGCTTAATATTCAAATCGGAATCTCTAATTGTGCGCAAAGAAACGTTACAATTTTCCTCCAAATTCCAACCCTTCGGTATCGCACTCCTGTGAATTAGATTGAGAGATGCCCCCGAATCCAACAATGCTCTTACACTATTACCCCCTATAATGCATTGGATGATTGGCAGATCTGTTGCCCTTTCCTCCATCGCATAGTTTCTTTCCACCTGCACATTGGGTTCAATCGGATCAACTACAGGTATGTTGATCGGACCCTCTTTTAGTTTAAAGACCCCCTATAATTTCTTGTGTAAAAAGAATTTCCTTCACTAGTTTCTCCTCTTGGTTGTCTCTGATTTGGTCGCATGTTATTACTGTTTTGCTTCCTAGGTCTCTCTCTGCAAAATCGCGCTATGTGTCCCCTTCTTCCGCAATTAAAACATTCGATATCTGTCTGATTGTTCCGTCTTCCCAATTGAAACCCATGAGGGGCATGCTCGGTGTTCATGAATTCAATTCGCTCGGTTAACTTTTGAATTTGCTCTGCAAGTTTTGAGCAGGTGTCGGTCACAGATTTGTTTGCAAGCCTTAATTCATCTAATTCAGCGTCCCGCCTTACCACAGCAAACATTTGTGCCTGTTCCAAAATTTGATCATCCCCCTTACAATCCCTCCAAGCCCGCTCCTCGGCTAAAGCAAACTGCTTAATTTCCTCTATTGTGGAGGGATTCCTGGCAACAACGCCCCTCCTGATTTGAGGATATAAGTTTGACAATAGGACGGCTTTCAACATTTTTTTTCTATAGGCCTCCTCCATCTCATTTGAAAGTTCCCCAGAACAACAAGCTCTGTATGACAATGCAGAGGCCTTCGTGAAAAATTCGGCTACAGTCATGTCCGAGGGTTGACGAAATTCCAACAATTCTCGAACGGAACTGGAGGTATCGGTTTTTATTTCGAACCGCTCCAGCAATGCATCTTTTAACTCCTTAAACCCCCCGATGCTGTGACGGATGTCCCTAAAATACGACGCAGCTTCTCCCCCTAACTTGCACTTGCAGGCAAAGTACAACTCGTCCTGAGTCCAATTCGCAAATTTAGCTACCTCCTCGATCCTTTCGAAAAATTCTAGCACATCATATGATCCTCTTTGCCCCGTGAAAGTGGGTATTAACCCCAGACTCTCGGGGGAAAAACTGTAAGGGAAAAAGGTCCCCCTCGCGCCAACCTCCGATCGCAATTGCGGCAACCCCGTAGCGTTGGTTGCAATTCCCTCAGGCACACCATTTTGAGGACTTGCCATTTTTCCTTTTTTTTTATTATAAGATGCTCTTGCTTCTTTTAAACAAACAATTTATAAATAGCCTAATAACATTCACTTGTATAACATAGATACCCTTTATCATCTCACATAAGAATACCACTTCAACAAATTTATAATACCAATCATAAGCAAGCATGCATAATAAAAGCAATCTAAAAGGGAGCAAAGCTTCCGAATAATACACACATAAATCACAAGCTAATTTAGGGAAGCAATATTAATGCTACACAAGAAATACGCATATCAATTAATAAACTAATTCACGCAAGTAATATAAATACACAAAAAAAGGCTGGACACCCACTTAATCTGATCATTCGGCATTTAAATCCTTATTAAATTAATAAAATCTCTGAGATCGCAAGTTATGTCCATGAAGACTTAAGACTTTCACTCAGCAAAAGCTGATCCTGGTCACGGCACCATTTGTCGTGTAGTGGTTAGCACTTGTAAAATAATCAACTCCTTTTCTTGATATTCATTTATTGGTGGG
Organism: Meta bourneti; assembly: GCA_933210815.1. NCBI lineage: Eukaryota > Metazoa > Arthropoda > Arachnida > Araneae > Tetragnathidae > Meta > Meta bourneti. The sequence goes on from OW119928.1 coordinate 22,144,827, forward strand.
GTCCAGTTTAAAAACAAATCGGCTTTACCTTGGGGATCCGGATAATTGAATATGGTGAGAGGCCGGGGCAGGCCGGATAAGGAGAGGAGACGACTCGCCGGGATTCTGTTGGACTTCTATCAGACTGTCTCGGCATGGACGCTGGCTCGCGTCCGGAGTTTTCGTTTTTGTCCCCCGAGTCTTATTCTTGCGACCTCACCGATTTGCAGTCCTTCGCACTCCCTGCCTCTCCTCCTCTCTTCCGCTCTGGCAAGTCATTCAGGGGAACAGCACCCCCATTCGCCACCCCCTTTCGCCTCGACTCTCACCATCCAGCGGACATCCCCAAGTTCGGCTCATACATCGAAGATCATAACATAACAATCGCAAAACAAGGCACTGGGTACCCGAACATCAGCAAATCGATGAAACCGGCTTAAAAATTTCACAAAATTATTTCTTTTTATTTTGCAAAGGTAAAAAATAGTTTCGCTAGATTGAACGGAACGATCAATTTAATCTAACAAATAACAAACTTGTATCTACCACTTTTAATTTTAATTTTTTGCGTTGAAGTGAAGTAATGGTGTATGGTTCTGACAGCATACGCATCACAGGAAAGCCTTGATCACTCAGGAGGCTTTCCCGAACTGAAATTCGCTACAACATGTTGGTGGGTTAAAGTTCGCCATGCGTGGTGTGATAAATTTTTGGTAGTTGGACAGAACTGGTAGGTGTTCTGTCCTATTACTTAATATGAATCCATTGGAACTGCGTTTAATTACTGCACCTTGCGATGTTAAACATCGCAATGTGTTCGTCGCAACCGTTCTTTTCGGTTAACGTGGCGCCAGCCGCAAATGTGGTAACTTATTTGTTTTACGTGACGATTAGCTATCATCAACCTTCTAATGCAGGGGTGTCAAACTGACGGGCCCCAAGTGGCCCACGAGGTAATTTTTTGGGGCCCACGATGATCTGAAATAAAATGAAAACAGGACAATATGTTATGAAGAAATAGCACTTATGGCAAATCGACGCAATACCGTACACACAATTTCTTCATGTTAAAAATATGTGAGCAACTATTTTCGTCCATGGAATTAAATAAAACGGCCTACAGATCAAGATTAACTGATAAACATCTATCTGCCATAATAAAGATTGTCTGTTCTCAGTCTTTGAATCCAGATATTGGAAAACTCTAGTAGGAGGAAAACACTGGCAAGTTTCCGGTAAAAAAATTAATTTTAGTTTTGTAAATACATTAAATTAAATAAACGTTTAAATTAAAGCACTTATATAGCAATATTATAAATTAATATCCTAAATTCACTTAATTACATAAAGTGTTCTAATTATCCTATCCATATTCCTGAATCCTCACTTCAAAATATAATTTTAAGAAAATTTGTAAATGTGATGTGGCCCGCGTGAATCTTACCAGTTGCATTAAATGGCCCGTGTTTTAATTAAGTTTGACACCCCCGTTCTAATGAAATGGACGGATCATGTGGGCGGAGTCGCTGTCGTAAGGTTTGTTAGTGTCGCAAGGTGAGTTTTTGTTGGACTATTGTTTTGATCACGGTAGATAATCACTTTAACCAATTAATAATTTAGGATTCATGCTTTTACCCACAACCACGTGACGGATCTCCAAACCGAGCAACTGGACGAAATAACATGTAGCTGCTGGCATATGCTTTTCAGGTTATGTTAGCTATGGAAAAACGTCATTGCGTATAAGCGGGAAGAATAAACATAAATCCAGTGATTTTACCTTCGAGATTGTCAGTATTTTTGTTTATTTGTGAAGTTGTGTATTTGATTTTAATAAAATTTTTATTACACTTGAGAGTTTCTGTTTCGATTTTAATGTTTGTTATTTGTGAGTTTTTGTTTTTAATGTTTGTAATGTGGAAGTTTTTATTTTGATTTTAATAAATTTTTGTGAAGTTTTGTTTTGATTTTAATAAAATTTTTGTTTTAGTGAGTTTTTGTTTCGATTTTAATAAATTTTTGTTATTTGTGAGTTTTTGTTTTGATTTTAATGAAATTTGTTTTGCGAATTTTTTTATTTTGATTTTAATAAGTCGTTCTTTTTTTCATGAAGCTGTATATGTCGTTAGGGTTACCATTCCTATCATTGTTATTGCAAGTAAAATTTCACACCAACATTCGACGCTCAATTACGACTGCCGTTAATCGAAAAGTACCGTTAAAATTAAATTTCCCGCCTTTTCTCCTGGAATTTGTTTTGGAATGTTGTTTTGATTTCCATTTTGGTTTAGTAGCAGTGGTTGTTGGAACAGTGACTGAGGATATCGTCGGTAATTGAGGTCTAAACTATCCTGATTCTACTACTGTAACAGGATTCAGTGATATCGCTTAACTCCGATACCAGTGATTCGATGGAATGATGTATGAATCGCGGTTCTACCTGTTAGTGCATTATCAAAATAACAGTGATTTGGTAGCAGTGATTGATGAAACAGTGACTGAGAATATCATTGATTTGGTAGTAGCGCATTAATATACTTCCAGAACACCCCCTCCCAACTCACCCAGAGGTTCCAGCGCCAGACAGGAAGAGGCACACTGGGGCAGCATCAATATACTAGAAGTACTACAGAATATAACTCTTAGAATTGTTACAAATAGTCCCTGCTTCTTTAGAAATAATAGAATCAGAGATATCATCGCCTTTGAATTTAAAGAATTCTACAGTAAAATCAACATTGGGATTTGGTATCTATTGTAATGAATTAGATTGAAATGGATAAAATTTTGATTCTTGCATGTCGTACAAACAAAAGCTTTTTGAAAGAGTGTATGTGGACCAGTTCAAGGTGAGCGGGAAAAGCTTATAAAAAATCAGAATTCCACGGTTTCGTAATTGTAAAAAACTAACTAGTTCCTATCCTGTTTTATAGAGGGCGCTGCTTGTCCATTTTGAACTTTGTTCCATAAAACACCCAATCAAATCTGTTTTCCAGATTGAAATGAAACATTTAAGTCAAAACGACAATTATGTCAGTAATTTTCCACTTCTATTCTTACTAAATATCAAATACTTTTCCGTCAAAGACATACCAATAAACTTCTCCGCCATTATAGATTATTTCTTTGTTAGTGCTATGTATTTCAGGATTTGCCAAGAGATGAACAAGCGGCAATGCTATTTCTTCATGAAAGAAATATTCTTCACAAAGATTGTGTTCGAATAACCCCCTAATGAAATTAAAATGTCACTCGAAGCTGAAATGGCTATATAGCCTTCGTTCATGCCGGGAAGGCAAAATGGAGCAATAAACGTGGTTTTTTGGATCACGCATTCCTTTCGTTACTGCCGTACGATTAATTTATGGTGTCAACAGTTAACGTCTATGGAATTCTGTGTATTACAGTTTCAAATGAATCACAATTCTTATTTCATGCCTGCTGTTTAGTCTTATGTAATTCATTTTTTCACTGCAATGTTTATTATTTTTTTGTGTAGGTTATAGAGTCATTTAAAATGCAATCATTAAAACTACCTTTTTCTGTATTTGTTTATTGTTACTTGGGCTGGAAAGAAACGGAAATGAATGGTATGGCTATAACTGAAGGGTACCAAGTATCAATATTTTTATTGGACAGCTTCTGTTTTGTGTTCAGTTGATTACTTTTTAACGTTTATCGAAAATAAATATTTTCGATAACAGTGCCTAACTGTTATTTGTAACAGCACTGTTATTTTAATTGCTATCTAAATAACAGCCGCTGTAAAGTAATAAATTTGTAATAATGAAATTAATACGTATAATTTTATTTTAATACAAAAATCTAACTTATTTTGAAGAAATACTTTACAGTTATGTTATGAAAGTCCTCCCCTTTTGCATTTGGATTCATTCGTATACTGAAGCTAGGCGCATTTAAAGCTAAGGAAATACATAAAATAGTCCTTTTAATTGGCAATTGTTGGAAGAGGAACCAACAATCTCTGGTTTTCCAGGACATCAAGTATCATTACTTATTCCAAATAACTGCGTTCAATCGCCTAAGAATCCTGAACAGAAGCCCTTATCAAATATGCAACCACACACCAAAACATATTCGTCCGCTTCGATGAATATTTTGAGTATACCGCTAGTTTAAATGACTATTTTGCCTGCATACTCAAACCACATCATGTCCAATTGAATGGACTAGTGCAAAAATCAACCTCTTGACGAAGAGCCAGTTGTTTCACTGATATCCCAATAACAGTTATGGATAACTTAATATTTTCGATTAATAATACGCTGTTCCTATTATGGTTAAAACAACAGTACTACTACAAATCAAGTTATCAACTGTTATTAAAATTTATTCGAAATGATAAGCAACCTTAACTAATTTCATCTAGTTTTGAACAGTTAATACAATTGTTAAGCTAATTCCCTCTGTTCGTTTTAGCAATTACCTATTAACGAAACTTATTATAAGCAATTAATGAAAACTCATTTCAAGTTAGCAATAACTTAAGACTGCTATTGTAACTCACAGTTTAGCCCTTCTATAAAAAGATTGATCATTGATTATTAGAGTTGAACTTCCACACACTACTGGAAGACAATGTCCGTTGGGTCACATAAATGATATTTCCTCAAAATGTTTAAAGATTGACACATGCCTCCGAATTATCATTCGCTTTTTAATTTTTATATGCTGCCTGATATCTCAAAAGTGATGAAAATTTAAGTGCAACGAAACTTCGGAGGAAAGAGCTGAAATTTTGGATGGTCATATTAAAAGTTCTGAATCGATTTTCGTCTAAATATAGCTACCTACCTGTTCATCTCTACAATTATAAAAGGAAGTGTTTGTTTGTTTGTTTGAAGTGAAGTAATGGTGTATGTAGAGGGATGGAAAATACTGTTCTTTTCGGTGAACAGTTCTTTGATGTTCCGTTCTTTTTAAAAGAACTGTTCTTTAACCTGTTCTTCTGTTCCCAAATATCTCTCTACTCGAAATGTGCAAGCCCTGTTCCTCCTCGTAGACTATGTGACACCAGCAGTTTTCGCCATAGACAGGGACCGAATTTTGTTGACGTCATCTTTGTTAGTACTTTGTATAGGCGTGCATATATAAAAAATACAAATGACTCGGAGTCTTCGTATTATTATCGGTTGATTGATTTTTTTATGGCGAAAGGGGCAAGTCTATTCAAGCTGCGCCAAACTATCAGTAATTGAGAAAAGAAAATCAGAATTTTTCCTTAAATTGGAAAACGTTCTTGCAAATCGAAACGTTTAAATTCTCTCCCCAGTGGCAACTAATAATGTCCCAAATCTAAACCATCTCAAGTAGTTTCCCAAACATATGAGGTGCCTAGGACAAAACAAATACGCAAGTGAAAGTAATAATTTTTTTTAGATTTTAATGTCATTTTTAAGTCAACAAAATGGTCATTTAAGTCAATAAAACGACTGTCCGTGATCCATCCCAAAGAGAAAGATCCGTGGGCAACACCAGGTAATTTTGAATCACGTTATGCAATAGGGAGTTGCCCTTTATAAAAGATTATAAACAAAAAACGCATACCGGGATTACCACTTGGAAAGTAAAATTGGTTTGAAAACAGGTCAATATTATATGATCTATCTAAACACGTTTACAGCATTAAAAATACTCATTAGTTTTAAGGTGGGATTCTTATTTCCGAGATGTCTTTAAAATCGTAATACCTGACTTAATGAGATACCTTTTCAACTTATAGAGAGCATGACACCCGATCCGAATTTCCTTTTCACAGTGAAATATGTCCACACATTTGAAATTTTGCTTTCCATTTTGTAAAATTTGGTTTTAAAATAAAGTTAAAAGCATTGCAAATCGTAAGAACGAGTAGAGGCGACACCACCAGAGAGAAAGCTGGACAACAAAATCTTGATCAGCAATATTTAAAACAAATTTAATTTGTTTAAAATTAAAATTCATCATTATGTCATTGCCTAACAATTATAAAATTTCATAATTATTACGCTAATCTCCTCGCAAATTCATCAGACGTCGGGGCTTGGTTCAGTCGAGAACAGTTCCTGGAGTAGTCATCCAGATCAGCTCTGTGAACAGTTCATCGAGAACGGAGAACAGCTCCGAGATCAGTGAACTGCTCTGAGAACGGAGAACAGGGTCGGATCAGTTTGAGAGCAGGAATCGATTCCTTCGGTAAATTTGATTCCTGCTCTCAAACAGGAAGTAGTCTCAGAGCAGGGAGTAGGTTTATGGACAGAGAACGGATGAATGAATCAACAGGAAACAGTGAGTCACGAACTGTAGTATGAACAGCTGTGTTTCGGACTTACCATAATTTAGAATATACGAAGATTTTTGCGAACTTAGAAAATTCGAGAAAAGAGAACTTTGCAAAATTCCCACCTGTTTAAAATCGAAGTATAAAAAGATTGCAATGTTTCTTTTTACAAAAAGAACCGAGAACAGGTTTTTGTGAAAAGTGAAAAAAAAGCAGGCTGTTCCCGTTCTTTTTGAAGAACAGGTGAAAAAGAACAGTTCGCTCTTTTTTCCCCATCCCTAGGTGTATGGTTCTGTCATCATACCCATCACAGGAAAGCCTTGATCACTAAGGAGGCTTTCCCGAACTGAAATTCGTTACAGCATGTTGGTGGGTTAAAGTTCGCCATGCATGGTGTGATAAATTTTTGGTAGTTGGACTGAACTGGTAGGTGTTATGTCCTATTACTTAATACGAAAACATTGGAAGATCAAGATTAACTGACAAACATAATGTGTTTTAATTATCCTATCCATATTCATGAATCCTCACTTCAAAATATAATTTTAAGAAAATTTGTAAATGTGATGTGGCCCGCGTGAATCTTACCAATTGCATTAAATGGCCCGTGTTTTAGTTGAGTTTGTCACCCCTGCTCTATACAACCCAACTAATCAAGATGAATAGCGCACACACAAAAGTGTACTCAAGTCTCTACACAGTAGAAATTAACCCTCTTGGTGGTTTATTTTTGCTTCGAAAACTGGCCCATAGTGGCCAGCCTCTGGTGCAAAAACCTGTTCCAAACTGTCACCAATTCTAGGCAATGGATAATTTGGTTTTTTACTTGAATGTTCATTCCCCTTGGAATAATAGGGTAGTTTTGTCTAAACGAGTTATCTCTTCCTTATCAAAATGAGCGGATCTTGGACGAGATATCTCGTCGAAACACTTGGCGGGTTAAGACTCCACTGAGAAATAAATATCGTGGGAGACTGTCACGTCCTGTGATCAGCCGAGAGTGCGTAACCTGCTTCAGTTCTTGGAAAGTCCGGGATTGTTTTCTTTCCATCACAAACTTTCACCCCAAAATGTTGCCAACTGTAGAAGAGAAGATCTATGATTTTATGTTGGAGATGCACTTTCTGATAGCACACAGTCAATAGTTCTGAAGAGTGGTGGAACATTGCTCTTAAAAGTATCTGGAGAACCTGAGTGTTCTTGCCCAGAAAATCAAGTTTCATTTCTGATCCATTAAGTTGACTTCCTATCCACATGGTTTGCCTACAAGAGAGCCCTGCTCTCTAAAACAAGGACATTATCTATCTGACAATAGTAGTTGGACAGTGATTTAAGTGTAGAACATGAGTCGGAATAAACTATTATTGAAAATTACTATTTTATTTCATGTAGCAAATGATTGGCCGGGTACAGTCGGATGGAACCGCCTTTTTTCTTGATGTTTTGGAGTGATTGGAAAAAATTATAAATTTCTTGAAAGCCCTCAAGTACACCAGCTCATCCCCCTCTCAATATACCGACCCATGTGGTATTTTCCACGTATGCCACAAAATCAATACGATCATACTCACATGGGGATCTCCAACAGAATAGAACAGAGGCAGAATGATACCGGGGTCCAAGGGTAAGAGGGAGCCCGAAAGTATGGAAAGTTTTGTACTGTAATATGTAGTCTATTTTCTTAGTTTAAAAAGTTAACCCTCCTGGTGGTTGTCTCGACCAAGTATCTCGTCATTAGTAAAACTGACCAGACCTTGACGGACGATATACATTAGAAGAAAACTGACTAGATCTTGATCTCGTCATCCAAAAAATCCTGATTACGATATATCTCGTCATTAGCAAAATTGGTCAGATCTTGGTGGACGAGAAATCTCGTGTAAACCACTTGGAGAGTTAAATCATTATATTTTTACAGTAAAGCTGCGCAATGAGTGTGCAAAGGAATAGAGAAAATGTAGATGTGTGCAAATTGATCAATGTCCTTAGAGTACATATTGGTATTTTAATACGGAGATCGTTATCTGTCCGTCATCTAACTGGTACTAGGACCAAGAGTTCGAATTAACTTTAACGAAGAGATAGGCCGAAAAATATTTAGATATGGGGCACCAGGCGCAATGCTTCCAAGGTAAGAATCAGCGTTATTTTAATTATATTTTATGGTGAATATATTGTTGATAAAGGTTACCTCGCATGAATTATTTAATGCATTTATGGAATACTTATATGCATTTCGATCGATTAAGAAAATGAAACAATATTATTTCCATTCAATGTTCCTGAATAGAAAGCTATTGAAATCAAAAACAAAAATGTCTGCGAATTTAATTAAGTTTAATAAATCATCAACTTACGAGAGGTTTATTGGAAAAGGAGAGTGCATTCATCGAAATTTCAGATTCAACATGAGATTTTCTTTCCTCTATTTTTAGTAATAATTAGCTTCAGAGATAACTTCGGAAGGATATTCTCTGCTTATTTGACACTTCAATAAGGCAAGCTGTGTAAGTTTCGCAACTTTCTATGAATACTTTACGCAATCTAATATTCTACCTATATTGTTCTTCGTTAAAGTTAATTCGATTTCTCGTCATGATTACAATATCTTAATTAAAGTTCGAACAAAAGTGACGTGTTTAACTTTTACTTTTGCTTCAGGTGAGAAACTTCCGTTTGTTCTTGTTCCGAATTAAGGGTATAAATATTTATTAAGAACATTCTTGAGCTATATAAGGAATTACGTCAATGTAAAGTTCTATGTATTCTCGGAAATGTGCATCAGATGAAGCAGCTTATATTTTGTTGGTTCACTGTGATGCATCTTATTTATAGAAAAGCACTTATAATATATTTTTATTGTAGAATTAATTTTGAACATACATATACAAGAATTCTAAGTATTCATTTTTATTAACTTGAGTGATCTTTAGCTTCCGTTAAGAACAAAACAAAAATAATTATTTTGGAACTAATATAATTTATGCCTGTAAAATAAAATTGTATTTGCTAGTAATTGTATAGCAGAAAACTTAATCTGAAATTATAGAAAGGTTTTGGCGCTTTTCATTATGTGTAATGAGGAAATTATAAATATTATATTAATTAAAAATAAAAGCAGTGCTTTATTTTCTAAGACCGGAAGCTGGGATTTTGTTTATGGCAGTTTATATTGCTAGAAGACCGTAGTTTAAAAATAACATTTATATTACAAAGCAAAAACTTCTTACTACTAAACTACTTCTTACTACCTCGACTCTGATAAAATAAGAAAAACAAGATTCTCATATTAATCTCACCGAATCCAATTAGTGACCGCTTACAGTGATTTCATATTGTGGATACGAAAACCTTGTCATTTTCTGGTGTTACAAGGTACATTTCAAAGACGCAATTACAACCTATGTTCAATGATTGCTATGAACGAAATTGTCAGCAGTTGTCTATTATATGCACTAACTATTAATTTAACTGCTCACTTAACTAAGCTTAATTAAATTACTTTCTGTATTTATAAATTTTTTTTGGAACTTGGCTCCACAAATTTTCCATGTTTTGGGGATATGCGTCAGATCTAAATTAAATTTATCTCATTTGACCCAATGACAATCAATAACGGCACATGAAGTAAATTGAGTATACAAAATATTATTCAGGTAGGTAGTTAATTAATTAACGTCTCACTGGAGCAACACAACGGGCTATTGGCGACGGTTCGGTATCAATTCCGAAGGGAAAGATCCAAGGACAACACCACGTAATTTTGAACCACGGTCAGATGAGAGGTCACACCTGAGCTGGCACCCACTCTCCAAACTTCCACACCTCGCCAACGTGAGGACATTCGAGGCCCCGACAGATTTAACGTGCACCAGTCCACTTTGTACACGACTGTCTTTGGTTGGATTCGAACTTGCAAAATACTATTCAGATTTTATAAGCTGTCAGTTCGTATCTTAGCAGCTATTTAATGTGAATTCCTCCTAGAGACTGAATTCATAATGATAAATGAATAAATATGGAGGTTAGACTCAAGGACACAGTGCCATCGCCAATTGTTGATAATTTTGGAACATGGTAACTCGTCGTAGGTTTGTTACACCCACTTTCATATGCCTATCCTGGTGAAAATTATAGCCGCCAATTTGGTGAGGAACCGGTACCATGTTCTCGAGTTTTACCAGTATGGAAATCCAAAATTGAAATTATATTCAACTACTCATAAACAAGAACACACACACTCCATTTGAAATGCAAACGCTGGAACAAATAAATACAGAAAGCAATGGAAAGATAGTTTTGTTAATCCTTCTCACATAGAATCTACTTTTGTACCAAGATAGCTGTTCCGATTTAAATAATCTCTGAAAAGAACAATTTAAATTATCTGTGTTTTATGAATATAGAATAAATAAAAATGTATAATGCTCATGACTCCTATAAAATATATGAACTTGTAGTCCCCACACAAACTCTTTTTCAGAGAATCTGTTTGCTTTGTGGGGATCAGAGCACATTTTGATAATCTCCCATTTCCGGCTCTTTGCTTTGTTACCGTGAGTGTCATTTAAACAAGGGGAGGGGGAATGATTGCGAAAAAGATAAGAAGATAAGTTTGAAGTAAACTGCTCTTGAAAACTCTCTCAACGAAGATAAAGCTCATTCGGTTTGAATTTAGGCCAAAACGACCGACATTTGTAACACAACATTTTAGTTCTTTTGCTTCTGAGTGTCTGATGACGACTATATTTCCGCAAACGTCCATCGCATTGTCGTGGATATACTAATTATTTGAATTGCAGATAAGAAGCTTCAAATGCAAAATTCAAGGCCCAGTTGGAAGAGTTGCGGATTAGTAACCAGAGTGTTACGAGTTCGAGAGTCGTTCCAACCAGACTGACGTGTAAATGTGGGTTAGTGCACGTTAAATCTGTTTACCTCAAATGTATTCACGTTAACGTGGCGTGGAAGTTTGGAGAGTGGGCTGTGAGCTCAGATGTTGACCTCGTCATCTAACCGTGGTACAAAATTACGAAGTGTTGTATTCGGATCTTTCCCTTTGGGATTGATCCCCAACCATCAGCTCATTGTGTTGCTCCAGTGCGACGTAAATTCAACTACCTATCTACCAAGTTAAAAATTTCTTTGCTCAACGGATGTGGTCACTGCGCTAGCAGCCTGCGAACTTTTGGCGGCCTTTCCTGTTTCTACTAGGAATATTTCTCTTTTATGTGTCAGTAAAAACTTTCCTTGTCTGTGTGTATGTCAATTTGCTTGACGGCAAAAGCATTGCTCATCGCAGCTTGTCTACTGATCTGGCCCTTATGTCATAAAAACCAACTAACCAAATGCAAAATTTTCACTTTTAATTTAATGTGATAAAATTCCATGTTATGGCTGTGATTTTATCTGTGATCTATGACGCTTTGAGATGAAACTAACCAAATAAGTAAAAACAATCATAGTAAAATAAATAACTTCAGCAGGCCTCAGTATCAAGTTAGATGTCGGGTCCCTATTGAAATAAAAGTACGTATCTCAAGTAAACTATACGAGAGGGTTTTATGTCAAGCTAAATGTAAGTGACGGTAGCGTTTCTGTTGCTAAATGTGTTTCCGGTATGTATTACTCCATAACGTCATTTGGCTTGGTCCTCAAAAGTGCATCTTGAAATGTGTCCGGGCTTCATGGGCCCGAGGTACTCTAGTGATTTTTTCTTTTCCCATGGGTTTATTGTCTTTAATAAACACGGGCGTCGCCCTCCCGGGGTACCCAAACTATACTTTTCTATTTTCATCCCATCACTCTATTCCTCGATGCTCTTTTTTCACTTTCTCGACATTTTTTAATTGACACTGTCTGTCGTTTTTGGCGCAACTTGGTCAATATGTCCTAGCGCCATAAAACTCAAAACCAACCACTTGATTTGTTTTTCAAATACGATTTCTGCACTACGCTGATAAAAATTCCAATATATCAATTCCAAATTGATATACGATAGTTGATTGGTCGACAACGATGAACTTCATTCTAAGGTAACCACAGGTGTCATAAGAGAGCATTAAGAATCGGGAGCAAAATCTCCGTCTCATTCCGTCCGGTTTGTTCACACTTAAAATCCTCTCATTTGTTTAACTTGCCCAAAAGTATACATTATTATCCTCTTTTCTTTTATACAATTATTCATTATTTTAAACAGAATGAAAAGTTACATAACTTTTTAACCTAGAAACCAGACAGCACATTACATTATAAGAATTTCAAATTTCCCTGGAACCCTCTTAGACCTCGGGAATCGGTACCATACCAAGGTATCGGTATATTACCGGATATCAATACTTCGGTATATCCAGGATATCGCAACCTTCCTCTCTTCCTATGCGGTGCGAGCCGCAGGTGTCGAAGATTCGATTGCTCCCTGAGTGTATTTCTTCTGTGTCAGTAAAACTTTCCTCGTGTATATGTCCCTTTACTTGACATTGTTTGGCGCAGCTTAGCCAAATATGGCCCTTGCGCCATAAAACCCAACCCTTCCTATGTGGGAACCAGGGAAGTATTCACAGGAGTGGTTCTCAGGTAGTGATATCTCTCTTAGATATCTTCAGACTCTTCGATATATTTATTGGCGGCGTACTGAAATCGTATTCAAAAAGTTAGTCAAGTGACGTCACATTCGGAATACTTACAGAAAATACGTTCCGCCCAGAAAAATTATCGCCACCTACATTTAGATCGACAGTACAAGCATCTCATTTTGTCCGGCTCTGGTAAAATGGAATTTGAGTCACATGGTTTCGAAAGAGTTTATTAAATTGGGTGGCAGGTTAAATGTCAACAATGTGCCTTCACAATTCTCGTCTTTTAGCGTGGGTTCTGGCTCTAAATTAGTGATCATTGCCGCAAGTGATTGCAGCGTTTGTGTGTGGGCATAAATAACAATCACCTACGGTAGTTCCCATGCATGTTTTTCCGAGTGGCAAACAGTCATTTTTCCCTGGCTGCCTCCCTGTCTCCAACCAATTATATTCGCCCTTAAGTCGTTGTATAGTTTGATTCCCGCTAGTTGGCAATCGAGTGGTTTTGAACGAGTCTATTCCTTAAATTAGGTCTAATAGGTTGGAACGCGCAAACAAAGCACTTCCACAACTGGCGTGTTTAGCATGAATTCTGGCTCTAAATTTATCTTTCGGAGCAAAAAGTAATAGTCGTGATAACAATTTGGCAAGTGAAAACCATCTATGGCGATCGCCATTCATGCTTTTTCGTAAGGCAGCCTTCGCCTAACGAGCTTTCACACGTTTTCGAAAATCAACTGATCCAAGGTCGACTACCGGCAGCACTATATACACATACAAGTAAGCATGTTTACAATTAAGTCACCGAAGTCTGAACCCTCTACAATTAAGCGGCATAAAAATGATGGTATTTTAAGCCCTCACATCTGTGAAGTTCGGGCACCAATATCAAGGTAGATAACAGTGCATAGTACCAATTCATATGATAAGGCCCTTCATTAGATTAAAAATGCGTATTCTTCAAATATCAATGTTTAACTTGCACAAATTAATTCTTTTTCTTTCTTTACCTTTATTCACTTGTACAACTGTATTTTAAATGCAATGAAAATACTTATAAGCTTTGAAGTTATAGAAGACAAATTGCACATATAACAATACAAAAACATTTCACATTTTCCAGTTATCCTTAGGCCTCGTTCCGGTACCATGATATTGAGGATCCAATTCCCAATATAGCCCTGCAGTAGACTCTGGAAATGCCATTAGAAATTGATCGCAGACCGTCGCCAATAGCTCATTGTGTTGCTCCAGAGTGACGTAAATTCAATTACCAACCTACCTGAAAATGCCTTTCAGTAACAACTTTATTCCTTTATATACTGTAATTTTAATTGGCCGAATGAATTGATCATAATAAAAAAGCCAAAATTATAAATTTGTTTGATTCCATTACTGAGACATTTCACCACCGAAAGCAACATAATAACTGGAGTTCCATACTTTTTACAAATATGTATTGCTGACTTCACTTTTTCCCTTTCTTTTGCAATTATATTATAAGAAGCTCCTGAATCTATATGATCATAGGTACCTCAATATTTCCTACTGTGCACTTTATAAATAAGTGACGGACTTTATAAGTAGTCTTTTTGACGTGTGTGCAGTACTTTAATTGAGAACAAAGTCCTGATGGGAATTTTCATAATTTAAATAAGGATCACTTTCCGTTCTTAAAACTCTTACCTTTTTTGGTATCCCATTCTTCCTTTTCTTTTGAGAGACAAACCTTGGCTAAATGGTCAACTATACTGCAGTTAATGCATTTCCCCTTGGCTGGATATTTAAAATACTTTTGAATATGATCCGTATTTCCACATTTCCGGCAATCAAGTCGAGAACTTTTGTTTTCTAAACGAGGGTCACTGTTCACATTTCTGTCCATGGCATCTGATTCCATTTTCGAATGTTCATATGCCAGACACAGTTCTGCTCAATGTAATGTTAAAGCACCACATTCGTCCATTAATTCCATTCTAAGATCTATATATGGACATTTCACTAATATTTGATCTCGTATGTGTGTTAATTTCTGCATTATCCGGTTACACTGTCATGCTTGTCGTAACCGGATGATAAACGATTCCAGTGTTTCGTTTTCTTTCAGTGACGTCTCTAAATTTTAAGCTCCAGTGTGATGTTAATTTAAGTTACCTACCTACCTCTAACTTTTAAAATTTTCATTACCGGAAACCATAAACTTCGCATTTAGTCGAGTAACCGCAGCACTCATCCTGTTCATCTGGGTGTTCTCCTGAGGCAGCTGGAATAGGTAAAGTTTCAAAAATATCTGCATCTCATTCTATCCCTGCATAATGGAGTAAGGATTCCTTTTTCCTGCGCGGATCAGTGTTACCTTTAGAATCAGTGATTAATTGAAATGACGGCATCCACTTTTCGGATAACCTTTGTTCCTTTGTCACCATATGCCTAAAATTTCAGAATGTGCCCTCCACCATTAAGTATAATCCAAATTTAATTTCTCATGTAACGTAAATATCTTTTCCCTCATACAGCTCCGTCATCAGACCGTGGTTCAAAATTACGTGGTATTGTCCTCGGATCTTTTACTTCGAGTTGGATCCCAGACCGTCATTGTGTTGCTCCAGTGTGACGTTAATTGAAATACCCAACCCAACCCCCCCAGACCGTCACCAATAGCCCTTTTTTTGCCTCCACTATGACGTTAATTAAATATCTACCTACCCTCATACAATGCAAATAATTGTTTTCCTCGTTGCCAAAACGCTGTGTTACGTTCGTCATGCTTGTTATTTTACTCAGAATTGAAATGAAGGAAAACCTTGGAACGCACAGTTTATTTAAAATTAATCGTTTTTGTTCCATTTACAGTTTAAATCCAATAGTACAATTACGTGGCTAGTAATTTAGGACGTGGATACTGCACAAACGTCGCCAAAACGGCGATGAACTAAATTTAAGGTATCCTCGAAATGCATCATGCGAGAGTACTTGGTTGCTGTAAGTAAAATCTTCGCATTCCGCCTAATTTGTTGGGCCCGGTTGGAAGAGTAACGGATTAGCAACCGGAGGGTTGCGAGTTCGAATCCAACCAAAGACCGTCGTGTACTTGGGGGCTGTGCACATTAAATATATCGTAGTCTCAAATGTCCTCACATTGACGTGGTGTGGAAGTTTGGAGAGTGGGGTGCCAGCTCAGGTGTTCTCGTCATCTGACCGTGGTTCAAAATGACGTGTATTGTCCTCGGATCTTTCCCTTTCGATCCCGGACCGTCAGCAATATCCCGTTGTGTTGCTCTAGTGTGACGTTAATTAAAATACCTACCATACCTACAGCCTAATTTGTTTGTTTGCACAAAAAATCACTTTATAAAAACGACACAAAAGTCTTTATAAGGCGCCCTGCGTAGTTCAATCCGATTACATACATTAAATTAATTTAAACTTTATTAACCATAACGATAGATTTTGATGGGCGGGTTTTCAGGGAATGACATTACTTTTTAACCAATCGAAATGAGGATTCTTTCTAGTTTCTAAACCTAAACCAAAATATTGGGTTATTCCTGGAATTGTAGAAAGGAAAATAAAATCATTCATCCCTTTTCCCAATCAATCGCAGATCAAGATCTATTCGCATTAGCATCATAAACCGATAACGTGTTAGAGATCTTTTATTTTGAAACTTCGCTTCAAGATTTAAGATCCGTAATGTGTTTGTCAGATTTAACTGATCTATGATACCAGTGAGATAACATTTCCCCACGCTTTTCAAATACTGCTTGTTTCTTGCAAGGTAGTCATTTGTGTGTTATGTTTATGACAGGAACAAACAATTTTTAATTGTACCGAAAGAGGGATATTCCGAATATATGCGCCACGTATTTCTAGTCTTTCGATGTGTCACCCAGTTCATCACGCCACCGCGTTGAAGTGAACTTTAGACTCCATCTGTGTTATTTTCTAATCGAATAACTTCGTTTTTTTGTCGATGTGTACCGTTGCGGTTCAGACAGCTATATGTGAAAATTAACTTGTGTTTGTTCTTGTGTTATATGTGTTTTTTACCGAAAATATAAAACGTCTTAATATCTGCTCAAGGATTTTATTTCATTTGCGTGTGTATTAAACTTTTCGAAAATGATATTCAGTAGCGGTGATATAATGACTCCAGTGCAGTTGAGGAAACTGAGTGAACACAAATACAATAGTTGTGGCACAACATTGCTAGATCCACTGTTACAGCCTTTTTGGAATTGGTTAGTTACGAAATTACCACTCTGGCTGGCTCCTAATTTAATGACTATTTGTGGCCTTATCATAACAATTGTAACAACTGTTATTTTGGTGTACTACAGTCCAGATGCCCAACAAGAGGTAAGTGTAATAATTATATTGATGCAATCTGTATGTGGCATTAAATGTAAATAACTATGTAATAATGTGACATTTTGAAACATGTTCTAACAGAATTTAGATAGAGGATGGATTGCATTTTTTAATTGTACCTGAAAAGGAATTCCCTTTGATCTGTTATTGTTTAGTGTTTTCATTTGAAAAAAAATGTCAAAATAGATTGTGCAATAGTACTGCATATAGGTAATACCAATGTGCATTTCTCAGATCATTATTTGATTCATATTAGATTGAAAAATCAGTTTCTCTGCTTAAAATGAAGTGTTTTCTAGCAGAAATGTATGCCAATGTAGTCTCATCTTGTGTTCAATTGTTATGGTTAAACCTTTCTGTTGGTACAAAATGAACCTTTCTGTTGATTCACTGTTACGTATAAACCATTAATAATTTTGAAGGTATACCATTTTTAATAAATGTTTACCTTTCACTTGCATCATCTTATGTATATTTTCATCGTGGAGTATTCTTTTTCACTAATGCAATAATTCTATACTGTTACATTATATCTGATTCACTTTCTTTTAATTTCAAACTGGAAATTTTAACTGCATATTGTTTGATAACATTTCAGCCTCCAGCTTGGGCATTCCTTCTGTGTGCTGTTGGACTCTTTGTGTACCAATCTTTAGATGCTTGTGATGGAAAGCAAGCCAGGAGAACAGGATCCAGTTCTCCTCTAGGGGAACTTTTTGATCATGGATGTGATTCAATATCAACTGGTATTTTTTCTATATAATTTCCAAGACTACAAATGTTGATTTGTATTGTATTCTTGGTAGAGATGTCGAATCTGGGGCACTAGCGATTTATTGCCAAACATCAAACTGCTGGATCAACCTTGGTGTTTTGATCCAGCTTTATGGCAATCCTATGCAAAAGGTTTTTCACGAAGGAAAAACGTTTTTGTAATTAAATTGCCAAACTGGCTTTGGGCGCCATCTTGATTTGGCGACAAACATGCCCCGGATTCGACATCTTTACCGTATTCTTTATTCTGAGAAGGCCGCGGTAGCCCAGTTGCAAGAGTAATGGATTAGCAACCGGAGGGTTGCGAGTTCTAATCCAACCAAAGACCATCATGTTCAAAGGAGGCTGGTGCATGTTCAATCTGTCATAACCTTGAATGTCCTCGTGTTAGCATGGTGTGGAAGTTCAGAGAGTGGGTGCCAGCTCGGGTGTTCACCTTGTCATCTAACCGTGGTTCAAAATTACAAGATATTGTCCTCAGATATCTCCCTTCGGTTTGATCCCGTACCATCGGCAATAGCCTGTTGTGTTGCTCCAATGTGATGTTAATTAAAAACCTACCCAGACCATCGCCAATAGCCTATTGTGTTGCTCCAGTGCGACGTTAATTAAAATACCTACCTACATCTTTATTCTAATTTTTTAAATATACCCTTTACATTTTGTTGTATTTTGATAATTTGTTTCTAAACATGTTTTTGAAGAATTGTCGTTTGAAAAAGTGATGTTTAAACTTTCTTTTTTTCTTAGTTTTGCTGTGATACCCCAAGCAGGAAAATCTTGTGTAGTGAACTTATCTATTAATATAAGAAAGGAATGTAAAAAATTAGAATCATTTTTACTTTGTTAGGAAAGAAATAATTTGGTGTTTCAGAAATTGGAAAATGTATGTTGGGCCTCATTAAACGTTATCCTGGTTTTTAATTGAAAAATATAAAACTTTAAAATATATTAGAAAAGAAATTTGTGTATAATCTAGGAAGTGTTCTAACATTTTATGAAACAATCATTAAAATGCCATGTTTTATAAATGAAAAATAACATTGTTTAAAACTACTCTAATGTAATTGATTGAAAATTAATTAAAACTGCTTGTTTTAAGCATTTAGATACAAGTGTAAGTTATTAGTTTAAACCAGTTGAAGTTTTCTAGAATTTTCAGTTTCTTATACTACAAACATTTGTTAAGTTGAGAACTTGCTCCATCATGTTCTACTTGCCATCAAGTATTATCAGTGAGACACATTTTGACAGAATACTCAAATTTTAGCAAATGTAGACTAATCCGATTTGGTGTTTCTCTTAATTTAACAGACCTTTTGATGGATCTGCATCGTAAAATCTTATGTTTATTCCTTTCTGTGTGTGTGATATTGGCTTTATAAATTATATATAGATTTTATTTCATATAATTCAAGTGTTAAATTATATATAGATTTTATTTCATATAATTCAAGTTTAATTTCCAATTCATTACTGTATGCTTCATATCTTATCCTTAAATTCATAGATTTTAAAATATAAACAGTGCTTGGCCAGACCTGACTCTTGTGCCGTAAGAAACCAACCAATCAGTTTCTTATATTAGAGATTAATTTTCTTCATTGGATTTTGTGGGGATAATACAAAAATAATGAACATCTTACAAAGCTATTGCTTGATTACAATGCTTCTTGAATTCTAGCTCTGTTTAATCTAATAATTCACCACTTCGATGCTAAAACTGAAATTCATTTTGTTCATATTTCTCTGTTGTGCCAATAAAACTAAAAAAAACATTGTTTATATTGCAGAAAGTAGAGACAAGAATTTAATTTTAAACTAATAAATTTTAAGTATATTGTCAAATTGGAATATTCCTTAATTTATTTTAATGCTGCATTATTTATTTCATTTAATACATAATAAACTTTTAATTTCTTGTATTATATGATTAATTTTGTTCTTTTCTGTATTCCTATCTAGTATTTGTATCATTGGGAATATGTATAGCGGTCAAGCTGGGGGCGTACCCTAATTGGATGTTCTTCCAATGTTTCATAGCTATAATGTTGTTTTACTGTGCACATTGGCAGACATACATAACAGGATCCTTAAAGTTTGGAAAGTGAGTGAGTTAATGTTTGTTTAATTTTGTATAAAATTTAGTGAAAACATCAAAATGTGTATTCCTTGACGAAAGAATTAGAAATCTGCTTGTTTAAATTTATCCCAATGATTTCCCTAACTTACATCCAAGATTTCTTATTTTACTATAAAAATTTATATAAATGGAAATTTGTATGAAAGAGAGAGTTCGTCTTTAAATGTTTATTTTTCTTATGTGCATGGTCCTCCAGGACACATATCCTTTTGGTGAGTACGGACTTTACAAACCCGAGGTACCCTAGGGATCTGTTCTTTCCCCATGGGGTTTATTGTCTGGTAAACACAGGAGTCATACTCCCTGGACACCTAAGCGATCTTGTCTTTCTCTCCCCTTACCCCTCTTTTCCTCCTTTCATGTGTATTCGTTGCTGCTATCTTGTCTTGTATTTGGCGTAGCTTGGCCAAACATGACCCTTGCGCCATAAAACGCAAAACCAGCAACCAATCTTATGTGCATGTTATGCCAAGTTCTATTAAATCTAAGAATGTGTTAGCATGTTGCAAATTACTAGGAATTGTACTCATAGGTTGTGTGAAAAATATATAATTTTTTGGTCAAATTAACTGAAAAACCTTTCAAGAAAATATGTATTTTAAACATCAGTTTTTTTTAAATTTATTTAATGTTTGAAATTTATCCCATCACATGTCTGAAAAATAATTCTACTAACCTACTAAGTTATTATAGTTGTATATAGTGCAGCTCTTGGGAGAAGTTAGTCGACCTTGGGTCAGTTGATTTCTGAATAGGTGTGAAAGTGTGGTAGGAGTTGGCTGCCATATACAAACACATAAATGGTTATTGCTATGGATAACCATTTATGTGTTTGTATACTACTTGTTATCAATACTATCACTTTCGGCACCAAACGATAAACTAGGTCCTGAGTCCACTTTAAAGACATCAATTGTGGGAGGGATTTTTAATGTTACCACTAGTCCCTTACTTTAACTAATAGACTCATTCGTAATCACATGACTCGACTGCCTTCTCCCAGGAGAACCACACTATATTAAATATCTTTTCTCTCATTCTGCTTTAAATTTTGTACACTTTTTAGTGATTTCTTAGCAAACTCTTTAAAAAGTCCTTAAAATATATTTATAATACTGAAAAGCTTGTATATCTGTTTTAATCAAATCTACAGAAAAGTTTTCACGTTGCCTGATCTTAAATTGGTATTAGTTATTGCATAAGAAATCTTTAATCTCATTTTGATTTTTCAATAATTTTAGTCTCATTGTTAAATGAAAAATCCTTGAAGGGGAGGAATAAAATTTACTTTAAAAGGTATCTAATTGAAATGTTTGCAAAAGAAACTTTTCAAGTAACGTTTTGGATTTAAATGTCCTTTTATAACAAACATTTTTAAAGGTTTTATTAAGAATTTTATTTTAAACATCTCATGAATTTTTGGTTCTTTTTTTAGATTTGATGTAACAGAATGTCAATGTACAATTATTGGTGCACATTTAATATCTGCTGTTTTTGGAACAAATATATGGCTGTCTAAGGTATTTTATTATTTGTGAAATAAATTTATTTATTTTATCATTACATTGAAAGAATTCATAAATTTCTGAATCTAGTTTATTGTTTTGGGGTAATTGTACATTATTTTTCAATGTATATGCGATAATTCATTTTCCTTTGCCTAAGATTAAGATAATAATAGTTAATGATCTTAAACTTTTCTTTAAGAGACCAATTATTGCTATCTAAATGCATATTTATTGCAACTTGCTATTATGCTTCCTGTCCAGGATAAAGTTAATTTAGTGTAAATAAAATTAAACATAACTGCACATACAAAAATAAAAAAGTCAAAGATCATAGAACATAGATGTAACATAATTTAAAATTGAAGAAGCAAAACCTGATAAGAAAAATCTAAACTATAAAGGAAAGGACTTTATCATGGTTTGTTATGTGCTCTAACTATATCTTAGGCCATTGACAGACGAATATGATTGAGTGATGGTAATTTTGCTGCATGTTCTGCGGGGTGCAGAAATATACTGGAGTTATCACACACATGCTGTTGCATTTTATGATTTTGACCTCTGATCTGCGATCTGAAATTGACTGGAATTTTCTCCATACTGTGTGTGGTCATACATTCAATTTTGTTTTTTTATTGCCCTAATCCTTTGCAATCATTAAAGATTTCAACAGATTTCAAATCTATGGAAAATTTTACACCATATTGTACCTAATTCAAGGAAGCAGTATTTTTGCGAAACACATTTCAGCTGCATTTGGCGAGGGTATTCCTTATGGCAAATAGTACAGGAAGTTTTTGTTTCATTTCGAAAGAGATGCCAGATAAGACATAAATTTAATTAGATTGGATATTTTTAAGACGTGTCCATTTTTCACATTAAAATTATCACATAAAAGTGATGTTTACCACTAATGGATATAGTCAGTAATTGATATATTAACTGTCAGAAGTGAAAATTGCATTTCTTGTTTTGTAGGGCTTATTTTGCTAACAAAATAAAGACCTTCATATTTCAAAGAAATTTTAAAAAGTTGAACTGTGTTTTAAAGAATTGTTGTCTATCAGGTGTAACAAGAAAAATAGTTTTTACAAAGTAAACAATTACGGATTTAAAGAAGGTTCCAAATACGCTATTTAGTCGATTTTGCTGTAACGTTCTCAAACTTCAAGTGGAATAATTGGAACCAGTGATTTTAACTGATCATTTCACTCCTTAGACGAGTCCTCCTCAATGGGCATTGTCAAATTGAGGGATAAATATCACATTGAGGAAAGTAATTATTCTGCCCTTTTCATGCAACCAAAACATCATCTGACAGTCTCTGTGACAGGTGTTGATTTATGTTTGTTTCTGCCACTGGAATGCTCGTGTGTCACTAGCCTTAACCTTCATCAGTCTCATTGCACTTGTTTGTATGGTTTTCAGGTTTCTCTCCGGAACTGAAATTCAAGATGTATGATAGACTATGTGAACTTGATTTATTGTCTACTTACAGATTTTTGAATGAACTCATTATTTGGTATTGACCTTGGAGTGGCAAGCTTACAATGATTGATTTTTATATGAGGATGAGGCTTGAAGTCTAGTCTGAAATCTATTTTATGCAATGAAGTAACAGTATAGTATTTAAATAAGTGTGTCATGTTTTTTATATATAAGTAATGAAAATAATTATTTTATATCCTGTTGTGTAATAAAAATAATTTATATATATATATATCAACGTCAACATGTAACATGTTTAATATTATTTCTCTTTTCAGATTCCTGTTCTGAATTTTGAAGTGCGGACATTGCCTATAATATTAGCACTGTGTGTTTCAGTTGTTTTAAGTTATTATCACGGTGCTGCGCTTTGCAAAGGTGGGGTTGGAAAAAATGGATCATCTGTTGCTGTAAGTAATTTCAAACTATAGTCTAAATGTATAAAATATTGGTTCTTACTCAATTTAAATTTGAGAGTTTGATTTCACATTACCAGATACCTCCTATGTCTTTTCTAATAATTTAATATCGAATCGATTTACTTTTCAAATATTTACTCGGTTTCTGTATCTACATCACCAGATGGCTGCAAGACATATTTTTTAATTTTATATATTCAGTATTAAAATAGTTCAGTTAAATACAGGATTCCTCTTGATTATCTCCAAGTTATTAATCTTTTCATATGTTGCATTGGTTGAATCACAATTTAGTCTATTTTGCACAACTAAATATGTAATTTAAAAGAATTGCTCTGATTCTTATCTAAGTTTCAAAACCCTGAGTATCACAAGATTTTATATCTGTTGTTGCTTTTAAGATTATTTGTGAATAAAGTCTGACTTTATTAGATTATGTATATTTAAAAAATATATTATGTATATTAATTGGCATGTGTTTGAATTATTTAGTACTTGAAAAAGTTTTAAAATTCATTCAAGAAAATTTAATATTTGTACTTTGTAATCTTAATACATTAAAAGGAAAGCATTTTGATAGTATTTTGACCATACCTTTTGAGAGATTTTGCGATTTTATTTTGTATTTTTGATTAAACCCATTATTTTTTCAGGGAACAAGTGTTCTTTCTCCATCCATACCAGTTGGCATTGTAGTCATCTTAGCTATAACTATTTATCAGAAGTCTACAGAAAATATCTATGAAAATCATCCTTGTCTTTATATCTTGGCCTTTGGCATTGTGGCTGCTAAAGTTACGAATAAATTGGTGGTAAATGATTATTTTTGCAGCTTTATCGTTTACAGTAGATAGACCAAGATTTAATCAAAAAGATGCTCAAAAATGACTTTAAAATAAAAACTACCGAAAAATGGCCTAAAAAATATGCACTTTTAGAATCAGCACATTGCAAATAGAATACTGTGCTCAAGGGCCCTGTATACAAAATGCTAACAAAAAGATGGACATGTCAATAAAATCTGAACCCTAGATAAACAGTGCATAGAATGACAAAACAAATAGAATTATTAAAATAAATCTTTAAAGTTCAAAAGTCAGTTCTCAATCTGTTATTCAGGCATCATTTTTGTGACAATTATGAGATAGGACAAATATTGTCTGACTTAGATTCCATAAGTTTATTTTGAGTGTTAATTACTTTTGAAACAATAAAACTGGTGACTGTTTTACGTGTCACTGCATGTGTTTATTAATTTGTATCTACTTGTAATAATGGCTCGCATCATTTCAGATTGCTCATATGACCAAGAGTGAACTGGATTATTTTGATTCCATCCTGATTGGACCTGGGATGTTATTTTTAAACCAATACTTCAACACATTCATTAATGAGTATATTGTCTTGTGGCTATGTTTGGTAAGAAAACCGCCATACTTCTTAATTTATTAAATTTTGGAGAATATTTTAGACAGTTTTCATTAATAAATATTATGGAGCTACACCCACTACCTCTTGCCAACCCCCATTTTTAATACTTGTTCTGCGACTCAAGCTACCACTTGTAAGAGTTTTTATTTTAAATGTACTTTAATGACCTCTTAACTTTTATTTGCTATGATGTGTTATTTTATCCTTATTCCTGGTACAGTTTTGTAGTTACATTCTCAGTTTCCTGCTGTTTGTCGCAGTTGCAACTCTAAGGACAGGTTCAAAGCTGTTTTCTAAAAAATTTTTCATTAATCTAGATTGATTCATTAATCTGTGACATAATTAGTTAGCGATATGTTTTACACTCGGTTAAGTTTATAACTGATACTCATCCTTGTTGCTCATAGACTGCCTTCCATAAGTTTGGAAATACCCTAACAAATACTCAGAAACTACTGTAATATAACAAAAAATATTTAATTATTAAAATTAAAGGTAATTTCACCTACTAACAAATCAAATAACAAAAAGTATTATTTTGGGTAAATTTTTTACTCTGAAATATCGACTTAGCATTCTTATCACAGCTCTGCATACTGAGGGCATTTTAGCTAGCAATTTTTCAATATTAACCTGACCAACATTTTTTAACACAACATCACCTGTTTTATCTGATTTGTTAGATCACCTACCACATTCATCATTGGCTTTTTATTGTTTATATATAATGCATCATATTCTAATTTTATTTGATAATTAAACTTTTTATAGCTTTGTTCTTTCATTACTTGTATTATAACATACATATCATTCACATATTTTTTTATCATATTTCATGTTGCTGGTCAACTTGTTTCAAGTCACTAACTCAGAATTCTTACATGTCGTTGACAGATTTTAATATATTTCATATTCTTTATTAAAGTCTTATTTTATGTTTCATGTTTGTATGTGCATGTTTTAAATTCCTTTTTTGTTGTTGTTTGGGTTGATATTAAATATTGTATCTTCATTTGGTGCAGCTTGTCTGCTATTGGACCTTATGCCATAAAACCCTAACCTATCTACCATCAATATTAACCTGTGATTTGTTTTCATTTTTCAAGTAGAGCTTCCCATAGCTGATTTATGTCCGAAAGAGTTACATTTTGGATTTTCTGGTTACGTTCTTCCCATACAAACTATTTATTGTATGGAGATCAGGTCTTATTATGGCCAGCGCATGATTCTAAGCTCTTGGAGTCTTTGCAATATAATTTCGACATAGCTTAGGAGAATTTTTCTTGTCATTGTCTTGGAAAACAAATTCTCTAACAAACAGGCACTTCCCACGTGGTATTGCTTGCCATTAGAGAATGTTATGGTAGCCATGCTGATTCAAAATTCCATTGATTTTGAACAAACCAAGCCCCACACCATCGTAGAACCACTTGATGGTGCTGGATATACACTGAGGTTGCATTCGTTCACTGGATAGTCGATAGGCAAACTCTTATTATCAAAAAGTTCAAATTTAGAGTCATGTAAATGGGACCCTTTTCCAGTTTTCAAGAGTCCAATTTTGATGTTTCTTTAGTCTCTTTGTGTTAACAGCTCTTAGAAGTGGGTTTTTCACTAACATGTCTCCATTTAGACCACTTTCTTACAATCTTCTGTTTACTGTGGTCAGTGACACTGGTGTACTTAATAACAAATTGAGATTTGAACATCATTCAGACACTTTTGAATTGGTTACATTTTGCATGTGACTATTAAATATTTCTCTTCAGCTTTAGAAGTCATTCAAGCTCTACCACATCGAAAACAATCTCTAATCTGCATAGTTTCACCCAAACGTTAGAATGAAACTACGCATTTTGGCTAGCATTACACTAAAGGTTTTGGTCATACGCAGTAATGAACAAAACCTTTTCCAAAGTGACTATAGGAGTCTTTCTAATAGATATGATTCCACCTCGTTTATCAGCAGTTAATTCCTTCTCTGGGGCCAACTTTTACTGATCATATCCAATGAGAAGACCATGTGATTCACCAGCTATTTGAATACCTTATATTTTACGTCGTGATTTTTGGAAATTGTTTTACTAGCTATATTATAAAATGTTATTAGCATTTAACTTTTTATGTGTTAGTCAAATAAATATGATTAATTTTTGTAATAATTTATCTCTATTCTCCAGGTATAATTAAATACAAAAATATTTTTTAAATGTCGGACATCGAGTATTTTCAGAATGTGCAGGGTGCTTCAACTTACTGTCATGTACTCTAGTACATGAAAACATCTTTAAAATACAGTCAAACCCAGTAATAACAAACCCTCAACTAACTGATCCAGAAGTTCGCTATAAGCGAGGTTTCACTATATCCAAATTTTCAAATATTGGCTATACAAAATTTTCTAAAATCCTTAAACACAGTTCTGTGCTGAACAAATTAATTACACTGAATTGCAATTAGTAATGGGCTATAATAAAGTAAAATAAATACTATTTGTTCTTAAAAATAAATAAACAATGAAATTAATTGTACTTGCATTTATTTCTCTAAAGTGAAAATAGGTAGTGATTTTTTTAAAGCTTCTAGATTTCAGATACATTTCATCTATCTCATCAATAGAAAGAGTCCATTACATTCTTATCCGCAGTTTCTGTTGCAAAGAAATTGTGAAAAATGTTCACAGCTGCCTTCGCATCAGAAATTGAAGGACCTGAACTTATATCACCTTCGTCTTTAATATCTGAAGATGAATTGTTAATCAGGTCATTCTTTTATGAGCTACACTATATTTTCATCATTTGGAGCATCAGATGTAATCATATCGTCATCGCAACATTCAAAATGTTCAATTTCACTTTGAGAGAAAGCATTCACTCTGCTTTTCCAGCCACTTAGCAATCAGTAGATTAGCATCATCGTCGTCATCATTAACATTTGATGCATCCCCCTTCTTCCTGTAGATAAGAATCATAAGCCCGGGATGACGAAAACAGTTTCTAATCGTGGATTTGGTGACCAGCCTCCAAGACTTCGCCAACGAAACATCTGCATCCAGAAGGGATATGTCAGTCCATGTTTTTTTCGTAGCATTCCAAAATAGGCGATATCAACTGCTTCCTGTAGTGACATTTTAGACTGCTGATCACACCCTGATCCATAGGTTGCAGCACTGATGTATTGGGGGTAGGAAGGCTAGTTTGATACATTTAAGATTTTTTAAATCGACATGGGCAGTGTAATTGTCTATTAAAAGAAGAATTTTACACTTTTGAGACAATTCACTATCTCATTGACTCTTCAAACAATTCGGATGTCATCCATGCTTTTTTTGTATGCCACGGGTAGTTTTTAACATTTTTGAAGCACCTTGGCTTTTGAGATTTGCCAATCAGTCAATTTCCTTTTCTCCAAACCATTCATGTTGGCACACACAAGAACAGTTAGCCTTATTTTGGAGTTTTCCCCCAACACATTTTTCTGCTTTAAATTTTAATGTTTGGTTGGGAGTCATTTTATAAAATAACCCAGCTTCATCAGCATTAAAAATGTCCTTTTCATCGTAAACATGGAGGATATCAGGCCACACCTTCTCCATCCAATTGCTGACATCTAAAGAAGAGACACTAGTGGCTTCGACCGCAATTTTACTGCACGTAATGTTGTTCCGCTTCTTAAATCTATCTAAGCATCCGTTCGAACACATAAATCCTTTCATCAAAACATTCTGCAAACTTATTTGCCTTTGCTTGGAGAGTGGGCCCATTACAAGGAGATTTTTGTTTTGTTGAATGGTGAGCCATTTCAATAGAGCTTCGTCCACATTTTCACGCTCGGTTTTTCTCAACTTGGTTTTGTTAAGATTTTTCTCGTAGGCTGAGATTACAATGCTACGATTTTTCCAAATGGTCGCAACTGTAGATTTAGAAAGAAAATTCTCTGCAAACTGCAGATTGACTAACCGTTTTCTATTCTCTTAATTTTCACTTTATCCTCGATGAAAAAGCTTTCCTCTTACTAATACTAGCCATTTTAAATGTACGTGATGTCCACAAGTCAAACGACAATCAGCAATATAGGAAATCAAAGAATGTGTGCATGACCAGGAACAGGGAAGGAGCTGAGCAGGTGTGTCTATTTGTCACTAACTGGCTTAAGTCAAAGGAACAAAAGATAATGAATGTGGTCGGTTGGGGTGAGTAAAATTCCAGCGAAAGACCTGAAACTAAGTTTGAAAAGTGGGAATTTTGGTTCACTATCCGAATTCCTTGCTTTTGAAGATTGTTACAAGCATTTGAAAATACATTAGTGACCTAGGAGTTCGGTTGGGACCATTTGAAAAGTTCGTTATATCCGAGGGATTTTTATATCCCAGGGTTCGTTATAACAGGGTATATACATATTCATGAGCATATTTGGTTCAGTATAAAAACAAATTTGGTGGGTTTGAGAATATAGCTTCCCTAGAGTGACTTAAAAAATTTTATTAATTAAAATTTTATTCCTAACTATGGCATGAATTGAATTTTTAAAATTTACTAACTAGTTAAAAAGCACTCAGTAGATTCCAGAAGTAACCATCATGATTTAAAATGGTGTAATTTTAATCTTTATAGGGGTTTTGGAGTAAGTTTTGTATCTTTTATTGTTCACTACAAAGTAAATTGGTTACCACTGATGAAATCGTACACTTTCAGTTTGTAACTTGTTTATGCAATATATTTAATCATGTCTTTTATAGGTCTACTCACTGGCAGATCTGATTCACTACTGCACCATAGTATGTAATCAAATATGTAATCATATGGACATTCAGTTATTCAAGATTACTCCAATACAACCTAGTAGAGTAGGTGAAAATGATAATGCTCAAACATCTCGTAGACTAAGGTTAATTGGCCAAAAATCATCCTAGAATTTTCTATTTATTTATGAATATGAATGTTTAAATGTTTTTGTACAAAGAAATGTGGCTTTATACTGAAAGCTATTCCTTTTTGTTTTGTATTATTGTTATTATCTCATTAACTTCCTTTTGTCAAGATTGTGATGACTTTTGTTGCATAGTTTTGAAAAAAGACGAGTATCAATAAATTCTAATCGACTTGTATAATGAAGTTTAAACTAGAAACATTTTTAATTCTTACTTAAAACATGTGATTCTACTTATTTTGAAAGTAGCTTTTGTTATATTTTGTATAGATTTTAATTTTTAGACAGTTTAGCTTTAAAATAATTATTTTGTTATAACACAACTTTTATTTTCTCTCTGAACTCTAATGCTAAATTGACACATAAATTTTATACATAACTGATTGCTATGCAAATGTCTTAATAATATTCAACACCTAAAACTATTGTGTATTTTTGTTTTAAAATATATTTATGTTTAAGCTAGGAGATAGTACCTTTAAACACTCAAGTTCCAGTGAAAAGAGGTAGAAGTTTCAAAGTTTTGTAAAAATATTTTTTGTTTGGATTCTTTTCAAGACCTCTTAGAGTGAATGTTATATTTAAAAAGGAAATCACCTCAAAAGCTTTTCTATCATTTAAACTTTTATGTTTATGAACAAAAATATAATAACCAATTTTGGTTAATTATTTTACAGTGCAAGATAACTCAAAAACTAATTACTGTACCATAATGAGACTTTGCAAATGTATTATAAAGAACCCTATTACCTATGAAGTCAACTATATTTATAAGAATCGGTTCACAATTATTTGATTTATGGATCTAGACATGTTTAAATCTTACCTCATTGATCATCAGAAGATTCATAGAAAATTTTAAGCTAAGATTTTGAAATTAGATCATGTTATCTTTAGTACAATGGTAGTATTGTACTAAAGATAAGAAATTTTTTTATTATTATTATTTTCATGAAGCTATTTAAGTACCATTTCAAAAGAAAAATTGGCACATGTTGCCCAAGACCATGTAGGAAAATGCCAAAAATTTAAATGGTAGTAAATACTGAAATCAAAAACAATTTTTACTGCAAATAAAGTGACAGCACTTAAACTCCAGGAAAAACAACAAACTTATGCATACTTTTGCAATTTATCTTATAGTTTATATTCAACCACCTTGCCTTTATATTTAATTAAGGTTATATAAGTTTACTTAGTAGATTTCATGCATTTTTAAAATTCTTGGACATAGTTTCAAAAAAATGAAACGTATCTTAAAAGACAATAAATTTTTGAAATGGTATTGAAGAGTGAGCATTTGGGTTGGCAAACCCTGATTTGTACAATTGCTAGTTTTTACACTTATGTCGAAAGTAGAACAAGTGAGCTTAATGTAATAAGTAATTCTAACAAACAGCCAGCTATATACATACCTGTTCATATGAAATGTCCACAGTTGACAGGTGTGTGTAGATGAAATATTCGTATATAGAAAACTTAATAAACAAAAGGCTTCAATATAAGTTATTGTAATGTTTTATAATTTTGCAATATTATGGATAAATTCAATATATTTAAGAAATTTGTATTGCATTTGGAATGATTACAACTTTATCTTTACTGTTAAGCTTAAGTAAAAAGTGAAACCTGGTTGTAAATAAAAGTTGAGTATTTAAATTAAAATATTGTAATTTAACTAATTGAACATAAATGCCATGTTTGAAATACAGTTTTATAATAGAATTCTCTTTTGATACATATACAAATAAATATGTATTTTTAAAACTATTTACTCATGGACTGTAAACATCTACCCTTAAAATATTATCCTTGATATCTATTTTAATGAAATGCATGCAAGGTAACATTTTCATTTTTAATTGAATATCCAAATTACTGAACATTTTTTTAGAAATATTTCCATCAATATATTAGCCTACTTATATGAGTAAAATTATCTTGGAATTACTTGTTTTCATTTTAGGTCTTATAAAATGAAAATTTTATACATAATATTTTTAAAGCAAAATATATCACTATTTTATTATGACTACATATTCTGATGCTAAACTACTGTTCTGTTTTTACTTTATAAAGTTATTTGTGTGACTGTTTATATAGTAGTAATTGTGTGTAAAGAATATTAACTGAAATATCACCATTTTTTGCTACTGTGTCTTGAAAATTTTTCCATTTCATAGAATCGTCCATCCTACTATGATTTAAAGACTTGAAAATTATGAATATCACATAAAATTTGTCACATTCTCTTTATGGATATTAGAGTTTACTAATTTGTCTCTAAAAATATATATCAGAAAACAATTTGAAATTAAATGTCAAATTAATAAAATAGAAATTGGCTTCAATCTAGAACCTATTGAAAATTTTTATTAACGAATTCCATAGTTCATGAATTTACTTTGTTCATAAACATTAGGATTGTGTATAATAGATTTTCCTCATTGTAAACTATGTTTAGTGACCTCATAAACGTCATATTTTGTGTAAAATAGAATTTCATTTAAACACCACATGAAACCAAAGCTCATAGATATTAATCTTCATTGTTTTAGATGTGTTTTGTATCTGCTGTCATTCTACCCTACTAGTATTTCTAGAGGATTTTGTGAGCACCAACAAACCAGTTGCTTAATTTGTTTTTATTTTAACACAACCACTTTCAGTTTTTAATTAAAAATTTGGCATTACTCGGGTTATAATTTTTTAATGGAAAAAGGTTCTTCAATGGAAATCCATATTGGTTATTAATTGGTTTTGATAAAAGTAGAAAAGTTATATTTGCATTAAAAATATGAATTTTGTATTGCACATCAAGCTCTAGGCATAACTACTTAATACTTTTAATCATGTGCTAAAAATGAGCCATCATGTGATAAAAACATGTGTTAAGTCTTCAACTTTGGATGCAAGTGATATTCTGAGTGGTTTTGAGTTTAATTAGCATCAATCATTAAAAATATTTTGTAGTTATAATTGTTAAGTCATTCCGATTTTCTTTAAACTGGCTTTTTTATTTGTTTGCCTTCACTGATTGTGCTTTAGTTGCTTCTTTAAGTTTGCTAATTCAAATCTCTTCAAGTTTAACTAAATAAGTCAAAAGGAAGTCTGATCATATTGATGTCGAACTTTAAAAAGCCAGATCATAGGTTTATTGTCCACCTCAAAAGAAATGTAAAATTAAGTCTTCTCAAGGTACTTTTAGCTTTACATCTTCAAGTATTTATTGCTTTACTTGCCTTTTGTACATTGAAATGTTATGGATCAATTGTATTGTGAAAAAGTGACAGGAAATATGTATTGTTTCAATGAAACAGGCATTTGCTTGCTTGAGCTAGGATCCCGGTTTAGTCATGCATAGAAAACTAGCTTACAGAGCAAAACCTGTTTCACACTTAGAGGGCTGTTGCTATCACATGATAATGCACTTACACGTTATGAGCATTGTAGTGGGATTTTGATTTTTGTCTGAAGTTAGTGGACTGTTTTATAATACTCATTCTCAAGAAATTCGTTTTTATATTTTCCATTTTAGAAAATATGGCAAGAATTAAAAAATTTAACGTTTTGCTTTATGAAGTTCAATTCGTTTCATTATGTTAATGAATAAATATTGAACTGGTTTTGTGAATTTGTTTATTTGTATAAATTTGTAATTAGATAGGATTTTTATTAAAATGGGGGATGAAGATGTGAATGTGGTATTTCTAGTCTGCACTGCATAATTTCATGCATAAATATTTTGTGCACAGGCAAGACATTTTCACATCTTGTTATACTTAATCATGAAAATGATTAAATTTTATTTGAAATGTATTTGGTAAATTTTCTGAACATTTAGTTTACTTAGCATTTTGCCGCAACAAAACTGGAATTTTACTAAATTAATAAGTATACTAGTTCATGATTTGATTTCATAAAACTTTTTTTATTAAAAGTTTCTGTCTATATATTGCTGTGAAAATTATAAACATAGATCATGTTTGACAATTTAGGATCAAGTGGATAAAATGAAATAAATTAATATTTTGAAAGCTACTGATTTATTGTGTTTTATATATTTAAGCTACATAAAATGAATATATTGAGTCTAATTTACCCTCTTGCCCATAGAATGAGAAATAGAGCTAAGTGTACCATAAATCATTTCTTTAGTTACTTTTGACTAATTATTTGCATGCTGATAAAATTCAGGACTTCACTAGCAAGTTAGTTTTGCCAAGTTAGAGGATGAGACTGAAATGCAAATACATATTCTAAGACTTTAAAATGCCCTCAGTAGAGCCAACTAGTAGAACTTATTCAAGACCCCAATAAAAATATGTTTCAAAACAATTTTTAATATATTTTGGTACTCACATTATCTGTTTACTTGTAACACTCGTCCCTCAAGTTTGGCGGGCAAGGGGTTTGGACACTTGGTGCCCGTTTAATGCAAGGTTCCCACTCTTCATGCAAAAAAATTAGGGTCTTTTCAAGGCTACTTTTCATTTTTAAGGTAACATTTCATAGATCTCAATACATTAACCTGCAAGTCTACAGACGAAGAATCTCATGTATGCTAGGTTTTGGAGTTTAAAAAAAAAAAAGGATTTTTAGCCAGCCTATAGAGTATGCCCTCTATCTTTAATCACTTGACCTCAGGCAAGTATCACATTAACCTTTGAATGCAAGTAAAATGAAATATGCAGTGGCCTTGTAAAAACTAAGGCTTTTTGAAATTGTGAAGGACCATTAAAAACTAAAATGAAAATCAGGTCTTAACTCGACCTACCATAGCAGGCCTTATCTTGTACATTTGGCTATAAACATCTATATTTGTGATGTTCATACTGAAGTTTGAGGATCCAAGTGATTTAAGCGGTCTGTAAATGTTGATGTCCCAGCATCTAGTTACATTTTCAAATGTTATATTTCTTGTCAACTAGTTACCCTGTACATTTGGCTATAAACATTATCCATATATTTGGTATTCATACTAAGTTGGAGGGCCCAAAGAATTTGGGTGGCCTGTGAGTGTTGATGTCCTGGTACCT
Source organism: Meta bourneti (assembly GCA_933210815.1). Taxonomy (NCBI): domain Eukaryota; kingdom Metazoa; phylum Arthropoda; class Arachnida; order Araneae; family Tetragnathidae; genus Meta; species Meta bourneti. The sequence continues at coordinate 22,179,763 of OW119928.1, forward strand.
AGTTATATTTGCAAATGTTATGTTTAGCTCTTGTCAACTAAAGATTAAAGGTGTTATTACAAGGTAATTAAAAAGGAAACCACATGTAAATAAATATATTTATTATCTTTTCACAGTTCATTATAAGAATCAATATTTAATGCCCCTTTAACCATTTAGGTGCTTTAGAATAAATATATTAGAATGACTCATAAGCCATCACCCAGACATTCATTAGTCAATATTAAATAAATGACTGCTCAGACTAGATATATCAGCTGATTTCAAAGCTCTTCCATCATTAAATTTTCAAACAGTTGACAAAAATACATTTAAATTAATAGGTAGGTATTTAATTAACGTCGCAATACAACGGGCTATTGGCGACGGTCCAGGGTCAAACCCAATGAGAAAGATCCGAGAACACCACTTAATTTTGAACCATGGTCAGATGGCATTTAAATTAATTGGTATTGATATTCCTGAACAAATTCCATTCTTCTTTTAACAAGAGTTGCATGTAACTTTCATTTGGAAGAAAACTAAAAATTGTCAAGGATTCAAATATGTATGACTGTTTATTTTTGAACCAGACTTGCATAGGATATTTTAAAAAATCTAACTCTGGAATTAACCTATCATTAGAATTTTTTAAGTTTCTCTTTTTTTCCCATCTAAAGTAAATCCTTTTATACTCCAACACATCCTTAACAATGATGGGAGATAGTTAACAAAAACACTTACCTCTTTTGCAGAGGTAAAGTTAATTTTGAAATCTAATGCATTTTCGTCGAAAATGCATTAGATTTCAAAATTACAATTCAACAACCGAATGCAATTTTGGTTGAATCCTAGTATATATCACTAAAATTGGAATTTTTGTATCAGTATTTGAAGTATTTCATTTTTGATTGTTTCTTTCGCATGTAGTTTGATTATGCTTCAGGTAATCTTTTTAAATTTTTCTGAGACAATGGATGTATTAGTTGTTTCATTTAGAGCTGTTAAAATACCGCCTTCCCAAGTTCACCTGTTATTTGAGTTACATTAATTTTCAGAAAGGTCGGAATCTGCCAGTGGACATGTGCGCAAGTGCTAGATATAATAGTCTCACTGCTTTAATTTGCTGATTATTCCAGCAGTATACAGAATCAGCCATTTCTAGTATGTATCAAAATTAAATATGCACCCAAATCTGTACTATATTTACTAGGATTTTACAATTTTAATTACACATTTGAAAATATGCATTAATTGAGTTATGAAAATTCAGTAATTCCTTTTTCTCAACAAATGTAAATTGATTACAGCGATATTTCGGTACATTAACAGACTTGTGAAACAAAATAAATTTCATTCAAAAAATCACCAGGATGTTTGCACCAAACAATGTATATATATGATCATATGACAAATGGGTTGAATTTTGATATGCAATACTAATACTCAATAAAATACAGTTTAAAGAATGACTCTAAAATGGTACGTTATCAAATTGAGTACATAAATTTTCAATTTTTGAAAACTAATTTCTGGATCTTATCAGATAATAATTTTAACTTGTTAAACATAATTTAAAAAAGAAACTCGTTAAATGTAAGCAAAACATATTGTACATAAACTAAAAATGCATGCATAATTTTATGAAGTTATAAAATATATTTCATTTTTTTACATGAGAAAAAAATACAATATAAATATTGGTTAGTTATTTTCAAATGAGATTTAATTTTAAAAAATGTATATTGGTTAAATGTCGAGTCTTAATATCTGCTTTAGTTAATTCTTTTAGATATTTCTTAATGTAACAGGTAAGGATCTGATTTTTTTCCTGGTGGTCTTTCAAACATGGTTATTAAAATGCCTAAAAAATCTAGGCAAATGCTTAACTTCTTAAAACATTGCAATGCACTCATCAAATTTAATATAGCATCAATTAAAATTGTATGCCTAATTAAAATACAGAAATTCATCAAGCAGCAGTTTTCCACCACTTTGGATGATGTAGAACCTGATGAAATCAATCTCAGGACGTTCCTGGAATACCAGGATGCCTTCTGTAGGATAAAACTAGCTTCCCTTGTGAAAGGTATGTCCTTCATAACTTCCTCAAAGCCATCAGGATTGTCTGTTTCAAGATTTTGACAGGACATGACTACCTTCAGGCACACCTGTCCTGGATTGGACTTTCCAACTTCATTGTGTGGACATGAGAACATGGGCATCTTTTTCATTGCTAAACTGTTAAAGACGTTGCTTTTTCCTTTCACTCCCTCTGTGATGACTAGTGTTTTGTATCGGACAGCTCAGCACTTTATACTTAAAACGGCTGTGGGCACATAAGGTTTTGTGTTTTTATGGCACAAGACAATGTCAAGTAATGAACACACACAAGGAAAGTTCTATTGACACAGAAAAGAAATACAACCAAGGTAAATTACAGTACACTTACAACTCACAGGTTGCATGGGCAAACCCACTGAGCCACAGTGGCCCCTTATAGGATTAAAATAAATATATTAGCAAGTTAAAACTGGATTGACATTTTGACTTAGCTTTTGAATGAATACAATTTAGCATACATGAATAGATAAAACATTCCTTAAATAATACATAAAAATGAGTATATACACAAAAATCTGAATCTTAAGTGCATAATTAGTAAGCCCCAGATAGTTAGGTCCTGGAAATCTTAAATTAGATGTTTTGAAACTAGTGTTTCAGGTACAGTAAATTATTAAATAAGGCCAATAAAAGTTTATCACAATACTTTGGAGAAGTACCTTAATACGACAGTATTAAGCAGTAGGTAAAAATTAATATGGTGGTAGTAATAAAATAGCAACATTATTCAATGGGTTATTTTTTTGCAAATTATTTTCTTCCTTTCATGCATTATGTCTAATTCGCCTTCAAATTGTAATGAAAAGACAACTACCTACCATTACACTTATCATAATTACTGATTATTAGTGGAATGAATTTGAACGTGCTCTTTACAATGCCAGGTGAAACTGACAATTGCACCAGATGACACTCATCACAATAGGCCAAAGTTAAATTATAAATACACACCATCACAATTACAGATAAAACCTCAGGTTACTATGTGAAGTTAGAAATTTTTAACTTTTAGAGTTTTTTAATGACAAAGTAGTTATGAATTTATTTCCTTAATTAATAGTGGCTTCACATTTTCCTAATATTTCCATCCTGAAACTTTTTGAATAGATTAAAAACAAGCAAAAATAAACTAATTTGTGGAGCTTTGACAAGTTATGAAGTCATCACTCATAATTGAAACCCATGATACTGGCACATCTTTCTAATTTCGGCAGTCATTAAATAAATAAAAGAATTAAATGATAATTTTTACTATCCCAAATTAGATTCATAGGGAAGGACATTGTATTCAAAATTCATTTATAGTCAAATTATATACAAAAGTTTTTGTAGATTCAGTCATTTTGGGACTTTTAGGCACAAAAGCTGTTTTAGAATTTTATCAGTCATTTCCCCCAAATCAAGTAAGTTTAAGTTGTTTTAACAAATTTGAAATAGTGCATAAACTCAATAGGTGAAAATCTAAAAATCCAGGGCTTAAATATAGGAATGAAAAATCATCTTACTGTTCAGATAACAAAGAAAGAGTACTTATATAATTTGTTGGTTTAAAAAGACAACAGTATATCAGGAATTTGCTAAAATATATACCTTAAAACTATAGAGTTAAGTTGCATTAAATCCCCAAAGACATACGATCCTAGCATTCATAAAATTTTATATACAAATGTAGCATGCAGTGACACTAAAATTTCATATTAAAAATTTTTGATACAATATTTTTCAATACAAAAATTAGTTCATAAGCATGTGTCAGTAATAAGCAATACTCTTAATTCTCTCACAAAAATTTTTTCAACATGAATTATTAAATGTATTTAAATGTGCTTGTAAATATATGTAACTGGTTTAAAGAGAAAGCTAACTCATATTAAATACATATTTTTCAATAAATGCAAAATGAAAAGTAGTGGTTAATATGCAAATATAGCAAAGTGTATCCTCCTTATCTATAAACAAGAAATGAACTGATGAAATTACAAACATCCATATTTTATCAGTTGAACACAGATATACCTTGATTAAAGCTTAGGTTAAGCTAAATGTTAGGATAAAGCATGGTACTTAACAAAAGTGATTGCAGCCAACTCCTTACAAAATTCTTCTAGAACAATCAATGCTTCTAAAATATTTGATTCTTCGAAAGTTGCATATTCATTTCCATCACTCAAAAGTGCATTCCTTGTGAGTTTGAGCTTGGTGGCAAAACCCTTGATGTTCAGCACTTCTCTCTGGATTTCTTCAGAAATTGCAAATAAGACTAAAAACAGAGACCGAACACCTTGGACATAAGGAATAAGAGGGTTTAAAAAATACTCATGCATGAAAAGATTTGGAAATAATGCAAGTCGAGATATTATAGAAGTGAGCTGAAGATTAATTTCATAAGGCTGGTATAACATCTGCTCCAGTTTGTCAAATATCATTTTCAAAAAATCTCCCTCGTAAAATGCCCAACGATTTGAATCTGCTTCGGGCTGCGACTCTGAACTTGAATCATCTTCTGTGGCTAAGTGAGCATCTTTTTCAGAGAAGCTCTGCGGCCAATCAAAGTCTTCACAAATAACAACTGTTTTTAAGAATCTTCCATGTGCTTCTTTGATGTATGTTTCATAACCTGTTTCTTCATCAGTTTCACATGATTTGATATCGTCAGGTAATAAAGCAATGAAAGCATCTATGACACGATGAATATATGTAGGTGCCATAGATTTAGCAGACAAACCTGAATTAGATGACAAATCATCACTGTACCTGCTGCATGCGTCATCATCAGAAAATTGCAGCCAGCTATCAGATGCAGTGTGATCATAGTATCCCCGACTATCGATATACTTCAGAATTAAATTATCCAATATATACTTCGTAGGCCTTAGCAAAAGCTCTTCAAAAAGTTGAAGATTACACATAGATAATGCGAGGTTTCTATCAGAGTCACGGCATCGTTCAATCAAGACAGCTTTGACAGTTGGACCTGCATTTTCCGCTAAATTTATGCCATCTTCGTGAAGTAAAAATGTAGCAAATGCATCAATCAATTTAGGAGATTTTATGTTTCGAAGGGAACTGGCAACTAATGTAGTCAGAAATAACAGCTCATCGTCACTTTTGCATTCTATTAAATAAGGATACACACAAACATCTAAAAACTCAGTTTTAAAACAATGGGACAGATGGTCACTAATAAAAGGGTGTGCTATTTCTGTTAGAGAATCGATAGAATGAAGCTGTTGTAAATAGCACAAATATTTCCTCTTGTCAGATGAAATATTGGAAGCACCTTCTTCTGGAACAGGATTTTCTAGTTCATCAATTGTTATAGAACGGGGTATACCTCTGTACAAAGTCACAATATTAGTACAAAGTACTTGAATTAGATTAGTGAACTGTACAATAGCATTTGCTGCAGTGTCATTTGCACTCTGACACAATGCAATCAAGCATTCCTTGGCCCTATTTGATATGTCATTGTCAGGACTTTTATAGAGCTTCAATAAGGAAGAAATCAAAGCATACTCTTCGCTTTCACTTTTTTCGTCACTGCTAGAGGAAGAGACTGCAGAGTTCCTACGAGACATGGGTTCACAATTTACTAGGAAGAAGCAGTGGAACATCTGCGTATCTTTACGAATTTTATCACAAATGCACTGAAGAAAATCCATTTCCTCTTGCTCTGTTGGACCAGCAACAACCTCTCCGCACAATTTAATAAACTTTTGTACAGGTATGCACACACTTACATGAGGAATCAATGACTCTTGCATAACTTGCAGCATTTTGGTTATGAATAAAAACATGTGCCGCTTCATACCAGGAGGTGCGTCCGACTCGGCTAAAACACACATGATATCTAGTAATTTATGTTGCATGATGTATTCCATGCACGGACCAATAGATCCGATTTCTATTTCATTTTCTTCTTGCTCTAGTATGGATAGCATCTCTGATAAATGACCGGGAATGGAAGTAGATTCAATTGGTATCGTGTTTGATGCAGTTTTACTGGTGTAAAACTTAGTGACAGATTTCCAGTGCCAAACGAAATCCTCTTGTAGTGGATGAGGAGGTGCTAATGCATCTACTGCACTATATAATGCGTTAGTGAATCTGCTAAACATTTTTACAAAACCCTAGTTTACCAAAAAACCGGATGCAATTAGAAGAAAATAAATGATTCTATAGGGAACAACTGCATGAGCATTTCTAAAATTTAAATAATTTAATAGAATAACCAATTTTATTCACCAATAACATATGTCTGGATTCAGGAGGCTATTTTAAGACGTGTCATAATAAATTTATGTTTCAAATATTAAAGAGAAAATTATTTCCTAGAAACGATAACTCAATTATAAAAACCGCGGATGTCTTTCAAAACGAAAAAAAAGAATCATTGAACTATTAGCAGCCGAAATTATGAATAACTTTTCATTATTTACATTTCTCGTTTCGCACTAAAATTGAAGTGGAATTAACAGTACTTTTCTTTTAGTTCCACAATTGTTTTTTAAATAAAACACTTCTACAACTAATTTATACAAATGATTCAAATTCGAATTGAAACGGAATACAAACACAATTTTTTCCAATTAAAATTAAAATGTGAAGAGTGATTGATTTTTTTTCTTATTTCATTATTGAAAGTGAAAAGATTAAAACTTAATTGAAAAGAATCGTGCATTGAACAGTTGAAAAATTCGCGAAATTTTTGTTGACTGTTTAACATTTTTAATTATGAAATTTTTCAGGTATAATTTTTTATCTTTATGGTGTTTGTTTTGTTTTTATTATTAATACATAATGGCAACGATGCAAACACACACATATTTTAGACAGGAGCATACGATTTTATGGATAAGGTCTGAAAAGTAAGTAAAACATAAGTTTTATCTCCGTTTATTGAATTCCTCTTCCAATAATAACCTCCTTGAAACACCTCTGAATATCTCCAATCAGTCTTATCGCAAAGATTCCCTTGGTTTTTTCAAAATTATAATATAACCGGTTGGAACGAGTCAATTAAATGCCCTGTTTGAAATCAACATTCCTATGTTAAATACTATCTCCAATAGTTAGGTGTCAATATTTTATAAATTTTTATCTCAATTAAAGCGGACACTTTTTACAATCCTTTTGTTCAAATATGAAGTTTGTGATGCCCATTAGAAATGTTTGTTATTAAAACAGCATGTAATTGCTTCGCCCCCTTCAACTTACTAATCATCCATTAAGTAACCAGTACTTATTATTTCTTGCTGTATCTTTAGTATTTTACTTTCAGTATAAAACTCCTTTTATTCTATTGTACATTATATATTTGAATGTACACTAGTTTTAATGAAATTTGCAACATTTAGCGTATTTAATCGAAAATATTGAAATAAAATAATTTGAGATTTTATACTCGAAAAAGATTAATTTTAAGTCTACCGGTATTTGGCAGAAATTTAACTCAATCTACCTTGTCAATCATTGGTCTCTCTTTTCCAATGTTTATTGTAAACAGAAAGGTCAATGATTATTAACACCAGTTATTTAATTTATTATCTGAGATTATTGCTTTCATGTGATTCTTGTGAGCAAAACGATACTTTTCTTTATGCATATAATTAGCATCAATTCACTAATTTTATACAATTTACTAGAACATAGTTAAGATATTTTCTTTGAAAATTTGGAGATTTATCTATTTTAGCTTTAAATAAAAGAATGTATGTTGGAGGTATTAAAATGAAAAGTTTTTTCCAAAACTTTGAAGAAGATTTATCAAATCTTCATTAGGTCTTCACCCTATTATGAATTTCATATGTACACAAATTTTGTGGAACCTGTCTAATTGAATTATTATTATGTATTCCATTCCATATTAAAATAAGTTATTAAAGTTACATGTTTTAGAAATTGTATGTTCAAGTATTTCAAGAATTACCACATGTATTGAAGACGCTTCTGCAAAAAGATCATTTGTGTAGCAAGCACATTTTAAAAAGTAGTTGTATTTCAATTAGTTTGTACCTCTACAAATGCATCATACTATTAAAAACAGTTGAGTAGGTAATTGGGATATGAAGCAATATAATCTACATGTAACTAAATTATTTTCTGTTGCCATGGTTTGAAATAAATTTACCACACCGAGATTCTCTTGTTATAAACTTATTTATTCCCTGCTTTTAAGTTTTCATATATATCGTGACTTGTGTGCTTGATCCCAGAAATGTGATTTATGATTTTATCCTATGGCATTTGAAAATGAATAATTAACTTTTAAGGTGGACAGTAATGAAAGGGATATTGTGTATCTTTAATAATTTTGATGTTTTTAAAAAGGTGTCCACATATTCGACTAAAAAGTACAAGTTAAGATGGATTCTTTTACATATGTATGTGTACATTTGAGTATGCTTGAAATATTGATTTTAGAAAATGAATGACTAATAAAACTAAATTACCAATGCACAAGTATGTTATAATTTTGTAGGAAGATGCTTCACATCGACTATTTAAAATAAATTATCTGTCAAATGAGCATTGGGTCACCATCTATGTTTTTTCTCCAAAATAATGTAATTACATGTATCAAAAAAACATGATTTTTAAATTCCCTAATCTAAACAAATTTTTCGAGCTTTTAAAGTAGACAAGGTTTGAGTTCCATTGACACTTGATATTCATTGGAATTGTGAATAAGTTGTACCAGATAATAGAAAAATATCTGATAATAAAAACGTTAATATTCAGGTTATACAGATATCCTGTCGACCTGAGAAAAACCAAATGTTGGGAATGATTTCCGATATACTATAGTGAACGTTTTTGTGGGACTGGCAGCATGTAATATCAGTAGTCAGGTTTTTGTTGAGGGGCTTGTGATATTTTCTTGTTCAGTATGGGATAGGAAATTTTGAAACATCACCTAATTGTTATTATGACACTCTGAAAACAACCTTTAGGTAAAATAAAATGAGGAGGGGGAGTTTTCAGTTGTATACAAGTATTAGCAACCTTTCAAAGTAAATTTGGATAGCTCTTCAGCTTTTGTGCTTTGTAAAGTTAAAAAATATTTGTAATACAAGCATGTTTTGGTGTAATATGTTTATTCTTTCACAAAACAGTATGTAAGGTTTTTAATTTTAAATCACTTTTTCAGTAAAGAATAGTGCCCTTTTCCTTTAGTAAATTATTTTTCCCTTTCTGAAACAAATAGAATGCACATAATTTTAATACCTTTAATGCTTTATGCATTCATATTTGAAAGAAAAAACCGTGTTTACGATCAAGAAGCAAAATCAATGTTATAAATCTACAACCTTTTGAAAAATCAAACACGTTATTATGCTAAGGTTTTTGTTTTGAAATTGCTTTTTTTTTTAGTTTTTATTTCTGCCCATGAATATTTCTAGATGCGAATTGTTTTCCCTTCTTTAACACATAGAATGGCTCATTTTAATATATTTAATGGTAAATGTATTCATATTTGAAAGGAGGAACCGTGTTTACAATCAAGCAACAAATTTAATCTGAAAAACCTGTAAACTTATGAAAAATCGCCTAATCTCTTTTTTGGGCTCTACTTACTGGTACCATTCTGCAGGCATTCGAACAGCAAAAAAAAAAATAAGTGACAAATCAAACGCATCTTATTGTGCTGTTTTTATTCTTTTTTCTGTTGAACAAAATTTCTGATTCAAAAAAAAATTCTTTTCCTTCGCATACTGGCATGTGCTTACTCAGGTAAAAATATGTTAATATTTAGTCTTGACTCTGTTTTTCTTTGAGTTCATTGTGGCAACTATTTTGAGAATTTTGCAAAAGGAGGTAAGCAATACTGTTTTGAGAATAATTTCATATTAAGTCGATTTGTACACTTGAAATTTTGTAGTTCATAGATGACCGCAAAACTATTAAATGCTATTGTAAATCTTTTTTTAGCGCACGCGCGTGAGTGAAATATTTCTTCACGCACGTACGTAAAAGCGTATTTCATGACCTGGTGATTGCTTAATTTATGTTCTTTCCAAGGACAAAAGGAAAAAAGCAAATGAGTGTTACCCATTTAACAATAACAATTCGTTGAGCTCTCTTTCATAAAAAACTTTCCGCGATTTATCGGCATCTGATGTGTAGTCTATTGGTACTTAAAAAGATCTCGTCCTTGACTCGATCAGACTTCCGCTGTATCTGATATTAGATAATTTTCTACTTCCCATACCTTAGCCATTCTTTGTACTTCATTTTACGTTATTTGCTTTTGGGATTCGAATTGTGGGTTATTTCAATCAAGGTTGACCGATCAGAAATCAGGTAAAATATAAAAAAAACATGCTTATATAAAGGATGTTTTAAGTGTAGATATGGGAAATCGCCAATTCCTATAAAAGTTGACTGCAGGCTACATTGCAATTCGATTTGTTATAAAAACGAGCGATATATCGCTCTCCTGAAGCATTTCTACAGCTTCGATTGGAATTAGAATCTTCACAAAATTGTGGTTGAGAGAGGTAATCCATAACGATTAATGTTCAAAATACATAAATGTGATCGGAACGCTACGTAATATGTTATGTACTGTTCTGTAAAAATGGGAGAGAAAATTTTGAAGAATTCGCTTTTCTGATTACCATTCTTATTCTTAACTCTCTTTTCTTTGGGAAACCATCCTTTTTTGAATGTTACCTACCTCTTGGACACCTTTTTCACTTGCTTTAACTAGAAACTAATATCACATAAAAAGAATTTCAAAGTCTTAAGCAGAAAACGTGCTGTTGGTATGTTCGTATAATTGTTCGAACTGCTTCTCTTTTCATTTTTTAGCAAGAACAACGGACATTAACTTTGTTTACTTGCCCTGGTAATTATGTTGCATGTTCGACGATCTTTAGATACGGTTGGTATGTGACTGAATGTAGGAAAGGTAGAATCTTTTTGCTACCTGCGGTTATTTCTCCCTCATCCGTAATCTTGGAAAGCTTTTTTTATTTACTCACTGAGATAGAGCGCAATAAAAGAATGTGGTTTTTATCGGGAGTAAATTCTTTGAAATAGATAAGTGATTTGATATTTTGAATGTGACCATTCTCTCCAGTGGTAATTCGATTAATCGCCCCTTGCGTTTCATCGAAAATTTGAATTCATAGCGCAATGTCAGTTGTTTATCAGCAGTTTTCATTCACAGAAAATATTTTGTCTCCCCAAAAACGTTAGAACATTTCATTCTTCATATTTGGGTTAAGAATTTTCTATTTCAGCTTATGCCATTTAATAGCGTCGGCTGAACTGTTTTTAGTGAAAAAGATCGCCTTGCGAAAAAGCATTGTTGGTTTTAAATTATTTTTTTTTTACAGAATTTATCTGTTAATGTTTCTCATGAAAAGTACGAGTGAACACATGACTTGTTTTTCGAAGCGATTAGAATTGTATTCTTCGAATTTTTTCACTATTTATACTATAAGTTAAACATTGTATTGGTACAAAAACTTTTTTTTTTGCTGCAATCCTCCTTTCTGACATACTGATACAAATTTTTAAATGAGTTCGTTAATCGATGTTTATACGGATTCTTTTTACGAGTTCAAGAACTTATATACGTGATTTAAACGTTGTCAGTCATCGTTCTTTAATATTTTCCTCAGTAATAAGCATATAATGCTACAATACCGTGCTTTTTGGTAATTTTCTAAGGACATGGGCTATTTATTCCTGGGAAATGGGATTCTCCATCTCATTCCCGTTATTTGGAAAAATACTTGTGGTGTGCCTCCCGATCAACTGTCTGCTTCCCACGTCCAAAAATAGAAAATCGATCAGGACATTTAGGTCGCCCATTGATCAAATCGCTTTGCCGTACACCCAACGAAAGTGTGCTCCTAAATACTTAAATAGGCAGGTTTCCCAACGCGTGAGGTTTCAGCTCCGTAATGGTCTTGCCAAAGATTTGGGAAAGCGGCAATTTAACTACTGGGAACAATGTAACATTAGTTAGTCGAAGTGTCATAAGTACTATTTTCTCGTGCATTCGAAAACGGAAGTTCTTTCTTTCGGACGCTAGTTAGCAGTCCGGGCTCGCTTGGGAATTTCTTAACGATCAGAAACCTCAATTGGAAGTGGTTGTTTATTGTGTCGGTGTAACCTTGAGTGAGTTCAGTATTAGTTAATGCAGAGAACTGGAACATTTTTAAAATCGATATTTTCATAATATGCGCCCACATGTTCAGGTGGGTGGTGTTTTGTGCTCCTTATAAGAGCTTTGGGAATTTCTAGAATAAAGTTTGATGAAGCTTTTTTGGGGATGAACGCATCCATATTATGTTTCAGATGTCCTTGCAATGACGACAAAAACAATTTGTATAACTTGGAAGACTAATGTCTGATTTGGAAGTTTCTCATCCCAACTCCAATTGTTTAATATCACAATTGGTGTTGGGACCAATTACTACTAATCAGGGTATGTCGATTTAAATCAAAATTTTAAATTTCATTTTTTTTCTGTTTAAAAATATTGAGAATGAAATACTGAACAAGATGCATATTATTTTATTCTAATAAGTTAAGAACTTTGCTCATACTGAGTTCACCCCAAAATTATATTGAAAATCATCCTCCCTTTGAAGACACTAAATAACAGTATTTGCTGATTGGAATCATAATTACCAGATAAGTATTTTCATCTTGGGCCATTGACCAATAGGTGGCACTCGCAAGGCTGCGCATCTGTGTTGATTTTGTTCTAAATATTCCGTGTGACTATAAATTGCAAATGGCCAATTTTAAACCATTCACCATGTGTTCAGTGCAGATGCTCGAAATATATTCACTCAAATTATTAAAATTGTGGTAATTTGCTTTCTTTTTCAGATTTTAGTTATTTAGTATTGTAGTCTGTTCATAAAAAATATATACTCACAACGGAAAGATTTTCTTCAGTATCACGAAGCATTTCAATTTTGCTCATAAATCTTTATAATTGGCAATTTTAAGTTTTATTTTGTTTTGTGTAGTATGTTGGTTAATTTTTATTTCAATATATTGGGAAATTGTATGCATTGATCCCTTAGAATTCTTTACCCTGCTAGAATAACTATTCAACATTTATAGAATTGAAATTTGGAATGTAAAAGCTAATTTACTCATCTGATAATTGGGTATGTTGAGAAAAGATTATGGGTTGAAGCAAATAGCTATTGGAATGGATAAATGTTTTATTGCAAGCTCAAAATTCCACTCAATTGGCAATATCTGGGGGATAATATTACATTTGTTCTTTGCTGCTCAAAAAGAAAAGCGTCATTTTTTGTTTTATATGTAAACCCTTTTTGTGTGCTTCAAATATACCTATGAAATACTTATCAATGCTCAAAGAATTTAGAAAATAGACATTTGATTTCAAATTTATGTATTTTCATGTTGTCTAATTCTTTTATTGAAGTTACAAAAATAACAACTTTTTCATATATAAGTTATTTTTGCAAGCTAAAAATTAATGAGAAGTAGGAATTTTCAAGATGCAAGTTCCTTTTATTTTATTTTCTATTGGTGACATGATTTTTTCTCAAGTAAGTCTTGAACCAATTAATTATTTTATATCAAAATAATTGAAGTAATTCGAAACATTTTATTCATATATGATAAATATATAATGCAAAAAAATTCTGAAATTTGTATGATTGAAAAAAATTCATAATATGGTGTCTGGGAACCGGCAACCTTTTATCTGGGTCAAAAAAATTCATGTCACTGGTTATGAGTTAAACTCGAAGAAATCTAAATCGCTTGAGAACCAGGTGGGAAAACATTGCTCATCTTGGCATTTGGGTTCTTTTTACTCTATCATATGATTTACTTTGCTAATTCCTATGTCTCGTTTTAGTCTTTCAAAAATTTACCCGGCTGTACTTTTGGATACATTAATGATTTACATAAAGATATTAATGTTTAAATAAATCAAAACTATCTAGAAACTACACTAATTTGCGTGTTTCATGTCCAACAAATTTAAACTTGTACAAGCATGGAATTAATTAAAATCATGAAAATCCGATTTAAATTAAAAAGTCTGATTTAAATCAAATAAATTCGATGTTTTCGATTTAAAAAAAATCATGATTTTTTCATACCCTGCTACTAAATGTATGGTTTGGCCGTACTATACTTGGAATTGGGCTGAGCTAAAAAATTACTGTACTGGTGTACGATTTTTCGCGAAATTTACAAATGAATTTCGAATTGTAATGAATTTGGATTTTAAAAATGAATTTTAAATTGTTTTCAAGAGATTCGATATTTACGGAGATGCTAAGTAACACTAAAAAGTAAATCACGTGAAACAGATTTTCCATTCTTAAAATTCATTTTTCCATGTAGCTGACAGTGGGATTTTACTGTAAAAGTGATTAGGGGCTGGACCTTTCCATTTTCGTCGTCATTTCAAGTTATATTTTTCGAAATTTAGTAAAAAAATTTATGTTGTATATACCTATAAGCTTGATATGGTTATATACAACAAAACTTTTTTATTTGCGAAATTTTGATGTGTATGCTACGGATATTGAACAATTGTAGTTAAATATGACTAAACATGCATCATATTCACCTTCTCTGATCATCCCAACTAGTTAGCAATTTGAAAAGTAATTGAATAGATTCACACTAATATTAATCTATCATTCTTCCATTGAAGCTTCGACTATAATTATTTTCTCATTATGCGATGTTTTCCCTCTGATATCTTAATTCATTTGGATGCTTATGTTTTCTCCTGCGGTACAAGCCATCGATATTACCTACCTGTCTTAAGGTCACCGTTTCTATTTCTCCTTGATTCTTGTCTTGTCTTTGTTCGTGACTGGTAGTCAGCATATCGGTGCGATGGGCAATCAGATTGTCTTCCCCGAAAATAGCAGCTTACAGGTACCGTAATTTCATTCTGTGTTTTGTTTTCTAAAATGCCATTGCAGTGATCGATAATCTTGTGATTAAGAGCGATATGTATATGCACGGTGCCAATTCCTTGGCCTCACTAATGTTTTTATGGTTAAGGTTTGACCCCCTTAAATGTGAAGGATATGCTTATTACATACATATGATTTATTTTATGTCAAGCTAAATGTAGGCGCTGATTCTTGTTCGTATTCAGAACGAGACGTCACTTGGTTTGTTTCTTGAATACGAGTTTGCCACTTCCCAATAAAAATTTTAAACAATAAATTCCCAATTGATATATGATAGTTGATTGGTCAACACCAATGAAATTATTTGCCAAACGGTGGTATGGAAAATAGTTATTTTATGGTAACCCCGATATGTATCATGAGAGAGCATTTGGGAAGCGGAAGTAAAATCTTCTCATTCCGTCTGGTTTGTTTACACTGAAAATCCCTCTCGTAAATCGTAAACAATATAGATAGCTAAATATGGCGGATCACTCATGAAAACCTGTCCTCTTTTTCAACAGACGGCCACCAACGTCTTATGACCCGAAACCCCGATATTTTTAAGATTGGGGCCCGACCCACTCAAGCATCAAAATTTACAGATAATATTACTAGATGAAATGCATAAAAATAAATTCTTCCGAAAACATGAAGCATCTGGAGTCTTAATTACCTCCAGTCATTTCCTACTACATACATTCGTTTAGCGTTGCCTGTTAAGTGCTCAAAAAGTGGAGAATGAAAAAGTGGGAAAGTGGAGGGATATAATGTATGGATTCGGGAAAGACGATTACTTTTCATATCGTGATTTCCTTATGCATAGAGTATGCAATTACAGAACCAAGCAGTTCTGTGGATCTTGATTTGGTATCTATCCCCTTGATTAACTGGACCGGGAGTATTATTGTCTCAAGAAGAAAAAAGGGTATAGCTTTTATAACTACTCTCCCTTAGCTGTTATAAAAAGTTAAATGGTAAAATCTCAATGGGGGTTAAGTATTCGGGACATGAGCTGGTGTTAATTAGAAGATCGCCGTTGTAGCTAAGTGATTAGAACACCTGTTTGGCGAACGGTAGACTGAAGCTCTTGGTTGTGAGTTTGATTCTCGCTTGTGCTGATGTCGTGGTATGGAGTTTAGTGTAGAAAGCCTATATAGAGAGGTGACATAAGGAAAACGGCAGCCATGTTTTTCGACCGTTGCTGTGTCAACGCTGACGCTATGCAAAAGTCGGTTTCACTGGGGTTGCTAATCAAGTTATTTTGATATGAAGACTTCGGGTTTGGCGTTGGGTTTTAAATATTGATAGATTGGATTTTCTCATGGCATACGAGCTACTCATTTGGATCACATACCAGTTTATAAACCAGTAATATACAGGACTTAATCTGGTGTGTGCTTGGGGGTCTGAATAAAAAAAAGCCTTTTTTTTTTAAATTTCATACATTGAGTTAGATTTGAATTAGGAACACTTGCATGTTATTCCAATGTGGGGCAACGTATTTTACCCTGTAATTTTCCGAATAAATTATTCATATAAAATATTTTTTCATAATATAAAAGAGCTTTAAATTCTTAATAGGGGGAAATACAGTATAACTCCAATTATCACGACTGAGTGCTGGACGTAATTCGGATATGCAAAAATCCGGAGAATTGGGACAGTCATAAAAACGGTTATGTTGTGAAATAAAACGCCAATATTGATCAAAATAATTACGAGAATACAGTATATTTGAATGGCAACTAAAAAAAGTAGGCCTAATGTACTGTATTTTGAAAGTAAGGTAAATAATTAAGTATTTTAAATATCCATTTTTTTTTTTCATTTTTCAAATATTCATAAATTATTTATATTTTTGAAAAAATAAAAAATCAGTTTAAACATAATTAGAATTTTAAATTGTTTAAATTAACGTTTCGGAAAAAATTGTCTTTCGAGCAATACTAGTAAAATAATTAAATACGCTTTCCATTATTGGCGGAATATCGCATCGTTTGGCGACATTTTTCTGGTTTGGCGAGAATGGTCGACGGAATTTTACACATGTACCTTTGCTTCTTTTTGGTTGTCTAGATTAATGTTATCAATAGTTTACGCCTTATTTTGTTCATTAAGTGGATAGGTTGATCTATATTAAAGGAAAAAAACGTTTTTACATTCAAAATTATGTAAATTACAAGTGTTCCAAAATCGCAATCAGCAACGTACAACCGCCATGTTGAACTGACTTTGAAAGGAAAAGCATGGCTGCCGACCGCATCAGCCAATCAGAAAATGTCGGGTGTATGTCCACTCTTTATATAGGTTTCTAGTTTAGTGGTGTCTTCCAAGTCGACGCGTAAATGCGGACCAACTTCTTCAAAGGCCACAAGAAATCTTTTGGACCCCCTGAAATGATTAACCCAATTCAAATAATTTTCCGGTCTTAACCAAGTTGGTGACATCGGATTCGGTTGATGGCAAATGGAGGATGACAGAGGGTTAGTTGTGTTTTTATCCTAGTTTTGAACAATGTTGCAATCACGTGTGCATTATTATTTCCATCCATATGACTTTGCGGCAAATAGGATTCTTTCAGGTTCTGTATCGATTTCATTAAGGGTCGAAGTGGCTCAGTGGGATTGCCCACTGCGTATAGTTGTAGGTGATGCAAATTTGATTCCTGTCGTGTTCGATTCCTCCCTAGGTGTATTTACTCTCTTCTGTGTTAGTAAAACTTTCCTGCTGTGTTTGTCCATTTCCTTGACGTTCTTTGCCGCAGCTTGGCTAAATATGGCCCTTTCGCCATAAAACCCAATCAACCAACCTAGTCCTGACATACCTATTAACTTTTGTAAAGTTCAATGCATGTTGGGAACTGGACTGTTTTGTAAGCACCCATGGATGTTTTGATCTTTTGTAAGTCAGCCAATGACTAAGGGAATCGCTCCGTTGACGTCATCACTGTACCATAAGGACTAGGTCCCAGGTGTGTGTGCTGCTGTTAATTGTTAGGGATTAAGAATTCGATAACAATTACGGGACGCGGATTGTGTAACGTCAACCGTCCCTGTTTCACCAACGTTTTGCTAAATGTACCGTACCATAATGACTCATCACAAACAGGTAAATTGAATTGTGTGTTTACAATCTAGATGAATTTATTTTAGAGAAAGGAGGCGATTCGTGACACTTACCTTGGCTCATTCATTATTTTCAACTTTTTCGCGGCATTCCGAGCAGTTGGAAGCATTTCATGCAGTAACGATCGATGTGCGTGCCATTTCACAATAGTTGTAATATTCCGTGCCGTCTATGGATCGCGTGATACGATGTCAATTGATTCATTCATGTAGGTGTGAAGACTCCAATAGTGTGTACCGCGCGAAGCAAATGGGAAGATGAATTTGTATATTGTGCTTTTATCAGTCTGAATAATTGAATTGTTTTGTGTGTTACGTTACCGTGCAAGCGTTTCCCTCCCAGCCTCAAAGACAATTAATTTTATCAGCCAATTATTTTATCTAATCCGAGAATAAAGTCTGTTTCCAACTTGTCCATTCAATGAGGGACACCGAAAACTGAATGATCTGTTTCACTTCTCGTTCGTGTACTCAATATTTTGTTGTCTCCATCATTTAAACAGAGTAACAAACTAAGATTATTGAAGTGAACAATAGGATTATTCGTATCGGGTTTTAACTTTCATTCATATACACCCTGTTAAAAAGAATCGAAACACCCCCGAACCCAGTGTTTGATCGAAACGTAGCATGTGTGAACATGAAGAGATTTCGAAATAACCGGAATATCAAATCGAGAACTCAGTTGTAGAATAACATCAGAAAAGTCATAAATCTTTAAGTTGTAAAGCCCCTTTGACGACGATACATGCTGATATACTGCGTGACGTGGTGGAATTGACAGCCTAACATATCAAAACATGCTCATTGAGAGAAAGATCTGGGAATCTGGCTATGGAAGGGAACACCAACGAGTCACTCATGTAGCTGGGTGTTATCGTGCTGACAAATAACCCCTTGCACACGTGCCATGAAAGGCAAAAGAGGTTATAGGATCTGCCGGACGTATCGCTATGCTATCAAACTACATCGTACCACTAAGTAAATGATGGCTTCCCATACCATTACACTATGAGTTACATGCTGTACCGCTCGATAGTAAACCGAGAAAGACTACGAAACATCGTCGGCTGTGCCTTGAGTCATTGCCAGGCATTAAATGGCAGCGTATCATGGTTAGTGACGAATCTCGTTTCTACCTCCGAGAAGATAATCACCACATTTGCATGTGCGCTGAAACCCGGCCTGCGCTACCATTCTGAATTTGCTGTAGAACCGCGCACACATTGTAAATCCTAGTGCATTAGTATGTGAAGCCATCACTTATGACAACCAGTCCCTTCTGGCAGTGGTACGAGTTACTTCACAGTACAGCAAATCCCCTATAGCTTATTTTGTCTTCCATATCACGTGTCCAAGGAACCAGCACAATAACGCACAGCCATACACGTCTCATTCTGCCATGAGTGTCTCGGATTTTGGAACCCTTCCTGGGCTAGAGATCTGTCTCATTGAGCATGTCTTGGATATGTTAGAGTGTCAATCGCTCCATCCCCGAAATGTAAGGGCAGCAACTGTAGAATTTGCTACAGAATAGCATTAGGACTCCATTTGACTCAATGCCACAGTGTATAGCTGCAAGAGGGGGCTTAAGCTTGTTAATTTTTTCTGGTGTAATTCTACCATAATAAGGATCCGCTTGAATTGATATTGTATGATCATTTCTTTGTTTATGCATGTTCACATCGCGCATGCTAAGTTTCATTCCGTTCCGACAAGCCTCGGATGTTTTGTTTTTTCTTTTTTGGCACAGTGTATTTGACAGCTTTTATAAAATTCTTGCGCCGTATGTCTCATCACTTCTACCACGCTAACGAAAATATTATAAAATCATCAGACTTAAATCGAATGGTGCAAATTGGTCAAAATCGACACAAACAAATCCAAAGCTTTAAGACACGTGCTACTTTGTTTAACGTACATTAAGTTACATTTCCAATTCATGAACTGTACCAACAAAAAATTTCATGAACCCCAATCTATTCAATTCATAGCTCTAATTCCTAGTACCCATTATATAATCGTTATGTAGGCACTTCGAAGCTCCAGAAAGCGTGAGACCTTTACTTTGTTCTTCGACGTAGCATTTAACCTTATCAAAAAAATTACACACCTTGCGTCCAGTTTGTGGGTGCGTAGAAAAACGCCACGCGTGGAATTCTGAATGTGGGCGTGACCGACATACGCGGCGTTATTCCCTTGACAACAAATTGATTGCTCTTCAATCGCGGGATCGACATGGAGATCGGATCTATCAGGTCCTCCCACATAACGTCGTTTGATATATATTTATTCAGCGTTAATGTTGCTTTTGAAATTCTGCCGCACAAGTTTCGAGAAAAGTTGTCTGTTGATTGGTTATTATACTTAATTTCTCACTGCAGAAATTAATTTTTAGCGATTCATAATTTAAGTGTCGTCAAATTTTTCATCTCAAGTTTTGTATATTTAGATGTTCCATTTATATAAATAAATGAAGCAGTTCATCATGTTTAAGGGCGTATCTCACGTATAAGGGTCGTCGGTACCTTATTACAGATGACTCTTGTCATAACGATCCTGAGGGGACCTTCATCCCAGGATTTTCCCTTCCGCATTTTTTTTGGAGGGGAAGTCGGTGGAAAAGGAATACCTATTTTCACGCCTTTTTAAATTTTTGCAATTTCAGAAGAAAAGCACTCCGTCGTTTTGTAAGTATCCTTAATGAATAACAATATCAAATATATTATGAATTATAGAGTAGTAAAAATTTAAAAATGAATAACAAGTTAAACACCGATCGAAAAAGTCAATTTAATGCGACACACTGCAGAAATAAAACAATACAAAGGGTTGTACATAGTAGTAATTTTAGATTTTCTTAAAGATTTCTGTAATTTGTGTCGTAAAATCTGTGGTGTTCAAAGACTCCAGTTGGTGTCATGGATATATTGGCCATTTTCTTGACTCAAAAAAGTCCCATGACAAGTGAGTGATACCTAAAGTGAAACTCGAGCAAAGTGAGGCATTGGCGATACGGCCTGAAAACCTGTAACGAATGAACGAAACCTAAATTCCGGCAACGAAGCAGAAGACATTGCCATCGCTGTAACGAAATGTTATCTTTTCCGTGGTCATTATAGCGATCATAAAATAGCATTACAGCTATCAGAGAACTGTCGGGGCCTTCTCAGTTGGTCGTTATATCGCAGCGTCGTTAAATCGAGGGTCGCGGTAAAGCGAATCTACTGTATCAAAGCCCGAGAAATTTGAAATGTTTTTGTACCGTGATGGTCTAATCTGTTTTGTCGATTCAAAAAGGTATCAATCTCTTCATTGTATTTGAAATAAAGGTAAACCACTATTGCATAAAGGAAAAAACAGAAGTTTGCAATTTGTCGTTTTATGGTAATTTTTTTGCTACGCGAAAGCTAATTTGACCAGGATCTACGGTTTGAAGTGATGCCATGTGTTAGATGCGAAATTTTTGTACTGCTCGTTGCAATCCTGTCATTACGGCCATCTCATACTACACTCTATCTCTTTTCTAACCGGTAGTAAATTGTGAAATCAGGTACTAAATCTTTGAAAAAGGCAAAATGTCATGCTGTTCTGGATAACATAAATATTTGTTTTATTCTGAAATCGGTATAGCTTCGGAGTACAATTTCTGCACACAGAAATTTTATATTGTGAATTTATTGTAGTTCAGTTAGGTTTTGTTGTAGTTTTCTGCCAATAACATTGAGTAATCTTTCGTCATCACTTTGTTTCACCATCAAATAAATAGAAAAACTACATTTTCTTGTGCTCAACGTCGCTTTTATTTTTCTTTTGTGCTTGATGAATATTTGCCATTTTTCCTCCTATAGAAATGGTGTGACGAAAATTATTGGTTGGTTTTTATTGCGCAAGGGCCAATTCACGGCCAATGCATGGGCGATGAATGTTTCCCCTTTCGAGTAAATGGACATACGCATAGCTGTCCCACAGAGGTACCTATGCAATCCAAAAACAGGAGTTACTGAGTATGAACTAGTTGGAAAGTTCTTTATTCCTCCAACAAACCATATCTTGTGTACGCTTATAAGTCTTGCCAAAGCAGTCTTGAACCTTTAAAATGAACGACAGTCCATTGCGCTTTATGAGATCCAAGAATGTGGGGAGGACAGACCATGTGTTTTGGTCTTTTTATTTGTACGAGAAGTAAATTTATGAGATCACTATTTGGTCTGATCCGCCTCGTAACCCTGCTTACTCAACAAATCATCTATCTCATTATCCAATACGAGGCATAGTGGGTATGCCCACTGCTCTAGCAACCTGCGAGTTTTAGGCGGCGTAAGTTCGATTCCTGTCACGTGCGATTCCTTCCTGGGTGTATTTATTTCTTCTGTGTCTGTAAAACTTCAGTTGTGTGTGTCTACTTGATATTGTATGCCTTGTGTCTGGCACAGCATGGCCAAGTTGGCCCTTACGCCATAAAAACCAACAATAAACCAACGTGACATGGTATCTACCACGAAAAATAAAGCCCGTGTTCACCTATTCCTAAAAGACTAGAATGATATCTCGACTAATTCTGTTATTCGATGCTTATACACGCAGCATCCAACAATTATCAAGTCAAAATGACAAAACTTGTCGATACTATTTTTGACTAGTGATTTCTAGAATTTAAGACGATTTAAAACATTGATGTTTACCTCCTAAGAAAAAGAGGCTATGGTTTCCAACTTCGCCCATCATCTTTTATGGGCGCATTTTATGTTTCAACCAGAAAGTAATTTTGACTTTCGTTTTAATTTCATAATGGGTTTCGGATACGTCAGAATTCTGTCTCGCTAGTTCGTCGTTTCAGGTGTAAAATTCGCTGGAATATACGTTCCATAACGCCTCTTTGGAGGTATTTTTCAAAGTCAGTCGCATTTGAGTTAGTTTTTATGACTCGTAAAACGGCTGGTGATAAAACCACACATAAGTTGGCGCCAACGTGAGTTCGATGATCGTCTCGACCTTGTTGAATTGTTTTTTGAAAATACCACTTGTGGATGTTTTTTGTTCAATTTTGTATAAGCGTGAATCGGTTTTGGAATAATCTCTGGTAAGGTTTAAACTTCCTTTCTGTTAGCATTTGTTTGTTTTAATTGTTTCTTGAAAGATGAGAGACCGGACCTCGACATAGGTGAATTACCTATTCCGTGATAATAGTGAAAGATATGTAGCCCAGATCTATGAGGGGTCGAGAAATGTTGAAAAAAG
Source organism: Meta bourneti (assembly GCA_933210815.1). Taxonomy (NCBI): domain Eukaryota; kingdom Metazoa; phylum Arthropoda; class Arachnida; order Araneae; family Tetragnathidae; genus Meta; species Meta bourneti. The sequence continues at coordinate 22,203,161 of OW119928.1, forward strand.
TTCTGCAAAACGTTCTACAGACTGCAGTCTGTACGAGGTTTAAAAGTTTTTTTTTCTCCTCACTGCCACAATAATGAATCTGTATGACAGGAAAGAATAAATAAATATTTTTTTAATTTTTATTGGGTCGTACATGTGTCAGAAGAAAAAGAAGGGCCGCCGAGGCTCAGTGGGTTTGCCCCCTGCACTGACAGCCTGCGAGTTGTAAGTGGCGCAGGTTCGATTCCTCCCTATGTGTTTTCTCTCCTCTGTGTTAGGAAAACTTTCCTATGTGTATGTCTATTACTTAATGTTGTCCGTCTTGTGTTTGGCGCAGCATGGCCCTTGCGTCATAAAACCCAAGGGAATCGGGCCCCTGCCATAATGTATAGTGCCTTAAACAAGAATTCTTCTGACTTGAAAAAAAGGAGTAGTGTGCATATGAGAGAGCTGGCGCAGACCCACAAACACCCCCATAAAAACTCCACCCACTTTTAGAAATGTAATGGCTCTATTTTACCCATTAAAATTTCCACCCACTTTTAAAAACAATGGTGTGAAAACCACCCATTAAAATTTCCACCCACTTTTAGAAACAATGGCTCTCAAACCACCCACTAAAACCGTACCCACTCTTAGAAAGTGATGGCTCTATTTTATCCATATAAATTATTTTAAATAAGCTGGCGCAGTGACTGTTAATGGCTCTCAAAACCCCCATTAAATCTCCACCCCCTTTTAAAACAATGGCTCTCAAAACCCCCATTAAATCTCCACCCCCTTTTAAAACAATGGCCGCAAAACCCCCATCCAAATTCTACCCACTTTTAGAAAGTAATGGCTCTATTTCACCCATACCAATTTTCTAAAACAATGGTGCTAACCTCCCCATAAAAATCGAACCCACTTTTAGAAAGTGATGGTTCTGTTTCACCCATTCAAATTTTGTAAAACAATGGTGTAAAACTTCCCCATTAAAAACGCACCCACTTTTAGAAAAGCGATGGCTCTATTTTATCCATATTAATTTTTCTAAAACAATGGTAACGAAATCCTCCATAAAAATCTCGACCCACTTTTAGAAAGCAATGGATATATTTCATACTGTAATAATATTTATTTGAAGTAAACAAAAAGTCGCTGAGACGGAAGGGTACCCCCTTCGGAAAGCACCCCTTTTCCTGCGACGCAGAATTTTAAGGAAATATTTTTTTCATTTAAAGAGATGCATTTAGTATACAAAGAAATCAAAAACCATGGAAAGTTCTCTTCTCAAAAGTCTAAATTCAGTAGGTAATTTGCAATCAGACTATCTAAAGCTGGATGATTTAGAAATTGGTAAAAAGTACCTGATATCCGATGCGAAAATGGTAAAGACACGCTATGGTGAAAAGGCTGTTGTAAGTTTGGTGGATACAGGCACAGTATTTCTCCCCGAACGTTTCAACAAAATAATGACTGACGAGCATTTAAGCTTAATAACAAAACAGTGCTATTTAATCTATCGAGGTAAGAAGGATATTGGTAAAGCCAACCCAGCGCACCAGGTAGAATTTTCTTTCAACTAATTTTTTATGTGATTTTATTTTTAATGAATGAAAATAATCATTAAAAATTGATAAGTATCTTAAAATTTTTTTGCAAAATGCCTCCCCAGTAGGCTCAGAGCGTACTCAATCTCAAACTCGACCCACCAAGGGGCCCTTCTTGATAGGTCGAATTCAAGATCAAGTACGCTCTGAGCCCACCGGCCACTGAGGCTTACATAACATATAACAAGTTGGACAACACTGTAAGACTGTGACATCATTTTGACGTCGGGATCCCACCCACCACTTTTTCGAAGAGTGCTGCTCTTTTGGACAACGACGAGAGCAGCGGACATGTCATTTTTGGCTAGGTAGAGGTCACCAACCATCAACCCACATTGATTAACAATGTGGGAGAGGTTGGGGTTTGAACTTGGGACCTTGATGTTAGGAGTCCTGCGCGCATACCGTTAAGCCATGGGTACCCAACAGAACCTCACGTAAAATTGTATTTAAACATTACATTGGAGGGGAAAATCGTCGAATATATCACTTTAAACAAGTCATTTTTCAGGTTGAATGCTAAAATTCTTTAAAATATCAAACACCACAATTTATCTAATCAAAGAAAGGTTGAAAAACGTTATATTTATAAGAAGTTGTAAGAATTTGTTAAACACGCCCATTATAATATGTGTCCGTAAGGAGCTGCCATCTATTGACACAATTTAAATAGTTTTTATACGTCATACTACAAAAGTGTTCTTTCCCCATATGTGACGTAACGAAGCCGCAGTTTTGCGAGTTTCAACGCTCTCGCGCGGCCCCGGTTTCAAGGACTCTCGTACGAGGAAGTGAGCACTCATTGCCGACGGTGTTTGAGCATACTGCTTTAGAATAAAATTGATTTAAAGAAATAAATATATATAAGAAACAAACGGAAAAATGAATACAGAAATGAACAAACCCAAATTCCATTTGCCATCAGCTTGCAGTTGTACACATCTTTTCACTAATAAAGATTCACAAAAAATTGTTTGGTTAGACTCGTTCAAGGAGCCATTATCTACAATAATTGGGGAATATAAGCGGTCCTTGCAATATCTGCAATTGGCTATTCTTTCAAATGATTTAGACAACCCATCAGAAATTGGCAACTGTTTCGAAAAATTAGAAGATGACATCGCAAAATTAATTAACTTGGCTGTTCAATGTCTTTCAAAAGATCAGTAAGTTATAGGCCTTTTTTATTTTTTTAATAATCCAGGATTATTAAAAAAAGTTACTGATCAAATTTAAACAAATGGGCTAATTAAATCCATTTCTTTATTTAGAGTTGAAAAATTCAATCCTTTGGATATGTAAATATGGGTGAACTTTAATATCATTTTTTTTACACGATATGTATAGTTTAAGAACATCATTCTTTTTACCTCGCTTAAAATAAGTAACTGTTTGTAATGTTCGTGCAGCTATTTGAAAAATAGAGGCACCATTATTAAAATCTAAACGTATGTCAAACGTTTCAATATGGCTTGATACGGGTAACAGTTGTACCGTTATTTTCATGGTCATATCAGCTGACAATGATAAATTTTCGTCTAATAATGTGGAACTCATTAGATCGAAATTAACTTCTTTGAATTCATTAGGTGAGCATTCGAAACGCTCTCTTAATGTTGCAAAGAATTCTCGATTATCCACATAATTTTTTGTGGCGACATCATTTAATTCCAGTGGATTAGAGACATAAAGACCATCGTTATCGCTTGTTAATATATTGTTGCCTCTTTTATCATTGATTTTCGTTTTAAGGTCAACATACATTTTTGATACAGCGTCGTTCGGGTCCCTCGGTACAGCGAGGTTTTTGATTTGAATGTCCCTCACATCATAAATACCGTTTTTAAGTACTAAAGCATTGCTTTCAAAATATTGTTTGTTTACTACGTTTTTGTCAGATTCCGGATCTCTTACATTGCCTATCGTTTTGTTTTTAGCATCAAAGTCTCCTCGAAATGAATGTAGTAAACTTTTATTTTGTAACTTCTTAGTGAGTATGTCTACATAGTCCCTTGTTGCACAATCAGACTGTTCAACTGGGTCCAAAAGATTACAAATTCTTTTGCCTTTTGCGTCGTACATATTGTTTTCCGAAAGAATTAAACTTCTATCCGATAAAGCTTGAATGGTCGTCTTTAAGATTTTTTTACATATGTCTACGTATGACTTTGTTGTAACATCACTATTTTGAGTGGGTTCTTCGGCATTCCTTAAAATCTTCTTTTCCATGTCGTAATTGCCATCATTCGTTAATTTAAAGCCTATCCCGGGAATTCCAGGAGGCCCCTGTTTAATTTCTTCCTCAACAAGGGGATAATATGCTGCCATTTATTATATGAGGTAATTAATTTTTTCTACGATAATATGTGGCTTGATTTTGTTCTCTTTACCATCTGGTGAAATTTCTAACAACACTTGTTTATCTTTTCTACCAAATGCAATCGCTAAACAGGATTCATTATTCGTTTCTAACGGCCTTTCAAGAATATGATGTCCACCAATGCTCAATTTGATTAAAGGAATTTTTCGATCTTTAGATCCTAAAAATATTATAATTTTCATGTCCATCTCACACGTTAGATTCATGTCGGGAGTCAGTAAATTACTACTGAATTTATTGAATGTTACGGTTTGAATTCCATCCTCTTTGTAAGTTTCGTACTGCTCGGTTGTTGCGTAAAATATTTTACCATCAGCATATTCTTTAGTCACAGCGTCTGAATTTTCGATTGGATTGGAAACATTCGTTAATCTTTTATTTTCAAAATTATAATGCTCGTTTTGTATTAAAGATGGAACATAAAGACCGTCGTTATCTCTTTTTAACATATTATCATCTCTTTTATGGTTGATTTTTGTTTTAAGATCAACATACTTTTTGGTAACGGCATCTTTGTCGTCATTCGGTTTACCAAGGTTTTTCATTGGAATGTTTCGGGCATCAAAAATATTATGCTTTAACAATAATGCATGTCTCTCAAAGTAGGCTTTATTAATAGCATTTCTGTCACCAACAGGATCTTCTAAATTGTCAATTACTTTGTTTCTTGCATCAAACTCCCCATCATGATTTAGTATAATACTTACATCACTTAAAGCTTTAATTTTTGATTTTAAATCTCTTTGCATATCATCCGCATAATACTTAGTTACTGAATCATTTAATTGAATAGGATCACTTAAGTTCCTTAAAATCTTCTTTTCCATGTCGTAATTGTCATCATTCGTTAATTTAAATCCCACTCCCGGAATGCCAGGAGGTCCTTCTTTGATTTCATCCTCAAAAATTGGATAATAAGCTGCCATTTCTTTATTTCAATGAATTTTTTTTTATAATCTTCCGACTATAAAAAATAAAATCTTATACGTTTAATGTTTTGATAATGGTGATGTCTTTATTCTTGATGTTCAAGTGACATCTCTTACGCTCTTGCAGGATGAAATAGAAAACGTAATCTTTAGTGGTGTTGTTTCTCAACCTCCAGTTGAACTCAATCATCAAGTTATTTGTATCTGTATAGTTTTGATGATGAGCAAGATTAAAACAAATGATTGGATACAATTTTCCAAAATTTGAATAGTTGACCATGCATCCAGTTTCCGATGTAATGGTGTTGAGTCCGGATTCTAAAAGGGCTGCGTATAACCTATTATAATCCTTCTTACCAAAGTCCATCATGTAGCTAACAGTTGGAACCTTAACGTTATTTATCATCAGCCAACATTCTGTCATGTCCAAATGGTCGAACAGCATATTGTTTTGCCCTGCGTTCTCATACCTTTCAGTGTATTGAGGTATCACATACAGCGATAAGACTTCATCTGATGTGGCTTTTATGCTATAGGAACCGCTTGAGTTTTTGTAGAAGATATTCGATTTTACAATGCTGTGTTGATTCCAGTTTAACTCGAGGGTCTTATCTGACAACCTTAATTCGTTAAATTTAGCTGCAGCTGAGTTTTTGAATCTAACGTAAGGAAGCCAAAGCGATAAATCTTCCACAACAACTTTATAGTTCTTATTTTGCTCATTGGTGTACAACATATTTTCACTATGATTTCTCTGAAACTCAAATTTGACTTGGAACCCAGTAATAACTTTCTTGTATTCACGGAAGAAGTCAAATATATATTTCAATGGGATCCATAGTGTTACAGTGCTACTGTTTCTAGTGAATTTGCACCTTTCAATGAATCCTTGATTAAAGTCGTCATTCAACCCCAATCTTTCTAAAAAGTCTGTTATTTTAGTGTCTTCAGCCAAGGCCCCGCCGTATTTTAAGTGTTTTCTATCAGCAGTGTTGGATGTATCAATGTAGAAGAGCATATTGCTAGCTTCCGAAGTAGAATAGTCCGGTGTAAAATGAATCAAACCTAGCACATGTTGGAGGAGTGCAGAATAATTAATGTTCGATTCGATTTCTGTGTTCCCTAATGTAAACCTGTTGGCATTGATTAAGCCACCTCCATTCACGAGAGCTACATTATCATCACCTATTGCAGTTCCATCGCTCTTAACAATTTTCAGTTTTTGCTGCAGGTAACCGTTAGAGTATAAAATGTTGGCGTTAGTGTCTTGTATAAAGAAGTGATAAGTGGCGTTTTCCATAGAACTATCACTATTTTCATGCCTCACTTCTCTATACTCGAAACTTTCGATGTCATCATCGTAATAATAATCGGTGTTGTCTAATTCAAATATTTTGTTCATTTATTATATAAATTTTTTTTTTCCTTCTCAATTTAATAGCCACGTGGCTATTAAATCGAATTTATAGGAACTTTAGTCCAGCTCCATGTTTCTTCTTCTTTGATAAAATTTCGTTGAATTTATCATGCACAAACGCTTTAGCTTTGCCTTCTAATGCTGAGCCGATACGTGGTGATACATTCATCTTGTTTAGTTGATCTTGTACGAACATGAGGGCCTTGTCTTTTAAAGCAGGTCCGACAGTAGACAGTACGTCTGAAAAGAACCCCCTCCCTTGAATCTTCTTACTCTTCCTTTGAAGTCTGTGTTTGTTCATTTCTTTTATTTATAGGGCAATAAAATTATATTGTACTTCCTGCTTATTGAGTGGGATTGGATCGCCTCTATGATTTGTTATTCTCATTCTGATTCTATAGACACTCTCCATTCGAACAGGGAAGAACAGAGGTTTGTCGAAGGATTTAATAATTTGACTGCCCGGTCGATTACTATTTGTAAAAGAATAGATAACGTTTGAAGAGTGGAAGCCGTTGATAAAGGCTCCCTCGGCGATATCACAATGGATGTAAATGTTATCATTACCGCCGGAAAGGTCAGCAATGTACTTTCCTATTTGTTCGGGCTCTTCATATATTTTGGGTTCGAAACCTAAAAGTTTGTGCAGGTTGTTGGTTCTTGATAAATTGATCTTATAGTTGTTTTTCAGTTGAATGGCAATTCTTTGTCGCTCCTCTACTATACCAAATAGAATGGGTGGATCGTTTCCAAAAAATTTTATCATGTAACGGTTCAGACCTCTGATAGTATAATTTCCATCTGGTATCACCAAATCGAACCACTGTTGACCGTCATAGTATGAAAACTTTTCGTCTTTGATATTATCCCATGAAACATACATAGAAAAGGACTGAAGGGCAATCTGTTTGATTCTAAAAGGCCTGGAATATTCAATCGTAAAATCTTCCGATCTTTCCGAGTTCTTCGAATCTAAAATTAATAACACCATTTATTTATAGAGAACATTTTTTTCGTTAGATTCGCTAGGCTCCTGCGTAAAAGAATATAACACATCAACAACTGATTTGCCTTTGTTTCTTTCCCTAATGTATTTCATACAAAAGTAACCACATTTTACAGAGGCAGGATGTTGTAGAAAGCTTGAATTATATCCAATTTCTTTTTTCCTTCCAGAACTTAGCAGATATTTCTTGATATTTGGAAGAATTTTGTAAATGTGCTCTCCAAAAGGGTCAAAGTACTCAACAAAGTCATTATTAGGATCGTTATAGTAACATACCCAGTGCGTACCAGGTCCTGTAGCTATGTCTAGATTAATAATGCCGTTTTCAAACAGCCTCATCTTTTTGGGTAATAGATCTGAAGTGAAGACGCCCCTAAACCCCCTTTCATGCTTCATATTTTGTTCAATTACTTCGTTGGATATTCCCAATTTTGATAGACTCCCTTTCCAACGGTCTTTTTTTTACCAGATCCGGAAATTTTATCCAAAGCTTTCTTAGCCCCCCACCCAGCAGCCCCACTTGCAGCACCCAACGCTAATGCTTTTGCCCCAGCAATTAATGCGGGTATAAAAGGCGCTAAAAAGGGTAGAAAGCCCCCAGTTTTCTTGAGTTGTGACTTACTGATGGTGATTCGTTTCCCTTTCCCAAGTTGAGCAATTTGAGTTGAAGTTAAATACATGTCATAGTTAGAGGGTTTTGACTTATCTATTTGTAGAGTTACTTCTTCCCCCTTCTGGTGTGCGGATTTAAGTTTAGCAATCTGGTGATCGCTTAAATGTATTTTGGTTTGTATGTAGTTACTCATTTATTTAAAGAAAATTTTTTGTAATAGTGTTTCACCTGCTCGCTGGTCAAAGTTCCTTCTTTCAACAATGCGTCCAATAAATCAACGACTTCATTATATAATTTTCTGCTTTTGGATCCATTACAAATCTTATCAGTGAACCGAGCCAACATTGTCATATTATCTTCTACTCCTTTGCCGAGATATATTTCCTTTCTTTGCAAGTCTCTTAATCTCTCTCGATAATCTTCTAACGTATGCATATGTTCTCTTAAATAATCAACCTGGGAGAATAAGTTTTCTTCTCTTTCCTCATCTTTCTTAGTCATTCGAGAAATTTGGCTCATAATGTTCCCTTTTTGGCGAGCCATTTTCATGTGAACTTTGTTTACTTTATCAATAATTTCTTGCAATACTACCTTGGGTTCATTGTACAATTTTGAGGGTCTTGGAAAATTGTTTTTCTCTAAATACTCTATATCCAATTCTTTGTCAAAATTAAAGATATCTGGGGAGGGATGTTCAATCGCTAGAGGAATGTGTTCAATTGCTTGAGGAATGTTATCGAGGGTATCTTTTATAACCTTAAGCTGCTCTGATCTTGTTGCTTCTTGTGCTTGTAGTTTTTCGGTTACAGGCTTGTGGAAGTCGGATAGTGACCTCTGGATACCTAGTTCTTCTCCGAGTTGTTGTTCGTTGTTTCTTCTGATTTGAGCCTGCAGCTTGAAAACTTTCAGGTCATTTTTAACTTCTTCTCTTAACTTCTTATTTCGCTCTTTTTGGATAGTATTCATTTATTATTATGAAAAAAAGAGTTTTGCTCCCAGCAAATTATGTTTTTACTCAAGCAAAGTAATTTTTTGCTGAAGCAAACTTTTTGACATTAAATAAAGATGATTCGAATTGAAAATTATACAGAAGCAGAAGAACTAGTCGATGCAAATCAACATTATTTACTACCAAAGCATCCTTTCAGGCTTCTAATCGCTGGAGCTTCAGGGACTGGTAAAACAAATTTATTGCTGAACTTCATATATGATTATCTCGATTTTGATAATTTATTCGTTTGTGCAAAAGATATGTATGAACCCAAGTATACCAAATTGCAAGAGAAGTACACAATGTTTGATGGTGTGGATATTGACTCGATAAAGTATCCTAAAAAGAAGAAGAAAATTATGCTAGAGTTATACGAAAAATTCGGCACGAAGGGAACTTTATTCTCCTCTGATTCAAAGGATTTTATAACAGTGGATGACCTTGACCCATCCTGCAAAAATGTTGTTGTCTTTGATGATTGCATGACTGACAGGGATCAGAAGAGCATAGAAGATTTTTTCGTCAGAGGCAGGAAGAAAAACGCCTCAATCATTTACCTTTCCCAATCTTATTATAGAACACCTATTGTTATCAGGAGAAACTGCAATTACTTAATATTTTTCAACCTCCAACAGAGGGAGATTCAACAGATCATAAGAGAGATAGATGGTAGTTTGACAAAAGAAGAATTTAGTAGATTGTACACAAAGTGTATGCAACAGCCGTATGATTTTTTTATGCTTGATTTAGTTAAACCAGCCTTGAGATACCGGAAGAAATATTTTGTGCCTATAAATAAAGATGGAAGAGTACTTACAGAAGAAAATTTACGTTTACAGAAAGAGCTATCACCACTACCATAAATTTCACATCACCATGACTGTTAGCAAGTTCGTTTTAAGTTCATTGGGTCTATCAGCTTTGGTGCTGGCCCCCCTAGGTGCTCTCAGCTTAAGCGTTGGTATAGTTGAAGTTATTGATAAAGCTTTGAATATCGTGGAAAGGAAAGAAGAGTACAAACAGTCTTACAGGTTTTACAAACAGCTGCTTAATTCGTACAAATCCAGCGCGATATCAGAAGAGGAGGTGTACAAGCGAGAGGACGATTTTGTAAATAACTTAGTCTACCTACCAAGAGAAAAGTACATGAAACAAACCCTACTCAATGGATATGCATATGTGAGTAAATAATTTTTTCTATATAAATAAATGTGCGGAAAAAAGAAAGGAAACAAGAAAGGGAAAGGCGTTGTAAACGCCGCAATCAACAATTTACCATTTGAAATGCATCTGCCAGGACATCAATTTACGGGACCAGGAACTCAACTGCTTAGAGGGAAAACTAGGCTGAACCCCGATTTAACGCATAAAGAATGGAGTAAACCCATTAACCGAGTCGATGAAAGTGCTTATAAACATGATGTGTGTTATATTAAAAACAAAGACACTGAAACAAGAAACAAAGTGTGCGACACAAACATGATAAAGGAGTTGGAGGATATCCCCAACCCAACAATTCGCGAGAGGATAGACAGAGCTGTTGTGAAGCCTATCATCAAAGCAAAGAAGACATTTGGAATGGGATCAAAAGTGTATTGTCTAAAATGTAAAGACCACACCGAAACTAAAGATGCACATCAAACCACCTCAAAAAATGGTAGGCCTATGATGAAAGGTATATGCATGGATTGTGGTTCTAAGAAAAGCCGTTTTTTACCTCTGAAGGGGTAACTGAGAAAAGTTGCCCCGAAAAAGTTTATTATGATCCCGAAACAGGATTTTGCGGTATAAAGGAACTGAGCAGGAAGACTGGTTTAAGTCGGAAAAAGGTCTCAGAGTTCTTACACCAACAAGATGTGTACACGAAGCATAAACCGCTTATCCGTAAGTTTAAAAGGAGGAGAATTTACGTCTCACACATCGATGACCAATGGCAAGCTGACTTATTGTTTGTCTATAAATTTGCGAGAAGTAAGTACAATGATGGCACCAAATATTTATTAACAGTTATTGATTGCTTCAGCAAATATGCATGGGCTATTCCTCTAAAAGATAAGTCATCTAATGAAGTAACTCAAGCATTTAAAAAGATCTTCAAAGAAAGAATCCCTGAAAGGATTCAAACAGATAAGGGTTTAGAGTTCGTCGGAAAAACAACTCAAAAATTATTTAAAGAAAATAATATCCAATGGTTCACAACAGAAAATGTTGAAATAAAAGCGGCTATGGTTGAAAGGTTTAATCTCACTCTTGGCAATAAAATAAAGCTCTACTTAAGCGAAAATAATACTGAAAGATACATAGATGTATTGGATCAATTAGTGAAGAATTACAACAACTCATACCACAGAAGCATAAAAATGACTCCTGTTGAAGCCAGTCTAGAAGAAAACAGTGGTAAAGTCTACCACAATTTGTTTAACGAAAAGGTCATACGTAAACCTAAATTTCAAGTAGGAGATAAAGTTAGAATATCAATACATAAGTCAACTTTCAGAAGAGGATATCAAGCAACCTTTACAGAAGAAATGTTTGTCATTTCTGAAGTATTAGAAACCGATCCAATAACTTATAGAGTAAAGGACTTAAACAATGAAGAGGTGAAAGGTACCTTTTATGATAATGAACTGGTGAAGTATGATAAGAAAGACGATGTGTATAAGATTGAGAAAATAATCAGAAAGAAAGGGGACAAGTATCTAGTGAAATGGTTAGGCTATCCTGAGACCAGTTGGATCCATAAAAACGATCTTCTTTAAATTTATTTTTAATAGCTGTCAAAGCTATTAAAAATTCACTTCCTCAGACCAACCATCATTGCTACTTTTGGGGTCATACCTCAGCTCCTCACCACAATTACCCACACCTAGTTTCAAGGATAATTTCTTCTATGGGATCTTCAGTGGCTTTAAACTAGTAATAGATAAGAGTACCGGTTGCTTCAACACCACTAAGCTGTGTCAGTCGGGAGGCAAACAATTCTCGCACTGGACCCGACTCGAGAAGTCGAAAAGTCTGAAAAAGTTCTTTGAAAGTCAAAGCTGCCCTCCACAAGTGGAGGGCAGCTTTTACGAGGTAAGAGAACAGAACAATGATTCTCTCAAGAAACAGATCACCGGCCAGTATGTCCACAAGGAACTCCTCCTTGACACCGCCTCCTGGATCTCGCCCGAGTTCTACTTCAAGTGCAACAGCGTTGTCATCGATTACTAGTTGGACTTTCCTAGTAAGCCCAATTTAAAGCATTGAAAATGACTCTACAGATTTCTTCATTCTGAATAAGCGTCTTCTTGAGTTTAGGCAGCTTGAGTGGGACCTGATAATCTCTTTTTCGTAACATATGGAATAGAATGTTGTCTTTGCTGATGAGGTTTTTCCGCTCTGGAAACAATTCTTCATATTTTAGGATAAAGGAATAAAATTCATCCATAAGCTCTTCTTCAAAAGGTATGTTATACATACCCAGCCATTTAGTCAGATTTTTCATTTTACTTTCCCTTCTTCGTTTAAGCGCTGACTCCAAATATAACTGGTTTAGATCAACAGGGGGCTTATTGGGGTCATACCTCAGCTCTTCGTGACATGTTGTACAAACGTACCACCCATCATCGTTTTGTATTACATATTTGTGCTCACACTCTTGAACTTTAGTTTTCAAGTCATCTGCAGAACGTTCATCTGAAGAACATTCGTCTGAAGAAACTTTTATGTCTAGACCAAACAGTCTTATTATTTCCATCACCTCCTTCATATGTTTTGAGTTCATATTTGTTTTAGTAAGTCTTCCTTTTAAGCCTTTTTAAATTTGATTGAACCTCTTGAATATTTTAAGCACTTAAAGAAAAGCTTTGAAGTATACAGAAAGACACAATGAATTTTCAATCGAAAACCATCCGACAGTTGCAAGATTACTGTCGAGAAAATAATATTCGGGGATACTCGAAACTTAAAAAGGCGGAACTGATCGACCTTATTCAATATCATAACGGCTTCTCCAGTTTTCATAATGACTTGTTTAGCAAACCAAAGAAGAAGAGGGGGCTTAAAATCAGGTGTTGCGGTAAGTTAATTAAGGAATCTAGCATAAATAAGCACTGGCAAACTAAAGCTCATCAAAACTATAAACCAAAGAAGGCTCCTCAGGAGGGGCGAGATTATAGTGGTACATACCACAGAGATGATTTTGACAATATGCAGGGGCTTCATCATATGACCATTAACCAACTACGAGAATTTTGTCGAACGCGTGGCATTACAGGCTATTCTAAATTACGTAGGAAGGTAGACATCATAGCGTACATTGAAAGCGTATTGTTCAACCGTCACTTCAAATTCGATTCCGACCTGTTTTCAGATTCGCGAGAGAGAAGGCTATATACACCCCTTGAAGTTGAGACGGCATTTAAGTCTCGGCTGAAGACGTACGACATCCCAAACGAACACAATCTGATGCTTCCCAAAGACTTTTTGAGCGATGTTTCATCAGTAGTCCGGGGTCTCATCACAAAACATCTAAAGAGGCTGCATGGTCTGAAGGTCAATTTCCAGTTTCTCTGCGACTATGAAAAAGGAAAAGATGGAAAGGTGGAAGAAATGGAGAAAAACTTCAAAACACAAAATGAAGTCATCTTAGAATCCACTGATTTGGTAGATTATTACAGATCAGTTATCCAAAAGTTACTGACAGAAATGGAGGAGTTTGTTGCAAGGGGCTCAGGGTGGACGCTTGCTAGAATCAAAAGCCTTGAGGTAAGGATCAATAAATACAACCCGCTGAGAGGGGCTTCCTACATTGATCTGCCTAAAAGAATTAAGGCTAAAAAAGCAGTCATTAACGTACAAAATGAGGATAATAAGTGTTTCATGTGGGCAATACTCTCTGCGCTGCATCCAGTGGAAAAAGATGCCCAAAGAGTCACCAAATATAAACCGTATGAGAATGAGCTAAAGTTTGAAGGCATTGAGTTTCCAGTGAAGATGGAAGATAGAGTATTTAACAGGTTCGAAAAGTTGAATAACATATCGGTGAACATATATTCATACGAAGGTAATGACATTTACCCATTGAGAATCACTAAAAATAAGGAAGACAAACACGTCAATTTGCTGTACATAAAGAATAAGGAAGGAAACAGTCATTACTGTTGGATAAAAGACCTCTCCAAATTGATAAGCGGACAAGTGACTAAACACAACGGAAAGGTATTCACCTGTGAGAGATGCCTGCTGTATTATTACTCCGAAGAGGACCTCCAAGCTCATGAAACGGATTGTAGGAAGAATACGCCAGTAAAGATTGTAATGCCCAAGGAGGACGAATCTCTGCGGTTCAAAAACTACCAAAGGTCTTTACGATTACCCTTTGTGATGTATGGAGACTTCGAGTGCTTGACAAACAAGATAAACACCTGCCGCCCTACAAAAGACAGCTCATTCTTACATAAATATCAAAAGCATGAACCTATGAGCTTCACTGTCTACATCAAATATAAACACGCAGACTATAAGGCACCAATCACATACAGAGGACCCAATGCCACCAAGCTGTTCTTTGATACAGTGAAGACTGAGGCGCTAGCGATAAAGAACATTTATGATAAGAAGCAACCCATCAAAATGACCGCCGAAGATGAAAAGCATTTCCAAAGGACCCATGTTTGCCATATCTGTGACGGAGATATCAGGAAGAAACCTTCACCCTATTCACCCAAGGATGAACCAGACTTCCGAAAAGTCAGAGATCATGACCATCTTCTCGATCCGGCGAAATGTGAATCGAACTACAGAGGACCTGCTCACAACCTTTGCAACCTAAAGTACCAAGAGCCTTCGTTCATTCCGGTGTTTATCCACAACCTATCTGGCTACGACGCCCATCTCTTCATAAAGGAGCTCGGTGGGGAGAAAGGAGACATTGATGTCATTCCGAACAACGAGGAGAGGTACATTTCATTCAGTAAGGAGGTCGGGGCAAAAACTGTAGAAGTAGGCGATGGGAAGAAAGCAAAGGTACCTGGTATAAAGTTGAGGTTTGTCGACTCGTTCAAGTTCATGGCCGCTAGCGTCGACAGTCTTGCGAAGAACGTAAAGGAGTTCCGGGAGACAGCCAAGTACTTCCCCAAGGACAAACTGGACCTCGTCACCCGAAAAGGCGTCTATCCATACGATTACATGGACTCATGGGACAAATGCGAAGAAACCAAGCTGCCCCCACAAGAAGACTTTTACAACCAATTGAATGAGTCACACATAAAGGATGAGGACTACGAGCACGCTAAAACGGTATGGAAGACATTCAACATTAAGACATTGGGTGAATATTCCGATTTGTATGTGAAGACTGATGTACTCATCCTAGCCGACATCATGGAACACTTTAGAGATGTCTGTCTAAAGACCTATAAGTTGGATCCTGCATGGTACTTCACTGCACCCGGACTCTCGTGGGACGCCATGCTCAAAACCACGGAGGTCGAGCTAGAGCTGTTGACAGACTATGACATGATACTCATGCTAGAAAAGGGGACCAGAGGAGGCATCTCTCAGTGCTGTAACCGATATGGGAGGGCGAACAACAAGTACATGAGGGACTATGACGAGAACAAGAAGTCTAACTACCTGATGTACCTTGACGCCAACAACCTTTACGGATGGGCCATGAGTCAATACCTACCGCATGGTGGTTTCAGGTGGAGCACTGTGTCAGATGTGACCCAAGTAGCGGATGACTCAGACAAAGGATACATCGTAGATTGCGACCTACAGTACCCGACCCATCTGCACAACCTCCATTCAGACATACCTCTAGCACCTGAGAGCAGGATGCCCGATGGCTCAAAACAGCTAAAACTACTGACGACCCTCTATGACAAAGAGCATTATGTGGTCCATTACAGGGTTTTGAAGCAACTGTTGCAGTTGGGGATGAAGCTCAAAAAGGTGCACAAAGTGTTGGAGTTTCAGCAGTCTCCCTGGTTGAAGAGGTACATCGACCTGAACACAGAAATGAGGACCAAGGCAACCAATGACTTTGAGAAAGACTTCTTCAAACTTATGAACAACTCGGTCTTTGGCAAGACGATGGAAAATATCAGGAAGCGACTCGATATTAGGCTAGTATGCGATCCCCAGAAAGCGGAGAAGCTAGTTGCTAAGCCCAACTTCAAGGGAAGGACCATTTTTGACGAAAGATTAGCCGCTGTGCATATGAACAAGACGAAAGTGATTTTTAATAAGCCAATATACGTCGGCATGAGTATATTAGATCTATCGAAGCATCTGATGTATGACTTCCATTATAATCTTATGAAGCCTAAATACGGGGACGATATCAAGCTATTGTACATGGACACTGACAGTTACATCTACGACATACAGACCGAGGACTTTTATGAAGATATGAAAGGAATGATTGATTATTTCGACACCTCCGATTATCAGGAAAATAATAGATATGGAATGCCTAGAGTAAATAAAAAGGTCTTGGGGAAGATGAAGGATGAAAATTCTGGAAAAATCTTGGAGGAGTTCGTGGGATTAAGATCTAAGATGTATGCCTGTAAGACTGAAACAGACTTGGTGAAAAAATCCAAAGGAGTAAAGAAATGTGTCGTGAAAAACAGGATAACCTTCGAGGACTACAAGAACTGCCTATTCAAGAAAGAAGTACAGCACAGAACCATGAATCTCATCAGGAGCACAAAGCATGAGATTCATTCCATACAAGTCAATAAGATTGCCCTATCAGGAAAAGATGACAAGCGTCATATATTGGAAGATGGTATCCATACCTTGGCTCACGGTCACTATACTATACAAAATGATGCTCTAATATACAAGTAGGTATCTGATTTTAAAAGCAACCGCTTTTAAAACCTAAAATGGGTGGAGATCTAATTACATCTCATAGAGCATTGTTGGCAGTTGGTTCTGGTCGCTTGTCGCGACAAGCTTAAGTTCTCCCTGTGAAGGCGATCGATCTCAGCTCGATGACGGCGGTTATCAGCATCATGGCTTTGAATTGTTCTGTTTGCCTGAGACAATTCATTTTTGAGTTGATCTCTTTGCTGAGTCAGCTGATTGACCTGCTGAGTCAGTTGATTGACCTGTTGTTGAAGTTGCTGAATGGTTGTCATTTTATAATTTATAAAGTTCTATTTCTATACTAAATGTATTTCTTTAAGTGCTTAAAATGTCAAAGAGGTAAAGTTTTCAACGCAGCAAAGAAGGTGCGTTGCTATAAAAACTTTGGACCGTGGTTTTCTAAAAGGGGGTGCTCGCCGAAGGGGGTACCCTTCCGGCTCAGCGACTTTTTGCTTGGGTTCGGTGGTGGGCGGAGTTTTTATGGGGTGGAAACAATTATGGCATTTTTTTTTATACCATTGAATTCTAAAAGTGGGTTCGATTTGAATGGTTGGTTGAGAGCTATTACTTTCTAAAAGCGGGTGCGACTTCAATGGGGAGGCTTTCACCATTGTTTAAAATAATTTATATGGATAAAATAGAGCCATTATTTTCTAAAAGCGGGTGCGACTTCAATGGAGGCGTCGGGAGCCATTATTTTTAAAAGTGGGGTGGAAATTTAATGGGTGGTTTTCGCACCATTGTTTTTAAAAGTGGGTGGAAATTTAATGGGGGTTTTGAGAGCCATTAACAGTCACTGCGCCAGCTTATTTAAAATAATTTATATGGATAAAATAGAGCCATCACTTTCTAAGAGTGGGTACGGTTTTAGTGGGTGGTTTGAGAGCCATTGTTTCTAAAAGTGGGTGGAAATTTTAATGGGTGGTTTTCACACCATTGTTTTTAAAAGTGGGTGGAAATTTTAATGGGTAAAATAGAGCCATTACATTTCTAAAAGTGGGTGGAGTTTTTATGGGGGTGTTTGTGGGTCTGCGCCAGCTCTCTCATATGCACACTACTAAAAGGTAAACACTATTTTCTGCCGAGCAATCGGGCTGGTGGTCAGGGTGCTGGCTTCTAGATCGAAAGGTTCCTGGTTCGTATCCGAGGTAAAGCAGGGATGTTTGTCCTTCTGGTAAACGAGTTGTATCTTACGTATGGTATGTGGAAGTGCAATGTGAACCCACCCCACGTGGTGCACTAGAGATATGCCAAGTGGTTCATAATTCCATACTTGAAGTTCCATGATGACTAAAGCTCTTTTAACAGGTTGAGATTGGCCGGGCATTGATAACCAAAATTTGTTTTTCTTTTTTGTCGTAATTAAAGTTATATATATGCATTGCGTGCTATGTTAAATTCACAACAGTACTTCATTCAGGCCACCCGGAGCTTTCAATGAACGACCTTGCATCGGTTCGTTACCCTATTGCACACATCCCGATTTCTTCCTTCCGAATTCTTCCCGAACGAATCCCTGCCTCTTCATTTGGCCTGTTAGATCTTCGAAGGAACAAATTATACGCTCGACTAACGCATAGCAAACAAGAGTTTCAAAACCAAGTGCCGCCTTTGCCTTGCTCAACACTGGGATCCCATCACCGGCACCAGAGACCGCGTGTCTCTTTCGAATCACGCAGAGAAGGTTGAACTTTCGTTGCTTAGCAACCGGAACATCCGGGTGCTGCGTCTTTTTTCTTTTCTCCATCCTCCTCCTCTTCGTACTCTAATTGTGCTCTCTCTGTCTTGGTTGTTTTTTTCCACCTCTCCTAACGCTTCTTTCTCACTCTTGCTTTTTAAAGTGTCGAGCGGGATTGTTCTACCCGTTCGACCTTTCAGCGTGACATGGTGGCCCTAATCGCGGATGACAATTCTTCCCTCGTTATCTGTTCTCCGATGATACTCTGAAGTTCGAGATTATCATCGGCCACTTCGCGCTTTGGCGATCTGTGGGGTGAAAGTATCAACCGCTGTGTGCGTGTGTGTGGTCTGTGTTTCGATGATTGGCCGTTTCGTATTGAGGATTTTGGTTGTGAACTAAGGTATGTGAGATTTATTTGCTTTCTATGCCTGCCTTTTTTATAGCATTACGATCCAGTAGCTTTCTTGATGCTTTACTTTTTCCTTAGGTAGTCTAGCGTCTCTTATTTGTTTTGGTATTACTTCACTGACAACGTTATACTTCATTACTGGTCAAGAACGATGTTTCTGACACTTTAAAACAAACAGTATGATTCCTTAACCAACTGTTGATTAAGCTCGTGATTGCCACAGGCGACATTTTACTACTATTTTCCAACCTTAGCGACTAGGTCTTTTTAAGCGAATATATATTTATAAAATCATTAAAATATAAATTTTTAGACGATCTTTTTAAGAAAAATCGCCTCAAAAGCTATTTTTTAAATTTTGGCGAATTTTTAAAAAAAATTCACCGAAGGTCAACCAAATTTTTTTCCTTTAAGTTTTAATTTATAGCGGACGGAAAATACCTTTCGGATTTTTCTATGGGGAGAAAATTTTCCAATGGACGCCACTTTTGAAATTTTGGCGCCAAGCCTTGGCAACCATAAAAGAAAAACATCTGGTTAATAGATTGTCTTGGAAACCTTATTAAGGAAAGATTTAGTTTTTAATTTTAAAATTTAAATTTCTTAGCGAGATCTTCAACGTTTGTTTCATACTTAATTTGCACATTTTGTATTTTAGCCTATCCAGTTATGAGCAACTAAGATTACTAAGAAGAGATTTTTGCTTCTATTTTTAAGAATTTATGCTGTAAGCTCTAATTATTTTCTTGCGTTTTGAGACTTCAATACTTGGAGATATTTTTTCTTTGGTGACTGGAACGGAAGCACCCATTTCTGATAAGAAAATGTAGTAAAGTTGATATTTATTTGTAAGAAATTTATGTTACATGCAGCTTCCAAAGTTCTTTCAAAACAAGAAATTTAAATATTTCACGCACTTGAATTAGTCTCAATGTCAATGCCATGTTTTTTAAAATAAGCGGTATTCAAGCATCCGCTATTATTTTATCAAATGTCCGATAAACTGCGCGTGTTAATGGCGCTCACATCGTTGTCGGAATAATTCAATAGTTCATGCTTGGGTACTCATGTGTGCGCTCCGAAATTCAGTCAACTCTTGCTTATAAGTATGTAAGATGTTCTGGTTTCGTGTATTTGATTTTTTTATATGATCCGCGAATTTTGCTGTGCACGGCAGAATGCACTAACCTTTCCTTTATTTTTCGCTAGGGATTTCGTTTGTTCATTTCTTGTTTTAGTTTCACAATTAATGTAATAAAGGCACTGACCTGATTGATGCTTTCTGTCGTAGCTCACATAAAAATACGAAACTTGAGTGGACTGTAACTGTATTTATCGACAAATTGCTGTATTATCCTAAGTACACAAAAGGTGGTTCCTGGAAAGGAACACTGGCGATATCCTATCGCGGCAAGAGATCAGACACTGAGAAGTAGCAACGTTTTTGGCACGTACCAAGTACGTGAAAAGTTTGTTTACGAATTCCCGGCCAATTTGAACTTTTCGTTAGAAGTGCTTTTAGTCATCGTCGCAAGGGCGGAATTATAAACCACTTGGAGTTACTACCGTGATTGTGGTTTACGTTGCACCTCACATACTATGCATTCAAGGCACAACCCCTTTACCAGACGGACAAACATCCATGCCTTACTCCTGATTCGAACCAGGAATCTTTCTATCTACCTACCTAAGCCATCACCCTGACCACCAGTCTTCGGGTTTGATCCCGGACCGTCGCCAATTACCCGTTGTGTTGCTCCAGTGTGCAACGTTAATTGAAAAATATTTGACCACCAGTCCCGATTGGTCGGTTAGTACATGAAAAGTTACGCCAATTAAAGAGTGGCGCCAATTACTGTCACGGTGATAAACACGGCGCGAACTCTTCTCTATTTTCGTAAACGTTTTTTACAATTCTCGCTTCTCAACTTATCCAAAAATTTAGAGCACCATAGGAGGCAGAAATGCACCCCTAATTTGGATCGAGGCTCACAGTGGCAGCGCTGTGGACTCGTACCTCCTCACATGCCATTAGCCCACTAGTCTTTTATACATCGTGCCCTCTTATCTGAAATTTGCCCTCGGAGGCACGTCTCCTTTAGGTGTGTACGGGCTTCCAGCACCCGAGGTACTCTAGTGATAGTTTCTTTCCCCATTAGGTTTACTGTCTTTAGTAAACAGAGGAGGGGGTGCTCCCGGAATACCAAAGCGATCTTTCCCTTCTTTCGGGGGGCCCGTCGTGGCTCAGTGGGTATGCCCACTGCGCTAGCAACCTTCGTGTTGTAGGCGGAGCAGGTTCGATTCCTGTCAAGTGCATTCCTCCCTGGGTGTATTTCTCTCTTTTATGTCAGTTCAACTTTCGTTGTGTGTGTCTATTACTTGATGTTGTATGTCTTGTGTCTGAAGCAGCATGGCCAGATATGGCCCTCGCGCCATAAAACCCTCAAAAAACAACCAACCTTTCCCTGCTTTCATTCCACTATGGTTCTCTAATCCCTCTTATTTCCCTTCACGACATTTTTTACTTGACATTGTCTTGTATTTGGTGCAGTTTGGCCAAATATAGCCCTTGCGCCATAAAACGCCGAAACTACCAACGTTATCTGAAATTATTGAAAAAAAGTTCCATAATTGGCTTCTTTTTTCTATACCAAATTATGTCTGGCAGTGATGTCCAACTCTTCGTGTCAAAGTTATTTAATTGCAAAGCATTCAGTGACTTTAAAAAGACTAAATTTCGTAAAAAGAAAGCACGAATTCTACATTAGTTACTCTTATTGATGATAAGATAACAAAATGTTACTTCCGCAGAATAATAGTAACGCTTTTCCACGGTTTAGTTCTAATGTCCACTTTAGTCTAATGCTTTTGTATAATAGCAAATTAAATTGCAAAAACTATGTTTTATGCAACTTGTTAGTATAAACATTTTATCTCAGTTTTAAGTCTTCCTTCTTGAAATAGCCCCTCAGTGGGTTTACTTTCTTTAAACACGAACATCACAATCCCGAGGTACCCTAGTGATCTGTCCTTCCCTTCATTTTACCCTCTCCTGCCCTCCTACTTTTTGCTTTTTCTTCCTTCGTTGATTACTTGCCATCGTCTGTCTTGTGTTTGGCCAAATATGCACCATAAAACACAAAACAAACAACCTTCTTGAAATAGTATAAGTAAACCGCTTGATTAAATCAGCTCTTGTTGGAAATTATTTTATCTTCAAGGAGCATAAAAGGCTTTAAATAAGATAAGATAAGCTAAGCTTGAAACAACAAAAACCTGTTGAAATTTGAAGTACTAAACTTGTGGGGAGTCTATACATGTTATTATTCGAAGCTTGAGTTATTCAATGTTTCTAAGACGTTACGAATGTGCCTGAGAAGCTTTCACTAATTTCTCCTTTCGTCGTGTGATAAGATTTTGACGTAAGCAGGATATGTCTTATCAATCTGCTGATTTTTAAAAGTAGCTCTTACTGGTGCCTGAGTAATGGTTACAATTTTTGCGTCGGTTGGCGATTTTTTTCCTCCTACTTCACATAAAAGCAAGTGGTTTCATAAAAATGACGCGTTTAACATTTTATTATTGCATCGTAGTCTTAAGTTATGGACTGCAAAACACCTTGTATTCATTCGATTATCATAACCGACTTTGTACTCTCTTTGATAGCTTAACTTTTAGTGCGCTTATTGTTTTTACAGTGATATATTGTATTAAGCCACTACTCAACATTGAGGGCAGCCTTATGATTTTCATTTCTAAATCACTCCTAGAAGAATAGTATCACAACTCAAAAAACGCACGTTTTAAGTTAAGCCCACTGATGGCATGTCTGGAATCATTGACCCCGCATAGATTTTCATTGATCGGGGAAACTGCTACATCGTGCCAGCATTACCAAGAATTCTTCTCCATAATCACATTGTAACTTCTTGTATAGGTCTTAGACATTTTTATCGACGCTTTTTTAATAATGCATCGCCAATTTTATCAGACTTGTTGGGTCACCCTCCACATGCATCGTTCTTTGCTTTCTTACATCGCTGTGGCATTTTACCATTATAATTCATCATTTTTAATTACATTTCATATTAGAATTTTAATAATCGACAAAGGTGGGGATATTCCATCTCGTCACAATTTTTCCGGTAGTATTTTTTAGCCCTCATAATTTATTTTACCAATGGTAACCTACTTGCATTACGTCTTTTATCCTGCACTTTTTATATCATCTTAACTACATCATATTTGCAAAATAAATATATAATTTTAAATATACTTTTTAGTGTTGATTAGACTATTTTAACGGGTTTTTTTTACTTATTCTTACTGGTTTGCATTATCTTGTGTTTGGCGCAGCTTGTCCGTCTAAGGACCTTGCGTCATAAAATCCCAACCAACTAGAATCATTGATCTATTGAAATGAACGGAGAAGGTGCGCGCAGCTTCATGTTATTTCTTCCGATCGCTCAGTTTGAAGATCTCTGGGAGAAAGTCACGAGGAGTTGGGAGAAAGCACGAATCCCAATGTAGGACTGACGAGCGTGATGAAAAACACTCGTTTGCGCTTCGATAGCCAATCGGTCTTATTCGATTCTCCCAAGCCCAACAATAACATAGTTTTATCGAAAATATTTTAATCGTCCATTTCATATTTATATTTTGCAATTTTATCGTTTACATCAAAAAATATTGGTGTGGCTTCTTCAAGTCGGGGGCCCCAAGAAGTTGGCCCTCTGATTATTGTCGTTGGGCCCCCTCGATATTTTATATAACCAAATCAAAAGGTTTTCTGTACTTTTTACATTTCTATCAAATATGTATCACAAACCTGTTTGTTCTACAGTTACCTATGGGATGGATTTAAAATGAATAATCCTTCATTTCCTCATCAATATAAACGAGATTTCCATGCAAATATTCCGTGCTTGAAGATGGACTTGAGCATCCGGACGTCAAAGTCCATTTTCCCCGTATAATACAAGATTCCTTCCAGAAAGTGCGAGACACCGCCTTTCTCGTTCATCAAGCGATGCGTAAGATTTATGCGTTTGATGGATTTAAAACTAGCGTGACTTGCCCAACCGCTGAAAATTCTGGACTCTACCCCGCGGGAACGATCTATTAAAACATTCCGAGACGAGTTCGTTTGCTTTTACTCTTTGGGTTCTATTTTTTACGTCGTATGTACTCGAGTATTTATTAGTCGGAGGTAGAAAAATGTCAGACGGTTCAAAAAGAAGCCGCGCCTGGCTCTGACTCTGTCCGTAGGGGTTCTTCCTGTCTCCGAATCTTGTTTCGAGAAGGGTTGTTGCAGCTGGAATGTCTTTGGTTCTCTGCTAGCTACTTTCGTTATTTTACACGGAAATGTTTGCCTTTTCCTTTGAGAGGCATTTTCTGTCAAGCTAAATATAGGTGACGTTTGTGCTTCTGCGGTTTTCGTGTTTCCTGTATGTATTCTGATCGTGATATCCGTTGACTTGTTTTTGGAATACGATTTCAGCACTTCGTCAACAAAATTCTAATGAATGAATTCCGAATTGTTGTGTGATAGTGATTGGTCAACAACGATTAGAGTAATCACCAAACGTTGCCAAAACGGTGATAAACTACATTTTAAGGTTCCCCCGATATGTATCATGCCAGAGCATTTGGACCGCGGAAGTAAAATCTTGCCGTCTGGTTTTTGTTCATATTGAAAATCCCTCTCATTGACAAATCACTTCGTTACTGAGGCCGTGCGTTTGATTATGTCATTGTACTCGTATATCTGCCAACTGTTCCGGAAATCTTCCGAACGGAAATAATCTTTTCCGGATTTTTCTTTGGAAAGAAAATTTTCCGAGTGACGTCAATTTCGAAAGCAATCATGAAAGAAAAACATCCGAATCCGTGCTGCTTGATTGTCGTAAAAGCTTTCTTTGGGCAGGTACTAATTTTCAAGAAAAATAAATATACGCCTAAAACACTCGAGGAAAGGCTTAATTGCTCATTTTTTCATCCATTTTGTGTAAAATACCGCAAAATCGGTTTGTAACTGCCGCCAAAAACAGTAGTATGGAGCAGGGTTACTTTTTCTGTTTTTAATTGCTTCCGTAAAGCCGAATTCGGCTCAATTATCGTGAATATCACTTTTAATTATTCTTTATTTTAATTATTTCTTGGCAGTTTTCAGTTGGCAGGTGTGTTACTGAAGTCAGTGGTGCCAACTTAGAGGAATAATTGTGAGAGCCTAAATAAAACCATTTCTTCACATGTATTTTCAGTTTTATTCTGTTTTTATGAGTCATAAGCAAGAAACACATTTATAATAGTGTTACTCCGATGATAAGGTAGTCAACTTTGGGTCAGTCGATTTTTGAAAGCGCGTTGGCAAAAGCATGATTGGCAATTGCCGTGGATGTTCTTCCCTCTACCAGCTTTAGCACTGCTGTCGCTTTCGGCATCGAACGACAAACTTAGAACCAGAATCCTTGTTAAAGATGCCAATTGTGGAAGCATTTTGTTTGCGTAACTGCCAGTATCCCTAATTTAATTAATATACTCGTTGAAAACCATGTGACTCGACTACCAACCAGTAAGAGTCGGACTATTTAGTCCGGATAACATTTTCAAGGTTTATAACTAGTCACACCTAAGCAACGAAATATGTGACTGCAAAAAAAAAAGATTTCCCCTGACTGTCACAGCTGTCAGGATAACAGCATTGAAAGTCCTGGCCATTTATTGCAATGTTTCGGAGTGTCACGGAAGGACATTTATAATGATCCGAGACATCTTTTGGACAATTTTTCGCAGGAAAGATATGGAATTGATCTAATTTTGATCCGAGATAAGAAAAAAAAATATTATTTTTTCGTACGTTTTTATGTCTATTGTTAGATCGCTCGCTGCTCAACGCGCATTACTGCCACCAGATGACTTTTCTCAGATCGTTATTCCAACAATAACTTTTCTTTAGCGAGGCTATAACAGCTGAAGTTATTCAAAACGAATCGCAGTTTTGCATCTTAGAATTGTTCGTGCATTTTTCTGTTTCGCGTATGTTTTCTGTTTCGCGTTTCTCAAATGCTTTTTTACTTGTAGTCCAAATCCAATTTGAAGGACACCGGCCCGAGTTTTGGATTTGGTGGATAGCTTCTATCCACTTTTCCCTTATTCCAGCGCGCATGGTTGACTGGCTCTTGAGTGAGATTGAAGATAAAAAGTGGTTATTTTTAATACTTAAAGCAAACATTTGTTTCCGCCTTGTTTTATAAGCTGTTTGCTTTATCACTTGATTACATCTTCAATGTTCAATCTGAAGAACTAAGCTAGTCATTGACAAAGGATGCACCCTTTCCTTTGAGAATAATAATCCAGCATGCTACTAAATATTCATTCGAATCAAAAGAGAAGATGGTGATCATTCCTTTCTAATATATTTTTCGTTTCGTAATTAGTGCGAGAATGTTTGCTATTTCTAATAATTTCTCTAATGTCAATCTTTCTATTGTTTTCCTATCCCAATTCTTGGTGCATATTGTGAATGGCTTTATTTGTAACCCACATCTTTCAATCACCAACTTTATCGAATGATCATATAATCCTTTAAATTGAAATCTTGGATCAGCTCTTGCGCATTCGAAATTAAACACTTGAAATATACGGAAATATGTTTTTCTTTCATATCCCGGATCGAAATTAGATCAATTCCAAATGAATACAGTAGAGCCTTGATTATCCGAGCGCCCGTATTATTCAAGCCGCATTTGATACCGAGGTTTTTTAAGTTTTCACACTCCTGGTGGTTGTCTTGGCGAAGTATCTCGTCATTACCAGAACTGAATGGTGAGGTATCTCGTCATTAGAACAACCAGAACCGGATCTTGATGTCGTCATCGTCAAAAAATGTCTTGATGACGAGATATCTCGTCCAAACCATTTGGAGAGTTGTAAAGTTTCGAGCACGAGTGTGGACATTTTATCCACAGAGGCCAGAAAGTGCTGCGAAACAGAAAATCATTAAGGACTTCATCAAGTGAGTTTGAAAGGTACGTAACTTGCGTCCAGATTTATTGCGAAATTATCACAATAGATGCATACTGTTACACAAATCCGAGCTTAATCCTAACTCTATGAATCTTTCAGTAGCAACAACTGGTAGAACAGTAAATTCTTTCTGTATTTCATGCAGGCTGCGATGTTTATTATGTCTTAGTTTCTGATTATCGGAGGTGGCCTCTGTCCACATTACTTTCGGATAATCACGATTCTATTGTATTTATATTCCAGATTAAAGCATAATGCGCAATCATTATAAGCCTCTGCGCTTAAGGTGTTTTTTGTTCATATCTATTGAAGTCTGTTTTACCACATACCTTATTTAAATCCATCTATAATGAATACAAGCATCGATACGCATATTCCAATCTCCAAATGAAATAAAATTAATCAAAAATACATAGCAGCATTTCATGTACTTCTCACTTCTGATGTTAATTCTTTCTAATGAAGTGGCCAAAAGTGCACAACCTTTGTCGTGTAATAATTATCTACTAAACGTCCCCTCCAATTGCATCTCATTCATTTCTTCAAAGGAGATTTAATACATACTAACGCTCTTTTCGCGTTCGCTCACATTTTCATTTCTAATTTCTATATTCCAAATTTCCCATTGCATTCTGAAGCTAAAGCTGAAGCTGCTTTCTGAAGTTCACAGCTAAAGAATTTCAATAGAGCGGCTAGCTCTTCCGTGTAGTGGGCCGCGGTAACCCGGTTGGAAGAGTAACGGATTAGCAACAGGAGGGTTGCTAGTTTGAATCGAACCAAAGACCGTTGTATATAAGGGGGCTGGTGCACGTTAAATCTGTCGTGGCCTCAAATATCCTCCCGTTGGCGTGTTGCCTCGTCATCTGACCGTGATTCAAAATTACGTGGTGTTGTCCTCGGATCTTTCCCCTGGGGTTTGATTCCCGACCGTCGCCAATAGCCCGTGTGTTGCTCTAGTGCGACGTAAAATGAAATACCTTCCTATAATAAGTAACCTTCCGTGTAGAATTTATTGGCGTGGTGTGGAAGTTTGGAGAGTGGGGTGCCAGCTCAGGTGTTGCCTCGTCATCTGACCGTGGTTCAAAATTACGTGGTGTTGTCCTCGGATCTTTCCCTTTGGGATTGATCCCGGACCGTCACCAATAGCCCATTGTGTTGCTCCAGTGTGACGTTAATTGAAATACTCCTACTCCTACTCCGTGTAGATTTTGGCAATATTACGCAATTCCCAAGCATGTTTGGGGCCGTCGGGGCTCAGTGGCTATGTCCACTGCGCTAGCAACCTTCGAGTTATTGGCGGCGCAGGTTCGATTCCTGTCAGGTGCATTCCTCCCTGGGTGTATTTCTCTCTTCTGTGTCAGTAAAACTGTTGGAATCGGTCTCAAACCTCCAATTATAGTGCCGTGTGGGGCACATAAATGTGAAGAATATGTAAATCTTGGAATGTATAAAAGTGAAGAAAGGTGGGGATCATGATCTGATCAGACTTCTTGTTTTCTAAAAGTATGTTTTTAAACCATAAGACTTGGCTACGTAATAAAATTTATTTTTAATATATAAAACTCTGTCTTCAATCGATAAAACCCAACAATTGGTTATGGGCCTCAGACCTTAAGCTGAACCTGAATTCTGCCACTACCGGTATCCAGTATGATGGGTATTCAAGAAATGTCCATGTTTTCCTTCCCGAAGTTATCGGATTTCAACTATGCCACGTGGAAGACGGACATGAAGGTATTGCTAATGGACCGGAACTGCTGGGAATTTATCACTAAAACGGAACCTCTATTATTGGAAGATGCTCCAGAACAAGAAAAAAGAGACTATCGTTATAGGAAGCAGAGGACATACACAACTATCTACCAGGGCATAGACAGAAAATATCAAGTCTTAATTTCATCTACTGAGGACGGTAAGGAAGCCTGGGATATATTAAAGACCAACTTTGAACCAGCATCTAGAGCACGATTGGCAGGCCTTGTGGACGAGTTCTTTTCAATCCGCTACCAGCCGGAGGACGAATCCATTGGACTCTTCTGCAAACGAGTGCATGAGAAGCTGTTACAGATAAAAGAAGGTGGATTCGAAATCCCAGACCTCTTAGTTTGCTTTCAACTAATAAGACATTTGCCTCACGAATACGATAATCTGGTACAACTGCTATACAGGATAGATGACAACGAGTTCACGCTAGACAATTTGTCTAAACATTTAATAACAGAATCCAGCCGGATCGAGCTGAAGCGGAAAGACGAAGGCACAAAATTAAGTATCGTGGCCGATGCTTATGCTACAAGAAACAAGTCATCTAGATACAAGGAGACACGGGCGTCTACTCCTGATCACAGCAGATGCGTACTGGACCCTGAATTAATTCCTTCAAGCCCAAGAAAGTCGACAGTTTGTCGTATGGGGCCGCGACCATTCTGCAACTACTGCAAAAAGTCGGGACATTATGAATCGAAGTGCTTCAAGAAATGCAATCGGCAGAAACCTGGTGGTGAATTATTTTATATGGAGGACAATCCAAAAACTGATCTTCAACGTGCCTATGCAGTTTCAAATTTTCCAAATGAAAGACCGAGGGAATTTCTTATTGATTCTGCTGCAACTGCCCACTTCTGTAAAGAACGTGATATGTTTACGACATTCAGAAAACTACCACCACAGAAGATCCTAGTCGGAGACAAGGACAGCACCTCGGAAGTATTAGGTATGGGTGATATTCAATTTACAGTTTTAGATAGAAACAGAAATTATGATATAACTTTAAAAGATGTGTTATACTCGCCTAATATGAGAAGAAATTTAATTAGTGGTGCTCGTATTGACCTTGTGGGAAACCAAATTAAATGGGGAAATAACAAAATGATTATTTATAATAGTTATAATAAATATTTGTTTACTGTTCCCAGAATTGGAAAATTGTATATCTTGAAAGGTTATCCCAAGATTAAAAATTATACATATGTAACTGGTTTAGATCTAGAAAAAGCCCACCGTAGGTTTTGTCATGTTAACATGCCCTTAATTGAAAATATGAGTAAAATTAATTGTGTAAAAGGAATTGAAAAACTTAATTGTAAAAATATAGATAAAAATTGTAAGATTTGTGCTATTGCTAAATCCACTAGAATATCCTTAAAAAGCAACTATATGTACGAAAGGAAAACTAAAAATGTTTTGGAAAGGATCCATATGGATTTGTGGGGTCCTGCTCCAGTTAACTCTCTAGGTGGAAACAAATACTTTTTATCTATTATTGATGATTTTTCACGTAAAGTAACTGTGTATATTATTCGAAATAAGAATGAAGTTTTTGATTACTTTAAAAAATACTTGGTTAGAGCTGAAAGACAGCTAAATGTTAAGTTAAAAATTATAAAAATGTGTCCGAACTGACAATGGTTTAGAATTTTGTCACAAAGAATTTAAAAAGTTTTTAAATGATCTAGGAATAAAAATCGAAAGAACTTCAACTTATACCCCTGAACAAAATGGCATTGCAGAAAGGTTCAATAGAACAGCCATGGATTGTGTCAGAGCTATGCTTCAAGACAGTGGTTTACAACCACAATTTTGGTCAGAAGCACTTTTAGCATTTATTCATACTAAAAATAGATGCGAACACAAATTAACTGAGGGTATATCTCCTAACGAAATATGGACTGGTTTCAAACCATCAGTAAAACATTTTAGAATTTTTGGCTCTTTGGCATATGTTCATATTCCTAAAATACAGAGAAATAAATTACAACCCAGAGCTAAACTTGGTATTTTGACAGGATATGGTTTGAAAACTAAAGGTTACAGAATATATATCCCAAACGAGAAGAGAATAGTTGAAACAGTCCATGTTCATATCGACGAAAGTAAGAAAGCTGTTGATGTACTATTTGGTAAAAACTTTGAGTACGTTTCTTTCGATCTTAATTCTAATATTCCTATTTATCAATCAAATGAAAATATAAAAGTAAAATCGGAAAGTGAAACTCAAGTTTTAGATTCTAAAGATTTAGTTAAAACTGAGGACTTAAAAAGTCTTAACATTTCAAATTGGCGAAGAATCGAAAAACCTAGAAATAAAAGCAATAGGATAGATGTATACTATTATTCTCCTGAAAATTTGAGAATGAGATCTTTAAATAATATTAAAAAGTACTGTACTAAAAATAAGATTAGGTTTGATCCTGTAAATTTCAATTTTAAGCCAGAAACTGAACATCCTAATGTGGATATTTCTAATGTGCCATCTACTTCTAGTGATGAATCTAATTTTTTAGACCAACAGATGTACGACATGTATGATCAGTGTTACAATGTCGAAATCCCCAAAAGTTATGAAGAAACGCAGGCAAGTAAGGATAAAATTAAATGGAATACTGCCATGAATGAAGAAATTCAGATAATGAAGGATAGGCAAGTATGGAAATTAGTGGACACACCCCCAAATACAACCATAATTGGAAGTAAGTGGGTGTACAGCATAAAAATGGACGAAAACAATATACCTAAAAGGTATAAAGCTCGTCTTGTTGCTCAAGGTTTTAAGCAAAAACCCGGCATTGATTTTAAAGATATTTTTTCACCAGTTGTAAATTTTTCTATTGTTAAATTATTGTTTGTACTATTGATTTCTATGTTGGGTTGGTATCACTGTCAAGTTGACGTGAAAAGTGCATATTTATATGGACACCTTAAGGATACTATATACATGAAACAGCCAAAAGGATTTGTGCTGAAAGGATCCGAAAACAAAGTATGTCTATTGGAAAAGGCTATATATGGTCTGCATCAAAGTGGTAGAGAATGGAATTTGGAATTAGACGGTATTTTAACTAAATTAGGATTTTCTCAGTTAAATTGGTGTAATTGTGTCTACAAATTTAAAGATGTAATTTTAATTGTTTATGTAGATGATATGGTTTTGTTTTCAAAAAGGGAACATTTGATAAATGAAGTAATCGAATTATTGGACAAAAAATTGGATCTTACAGTCCTAGGTAAAACTAAATATTTGTTAGGCGTAAACTTTCAAGAGATTGAAAATTCGATTTATTTACATCAAATTACCTACATTGAAAAATTAATGTCAAAATTCAAAGATCTTCCTAAAAGTTTTGTGAATTTACCTTTTAAAATTGGTTGTAACTTACCTGATAAGGTTAAAGAGGAAGAAATAATTGAAAATGATTTAATGAGGAAATTTCCCTATCGTTCCTTAATAGGATGTTTATCGTTTTTGTCAGATAGATCCAGACCAGATATTGCATTTGCCGTTAATATAATGTCTCAGTTTTGTAATGGTTATACTTACAAACACTGGTCTTACGTTGTTGATATTATGAACTATGTTTTTCTTACAAAGGATTTTAAAATTAATCTTTCCAATGTAGAAAGTTCAAATTTGATTGCTTTTTCTGATGCAAATTGGGGATGTGGTCTCACAAACAGACATTCAAGCAGTGGCTATTTAATTTATTTGGGTAACATCCCAATATCATGGAAATCTTCTAAACAAAAGTGCATAGCTCTTAGCTCAATGGAATCTGAATTTATTGCACTAACCGATTGCACTAAAGAAGTTATTTGGTTTAGTAGAATTATAAATGAATTAAGTTTGTGTGATCACATAAGACCCCAAGTATATTGTGATAATCAATCTGCTATCTATTTTTCAAAAAATAGTCAGGAAAATCAGAAAACTAAACATATTGATATCAAGTACAAATTTATTCGTAAATTAATAAAAGATGAACTATTTAACGTAAATTATATTTCATCGGAAAATAATTTGGCTGACTTTTTAACAAAGCCTTTATTGTTAAATAAATTTAAAAATATTATTAGAAAAATATTTTGTTAGATTTATATAAATATATATATTGAATTGTAATACATCTGCTGAGGTTTTACAACCGATGGGGCCGCATGTTGGAATCGGTCTCAAACCTCCAATTATAGTGCCGTGTGGGGCACATAAATGTGAAGAATATGTAAATCTTGGAATGTATAAAAGTGAAGAAAGGTGGGGATCATGATCTGATCAGACTTCTTGTTTTCTAAAAGTATGTTTTTAAACCATAAGACTTGGCTACGTAATAAAATTTATTTTTAATATATAAAACTCTGTCTTCAATCGATAAAACCCAACAAAAACTTTCAGTGTGTGTGTCTATTACTTGATATTGTATGGCTTGTGTCTGGCGCAGCATGGCCAAATATGGTCATTGCGCCATAAAACCCCCAAAACCAACCCATGCATATATGAACTAAGTGGCACACAAATCCAATAACGGTTGATTTTATAGTTTCTATCCGTGTGTTGCCATTTCCCAGTGTAGAAATAATGTCACTTCTGTACCACGTACGTCAGTGAAAAGTATACATATTTGTCTTTCACAGTTGCGTAAATCTTTTTTTCTCAAATCGGACCCCACTGACCTCTTCTGCTCTACAAGGGGCGAAATGACGGCTACTTGTGAAGGAGCATCCAATGGGTGAGTCTCCGCTACCTCTAACAAGGACGATCACTAACATCCATGCGCTTACAAACCGGGATTCGAACCAGCGACCTACTGGGTGGCAGACAAGCGCTATGACCACTATCATAAGCATCTAAGCTAGTTGCATAAATCTATTAATTCAAAGAACATCGAAAACGACTTTATCATTTCGTCACTTTTATGATTTCTGTCTTTGTTCCTTTATTCTGTAAGACTATATTGCCACATCAATGATACATGTTTGCCTCTACTAGAATAATATGGAAATCAACACACCCATTCGATTCGTTACCTTCAAAGAGAAAAGTTAGACGCTTTAAAATTTTGTTTTTCGTAAGTGCATATCAGA
Organism: Meta bourneti; assembly: GCA_933210815.1. Taxonomy (NCBI): domain Eukaryota; kingdom Metazoa; phylum Arthropoda; class Arachnida; order Araneae; family Tetragnathidae; genus Meta; species Meta bourneti. Next base: position 22,236,904 of record OW119928.1, read on the forward strand.
AACCGCTTTTTATCGCCATTAAAAAGAGGCCTTTAACAACCTTTAAAGTTGGTAGTAGTAAACTAAGAAGACGCGCTAAAGGAGTTTATTGTCCCTTCAAGCTGAGTTTCCGCGTTTTAATGACGTTGGTATTTTAAGTAACTTGACTCTTATAAGACTTCTGTCTTTGTTCCCTTTTTTCTGTAAGACTAAATGAAGCGGCTCTCTTGCAATTGTGATGTAATACATAGCTCGTGACATGGCCATCTATGAATACCCAAAAATCTGATACATTTCAATCCGGGGTCATTCTTTCATGTCACTTGATTTTAATTTCAATGTTAATCGATTAGTTCAGTATCTAATGCTCCAATTCTGGTGCCCATTTTTTAATGTTCTTGTACGCTAGTGTTGCTATATTTATCTGACAACAGGGTTCCCACGGGCTTTAAGAACTGTTTTTCATATTAATTTTTAAGGGCCGGCCTTAAAATTTGCCAAAGTCCTTTTGAAGTTTTGAAAAACCTTGGTTTTTAAGAACTGCATGTTTTATATCACTTGCGTTCAAAAACCAAGGTAAATGATACTCGTCCAAGTTCAAATCTAATCAAAAATCGATAGCATAATATTTCTATACCTTGGTAGAAAAGAGCCAATGTCAAAATTCGCTGATTTTGAGTATGTCCACAAATTACTTCATGGTAATGAAAAGGATAATAGAAAAAAGGGCCAATATTAGAATCAAAAATTTGGAAAGTATTTTTAGTATGTTGTAATTAAAAGTTTTAAAAATAAAAAGTTCAAAATCATCTGTTACCAAAAATTGCAAGATAGGCATTGGCCTTTTTTCTACCTAGGTACAGATTTATAGATTAGCTGAAGCTTAATGTTTCTAAAACTGAGACCAATGCTCTTACTCCAGGTAAATCTCTATCTACCGTGGGGGCCGTAGTATTGTATAGTATTATTATATTGTTTTGTAATAGCATGGGTTGATGACTGAACTCACGGGAACGGGACTGTAAGAGATGACCTTGGGCGAATTTACTTTCAGAAAGGTACTGTCTATCGCGAGAACTTTTCCTGCTACTATATCTTCACCTTTGTTGCCGTAGAAACAGCACAACTCTTCAGTAGTCTGATGAAAGAACGCAATAATGAGATGAAGGTTTAATAAATGTAAGCAAAGCTGGGGGCTTAGGCGTTGATAAACTACGAATCTTTCGAACGTGAATCAGTTTAGGAATTTTACGGCATTGCTAACTGTTACAGGTCGCTGGGTGCTAGCCGGCAAGTTTATTATATTCCCCGTTGCATGAATCCAGGATAAATGCTATTGTCGCTTGGCTTTTGTAGAAACTCCGAAAGGGAACATCAATACCTCGACATCTCACCCATTTAACATAGTAGGTCCCAAGACTCATTTACATAAAAACAACCCTTCCAATACGCGACACAGCACAGTGACTCAGTTTTCTGTTCCACAAGGATCAGGAGTTTAGACGAATGCACGCACTGCGTTGTTCTCGCAAGACGTCACGCACGTCTATCTTCACACGGATAGAAAGAATCCTTATCATCGTACCCATTAAGAGACGACAGTAAACTATTAGAGCAACTGTCGTAAAAAAGCGAAATAAGCGATGAGCGGAATATTAAGAGAGAATCAATCCACCCGATATAGTAGGAATTGAACAGAATAAGTGGGTCAATAAATCCCAACAATGTAGGTATGCGTGACTATCTTTGTGTCTCGATCTTCCATATGGTCGTCATCCGCGTATACTCTCCATCGAAAATAAACAATAGCACCTAGTAACCATTCGTTAACCTTGTCGTTATTAGCAACCATGTGTCCACTCGGGTTGGTTGCTTTTGGATTTTATGGCGTAAGGGCACAATTTGTGCCAGACAGACAACACCAAGTAATGGACATACACACACGAGAAAAGTTTTACTGACACAGAAGAGAGAAATACACCCTGGAAGGAATCGAATCTGACAATGAATGACTGTCAGAGGTGGCCTATGAAGGGATCGAACCCGCGATCTTATTATTAGCAAGGCGCTTCAACCAACTGAGCTAATGGACCACGCTGTTCAACTTTGGAAATTTTGTTCGTGGTGTAGCTGATCATTATAAGATTGCTTAATGCATTATATCTAGTTTCCCAAAGTGGGCACGCTCTTATGGGCATATCTCAGGTGTATACGGTCTCCACGAACCCGAGGTAAGCTAGTGATCGTTTTTTCCCATGGGGTTTACTGTCTTTTGTAAACACGGGGGTCGTGCTCCCGGGATTCCCAAGCGATCTTTTTCTTGTTTTATTCCACTACTCTATTTCTCAGTCCCTCTATTTTCCATTTCACGACAATTTTTACTTGACGTTATCTTGTGTTTCGCTCAGCTTGGCCAAATATGGCCCTTGCGCCATAAAACCTAAAACAATCAACCTAAGTGGGCACTGAGGAAATCTTAGAGGTAAATGCTCATCTCAGGGGAAATAGGGGAGCATTGAAGAGCAAGAGCAGAGAGTAAGATGCTAAAAAAAATTGTCGCATTAAAATGTTTTAAGTAAATACTTATCCTTGATTATTTGACGTTGTCTGTTTAGTGTTTGGCTCAGCTTGGCCAAATACTGCCCTCGCGTTATAAAACCCAACAAACCATTGAGTGTCTTGAAAATGAAAGATCTTTGACGAAATAGGGCCGTTGGAGATTTTTGGAATTCCTATCGGAATGTCCTTGAAAAGTACTTGACTTTGCATTAGCAAAAGAATGGGAATCCTCATAACTTAGTAAACGACCCATTTCGAACTGAATCGATGTGTCGAATAAGTCGAGTCATTTGCATAAACCGATTCGAGATGTATGCTAGTGGCGCCATTCACCCACTCGAGATTCCGCGATGCGAAGATAAGGCTGTGATGGGTCTCGGAACCCAAGCCATCGACACACAAAACTCGCCAGCCGTGAATGCTCCGGTCGGCTTCGCAATCTGCTACTCAGTTATTAAAAATGAATTAATAGCCCGAGTTTGTGGATGTGCCGCTGGCATCACGAGGCGACAAGCGAGAAGAGACGCTTCCAGGTAATCCTTCTTCCTAACTCTCACTGATGCTTAGTGATGGCTGAAGGCTGACCTGGCATGCTACGAGTTCAAGGTTTCCCACCAGTCTGAAAAGGGAAGTTCGCATCCCTAACTTCCAAGGGAGGCTCTGTTGAAAGGGTTCACTGTTGTCCCATGCGTTTCGTTTGTTTTTTCAACCTCTGATGTTTAATTTCAAATATGGGTTACGCGTACATAGGAGTCATTAAGGTGTACGTTACTAGGCTAATTTGGTTCGTGAGGAATTTTTTTCGTTTCCGTGAAATATGTGTTCATTCCCCTCGTGGTTATAAAACAATTGCCGTACGACGCTGCGTAAGTCGAGCGAAATTGTGAACTGCAGGTGTTGGCCTTAACTTTTGAAACAAAACTTGGAAGTTGGCTATATATACTCGACAGGTTTCGGTTGTTCAGTATAATGCTTACACAGTTAATGCTAATATAAGTTGACTTGCTTCTCTCTTGTTCCACTTTTTAATATTCCTTTTTTAAGATTTCAGTGTCTCAGATTATCTCATTTTGAAAACAGAAAACAACTTACCTACCAATTCAAAGCAACGGGTTTAATTCAGAGCAGCCTCGTGTGATAGGCTTAGTTGGTTTGTTTTTGTTGGTTGGCCACCGTCAGTCATGCTATATGAGAGCTTTTTGATATAATTACACCTGACCTACGGCTTAGAAAATTCTAGGTGTTTGTCCTCTATAATTACTTGAAATATACAAGTTAATTGAAATCGCAATGCCTTTCTAAATTTTTTCCATATCCAGTAAGCTTGGCCAGATCTGGCTCTTGTGCCTTTAACCCTCCTGGTGGTTGTCTCGACGAGACATCTCGTCATTGGAAAACTGACCAGATCTGGATAGATGAGATATCTCGTAGTTAGAAACAAACTGACCAGATCTTGATCTTGTCATCATAAAAAAACGTCAATATCTTGATGGCAAATTATCTCGTCTTTAGCAAAATTGGTCAGATTTTGATGGACGAAGTATCTTGGAGAGTTTAAAACAGATAAATAGGCTCCGTTCTGATTGAGCAGTCTTTAGAGGTAGGAGTCGCAGATCGGAGAGTTGAAATGAGCTAGCCGAGTATCGTTTCAGAGCGTTTGTTTGATTTGTTATAGTCACATGTCTGATATGAAAAGTAGCTTGCATAAAGAAACGAATATTAGATTTCCCCACTTTTGCTTGCGTTCAATCCTCGGCATTATCCAAAATGTTCATCTGTTTACACAAAACAATTTTTTTAATTTCTAATTTAAACCATATGTTTTTTATATATTTGAATTGATTTCGAGAGTTTTGAAACTTCGTGTAGTTTTTATTTTACTTTTTTTTATGAGCGTTTTTTGAGTCGAGCTTTTAATAGCTTTCGTCGAGGGCGCTGTAGTATTTGTGCTCACTGTTGCCGAGATAAATTGAGTCAAACAAGGGGCAGCACCCAGAAATATCGCACAATTCCCCCCCCCGCCCACTTGGGAGGGAGAAGACAAGAACACTCGCGATGTATTGCACAGTATGGCTAATTGGAGTCCATGCTGTTTACAAGTATGCTAACACGATCACTGTTCGGCGTGTATTTTTACGATGTTACGAATCCAATCGGGTCCTATTTTTGTCACAGGCTATTACTGTAAGTCGCCCCATGCTATCCGCTTCAGTTACACATCAGACACTTTCTATGTCAAAACCAACCATACCCAGAAAAGGAATTTTTACGATTGAATAGTATTTCGGACATTTAGCGATCACGAACGTTGTGTAATTTACATTTTCTTTACTAAAGTTATTCTAGCCATCTTATTTTTTCTTGAGTTACTTTTGTCTGAACTGTCCCTTAATCGACTGCTGGATCCTATAAAGGTGCAAAGCTGGTCTCTACCTAATTTTCGCATCCCGTTTCTGCAATGGCGCAGGTTGTCCTCTTTTGGACCTTGCGCCATAAAACCCTAACATCCAATATCCCGTTTCCGCAACTTGTTTTCAACTATAATAACTTTTAAGAAAACTATATGGAAAGTCCATCACTGGGTGCAGATATTTCAACGAATTTCATTCACAGTTGATTTTTTTCTTGAGCATAGGCTATTGTTTCTACTCTAAATTTTTAATTTCATACATTTTAATTTTTAACACCTTAATTACTTTCACTGCACCCGCAATTACTTTTACTGCCGAGACGTTACTACGTCCGTAGTAACGACTCGGCGGTCAGAGGTAAACATCTGCACCCTGATCGCCGGTCTTAAATCTCGAGCTTAATTATCTAGAACATCTCTTTCCCGTCCAGATGGTCTTTAAAGGGTACACGACTACCCACTCTTAATTAACTGTCCTCCACTGTCAATTGGAGGGACGAAAGAAGAGATTGTTTCAAGAACTCGAGCTGGACACGTGTTTTTTGGCGCGCGGTCGCCGACTGCTTGCGCAACTTAATTACTAATATCTATTGATAGCTAAGTGTCATTACTCACATTTCATATCTTATTTCAATCCATTTCTAATGAATACAGCATCCATATTCGCATAAATGTACCAAATGAACTAAAATTATATAACACATTCCTTGCACTTGTATACAGAAAGTTCAATAACATAATTGATAATTTTAATATTGTTCATTAAAACGTTGCCATCTTTTCCCTTCAATAAATACAGCAGTAGTCACTTTAAAATTAATCTCTAAGTAACACTCTTAAAACTATTCTATATTTCAAAAACTTTTTTAAACTTTTAAATCCCTAAATAAAGATCTTGCAATAAAAATGTAGCCCCCTCCAGGTAGATATCCTGAGTGCGTCCTGATCTCAGGTAACATCGTTCCACGGTGCGCTCCCGTAGTTGCACGGGAGGAACATGTGAATCGGTTCACATGTTCCAATTTTCATATATGACTTTTGTTTTTGCTCTCACGATACCCATGGTTGAGAATTCTACGCCACTTTCTGTTTGGTCTTCTGCCAGAAAAGACATTGGACTTGATTCCTGATCTCTGGTCCTTTTCCAAAACGTTTCTCCACTTTGTAACTTGGGCACGGAATTGTGGTAAGCTGTAAGCCAGAGAATGTCAGCCATACTCTCTGCCAGGGCAATTACGCTCGTATGACCGATTTCCTCGTGTTTTATTAGAGGATGTAGCTTTTCGAATATGAAAAGGATTTTTGGCTTTTATGGCGCAAAGGTTCTTAACAGGACAAGCTGCACCAATTCGAGAATGAAAAGGATGACCTCGAGTAGTGAATTAAGGTATCCTTATTTAAAACTTCGGGGTTGATCCTGGACCATCGCCGATAGCCCGTTGTGTTGCTCCAGTGCGACGTTAATTAACTACCTACGGGACCCTGGAGTGTGTGATGAGCCTCGTAGTGAAGCGGAATTGGTCCTTCAATGGTGCGCTCGTTATTTAATGAAAGAAAGAAAATTAGTTGAAAAACGTTTCTAGATAATGATATGACAATGCAAATCACCTGAACAATGCAGCAATTGTTCAGTCTATCTTCCACTGTAGTAAAAAAAATTCCATTCGAAGTACAGATCTTTTTCGGGTATCTATATTGGGCATATTTATATAGTACAAGATAAGTATCGGTTATTTTGGCATTTTATCAACCAAAGACCGTCGTGTGCACGGGGGTTGGTGCACATTAAATCTGTCGTGACCTCAAATGTCCTCACGTTAACGAGGTGTAGAAGTTTGGAGAGTGGGGTGCCAGCTCAGATGTTCTCGTCATCTGACCGTGGTTCAAAATTACGAGGCGTTGTTCTTGGGATTGACTCCGGACCGTCGCCAATAGCCCATTGTGTTGCTCCAGTGTGACGTTAATTAACTACCTACCTTGGCGTTTTATGGCGCAAGGACCATATTTAGTCAAACTAAAGACAACGTCAAGTAAATGTCGTGAAAGGGGGGAAGAGGCATTGGGGAACAGAGTGGGATTTAAGCAGAAAAAGATCACTAGAGTACCTTGGGTCCGTGCTGCCCTCAGGAGCACACCTAAAGGAGATGTGCTCCTGAGGGCAGATATGTATGGGATATTTGTATAGTGTGTACGTATCCGAAAATGATGCAGCGAAATGATGATTCTTGAGTCCTATGGCTTCTCACCAAAAAAAATCGGTTATACCATAGAACAAGAATTTTCAACTGATATTTGCCACAAGAATGGCACTGGTGTGTGTTACGGATGGTGAAACGGTTTAAATTGTGTAACATTTGTTTCATTTCAACGGTTCAGTTATGAACTTAACAAGTGTGCTCAAAAACAATTTGAAGTAATACCCGTGTAAGTAATTTTGAGTATTTTTTTTATTACAGAAACTAATTATTTCAAAAATATTTTTTAAAAAGCCACTTTCAAGCATAAAGGGTAGGTTATCATTATTTTATTTATTTTGGAAATCGGACAAAATTATCGCAGTTTTTTCCTTCAGATTGGCAAAAAATATTTTTTGGGGTGTGCCGCATTAAAAAAAATTTTGTAATTAGTTTATGTATTCCATGAAAAAAGTTGAAAATTGTCATAGAAGCGTATCTATTTAATATCAACCTTAGAAGAAATGTAAATTAGTGTGCATTTCTGGATTTAATTTCACGGGACGCCAATTTCGAAGTTTTGACTCCCAAGTCATGACAACCATAAAAGGAAAACATCGGAATCTGGTTGCTAGATTGTCATGAAAGTCTTATCAAGAGAATATTTAGTTTTCGACGTAGAATATGTCTTAAACTACGAAACCGGTGTGCCGCGTGAGTGCCACGAAAAGTGTTGATCACGAAAAATTTAACAACACAAAAACTATCAGTGATAGATACATGAATACATTGTATTCAATAAATGCATGTGTTAAATACTGATTGACCTTGAGCTGACGTCATCGGCTGGTGCAATCACAGAGCAAAGTTGAGTTACGAAAATGAGTGCCTCCGTACACATTAATTTAGTCTAGCTCCGGCCTCCTTTGAGGTGTCATTTGTTTCGTCTCTTTCCGCTTTATAAATAATGTGAAACCAAAATATTTAATACTTCTGTAGATATCGGACTTTGAAGTATGGAAATTTCACAAAAAATTCAAAATGTCGAATATATGCATTTTTTCTCCGGAAGAATTGTAGAAAACGTCCAGGAAGAAAGATCAAGGTATGGGGAATCCAGGAAGACCGAAATGTCTGTTGGTCAACGGGATTGTCTGGAGTTCTTGAAAGTTGAGGCGTTGCGCCGTCAAAATGCACAAATGCCTGATTCGAGTGCACCAAGTACTTCCACCGCTCACTTCGACGCAAATAGCATATCTGATGACAAACGTTTCATTATCGAGTGATGGAGTTCAACCCATGGGGGTCTGTATTGAGTTATAACCATCAACAGAAATTAAATTCTTTTAAATGTGTTGTACTCTTTCGCTCTCATTCGCCATGTGGCCGCACTGAAGTATTCTACGCCTTAAATCTAGAGGCCGTGATCCAACACAGCCCCGTCCATTTTTTTATTTTAAAATTTAAATTTCTTGGCGAGATCTTCAATGTCTGTTTCATAAAGCGCATTTTGTGTTTTTGCCTATTGATTTTGTGTCTGAGCAACTAAAATAGGGTTTAAGAGAAGTCTTTTACAACTGTTTTTAAAAAATTATGCTTTTTCAGCAGTGCTTGGGCTGTGGAAAAAGTCTCTCCCCATCTGAAATTCGTATAGCTTAGTCTAATTAATACAATCTTGAAAAAATTGTCGGTTCTCAAAAAAGAGTAAAAAACTGGTTTGGAATTAACTTTTATTTCACGAGTGTCATCCTTTACTGATGCATGCATGTAAACAGACCAAAAAGTAAAACGGGGAAAGACTTTTGGAAGGTCGGTTATATCAAATCGCTGGACTGAGTGGGTAAAGAAGTAAAACTGGTAAGACTTCGATTATTATTCCGTAGATGTCCTGCGAGAAAGCTAAAGCGCGTAGTTGTAGGCTTCGTTCAGCGTCTATTTTAACTTTTTAAATACATCGCCGATTCGGAAACATTCCCAATCTTTTACGAAACATTTTGAGAATTTGTTTTGCGCGATGTAATTAAATTTCAAATCATTACATTTTTAAATTCATCAAAAAATATGAGTTTGTTCAAATATGAATTGATTATATTCTGAGAAGTCAAGAATTAACTTCTGTCTCGTAGAAATTCTTGAGTGTCTCACGGAACTTAATTTTGGAAAATTTGATCATAATCTGGCAATTGAACTAGGAAACATTTGGTGAAACTAAGCGTTGTAATTGTTGCATTATATGATCATAACTTTTTTAAATTTCTATTGCCCGACTGACCTCTTCGGCATTACAAGGGGCGAACTGACGACTATTTTGAAGGAACACCAATGGGTAAGCCGCCGTTACTCCTAACTGGGACAGACTTGATTTCTTCTGTTTGGCCCAGGCAAGCTAACAGGCACAATCACCAACATCCATACGCTTACAGAGGCCGCGGGAGCCTAGTTGAAAGAGTTACGGATTAGCAACCGAAGGGTTACGAGTTCGAAAGTAGGTCCAACCCAAGACCGTCGTGTACGCGGGGGCTGGTGCACGTTAAATCTGTCGTGGCCTCAAATGTCCTCGCGTTGGCGTGGTATGGAAGTTCATGTGTTGACCTCGTCATCTAACCGTGGTTCAAAATTACGAGATGTCCTCGGTTCTTCCCCTTCGTGATGGATCTCGGACGGTCGCCAATGTGTTGCTCCAGTACGACGTGAATTAACTACTTTCTTACCATGCTCCTACAAACCGGGACAGACTGCGCTGAAAGTCTCTTAAATGGTTGACCGCTACACCAATTAGGCGTCGTGGTGGTCATAAATATCTATTAAACAGAAATTTTTATCCCGATAACTCAGCTGCGGATTAAAAATACAGTGCCTAATGACACAAATTGTTTCATAAAATATTCCATCGTATATTTCATAATTTCCAGGCGCAACATAAAAATATCCCCAAATAGCATACTGAGAAAATCCTCACTCCAATGGCTGAATTCTCCGCACTGAAATCCATAGAATCATTAACAATTCTTGTCCTTCCTTGTGTGCTCATTTGCTGTGACTTATATGCCACATAGCTATTATCTTCCTTAATCGAACTGCTATCTGTCGCAGCTAAGCACTACACGCGACATTGTTTAAGTTAACATTGTTCTATCGTAATTATCCCCGACGATAAACTTATCTAAAAACCAGATCTCTGCCGAGCTGGAACGTCCTACACATCGGTGTTACTTGTAATTACTCTGAAGCTCCGTAGAGAATACTTTACAGAAGGGCAATGAAGTTATTGTTTTTAATGTGGGATTGGGAGCTATTGTTATTTGGGTTTAACTTCATCATTATATAGCTAATTTAACCGTCAAGTGGTTTTGGTAATTGTATTCGATTTCTTGCAGCATTATGTTCTAGATTCCGATCAGCATACATTAAGAGAATGTCATAAAATGTTAGGATCCTGGTCCATTTTTGTAAATGCTTGGGGCATCAAATCAAACACGAAATTTCGTCGGTTCAGTCGCAAAAAAAAAACGAACCACCCTTCTTTATTCGAGCAATTTTAACAGTAAAGAAAATGCAGGAACTATTGTCTTCTATAAATTCAAATGCAGTTTGCATAAGGGGCCGTCTTCATATTAAATTGAGCACCATCTTCATAATTTCCAATGGAAACTCCCTATCGACACACAATTTCGAATCTATATCAAAATTTAACTACAGATATCAAATTCCATGTCATTAGGTCTTTCCGTTTCGAAGTTACGAGTACAGAGGATTGCAGCTCCTAATGTTAAATGAGTTTCTCAGACTTTTATGGATATCTTTCTAAATAATATTCCTATAGCGCTGGTATTTTGTACCATGTTACTGTTAAACATCCCAAGCAAAATCCACCTAATATTTTATTTTAAAAATAGTTTTTAGTATGCAATAATTATTAAATTAATGTTTGAAAAAATTGTGAATTGGAACCTTACTATATTTTGATAGAAATCGATTCAAAAGGACTTCTTATATGACCATGCAAAATTTCAGCTCATTTCAATAGTTAATTTTGTGTTACTTCAAATTTTCCTCATTATGGCGATTTTAGGAGGAAACCAAACATTTAATAAACGTCTGACAAACCTGACAATTGTTTACATTTTTTTAAATGGTTGGAAATTTCATTTATGTAATCTAAAATACATTGCCTTTTATCAGTTATGTGTCGTATAGATGAACTCTACTAATCAATGATCAATGAATGACATAACCTATAATAAATAAACTCAACTGATAATGTTGAATGACATAACCTATTCACTTTTTGGATTCGATTGGTATCAAACAATTTTAGGTAGGTTTTTGGTTGCATGCATGGAGACAAGCGCTAATTTTTAAAAAATTAACATTTATTAACACTAAAGACGATACAAAATTGTACTGAACATCGATCAACACTTGATCTCTCCGTTTCGAATTGTTCTCAATTCCAAAATCCCCTTTTATCACATTTTAATCAGGATTACGATTCACAATATTATTCTGAACAGATTCGCTTGGGATGTTTAATGTATAGTCGTTATCATACAATAAATACAAATGTGGCCTTTTCTTGCATCGTATAATAAAAATAGATATTGATGTGTGAGGAGAGTTTCTAACCCTGATACTGTTGCTGTAACTAAATTTAGAATATGCTCTAAAATGGTATTTTCTAAAATTTCTTATTGTCACGTTTTCTGCCCATCTATTAGACCTGGTCAGTAGAATTTTCCTAGTCAATCTTTTCCATGCATACTACCTTTAACTCTCCTGGTGGTTGTCTTGACGAGGTATCTCTTCACTAGCAAAACTGCCCAGATCTTGATGGAGGAGATATCTCGTCATTAGAAGAAAACTGACCAGATCTTGATAGATCTTAATAAAAAAAATCTGCAATATATTGATGAGATACCTCGTCATTAATAAAATTCGTCAGATCTTGATCGACGAGATATCTCGACGAAACCACTTGATAGGGTTAATAACCAAACAGGTAACAGCTGTTTGAAACTGATAACGGCAAAAATTTCTTGCTAAAGGAGTGTCCATCCTCTGTGTAAAATTGTATTTGAAAAATCCTACAAAAATGATGGCATTCAGTATATTAACATAACATCTACTCTGGAATTTGGTTGTGTTAGGAAACCGATGGAACTGTTTCTAGTTTTTAAATGTATCGCACTCTTATCAAATCTCTTGTTCTTCAGCGAATTATTAGTTTCTTAAGTGCACACATAATTTGTTTTTGCCTTCTAAAGCAGGGGTCGATATAATATTATAAAGGGTCGATTGGGGATCGATAGAAAAATATAAGACATCATTGTACGGATAATATTTAATTCGGTTAACTTGGATTACCTCAGTCCTGAATGACAACACAATTAAGAGTGAATATAGAATTCCGTGGCGATTTAAAGCTGAAACGTACTAATTTTGAACCCAACATTGCTAATCTTGTCAAAAGTCACACCCTTCTCATTAACAGCGTTAGTAAATTGTAAACTAAGTTAATAAAAGTGTTATTTTCATATATATATAAGGAAGATTGTATAGTTATTTTGTTATCTAAATTATATTATATAGTATATTTATCCCTCCTATCAAATACTTAATGTTAAGAAGGATGTCAAAAACAAATCCCTTTGACCTTAAGCAATATAATAATATGTACTATATTATACATACAATAAATACTAACTATAAAATAAGCAATCTAAAAACTCAAGCACCTTTTGCTTGTGCTATTATAATTACGTAATAGAACAATTGAGGGGGTCAATAAAAAGTCAAACTCTTGAAGGGGTCGACGGTCAAAGAAGTTTGGCGACCCCTGTTTTAAAGGGTCGGATTTTCCAAAGTAAAGTAAGCTATATTTAGAAGAAGAAAGCCTTTTAGCTCAAAACTTTTCATTAGATTTCAGATTTTTTCAGTTTAAATTACTTTTACCGTTCTTTATCAAGCTGTGAAGATCTTAATTCTCCCAAAGAAAAGAAGAAATATCTACGCGGAAAAGCGTATTATGACCTTTTTCGGAACTATGCCTTTTTTGTTATTGAAGTAGAGAAAGAAACTATAATAGAAAAGAGCCCAATATTGCCCACAAATCTTATCAGACTCAGCGAATTTCAATCCATTAACTTCCCAACTATTTTTAACTTATCATTTCAGAGAAGTTGTCCATCTGGATTTATTAATTTTTATCAAGCATTTAATTTAAATGTCAAACACTTTTCCCAAACGTTCGGTGTTGTCTCGCAGTAAAATTTATTGCTTTAGTGAGTAAATCGAGAAAATATGACCTTTTGTTAGTAGAAAACAATTGAAAACATTATTTCAGATCGTATAGATGTTAGCGTGAGCATTTTGGCGTTCCTGAAAATGCTGTTTGGAAACATGAATATTTAGATTTTAATAATCGTGTTCCTTTCTTATCCCTGGGGCCGTCGTGGCTCAGTGGGTATGCACACTTCGCTAGCAATCTGGTAGTCGTAGACGGTGCAGGTTTGATTCCTACCTGGATGCACTTCTCTCCACTGTATTAGTAAAACTTTCCTTGTGTGCGCACTCCTTTACTTAATGTTATCTGTCTTGTGTTTGGGGAGCTTGGCCAAATATGGCCCTTGCGCCATAAAACCCCAAATCAACCAACCTGACTTGTAATTTTACCGTTTGTGTTAATGCCTCTAAGCCGTATTGACCCAGTGTTGGGACCATAGCACAAAAACGGAAAATTCGTCAATTTAGAAGTAAGTTGGAGCAATGCGTACGTTAAAGAAGAAAAAGACCTTAGGGATTTTGGCCTATAATAAAGCAGAACGCAGAGTTTTTTTGCCATTCATTGAAATGAAAATGTATACGCTCAATGGGGGGGGGGGAAATAAAACCTACTTTTAGATGATTTCAATCAAATCAAGGTTTAAATGTAATAAAAATAAGGTAATCCAAATCAAAAGGACTTTCCTCTGTAAACAGCAAAACAAAAAGAATGGCTTAAGCAGCAAAAAGCATACGCATTATTTCCATCCGGTTGGTTGGGTTTTATTTTTATGGCGTAAGGGTTATATTTTGCCAAGTTGCGCCAAGCACAAGACAACGTCAAGTAATGTACAGTCAAGAAAATGTATACGCTCAATGAAATAAAACCTACTTTTAGATGATTTCAATCAAATCAAGGTTTAAATGTAATAAAAATAAGGTAATCCAAATCAAAAGGACTTTCCTCTGTAAACAGCAAAACAAAAAGAATGGCTTAAGCAGCAAAAAGCATACGCATATTTCCATCCGGTTGGTTGGGTTTTATTTTTATGACGTAAGGGTTATATTTTGCCAAGTTGCGCCAAGCACAAGACAACGTCAAGTAATGTACAGTCAAGAAAATGTATACGCTCAATGAAATAAAACCTACTTTTAGATGATTTCAATCAAATCAAGGTTTAAATGTAATAAAAATAAGGTAATCCAAATCAAAAGGACTTTCCTCTGTAAACAGCAAAACAAAAAGAATGGCTTAAGCAGCAAAAAGCATACGCATTATTTCCATCCGGTTGGTTGGGTTTTATTTTTATGGCGTAATGGGTTATATTTTGCCAAGTTGGCGCCAAGCACAAGACAACGTCAAGTAATGTACAGTCGCGGGAAAAAAACCGAACCCCTCTTCATTCCAGCAATTTTTACAGTAGAGGAAATTCAAAGATGGCATTCGACAGCAACTAACGTCTTCTATAAATTCAAATTCATAAAATTTGCATAAAGGGTCGTCTTCATATTAAATTCAGCACCAAATTCATAATTTCCAATGGAAATCCCCTATTTTGACACAATTTCAAATCTATATCAAAATTTAACTCCAGGTACCAAATTTCGTGTCATTAGGTCTTACCGTTTGAAGTTATGAGTACAGAAAGATTGGAGCTCCTAATGTTAAATCAATTTCTTAGACTTTTATGGATATCTTAATAAATAATACTTCTTTAACACTGATATTTTGTACCATGTTATTGTTAAACAACCCAAACAAAATCCACCTAATATTTTATTTTAAAGTAGTTTTTAGTATGCAATAATAATTATTAAATTAATATTTGAAAAATTATGAATTGGGACCTTACTATATTTTGATGGAAATCGATTCAGAAGGACTTCTAATATGATCATGCAAAATTTCAGCTCATCCCAATCGTTAGTTTTTGAGTTACATTAAATTTTCCTCATTATTGCGATTTTAGGGGACAACCAAAAGTTTAAAAAACGTCTGACAAACCTCGGATAGTAATTCTCGGATCGTTTGCACGCTCTGACAAATACGTTTGAAACAGTGGTCAAATTTTAAATTCCGGTAACTATAACTATAATTAATTTCGATCTGGGAATAGCGATTTTCAATGTGGAGATGATCCCTGAAATTGACAGCAACTTTATCATTGAATATCTCCGGATATAAAGATAGTAGTCATGAAATTTCATATTTAGACTAATTTAACGATGCCGAATCTGATTAAGGCATCAAAACAAGGCGTTTCCATTGGAAATTTTGTTTGTGCGAAATTTGATATGAAGATGATCCCTAATTCAATTTTTTTTTTTTGCATTTGAATTTGTAGAGGATATTATTTCCTATTGAATGATATCTTTCAATTTGTTCTAATGCTCGAAATAAAAAAATGGGGTTCGTGTTTTTTCCGCGACTGTACATACACTCAAGGAAAAAGATTTGACTCAGAAGGGAGAAATGTGCACCCATCATTTCATCCGGAGAAGGGTAATTATTTTAATTTTATGAGTGAATTTAAACTGATAAAATTAACACTTCTCAGTTTATGATAAATCGACCTCTGGGCGATTGCCAAATGTGCCCATACGTTAGGACGGTACTGGTCTTAAGAAAGTTCATGCCTTACCCAATAGAATTGGGCACATAAAAAAGATTATGCTATCCTTTTAGAATGGTGTTTCTCAGTTTCACGCATAAAGAAACGTCTGAGTATTATAAATATGCCGTCTTTTGTTGTGGAATTTCAAATATGATGTCCTTTGTCCGCCTATCCAATTCCCGATCTGATCACAATAAACCGAGATGTGTCAAGATTTTATGACAGACCGTTCATCTAAATTGTTGTGTTGAGTCTTGTTTTCATTAAATAGCCACAGTAATGAGGGGGTTAGTGCTGTAAACATGTTTCCAAAGTTAATAGTTAAAGTTATCCATTCCTTCTTGCAAAAATTCTAAAGTTTGGACCCTTATACCTGCCTCTCTAGGCTCACTCGGTCGATTTAGACTTTTTGAACTAAAGTTAATGGTTGGTGGGTCGAGTGGTCTGCTAAAAGCGATGCAGTTAAAATATAATTAAAATAGCTATTCAACATGAATGTTGACTAATTAATACTAATTGTTAACTACGATTAATCAGAGATTTATGTACCTAGTTGTGGGTTCTGTAAAAGGGAAAACTGCGATCGACTCAAAGAACCCACAACTAGGGACATTAATCAGAGATTTATGTCCCTAGTTGTGGGTTCTGTAAAAGGGAAAACTGCGATCGACTCAAAGAACCCACAACTAGGGACATTAATCAGAGATTTATGTCCCTAGTTGTGGGTTCTGTAAAAGGGAAAACTGCGATCGACTCAAAGAACCCACAACTAGGGACATTAATCAGAGATTTATGTCCCTAGTTGTGGGTTCTGTAAAAGGGAAAACTGCGATCGACTCAAAAAAGCCGGCGAACGCGGTCCAAAAAATACGTCTGCACCGTTTGAGTTTTTGAAATCTCCCTTCTCTAGTACCTGCAGTTGACACTGAGAGACAATTAATTTAAAGAGGCCGTCGTGTACCTTTTTAAAACCATCTGGACGAGGAGCTCTTCCCTACAGATTGGTCGAGATTTACGACCGGCGGTCAGTGGAAAACCATTAGGTATTGAGCCCTGACCCCGATCTGTTACTATGGACGTTGCACGGTACAAAATACGACTTACGACCGCTAATTTCGAACCTGGTAGGCCAGTGCCTACGCGAAAGAGTTGAAAATAGGTGACTAACCGTTAACTCATTCATGGACGACTAGTGTCCCACGTTTCTGAAAGGTTAAGGCTTGTGTAAATACTCAGTTAAGGGTGGAGTATATAAAATTTCTTTCATTTGATATTCTGATACCAAGGATTGATTTAGATGGATGGTGTGACGTACAGTTTCCTAGGGTGTACGGGAAACTATAAAGATTCTAGTGTGTTCCATTTCCTTTTACAAACTATAAGTGATTTTTTTTTGTATTGTAAAAATATATTGTATTCATAAAATGCAGCGATTTTCTACCGGTGTGCCGCAATACTATCACTAGTGTGCTTTACGGATGGTGAAACGGCTTAAATTATGTATGATTTATTTTATTTCAACGGTTTTGTTTTGAACTTTTGGCGAATACTTTCACAATAATTTCAACTCATACCCGTATAAATAATTTTAATATTATTTTTAATACAAAGTATAAATCAATTGCTTCAAAAAACTTTCTAAAGCCGGTTTTTGGAACACAAAAAAGTCGGTTATTACTATTATTTTTTGTAAATCAATAAAAATTATAAATATTTTTTGTCGAATTAGGAAAAAAAATTGGGGTGTGCTCAGAATTTTCATGTGTGCCATTAGATAAAAATCACTGATATAAAGTGACAGGTCTCTTCATTCTTAGTTTTTTTCCAGCAATATTTTAACATGTTCGCTTCACAGGGAAACAAATTGAACTAGACACATTAAGAAGAAATAGCAGTTTTTAACCGTTCAAAACTTTTGTACGAGTTAGTTTTGAATCCAAATGGTGATATGTCAAATGTCGAGAATTGGTGCCTGTTCTTAACGGTCACATTTATTTGTGGTTTTTCCGTTCTGCTCCTGCTGAAGATCCAAACCTCCGCCCACTCAGAGATCGCAAACAAAGTTTTTCGCCCTCGGGATCGGATTTATTTCGCTGCGGGCAGTGATTCCGCGGCAGGGCCCATTGCGTGTCCATTTATCTCGTCTCGCAGTCCTGAAAGGGCTCTTGCCAATGAGAACACCAAGTGATGCGTTGACAAGCCTTCCTCCGAGACGCTCCCCTGCGCCCAAATAATCCTTCGGTATTTTTCTGGTGCTTTGGCGACATTCTCCCCCGAAAAACCAGGAAAGCGTTACTGAAAACTTGATGATGTCTTTGGCTTCTCTTGCCCACTTGATTCGTTTCGTTATCCCTGGACGCGCTTAGCAATTTCCCACAAGCAGCTGCCTGTCTTTTCTCTCTGCTGTCGGTTTGAGTGCATTCATCTGTTTGGTGGTGGAGCATTCGGGATGCTTTTGTGATGATCGGTGTGGGGTGCTGTCGTTGATGGATTGGAAATCTCGCGGCATCTAACTCGCTGGAATAAGTTTGTGGTGACCAAGATCGTAATCTAGGATTTAATTTTCGTGCTTGATTGTAAAGGAATCATGGTAAGTGCTGCATTCTGGCTTGCATTTTATTTCTGTCGCTAGTCGTATCTTGCACTTCTAAATTTTGTTTTGATATTCCACTTTTTAGACCTCAGTGGTCATTGCTGGGATTATTGTTATGCAAATTTCGGTCAATCAACCGTTTATTCTTTCTAACAATCTTCTCCAAAATATCTGTATAAACACAATATACCTCCCAAAAAATGCTAATGGTCATCAAGTCCATGACCTAGTCATTAATTGCGAGTTCGGACCGTCGCCAATAGACCGTTATGTTGCTCCAGTGTGACGTTAACTACCTACCTGGTCATTAATTACACTGTTTGTACACATCCGCGTTTACAAATACTTTGAAATCGAACACTAGCATTTTGACAAGGATGAATATTTAAATGCCTTTGACGCGTGACTTCCTGCACCAAATTTCTAACAAGTGGTTCCCACATTTCTGGAGGCCGTCTTGTCTCAGTGGGTATGCCCAATGCGCTAGCAACCTGCGAGATGTAGACGGCGCAGATTCGATGGCTCCTTGGGAGTATTTCTCTTCTGTGTTAGTTAAATTCCTTGTGTGTGTATATCCATTACTTGATGATGTCTGTCTTGTGTTTGGCGCAACATGGTCAATATGGCCCTTGCGTTATAAAACCCAACCAACCAGCACTACGTTTCTGATCGACGAGCTCGCCATGGCTCAGTGGGTTTGCCCTCTGTGCTAGCAAATTGCGTGTTGTATCCAGTTCAGGCTCAATTCCTCCCTGGGTGTTTTTCTCTATTCTGTATCAGTGAAATTTTCCTTGTGTGTATGCATATTTACTTGACGTTTTTTGGCGCAGCTTGGCCAAATATGGCCCTTGCGCCATCCAACCCATCCAACCAGCTGAGCGAACAGTCACATGAAGGGAATTCAAAAAACTGGCGGGCCCTTCGTATAAAAGGAATATACATTTTCTATTATGTTTTCTAACCTTCGGCTATTTAGAAACATTGCAAATGTTGTGAAATACTTTAATAGAAATTTCTTCATGCACCGTGCAATTTATTTTATCCTAACATTTTTTACAAATAGTTGTTTCGAAATTCTTACTTTTACGATGAAATAAAAAATGGCTTTAACGGGTAGTTTCAAAACAAAAAGATAAACAGATTAAGCCGGTTTTTGACTTGCATTATCTGGGAAAAGATCTCAACGAACGGCATTTCGTTTCAAAATGCAAAATCCAATGCTTCGAAAAGTTGTATTTCTTCATGTATTAAAATTTTATCCAATGGTAGTTATGCGACTTTTGTTCAGTGTTTTTTTTCTGTTGAATGTATTCAAATCAAGAGCTACGGTTTTTTTATAGTTGATATTTTCCCAAATATCTGAAAAAGAATATATATTAACTAATGTTGCGAAATGGAACTTCCCTGAGTTGTGTGATTGGTGTTCTGTTCCTCTAGAAGCGCGAAATCTTGTTAGGTAAAATGAGTTCTTACGAGTAGTTTTCGTCAAGTCCACACAAAGATTATCGGATCTGCATATTTAAATCTTGAATGTCATTTGTGAATAAAAGTTCATTTATGTTTCCAAATTCAGTTTTTATTTTCAAATAACTTGTAACATTTCAAAAGTAACCGCTTCATATCTTCACTTCGGGCCGTAGTATTAGATTAGATGATGGGTCCTCATTAAATACAAATACGTGATCCTAGTACTCTGTGTTTAACTTGCACATACAGTGGCCCCCAAAATCAAGTGTACACCAGAGATTTTTTAAAGCCCCCAAAAAGCGATGAATATTAATTTGGAATTCAATTTTTATGGGAGTTGTAGGAGTACACCTTTGGGAATATTGGTTAAAAACAAATTTCATATGCTCTATTTTTTAATTCAGATTTTTACTGTCAAATTTGCAAAATTGTGTTTATGTCCAGCATTTTTCGTGGAGAAACAAAATAAAAGCAAGAAATAATATTCTATTGCATATCTTTTTGCAGTAGAACAGCTTCTACATGGAAAACATGAATTATCAAGAATTGTTTATCTGGATAGTTTGCTTATTTTCTCTCACAGAAGCAATTCTAAGTTCTCTGCTTCGAATGTTTTGATTTTTAACCGCGGCGTGTGTGCTTTTAACCGTTTTACTTGTACATACAATGGCCCCTAAAATTAACACCAAACAGATTTTTTTAAAGCCCCCAAAAAGTGATGAATATTAATTTGAATTTAATTTTTATGGGAGTGGTAGAGTACACATTTAGGAATATTGGCTAAAAAATAAATTTCATATAATTCAGATTTTTACTGTCAAATTTGCAAAATATTGTCAAAATTGAGTGTATATCCAGCATTTTTCGTGGCGAAACAAAATAAAACTAGTAATAATATTCCATTGATATATTTTTGCATGTCCTACTAGGATCCTAAATTTTCAAGCCCACTGAAAGCCTGAAATTGTGGTAGGATTTATAATTGAAGGTTAAAATGATTAGTAATAGTAGCTTGCCTAATGTTTGTTCTGTGTCTCTTTTCTGCGAAATCATTTAAAGAAATTTTATTCTAAATGTGTTTTAGGTCTTTAAAGATTTAAAATGAGATGTGTAAACTTAAGATTATACCAATTACTACAGATTTAGATAGTCGGAACTACTGAACTCATAATATTTATTTTGCTTTACTAACGCTGCAGGTATTTGATTGATTTTAAGTTATTAGCAACATAGTTGATTCAGCTTGTCCGAAAATTTCAATTTCGTTCAATCTTAAGATTTTTTAGATTAATATTTTAAGCTGTTGGAAGACTAAACAATTCGTTTTAAAACATGGCGCGCCAAATCAGCGCTTTGCATTGGTGGTGATATATTATACGTATTTAGCTCATTCATTAATATGAAATCTGCAGAAACGTAATTTTCTGTGCATTATTGGAATTGTTTATAAGGAACGAACCTCTGGTCCTCGGTTCAATAGAGTCTGGGTTCGAATTCTGGGCATAAATTTTCATAGTGGTTACTTGGAATCCATTTAAAACCGTAGGTCCCGGCCGTAGAATGAGCTTAGACCGGACAAATGTAACCCAATCAGTAAAGAAATAAGTCAATTGCATGGGAAAACGGAATAGCTCTTCCTGGATAAAACTACTTAATTGCATGCCGTGTTTGAAATATGATTGTGAAGTGAATATAAATACTTTAATTTTGTTTATCCGGAATAGGAACACCAAGGAGTCCTAAATACTGCTATTTCCAGATATCAAACAAATGCTGATGAAAAATAGATGGATCTAAAGCACCCCAAATGTTTCACGTCATTATCATGTGAGGTTTTTTTGTGAAGCTAAATATAGAGGTCGCTAGTGTTTTGGTGCCCTCTTTCGTAGTTTGTAGCATAATTTAGCTTGTCGCTCGAATGCAATTTCAGCATGTCACTTTTATTATAAATTAACCCCAAACATTGTCAGAGCGGTGATAAATCAAATTAGTCTTTACTGGAAACATTTTTTCTTCTCCAGTAGTCTGTTTTTATACTGAAATACCCACTCATTGCTTTGTTGCTGTTTTCTTCGTAATCCGGATTTTTGTGTTAAAATTTTTTAATAAAACATCTTTAATATTCTGAATGCAAATGCCATTGCTTCGCTCTTTGTTGGATGGATGTCGGCCTTTAATTAAACCTTACAATGTATTTTCTATTTAGGCATCACATTATTAATCGCGTTGAACTCATTGAATCTGTCATCAAAGTATAAAATTAAAGGGGTTGCTGCTTTTTTATATTAATTTTTTCGCGTGTGTTTTATGAAGAAATTGTTAGATGCATTTTACGTAGGGGGTTCTTTGATTTTGCATCTGCTGGTTTTTCACTCATGCTTGTCAATAAGATATCGCCTGAAAAATTAGAATAATTTTTGTGCTCAATATAATTTTTTTGATAAAACAGCGCTAAAGCATCGAATATTATTACATTCTTACTAATATATAGCAATATGATTAGTGTAATTTTTGAAAAATAACCATTGTAGAAGGATGACCCGTTGAAATAAAAAAACTAGCTACAGAAATAAGTTTCATTTTCAAACTAAACTTTTTGAACCTGTTACTGATAGAAAACAGATTTCAAATAAAATTTACGTCAATTGCCAGTTTAGAAACACAAATTTAGAGTTGCCAAAACATAAAATGAAATTTTACCTACGCAATAACCGTAGAGCAACAAACGAGGCAAAATAAACGCAGATCTCCAAATAAATTATTGCATTGGAACACAGACTTCCGGTTTGAGGATAAACATTTGAGAAAATAAATAAATTGTGGACATTTTTAAGTGGATAGATGGAATGCAGGACGTTTGTATTTAATTTCGCTACATCTGTTAAGACTAATGGGTATAAAAAATCCTTACATTTTTTAAAGAAAATCATACTTCAAACCTTCAAGGCTGATAGAAAAGGTGAACATGATAATAGCTAACAAAGATACTATGATAAAAAAATTCTGACAATCAACCATGAAATTTTAAGAAAGCATGTTATCTGTATTATATAAATAGTGATAATTAGTTTTTTCGATGTATAAAAACAGAATAGGACTTCCGTGGAAGAGGGTGGGATTTTTGAAGGAACATCTGGGCCGATTTTCCCTGAGGTACAACTGAAATTTTTTTTTATTGCGTGCAGGGTATGCCGATTTAAATCAGCTTGATTTTAATCACGATTTAAATCAGCTTGATTTTAATCACGATTTAAATCAAGTGATTTTTATTCTAAAAATTATTGATTCAAATTTAAAAAAATTAAATTTCATTTTCCTTTCTGTATTAAGTTCATAAATATTGAAAATGAAATAACTATGAACAAGATACATGTTATTTTATTCCAATAAGTTAAGAACTATATCAAATAAGTAAAGTAATCTGTTTATGAAAAAATAATGAGTCAATGAAAATGTTTCTTCCACTCTCAGAAAAGCATTCCAATTTTACACATAAATCTTTATAAATGGGAATTTCAATATTTTCATGTTTTGTCTAATATGTAAGTTAATTTTTATTTAAATTTAATTTGAAAATTTGTTGCATTGATCCCTACACTGCTAGCATAACTATTCTATATGTATGGAATTAAAGTTTGGAATGTAAAAGTTAATTCGCCCATCTGATAATTGAGTATGTTAACAAAATAGATTATGGATTGAAGCGATATGATTTTAATGATTATGATGATTGCAATGATTAATTTTGTATTGCAAGCTCAAAATTTCACTCAATTGGCATGTTTAAGGGAATGTTATTACACTTATTCTATGCTGTTTATAGAGAAAAGCTTCATTTTCTTGCATGTTCAGAGAAATTTTGAAAAATAGGCATATTTGATTTCAATTTATGTATATTTTGATGTCTTATCCCATTTTTTTTAAAAAATTTCTTACAAATAACATCTTTCACAAATAAATACTTTATGCAAGCTAAATATTAATAAGAAGCAGGAATTTTTTCATGAATTTTGGTGCGAGAGTTCCTTTTATTTTACTTTCTTTTGGTGACATGATTTTTTCTCAAAAACAATTCAACTAATTAATTACTTTATATAAAATAACTAAAGAAATTCTACACATAATGCAAAAAAATCTGAAAAACTGTTCTGATTTCTGAATAATTTTATACAAAACTTTATAAGGTATTAGTGGGATTCCCAACATGTTATTTACCAAGGTCCAAAAAATTTCGTACCTCCGGTTATGGGTTAAAATCAAACTAATCTAAGCCGCTCGAGAACCAGATGGAAAACATTGCTTATGCATGGCATTTGTTGTGCTGTTCTATTTACTCTATCATGTGATTAACTTTGCTAATTCCTATATCGCGTTTTAATCTTTCAAAAATTTGCCCTGCTGTATTTCCTAATACATTAATGTTGTTCATGATAAATATATGTTTAACATAAATCAAAACTATGTAGGAACCACTGATTTGCAAGTTTAAACTTGTACGGGCAGGGGATCAATCGATTTAAATTAAAAAAAGTCTGATTTAAATAAAATAAATCCACTTTTTATGATTTTTTAAATCATGATTTTTTTTCATACCCTGGTACAGGGTATGAGTCGATGTTAGTTATTACAAGACTGATACAGGAGACTTTTGCAACCTTGGTGATGAGGAATATCTTTCTTTATGGCAAAATCGTTTCAAAAGCTCCTATTTTCAAAATTTTGGAGACTAAAGATTTACCAAAGCCAAAATTAAGTTCCACTGTTTTTAACCAGAAGCATGAATCTGTTTCTTTCTCGAATTTATTGATTACGGCGATTAGTGAAAAATCCCACTTGATGAGATAAAATGGTGTGTTCGCCAAATTGGCGACCTAGCATCTTTTTTCTTACAAGGTCGCCAACTTGGCGCTTTATAACAATCAAGAAATTCCAATCGAAGTTAATAATGAATAGAACTGGTTCTGCCTATTAAGATAGTGTTGGAAATTCAGATTTCATATTAAGAAATAATTTATAATTTTTTAAATCAAATTTTTCATGAGTTTAATATTTGCTTCATACATAATTAACACATTTTGTGTTTTGGCTTATTTGTTGTGTTTGAGTTACTTAAATATACTTTAAGACTAATTTTGCTACTATTTTTAAGAATTTATGCTACTAAAGTTACTATTTTACAAGTGCTTAGGCTGTGGCAACCCTATTATTGAATTTCAACATAATAACTAACTTTTGAATAAAAAGTTTAATTTTCATTATATTTTTTATTACAGTTAGACAAGCAGACAATGTCACACCACAGTGATGATGCTATGCTAATTGTTGGAAGCGATAGTTTCTGGGAGCCTGGTAACTACAAAAGAACAACAAAAAGGATAGAAGACAGTTTTCGCTTGTGCAATGATCTCATTTTGCTAATACAAGAGAGAAGTGAGATTGAAAAGACATATGCCAAGAGTTTACGTAACTGGTCAAAAAAGTGGAATGAAATAATAGAAAAAGGTAACAATTTTTAAATATTGCTCTGCTGTAAAAGTTTGTTTGTTTTATGCTATATTTGGATTGAGTTAATATAAAATTCTAAAATCTTTGTTTTGGAATAATTACAATGTAAAGTTTCGGTAAAACTTCAAATACCGATACCTGTCCCTTACCAAATTGTCAACTAAAATTTTAATTATCAGACAGCTATTATGATAGGTCACCACATTGGTTGTGCACAAGTGGAAGTGCATGTAGGAAATCTACGACAGGTTATCATATTCCAAACATATCACCAATAAGCAATGGTTCTGTGTTCTTGAGTCCAACCAAAGTTTCGTATGGAAAGTGACAGTAAATGAGCTTATGGAAGAAATATGTAATATGCATGGAACATAGATAAATATCTTGATATTTCAAATAGATCTACATTCATTTTCTGTTCCATATAGGTGAATGTCTTCTATAGTAAAAAGATAGAAACACAAATAGAGTAAAAAATCTTTTTTTTTTAAATATATTGCTTGTACCAACAGTAATAGTTATATATTTAACATGCAAGCATTTTAAAATGTATCTTTCACATAAATTAAAGGGTCAGGTTTTCAACATAAAAAGAATTTAAGTTTATTTGACTATTTTCAATTCATAAGTTGATCTGTTTTACTGTTATTTTGCTGTTTACTGCAGTATTAAAATTGCATTTAAAGAGCTTACATTATAAAAACAGGCATAAGTTAAAACTTAACTGTTAAATCCCTTATTAACATTATTATTATTATGTTAATAAGGGATTATCACAACTTTGCAAATTAGGACAACAAATTTGGTTAGAAATGATATTTTTTAATGTCTTCTCACTATCCTGAATAATAATACTCTGAGGCTAAACTAAATTTATAAATGCTTGAACCATTTTGATTTTTCCTTTCGTTTACTGTGTTTTTCTTGCGTGTTTGATGTAAAGTGTTCCTTTTTTCATAGGCCCTGAATACGGCACAACAGAAGCTGCTTGGAAATCTGTTCTCTTTGAGGCTGATCGCAGATGCGATATGCATATTCGTGTGAAAGATCAACTCCTAAATGACATAGTAACACAAATTAAACAGTGGCAAAAGGACAATTTTCATAAGTCCATGATGCATATAAAAGAAAAGAAAGAAATGGATGACAGTTTTAAAAAGGTAATTAAAGTGTTTGTTATATAATTTGTAACCTTTTCTTTCCAGATTTATTGCTATTGCATCCTCAGATGATAATTGAGTGTGAACTACATCATCAAAAGTGTGACTCAAACTTAGATTACGTCTCACAGTACTGACATTTGTTAAATTTGTAATATGTGGATATTATGGTTCTGAAGTTAGATGGCATTATTTGAAACAAAATACAACATATTTATCTCAGATACTGTTAATGACATGTAAGTTGTTAAGCATCCAATATCTATCGATAAACAAATGTTTGCATTATATTTACAATTAGCCCCTATTACTATTTTTATGAGTTATAAAGCTTGTTAAAGCACAAAATTCTGTGTCTACATAGATACTGCCCATTCGGTCAAACTACATTTTAGTTTTATTACCTTAGAGTAAAATCTGTTTAAAATTTAAAATATTTTGAATTTATTGAACCACAAAAACATGCTGTTTAAAAATGCAAAATATCCTTAAATTTGTATAATTGTGTTATTGCATTGCATATAATTTTTCAAGAACTATTCGTAAACATAATGTATTTAAACAAACAAAATTTTAAACTGTAATTCTGCTTCTGAAATGCTTCCTTTTTTTCGTTGCTTTGAATTTGTATTTATCATACTTATTACATTCTTGTTGAAAATGGTTGGTATATGAAAAAAGTATGATGTGTCTGGTGATTTGTAAATTTATAGATACTTGGTAATACTTTACTTTTATCATAAATATCAATAAAAAATGTTTAATTCTCCTTAATCTGTCTATTATGTGTACGTAAAAATATAATAATTATTTACTTTGTGTGATGAAATTTTACAAGCATATTGGTTAAACTTAACACAAATATTATATTGCAGGCTCAAAAATCATGGTCAAAGCTTTTAGCCCGTGTGAATAAATGTAAGGCTGACTATCATCAAGCTTGTAAAAATGAACGTTCAGCCGTTAACCAAGAAAGAAATGCTTCTGCTGACACCTCTTTATCCCCTGACCAGGTAAACAAGTTGTACCCGATTTTATGAACATAAACTTTTAAGGTATTAATTTCTCATGTTCTACTTTGGTGATATTAACTTTTAAACTGTCATATTTCACCTCTTACACACTTAAAAAAGTCGTTAGTTTTTCAATTTTGAGTATACTTAACCATTTTTTGCGCTGTTTCAACTAATTCTTGAATTCAGAAAAATCAAACTTTATCTAGGTTACAAAACTGCAAGACCGAGTTACAAAGTGTAAGTTTGAAGCACAACGAGCGAAAGAAAGATACGAACAAGCATTGGAGGAAATAAATGACTATAATGCTAAGTACATGGAAGACATGACAGTTGTGTATGACAAGTGCCAAGAATTTGAAGAAAAACGTCTAGATTTTTTTAAAGAAATGCTATTTGGCATACAAGACTGCCTTAATATCTCCACTGATGCAGAGTAAGTCAATCCATGATTAATTTTTATTCATTTCTTATTTTTAAAATTTTCAATTTTAATTGGAACATTTTAGATTTTATTTGCTTAAGTCCTTTATTGATGGTATGTATACAAGTTAATAATAAACTTTAAGTGAGGCTCTCCTTAGAGAGTTGAGATATGAGAATACTACAACCTATGTCCAAAAAGTTCCAGGACTGCTTACAGAAAAGTATGAAAAGTAACATCCTTACAATTATTGCTTGTTTCCTTCGAAATAACTGCCTTGGGTATGGACACAGCTTCCAGCATTTCTGAAGGCCCTTGAAACAGTTCTGTAAAGCATTTCCCAGTATTATCTGTAATTTGCTTTATCACAGCTGCTTGGATACTGTCCTTTTAATTCCTGTCTTATCCTGGGGAATAGGAAGTACAGGACAATAGATATGGGGAATGTGGCCATACAGTTATCTGATGGTATGCCGGGAACTGTTGAACCGACAAAGTGGTATGTGATCTTGCATTATCATGGAGCAAGAACCACTTCAAAGATTCTCATGGCCACAAATACTATGTCGTCTTTCACCAAGATTGTTACAAAAAATGTCACGACAGATAGACTTACAGATATTTACTGCTTCAGACAATGTTTAAATGATAATTCGGCGATCCAGCTCTAAGTTATTTTAAATTTCCTGAATTTTTCCTTCTGGGCTAGGTGTCAATGGACAGCCACTTCAGTCATCATCTTAAAAGGACTTCCGTACGTCATGGAAATATTCAAATCTCGATTGCAGGATAATGCTACATCCCCATAAGCTTCTTTTAACGTGTATGTTTCTGCAACTGTTTTACACAGTTTCAAACCAAATTATATTGTCTTTCTGCTATTTCATGGCAGTGGGACACAGATGTATGCTATTGCTTTCGGAATTTCCGTATCCTGCTTCTCAGAAATTTCATACAGCCTTTTGTGGCTGCTCGGTTATTGGACAGTGACTGCTGCTTCGGGGAGCACACGTGCAAATTTCCTGATTCAACTGTTCTAAATGCTCTCACTTCTGTCCCAGAACTTTTTGGACATAGATAGTATATTATATTGTAAGAAAATTCAAAAGTATTTTAAAAGTTAGGCATTAACAAACATAAAAATATTGAAACTATTTCATAGCATACATCTCATGAAATAAAACTTCCTAATCTTGGCATTAGCAGTTGTGCTTGGACAAGAAATAATGTTTTGAAAACAGTTGGAAACACTTTCAAACCAAACCACTCAACAAAAGAACTTGCTTATAATTGACAAGCACAATCCATTTGGCAAAACGTCTTAGGACAGCAGTATAAATGTTCAAAAGTATATGTTTCTCTTGCATTTAGCACTGAGATTGAAAAGATGCATCACAAAATTCTTATTTACCACATAATCAACAATTATATACAAGTATTCATGAGCCTTTAATAATTTAGAATTTTCAGTTACATTTAAATAACTAGTAGGTGTTAAATTTTCTCCCACTAAAAGATACCGATTAGCAACTATGTATTAGATAGAGCTCTATGAATGTTTACTATTTTTAAAATCAGAAAGTGTTTTAATGATAGGTTAATTTTTCTTTATTTGTTCACTAAAAAATGTATCTGCTTTAGAATGAATGACACTGCTACAGATATAAGGAAAGTTCTGATTCTCAGTTCAATAATTTGTAAATTTGGTATTTGTTTTTAGATATGCCCAATTTTGTACTGTACGTTCTTGCATTTGCTTAAATTTTGCTTCTTCAATTCATCTTTTAAATTCAGATAAAATATTTTAAAGGCTTCCCCAAATATATGAAGAGTATAGGCACAGCATACAAAATGCAGATGCGAAAAAAGACTTAAAATGGTGGTCAAACAATCATGGTGTTGGCATGGCAATGAATTGGCCTCAGTTCGAAGTATGTCTTATACTTTCTTTTTTTATATCTAATATTATGCTGCACAATTGGAAACTTACTTATTATGTTATCTTTTTTAAATGTGTTTGCTCTTTTCCAGCTATTAATTTGCTTATTACAAAACATTTTTCTTTCTTTGAAGTGGTAGAAAATAAGTGGAAGAAATGTTTTCCTTTTTAGTGTATCAAAAACCATTTATTATATAATTCATTTAGCTAGCAATGGACTTACGATGACCATTTGGGTGGTTTTTGCAGTCTTGCTCTTTAATTTGGTTCCTATATGCTAAAAAATAACTGGCCAAATTTAACACATTTGAACAATGTTTAGAGGTAGTTCAATGAGGTTATTTGTTTCTAATATTGCAGTATATAGGAACACATAACTTGCATTTCGCTACTGTCAGAACCAGATAATAATTCCAATTTAACTATTCCACATGTTTAGTTTTCTAAACATTGGTAACCATTGTTATAATTGACTTTGTCTAATTATCTAAATTTTATACAATATTCATTTTCTGCTAATGGCTTCTTTTTTATTCATTTAGAATTAAATGCTTCCCTGATTTTTATTGTTTATTTTACCAACTGTTACTGACTTTACTAACTAGCCATGACTTCTGACTAACCAGGGTATGAAAACAATGATTTTTTTTTAATCAAAAACATCAGATTTATTTGATTTAAATCGGATTTTTATGATTTTAATTAATTCATTGCTCCTACAAGTTTAAATTTGTTGGATGAGACATGCAAATTACAGTGCAGTTTCTAGATAGTTTTGATTTATTTAAACATTAATTTTTTTATGTAAAACCTTAATGTATTAGGAAATATAGCTGGGTAAAGTTTTGAAAGATTAAAACGCGACATAGAAATTAGCAAAGTAAATCGCATGACAGAGTAAATAGAACACTGCCCCATATGCCAAGCATAAGCAATGGTTTTCTATCTGGTTCTCAAGAAATTTTGATTACTTTGAGCTTAACCTATAACCAGTGAAATGAAATTTTTGGACCAATATAAATAAAGTTGCAGGTTCCGACTAACACTATACCTCATTTTTTCAACCATACAAATTTCAGAATTTTTTTGCATTATATATTTATCATATATGAATAAAATGTTTTGAATTACTTTTATTATTTTGATATTAAATAATTGGAACTTGCCTCATGAAAAAATTCCTACTTATTAATATTTAGCTGGCAAAATAACTTATTGGTGAAAAAATTGTTATTTTTTGTAAGTTAACAGTAAAAAAATTGACGACGAAAACACATAAATTTGAAATCAAGTATGCTTATTTTTCAAATTAGAGCATTAACAAGTAGTTCATAGGTATATTCGAAGAACACAAATGGGTTCATATGTGAACAGCATAGAAGTGTAATAGCATCCCCAAAAACATGCCAATTCAGTGGAATTTTGAGCTTGCATTAAAAAATTTATCAACTCCAATAGCTTTCTGCTTCAATCCATAATCTTTTCTCAACATACTCACTCAATTATTACATGAGTGGATTAACTTTTACATTCCAAATTTCAATGCCATACATATTATTGAATAGTTATTCTAGCAGTGTAAAGAATTCTAAGGAATCAATACATTAAATTTCCCAATAAATTGAAATAAAAATTAACCAATATATTACAAAAACAAAATGGAACTATGAAAATTGCCAATTATAAAGATTTATGTGCAGAATTGGAATGGTTTTGTGATATTGCAGAAAATCTTTTCGTTGTGAGTGTCTTATTTTTTATGAACAGACTACAATACTGAATAAGTAACTAGAACATCTTAGAAAAGAAGGCAAGATGCCACAATTTTAATAATTTGATAGAATATATTTTGAGCATCTTCACTCATCACATGGTGAATGATTTAAAATTGGCCATGTGTGATTTATAGTCACAGAATGTTTAAAACACACAAAACCCATGCTGATAAGCAGGCTTGTAAGTGACACCTATTGGTCAATGGCCCAAGATAGAAGTACATACTTGTATAGTAATTATGATCCCAATCAACAAATACTATTATTTAATGTCTTCAAAGGGAGGATGATTTTCAATATAATTTGGGGGTGAAATCAGTATGCGTGAAGTTCTTAACTTATTTGAATAAAATAACATGCATCTTGTTCAGTTATTCCATTTTCAATATTATTAAACAAAATAAAAAATTTACAGAAATTTAAAACAACAGAAATTAATAAAAAAAACCACTTGATTTAAAACAAGCTGATTTAAACAGCATACCCTGTGACTAACTGTATCTGTGTACTATATCTGCTGTTTTAGCTCAAACACATATATCACTAGGCAGAATATTTTCTTGCAGAAACAACGAGTTTGGGACGTAATGTAGACAACCTTAATATAAATAGTTCAGTTTGTAAACAAAGATGCTGCACAGGTCTGACGTAATTAAACAGCTCAAAAATAATTTTTGACAAGTCATTGTATTCAAATAAGATTCTGCACTGTAAAAGTTATTGTCGTAATCGATCTCTTAAAGCACTCTAGATTATCTATTGAGATTTTACTTATATTTAATTTATGTTTTCAACATTTTATTAAATATTTGTGATAATAGTTGTGTAGCACAATTTGGATGAAGTAAACTTAAATTATTTGTAATTATTAATTTAAAATACATTTACCTTTTATAATAAGGATAATTTTCTTCTCATTTGCCTTTCTTTAGAACATTCCTACTACAATTTTCATGACTAACTTCACAACCAACATAGTAACATCATTTAAAGTAACATTACATTGAGAGATGTTAAAAAAACCCTTAAAATGTAACATCCAGGCAAATATAATTTCTTACCTTGCCAACATGTTCACTAGATATCATCACATTGAACTTGTCAGAAATTAGAACCTAACAAATTGATGCATCGAGACACCTTCATCATACAAAATACATGAACTCTAGACTCGCATAAATGCAACCTGTTAGAAAATATTAATAAAGCATTTTGAAGCAAATAGTAAAGTTTTAGATATAATGATAAATGATCAATTTCTTAAAAAAAAAAGAGGGGTTGTGGAAAAGTTTTTACATCACCGATGTATTAAATATTGGTAGACGGATTCATTTCAAAAGTAATTTTTATTGTATTTTATACTAGAAACTAAAGCAATAATGGGAGATTAAGTAAGGGCCTTAAAATGATTGCAAAATATTGTTTAAATGAAGATTTAATTAAACCCACATCAATAGTTTTTTAATAATATGCAAATGTGATGAAACTGTTTACTAATTGAATTGTCCTTAGATTATTTTTCATATTTCTATCGAATTTTCGAAGCATTATTTGTTTTGTGTATTTTTTAATTTGTTTCTTATTTCTTGCATTTAGCTTTTGTTTTCATGCTTTCCTTGGTTTATGTTTTTGTTGTGAAATGTGTTGTTTGCTTTGTCCCAGGATTATTGTGAAGAGTTCCGCGACATCGGCAAACTTAAAAAGGGAGCCGTTCCAGAGAGTGGGATCCTCTTAGTCAACCAACAAAAAATCGGAGAGGATTTACCTGTAATAATCATTTAATTTTACTCCCCTCTAGCTCTTCAACTAATTTTTATATGGATATGGATTTTCTGAAACCTTTCCTTTTCATTCCCTAAGCTTTCTTACCTCCGAGAACTTGTAATCAGCGGGATCTTCAAAGACTTTCTCTTGCAATTATTGTTTAAATTTGTGTTTTCGGTAAAACTCAAGAACACGGTACCTGGCCATTGCTGCAAAAAGTTTGGTCACCGAGGTACTATTTGGGTAGGCCTATGATGGGTTACCATATTCCAAAATTATTCCTAATTGCTGATAGTGCCACTAGCCCAATTGAAAAATGGTTAGTTGTTTTGTGGGGTTTTATGGCACAAGGGCATATTTGGCCATGTTGATCCAGACAAAAGATATTTAATATCACACACAATAAAAGTTTTAGTGACAGAAGAGAAATGCACCTGACAGGGATCAAACCTATGCCTCCGATAACTCGCAGGTTGCTAGTGCAGTGTGCATACTTACTGAGCCATGACGGTCCTGCCCAGTTAGAAGAGTAGTGGATCAGCAACAGGTTGCAAATTAAAAACTCGGTCAAACCAAAGACCGCCGTGTACGCATGGACTGGTGCATATTAAATCTGTTGTGGCCTCAAATTTCCTCGCATTGGCATGGTGTGGAAGTTTGGAGAGTGTGGGGCCTGCTCAGGTGTTAATTTCGTCATCTGACCGTGATTCAAAATTACAAAGTGTTGTCCTCGGATCTTTCACTTCGGGATTGATCCTTGACTGTCACCAATAGCCCATTGTGATGCTCCAGTGTAATGTTAATTAACTACCTACCCACCTAATTGGCGATGGTCCTGCGTTCTTGAGTCTAACTGCATTTTCTGTGCCATTCAATGTTTAGAAATGTCAGTTATGCATTGCACAAATTTGCTACTTATAAAGGGCATTATTATTTATTTACAAATGCTGAAGCTAAACAAG
Source organism: Meta bourneti (assembly GCA_933210815.1). NCBI lineage: Eukaryota > Metazoa > Arthropoda > Arachnida > Araneae > Tetragnathidae > Meta > Meta bourneti. The sequence goes on from OW119928.1 coordinate 22,271,504, forward strand.
TAGTGAACACAGATAGTGTCATGAGTTATAAAAAAGGATTTTAAGGAATCAAAATTTTCTAACTTTCTCATTCTCTAACATTTACTAAGCTTTCATTAAAGCCAGTTTCTGATTTTTATATCTATATTTTTCTGATAAAGAAATTTATATCTAAATAAAGAATATTTGTTTTTTTGTGTTGTAATTTGATAAATGGTAAAATATTTAGTTGAGAAAATTAAAAGTAATCTGTTGTAACGCTTCTCTATCTGCACCTTCATTTGAAAGGAAATTTGTATTTAGACATGTATGTAATTGATGATTGAGCTAAATTAATGAGTACAGAGTTGGCTATGCCATAGTTATTACATTTTCTAATGAACTGGAATTCTGAATACAATAGTTAAAATTATTTATAGTCCGAAAATGATCAATATTATCAATTTGTTATATACTAAAGGTTTAAAAATTCAACATACTGAGCAACGAAAAGATTCCTCATTAAAATTATTCTTATAACCTTTTTTCATATGTCCTTGCAAACTTTCTGAAAAGTAATCTGGGAGAACAAAAACATACAATTCTAAACCCTTAATTTAAATTGATGACACTTTGAAAACATAGTAATGATATTAAACTCCAATTTAAAAATATTTTATCTGTACTATCATCACTAGTTTTTTGCTGTTTGTTTGAGAATGTATTTTAAAGATGAATGAAAAATGGTATATGAAAAAATTTTAAGTTATAGTTTGCTAATAAATTTTTGTTTCAGGAATACACTTCAGAGTCACAAAATGTTTCTAAAAAAGAAAAACGTGCTACTATTAGCAATGATGGAAGTTTGGGAACAAAATTAAGACCAGAGAAAAATAAACCTCCCTCAAACAAAAATTCTGGAATAAACTTGTAAGTCTCGTTAATTTTTCTTCTGTAATAATGTATAACATAAACATAGTTGTGTTTTCCTTTCATTTTTACCTTATAAACTATACTATAGTGTTTTTATTAGAACCATATCTATTCTTTTGCATTATACCAGAGATTGTTCACCTCCAGCTTGAGTTCTTATGCTCATAAGAGATATATACCATTTATTCCTTAAGCTTGACTTTATTTTTAGGTTTATAACAGGTGGGTGAGTGGAGTTTAGTCAAGCAAGCACATATCGGGGTAAAATTAACACAATTTATTTATATTTTTGTACAAATTACGAGAAAACATAAAGGGGTAAGACAGGACCAGAACACAATTGCATGCTTGGAAGGAAGGGGCAGAACTTATCTTTTTACAAGGAGGAAAAAAATGTTATTAGTTCGATGATGTACTTGGCAACGTGCCAAGAAGGGGCTGAGTGTTTATGGGGTAATTAGGTTGTCAATAGTTCAGTTCACTTCCAATGCACTAACAGTTTGATCCGCTACAGGTTCAAATTTAAGTGTGCCAAAAAAAAAGAAATTACAGCATCCTTATAATTTGGATCCTGCGAGTTGGCAGTTGAGTCACTTGGTTGTGAACAAGTCTATTCTTTAAGTTAGATGATAGGCTGAAATGTAAACACAGCACTTCCACAACTTGTGTCTTTTGTGCGGATGCTTGTTAATTGTTCAGTGCCGAAAGTGATAGCAGCGATGAGTTGACTAGAGGTAAACCATCCGCATCAAAGGCCATTCATGCTTTTGCATTTAGCAAACCAACTTTCACATCTTTTCAAAATTCCACTAGCCCAATGCCAACTGCCTTCTCGTCAGAGCCTCACTATATCAAACAATATTTCTTTCATGACAAAACTTAGGAATAAAAACGAAACATAAAATTGAATCTTCAATCGCATGTTTGTTAGCTGCTGCAAATCAGATGCTATCTTAACATTTGATGCATCATAAGCTCTGTACATGACAACTAATCATTCAATGTTTTTTTATTCCCTACAGGAATTAAAAGTAAAGCTAAATTAAATTCAGATGAATAGCAGTAATATTTTTAATATTATGAACATGTTTATATGTAACATATTATATACTCACTATAAGTTAATGTATGTTTTCGTAAACGAATAATGGTATGGATATTAATTTTTTGTGTGTTTGCATTCAGTATGTATTTTAAAACAATATTTTATTTTTTGACTAGCCAAAAACTATCAAATAACCCTTTTGAAGTCCGAGAAAATGAAGGCTTTGAAGAGAAAGACACGTAATAAAAATGATTTATCAGGCTTGCTCATTGAATTCCTAGAAACAATTCTGCTTTGCTTTGAATTAGATGCATGTTTTATGCTGACTTCTGCATGCTTTGGCATAAACACTGTTGATCATTGATAAAAAGAAGACATGGAAATGTTAATAGTGTATATATCAGTAACAAAATAAATGAAAAATTAGCTTATACACATTTGATTTCAATTTTATTTTTCTGCTAGAGCAAAATAAGGACATTATTTTAAAGTCTTATTTTGAGTATTTTCTTTTATATATAACAAATTAAAATATTGAGTTGGATTATTGTTGTAACTGGTGGATCATAAAGAGAAATAGAAATGGATTCAATTTCTACACACTATGAGATAGTTAAGAAACTTCATATTTACATATAAATAGCAACAGCAAAATTGAATTCTTTGATTTCAAAAAGTTCTCAAGTTTCATGCATGACAGTATACTAGCCTGATGCTATAAGCGATCTTTTCAAATTTATATACAGTACTGTTGATCATTGATTTCAAACTAGACAAAAATGTTCTTAATAGTAGAAATATCAATTACACAAAATAAGTGAAAAATTAGCTCATTCCTAAAAATTAAATTGTATTGCATAAAACTGAGTTTAGCATAAATATATACACATTTATTTTATTCTTATTTCATTTTTTGTACAAAAGCAGAACAAGTACTTGAGTAAAATATTTTTATATTTAAAATATTGAATTGGATTATCATGTACATCTCATCTTTTATCATCTGTACTAGCTACAATAATTGATTTATAAGTTATTAAAGAGCTTCTATTTTGTTCTCAAAGGTGTATAAAAAGACTAGAAATTCTAAGAAACAATATTTGAGTACAAGTAATTAAATCGAGAAAATAAATCTTAAAAATTTAACGAAGTTTTTGTAGCAAACTATTTTCAGTAAATAGACTGGAAATCTAAATACAGTAAAGCCTCTATAAGCTGTCGCCTCGATAAGTCATCAGTTTTCTTCAGTCCCATCTAGCTCTCATAGACGACAATGTAACTAAACCCTTATTTACTTGTCGCAGATTCCACTGCTATCCTGTATAACTTGTCACTGTGGAAAGGCTTTAAAATATGGTGGGTTTGTATCTGATGGCAAAATAAATGCAGTTGAAAATGAGGACGGACTGATTATTGAATTGAAAGTAGATGCACTTATTCCTGATATAAACACCATATATTGATAAGTACTTTGCAGTATGTTCTCGAGCAACAAAAGATTTAACTACAGAATTTTTAGAAGCGAAGTGTGTGTGAAAGTGAAAATGGGGACATTTTCTTTCATCACCTAACACTTCCTAAAGTCATAGGAACAATTTGGCATTACCTTACGTCAGATCAAGGTTGTGAATAGAGATAAATTTGCATGATTGTTACAGTAATGCAATCGAGTACATCCTGTGCTTACTCCTAAAGTCGCCTAAATTTCTTGGTCCTTGAGTGATGACGTATCAAAGTTTTACTGCATTTCTTTTTACATGTAAAATATAATTTTTTTGCTACTTATGCTGCTAGAATTGGAAAACTTTTTGTAAGCATGTTGAATACTTTGTAATACTTCAATACCATCTTTCTTTATCTTGCTGGCATGCATAGCATTCTTTATCATAGAACATTTTTTACTGTGAAAAAAAAATAACATTTTGCAAAATTACATTTACTGAGTACATAAATTTAAATTTGACTAGGGCCATAATATATTTTTTTGTGAATTTTAACAAGAATCTTTGGAAAATTCTAAATCTTCCATTTTGAATTGCCTTGTGTTTGAAAAATTAATTAGCTTTCAAATTTTTTAATATTATAATCCTCTTTTTGCTTACTAATGTTAACACTTATCTCATTTAATTACAGAAAAATCCTAGTCTACCATTTTTAAATCAATATTCTATATCTTAGTTGAATCAAGGATTGATGATTATTAAATTTTTTAATTATTTTTTTCATCTCTACTGTTTCTTTCAGTTGGAAAGCAAATAAAAACCAGAGGAAAATATAATTGAAATCAGTGCCAGTTAACAAACAATAAGAGAAATGTTACAATTTTAATTTTTTCACTAGTAGGAAATATCAAGATGCATTTTTACAAGCTTATTCCAGCATTAATGTATTGAATTCTTTTGTGTAGAATATTCATCACTTTTATTAATTAATGTTATCTTTATGAATATTTTGTCTCATTGTGTTAAAGAAATGGAAAACAAGATCAAAACCCTTTCGATGATGACCAAGAGGATTGGGATGAAGGTTCTAATGAGGCATTGGTCGATAATGGAGAACCTGGTGTTCCCGTGAGGGCCCTATATGACTACGATGGTGCAGAAGCAGATGAACTATCTTTTAAAAATGGTACTCTCCTTCTAATTCTCTAGGTTTTCAGTTATATATTTTTTAAACTGAATCTAAAAATGTTGAATTTTACCTGCAATTGTATCTTTTGCAGATGTTTAGGTGTTAGTGCATTGATATAATCTTCAATTTCATTATTTTTTCTAAATAGTGTTATACATTTGGATGGATATGTTCATAATTTGCTAATTTTAAATATTTTATTGAACTGTATTCCCTTAATGAATTACAAGTCTATTTTATTAAGTAACCTAATAACCTCTTGGTCTGATGACATAATATATTTTATTAATACAGTGTAATTTATTCAACATCTGTTTAAATCCCATGGAAAGGAAATAACACCTTTTTTTATTAATTTCAAGATTAATCTGACTGTTGGAATTCAGCATCTTGTGAGAGGCTTTTTCCATCAAGCTATATGTAAGTGGCGGTAGTGTTTTTACAGCGGAATGTTTCCTGTATGTATTCTGGATGTGGCATCACTTGACTTGTTTTTCAAATGATTTCAGCATGTCGTCAATTAAAATTCCGAATTGATATATGAGCTGGTCAATGGCAATTCGATTAAATGCCAAGATGAAATGGATTTTAAGGAAACCCTGTCATGTATCATGTGAGAGCATTTGGGTATGGGGAAGTAAAATCTTCATTTTCTGTCTGGTCTGTTTGCTGAAATTCCTTTCATACTGAGAACAAAGATTATTCTTTGTTTTTCTATTGAAGTACTTTGGTTTTTACATAATACGCTTGTGACTGAAAGAATACATTATAATTTACATGCAAGTTTGCAATTGCTTGCTTTATGTTTTAACAGTTAACATTTTTGTAGGCGAAGTGTTTGAAAAACTAGAAGATGAAGATGAACAAGGCTGGTGTAAAGGCAGAAAAGATGGCAGAGTAGGACTCTATCCTGCTAGCTACGTAGAATTAGCACCAAAATGAAAGTTCTGATCTCCTGAAGCGTGGTCCCTATGGGATCTGTGCACATCTGTAATTTGCTGTACAAAAGCACAATGTAATTTTGTCTCGCATAACATTCGCCAGCTCTATACCATTGTTGTGCAATTATCAAGTCATTGAACTTTTTCAAGTATCCGTTCTTGACAGAAGATCGCAATAAGAACAATACTGCAGTGAGCATAACATACATTGCCTGACTTCTCTATTTTGATTAAAAATTCTAACAAATAGGCATTAACCTTTGTAAATTATAAACATGCTCAAAGCAGCATTGTTACTAATACAGCACAATTGCATTAGCTGTATAAGTTTAAATTGTTTCAGATGTTGCATATGTGCCTGCAAGGTTAAAATATATATCTATACATACATATATTACTTTTATAGATACATCTCCTATATGTATAAAGTCATGTAAAATAGATATTTTTCCATGTTTTGTTTTCCTGCGGATAATCTTAAAAATTAAGTTGAATAGAAGTTTAGTCTTCAACTATTCAAATACTTTTCAGTTTCTTAAATCATGCTGCAAAATTATATTTTGTGTTAAAACTGGTTGCTGTCTATCCATTTAGTAGTCATTTGACAATGTTTCAAGATGGGATAACTATCTATATGCCAAAAAAATATGAAATACTCTTCAAAATGAAATGTAATGGCAGCTTTTATTTTAAATTTCAACTAATGCTAATAGTGTCATTAAATTTATCGAAATACTTATTTCTGTTTCTAAACATATTTTATGCCAGTAATTCCATGCCTTTACTTTAAGTTGCCAAAAACTATGTAGCTTATCCATGGCTAACCACAGCATTTCATTGTTGAAAATAGCTTCTGAACAATTTTATGAAGGGCCCACGAAGTTATATTTCTTAAAAATTGTATTTAGATTTTTTTATTATGAGTAATGTTTCTACACTTGTGAAATCTTTAATGTGTTATAGTTCTCTGTGTGCAACTTATAACTTAGGTGTTTGTCTTATACACTTGTGTGTCATTTTAATGTTCATTTCATCATTGTATTGTACCGTGTACAGTAAGTTCAGTGCAGTATGTAAAACTAATTTTAATGGAAATGATGTTTTTGAACACAACATATCCTAAATTTATTTAGTTTAAATTTGTGCAGGTTTTAGCAAAAAAAATGTTTGGGGCAATATGCTTAAGAGCTGCAATATGTTATACAAATTATATAGCAGAAGAATTACATTTGATATAGATAACTGTTAATCCATATTATTGCTTCTATTTTTAACAAGCTGTAAATAATGAAAGTTAGAAATAATAGTCTAAGAGCAAATGACAATCTGAATTAGAGATAAAAATGCAATGCTAATTACTTGTGTATTTATTTTTATATTTAAGCTAAAATCTTTTTCTCTAAGAAATTGTCTGAACTTTAAAAGTCTTCCGAATGTTTTTGTTGGGTTTAAATTATATTTTAGGCAAAGTATCCATCTTGAGATGAGAAAATTTTTGAAGAAACTGTTTATTAATCATAGATTCTGAGATGTAGATGCTTAGCACTTACCATAACTTGCACAATTTTATAGTATTTAATTGAGAAAGCTGTCATTTTAATTTTATGCATTGTACTTAACTAATAGATCATGTTCTGTGAAATATAATTAATTTTTAAAAAATTCTGACTTTGATCATTTATGTTGTATATATTTAATGGTGGTTAATTAAATGTGATTTCAACTTTATGCTTAGTTTTATTCATTTATCACCATGGCCCTTTATAATGTATTTTGGCGGATCCTATTTGAGGCACTCAGGGCAACAGCCTAACTGCAAAAATAGTGTGTATGATATAAGATTATTGTACTACCATCTGTAAAACATATTTAACCTGTTTTTATAACATTGTAATGACCAGATATATCACATTTGATGGATATGCCAATCTTGCTCTCAGTGCCTAATCACTGTTATATTTCCCTATATCAGGACTGCCACGGGCGACATTTTGCTATTATTTTTCAACCTTAGAGGTACCTTTTTAAGTGAAATTGCCTATTTTTAAAGTTTCAGCGACTTTTTTCAAAATTCGATAAAGTTAAACAAAAGTTCTGCAATTTTTTAACCAACAGCATGAATCCGTGTTTGTCACTAATGCCTTTGATCTACTACTCCAACGATATGAAAAACATTGGTAACTATAATCATTTTGATCATTTTAATAAGGCATGCGTGTAGCAGATGTATAGTATTTTTAGCTTAAGTGTGAACTGTTAACTAAGCACCAATCTGCCAAATGCTTCCTCCAACTTCTACTTGTGTTTTTTGAAGACACCCTGTGCTAAGGACGTAGCTCTGGGGGCAACTAAAATTGCTACTAAACTAAGCTGTAAGAAAATGTTAATTTTGCTATTTTTAAGAATTTATTACACAGGTGCTTTTGTGGCAGTCCTGTAATATAAACCTTATTCTCATATTTTTGAAATAAGGAATAAAGAGAATAGGAAGCATAATAAATATGTAGTTAAAAATTATACTCTTGCACACTCCTCAATGTCCATGCATATAATTGAATATATTTTAAGTTTATTACTGTCCTATTATTTTAAGATTTGAACACTGGTTCAAATCTTAAAATAATAGGACACTTGTTACTCTGAATATGTGCAGAAATACTGTATCTTTGCTTCAATGAAAGCTGAGATAATTTTTGCAACAAAATTATGTATTTTAGCAATACCAAATTTTATTTTGCCGCAGTCACACATAATTGGGAGTTGATTGTATAAGTCAGTTGGGCTGCATTTTAAAATTCACACCCACCTTTCGTGTGTGCCAGAAGGTTCGTATAACCACACCTCTTAAGTTTGAGGAAAATTGTTTTTTCAAATAACCTCATTTCTCATTCCATCAGATATTAACATTTGAAACAAAAGAAAATTCAGTATGAAAAATAGTATGTTAGTTTTATTAAAACTAATAAAAATAAAATTCCATATAACATATTTACAAGACATGAGACTAAGTGTCAATAACTCTAAAGTGTTCTTTAAAATTGTAACAGTTCTGTACAAATTGTAAAATATTAAACATAATACTTTCATGTTTATCCGTGTTGATCAGAGTTTGTAGTCCTTGGTGGTATAACTGGAGTTTTAAAATTGAAGGTCTGTATTAAGCTCTGAAAGAAATATTTCAAGTTATACAATAAATTGTGGTGGAAGTTTGCCTTAATTAATTAAATTCAATAAATGGAAAGATATAGGATTAAATCGATGCATGTAATGTTCTATGTAGTTGATAGTACAATGCTGAACCAGAGAAATTGGATTTGTTAGTCACAGGGTTATGCCGATTTGAATCGAGCTATTTTTATTTCAAAAAAATCAAGATTCAAACTAAAAAATTTTTTTATTAAAGTTCATATTGACCCTTTTTTAGCTAAAAATAACTGCTTTCCCTACTTTGAGGACACTAAATTGATTCATAAATGAAAGACATCTGAGAAATGTATTTAATTATTGATTTATAATTTTTTTAATGAAATCGTCTTTTATTAAAACATTAGGTCTTATGGATTTTTGTCATAAAATAGAATACAAATGAAAGAATAAATGCAACAAGGTCCAAGAGTTGTAATTGTTTTAATGTTTCTTAACATTTGCCCTACTATATTTTTAAACCATCATTTTAATCAATGTTTAACATAAATCAATACTATTTAAAATATACTGATATGTGTCTCATGTCCAACAAGTTTAAACTTATAGGAGTAATGTGTTAAATAAAACAAATTCCGATTTTTTTATTTAAAAAAATCATGATTTTCACACCCTAGTTTCTCATTATTTCAAAACACACAATTCATCCACTGAAAAGTAACCCTGTAGGTAAACATACAGAACCTCAATTTAATTATTTCTATTAATCACAATGAAAATGAGTAAAAACTCTTACACATTAGAAAGTCGCAAATTATTTCATTTGCAATCCTAAGTTTCTTACATAATCATCCCAATTCAAGCAGTATGCATAACTGAATACCAATTTGTGATCTCAGTTTTCATATTGAGCAGATGCATACAATCATGTTTATGAGATGAATTGTGATTGAATAGTCGACAATTATTTTGTGAAGAAAAGGCATAATGGCTTGTAGCATCGCACTTTAAGATTTGTATTAACACAAAATTTTATGACAAATTGATCGAAAATGTCTTATCTAAAAATGCATTTACGATTCTAAAATATGAAAAAGAACGTGACCTAAAATTTTTATTCTTTCTATAACATCTAGTAAGAGGATGTGGAACAAAATAAAGACTGAATATTCCTTTGCAACAGAAACTATAAATTTATTTAATAAAGAACAAGAAAAAACACTACTGCAACTTCGCATTTCCGATAGTCCATGTGTCAAATTGAAAGCTTGACTCCAATTACCAAAAATATTTAATCGAATATCTTAAGTTTGCCACACAAATTTGTATTTTATCAGTTCAAATTCATAAAGCCTTGAAGAATTTTAAAAGAAAATGATATATTTTCTAGGTCTATACCAACAGTTTGGAACATCTCACTTCTGAAACCACAGGAGCACACTTTAAATAAAATATAACTTTGTTCAATCTTCTAAAATTTCAAACGGAAATGTTTTTCATTGACAGGTTAAAAATGGGTGTTTAGGGAAATTCATTCCAAAAGCCTTTTCCTGAAAAATGCACAAAATAATGATTCAAAAATAGCAAACAAATAAATACCTTTAAATGACGGAAAAATATTTTAAATTACATTTTGCGTTAGTCACGAAAAATGCCCTAACAAGGCTATTAGTCTTTATGAAACATGTCTATTCACGAAAATAATGTTTCAGTCGATAAACAAGATGCAAATTCCTAGCCCTAGTAATCACTGTTTAACGTTTGAGCTTCATTCCATTTTGGTTTTACCACAATGAATCCTCTGCAAGCACTACCATGATTCTACGATTTTCTTCAAATGAATAAAGTGAGTCTTGCATTTGTTAAATAACCGATCCATGATAAATTTTTAATTAACTTTATAGTGCAAAATGTTGAAAATAAATTACATTGCAAGGGCCTTTCTTAATTTAAATCTATCCAATTAAGAAATTAATTTCTCATAACCCATTAACTGTGGATATCAGACTTAGAGTAGGAAATGTTACCTTCCATTCATCCATGCTGATGCTCAAAGCAGTTTGGGCTGCTGTGCTGCTCCATGCATCACTGTCTTTTGATTCCACTTTTTCTAAAATATTTAAGATATTTATGTTAAGCACACATTGAAACCACTTTCAACAAAATTATTCATTTAGTAGTATTCATTTTTTTAAACAAGCTTTAGTTATAACTTGAAATGTATATACATTTATAAGAAAACATGCTTCAGTTATCTATTGAAGAAAAAATGTTTTTGTGCATATACAACAATTTAGTTCAACCCTCTTGATTTAGAACTGACAAGTTTCAAAATTTTATAACTTAACTTACTTATATATGGTAGGCCTTGATCATCAGCAAAGATACAAAGGTCTCCGTGCTATAAATAAAATATTTGTGTATATCAAATAAATAGAATGGATTAAACATGTCAGCTTAAAATTAATTTCCATATAAATCAATTCAAAATTTTTGAAAAATATTAATATCAAAACTTTTAGAATCCAACTAAATTGCAAAAATTAAACACATAAGATTTAATCCATTCAAATTAATAATAATAAATTAATAATCCATTCAAGTAAATTCAAATGCTTTTTATCAGTGCATGGATATAAAGAAAATACATTTTAAAGAATAAATTCAAATCCTGTGATCAGGGCTCAAAGGACTTGTGAAATAGTAGCATAAATTTGTAAAAATAGTAGCAAAGTCTCCTCTTTAACCCTATTTTAGTTTCTCAGACACAAAATGTGCTCAATAAGTCTGAAACAGATGTTGAAGATCTTGCCAAGAAATTAAAAAGCCAAATATTTAATACCATTTTCATGAAAATCTAGCAACCAGATTCCGACAGGTTTTTTCATGGTTTGCACCACAGCTTGGTGCCAAAACTTCAAAATTGGCATCCCTTGGAAAATTTTCTCAAAAGAAAAACCAAAAAACATTTCTTCCGTCCGTTATTAAAAAAGGGACTAAATTTTTGTTGACCTTTGGTGAACGTTCAAAAAGTCGTCAAAATATTGAAAATGGAGCGTTTGAGACCATTTTGCCTAAAAAGATACCCATAGTCACCAACGTAGGAAAAAAGCCGCCTCTTTGATTAATCTATATATATAAAATAGGATGTGTGTATGTGTTTATATTTTCTATACAAATCTACACCGTTTGACCAATCCACACCAAATTTGGTACACGTATACTTTAGAACACTGCGGTCAGCATAGGTTAACTCTTAACCCCCGTTCTATTGGACCTGGGTGGCTAAAAACTATTCGGAATCGCAATAGAAATAACATTGAGCATAGATTGAATGCTTTAGGCAGCGATCGTTGCTTTACCAGTGTTGATCGAAAAACAATTTTTTCCGAAACACATTAAGTTACAGTATTTATGTTTGAACTGACTTTTTAGTTCTTCCCATGATGTAAATAAATTATAGATATTTTATTAATGAAGGGAAAGAATATTTTAAAATATTTATGTTTGCAAGGAAATTCAAGTAAAGGTTTTCAGGAGTTCAAGGATTATTTTCAAGGAAAGTTGGTGCATACTTCGACCAACTTTCCTTAAATAATTTATTGAATACGTAATGATTTGTAGAATTCTGTTTTACAAGGCTTTTTGGGTAAGGCATGTAACTTATTTTAAAATGTCCGGAATAGATACATGTGAATCCTCCGTTGAAAGCAGTGATTTTCTTTCTGAAAAATTCAGTAAAATCGACCTTCTGCTTTTTGAAAAAATTTTATCTATTCAGTTTAATTTGTCTACACCGATTACATTTATTTCTAACCCAAGCACCGTTATTCCGAAAAGCACAAACGAAAAACTCATTGATCATAAAAGCGTAATTTTGCTACTCGGTATCTGGCAGCACCAGAATGAATGTTTACTTTTTTATAGAACTTTCTAGAAAGTTGGGGAAACAGAAACTTCCTTGGACTCATGGTGGAGAACATTCCAGCACCCACTCGATTCTTAGCTGGTCGTATTTAAAGGCAGCTAACTCGGTAAGTCTTCCAGTTTATCATCTTTCAGTGAATCTGGCAGTTTTATTTCGCTCTTTTAGTTGATTGTATAAGTGTTTCCTACTTTATTTGACAGTGATAGTGTACATTTTGGATTTATATTTCTAAACTGATGTAAGTACTACATAATTTTAAATTCGTTTTTTCGTTAATTTTAGCTTTTTATTGTATTCTATAATAGATTTCATTGCTCAGTGAGAGTGTGCCTTTTGCTTATTTTATGAAATAGCATTTCTTTGTATTCTTTTACAGATTTCTTTGCTGTAGCAATGCCTCCAAGGTAGCGGAAGGCGATTGGCCAAGTGCAGTCAACGGCTAAGATGATCGTAGTCAAGAAACTTCCAAGGAGAGGAACAGAAGACTTGCGATTGCGAGAGAGCTACAACATCTAGAGCAACAGAGACGCCACAGCAGCGTGAGGCCCGACTACAGGATATGAAAGAGAGCTACTACATCTAGAGCAACAGAGACGGCACAGCAGTGTGAGTCCCGACTTCAGGATATGAAAGAGAGCTACTACATTTAGAGCAACAGAGACGGCACAGCAGCGTGAGGCCCAACTACAAGATAAGAGAGATAGAGCCAAATGATCATGGACTGCGCACCATTTTAGCTTAGCATTGGAAGAATTCCACTACGATTCACATAAAGACTACTCGCTGCATGCAAGTGTTACCATCGGTAAAATGGAAATGGTTAGTAGTTACTGTCAAGCCAAATAGTTTAAATCAGTCTACTGGTATTTGCTGTAAAAATGGAAAAGTTAAACTCTGCCAACTGGAACCACCACCACAAGAACTTTTGACTTACACATCAGGAGATACGTCAGAGTCGAAGCATTTTCTTAGTAACATCAGAAAATACAACTCATGTTTCCAAATGACATCATTCGGCGCCACATCAGTTGTTGGACAGCCCGGATTTCCGTCGACATTCAAGGTGCAAGGGCAGATTTACCATAGAGCGGGATCGTTGCTCCCGCTGCCAGATCAACCACCAAAATTTCTATAACTATATTTTATTCAAAACGAACAAATGGAAACTGGTCAGAGGTGCGCCTACTTCTCGGGAACAAGACGTCAGATTGTGTTAAACATACAGAGGATGTTTCATGAGCACAATAATCTTATTAAAACGTTCGAAACAGCATTGGAACATATGCCAATAGATGAATATAAAGTAGTCATAAGAGCAGACCGAAGACCAGCAGGCGAACACAAGCGGTGCTTTAACTCTCCTCAAGCAGATGAAGTCGCGGTGGTTATATCAGGAGATGAGTTTCATCAACGGGATATCGTTATTCAACGATGAGGTGAATTATTGCAGCGTATTTCGGAAACACATCGATCTTATGATGCTCTGCAAGTACCCAGTGATATTCCCCCGTGGTGAAGATGGATATCATTTTAATCTGAGGCAGATCAACCCAAGAACAGGTGAAACAACCAGCAAGAAAGTTTCAGCGATGGATTTCAATGCGTACAGATTAATGGTTCAAGATACTGAGCAGAACCACGTATTGAACTGCAGGCAATTGTTTCATCAGTTCATCGTCGATATGTACGCAAAAGTCGAGAGTGAGCGTCTCCTTTACATTCGTCTAAATCAACGTAAACTGAAAGTTGATATATTCACCTGAGAGATGCTGGGTCAAATGACGGGAGCGTTGAAAACCTCGATGCCTTAGTCGTACTACCAGCTACATTTACAGGCAGTCCCAGACACATGCACGAATACACGCAAGATGCACGTGAGGACATAAGGAAGACCAGACTTATTTATCACCTTCACATGCAATCCGACTTGGACAGAGATCAAGGAGGTTCTTACCAATGGTCAATTACCCAGTGAGCGCCACGACTTGATTGCGAGAGTATTTATACAGAAGCAGTTGAAACTGCACTTTGCGCATCTTTCGTTTTTTAGAATTCTGCATTTTTCCGTCGGAATTTCCTTTCTGTTTGTCTTTATGTCTTAATCTTTTACATATTGCAATATATTCAGGAATTAAATGTATGTATTTGCGTCCGAAGTATATTTTAGAAGCTATGAAAAAGTTAAAACGTATTTTCCGTACAACTTAAATGATAGCATTTTTCTGTGAAAGAAAGTGCTTATTCTAATTCAATTTTCAAGCAACATTTAACCATTTCAACCCGAGCAACGCCGGGTAATTCAGCTAGTTGCTATATATATTAACCAAATAGCTACATTTTCATGTAATGAAGCTTTAAGCAGAAAATTCATTTCTACTCAATTAATTTTGTTCTTAAATGTATGTTACAGGCAAAGGAGGTATTGTACAGAATGCCTGACGTTTTCGGACAAAGTATGAAACGATTAATATTTCACAAATTTCCTAGACATTATGCAATGCCAAAAGACAAACAGGCAAAGTATAAAATACTCTCGCCAATACGTTTCTAATGTCACGTGGCAAGGCACGACTTTCAACGCCTCAGACGGAGAATTCCCCATTTACATTTCAGTCTTTGTTTAGAAGTGACGAAATATGCTAGTTTGAATTTGTTCAGAAAAGACTAGCCCATACTGTGCTGTATGAAAATGGAAGAGCAAGGTGTAGTGTCCGAGAAGGAATCATGGCATGTTAACATGCAACGACGGTTCTACGATTAACTGTTTAAAGTATGAGCCAATGATGCAAAAAACAGTTTTCCTAACCAAAACTACTTACCAGAAGTTGTGAGTGATGTGAAAAGGGTCAAGATGACTACTAAGAATGACAGGACTATTGGCTGCTGATTCGCTATGATGTGATGTTAGTGGGAAAACTAAAGTAAACTGATTTATCCTATTTAAGAAGGCATTAGTGCTATCCAGTTCTACATCAGACTGTCTGAGTTATTTAATGTACTTCATGACGCTCATTTGGCCTTTTCATGACTTTTATTTAATACTCTGCCTAGATAGCATTTGTCATTCTATATATGCCTAGGTATTATAATGCGTAGGAAAAGTATATATAATATTAAAATAATTCAGAGATATTTCTTACTTTGCCCAAAAACGCCAGGCATTCTATACAATGCCTTCTTTTCATACATTGCCGGTAACCTATATATAAAGACAACTTTTTCTAGCAAAATAAAGCAGTTCAAATAGGATTAGCTAGATCAATTCTATAAAAATCTACCAACTTACTTGCACTAAGAGAGACACAAGAAATACATATTCAATAGTTCTAGTGAAAGATGTAGGATCAATAACAAATTCATAAAAACACACAGCCTTTCCTGTAAGAAAAACAAAATTTTGTATTTGCAAAGATGCAAATTGTATGATTAACTACAATACTATAATAAAGTTTATGAACACAAGTAGTCTTGCCACTTTACTAGTAGCCATCTATTGCAGTGTATGTGCTCACACACTACTAAACAAGAACTTGATTTTAGTTGGTAATCAGGATATACTGTTGTAATATATATATATATGAGGAACCAGATTCAGCAAGAAAATAAATATAAAAAATTGTTAGTTAATTTTATTTTTACACAGAACTATATATACAATATATTCTTTAATTAGTTTATCAAAAGTTTAGATGCATAAGATTCTACTCACTTTTACTTTTTTGAGTAAGCTTTATAAAACATGTCAATATTCTAGAGGCATCTTCGCACATAACATCTTGACTAGCAATAGCTTCATTTAGACCCACCTAAAAGTAGATGACATGCCTTCCTCAAAAACCATATTTAAAGTAACAAGTCCAAAATATTAAAATAACAGTGAAATAATGACAGCATTACCATGTATTAAAAAAGGTGTTTTTGACGTAGAATCACGTCCCATGATATGATAAATTAGTGGTGGACATGGCATAATTGTGAGACCTATTTCAACTCGCAATAACTCCTGGATTATATGGGATGTGACAATAGCACTTCTACTTTTGGAAAGCATTTCTACTTTTGGAAAGCACAAAGATGACACTTAACAAGTAAGGAGTGGTTGGTTTGGAGTTCTATTGGCACAAAGGTCATATTTGGCTGAACTGTGCCAAACACAAGACAACATCAAGTAAAAATGGTGTGAATGGAAGAGGGATTGGAGATCAGAGTAGTAGGATGAAAGCAGAAAAGGATCATTGGATATCCCTGGAGTGCGACTCCTGTGTTTACTAAAGACAGTAAACCCCATGGAAGAAAAGATCACTGGAGTACCTCGGGTTCGTGAAGCCCATACACACTTAAAGGAGATGTGCTCCTGAGGGCTATAGTGATAGGATGGCATATCAACGACAGTTTGTGATAATGCACTGTAGTGGATGGTCATTTTTGTGTTTGGTTTGTTTGAGAGTTTTATGGATATTTGGCCATGCTGCACCAGACACAATATATACATCAAGTAATAGGTACACACAATGCAAGTTTTACTGATACAGAAGAGAGGAATTTTGTGATTGGTGTACTACTATACAAGACAGCATATGTAGTTATAAGCTTAAACACAGCTGGCAAACTCACTTAGGCCTCATTGGTTTTGCATCACAATATGCATTTTAATGTTTAAAACATACCAACCTCTTTTGGTTTAGAAAGTTTCCCGATTTTATCTTTAATAGTTTGTTTCCTTTTCTTACGAACAGGTTCAAGAGGATCTGCGTCAAAGGTTCCATAGCTAAACAGAAAAAGCATTTCATAAATACATTAGTGCTACCCTAACTTTTTGATCACTCTGTACTTCGAGTTAACATAATACCTTTTTGGGTATGAATACCATAAATCCAAAACTTTAAAATAAGCTATCATATTTACAAGCTGTACAAATTAGGTATATAGATCCCCTTTGCTTAATTAATACCCTTGCCCAATAGCAATTTAATTCATTTATTTTTTCCAATCAAAAATAACAATAGAATAGCCTTTTCTCTTAATTAAAAAGCAATTCAATTAAGTGAAATTTATTCCCATTTCCTTGAGAAACATTTCACAGTAAAATATTAAAAAATACATTTCTCATTGTTGAAATGGTGAATCAAAGTAACATTTTTATTTAAACATAAATGACTACAAAAAAATAACTATGCGGTGAAATATGCCTAAGAATTTAATGTAATTAAAAGATAAAGTAGAAAGTAAGACATTTTGTAGGAAACAAATTGTTTTTGTTTTGTTAAAACAAAAAAATACATTCTGCAACAACTGACAGGTTAAGATACAAACTCAAAACATGGTTATGCAAGTCAACCTTTTCCGATTTGTCTATATCAGCGATTTTCAACCTGTGTGCCGCAAGAATGACACTGGTGTGCCTTAAGGATGGTGAAATGGTTTAAATTTTGTTTATTTCATTTTAACGGTTTAGTTTTGAACCATTGACAAGTGTGTTCACAAATAATTTCAATCCTCGTATTTTAATACCCATATAAAATTGAGTACTATTTTTTACTACCAGGTATCAAATTGTTTCAAAAAGAATTTTTAAAAGCCACTTGGGAGCAAAAAGGTAGGTAATAGCTATTATTTTTAGCAATTCAATCGAAATTATACTTTTTTGTCACATCAGCAAAAAACTTTTTGTGTGATGCAGAATTTTAGTGATAAGTGTGTATGTACAGTGGAATGAAAAAGGCTGAATATCAATGATATAGATAATTCAATTTTTCATTTCTGTATACATGTCATTTTGGAAAATATTTCAAAAATACAAGATATTTTTTAAATATTCAGTTTAAAATGCGTTAAAATATTGTGCATCAAACAAATTCGCTGAAACAAAAAATAAATTCATGAGTAAAGGTCTCCCTTGGGAAAAAATTTGTTGCCTTCCATTTCAGTCATATTCTTTTATAAATTCAACAAATCAAAGTTTTGATGCTTGCACTTCTTAGTCATTACAGATGTTATTCTTGCTGTGACCCATATGAGAATGAGAATCCCAAATTGAATTTGGTAGTCTGCTATTATGTTTAAAGATGAGAACAGTTTCATTAAAAATCTACAAAGCTTATAACATTTGTTTCTGATTAGGCACATACGTTACTAATAGTGTCATACAATTAAAGAATATTATAAGAATTTTGGAAGTATTATAAAGCGTATATAAGAAGTTTGATTTTGTTCATTACAATTCCAGTTGAATTGGTCATTTCAGATACGTAAAGAATAGCATTTGTTAAAACATGAATTGCATTGGTTTTGAAATGACTGATTCAATTGAAGTTTCAATTCAGTATATAGTTAAGGGAGCTATTCTCTCTCTTTTCAATAAATTCATCATTAATATACTGCAATGTCTATCCAAATCAAAGTAATCCAGAAGTTTAAAGAAATCTAGTCATATAGGAAGATACACAATTTGGTTCACAGCAATAACATCTAAAGAACGTTGTAAACGAGTTTTGAAATTTAAAAAGCGTATTTTAAATTAAAAACGTATTTCGCAAAATTGTAATGCAACTTCTGGTGGATGGTAACACTTGTCATATGACAAAGCAGCTCTGAATAAAAAATACACAATTGTGTCTTATCACCCCACAACAGATAACCAAAGAAAATTAAAAGCAGATTGCTGGGCACAACTGTTATATTTTAATAATAGTGTTAACTATTATTGCTAATTTTCGATAACTGTTGATATGAGCAACATTCAACTTTTGTTAGCATGACGTTTTGTTGACACTGACGAGCCAAAACCATTATGACCATCCCCACATTTTTCAATGAACTCGTCTGGATGACGTGGAGGGCACGTGATTAAGTGAGAATGGTATTTAAATGCTGCTGGAGAAGGTAAGTAATCATTCTTGCACTTACTTTTGCGAGTGATGGGAAAGGCTGCTGATCTAAGCGAATTTGATAGAGGGCAGATCGTAATGGCCCGAAGACTCGGAACGAGTATCACCGAAACTGCACGACTGGTAGGGTGTTCACGATCTGCCGTTGTTAGTATTCATGCAAAGTGGATAAATGACTGTGACACCAGCATTAGAAGCCAAGGTGTTGGTCGTCCACGCGTCATCAAAGAAAAAGGACGTCGGAGACTGTCCCGCTTGGTAAAGCAAAATCGGCGCGAGACAGTGGCTCAGCTGACAGCCCAATACAATGCAGGTCCAAGCGGAAGTGTTTCGGAACACACAGTTCAGCGGACACTGTTGGATATGGGACTGTGCAGCAGACGTCCCACTCGTGTGCCTCTGTTGACCAAGCGTCATCGTCAACTATGCCTACAGTGGGCCTGGGAACATCGAGACTTGCGACCCACACCCCTCCAGACTCACCCTAAGGCGCAGAGCCGTACATTGGGGAATAGGGCGGGACCATCAAGACTGGACCATGGATGATAGGAAGAGAGTTGCCTGGTCAGATGAATCCCGATTTCTCATTCATCATGTTGATGCTCATGTCAGGGTACACCGTCTGCCAGGCGAACAGTTGCTCCCCTCTTGTACAGCAGGTCATACACAGGCTGGTGGTGGCGGTATTATGCTTTGGGGGACGTTCTCATGGGTGACTCTGGGACCCGTAGTTGTGGTAGAACAGACCATGAACGCTGCGAACTATCTGAACATCATTGCGGATCAGTTGTACCCTTACATGGCGTCTGTCTCCCAACTGGAAATGGAATCTTCCAGCAGGACAACGCCCCATGTCACAAGGCTCGGATTGTGTTGGAGTGGTTCGAGGAGCATACTGATGAATTCCACTTAATGTCCTGGCCACCTAACTCGCTGGATATTAATCCGATAGAGCTCATTTGGGATGTCATGGAGCAGCAGCTCAGAGCTCAAACACCACCATGTCCGAATATCTCGACTTTGCGTGACCGCTGCTTAGATATTTGGTACAACCTGTCTCCAGTCATGTACCAAGAACTTGTGGCATCTATGCCCAGGCGAGTTGCAGCTGTTTTGCAGGCCAAAGGAGGTGCAACGCGTTATTGAGTAGATGGTCATAATGTTTTGGCTCTTCAGTGTATTAGCATAGATATTTTAATGTTTATGTGTTGTACTGATTTTCCACCTTGTTGCAGGTTTGATCAGTATGATAATAAATTTTAGGTTTTCTTCTACAAAAACCTCTGCTCTAATTCTTTTTAACCAGTTTGCTAAGGGCAAACTTATGCAGACTGGCTAGTCCAATAAAACACCAAGTTCTTATATTATAAAATGCAGTACATTTATACTTACATGTAATTAAAATTAGGCACAGTATACATGATTTCTTTGCTGCATTCACCTAATTTGGTCCATAAAGTGGCAAGAAAATTACGTTGAGATGTTCCAGGATTTTCATCCGAATTTCCCATACCAAAGAAATTTCGCTGAAAGTGAAGTTAGTTAGATAAACCTACTGGAGCACTAATTTTCAAAAGTACTATTTTGCTAATATTTTTTTAAATTATAAGATATTTTTCATACAATTGAGTTAAAGGATGCCTGGAAATTCTCATTTATGTAGAGTTAAAAGTAACAATTGAAACTAATGCAAAAATTCCCATGCAGTTCGAAAAAGCTTACAAATATTTAATTATTTTTTGGTCAACTATAACCAAAAATAAAGCAATTGAAGATAGAAGTGTAAAAATATATAGCAGTAAAAATGCTGCATGAATGTGCCCTCCAAGCGGCATTCCCAAGTACAGTTCAGAGGCATTTCTGTGTGGCCGGCAGAACTAGAATATTTTCAAAAGCGAGATGTGTTTGAATATTTCCGGTCTGCCACTTTCCATGTAGGAACTTTTCAAGGCTGAATTCGAACCATATGTTCCGAGCTGTGTTCAGGCATGCCGCTTGAAGTGTAGGCAACAAATATTTATGTCTGCAACATGAACTTAAATAGGTTTGCTGTATTCTTTGAAATCTAATTGCAAACTTTCACTTCAAGTCATAGTTCATGAAAACATCCATAACTCTTTATTTCATAAATTAATGATGATTATGCATCTATATCTATTTCATATGCATGTAAGCCTTTATCAGCATATGACCTATGTACACCATTGGCAGTGACATAGCTTGCGTAGGCAGTTTTAGTGTAACTATTTAACACAAGTAAGTCAAACAGTGCCTGTGTGGCCCTTGCACTCTGTAATTCCCTAACAATGAATTAAATAGTCTACTATTTTGCGACTTTTTTAATTATTTCGTCCACACTTATTGGGTATTTGATCATTTTTGCATAGGCTGCCATAGAACCAGATATGTAGGACCCTATACCTAGAGAAATAGGAGGGGTCAAAGGAGTCCTTATGGTATTTCACAATGATATTGCATTCTTACCAATTGAGAGCAATCCAATCATGATGATAGTAGACATTGTGCAAAAAATTAATTCAAATTAGTCATCCACACCATCAATAAAATTTTAATTAAGCATCCACCATCATCAGAACAAAAGTGTACTGATGATAGACATTTTGCTCTACCGAAATGGACATAAACAATTTTTCATAGGTTTTAAATTGTTACTATTCATATTTTGAAGATTTTTTTTACTAGTTTGACAAAAGTTTTCATCTCTTTATCAATGGAATTGTGAACTGTCAATCTGATTTTGTTTTTAACTGCATTTAGAACAGATAAATCATATTAAACTAATATTTTAGATATATTTTTAAAACAGAAAAAATATAAAACATTTAGATACTTATGTATTGATGCCATTCTTAAAACCAGAATAACCTCATTTTTAACATGAAAGGGCCATTCAATTTCTTCAAGGATACATTAATCAATAATATTGCAAAAAAATTCTGATAAAAATACTCACTGTTTTGATTGAGAAACTTCTTGGATCAAATGATAAGTTATGAATTTTATATGATCTAGCACTTTGTCTTACAATTTTGGTTTCTAATGTCAGCAAATCAGAATCTTGAAGATATTCATTTGCTGAAGGTTTGTCCATTCCTGAAATAATGCCTTCGTAAAGCTGATCTGTTCTCTTCAGAACAGGACTAAAATCCAATTCTTCATTTATATATTTATCTTCGTTTGCTAAAATAAAAGTATACGGATATAGATAAAAAGTGAACCAAGACACTTTCGATACAGAAATTTACAACCATTACAAAAATGAATCATCAGACAAATATTTTAAGACGGGTTTCAAACTAGCAGTCGTTAAGTCATATTTTGCGCTTTTAAATTTTGTTCTAGCGACTAAGTGTTTAGA
Organism: Meta bourneti; assembly: GCA_933210815.1. Lineage (NCBI taxonomy): Eukaryota > Metazoa > Arthropoda > Arachnida > Araneae > Tetragnathidae > Meta > Meta bourneti. The sequence goes on from OW119928.1 coordinate 22,294,350, forward strand.
TCTAGTCGCCATTTTTTAATATTTTTCTTGTATGACAAAAATTCCAATCAATCAACCAGTTATTATTTCTTTGAACAATCTATAATCTGTATTATAATCAATATAAATGTAAAACAATGACCCCACCAAAAAATGTAGCTAGTCATACAAGTCCAGGCCTTGATTAATATACGAGGGTGGTCTGAAAAGTTCTCGGCCTTGCCCATAGATGGAAGCACGACTCGCATGATTTTTTTCCCTCATGTTGGCACAACTGTTAGAGACGCCATGTGCAATTGCAAGTCATTGCAAACAACAGTTGGCTGTAAGCAGTCGTTTGAATCAGTTGCTGTGTGTATGTTGTTGGAAATGGAAAAAAGCGAATATCATGCAGTGATAAAATTCTTCGTAAAAGAAGGTTTAATGCCGACCAAAATTCATTCGAGGATCGTATATATGTATGGTGACTCTTCTCCTTCAATTTCCACCATGAAGAAATGGGCAGCCGAGTTTAAACGTGGCCGTGAAAGCGTCCAAGATGATCCACGTGAAGGATGTCCGAAAAGTGCAACCACACCGGAAATCATCGAAAAAGTGCACGATCTGATTTTGAAAGATCGGCGTATGAAGGTGCATGAAATTGCTAATACTGTAGGGATGTCAAAAGAACTCGTCGGTTACATTTTGCACGAGGAATTGCACATGAAAAAGCTTTGCTCAAGATGGGTGCTGCACGTGCTCACTGCGAATCAATAACGCATTTGCACGACACTCTCCGAACAGTGCTTGGCGCGTTTAACGAAAAACCAGTGATTTTCTGCATCGATATGTGACAATGGATGAAACATGGATTCACCATTACACACCAGAATCGAAACAGTCCAAGCAGTGGACAGAAACCGGTTCTTCAGCTCCGAAGAAGGCGAAGACGGTGCGGGAAAGGTCATGGCGTCGGTGTTTTGGGATGCGAAAGGAATTCTGTTGATCAACTATCTTGAGAAAGGTAAAACAATAACTGGGGAATACTTTTCTAACCTTCTAACGAAAGTGGACGCAAAAATTCATGAAAACAGACCTGGCTTGCAGAAGGAAAAAATCATCTTCCATCAGGACAATGCAACTGCCCACAAAAGTGTCTTGGCAATGGGAAAATTGAGAGATTTGCGCTATGAAGTGTTGGAACATCCACCCTATTCTCCTGATTTGACACCCTCGGACTTCCATCTCTTCCCAAAACTCAAAATCTTCCTTGCTGGTCAACGTTTTTCATTCAATCAAGAAGCAATTGATGCTGTAGATGGGTACTTTGCAGCACTTCCGAAGGAACACTACAGAGACAGGATAATGGCACTGGAACACCGCTGGATGAAATGTATTAATATTAAAGGAGATTATGTTGAAAAGTAAAAAGGTTTCGAAAACATAAATTGTCATTTCCACTATCAGGCCGAGAACTTTTCAGACCACCCTCGACGTAACTAGAGGGGGCAGACAGGGCATCTGCCCCGGGCACCGGATTAGGGGAGGTGCTAAATGGGCCGAGTATTTTTTTACTATAGATATTTATGTATTATAAAAAATGAAGAGGAAAAACTTAGTAGACTACAAAAACCAAAAAATTTAAAAGGAGCTAAATGCAGAATGTGTGAAGAAATAGAAGGAAAGCTTAACCTTAGTCCTCTTTTTAAAGAAGTACGGAGGAGGAAGAAGCGGATGTTTGATGAGAAAGGCGAAGTGGAAAGCTATGAATCTCAGAAAAAAGTTATTGATTATAATAGATCGGATTCTGAATGAACTGAGGCAAAGGTTTCAAGTCATTCAAAATATGAATAGTTTATTTGGTTTCCTCAATGGAGCTCGGTTTGAAACAATGAATGGAGAAGAATTGAAGAATCAGGCACTTGAGTTAGCTACCACATATAAAGAAGACTTAGACAAGGACTAGCTGGCGATAGAAGTGGAGAGTTTTAAGTATCATGCCTTGGATTTAAGCCCTAATATGAAAACGGCTACACCATCAGGTCTTCTGACGTTAATATACAAGAACGGACTTGAAGATGCGTCCACCAACATAACGACAGTGTTGAGAATTTTCCTCACAATACCAATCTCAGTCGCCTCAAATGAAATGAGTTTTAGCAGACTAAAAATAATAAAAAATTACCTCAGAAACTTAACAGGACAACAACGACTAACCAACCTGAGCATCATATCAATAGAGCACAAGTTAGCTTCAAAGCCATCTTTTGAGGACATTGTAAAAATGTCTGAAGCCGAAAAAGCCTATAAAGTTAAGTTTTCGTTCAAGCTTTCTGTGATTAAATTAATTTTTTTCACATTTTGTCAATAGATTAAGAGATTGTGAAAAATGTCTAAGTATAATACTCAAGATAATAACTTGAGTAAAATCTGTTATTAATTCTTGTTCCAGTTTTCCAAAATCCTTGAATGGTTTTCGGTCGACGTTTCGATAATTCTCTTTAAAAGTTCGAAAGCACAAAAGGACTTTTGTCCTTTTTTTGGACTTTTGTTTCACCCTTTCTCACAAAAGGATGATACATATGGAGATTTAGCAGGAATATCAGTAAAGGGTATTTATTGACTTGATACCGGTTTCTTCCATTTTTTCTACGAATTTAATAGTGGATTTAGATGTGTGGCTGCTTGCTTTATCCTGATGCAGTTATACTGATTGTTGGCACTTTGGGTAAAGATATAGTATTTCTTTTTTTAATATTGGGGATAAAATAGGGTCTTGATAATATGTGGGAGTTGATTTTTACATTCCCCTCCATTTTACTTTTAATTTTCCATTATATGTTCTCACGTTAAAGTTACAAAGTTGAACCATGTCTTAAGATTTTTCTCCTCTTTTATGATAAAAAATTGTTCTTTTTTATTGCAATCTTTTAAATACACCCACCCTCGTCTATTGTCACAATATTTTTCCATCTAAATGCTTCTCATACAGAATTCTGCAGCGAGTTCTGGTTTCTGCAATATGTCGTGGAGATAAACGACGAATATTGTATTTTTTGGCCTTTTTAAGATTCAAATCACTGTTAATTATTTTATTTACAGTTGAAACTGAACTTTTAATGACTTTGTAATAGTCCTTTGATTTGGCGGATTCTCTTTTAAAATTAAAGATCTTACCTTAACAAATTTTCTCAGAAATTCTTTTCTTTTTTGGATACGCATTTCAAAGTATTTTTTCAACTTTTACGTTTTTTCCTTTCTCGTTAATAATATTACTTATCGTACCTTTAGATATCGAAAAACCATGACTTTTACAGCGTTTTTGAACAATTGAATAAGCATAATTCTCTTCGGAAAGAGAGGAAACAGCCTTCCACCCATTGTTTATTTAAAAGCGCCATTTTTAAAGTAAACCAAACTGAGTTAGTAGACAATAAGTTATACTTTAACTATTTAACTGCTGCGAAAATAAAATTATTTCGTAGCATACAATTTTTTTACAGCTCATCAAAATCATTCAAAAAATGTCCGAACAGTCTCTGTATTTATCATAATTAAATATCCTATTTTAAAGCAAGTCTTGATTTTGATTCAACCCACATATCCCGATATCATTTGATAAAACCTTTTCATTTCATTTGCAGCGATTATAAGTATGACAGAATATATACCAAAGATGCTACTCTTAGATTATTTGTCAATGAAATATCTTAAAAATAATTAGGTATTTTATCTTGTACTAAAAATGAAATTGTTGCACATTAATCTATTTACCTTTGAAATCAAGCATGTATCATCTAAGTTTAATAAAAAAAATTTGGACTAGTGGAATAAATGTGTGGTGGCGATATCAGGTATTGTCAGGGAGGGTTTGTGGAAATTGGTGGGCGCCAAGGCAAGTTCTTGCCCCGGGTGGAAACTAGCCTAGTTACGTCTCTGCACATCAGTGTAAACAGATCCACATACATTACCTAGATCCCTTGTTACCACATACACCCCTTGTTTTAAACTTGCTGCAATATAACGACCAATTTAGAAGGCCATGAATTTGAGCTTTAGTCACTAAAAATTTTGCACTTCACCTACTGTTCATGGAATGGAGAATATTACACAAAACAATGTGTGTGTGTGAATTTACATGTCAAAACATAGAATAAATATCTACAAATTTTCATTTTTCTTAGTCCTAACCAATATGTATTTATCCACTGATGCTCCAGAAATAAGCATTTTTTATCTTCTCTTGCAAATTTTAAAATCTCTTTACAACTAGTCAATTAATTTCTGTACAGCCTTAATTAGTTCTAAGCTTCTTTGATTTCTCTGATCAGTCCATTTATTGCTCTTTGAAAAAGCTCAATTAGTACAAGCATTTGAGCCTGGGATGCTTAAAACAAATCCTAAGATGTTATTAAAGTTCGGTACATTTTAATTTGTTTCTTAAATCAATGAAAATATTCCACTATTGATTAGTTTATACTAAACTTTTAATAGATTATTATAGGCAATTTTTCTCAATATTTATGTATGCATACCTCTAAGTTTGAACTGTCAATAACAATAGCAGTTTAGGTACAGCTGTATCTATTGCCTCGTCTGGTGGCAACGCTCTTGGCGCACTTTTTATATCACCAAGGAACGAAATCTTAGAAAAAATAATTTATTATCTTTCAAGGTATGCCGATTTACATCATGTTATGTTTAATAATATTGAGAATGAAATTCAACATGTATGTTATTTTATTCAAATAAGTTAAGAATTTCGCTCGTAGTGAGTTCACCTCAAAATTATATTGAAAATCACCCTCATTTTGAAGACACTAAATAACAGTATATGCTGATTGGGATCATAATTACTAGACAATATTTTCATCTTGGGTCTTTGACCAATAGGCATCACTCATAAGCCTGCTTATGAGTGTTGGTTTTGTTTTAAACATTCCATGCGACTATAAATCACACATGGCCAATTTTAAACCATTCACCATATGTTGAGTGAAGATGCTCGAAACATATTCACTCAAATTATTAAAATTGTGGTTAAATTGCTTTCTTTTTTTAAGATGTTCTAGTTATTTATTTAGTATTGTAGTCTGTTCATAAAAAATAGACACTTACTCACAACGAAAAGATATTCTTCAGTATCACAAAACATTCCAATTTTGCACATATCTTTATAATTGGCAATTTTAAGTTTCATTTGTTTTGTGTAATATATTGGTTAATTTTTATTTCAATTTACTGGGAAATTGTATGCATTGATCCCTTAGAATTCTTTATCCTGCTAGAATAACTATTCAATATTTATGGAATTGGAATGTAAAAGTTAATTCTCCCATCTGATAATTGAGTGAGTATGTGGATAAAAGATCATGGGTTGAAGCAGATAGCTATTGGAATTGATACATTTTTTATTGCAAGCTCAAAATTCCACTGAATTGGCATTATCTGGTGGATGCTATTACACTTGTTCTATGCTGTTCATAGAGAAAAGCTACATTTTTTGGTTTTATTTATAGACTTTTTTGTGTGCTTCGAATATACTTACAAAATACTTGTCAATGCTCAAAAAACTTGAAAAATAGACATATTTGATTTCAAATTTTTTTTTGTCGTCTCACTTTTTACTGCTTACAAAAAGTAACATTTTCACCAATAAGTTATTTTTGCAAGCTAAAAATTAATGAGAAGTAGGAACTTTTGCAAGATGCAAGTTCCTCTTATTTTATTTTCTGTTGGTGACATGATTTTTTCTCAAAAGTAAATTTTGAACCAATTATTTTACATCAAAATAATTGAAGTAATTCAAAACCTTTTATTCATATATGATAAATATATAATGAAAAAATTCTGAAAATTGTATGATTGAAAAAATTCATAATATAGTGTCCATGGGATCAGGCAACTTTATTTATCTGGGTCCAAAAAATTCATGTCACTGGTTATGGGTTAAATTTAAAGTAATCTAAGTCGCTTTAGAACCAGATGGAAAAGCATCTTGGCATTTGGGGCACTGCTATTTACTCTATCATGTGATTTACTTTGCTAATTTCTATGTCGCATTTAAATAAATCAAAACTATCTAGAAACTATTCGTATCTCATGTCCAAAAATTTAAACTTATACGGGCAAGGAATTAATTAAACTCATAAAAATCTAATTTAAATTTAAAAAATCTGATTTAAATCAAATAAATCTGATGTTTTCAATTATTTTTTTAAAATCATTACTTTTATACCCTGTTATCTTTATTAATATGTTATCTTTATTCATTTTTCCACTTGCCTAGGTTGCCATAAAAATGAGAATAAACCTAATAAAGATGAGTTACCTTCATCTACTATAACTCGCTACTAAAAGTGCGCCAAGAGCGTTGCCACCAGACGAGGCACAAAATACATTTGTACCATAGTTTATATCGGAATATTTGGTGGGAATAATTTAATTAACTTCAACATCTTGGTTGTTACTGAAATACACAGCATAGCTTGAAGATTAAGATCTGGGAGGATCCAAAAGAATTAGATATAATACAGGAGTTTCTAGAAATACAGGAGAGTTGGTCACTCAAATCACAAAAGGTAAAAATCTCTTTACAGTTACCTTCAGCTGTCAGTCTCTAGATACGTTGAAGTGATATTGGTTTTGTTGAAGGTTTATAGGGAACAATTTGGTGGTTTTGATTTATGCCCTTAGGTTTGGTTTCTCTTTACATGTCCTTTCTGAAGACCAGACAATTGTTTACCATTTAATTAGAGATATCTCTTTTACCCAAGACCACTTAACATTCCCATTGAGAAAAAGAAAATCTCAGAATGCATTGATTAAAAACATCTTTCTAAAACAGATTGTCAAACTTTAACATTCCTAAAAGCACTCTCTTTATTCTAATAAGGAACAGGGATAGCATATGATAGGGACAGTATATATCAAGCTGCAAGTGGGTTGCGAAACAGGATACTGAGCAGGAAAGCAAAATTCCAGCTTCTAGAAAAGGCACTTTTAGAGTGCCTAACGATTATCATCTTGAAAAACATCTCTATTTGATGGAAGTGTTTCAAAGGGGAGGGCAAATGTAATTTTCAAAAACTTTCTTGTCGAGCTGTTCAAAGCATCTGACAGCTGGGGTGCAGTATTTAAAAAATTTTTTACTACACTATAGTTCATGCTATAATAAATACTGTTATTCACTAACCTTTGGTCAATCTCAGGTCTGTTTTAGCAAATGAGATCGCAGTGCCCCTCACAGGTGTTAAAAGTTTTCCTTCTGAGTTACACATGCATTAATTATCCATTTAAAACAGAAATACATGGAAAAATTTAAGACATCAAAAGGAAAATAACTAAAAAATGTTTTTTTTATATTTTTAAATAATACATATTTTAGTTACTAAGTGCACAATTTTACATATTTTAGTATTACATATTTTAGTGCACTAAGTTTGAACAATTCCTAGAACATGCTAACGCTCAATTTTTTTATTTTTGTCAACTGGCAATTTTGGTTTCAAGTGCTGAGATTTGAAAACAATACCCCCACAAAATATATATATATAAATTTATATACACCATAATTTTTTATAACAAATGACAGAAAATGTGAAACAAAGACTAAAAACATGATGCTCCAAAATGATCAAAAATCCACAAGATCTTTTTGAATTTTAACTGCCAATCAGAATTTGGATATGCAAAAGATATGGGGTTAAAACAAAAGAAATAGCTGGTTTGGAAAACCTAATTTTAAACATATATACTTATTCCAGTGAGAGAAATCTAGCTTAACTTGCTGTGAAGTCAGATGATTGATGATCTGATTTCACTTTTCTGAAATTAATTGGAACAGTTGCAGTATAGACCCCCCAATCCATTTGGCGACTTTATACGTCGCCAAATTGCAATTTGTTGTTTTTGGTAACCCCCACTTTTTTCCACTCCATTCTAGCAGCCCTACAGCGTCCTTAGCTATGTATATATAGACATATTTAACCCAGACTTATATATTGATTGTGATAACTGTATTTTTATATATAATCAAGATTTACATTATTTATTATGGCGAATGTGCAATTTCTTTGCACATAAAAAAAACGCCAGGGTTTCTATAATGGTTGCTTTGAAATTTCGTTTTCCATTTTACAAAAAAATCGAATTGGGTGCGACTGAGGGTTCAGTTCACGACTGGCAGCTCCGTTTAAACAGGAAAGAATCATTTACAGTGAAATCTGTTAAAAGATTAGAATAACTTATATTCAACTTATGTACATTTTTTTGTAATACGTCTGTTAAAAAATGTCGCCAAGTAACGTCAGGGTTGGCGACGTATAAAGTAGCCAAATGGATTGGGGGGTCTATACTGCAGCTGTTCCCACCGGGAACCACCATTGTATTATACCCCTATACAAATTATTTGTTATAAACCGGACTTTCATTAAAATGGTCAAACTCTAGCCCTTAGTAGTCCGTTATGAGGTTCTACTCTATAGATTGACACAAAATCAAAACAAAACATTTTTTAAAGATTGATATAAGTTTAATCGGTAATTTGAATTTGATACTACCTTTTATTTCCATATAAAGCTGTTTTGATTCCAGTTTCATAATACCTGTCATGTTTATTTTTAAAACTACGTAATTATTTAAAACTGAAGGCAAAGTTTGCTATAGCTTTGAACTCGACACAATATCCTCAGAGCTTTCATACGAGCTCTGAACACACGTGACCGGATATCGCTTCGGCCTTTGAACAGTTAGTTGGTTGATTTTTCACTGTTTGATTTTGTGTTTTTTCTATAGGACTTATACAGGCCTTCTACTGAATACAAAATGAAAGTTTCAAATAATAAATAAATGCATTTCTTTTCAATGGGAAAAGGAGAAAATAAGAATTATCTTATTTATTCAAAGGGGATTTATATGAAAAATGTTTTATGGTATTACTACTGGGAGGCAGAAGAGAAGAGGATTGATTGTCCAGGATACAGTTACGGTTTCATTTCTGTTTTGGTGAAGCGATTACGATCGTCGATTACTGGTGAAGTAGGACAAGAGCAACGTGTATTTATGTTATTTGTCAAATTTTAATTAGGTAAGATCTCATACGTATCTTAAGAAATATTTTCCGTATTATATTGAACCCATGAGTTTGTCATTCACATAGTACGATTTGTCACTAGTGTGTTAGATAAAGAAAGATTGTATTGACAAGATCTGCCGCTAAATAAGTAGCTTATGTTTTCATTTTTCCAAAATATTGTGAATTAAATTTTCTGATGAAAATAATTTTGATCTTTCGTCATCATCTAGTAATTTTTAAACATTCCGTTTTCCTGATTTCTTAAAATGATAATTTATATTTTTATCTTAGTTTTAATATATCCTGAACTGACGATAAGTTTTTTTATCTCTAAAAGCAAACGAATCGGAACAATTATGAATCGAAAATTGATTAAATTTATTCATTCATTTCGATTCTTGTGGCTCTGGTGCAAAGTTATTTCAAAAATCTGAAATGTTGCTATGTATTTGTGTACTCTTTCAATTTAACCTTTAAAGTTAATTGTTCTAGTTTTTGTTATTTTTGCTTATTAAGAGATTACTTTCTCCAATTTCAATTGTATGAAAATTCTTATTATTTTATTTTGCATTTCAGATGTCAACTAAATTAGTTGTGGCGATTTTGGTCCTAGTGGCCTTGGAAGTTGCAGTTGCACCTCCAGTAGACCAGAAAAAGAGTGATGAAGAGAAAAAGGACAAAGCTGAAGATTTGGATGACTTTGTAAGACCTTCAATTGTATTTGGTTTTTTAAAGGCATTTTATTGACAATAACTATGTCAGCTTTATTTCAGCAAGCTGACATAGTTACCCATTTATGTTCCGTTTGTTCCTGAATGGCATTCAACATGAATAGCTCAATATTATGTTTGTTTTTATATAGTTTCTCTTCTAGGTAATTATATTGTTGAGCTTTAGGTTGCAATAAGTTTAATCTCTAGTATTTCGCTCGCAGTAAAATATGATGTAAGCAGTCTGAAATATTTCTTATATTTCTATTTGCTGTATTTCTAACTTTTTAATTGTTTTCAGACTATTCATAGCATTTTTTAACATACTAATTATGGATATTTTTTACTTTTGTCATCTATGTTGCAATGCATTTTGAGTGCCAACTGATGAAAATGCAAAATGTTATGTTATACTTTCCGTATTGGTGTAACTCCAGCAAGAAGACATTATTTTGAGGAAGTTTATTTGTACATAAGTGATTGGGCTTGCTAAGGAAAAGGGCTACTGTACTAAAATCATGTGGAAATATGGTGAACAGATGAATATTTGTTCTCCAACTCATCACTGCTATGGCTTCCGCATCAACTGATTAACTCAGACATAAATCATATTAAAGATGCCAATAGTGAGAATGCATTGCTTACATTTAATCCACCCCTAATTTAACAAATAGAATCGTTCAAAATCATGACTCATGCCAACTCATCGGAGCCGGACTATAGCTAAATGTTATCTTTTCTGACAATTCTTATCTGTCCAGTTTTATAGGTTTATTTTATTAGCCCATACCTCCTCTAATGCTCTTTTGTTTTAGTAATTTATTTCTCTATTTATCACACAATCGATGCATTTTTGTGGAAAGTTCATTAAAAGGAAAGTAAAATTTATTCTGTCATTTTTACTGGGCATCATATTCATGAAAATTGGAATTCATTACAACAAGCATTGACTGAATTAATAGCATCTCATTTTGGTAACTCGTTTTAAGTACTTTGAATTGATATAAACATGACTTGAAACAAAAAGTCCTATAGCCCTATTTAAATCCTGATATCTTACACAAATTCCTCCTTCAGCTATTTTTTTAAAAATGATTATGTATTACAAAATGGCACCTTCCCATTTAAAATGATATAAAATTTTAAACACGTTAAAATTATAGGTAGTTTTGATTTTGTCCACAATGCCTGTTGAAATAGACTTGTTGTTAAGTCTTTTCATCAAAAGTTTTTTTGTAATCTGGGAAAATATTTGGTACAACTGTTGTATAGACTGGAAAATTATATGTACCACTAACAGGTCTGAAATAAGGAAAATTTCCCCACTTCTGGTTTCTTCGGTTCATTCACTTCTGTTCCAAATTATTTTATATCGAAATACATTATTTGAATGACTGTTTAAACTAAATTTTTAAATAAGAAAGGTGGTGATTACATTATTGATGCTTCGATCAAGAAAAATGTCAAATTTTGGTCTAATTTAACCAATTTCTCTTTATATTAATTCTTTATTGAAAGGAATTACAGTTATTTTCTCCTTTTTTATAGGGCTTAGAATATGGTCGATACTTACAACAAGTTGTGCAAGCTCTTGAGGAAGACAAGGAATTTGCTAAAAAGTTGGAAAATATTAGTGCTGAACAAATAAGGGTAAATATATTTAATCATTTTTCTGAGAACAATTGAAATTTCAGACTTAAAATGTGCTAATTCAATGTTTTTAGCAAGCATTTAAATCTTTTTTATAACTTTGTCTCAGTGAATTTTAAGTTATGCTGATACATCATACAACATAAGGAAAATCTTAAAATGGCAGTTTCAGATCTCCAAGGCTTTGAATATCTTTAATTGTCATAAAAAGTTTTTCCTTTTTTTTCTGAAATGGAACAACTGAAACTTTTTGTTTAATTTATAATACAGTAGAGTCTGAAAAAGAGCAAACTTCTATTTTGCAAGCTTATTTAATTAAACTGTTTTCACAGAAGCCAGCACACATTTGATTTTTGTCAAAAAAAAAAACTCCAGAAAATCCTTTGAATTTTACAGAACAAATTGCATAGTTTTACACTGTAAAGATAGACTTTAGAGAAAGTATTTTATAGAGATATGGGATAATGGACATGAGAACCAGCAGGATATCCTGTATTACTGCCCATCACCATTGCTGTACTTCAGGCCTAGTAGCCGAGTGATTAGCACTAAGGCCCATGGTTCAAATCTGTCTACACACTTACATTTATAGTGCTTTGGAATCCACATGAAGCCGTAGTTCTCAGTCTAATTAGCACCCATGTACCAAAAAATGACCCTTGAACTACAAACCAAAAGCAAGTCCACTGTAAGGCAGACCCATGGATTCAGGTATTGCAGTGCAACTTGAGACTATCCTGGGATCTTTGTGTACATAAAAATAATGTTTATTGGTAAATAATTGAAAACTATAGTAGAGGCCCTTGAGAATAATACACTACTACAGAGTTCACCAAGACACTTTCACAGATGACTAAAAGGCAACTATTTTTCAACCTTGGCGACTAGGGTTATCTTTGTAAGAAAATTATTTTATAAGCCCCTATTTTCAAAGTTTTGGCGACTTTTCAGAAATTTCTATGCCTTTTCTTTTAATTCACCAAAGGTCAACATAAATGTAGTCCTTTTTTAACTAATTGCAGACAGAAAAAAAATTTCAGATTTTTTCATTTTCCAAAAAATGCCAATTTTGAAGTTTTTGCCCCAAGCTGTGGCAACCATGAAAAAAGCATTGGAATATGTGGTTGCTAGATTGTCATGAAAAGAAAGAAAATATTTAGTTTTTAATTTTAAAATCTAAATTTATTGGCTAGACCTTCGTCTTTTCATACTTAATTAGCACATTTTGTGTTTTAGCTGATTCATTTTATATCTGAGAGCTACTAAAATAGGGTTTGAGGGAAGACTTTTTTACCGCTATATTTAAAAATTTATGCAACTATTTCACAGATGCTTTAGCTGTAGCAGCCCTAATTCTGTCAAATATATATATATTTTGTCTAATTTGTGTTTCAATTGCCTATCCTTTATAATCTTGAATTCTTAGGTACTTATTTTAATTACATTTCTTATCCACTTGTAGAGTGGACACATAGCCAAAGAGCTCGAATTCGTGAAACATAATGTCCGCTCCAAACTGGATGAACTAAAGAGGATGGAAGTGGACCGACTACGTAAGCTGATTCAAGAACAAATGGAGCGCACTGAATTAGGTCTGTACCGAGACGAAGAAGGTCATCTGTTGAACTCGCCTGATGGTCGGCGCTGGAGAACTGTTCCTAACCACAGAGGTGGTTTAGAAGGTGGTGTTGGTGAAGGGAATTTCTGGTTAGGTTGGCTTTTTTTTTCATTTTTCCTCCGCCTCTCCTTTGTTGTTCCCTGCTCTAATTTCCTGCCATGGCACCCATTTAATGGTAGAGTGAAAATAGTATTGCAACTTTACCTTTCCAGTGTTTTAGTTGTAGAAAATGTTAGGTTATATTAGGGTATGTACACCTGGAAATAAATTTCAAAGACCCTGATAAATTTCTGGAATTTGTTTGAGACTTGGAAAATTTAAATATACTGAAAAAAATTGTATTTCAATTTTTTTTTTTTGTAATTTCTAATGCAGATGCCACTGGACAAATGTCCTCAGGTAGAGGGAAACAAATACAATAGTAAATAAATAAAAAGTCAAGTACAATATAAATAAGGCTATTAATGGAAACATAACATCTCTAGCCTCCCAGAAACGGGAGAAAAGAGCATTGTTAAATAGTGCTGGGCATACAGGCAGATGAGAATCGTCTAGGACAGGATTGGTTAAAAGATATTCCAATTTGATGCAAATGGGCTGCAGGACCATCATGTCCTGTCACCAGATGAAAAGCGATATCTGCCTTTTCCTTCGAACAATCTGCCAGATTGGCTAGCCTCTTCCTCCATGTTTTGTCTCCTATTCAACTAGTGAAATTGAACACTGATTGAATTAGATGTGAAGTACTGAGGGAGCAGCTCATCGATCATCCAGGTGTATCGATTTTTTAAAAAATATTTCTAAAATTGATTTGAGAACCTATTCGTTAAAAGAATTGAAAAATGGAAACTTGGAATTGTGCCACCTAAAAGCTCCACTGAGAAATTTTTTCATAAAAGTCAGCAACACGACATTTGTTAATACTTAAAATTTCCTTATCCATCTTACGAATATTAAAAGCATCAACAAAAGTGGAGAATGTGAAATGATACTTGCCAACTAGAGAAGTCTAGAATCCATTATCAATTCGTTTCTTTTATAAAAAAAGATCTGTTGCATGAAACAATGTTTTTCATTATAAAAATTCAAATATCATGTGTATGGACCAAGTCTTTTACGTTTTATATAGCACCTTCATAGAATTAATCTAAAACAACCTTCCTGGTTAAAAATATAATAATTTTGAATGTAAATTAGTACAAATTTATTTTATTTTGGGATTTTAATGCTATTCATTAATATTTCTATCAAATTAAATGCATTTATCACAGAAATTTGATTTGGGAGTATTAAGTAATTGTGAAAATATTTTCAATGTCATTAATTTTTATAGAAAATTATGAATGAAATTTTTCAAATCTTGTGTTAAAGTAACAATATTTAGCGCTTTTCAAAATGGTTGATTTATATTGCTAAGAGGGAGCGAGACAAAGATTGCTAATTGAATGACCAAAACATGCAATTTAAAATTTCTCATTTTTTGTTCAATTGTTAAAACCCAGGTCCTTTTAAAAGAGATACACCAAATTATTAAATAACTAATAGAAATGTGTCTTTATTTTATTTAAAACTTGTGTATCAGAAATACACATATATTCATTCAAAACTTGTTTTATTTGAAATATTTTGATTATCCATCCAAACCACACAACTGTCTCAACATTATCTCTAAAATTTACTATTAGCATCTTTTTTATTATACTCTTATAGCAAAGGAGTTGCGGATGGTATTCTATTATTTCTGTTCTCTATCTCCTGCATAACACCACCTTAATCATTTAATTAAATTTCTAAGAATTGAATTCTTAAACCTTTACCTTGTTTTTTTCTTCCCTCTAATTTCTTATGCTTTCTCCTGCTGATAGTCTTTAGTTTGGAGATTTGATTGTAGAGAATATTTTTGTATGTTTGTTGCTAAAATTGATATTGTATTCCACGGGTGCACCCATAATTTTATTCTGGGAGGCTCCATAGGTATGATAAGCTATCTTTTTATGGTATTCATTTTGTATAATAATTTTGTATTTAATGTATTCATTTTGAATGTAATTTTTAGAAAACTTGGATTAGGAAAATACAGAAGATTATAATCCATTTTATACAAAATATTATTTAATTTAATTAACAGACAAAATAATATTTAATAGTAATTTTATAACATACCTTTCAGTGTCAATTACATTTTATCAAGAATATTGCAAACAAAATATGGTTTATCGATTTGCATGAAAAATATTTCCTAAAATCTTCAGAGGGCTTAAACATATCCCTCCCCATGGGTGCACCCATATTGTGTTACTGACATGTATGATGTTCAGTGGAAGGGTGTGGTTGTAAATTTGCTTTTAATTCAGGTAAATAACTTTTAAATACTAAACTAATAGCACATAGTTTTTTAAGTGAATGTTATTTATGAGGCATGTTGTAATACAATTATCCCTATGCTGAACTGAGCATCATGTCAATCATGTGTACTTGTTTGTAAATTTATGTCCCCATTTATATGTCAGATATTGCTTTGATCATGCTTAAGGGGGTATGGTACCCAAATTGCTGAAATCTGCAATTTTGAAGTTATAATTGTAATTTTTGGTATTCAGGTAGATTTTAAGTATAGTATGCAAAATGTGAATTTAAAAATTAAAAACAATTAATTTTAAAAAAATAAAATTTCAAAAATTTGAACATTTTTTAACATAAAAATATATAAGAAATAAATTGTCTTCACAGTTTTTGTAAATATGAATCAGAAAAAATTTAATAAAAAATAATGCAAAAAAACGTGATTTTACACCACAAATATTGTTTTCAAAAATCATAATAAAAAAACAAACACATATTTCAGCAATTGCTGAAGACAAATTAAAGATATATATAACAATTGTTCCAAATTTCATTCATATCAGTGCAGTAGAATTTGACTTATATCAATTTAAATTTATAAAATATCAAAAATCACTTCTATG
Source organism: Meta bourneti (assembly GCA_933210815.1). Taxonomy (NCBI): domain Eukaryota; kingdom Metazoa; phylum Arthropoda; class Arachnida; order Araneae; family Tetragnathidae; genus Meta; species Meta bourneti. The sequence goes on from OW119928.1 coordinate 22,310,328, forward strand.
AGAAAAAAGGCATTAAAGTTTGAAAATTACGCAAAATAGCTGTTTATGAAGATATTCATCTGAAATTTTTTTTCAGTAATCTTTCACACAAAAGAAGTATATTCCATGTTTAAATTTTAACAAAATGTTAATATATATATGTCCAAAAAATAAATTTTAAAAATCGAAAAAAGATAAAAATTTCATCAAAATTTTTACATACAGAGAAAAATATGAAAATTGCTGCTGTTGGAACATAATATATTATAAATAGCTGTTGCACACACAAATTCAAAGATAATACATTATATTAAAATGTATAAATGTACGTAAAAGCAATATTGCTGACTAACACAATTCACTGTCCACCAGCCAAGTAACCAGAATTCTGGTTCAGTTTTATTTTTGCCATGTTCACTTTTCTGCAATAAGCTTTGACCAACTTTGAGCTTTCCGCTTTCGTCCCATATTTAATATCACAGCTCAAACTTGTGTAAACAAATCACTTAAAATTATATAATTATAACATAAAATATAGATATATATTAACAACAAAATATATTTAACAGCATATTCAACAACAATAGCCGTTTTCGAAATTAAACTAACGTCAAATTTTTCACATCAAATATCCAATTTACATTCAAAATAAGCAATCCAAAAGATACTATTACTTGACATCAATTCAAAGAAGTGTTAGCTAATATATTTTACTTCGCTTCTTTCATCCTATAAAAAGATACACTATTTTCAACTGAGAGAAATAGACATGTAGAGGTTTAACTTTCGTTTGTTTATGTTACAGTAGCAGACGAAAATGAGCGTGGCAGGTGACAACATCAGTAGTTCAATTTTTAAAATTGCAATATAATCAGTTCTATTTAATGTAGCAAGATGAATTTGGTGTCATTGGAATCAGAAAATTCTGAATTTTTTTTTAAAACAATAAAAAAATTGCGATTTTTCGGGATTTTTTGAGTACCATACCCCCTTAAATTTGACACATGAACAGATAATTTTATTTTTATTAAGTTGTATAAGGCTATAGGTAATTTATGGCCTGTCTCTTATATTAATATGAAGTTATAACTTGTATCACAGCTAACTCTTTCAAGGTAGGTTTTAGCTTAGCCATAGCTAAAAACTCCATTTTAATTTATACATCAATCCCTCAAGTAGATATTTCCCTTTCAGTTTGAAAGTTCTGTAAGTTAGTTGCAATCTACACACCCACTGTGTACCTTATTTCTTAGTGATATTTTTCATTTAAATCATGCATTAAAATATTAAGTGTTTTTATATAAATGTGTGTTTAGAATTTGACTTTTCTTGAGTAAAAACGTATATTTTTTGTGTAGTTAATTTAAAATATTTTCACTTAAGTTTTAATGAATGTGTTATATTCCAATTGTTACCCAGGTTTACATCGTAAAGGTGGAGTGAAAATACCAAAGCATGTGGATGTACAAAATCCTCACAGTTTCGAGATAGAAGACTTGAAGAAGCTTATTCAAACCGTAAGTGGATGTATTTGATCCGATTCAAAAGTTAACTGGATATGATATAAAACAAAGATATTTAAAATTTTATTTGTGTTTTAACTCCCTCAAAACAAAGTAACCAAAATTATTATGCAGTTGTGATATTTTTATGATGATAAATCAATTCATCTGCTCCCTTAACATATAAGAGAAAAATGCAAAGATCTTGTTCAGTGTTCTAAGATAGTTTTATCTTAAAGCTATTATCTCAAGTATATAAGTACGAAACATATATTTAGTGAAACATTACTTGACATGTTTTTCTTAAAAAATTCAAGTTCAATATATACTAATAACAGGTGGCAACTAATTTATCTGTTTGCAATTACATCAGCCAAATATAAATTCAAAAGTTATGGTTCGATTCCTAGAAATTAGCTTGTTCATTAGGAAACCCTGCATTCTAAGAATAGTCCTGTAGAGTTGTGAAATTTGTGGTATAAAGCAATTTGTTTCGCTTAATTAAACCTTCCTTGTAGTTAAATATTTTTTTAAATATCTTGAGAAATACTGACCTCAAAATGTGTGAACTATTTTTGAAAGCACTGACCTTAAATATTTCAATTCAATATTTTCATCATCTTGGAGAATGTAAGTAAATAATTTGTCATGCTGCAGGATTTCTAGAAAAGTTAAAAATCTATTTCTTAACTTTTTGAGGTTATCAGCATGAGAGTTACATCAAGTTGAGACACCCTCCATAAAAATATGTTATTCTGCTATAAATGTATACTGACTTGCACAAACCTGTTATTAACAAGTAGTTTACATTAACAGGCTACAAATGACTTAGAGGAGCTAGATAAGAAAAGAAGAGAAGAATTTAAAAAATATGAATTGGAAAAAGAGTACTATTTTCGTGAAAGTTTGAAAAATATGACAGATGATCAAAAGAAAGAAGCTGAAAAGCACCATCAAGAACTTATTGAGAAGCATAAAGACCACCCTAAGATTCATCATCCTGTAAGTCAAATATTTTCTCATTAAAAATGCTGTATGTTATTTTATAAGAACTTTCATTTAATTTGCACGCCTATAATAGTTTGCCCAAGATCCAGGTGAAATAATCAAAAATAATATTAAAATGGGATATTATTTAGATTTTTAATTGAGAGAACATTAACATCTGTCAACCAGTTGTAATGGACTATTAAACTTTACTTTGTTTAACAAATACAAATTGGATAAGTGTGTATTTCAAAGTGAATTCATTAGTGCTGAAAAATCTGCTGATTACAGAAAGATGCAATTGGTACTATTTTTAAAATATCACCATTTATACCAAGCCTTTCCAATGTTTTAGCTTTAATTAGACAGTACTTAAAATATTTGAATTGTCATCTCATTCATAAAATTATGGTTAGGAATTACAGGTAACCCCCGTATAACACAGCACTTCTATAGCACGGATTCACTCTAACATGGTTTGAGAATTGGGAACATCCCCGTATAACACAGTGCTTTTATAGCACGGATTCACTCTAACACGGTTCGAGAATTGGGAACATCCCCGTATAACACAGTGCTTTTATGGAATAATTGGAACAACGATGCGAAAAGGACTGCATTATGAAAGTTTAATATAAACGGATGTAGCATTGGAATATCCTAAGAACTACACGCGTGGATATTATCTCAAGATAAATTAAATAAAAAGTAACTTAGCTTAGAAGAGACATGGTGTCTCTTGGGGATCCCTGCTCGTCATCAAAAAGAAAAAATGGCAAGAACGCTTAACGCGTTTCTTTCCCACAAAACTGCAAGATCGTTGGACTGAGGCGAAAAAAAGCTTATTCTTCCTCTCCACGCTTTTTATCAGTTTTTCAGGGGGTCGCAAATCAGGGGAGATGGTATTGTCAATCAAGGGAGCTGGACTTCCTGATTTGCTGTTTTTAAACTAGCTCATCTGTAATTTGTTAGATGGATACACATGACATGGCATGACGTAACTTTCTGGAAGATTCTTAGCATAGTTAATGAGCATCACTGGAGCGAGGGAGAAAACGTAATTGAGAAATAAAGGACTTAAAAAATAAATGGCATCACTGATCTCGTGGCTGTCACTTAGAGGATGAGGATATCTTGCCAAAAAGAAAACACCCTCGGTTAATAGTGCGTAGTGATGACGAAGAAAACATTAATTCATATTAATATGTATTACTTAAGAAAATTTTAATAAAGATATTTATCTTAATTATGAAAATTTAATAGCATGTTTTTTAATTTTTGGAACCTAACCCCCCTTTTCATACTAGTTCTTTGTTTCGCATAACACGGCAATTTTTTGGAACGTAACTCCCGTGCTATACGGGGGTTACCCGTATACTTCATCTTTTAGAGAAGGAAATACAGGGCTGCCACAGGTGACTTTCTACTACTATATTTCAACCTTGGCAACTGGAGTTATCTTTACAAACAAAATAGCCTCAAAATTTTGGCGACTGTTCTGGAAAATTTACCAAAGGTCAATGAAAATTTAATCCCTTTTTTAATTAATAGCGCAAACTGTGGGGGGGGGGAATTCGGATATATCTTCAGGGAGAAAATTTTCTATTGGACACCAATTTCAAAGTTTTTGGCGCCAAACTTTAGCAACCATGAAAGAAAACCACCAGTCTGCTGTTGCTAGATTGAATTGAAAACTTTATTAAGAAACTATTTAGATAAATTTAAATTTCTTGGCAAGATCTTCAATGTATTGATACTAACTTAGCACTTTTTGTGTTTTAGTGTTTCATTTTGTATGTGAGCATCAAAAATTGCTAATAAAATATGGCTTAAGAGGAGACTTTTGCTACTATTTTTAAAAATTTATGCTACTAATTACTATTTCACAAGTGCTTTGGCTGTTATATATTTGTTTATTGTGATCTAGAACATTTTCTAAAATACAATGGAATTATACATTTTTTAAACTAAAATACCAGTAGGGCTTAATTGTCTGAATAAAAAGTTAGCTGTTATTTCCTAATTTATAACAATATCTACTGAAATGGTAGTTACAGATGACTGTCACATGTGTTATAGCAATAGATCAGAATGATTTCATAGCATTCAAACTCATATGCTATAAAATCATTCTGTAAATATCCTATTTAGTTTGATGTGCATGGATGCTGATTCTGCACCAAATTCTTTCTGCTTTATAAAAGCATTTTTGGATAATGTGCACTAAACCATAAAGTTCTGGTTGAAAATGGATTAATTGCCTAAAAGTCGAACAATATAAATTGACTTGGCACACTTGCAATTTTAATCTTTACATCTTTATGAAAAAGCATGAAACCTTTTCATGATATGATCATTGAGACTAGCCTATACATTTCTGTTTAAATCAATAGCTAAAATGTATCATGTTATGTAGAAAAAAAATATTTTTTAGCTGTTTTAGGATACTTTATATCAAAACAGGATATCACAGGGAGTATTGTCACTATAATAATATTCTCGTCTAAAAGCAGAGTTAAATTACCATTCACACATTAACAAGCATTGGTTAAATTTTCAAAACAAATTTAGCACTAATTTGCTGTGAACATAGCAAAATCAGTTGCACCAACTTGACACTGCACCCAATCTTCAACAGCTGCAAATAGTAGGGAAACATTCATAGACTTCTTTGGGGCAATTATGACTACTTTGATGCTCATTTATTGTTTTTCAATCTAAAATTCTTTTAACCAAGCATTTCTTTTTAAAGGAGTTTCCAACGATTTTGTGGAATTAATATGGGATCTTTAAAATATAAGTTGTTGAGATTGGATGCTGAAGTGCACAATTTAAAAATTATATTTACTAATATTATGTAGTCAATTCTGGAACTTCCAATTTCTATTTTGACATTGTAGGAAATTGAGATTTCATACCATGAAAAGGTCCATTTTTTTAACACATGCCAGTGCTGCCGCAGACAACCACTGTGTACTTGGAATAGATTTTTCCTTTCTCTAAAAATATGATTTTTAATTAATTACTTCATTTTTATAACATGTTTAAGGACCTTTATAGTCACTTGGGAGACTTCATTACTGAACATCTTGTTTCGTCAATAATGCTGAAAGTGGTGTCGCGCATTAACCATCTTTTAAGTATTCATTGTAATACTAACTGCATCAATTGAATAACTAATTAAAGATCAGATATGTGAATTTATCGTAATAATAAAACCTTATATTTACAGGGTAGTAAACCACAACTAGAACAAGTTTGGGAAGAACAAGACCATTTGCCTCGAGAAGAATTTAACCCTCATACATTTTTTGCCATGCATGGTAAGATTTTTCTGTGATTTGCAAGATAATTAAATGGCAGGAGAAAATTACTTTTCTCCTTTTTAATATAAAGTGAGTAGTTTGGTTCTTAACTAAATATATTCTTACAAATCAAGTAACCTGAACTCTAATGTATGTAAAATGATTGTGTTTAAGAATGCAACCTTTAATGATAGATGAAGGGAGATTGCTGTGGTTCAGTAGGTTTGCCCACTACATTAATAACCTGCAAGTTGTAGGCAATGCATGTTCAATTCCTCCCTGGGTGTATTTCTCTTCTGTGACGGTAAACCTTTCCTTTGTGTGTATGTCCATTATCTAAAATCTATCTTCTATTTGGTGCAATTTGGCCAAATATGGCCCTTGTGCCGTAAAACTCAAAACCAATCGATAGATGAAGCAATTATGAAAAGATAATTTAGCTGTGAAAATGTCTTTTGTTTATCTCTACTATATTTTAAAACTTAATACACAGTGGTGTTATTTAGTTACTGTATTATTTAGGATGTCTCGTATTAATGTTTCAGATATTAATGGAGATGGTCATTTAGATGTTGAAGAAATAGAAGCTCTCCTCATCCCTGAAGTAAATTTTTAAACTTTCTTTTTTTACCGTATGGTCAGATTTGTGGAAGGATTTGTAAAATGTAGATTTGGTATTTCATTTAAAAGTTATATTTGCATGATTATTCTTCAAGTAATTTATTATTTACTACTACAGGTTAAAAAACTGTATAACCCAAATAATGAAGAAGATGATCCTGTAGAAATGGAAGAAGAATTCCATCGAATGCGAGAACACATCTTTAACGAGGTAACTTTCCTTGGCTTTGTCTGCTAAATATTTGAAACAGTAGAACTAAATTTAGTTTGATCAGTGTGTTTTCAAAATATCAGTCAAGTATGAGCATTAGCTCTGACCTTTAGTCGAGTTTTACAAGTAGAAAACATTTGTTATTCTGAATCATTTTAATTTTCTTATGATGGAATGTTTTGTTGTATTGAATTTGATGTTTTATTTTGAATTTTGGGTAAAATTGTAAACATACTTGTGCTTGATTTAATTTCTCAAAAATGTTAAATTAGTGTGACTTAAACTCAAAGCTATAATCAGTTTTGAGTGGTTGACTTGATTAATTAATTGCTTGTTTAAACATGCTGACTGGCTTTGATTTTCAGGTTTTTTTTTTAAGTGGTATGCGAGACCAAACCAACTGCCTAATGGTTTGGTCCTTTCTATAATAGATTTTGTAATATTAGGAGGCATATGAATGATTTTAATAAATTTCTGATTATAACACCTCACAAAACCAAGAATTGCTTTATAATGGAATTCATTTTATTATTAAAACTTATAGAATGATAATTTTTAATTTTTTTTTTTTTAATATTTTATTTTGTTTATTGAATCAAACACAAAGGGCTATTGTAGTTGTTTTGATCAGTGATTGAGGTTAGTTTTTCTGACTTTAATCCATATCAATTCTCCTATGAGGTCTTTCAAAATCCATCAGCACTTTCTCATGTGTACAATATGAATGAAACTAAGAATTTGAGCAAAACACCTGCAAATGCTGGAAGCAAATGAAAATATGCAGTGATTAATTTTCTGAGTATTTTCTGTACATATTGCTCCCAACTGGCCTTTTTTATTTTGAATTCTTATAGATGTAGCTTTGTTGGCTAAGTTAAAAGATTCGTTATTTATCAGATGTTTTATGAGAAACCTCTCTAAATTCTTCAATATATAACAGCACGATCACCAGCATAGAATAACTTTCACTCATATTCATGTTTCTATGCATTTTTAGTTTTTTGATTACATTTTTTTCACAAAACTTTTTGTGCATTTTTACTTAGAACAGTAATTTTCAACCTTTTCATCTCATGGGCCCCATAAATTAATAACTAAACTTCTGCTATATATATATATATATATATATATATATATATATATATAAATTATTAAATTTTTTGCTGATATGATGAAAAAAGCAGTTTTAATTGATTTCCAAATAAAGTAATCAGTAATTACCCACCCTTTTGTGCTGAAAAGTGGTTTTTAAACAATCTTTTTATAACAATTTGTTTATGCTACTAAAAAATAACACTCAAAATTATTTATACTGATATTATAAAGGAATATTACTAGAAATTATTTCAGAACAAAATTTTAAAACTAAACTATTGAAATGAAATAAATGTTACACAACCAAAACTGTTTCACTTCTGTAAGGGACACCAGTCCCATTCTTGTGTCACACCATTTGAAAATCGCTGAATTAGAATTATTACATTGGTTAAAGTACTTAATTAAGTATAAACAATTCCTTAAAAGAATTCGTGTATCCAATAACCTGAGATTTCTGAAAAGAGAGCATTATTGTTTTTATCATACAAAAATAGCCAAGTCTATTGGTTAAAAGTATCCTAGAAAAGTTTTAATTAATCGACAGCCAAAACTGGGAGTCATGCAAAGAAAACTAAGTTATATTGTAAAGTAATGCATGCTAAATTCTCAGGGGAATGCAAAATTATTCCCTTCTCATCACAGAATTCCCATAAGATGCTCTAAGGCAGGAATTTTCAGCCTTTTTCATCTAATGGCACACTTAAACTAATTGAAATTCTGCAAAACATCATAAGTATTGTGCTTTGACAATCTGACATAAAAATGGGTATAATTTTGATTTACATAAAGTAATGATGGTAATTACCTACATCTTTGCTCCTAAGTGACTTTTAAAACATCTTTCTAAAACAACTTATTTATGATACTTTAATAGTTATTCTCAGCATTATATATACAAGTATTACACGAAATAATTTGTCTGCACACTTGTCAAAAGTTCAAAACTAAACCATTGAAACAAAATAAATCTTTCACAATTTAAACCATTTCATCCCTAAGGAATGCAAGTTGAAAATCGCTATTCTAAGGAATACCTTATTTGTTAGAGGTGTTTTTCTAATTTTAAAGAATGAATAGAAGTTTTAATGTTCAATTGTAAGTGTTCTGATGACTTATTCTTTCTTTTTAGACTGATAAAAACAAGGATAGTCTAATCAGTCTGGAAGAGTTTCTAAAAATGACAGAACAGCAAGAATTCCAAAGAGATGAAGGCTGGAAAGTAAGATTTAGGATTTCTTTTGGCCTTAAAAAGCCCTGAATTTGCTTTTAGTACTTAAGAGCCTTTATAATGCAATGTTTTTAGAACACCACGTTTTAGTTTGCCTGCTTTCGAAATACACAAGATCAATGCCATGTGACCTTGAACAGGTAATTAGGATAATTTTAAGAATTCACCATCAATGGAAATTGACCTTGGACAATTAGCATTGATATTGGTTTTAGTGGTCTTAAAAAAAAGACCTGTATTTGATATGAATTATCTTTAATTCTTTCTGCAATTAAAGATTTGATATCCCCAATTTAGTTCCCCCACACACCTCTTTTAATGGAATTTTTTTTTATTCCTCCCTCGTTTTCATACATTTAATTTATGTCAATGAACAATTAATAAAACTTAACATAGATACTTTAAAGAAATGCAATAATTGTTTTCATTCATTATATATTTTTCATTTATATGTACAGGTAACTCCCGTATAACATCAGAGTTATGTTCCAAAAAATTGCCGTGTTATGTGAATCCGTGTTATACGAAACAAAGAACTAGTATGAAAAGGGGGGGTTAGGTTCCAAAAATTAAAAAACATGCTATTAAATTTTCATAATTAAGATAAATATCTTCATTAAAATTTTCTTAAGAAGTAATGCATATTAATATGAATTAATGTTTTCTTCGTCATCACTAAGCACTATTAACCGAGGGTGTTTTCTTTTTGGCAAGATTTTAAGTCCTTTATTTCTCAATTCCATTTTCTCCCTCGCTCCAGTGATGCTCATTAACTATGCTAAGAATCTTCCAGAAAGTTACGTCATGCCATGTCATGTGTGTCCGTCTAACAAATTACAGATGAGCTAGTTTAAAAACAACGAATCAGGAAGTCCAGCTCCCTTGATTGACAAGACCATGTCCCCTGATTTGCGACCCCCTGAAAAACTAATAAAAAGCGTGGAGCGGAAGAACACTCTATTTTTTTCCGCCTCAGTCCAACGGCCTTGCAGTTTTGTGAGAAAGAAACGCGTTAAGCGTTCTTGCCATTTTATTCATTTTGATGACGAGCAGGGATCCCCAAAAGACGCCATGTCTCTTCTAAGCTAAGTTACTTTTTATTTAATTTATCTCAAGATAATATCCGCGCATGTAGTTCTTAGGATATTCCCATGCTACACTGTTTAAATTAAACTTTCATAATGCCCGTCCTTTTCGCATCGTTGTTCCGATCATTCCATAACACCGTGTTATACGGGGATGTTTCCAATTCTCGAACCGTGTTAGAGTGAATCCGTGCTATAGAAGTGCCGTGCTATACGGGGTTACCTGTATGTTCAAACAAATTTTAGTTCCTTGACATAAAATAGAAAACATTTCACACCTTATACAGTATAATAGTGATGAGACAGAAATTTGTTCTCCCTAACATTAACTGTTTTTTACATTCAATGGATATAGGAAATTATAAGAGGGAAGTCAGATAAGTTCCAAATTGTTTCACACATACACGTGTGTGAGATAATAGGTTTGTATAGTTTTGTCAAAAGTTTCAGGCTCCTTGAAAATGGAGCCCATGTGTAGCAGTAAATCTCAATTTTAATATTGATGTGAAGAAATGGTCTTGCTGATATCTTTAAGATTCATGGAAAAATTGAATTCAAAAATAATAGTTTTAATAGCTGCACGCTCCAAAGTTTACCTAGCAGTGAATCAATCAAAAATGTATGTACAAGAGATCTCTATGATTGATATAAAGAGTGTCCTACAGTGGTGTCTTGAACATGTGATTTAGGCCCAAATTTAAATGTTCTAATATTATGGAGATTTCCAAAAACTCAAACAGAAGGCATGTGTATTAAACTGGAAAAAGCAAGGATTTTGTTACAAGCTCAATTAAAATCGTTACATTCTTATTTTTTATATTGGTAGTTAGTTTTCATTATGATTGATGTTTGTCATGGTACTGCCTCAGATCTCATGATGGTTGTCACAAAGTATCACGAGTTTGGAAGTAACACTATGATGGTGTAAAGGTAATATGATCCAAGTCTTGGATTCTTATGTTAGGCTTTATGTAGCTGCATTTTTTCTGGATTTTTTTGTAATGAACATATGAATCTTGGAAGAAAATTACAAGAATTTAAAAATTCGAAAGGTGATGAAGTCGCACCTTTATTATTAATTATTAATGGTTGTCAGTCTGAATTATCAAATGCCTACTGTTTATCTTAAATCTAAACTTATCTGTTTAATATTAGATTATCATTTTTGCATTTGGTACTTGTCTTTCTGCTTCAACTTGAAAAAGAAAAAAGTGCTGTTTCATTCAAAATTAGTTTAGTTCCATTTATTGACAGTTATTGTAAAAGACTGTTCAAGTCATATTATTCTTTTAGGGTTTGGATGAACAACCTGTTTATTCAGAAGCAGAACTTGGAGAATACATTGCAAGACAAAGACAAATGGTATAACATTTTTTGTATCACTATTTGTTTTGCTCAATGTCATCTAAAGATTTTAGTTTAAATTACTTTTAATGTATTTGTTTAGCAAGAAAACCATCAAGGTCAATACTATGGGGACCAAAGAATGTACTATGATGTAGGAGATGGGCAACATGGTATTCCTCCCCAAATTAATTATCAAGTTCCTCCTGGTGGTGTACCTCCTCAGCATCCAGCATATCCACAAGGTCAACAATTTGGTGCTGGACAACAAGGTTATCCTCATCCTCAACAATATCCTCAAGGACATCCTCAGCAGTTTCAGCAGGGCCACCCCCAACAGTATCAGCAAGGGCATCCACAACAGCTTCAACAAGGGCATCCACAACAGTTTCAACAAGGGCATCCACAACAGCAAATTCCTCAGGGGCATCAACAACAACAAGTTCCTCAGGGACATCTCCAACAGCAATACCAGCAAGGACATCCACAACAGTTTCAGCAAGGTCAAATATCACCACAGCAGCAATACCAACAAGGTCATCCACAACAGCAGTTTCAACAAGCCCAAATACCACTACAGCAGCAATATCAACAAGGACATCCACAACAGTTTCAGCAGGGCCAAGTACCACCACAACAGCAAGTGAAACAACCACATTTGGGTGAAGCTCATCCTAACTCTCCTCAAGCTGCAACTGGAAATGTACCAGGAGAGCATGTTGCTCAACAAGCAAACTCTATAAATCAAGTATGTACTACAATTTTGTTTCTCAATTTTAGTAAATTAAATTGTAATGTCCAAATCAGTTTGAGCCAGTTACAGTAGCTCTGTGCTTGAAGTATTAAATCTAGTAATTTAGGCTGTTACTTTTTTTACGATGGGGCTCAGCATAAGTTATTCGTTATTGGCTTTTGCCTGTTCTTTTTTTACTCAATAAAAGCAGTTTGTATTTAGTCATGTTAACTCTTAAATTCCAATGTAATTGAAAGTTTTGACTTCCAGAAAAGTGATCAGATATAAACAAATTACTTATATCCTGTAATTTTAGTTTTGTTGGTAAGTCAAAACTGAAATAGGGTTTATTTGGATGAGGTATAATTTAGGTTTGACTGGAAATTTGACTGATGAAAATTACTATTTTATAAACTGGACTATTTTTTAATATTCATAACCACTTTAATTGATAGATATTTTAATGGGTTAAATCACATGATCAATTATAATACAATACTGTTAGTTAATTACTTGGAGTTTTAAATTGTTAATTACACAAGTTTCTTCCTGCTGGGCTGCAATGGCTCCACTGAAGTAAAGTTTGCAAGAACAATAACTTAATTTTAGCTATTTGCTGAATTTAATTCTAAAGTGAACAAAGTCACCACAGCTTATTTCGAAGAGAAACTTGATGCCAATACATTTTTAACCCTCCAAGTGATTTCGACAAGATGTCGTCCACAAAATCTTGCAAAATTTGCTTTTGACGAAATATCTCGTCATCAGGATATTGCCAATTTTTTTATGATGAAATCAAGATCTGGTCAGTTTTTTCCCTAAGGATGAGATGTGTCAGTTTTGCTAATGATGAGATACCTCGTTGAGATAACCTCCAGGAGGGTTAAGCTTCAGACCTTTATAGTAAGCAGCTGCAACATTACTCTCGGCCCAATTCAATTTTCTACAGTATGCTTAGGTTTAAATTAATTTCACATATCCATATATAAATAATTGATGAATATTAAATAAAATTTGCCAGTATAACAAGTATACTTGAAGGCAGGTTTTAGTGACTTTGAGGTTTGGTAGTTAAGAAATAATGTTTGTTAATTTTCTTTATATTTCTTATAATTTATGCAATGTTTTTCTTTTACAGGCAGCTTCCCATGTAGAAACACCCTCTAAAACTCAAGATGCTGCTGCTCCTGCATCCTCAGTTGTACATCCCTAAAAATTTCCTACTTAATTTCATTGTCAAATTGATAAAGATCGATCAAATAAAAATACTGCAAAGGTGATATAGATTTTAAAATAATGATGAAATACTGTAATAACCATTATAAAATAGGGATATTTTTCTGAGAAAAAGTATTAAACTTTTATATGTATTATACTGTTCAGAATTATTTGTTTTTGGCAAGTGTATTAGTAGTTATAATTATTATGGATTTTATAACATGATTGTAATGTAATAGGTACATGTTTTCCTTGAATAAAATTATAGAATTGTTAACTATTAGGCAGTATTTTTTTAAATACTTTTATTTGCATGTTAAAGAAATAACCAAATTGTATGTGAACTCAATATTTGGAACAAAATTTAAAACAACAAATTTATGTAATTTTTCTGCTAAATTTTAAAAATATTTATGTAGAACAAGATTGTTATGTTGCATGAATTTTATCACATTCCATTTGTAAATATTTTAGTTGTATATTTTGTACATATGTTGTGTTACGCAGGAAATTATGCATTCATAATCTCTTTAGCACAGAGTACACTTTGAGTTGTGTTAAAAAATATTTATAAGTATTTTTACTGGAATGTTTTAAATTTGAACTTGAGTATTAAGAAGTTAATAAATCAGTTGACTCTTTTTATTCGAAAATTGTTTATCAAAATTTTACTCTATACAGCTGTCAGTATACATCTTGGTGAAAGTTAATAAATACCTTTGTTGTACAAAGATTGTGTGATACGTAAAACGAACTTTTTGCTAAATTTCATTACATACTATGTTAAATAAAAATCATTAGATCTGAACATAAGTAGATATTTGAAATAAAAAGTGTGATAGAAATTAAATATATTCATTTGTGTAGCATTTTAAATATATCAACATTTCATTACATAATTTATAAAAAATTCCTAAAGCTCCCCTCAAATCTGCATGAAATGTTTCCCAATTTCTCTAGAATAAACTGGTGATCTTGTCCCCCTCTTAGATTTTTCTCGGAATAAATAAAATTGCTCATAAAGGTTACAATGAAAGTGATGGTACATATGAGGAAAATCGCAATTCTTTTATTGCAGTAAGCATTAAAGTTTCAACATCTATATATTTGGCACCAGTCAGTGGAATGTTTTATGCTACCATTGATGTGCCTTCAATGATTCTAAGCCCGTTTCCCAAACTGTTCAGTGTACACAAGTTCAAAACTACTCTAGTCCTTTATGGGGTGACAAACTTTCAGCCATGAATTGAAGGGAGATTTAGTCATAACAAATTTTGGCATTTTTAACAGCACAACAAATGCTCATGGAATGGATAATATAAACAAAGCAATTTACATTGCATACAATATACAGGTCACAATATAGAATAAAAATCTACATGTTTCTTAGTCAACCAATATGTATTCCTTGATGCTGCAAAAATAAGCACTTTTTTGTCTTGCACAAATTTCAAACATTTTACACAACTATAGTTAACTGTGTGTGTGCTACCATTAGCTGATTTATTTAGTTCTAAGTTACTTTGATTTCTCTGATCAATCCATTTATTGCTCATCAGTGAAAAACTTTCTGCATAGGCATTTGAGCCTGGGATGTTTAAAAGAAAGCCCAAGATCTTATTTAAGTTCGTTATATCAAAATTTGTTTCTCAAATCAATGAAAACATCGAGAACCAACTTTCTTCTATAACTGTTTTTTATGCCGAAACTGATATTCCACTATTGATTAGTATATGCTAAACTTCCAATCGATTGTATAAGTAATTTTTCGATATTTATGGATAAGTACCTTCATCTACATTGTCGATTTTTATGGCAGTTTATGTCAAAATGAACTTGGTGGGAATAATATAATTTAAATTGCACGACCCTGATTGTTAGTGAAATATACTTAAGAAATAGGTCAATACAGAAACAGGATCCAAAACATTAGCCCTAATAGAGCAGTTCCTGGGAAATACAGGAGATGGTCACTAGTCCTGATGACTTTTAGAATAAGCATTACAATGTTTTAAGATGTAAGCAACAACCTTGTTTTAGATTTTTTAATATACTCAGGTAAGTGGTAAGTACAGTATTTTCCATCCTATACTTTGATTTTGCCAACTTGTCGAGTTAGCCCTCACATAGAAAGATGACTAGGGTAACAAACCTGTTTCTTTCCACCTCGCTTGTCATAGATACTGTAGTTTCCTGTACAATTTTTTTCTTTAACTTTATCATTTATATTTTTTAGTGTTAAACTCTTAACTGTTTTTAAGTGATGTAAAACATTGTGCGTCATCAAAATCTCAAGTTATGTGTTAAATCTAAAAGGGCTTTTGCATAAAACTATCTGCCCCTTAGACAACACTTCTGCTAGACACCCAGTACTCTAACCTAGATTTTTAAATTTTTCTAAAACCAAGTGATCAAATTCAATATTTTTCAGTTTAACCAGTATTCCTCAAACTTGACTTAGACCACTCACTCCCCTTAGCATGTATTTCATCAACAGCCCATAAAGTGTAAATTGAAAAATCATTTAAGGTAGGTACTTGAATTTACATCACTGGAGCAACATAATGGGCTATTGGCGATGGTCCGTGATCAATTCTGAAGGGAAAGATCCGAGTATGACATGCAACTTTAAACCACAGCCAGACGACAAAGTCAACACCTGAGGTGACACTTCTCCAAACAGGACATCTGAGACCACAATAGATTTAACCTGCACCAGCCCCAAAATACAGTCTGGTTTCGAACTCACAACCCACTATTCCAATCATTTTTTAAATGCAAGCATTTATTTTACACACAAAATACAATTGTGGAAAGGAATTTAAAAAATAGTTAATATAAAATATATCCTACTGACAATGTCATATTTCATTGACACAATGAAATGAATTTTTCATTGATTGTATCAATAAGCAACATCCTTAAAATATTCACTATTCGAAAAGTGGATTCTCTTCCTAATCTTTGTAAGGGTACTGAAGGAACATACAACTTAAATGACATGGAAAGATGAATTAAACTTGACATTAATAACCTGGAGATATGTAATCTGGTATTGGTACCCATTTTTACTTGCACCAAACCTTGAAAATGCACTTGTATTAACACTTAAAATGGAGCCCAAAAGCAAATCTGATACATTTTTAAGGTGACATTTTCATATTGTTTCAACCATCTTTATGTAAACTTCCATTTTCTTGACTCAGTTTATTGATGTGTGACATTAACTACCTGACCTTTAAAAATTACATTTTAATAAGCTTGCTGTGAATTTCTCTAAGTCAATGGGGAGGATATTTTTTCTGAAAGCAAGTGATTCGGCATTGTCCAGACTAGTTTCCTGGAGTACGAAACTGGATTCCAGTTCCTCCTCTGGCTCAACTCCTAGAAATAATGAAATTTCTATTTTCTCATCCAAATCAAAATGCCAACTCGTTTTGCAAGACTAAGCACCATAGCATTATCTACCAACATTGGTTTTATAACTGCATTTATTCCAAAGTATGATTTTCCATCAATAGTTTACCTCAATTTAACTTCCCTGGCAGGTGAGCAGTTTAAAATCCTGTGGCAACATTCAGATTTTGAGAGTAAAGCACCAATGATCATCCAGTTCCATTTAAGACTTCCATCATGTAGTTACACAAGAAAATCTTTAAAAGCTAGTCAAGTTTGACTGTCCTAATATTATCACTTATCTCTAAAAACGTCCACTTTATATTCCATGCACCAAATTTAAGTTGAACTTTTAAAATTGATGTAGTGCTTTACCATCACTTCCAGTGTTATCTTCAGTAGTACCCAACCAATCAGTAATTGACCATTTCCACATTAAAACAAAGCAAACTAATCTATTCTACAACCATATTAAATTAATATTCTGGTAACCAATCTGAAGTTCATTAATTTATCTTTTTGTTAAAAAATAAGCCAGGTGTCAAATCATTGGGATCTATAAAATCGTAGTACAAGGATTAGTTTCAAGTGATATTTTTATTCCTTATTCTAAACTAAAATTTGACATTACAGTAAATAAATAATTTAATTCAATCTACAGTGGTACCTTGAAATAAGAGTTTAATTCATTCCACGACTGAGCTTAGTAAGTCAAAATGCTCGTATCACAAATCCAATGAGATTAATTTGTACCAGCAGCCAAAAAACACTTTTTTATAATGAACAAATATTGTAGCTGGAGTTGAGGTAATCTAGCACCAAGGATAAATGTGGAAGTAATGAAAGTTTTTGTTGGGAAGAGTATCTAGTACCCCAATTTACACTAAACTAAACCTTAAGTTCTGCATTTTATTCTAGTTCATGCTAGATCAAAATGGAAAAAATTAGGTTGTCCCAGTCAGCGGCTTCTAAAAGGTGGTTATATTGTGAAAGAATAAAACAAGAAAAAGTTAAAAGGTAGGTAGGTTGCCTCCAACCAAGAGGAAATAACATCAATAGAAAATACCAGACTTGGTGAAAATGAATTTTTGAAAAATGTGAAGGTAACCTAGGCAAAACAAATATAAAAGCACATGTAGACAGTTACTGCAAAACATAATACATTTCAGACAACTTTGCATTTTAACTTTAGATTAGAATTACCTGGACAAGCCAATTTTGTTTTAGACTATATGCAGTATGTGTAACTGACTTTAGTTTGATATAATTAATGCCAAAGAATTCATTATTTCAACATTTTTTAAATTACTTGTTTCAATACTAATTAGTTTTACATATTTTAATTAGTAATTTAATATTAAGTAGAACCACTATTATGTTTACTTTGATAATATTGAATTTGTCCTTGATACAAATGCACTGGCATTGATGTTTTAATTTGAAATAAATAGGTCAATAACTGATCCAAGTTCATGGCTAGTGGTTGGACATGTATAAAAATTCTAAAAACTAATACTTTTAACATACTACAGCTCATTTCAATTAATCTTTTCAAGCTAAGTACAAAAATCTTGAAAGTGCAATAGCACATTAGCTCAAGGAAAATGTTATGAAAAGTGAACACTTACTGGTCCATTACTGGCTTGTTCATAAATTGCAAATTTAATTAGAAATTTCAACTTGTTACAAAAGTTAGAAGCTGTAAAAAGTTCAACACAGGCAAAAATGACAAAAGGATCAAATGAAAATCAGCATATAATTATGACATTTCCTACTAAATACAACTTACCTGGTTCCTAAAACTTTTACAATCAAATGTAGGTCACATAACTCATGCAAGTTGCTTAGTTGAATAAAAGTAAACAAAGGATTTACCAACAATGAAAAACTTTATTTATCAAATGAGGGAAGACAATGGTACATTATGATCAAAATGAACGGCAATGATAGCTGAAGGTGTTTAGGATTTTGATGATCAAGGAATCATTTATGAAAATTACTCAAGAATACAGTTTACAAAATAAATGCATCAGTACAAAAACCAGAACTTGCAACTCGAGATCCCCAATGTAAGCCCTGAACACAATAATGGCTATGTTTAAGCAATTCGTTTACACTGTGCATGGTCCCGAGACTTGTGCTCTTTCACTTATAAAAATAAAACCTACCACACTTGTACACAAAAACTAACTTAAAAAAGTCAATGTACAAAAATTTCAGATCGTCATTTATGCACAAGCTTCAACAACAGGATTTTCATCAGCTGCTTTTTCTGCTTCTTTTTCTGTCTTCTCATCCAGCTTAACTTTTTTTACAGGACTAGCATTGCTGTCAGCTTCCTCCTTTGTTTCCTCAGCTTTGCGCTTCACTCCACTCTCCTCCTTTTCAGCTGATTCATCAGTTTCCATCTCTTCCTTAGTTTCCTCCTTTTCAGTTTCTTTCTCTACATGTTGCCCATTCTTCTCTTCCTTTTTTTCTTCAACAGCTTCTTCCTTCTTTTCCTTTTCTCCCTCTGACACTGGAAGATACAATATCAAAATGATATAATGCCTACATAACAGATTTGCTAAACTCAATATTGATAGTTTTTGTTTAGCTAACTACTGAATAAACCAAAACTGCAAAATAACAAGGTGGTGTTAGCCTGTTAAAATTTTCAATGGAACTGCCATTATACCGATGTTTATAACAGCATCACGTTTCAAACCCAAACATTGAAAAACAATTGATTAATATTTTAGACTAAAATCAATTTTGGTTAAATACTTTAAATTATAGAAAATTCAGTAAATAATTAAACACTTGTAATAATTGAACATTATACAACATAAGAATCTAGTCCTGTAACATCTAGATATAAATTAATTCCTTGAATCAAAACACAAATCAGATACCCACATGAATGTTATAAAGTTGTATAACATAATTCTTGATTTGTGTTACTACTTAGTCTCCATAAAGTACTGAATATGTATCTAATTTTATATAAATGGAATAGAAATAAAAAAGAAAACCAAGACCCCAAACAGAATATAGTATATAACTCAAACTCAGTCCAGAGAATTGAATTATTAAATCGAACTATACTAAAACAGAACATTACTCAAACATAAGCAGATATTTAACTTTCAGTATCATGGATAAATATTACAAATTCTGTGCTCTTCAATACATTTTTACACTATTTAAAATACAATTAAAGAAAATTATTAAGTCAGTACAAAAGAACTTTGGCATTTATTTTAACCATAATATTAAACAAAACAGTTCTAATGAAATTCATGTTGCACAAAGTTAAACTAGGAAGTAAAAACAATGAACTCGTTAATAAGCAATAATTAGTAGGGTAAAACGAAACGTTAAATAATTCTTTTGATATAATTTTACTCGACATTCTAGAATTGCCATTTTAAAATACAATACATTTGGATTGAAAACTAAGGAATAGCTTGCAGGAATAATATTCTAACGAACTTTTAAAAATGTAATTTCGCAATCAAATCTAAGTTAGTACTTGATACATTAAGAGAAAATATTAAAACACTAACCGCCATTTTCACTAGATTTCGTTTCTTCCTCTTCAACTTTCTTTTTGGGACTTTCATCAGTGTTCCCATTCTTAGAAGCTTCTTTGGGTTCCACACTGGAATCAGCTTCAGCTTCAGCTTTCACTTCCTCTTCTACGGTTTCGTTATCCTAAAACAAAAGAATAATTACAGCGAAGTTCATGTTAGAAATAAATTTTCGTTTCATGTCCTGAAATGTGCAAATAGCGATATAAAACAGAAATCCAAATACCTTTTCAGTTTTGAGTGCATCTTCGGATTCATCTTTCTCAGCATCTTTAGGCACTTTAATCGACAATGTAACTTGTTTTTCAGTCTTAGTTGTATCTTCGGCCTCAACATTGTCAGCAACTTTTGCCACCTTCTTTGGACTGTCCTTGCTAACTTCGGATGTAACTTCAGCACTGAAAATGTAAAGTTAACTTGAGTATACCGAATAAATTTAATATTCCCCTTAGAATAAACTAACAACTTTTTCATTAAGAATTCGAATAAACGAAACACGTTAATATAACATGCCTGTGATGTTCAGAAAGGATCACAAGAACATTCATTCAAGTAAATCTCACTGACAAAATTTACCAATTTGGAATTTAACTTCCGGATAGCAAACAAAGACTTACCTGCTGGTCCTTGATCGAGTTGCCGGCATTTTGAAATGAAATCCAAAGAGTAAAACGTGTTAAAGTAAATAAATGTACTTCAGTAAATGCAAAGAAGCGAGTAAATTTGATGAAACGTAACGTAAAAAAGAACTATTTTAGTGTTAAATTCCAAATTAATTTAACAGCAAAGAAACGACTCCAACGCAGCGTAGAACCGTAGAAAGAAATGGCGGGGATTCTTGGATGACAATGTATTTATTGGATGTGGTCATGTGACTCAATGCAACCAATAGTATCCAAACACCATATATGTTTCCCAATAACAGACGCCTTACAGTTCCCGCTCTTCGGATTCTACAAATGACTGGCTACAGAACAAAATAAAATAGACCAGTAGAGCAAGATAATATCGAACTCTTCTCAACGAATATTCGTATTTGTGAAATGATAAAGCTCCATATCCGTCTGTGTCTATTTTGTTTTAATAATTTTTTTCTGTTCCTCTTTGTTGAAAAAGGAAAAAGCAGTTTTCCGTTACTTTCACAAATATGCCAGTTTTTTCGAATAATGGGTTTTATAAGACACATGAAATGTTTTCTAAAAGGGTTTCAAATTCTTAATGAGATAACTACCGCGTAGCTTTCTTTGTCAACAAAGTCTATTAAGGGTATTTGGCATTTTCAATTAACGTCACACTGAAGCAACACATCGGGCTATTGGTGACGGTCCGCGATCAATCCCAGAAGGAAAGATCCGAGGACAACACCACATAATTTTGAACCACGGTCAGATGACGAGGCAACACCTGAGCTGGCACCCCACTCTCCAAAGTCTATTAAGGGAATTAGTAGAATTTAAAATATTATTTCTCCAGATAATTATTTTCGAGTTCAAGTATTTGTTTGAGCAAACAAGAAAAACAAATACAAAGAATAAACTTCAAAGAAAAATTGTGGCTCAGCGAGTTTGCTGACTTCCCTAGCTGCGAGCTGTATGCGGCGCAAGTTCGATTCCTGTAACTACCCTGGGTGCGTTTCTTTTTTATGTGCATGTCCATTCACTAAACTTTCCTGTGCATGTCCATTCACTTCGAAAAAAACTTTCCTTGTGCATGTCCATTCACTTGACTGAAAAAAGCCTGGCTTAACTAGATCTGGCACTTAAGTGAGAAAATTAACACTCCAAGCGTATCAATCGGAGTCGCGGAAGCAACCGTACGGTTGCGAAATCGAAACTCGATCTAACCAAAGAAAATTCAAAGTCGTGTAAGTAAGGGCTGGTACACGTTAAATCTAGTGGCTTCAAATGTCCAGACATTGGCGGAGTGTGGAAGTTTAGAGAGTGAGGGTTCAGGTTCTGACCTTGTTACCTGACCGCAACTCAACGAGGTATTGTCCTCGGATCTTTAATCATTGTGTTGCTCCAGTGTGACGTTAATTGAAATCTCGGTAGCGCAGTCGGCAGCGCGCCAATCTCATAATCCCTCAAATACCCCCCGGATCTTTAATAGCCTGTTGTGTTGTTCCAGTATGACTTAATTAAATACCTACCTATCCTTCAGGATTGATCTGGACCGTGGTCCATTGTGTTGCTCCAGTGTGATATAAACTCAATTAACTACAAGTACCTAAATAAATTTTTTACTTCTTTGTCTTTGATTTTTTGCGAAATGTTTTCTGGGAAAAGTCCTCAACCCAGATGCTGCTTTTCGCACCGCAAAACCAAACTTTCTCCATTAAAAAAAACTCCAACTTCATAGGAAAACTGAAATGAAATGAAGAGTTATTTACTTTAATTCTGAAGCGCGGAACGGATTGAAAAAAGTTTAATTTAATACAAATTTGTTGTCTGTCGTAGTGGTTTTCTCTATTTGTTAATGACTCAAAAGTTATAAACACGTCATGAATAAGTTGAGATTTACCGTTTCGTGCATGCTCTTTGACAAGAGTAAAATCCTTAAAAATATTGTGAGTAAAATTACTTTACAAATTAACACTAAAACAAATCCAGGAATTTTTCTTTTTCAAAAACTACAAACATTTATTTTGTGTTTTTATTTTGATATTTAAAGATATTTGCAGCCAGCCAATAATTGGCCAGTTAGTGGACGTTCATAAAAAATTACCCTGGGATTAATTTGCCCTAAAGATTTTGAGTACTTGGTAATTTGAAGGAAGATGAATAAAATGAGTACAATTTTTAATATTTGATAGCTTAGAATTTTTATCTCAAAGTTGAGAATAGTGATTGGACCAGTAATTTACCACAACCCATCCAGTAGTTGACCATTTGTTATTTATCAAATAAAATTGAAATTTTTGTGCAAATATTTTCGTGATCACTGGTATGTTTTTATCGAATATAGGCTAGGCTAAATGTTTTTCTCCATATTCTCTGTAAAACTTAAGTGAATGAACAAGCTATTGAATTTTCAACTAGTGAGCATAATTGTTAGCACTAATATTAAACATTAAATTATCTAAAATATATAAGAAACTAATAAAGTAAATTAATGTTACAATAATGTTAGAATTCCTTGATATTATAACAGAAATTTGTCAGTCACTGAAATCTGGGAACAAATGCAGTATTGACCTCCCAATCCATTTGGCGACTTTAATTTGTCGCCAACCCTCAATTTCGATTTATGTGGTTTTTGGTAACCCCCACTTATTTCCACTCCATTCTAGCGTCCCTACGCTATGTGATAACTGTGTTTTTATATAATCAAGATTTACGTTATTATTTATTATGGCGAATGTGCAATTTCTTTGCAGATATAAAAAAAAACGTCAGGGTTTCTATAATGGTTTGCTTTGAAATTTCGTTTTCCATTTTACAAAAAAAATCGAATGGGGTGCAACTGAGGGTTCAGTTCACGACTGGCAGCCCCGTTTAAATAGGAAACCCTCATTTACAGTGAAATCTGTTTATAAGATCAGAATAAATTTTTCCAACTTGTGTACAGTTTTTTGTAATACATCTGTTAAAAAATGTCGCCAAGTAACGTCAGGGTTGGCGACAAAAAAAATCGCCAAATGGACTGGGGGTCTATACTGCATCTGTTCCGAAATCTGTTTCTTCCAAATGCACAAACCTAACAAAATCATGATCTTCATCTTGCATTTTAATTGCATCGGATTTTTCACCTTTCTCACTTCATCTTGGATTTTTGAGACCAAAGAAAGTAATTGATCCCCTCTTCTAATAATTGATCACCTGGTCAAATACTGGATACACATTTTTACATTAAATTTACCCAAAAGAATTGGTCATCATCATTGCCAAACACAGTCATGAAATGTTTAAAATCAGTTTTCTTAAAAATCCAGTAATTGACCAGTTTGATCTTACACGAACACATACAGTTTAGTTCTACCAGTGCATTGACCATGTTTATGACTTAAAATTAAGTTACATATTAAAAACTTATCAAAATTAGATATTGATTTACCTCTATGCCAAACTTTAATTTAAAACAAGGAATTTAATTAATATTGAGAGAGATCACTCCTCAAAACCAGTACACTAGTGTATTTTCGTAGATCCTAATGATTTGACATCTGACTTTTGATTTATTTTTATCAATAGAAATATTAGATTGCTATTATATTAGGAATCTTATTAATCTTAATTATTATTGCAATGGAAATATTAGGTTACTATTTATTCTAGTTGTCCATTAGCAAAATACTGATTTGATTTATTGTGAAATTGACTAGTTTACTTATTTAAATGTGAAATATGAGGATATGGTCAATTGCCTGTAAGTGGTCAGGGACTGATTGATTCACCCTTTTTTAAAGCTTTGTCAATTATAAAATGGTTAATTCCAAACATTTTTACAGATATCGTACAGTGGAATCAGAATGTTTAGTGATGAAGTCCCTCGAACTGCTTTAGAAAAAAGTGAGCTTATTTTTATGTTTCATATTGGTAAAATGTGTTCTGAATCATGAATGTTTTACTATATTGTGGATTACTTTTTCTCTTTCTAGTTGTTAACATTCTTATAAAAATTGAAACAATGATCTTTTTGTTGAATTTAAATTAAAGAAATTATTGCTGCAACATGCATGTTTGTTATGCAAAAAGTAATGTAAATATATGTGCTGTGTTAATAAAAGGCTTAGGTTTATTTATAAAATAATGCAGGCCTTTGATAACAGCAAATATTGTTATACCTTATTGCAGTGGTCTTATCTATGGTTCTATCCATTCTTATTTTATAATATTACAAATACATAACACCTTAATATATCATTTGGAAGAAAGAAAAAATGCAATATACTAAGAAGTTATGTATTGAGGGTTAAGTAAAACTTAATTATAGTATCTTGTACCACTTGAGAGACTCAACTCTGATGTTTGATCTATCCCTTTCATATTTTAAGTTACAGAATAAGTTCCTTTTCAAATGTGTTTTAATTTACTAAAACATAACAGTTACGTATCTTTAAAATTGGTATTAACTAGTGTTTAACTACTGGCTTTCAAACCCTTTTATCGGACTCAGATTTATCGATGTATATACTTATTTTTCTAAAACCTACTGATCTCATCGATACCTACCTATTTGATTCAACTCTAGTAAGATGTCTCACTTTAGTAACTACATATATTTACCTGCATAAAAGCCATAAAATCTCCAAGTATTAATTCATACCATGTTTTTAAAACTAATAATCTTGACTAACACATTTCTGTTGTGTTTTTGTGTACTTTTTCATATCAATGAAATATCTTTTTGCAAATGAAGTTTTGTATGCTTTAGGTATCAATCAAGTAACTTTGTTGGGAAGAGTTGGTATCAATCCTCAATTAAGAGGTTCAGAAAGCAAACCTGTTGTTGTATTTACTTTGGCTACAAATACAAACTACAAATATGAGTCAGGTATATTATCAGTTATATTACCTACTAATTTATTTAAAACTAGCAGAATTACCCATCAATGCTCGGGTTGAATTGGTTAAATGTTGATTATATTTCATAGAAAAATGTGAGCATTTAAATGTACAGAAAATATTTTTAAAAATTGTTTTAACTTCTACAATATACTTCTACAACTTTACTTCTATAACTTCTACAATTTACTTTGGACACAAATATGTATACATAATATATCCATCCATATAATCCATTTCATATTCATCACACTCTTGCTGTAAGACAAACTACAAAAGCTTTTTCTGAGATGACTTCTTCAAAAGTTGATTTTGAGTTTTGGAGTGATAACGAATGCCAATTACTCATGTCCAGTGGTATTTGGTAGAAAATAAAATACAATTTAACTCCTAATACAATTACAATTTAACTCCTAAATAATATATCTAATATGGAAAGTAATGGAATACAAATACAAACAGAAACATAATTCTGGTCATTGAAAAATATAGAATTCTGAAACACGAAAGACCTGAGCAAGTGTTGAATTTCGATGTCAAGAATATTCTGAAATAGAGAAATTCGAAAAAGACGCTTGAAAAATATTGTTAGACAATAAGGAATTATTTACAAAAAGAACACAAATTTACGAAACTTAGAAATGCTCAAATATGACCACAACATTTCTGTCTTAACTCAAATACACAAACACGGAATTCTAAATCTAATTTATAAATAATTCTAAATCTAAATCATTAATTCTGGCGTTGCCAGATACCGAATTGCAGAATTACTCTTTTATGATCAATGAGTTTTTCGTTTGGACTTTTTGTGATCCATTACAAAATGTAAGTTGTGTGAAATTAAATAGTGTAAATATCCATTTTTCATCAATAAAATACTCATTAATTTTATATTATGGAAAGAAATAAAAAATCAGTTCAAACATAAAATTGAATTTTAAATTGTTTAAATATGATGTTTTCGAAAAAAAAATTTTCGAGCAATACTGGCAAAACAATTTTATTGGAAAATTTGATTTTTGATCAATACTGGTAAAACAAACTGAGCTGTTTACCGCAATCATTTTATGCTCAATGTTATTGCTATGGCAATTTTGAATTGTTTTTAGCCCCCTCTACGCAGCTAGGTTAGAGAGAACAGGGGTTAATATGTAGCCTACGTTACCTGCGGGGTTCCAAAGTATAAGTGTACCAAATTTGGTGTGGATTGGCCAAACGGTGTAGATTTGTAGAGAACATACATACACACATCGATTTTTATATATACAGATGTTTTTCCTATGACAATTTCGAATTGATTTAGCCCCCTCTGCATGCCTAGGTTAAAGAGATTGGGGGTTAATATGTAGCTTGCGTTACTCACAGTGCACCAAATTTGGTGTGGATTGGTCAAACGGTGTAGATTTGTCTAGAGAACATACATACGTACACACTTTTATATATATAGAGAGAGAGATTTATTGTCTATAGAACTTTTTAAAATTGCTTTTTATGTTTTATCATTCAATGCTATAGGACATGCTTTTAGTTAATTTAAGCTCTAAGGAATTTATATTTGGTATTGTAATCAAGAAAATACTAATGCTGAACACTAATTTAAAACAACCATAATCTGAAATGTTGTCCTCATTAACAGAATTAGAGCAATTGCCATCTAGAAGAAAAGGAATTTTTTGTCTTTCTAAGACTCAAGTGCAACTATGTTTAGTGTCTCCTTGTTTGCATTTATTAGTTTTTCTGTTTAATAACCAAATATATGGATGAAAAATGAATAAGTCTAAAAATTGTATTTTAAATGTTTGTGCATATCTGTAGTTCAGTAAAATAATTTCTATAGTGTGACCATCCCAAGAAGAGACTTGGGCCCCTCCTACGTTACGTGGTACTGGACAGTACGATTACCTGACTTTAGGCATGTCAACTGACCTTAATCATGATAGGTTACTCCATTCAATCTTCAGTGACCTTTCATATTATTTAGTCTTGATTAAAAGAATGTTTCTGTTGACATAAATGGATCTACCACTACCTTTATTTATCTTCTGTTAAAATCCACTTTTTAGTTTAGTGTGAACTAAAAAATATATGTGCAGTGTATTTTAATTTTGTTTTTGAAAAGTATTAAGTTACTAAGTTGAATCTTTTATTGCATATTTATAGGTATAAAAATGTCAGTTGCAAATTGTAGTTTATTTAAGAATCTAAATCAGTGTTAGTTTGATTGATACATTTAAACTTTTTATTAGAAATTAAATAAAATACTTCTTTCAGGAGAAATCCAGCAAAAAACTGATTGGCATAGAATAAGTGTCTTTAAACCAAATTTAAGAGAAACTGTATTGGAACATTTAAAAAAGGGGTATGCTATTTTGTTATTTTATAACAGGTTTTAATGAAAGTTGCTGTTCCTTTGAAAAATAGATGTTTTATTCTCTATATTGATATCTACTTTATTAGTTTATAACATGCTGAGTTAATTATATATCAGTTTGTGGTATTGAATAGAGTATCTTATATACTAAAAGCTACTTTAATCCTCTGTGCATCACTAGATTTCCAAGTAGTGTACTATTGCTTTCACCCCACAACACATGACTAAATAGCCACATCATCACATAAAGAATTAGAAAGGTCTTATTGGTCAAAAAGTCTAAAACTGGTTAGATGTCGTGCTTGTAGAACTGCAGGTTGCAAGATGGAATAATGTGTGCGTGACTAAAAATATTTACATTAAATTTTATATGCTCAAACAACACACATAGCAACTGATTTGAATCAAAAGGCACATAAAGCGAGCTTTTAGCTATGCAAGCAAGTATGACTAATGATCCTGAATATAATCTTACCCTATTCTGCATTCTAACAACTCTCAAATGGGTGTTACTTTAACAGATGCCAGTTTCAACTGCTGTCATATTTCAAATCACTCTTACACTCTATAACCTTTCTACTCATTAGTCTTGTGGTTACTGTCTGTCTGCCACAAGAAGTACTCCCGACTTCAAGTCTGAGTGGTGGCAGTCACTAGAAACAGGATTGTTCATTTTAAGTAGGGGTGACTCTCAGGGATGGCGGAATTTATTTTGTTCATGAATGTTGGTGGAGGAAAGAGGTAGTTTAGTTTAGATATTCTCAGCAACAAGTAAGAATATTAAATATATTTCTTCAAACATCCCATTTAGAAAGTAGGATACGGTCCATTTCTTTGGCAACAGACAGGAGCAGTTCTCATGGTAGACAGTATTTGAAAATGTCTGAAATTTCAGAATGCCAATATGACGGAACACATTTAAGTATAACTGCAAGGAAGGCATACAATTGAAACTGTTGTAGAAAACCATACAAATGAGAGGTTACTCTAAAAGCTAATAAAAATTATTGGAGTATAATGAAAGTTTATGTATAAATGATAAACATAAAATAATTCTTTATAGTTTTAGATTACATAGTAAAAACTGACTTATAACATTTTTTAAATCTATGACAAGTTGCCTTATGAAAGTTAAACACCAGATCTCTGCTTTACTTTCAAGATTAGGATCCAAAAATTTAGTGGGCCGCGGACTCAGTTGGAAGAGTAACGGATTAGTAACTGGAGGGTCGCAAGTTTGAATCCATCCAAACACCATCGTGTACAAAGGAGGCTGGTGCATGTTAAATCTGTCATGGCCTCAAATGTCCTCATGTTGGTGTGGTGTGGAAATTGTGTTGCCTCGTCATCTGACCGTAGTTCTTAATTACGTGATGATGTTCTTGCATCTTTCTCTTTGGGATTGATCCCAGACCATCACCAATAGCCCTTTGTGTTGTTCCAGTGTAACGTTAATTAAATATACCTACCAAAATTTTAGTTTTTTCTTTACTTTGATTGAGGCTCTTCCAAGTAAACATATTTTCATATTTTCTGAAAAACAGCCAATATCAGCACTGCTGATATCAACAACATACTTTATTGTTAAAGTGTCTGGATTAGAATATTGATTTAATCAAAACTGACTTAAATCATGACAGTTTCAGAGCTCAAAAGTACTCACTTATTGGTTACTAATGAGTAAACCTAAAATGTGGGTGTTGTGTTGGGAGTAAGTTGAGTTCCTTGGAGAGTAAAATTGATTGAGTGGTTTTTGCTCTTTAATAAAAATCTGTATTACATACTTGTATGCTAAAATTAGAAACTTTGGCAGAAAAGTTTTAAACCTGATGTATATTAATCAGTTTCTGTGTATACTTTCTTTTTAATTTTTATACGGTGACATCCACAAAACTATCATTTTTGTTATCAGAACTTAATTTTTTTCTAGAAATTCTTTAACAAAAACTTTTTAAGTATTCTCAATTGATAACAATATTTTTTATTTGTAACCTATGACTTTGGTTTTTACTTCTTTCCTTCCTTTTTACTAAAATTCTTTGTTTGCCATTATGTCTTCAGTTTTTTATTTGGTTAGAAATTTTGAAATATTTAGGATAAAATTTCTCAAGGCATACCTACCCCTTTTCTAAAGGGAAAACGTTTTTTTGCAAAAACTTGGAAAGTTAAATGTATTTTGAAACAACTTTTTTTAGAGTAGTAGCATTTTATATTGAATTTTGAAAGACTCAATACCAAGATTATTATAATCATAAAAACTTGTGAATGCTGAAAACTTAACTATTTCCTAATTAATGTTTTAAGCCACCTTAAACCATAATCCAAATTTATAATTAACTTTTTGCACATAGATTAGTTTTTTGTACCTTTGGATTTTATTAAAATTCCATGAAAACTTCAAGGAATCGCATTTTAAATTATGAGTTAAATCTAGCTATATGTGTGCTCTGATCATTTACTTTTTCTAGGACTAGGATATATGTTGATGGAAGATTATTATATGGTGAATTTACTGATTCAAATGGTTTGATCCATAACACAACTACAATTATTGCCAGTAAGTATATTTAAATTGTCTAGTTCTGAACAATATAATTGATCAATTTAAGTGCATGGAATTCGTTTTTCAAAATTTTCTAATTAATCTACTGTGATGTATGTACCTAGTTAATGTATTGTAATCTTAAATATAGCCTTAAAAATAAAAAATAGCAGTGAAAAAGACCTAATTTTTCTTTTGCTTAAAGAGTGGGAACCCTGTTATAAAGGTGACAGTATGTGTGCAAAGGAAAATAAGTGCAAAATGTATGCTACATTTGTAAGTTAAACATTGAGTACTTGAAATATATAATTATAATTTATGAGGGGCCTGTTCCTAATTTAATACTGGAGCCAATCATCTAATGTGGTATTGAGTGGAAGATATAGGGGACCTGAACCCTTTGTGTTACCCTTGCGATATTCTAATCAGAATATGTTCATCTAGCCTGCATGGATGGAAGATAATTGATAGCCTTCGGAAGAGAACTTCAGTTGACTTCCATCCAATGTAGCAATTTTGAAACAGATTAGTTACATTTCTGCCTTCGTGCTATTATTTGTGTGTCAAGAAAAGGTAACAACCCTTCAGAATTCAATAGTTGAGAATGTCTTGTTTGCCAGAAATGAGCCTCTTGAGTTCTCATCCGAAAGATTATTGATTGCGAATTTTGTGGGCTACGTTTTCACTCTAGTTATTTTGATACATGTTTTCTCATTTAGAATTTATGTGCATGAAATGAATTCTCTGTTAAATGTCTACACTTGCAGATCAGATGGTAAGATATTTTCTCATCTTCATGCATAAGAACTACAGTTATAGTCATGCTCTTGTAAGTTCAGTGGTAGAACAATCATCTACTAGGTTCACGCTTGGGTTAATTTTAATAGAAGGACCACAATTGCATAAGAGTTCCATAAGATCCTTTATATTTGCTGAAAGGCCTTACAAATTTTTTAAAAGCTTTAATTTTTACAAGAGCCCTACATATTTTATTTTACTTGCATTCAAAAACCTGGATCTATGATACTTGTCCAATTTCAAGTGTCTTCAAACATCGAGGGCATAATATTTATAGGTTAGCTAAAAATTTATGTTTTTAACACTGGGGCTTATGAAACCCAAAACTTGTGAAAGTTACTTCACTCTGAACAATATACAAAATCATACAATTCTTACACCACGCTAAGCTTAGCATTTTATCACTTGAAGTGACGACGATAGGCTCCAATGCTATTAGTTCAGCCAAATGTTTATTAGTAGTTTATGTAAGTATTAATATTTATTGTGTACTTAATTTCACATAGTTATTATGTAATATTCTGAGTTCATATGTTTTCAAATACACAACTAATCATCTTTCAACATAGCATTTTTAATGAAGATCACTATCCCTGAAATTCGCAAGATTGAAATATTGTAAAAGTCATTCAAATCAAACTTTTATTTAAATCTGAACATCACTAGTAACTCAACAGGTGTTTGTCTTCAAGAACACTCATAAATTACCTCGCTTTCAAGCTGTAGCCTAGCTTTGAAAATCAAATTAACTCATACTTGGATTTAATTGAACCAACAAATAACAAGAACTTGGCTTTTTCATGCATTGTATCCTCTATTGCTTACCTCAAAATTACTTTTTAAGCATTAAATGCATTTAGACAAAACCTCAGATGTTCTTCCAGAAAAAAATTCTATTCTGAAGAATTTCTCTTACTGACTTTACTTTGTATTCAGATGAACTTGACATATTTTTTAAGACTTGATATCTATTAAATGCAATTAAATGTTTCAATTCAAATGTTAAATTAAAACTTTTATGTTCCATAATTTTTGGTTTGTCTACCATATTTTTTACTGTACATTGTTTGTTTTTAGATGATATAATATTTCTTGGGCATTCTCAAAAGAGTCTGGCAGAGGAAGAAACGGAAGAAACATGAGGAATAAGAACCACTAATTGTTGCTTGTACTGAAAATGTTTTTACTTGAATGTACATTTTTCATGAAGAATATCACCAGGAATAAAAGTGACTTAGATGTTTACATGAAAATTTTGTTTTAGTCTGATTTTTCCCCATGTTAAATATATATTGAACATTTCTTGATAATATCAAATCGAAAACATGGTATAGATTTGTAAAAAATTTGGATAATCTTCATTTCTCTTAAATATGCCTTATATTATAGATAATTTCTAACATTTTGCATCTAGGTTAGATTTCTTTGAAAATCTTATTTTGCTTATCAAAGAAAAATGATGTGTTTACATCTGAAAACTTAATTTTTAAAATCGTTTAATTTATAAACGTGTTAATTGTTTCTGATATTTAACAAACAAATATTTATTTTTGATGGAAATAGTTTATTATTTCTAGTAATTTAATTGCATGCATTCATAAAGTGAATGATGTTTATTGAACCATATTTTCATATTAGTCATAAATACTATGAGTAAATTGATAAATTAAATATGTTCATATAAAATTTAGTATTTTTACAAATTTTTAAGACAAGTTGCAAAAAAATTATAAAGATCACACAAGTGTGATCTCATAATTTTGTTTTTGATATTAATGTGAAATAAATTCATTAACTGCCTTTGTAATTCCTAAATTCAAATTCTTACTTTTGTCTCTGCTATATGCTTAATCAGTTATTCCACCCTTTATTTGTTACAAATATTTCCCTTTCTGTTTTGTGTAAAATTAAAAAAATTTCTGTTTGCTCCTTTAAGTCTCCCTTCTAAATGTTTTATGCTTGTCCTGTACTTTAACATCTACCAATTACTGTCAGCCTTGAAAAAATCTATTTTTAATCAGTTTACCTCAATAACATGGGCAAAAACCTTATTTTTTTGTCTTAAAATATTAGCATTCAAAACATAATTATCATATTTTTGCAAATGTAATCAGTAGCATGGTTGGGATTCCATTTGAGAAAGGGACCCAAAATTAAAAATATGTTTTAAGGTACTAATTAAATTTTAAATTCGGTGAATCAGGACTCAGTGTGACATAATTTCGTTAAAAAGAGGTTTCAAAATACTGTCCATTTTTTCAA
Source organism: Meta bourneti (assembly GCA_933210815.1). Lineage (NCBI taxonomy): Eukaryota > Metazoa > Arthropoda > Arachnida > Araneae > Tetragnathidae > Meta > Meta bourneti. The sequence goes on from OW119928.1 coordinate 22,344,087, forward strand.
TTTGAAAAATTCTGGAGCAGAAAAATGCAGTGAATATTTAAAGATTGATCTTTTATATTTTATGTACTAAGCATAAGATTATTTGATTTGTTAAATATTTCTTGCTTCATTGGAAATGAGCATGATTGTAATAGCCAAAATCATTTTGCTTCCTATCATGTTAATAAAAAATTTTATTCAGATGTGCAATTTTGTTAATTTTGGATGTGTTTGCCAAACAAGTAAAGAACTAATTTGACAAATGCTATCTGGCCAGAAACTAAAAATCTAAATTATTTTAAAGATAAAGAATGGTTATTTTTATGACCTGTTATATTTTTCTTATGGCAAATGTAGAGGCTCAGCTTTCAGTATCTCTGGCATCCCAATAAAGCTTGGAGAGGTCCTGAGCCAGCATTTTGATGAAAGTATTTACAGCTTGTTTTTGAATTTTTTTTAAAGTTGATATTTTCCTGTGTATTGCTGAAAGGTTGTGATTAGTGTTTTCACTGCTCCTCAAATTAGTCTTAGTGCATTATTCTGTGTTTTATTAAGATGGTCTAGGCGTTTATTAGCCATTGCCATCACTCCACTACATCTCATGGGCTTAACATGTGTTGCAGGTGTTATTTCCAGTGTCATGTGCAGCCCTAACTAGCACCAACCAGTCTCTTCATTAGACCAATTCTTTTATATACTCACTGCAATAGTGTAAATGTGATCTGTTCAACTGAGTTTACTGTTTAAGCACACTCCAAGATGCTTGGTACAAATACTTAGATTTGCAAGTTAAAATTTGAGTTAAGTCTCAAAGAAAAGAAGGGTATGAATTTACTTACGTTCTCAGCTACAAATGAGTTGAGTAGCTTCGGTTAGTCGGGATCTTCTCAAGGTTCTCATGTTCTTTAGTTATTTTTTGCTGAGGACAAGATGACATCAGCAAATGTGCTAACTTTAATTCCTTCTGTTAAAAATGCCTATCATAATGTTATTGTTAATTATGTATTGTAACTTGGACGAATCTGGCAACATTTCTTTTCTTTTTACTTGCATCCTTAAGCTGCTATGGCAATAATCTTGCATGAAAAGAAGTTCTTTCAGAACAACGGCGTGCGAGTGTGTTTATCTTTCTAAATGCATTATTGCATCCCTTTTTAACCTTTTAAATACATCAAAACCAAATGTGTAATTTCTAAATTTACCATCTAACACCTTTAACAGAAGCTCAGGAAGATCGTTGACGTAATTATAAAAAACATTCTAAATACACAGCACCTTGGGGTAGACAAATTGTGAGGTGCTTGTAACTTGTTTTTGATTCATTCCATTTCATCTTAACAGTGGTCAACAAAACTGTTGAAAAACCTTGTTATTGTTGGCCACCTGTTAACTCGAGAGAAGGAATCTGAAACCAGTTCATGACCAAATATTTTGGTAAAAGATTTTAATCCAACCTATTCAGTTAAAATATTTTAAAACTGCTATGTACATAAATTATTTTTAATCAAAAAATATGTGTTGTCAAAGAAATTTGAGTAGACGAGATTTGAGGGCCACGGTAGCCTGGTTGGAAGAGTAACGGACTAGCAACCGGTGGGTTGCGAGTTCGAATCCAACCAAAGACCGTCGTGTACAAAGGACGCTGGTGCACGCACGTTAAATCTCTCGACCTCAAGTTGGCGTGGTAGGGAAGTTTGGAGAGTGGGATGCCAGCTCAAGTGTGATCTCGTAACCGTGGTTCAAAATTACATGGTGTCCACGGATCTTTCCTTTTGGGGATCATTCCGGACCATCGCCAATAGCCCGTTGTGTTGCTTCAGTGTGCGACGTTAATTAAAAAAATAGCTTAGAGATTTGAAGAAAATATAAATCAAGATTTCCAAACAGCTATTTCCCCTATCTATGCCGAATTATATTGTTTTTAAAAAACGAGTTCTAATAGAAATTGAGAATATTGCATGTGGGATGTAAAACTTAGCTGTTTCATTTTAAATAACTAATTTTTCTCCTTTCATCACCAGAGGTAGCGACATTCACTTTATATTTATTGCTTTTAAGGTCTATTTTTACCATCGTGGAATATTAAAATTTTCAAATACGAGGCACTATCTCAACTCACCAAACAAGTTAAAAGTACAGGCACTTATTTTTCAAATTAGTAGGTAGTGGAATTAACATCGCACTGGAGCAACACATTGGTGACTGTCCGGGATCAATACTGAAGGGAAGATACGAGGACACATCGTAATTTTGAACCACGGTCAGATGACGAGTCACACCTGAGCTGGCACCCCACTCTCCAAGCTTCCACACCATGCCAACACGACATTAGAGGTCACGACAGATTTAACGTGCACATCCCCCTCACGTAAACGATGGTCTTTGGTTGGATAGTTTCGACTTGTAAACCTTGGTTTGCTAATCCGCTACTTTTCCAACTGGGCTGCCGCGGACTCCCATAAACCGTAGACGTTTTGCTTCAGATTACTGGTACTTTATCATGTTATGCAGGAAACACGTTCCGCTGAAGAAACTTTGCCGCAACCTACATTTTACTTGACAGAAATTGCTTCATGTTCTTTGTTACAGTTCAAATATTTGCTTGATTGATTGCAATTTATGGTTGGTAGGGGATTGAATTGACTTCACACTCCGAAGTACACGACGGGCTATTGGCCACGGTGAGGGATCAATACCGAAGAGAAAGATCGAGAATACCTCATAATTTTGAACCACGGTTAAACGACGAGTTAACACCTGAGCTGGCACCCCACTCTCCAATTTCAAAAATGGCATATAAATTTGAAATTACTAATTTGCAAAACCATGATTCTATGTTCACAGTTAAAAATCAATCGCTCTTAAATACAAGTAAACTTACAACACAACTCAACTTGCTATATTAAAACTTACCACGCCGTGCGTAAAATTCGCGAGTGATCGTCTATTCATTTAAACGTTGTCAAAATTAAAGCTAGTAAATTATCGAAATAAAAAATGGAAGGTGCACAGAAAGAGACCGTCAACTGTGTCCAAGTCTTTGGCAGAAAAGTAATTATTTTTCTCTAAGATACGAATCTTGAGTACTCATTTTCTCACATTAGTCGGCATTAAGCCTACATTCCTCACCAGTAGTTCGTGGGTCGTGTTAATTTAATTCTTTATCATACGCACATTATATTTAGAATTAGTTTCAAAGTTTTCTTCAAGGAAATGTCTAAATCATAATCGATGCTACTTGTACTGATAAGTGTTTATAGATTTCGTTCCACGTGTGAATATTAAATATTGATTATAAGATATGTAGAGTTAATTCTTTTCTACTTAAGGAAAAGCTTCTGAATTTTGTTTGTAGTGCATTTTCTTTCATTAATAATTTTTATGGATATGTATTTTATAGAAAACTGCTACTGCTGTGGCTTATTGTAAGAGTGGAAATGGTTTGATGAAAGTCAACGGACGGTCACTGGAACTGATTGAGCCTCAAGTATTGAAATATAAGGTAATTTTCACAAGTTGATTATTCATGAACTTGTTGATTATACAAATTGGGGTGCTGTACCCTCAACTTCAAGAAATGTTTCTATAAGTACAAGACAAACCTGCTATCATGAATACAACTTTTATTTTATAGCTTATTCCAATTTTATTTCTTTCCTCCTTGCAATGTATTTATAATAATTTTGTGATCTGGTCTTTCTAAATTTCAAAGATTTTCTGATGCAATAATTTTGTAAATATCTGGCTTTTCCAAATTCTTCTGGTTTGGGTTCCATCAATTGTGGCTGAAAGTCGCCTCTCTAATATATCTACCAGATACGAAGTTTTAAAAGCTTGTTCTTAATAGTAAATACCATTGTTGTGAAACAAAGTGACACTAATCAGATCCAGTTTGTCATCTCAAGAGGCAAAGGATCTCAAATCTAGTATATTGTGCAGTTCTACTGGCGGACACTTCACTTGAACAAGTTATTACAAATAACTATGGATGGATATTTGGTACAGCTGCAGTCTCCGCCGCGTGGAGTGGCAACGCGGTTTTTTTTTTGGTGCACTTTTTAGTCGCCACGGAAATCTTCCAAAATTGCATACATATGGATTAAATATATAAATCTTGATAAAACAACATTTTGACTAGTAAAACACTGCAAATTAGGATTAAATATACAAAAAATATTTTTTAACGGAAATCACATCTTGACTAGTGAAACAGTGCAAAACTGAATTAAATATATACAAATATGCAAAAAAAAAATTAACGGAATTAAAGGTCGAGCAGTCGCATCAGGTTGTATTATTATTTCTAGTATACCTTATTTCTTAAGATGCCTTCTATTTGTAGTGTAGTCGATAAGTTTCAAGAGAATTTTTCTCGTAACTTAAAGTTTACTTTTTCTGGTGATAGACAAGCTTTCGGGACTGAGGGAGTTGGTAATCGTTTTTTTTTGTTACGAATTGTGTCGCGATAAAGAGCTTTTTTAAAGGAATCGGGATTAATTAAATCTAAATTTTCTTGCGATAAATGCAACGGGGAAATGACGTTTTCTGTTAGGAATTCAGAGCGATGGTTACATGTGGATTTGTAGAAATCGCAGGGATAATCCAAATCCGTGTCCAAACTGAAAAGAACAATATATGCAAGAGCACTTGACCATGTCGGAAATAAATAGAACAATCTAGAAAAAAGAAAAATCGACACTTCTAGACGCTGGCAGGGTTGCCATAAAAACACGAGAACCCTAACCAGAGAAAAAATTCGGGTTACCATCAGCCGGCATCAGTCGCTTAAAACTGCGCCAAAAGTCGTTGCCACTCCGCGTGGCGGAGACTGCAGCTGTACCTAACGTTATTTTATTCTGCATGAAAAAAAGCAATATTGAATAAAAATTTCCTTAATTTTACGTTTAAAAAATTATGAAATATATTAGCAGGAAAATATACATTTGTTCCATATAAGGATAGCAACCTTTAACACATTAATTATACAAATATAGTAACCCCTGTTTCACTAATGGTTTTGTGTATATGACTTATCTGATTTTACTCAGCTAATCAGCATTGCATTTGTTCTTGTAAGACTTCTAATCTAAAGTGTATTGTGCGTATCAAGGTTAAGCTGGCCTCAAGTCCAATCACTAATTGCATTGTGTTAGCATAAATCATGTAAACAAAATATATTTTGATATTGCATCAAAGTAGAGTATTTTGGTGGTATTGATGCTTGACTTACTGCTCTAATTTCTACCCTGCTTTGTAGAGTTATAAACGTATTCAGTTTTTTGAGGCAGGTTGTAACAAAGGAACAAGTTTAAAATTGTTGTGGCTTAGTGTAACAAAGATACTTGCAAATTCCAAGTGATTAAAAAGAATGTCCTATTGGCTACTTGCGACCGCTTTTGCAAGAAATTAAGAATTTGTACTTTTCCATGTGCTTCCTCAATTATTTATGAAGTTATAATTGTTTGAAACAAGTTATTCAGATTTTATTTATAATTTATTAATTTCAGCTCATGGAACCCATTTTGTTATTGGGCAAAGAAAGATTTGCAGGTGTTGACATTCGTGTCAGAGTTAAGGGTGGTGGTCATGTATCCCAAGTTTATGGTGAGTTTTTACTCTTTTCTTTCTATTAAATAAAAGTGATAAAATCTTAACACAGCTGCTGCTATGTGTTTAGTGTTAAAGATACTGTTTCCTATATGTTGTTGCTTAAGCCGTGGTACCACACAAGTCCGAAAATGTAAATAAATGTGTTTTGAGAGAACACGCAAGTCCAATTAAAAAAATCAGCAACAGAAATTGCAAAGAATGGTTTCGTATCTTGTATTAAATGATAAAGTGGCCTGTCTATTTTGTCTTATTAGTTATCTTATTATTTTTAGTATACCTTATTTCTTAAGATGCCTTCTATTTTTAGTGTGGTCGATAAGTTTTCAAGATACTTTTTCTCGCAACTTAAAGTTTACTTTTTCTGGTGGTAGACAAACTTTCGGGAGTGAGGGAGTTGGTAATCTTTTATTTTGTTACGAGTTGTGTCGTGATAAAAACGACGAGTTGTGTCGTGTCAAGAAAAATTGTTCGGCTTTAAATATTGATTCTTTTAACATGTTTTTGGAAATTGTTAGGGATATAGATTGGGAGGATTGTAAACCAGAGTAGGGTTCACTTACCCTGTGCCTCCATATTGTCTCAATTGTATTCGTTATAATATTTTTTGTGTATATTTAATCCAGATTTTCAATATTTTACTAGTATTTGTGTATATTTAATCCAGATATACATACAAAGCCTAGTTAAGAATTGCACAATTTTTTACTAGTCTAAATGTTTTATATTTAATCAAGATTTATATATTTAATTCCGTTAATTTTTTTGCATATTTGTATAATTAATCCAGTTTTGCTGTGTTTCACTAGTCAAGATGTTGTTAATCAAGATTTATATATTTAATCCATATGTATGCAGTATATATTCAATTTTGGAAGATTTCCTTGGCGACATAAAAAATGCACCAAAAAAACACGTTGCCACTCTGTGCAGCAGAGACTGCAGCTGTACCGATAAGGTATTAAAAAACGTAAAATAAACAAATATGGTATGAAAATGAATTTTTTAGAAATTTTTTTTTTCATTATCTGGAAAATTGTGATTTTTAACTTATGTGGTATCACGACTTAAGCGACGATATAGAATTAAATAAATCATTATGGCAACTTATAATGTCATTTGTTCAATCCTCATCCTAAAATAGATTTAATTATGTTTGTACTTATTACATTAAATTACCATTTACTTCCAAGTCCATTTTCAGTTTAGACAAAATAATTTAAGCTTGTAATAGGGGATCACATACTTGAAAAAGTTTTAATTTGAATTTTTTACTATCCAATACTATCTACGAAACCTTACATAGATACTGAAAAGATATCTTGTAGCAGAATTACAAGATGTATGTTTTGACTATCTTTGTAGCTTTTAAATTAGTTTGGGATTTTATCCCATGTGTGTGACTTCCCCAATTTCTTTGCATTTGTTTTCTGTTCAAGTGTCTTGACCTATTGCAAAGTATATTCCATAAGTTGTCAGCAAAATATCGTTTTAAGTGTTTTGTGTTAACTTCTGGTAAATAAAGTTACCCTGATATTTCGTTCTGAAATTAAAGGTTATAACTTGTTTTCTGAGAGTTGAAGCTGAATTATTCCAGTTTCTTAGTTTGAAAACATACAGCACTGTTGTATGAGATGCTTTTAACTTAAATTATCTTCTCAAAATAAAGTGATTCTGTATGTGTGCTAGGGTAAAGTAGTATCTAACACATATTTTCAATTACAAACCTTTAATACTGTTCTTGCTATGATATATGCAAGTTAAATTTCAAGACTTTGCTGTGTTTAAAGTTCCATAAGTTGTCAGCAAAATACTGTTTTAAGTGTTTTGTGTTAACTTCTGGTAAATAAAGTTACCCTGATATTTCGTTCTGAAATTAAAGGTTATAACTTGTTTTCTGAGAGTTGAAGCTGAATTATTCCAGTTTCTTAGTTTGAAAACATACAGCACTGTTGTATGAGATGCTTTTAACTTAAATTATCTTCTCAAAATAAAGTGATTCTGTATGTGTGCTAGGGTAAAGTAGTATCTAAAACATTTTTTCAATTGCCAACCTTTAATACCTGTTCTGGCTGTAATATATGCAAGTTAAATTTCAAGACTTTGTTGTGTTTCAAGTTCCATAAGTTGTCAGCAAAATACTGTTTTAAGTGTTTTGTGTTAACTTCTGGTAAATAAAGTTGTATCCTGATGTTTCGTTTTGAAATTGAGGGTGCTAACTTGTTTTCTGAGCGTTGAAACTGGATTATTTAATCCAATTTCGTACTTTGCAAACATACAGCTCTTTGTGCGAAATGATTTAAATTGAATTAGTTCTCAAAATAGTGATTCTATAGGTAATTATAAAAGTATGCAGTAAAACTTCTTAGACGACCACCCTTGTTGAATGGGGTTCAGATAAGCGATTTCTTAAAATTAGCTCTGATGCAAGGGGAATAAATAGGTCTTTAGTTACATAAACTAGAAAACTTATTTTTATATACTTTTACTGACAAGACATGCAACATTTGAGACTCAAATTGTAAAGAAGATTATGGAATATAAATTTTAATTGAAAGACTCAGCCGAAAAAGTGGGGATATCCATGCTCTTTCAAATTAGCTTTCTAAATCATTGCCTTTATGTCAACGTATTCGCAATATTGATGTAATGACTTTATATATCTTTTGATTTTGTTTTGGTCAGAAAAGAATATAAATCCTTTCCAAAAATTTGGTTGCTGTTAGATTTTGTGTATTCATTTCCGTAAATTAGATTATTTTTTGCTTGAAATTTTAAGAAATAATTACACCCAGTGTTTGAAATGAGGTGCAAAATGTCAGGCATTGACGGCAACTAAATCTTTTTCTTGTGCTATTTATGTGTACTTTAAAATTCATTATGCTTTCATTTGTGTATTAACATGTATAATTACTTAGATGGTTTATCAGTCTGAATTTGTTCCACAAAGCAAAAAATCTTGTAGATTAGGTATCAAATGACGACTAGATCCCAAAATTTGAAAGTTTTGAGATAAAACTGGATTCTGTTTCCAGTTCTGTAGTTTTAAAAATGTAGTCTTGACTAGCCTTTTAACTTAAGGGGCTATGCTACTCAAAAAATCCCGAAAAATGGCAATATTTAAAAAAAAAACAGAATTTTCTGTTTCCAATGACACCAAATTCATCTTGCTACGTTAAATAGAACCAATTATATTGCAATGTTAAAAATTGAAGTACTGAAGTTGTCACCAGCCATGCCCATTTTCGTCTGCTTACTATAACATAAACAAACGAGCCTCTACATATCTATTTCTCTCAGTTGAAAATAGTGTTTATTTTGTTGGGGGGGAAGAAGCGAAGTAAAATATATTAGCTAACACTTGTTAGTATCTTTTGGATTGCTTATTTTGAATGTAAATTGAATATTTGATGTGAACAATTTGTTGTTAGTTTCGATTTCAAAAATGACTTGTTGAATATGCTGTTAAATATATTTTGTTAATGTATCTATATTTTATGTTATAATATATTACAGCAGCAATTTTAATATTTTTCTCTGTATGTGAAAATATTGATGAAATTTTTATCTTTTTCAATTTATTTTTTGTACATATATTAACATTTTGTAAAAATTTAAACTTGGAATATACTTCTTGTGTGTGAAAGATTACTGAAAAAATTACAGATGAATATCTTCATAAACAGCTATTTTGCATAATTTTCAAACTTTAATGCCTTTTTTCTCTTAGAAGTGATTTTTGATATTTTATAAATTTAAATTGATACAAGTCAAATTCTACTGCACTGATATGAATGAAATTTGGAACAATTGTTATATATATCTTTAATTTGTCTTCAGTAATTGCTGAAATATGTTTTTTATTAAGATTTTTGAAAACAATATTTGTTGTGTAAAATCACGTTTTTTACATTATTTTTATTTTTTCCTGATTCATATTTACAAAAACTGAAGACAATTTATTTCTTACATATTTTTATGTTAAAAAGTATTCAAATTAAAATTTTAGCCAAATTATTTTTCTGCTTATATCAAAAAGAAAACTTTTCAAATTTTTGAATTCACGTTTTGTATACTATACATAAAATCTACCTGAATACCAAAAATTACAACTATAACTTCAAAATTGCAGATTTCAGCAATTTGGATACCATACCCCCTTAACCATAGATGTAATCGTCCTTTTTCTAGCTGGTACTCAAGTAACTCATGCTGTTCTTGATTACATTCCCTGTTTACTTGAGGTATGTTCCATAAGTTGTCAGCAAAGTACTGTCTTTAAGCATTTTGTGTTAACTTCTGGTAGATAAATTAAATCCTGATATTTCGTTTTGAAATTGATGGGGCTAATTTGTTTTCTGAAGCTGAAGTTGGATTATTCCTATTTCATGGTATGGAAAATGTACATGGCTATAAAAGGTTGTTTTAGCTTGAAGTAGCCTTTTTTCAAATTAAAGTAATATATATGTAACAATGGAGCAAAGTTGGCATACAAAATTGTGCGAGATGTACTGACTTGGTAAAACAAGTGCAATGAAATATTATTAGGTAAGATTTTTTAATTACTAAAGCAGCATTAAATGCACACCAAGCTTTAATTTTCAGAAATGGCTGACAACTTATTAATTTCTGTGCAATTATCTTTTTCTATAGTTCAACAGTTTTCTATGTTGCAAAAATAATTTTCGTATGTGATAAAATGAGTTTTTGTAATGCTATAGAACTGTTCTTTCTTCATATATGTTCAAATAAATTAATAGCATTTTTTTCTTTTCAGCCATTCGACAGGCTATTTCTAAAGCTTTAGTGGCATATTACCAGAAATGTAAGTATTGAAAACATGTGGTCAAAAATATGACATGTATTAAGTTTCTAATAGCATCAATTTTCATACTGCTTTGTTGTAATTTTAAAAGCAGCTTTTTGTGTAGATTTATTCATAATAAACTACACTCCAAAACTGAACACCATTTACCTACAAATATTAATTCTTTGTATTTAAAATTTTAACTATTCAAGTGTAAGAATCATTTCTCGTACCAAATTTAAGTTATTCTGACTAACTGAATAGTGTTAAAATTCCAAAAAGTATATGGCCATCTATGAAATAATGTAGAAACTTCTTCATATACACTTAAGAGATAATATTGTTTAATGTAATACTGCTATTTTTAATTATGAATTTTGATGTTTATTTTCTAGATGTTGATGAAGCTTCAAAGAAAGAAATCAAAGACATTCTGATTCAATATGACAGATCTCTTTTGGTAGCAGATCCCAGGCGTTGTGAACCAAAGAAGTTTGGTGGACCTGGAGCTCGTGCTCGTTACCAGAAATCATACCGTTAAATTTCTTTGTATATTTAAAATAAAATATGTGTTTAAAACACAAGTATTGTAAATTTTGTGTTTAATACTACACATCAAATCTGTCCTTATATTGGCCCAAAGGTAATAATGGCTCTTGTGTGCTGTTTTGCTGTTAATGTAAAAAAATTGTAAATTTGTTCGTGAAATTCTAAGGTGATACATGGAAAATTTACTACCAAGTATTGAAACAAGAGTGAAAAACATCATGATTTGGAAAATATTGGATTTTAAGGATTTTTATTCGTTTGTTGCCTTTACCTGTTTAGACTGGTTACATATGAGACATGCATATCACAGCATATATTCTAGATAGTATTGATTCATGTTAAACATTAATATATACAGATTTCGAAAATATAGCAAGGCAAATTTTTGAAAGATGTGTGGGGGAAAATAAGTCATTGGGTCTTGATACTTTTACCTTTCAGTTGAATTTTATTTCATGATACAAATTCATAATACTCAAAATTCTAAATTAATAATCATTTTAATAAGGGGAGGAAATTTTACATTTAATATATTTTTATAAATAAAAATTTTTAATTTTCTGGCGTTTTTGTTATCAACTTGTTTATGAATACCTTTTTATCTGCTATAGATACGAAAACTTAATTTAAATTCAGCGGAACCAAATTGTTATGCATTCAAAAGGAAATATCTGAATACAATGTTTTCACTAAGAAAATCAACGTGTTTGCTTTTGAAGTTTTTTAATTACAGGCATATTAGATGGATATTTTGCTCTTGTGAATATTAAGAGGTTCTTTCTATTTAAGCTTAGTTCATTTTATTCCAAAGAGTTTACTAAATAAGTTATTAAAAGAGGGGTATCCATACTAGTTTTTAACATACTGAAAACAAATTTTAAACTGCTGATTCCCTCTTGAAAGGGCCTGTAACCTTTCTACTGGGACTCAAAATTAGCCTAAATACTTTGCAATTCATGAGCTAGATCCAAACTCAACCTCTGCCTGTTTTTAGTGAGTAGAAAGAAATATTTGTTAGTCAGTTGTCATTCCAATACAAGTGCCAACTTCTAGAGGCCTAACTCCTTGTGTCCCCACGATCGAGAGGTAAATATTTCTGAGAAACTAAGTTAAAAGAACATCTACACCAAGCATGCCCTAGGAGTGATCCCCTTCAAAGTTTTTATGGTAGACCCAGGATCTTCAAGTAGTATAAAAGGTAAATATTACAATTAATAGAAGCAACCAATTATGACAATGATTCAATCTCAACAGATGCAGTTCTAGAGACCAAAACTCTTGGGTCCTAAATTTTTTAGTCCTGGTCCCTCTCAAACGTGATGTTTAAATATTACAAATACACTGATAATATTCATAATTTATATAACAAAATAAATAGGTATGAAACCCTTGTATAAAAAGTGATGTTTTACTTCTCCCAATAATTTCTCCAAGTTTGCACCACTACATCACAATACTACCATCTCTAATAGGGAATCCAATTATTTTCAGTTAAAAAAGGTCATCTTCAGGTGTTGCTGAGTAGGAGCAAATTTTTAAACTTGTTTGAATAAAGTAACATTCTGTCTCGGGTTATTTCATTTTAATACTATTAAACTTCAATTTAAAAAACAAGATTTAAATCGGCATACCCTTCATTGAAGTCAAGCTTTAAACTGACAGATATTCAGTAAGCAGCATAAGTGATGTACAGGGTGACTTAACCTACAACTTTTAACTGAAATAACTTAGTGTCACTGGATGGTGCTATGAATGCATGCAGTGAGGTATAAAAGGAACTTGTTTCGTATCAGTTCCATGCCATTTTGAAAATGCCTCCCTGAGTCTTATTCAACTGAAGATCGTATTTATGTGGTGAACATGCAACACTTGCTACGGAAGTGGTCTGCAACATTCAGAAAGGACGGTGCCCCTCCACATAGAACACTAGTTATCACCTATCAATACCCAAACAGTTATCCTGGTGCATTGCATTGGCCACCTTATTCACCAGATGTGATTTCTATCTTTGGGGTCATCTGAAAGATTTGGTTTACAAGAAGCAGCCGACAGACCTTAGCCTCAAAAAGTCCATAACTGACTCATTTGCAAGCATTAAAAAAGAAACTCTTGAATTTGTAACTGACAACTTTGTGACTAGGTTGTGCTATTGTATCACCTTTGAAGGTTATCACTTTGAAAACCTTATCCATTAAATTCCTTTTCCATGTTCTTTTTTTTCTTACAATAAAAAATGTTTAGAGCTATCTGCAACGACTCAAGTGTTATTTCAGTTAAAAGTTGTAGGTTAATTAAGTCACCCTGTACATCTACACATTTCAATGTATGAGAATTGTGCATCTTGTCAGAACCATATTACTTGCAAGAATTTATATAAATATGAACAATATTCTTTCAGGCAAGTCATGAAAAATTTGCTAATTTAAAAGTCGGCAATTAATATTGGTCCACAAGCCTTTGAGTTTTGGGCATGTTACAAGCTAGCCTTTATGAATTCCCACAGCTTTTTAAATACATTTTGAAGCAATTCCTTGCTGGTATCAGTGGAGTACAAAAGCAATACATATCCTGAGACTTCCATACACTCCCAAATCATTAGGCACCTTCCACCATACTTTACCGTTGACACTATTCCTTAGTTGTGGTTCAGAATCGATTTTTGTCATCTTAGAACTGCTTTTAACCCTCCAAATGGTGCGACCGAGTGAAGTTCAGAAGGGTTTCTGTTGGGCAGCAGCCCGAAATATTTTGAGGAGCTGAATATTTTGGGTCTGCCACTTGCTGTGACCATTTTCAAACAATTTTCTGAGCTGTTTGGGCATGCTGCTCGAAGAGTTAACCGCAAGTATACTTCCTTACACCTTTTCATAATCAACACAAAATTAGCTCAGTGGAGTTATAAATCTAATGTAGTAAATTATTTCCAAATGAAATCGGAAAGAGCATGTGAACAGACATAACTTGATTTGCAGATATCAGCTATATATATTCATCACAAATGTGTGTAAGTGTTTTTGCATAAGTATTTTCCAAAAGTTATCCTGTGACCTGAGCCTTGTGTTTGCCATTAAACTAAAGGGTTGGTCATGACCAGTTATGTGTGCCTACAAATTGCAAATTATTCTATAAAACTTGTTTTCCATTTGAGATCAAAAGCTTATGTTGAAATTGCCTTTCTGAAAGAGTGGTAAGTCAATAGCAGAATATTTGAAGATTACAAACTCGTAAATTGAGTTAGACGAATATGTCCAAAATTGAATATTTTAACTCTTGCTGAAGAAACCAAGCTATCTAGACATGCATCATCCAGATATTTTGTTCTAAGATGGCTGTTATGTTAGATTGGACTTTTGTCAGATAATTTGCCTTTCACTGGCGATTTCTTGGGTATTTGGCTAAGCTGCACCTAACATCAAGTAAATGGAGTTTGAGAAATTTGTTTAAAAGATAGTTGCTTTTACAATTGAAAAAATGTATTGCAAATTCTAGAGGTTGGTAGGATAGAAATTGTTTAGCATTCTATATGTTGATATTATAGGTATTAAAACTTCTGTTATCTTCATATTTGTAAATAGGTTTATTTTTGAGTTTGAAAATCAATCTACAGAAACTACTCAAAATAAAAAAATTTTGTTTTCTACAAAATTCCGTTAGGTAAATTTAGTTATTTGTGCTTCGGAATTCATGTTCAGAATTTACCAATCTCAATAGGGAAAATCATTTTGATGGGAAATATGAATTAAATGTTTTGGAAATAGTCATTCAAAGTAAAGTAGGTTTCAAAATTCTAAAATAGGAAACATTTAATACAGTTGAGTTTAAGTCAGCTTGTGGAATATTTTCACATAACCTCAAAATGAGTTGAAATACAAGATACTATCCCATTCAAAAGTTAATTATTTACCTGCCAGTCATTTGACTATTGGCAAAACAAATAACCTAACATTGTGTTTTAGTCAGGATATCTGGGCCCAGGATTGAAACTGTTAGGTCCTTTCCTACATAGCAATAGTGGCTAAACTAAATGCTGCAATTGTAGTCAATTACTGTATGTACCAGTGAGTTGGGTTTTAATCTCTGGAAAAATATGCTCAATCAATACAGCAACACTAAACAATTTAGCTATTAACACCCATAAAGATGTTTTCCTTTATACAAAAAATATTTTAATTCAAAAATGTATTTATCTAAGTATTTTAGATAAAGAATGCTTTTTCCTTTTTTGAAACAGTGTAGTGTAACTCAAATTTATTATAAGAAATTTTCTTAATACCTTCTAAAACATTTCAGACAATTTAGAGCCTCCAATAAACTTAAACGAAGTGTGAAATTTGGTTGTTAACTTAATTTCTACAAGACAGTTTAATTCAATCAATTTGTTTCTACTGAATTGCAATTTAAAACCAATATATACTGAACATCTGGCAATAAAGTGGTCTGAATCTAATGTTTTGAATGTAATGCATATTTGAAAAGAATATTAAAATATATATTGAATAAAAGAAATATTTAAATTCATGCCTCAAACAACATCTTGCTTTCAAGTGAAATTCTAAATAAAACTTTTTACATTATCCTTTAAATATTTAAATCAAATCTGTTGATTGTTAAAATTATCTCAAATATCAAACATAATTATATGGTTTGTAGTTTAACAAGTCTCAAGTTCTGATTATTGGAATGAAATTAAAAATATTTATTCATTGAAACCAGTTTAGAAAATTCAAAAGTATTTTTGCACAGCTTTAAATGTCTTGTTAATAAATTGTGTGGCTTTTCTATCTGTAGTTTGACTAGAATAAATTGTACAAATTTCATGCTTGTTTTCAAAAGCTGCAATTCCATATTTTGGCTGATCTTTTTTAAATTCTAATAAACCCATTTTTCAAGAGCTGTTTTAAGTTCATTTTAGAAGTAGTGACTAGAGGTGAAGAAAAAGTTTATTAAAATACTACAAGTAGAATTATGGTTCTTGAACCAGACTATGGAGAAGCACATTAAGAAAATAAAACAAGTATTAAAATGGTTTGTCTTGTATACAGGGTGAGTCAATTGTTTTTACAAAATAAGAGGGGTGATAGTACCCATCCAGACGAGCAATAATTACCATGGAACATAGGGTCGCATTCCACTGAGAAGCAGAAAAGAGTAAAATTAGAATTTCAACATGAACTTACAACAGTGTTGGGAAAGCAAATGAGCGATACCAAAAGTTGTAATCTGATTTATTGATCAGAGAAAAACTCACAGCAAGTGCTCGAAGTGGCTGCCATGTGTGTCGTTGCACAGTTCACACCGGCGAAGGAATGACTGGCGCACCCTCTCGAAGATTCCTGGTGTTGTGTTAAATTTGTCTGCGGCAACACCGATTCTCGCTACGAGATCTTTAGCCGAGTCCACAGGCGTCTGGTACACTTAAGATTTCATGTGCCCCCAGAAGAAAAAGTCCAGTGAGCGAGGAGGCCCAGTCACAGGTCGATCCATCGTGCATCAACCACATGTCTCTGGATAGAGAGCAGAACAGCCTTTTCTGCCTCTCAGAGTGGAATGCGACCCTATGTTCCATGGTAATTATTGCTCGTCTGGATGGGTACTATCACCCCTCTTATTTTGTAAAAACAATTTAGACTCGCCCTGTATATTTCAATAAAGGGCAGACTTCAAAAATGTAAATACATGTTCATAATTTGGCTTGTTTTATTGTTATCCACTATCTGACTTCTTTCTACACTCATATAAACCTAAAGATGGTACCAGGGTGTAAGGAATCTGCTTGTTTTAATAACTGAAAGTTATGAAAATAAATCTGGCAAATCAACAGTACAAAATAGAAATGCTATATAATGCAGCAATAAAATACAATGATCGTAGCAAAGATGAAAACAAGACAGCTCGACTAATGCATAAAATGATACAAACGAAATTATTAAAGGAACTATTTAACACCTTCCCACAATACCAAGACATGGAGAATTTGGTTACAGATGGTACTATAATTAAACTAAAATTATTTTCTTTCATTAATATTCAACATTGCAAATAAAACATATTCATAAATGATTTACGCAACTCTTGCAGTTTTCCCTTTACTATGCCTGCAATTCTTGCACTCATTTCCCTTATATTTTGGAATGTGAAATGGTATTCTAATTGTTAGAAAACCAACCAGATTTTTACAATTTAACCCTTCTGGTGGTTCTCGATCTTGATGGATGAGATATCTCATCATTAGCAAAATTGATTAGATCTTAATAGATGAGATATCTCGAAACCACTTGGAGGGTTAAAGAATTTCTCTGCCTTATTAAAAAAAAATTTACAAAAATGGAAATTTCAAACTACTTGAAATAAAAATTCCGTTCTTTACCTACAAAAGTATCATTTATTAAAATCATTTATATAAATTCCATGTTAAATTATACATATGTAAACAAATACAGCAACCCTTTAATAAATTGAAATATTTCATTTCCACCTAATTTAGACTCCCCATACAATCTATCGACAAAGGCTATGGGAACTTCACCAATATTAAATCCTAAACTTCGGCTTCTAACAATCATTTCCATCTGGAAAACATAACCTTTTGAAACACAGGACTCGACAAGTTCCTGTAGCACTTCTCTCTTATACAGTCTGAAGCTTCCGGTCAAATCAGATGCACCGGGGCGAAGCAGTACTTGAGTAAGATAATTCGCCCCACGACTTATTAATTTCCTCTTAAAGTCCCATCCATTCACTCCTCCGTCGCCGGTGTAACGGGATCCAGAAACTAAATCATAATCGCATTCTTTCTGCTTTTTGATAAAATCGAGGATGTATTTCGGATGATGAGACAGGTCGGCATCCATTATTATAATGAAGCTCCCCGTTGCATGTTTGATACCGTGTATATAAGCCGTTCCTAGACCCAATTTCTTTTCTCTAGGTCTCAGCAGTATTTTATCGGATCCATAGATTTTTTCAAGTTGTTTCGCTACTTCCAAAGTGCCATCCGGGCTACCGTCGTCAATAATTACAATTTCGAAGTCGTAGTTTCCTAAAGTCATATACTTCACAATCATCCACACTATAATTGGAAGATTTTCTCTTTCGTTGTAAGTCGGCAATAAAATGCTGTATTTTTCCTTCATTTTATTGAAATTTGTAGCAATATAAAGAGTGTACAAGACAAACGAAACGTCACTAATTTTCAAAACATTGACGGTTGAGTAAAAGTTGTAGTTTCTTTTCAGTTAGTGTTGTGATTGGTTTTCAAGAAAATTAAATTATTCTTGTTTGCAAAGTAACAGTACAATCTTTTCAAGCAGAATGTTTTCCAAATGCATTTAGTGTATTATATCGTGTTCTGTCAAAAAAAACCTCAAACTTATTGACATATTTATAAAATATTGACAAGTTCTCTCCCTCACAATTCTTACCGCAGACCATCCCTGGGCACCATTTTTAAACCGCGCATGCGCAAACTTTAAGTATACGGAAGGCGTGGTGTTTATCTGACGGTAAGGAGTAGGGTCTATCCTGATTTCGGGAATATGAATATAAAACAAAGAGCGGGAAAATTTTCGGTGTTTATAAGGGTTAGTTCTGAAGTGGCCAAGTCGCGTAATATTTTCTTTTCCAGTTTCTTGTTAGGGTTAGCACTGACAAAAATTGTGGAATCTGAAGAACAGTGTGACGAACCACCAGATTATTTTATTTTCCTTAGACTAGTTTAATAATTTGTGTTATTTGTTTTTACGAGTTTTTGTTGGTTTTGTTTTGGCATCAGCTGAATACAACGGTTGTTCTAATAAATGAAATGAAATCGTTACGAAAATTTTTGCTTTCTTCGTATAGTTTGCTTACCTTCACGTTAAAATCAATCTGCTGCTTTTCCAGGTTCAGGTGTTTTTTTCTCCCCTCATGCTTTTGTACTCGTATACTCTCCAAATCAGGGTAAGCCTCTACTCCCTCCCGTCAATTTGTGTTGCTCCAGTGTGACGTTAATTGAAATACACACACAATACACACACCCTCCCGTCAAATAAGCCCCCGCCTTCAATACAAACAAGTCGCGCATGCGCAGTTTAAAAATGGTGCCCAGGGATGGTCTGCGGTAACTCTTGTCTCTTCCTCTCTGCAGCCTAGTTGCTAAGATACCGAAACTAGATACAAAAATGCGGTTTTTGTTTTCTTTCGTTTAATGTAAAAATCCGTAAAACTGTTCCAAGTCATTCGGAATAAAGAGGTGTACATCCGATTTCTTGGTTTCAAAGAATTGCAATACCCGCCTTTTAATTTACCGAAACCAATTTCGCAAATCTTACTCCTATGAAATGGAAGACTTTCGAACTTCTGATATTAAGCAATTGATTAATCTTTTGAATTTGGATGAATTAAATTCTGATCAAGATGAATTTCACTATAAGCCCACAGAACCCAAAAATCTACATTCAAGAGAATTCGGGACTGTACCTGATGTCACTTTAAAACAGAAAAGCAAAAATGACTTTTATTCTAAATCCAAAGTTTCTAAAAATATTTGGTCAGACGATGAAATATTTAATGAAGATTATGATGAAATTGAAATGAAAGAGAAACCAGATTATGAAATGGTTCATCAACAAAATGTTACACCAAATGATATTTTATTGAAGGTAATTGAACTTGCATGTAGAACTTATTTAAAATCTATTTTAAAAAATTATTACATTTAATAATTTCTCAAAGGCTTTGAAATACATTAAATATAAGTTGAATTAAAATTGCATTACATCATATTCTGGTAACTATTCAGACATGATAAATGCTACTTTTAAAATATTGAAAAGGCTTTGATAAAAACAAAACAAAATTATTTTTGCTTGATTAAAAATTTAATAATCACAAAATCAAGTTGGAGAATTTGTAAGTGCTATCATTTTTAAGTCAGAAGTGGTTATGTAAAATGTCAACTAAAATGCTTAATTTGGAGTTGATAAAGTACAAGTTCTCGCTAGTCATCAAATAACAAATAAAGTGTTCTACAATTATGACCTTTGCACATTGTTAAACGGAATTGTATGGTAAAATGTGTTATTCTAATAACCGTAGATGGTTATAATCATTTATTAAAATTAGGTTCAGTATTTTCAGATTTATGTATCTTACATTCAGCATGAAATATGCAATCCTAGTTAATCGCATAAAATTGTTAAAAAGTCAACCCTAAAACAAAATTTAAAAAATAGCTATATAGTATCACTACCATGCTTTACTGGGTAGAAATTTACTTCATAAATCATGGGTTTGTGTATGAAAGTGACAAGCAAGTTCTGCTCTACAAATAAAATGAAAATATCTAAAACAATTAAGCTGTTTCTTATTAGTCAGATAACATTTTCAGTTATATCAGTAGAAAATTTGTTTCAAATGTGGTTTAAGATTGTTATATTTTGTAAAAGTCAATCAAATAAATTATATACTTTTCAGTAATGCTTGGTTAAAAAATCTACATGCTTACCCAATTGGCCTACAGTATGGAAGGTCAACTAGGTAAGCATTAAGCCCAACTAGGTAACATTTTTCTTTTAAAACTCCTTTACTTGTGGATTTTGGTAATAACACATGATTGGGTATAAATTATTAATTTGTTTCAGTCTTCTATTTTAACTGACGATTTTTACATCTCAATCTCCTAGCTTGATGAGTTCAAAAGGTGACTTTATAATGGATTACAATGAAGTTGAAGGTTCTGTACACCTTTTTGATATCTAATGCTATCCTTATTAAGTTTATAAAATTAAGCAGCCAAATAACAAAAAATATTCACAACCAATTAACTGAGAAACATTCCTTATCAGTGTTTTTTAAATTGTCACTTAGAACATATAGTATTGTAATATTTAGAGTAAACAAACTAGTGCCAGTGATATACACAATTTGTTAACATTTTATTTTATAGTGAGATACCAATTGTTAGATGTTAAAGCTGAAAAGTTAAAAAATTATAGATAAAATTCAAGTTATGCTCAATTGTTTTCTGTAGTACAAGTTCAATTATTTTTTATTCCTCAGAAAAATAGCATTAAAATAAAATACTTTCAATGAATGTGTTTATTATATAAATCAGAGTTTAAAATTTAATTATAATTGTTATTAGGTTTAAAAATTAGTTCAAGAACTTTACTTTTCTAACAGAACTATTGAGTAACTTGGATGAAAATTAGGTATAAGTATCCATTAAAATCTGTGCGTAATATTTAGCCTTAGTACTTCATTGTATTTTCTTGTGGCTTTTTTTCAGTAACTTCTTTCATAACTATGCATTAGAATACTTGTATGCTTAGATAAATCTTAAATTCTATAAAAATAATTAGCTATCTGCATTTGAAGGTAAGTTATTTTAAAAACTCAAAATATGCAAAACATTTTAAGGTAGCTACATGAGAATTTAGATTTTTGAGAGGATGTTAGTAATACCAGACTGCATAGTTACATAAAGAAAAAGAAGTTTGCATAAATAAAATGTAATTGAAAAAGGTTATTTACTCAAGTTTTGAACAGTGTATCATGTATAGCAGCTAAAATGTTTAGAGTTGATTTGGTATTTTTTCCAACAGACCACCTTTTTAAATAAGTGATTAGTATTTTATATTAATTCTTTGTATTAATTTTTAGATGGATGGAAAAGGACCAGGTACAAACAGCTGTGAAGGTTTACTAGTAAAAATCAAATTGGACAGCATTAATTCTAAAGATGAAATTAATTTGAAGATATCAACATTTTCTTTAATATGTAAAACGAAAAAACATTACCTTGATTTGAATTTTCCAAGGGAAGTGGACCCAGAAAAATGTTGTGCAAAGTGGAATAACTCTATTAACATTTTAGAACTAAAACTTTCTTTTCTTGAAAGGGAACAATTATTTTAATACTATATTTATCGTCAACTAAAATGCATTGGCCATGTGTATATATAAATAAAATACTGATTATATAGCAAGTTATTTTGTGTGTATTTCTCTCAATAGTTTCTCACAGGAAATTGTGCATAATTCAAACATATCTGGATCTTAAGAAATTTAAGTCAGGCTACAAACAATTAATTTAACACAAGTTCGAATACATAACACCATATTTTCTGTACTCCAATGGCATTGCAGATTTGCAGTCAGCTTGTGTTGTTTATTGGTTAAATGTACATCCTGCCCAATAGTTATTTATTACATTAAAAGGACACTAAGACTTCTCTAAAGAAGCAGAGTTGTAAATAAAATATTCTTACCTACTCTTAGGATTGTTTCACTACAAAACTGAAGAATGAAAATAATATTCCTTTTATACCCTAATATCTTAAATTTATTTTCTAGTGATCAAAGAGAAAATGTGACATTCTTGTGTCAAAAAATAACCTCATTTTTCTTTCTTATATAAAACATGAAAGCCTGACTTAAAAAAGGGTCATCTCTACAAAATACTTCACAACACACAAATGTTTCATAAATATAAATATGTGTAGAACGAGGGAAAAGAAATGCAAATGATTTTGTGGATTTTTTTAATGAAAAAAGAATTTAAGCATTTGAAAATAGTTGAATATTTATCAAAGTCACAACGATTACAACAATTTTGTATTCATGCAAACACATTTTTAGTATTTCAGTTCTTGTATTACAAATGTATAATACAGGACCTGCACAACAAATAAAAACTTTTCAGATGAAACAATACAACAATTTAAAAATTTTTGGCACACGAAGAATATAAGTTACACAAAAATAGGACTAACAAAAAGTAGAGTATATAGTAAGAAGCAGTAATGACATTAATTCAAAGTAGGTCCCAATGATTTTAACTCCTAAAAATGACATAAAATAAGTTGCTGAAAAAATGAAATGTGTGGAAAACGAGGGTTGAAAATTTAACAATTAAGAAAAAACATGTCAATAATACTATAATTTACTAAATACTGTTAAATTTAAATAAGCTGTTTTTAATACATACATTGCTTGAGCAATCTATTTTATATATTCTGAGAATTCAGCTAAGGGTTCATGATTGTCAAAGTACATTTAAAATGGTGGTAGAGGTTTAAGAATTAAAACACATGCTCAGTTGAGTACAATAAGTATTTAAATGAATATATAATAATGAAATGTATGATTTCAGCTTTCTTTTTCTTTCAAATTCATGTTCTAGCTGTAATGTTCTTCAATTAATATTTAAATCGAGGTTTGGTTATAATCACAGTTTATTTAAAAATAGTATTCTTTGGCTTAATATCGCAGTCATTAAATTGCACATGCACCACAAATACAATACAAAAATATTTTTTCAGTTTATAAAACTACACAACAGATTTTTTGAACAAAATTTAAATAGTAAATACTTAAAATCAATAGATGTAAAAAAATAATCAGTTGTTAGTTGACCTTTGCAGCAATAGTTTACAACAATAATTACCTATTTTAGTAATGTTTAAAATTTGTTTAATGATACAAATTAAGAATAAAAATAACTCTTATTACAAATGCTGATTGCTTGCTAAAATATTTCTACTGTATAGTTAAAGTGATTAAATATAAATTAAAAAATTATGATTTCAGATGCATTTTAAGAGTTAATCTAAAAGTTTGCAATTGTACTTTGCTTAAATAAAAATTTAGAAAACTTAAGTATCAACATAGCTTTATTGGAAAAATGTAATCGCAATACATTTATGGAGGTTGTAAAATTTTTAGCTAATATAATGCACTGAACATACTTCAGGTAAACTGAAATTATCTATGCTTTAAAAACATTTTCTTATAATCAAGATTATATTAAAACTCAAATAGTTCATTGTTTTATAGTTCATTTCACATCGCTAACACAATTATATAAAAACAAATTATTAAAGTTAAAGAAAGTAAACAGAATCAAAGAAAACATTAATGATTGATGTATAACTGTAAATTAAAAACTACATTAGAATATTTAATTTGCATTGAATGGAATTGATAGAAGATATAAATAGTTCTAAAATATTTCAATAAGTTTTGTAATTAAGAATTTGCATAAAGTCATCTTGAACTTGAGCACAGGGACTTACATAATATTGAGTGTTCACTGGATAAATGGACAACAAATTTAGTTTTTACCATACAAACAGTTGAATACTTATAATTTCCAATTTTTTTCTCTGAATATAGAATTTTTGTTTAATTTGAATACAGTAAACAATGCTTGAAGTATTAACTCAAAAATGTGTAATCAATTCAACAATTACATAGTATTTTGTAAATATAAAAGAATACACTTCCAAAATATGATCTCTGATTAATTACATTGAAGGCATTTTTTAAAAATTAATATTCAAAACCTTTGTAGATCAAAACCAAATAATTATGAAGCAAGTAGTTTATATAAAGTTTCACAATTTCATGAAAAAAATACCATAGAATACCACAAAAATATTTTAAACATAGAAGCATGTTTATTTTGCCCCCAACATGAAAATAGTTAATATCTCTTATCATTAATGCTTGCTTTGAATGTAAAAGCATTGAAGCAATTTGTATTATACAAATATCTTCATACATTTTAAATAATTATCTGAACCTTATGACCAAAATTGCATTGGTTATACCAATTAAAAATTAACAGGGCTTTTGATATACATAAAAAAATTATTCCCAAAATTTATTGAGAAAGTTGTAAAGCTATATGGCACAAAATTACCATTGAAAACCTTAAGTAAAGCCAACAGTCAAACATAGATCTAACATAACTTAATATTTAAAATAAATAGAAACATATTTTGATCATATTTTAGCCACAAAAGTAGCAAATATAAAAACAAGTCATTTTGGGCTGCAACAAATAACATCAATAAATGTTTAAAATCATGGTAGAAACACATTTATGCAACAATTATGTGTGTAATAAACCTTGGTAAAGTAGGTCTACAATGAAAACGTATTATGCAAAACTTAAAAAATAATAAAGCATTAGAGGCATTTTACAATGATGTTGAATAAATTAATATTAAAAATAATCTGTTACCTTTCATAAGATAAAGTTGAAAATGCTTTTAAATATTTCATTTTTCATCCTTTTCAAATGTATTTTATTTAGTACATAGTTGAACCATGTCAGTTTAGCATTTTCAATATTTAATTTTCTGCATCTGAAATATAGCTGTACATATACTTAGACCTTTATGACTGGAAGAACTTGGAATAATTTAAAATAGCATTTTTACAATGCATAACACTTTTACAACAGTAAACAAAATTGAGTAGGATGATTATTAAGTCTGAATAGAAAATTATTATAGACCAGTGGTTCCAAAACTTTTCAGTAAAAGGACCTCCTTGAAAATTAAAAATTTTCATGGGTCCCTTGAGATTATAAAATTAAATGCACATGGGACCTGCATAAGATCCACGGATTTCTTATTTTTCACCTTAATATTGGGAGTAAAATATTCAGATGTATGTTAAATCGATCACAATATGTTAAAACTTCACAAAAAATTCTGATGTCAATTTTAAGTTCCGAAACAGAGAAAAACTGAAATAAAGGAAATAGTTAAAATTATACAAACTCTTATTTATTAAAATGTTTTAAAATCAAAAGTTCTTAACTTGCAAAATTATAATATATCAAAATATACACTTTAATCTCATTGTGAACAACGAAGCTGCTCTTTAGAAGTTATTTCAGACATGTTTGGTTTAATGTTTGATAATTTCATTATTGTTTTGCTAGTGAAGCATATTTCCCACAGATCCCCTGAAACCTTGTCGCAAATCCTTAGGGGTCTCCAGATCCCCAGGGGCTCACAAGGTTCCATTTTTGGAACCACTGCTATAGACTCTTTCAAACAAATACTAAGCACTACTCATCGTATCTGATGAGTAATACTTAAAATTACTTTGTTCAAAAGTAAATTGGCTAAATTATGAAAGCTTTATTTTATGACTATATTTAAATATAATTACAATTCAAACAAATCTCATAGACGAAAAGTATAATTGAAATAACAAACAAAAATAAAATTAAGAGTAAAGTGTAAAATTTTAAAAACTTTGGTTAAGGTTTATAAATTGTCATCTACCCTTTTATTTTTATAACAGTATTATTCTTTTAAAATTAATAAAAAAAAACTCATTATAATGGCACATGGATCATTTAACTTAGGAAACATTTTTTTTGCTTTTAAGTTAAGCTAATTTGAATAATACTATTGCTATACATACTTAGAACACTGATGATTATTCTGAAATCTTAAGTTAGAATGATTCGGCATACAAAATGGAAAATCTGAAGCATTAGCAGAAGTTTTAGCTTTCACATGTACGACTAAGAATGTTTTGAAATTAAATCATGTCAATTATGAGATTCTTATAATAATGCACAGGGTTAATCAAAGAATAAAAACATCAAATTATTTTGCTTTTGAATGCAATTTAGAGAATACATAAAACTAAATTACAATAACAAAATGTTCAATATTTAATAATTAACGAAATACTTCAGATGGCATATTAGATTTTAAGTACAACTTCCAATGCTAAAATCAGTCATTGCCAATAACTTCACAAAAGAGATTCATTTATATTTTCACATAAAAGATTGCTTTAAAACTCATCGTGTCTTACTAAAGCCTCTCCAAAATCTGTAGCTTGACTTCCAACAAATAAGTCAAATTTATTTAAGATTTCTTCTTTGCTCAATTGATTGTCCTGCAGAAATAAAAGTATTTAATAAACAAATTAATACACATTAGAACACAAAACCATTGATATGCAAAAGGAATAATGGTAAAATATTTTGCAAAAGTTGGAATTAAGATTAAATTGATTAAAAATAATCATAGAAGAGTAGATGACATTTGAAAAATTGAACTGTTCAAGTAACTTTGTACGAATTTCATAAAATTTCTAGTGTTATGTGTTAGCACATTCAGTAAGTCAATTAGTTCATTTTTGGCTTAGAATGCAAATAGTATGTCAAAGTAAAAGTGTTAATGAAATGACTTGACATCCCTAGTTCATTGCAGGATACTTCATCATAGATTTATGCAAATAAAACTTTTTGTTTCAGTAAGGTGGAGCAAGCACGAATGCAAATAAATCTTCAAAGAAAGTGATTGGTTCAACATCAATAGTAATTGGTTAAAATTGAACAAATTACTAATTCGTATCAGTGGTTTTAAAATATTTTTACCATACTCCCAGACCGTTTAATAATATGTTCACTTTTATTTGTTTAAACTTATGATTGATTAGAATTAAAAAAAATACTTATCAATTCTATTTCAAGTGGGCATACTTGTGCCCCATATGACAGGGCAAGTGCATAATATGGACTGTTTACATGTTTACAATGTGATAGTATTATGAGTGGGGCAAGAGTATATCATTTCATTCATGACTTTCTTTAGTCTGTGCAACTTCACTGCCAAAATTCGAAGCTCTCTAGTGGTAAAATTAAGCTATAGGACTTCAAGCATTTCCAGCCAGGTGGCAGCCTGCACTTTAATCAGATGTGTTTAATATTCAGTGGGTATGCGCTTACCCCAGCTCACCCTAAATTAAAATTATAACTTTTAATTACAAGATGAGTAATATTGTGGTGCAATATGGCTGTATAGGCTTATTCTATGTTAGAAAGTATCTGCAAGATATTGTAAAATATACATTTCGCACATTTATAAAATCTTTATATTTCATATGATACGAATGAATACAATAAAAATTAACATAACTCTATTAATATAAATTAACATATTCCTATTAAGCTGCACATTTATTACTTTTTTAAAAGAATACCAAACGTACAAGAATTTTAAAAACCAGTTTCTAGAAAGTTGAAAATACTTCCTTATGAATAGAAATGATCAAGTTTAATCATTGGTGAAAATGTTAATGTGATCCCTGTTCAAACCCAAATAGCAAAATAGCAATTGTTAACAAAATTAGCATTTAGATGGACACGTGAAAGACAAGGCAACTTTGTCTGCCAAAAAGGATTTCACGGTTGCGTTGTGTCACTGCTACATATGCTATTGTTTTGAAAATTAATTTTTGAATTGGTGGCTAAGTTCACCACAAGCAAAGTTAATTATTCAGAAAAGCTTACCCGGTCAACATCTGATTCATAGATAAGATGCTTGGCTTCTGCTTCGCTGTTATCATAATCATCAGGAAGAATCCAATGTCTTACTTCCTCAAATTCCATAAATCCGCTTTTGTCCTTATCTCTAAACTGGAGAAACTGATCTTTTTCAGATTGCACCCAGCTTGGTTCAACTTCTAAATCATCATCATCGTTATACATATCACCTATAAATGTATGGGTGGTTAAACGAAATGTTAAGTTATGAAAATTATATGATGTGAAACTTCAACTATTTTAGTTTGCAAATTAAAATACAATAAAAGAAATGAATAATGTTAACATAGCACATAAAGAATTAGGTAGATCTGAATGTTTTTTCATTCTCTAAAATATGAGTTTATGATTGCAAATGGATTAAAAATATATAACTCATTTTTATTATAAGTATAAATTTAAAAAGAGATTATACATCATTGTGTCAATTGCTCTAAAAAGATAAAGAAACAGGTATAAAAGAAATTGTATTTCAGTTGATATAAAGAATTTGTATGTTTTTAATAAAAGATTTTTAGTTAATGAGTGAAACAGTAAAACTAAAAGTCTTCTGGCAGCATTTTTATCTTCAATTGTATATAAATACAATACTGTATAAATGCATGGGTACATTGGGGTGTCTTAATGCATGTCCAGGTCCCACAATTAAAGCACCCTATGGTATTTGTAATAGAGATTGTTAAAATTCATCAAAAAATAATTGTTCCCATGTCCAAAGAGCAAGGTAGTCTAAGAATTTATGATAATTGCACCTTTTCAAATTTAATGTGTGCTATATACACTCCTGCTGGTTAATGCGATCCTTTTTCAGTTTGCTATTCATGGGAAGAAATTCTTATGGATGTGAAGACCATAAGGATTTAAACCCCGATTGAATCTGCTGTGGACACATAAAAATTAACAATCTGAAGACTTCATTTCAATTATATCACATTTCTTAACAATTACTTTTGGAACCCTTTGAACTTATTAATACAAGCAATTAATTCAGTGTTAAGCTTATCAATCATTTATAGATTTAAATATTTGTTTTTAAACCTTATGTTTAAAAGTTTCAGTGTATTTCTGATGATTTTTACAATTCAAATTCTTCAATATACCAAACAGTCTTAAGGTTTTATATTAACTATTATTTTTATATCATTATTCATGCAAATGGTTAGTGCACTGTTTTGCCTAAAACCCATAATACAATTAAGACAGCCCTATATAAACATACATAAAATACAATTTCAATCTTAATTTAAAATATTACGTACCTATGTACTCTTCCATTGAAATTTTACCATCTTTATCCTTATCTATATCTTCCATCGTTTCTACAACCACAATATCTTTCATATGGTTACTTTCTTCAGGATGAACGAAGTCTATAAATTCTGCTTTATCTAAGAAACCACTTTGATCCCGATCAGCTTTTTCCCACCTCCTTAAATCTCGTTCTATCATATCTTTATAATTATAAACATTTCCATTTTCATCTAAAATGAAAAAATATTTTAAGCTAAATTATAAAAAATTGTATAATTATAATTATACAACAAAAAATACACATAAGTGAAAAATTCAACAAAATAAGATTTTATAAAACATAGTTTCTTTTAGGTGATGTATTGTACATTTGAATATACATGACAATCAGCAAGTACAGAATGTGAAAAAAATTCTAAAGCAATATTCTTAAAAGGAAACAAAATAACAATTATCTTGTAATATGAATATGTATGTCAATGATTACAAGAATTTTAAAATTAACTGCCAAATTTTAACAAAAACTTATAAATAATGGTTTTTAGAATGTAATATTCATATTTTTCCCACGATGCAATTAATTAGTCACTACAATAAATTAAGATTGAGAATTTTTTTATTAAAAAAATACCTTCAGCATATCCATATGTACTTTTCTTGTATGTTTGCCATGAAATCTGAGCTTCATTAGTAGGATTTAAGCCTTTCCATTGGCGATCAGAGTCATCAATAATATATCGCCTTTGGGTATGTTGTATCCATTCTTTTAACTCTTGCATGGATACAAACCCATCCTAAAGAAATAAAGTGTTTCTTTATCTCAAATAAAATTCCATTTCTTAATATAAAGTACACATCAAGTAACACTAACTTTTAACAGTGAAACATAAATTGCAGTCACATGTATTTGATTACCACTTTTAAAAAATACTGAACTGAAATTAAATATGTTAGGCGTAATGCATAAGACATTTCTGTTCTAAAGACACCAGCCTTGTGACTATTTAGGTTGGAAAAACAAAAGCTTTTGTCTAATATAGTCAACATTTCTCCCTTTAATACTTCAAAAATTACAAAATGATATTCAAGTGTATAACATTTAGAAAGTGAAACAAAACTCAAATATCATAATCCCTTCCAATGATTTTTTTTGCCAAAAAAGCTCACTGCCAGAAGTTACTTGTCTTCACTTTTAATCATTCAGAGAAAATAGGCAACTGATGCATCAAAAAAGAATGATAGTTATTATTGCAGCCATTAACACCTCTACAGGGAAAACATTGCAGGAAGAATTTCTACACATAACAGTATTTTTACAGGGGAAGGATTGACTTTAGTTTAGTTATTACTACAATGCGAGTTCATGATTCTTACAGATAGCTTGTCAATTTTATAAGATCATCAAAACATAAAACCTAAGAGTACAAATTTGATGTCAAACTCTGTTATATCCCAAGCCCTTAAAAACCAAAATCAATTGAATTAATTTGAACTGCACATCAAGGAATTCTAGAAAATGAAGCAAAAGACAAATTAGTCAAATCAGCTAAACCTCAGAAAATAGTAAAGTGGATCTCCCCTGAAGATGTATGTTTGAATTTATGGCAAAATATTAAAAATCAAAATTTAAAGGATTGGATGTCCAATAAGTATGTACCCAAATCCAGCCATCTGATAACAATGACAGCAGAACACCTTTTCTTTGCAGAAAAATTTTCATTTTACTCTAAAGAACTAGAACCAAAACACTAACAAGAGAAACTTTACAAAAAATATGCATTGAATCATCACTTTTATGCAATGCGTGTAAGACTAGAATCAGTCGATCACATACTACTTGAATACAAAAATACGAGAATCCTTGAGTAAAAGTGCAAAACTTGGATGCTCTCATCTTTCTCCACAATTTTTTATTTTAACCATGATATAGCGAATAAAATGAACAAAACATAATTTTTTCTGCAAGCAATAGAGAAATTGGTGAAAACCTAACCTAAAACTGATCTTCACTGCCCTTGAGTTAAGTTATATCCTCTCCTCGCTTCAAGTAGAGGTCAAATGGAATATGAATCAGTTGCTCAATTAGTATTTCTCTATCGTCTTAAACTGTTTATTCCATGTTATAAAATTATTTAGAAACTTGTACATACATTTTAAATAGGTTCAAAAACATTCAAGGAACAACCCCGCTTCAAGTAGAGGTCAAATGGAATACGAATCAGTTGCTCAATTAGTATTTCTCTATTGTCTTAAACTGTTTATTCCATGTTATAAAATTATTTAGAAACTTGTACATACATTTTAAATAGGTTCAAAAACATTCAAGGAACAACCCCACTCCAATGTGACAAATTGCACTATCAAGAAAAATGGAATAGTATGATCTATGTACCAAGGCCATTATCAAAACTGAACAACCAAGATCAAGTAGTCACTTGGTGAGTGATAAACTCAACAGTATCAACTATCAACGAAGTTCCTTTAATGACACCTGACTCAAATGCCAACTCACCAGTCTGACCATATTCTACACAATGAAAAGCAAAGAAAACAGATGCAAGATAAATATGCTAAGTCATAATTTTATCATGGCATTCAATTTCCATTATGACACTCAATTTCCATTATGAGCTGAATTTTCGACTATTTTAGAATTTTAGATAAAAGCAGAAATTTTAAGAAATAATTTTACCTTATCTGAATCAATTTTATCTACAATCTTAGCTAATCTACTTTGACTCTCTTCAGAAGAAAGCTCTTCAAATGTTCTGGCTTCTGTTTCTCCTAAAAATGCTTCATGATCATATTCTGCATTGTGAAATTCTTGATCATTGTAGTGTTCTTCGTCACTCAAGAGCTATTACAAAGATTGCATAGTTAGGTAAAGTATAACAATTTAATATACATATATAAAATTATTATTGCAATACGTTCAACTAAAAACATAAAATGCATTGTTTGTAAAAAAATTGTAATTAGAATTGTAACAAAATTGTATTTAGTTTATTTACTTCAGACAACCAAAAAGAATAAATAAAAACTTTAATTAGACATTTTACTGTAAACATTTAAAATGAGGTGAGCTATAAAAGTTGTGATACCTGATCCAGTCAATGGAAGAAACAAATTTTATCTTAAAATTTAATACTATTTAAATGTTATTTTTTGTTCATATAATAACAATTAACATCAGAATCTTGCATCAACATAAAAAAGAATATTTGTACCTTTAATTTTATCAATTAAGAATAGTAAAAAATTTTGAAATGATATCTGATTGGTCAACAAAAAACATCATTTCATTAAAAAATATGTAAAGCATAATTATTTTTATGTATCATAGATTATTTCTAATTCAAACCAGAAAGGATAAAATAAGATGAAATGTTATAACCAGATTAAAAACGAATGCATCAATGTGTTGGAAATACTTTGAGATAGTTTAAAGCCTTTAAAAATCACAGAACAAAGAAAAGGCTCATGAGTGAACAATGGCACAAATGGCAGATGTGCTGCCAAATTTTGGGCGAAGGTATTAAATTTTATGCACATATAAGGAAAGCACTCTGAATCAAATCGATAACATTTCAGGTTATTTACTTTTCATATAAATACAATTGCAGGCAAATAAGTAGGGCTATTTCGAAATGTATGTATGCAAAGCTGAATTGCAGAAACCACCCAATTCTAGTTGCTATGTCACTAATTAGAAATACAATAGATTGGAGAATTCAGATAAAACAAAATTCTAAAGGTACAGGTATATCATCAAAACTGCAAGGTCTTACCAAATCTTAACCTCACATTAACAGAAAACTGAACAGAAGTCAAAAAGGACATCATTTCATATTAGAAAATTGCAGTCCAAATGGTCTTTTGGAGGCAAGGGGCACAAGCTCAATTAATCAAGGTAAAATTAATATTGTTTACAGCTTGATTTTTATTACAAAAGAAAACCGTGAAGAGTGGTGGTCAGAGGCTTCATTGTTTTCTTTAAGTGAAAAAATTCAGCCCACCCTTCTTTGGAACTTGACTTCAAGTAGATTACAATATGGGATTAGAATACTTGTCAGAATAATGAATTCTGTAATATGGGGAAGTATGGCTTGCTATGTATAATAGACAGACAGCACTTTCTAATGATAGTGACTTTCAACACATTTCTGTTCAATCAGTTTGAATGAAATTTTTTTAATGGAACCAATGAATGCTCACTTTTGAGATTTATGGCAGATGGAAAATTGGTTAAGAATCGTGATTGTAAATTTTATTCTTCATCATAACAGGCGTGAGGCTTCTAATTTTTCCAGATTTTTTTTTGACTGAGAAAAACGTAACAAAGAATGAGGATAATTTTAGAAATAAATAAAAATACAAAATTCCTCAAAAAGAATGCTTTTCGCCTAGGAATCGCAACTTATGCAAATAATTTTCCGAAAAATAAAGAAATAATTCTACAACATAACAGTCCTTGGTTTCCACTATGATCGACATTGAATTATTTAAATCCAAAAGCATCTAAAATAACAAAAACATTTTTAAAATTTCGCCATTATTTATTTTTTCGATGATAAATTCAAACAAAAGGACAGAAATAAAATCCTGAGTTTACGTTATTTAAAATAAAACCAAATAGAATCAAGCAATAATATTTACATTTTCATGAACTCTCTTGGATGGTCCATCGGATTTTGGAATTACTAACGCGCTACAAGTAAACAAGATCGCAAGCAAAATTAAGTAAGAATTAAAACCGGACATGTCTTCGACTAGCTGTCTTCCTTGTGAACGTAGTGGATAATGAGAGGATTGTATTACGGTTGTTAAATGGAAACAATTAAATAAAGAAATAAATCATGACGGTCATTTCACCCACACAAATTCCGTAAGCGGTAATGTTTTTCATATGTACTTTCACTTTGACAGCAGACGAATATGGAAAGCGCCATCTAGTATTGAAAAAGTTACCTTTGCCACTTTAATATACAGCAATATATTTACTCTAAGCTAAGGCTGATTCCTTTCATTCGTTTAGAATCATTACTGAAAAAAGTTTCAAAACACATGCACGTTAAATATTACACAGAAGCTATTTTCCGTCAACACATACACTTTAAATATTACACAGAAGCTATTTTCCTTCGAAGCTTAAAAAACTTGACTCCTGTTTTTTCTCGATGGACGGTATAAAGTAGGCAGATATTTTAATTAACCTCACCCTGGAGAAACAAACGGGCTATTGGCGACCGTCCGGGATCAAACCCGAAGGGAAAGATCAGAGGATAACACCACGTAATTTTGAACCACGGTTAAATCACAGAGTAAATGACGCGGCAACACCTGAGCTGGCACCCCACTCTCCAAACTTCCACTTAACTTGGGGACATTTGAGGCCACAACAGATTTAACGTGCACCCCTTTGCACACGACGGTCTTTGGTTGGATTCGAACTCGCAACCGTCCAGTTTCTTGTCTATTACTCTTCCAACTGGACTACCATCGCCCTGGATGGTATAAAGTCGTGGGGTTCGAGGTTAATAAAAGCTGTCTGGTCCGTGGCCATCGATTATAAGTTCTATTTTCTCTAGCCACAGAAATTGGTTCAAAATTATTTCCTCAATCTTTCTCTTGGGGATTGATCCCGGACCGTCGCCAATAGCTCGTTGTGACACTCCAGGGTGACGTTAATTAATTACAATTACCTCTCCACAGAAAATACTTCAACAACTTCACGAAAATGTTAGGGATTTTTTCAAACCCGAGTAAACTTTTTCCTTCCGCTAATGGAACCAATGCGCATGTGCGAAGCTTGACAAATTTTAACATAGGATTCTTGCTCTGTTCATCCGCTTTTCGGGCCGCGGTAATCCAGTTGGAAAAGCAATGGATTAGCAACCGGAGGGTTGCGAGTTCGAAACTCGATCCAGCCAAAGACTGTCGTGTACATGGAGGCTGGTGCACGTTAAATCTGCGGTGGCCTCAAATATCCTCACGTTGGCGTGGAGTGGAAGTTTGGAGAGTGGGATGCCAGCTCAGGTGTTCATCTCGTCATTTGACCGTGGTTCAAAATTACGAGGCGTTGTCCTTGTTTCTTTCCCTTCGGGATTGATCCCGGAGCGTCGCCAATAGCCCATTGTGTTGCTCCAGTACGATGTTAATTAACTACTTGCCTACCTATCATCTTGTCTAGTCAACGATAACAAGTTCAGTTTTCTCTGGCCACGTCTGATCGTAGGTATTTATTGCCTTGGCTGTCCGCATTGGTGGTTGCATTTTTATCCTCGATTATGTTGCAATCATTTACATAATGATTCCCATACATATTATTTTGAGTTAGATTGAATTCATTTCGATTCTGATTTAATTAATACCAACTAAATTCCTGACATACCAATTGGCTTTTAAAGGTGCAACGGACATGTTGAATGGGACCATTTTGTGAACGCCAAATGTCTTGGTCTTTCGCTAGTCAGCTATTAGCTTAGGCAAGGTCGAACCTATGGTACTTGTGCTAGAGTTGGCACGTACGAAAATTTTGCTGGCGCGTCAGCGATTTACCGGTAGTTTCATTTTATAAGCTTTTAAATTATTCAAAATTTATTTTAATTGTTACAATGCACATGTTTAGGTAGTTTTGCACGAAAGAGACTGACCAACAAATACATTGCCCACTCTAGGAACATTCGGCAGATGAAAACTACAGCTATGAACATCTAACCATTGGCTGAGGGTCATAATGTTATGACTCAATACCCTTTACTGGCCAGAGTAAAGGGTATTGAGTCATAACAATTTTGAGTCTGGGTGGCTCGAAATTGCCGAACTCAGAGCGACAAGTGTACGTGTACGGGTATAGCGCACGGGCGAAGTGGTGGAGCTTTCTCAAAGATCTTAATATAAAATTCTGCATCGTTTTCTATTGTTATTCCTCATTAAAAACTGCTCAGCACGTCAGCAACACCATGAATGTTATTTGTAAACTTTTGGCATGTGCACATAAAAAGATTTGCCACCACTGGCTTAGTTGTTAGTTGTTGCCACAACTGTAATTGCTTTGGCGCAAATAAATATATTTTGACACTCCTCCTTACCAAAGCAGTACTGATCTCTATCGAAACACAATTTTTCTAAAAAAAATCGCACTACTTTCTCAACAGAAAAACTGAAATATACATACACAAATTTGCAAAAATAATTACCATGCTACTTACCTGGGGTTATTACAATTATGTATATTAATTTACTTCTAGCCTAAATAACACTCAAATACATGGAGTATAACACAAATGTGCATGCACCACAAATTCAATTTTAAAAAAATATCTTAACTACGTTGGATACAACTTCAAGACAGACTTAATGGGTGAATACTAGCTAGCATTTAACAAATGTAAACTTCAAATTTCCAACTAGGTATTTAAATAAAGGAAAGGGAACTCCCTTTGTTACTGATACTCTGTTAACATACACGTGCAACTCTTAAATATTAATAACATCAACTTCCTTGCAAAATACTATGCAGACACATGTACAAAAATTACATACTACTTCCTTCATAATTGATACAAAAAAAGCACTCAAGACTTCATAACTATTGAACTCAATAATCAATCAGCTACACTTAAATTTCACTAAAAATATTAGGCTCACATGTTAAAAACCTAGATGTTTCCTTAAGTTGACCAATATTGCTTTCCCAGCATTCTTAGTGAATATATCAGCAACATTGCTCCTTGATTCGACATACTCTAAATTAATAGTATTGTTCTCAACACAGTCCCTAATAAAATGATGTTTTATATCAATATGTTTGCTCCTTTCAGTTTGGTTCCTAGCCAGGAACATAACTGCCTGGTTATCAACTAAAATTTTAACGGGGGTGGGGGCAAAATTCGGCACACACAGTTCTTTTAACAGACCTTTCATCCACAACACTTCCTTTGTGGCATGGATTATAGTCAAGTATCCGGCTTCAGCAGTGGATAGTGCCACAGAGCACTGTTTCTTGCAGGACCAGGAGATTGCAATCCCAGCCAAAATGGCAACATATCCACTGAAGGATCTTCTGTCAACAGGGTCTACTGCCCAATCTGCATCAGCAAATACTTTCACTGGCTGCATAGTTTTTCTGAAGGTGAGGGCAAAACGTTTGGTTTCCTTCAAGTAGCGGAAAACGTGTTTCACACTCCTCCAGTGCAGTTCTGATGGTCTTTCGTTGAACTGGCTTATGTACGTGGCGCTAAAAGTGATGTCAGGACGTGTTCCACATGCCAAGTAGAATCTCCCTATGGCTTTCCTAAATGGTATTTTGTCACTCTCCTCCTTAATGTTGTTCCATTCGGCATCGTCTACTTTATGATGTCTCACACTCGGATCTAAAGGTGTTGATGCTCCTTTAATTTTAGTTGCCTTGAAGGTTTCCAGTATCTCTTCAATGTGAGGCATTTGATCTAGTGCTATTGAGCTATCTGCCTGTCTGGTGATTCTCATCGATAGGATTTCACTAGCTTCACCAAGATCTTTTGCCTTAAATCTCTCCATCACTTCCAGCTTGAAAGCATCTATGGAATCCTGTTTCCCAATGATAAGCATGTCATCTACATACAGTCCAAGGTATAGCGGTTTCTCTTGGTGATAATAAAAACATGGATCATGTTTTGAACGCGAGTCCATAGTCCTTTAGAAAAGAATCAAAACATTTGTTCCATTCTCTGCCTGACTGCTTCAATCTATATAAGCTTCTTTTAAGATGACATACCAGGTTTTCTTTACCCTCTTCTTGAAAGCCTCCAGGTTGCAGCATATATAAGTCTTCTTTCAAGGTGCCATTCAGGTATGCTGAAGTGATGTCCATTTGATGGATTAGTAAGTTCAATTCTACTGCTAGGGCTATTAGTACTCTCAGGGATTTGATTTTTATCACTGGAGAAAATGTCTCGGTGAAATCTTTGCCTGGAACTTGTGAGTAGCCCTTAGCTATCAGACGGGCTTTGAATTTTGTTGTCTCGCCCTCTGAGTTCTGTTTCCTTTTGAACCCACTTGCACCCAATTGGCTTGACCTGGGCTGGTTTGGGAACTAACACCCATGACTGATTTTGATGTAGACTTTCTAATTCCTCTTCCATTGCTCCTTTCCACATTCTTGAATGGGGTGACTCCAATACTTCCTTCACAGTGACGGGATCTGGTACAATTGGATTGAGGGACATCATTTACAGCTTTATAAAGCACTGGGTCTCCATAGATCTTCGTTTTTCTGATCCTACTGCTTCTTCTGATTTCTTGCATATTATCACTCTCAGATTCATTCGTTTCTTTTCTACAGGATTCTGTTCTCCACTGGAATCTTCACCCAGGTGAAAGATCAATTCATTCTCCTTTTGGGTTTGTTGGTCAGGTTGACTCCTCCTGATTGGAAAAACACCTTCGTCAAACCTTACGCTCCTACTGACAAGGAACTTGTCCTCCTCTGGGATCCACAATTTATGACACCATCAACATACCCAATAAAAATACATTCTTGAGAACGCTTTTCAAGCTTCCCCTTCAACATTGACTTTTCTACTTGCTCAAAAGCTTTGCACCCAAGTATTTTTAGGTGATTATATTGTGTTGGTTTTTTAGTCCACAGTTCTTCAGGTATCCTTCCCTGGATGCCTTTGGAAAGGCATTTATTTCGTAGGTAACATGCAGTGCTTACAGCATCTGCCTGCAGACCATTTGGGATGCCTGATTCCAGGAGAAGGCACGTGGTTATGTCGAACAGTACATGGTTCATTTTTTCCGCAACTCCATTTTATTCAGGGCTTCTTGGTACAGTGAACTGTCTTGCTATTCCATTCTGTGTCAAGAATTCGTTGAAATCCCTGCTGGTGTATTCCCCACCATTGTCACTCCTAAACTATGTGATCTTCAATCCATGGAAATTTTCTACGCTTCCCTTGTATTCCATGAATTTCTCAAGGACTTCACCCTTCGACCTCATCGGTTTCACTACTGCAAATCTTGAGTAGTCGTCAATAAAAGTGACAATGTACCTAGAACCACCCTTTGACACAGGAGTGATAGGCCTAACAACATCACTGTGTATTAATTCGAGTGCTCTTGTAGCTCTATCAGCTTCACCCTTGGAAATGGTATTTTTATCATTTTCCCTAACACACAAGTTGTGCACATGATTCCTTCTGATTCCTCTTCCTCATTTAAGCCAGACTTCATATTTTTACCCAATTGTTTAATGACATCTATGTGGAAGTGGCCAAGTCTTTTGTGCAGCAACTCCTTATGTTTCGTCAAATAGATTTTCTGGACCTCTACAGCTTTTTCTATCTTGTAGAGCCCCCCACATCTGAATCCAGTTAGGATGACTGTGCAGATCCTTAATGGTGACTCTTCCATTTCTGAAGCACACAGTCATCCCCATTTCCTCGATTCTACAAACTGACAGGAGGTTTCCATCAAGCTCAGGGACAAACAGCACATTTGACAGGAACAAGATGGATGTTCCACATTCTTCTCTTGGTCTAATAACTATGTCACCCATTCCGACAACTTCAATCTTTTCGGAATTCGCGACTTCCACTTTCGACTTCTTAGGAGTCACATTTAAAAACTTGTCCTTTTGCGAGCACTTGTGCTCTGTTGCCACGCTATCCAGATACCAGTTGTTTTCGGCTATTATGTCGCAACTATTGGCAAATAGGGCACGATACTCATCCTTTAGGACCTTTTTGGCATGTGGTCTAGAGGAAGAACCTGGGCAGCTATGGGCAATATGGCCCCACTCACAACATGAGAAACAGCAAGTTTTTCTGTCCTCTGCTGACCTATTCTTGGATGGCCCTTTACGCACTTCAAGTTCTGATTTTTTCCTGGTCTCTGTTTCCAGGGCCCTTTCCCCATGAAATTCTGGTCTCAGGTCAGAGGAATATCTTGAAAGCTTCTTCTCCTCTACGATAAGGCGCAACTTCACTTTCCTGGTAGACAGGTTTTCTTCGTCCCTCTCCAAGTTAAGGATAAGTCCTTCATACTACTTGGGGAGGTCCATCAACATGACCAAAGCCACTTCCCTATCGGAGAAACCATACCTGCAAGAGGACAACTTGCGATGCAACTCGGAGATCCTGTTCAAATAAGAACTGATGCTCTCATCCGTCTTAAGAGCGATGTTAAAGAGCTCCCTCAGGAGCTGGAGAGTGTGCAGGAGCCCGAATTTGGTATGGATTTCCTTTAGGGAGTCCTAGGCATCTTTGGCTTGTTTAAAGTCCGATGTCATATAGGAAATGATCTTCCACGATCAGGAAGAGGAAAGTCAACGCCTTCTCGTTCAGCCGTCTTCTTCCGTCATTTCGGCCATGTACCCCGGTTCAACTTCCTCCCAGCAGTTTTTCTGGACGAGAACAGCTCATGTACGCATGGCCCAGGCGTTGTAATTATCTCCATTGAGCTTCGGGATCTTTAGCTCATCCATTCTTAGCGCGTGGTGGTTAGGCTTAGTTACCGGCTACTCCTTCACGTACTTCTAATAGCAAAGCAACTTCAAAATTAACTCAATTTCTCACGAACATTCTTCTAAGAGCCTTGGTACTGATAATGTGATGGAATCTGTTTGAGAAAAAAAAGATTCCATCATTAGATAATCGCTCTCTTGGAGCTGCGTTATCACTGTGTGTCGTCCTGGAGCAACGGGCTATTGGCGATCAATCCCGAAAGGAAAGATCGAGGACAACCCCTCGTAATTTTGAACTACCATCATATGACGACTGATTTGGGAGGCTTATTCTGACAAACTAAATATAGGTGGCAGTAGTAATTCTGCAGCGATACATGTTTCCTGTACCACGAGAGAATAGACTCGTCCAAAACCACGTGGCTCGATAGCCATTTCGCCGGAGCCGGACTATATCACTTTGAATCAGTGGCATAGCCAGAGAGGATCCGCTCCTTAGGATTAGAAAACAAAAGAGTACTGGGAACGAAAGGAAAGCTGGTTCTAGTGAGGCAGACAGCAGCGAACGTTGCGGAGGCAGTAGAGAACTATGTCGAGATGGTGAGCTGGAACACAATCGAGGTCGAGGCCTTTTGCAGAAACGTAACCGAGAAGAAGGCAACCAAAATGAGTTTAGGTGGTTGAGAAAAGCAAAGTACATCAAGGTTTTGAGGCATGAGCAACCAAACAGATAGACGAGACATAACAGCATAAGATTTTCTAACACTATAATGAAAACATGAAAGGCAAAGCAAACAATGACATGATTTCTAAGCAGCTGGTTGAGGCAAACTATCATGGAATTTCTATGAATAAGGTATATTAACTATCATCATAATACGAATTAAAACAAGAAATGTAAAACACATACCGTTTTTGGAACATAATTGTAAGAATTTTGAGGTACTGACAAAAACTGCTTTGAAATGTTTAGGACTGTATGAGTTCATACATGAACTTAACAAAAACCGTTTTCAATTCCTTCTGCGAGGACTATTGAATAGAGAGGAAGTAAATCACGAGATTCCTAAGGAAAATAAAAGAACATTGCACATTATAATAAATTTAATGATTTAAAATACCTAAAAAAAGTAGAATTACCTATTCAGCATCCTTTTTGAAGAACTTACAATACCAGAGACTGGCCTTACTAACAAGTGATTACTAGAACATACGAAATATATTTCAGAACTATAAACACACACTGGCCAATGAATTATGTAGGTAGTCAATTAACGTCGCACTGGATCAACACAACGGGCTATTGGCGACGGTCTGGGATCAATCCCGAAGGGAAAGATGCAAGTACAACGCCTCGTTCCACGTCGTTTTGAATCACGGTCAGATGACGAGAACAACAGCTGAGCTGGCACCCCACTCCCCAAACTTCTACACCACGCTAACGTGAGGACATTTGCGGCCACGTCATATTTAACGTACACTAGCCCCCGGCCAATGAATTAGAAACCCGTAAATATTATGCAAATGTTGGTTAAGGACGTGATTATGCAAAATCCGTCTATGTCGTGGGTGACACGTAATCAAATTTGACGGTATAAATATGCTGTACATGTTCATTTTACGAGAAACGAAGCAGAATGAGGAAAACGACAGACCTTTCACCGTTTGAGAAAGGACTTGATGTTGGAGATCGTTTAACGGGAGACACGATTGCCAAGACAGAACTCACTGGGTTCTCGCGATTTTGAAGGTGTTTAAAAGTTGGAAACAGAACCCTTTGTCCTTGTCCAAAAGAAGTAAATCTGGGTCTAAAACATTTAATCAAGACCGTGATCAGCGTCGTCTCAGATGGATTGTACTGCAGGAAAGGGATTCCACTGTGCTGCAACTGACAGAAACCTTCAACAAAGGCTCGTCCCAATCGATCTCGGTGTGAATAATCCGCAGAAAATTGCAGAGGATCAGTATAGACAGTCGCATGCCAGTGAGGAAACCTCTAATTTCTGCAAGGAACGTCAGAGTTCGCTTACAGTGGTGTCGAGAAAAACGTAATTGGACATCTGAGGATTGGAAAAAGGTGATGTGTTCAGACGAATCAAGCTACACCTTGTTTTACACTCACGGAAGATGCAGAATTTGGCAAGAACCACATGAACCCATCTTACATTGCTCGCATAGTTCAAGGGTCCAGTGGGAGTATTATGGCGAAGGGCATGTTTTACTGGTTTGGAACTGGTCCCCTAGTGTTTCTGGCATGTAGACAGTCAGTCATGCAATACTTGAACATCATGGCAGATCAAGTGACTACAATTTCTCACTCACACTAATGTAGTTTTAGTTCTCTTTAGAGAGTTAGTTTACTAGTATAATTGGTGTGCTTCACTAGGTTAGTCCCAGCAGGTGATGCTGTTTTTTACCACTATGATTTACTTCTTCAATAACCACTTCAGTTAAAATCACAAACACGTTTATTTAACAGAACACAACACGAACATAAGATATTTAAGAAAATTGAAATTAATAATATATCCTCTATGGGATTTACAAATCACACACAGGTGACACGCCTGTGTTTTTCTTACACCGAGCGATCTACCTCGCTCCTAAGACCTCCTCGGTACTCTGTACTTATATGTCACTTCCTTTCGGAAGTTGGCGAACGTTTTTATTATTGGCGGTCGCCAATTGTCTCTTTCCATTCAAAGCAGTCTTACATGTCCCTCCATAAGGAGCACATAGTTCTCCTTAGAGACTATGCTGCTATAAAAAAATATGTTAAATGTGTCCTAATAGAAGAAAGAGCCTGTTCGTTAGCCCAATTTTTAGTATTTAAAGATTCTAATACACTAAAATAATGTTAACAAAAATACTAATATAACATATACACTGCTACAATTAGTACAAAATGATACAATTTAACCTTTGCATTATGGAAATCTGGAAAGTGCATCTGCATTGCCATGCCTGCTTCCTTTCCGATAGGTTATTTTTAAATTATATCCTTGTAATGCCAAAGCCCTTCGTGCTAGTTTAGCGCCATGTGGTAATCCTGGGTAAGGTAGGAAAGAGGATTGTGATCAGACACAACTTCGATATTAGTTCCAAAAATCCAGGTGTCAAACCTTTGAAGTGCGGCTAGGACGCTGTAAGCTTCTCTCTCTATGGTGGACCACCTAGTCTGGCATGGTGTAAGCTTCTTGCTGTAGAAAGCTATAGGATGCTCTTTTCCATCCTTAACAAACTGTGATAAACACGCTCCGACTGCAGTAGCAGACGCATCGGTGTAAAGCTGAAAGGGTTTGTCGAACTGTGGCGTATACAAGGAAGGCATTTTAACTAAATGGCTCTTCAAATTTTGAAAGGCTTCCTCTTCAGGTTGGTTCCATGGAATGTCCTTGGGAACTCTCTTCTTTTTTTGTCAGGTTGGTTAATGGCAACACAATACTTGCAAAGTTTGGAATAATCTCTGTAATAGTTTGCTATCCCCAACACTGTTCTCAATTCCTTCTTGTTGGTTGGTGCCGACAGTTTCTTCATAGCTTCTACTTTTTCTGGGTCTGGAGAATGTCTTCCTGACCCCACCACGTGTCCTAAAAATTTCACTTCCGTTTTTCCAAAATCACACTTTTCTAGATTTACA
Source organism: Meta bourneti (assembly GCA_933210815.1). Lineage (NCBI taxonomy): Eukaryota > Metazoa > Arthropoda > Arachnida > Araneae > Tetragnathidae > Meta > Meta bourneti. The sequence goes on from OW119928.1 coordinate 22,388,494, forward strand.
GTGAGACCCACTTGACACAATGTCTAGAAAACTCCACTGATGTTTCAAATGGTCAGACCATGATCCTGAAAAAATGGCAACATCGTCAATATAGGACCTGCAATAATCTTTATGGGGAGCTAACACTTTGTCCATTGATTTTTGAAAAGTGCTACCCGCGTTTTTCATACCAAAGGGCACAACCCTCCATTGATAGTGGCCGGAACGAGTTACGAAAGCAGTATAGTGTCTTTCTCACTCATAGGAATCTGCCAGTATCCTTTTGTAAGGTCGAGCACAGTGATTACTTGTGCTTCCCCTATTTGATATAAAAGTTCGTTAGCATGTCTCATTGGATATGCATCCGGAATAGTGAAACTGTTCAAAAGTCTAAAGTCTATACACAGACGTACACTACCATTCTTTTTAGCAACGCATACTAAAGGGTGAGCCCACTCACTATCACTTTGTTCAATAAGACCCAAGTTCTAGAAGTTCTCGAATCTGACGATCTACTTCGTTTTGCAGAGTAATTGGAATTCGATACGGACGAAGTCTTTTGGGTGAACAGTCATTTATAACTTTAACAACATGTCCTTCGACTTTAGCTATTCCAGGTTTAGTACTGAATATATCATAATATTTACAAAGCAAAGAGCTCAGTTCATGACGTTGTCTGGAATCTAAGGGGGTTGTCATTTCCCTGATGATGCGTTCTTCCACATTACTTTTGGTAGTAGTAACGCGCTCGGTAGTAGCAGCATGTAGTTGCCCAAAATCTTGGTCTTGATCAAAAACAAGCCCTATGTGCTGAACACGTGTCACATATGGTCGAATTTTATTGAAGTGTAGTTCTCTTCTTGGACCATCATCAAGTTCAACAATGGCTGAATGTAGTCTATTAAGTTGGACTACAGTCGCTGGTCCAGACCAAGTATTTAATAGTTTGTGAGAAGATGTTGGTATCAAAATAAGAACTTTGTCTCCTACTTGATATGTTTTCTCTCGGGATCTCAAATTATACCTATGGGCATAATTTTGCTGACTTAATTGGGCATTCTCATTGGCAATTTTGTGAGCATTTTTGAGTTTCTTCGACATACTTTTCCACAGATTGTGAAGCAGTCATTGGAACAACTTTCTCTCCCGTCCAAACTTCCTTCAGCAATGCGGTTGGTCCCTTGGGTATATTCGTCCATACATCAACTGATAAGGTGACATACCAGTGATGCAATGAGGGACTTCTCTGTATGCAAACAGGAGATGTGGAAGATGCACATCCCATTCATTTCCATACTCCTGGATGTTTTTATTCATCATATCCTTTAGAGTTCTGTTCCACCTCTCCCATACTCTCAGGATGCCCAGGCGTTGAAAATCTTGGAGATACTCCTTCTAGATTCACAAAAGCACCAGTTAGTTTGGACGTAAAGTTCGTGCCCTGGTCAGTGCAAATCACTTTTGGAAATCCAGTACGAGCGAAAATTTGCATCAACACGTCGCACGTAGTTTTGGCCTTTATATTTCTGGTTGGAATTGCTTCAGCCCATCGAGTGCATAAGTCAACCGCACAAATGATGTATTTATGTCCTCTCCTGGACGGGGGTTCTAACGGACCCAGGTAGTCAATGCTCCAAACCTCAAACGGATTATCTGGTCTTGTAATTGGTTGGATCGGGATTCTATCTCGATAAGTTACAGTTCGTCTGACTTGACAAGGCTTGCAACTTCCGCAAAATTTTCGTACGTCAATTTTAATGGTCGGCCAGAAAAATGAATATTTTATTCGCTCTTTTGTTTTCTTTTCCCCAAGATGTCCAGCTAACGGAATTTCATGGGCGGTTTTCAATACGAACTCCTGCTTAATAGTTGGTAGCACTACTTGCTTGATTCTTTCTCCATATACCCACTCAGAGTGTATCAATAGTCCATCATCCACGTCAAAGCCGTTCCTACGTTCTTCCGCGAACTTCCAAATATTCGTCAAGGATTCGTCATCCTGCTGTAGTTTTATAAACTCTGACCTATTTTCTTTATAACCTTCCTTTTCTTCACTGGATGGGGTAAGATGCTTTATCTCGGAGGATTCTTCCTCATCATTCCTTGTAACTTCATTTGAACTGCACTTCAGTTCTGGTTTTTCATGTCCCACGTGAGGGGCAACTGGTTAGCATTGTTGGATATTTTCGTTCAGTGCCTTAAACGCTGTAGGACATATCAGCATATCGCTCACTAATTTTTTGGATACTGCGCATATAACTGGAACTTCGCAATGTTGTGGATCGTTCACTTTCATGTTGAAAACCACCAATGGTGCTGTTTCAGTAAACCAAAAGCACATACGAGTTTAACAGTCCCTTCTCCTTCACTATCTTCAATGGGAATTAGGTCATGTCTGATGACTGAAATTTGCGCACCCGTATCTAAAATGCCATCGAAAACAGCAGAACCGCACTTTAGTTCTATTCTTTTCAGTTTATCGCACTTGACTGAACTTGCCTCGACCGGAGTCCATGTTGGCACTGTAATCCGAGCCGATAATATTTCTCTATCTTCTAAAGTTTTCTCTGTAGTGACCAAATTACTACTAAAGTTATCAGCTCTGTTCCGTGGTCCTTGGCTGTTATTCTTAGGACAAGCTCGTGCGAAATGCGTTGAATCCCCACATGTAAAACAAGCAGGCTTAGATACTCTGGCACCTTTATCCTTTTGATAATATCCTTGATATTTTGTTTTGTCGAAGGGTTTGTCATTATCCCTATACTTAGTCGTGTTCACAAATCGCTGGTTTCTGCTATTTTCGAATTTCCCATTAAATTTAGATTTCTCTTCTTGCTGCCATCTATGAATGTCCTTTGCTTTGTCAAGGGATGTCCTTTTCTTCAATCCGTCTCTCAAACTTTCATATTCATCAACCTTCTCTGCGACTTCTAGAGGGTCGATCATTTTATTCCATTTGTCCAAGAAATGCTCCTTCACTTCATTTGGAACTCCGAGTTTGAGTTGATCAGCCACAGTAGTATGCAGCGTTGTATACGAGGCGGAAGTGACGTCATACCACGTGACCGGAAGTGGGCGTGGCCGAGTGACGGCACACCACGTGACCGGAAGTGGGCGTGTCTGAATAACGTGACGTATTGTTTGTTTACATTTTGGACTTGGAATTTTTTTTTGTCATCGACTTCGTGCAGGCGTTGAGTTGTTTCAAGATGGCGTCGTTTCGTTGCCATGGTGATGAATCACTCGTAGTGCCATCTGGTGGAGAAATTCGAAACAATATTATTTTTAATTAAAAAGGAATTTCTTGGATTCGAACCCGGCACCATAGGAACCGAAGTCAAGCGCGCTATCCGTTAGGCTGTAAGAGAGTTAACTTAAGAAGGTGAATTAATGTAGTGTTGGATTTTTTCTCTCTTTTGGACTTGTATTTTTTCTTAGTATTAGGAATGGGTTATTTTTAGAAAATGGTTTGAATAATTGCATAGGGGTTTTAATAAATGCTTTTACAAAAGGACTTATGGCGCCATCTAGTGATTTTAAAAGTAATTAATCTAAGGAACGAATTGATTTCTTAATGCTTTTAATTTATTCATCACCAGTGACGTCAGTGTGTTTACATTTGGGACTTGGATTTTTCCTTCTAAGATTTCGATGTGACGTCACGATTATGTCCATCGAGCAAGTCTGAACTTGAAAAAGTCTACTCACAATTCTTTATGTTATGAGTATGGTAAATTGTTTACAGATCGTAAAGGCTAGGCATATTTCCGTCGATTGGAAAACGAATTAACGTATTAAAAAAAGACGAAATTTAGAAATTTTAGGTCAAAAATATACTGTGCCTTGTAAACTTGTAGCATACGAAGACGAAGGAATAAGCTATACTTTTAGCGGGTCTTCTATTGCAGCCAAGCCTTGATCTCCTAAAGTATTGGAAATAAAGGGAGAAATGGAGCGAATAATTGGTGCAAGATTTAATTTTGAGTTGGTGAAGCGTTATAAAGATGGTAAGGACTGCATAGTTGCCCATAAAAACAACGAGAAGGAACTTTATGCACCCATAGCGTCTGTTTCATTTGGACAGAAAAGGCAATTTGTGTTTTCTAGAAAGAACTACAATTCTTTAAAAATTGTTCTGGAAAATGGAAGCTTGCTTGAGATGAAGTATCCAACAAACCAATTTTGGTTTCACAGCTTGCCCCGTGGGAATGCATTATGCCCTAGAATAAACTTAACGTTTCGTAAAATTCTTGTATAAAGCAGCGATAAACCACTTATGTGCCCCCGAACTAGAACTCAGTGTCGTACACTAGACGATATTTGGACAACGTTGCAATTGATCTTTGCCTTTCAGAATAGTATTTTTATAAATGCTTACATCTCGTTTTTAAATAAATTTTTAGCGTGTCTTACCACATATACTGTATTTTGGATTATTTGGTTTTTTTTATTACATGGTTTCATAAATTTTCTTTTAAAATGCAAGATCTGAAATGAAATTTTTCTTTGCTATATAGATTTATGTTTTTTTTTAAGTTAGATGTTTTTACTCAAAAATTAATTATACATTAGATGCTATAACACCTATTTTATAGCAGAAATTTTGTTTTAAATAATATACACTTAAGTAAGAGTAAAATTTTTGAAACTTTACAAGACAAATACTATGAATATGTTTTCTTGTACATTTGAAGAAGTTATAATAGTATAAAAAAACCATTTATTCTATAAATCTAAATTAAATGTTATTTTTTAATTAATCTTTCCTTGCATATTATTTTTACTTTGAATAAATCTTCATAAATTTTAGTGATTTAATTTATATTATATAGATTTACAAACCTATTTTTGGATGAAATATAAGGATTTAATATTTTAAAAATTAATGTTTTTACTCAAAATTAATTATATATTAAATACTATTACACATATTTTTAATGTTGAAGATTTTTAGAAAACATTTTACAATTGAAACATATACATTAAATATTATGACAAACACTTAAATGCAGATCCATAAGGGAATATTGGAAATCTTTTTAATGCTTACACCTTTCTATTTTAAATAAACTTTTGCTTGTCTTACCACATACACTGTATTTTGGATTATTTGGTTTTTTTTATTACCTGGTCTTATAAATTTTCTTTTTAAAATGCAAGATCTGAAATGAAATTTTCCTTGATCTTAAGATTTATGTTTTACTCAAAAATTAATTATACATTAGATGCTATAGCACATATTTTATTGCAGAATTTTTTAATATTATACACTTAAGTGAGCGTAAAATTTTTGAAACTTTACAAGACCCATATTATGAACATGTTTCCTTACACATTTGAAGTAGTGAAAAATAGTATTAAAACCCTTTATCCTGTAAAATATAAATTAAATATTTTTAATTAATTTTTCCTTCCATATTATTGTTTACTTTAAATAAATTTTCATTCATTTTAGTGATTTTATTTATATTACTAGCTGAATTACCCGGCGTTGCTCGGGTTGAAATAGTTAAATGTTGCTTGAAAAGTGAATTAGAATAATCACTTTTCTTTCACAGAAAAATGCAATCATTTAAGTTGTACGGAAAATACGTTTTAACTTTTCCATAACTTCTACTATATACTTCGGACGCAAATATATGCATTTAATTCCTGAATATATTGCAATATCTAAAAGATTAAGACATAAATACGAACAGAAACGAAATTCCGACGAAAAAATGCAGAATTCTAAAAAACGAATGATACGCAGTGTCGAATTTCGACTGCCTGAGTGTATTCTGAAACAGAGCAATTCGAAAAAAGATATTTGAAAATATTGATAAAGACGATAATGAAATTTAGTAATGCTCAAATATGACTGCAACATTTCGCTGTGTTAACTCAAATAGACAAACACGGGATGCTAAATCAAATTTATAAAATAATAAAAATTAATTCTGGTTTCCCAAATCTAAAATAACAAAATTACGCTTTTATGATTAATGAGTTGAAGTTTTTCGTGTTTCATTACAAAATGTAAATTATGAATAATGAAATATTTTAAATATCCTTTTTTTATCAAACAAATATTCATGTAAAAATATAAAATTCATATAGAAATAAAATAATAAACTTTAATTCAATAATGCACATTACACCTGTCAAATAAAGTAGGAAATACTTATACAATCAACTAAAAGTTAGATTTAGTAATGCTCAAACAACGGCAACATAGCTTTGCCCGGGTATTTATCCCAATCTTCTATTGGACAGGAAAAGGAATGAAATCAATGTATAGTGTAAAATCAAAGTAATTATATTAACAGGTTCTAAAAGTATAAGTACAGTACACGCATTATAAAGTAAAATATTTTACAAATTCACTGCAATATAAATTTAACACAAAACTTGATTATACACAACATTTTTAGTTTCACCTCCGGGAGCAAGAATAAATAAATTCTTGGGTGAACCCACCCTCGAGCAACCAACATAAAGTTGTCCGTGGGAGAAACACGGCGATCTCAAATCCACTCCGCAGTACTTGATAGCCCCTGCGACTTGTTGATCGTGATCGAGAACGCAAGTCTTACTGGAAACTGCAATCTCTTAAAGTCGAAAGGGAGATCCGTCGGAATGAGTGGTATCCGTGGGATAAAAACTGTTGCACCCTCTCCCTTTCCTGTCAAGATAGTCGCTTCCATTACATTGCCCAGCAGCTTCTTGACACACAGCCTCGTGCCGTTGCAAAGTTTTGGCGGGTCGAGGTTCCGCAGTAAAATAACCGGAGATCCCACTTTAAGTAAAAGACGATGTGGTGGCAATCCAGCCGGATCAAGCGAGTTCAGAAACTCTGGCGGGAAATTGACGACCTCATCGGCATCTACTACGGTATCGATGGACTTGTATTCAGTGACCACGCCTGGTAACATGACAAGTATTTGATTGTTTATGTCGTGGACGTCTTCATTTTTAGCAGAAAGAATGGCCCTCTCTCGCAACCAGTTCAAATCGTGATAGTTTTGGGAAACAGACGGATAGACTGCATCTATCAGCTCTGAGACGGACGACACCAGATTACAAAAATCGGATGGGAATTTAATCTTGCCAGAAGACTCGACTGCCAATCTGCCTTCTCCGATCTCCAGGAGTTTGTCTGAGAAAATTTGAGCACTCTCATCCCCCAGATGTACTCTCATGTTTTGCTTCAAAGTTATCTTTCGCACATGTCTCCACAAAAACGAATGTTTCAAACATGCATGGATCTCATCGGCCGGCGTCGACTTCGGGATGACGGGCAGAGTTTGACGAAAGTCTCCACAGAGGAGTACCAGAGCTCCTCCCATCAGGTTGTCGTTTCCTCTCAGATCTCTCAGAGTGACGTCGAGGGCCTCGAGAGCTTTCTTGTGAGCCATGGTGCATTCGTCCCACACGATTAATTTGCAAGTCTCGAGCACCTGCGCCCGACCACTTGCCTTGCTTATGTTGCAGGTAGGATTTTCCTGCCTGGCGATGTCAAGTGGCAACTTAAGTGCAGAATGGGCCGTCCTCCCTCCTTCCATTAACGTCGCCGCAATTCCCGAAGAGGCGATGGCAAGAGCAACTTCTCCCCGAGTCCTGATTTCGGCCAGTATTATATTAATCAAGAATGTTTTCCCTGTGCCCCCAGAAGCATCAAGAAAAATGATACCACCTTGTTGTTTTGCTGCCTGATCCATGATAATTTGGTATGCGTTTTTCTGATCTCGATTCAGAAGTGGCTTCTTGTCCGCGACGTATGCACTCAGCTCTTCGACGTCGTAGTTCGTTTCTCGCACGTAATCTGCGCGAAGTACGTCTCGTCGATCTCTTACTGGTGCAGGCAGGCCCAATTGCAGTAATGTTTTATTTGTCATGGCCACACATTTGTCCTCAAGAATAACCAAAGCCTCGTTGAAAATGTCCGGACCAAACGCGATTTCTAATGTCGGGGTTTCCCTCCGGACTTTGGCGAGTATATCCTCACTCAGGGCCTCCTTATACTTTTCCCATAAAGTGTTTGGATTCGATGGACTGCATGTAGTCAATATTATAGCAAACAGGTTTCTGATTTGCTCTGGTAGGGAGATCAATTCGGCTTCTCGCAACGTGTCATCCCAGTGCTGGTCTCCTTCCAGCAAACCCAACTTCTGACAGGCCTCTCTAAATGTCTGGCATACTTCGTCGTTTACCGTTCTCATCTCTGCGAAAGATCTAGGTCCTCGTACCGAGTGAAGAAGCATCCTAAGGAAATAGCATTCGGCGTTGTTGGGGTGAACAGTGTACACTCGACCCAAGGCGTCACTCGCGACTGCATCATGTCCAGGGACGGGCTGGCCAACTTTTCTCCTACAGAAAATTTTCCTCGACGCATTCCACGTGTAATATCGAGGTATCTCAGGATACAACAAAGTCCTCGCAAAAGAATCCTGCTGACACAGTTGAAAGAATGCCGTCAAAGTCGTGTTTGGTGGCTGATCAATCACTCTAGGGGCGCTCTCTGTTGTGAAATAAACTCTCTGACCATTTTCTAAATGGACGCTGAGGTGAACAACAGTAGGGTGTCTTTCGTGAATCGAAAAACCCAGTATTCGCCAAACTGCCTCGTTACTGCTGAGGTATCTTCCCAATTGATACCGCGTCACTTCATCGTTCGATCTCTCGTCGCTGATACCGAAAACAGCCATATCACTACCTTTGTTGACATACTTGCACACATATTTAATCGATTTCACACTGTTGCAGTACTCCACGTTGATGTGTGCCCGAAACATTTTCGACAGCAGCGGCGAAAAGGGCACAACCCACCTATTGTCGATTTCTATTTCCGTGTTGCTGCGTATCGTTAGTTTCGCCGTGAACCCTCCATCTTCCGGAGCCCGCCGTCTGTACAGGGGATAGCCGTCATTTCCAGTTTGTGTCTCTTTAATGAATTTTCTAGGGTATTTCTTGGTACACTTTCCGTCCTTCATACACGGAGAAATGGGATTGAGATTTCCACACGGTCCGTGGATCATGTTTTTCGTTACCACTTCAAAAAGTTCGGGATCTTGTTCCGGGTCTGGCAACTCGGCAGATATAACGTCATCGATTTGAGTGGGCTGAATTTTGTCCGCTAACCAGATCAAATTGTGCGAGTGTGGCAGCCCTCTTTTTTGCCATTCAATCGTATACATCCAGCATCTCGGCACTCCAAATACATGGCCCTTTGTTATAACGTCAATCAGTTTCAACTGCTTCTGTTTAAATACTCTCGCAATCAAGTCGTGGCGCTCACTGGGTAATTGACCATTGGTAAGAACCTCCTTGATCTCCGTCCAAGTGGGATTGCAGGTGAAGGTGATAAATAAGTCTGGTCTCCCGTACGTCCTCACGTACGTCATAGCATCTTGTGTGTATTCGTGCATGTGTCTGGGACTGCCTGTAAATGTAGCTGGTAGTATGACTAAGGCACCGAGGTTTTCAACGTTCCCGTCATTTGCCACAGCATCTCTCAGGTGAATATATTCGTCAACTCTCAGTTTACGTTGATTTAGACGAATGTAAAGGAGACGTTCACTCTCGACTTTAGCGTACATATCGACGATGAACTGATGAAACAATTGCCTGCAGTTCAATACGTGGTTCTGCCCAGTATCTCGAACCATTAATCTGTACGCATAGAAATCCATCGCTGAAACTTTCTTGCTCGTTGTTTCAACTGTTCTTGGGTTGATCTGCCTCAGATTAAATTGATATCCATCTTCACCATGGGGGAATATTACTGGGTACTGCAGAGCATCGTAAGATCGATGTGTTTCCGAAATACGCTGCAATGATTCACCTCGTCGTTGAATAACGATATCCCGTTGATGAAACTCATCTCCTGATATAACCACCGCGACTTCATCTGCTTGAGGAGAGTTAAAACGCCGCTCGTGTTCGCCTGCTGGTCTTCGGTCTGCTCTTATGACTACTTTATATTCATCTGTTGGCATATGTTCCAATGCTGTTTCAAACGTTTTAATAAGATTATTGTGCTCATGAAACATCCTCTGTAAGTTTAACACAATCTGACGTCTTGTTCCCGAGATGTAGGCGCACCTCTGATCAGTTTCCATTTGTTCGTTTTGAATAAAATATAGTTGTAGAAATTTTGGTGGTTGATCTGGCAGCGGAAGCAACGATCCCGCTCTATGGTAAACCTGCCCTTGCACCTTGAATGTCGACGGAAATCCGGGCTGTCCAACAACTGATGTGCCGCCGAATGATGTCATTTGGAAACATGAGTTGTATTTTCTGATGTTACTTAGAAAATGCTTCGACTCTGACGTATCTCCTGATGTGTAAGTCAAAAGGTCTTGTGGTGGTGGTTCCAGTTGGCAAAGTTTAACTTTTCCATTTTTGCAGCAAATACCAGTAGACTCTGATTTAAACTTTTTGGCTTGACAGTAAGTACAAACCATTTCCATTTTCCCGATCGTAACACTTGCATGCATCGAGTAGTCTTTATGTGAATCGTAGTGAAATCCTTCCAGTGCTAAGCTAAAATGGCTCGCAGTCCGTGATCGTTTGGCTCTATCTCTCTTATCCTGTAGTCGGGCCTCTCGCTGCTGTGCCGTCTCTGTTGCTCTAGATGTAGTAGCTCTATCTCTCTTATCCTGTAGTCGGGCCTCACGCTGCTGTGCAGTCTCTGTTGCTCTAGATGTAGTAGCTCTATCTCTCTTATCCTGTAGTCGGGCCTCACGCTGCTGTGCCGTCTCTGTTGCTCTAGATGTAGTAGCTGTCTCTTTCATATCCTGTAGTCGGGCCTCACGCTGCTGTGCCGTCTCTGTTGCTCTAGATGTAGTTGCTCTATCTCTCTTATCCTGTAGTAGGGTCTCACGCTGTTGTGCCGTCTTTGTTGCTCTAGATGTAGTAGCTCTCTCTCTCGCAATCGCAAGTCTTCTATTCCTCTCCTCGGAAGTTTCTTGTCTACGCTCATTTTTCATCATCTTAGCCGTTGACTGCACTTGGCCGATTGCCTTCCGCTTCCTTGGAGGCATTGCTACAGCAAAGAAATCTGTAAAAGAATACAAAAAGCTATTTCATAAAATAAGCAAAAGGCACACTCTCACTGAGCAATGAAATCTATTATAGAATACAAGGAAAAGCTATTTCATAAAATTAGCAAAAGGCACACTATCACAGAGCAGTGAAATCTGTCATTAAAAAGTTATTTCATAAAATAAGCAAAAGGCACACTCACTGAACAATGAAATCTATTATAGAATACAATAAAAAACTAATATAAACTGAATGGTAAAACAAATTTAAAATTGTGAAGTACTTACATCAGTTTAGGAGAATATCAAACTTTTAACACAAATAAAAAAAATTAATGCCTTACTTAAAAGCTGTCAATCAAAATATTCAAACACAGAATTCTAAATCATGTTAAAAATAAACTTTTATTCTGGTGTAAAAAAAGCATTAATTCTGATCCCATTAAACTTATTTAAAAAATTAAGCAAAAGGCACATCTCACTGAGCAATGAAATCTATTATAGAATACAATAAAAAGCTAAAATTAACGAAAAAACGAATTTAAAATTATGTAGTACTTACATCCGTTTAGAAATATAAATCCAAAATGTACACTATCACTGTCGAATAAAGTAGGAAACACTTATACAATCAAAAGAGCGAAATAAAACTGCCAGATTCACTGAAAGATGATAAACTGGAAGACTTACCGAGTTAGCTTCCTTTAAATACGACCAGCTAAGAATCGAGTGGGTGCTGGAATGTTCTCCACCATGAGTCCAATTAAGTTTCCGTTTCCCCAACTTTCTAGAAAGTTCTACAAAGTTTTATAAAAAAAGTAAACATTAATTCTGGTGCTGCCAGATACCGAGTAGCAAAATTACGCTTTTATGATCAATGAGTTTTTCGTTTGTGCTTTTCGGAATAACGGTGCTTGGTTTAGAAATAAATATAATCGGTGTAGACAAATTAAACTGAATAGATAAAATTTTTTCAAAAAGCAGAAGGTCGATTTTACAGAATTTTTCAGAAAGAAAATCACTGCTTTCAACGGAGGATTCACATGTATCTATTCCGGACATTTTAAAATAAGTTACACGCCTTACCTAAAAAGCCTCGTGAGTAGTATTACATTGATGGCACCTGTATAAAAATTGAAAATTCTTGATGGCACCTGTATAAAAATTGAAAATTCTTGATGGCACCTGTATAAAAATTGAAAATTCTTGATGGCACCTGTATAAAAATTGAAAATTCTTGATGGCACCTGTATAAACACTGAAATCGTAAGCTGTAATTTAAAACCCATGATGGAGCTGTATACAATCGAGTCGAAATGGTTATTTTCAAAGGGAAAAACACAGATTTGGGAAAGAGCTTGAAACCCCTAGTCGTGGATGTTAGCTGTATACACGTGTAAGATTGTTATTCTGAACATATTTTTCATAAGTATATTATTTATGAATGTTGCAAAAAAAAAAACAACATATGCCAGAATAGCAGATTATTTCCTTCGTGGTGAAATATTCGTGTTTTCATTGAAGGAGTGATCAATCATGGAATGGTTTGAATGGAATTCACAGTACTTCGGTAGACAATAGGAATGATTATATATTAGAGATGTCTAAGAGTATTCGGGAATAACATATTAAGTTGGATAATTGCCTAGTAAACGATGAAAGGAGCAAAGATTCGAATAAGATTGAAGCAATTGTACTTTCAGAAATCGTAGTAATATAATACAAGGAAATTATGTGTTTTATACCATCTGTTATTATCGCATCTGTTAGTAATGAATGAGGGAAATAAGTTTAAGGAAAAATAAGACAATCGAAACTTAACACGATGGGACATAGCACAATGGGTTAAGAAAATCTCTCATACAAGTGACACGTGTATTAACATTGATCAAAAATCGATGTATAAATACATGTGTTATTTTATCATTACTCAGTCACATATTTTCACCGCCCTGTGTCTCACGACGTGTTGATCTTGGGAGCTCACGATGTCCGTCTTCAAAGAAGGTAAGAGCATTGCTATTCATTCATTTATTTGCGCATGTTCTGTGTAGCGGATAGATTGTGTTTCTAAAGTTCAAAAAACTTGTTTAAGCTTTCGCGTAATTTCCCTATAGTAATACAATGTTCAGGATTTCTAAAAATCAATCGGAGATTCATTTTGATGAGATTATCTTTGACCCTTGGGATTCTCATTATTTGAATGCAATTGTTAATCAGTGAACTTTCAGTAAAATTTCAAAAGATATTTTTGTTTTATGTCTCAGATAAAAAGAACGATGGGAAAAGACATCACCGTGTTGTTACATTTAGCGACGATGATGACTTCGATGATACCTGTCCCTTAGAACTACCCGTCAAAAAAAAAACCAAGAAGCAAGCTCCCGTGGAATCGCAAGAGTACGATCTGGATCTGGCACCGACGAAAGGATCCAAAAACCCACTCCCCCCTTATCATATACATATTGGCAAAGGGATCTCATTGGAGATCAAAGAGTTCCGACGTCAGATGTATATAGGCCTGACCAGGTGTCACGATGGTGATACCAAAAATAGATTTAACCTACCACTGGAGCTATTCCCTATGTTAAAAGCAGGTGTGATAGCTATCGAAAAATACCTCGAGCTTAAAAAATATAATATTTAAGTATGAGGCGTTGAGCTCTCTGTGTGTGTGTAAATACAGATCATCGATACACTAATCATGAACTTTGTCGAAGTGAATAGTTCTTTTAGAGGGTTTATAAGAACCTTGCGAGCAAGAGTGGATTATACAGATCCGCTCTTGCTTTTCTCCGATGCTCGAAATGAAATATTCAATGTTATTTCCACTGCTTTAGTGTTAAGGATTAGATTAATGATCTGTATCCATGCAGTGTTTTCAAAATTTGTAGAATTGGATGAAATTTCTTGTACATTTTATTTCTGTTCGAATCCTGTACGTATTCTATCACCATTTACAATTAACATAGCTATTGAAAAAGCTATGCAAAAAATCTTGGATTCTATTGATACTTTTATTCGCAATGGTTCTGGTTGGAGGATCAAAGTTATCCGAGTGATAGATTTACACATCGGGAACTATCATGATCTGCGAGGAGGATGTGGAAATGTAAATCTCCCCCTAGCTATTAAAAATAAGAAAGCAATTTTAAATATTAAATGCACGGACAATCTATGCTTCTTATATAGTATATTAGCTCACAATTTTCCGGTTTCTACTAATTCAAACCTTAGCTCAAAATATAAAAAGTACTTGAAAACATTTAAACTAGGATCTTTAACATTCCCGATGGCAATCAAAAATATTAAAAAATTCGAGGACTTGAATAACTTGAGTATCAATATTTTTGGATACGAAAAAGAAGTATATCCCATTTACGTTAGCAAAAATATTAAAAATCCGATCAATTTACTCTTTTTTGAAAATCATTACTTTTTAATTAAAAATTTCAACAGACTTTTAAATGTGAGAGGTCTTCATCATTTTTGTTTTCATTGCTTGCAAGGTTTTCAGAGACCACAGACTTTGAAGGTTCACAAAAGAATATGTAGAGATAATAAACCACAGAAAATATCTATGCCGAGTGAGGAAAATAATATTTTAAAATTTAAAAATTTTTACAAATCTGCGTATCATGCATTTTGTATATTTGCTGATTTCGAATGTATTACCAAAAAGGTGCAAACGGTCCTGCCAAATCCGAATAATAGTTTCACTACCGAAGTTGAAATTCACGAACCCATCAGTTACAGTATTTTAGCAACGGACATAAACGATCAAATAGTTTTTCATGAATACTTTTGCGGTAAAATGGTGGTGATGAAATTCTTAAAAACTCTCAGAAAATTAGCAATAAGATTTTTAAAACAAATGTGTGTTATTAACCCTATGTTAGAAAACATAAATGTCTCGGTTTCTTCAAACGTGTGTCATATATGTCTGAAGAATTTTAAAATTACTGACAAAAGAGTTAGGGATCATTGCCACATGACAGGGGAATTTAGAGGGTTAGCACATAACTCATGCAACCTGAATTACAAAAACAAGTTCTTCATACCTGTTGTGGTACATAATCTTAAAGGATATGATTCACATATCATATTGAAAAATGTCCCGAAACAATACGCTAAATGTATAAATATTATACCAGTGAGTATGGAAAAGTTCACCATGTTTAGCATGGATGAACTTAAGTTTATAGACAGTTTCCAATTTTTGGATGCTTCGTTGCACAATCTCGTTGAAAATCTATCGAAGTCTCATCATGATTTTCCAATTTTTAATATATTTTATAAACATATTAGGAATAAAGACCTGCTGAAACGAAAAGGAGTGTTTCCTTATGCGTATTTTAAATCCATAGATGTATTGAGAGAAACATGTTTACCTCCGATAGATGCATTTCATAACAATTTGACGAACGAACGTATTTCACAGGCAGAGTATGACCATGCTATTTCGGTGTTTAAAACATTTAAGTGTCAAAATTTTGGTGATTATTTAAAGTTGTACCAAGACGTGGATGTTGTTATGCTTGCGGAGGTATTTTTGTCTTTTCGCCGAACTAGTATGAAGTTTTATCAATTAGATCCAGTGTACTTTGTAACTGCTGCTGACTTAACTTGGAATGCAGGGTTGAAATTTTGTAAAATTGAACTTGAACTGTTTACTAATATAAATATGTATATATGGTTAGAATCAGCAATACGTGGGGGTATATGTTTTTTAGGGAAGCGCTTTGCAAAAGCAAACAATCCGTACATTCCTCAGAGCTATGACCCAAACAAAGATCCTAATTACATTTTAGCTTTAGACGCTAATAATCTTTATGGGTATGTTATGACACAACGCCTTCCAACAGGTAACTTTAAATGGCTTAGCAAAGACGAAATATCCTCATTTAACGTTCTTGAAAAAAAAACGGACTCTGACATAGGTTTTATACTAGAAGTAGATTTGGTATATCCTGCAGAAGTTCATGATTTTCATGATGATTTACCTTTGGCACCCGAGCATATAAATATTGAAACTTCTATGCTTAGTCCGTATCAAAAGAGGATATTAAATCAATCAGATCTTAGATGTGTTGGCAAGTGTAAAAAATTAGTTCCGAATTTTTACAATAAAACAAATTATATAGTTCATTATAGAAATCTTAAATTCTATTTAAAACAAGGTTTGTGTCTTAAAAAGATTCATAGAATATTGTGTTTTACTCAGACTCAATGGCTTAAAGAATACATTTGTTTCAATAACACACAACGTCAACAGGTATCTTCGGACAACGAAAAAAATTTCTTTAAAAAAATGGTAAACTCATTTTATGGAAAAACTTTGATGAATCCCCGAAAACAAGTAAACATAAAAGCTGCGTTAAATGATAAAGACTGTAAAAAATATTTGGCTACCCCTCTTCTTGAACATTTTGAATCGGTCAATGAAGACTTTGCTATTTTTAAATTGAGAAAAGCAAACTTACTTCTCGATAAACCGATCTACATAGGGTATACAGTGCTTGAGCTCGCTAAGCTCCATATGTATCGCCTGTTCTATAATTGTTTCAAAAGCATTTATCAGAACAATTGTCATTTGCTTTATTCCGATACAGATTCCCTATACTTACAAATTTATACGGAGGATGTTTATCAAGATTTAAAACATACTTTTTCCAATATCATGGATACTAGCAATTTTCCCAAACGCCATTTTTTGTTCTCAGAAGAGAATAAAGGGAAATTAGGATTGTTGAAGTCCGAAACGCAAGATGTGCCAATCGATGAGTTTGTGGGTCTAAGATGTAAACTCTATAGCTATACATGTAAGGGTATAAGTAAGAAAAAAGCGAAAGGAGTTAAAAGTGTTGTACTAAAAAATGTAACACACGAAACTTATAAAGAGGTATTATTGAACTCGAAAACCTTGCGGCACGAACAATTTTCTATTCAAAGCAAGAAACATGTGTTGAGAACTGTTCTACAAAACAAGATATCTCTCTCATCTTTCTATGATAAAAAAGTGTTGTTTGAAGATGGAATTCATTCGAAATCGTTTGGACATTATTCTCTATCATAGTCATATGTTTGAATTTTGTTAATGCCATGTACAATTGACAATGTTTTGAAATTTATAAGATATTCTTTGTTTTGCATGGATGCATTGTATTGATATATTTTGTTAATGCTATGTTCAATTGTCAATGTTTTGAAATTTATAAGATATTCTTTGTTTGCATGGATGCATTGTATTGTTATATTTTGTTAATGCTATGTTCAATCGACAATGTTTTTGAAAATAGTAAAGATAGTCTTTGTTTACAAGGTTATGGTGTATTGGTGTATTATTTCAAGCATAAATATATACAATCTAATTGTATATGTAACCTAGTAAAAATAAAGCATGAAGAAACAGTACCATGGTGTTTGTTATATAAATCCATACACCATGCGTGCTGTTTCCTTGAGCTAAGGCCAACCCGCACGTTGACAAGGGTAAATATTAACTTTGTTCATTTTTAATGATAAGGAAATTTACCGTGGAATATCCCTTACCGTTGTAAGAGGTGAAATCAAATCATCTTTCGGTAACGAATTTTCAGCAGAGATGTAGCAACAGAAGACCTGAATCATTTTGGGTAAGTTCGTTACTATTTTGTATTATTTTACTGTTCATTTCAAATTTTCATCAGAGATGTACCAACAGAAGACCTGATCATTTTGGGTAAGTTCATTACTATTTTGTATTATTTTACTATGGTCTGTACTTATTCTAAAAGAAGACAAAACACAGTTTGTTAATCATATTTTTATTTAAAAAAAAAAAACAAAATCAGTGCTGAGTACATTTTATCTTACAGTTTCAGTTGTTAACAAGCTCGCAGGCATTGTTTACAATTTTATCAGCTTAATAAGCTCATCATCACTTAAAATTTGAAAGTAGCCATACTTGAGTGCACGGTCTGGAAAGTTCATTTCTAGCTGGCAAACACATTCGTTCGTAGCTTCAATGCATCGTAAAATATTGGAGTATAAAATAAGTCCACTTCCGTACAGGGAAAGTTTTTTATTCGGAGCTGTACGATGTAAATGGCACACTCCAAATCCATGTTCTTTGTCATCCTCGTGGATCAAATTCACTATTTCTTCATTAGTGAGGATTTTAAAATAGTGCACATTTTTTTTGTTTTCTTGATTTAGTCCCAGGCATGACAATACACTTTGGACACAATCAAACACACTATTCTACAATTCGTGATGAATATAATCATACGTTTTCGCTGAGCTTTGAACGAGATATCCATACCGTTCCATGTTGGATGTCCAAATGACGAAATTCCTACTAGAGATTGTGCTTATAGCTCGTAAAGTTTGAAGCGTGTTCTGACATGATTTTCCTCATTTTACAAGCATTCATTGAGCTCTTTCCATATGGTAGGCGAATGAAGCTCTTTCATGAGTTCATCACTGTCAAAAATTTTGTAATATCCTATTTTTACTTTCCGATTGGATATACGAGGAACTTCCAAACCATAAGCTTTCGCACTGATAATGCAATCCAGTAAGTTAGAAAACAAAATATCTGATGCAGTTTCGAGAATCACATATTGCTCAGAATCACCAGGTTGATACAAGTACATGTATCCATACCTAAAACTAATCGAATCTCTGTGCATCAATTTAATCGTTTCTGAATTTTCTAAGATTTGGAAATAAACGACCAGTTCATCTTCGTTGGTCTTTTGTAGTATTCCGCTCTGCACACAATTTACGATATCATCGAATAATACTTTATTCACACTTTTAATCTTTTTATCACATGTGCTCAGAATGAGATAACCATATCGCTCCATGGTGAACCAATGAATGATTTACTTATGGTTTGATAGTGTTTTTATATTTCTCTTGAAGTTATATGCTTGACACGATTGCGTTGAAGATGGTAAAAAACAACAGTTCTGTAACTTAAACGTTTTTCCGATAAATGTTTTAATAAACTTTTCGTTGTTCTCGATTTTAGTAGAAAGCAGAGGTGATAAAAGTTGATTTCTAGCGAATTTATACAAAAAGAAAAGACAAAAGTGACCACATGTATATGATAATAGACTTTGATATCGATTTCTGTTCCATTCAAAGTCATTTGAATTATTCTGAATAAAGTTTAAAATATCTTTGTTCTCAGGAACTGATGCATAGCTACAAAAATAATAACATTTATTATTTCTAAATGTTATTGCTACCCAATGACTTCCTGGTTTTGATCTAGGATCTAAATTTACAATGAAACTTGTATATTCCTCGCGGTTTGGAGGAAGTTCATCAGAAGCATAAACTCCTCCGAATTTTGTGCGAAGGACGGAATCACTGCATGCTAATCTACATAAAGTTAAGCTATCCATTAGTAATCAGTATAAACACCTCTGGCTTTATCGATTTCTATGATGTTTCTGTATTCAGCATAGACTATTAGATTTACGGTTTCGGGTAACGATTTACTAAATTTCATATCAATAGTTAAATTACCATTCTTTAAGATACTTGTATGCATATCATCCGCACTAAAATCGGGACTCAAATCAAAAGAATATAAAGTGTATCCTTCTTTATATTCACTATAACTGATGTTGATATCTTGTTCCTTATGGTACCGACCTAAATCGGTAAACAAGCTCATATAACTTCGAGAGTAACTATTTGTATTATCAAATTTTGGTTGAAGAGGTTTTGATGGAATCATTCGATTCCCCTCTAAAACAGATAGATACGATAAATCATAATGATTAAAATTGAAAGGATTTTTAGCAAAATCTCCGTTAAATGCATTATTGGATACCAAACCCATGATAAGTCGAGTTGGTAATTGTCCTATGAATGCATTAGAAAGCGTTAGTGATTGAAGACCGGAAGATAGTGCAAAGGATTTCACTTCTGTTCGATGAATTGGAATTTTTGCTAGTCCTTTACCTAAAGCGAGTTCATGAGCAATTACTATTGATGGTGTGACTTTAACTTTTCTGATAAACAATGATGCGTGTTGTATAACAACTTTGTAGTCTTGAGCCGTTGACATTAACGCAAAAGAATCTTTGTTTCTTTCAAGTTTGATTCGTATATTTACACCATTAAGGAGCAATTTAGGCTGAGTCGCTAAATCAAAATGCAATGGACCTATTAAATCCATAATTTTACTCTCTTTAGAAGAGCTATTTCTACTTTTCAAACCAACGTTGTCTCCCTCTGGATCAGTTACATCGTGTTTGGATGCTGTGTCTTTGTAGAACAGACTTGAAGTCAACATTGACTTTTGTACAGACTTGGGTGAAAAAAGTAATGCATCCAAAATACATCGGTATGCATAGTTAGCTTGAGATGAGACTTGTTTATCATTCAATGTTACTGCACATTCAGAAAACAGTGTATTAAGAATGTAATTGATAGGTGTAACTTTATCTGCAGGTAACAGTGAGCTTCCATTTTTCTTTTTAACTTTCACTTGTAAATGAAGAAGTGTATGTGCTAGATCAATATAATGCTCTCCACTACCAGTTACATAAAATTCTATTGGCGATTTTTCACTCAACGCTGCGACAGGGTGAATTTCAGTAAACGAAGAGTCATCTACTGCAAGTTGTACCGGTGAAACGGAAAATAGGTCCAACTCGCTTTTTACGCAGGCACATGCTCGCGGATCCATTATGAAAAAATGTCAGATTCTTTAAGCTTCTGTCGACTACACTTCACACGTTTTGAATGATTGTTATTGCGGAATTTCTTTCTTTTTATACCTGAACCGCTTTGAATTTTGTGAATAACATCGTCCCTGATTTGTTTAGATGTTTCACGAAATCTAGATTTCGCAGAATCTTTAAATCGTGAGCCTGAAGCTACATCTGTCATCACTTTTGATCCAGTAGTTAGTAAATGTTTCCCTAAATATTTTCCAGCTTTAATTGCTATGGGAGTTATGAATCTGATTAAATTTGAGAAGAGTCCATACCCTCTTTGATGACCTACACCTTGAAAATGTAATCCACCACCACCTACTTGCTGGCAATAGTAGTTATCACAAGCTTCTTGATCTAAATGCATCTTCGTTTAAAGCCTATAACCAAATGATCTCAGTTGCATTACCATGCTTTCTTATATTGTTCTTCGTCGGAACGAAAGTACCAACAGTGATTTTCCTCCAGTAAATATTATCCCATCTCCAGAACTGCTTTTTAATTCGATTTCAATACAATCTATATAATTTTTACGAAGTGGAAAATATAGAGGTCTTTGATAATCGATCACTATTTGATCTGCCTTTGTTGATAACACCGGAATGATGCGGAGCAAAGGAGCAATTGTATCCCCTACAAAATGCGACTCAATAATATCAGAATAAACATATATTTCAGTTATTCCACCATCTAATTCTAAGGGATAATCAGCGATATGTGTTCCTCCGTTGATCATAGAATTTTTAAAACCTAGCATATCTTTCAATCCATCTTGAAAATGTACGTTTGACGTGTTAGGTACATGAAGTTTTACTTTATTATTCGGTAAATAATTAAATTTAAGATGTTTGAAAGCATCAAACAACTCTTGTGCGTTTTTATACAATCCGACTTCTAGATTTAAGTGAGCGGTTTTTCTAACTTTTTTTGTAACTATAGTCTTATCTTCAATGCTTACGCGAAAATATTCGTTCGATGGAGGTCTATCAAGTTTTTGAAAATCATGAAAGGTTTTACCTGTTAAAACAATATCTTTAGTCATATTCAACATTCTCATGAAATTTGGAGCATAGATTAATCGAAACTCAAGCTCGACATTTTTTTGAACTATGATTTCTACTTTATTTTCCTTAAAATTGAATATGAATTCCGCTGCTCCTCCAATTCCGGTCTGTATTAGATTATAATTAATATGTTGAAAGAGTTCAAGATGCATAGAATTCAGGTCTTGATAGTTATGAGAAAATTTTGTTATTCGTATTATAAAATGTCTTTTTGGATGGTTGTGTATAATTTTGAAAAAATTATCGTTTAAGGTCTTCGATGGGTTTCTAAATAAAAAGCTTTCCGAAAATTTTATTATTCTATCTTCGATTGGTAAACTTAGCATATGCAGCAATTTCGGAGCGTCCTCTGCCTTAATATGAAGTTCATAATCGCGAGCAAGAGTTATGTTGATATTTTTTTTGACCAATGTTAAAACCACATTTTTTCCACATTTATCTTCAATATTTTCATTGATCATATCTATTACTTTATTATTTTGATTTCCTTGTTCAATTTTAAATGTGATATTATATTCAAGAAAAGCTTTCTCTTCAGGTTCTATTTCTTCATAAGTTACTGAATACTTATTATTATGATTTCCAATGTTAAACCATGTTCGAGGAACAAAAATTTCTGACAAACCCACTTCCCACATACCACTAAGTATTATAGGTCTAGCAAGTTTTGTTCGAAATGATGCTTGAGTATTTTGTGGAAAGTAATGCATACTCGAGTTGCTTGGTAACATAACGTAGAAATCAGACATCATTTCATCCATGATGATTTAACCCACGAATTAAATCGATCATCAAATCCTTGCCACTTCACGAAATACTCTTTCTTGCTTCCTGAACCCTTAGTTTTGAGCACTTTTTCTACGCTCCAAAAGTCGTGTAATTCTTTGATGACTTTTTGAAGCTCCTCAACATAGAATCCTCCTTTTATAGGATCTCCTTTCAGATCTTCTAGTTCATACGTGTTTGGGAAAGATAAAACACGTTTCTTTATTTTAAAAACTTCATTTGACCAACCGGGAAAATAACCTCGATGAAATGGCTTCTTTGTTTTCGAAATTCTCACTAAATCACCATCATTAAAAGAATATTTCGAGTTCTTAACTGTATAACCATACAGTTTTTCAAATATTTGTGGTTCTAATCCACGAGTGACTTCTGACGGTGCAATGCCAATACTACGGTGTTTGGTGTTATTATATGACTTCACAAGTGATTGTAAAACATCTTCGTATTTATAAGATTTTCTGTATGTAAAAACTCTGAACATTTTATTTTTCAATGTTCTGTTAAACCTCTCGATAACACTAGCCTTATGATCACCTTCAGCAGAGTAATGATTAATATTCTGATTTTTAAACAGAGATTGAAGTTGATTGTTGTAAAACTCCTTTCCTTTATCACTTTGAATATTTTTAGGTTTAACTCTTTGCAATAGATCTTCGAAAGCTATTTTAACAGCAACGCCAGTTTTACTTTTGAGAGGTATTACATATGCGTACTTAGAAAATACATCAATTATGGTGAGTAAGTACTTTATACCATTGTTACTTTTAGCAAAATGCTGTAAATCAACAAGGTCACATTGCCATAAATCATTTATACCATATGAAATCGTTGATCTTCGAAAAAATTTATTCCGAATCGGTTTGTGCAAAGTGTACGTATCTTGAGTCATTAACCACCGTTTTGTTTTCTGATACGGTACTTTGGTTATTGATGAAAGTTTTTTCACTCCACCAAATGAAGCTGGATTTTTGAAATCGTAATAAGTCGATTCTAATATTTTTTCCATGTTTTCTTCCCACGTAGTTTTTTCTTTTTATTTTCAGACAAAAAATCAGGATCTAAAGATTCTAGATATATTTTACTTTGCGCTCTATCGATGTCTAGCTCTGATTCAGAATTCTGAAATAATTTTTGATTGCCAATCCATTGACTTGGAATATTTATTTCTTTTATTGCCTTCCAAAAAATAGGAAAATTATCTGGTTCCACACTCCTTTTGACATTTCTCATTAGGTATGAAAATAAATCGACAACATTTGTGTTTTTGATAATCTCACCATCTTTAATCAATTCGCCTTGTTCATTCCAAGTGTAGTTACGGGTACTTAGTTTCTCGACAATAGGAGGAATGAATTTTTGAAAATTACGAGGCACAGATAAAATGATATGAGACAAGATATATTTGTCATTACTATTTTCCAATGCCTGTGTCTTTTCTTTCTGTTCTTCAATAGCAACACGTAATGGTTCTTTAGGTTCGTTTACAACATGTTGATATTTCATAAGAAGCTGACTTAATAATTTCGCTTTCATATCATCTGGTAAATGATTTCGTTCAAGCAAACTCGTTATGTCATCTTCTATTTGCACTTCGGGTACTTTAGGACGGTACGCTACAGCTAATTCTTCAGGAACAAGAGCCATTCTTCGAGACATTCTTCGAGTTGTATATTTCACTAATTTAAACTCGTTTGCCTAAAGCTTTCCCTGCAAAACCAGCTATGGCTGAGAGAATAGCTGGTAAAATTATGGGTAGAAAACCTCCTGTTTGATTCACGAGTTCCTTTCTTTTATTATTCAAGCTCAGTTTTTTGTTAGCTATTTTTCGGATAGATGTTTTAAATTTACGTAATTTGTTAATATTAACAGGTAAATTCCCGGCTAACACGTTCAAGCAAATTTCGCACAAACACTGTATTTGACTTTTGTCAGCAGTTTGTAAAATAGCTCTCTTTTGTGTAGGACTGGCAGTAGCCAATAATTTCAGCAAATGATAATGTTTGGTAATATTCTTCATTTTATAGGTAAATACACCCAATAAAAACCATTGGAATCGGGAAACAAATTCTCTCGCAGACGATGTTCTTCCAGTGTTCGTGGGTGAAGATCTATCACTAAATAACCATAAGGCTTTGAAGTTGCTCTTTTATATGCATCCATAAAGAACGATGATTTGTTTCCGTAAATTTGTCTAGAAAAACAGCAAATTTGATTCAAATCTCGATTATTTTTAAATAGTATAATGTAATGTGTGTTTAGACTTATATCACGCATTACTTTATTTCGCGGGAAGAGATTTTGTAAGATTAAAATAACACTGATATTCCGATGATGGGAACCTACTGTAAACAAGTCAGAAATTTTCTCATTTAAGTTATTCATCAAATCGTCAATTACTATTAAAGATCCACTCGGATAAGTTTCTGGCAAACCTTGGATGAAATCAATTTTCTTCTCTTCAAGAAACCACGGTTGGAACACAGAATAACACCATTTTACACATTTAAAATCATAATCATAAACATTGTGCTCTATCATTCGTCGGACGAGGTTTGATTTTCCTGATTGGCTTGGAGCTGCTACAATACACGAACTCGGGTGAATTAACTTGTACATTGTCTACAAACTTGTTTAAACTCGTCTTCAGTCAACTGTACTCCAATAACCATTGGTTTTATATTAGCATGTGTTTCCTTCCAAAAATATCTGATGTCATACACTTTGAGTTTATCTTTAAAGCAAACATGGAAATATAATCGTCTTCCTAAATGTTTTGAGTAAAAACATGTAGAATTACTCAAATCTATGTCCTCATTTGTATTTCTATGATAGTGTTTTATCAATATTACTAAAAGTACTGATGTGATGATCAAAGCCACAATGGAAACACTTATAACTTTTAATTTGGTTATTCTCTTACTATCATTCATCCTTTGCAATTATTTTAAAATATCAGTGTGAAAAAATAAGTTGTATCTCCTCTACATCTATCAACTTCACTCTTGTAATGTTCATTCTAAAATGCCAAAATGATGATAACAATACGTATTTATATAGGAACGTAAAAAAACACCGTAATCAATTTTCTTTTTTTTTTTTGTAACTTCAGTTTTACAAAAAACCTTCATTACAGTTATTTAGACATTGTCATGCAAGTAAACATTGCCCGAATCGTCTAAACCATGAACAATTCGACCAATGTTTATTTAAGTTTCAGGTTCGATCCTACATATTAACACTGGTGCACAATCATTTTATTTCGGATAATAACGACTCATATCACCACATCGTCACAGCTGCTTGAAACCATTGTCGGTAAGCTTGTATTTTGGAATAATTGTTTATCTCAGTTCTCACTCAGAAGCGAACTCAGAAGTAGTTTGTCGTGCCAGTACGCCCGTAATTTGTTTTATAGTATCAATTATGAGCATACTAACACGGTAAACTCTTTTTACATTATCTACTTACAGTTAAGTATAACTTAGTCTTTCGAGTCACACCGTGGTTCACAAGAGTATAACCACATTCACAACTGGTCACGCAACCGCTATCGGTAAGCTAGAATTTTGGAATAATTGTTTATCTCAGTTCCCACTCAGAAGCGAACTCAGAAGTAGTTTGTCGTGCCAGTACGCACATAATTTGTTTTATAGTATCATCTTATGTGCATATTGGCAAGGCAAACTCTTTTTACATTACCTATTTACAGCTAAGTATAACTTACTCTTTCGACTAACATTGCGGTTCACAAAGTGAGTCACATTCACAACTGATCTCAACCATCTATACAGCTCACGGTTTCAAATGTCTATACAGCTTACGATTTCAGTGTTTATACAGGTGCCATCAAGAATTTTCAATTTTTATACAGGTGCCATCAAGAATTTTCAATTTTTATACAGGTGCCATCAAGAATTTTCAATTTTTATACAGGTGCCATCAATGTAATACTACTCTCGTGAAACAGAATTTTACAAATCATTACGTATTCGATAAATTATTTAAGGAAAGTTGGTCGAAATACACACCAACTTTCCTTGAAAATAATCCTTGAACTCCTGAAAACCTTTCCTTGAATTTCCTTGCAAACATAAATATTTTAAAATATTCTTTCCCCCTTCATCAATAAAATATCTATAATTTATTTACATCATGGGAAGAACTAAAAAGTCAGTTCAAACATAAATACTGTAATTTAATTTGTTTCGGAAAAAATTGTTTTTCGATCAACAGTGGTAAAGCAACCATCGCTGCCTAAAGCAATCAATCTATGCTCAATGTTATTTCTATTGGGATTTCGAATAGTTTTTAGCCCCCCAGGGCCAATAGAACGGGGGTTAAGAGTTAGCCTATGCTGACCGCAGTGTTCTAAATTATAAGTGTACCAAATTTGGTGTGGATTGGTCAAACGGTGTAGATTTGTATAGAAAATATACCCACATACACACACACACACATCCTATTTTATATATATAGATTGGTTCGGCACATAGGACACGTTGAAAGACTCTTCGTACATCTCATGCATGTCACCAGATGACCGCAAGGCTGTAAAGTAGCATTCATTTTCCGATTCCTTGCAAATTTTACAGTCGTTCGTCCTTGTCGTTGTATAAGGGGTAAAGCTATACATCGTTTTTTTATAAAACCATTGATATTATTGTTGATTTCATCCAGCACCTGTACAATTTCATCTATGGGCTACCAAACATTTTGGATAAAACTTTGGGTTTGTATCTCACTACATCTTCTTTTTACCAATTTTTCAAGCCCTTCGCCATACCAATAGCACCTGATCACGTCCAAGACACCGGTATAATACAGTCCGTTTTTGGCTAGGTCCCTAATGTCAACGTCTGTGCGTTGGTCAATCTCTAAACGTAGATAGGCGCATAGACATGCTTGGAACTTTTAGCTTCAAATTTGCATACTGGTTATTCATTTTCCTTAAAACTATAATATGCTCTATTACTCTTAAGGGTAAAATTATGGAGCAGATTGTGTTGAAAAGGTTCTCTTCGTCAATTTTTTTAAAAAATCTGATACTTGTCAAAGATACTAGTTTCCTTTCAACAGAGGCAAAGACTTGTGTGTGCACACAAATAAAATAATTCAATTTGTTGATGTAATTTTAGAAAAATAAAACTGCAGAATCAAGAGAATTCAGTATACTTTAAAGTTCTCATTTTAAAGAAAGTCAAAATACGTTTCTCTTATAAATTATATTTGGTTATATTTTTTTTTCTTGCTCAAATTTAGTCGTAGAATTGAATTGCATTCAGCGCATAAACGTGGTAGAGTAAAAAAAATCACACGCACATTTAAGTATATCCTTTCGTTAAAATCTTGTATTATAACACAAAATTTTATTTCGCGCATTATCACAAACACCATGTTTTCTGAGTATGTACATTCTTCACTTAGTCTTATCTTTTGTGAGTAACAATGGAACGCAAAAGATAAATTTTAACTTTACTGATTAGTAAGTGTATGGTGTTATATAGTCCAGTTCTTCGTGGCCTCCAGTTTACAATTATTTTTCCAAGAACAGCTAACGCTTTTCAATAGCAATGCTTAATATTTGTGCAATTGTGGATTTTGATGGATTTCAGACTCAAGAAAAGTTTCTTAGTATGTAAATACGTATACAATGCTGTAAAAATTGCAAGTAGCTTCAAGTATTCGTTTTCACTTATCGTCTGAGCACAAACTGAGTGCCAAAGATTGTACAACTGTCATATTTTAAAAATTACGTATGTACACTTCATTTCCATGACATAGCAAATTGTGCTCCCTTAGAAAGTCTAGACTCTAAGCTTTTAGAATTGTACGAGCAGACCAAGAGGGCCACTCAGTACCTAATTGCTTACAAAGGTGGTTGTGTGGAAAAGAAACGCTTAGATGCATTGAATATTCCGAATATCAACTTGGAACCATAGGGGTGTCCCAAATTTGATGCATTATGTGCTCTAAGTAGCAACAAATATATCCAAAAACTATAATGTGGTCATCACAAAAATAATTTGCATTGCCCCATAGCTGAGGTGATGGCATTGAATAATTAGCTTGTCGGAAATATGTGTCTCTTAAAAAATGCAAGTATGTAAAAATAAGTTCTTTTTTTTACTACAATGTATTATTTTTGTAAAAAATATTAATCATAATGTTTTTACTATTAAAAAGTGTTCTAATTTACTTTGTGTCCATGTAGCTTCCTTCAATCTGTTTAAGAATTGTCTGTGCTGGTTTTTGCAGAGATTGTTTTAAGAATACATAGAATTCAGATTTAATCCATAATTTCAATAATATTTGTTCATTTTAAAATTCACATTAATACTTAAAATTTTCAGTTATTATTTAATTTTACTCATGGGTAAAACTATCAGCAGTGTCAGTAAATATTTAGATTATGCATTAAATATCAAGAAAAGGGCAAAAGTTGATTTGCTTAGCAGCACAGATGTGCACACATTATTTTCAAAAACAGAAAACTCACTTACTACCCATTTAACATAGCAATGTAGAACATTTAAAATTAAGAAAACAGTACAAAGTATCTTGTAAAATACTTCATAGCTTCGTACAGTATTAGTATTTTGCTGTGCAATTTAAACTGTACGATGTGCATAAGGTTTTCAAATAAATAAAAGGAAGTTCATATTTAGTAAAATGTGTGGTTTGCAAAAGCATTAAAGAAAAAGAACTTTTAATTTAGAACTTCAAGGACAAATGGTTTTTAATTCTATTTTTCACTACTTCAAATGTGCAAGGAAAACATGGTATGGGTATTGTAAAGTTTCAAATTAATGCATAAAATTCTTTTTACTGGTACAGGTTTTTTATAATAATTGTTTTACTATGCATAAAACACACTTTAAGAATCAAACTTTTAAAAATGTCTCAATTGTAAAATTAAAAAGTAAAAAGCAAATTGCATTTAAATGTTTGTAATAATATTTAAAGTATATATTTCCAATTGTTAAACATTTTCTAAAAATCTTCAATGTTATAATACGTGTAATAGTATTTGATATATAATTAATTTTTGTGTAAAAAACATCTAACTTTTAAAATATAAATCCCTATATCAAAGAAAATTTCGTTAAAAACAGTTTGTAAATCTTTATCTATATATATAAAATAGGATGTGTGTGTGTGTATGTGGGTATATTTTCTATACAAATCTACACCGTTTGACCAATCCACACCAAATTTGGTACACTTATAATTTAGAACACTGCGGTCAGCATAGGCTAACTCTTAACCCCCGTTCTATTGGCCCTGGGGGGCTAAAAACTATTCGAAATCCCAATAGAAATAACATTGAGCATAGATTGATTGCTTTAGGCAGCGATGGTTGCTTTACCACTGTTGATCGAAAAACAATTTTTTCCGAAACAAATTAAATTACAGTATTTATGTTTGAACTGACTTTTTAGTTCTTCCCATGATGTAAATAAATTATAGATATTTTATTGATGAAGGGGGAAAGAATATTTTAAAATATTTATGTTTGCAAGGAAATTCAAGGAAAGGTTTTCAGGAGTTCAAGGATTATTTTCAAGGAAAGTTGGTGTGTATTTCGACCAACTTTCCTTAAATAATTTATCGAATACGTAATGATTTGTAGAATTCTGTTTCACGAGGCTTTTTAGGTAAGGCGTGTAACTTATTTTAAAATGTCCGGAATAGATACATGTGAATCCTCCGTTGAAAGCAGTGATTTTCTTTCTGAAAAATTCTGTAAAATCGACCTTCTGCTTTTTGAAAAAATTTTATCTATTCAGTTTAATTTGTCTACACCGATTATATTTATTTCTAAACCAAGCACCGTTATTCCGAAAAGCACAAACGAAAAACTCATTGATCATAAAAGCGTAATTTTGCTACTCGGTATCTGGCAGCACCAGAATTAATGTTTACTTTTTTTATAAAACTTTGTAGAACTTTCTAGAAAGTTGGGGTAACGGAAACTTAATTGGACTCATGGTGGAGAACATTCCAGCACCCACTCGATTCTTAGCTGGTCGTATTTAAAGGAAGCTAACTCGGTAAGTCTTCCAGTTTATCATCTTTCAGTGAATCTGGCAGTTTTATTTCGCTCTTTTGATTGTATAAGTGTTTCCTACTTTATTCGACAGTGATAGTGTACATTTTGGATTTATATTTCTAAACGGATGTAAGTACTACATAATTTTAAATTCGTTTTTTCGTTAATT
Organism: Meta bourneti; assembly: GCA_933210815.1. Taxonomy (NCBI): domain Eukaryota; kingdom Metazoa; phylum Arthropoda; class Arachnida; order Araneae; family Tetragnathidae; genus Meta; species Meta bourneti. The sequence continues at coordinate 22,419,285 of OW119928.1, forward strand.
TTAGCTTTTTATTGTATTCTATAATAGATTTCATTGCTCAGTGAGATGTGCCTTTTGCTTAATTTTTTAAATAAGTTTAATGGGATCAGAATTAATGCTTTTTTTACACCAGAATAAAAGTTTATTTTTAACATGATTTAGAATTCTGTGTTTGAATATTTTGATTGACAGCTTTTAAGTAAGGCATTAATTTTTTTTATTTGTGTTAAAAGTTTGATATTCTCCTAAACTGATGTAAGTACTTCACAATTTTAAATTTGTTTTACCATTCAGTTTATATTAGTTTTTTATTGTATTCTATAATAGATTTCATTGTTCAGTGAGTGTGCCTTTTGCTTATTTTATGAAATAACTTTTTAATGACAGATTTCACTGCTCTGTGATAGTGTGCCTTTTGCTAATTTTATGAAATAGCTTTTCCTTGTATTCTATAATAGATTTCATTGCTCAGTGAGAGTGTGCCTTTTGCTTATTTTATGAAATAGCTTTTTGTATTCTTTTACAGATTTCTTTGCTGTAGCAATGCCTCCAAGGAAGCGGAAGGCAATCGGCCAAGTGCAGTCAACGGCTAAGATGATGAAAAATGAGCGTAGACAAGAAACTTCCGAGGAGAGGAATAGAAGACTTGCGATTGCGAGAGAGAGAGCTACTACATCTAGAGCAACAAAGACGGCACAACAGCGTGAGACCCTACTACAGGATAAGAGAGATAGAGCAACTACATCTAGAGCAACAGAGACGGCACAGCAGCGTGAGGCCCGACTACAGGATATGAAAGAGACAGCTACTACATCTAGAGCAACAGAGACGGCACAGCAGCGTGAGGCCCGACTACAGGATAAGAGAGATAGAGCTACTACATCAAGAGCAACAGAGACTGCACAGCAGCGTGAGGCCCGACTACAGGATAAGAGAGATAGAGCTACTACATCTAGAGCAACAGAGACGGCACAGCAGCGAGAGGCCCGACTACAGGATAAGAGAGATAGAGCCAAACGATCACGGACTGCGAGCCATTTTAGCTTAGCACTGGAAGGATTTCACTACGATTCACATAAAGACTACTCGATGCATGCAAGTGTTACGATCGGGAAAATGGAAATGGTTTGTACTTACTGTCAAGCCAAAAAGTTTAAATCAGAGTCTACTGGTATTTGCTGCAAAAATGGAAAAGTTAAACTTTGCCAACTGGAACCACCACCACAAGACCTTTTGACTTACACATCAGGAGATACGTCAGAGTCGAAGCATTTTCTAAGTAACATCAGAAAATACAACTCATGTTTCCAAATGACATCATTCGGCGGCACATCAGTTGTTGGACAGCCCGGATTTCCGTCGACATTCAAGGTGCAAGGGCAGGTTTACCATAGAGCGGGATCGTTGCTTCCGCTGCCAGATCAACCACCAAAATTTCTACAACTATATTTTATTCAAAACGAACAAATGGAAACTGATCAGAGGTGCGCCTACATCTCGGGAACAAGACGTCAGATTGTGTTAAACTTACAGAGGATGTTTCATGAGCACAATAATCTTATTAAAACGTTTGAAACAGCATTGGAACATATGCCAACAGATGAATATAAAGTAGTCATAAGAGCAGACCGAAGACCAGCAGGCGAACACGAGCGGCGTTTTAACTCTCCTCAAGCAGATGAAGTCGCGGTGGTTATATCAGGAGATGAGTTTCATCAACGGGATATCGTTATTCAACGACGAGGTGAATCATTGCAGCGTATTTCGGAAACACATCGATCTTACGATGCTCTGCAGTACCCAGTAATATTCCCCCATGGTGAAGATGGATATCAATTTAATCTGAGGCAGATCAACCCAAGAACAGTTGAAACAACGAGCAAGAAAGTTTCAGCGATGGATTTCTATGCGTACAGATTAATGGTTCGAGATACTGGGCAGAACCACGTATTGAACTGCAGGCAATTGTTTCATCAGTTCATCGTCGATATGTACGCTAAAGTCGAGAGTGAACGTCTCCTTTACATTCGTCTAAATCAACGTAAACTGAGAGTTGACGAATATATTCACCTGAGAGATGCTGTGGCAAATGACGGGAACGTTGAAAACCTCGGTGCCTTAGTCATACTACCAGCTACATTTACAGGCAGTCCCAGACACATGCACGAATACACACAAGATGCTATGACGTACGTGAGGACGTACGGGAGACCAGACTTATTTATCACCTTCACCTGCAATCCCACTTGGACGGAGATCAAGGAGGTTCTTACCAATGGTCAATTACCCAGTGAGCGCCACGACTTGATTGCGAGAGTATTTAAACAGAAGCAGTTGAAACTGATTGACGTTATAACAAAGGGCCATGTATTTGGAGTGCCGAGATGCTGGATGTATACGATTGAATGGCAAAAAAGAGGGCTGCCACACTCGCACAATTTGATCTGGTTAGCGGACAAAATTCAGCCCACTCAAATCGATGACGTTATATCTGCCGAGTTGCCAGACCCGGAACAAGATCCCGAACTTTTTGAAGTGGTAACGAAAAACATGATCCACGGACCGTGTGGAAATCTCAATCCCATTTCTCCGTGTATGAAGGACGGAAAGTGTACCAAGAAATACCCTAGAAAATTCATTAAAGAGACACAAACTGGAAATGACGGCTATCCCCTGTACAGACGGCGGGCTCCGGAAGATGGAGGGTTCACGGCGAAACTAACGATACGCAGCAACACGGAAATAGAAATCGACAATAGGTGGGTTGTGCCCTTTTCGCCGCTGCTGTCGAAAATGTTTCGGGCACACATCAACGTGGAGTACTGCAACAGTGTGAAATCGATTAAATATGTGTGCAAGTATGTCAACAAAGGTAGTGATATGGCTGTTTTCGGTATCAGCGACGAGAGATCGAACGATGAAGTGACGCGGTATCAATTGGGAAGATACCTCAGCAGTAACGAGGCAGTTTGGCGAATACTGGGTTTTTCGATTCACGAAAGACACCCTACTGTTGTTCACCTCAGCGTCCATTTAGAAAATGGTCAGAGAGTTTATTTCACAACAGAGAGCGCCCCTAGAGTGATTGATCAGCCACCAAACACGACTTTGACGGCATTCTTTCAACTGTGTCAGCAGGATTCTTTTGCGAGGACTTTGTTGTATCCTGAGATACCTCGATATTACACGTGGAATGCGTCGAGGAAAATTTTCTGTAGGAGAAAAGTTGGCCAGCCCGTCCCTGGACATGATGCAGTCGCGAGTGACGCCTTGGGTCGAGTGTACACTGTTCACCCCAACAACGCCGAATGCTATTTCCTTAGGATGCTTCTTCACTCGGTACGAGGACCTAGATCTTTCGCAGAGATGAGAACGGTAAACGACGAAGTATGCCAGACATTTAGAGAGGCCTGTCAGAAGTTGGGTTTGCTGGAAGGAGACCAGCACTGGGATGACACGTTGCGAGAAGCCGAATTGATCTCCCTACCAGAGCAAATCAGAAACCTGTTTGCTATAATATTGACTACATGCAGTCCATCGAATCCAAACACTTTATGGGAAAAGTATAAGGAGGCCCTGAGTGAGGATATACTCGCCAAAGTCCGGAGGGAAACCCCGACATTAGAAATCGCGTTTGGTCCGGACATTTTCAACGAGGCTTTGGTTATTCTTGAGGACAAATGTGTGGCCATGACAAATAAAACATTACTGCAATTGGGCCTGCCTGCACCAGTAAGAGATCGACGAGACGTACTTCGCGCAGATTACGTGCGAGAAACGAACTACGACGTCGAAGAGCTGAGTGCATACGTCGCGGACAAGAAGCCACTTCTGAATCGAGATCAGAAAAACGCATACCAAATTATCATGGATCAGGCAGCAAAACAACAAGGTGGTATCATTTTTCTTGATGCTTCTGGGGGCACAGGGAAAACATTCTTGATTAATATAATACTGGCCGAAATCAGGACTCGGGGAGAAGTTGCTCTTGCCATCGCCTCTTCGGGAATTGCGGCGACGTTAATGGAAGGAGGGAGGACGGCCCATTCTGCACTTAAGTTGCCACTTGACATCGCCAGGCAGGAAAATCCTACCTGCAACATAAGCAAGGCAAGTGGTCGGGCGCAGGTGCTCGAGACTTGCAAATTAATCGTGTGGGACGAATGCACCATGGCTCACAAGAAAGCTCTCGAGGCCCTCGACGTCACTCTGAGAGATCTGAGAGGAAACGACAACCTGATGGGAGGAGCTCTGGTACTCCTCTGTGGAGACTTTCGTCAAACTCTGCCCGTCATCCCGAAGTCGACGCCGGCCGATGAGATCCATGCATGTTTGAAACATTCGTTTTTGTGGAGACATGTGCGAAAGATAACTTTGAAGCAAAACATGAGAGTACATCTGGGGGATGAGAGTGCTCAAATTTTCTCAGACAAACTCCTGGAGATCGGAGAAGGCAGATTGGCAGTCGAGTCTTCTGGCAAGATTAAATTCCCATCCGATTTTTGTAATCTGGTGTCGTCCGTCTCAGAGCTGATAGATGCAGTCTATCCGTCTGTTTCCCAAAACTATCACGATTTGAACTGGTTGCGAGAGAGGGCCATTCTTTCTGCTAAAAATGAAGACGTCCACGACATAAACAATCAAATACTTGTCATGTTACCAGGCGTGGTCACTGAATACAAGTCCATCGATACCGTAGTAGATGCCGATGAGGTCGTCAATTTCCCGCCAGAGTTCCTGAACTCGCTTGATCCGGCTGGATTGCCACCACATCGTCTTTTACTTAAAGTGGGATCTCCGGTTATTTTACTGCGGAACCTCGACCCGCCAAAACTTTGCAACGGCACGAGGCTGTGTGTCAAGAAGCTGCTGGGCAATGTAATGGAAGCGACTATCTTGACAGGAAAGGGAGAGGGTGCAACAGTTTTTATCCCACGGATACCACTCATTCCGACGGATCTCCCTTTCGACTTTAAGAGATTGCAGTTTCCAGTAAGACTTGCGTTCTCGATCACGATCAACAAGTCGCAGGGGCTATCAAGTACTGCGGAGTGGATTTGAGATCGCCGTGTTTCTCCCACGGACAACTTTATGTTGGTTGCTCGAGGGTGGGTTCACCCAAGAATTTATTTATTCTTGCTCCCGGAGGTGAAACTAAAAATGTTGTGTATAATCAAGTTTTGTGTTAAATTTATATTGCAGTGAATTTGTAAAATATTTTACTTTATAATGCGTGTACTGTACTTATACTTTTAGAACCTGTTAATATAATTACTTTGATTTTACACTATACATTGATTTCATTCCTTTTCCTGTCCAATAGAAGATTGGGATAAATACCCGGGCAAAGCTATGTTGCCGTTGTTTGAGCATTACTAAATCTAACTTTTAGTTGATTGTATAAGTATTTCCTACTTTATTTGACAGGTGTAATGTGCATTATTGAATTAAAGTTTATTATTTTATTTCTATATGAATTTTATATTTTTACATGAATATTTGTTTGATAAAAAAAGGATATTTAAAATATTTCATTATTCATAATTTACATTTTGTAATGAAACACGAAAAACTTCAACTCATTAATCATAAAAGCGTAATTTTGTTATTTTAGATTTGGGAAACCAGAATTAATTTTTATTATTTTATAAATTTGATTTAGCATCCCGTGTTTGTCTATTTGAGTTAACACAGCGAAATGTTGCAGTCATATTTGAGCATTACTAAATTTCATTATCGTCTTTATCAACATTTTCAAATATCTTTTTTCGAATTGCTCTGTTTCAGAATACACTCAGGCAGTCGAAATTCGACACTGCGTATCATTCGTTTTTTAGAATTCTGCATTTTTTCGTCGGAATTTCGTTTCTGTTCGTATTTATGTCTTAATCTTTTAGATATTGCAATATATTCAGGAATTAAATGCATATATTTGCGTCCGAAGTATATAGTAGAAGTTATGGAAAAGTTAAAACGTATTTTCCGTACAACTTAAATGATTGCATTTTTCTGTGAAAGAAAAGTGATTATTCTAATTCACTTTTCAAGCAACATTTAACTATTTCAACCCGAGCAACGCCGGGTAATTCAGCTAGTTTTACATAAAATTAAAACGTACATTTGTAACTAAACTCTATTTATTAGTACATGTAGTAGATGCAATTTCAAGTGATATACTGAACATGGTGAGGAAGAAAATCCAATTGTAAAAGGGGGGTATTGAGTTGAAAGTTATTAAATTGGCAAAAGTGCTTCAGTAAGAAGATTAGTAAGGAAGTTTGAGACTCTAAAACCCTAAAACTTTTTATTAAGGAAAAAAATCGTGTAGGAAAGACTTATACACCCTTATAAATATATTGACTATTTTAATTATTAGTCGTTTGTTCATTATATGTTAAACCTATTTACTAAAGAATTTTAAAGGGTGCCTTAAACAGGAGTTACTAAATGCTTTAGGAAAGATGTGTAAATGTACTCTGTAATGCAAGAAAGAATGCTTGAATTAAATATTCATTTTGAGTGTTTCCTTCTTGTAGTGGGGGCTTATTAATAGTACTTTTGTTAGAGCATTTTAAAATATTTCACACTTTAAAAGAATTATTTATATTTATTTTTTATTAATTTTTAAAACTTTTTAACTTTACTGCTTAACTTTTTTATTGTTACTGTTTAACTTTATTTTACTGCTTAACTTTTTTACTGTTTAACTTTTTTTACTGTTTAACTTTTTTACTGTTTAACTTTTTCTCTTTAACTTTTTTTTTTTTACTGTTTAAATTTTTTTTCCTGTTTAACTTTTTTTCACTGTTTAACTTTTTATTGGTTAATTTTTTCTATTTAACTTTTTATACTGTTTAACTTTTTTAATTGGTTTTTTACTGCTTAATGTTTTTTCTACTATAAAAATAGGTCTAAGATTATTCAGGATGTTTCGAAAATTCTTGTGAAAATGAATATTTTCTGAAAAGAATGCCTGGATTACAAATATAGTAATTTTAGATAAAATATCATTTGCATGTATATCTATGTCCTATTTCTCCTTGGGTTCATTACTCGAAACTTAGGTAAAATATATTTTGATTTAGAAAAGTACAGTAACAATAAAAAAGTTAAGCAGTAAAGTTAAAAAGTTTTAAAAATTAATAAAAAATAAATATAAATAATTCTTTTAAAGTGTGAAATATTTTAAAATGCTCTAACAAAAGTACTATTAATAAGCCCCCACTACAAGAAGGAAACACTCAAAATGAATATTTAATTCAAGCATTCTTTCTTGCATTACAGAGTACATTTACACATCTTTCCTAAAGCATTTAGTAACTCCTGTTTAAGGCACCCTTTAAAATTCTTTAGTAAATAGGTTTAACATATAATGAACAAACGACTAATAATTAAAATAGTCAATATATTTATAAGGGTGTATAAGTCTTTCCTACACGATTTTTTTCCTTAATAAAGAGTTTTAGGGTTTTAGAGTCTCAAACTTCCTTACTAATCTTCTTACTGAAGCACTTTTGCCAATTTAATAACTTTCAACTCAATACCCCCCTTTTACAATTGGATTTTCTTCCTCACCATGTTCAGTATATCACTTGAAATTGCATCTACTACATGTACTAATAAATAGAGTTTAGTAACAAATGTACGTTTTAATTTTATGTAAAATATTGGTTCGGCACATAGGACACGTTGAAAGACTCTTCGTACATCTCATGCATGTCACCAGATGACCGCAAGGCTGTAAAGTAGCATTCATTTTCCGATTCCTTGCAAATTTTACAAAGTCGTTCGTCCTTGTCGTTGTCTAAGGGGGTAAAGCTATACATCGTTTTTTTTTTTATAAAACCATTGGTATTGTTGATTTCATCCAGCACCTGTACAATTTCATCTATGGGCTACCAAACATTTTGGATAAAACTTTGTGTTTGTGTCTCACTACATCTTTTTACCAATTTTCAAGCCCTTCGCCACACCAATAGCACCTGATCACGTCCAAGACACCGGTATAATACGATCCGTTTACGGCTAGGTCCCTAATGTCAACGTCTGTGCGTTGGTCAATCTCTAAACGTAGATAGGCGCATAGACATGCTTGGAACTTTTGGCTTCAAATTTGCATAATGGTTATTCATTTTCCTTAAAACTATAATATGCTCTATTACTCTTAAGGGTAAAATTATGGAGCAGATTGTGTTGAAAAGGTTCTCTTCGTCAATTTTTTTAAAAAATCTGATACTTGTCAAAGATACTAGTTTCCTTTCAACAGAGGCAAAGACTTGTGTGTGCACACAAATAAAATAATTCAATTTGTTGATGTAATTTTAGAAAAATAAAACTGCAGAATCAAGAGAATTCAGTATACTTTAAAGTTCTCATTTTAAAGAAAGTCAAAATACGTTTCTCTTATAAATTATATTTGGTTATATTTTTTTCTTGCTCAAATTTAGTCGTAGAATTGAATTGCATTCAGCGCATAAACGTGGTAGAGTCAAAAAATCACACGCACATTTAAGTATATCCTTTCGTTAAAATCTTGTATTATAACACAAAATTTTATTTCGCGCATTATCACAAACACCATGTTTTCTGAGTATGTACATTCTTCACTTAGTCTTATCTTTTGTGAGTAACTATGGAACGCAAAAGATAAATTTTAACTTTACTGATTAGTAAGTGTATGGTGTTATATAGTCCAGTTCTTCGTGGCCTCCAGTTTTACAATTATTTTTTCCAAGAACAGCTAACGCTTTTCAATAGCAATGATTAATATTTGTGCAATTGTGCATTTTGATGAATTTCAGATTCAAGAAAGTTTCTTAGTACGTAAATACGCATACATCGCTGTAAAAATCGCAAGTAGCTTCAAGTATTCGTTTTCACTTATCGTCTAAGCATAAACTGAGTGCCAAAGATCGTACAACTGTGTGATATGTTAAAAATTACGTATGTGCACTTCATTTCCATGACATAGCAAATTGTGCTCCCTTAGAAAATCTAGACTCTAAGCTTTTAGAATATTACGAGCAGACCAAGAGGGTCACTCAGTACCTAATTGCTTACAAAGGTGGTTGTGTGGAAAAGAAACGCTTAGATGCATTGAATATTCCGAATATCAACTTGGAACCATAGGGGTGTCCCAAATTTGATGCATTATGTGCTCTAAGTAGCAACAAATATATCCAAAAACTATAATGTGGTCATCACAAAAATAATTTGCATTGCCCCATAGCTGAGGTGATGGCATTGAATAATTAGCTTGTCGGAAATATGTGTCTCTTAAAAAATGCAAGTATGTAAAAATAAGTTCTTTTTTTTACTACAATGTATTATTTTTGTAAAAAATATTAATCATAATGTTTTTACTATTAAAAAGTGTTCTAATTTACTTTGTGTCCATGTAGCTTCCTTCAATCTGTTTAAGAATTGTCTGTGCTGGTTTTTGCAGAGATTGTTTTAAGAATACATAGAATTCAGATTTAATCCATAATTTCAATAATATTTGTTCATTTTAAAATTCACATTAATACTTAAAATTTTCAGTTATTATTTAATTTTACTCATGGGTAAAACTATCAGCGGTGTCAGTAAATATTTAGATTATGCATTAAATATCAAGAAAAGGGCAAAAGTTGATTTGCTTAGCAGCACAGATGTGCACACATTATTTTCAAAAACAGAAAACTCACTTACTACCCATTTAACATAGCAATGTAGAACATTTAAAATTAAGAAAACAGTACAAAGTATCTTGTAAAATACTTCATAGCTTCGTACAGTATTAGTATTTTGCTGTGCAATTTAAACTGTACGATGTGCATAAGGTTTTCAAATAAATAAAAGGAAGTTCATATTTAGTAAAATGTGTGGTTTGCAAAAGCATTAAAGAAAAAGAACTTTTAATTTAGAACTTCAAGGACAAATGGTTTTTAATTCTATTTTTCACTACTTCAAATGTGCAAGGAAAACATGGTATGGGTATTGTAAAGTTTCAAATTAATGCATAAAATTCTTTTTACTGGTACAGGTTTTTTATAATAATTGTTTTACTATGCATAAAACACACTTTAAGAATCAAACTTTTAAAAATGTCTCAATTGTAAAATTAAAAAGTAAAAAGCAAATTGCATTTAAATGTTTGTAATAATATTTAAAGTATATATTTCCAATTGTTAAACATTTTCTAAAAATCTTCAATGTTATAATACGTGTAATAGTATTTGATATATAATTAATTTTTGTGTAAAAAACATCTAACTTTTAAAATATAAATCCCTATATCAAAGAAAATTTCGTTAAAAACAGTTTGTAAATCTTTATCTATATATATAAAATAGGATGTGTGTGTGTGTATGTGGGTATATTTTCTATACAAATCTACACCGTTTGACCAATCCACACCAAATTTGGTACACTTATAATTTAGAACACTGCGGTCAGCATAGGCTAACTCTTAACCCCCGTTCTATTGGCCCTGGGGGGCTAAAAACTATTCGAAATCCCAATAGAAATAACATTGAGCATAGATTGATTGCTTTAGGCAGCGATGGTTGCTTTACCACTGTTGATCGAAAAACAATTTTTTCCGAAACAAATTAAATTACAGTATTTATGTTTGAACTGACTTTTTAGTTCTTCCCATGATGTAAATAAATTATAGATATTTTATTGATGAAGGGGGAAAGAATATTTTAAAATATTTATGTTTGCAAGGAAATTCAAGGAAAGGTTTTCAGGAGTTCAAGGATTATTTTCAAGGAAAGTTGGTGTGTATTTCGACCAACTTTCCTTAAATAATTTATCGAATACGTAATGATTTGTAGAATTCTGTTTCACGAGGCTTTTTAGGTAAGGCGTGTAACTTATTTTAAAATGTCCGGAATAGATACATGTGAATCCTCCGTTGAAAGCAGTGATTTTCTTTCTGAAAAATTCTGTAAAATCGACCTTCTGCTTTTTGAAAAAATTTTATCTATTCAGTTTAATTTGTCTACACCGATTATATTTATTTCTAAACCAAGCACCGTTATTCCGAAAAGCACAAACGAAAAACTCATTGATCATAAAAGCGTAATTTTGCTACTCGGTATCTGGCAGCACCAGAATTAATGTTTACTTTTTTTATAAAACTTTGTAGAACTTTCTAGAAAGTTGGGGTAACGGAAACTTAATTGGACTCATGGTGGAGAACATTCCAGCACCCACTCGATTCTTAGCTGGTCGTATTTAAAGGAAGCTAACTCGGTAAGTCTTCCAGTTTATCATCTTTCAGTGAATCTGGCAGTTTTATTTCGCTCTTTTGATTGTATAAGTGTTTCCTACTTTATTCGACAGTGATAGTGTACATTTTGGATTTATATTTCTAAACGGATGTAAGTACTACATAATTTTAAATTCGTTTTTTCGTTAATTTTAGCTTTTTATTGTATTCTATAATAGATTTCATTGCTCAGTGAGATGTGCCTTTTGCTTAATTTTTTAAATAAGTTTAATGGGATCAGAATTAATGCTTTTTTTACACCAGAATAAAAGTTTATTTTTAACATGATTTAGAATTCTGTGTTTGAATATTTTGATTGACAGCTTTTAAGTAAGGCATTAATTTTTTTTATTTGTGTTAAAAGTTTGATATTCTCCTAAACTGATGTAAGTACTTCACAATTTTAAATTTGTTTTACCATTCAGTTTATATTAGTTTTTTATTGTATTCTATAATAGATTTCATTGTTCAGTGAGTGTGCCTTTTGCTTATTTTATGAAATAACTTTTTAATGACAGATTTCACTGCTCTGTGATAGTGTGCCTTTTGCTAATTTTATGAAATAGCTTTTCCTTGTATTCTATAATAGATTTCATTGCTCAGTGAGAGTGTGCCTTTTGCTTATTTTATGAAATAGCTTTTTGTATTCTTTTACAGATTTCTTTGCTGTAGCAATGCCTCCAAGGAAGCGGAAGGCAATCGGCCAAGTGCAGTCAACGGCTAAGATGATGAAAAATGAGCGTAGACAAGAAACTTCCGAGGAGAGGAATAGAAGACTTGCGATTGCGAGAGAGAGAGCTACTACATCTAGAGCAACAAAGACGGCACAACAGCGTGAGACCCTACTACAGGATAAGAGAGATAGAGCAACTACATCTAGAGCAACAGAGACGGCACAGCAGCGTGAGGCCCGACTACAGGATATGAAAGAGACAGCTACTACATCTAGAGCAACAGAGACGGCACAGCAGCGTGAGGCCCGACTACAGGATAAGAGAGATAGAGCTACTACATCAAGAGCAACAGAGACTGCACAGCAGCGTGAGGCCCGACTACAGGATAAGAGAGATAGAGCTACTACATCTAGAGCAACAGAGACGGCACAGCAGCGAGAGGCCCGACTACAGGATAAGAGAGATAGAGCCAAACGATCACGGACTGCGAGCCATTTTAGCTTAGCACTGGAAGGATTTCACTACGATTCACATAAAGACTACTCGATGCATGCAAGTGTTACGATCGGGAAAATGGAAATGGTTTGTACTTACTGTCAAGCCAAAAAGTTTAAATCAGAGTCTACTGGTATTTGCTGCAAAAATGGAAAAGTTAAACTTTGCCAACTGGAACCACCACCACAAGACCTTTTGACTTACACATCAGGAGATACGTCAGAGTCGAAGCATTTTCTAAGTAACATCAGAAAATACAACTCATGTTTCCAAATGACATCATTCGGCGGCACATCAGTTGTTGGACAGCCCGGATTTCCGTCGACATTCAAGGTGCAAGGGCAGGTTTACCATAGAGCGGGATCGTTGCTTCCGCTGCCAGATCAACCACCAAAATTTCTACAACTATATTTTATTCAAAACGAACAAATGGAAACTGATCAGAGGTGCGCCTACATCTCGGGAACAAGACGTCAGATTGTGTTAAACTTACAGAGGATGTTTCATGAGCACAATAATCTTATTAAAACGTTTGAAACAGCATTGGAACATATGCCAACAGATGAATATAAAGTAGTCATAAGAGCAGACCGAAGACCAGCAGGCGAACACGAGCGGCGTTTTAACTCTCCTCAAGCAGATGAAGTCGCGGTGGTTATATCAGGAGATGAGTTTCATCAACGGGATATCGTTATTAAACGACGAGGTGAATCATTGCAGCGTATTTCGGAAACACATCGATCTTACGATGCTCTGCAGTACCCAGTAATATTCCCCCATGGTGAAGATGGATATCAATTTAATCTGAGGCAGATCAACCCAAGAACAGTTGAAACAACGAGCAAGAAAGTTTCAGCGATGGATTTCTATGCGTACAGATTAATGGTTCGAGATACTGGGCAGAACCACGTATTGAACTGCAGGCAATTGTTTCATCAGTTCATCGTCGATATGTACGCTAAAGTCGAGAGTGAACGTCTCCTTTACATTCGTCTAAATCAACGTAAACTGAGAGTTGACGAATATATTCACCTGAGAGATGCTGTGGCAAATGACGGGAACGTTGAAAACCTCGGTGCCTTAGTCATACTACCAGCTACATTTACAGGCAGTCCCAGACACATGCACGAATACACACAAGATGCTATGACGTACGTGAGGACGTACGGGAGACCAGACTTATTTATCACCTTCACCTGCAATCCCACTTGGACGGAGATCAAGGAGGTTCTTACCAATGGTCAATTACCCAGTGAGCGCCACGACTTGATTGCGAGAGTATTTAAACAGACGCAGTTGAAACTGATTGACGTTATAACAAAGGGCCATGTATTTGGAGTGCCGAGATGCTGGATGTATACGATTGAATGGCAAAAAAGAGGGCTGCCACACTCGCACAATTTGATCTGGTTAGCGGACAAAATTCAGCCCACTCAAATCGATGACGTTATATCTGCCGAGTTGCCAGACCCGGAACAAGATCCCGAACTTTTTGAAGTGGTAACGAAAAACATGATCCACGGACCGTGTGGAAATCTCAATCCCATTTCTCCGTGTATGAAGGACGGAAAGTGTACCAAGAAATACCCTAGAAAATTCATTAAAGAGACACAAACTGGAAATGACGGCTATCCCCTGTACAGACGGCGGGCTCCGGAAGATGGAGGGTTCACGGCGAAACTAACGATACGCAGCAACACGGAAATAGAAATCGACAATAGGTGGGTTGTGCCCTTTTCGCCGCTGCTGTCGAAAATGTTTCGGGCACACATCAACGTGGAGTACTGCAACAGTGTGAAATCGATTAAATATGTGTGCAAGTATGTCAACAAAGGTAGTGATATGGCTGTTTTCGGTATCAGCGACGAGAGATCGAACGATGAAGTGACGCGGTATCAATTGGGAAGATACCTCAGCAGTAACGAGGCAGTTTGGCGAATACTGGGTTTTTCGATTCACGAAAGACACCCTACTGTTGTTCACCTCAGCGTCCATTTAGAAAATGGTCAGAGAGTTTATTTCACAACAGAGAGCGCCCCTAGAGTGATTGATCAGCCACCAAACACGACTTTGACGGCATTCTTTCAACTGTGTCAGCAGGATTCTTTTGCGAGGACTTTGTTGTATCCTGAGATACCTCGATATTACACGTGGAATGCGTCGAGGAAAATTTTCTGTAGGAGAAAAGTTGGCCAGCCCGTCCCTGGACATGATGCAGTCGCGAGTGACGCCTTGGGTCGAGTGTACACTGTTCACCCCAACAACGCCGAATGCTATTTCCTTAGGATGCTTCTTCACTCGGTACGAGGACCTAGATCTTTCGCAGAGATGAGAACGGTAAACGACGAAGTATGCCAGACATTTAGAGAGGCCTGTCAGAAGTTGGGTTTGCTGGAAGGAGACCAGCACTGGGATGACACGTTGCGAGAAGCCGAATTGATCTCCCTACCAGAGCAAATCAGAAACCTGTTTGCTATAATATTGACTACATGCAGTCCATCGAATCCAAACACTTTATGGGAAAAGTATAAGGAGGCCCTGAGTGAGGATATACTCGCCAAAGTCCGGAGGGAAACCCCGACATTAGAAATCGCGTTTGGTCCGGACATTTTCAACGAGGCTTTGGTTATTCTTGAGGACAAATGTGTGGCCATGACAAATAAAACATTACTGCAATTGGGCCTGCCTGCACCAGTAAGAGATCGACGAGACGTACTTCGCGCAGATTACGTGCGAGAAACGAACTACGACGTCGAAGAGCTGAGTGCATACGTCGCGGACAAGAAGCCACTTCTGAATCGAGATCAGAAAAACGCATACCAAATTATCATGGATCAGGCAGCAAAACAACAAGGTGGTATCATTTTTCTTGATGCTTCTGGGGGCACAGGGAAAACATTCTTGATTAATATAATACTGGCCGAAATCAGGACTCGGGGAGAAGTTGCTCTTGCCATCGCCTCTTCGGGAATTGCGGCGACGTTAATGGAAGGAGGGAGGACGGCCCATTCTGCACTTAAGTTGCCACTTGACATCGCCAGGCAGGAAAATCCTACCTGCAACATAAGCAAGGCAAGTGGTCGGGCGCAGGTGCTCGAGACTTGCAAATTAATCGTGTGGGACGAATGCACCATGGCTCACAAGAAAGCTCTCGAGGCCCTCGACGTCACTCTGAGAGATCTGAGAGGAAACGACAACCTGATGGGAGGAGCTCTGGTACTCCTCTGTGGAGACTTTCGTCAAACTCTGCCCGTCATCCCGAAGTCGACGCCGGCCGATGAGATCCATGCATGTTTGAAACATTCGTTTTTGTGGAGACATGTGCGAAAGATAACTTTGAAGCAAAACATGAGAGTACATCTGGGGGATGAGAGTGCTCAAATTTTCTCAGACAAACTCCTGGAGATCGGAGAAGGCAGATTGGCAGTCGAGTCTTCTGGCAAGATTAAATTCCCATCCGATTTTTGTAATCTGGTGTCGTCCGTCTCAGAGCTGATAGATGCAGTCTATCCGTCTGTTTCCCAAAACTATCACGATTTGAACTGGTTGCGAGAGAGGGCCATTCTTTCTGCTAAAAATGAAGACGTCCACGACATAAACAATCAAATACTTGTCATGTTACCAGGCGTGGTCACTGAATACAAGTCCATCGATACCGTAGTAGATGCCGATGAGGTCGTCAATTTCCCGCCAGAGTTCCTGAACTCGCTTGATCCGGCTGGATTGCCACCACATCGTCTTTTACTTAAAGTGGGATCTCCGGTTATTTTACTGCGGAACCTCGACCCGCCAAAACTTTGCAACGGCACGAGGCTGTGTGTCAAGAAGCTGCTGGGCAATGTAATGGAAGCGACTATCTTGACAGGAAAGGGAGAGGGTGCAACAGTTTTTATCCCACGGATACCACTCATTCCGACGGATCTCCCTTTCGACTTTAAGAGATTGCAGTTTCCAGTAAGACTTGCGTTCTCGATCACGATCAACAAGTCGCAGGGGCTATCAAGTACTGCGGAGTGGATTTGAGATCGCCGTGTTTCTCCCACGGACAACTTTATGTTGGTTGCTCGAGGGTGGGTTCACCCAAGAATTTATTTATTCTTGCTCCCGGAGGTGAAACTAAAAATGTTGTGTATAATCAAGTTTTGTGTTAAATTTATATTGCAGTGAATTTGTAAAATATTTTACTTTATAATGCGTGTACTGTACTTATACTTTTAGAACCTGTTAATATAATTACTTTGATTTTACACTATACATTGATTTCATTCCTTTTCCTGTCCAATAGAAGATTGGGATAAATACCCGGGCAAAGCTATGTTGCCGTTGTTTGAGCATTACTAAATCTAACTTTTAGTTGATTGTATAAGTATTTCCTACTTTATTTGACAGGTGTAATGTGCATTATTGAATTAAAGTTTATTATTTTATTTCTATATGAATTTTATATTTTTACATGAATATTTGTTTGATAAAAAAAGGATATTTAAAATATTTCATTATTCATAATTTACATTTTGTAATGAAACACGAAAAACTTCAACTCATTAATCATAAAAGCGTAATTTTGTTATTTTAGATTTGGGAAACCAGAATTAATTTTTATTATTTTATAAATTTGATTTAGCATCCCGTGTTTGTCTATTTGAGTTAACACAGCGAAATGTTGCAGTCATATTTGAGCATTACTAAATTTCATTATCGTCTTTATCAACATTTTCAAATATCTTTTTTCGAATTGCTCTGTTTCAGAATACACTCAGGCAGTCGAAATTCGACACTGCGTATCATTCGTTTTTTAGAATTCTGCATTTTTTCGTCGGAATTTCGTTTCTGTTCGTATTTATGTCTTAATCTTTTAGATATTGCAATATATTCAGGAATTAAATGCATATATTTGCGTCCGAAGTATATAGTAGAAGTTATGGAAAAGTTAAAACGTATTTTCCGTACAACTTAAATGATTGCATTTTTCTGTGAAAGAAAAGTGATTATTCTAATTCACTTTTCAAGCAACATTTAACTATTTCAACCCGAGCAACGCCGGGTAATTCAGCTAGTTTTACATAAAATTAAAACGTACATTTGTAACTAAACTCTATTTATTAGTACATGTAGTAGATGCAATTTCAAGTGATATACTGAACATGGTGAGGAAGAAAATCCAATTGTAAAAGGGGGGTATTGAGTTGAAAGTTATTAAATTGGCAAAAGTGCTTCAGTAAGAAGATTAGTAAGGAAGTTTGAGACTCTAAAACCCTAAAACTTTTTATTAAGGAAAAAAATCGTGTAGGAAAGACTTATACACCCTTATAAATATATTGACTATTTTAATTATTAGTCGTTTGTTCATTATATGTTAAACCTATTTACTAAAGAATTTTAAAGGGTGCCTTAAACAGGAGTTACTAAATGCTTTAGGAAAGATGTGTAAATGTACTCTGTAATGCAAGAAAGAATGCTTGAATTAAATATTCATTTTGAGTGTTTCCTTCTTGTAGTGGGGGCTTATTAATAGTACTTTTGTTAGAGCATTTTAAAATATTTCACACTTTAAAAGAATTATTTATATTTATTTTTTATTAATTTTTAAAACTTTTTAACTTTACTGCTTAACTTTTTTATTGTTACTGTTTAACTTTATTTTACTGCTTAACTTTTTTACTGTTTAACTTTTTTTACTGTTTAACTTTTTTACTGTTTAACTTTTTCTCTTTAACTTTTTTTTTTTTACTGTTTAAATTTTTTTTCCTGTTTAACTTTTTTTCACTGTTTAACTTTTTATTGGTTAATTTTTTCTATTTAACTTTTTATACTGTTTAACTTTTTTAATTGGTTTTTTACTGCTTAATGTTTTTTCTACTATAAAAATAGGTCTAAGATTATTCAGGATGTTTCGAAAATTCTTGTGAAAATGAATATTTTCTGAAAAGAATGCCTGGATTACAAATATAGTAATTTTAGATAAAATATCATTTGCATGTATATCTATGTCCTATTTCTCCTTGGGTTCATTACTCGAAACTTAGGTAAAATATATTTTGATTTAGAAAAGTACAGTAACAATAAAAAAGTTAAGCAGTAAAGTTAAAAAGTTTTAAAAATTAATAAAAAATAAATATAAATAATTCTTTTAAAGTGTGAAATATTTTAAAATGCTCTAACAAAAGTACTATTAATAAGCCCCCACTACAAGAAGGAAACACTCAAAATGAATATTTAATTCAAGCATTCTTTCTTGCATTACAGAGTACATTTACACATCTTTCCTAAAGCATTTAGTAACTCCTGTTTAAGGCACCCTTTAAAATTCTTTAGTAAATAGGTTTAACATATAATGAACAAACGACTAATAATTAAAATAGTCAATATATTTATAAGGGTGTATAAGTCTTTCCTACACGATTTTTTTCCTTAATAAAGAGTTTTAGGGTTTTAGAGTCTCAAACTTCCTTACTAATCTTCTTACTGAAGCACTTTTGCCAATTTAATAACTTTCAACTCAATACCCCCCTTTTACAATTGGATTTTCTTCCTCACCATGTTCAGTATATCACTTGAAATTGCATCTACTACATGTACTAATAAATAGAGTTTAGTAACAAATGTACGTTTTAATTTTATGTAAAATATTGGTTCGGCACATAGGACACGTTGAAAGACTCTTCGTACATCTCATGCATGTCACCAGATGACCGCAAGGCTGTAAAGTAGCATTCATTTTCCGATTCCTTGCAAATTTTACAAAGTCGTTCGTCCTTGTCGTTGTCTAAGGGGGTAAAGCTATACATCGTTTTTTTTTTTATAAAACCATTGGTATTGTTGATTTCATCCAGCACCTGTACAATTTCATCTATGGGCTACCAAACATTTTGGATAAAACTTTGTGTTTGTGTCTCACTACATCTTTTTACCAATTTTCAAGCCCTTCGCCACACCAATAGCACCTGATCACGTCCAAGACACCGGTATAATACGATCCGTTTACGGCTAGGTCCCTAATGTCAACGTCTGTGCGTTGGTCAATCTCTAAACGTAGATAGGCGCATAGACATGCTTGGAACTTTTGGCTTCAAATTTGCATAATGGTTATTCATTTTCCTTAAAACTATAATATGCTCTATTACTCTTAAGGGTAAAATTATGGAGCAGATTGTGTTGAAAAGGTTCTCTTCGTCAATTTTTTTAAAAAATCTGATACTTGTCAAAGATACTAGTTTCCTTTCAACAGAGGCAAAGACTTGTGTGTGCACACAAATAAAATAATTCAATTTGTTGATGTAATTTTAGAAAAATAAAACTGCAGAATCAAGAGAATTCAGTATACTTTAAAGTTCTCATTTTAAAGAAAGTCAAAATACGTTTCTCTTATAAATTATATTTGGTTATATTTTTTTCTTGCTCAAATTTAGTCGTAGAATTGAATTGCATTCAGCGCATAAACGTGGTAGAGTCAAAAAATCACACGCACATTTAAGTATATCCTTTCGTTAAAATCTTGTATTATAACACAAAATTTTATTTCGCGCATTATCACAAACACCATGTTTTCTGAGTATGTACATTCTTCACTTAGTCTTATCTTTTGTGAGTAACTATGGAACGCAAAAGATAAATTTTAACTTTACTGATTAGTAAGTGTATGGTGTTATATAGTCCAGTTCTTCGTGGCCTCCAGTTTTACAATTATTTTTTCCAAGAACAGCTAACGCTTTTCAATAGCAATGATTAATATTTGTGCAATTGTGCATTTTGATGAATTTCAGATTCAAGAAAGTTTCTTAGTACGTAAATACGCATACATCGCTGTAAAAATCGCAAGTAGCTTCAAGTATTCGTTTTCACTTATCGTCTAAGCATAAACTGAGTGCCAAAGATCGTACAACTGTGTGATATGTTAAAAATTACGTATGTGCACTTCATTTCCATGACATAGCAAATTGTGCTCCCTTAGAAAATCTAGACTCTAAGCTTTTAGAATATTACGAGCAGACCAAGAGGGTCACTCAGTACCTAATTGCTTACAAAGGTGGTTGTGTGGAAAAGAAACGCTTAGATGCATTGAATATTCCGAATATCAACTTGGAACCATAGGGGTGTCCCAAATTTGATGCATTATGTGCTCTAAGTAGCAACAAATATATCCAAAAACTATAATGTGGTCATCACAAAAATAATTTGCATTGCCCCATAGCTGAGGTGATGGCATTGAATAATTAGCTTGTCGGAAATATGTGTCTCTTAAAAAATGCAAGTATGTAAAAATAAGTTCTTTTTTTTACTACAATGTATTATTTTTGTAAAAAATATTAATCATAATGTTTTTACTATTAAAAAGTGTTCTAATTTACTTTGTGTCCATGTAGCTTCCTTCAATCTGTTTAAGAATTGTCTGTGCTGGTTTTTGCAGAGATTGTTTTAAGAATACATAGAATTCAGATTTAATCCATAATTTCAATAATATTTGTTCATTTTAAAATTCACATTAATACTTAAAATTTTCAGTTATTATTTAATTTTACTCATGGGTAAAACTATCAGCGGTGTCAGTAAATATTTAGATTATGCATTAAATATCAAGAAAAGGGCAAAAGTTGATTTGCTTAGCAGCACAGATGTGCACACATTATTTTCAAAAACAGAAAACTCACTTACTACCCATTTAACATAGCAATGTAGAACATTTAAAATTAAGAAAACAGTACAAAGTATCTTGTAAAATACTTCATAGCTTCGTACAGTATTAGTATTTTGCTGTGCAATTTAAACTGTACGATGTGCATAAGGTTTTCAAATAAATAAAAGGAAGTTCATATTTAGTAAAATGTGTGGTTTGCAAAAGCATTAAAGAAAAAGAACTTTTAATTTAGAACTTCAAGGACAAATGGTTTTTAATTCTATTTTTCACTACTTCAAATGTGCAAGGAAAACATGGTATGGGTATTGTAAAGTTTCAAATTAATGCATAAAATTCTTTTTACTGGTACAGGTTTTTTATAATAATTGTTTTACTATGCATAAAACACACTTTAAGAATCAAACTTTTAAAAATGTCTCAATTGTAAAATTAAAAAGTAAAAAGCAAATTGCATTTAAATGTTTGTAATAATATTTAAAGTATATATTTCCAATTGTTAAACATTTTCTAAAAATCTTCAATGTTATAATACGTGTAATAGTATTTGATATATAATTAATTTTTGTGTAAAAAACATCTAACTTTTAAAATATAAATCCCTATATCAAAGAAAATTTCGTTAAAAACAGTTTGTAAATCTTTATCTATATATATAAAATAGGATGTGTGTGTGTGTATGTGGGTATATTTTCTATACAAATCTACACCGTTTGACCAATCCACACCAAATTTGGTACACTTATAATTTAGAACACTGCGGTCAGCATAGGCTAACTCTTAACCCCCGTTCTATTGGCCCTGGGGGGCTAAAAACTATTCGAAATCCCAATAGAAATAACATTGAGCATAGATTGATTGCTTTAGGCAGCGATGGTTGCTTTACCACTGTTGATCGAAAAACAATTTTTTCCGAAACAAATTAAATTACAGTATTTATGTTTGAACTGACTTTTTAGTTCTTCCCATGATGTAAATAAATTATAGATATTTTATTGATGAAGGGGGAAAGAATATTTTAAAATATTTATGTTTGCAAGGAAATTCAAGGAAAGGTTTTCAGGAGTTCAAGGATTATTTTCAAGGAAAGTTGGTGTGTATTTCGACCAACTTTCCTTAAATAATTTATCGAATACGTAATGATTTGTAGAATTCTGTTTCACGAGGCTTTTTAGGTAAGGCGTGTAACTTATTTTAAAATGTCCGGAATAGATACATGTGAATCCTCCGTTGAAAGCAGTGATTTTCTTTCTGAAAAATTCTGTAAAATCGACCTTCTGCTTTTTGAAAAAATTTTATCTATTCAGTTTAATTTGTCTACACCGATTATATTTATTTCTAAACCAAGCACCGTTATTCCGAAAAGCACAAACGAAAAACTCATTGATCATAAAAGCGTAATTTTGCTACTCGGTATCTGGCAGCACCAGAATTAATGTTTACTTTTTTTATAAAACTTTGTAGAACTTTCTAGAAAGTTGGGGTAACGGAAACTTAATTGGACTCATGGTGGAGAACATTCCAGCACCCACTCGATTCTTAGCTGGTCGTATTTAAAGGAAGCTAACTCGGTAAGTCTTCCAGTTTATCATCTTTCAGTGAATCTGGCAGTTTTATTTCGCTCTTTTGATTGTATAAGTGTTTCCTACTTTATTCGACAGTGATAGTGTACATTTTGGATTTATATTTCTAAACGGATGTAAGTACTACATAATTTTAAATTCGTTTTTTCGTTAATTTTAGCTTTTTATTGTATTCTATAATAGATTTCATTGCTCAGTGAGATGTGCCTTTTGCTTAATTTTTTAAATAAGTTTAATGGGATCAGAATTAATGCTTTTTTTACACCAGAATAAAAGTTTATTTTTAACATGATTTAGAATTCTGTGTTTGAATATTTTGATTGACAGCTTTTAAGTAAGGCATTAATTTTTTTTATTTGTGTTAAAAGTTTGATATTCTCCTAAACTGATGTAAGTACTTCACAATTTTAAATTTGTTTTACCATTCAGTTTATATTAGTTTTTTATTGTATTCTATAATAGATTTCATTGTTCAGTGAGTGTGCCTTTTGCTTATTTTATGAAATAACTTTTTAATGACAGATTTCACTGCTCTGTGATAGTGTGCCTTTTGCTAATTTTATGAAATAGCTTTTCCTTGTATTCTATAATAGATTTCATTGCTCAGTGAGAGTGTGCCTTTTGCTTATTTTATGAAATAGCTTTTTGTATTCTTTTACAGATTTCTTTGCTGTAGCAATGCCTCCAAGGAAGCGGAAGGCAATCGGCCAAGTGCAGTCAACGGCTAAGATGATGAAAAATGAGCGTAGACAAGAAACTTCCGAGGAGAGGAATAGAAGACTTGCGATTGCGAGAGAGAGAGCTACTACATCTAGAGCAACAAAGACGGCACAACAGCGTGAGACCCTACTACAGGATAAGAGAGATAGAGCAACTACATCTAGAGCAACAGAGACGGCACAGCAGCGTGAGGCCCGACTACAGGATATGAAAGAGACAGCTACTACATCTAGAGCAACAGAGACGGCACAGCAGCGTGAGGCCCGACTACAGGATAAGAGAGATAGAGCTACTACATCAAGAGCAACAGAGACTGCACAGCAGCGTGAGGCCCGACTACAGGATAAGAGAGATAGAGCTACTACATCTAGAGCAACAGAGACGGCACAGCAGCGAGAGGCCCGACTACAGGATAAGAGAGATAGAGCCAAACGATCACGGACTGCGAGCCATTTTAGCTTAGCACTGGAAGGATTTCACTACGATTCACATAAAGACTACTCGATGCATGCAAGTGTTACGATCGGGAAAATGGAAATGGTTTGTACTTACTGTCAAGCCAAAAAGTTTAAATCAGAGTCTACTGGTATTTGCTGCAAAAATGGAAAAGTTAAACTTTGCCAACTGGAACCACCACCACAAGACCTTTTGACTTACACATCAGGAGATACGTCAGAGTCGAAGCATTTTCTAAGTAACATCAGAAAATACAACTCATGTTTCCAAATGACATCATTCGGCGGCACATCAGTTGTTGGACAGCCCGGATTTCCGTCGACATTCAAGGTGCAAGGGCAGGTTTACCATAGAGCGGGATCGTTGCTTCCGCTGCCAGATCAACCACCAAAATTTCTACAACTATATTTTATTCAAAACGAACAAATGGAAACTGATCAGAGGTGCGCCTACATCTCGGGAACAAGACGTCAGATTGTGTTAAACTTACAGAGGATGTTTCATGAGCACAATAATCTTATTAAAACGTTTGAAACAGCATTGGAACATATGCCAACAGATGAATATAAAGTAGTCATAAGAGCAGACCGAAGACCAGCAGGCGAACACGAGCGGCGTTTTAACTCTCCTCAAGCAGATGAAGTCGCGGTGGTTATATCAGGAGATGAGTTTCATCAACGGGATATCGTTATTCAACGACGAGGTGAATCATTGCAGCGTATTTCGGAAACACATCGATCTTACGATGCTCTGCAGTACCCAGTAATATTCCCCCATGGTGAAGATGGATATCAATTTAATCTGAGGCAGATCAACCCAAGAACAGTTGAAACAACGAGCAAGAAAGTTTCAGCGATGGATTTCTATGCGTACAGATTAATGGTTCGAGATACTGGGCAGAACCACGTATTGAACTGCAGGCAATTGTTTCATCAGTTCATCGTCGATATGTACGCTAAAGTCGAGAGTGAACGTCTCCTTTACATTCGTCTAAATCAACGTAAACTGAGAGTTGACGAATATATTCACCTGAGAGATGCTGTGGCAAATGACGGGAACGTTGAAAACCTCGGTGCCTTAGTCATACTACCAGCTACATTTACAGGCAGTCCCAGACACATGCACGAATACACACAAGATGCTATGACGTACGTGAGGACGTACGGGAGACCAGACTTATTTATCACCTTCACCTGCAATCCCACTTGGACGGAGATCAAGGAGGTTCTTACCAATGGTCAATTACCCAGTGAGCGCCACGACTTGATTGCGAGAGTATTTAAACAGAAGCAGTTGAAACTGATTGACGTTATAACAAAGGGCCATGTATTTGGAGTGCCGAGATGCTGGATGTATACGATTGAATGGCAAAAAAGAGGGCTGCCACACTCGCACAATTTGATCTGGTTAGCGGACAAAATTCAGCCCACTCAAATCGATGACGTTATATCTGCCGAGTTGCCAGACCCGGAACAAGATCCCGAACTTTTTGAAGTGGTAACGAAAAACATGATCCACGGACCGTGTGGAAATCTCAATCCCATTTCTCCGTGTATGAAGGACGGAAAGTGTACCAAGAAATACCCTAGAAAATTCATTAAAGAGACACAAACTGGAAATGACGGCTATCCCCTGTACAGACGGCGGGCTCCGGAAGATGGAGGGTTCACGGCGAAACTAACGATACGCAGCAACACGGAAATAGAAATCGACAATAGGTGGGTTGTGCCCTTTTCGCCGCTGCTGTCGAAAATGTTTCGGGCACACATCAACGTGGAGTACTGCAACAGTGTGAAATCGATTAAATATGTGTGCAAGTATGTCAACAAAGGTAGTGATATGGCTGTTTTCGGTATCAGCGACGAGAGATCGAACGATGAAGTGACGCGGTATCAATTGGGAAGATACCTCAGCAGTAACGAGGCAGTTTGGCGAATACTGGGTTTTTCGATTCACGAAAGACACCCTACTGTTGTTCACCTCAGCGTCCATTTAGAAAATGGTCAGAGAGTTTATTTCACAACAGAGAGCGCCCCTAGAGTGATTGATCAGCCACCAAACACGACTTTGACGGCATTCTTTCAACTGTGTCAGCAGGATTCTTTTGCGAGGACTTTGTTGTATCCTGAGATACCTCGATATTACACGTGGAATGCGTCGAGGAAAATTTTCTGTAGGAGAAAAGTTGGCCAGCCCGTCCCTGGACATGATGCAGTCGCGAGTGACGCCTTGGGTCGAGTGTACACTGTTCACCCCAACAACGCCGAATGCTATTTCCTTAGGATGCTTCTTCACTCGGTACGAGGACCTAGATCTTTCGCAGAGATGAGAACGGTAAACGACGAAGTATGCCAGACATTTAGAGAGGCCTGTCAGAAGTTGGGTTTGCTGGAAGGAGACCAGCACTGGGATGACACGTTGCGAGAAGCCGAATTGATCTCCCTACCAGAGCAAATCAGAAACCTGTTTGCTATAATATTGACTACATGCAGTCCATCGAATCCAAACACTTTATGGGAAAAGTATAAGGAGGCCCTGAGTGAGGATATACTCGCCAAAGTCCGGAGGGAAACCCCGACATTAGAAATCGCGTTTGGTCCGGACATTTTCAACGAGGCTTTGGTTATTCTTGAGGACAAATGTGTGGCCATGACAAATAAAACATTACTGCAATTGGGCCTGCCTGCACCAGTAAGAGATCGACGAGACGTACTTCGCGCAGATTACGTGCGAGAAACGAACTACGACGTCGAAGAGCTGAGTGCATACGTCGCGGACAAGAAGCCACTTCTGAATCGAGATCAGAAAAACGCATACCAAATTATCATGGATCAGGCAGCAAAACAACAAGGTGGTATCATTTTTCTTGATGCTTCTGGGGGCACAGGGAAAACATTCTTGATTAATATAATACTGGCCGAAATCAGGACTCGGGGAGAAGTTGCTCTTGCCATCGCCTCTTCGGGAATTGCGGCGACGTTAATGGAAGGAGGGAGGACGGCCCATTCTGCACTTAAGTTGCCACTTGACATCGCCAGGCAGGAAAATCCTACCTGCAACATAAGCAAGGCAAGTGGTCGGGCGCAGGTGCTCGAGACTTGCAAATTAATCGTGTGGGACGAATGCACCATGGCTCACAAGAAAGCTCTCGAGGCCCTCGACGTCACTCTGAGAGATCTGAGAGGAAACGACAACCTGATGGGAGGAGCTCTGGTACTCCTCTGTGGAGACTTTCGTCAAACTCTGCCCGTCATCCCGAAGTCGACGCCGGCCGATGAGATCCATGCATGTTTGAAACATTCGTTTTTGTGGAGACATGTGCGAAAGATAACTTTGAAGCAAAACATGAGAGTACATCTGGGGGATGAGAGTGCTCAAATTTTCTCAGACAAACTCCTGGAGATCGGAGAAGGCAGATTGGCAGTCGAGTCTTCTGGCAAGATTAAATTCCCATCCGATTTTTGTAATCTGGTGTCGTCCGTCTCAGAGCTGATAGATGCAGTCTATCCGTCTGTTTCCCAAAACTATCACGATTTGAACTGGTTGCGAGAGAGGGCCATTCTTTCTGCTAAAAATGAAGACGTCCACGACATAAACAATCAAATACTTGTCATGTTACCAGGCGTGGTCACTGAATACAAGTCCATCGATACCGTAGTAGATGCCGATGAGGTCGTCAATTTCCCGCCAGAGTTCCTGAACTCGCTTGATCCGGCTGGATTGCCACCACATCGTCTTTTACTTAAAGTGGGATCTCCGGTTATTTTACTGCGGAACCTCGACCCGCCAAAACTTTGCAACGGCACGAGGCTGTGTGTCAAGAAGCTGCTGGGCAATGTAATGGAAGCGACTATCTTGACAGGAAAGGGAGAGGGTGCAACAGTTTTTATCCCACGGATACCACTCATTCCGACGGATCTCCCTTTCGACTTTAAGAGATTGCAGTTTCCAGTAAGACTTGCGTTCTCGATCACGATCAACAAGTCGCAGGGGCTATCAAGTACTGCGGAGTGGATTTGAGATCGCCGTGTTTCTCCCACGGACAACTTTATGTTGGTTGCTCGAGGGTGGGTTCACCCAAGAATTTATTTATTCTTGCTCCCGGAGGTGAAACTAAAAATGTTGTGTATAATCAAGTTTTGTGTTAAATTTATATTGCAGTGAATTTGTAAAATATTTTACTTTATAATGCGTGTACTGTACTTATACTTTTAGAACCTGTTAATATAATTACTTTGATTTTACACTATACATTGATTTCATTCCTTTTCCTGTCCAATAGAAGATTGGGATAAATACCCGGGCAAAGCTATGTTGCCGTTGTTTGAGCATTACTAAATCTAACTTTTAGTTGATTGTATAAGTATTTCCTACTTTATTTGACAGGTGTAATGTGCATTATTGAATTAAAGTTTATTATTTTATTTCTATATGAATTTTATATTTTTACATGAATATTTGTTTGATAAAAAAAGGATATTTAAAATATTTCATTATTCATAATTTACATTTTGTAATGAAACACGAAAAACTTCAACTCATTAATCATAAAAGCGTAATTTTGTTATTTTAGATTTGGGAAACCAGAATTAATTTTTATTATTTTATAAATTTGATTTAGCATCCCGTGTTTGTCTATTTGAGTTAACACAGCGAAATGTTGCAGTCATATTTGAGCATTACTAAATTTCATTATCGTCTTTATCAACATTTTCAAATATCTTTTTTCGAATTGCTCTGTTTCAGAATACACTCAGGCAGTCGAAATTCGACACTGCGTATCATTCGTTTTTTAGAATTCTGCATTTTTTCGTCGGAATTTCGTTTCTGTTCGTATTTATGTCTTAATCTTTTAGATATTGCAATATATTCAGGAATTAAATGCATATATTTGCGTCCGAAGTATATAGTAGAAGTTATGGAAAAGTTAAAACGTATTTTCCGTACAACTTAAATGATTGCATTTTTCTGTGAAAGAAAAGTGATTATTCTAATTCACTTTTCAAGCAACATTTAACTATTTCAACCCGAGCAACGCCGGGTAATTCAGCTAGTTTTACATAAAATTAAAACGTACATTTGTAACTAAACTCTATTTATTAGTACATGTAGTAGATGCAATTTCAAGTGATATACTGAACATGGTGAGGAAGAAAATCCAATTGTAAAAGGGGGGTATTGAGTTGAAAGTTATTAAATTGGCAAAAGTGCTTCAGTAAGAAGATTAGTAAGGAAGTTTGAGACTCTAAAACCCTAAAACTTTTTATTAAGGAAAAAAATCGTGTAGGAAAGACTTATACACCCTTATAAATATATTGACTATTTTAATTATTAGTCGTTTGTTCATTATATGTTAAACCTATTTACTAAAGAATTTTAAAGGGTGCCTTAAACAGGAGTTACTAAATGCTTTAGGAAAGATGTGTAAATGTACTCTGTAATGCAAGAAAGAATGCTTGAATTAAATATTCATTTTGAGTGTTTCCTTCTTGTAGTGGGGGCTTATTAATAGTACTTTTGTTAGAGCATTTTAAAATATTTCACACTTTAAAAGAATTATTTATATTTATTTTTTATTAATTTTTAAAACTTTTTAACTTTACTGCTTAACTTTTTTATTGTTACTGTTTAACTTTATTTTACTGCTTAACTTTTTTACTGTTTAACTTTTTTTACTGTTTAACTTTTTTACTGTTTAACTTTTTCTCTTTAACTTTTTTTTTTTTACTGTTTAAATTTTTTTTCCTGTTTAACTTTTTTTCACTGTTTAACTTTTTATTGGTTAATTTTTTCTATTTAACTTTTTATACTGTTTAACTTTTTTAATTGGTTTTTTACTGCTTAATGTTTTTTCTACTATAAAAATAGGTCTAAGATTATTCAGGATGTTTCGAAAATTCTTGTGAAAATGAATATTTTCTGAAAAGAATGCCTGGATTACAAATATAGTAATTTTAGATAAAATATCATTTGCATGTATATCTATGTCCTATTTCTCCTTGGGTTCATTACTCGAAACTTAGGTAAAATATATTTTGATTTAGAAAAGTACAGTAACAATAAAAAAGTTAAGCAGTAAAGTTAAAAAGTTTTAAAAATTAATAAAAAATAAATATAAATAATTCTTTTAAAGTGTGAAATATTTTAAAATGCTCTAACAAAAGTACTATTAATAAGCCCCCACTACAAGAAGGAAACACTCAAAATGAATATTTAATTCAAGCATTCTTTCTTGCATTACAGAGTACATTTACACATCTTTCCTAAAGCATTTAGTAACTCCTGTTTAAGGCACCCTTTAAAATTCTTTAGTAAATAGGTTTAACATATAATGAACAAACGACTAATAATTAAAATAGTCAATATATTTATAAGGGTGTATAAGTCTTTCCTACACGATTTTTTTCCTTAATAAAGAGTTTTAGGGTTTTAGAGTCTCAAACTTCCTTACTAATCTTCTTACTGAAGCACTTTTGCCAATTTAATAACTTTCAACTCAATACCCCCCTTTTACAATTGGATTTTCTTCCTCACCATGTTCAGTATATCACTTGAAATTGCATCTACTACATGTACTAATAAATAGAGTTTAGTAACAAATGTACGTTTTAATTTTATGTAAAATATTGGTTCGGCACATAGGACACGTTGAAAGACTCTTCGTACATCTCATGCATGTCACCAGATGACCGCAAGGCTGTAAAGTAGCATTCATTTTCCGATTCCTTGCAAATTTTACAAAGTCGTTCGTCCTTGTCGTTGTCTAAGGGGGTAAAGCTATACATCGTTTTTTTTTTTATAAAACCATTGGTATTGTTGATTTCATCCAGCACCTGTACAATTTCATCTATGGGCTACCAAACATTTTGGATAAAACTTTGTGTTTGTGTCTCACTACATCTTTTTACCAATTTTCAAGCCCTTCGCCACACCAATAGCACCTGATCACGTCCAAGACACCGGTATAATACGATCCGTTTACGGCTAGGTCCCTAATGTCAACGTCTGTGCGTTGGTCAATCTCTAAACGTAGATAGGCGCATAGACATGCTTGGAACTTTTGGCTTCAAATTTGCATAATGGTTATTCATTTTCCTTAAAACTATAATATGCTCTATTACTCTTAAGGGTAAAATTATGGAGCAGATTGTGTTGAAAAGGTTCTCTTCGTCAATTTTTTTAAAAAATCTGATACTTGTCAAAGATACTAGTTTCCTTTCAACAGAGGCAAAGACTTGTGTGTGCACACAAATAAAATAATTCAATTTGTTGATGTAATTTTAGAAAAATAAAACTGCAGAATCAAGAGAATTCAGTATACTTTAAAGTTCTCATTTTAAAGAAAGTCAAAATACGTTTCTCTTATAAATTATATTTGGTTATATTTTTTTCTTGCTCAAATTTAGTCGTAGAATTGAATTGCATTCAGCGCATAAACGTGGTAGAGTCAAAAAATCACACGCACATTTAAGTATATCCTTTCGTTAAAATCTTGTATTATAACACAAAATTTTATTTCGCGCATTATCACAAACACCATGTTTTCTGAGTATGTACATTCTTCACTTAGTCTTATCTTTTGTGAGTAACTATGGAACGCAAAAGATAAATTTTAACTTTACTGATTAGTAAGTGTATGGTGTTATATAGTCCAGTTCTTCGTGGCCTCCAGTTTTACAATTATTTTTTCCAAGAACAGCTAACGCTTTTCAATAGCAATGATTAATATTTGTGCAATTGTGCATTTTGATGAATTTCAGATTCAAGAAAGTTTCTTAGTACGTAAATACGCATACATCGCTGTAAAAATCGCAAGTAGCTTCAAGTATTCGTTTTCACTTATCGTCTAAGCATAAACTGAGTGCCAAAGATCGTACAACTGTGTGATATGTTAAAAATTACGTATGTGCACTTCATTTCCATGACATAGCAAATTGTGCTCCCTTAGAAAATCTAGACTCTAAGCTTTTAGAATATTACGAGCAGACCAAGAGGGTCACTCAGTACCTAATTGCTTACAAAGGTGGTTGTGTGGAAAAGAAACGCTTAGATGCATTGAATATTCCGAATATCAACTTGGAACCATAGGGGTGTCCCAAATTTGATGCATTATGTGCTCTAAGTAGCAACAAATATATCCAAAAACTATAATGTGGTCATCACAAAAATAATTTGCATTGCCCCATAGCTGAGGTGATGGCATTGAATAATTAGCTTGTCGGAAATATGTGTCTCTTAAAAAATGCAAGTATGTAAAAATAAGTTCTTTTTTTTACTACAATGTATTATTTTTGTAAAAAATATTAATCATAATGTTTTTACTATTAAAAAGTGTTCTAATTTACTTTGTGTCCATGTAGCTTCCTTCAATCTGTTTAAGAATTGTCTGTGCTGGTTTTTGCAGAGATTGTTTTAAGAATACATAGAATTCAGATTTAATCCATAATTTCAATAATATTTGTTCATTTTAAAATTCACATTAATACTTAAAATTTTCAGTTATTATTTAATTTTACTCATGGGTAAAACTATCAGCGGTGTCAGTAAATATTTAGATTATGCATTAAATATCAAGAAAAGGGCAAAAGTTGATTTGCTTAGCAGCACAGATGTGCACACATTATTTTCAAAAACAGAAAACTCACTTACTACCCATTTAACATAGCAATGTAGAACATTTAAAATTAAGAAAACAGTACAAAGTATCTTGTAAAATACTTCATAGCTTCGTACAGTATTAGTATTTTGCTGTGCAATTTAAACTGTACGATGTGCATAAGGTTTTCAAATAAATAAAAGGAAGTTCATATTTAGTAAAATGTGTGGTTTGCAAAAGCATTAAAGAAAAAGAACTTTTAATTTAGAACTTCAAGGACAAATGGTTTTTAATTCTATTTTTCACTACTTCAAATGTGCAAGGAAAACATGGTATGGGTATTGTAAAGTTTCAAATTAATGCATAAAATTCTTTTTACTGGTACAGGTTTTTTATAATAATTGTTTTACTATGCATAAAACACACTTTAAGAATCAAACTTTTAAAAATGTCTCAATTGTAAAATTAAAAAGTAAAAAGCAAATTGCATTTAAATGTTTGTAATAATATTTAAAGTATATATTTCCAATTGTTAAACATTTTCTAAAAATCTTCAATGTTATAATACGTGTAATAGTATTTGATATATAATTAATTTTTGTGTAAAAAACATCTAACTTTTAAAATATAAATCCCTATATCAAAGAAAATTTCGTTAAAAACAGTTTGTAAATCTTTATAAATATAAATAAAATCACTAAAATGAATGAAAATTTATTTAAAGTAAACAATAATATGGAAGGAAAAATTAATTAAAAATAATATTTAATTTATATTTTACAGGATAAAGGGTTTTAATACTATTTTTCACTACTTAAAATGTGTAAGGAAACATGTTCATAATATGGGTCTTGTAAAGTTTCAAAAATTTTACGCTCACTTATGTGTATAATATTAAAAAATTCTGCAATAAAATATGTGCTATAGCATCTAATGTATAATTAATTTTTGAGTAAAACATAAATCTTAAAATCAAGGAAAATTTCATTTCAGATCTTGCATTTTAAAAAGAAAATTTATAAGACCATGTAATAAAAAAAAACCAAATAATCCAAAATACAGTGTATGTGGTAAGACAAGCAAAAGTTTATTTAGAATAGAAAAGGTGTAAGCATTGAAAAGATTTCCAATATTCCCTTATGGATCTGCATTTAAGTGTTTGTCATAATATTTAATGTATATGTTTCAATTGTAAAATGTTTTCTAAAAATCTTCAACATTAAAAATATGTGTAATAGTATTTAATATATAATTAATTTTGAGTAAAAACATTAATTTTTAAAATATTAAATCCTTATATTTCATCCAAAAACAGGTTTGTAAATCTATATAATATAAATTAAATCACTAAAATTTATGAAGATTTATTCAAAGTAAAAATAATATGCAAGGAAAGATTAATTAAAAAATAACATTTAATTTAGATTTATAGAATAAATGGTTTTGTTATACTATTATAACTTCTTCAAATGTACAAGAAAACATATTCATAGTATTTGTCTTGTAAAGTTTCAAAAACTTTACTCTTACTTAAGTGTATATTATTTAAAACAAAATTTCTGCTATAAAATAGGTGTTATAGCATCTAATGTATAATTAATTTTTGAGTAAAAACATCTAACTTAAAAAAAAAACATAAATCTATATAGCAAAGAAAAATTTCATTTCAGATCTTGCATTTTAAAAGAAAATTTATGAAACCATGTAATAAAAAAACCAAATAATCCAAAATACAGTATATGTGGTAAGACACGCTAAAAATTTATTTAAAAACGAGATGTAAGCATTTATAAAAATACTATTCTGAAAGGCAAAGATCAATTGCAACGTTGTCCAAATATCGTCTAGTGTACGACACTGAGTTCTAGTTCGGGGGCACATAAGTGGTTTATCGCTGCTTTATACAAGAATTTTACGAAACGTTAAGTTTATTCTAGGGCATAATGCATTCCCACGGGGCAAGCTGTGAAACCAAAATTGGTTTGTTGGATACTTCATCTCAAGCAAGCTTCCATTTTCCAGAACAATTTTTAAAGAATTGTAGTTCTTTCTAGAAAACACAAATTGCCTTTTCTGTCCAAATGAAACAGACGCTATGGGTGCATAAAGTTCCAAGTCCTTCTCGTTGTTTTTATGGGCAACTATGCAGTCCTTACCAGTCCTTCAAATATTTTTGCATTATAAAACATAAACATTCCAATTAGACATTCGTTTCAGATAAGTCTTCTTATGCAGTCATAAGCAAGGAAAAAACAAAACAAATGGAATGAAAATACCTCATCCATACATCCTCAGTGATTGATATTTGACATAGTTTTTATATCGCATCCATGCAGAGACGTAACTAGAGGGGGCAGACGGGGCATTTGCCCCGGGCGCCGGATTAGGGGGGGGGGCGCTAAATTGGCCGAGTATTTTTTTTTACTATAGATATTTACGTATGATAAAAAATGAAGAGGAAAAACTTATTGGTAGACTACAAGAACTATAAAAGGAATGTGTGAAATAGCAGGAAAACTTAACCTCGATCCTCTTTTTAAAGAAGTACGGAGGGGGAAGAAGCGGAGGTTTGATGAGAAGGACGAAGTTGAAAGCTATGAATTCTCAGAAGAAAAAATATCAGATATTGATTAGACAAATAATAGATCGGATTCTGAATGAACTGAGGCAAAGGTTTCAAGTCATTCAAAACATGAATAGTTTATTTGGTTTCCTCAATGGAGCTCGGTTTGAAACAATGAATGGAGAAGAATTGAAGAACCAGGCACTTGTTAGCTACCGCATATAAAGAAGACTTAGACAAGGACTAGCTGCCGATAGAAGTGGAGAGTTTTAAGTATCATGCCTTGGATTTAAGCCCTAATATGGAAACGGCTACACCATCAGGTCTTCTGACGCTAATTTACAAGAACGGACTTGAAGACGCGTCCACCAACATAACGACAGCGTTGAGAATTTTCCTCACAATACCAGTCTCAGTCGCCTCAAATGAAAGAAGTTTTAGCAAACTAAAGATCATAAAAAATTACCTCAGAAACTTAACAGGACAACGACTAACCAACCTGAGCATCATATCTATAGAGCACAAGTTAGCTTCAAAGCTATCTTTTGATGACATTTTAAAAATGTTTGCAGCCGAAAAAGCCCGTAAAGTTAGGTTTTAGTCCAAACTTTCTATGTTTAAATTTTTTTTTCACATTTTGTCAATAGATTAACAGATTGTGAAAAATGTCTAAGTATAATACTTAGGATAATAACTTAAGTAAAATCTGTTATTAATTCTTGTTCCACAGTTTTCCAAAATCCTTGAATGGTTTTCGGTCGACGTTTCGATAATTCTCTTTTTAAAAGTACAAAAGCACAAAAGTCCATGGGTGAGACATCTGGAGATTTAGCAGGAATATCAGTAAAGGGTATTTATTGACTTGATACCAGTTTCTTGTTCCATTTTTTCCACGAATTTAATAGTGGACTTAGATGTGTGGCTGCTTGCTTTATCCTGATGCAGTTCTACTGACTGTTGGCACTTTGGGTAAAGATTTGGTATTTCTTTTTTGCATATTGGGGATAAAATAGGGTCTTGATAATATGTGGGAGTTGATTTTTACATTTCCCCCTCCTTTTTACTTTTAATTTTTCATTATATGCAAAACCGGCAACAATCATAAATCTCTTAGAGAAAGTTCTTACGTTAAAGTTACAAAGTTGAACCACGTTTTAAGATTTTTCTCCTCTTTTATGATAATAAATTGTTCTTTTTTATTGCAATCTTTTAAATACACCCACGCCTCGTCTATTGTCACAACATTTTTCCATCTTTCTCCAGCTAAATGCTTCTCATACAGAATTCTACAGCGAGTTCTGCTTTCTGCAATATGTCGTGGAGATAGACGATGAACATTGTAATTTTTGGCCTTTTTAAGATTCAGATCACTGTTAATTATTTTATTTACAGTTCAAACTGAACTTTTAATGACTTTGTAATAGTCCTTTGATTGGCAGATTCTCTTTTAAAATTAAAGATCTTACCTTACAAATATACTCTTTTCTTTTTGGATACGTATTTGGAAATATTTTTTCACTTTTACGTTTTTTTCCTTTCTCATTAATAATATCGTACCTTTAGATATCGAAAAACTGATTTTTACAGCGTTTTTGAATAATTGAATAAGCATAATTATCTTCGGAAAGAGCAGAAACAGCCTTCCAACCATTGATTATTTAAAAGCGCCTTTTTGAAGTAAACTCTGAGTTAGCAGGCGATAAGTTATATTTTAACTATTTAACTGCTGCGAAAATAAAATTATTTCGTGGCATACAATTTTTTAAAGCTCATCAAAATCATTCAAAAAATGTCCGAACAGCCTCTGTATTTATAATAATTAAATATCCTATTCTAAAGCAACAATCTGCTGATTTTGATGCAGCCCACACATACAGTGGCTCCCAAAAGTGTTCGTACACTTTAAA
Organism: Meta bourneti; assembly: GCA_933210815.1. Lineage (NCBI taxonomy): Eukaryota > Metazoa > Arthropoda > Arachnida > Araneae > Tetragnathidae > Meta > Meta bourneti. The sequence goes on from OW119928.1 coordinate 22,456,147, forward strand.
AATTTGTAGAAAAAGCGCTGTAGCCTGGAATTGAATTCGAATATAAAGTCCAATATTTTTTCATATCATCTCCATGTGATTCTGAATAAAAACTAATATTCTTTAAAAAAATATTGACTCATTTTCTTTTTATAAAAATGAAAATGCAAGGAGGCAGAGAAAGAACACGCCACAAAAGTGATCGTACACCGAAATATTTTCGGATAAATTCATAAATAAAATTATCGTTTATCGCTTTTTTTATTTTTGCATTGTGGTGACATTTAAAAAATCGTTTGGCTTTAATCTTTGCTTGCTTACTTCGTAATATTCTATGAATTATTTAAAAATGGCTCGTAGTCGTATGGAAACAACGAACAGCATTCGAAAATTGATTATTTTTCATCATAGTAGTGGTAAATCAGTTCGGAATATCTCTAAATTAGTAAATTTATCCCATTCTACGGTGCAGTATGTGATAAAACGCTTTAAAGAAGAAAATCGGATCGAAAACAATGTAAGGAAAGGTCGTCCTGTAAAGTTAACTCAACGTGATCAGAGATTTATAGTTAGAAAATTTGTGAAAAATCCACGTTTGAGTGCTGTAAAAATTTCTACAGAATGTACTGAAAATTTTTGATTAAATGAAAATTTTTTGTAAGTACGAAAAATAGAAAGCTTAGGATTTCCTTCGCAAAATCAATGATAAATAAGCCCGAAACTAATTGGAATCATGTCTTATTTGCAGATGAAAGCAAATTTAACATGGTTCCAATGGGCGTATAATTGTATGGAGAAGAAAAAATGATTAACTAAATCCCAAGAACTTAGGCCAAGGCGGTGGAGGTGTCCTTGTGTGGGGGTGCATGTCAGCATCAGGACTAGGTAATTTGGTATTTATTGATGGCATAATGAATCATGCTCTTTATTTAAATATTTTAAAAGACAATTTAAAATTATCAGCCCAAAATTTGGGTATTGGAAACAACTTTGTTTTTTATCAAGATAACGATCCTAAGCACACGGCTCTCAGCGTTCGCCTCTGGAGTCTATAATTGTCCACAAGTTCTGAAAACACCACCTCAGTCGCCGGATTTAAACCCAATAGAACACATTTGGAGAGAACTAGAGGTTAGAGTACGAAGACACGGCATTAAAACAAAAAGCGAACTAAAAACAGTAATTATTGAAGAATGGTGGAACATTGATGCAGAAATTACGAAAAAACTAGTGAACGTTATTCCCAGACGTTTAAAAGCTGTTGTGGATGCTATAGGATATCCTACTAAGTACTAATTTACCGAAATATTACAATATTTGCTAATATGTAGAAATTTTTTTAAAGTGTACGAAGACTTTTGTGAGGTAAGTTTTTTGTTACTTTTTGATTATTGATTTTCCAAAAAAAAAAGTTTTAAAATATTTTACGTAGTTTTGTTAAGAACAAGTTATAGATGTTATTAAAAAATTCCCATTCTGAAATATTAATTTTATTAATGGATAGAGCAGTATTTCTTTGAAATTCGTAAGTGTACGAACAGTTTTGGGAGCCACTGTATCTCGATATCATTTGATAAAACCTTTTCATTTCATTTGCAGCGATTATAAGTATGAAAGAATATTCCAAACATGTTACTCTTAGATTATTTGTGAATGAAATATCTTAGAATTAATTTGGTATTTTATCTTGTACTAAAAATGAAATTGCTGCAAATTAATCTATTTACCTTTGAAATCGAACATTTACCATCGAAGTTTAATAAAAAAATTTGGACTAGTGGAATTAATGTGTGGTGGCGATATCAGGTATTGTGGGGAGGGTTTTGGTTTGGTTGGTCGGTGGGGGGGGGGGGGGCAAGGCGAGTTCTTTCCTCGGGTGGAAACTAGCCTAGTTACGTCTCTTCATCTATGAACTAAGAATTACAATAACAAGGGGACTAAGAATAGTGACTAAATTGTCAGATTTGACTGAGTGAAATTGTGATTAAATTTTTAGAACACTTATTTTATAAAATTTTGATGTAAAAATACAAAAGTAAAATTAATTATATACAAAAGAATTACTGACTATGTATAAATATGCTAATAATAATAATTTAATGAAAAAATAAACATTTTAAGTATTAATATAAATATCCTCATATTCTTTTGTCACAGTAAATACATATATTTCCTTCTTATTTCAGTGAGATACTTGAGCTTGTTTCTGTGAACACTTTTTTATATCTGGGTCTATGGTTGAAAGAGCTACACGCAATTCATGATCAAGACTTTTCAAGGATGATCTCTTTAAATTCTTGATAGTGAGCATAGAAGAGAAACTTTTGCTCACACATGTATGTTGCAGCAAATGGTAAAAGAATGTTCATAGCTTTTTCGCCGATGGATAACCCTCCGGTACCGTCGCCCCATCATCAGGACTTTGCGGTAAAAATTTTCGCGTCACATCGGTTGGGAAGCACTGGCTTACGGCACCGAACGATAAAACTTCGGAACTAGGGGACTTAAAGCTCCACCCTGTAGATGGGACGGCATCTGTTAGTCATGTTTATAGAAGTGTTAAAATGTGTAATTTACATAAGTAAAAATCATATTTACAACTCGCTAATTGCACTTAATATTCAATATTAATTTTAATCTCTGAATTATTTGGAAAACACAAGGTTCGAAATAACGGAACCCAAAATCTCACCCCGAATTCAACTGTAATATTCAATATGTAGAAAAAATACGGAGTAAGAGCAATCTGAGTAGTTTTTTCTGTCAAAGAATAGAGGTCTGATAATTTAGGTAAATATGGGTTTTTACTTTCTTAAAAGTTAAGTTATTTGAAAATGCAAGTTTACCTATGATTGGTGGTGATTCTAAGCACGAAATGTGCCTTTTTTGATGGCACTATTCAATTGCCTCTTCAGCTGGTCCTGCTTCATGTATCTAATTCACATGACTGTCAAATAAATTTATGAAACAAAAGAACTCACGGAAAAATATATAATAGAAACTAATTGATGTCTGTTAACAATATTTAAAGATTTACACAATTCTTGTTTGATGAATATGTCAACCACATATAAGTAATTATGACTGCAGGGAAATTCTTTGAATGCTCAGGTGAGTTTTTTCAATGTTCAGATTCCATAATCTTTCTCTAATAATCTTAACTAGGATATGAAAAAAATCATGATTGGAAAAATCATAACACTCCTATTCATTCGATTTAAATGTGATTTTTTTAATATTTAAATTGGATTTTTATGATTTTAATTCGAGCCTTGCCGGACAAGTTTCAACTTGTTGGACATGAGACATGTAAATAGTGTAGTTTCTAGATAGTTTTGATACATATTAAACAGTAAAATATTTGATGAATAGCATTAATAAAAAAAATATCTGGGAAAATTTTTGAAAAATTTAAACACAATATAGGAACTAGCATAGTTAATCACATGATAGAGTAAATAAATGACATGCACAACAAATGCCATGCATAAGCAATGGTTTTCCCATCTGGTACTCGAGTTATTTAAATTAGTTTGATTTTAACCCATACCCGGTGACATGAAATTTTTGCTTTACATAATTATCATATATGAATAAAAAGTATAGAATTGCTTTAGTTAATTTTGTATTCAGTAATCAATGTGTTAGACTTGTTTTAGAGAAAAATCATGTAATCAATGGAAAATAAAATAAAAATAACTTGTACAAAAAATTCATGGAAAAATTCCAACTCATTAATATTCAGCTTGCAAAAAGTACTTATATTGTAATATATGTACATTTTAAATTGAATTATATGTACATAATAAATGTACATATAATTCCAACTCATTAATATTCAGCTTGCAAAAAGTACTTATTTGTAAGAAATGAATAAGACATGAAAATGTACATATATTGAAATCAAATGTTTATTTAAAAAAAATTTCTGAGCATCAGTATTTCCAAGCACAAACACATAAAGGGTTTACACGAAAATGAAGCTTTCTTCTATGAACAGCATAGGATAAGAGTAATAGCATTCCTCCAGAATATTCCAATTGTGTGGAATTTTGAAGCTGCAATAAAAAAAATCATCAGTGCAATCATAATCATAAGAGCTTTCTGCTTTTAAAACCCAAATTTATTTTAACATATTCAACTATCAGATGGACGAATTAACTTTTACATTCCAAACTTCCAATTCCTTAAATATAGAATAGTTATGCTGGCAATGCAAAGAATTCCTAGGGATCAATGCATAAAATTAACCAACATATTACACCAAACAAAACGAAAATATTGAAATTTCCCATTATAAAGATTTATGTGTAAAATTTGAATACTTTTGATACTGCAGAAAACTATTTTGTTGTGACTAAGTGTCAGGGTACAAAAAAATCAGGATTAAAAAATCATCGGATTTATTTAAAATAAAACCAACACTGATGAACAGGCATGTGAGTGACACCTGTTGATCAACAGCCCAATAGGGAAATACATAATTGTCTAATAATTGATACCTATCAAAAAATTATTCAGTATCTTCAGGGGAAGGATGATTTTCAATACAATGGTTGAGGTGAATTAAATACAAGCAAATTTCTAAACTTATTTGAATAAAATAACATGAATCTTGTTTTCATAATTATTTAATTGTAATAAACATAATACACACAGAGAAAGGAAAATGAAATTTAAAATCTTGATTTAAATAGGCATACCATGATCTTAACTAAAAGAAATTTATTATTGATGCCATATGAAATGGTCATCAAAAACAAACATCATTTAGTTTTTAACTGCTAAATATTGAATGACTAGGTGACACCAAATAAGACTATTTTTTCTTTTCAGTTGGAAAACTTCAGACATCAGAGATTTGTAATATATCTGTAAAATATAAACTGTATTTCAATAAATAACAAAACACAAATCTGTTATACTCGTAAGGCAATACACAACATACTTTCATTGAGAAAAACATTTTAAACTGGAAATGTTTCAACTACCAGAAATCATTGATCACACTGCAACCCCCCCCCCCATGTTCAACAGTTTATTCTCTCAATGCTGCTTTTCGAATAAGTCTTCTGAGCTAAAAGATGTTTATTGTTTGTTAAATCCTCCGTATATTGTAGAGGGTGCTGTGTGAGCACGAGGGTTAAGATTCAGGAATTAGACTGAGAGGCTTCATTAGCCTTACAATGAGAAAATGGTCATTCCACAACCTTGTTATATTTGTTGTTAATAAACTTGTTTTGTTATAACAAATTGTTTTAATTCAAGTCTACTCAAAAGTGGGTTAGAAAAGCAAGCAATAAGTTGAAAACAAATTACTGAAGAACTGATTACAGGTTTCAAGCAAACTTAATAAAAAACTATTGCTATATTCTGTTAAAATATTTCTATACCAGGAGATTTCTGCTTTGATTTAAAACTTAATATCTCATCGCAAAACTAATTTAAAGACATAAAACTGGTCAATTTGCAAACATCCTTACCCAAATGAGAAATTGTTACCAAAGCAGAAACTTCACCAGTAAAATTACAACACATAAAATCCATGCAACAGTGGGTTAGAAAAGCAAGCAATAAGTTGAAAACAAATTACTGAAGAATCGATTACAGGTTTCAAGCAAACTCAATTTTGATTTGTGTTAAGGGTTTTGTAATAAGTAATTACTAAAAATGTGAACAATTTATTTCGAACTGACCTAAAAATCGTTATTAATCATATGCAAACACAAAATACTACTACTTAAAATTATTAAGGTTTAAGTAGATACATATTAACTGTAACTGTATGATCTGTAAATTATTGTTTACATACACATTTGACATCTGTTTAATTCCTTGTTTTGTGTAGGTATGTACAAATACTTTTATGTTCCAACGATAGTATCATAAATAAATTGTCTAAAATTTGGTATGTTGAAATCTGAATTTAAAGATGTATTATTTACTTTTTTATAAACATAATAACATACAAAGACACCACAATTTATATTGTCAGTTTGCTTGACATGGGGAGGGAAACTAAAAGTCCATTTATTTGAGTTAGGAAATACACTACTTAATATTGAACACCATTTAAGCAATAAAAGTGATGATGTTTTATCTATGAAGTCATTTAATGGATCATAAAACTCTAAGGTATGGCTATCAATATTTACAACAATTAGACTCCAATGTTTATTGACATTGGCTGGAATGAGTAAAATTCTATGTTTCCTTAATTGCTCAAAATAAGAACCATTTAATTTCCCACCATTTAATATCAAAGAGGAACATATTGCATCCATTGATCCAAAGGTGTTTGAATACCTAATAACATTAAAAACAAAAGCATCAATTATTGAATCATACAGCCAACCTTTGCAAAAAGCAGTAGAAGCTGATCTTAAAAGGGTTTCTTCTTCTAATGAAATAAAGAGATCTAAAGATTTCAGCATGTATGTCTTAATCTCTATGTCATTAACTTTTACTTCACATGTCAAAACATTACTTTTATCTATTGTCTTAAATTTTGAAAAATTACAGGAATTAGCATCTACGAAAGTATTATTTACAGTTGGTTTATTAAATGAGTCCTTTGAAGGAATCACTGTTCCTAACAAAACACAGTAAATGTATGCCCGAAATTTATTTGTATCAAATGGCACATAAACACTAGACTTGTATATTATCTGATGGGCAAAGTAACATACAAACACACCACAGTTCATTGAATCTTGTTGCAACACATGTAAGGGGAAATTAATAGTCCACATCCCAGTTGTACAACCAAAATAATTTTTAACATTATCTAAAATTTTGCAATACCTGTCAGAAATATCATTATTTGATGGATCGTAAAAATCAATGCATCTTTTTTCTTTATTAATAAATATTAAACACCAATGATTTTCCATGCAAACAGGCAGAAATAAATATTTTGATGATAAAATTAAAGGATTGCAAGCTAGTAATTGATCTGTTGATGACATGCTATTTATTATTAGGTTTGTAATAGCAGAATCAATTAAAACAAAGTCTGGATTAACCGTACACAGCACATAAAGAAATGCATCAATGATAACGTCAAATAACCATCCTCTGACAAAACCTTTAGACTTCAATTTAATAGCACTTTCTTCATTAATAGTAATAAAAGGATCCAGAGATTTGAAAGCTGTTTGACACAATTTGTAGACCCCAATGCTTTTAGTAAAAGATTCACCTGTTTCATTGTTTAATTTTGTAAATGGTTCATAGGAATCTATCTTTGCCTTTTTGCATGGGGTCATATTTACAAAACAATCATCAACATCTTCCGAATCTAAGAACCTTTTAGCACTATTCCTCTTGTGAAGCATTGCACCTTTCTGTTTTTTTCGGGTTTTGAATAGAATCTGACGCTCAATAGCCTGATTTGGAGCCACTTTTGAAGAAGGAAAAATATTAGAATTTTTATCAGTCTCTGAGTTTAAAATGCCACGGCATCCAGCAACTAATGTTTGCAATGTTGTATATACATTGTCAAGCATGAATTATTGAACTCGTGGATCATTCAATTTTTGCGATAAGGAATCCCATAACTTTTGACATGCTTTTACTTTATCAGCCTTGGAATGAGGATTGTACAAATCTTTAGCAATAAATGTAGATTTTAAGGGTTCTTTAAAACCATCTGTTTCAATCCTAGGAGCATCATCAAAAAGGTCATTGTTATTGAGATTAGTTTTAGGATTAGTGGAATGCACTTTATGCACATGCTTACACAAATTAGAACTATCTGGGCAGTTGCAATTATATAAATGACAGCATAATGACATGCAACTAATTTCAAGACATTTAAAATAGCAGTGATCAATCATAGGACACTTAGTGTTTACTAGCTTTACAATGTATTCTTTATGTTTCTGTGATTGGGACTTCACAGACCAAGTATTAGTATTAAGTAAAAGCAAATCTGTATCAGGAATTTTGCTACCTTTTTTATGTCTGGCTTCAATGTCTGGATTTTCTTCTTTTCGTGGAATGTCATTTAAAATTCTATTTTTATACGTTAAAAAGTTATCTTTTTCGATATCAAGTAGTACTTTTAACAAGGTATCTAACCTTCTATTAAATTTACGTCCAAAGTAAACGGTTTTTAACTGATTATGAAATGATTCACAATAATTATTTGTATTAACTGAAGCATGATAATATCTCCTATAAGATGTGGCCCACAATTCACATCGGTTAGAATATTCCCTTTTAAAATAATTTACAAATAACTCGCAATTTTCGGAACAGTTCAAAAAGTCATTAAGAAGTCTATTGAATTCTGTAAGGTTTTTTTCATTTAGCAGATTCATTAATTTTAACTTAATTTCATTTCGTAGCATTTTATCAGAAATGTAAGAATTTAAATTCCTATTCCAGGCTCTTAACACATGCCACTTGCACAGCAAATGTTTTACTTCATGTCCAAACACAGCCTGAAATGCACTAAAAGTAGTGTGGTCATCATCAGTCATGACACAATTAACATTTAAATAAGGAATTCTACACTTAAGACTTTTAAAAAGGCAAATCATTGTTTCATATGTTAATGAATTTGTAATAAAATGTGCTACTGGATACCCATGACTAAACTCATCTGAGACTACCAAATTGATCAAATAAAAATCATATTGATTCGTTTTATGGGTTGAATCAATGCATAATATTTTACTGCAAGACTTCACCATCATATCCTTTTGATCTTTAGTTTGAATTCCTAAAGCAAAAGAGGTGTTACAATTTTTTAAAAGGTCTAAATCAGAAGGACCATACAGTGTACTAGAGCCTTGAGGTTTAAAAATTAACACTGGGTCATACTCCTCAACTTTTAACTCCTCAACAAGAGCAGCAATGGAAATTGCATCACTCTTTGGTTGCAATGCGAGTCCATGACGAGAATATGACTTAATTACTTTCCGTGAAAGGAACACTTCTTTTACAGGGAAAAACTCCCTACAATCACGATCTCCAAAATTTTCTCTCAAAAGCAATTGAATTTTTTGCACAGGAATACCTAACAATAACTGTGCTTTAATTAAGTCACGCGTACTTTGCTTCAAGGGTTGAAACCTACAATTTTTAAATTGTAGGGGATGGTTATGATTAGTGCTGTAAGAGACAGTAACCAAGTCCTTTTGCTCACAAGCACATATTCTGACAGGACAGTTAAGATTAGGTATTGTACCTTTTCTATTTTTGCGATTTGTTTTCCTGGAATTTTGAAATTGAGATGATAGAAAATTAAATTGACAAGAATAATAATGAAATGTTTTAGAGCCATACTGCTTGCCTCCTGTTGTTTTAGTGAAAGATGTAAAAGTTGATGTTCCTTCCATCTCTAACCAATTTTGGAAACTAACCATTGAATCGAATGAAAGTATTTGAAGAGAATCTGAATTGTGTATTTCAAACACATGCCTATTTAAATTTCCAAGGTGCTTAAATGGCCTATTACAGTCTGGAAAAATACAGTAATGCATTTCCTGTTCATTAATTAAAATACATAACTGCTCATGCTCAATAAATTCTGTCTCACTTTTAAAAAACTTGCCACAAACTGGACACTTTTTGGCCCTTAAGGTTTTCACATAAGCTCTTGCACATACCATTTTATGCCGTTGAAGATTGTACTTATTTGAAAATATATTTAAGCATTTCTCACATGTCTTTAAATCAGAATTTGGTACACATTTACTAATTAATGAATTAGGAAGAGATAGGATATCTATCGATTTTGAAATAGGGAGTGGCGAGTTACGTTGATATTCTTTTGAACTAATTGAAGAGGCTAATGGGTTGTCCGTAGTTTTGGGTGATATAAATGAATTGGAGTTAACACTAGACATAGTTTCCAAAACAGAATTGTTACATAGTTCAGAAATAGAGATTTCTGAAATTGAACAAACATTAGCTGAACAGTGTTCTCTCATGGTATCAGGAACTTTGGTGAGATCTTGCAGTAAGCTACTATTTTCCTGCACTTTACACTTGCTCTTATGATTGGAATATGATTTTCTGGAAAGGTAAGACTTAAAACAAATCTCACATTGCCGAGGATATGAAATTTTAACACTAACATTACATGTTTTAAGATGGTTTCTAAAAGTGACCTTTGTCTTATAAATTTTTTGACAACATGCACATTGTCTGGGATATAATTCCCTTTCGACCTCAAGATGCTCGACACTACCCCCACCAGTTCTACAATGCTTAATCAAACCTTCCACCTTACATTGTTTATTAGCACTATTATTTCCCAAACTATCAGATAAGCATACCTTTACTGAGCAATAACATTCTAGGTTACAAGAAAATGGAAGAGTGGTAACTGATTGAACAGCTGAAAGATGATAAGTATCAGTACTTACAGGTGGAACAGGAGGAATAAAAAGTTGAAAATTACTCATGTTAGTGTTAGAAATAAGTTTCGGTAAAGGAGGAAATTCTAACAAAGAATGGATGTCAGGAACATTAGATTTACTAGAAAGGATAGTAGAGGTATTTGTTGGAGAAAGAACAGGAGGAACAGACTGAATAACTGAAAGAGCAGAAATATTAGTACTTGCAGGTGGACTAGAAGGTAGAAAATTAATCATGTTAGTGTTAGAAATAAGTTTCGGTAAAGGAGGAAATTCTAGCAAAGAATGGATGTCAGGAACATTAGATTTACTAGAAGGGATAGTAGAGGTAATTGTTGGAGAAAGAACAAGAGGAACAGACTGAATAACTGAAAGAGCAGAAATATTAGTACTTGCAGGTGGACTAGAAGGTAGAAAATTAATCATGTTAGTGTTAGAAATAAGTTTCGGTAAAGGAGGAAATTCTTGCAAAGAATGGATGTCAGGAACATTAGATTTACTACAAGGGATAGTAGAGGTATTTGTTGGAGAAAGAACAGGAGGAACAGACTGAATAACTGAAAGAGCAGAAATATTAGTACTTGCAGGTGGACTAGAAGGTTGCAAATTACTCATGTTAGTGTTGTTAGAAATAATTATTGGCAAAGGAGGAAACTCTAACAAAGAGCAGATATCAGGAACATTAAAATTTTTAGAAAGGACAGGTTTGAAAGAGGTTACACAACACATATTAGGCTTACAATAGGATTGGAAGTTGCATTTAACAGATAAAGTAACATCTAAAAATGCACTTACTGCAGGAGTGTCCTTCTTGGAGATTGCAGCTTCCATTGGAATCAGCAAACTCTAACAAAGAGCAGATATCAGGAACATTAAAATTTTTAGAAAGGACAGGTTTGAAAGAGATTACACAACACATATTAGGCTTGGAACAAGATTGAAAGCTGCATTTAACAAAGTAACATCTAAAAAATGTACTTACTGCAGGACTGTCCTTGGAGATTGCAGCTTCCAATGCAATCAGCCCTCCTAATGTTTGTGAAAACATTTTCGCCAAACGAAGATTCCCTTTTCTGTTGAGATGTAATCCATCACGTCCCCAGAAGCCTTTCCATGGACCAAGAGACTGACAGAAATAAAATGCCTCTCGGCCCAGGCAAGCCTTTTCTAGTTCATGATTGACGATTGAGGTCTTTTGGTTTAAAAACTCTAGTTGAGATGCCAGAGAAGAACGGGACTCAGAATCCAGAAAAAAGTTGGGACCACGTGGTATGATCCCAGAAATAACCACCTTAGCAGCAGGATACAAAATAGAAAGCTCCTGAAAAAGGCTGGTGTATTCCTGAAGAATTTCAGAAACATCACCAGCAAGATCATTAGTCCCTACATGAAAGAGCATCCATTCATACTTACCTAAACTACTAAGTTTCCCAGATATCCTTTCTATCTTCGCACCTGGAAAAGAAATGAGATCAACTTCATGATCCTGCAATTCGCTAATTAAGTATTCGTTCAAATACTTAATCATTGAATCGCCAATTATGAGAAGTCTCATTATTAACACTAAGGGACAAGATGAGAAGTGGAGAACGTTTAAGACAAAACTAAATCAAATATAAATGGTATTATAGATGGAATAAAAATGGAAAACGTAGTAAAACAAATACAATGTTTTTCACTAAAGAAATTGGAAAAATGTTCCAAGACGCGCACTTTTCAGCAACTATTGCAACAGAAAGAAATACTATGATCAACAAATATAAATCGAACACAATGAAAATGTAAATCAAATACGCAAGTTTATCAGAATCAAAGGATAAAATATATAATTTATAGGAAGCACAAAATAAGCAATCCACAGAAAGTCACGTCCGCCAAATTCACTTCAGAAATGTAGGCAGCAATCTGAGCGTCTCCGGAAATGAGTCACTAACAGGACCTCAGAAAAACGCCAAAGAAAGCATGCCAATTTTCGTACTAGTTCAAGATAGCTGGACCAACTGTGATGATAACCCAGTGAAAGCGGAAATACTCCATGTCCACCATGACGTCACACACTCTATCCCCCCCAAAAGTTTTACTAGGATGTGTAAGTCCCGGTAAGGTAGCCGTTGGCGAGAAATTATTGCTTGGGGATTTTTAGTCGTTACGATAAGGAAATTTCTCAACCAATCACAAAAGGCTGACGATTTGCACAGACCTGACCCGCAGGAGCTAGTCTGGCGGCGAGGCTTAAGTACAAAACAGCAACAACATTACAAACTGTTGCCAACTATCCACTGCTGAATAATGACATTATTTATATTTTATCTTGTCACGACAGATTCTTGCTCTAACCTGGGTTCCTTCGTCATCTGACCGTGGTTCAAAATTACGTGGTGTTGTCCTCGGATCCTTCCCTTTGGGATTGATCCCGGACCGTCACCAATAGCCCGTCGTGTTGCTCCAGTGTGACGTTAATTGAAATACACCCCCCCCCTAACCTGGGTTCCATAATTCCATTAGTTTCTTGGATTTTTCGGTGTCACGTTCCATTACTAGGCGATATCCAAACATATTTTCTTAATCGTTTTACTTTGATCCGTTTTAAATAGTCATCTGTGTTTTTCTACTTTGTTTCATTACGAAGTTTGGAATAGATGTAGTATAGACCCCCAATCCAATTGGCGACGTTTTTTCATCGCCAACCCTCAATTAGGACTGATATGGTTTTTGGTAACCCACCACTTATTTTCAGATAATTCCGCTGGATTCCATTCTAGCAACCCTACAGCGTCTCTACGTCATAAACCGCGTAATAGAACCATTTTCATTTAGTTTACCAGTAGTTATAGGACTAGGATACGCTAAGGATCCAGGGAATTTTCGAACCAGGTTGTACCCCGTTTTGATCTTATTTTTTACCTAATAATTATTAAAATTTTGTAGGGTCATGTCCATTGAAAGTGTAATTTCAAAGTTTCAGGATTTTATTGGGGGGGGGGGGAATTTCAATTAACGTCACACTGGAGCAACACAATGGGCTATTGGTGACGGTCCGGGATCAATCCCAAAGGGAAAGATTCGAGGACAACACCACGTAATTTTGAACCACGGTCAGATGACGAGGCAACACCTGAGCTGGCACCCCACTCTCCAAAGGATTTTATTGGGAGCCAATTTAATTTTCAAATAAAAGACCCACTTTTTGTCACCCTTGTGTGGCTAATCGCTTGTTTCTTATTCATTTGGCCAGGACAAAAAGTGTTTTTGAATTTTTTTAATGGAGGCACGATTAATTGCTAATGAGATATGTTCAAAGTGCAATTCGGAGACTACAATAAACATTTAACCGTGAATCAGTGAAAATTTTGTGGATCCGGAAACAAAATGCCACACCAATGCTATCGAGACCACATGGAGGCACGTTAAGGCAACCTTGCCTACACACAATCGGCAAAGGGATTTTAAATTCTATTTGGCACATTATATGTTCCTGAAATCGTGCACGGAACAGAAAATTGACTGTTTCGCAAAATTTATGGAAATTGTAAGGGACGTAAACTGGGCGGAATTCTAAATTACCGTTTAATTGTGTGGCTGTTTTTATTTTTGCGATTTCATTGTGATTTATAATCAAGATTTACATTTATTCAAGAATTTCTTATTTACTCCAGATTTATACATTGAATTGACTGTTTTAACCCAGATTGACTGATAACTGTTTTTATATAATCAAGATTAACATATTTAATCAAGATTTATTATGTTTTGGAAGCATTTTATTATGGCGAATGTGCAATTTCTTTGGCCCTTGCCGACCAAGAAAAAGTTGTCAAGTAAGGGTTGGCGGCAAAAAAGTTGCCAAATGGAGATAGGGGGTCTATACTACCGCTGTTCCGAAAGTTTATCTGATAATTGAGTGAGCATGCTGACAAAATAGATTATGGAAAAAGCTATTTTAATTATGATAATTGCAATCCACTGAAACCAAGTTGGTTTAGGTTTGATGGAGCAAGTTCCAAAAATGGACAAACTGCCAAATTTGAAACATGAAAAAAAAAGCAATAATGAGAATCGTTTTGTAAAGGAAACCTATGTTTAAATCTTAAAATATCTATGTAAATAAAAATGGAGTGTTTGTACATTGAATATTTTCGACCCATTTCAGATTTTCTATCCATTTTGGGCCCTTCTGATGCAAAACCGTCTCTTGCGCATTTGGTGTCTGTGTGCCTGTACTATACACTGAAGAGCCAAAATATTATGACCACCTACTCAATAACGCATTGTGCCTCCTTTGGCCTGCAAAACAGCTGCAACTCGCCTGGGCATAGATGCCCCACAATTTCTTGGTACATGACTGGAGACAGGTTGTACCAAGAAGCAGCGGTCACGCAAAGTTGAGATATTCGGACATGGTGGTGTTTGAGCTCTGAGCTGCCGCTCCATGACATCCCAAATGTGCTCTATCGGATTAATATCCGGCGAGTTAGGTGGCCAGGACATTAAGTGGAATTCATCAGTATGCGCCTGGAACCACTCCAACACAATCCGAGCTTTGTGACATGGGGCGTCCTGCTGGAAGATTCCATTTCCAGTTGGGAAGACAGACGCCACGTAAGGGTGCAACTGATCCGCAATGATGTTCAGATAGTTTGCAGCGTTCATGGTCTGTTTTACCACAACTACGGGTCCCAGAGTCGCCCATGAGAATGTCCTCCAAAGCATAATACCGACACCACCAGCCTGTGTATGACCTGCTGTACAAGAGGGAAGCAACTGTTCGCCTGGCAGACGGGTTACCCTGACACGACCATCGACGTGATGAATGAGAAATCGGGATTCATCTGACCAGGCAACTCTTCCACTCATCCATGGTCCAGTCTCGATGTTCCCGGGACCACTGTAGGTGTAGTTGACGATGACGCTTGGTCAACAGAGGCACATGAGTGGGACGTCTGCTGCACAGTCCCATATCCAACAGTGTTCGCTGAACTGTGTGTTCCGAAATACTTGCGCTTGGACCTGCATTGTATTGGGCTGTCAGCTGAGCCACTGTCTCGCGCCGATTTTGCTTTACCAAGCGGGACAGTCTCCGACATCCTTTTTCTTTGATGATGCGTGACGACCAACACCTTGGCATCTACTGCTGGTGTCACCGTCATTTATCCACTTTGCATGAATACTAACAACAGCAGATCGTGAACATCCTACCAGTCGTGCAGTTTCGGTGATACTTGTTCCGAGTCTTCGGGCCATTGCGATCAGCCCTCTATCAAATTCGCTTAGATCAGCAGCCTTTCCCATCACTCGCAAAGCAAGAATGATTACTTACCTTCTCCAGCAGCAGTTAAATACCATTCTCACTTAACCACTTAAAGCACGAGTTTTTTTCGGAAAAACTGGTAAAAAATGATCGAGGTTTTTTTGACAGAAAATGAATATATAGGTATAGTGTAAGTTAATTTTTGCAATTTCAGTTGTGGGGGGCATTAGAAATAAAATAACGCGAGATACAAGAGCGCCCGTGTGAGACACTGGCTTGTGCAAATTTGCCTGTATCTTTTGCCCGCATCAGACATGGGTAAATGTGTTAAGTGGTTAATCACGTCATCCAGACGAGTTCCTAGAAAAATGTGGGGATGGTCATAATGTTTTGGCTCGTCAGTGTACATCCAAATGGTTGAATGTATTTTCATGAAACATTGCATACTGTGCGTACTTACATTCCTTTAGTATCTGAACTTCATTGCGTAAGTTCCGTCTCTCGTTCTATGTTCGATTTTGTGTCTGTATCACATAAAACTTATTCAGCATATTTTAATGCAATGTTCTATATTTGATACAACAAATTTTAGTTTAATGAATACATTATTTGAAATTTCTTTACTTATTTAGGCAAGTTTCATGTTAAAATACGGAGTAACTATACTTAAATCAACCATAATTTGGTAGTTTTGGAGTAGTTGGAAAGTATATTTAGCATTACAATTACTTGGATTATTTTACCAGTGCTGCTGAAAAATGAATTTCCAAAAATTATTTTTACGGAATTTAAATTCTAATTCTTGATTTAATTTGACCCTTATTTTTCTTTACGAAACAAAAAAAATTCTGAATGTTTGGGACAGATGATAAAGAGAATAAAACTATACAGAACAAGACCTTTAAATGTAGGATGTAGCTAATTTGGCAACCTTGGTATTTTTTTAATCATTTGCTTTTTTAATCTGTCCATTATATTCCAAGAATCTATTTTGTAGTGAAAAACAGATACATTCATTACTTTTCGTTCAAAGCTTTTTTAAAATCTGTTTTAAGATGTATTCTGGGTTTTCAATTTGACGATTTTCGTTCAATAACTGTAATCTAGGTAAAGGTTTAATTAGTTTTAAAAACATTTTTTAAATTAGTGTATGGATAATTTTGGTAAATGCTTTTGTTTTTAAATCACATACAAAGCATATATGAACTATGGTACGGCTGCAGTCTCCGCCGCGCGGAGTGGCAACGACTTTTGGCATGGCTTTTGGTGTAGTTTTAAGCGACTGATGCCAGCTGATGGTAACCCGAATTTTTCTCTGGTTAGAGTTCTCGTGTTTTTATGGCAACCTTGCCAGCGTCCAAAAGTGTCAATTCTTCTTTTTTCTAGATTGTTCTATTTATTTCCGACATGGTCAAGTGCTCTTGCATAGATTGTTCTTTTCAGTTTGGACACGGATTTGGATTATCCCTGCGATTTCTACAAATCCACGTGTATCCATCGCTCTGAATTCCTAACAGAAAACGTCATTTCCCAGTTGCATTTATCGCAAGAAAATTTAGATTTAATTAATCCCGATTCCTTTTAAAAAGTTTTAAAAAAGCTCTTTATTGCGACACAACTCGTAACAAAAAAATTATTACCAACTCCCTCAGTCCTGAAAATTTGTCTACCACCAGAAAAAGTAAACTTTAAGTTGCGAGAAAAATTTTCTTGAAACTTATCGACTACACTAAAAATAGAAGGCATCTTAAGAAATAAGGTATACTAGAAATAATAAGATTACTAATAAAACAAAATAGACGGGAAAAATACAACCTGATGCGACTGCTCGACCTTTAATTCCGTTAAATTTTTTTTGCATATTTGTGTATATTTAATCCAGTTTTGCAATGTTTCACTAGTCAAGATGTGATTTTCGTTAAAAATATGTTTTGTAAATTTGGGTATATTTAATCCATATTTGCAGTGTTTTACTAGTCAAAATGTTTTATCAAGATTTATATATTTCATCCACATGTATGCAGTATATATTCAATTTTGGAAGATTTCCGTGGCGACATAAAAAGTGTGCCAAGAAAAATGCGTTACCACACCGCGCGGCAGAGACTGCAGCTGTACCGTCGTGTACCTTTATAAGAGTGGTAGTTGATACGTGTGGTGAATAGGAATTATAATTTATTAACAATAGCGGAAGTTAGTTAAACTATTCAACCCGAGTAACGCTGGATAATTCTGCTAGTTTTGATTAAATTCGATTAACTAACCAGTCTTTGTTCTAAAGGTTTTGTGTTGTACGTTTTACGGTAAAGATGTAGAATCCGGAGCATGATTGTTGCCAAGCAATTTTTGTCGCCAAATCAAGATGGTGTCCAACACCAGTATGGCGGCCAACTTGCCGATTCGATTTGTTACATCAGCAAGTAAAAATGAGGAATGCACAAATAAGCAATAAAAAGAACAGAAAATAAAACTTATGGTCCAATTTAATTAGGTTTCTCTGGGTTCAAAATTTTAACAATTTTTTACAAAATTTAACATCC
Organism: Meta bourneti; assembly: GCA_933210815.1. Lineage (NCBI taxonomy): Eukaryota > Metazoa > Arthropoda > Arachnida > Araneae > Tetragnathidae > Meta > Meta bourneti. The sequence continues at coordinate 22,474,284 of OW119928.1, forward strand.
ACACATTTCTACAAAAATTAAACCAATCAGTCATCGTACGGGTCGCCGCATCCATTTCATTCATAACACATTTAAATGGCGTTTCATTCACCCATTACCCATAATCAAAAGAATCTTACACGTATGCTATTTAATATTCTCAAACTTTCGCTTATGCTCATTCTTTCTACACAACCATTCATACCTATCGCCCGCATCCTTTCTGTCTTTCAAAGCCATTTTACTCCCACATTCTGGACATTTTACACTTTTCGCAATCAAGCCAACTTTCTGGCACCATTCAATCATTTTCTAGCTCTACGGATTCGCTCAAGATTCATACATTTTTCCAAAAAAAAACACATTTATACGTCCAGTCAAACCATCCATTGCCATACTTAATCAAGGGTAAGTGAGCGGCTAATAAATCTATATCACGAACGATAATTAATTTAATTTCTAATTAAAATTAAAAAATATCAATAGAAATTTGCCACTTGAAAAAATCGTATTCCGAATTTTGAAAATCCAGCGGCAAGCACAAACACTAAAGACACATTGATAGAATCCGTTGCGACCTCCGTTTAAGCGGTAAGCAATTAAAATCATTCTTAAAAGCTAAGCAATCAGAGAACGCAAAAAAATCCAAATTCAAACCGCTAACCAATAATACACTGCTGGCCACCCAAATTGCAACACCAAGAAAGACAAGAGATATCACAACAAAATTTATTTTGTAGATAACATGTTGACCAAGTATCAAATGATTAAATTTATAGACTTCTGTGAAGTGTGGTTCCTGCCAAAATCAGCAGCCAGAGTAGCCGCCATTCTTGGAGATCACCGCTGCCACACGCCTCGGCATTGATTCAAAGAGACTTTGGATGTGTTCTTCGGGTACAGCAGACCAAGCAGCTTCCACACGTTGCCAAAGTTGATCTGGTGTGGCAGCTGGGGATGTATTCTGGGTCAATCGTTGAGCAACCATGGACCACATGTTTTCTATCGGCGAAAGATCCGGAGAGCGAGCTGGCCAGGGAAGCAATTCAATCTGGCGATTGACGAAGAACCCTTGGACAATGCGTGCCACGTGTGGTCGCGCATTATCCTGTTGAAATATGGCTGTGGGCAAGCCCTGAAGGTAAGGAAGGACAACTGGCTCCAACACCTCGGAGATGTAGCGCTGGCTGTTTAAAGTACCGGCAATGCGTACTAGAGGAGTGCGAGAGTGATATCCAATACCGCCCCATACCATAATATCCGGTGCAGGACCAGTGTGGCGGTGCATAACGCAGCTGTTCAGCATCCTCTCTCCACGGTGTCTCCAGACTCGAATCCGACCATCGTGGTGTTGCAGACAGAAGCGTGACTCGTCAGTAAAGACAATTTCATTCCATTCTGCCATCCACATCCTTCTTTCATCGCACCATTGGCGGCGGAAACGTCTGTGGTTCTGCGTCAAGGGTAGACGAAGCAATGGACGTCTTGCGGATAGACCACTCTGCTGTAAACGGCGTCGAATGGTACGCGCAGACACTGGATGATGCGGTACAGACTGAATGTGCTGTGCTATGGTTCGTGATGTGGCTGAGCGATCCGTCACTGCCATACGCACAATATGCCTGTCATCACGTGAAGTGGTGCACTGAGGTGGATGCGATCGAACATGTCGTACCCTCCTGCATCCAATGATCACATATCCGCATTACAGTTGTTTGGTTTCATCCAACACGACTACCGATTTCCCTGAAAGATAATCCACAATCTCGGTAGGCCACTATCCTTCCTCTGTCGAACTCGGATACTTGATCAAAAGATGATCGCTGTTTTCTACGAGGCATAATTGATCGGTTTTTTTTTGAAAAAACCACTAGAAAAACACAATTACCGTACTTGAAATCGTCGAAATCTCCAAGCCTTAAATAGCGCTTTGAAGTGGCGCCACAGGCGCGCGTGATGTGCGTCTGCGCTGAAATTCTAATCATTTGCATATCTCACCTCCGCTAATGCATGTTGTAAATTTCATATTATTTGCATGCTTCCTTCAGGGTGTTGCATTTACGGTGGCCAGCAGTGTAGAACGCAATACATCGGAATTTCCTTAAAAGGAGCGGACTTCCCTTCGAAAAAACTACCTCATAGGGTTGCCATAAAGCTCGATCAAAACCACAAGGTTACCATGTTTGGCGAGAAATCACCAGTGCCCCGGATTCGACATCACCACCCGTTTTACTTCTATTAATGAAAAAGAATTCTACAACCACTTATTAAACCATGGATATTAGAGGAAAGTTGGTCGAAATGTACATATGCCACCCAGAAATGAACATACTTTAGCAAGATAGGACCTAAAATAACAAACTTTTGCCAAGCTCTAGTCTCTTAATATCATGTCTCAAATATTCAGACATTCTTTATATTTTGAAAAGAAAAATAACAAGCATTAAAATTTTAATTCTGTAAAAATAATTTTTGAAAAATTACTTTTTCAGCAGTACTGGTAAAACAATCGAGAGTAATCGCGCCACTTAATATATTTACCGTCTTCTCATAACCTGAAAAATAGCCTGTTGTGTTGCTCCAGTGCGACGTTAATAAATAACTTGGAACAGCTGCAGTATAGACCCCCCCTCCATTTGGCGACTTTATACGTCGCCAACCTTCGATTGCAATTGATGTTTTTTCCACTCCATTCTAGCAACCCTACAGGTTGTACCGTTTTAATCTTATTGGAATTTCATCTTATTTTTTAGTTAGTATTTTTATTTGTTAGTCATGTCCGTTCAAACTACTGTTTCAAAGTTTCGAGAGTTAGTTGGGTGTAAATTTAATTTTAAATTTACTAATATGAGACATACTTTTGGTAGGCCTGGCTAATCGAATTTTTCTTATACATTTGTGCCAGGAAAAAAAATGGTGTTGGATTTTTGGATGGAGGCGCGCTTGATTGCTAATAAGATGATTTGTTCCAAGTGCAATTCTGAAATGAAGCTTAAACCGATATTCAACTTATGTACATTTTTTTTGTAATACGTCTGTTAAAAAATGTCGCCAAGTAACGTCAAGGTTGGCGACAAAAAAAGTCGCCAAATGGAGGGGGGGGTCTATACTGCAGCTGTTCCAATAACTTAACCTACTGAAACTGCCATATTAAGATTGATTTAAGTATGGGTATTCAAATGTTTTAACTTGTCTAAAAATGCAGGAAAGGAAATTTAAATGATGTATTCCCTATGCTAATATGTTTTATAGAATATCAAACATTTAATGAAAATTTATTTCGAATAAATTTTGTGATACTTGCACAAATACACACAAAAAAGCAGACAGATATAAAATGGCACAGACAGACTGGTGCAACGAAGTTCAGTCACTAAATGAATGCAAGTTCTCACAGTGTGGAAAGTTTCATGAAAATATACCCAGCTTTATGGACGTAGTACGAGTACACAGACACTAAATTCGGAAAGCATTAATTTTGCATTAGAATGACTCGGGATTTACCACAAACTGTCACCAATATCCCTTTGTGTTGCTCTAGTGATGTTATTTCAACTAGCTGCTTATCTACCAAGTACTTTTATTTTCAAACTGTCATGAAATTCTAAAATTATGCACAGTTAAATGTTTTGGTGAAATTTAAAAATTACAGACACCCAGAATAAACTTGTAATTATTAGTTAAGAGAGTTTTTTCCAGAGGGGGCGTCTAAAAGAATTATCTTTGAAGAGGGGCATAGAACCAAAAAAGTTTGGGAAAACTATGCTTGGCAGCCACAAACCAAGACTTAGAAATAAAAAGTGCTAAGAAATTTCCATGAAAAGCCCTTTAAATAGCATTCCTTTTTAAACATTTTAAATCGACCCTCTAAAGAGCAGTATTCTAAGTTTTTAAGAAAATTTTATGAGTGCCTACCTTATAAATGATATTGCCCATAACAAACATTTGATTTTTTAAGGGGAGGTAACTCTTTTAATACTTCCCTGCACAAATAGTGTGAGCCATTTTGCATTATTTAATCCTTGTTATAATATTACTGTTTGAATTGTCTACGTAATTACATGAAAATATATATTTATCTCAATATCTTAAAACAGGAGTTGTGTGTAAATCTGTTGTGGCCTCAAATGACCTCACTTTGGCGTAGTGTGGAAGTTTGGAGAGTGGTGTGTGCTGGTTCAAAAAGGTGGTGTCCTTGGATCTTTCCCTTGTGTTGCTCTAGTGCATAGTTAATTAACTACCTATCCAATGTGGTAAAAAAAATACTTTTGACTTTTCGATTGCGTGTAAACTTTACTTAATAAATTGTGCAATTGCAGCTCACATTACTTAGTAAACAATAGCACTAGATGTCGCAATTTCACAAATGTTTCCTTTTTTAAATAGAAATTGGAAAAAAGTTTAAGGTATTGCGAAAATTTGTTTAAACTAGCAGCCACGTACATAGCATCTACCCTCGATTTTCTTTTCTTCATTTATAATCTAATGAATATTGCATCCACAACCACATAAATGGATTTCATACCTCTGAATGAAATAAAATTACCAATATCAGTATTTTGATTACTTTTACTGGTGCTAAATTTTATTTCCAATAAAATGCTTGCCTGAAAGCATTATCAATTGTTGGTTTAGCACCAGATTAATTATACATGATAGTTATGGGAAGTAGTCATCTGGTTGTGTGTGTAAAGTGTCTTGGCGGACAATGGAGTAATTTTTTATACGACACACAAGGTGTGTTTTTTGATACTTCACTTCCCATTCTGATTATACACAATTGGAATTACAAATAGCGAATCGTGTTGAATTATCTCAGAATTTGTCTGTGAAAATGTTATTTGTTAATTTTGAAACTGATACTATTTATTTATCTAGGTTATTATTTTATATTTAATTCTTAAATACTACATATTCGTATACCTGCTAATAACCGTAGTAGTTTCATTCAAAATCTGTTTCTGTAACATTCATTCACTTTCTCATGAATATATCAAAAATGAGTCATTTAGGAGCGCGGAAACACTCAAACGAAAAGATCCAATCGCTTTAAAACACGACATGTATTCTAATTTATTGCAATGTTGAAAGAAAACAGTTATAGCCATTGAAAAAGTCATAGCAGCCATCAAATGCATACTACTGTGTTGCCCATAATTATTTTGACCGCAGTACTGTTAAATTTTTTATGTGTTTGAGCAGTGGTTTTCAGACTTTATGTTACGACGTCCCCCTTTAAAAAATATAATCTTGGTGCTGTCCTTTTATTTCATAAAATAATACATTTTTAAATGGTAAAAAGGTATTAATGCAAAAAATATAAAACATAATGGACCGAATAACAAGGTTTTACTAAATATATTTATTTTTAATGCGATGGAGGTGCTTGTTTATTAGCACAAAGTTTTTCAAATCTAGTTGTCATTGAGGAGAGTGCTAGTCGTAGCTCTTTTTCTACTACTAAACAGGCTCGATATTTGGATTTCTTTGCAGCTTATGCAGAAAACCCCTTTTGTATAAATATGATGTTATGAATGGCAGCAGGGTACTTGCATTGCTCTGCTCAATAAAGTATTATATTCTTCACTTCGATTCGACCAAAATTGAACTAGGGTTTCACTCTGAAATTTTTGTTTAAATGAAGTATCGCATGATAATTCTATCAATTTTTCCTTTTCAATAGTTTCAATTCAAATTCATCCTCTTCGACGAATAGATTCTGTATCCCCACGTAAACTTTGCAAAATCAAAATCTTCGAAATAATGTGAAAAGTGCATTAGCAAACCATCCAAGTGGTCAATAAATAGATTTTTGTTTGCTTCAATATTAACTCTGGTGCAGAAATCATTTAAAAGAGGAAACACGTCGAACTTATTTTTTTGTAACTTTGATTTCCATAGCTCCAATTTTTATGAATGCTTTTACATTGTTTTACTAAATCAGTGAATATATTTATGGTCCTTGCATTGATTTATTCAAAACACTTAATTTTCCAAAAATTTCAACCAAATAGGCAAGTTTAACAACAAAGTTATTCCTAAACAAATTTGCTTCTTCACTGATTTTCATCAAGAAAATTGCAATCTCTTTGAGTTCAAACACCCTTTGAAGAACTTTGGCACGAGGTAACCAGCTCACTTCACAGTAGTATAGATTTGAGGTATAATTAGCTTCCATATCTTCACACAGCTTTGCAAACAACCTAACTTTTAAAGGACTGTTTTTATGTAGTTTATAACTTTTGTAAAAATGTTCAGTTCCTCATGTTTTGACACAAGAGCTGCTCTATGAAGCATGCAGTGCATCCAGATAACTTTGGGTGCTTTCTTTTTAGCTAATGCTTTAAGACCTGCCTTGTGTTCTGACAGGCAGAGTCCAATGCAGTTATTCCACTTTGTCGTTCTCATAAAAAGTGTGAATTATTAAAAATTTCATTGGATGTGGCCTTTCCAGGAATGGGGTTGCAAAATAATATATCTTCTATTATATTAGTTTCTGCCACATCGAACATATGAAATTAAATCATCTTTAGCTACATAAGTTGCCTCATCTACTTGTATCGTGAATTTCGAAGTACGCAGTTGAGAAACCAACTGATCGCAAAGATCTTCAGATATATAATTGATACTTCTGCCAACTGTATTACCAGCAAGCGGTATTTGTCGTAACTGATTCGCCGAATATTATTTTAACCATATCATAACTGCTGGCAAAACTAGTTTCTCCTATTGTGCTTTTTTTTTCACATTTCACGATTATGTAAGAAACTTGTCACGACGCTAGGATTGCATTTGATGGAATACAAACTATTTTTTTGAACGTTTGCTTTTCTTTATTGAACTCATCTAATTTTCTTTGAAAACATTCCATGGGCTAACCAACTTATTCAGAATGCATAGTTTTAAGGTGCTGTTTCAATTTGGCTGGTCTCATACTATCTGCAGTCAAAGCTTTCGTGTAAAACAAACATTGGTTTTTTCAAACCATCTATAATAACACTTGTGAATCCTAATGATAAATAGGTTGAATCGTATTTTCTTGTCTTGGGAGTTCTACCTCCTTGTTCCCTGTTGCTTGTATTCTCACTACCTTCCCTTGTATCAGCATCGGTATCTAGTGGATTTTGTTGTAACCAGTCTAAAATTTATCCATTCATCTAAAAATATTAGGATTAAATTTATATTCTTGAAAAATACTTCTAAATTATTAATGATTATTATCAATAAGTAATCACCAAAAACAATAAAAAGCACAATAACACACCAGGGAAATGCTTCTGTTGTCACTTAGCTACAAGTGATATTTGAATTTGAGGGCATTGTTTTGATAATTCCTGCAACTAGCAGTTCAAAGTTGTACTGGGTCCAGTAGCAGACAGTATGTGTCTGGTAAAGAAAGCAATGAACCTTTTTTAGTGACAATATGAAACATGTTTTGTTCAATGAAAAGCAAAACATGATAGTAAATGCTTTTCTCTGTGATACATAACACAGATTTAACACTATTTTTTCTAATCCCCTTCTCTTCCAACCGGGCTACCGCTGTCCTTCGTTCAATTTCAGTACTAATGCTTTTCATCATTGATCGAACTATAGTAATTGAGTCCTATATCATGCTCGCGTGCCGTCATTGTATGAAAAATCAAAGCGAATCACAGGGCAGATACTTGTATTCTCTAATATGACTATTTTTAATATAAATCAGTTGAAATGTGTAAAAATCTAAGTATTTTGTGATTTACATCCAATATATTGAATCTTTAGGGCAACCCTATCAAAACTATTCCGAGTTTAATATCTGAATTTGTCAATTAAAATGAAGATTTGATCCATTCTGTATTCAAAAGTGAACTACAGGGATTCTGAAGACATTCCTTAGAGATTCAGGCTAATGATATCGTAATTTTTAAATACTTCACCTCGCGAAATGTGCAATTATTTAGATTTTCTTTTAAATTAAGCAACAAAGTACAGAAGCTTTTCGATATATCCCACAAATAGTTATGGCTTTCTTTCACTCGTTTCCGTTTTGCAGACAGGAAACCTTAATCTATCTTTAGAATAATGTAGGTAGGTTAATTTTTGGTAGCCGGCAGTGAATTCAACTTGCTCTCATGACCGTTTATCAAGAGATATTTTTGGTTGTTTACAAGTCTGCGTATGGTTACGGCTAAGTGTATTTAATTATTTGGCATAATTTATCGTAGTGTCCCAAATATGCTCGAATCTTTCCCTTTGGGATTGATCCCGGACCGTCACCAATAGCCCGTTGTGTTGCTCCAGTGTGACGTTAATTGAAATACCCCTAAAGCTTTCGATTCTTTTCCTCCTTACTTCTAGTTACCTCTCCAGAGTAGAGGGTTCCCCTTGACAAGCCTTTCGCCGCTGTGTATGTTAGCATCACCCAGGGATTATATCACTCACGTGTTTGCACTCATTTCACGTCGTTGACTTTACATACTTTAAATTCATTAATTTTGATAGTTGAAATCTGACGTGCACCTTTCTTTTAATGCGAATGCAGTAGTATAAGGTTTTTTCTCATGTTAGAGGTGGGTTATTTAACGTCGCACTGAAGCAACCGAATTCGAATGTTAAATAAGTACTTTAGCCTCGCGAGTACTTTCTCTGTACCGACTTTGGATAATTGAAAGATAACTGGCTATCGAATATAAAAAGCAGATTAGAGAATCACGCATGTTCTGTTCTTCCTTCTCAATTCCAAGCTGTTGTCAGCGATTCCAGTGTCCTAACCGTACCTCTGACACTGAGCTTGAGATTAGCAGAATGAACTATGAATATATAGATTAGACTAAGAAAAGTTTTTAGAAAGGAAGAAAAATGCGTTAAAACCCAAAGGCCACTTGAACAAACTGAATGATACTTTGCCCATATTTATAACTTATCACATGTGCACTTGACTCAATATGATTTCATTGCTAAAATTGGTCTCCTTCTTTCAGCACTGCCTATCGCATTACAGTTCCTTGTCAGATCATCGGAAAGGAGGATCTACATCATTCTCAGCTTCTCGATCACCCTCTCTTTGTTTCGCAGACACCTTCGTCACAGGAACCGAGCGGTGTAGATGCAGCTCAGCCAATAGGGGCCAAGTGTGTAAGAATCTTCTCTTCAATGGCGAGTGCGGAAACCAAACAAAAGAGTGTTCGCACGATCCTGTGGAGGATCGAGAATTTCAGTTACTGGGACAGTGAATGTCACGGGAAGAAAATAGTTAGTCCATGTTTTGGTAATGACTCTTTAGGTGGTAAGAGATACACGTTATATCTCTTTCCTAAGGGTAGGGAGGAAGGAGATCAACACCTGAGAGTACAATTTTATTCTATGTATTGTATTCGAAATAAAATTATGGCATGTGAATTGTCATTCCTTGATGGTAAAGGATCGGCTCTTACTACCGGGATTATACGAAATCCAAAATTTAAAAAAGACACACCATTTGAACTGCCTGATTGCCCTACACAGGAAGAAGTGTTCCAGAGCAAGAGGTCATCATTCCTGCCTCACGACACCTTGGCTGTGCGATTCCGCTTTTGGATATCCGGCTTGATTAACGGAGTTAATCTACACTCTACCGTTTCCTCTCGAATTGATGTCCGAGAGATACCTGTCCTTTTCTCTCACAGAGATTTAAGAAATCTTGGATTAAATGAGGAAAAGAGATTTCACGTAGTATTTGACAGGGAGAGATCTGGCGAAAAGAAGTTTAAATGCACTTATTCTTGGACGGATTCATCGCTCAGTAACGCATTTCTAAATTTTGAAATATCCAGTACAGATAATGAGCCATTATTGCTAACGTGTCAACTTTCCATTTTAAACACTGATGGGAAAACGATTAAATGTATTCAAGACAGGCATAAATTCAGCCGAACGACTGTTCCCCAAAATTGGCATTTTCCACACTTCCTGTCAAGGCAAGAACTTCTGAATGACCGTGATATCGACAGTATTTCTATCAAGATCATCGCTAGTGTGAATAAGATTTCTGAAATCTTTGAAAGTGACATCTGCGGAGACCAAAGTATCTACGACTATAAAAGAGACGACCAACCTGGTAACTCACAACAGAACAGCGATTCCTTGACCATTCTCAGAGAAGACTTTTTGTCCATCTACAAGGACCAATCCCTGAGCGACTTCCAACTTCGCTCGGGCGACGTCTCCTTTCCCGTCCACAAGAACGTCCTGAGTGCCCGATCCCCGGTCTTCAAGGCCATGTTCTGTGGCGCCATGCTGGAGGTCCATTCCACCTCTGTGGACATCCCGGACGTGGACGCCCACACCCTCAAACGGATGCTCACCTTCCTGTATTCGGGCAGCGTGGGCGACTTGAAGTGGGAGGGTGCGGCCAAGCTGTACTACGCTGCAGACAAGTACCAGGTACTCTCTCTGATGAAAGAGTGCTCGTCCGTCATGCGATCCAGCATCAGGGTATCGAACGTGTGCGACATCCTGGCGCTCGCGGACAGGCACCAGGATGACGATCTGATATCCTTTCTGCACGACTTCATTTTGAGCAACTATGATGAAATTGTACTCTCCGAAGAATGGGACGAGCTTCTGGAAAGTGATCCTCATTTAGCTGGGAAAACCATGAAGAATTTATACAAGAAAAAGGTTGAATTGAAAGCTAATGAGAAAGGCAGTATAATCAACCATCCTATTCAGAACTAGAGATGTAAAAGTCTTAACATTAAAAATAAAGATAAACATTTCACATATTTTTTGTACTTTCATTTTCAACAGTACTTTCATCTAATAATCACTTTTTGAATCTTAAGTTAGCATTTCATCATCTACAGCTCCTGCAAAATTCTGAATAGGTTCCTCATGTTTCATTTCTTTCAAAAGTTTCATATTATGTGCAACATGTCAAATTGCCACCTCTTTCCATTTAGCAGAGTGGATTAGCCCGTAAGTGCTCAAACTTCGTTCAGTAGCTGCGGTAGTGGCTGGCATTGTTATGATCTTGAGAGCCACCTTAGATAGAGTGGATCCAAAGCAAGTACCTTTCCACCACTTCTTTGACAATATGTGTACAATTATTTTCAAGCTACCAAAGAGCTAGTTTTTAATATATTCCCAACCAATAAATTTAATGTATGCTTCACAACTGTATGTGGAAATGTGGGGGTATTTGTTGCTTATATCTGGATTTCACCATGGCACAGCAGCATTAACAGTAACGACGACACTGAATTTTTCAGGGCTTACTTCTGTTATTACCTGATATCCGTAATCTGAAACATAATCTGCTGTATGCTGTCTTCCTTTAGTTGCAATGGTTTTGAAAAATATAGGGTTTGGTGTTAGAATGAAAGTGACAATTGACTCATTTCTACAATTACTCCAGGCATCACATTGTAATCCCAATGATCCCATTGAAATTATTCAAAAATCAGCAATTTGTCTTTTGACATCTGCTTCTACACGACAGTACTCGGCAACCAGGAGTTTATTTGACAAAGTATATCTTGATGGCAACAGAAAAGATTGTCTAAGTTTCTAGAAAAAAATCTTCCTCTTCATTCTCTGATTGACAATGGAGTACCAGAATTATGTTCCTTGCCCCGTAAAACTAAGTTTCCTGTTTCAAATCGAGGGTAACGCATGGGCGTTTGTCCGTCTGTTTTTTTTATCCTTTCTAAACGGGTTGTACTTAGAAGCAAACTTGTCTTGAAAAAACAACTCTCCAAGTTGGTCATTTTCAGCTTTTGTCATTGTATCAAAGTATTTATTTATGTTACTTTGACAGCATGTAGATGAAATGGAGGTAGCCTCAGTCATATTAGCAAGACTTGCATTTTCATCACCTGTAGTCACAAAAAGAGTGATTATTATGGACGTTAAAAATGCATACTTCTGGTGTCCTTAGTAATCATTTAACAACACATAGTGTTCGACTTCTTGCCAAGAATTGTCAATTTTATCCAATTGCTTACTAAGATGGTCATATGGTTTCTTTTTATCACATGGGTTTGTTTATTTCCCCTATCATTCTAATGTGAATGGACTATAGGCTTAAACAGTATTTACTGTTTATCTACCACATTTCTCTACACAATGGTAGGTCATTTATCCCTATAGGCTGATTCCCCCTGAAGTTATGGGGCTTTGAGATATCAACACTTTTCGTGACGCGCAAGTTTCTGCCGATGACCTCCATACCCATTTTAAAGACGTATTCGCGTCAAAAAGTAAAATTTACGTGTAGCTAAAAATTTTTCTCAGACAAAAATTATAATTATGAAAATTCTTGCTCTTCTATGTTAAACTGTTTTGATGTTTTTGGAGCTTCCCCTCACAGTGAAACATGCATTTTTAAAGTTAAAATCGTATTTTTCCATAATTTTCTTTTTACATGTTTTTTATAAAGGAGTAGAAATACAATCACCAAATTACGCCACGCTCTTTGGTAGGAAAGGTTCTTCATTAAGAATAATTTTTAATATTGTCTTTCCATTTCTAGATACCAGAGCAATTTGAAATGTGTAGCAAATTGGTAAAATTTCTATTTCCGTCGATCTCAGATTCAGCAATGACGGCTATTAAATTATATTCTGACGTTTCCGAATCTTTTGTCCGAAGTATGTAACGATATAAAAAATTTAAATTTGTGTCAAAAACTTATTGAAATATTGGGTCGCAAACAGGCCACTTTTAGTGTTAGAAAATCTAAATTTCTGTGACCTTGAACTTTAAATGTCAATAATGAACAAAGTGCACATTTCTGAAACCTAATATTTTGCAGTTGCTCACAACTATATGTGACCTATTTAAAAACTGATTTCATTAAAATCGGTGATATGTCAGCCACAGCCGATTTGTTCATTTTGCGTGGAATGACCCTTCTGTGTCAGTAAAACTCATGGTGTGTATGTCTATTACTCGATACTGTACGTCTTGTGCCTGGCGCAGCATGGCGAATTATGTTCCTTGCCCCGTAAAACTAAGTTTCCTGTTTCAAATCGAGGGTAACGCATGGGCGTTTGTCCGTCTGTTTTTTTTATCCTTTCTAAACGGGTTGTACTTAGAATTCATGGTATGTATGTGAGGTGCAACGTGAACCCACCCCTCGTGGTGCACTAGGATAGGTGGTTCCACCCTGGTTACGTAGTGGTAGGCAGTTTGGAAGAGTAGCTGTTAGCAGCCGGACGGCTGCGAATTCGAAATTCTATACAACCAAACACCCTCGTGGTTGAAAATTCCGAGATGTCCTCGGATCTTTTACTTGGGGAGTGATCCAGGACAATCGCCAATAAATTATTCAATAGACTAACTCTAGACTTGATTAATTTGGCTAATAATATTGAAAACACCACTGATCTTGATAATTATTTTGAAAAATTAATCACCATAACCACTAACGCTGCAATGCATTCAATAAGGAAAACTAAACGCAAAAAAATTTGGAAGATTCAGTGGTGGACCAAAGAACTGGCCACTCATAGAAATAGGGCCACTGCTCTCAGAAAAAGAATTAATTCCATGATAAACAATGGTTCAAGTGATGATGAAATTTATAAAGCTGGTTTGCTCTATAGATCATTCAGAGCCGGATATAGAAAAGGAATAAACGAAACCAAAAAAATGGCTTGGAAGGCTCAGTGTACAAATCATGTAGCTAAATATGGCTCGTTATTCAAATTCACCTTTAAAAAACTGCCAATAATAATCTTAATTTATACTTTCCTGATCGTCCTAATCTTAACTTACTTATGGATCATTACTTCAGTGAAACTAACGAAAACCCTCCTAACCTTAATCTAACCTACCTTAAAGATAGTAATTTTAATATTGAACCGCAGGATTTAGAATTTGTTCTGTCCAAATTAGGGGTCGGAAGTGCCCCAGGACCAGATATGATTGACTATCGAATTTGGAAATTTATTTATTCAAAATACCCTGAACTACTTATTGAACCAATTAATAAAACTTTACAATATGGATATTTCCCGAACTGCCTCAGAAATGGAGCAGTTCGGTTTATTTTAAAACCTGGAAAAGACCCATCTACTTGCGGAGCTTATCAACCAATTTGTTTTTTTCCCAACGTTAGGCAAAATTATTGAGAGGGTGTTTGTCAGGAAATTAAATTCCTGGCAGCACCCTCATGAAATTCTTCATAATAAACAGTTTTCGAGAGCAGAGATCCTGTGAGGAGGCCGTGTTCTCTGTGGTTAATAAATTAAAATTATCCCGTGGTTTTTGTCATTCTGCCCTCACGACATTAGATATCAAAGCTGCCTTTGACAGCATGGACTGGCGATTGTTAATGGACATTCTTATTAAATATAAAATTCCAATTATGATTCAGTTCATCAAACATTATTTAACAAATAGAACAATTTCCTATTACAATTTGTTTGATCAAATAATAACACGAAATATCATTAAAGGATGTCCACAGGAATTGGTACTAGCCCCGACCCTGTGGAATATTTATTTCAACAAAATTCTATACTTAAAATCTGATGAAATTTTCTTACAAGCTTTTGCAGATGATCTAGCATTGGTTACAACAGGTAATACGCGAAAGATCCTTGAGATCAATGAAGGTTTTTAGTGCAGAGACAACACATTGGTTTATGGCTAAATTAGTTTATTGAGGACAAAACATGGTAGCAGCAAAATAATAATTCTACAACAGCTAGGACTAGAAGATCACAAACATGCATACGATACAGAACATAAAACAATTCTAGTGTTGCCACTCTTGATTAACTTAACTTTAATAATTATTTCTTAACACACCCTCTTAATTATCAAAGTTTTCACATTCACTGAATATAAAAATAAAACAGCAAAAGACAAAAAATACACCAAAAATTAATCATAATTTTACATTCATAAATACTAAGCTAATATATTTCAGAAATAAAGTTATATTACTAATTCAGATTTAAATTTCTGAAATTTATTTGATCCCAATGCTTTAGTGAAAATATCTGCAATTTGTATGTCAGTAGGACAATACTTTATATTAATTAAACCTTCATCTACCTTTTCTTTTATATAATGGTATCTAACATCTATGTGTTTACTACGTTTGTTAAATACCCCATTTTTAATTAAACTTGTAGCACTTTGGTTATCAATGTTTAAAATAACAGAAATGTTTTCATTTGTAAGTTCTTCAATTAAAATTTTAAGGTACACAAGTTCTCTACTACATTCTGCTGCTGATATATATTCAGCTTCAGTGCTTGAGGTAGCTACAATGGACTGTTTTCTAGAGCACCAACTTATTGGTCCACCACAAAAATAAATCACATATCCAGTAGTACTTTTACGTGTTTCACTATCTCCCGCATAGTCAGAGTCACAATAGGCAATAAGTTCTTTTTCACTGCTTTCCTTTGAGTAGCTTATTCCTGAATTTAAGCTTCCTTTTAGATATCTTAGAGTTCTTTTCAGATTTACAACATCTTTATTTGATGGATTTTCAACATGACGACTGTTAGAATTCACTGCAGAAACCAAATCTGGTCTTGTCCTGCACGATAAATATAAAAGACTTCTCACAGCTTCTCGATAAGGGAAAACAATTTCTTCAAGTTTTTCTGCATCATCTGTTGAAGTTTTTAACATAGGAGTGTTCATTGGCTTTGCATCTTGCATTTTATATTTTTGTAGTACTTGATTCGCATAAGCTTCTTGATGAATTTTCAATGTTTCAGAATTTAATTCCATATTAATTCCTAAAAATGAATCTGGTTTATCATATGATGTCATTTCAAACTCGTTTTGAAGAATTTCTAAGTATTTAACTAGTTTGGATTTATCTGGCCCAATTAAGATTCCATCATCTACATAAAAAGCTAATATTGTATCATTTCCCACAAAAATACATTGTTCAGATTTAATTTGACGAAAATCTTTACTTTTCAGAAAATCAGTTAGCCTTTTATTCCACCTTAAAGGAGCTTGTTTCAAACCATATAATGATTTTTGTAACTTGCATATTTTAGACTGATCACTGTAACCTTCTGGCATTTTCATGAATATTTCCTCATCCAGTTTTCCATACAGGAATGCTGTCTTGATGTCAAATTTCATAATATGATATTCTCTTTTTGCTGCCAATCCGAATAAAATTCTTAGGGATGTAATGTTCACAACTGGACTAAAAGTTTCTTCATAATCTATTCCATAATTTTGTTCACAGCCTCTGACAACTAATCTTGCTTTGTATGTGTCATCATCTTTAATTTTAAATATCCATTTATTACTTAGAATCTTTTTATTTCCAGCCGTACTTCTATCCACAACTTGCCAAGTTTCATTTTTTTTCAGAGATTTCTTTTCATTTTCTATAGCTTTTATCCAATTTTCTTTATTAGGGCCATTTACTGCTTCTTCATATGTAAGTAAAACATAATCATTGAGATGATTAGGTGATTTCTTTATTCTTTTGCCTCGTCCAAGTTCCTCATTGTTTTCTTGTGTTTCTTCATCTGTCTGAAATAATTTTGTTTCTTTAGAATCTTCTATATTCTCCTTATTTTCTTCAGCATCAATTGGAAGTGATAAAATATTTCTTTCTTCATTTCTTGGATCAAGGAATACCACATCTCTTGAGATTTCTATTCTTCTTTTCTCTTCATCCCACAACCGATAGCCATTGTGAGTATATCCTACAAAAATAAGTTTGTTACTTCTACAATCCAATTTTTTTAGTTGACCAAGTTTCTTTGCATAAGCTACACTTCCAAATATTTGCAATCGAGACAAATCAGGCTTATTTTGATACCACATTTCAGCTGGTGTTACCTCAGTAGGACTTCGGTTTACTAGATATGCTGCAGTTCTTAATGCTTCACCCCACATTAATTTTTTAAGACCAGAATCAAAAATCAATGCCCGAGTTTTCTCAAGCAAAGTTCGATTCAAGCGTTCAGCCTTCCCATTTAATTGAGGTGTATGTGGAATTGTGTAATCTAACTTGATACCTTTTGACTTACACCAACTTTTCATTTCATTTGAAGTATATTCACCTCTATTATCACAACGTATTTTATCTACACGAAGTGTCCATTTTGCTTCAGCTTCCTCTGTATACTGTTTTAGTACATTGAGAGCTTGAGATTTGCTTTTAATCAAAAACACCATAACAAAATGTGTATAATCATCTAAACAGGTTAAAAAATATCTATTCCTGTCCCATGTTTCTACTTCTATAGGCCCACATATGTCTGTATGTATTATTTGCAATGGTCTTGTAGCTCTAGTTCTTTCAGTTTTAAAAGGAAATCTAACTTGTTTAGCTTTTAGGCATACTTCACAAGAATTTGACATACCTTTTATTTCTTTTCCTGACAGCTTCATGCCTTTTGAATGCTTCAATAGAAGTTTCATGTCCAAGTTTACGATGCCATACATCTGCATAATTTTTACTTTCTGTCAACAATGCTTCATTTTGTTTATTCAAATCAATTTCATACAGTCCTATTTCATTTTTATAACCTTTTAACACAATTTCACCTTGTTTAGAAATTTCAACTCTATCTTTAACAAATTTCACTTCTCCTTTGTTTTTAGTAATAGCATTTACTGACAATAAATTTTTAGAGAGTTCAGGAACATATAACACTTGATTTAATATGCAACCATCTGTTTTGACACTTCCGACACTTTTTGCTTCCATCACTTCTGAATTCTTTGCAAGACCAATTTCTGTTGAGATTTTTACAGAATTTTCCAACAATGTTTCGTGATTTACCATGTGACTAGAAGATCCCGAGTCGACAACCCATTTGTGAGTAGAATTTCCATTAGAAGCAAGAAAGGAAACTTGTTTTCTTCCATTTTTTCTAAAATAGCAATCTTTTTCCACATGATTAGTTTTTTTACAGATGTTACAATAAAGTTGATTTTTCTGGTTCTTACAATCTTTAGCAAAATGTGAAGAACTGTTACACTTATAACAATTTCTTTCTTTGACATATTTTTCCTGCATCCTAATTTTAGGGCAGGATCTGGCAAGGTGATCTCCGCTGTTACACCTGAAGCATCTTTTTTCTTGGACTTTAAATGCAACACTTTCCTCTTGAATTTCAGACATTTTACTAGAATTTTCTTCATTCAACAATCGAGCTGTTAAATTTTCTAATGTCTTGTCATCTTTATTTGTGGAATCCCATGCACTTCGAAAGTGTTTGTACTTTTCTGGAAGAGCTGAGAGAATTTTCGATATTACCATTTCATCATCTATGTCTTTGTCAAGAGCTTTTAAACGGAATGCTATATTTTCTAGTTTACTTATATGCGTAGCAATATTGGATTCAGAATCAAAATTGTAATTAAAAAATTCTTGCAACAAATTACATTTTTGCTGCTCAGAATCCCGTTCATATATTGCACAAAGTTTTTTGTACATATCGCAACTATTTTCACAATTTAAAATATGCATCATAACTTTCTTATCAATAGTTGTCACAATTATTCTTTGAGCTTGTGCATCTCTTTTTATCCACGAAGAAAATGCACCATCAGCTAAGCCTTCTTTTGATTCAGTTCCGTTTACTATATCGAATAAAGAATGAGATTTAAAAAGTATATTTACTTGAAACTTCCACACTGGAAAATTACTTTGGTTTTTCAGTTTTTCAACACTGCTTAAATCTTCAAATACGTTAGCCATTTTTTTAGGTTTTTTTCTTTTCTTTTTCGTTGCCTGGAGCTTTTTACTTTTGTTTCAAATTAGCCACCAAACGATAATCTGGTCCCATGACCTGAAGGTTTTTAGTGCAGAGACAACACATTGGTTTATGGCTAAATTAGTTTATTGAGGACAAAACATGGTAGCAGCAAAATAATAATTCTACAACAGCTAGGACTAGAAGATCACAAACATGCATACGATACAGAACATAAAACAATTCTAGTGTTGCCACTCTTGATTAACTTAACTTTAATAATTATTTCTTAACAATCAATATAAATAAGGCACTTTATGATGTACACCAAAAGCTTTCTTTCCTTAAATTAAGGCTGTCTGTGGACAAATGCCAGTCCATTGTTTCTAAGAGTTCACAACTCCAACGAAATCCTATATTCAAAATTGATAATATATCTATTAAAATCTCCACTAATTTGAAATATCTCGGCATCATTTTGGACAATAGGCGCACATGGAGTGACCACATCCTATCTCTAACATCAAGGTGTTTTAGTATTGGGGGATCCATTGGAAGAGGCGGAGGATGGGGAGTTGGCTGCCAGCTCCAAAAAATCTGGTATCTCACCGTCATCGAGAAAATCCTTACTTATGGAGCTGGCGTTTGGGGCCGTGCTTTGACTTTAGGTCAAAAGAAAAAAATCCAGTACATTCAAAGACCTTTTCTGATAAAGATGTCTGGAGCATATTGCACGTCCCCCACTGACTCCCTTAACGCCATCTGCGGTATCCCCCACTACATGTGACCCTTAAGTCCCTTTTCAAAAAATTTAACATCATTAAAAGGCAGTTGCCCGATTCTGAGCTTGGCCTGTCACCAAACCAATTTGATTTTAACTGTTTTATGAATGACATTCCTGCTAACAATCTAATTCTGAATTTTAAAAATAGTATCCCTAACGCTGATTATGAGGTGTGCACTGATGGCTCTGGTATTGACGGCAATATTGGAGCCTCGGTGTGCATCCTCCACAAAAACTCCCCTTTTAAAATTCTTAAATTCAAGCTTAAAAGTAACAACTCTGTCTTTCAGGCAGAGTTATCCGCTATTTTTCAAGCTATTCTATACGCTATTTCAGTTAATAAAAAAATTAATATTTTTAGTGACAGTCTAAGCTCTATCCAGGCACTCAAATCTCCCAATAGTAAATCCACTTATTAATAATATTAAAACGAAAATAGCTCCATATACTAACATTTTTGGCCTGGACTGGGTTCGGGCACACCAGCATGCCAAACTTGCGGCCTATGATGGCGAGATGTTGGATGTACCTGTTCCACTCTCCTTTCTGAAAAGAAAACTGAAGACCTATATTTTGGAGGAGTGGCAGGAACATCATTCCAACTCAGTTAAAGGTCTCCGGCTGAAGGAGTTCATGCCGGAGATCAATACTGCAACTCTCGTCGAGGACTGATACCTTGTCTGGTACCTGATAGGTCATGGTCCTTTCCCAGCATACTTGTATAGATTTAAAATTAAAACCTCTGATCTTTGTGAATGTGGGAGATGCTGACCACTATATCTCTTTGAATGTCAACACACAAAACTAAACCATATTACTAAACCAAAATCAAGTATTAAACCTATTTGGCTAAACGCAATTATTAAAAATTATTTATCTAGATATAAAATTAAGGCCTGTGTGTTGGCTGCAAAGGAGATAGTTGGGAGGCTTTCTCCACCTTGAATTCATATGTAAATAATTGAACTCTTTCTATTTAAATTTAACGTTTTTATGTCATACTTTGAATGTTTATATATTCTTACATCTATATTGTTACATTTATTTATAAATAGTTCTATATAAACTAATTTATAAATAAATGTACAATCACTCTCAGGCAATGTTAGCCTGATTTATTCATCAACATTTGTTGGAATTTATATATAAAAAAATGTATCATTTTATGTAAATATGTAAAATTTTAAAAGAATAATAAATAGCGATGCCCTGTGTTTGGGGCTGCGCGGGCGGCTCTCGGGGGTGTTTTCCCGGTCTGATGGGATGGTTCCCTTGTGCCCTTTTGTGCTGGATATTGTCCCTTCCCCCTCCTCTCATTAATTGCTCCACACCTTACGGTGAGTAGATAGGAGGTGGGTCTAGAAGAAGAAATACTTAATATGCAGTTGGCATATAAATTGCAAATCATGGTCAAGGAATTTGACGAAAATTAAAAATTCCGAGTTGAGGAAAGCTGTACCAAAACAACTTCATGCAATGCTCCATGAAGTGGACATTACAACTTTTAAAAGCCTCTGTGACAGGTATGTTGATGAATA
The DNA here is from genome assembly GCA_933210815.1 of Meta bourneti. Lineage (NCBI taxonomy): Eukaryota > Metazoa > Arthropoda > Arachnida > Araneae > Tetragnathidae > Meta > Meta bourneti. The sequence goes on from OW119928.1 coordinate 22,495,247, forward strand.
TATGGCCTCAGATGACCTCAAATCATTTGGGGAGTATTTCAATATAAATTACATGAACCGCACAGAGCAGTGGGCTTACTGTTATAGAATAGGAGCAGAAGTAAATACAAACATGAAATTGGAACGATGGCACAGGCAGATAAAATACGAAGATGAGGGGGAAATAATTAAAAGACTGGGCAAGTCATTGTCCATCGTCTTAAGTGCCATAAACAAAATGCTTTCAAGCTGATTAGTGTCTATGAAACGAGGGAAAGTAACAAAAGAATTTCAGACATACAAAATCGACACGAAAGGAGCAGGGAAATTATTCTGTCATAGAAATGATCCTTAAAAAGTCATTCATAGTAAAACAAAAATAACGATTCCATTCAGTTACTTCAAACATACGAGGTTACATATGACTTGAAGGTGTTTGATTGCAACACATGATGTACAGACTAATATTTGCATCCACAAAGTTAAATGTACTTGCATAGACCATTCCATACGATTTCAAATGTGTAAGCACATCCACTTTGTTTACCAGACTCACCCCTCCTCTGTCACAACCTCTAGCCCTCCTACATTTGATGTCAATTTAATTATTAATGTTAGCTAAAAAGAAATTTTTCGTACACAGGAACAAGAAGCAATTGTCAATGAAATAAACAAAAATCATTTCTGAAATTGAGGAAAAAAAACCCAATTGTTTCTGATTTTCAAACCATGTCGTTGAAAATAGATACAACAGAGCAATTGCGAATTTTAAAAGAAGGGTGTGACACCATTAAAGCACGTTTGTCTGCTCTGACTGAACGCATACCGACATTGCCTTCAGTTTACAGCAAAATAGAAAAATCATCTACGAAAAATATAGATGTACAGAAACGTTTCGACGAGCGTCGAAAACAAAAAAAAATTTTCATCACATGCTCCTTTCGCCTGCAAATTACGATATTTTCGTATTGTATATACTATATTGTATGCATTCGTATGTATGTATATTGTTGTATTGTTTTAAAAACTGCAAATTGTGAATTCAAAAAAAATGTTATCGAAATTTTAAGGTTCTACATTTTTTGTTAAAACAGTTGATAGGCATTGACACATTTAAATCCATATTCATGTTTAGTGTATATTGATTGCATTCATTCATTGTAAAAGAATCCCTCCATTGAAATTGTATTTGATGGAAATTGCTAGAATTGAAATCAAAAATATTACTTTAGATTCTGATTTTACAATTGATCTCTACTGAAGGCCAACTTGTACATTCTTACTAAGGTTCTGCATGGGCTGAGGCTTAACATCTTATATAAAAAAATTAGGACTTGTTGCACATGAACTTTCTATGATAGAATTTCGGATTTATATTTAAGTATTTTTTGATACTTTGTCATGTACTATTAAGATTTTGTATATTCTGTTTGAACCTTTTTATTATAAGTGTTAAGAATTTGGAACTTAAGCTTTATTTAACCTAAAATCGTTTTCTTTGGGGAAGTGATGAGATTTATGCAAAGGGATTATGTGAACTGGTATAATCAGAATGTGCTGTGGTATGTATTAGTATATCATATAAGTCAAGTTCTAGGGATACATAGTGGTAACTAGGGATGTTAAATAGTATTCTTTAACCTGCTCTTCTGCTCATCACTGTTCTCAAATATCTCTACTCAAAATTTACTACCCCTGTTCCTCGTTCAGACTACGGTGCCAGCATTTTTCATGATACAAACAGAACCCGAATTTTGTTGACATGTCATTTTTGTTAGGACTTTGTAGGCATGCACATATAAACAAGACCCTTCTGTTAGCTTTTCTATTAGTGGTTTTTCTATAGTTTTGATAGGAAACATACAAAAGATCAAATAACTGAGTCTTCAAATTGTTAATCGATTCATTGATTTTTTATGGAGCTAGGGTCAGGTAAAGTATATCAGAAGATATCCGTAAATTTGAAAAAAATCTTGTTACTCGAAACTTTTAAATTCTCTCTGGGTCCCCAGTGGCAGTTAATAACATCCAAAGTTTGAACCATCTCAAGTACGATTTTCCAAACTGATAATCTGTGCCGAGTACAAAACAAATTTGCTAATCGAAACTAATAATTTTTTTTAGATATTAATGTAATTTAAAGGTCAATAAAATCCGGGACACGATAACTTGGAAGACTTATAAATATAGTTTTTGGCAATAGGGAGTTACCCTTTAAAATATTATAAACACTTAATACACAAGATTACCATTTGGAAAGTAAAATGTTTATTTGTTAGAAAAAACCCAGGTTAATTATTATATAATTGATCTACGAACATTAAAAATATAAGTAAAAAACACCACTTGCTTTTCAACACATTAGTTTTATGAAAGAATTCTTCTTTCCTAGATGTCTTTATAAAAAATTGTAATAAATGACTTAAATGAGATCACTATCCGATATATAGAGAGCATGACATCCAATCTGAATCTCCATCTTTCAGTGAAATATGTCCAAACATTTGAAATTTTGCGTTCCATTTCTTTGTAAAATTAGGTTTTAAAATAAAGTTAAAGAATTACAAATATTAAGAACAAGTACAGGAAACACCAACTAGAGAGAAGGCTAGATAGACAACAAAATCTTAATTAGTAATATTAAAAATTTTAATTTGTTTAAAACTAAAAATTCATCATCATTGCCTCTAACAATTATAAAATTTCACAACTATTACAATAGTCTTCTCAAATTCGTCAAACATCGGGGCTTTGGTTCAGAACAGAGCGAGAGCAGTGTGGGAACAGTTGAAGAACAGATCAGTGTGGGAATAGTATGAGAGCAGGAAGTAGTCTTAGGGCAGGGAGCAGTTTAGGAAGAGAACGGGTGTGTATCGCAGATCACGGGAGAAAAATCAGGAAAAGGAGTGAGTCAAGAACTGCAGTATGAACAGCTGTTGCGAACTTAGCAGAACAAAAGAAAATTCAAGAAAAGAGAAACTACTTTCTTTTCAAAATTCCAATTTTTTCTGTAATACTAAAATCCAAGTAGAAAAAAATCATGTTTCGTTTTACAAAAAGAGGTACATGTTTTTGTGAAAAGTGAGCACAGGCTGTTTCTTTTTGAAGAACAGGCGAAAAAAAGTCAGGTTGTTCTTTCTCCCCATCCCTAGTGGCAATGAATACTTGGAAATGTAAACTCATGTTTTAAGAATTTTCCCTAATCAGCACGAATTGTGCATTTGTAAATATTTCTATCATGTAAATACACCTAATTCTCTTTTTACACGATAGATACGTTCCTGAAGAATACGTGTAAAAAAGACATTGTATCTATGGAAGAAAAAAAGATGGTTCCGAATCTAAAAAATCAGTAAAAATAATTTTAAAAAACCACATGAAAATATTCGTTTTAAGCTTATTTTATTTCAACGAAATACACATGTAATATGTGATGAAAATGAAAAAAATTCTGTTTTACATCCCCTGTCATCCAACCTGTACTTGCAGAAAATTCATACTTTCTGTTTAACTGATATGAAGTGCTCTTGGCTTCTTTTCTTTAACCTGTCTATAAATTCTTAGTGCTGTTTGCTTGATGGCATTTCCATCTACTGGTACTCTTTTTTTGTGAATTATGTTCTATTCATCTTTTCCTTGACAATATCTCTTGTATATGATGAATGGACACTTACTTTTGTTCAGAACATACCGACTTCCTAATTGCAGCTTCATTTTTCTTAATTGTTCTTATGGTAGCTTCATGTACACCAAAATGCTTTCCTATAGACGTAGCACCTTGTCCAGTTGTAAGACGATCTAAAATTTGAATTTTAAGTTCCAAAGAAATCGCTTTTCGTTTTGGTAATGGGTGAATTATGTGACATTATATAAGGGATACCGAAAAATATCTCAAATTAAAATTAATAGATAAAGGTATGAAAAATTTGTAAACTTACAATTTATTGACTTTCGGCAAAATTTATATGTGCACAAATTTAACTATAGATTCTTTCACTTTGAAATAGAGCTACATACTAAATGTCTTCCGAAGATACAATGCACAAATACGGTAGATGTGCACCAAATTCAATAATAAAAACATGTAATGTATCTAGAGGAAAGCACGCGTTTCAAAACACACAGTAGCTGTTATACATAGAAATGATCTACTACGCCACAAATAAAATTTTGTTTTCTTAGAATTTAGGCAAAAAAAATTGTTAGAAATTGGATTTGACCGCTCGTGTTAAATCAAAATGACTCGCGAAAAAAGAATGAAATATTTATTTTGAATTCGTGTTAAATCAAATTCGTTTAAAAAAGGTTCGTGCAAAAGCAGAATTAGGTGTACTATTTATTTGTGTGTAATAAATATTTTGTTTATGTTTTGTCAAAAAAACTTTCACTGTGTCTATATCTATGTAATGAAAATAGAAAATAAACAAACACAAATAAATTTATGAAACAAATAAGTTGTAATATATTTATAAACAAATAATTTTAATTTTACCCTATTGGCCTTTAAATATACCAGCTGGAATTTTCTGTGTTCTCCAAATAATCAGTCCGTGTCTATATTCAATCTACAGAATGTAGGAATTTTGCATTCCACATAACATTCACTTTTGGTATATAACTGAGAAGAAAATATAACCATTTTAACTTAAACCACTAGTTTAAAACATTAATACGTGAATAATACAAACTAAGCAAGTAAATTAAGAAACTGGTCAATTACTGGTCCAATCTGAATCCTTCTGAACTTTGTGGTAAAAGTTTTAAAAATCTATAAAATATTAAAAATTGCACTTGTGAGGATTCATTGATGGACCTCTCAATTAACCCTCCTAAGGTTACCTCACCAGGTCCTACTCACCGACAGAGTCGTTTAAACACGGACAATGTGTTTCCATCTCTCTGGCACCAGACGGTCTGGACTTACACCGAAAACGGACAATGAGAATTCGTTCCGGAACGCCCAGGTGATTAAGTCCTAAGTAGCTAATCCTATTTACGGAGTCAGACAGTCGCTGCCGGATCCACAGCAAATCAGAAACCGGGGAGGGGGTGTTCCGAGGGAAACTAAAAGAAGAGAGAATCTGGAGTTCTCAGCGACCCTTTGAGCGGTCAAACTCCTTAGGGAGCTAATCTATTTTTGGAAGAAGGTTCTCTTGATAGAATCATTGATAGAAGAGTCCTGGGAACAGCTGCAGTATAGACCCCCCCTCCATTTGGCGACTTTATACGTCGCCAACCCTCGATTGCAATTGATGTTTTTGGTAACCCCTCACTTTTTTCCACTCCATTCTAGCAACCCTACAGGTTGTACCGTTTCAATCTTATTGGAATTTCATCTTATTTTTTAGTTAGTATTTTTATTTGTTAGTCATGTCCGTTCAAACTACTGTTTTTTTCAAAGTTTCAAGAGTTAGTTGGGAGTAAATTTACTAATATGAGACATACTTTTGGTAGGCCTGGCTAATCGAATTTTTCTTATACATTTGTGCCAGGAAAAAAAAATGGTGTTGGATTTTTGGATGGAGGCGCGCTTGATTGCTAATAAGATGATTTGTTCCAAGTGCAATTCTGAAATGAAGCTTAAACCGAAATTCAACTTATGTACATTTTTTTGTAATACGTCTGTTAAAAAATGTCGCCAAGTAACGTCAAGGTTGGCGACAAAAAAAGTCGCCAAGTAACGTCAAGGTTGGCGACAAAAAAGTCGCCAAATGGAGGGGGGGGGGTCTACACTGCAGCTGTTCCGAGTCCTGTTCTATTGGTATACCAGGCTTTTTAATTTGTTAATTTTTGGCTTGGAAGCAAATAGGACGAACTCAATTCAATTTTAACCTCATACTCTTATTTGAAAATCCCACAAATATTAATTTGTGCTGTTAATCAGAATTTATATTTCACAATTGGTTTTTAAGCTAAAATTAAATGAAATATTGCATACAAATTATTAATACATGTACTCTGAACTAGAAAATCAATAGTGACAATTTACCTGTGAACTTTATTCCGTGGATCCTGCTTTAATTAGCCTTGCCCTTAAGGTAGAGTGACAAACCTATTACTCTAAAGAATATATTTTACATTTGTAAATCAAATTGTTTATTCTCTTTGTATAAATATTTTTTGTAGTAAACAGCACTGAAATATTTTGTAGTAAACAGCGCTGACTTAAAAATGAAGAATCCAGTACATTAAGGAATTATATTTATTTTCCTTTTAGGAAATTAACTGATTTGCTGTCCCCATTTCAATGGATATCGATTTTGGAGTATTGGGTATAATAGTCAAACACACAATTTTTTTAAAATTAGAAATTAGCTTCTGAAATTTCTGCAAACACTACTGCAAAAGTTATGTTGATTTCTGTAAACAGAAGTGCCATGCCTGACACAAACCCATCCCAAACAAATTAATCATCTGATTTATTTGACCAAATCAGGCTCACGAGCTTTTCGGCTGCAACAGAAAAGCAGATTGCAATCGACCGATTTAAATATTCATTCGCTAACAGATTCACAACAAATGGGGTTGCCGTTGCCGATAGAAATAAAAGTAGCCAAAAGGAGAGTGCTTTTCATTGCCAAGGCGCCTATCTAGAAGGTACATCGTATGGTGGCAACGTGTCTCGATTTCCAGACCATGTATTCCCAATGGGAGCTTACTTTTCCCCGCCCTCTGGCGAGAAATGACTTGGCGCCATTTGTTCTTAAAAGGCGATATGATTCAAAAATGGTTACCTCACGTTGGAATAACTTGTTTGCACCATCAAATGAGGGTGATTAGGTCAATTTTTTAAAGGACTATTCTTTTTATTTTTTCATGGCGTCGCTGCATCTGCGTATATTAATTTTGAGTCTGATAACAAAAAGGGGGGGGGGCTTCTCTCCGGGATAAGTGGTGAAAGCGGGGACATTCATGAATGTTTTCAGAAATTCTTACGTCAAAATAAATTTTTCTGGTCTTCAAATTCATAAAAATTTGACTACTTTAAGACTCCATAAACGATACATCCGAAAATAGAACATTATATTTTCAAAGTTCTGTTCAGTTAATAAATCAAAGGAATGTTATCAAGGTCACCAACCCATACAGAACGTTATAATTGCTGTTTGATAGAATGTAAAAGTTTACTCCAATCAGTTGACGAAATCAAATAAATAAATATTATTTTGCAAATATAATATTTTTTCTAAAGCTAACTTAATGCACTGTTCGTGAAAAAAAAAATTTATTTTCACTATTGCAAAACCCTACTTTTTTACCAAGACAATTTTTACCATCTTAGGTAAAAATTGACTCCCTGATTTTGGTATTTAGTAGGATAAAATATGCTGTGCGACAGTCGGATCACACAAAGGGGATGATGCATTAAAATTTAAAACAGTCAACTCAATTCACACAAAAAACGTAGAAAGGTCCGAATTCATAAACGTTTTTTTTTTCATTTTGTCATCGTAAAATGGGCAGTAAAATATGTATTGCAACACTGTCACAAGCCCTTTCTTTGCACAAATTTCATATCTTCAACATATGCTGGTAGATTTTGTTCTATGTTCTTCAGAGCTTACCCTCGGTTCCATAGGCTCCGAGTTCGCATCCCAATCTTGCTATGGATGTTCGTAGTGGTTCAAAATCCACGTTAACCTTAGTTCGCAGTCTAATCAGCCATCGTATAGTAAAAAAAATCTTAAATGTAGAGAGCGACAAACAAAATAATCAGAGCTAAACGTATTTTATGTTAGTTGGAAAAATAATCAAACTATTTGATGTACACTGCTGGCCACCGTAAATGCAACACCCTGAAGGAAGCATGCAAATAATATGAAATTTACAACATGCATTAGCGGAGGTGAGATATGCAAATGATTAGAATTTCAGCGCAGACGCACATCACGCGCGCCTGTGGCGCCACTTCAAAGCGCTATTTAAGGCTTGGAGATTTCGACGATTTCAAGTACGGCAATTGTGTTTTACTTGTGGTTTTTTCATAAAAACGATCAATTATGCCTCGTAGAAAACAGCGATCATCTTTTGATCAAGTATCCGAGTTCGACAGAGGAAGGATAGTGGCCTACCGAGATTGTGGATTATCTTTCAAGGAAATCGGTAGTCGTGTTGGACGAAACCAAACAACTGTAATGCGGATATGTGATCATTGGATGCAGGAGGGTACGACGTGTTCGATCGCATCCACCTCAGTGCACCACTTCACGTGATGACAGGCATATTGTGCGTATGGCAGTGACGCTCAGCCACATCACGAACCATAGCACAGCACATTCAGTCTGTACCGCATCATCCAGTGTCTGCGCGTACCATTCGACGCCGTTTACAGCAGAGTGGTCTATCCGCAAGACGTCCATTGCTTCGTCTACCCTTGACGCAGAACCACAGACGTTTCCGCCGCCAATGGTGCGATGAAAGAAGGATGTGGACGGCAGAATGGAATGAAATTGTCTTTACTGACGAGTCACGCTTCTGTCTGCAACACCACGATGGTCGGATTCGAGTCTGGAGACACCGTGGAGAGAGGATGCTGAACAGCTGCGTTATGCACCGCCACACTGGTCCTGCACCGGATATTATGGTATGGGGCGGTATTGGATATCACTCTCGCACTCCTCTAGTACGCATTGCCGGTACTTTAAACAGCCAGCGCTACATCTCCGAGGTGTTGGAGCCAGTTGTCCTTCCTTACCTTCAGGGCTTGCCCACAGCCATATTTCAACAGGATAATGCGCGACCACACGTGGCACGCATTGTCCAAGGGTTCTTCGTCAATCGCCAGATTGAATTGCTTCCCTGGCCAGCTCGCTCTCCGGATCTTTCGCCGATAGAAAACATGTGGTCCATGGTTGCTCAACGATTGACCCAGAATACATCCCCAGCTGTCACACCAGATCAACTTTGGCAACGTGTGGAAGCTGCTTGGTCTGCTGTACCCCAAGAACACATCCAAAGTCTCTTTGAATCAATGCCGAGGCGTGTGGCAGCGGTGATCTCCAACAATGGCGGCTACTCTGTCTACTGATTTTGGCAGGAACCACACTTCACAGAAGTCTATAAATTTAATCATTTGATACTTGGTCAACATGTTATCTACAAAATAAATTTTGTTGTGATATCTCTTGTCTTTCTTGGTGTTGCAATTTGGGTGGCCAGCAGTGTATAACGACGTATCAGCTCTGAAATATGTATTTAAAAACAGTTTAAATATTTTATAAATCATGGTTTCCTTTTTTTAATTCAATGTGAATGCAACCTGCAAACATGTGCTTTTTCAAAGATTTTATGTTCAATTTAATTTTTCTGCAAGCAAAGGGGATCATTTCGACTACTTGTAGTGACTTTTCATTGACTGCAATTTTTGACAAAAAGCAGATTAAATTCAAAAGTTATTTTTTTTATTATTCAGACTATTATATCATAATTATTACGAAGTTAGAAAATTACTTTTCAAAATCTTTACTTAAATTACAATAATTGCTTGCGTGTCAGACATGAAATTTCTTCTACCGTTATAGTCAAACAAGAAATTTGCGAAATTGTGCTCCATTATAAACAGTAAATGAAAGGACATAAAAACATCTATTTTACTAACGTACCGCACATCTAAATTTTAGCACCGATTTTATCCACTGAACATCAAAATTTCTGTTGCTACTATATCATTCGTCAATTTGATTTTCAACAAGATTTCCAAAATGATTAATTCCGAGAGTATCTTGCCTCTTCATAACGCAAGAAACAACTTATTCTTTGATACCCAATGGTACTTTTCTTTAGACCCAGATGTTCCTATTCAACAGTACCAAAGATAAAAAAAAAATGGCGAGGTCTTCAGTAAGAGCTTCCCCATCCTTCCCATTCAGAAACAATCCCGAACAAATGCTAATGGTTGCCAACGTATAAGGTGAATGAAAATTAGCCAAGAGAGTGCTTTTCATCGCCAAGGCGCCCATCCAGAAGGTACATCGTGTGGTGGCAACGATGTCTCGATTTCCTAACCACGTATTTTCTATGGGAGCTCTCCCCTCTCGAGAATCTGGCGAGGAACGACTTGGCGCGTTTGGTCTACAAAAGGCGATACACGATTCAAAAACAGCCACCTGCACGGAATTTTTAGACTAGATGCTTTCGGATCGAGATCACCGCTGACCGTCGCGCCGGTTGTGAATCTCATACGTATCTATCGGGAAGATCTCCCGTCCAGATGGTTTTTAAGGGGTGCACAACGGCTCTCCTTTTTCCCCCTGGGTCAACTGGAAGGAAGAAAGGAGAGGATTTGAAGAAATCGAGTTGGACACTTATTCTTTTGGCGCATTTAAACTTGTACGGGCAAGGAATTAAAGTCGTAAAAATAATCCGATTTAAATAAAAAAAAGTATGATTTAAATTAAATAAATCTGATGTTTTTTATTTAAAAAAAATCATGATTTTTTTTCATACCCTGCTTATTATTTAACTGCCCTATATGATACATTTATATCTGTTTCCACAGGCATAATATCCTATAAATATATAGTAGCTTCCTATGGAAGCTGACACAGGTAAATATAAGATCCCCTAAGGGTTTAAACATGTTAGAGAGACATGCAAATCACAATGGTTTCTAGATAAGTGATTTATATTTAACATTATACATGGGGGAGTTAGAAAATGTGGCAGAACAAATGTTAGCAAGATTAAAACAACTAAAATTTTTCTGTGGGCCTTGTTGCTTTTATTCTTCCATTTGAATTCTATTTCGTGATACAAATCCATAATATTTACAATTATAAATTAAAAAATAAACATTATAATAAGGAGAAATAAAATTGAATTTAAAATTTTTATAAATCATAATTAAAATTAATTTTAATTTCCATCCTTTTAATTACCTAACTTATTTCAAGTGTAAAAACTAAGTTTAACTATTAAGTTGAAAATATTCTTTCTACAAGTACAGAAATAGTAGTGGTGGTAAGATGGCTTTATGAATGACTTGTCTTTTTACACAATTATTAAAATACAAATGAATTTACTCTATTTCAAAGGAGATATCTGGAATACAATGTTTTCGCGGAGGAAATATAAAAACCGAATGATACTAGATGAATATTTTGCTTTTGCAAATATTAAATTCTTTATGTTTAAACTCAGTTGATTTTCGTTTGAAAGGCTTATTAAATAAGCTAGTAAGTGATGGACATCCAGTACTCATTTACAACATACTGAAAACAAATGTTAAACAGTGCTGATTCCTTTATCAGAAATGCTAAATTCCCTCATGAAAGGGCATTAATTCAAGTCCATCCCACCTTTCCATGGTAGATAAATCCAAATTAACCGAAAACACTTTTCAGTGAACAAAAAGAGAAATATTTGTACGTCAGTTGTCATTGGCCCCATCATAATCACCGACTATTCGAGGCCATAATTCCTTGTCTCCTCATTTTCGATTCGATTTTTTTTCTAATAAATGATTAAAATCAAAGGTTACATAATTATCAAAACACGTGAGAGTCACATGCAAAAATGCTCAGAAGTGTGAGAAGGCATAGCAAAGCTGTTTTTAAAAGCCTTTTGAAACAACTTCCATGCCTTCTCAAACGAAAATCACCTGTCAATCAACTGCTCGGGTAAAGGGCATCGGGAAAGAGAAACACATTAGCGGCCCACCTTTGATTTTTTTTTCCGAAAGGGGATCAAACGGCAAGCCTCCCAGTGACACCTGCAGGTTATCTCTCCTCTCCATGGGCTCGTCTTTTGCAAAATAGAGTAGTTTTAGAAAAATTGGCCTGATCGTGTTGGATGAGATATCTCTGGGAAAACACTTGGAGTGTTAAGAACTTGGCATTTTGTTACACCAAAACAAAATTTAAAACTGCGGTACTGAGAAATTAAGACTATACACCACGTTTTGCCATCTGATCACAGAAATAATATTTTTTTACTTTCGAGTCCATGCTCCTGTTCTGTCGTTCTATTCTATTTCAAGTATATTCGCTTTGGGATAAGCACTTATGATATTTTTAGGAACAGTTAATCGTTACGACTATGATTGAATGTCCTGGGTTTATTGTTTCAGGCAGAAAGTTTTGATTGGAGAAGTTTTAGAATATATAAAATCTTAAACTGATCCGAAATTCCAGGTGTGATTGGTTAAAAGTTGATGAGAACGTTTCAGTCCTAAATCATTTGACAGATTTGGATACCGCATATTCCAATAGAGAAGCAGATGCAGCTACTAACAATCAGTCTGATGAAGAAAAATAGGAAGACGGAAGGGTTTCATTAAACTCATGTATAACATTACGTAAACGATTAATTTTTGCACTAGAAAAAAGTTGTATGTCTGCGAAGGAAATTTAACAACTTTTCAGGGGTGAAGACAAATTTATAAGAGAGAAACCAAAACACTTAAAGCAGTTGAAATTAACATGTTTAGTAAATTCTAAGTGAACACCGTACTTTACATTAAATATGTACTACTTAAACTGTTTAAATTTGTTTGAAACATTTTTTATGTCATCGCATTACTTTTTTGTAATTTGTAAAATTTAATAGACATTTAGTTTTTCATTCAGAGCACTTATTTATTTATATTTATAAAGCGAGTCGAGAACGGCAAATTTTTATAAGTGACTTGTTAGGTGTATCTTTCCGTAACGCCTCTTACGCAATTTTTGGATAGCTTCAGAAGTACTGCACTCGTCTGGGCCCGTGGAGACGCTGGATTTTTTAAGTTTTTCTGCATTTCAGTTATATGTAAAAGACACACTGCTCTTCCTTTCCTAATCCACTAAATTTTGCAATTAACTTTTTATTTCGTGTTGGATGTTTACGTTACATGTTGGAACTCCTTTCGACTTGGTGCCTCATTAATTATGTAGACTAATTTGAGTCCTGATTTCTAACTGCTTTCTAAGAACGAAATTCAAGGTTTCTCGAGATGATGGTCGATGATAGGCTGATCAGATTCCTAAAAGTGAATATCTTCCTCAACACTCTACACGCTCCCAGTCAGGATGTGTTTGGGGACTTGTATGATGTTGCATGCTAGCTTGAGAGGTTGAAAATTTAGATTTCATTAATGAAATCAGGCAAAAGCGAAATATTTAACTTTATTGAACTATTCAAAAGAAATTGCTCAAAATTTAGATTTTTTTTTATTCAATGAAAGCAAACTCCCAGTGCACCACAGAAGTACAACACGGGGCTTAGAGAAGTAACACTAGCCATGTTTTAATGGTAAAAGATTTGTGTATAAAATCATGCAAGGTAACATTTTCACGTTCTCAGCCCCTTCCCCTTGAGGAGGAGCAGTGTTAGATCGTATTTTCATTTAAAGCGCACTGTAATGAATAGCAACTTTGCACCTGTCACTTAAATTACAATATCTTCATTGTAATAGAACTTCACTGTCACAATAAGAATCTTGATTACTGGAAAACAGAATGATTATCCATCCATCTCACTGATTGAAGTGATTTAGCTGATGAATCGACCACCAGCAGGAATCTTTCGTTCATTGGAGCCTTCTCCATTGAGATAGGGGGTAGAGAAGAATTCCCAGAGAAGCGGTCCTTTTTATCTAGTCAGTCGTCTTTGGATATCCTTTGGCGATTTCTGGTTTTCCTTGTGCGTCGATTTGTACCAACTGTCCGAATCGAAGGGGACCATATAAAAAGAATAACCTTTAAAATATAAGGGACCCGCTATAATGGGAGGGACCTTTAAATTATAGGATCCCTTCTAATATTGTGGGGATATAATTTGAGAGCTATAGAAGCTCAAAATGTTGTACGGTCCCTTCTTTCTTAATGAATAATTTGCTAATGAACTTATGCCTGCATGATACTTTTGAGCTTCACATTACTGTAAATGTGAACGCAAGAATCACGTAATTATATTACACATGGGATATGAGAGCGTATTTTATTTACGACTAGCAGAATTACCTGGCATTCCTCGGTTTGAATTAATTAAATGTTGATTGAAAAGTGATCAGACTAATCACTTCTCTTTCATAAATGAATGTAAGCATCATTTAAGTGTACTGAAAATAATTTCTTGACATCGCTTTAACTTTTTACAGCTTCTACAATTTTCTTCGGACGCAAATATGTAAACATAATATATCCATCCATATAATCCATTTCATATTCATCACTCTTGCTGTAAGACAAACTACAAAAGCTTTTTCTGAGATGACTTCTTCAGAAATCGATTCTGAGTTTTGGAGTGATTACGAATGCAAATTAAGTTCATTTTCAGTAAAAATGAGGAACTTTCAGCCGTATAGTTTTGCATTCAGTTTTCCAATCAATATTTATTATTTGTGGTACCCTTGCACCATGGATTCGATATTTTCGAATTACATTATCATTGTGAGAGGATGACAAATTAAACTGTTACGGCATTCGTGGTTAATTTATTTTGAAGCCCACATTTTTTTTCTTGAAAATTCTATTCAGTCGCACGTGAATAACGGAGCTTGTTTTTAAAACAAATGTCATCAGTGTAGACAAAGCAAACTCAATCGATTACACTTTTTATAAAATCGCTGCTTTCAATGAATGTTTCACAGGTAGTACCTAAGTTGTATACTAACAGTCTCAAATTCAAGTAAGCAACCTCGACCATCTGCCACTTAAGACAAAAAATTTCTATTTTTCAACAGTCCTAGTTTACATACTTCCTTACTATATTATTCCAAGATCAGCAAAGTCGTATTTGAAATTCGCTTTCCTCCAACAGAAAAATTTAGTTTTAAATCAAATCCTTAAGGGTACTTTTTTCAATTGATAGACTGTTTTTATATGGAAACCACATGTACCTATTTAGAATGATAGATGTAGTTACTTGACTGGAGTACACCTTTCAATAATATCCATGAAACATGAAAAAGCAAATGTAAATTAAATTGGTTTTTATCGTCTTGTAATGAAAATATGTCAAAATTTAGAAATATCTTTGAACTACAATGTATAGCTACCCGTTTTGATTGAATGTAACTTATTTTATTTTAACTTTGCCAGTCATTTTAAAATAAGAAGTTGTACACCTTACTTAAAAAGGTTTCCATCTATGAAACAGAATTCTACAGACTATAACGTATTTAACTAGACAGGAAAAGTTCGTCGAAATACCACCAAAAAATTACCATGTATAAAAATAGATGTGTGTGTTTGTTCCAGCATAACTCTGGAACGCCTATTTTCTATCAATACTTGTAAAACAAACTGGGCTGCGTACAGCAATCGTTTTATACTTAATGTTATTCCTATGGCAATTTGGAATTGTTTTAGCCCCTAGGACAAATAGAACGGGGGTTAATATGTAGCCTAGGTTGCTCAGGGTTCTAAAGTGTAAATGTACAAAATTTGATGTGGATTGGTCAAATGGCGTAGATTTGTATGGAGAACATACACATCCACATCTATTTTTATATATAGAGATTAATCCTTGAGATGTTTTATATGGAAACTTCTGTACATTTGTCATAAAAACTACTTCCTTTACTGCTAAGAAAATTGTTTAATATCCAGGATATGAATTCAGGCCAAAGTCATAGCATATCTCCAAGATGTCGAATCATTCCATCTCTAAAGATCACTGTCAAGAAAACAAAAACCGTGCTTGCGCAAATCTTAAGGTCCCACTGTTTCGTTCCCAGGCGCATGACAGTTTTAATTCTTGTCCATTCCAAGTATTGAATTCTAAGGATGAAAAGAAGGGCCGTTAAAGGCATTCTCACGGCTATCGGAGAGGATTCGTAAAGGGACTTATCTGATGTATTGAATGTCTGGTTAAAATTTAGGAACGGTTCAAACGGTTTTTCAAATATTGTCCCCCACGTTGAAAATTGTGATATTAGTTAGAAGAGGTTGGAGCGCGTAAAATCAGTTGCCCCATTGACACTAACGAATTTGACTCGATTTGTCGCTTTTCGTTTTTTGCAACACGAGAGCTAATTAGACCCGGACCTACAGCTAAAAATGGATTCCGAACCCCTACGAACGGGATTCGAATCCAGAGCCTGTTGAACCATGGGCCACTGACACAATAGCGAAATCATTAAAATTATTATGATATTCTTGGATTAGGATCTCTACGGCATGCATAAAAATAGACGCCACACATCGCGAAGTTTACCATTTGTTCCCCTCCTATGGAAAGAAGCAGAAATTCCACGCCCAATTAAATTGTATTTTAATCTATCTAAAATAGTTTTACTCATTAAATAAGTGAATTTCAGGGCAATAGTTAATTATTCTAAGAGTAAGACAGGCAGTTCCATCCATATCGTCAGGAACGGAAGGTAACAAATCCTCTTTTCTTACAGATCTTATAAGAAAAGCTATGAAAGAGTTCTCTACCTTAAAAATAAATAAAAAAAACCCAATATATTAGCTTTAAAAAAACTGACATTCCAGAAGTTTATATAAATGCTCATTACAAGTTCGTACCTCGTTTTCGCAAAATTTATCAATATTTGTTACTGCTTCACCCTCTTTTGCGAAATTTTAAAAACAAAATTTAACAATTAAATTATCAGTCCAAAGCTTTTTTTCATTTCTAATGGCTAGGGTAATCATAATACATGTTATGTGATTGATGGGTGGTTTTGGGTTTTTATGGCACAAGGGCCGTATTTGGCCATGCTAAAGACGCAATCAAGTAATAAACACACACACAATAAAAGCTTTTACTGACACAGAAGAGAGAAATACACCCAGGGAGGAATGCCTGCTTCGCCCTGCTGAATACACCAGGAATTGAACCTGCGCCGCCTACAACTCGAAGAGTGCTAGCGCAGTGGGCATACCCACAACTACGACGGTCCCAACTTTAAACGAATGTGAGTTTATATGATTCAGTGGAGTCAAGGGGTGAACCTTATTACTTTCTTATCTCAGAGGAATAGTCTTCAGTAAACTGAACATTAAGATCTTTGTACACTACATACGGAAATAGAAAATTGTTCATTAAAGCTGTTAAATGAAGTTATATGATCGTTCTTTTAAGACATTTTTGAAATCAGCATAAAAATATAGATAATACTTTAATTACACATATAATATACTAACATCTCCCCAATATATCGTGCATTCGATTATATTTTTTTACTGATTCCTTGATGAATTTTCGGTTTCTGAAAACGGGAAATTCTGATCAATTCCTTTAAAAGCATTTGTTTCAAGCAGTTATCTTGAACTGAATTGGTCAAAAAGATAACGCTACAAGGGGCAAAATAACGGATGCTTGTGAAGGAGCACGCAATGGGTGAGCCGCCGCTACTCCTAACAAGGACAATCACTTACATCCATGCGCTTACAAACCGGGATTCGAATCCGCGACCTACTGGGTGGCAAACAAGCGTTATGACCAAATCTGACGGTCTGTTCACTGAATGAAGGAACCGAAAGTTCAGCCAATAACAAAATTGCAGCTTGCGAAGAATTATGTTCAAAATTAATCCAAAAAATTAAAAATAAATCAGTTCAAGAGGTAATGTTAAGTAATGTTTTTTCAACACGTTAACGTGTTGAACCCTTAAACACGTTAGTTGCTGCATGTGATGGATTTCAAGTTCTAATGAAAAATCTTTATCAGTTATGCCCACGTGTTCAGTATTGCCAAATCAAAAGCTCTCTAAGAAAATTCAATTTTATAGAACGAGTAAGAAGCGTAAAAATGCGAAAAAACATTTAGATAAGTCAAAAAGCGTAGAAGAGTATTTTAGTATTGAGGATGCTGACGATATCTCGTATTTGCATGAATCTCCTCCTAAAAAATTTAAAGTGATAAATCTTTCACTTCAAATTTAAGTAATACAACAGGAAATCCTTCACTGTATAATTTAGGTCCATATGCCTTAAATGATTATATCTGGAAATCTCTAGATCCTTACATTGATGAAGAACATTTTCTCAGGTCTAATTTTCCCGATTTTGTCAAAAGCTGGGTGTATGACGTAATTATAGATGCGTATATCTTTTCATTGTGCGAACAAAATGCTTATTTTTCTTTTCTTGAAACATCTGTTGCACAATTTATTTTTTCTGAAATAGATTTTGAACCGATTTTGGCTCGTAATATATGTACACTGTCGAAGTTTGTATTTATTCCGGTCTACATTAACAATAGTCATTGGGTCCTAATCTTGATAAGTAAAAGACAAAAAGTAATTTATTTTTTTGACTCACAGGGTAGCCATGATAAAACTGCTCTGATTTGTCCAGAAACGTGCAGGACAATTTTAAATAAGTTGGATAACGCCATCAATGCATGGAGTATTGTTCATCCAGTACATATTTTACTAAAAGATAATGTTAATTGTGGTGTATTCTTATGCTACTATGTGCATCAATTAGTTAGTAATTCAAATGTCAATAAGCCGTTTGACACATGAATTTAGACAGCATATTTATAAAATTTTAACGGGAAGAAACGCGCATCAAAAACTCAACAAAATGAAATATGATGAATTTTCAGAATCAGATGTATGTAACTTTTTAAAATTCGATTACGTCAATAAAAATAATGTGTCAGATAATGTAGTTAAAGTAAATAGTATCGATATCTAAAATTTTATGCTAAAATCATTAGACGCCAATGTAACTCCTGATGAAGAAAACGTTTTATTGGAAACATCAGAGTGGTTCAGGAAAGGGTTGTTATATGACACAATTGTAGATTCCTTCTTCTATAAACTAACACAAAACTCCAAAAACTTCATGTTTATTGAGTCACTCTCATCAACATCACTTTCACAAAACAACAACAGAGAATTTAAATTCTTCAAAAGTGGTGACTCACTCAAATCAAATATTTTCCCCCCTATTAACATAGATAGTCATTGGTTGTTACTGATTGTTAATATAGAAAAATATTGTTTTGAATTTTATGATCCTCTGAATGAAGTTCCTGTTGCGAGACTCTCCCTGAATCAAATTATTCAGTCGTTCTCTACAAAAATATACTTTATTTATCTGACTTCATAAATGCTAAATACAGATATTTACACGACTGCCGCAACAGACATCGTTTTTAGAAACGTAAACAGAGAATCTTGGCTTCTTGCCAAGATCAGAAACCGGGTGATCTCTCACACCGTTGCCATTCTTAGGAAACAAAATAAGACAAAAATATATTAACTAACATGCAAACGATAATACAAACTACTTTTAACATCCTCCCACCTTTTGATTTTCGGTGATCGTAAAATCAAAACAAATATGAAAACACAAAAATAAGGAAATTAGCACATTAGTTTTCAATACCATACAAATAACAAAACATTTATCAATTAATCTTAATACTAAATTAAATTATTGTAAGAAATTATAATCTATAACGTTCTGGTAAAACAACTTTCCTTCCACTTCTTGTTTTAATGTCAACAGGAATAAGTTTGTTAAGAACAGTTTCTTTTTCAAACTCTGCCCTCTCAGGAGCAACAGTCCCTTTTTTCTCCGAAGTTTGGATATCAGCTGCAGGAACAGTCTCTACTGAATTAGGTATCACCTTGTTGCATAGTTGATCAAATTGGGACACTTCTAAGGGATAGACAGCTTGAACTGGTCTGGTGAGTTCCCCGGTTGCAGTTTTCACCTTGACCACTCGTATAACATTGTCTCTCCCAGGGAAAGTAGCAATAATGAGTCCCAATGGCCAGTCAATTCTTTTCTTACTTTCACTACTAACAAGAACAATGTCCCCTACCTTTGCTTCTCTCACTAGATGTTTATGCTTAGGTGCTTGTTGAACTAGGAGACCAAGATATTCATCACGAAACCTCTTTCGGAAATCCTCTCTCAAGCGTTGTTGATATCTCCATCTTTTAGACAGGTTGACATTATCCATAAATCTGGAACTCCCACCATTCGGATATCTTGAAGGAGGGCGTTAAGGGTGTCAAATCTTTAGGATCCTCTGATAGATAAGTGAGAGGTCTAGCATTGATCACAGCTTCAGCGTCACACAGAATCGTAAACATTTCTTCATGTGTCAAAGAAGCCTTTCCAAGAACTCTTCTTAACAATTTCTTAATCATCTGTACAATCCTCTCCCACCAGCCACCCCACCAAGCTACAGTTGGAGGGTTGAACTTCCACTGGATTCTTAAGATGGAAGTATCCCGAACGACGATCCCAGATGATGGATTTCATAAGATTTTCTGTACCAACAAAATTGCTTCCGTTATCACTATATATAATTTTTGGACGACCTCTTCTTGCAATGAATCGTCGTAGGCCTAAAATGAAGCAATTTGTCGAAAGACTTTGTATCAGTTCGAGATGAATAGCACGGTATACGGCGCAAGTGAACAGTAAAATCCATGCTTTTTTCCCATCTTTCAAGTACAATGGCCCTGCCAAATCCACTCCAGTAACTTCAAAGACTGATGCTTCCCTAATTCTATCTGCTGGAAGAGGCGTAGGGCTAGTCTCAATTCCTTTCGCTGCATGTCTTCTACATCGAACGCATTTTGCAATTACTCGTTGGATGGTTTTTCTACCTCTTAAAATCCAAAATTGTTGTCGTATGACAGCTAACACACCTTGAGTTCCAGCATGCAAAGATCGCAAGTGTTGTTCTTGAATTAACTTCTCAACTATCTCGTGATTTGCAGGGAGTACAATAGGGCAAAGAAAATTATCATCATCATCTCTTCTGGTTATTTTAGTTTTTAATCTAATAAGACCCTCATTGTCTATAAAAGTGCACAGAGTTTTGAGTTTGAGCTTCAAGTCATCTTCCTTAAGTGCCTCTTGTTGAACAATTTTCATTAGTTTCTTTTCAGCAACTTCCAGTTCAGTGACTGTCAGTTCTCCCTTAGCGTGACCGTTGGATCTGAGACCATTGTTGACAAATCGAAACATCCAAGCAATCATTCTTAAGATCTGTGAATACTTTGAAAAATGCTCACTATACCAATGTTTATCAACAGGTGTACATAAAAGAGACGAAATAATTCCCTTCCTCTTCTCCCCAGAAACTTCTTCCTCATTAACTTTAACTTTTGTAGCCGGCCACTCCTCTTCATTCTGTTTTAACCATTGGGGTCCCTCCCACCATCTGGATATCAACAGGGCTTTAACGGAACACCCACGGGATGGGAGATCTGCTGGGTTGAGATCACCAGGTACATGTCTCCATGAATCCTTTTTCGACAGCATTCGGATCTCTTTTACACGGTTGTTGACAAATACGCCCCAATGCTCTTCCCTTTGTATCCAACAGAGTGACGTAGAAGAGTCTGTCCAATAGAAGATAGGAATATCATTCAAATCCATTGCCTTTATGACTGTAGAAGCAAGACGAGCACCGATGCAACAAGCTAATAATTCTAGCCTGGGAATAGACATTTTGTGTAAAGGTGCTACTCTACTTTTCCCTTGGATCAGGTGTACAGTTATTTTTTCTTCTTGAACTCTTCGAAGGAATACAGCAGCCCCATATCCAGATTTACTAGTATCACAGAATGTATGCAAACTTAATATGACATCGGATTGGCAAATGTCAAGGCATCTTGGAATTTTCACTTCCGATAGTAGTGGCACATCAATAATCCAGTCTTTAAATCTCTTCTGCATTTCCTCAGGCAGCATAGTGTCCCACCCAATTTTTAGAGTTCAAGTTTGTTGAACAAGAATCTTGGGGAATAGTGTGACGGAGCACAAAAACCCTAGAGGATCAAAAATCTTACAGACCGCAGACAAGACATCTCTCCTGGTAACACTGGATTTCATTTCACTCACTGGTTTTACATCGCAGAAGATATTATCCTTGCCTTTATCCCACAGTAATCCAAGAACTGGAATGGGATCTTCGGCTTTATCTTGAAAATCATTGTGCTCCCAACCTCTTAGGTCGAAGCAAGCCTTATCCAATAATTGCCTCGACTCTTGGATAAATTTTTGTAACATTTCCTCACTTGATACAGAGGCCACACAATTATCTACGTAGAAAGATCTTTTTAATGTCTCGACCATCTCTTGGTTCCTATGTGAGCTTGATTCTAATAGATGATTTAATACAGCACCTAACAGGAATGGGTTACAGGTGAGACCAAACACAACTCGTCGGTGTCTGAACACTTTCAATTGTCTTTTTTCAAAATCTTCCCACCACAAAAATCTGAGGAAGTTCCGATCTTCTTTCGCAATTGAGATTTGGAGAAAAGCTTTTCTGATGTCCGCCACAACACCTATTTTGTCTTTTCGAAACCTCATCAGTATAGGTGCTAGTTCTTCTAACAGATTCGGACCTTTTTCAAGGCAATCATTAAGGGAAGGTGAACCTTTTCCACGACATGAAGCATCGTACACTGGTCTGATTTTCGTTGTGGAATTCTCTTTAAATACACCTCGGTGTGGTAAGTAGTGGCATCGTTCTCCGAGCTCTTCTCTCTCGAAGGGTACCTCTTCAATAATACCCAATTTTTCCCATTCTTTGAAGACCTCATCATAGCTACTAAGCTTTCCTTCCTGTTGAAGCTTTATGGCAGTAGAAACACATCGTTTCTCAGCAATCTCCATATTTGGTTTTAGGTCTTCTTTATTTTCTAACCACGGTAAATGGATTTCGTAGCGCCCATTTTTGTCCACAGACACTGTTTTCTCAAAGTAATCCAAAGCAGCCTTTTCCAACTCCTGCTTGGATTTGGTTTCTATTGGATCTTTAATACCTAAGGTGTCTAGATCCCAAAGATTTGTAATTGAGGCATTTGGAGATAAGAGGGAGGTGACAGTTAGAGATGATAAACCATGAATTCTTTCGCCGGGTACTTTTCCTATAATTAACCAGCCCAGACTGGTTTCAACGGCTATTAATCCACACTTGAGTTTGTGACTTTTCCCGGTAAAGAGTTCTCCACAAATATCAGCTCCAATCAGCAATTCAATATCTGGACGACCTTTTCCATAATCCGCTATCCATATTTTCTTTTCTCTCAACTCCTTTTCCCATTGCCCTTTTTTGAGTCTTGGTAATTTCCCACATATCACAGTTTGGTTCAGAACTTGAATAGCGCAGTTGTAGTCACTGTTGAAACTGCTCAAATTTATCTTGTACCGCTGATGCCGTTCTTTTTTCAGCGTTGTACCTCCAAATAAAGAATGAGTCAAATCCTCGGTTCCAATTGGCTCATATCCCATCTCATCGGCAGTTTTCTTCAAGATATAAGATCGCTGTGAACCGCTGTCGATAAGTGCTCGTATAGTCCGACTTCCCTTGCTTGACTGTAGCTTTACTTGTAAAGTCTGAAGTAGAACTTCCCCTGAACAGCTGTGATTTGACAAGGAATTTTGAATTTCCTCCTTTTTTGCTGTGTTTATAACTTCGTCTTTCTTTCGGTTTGCTGGTATTTCTGGACACATTATAACCCAATGTCTTCGCCCACAAATCACGCATTTAACTTTCGATTTACAAGCCTTTGAATGATGCCGAAGTTTCAAACAAGTAAAACACGCCTTCTTCTCTTTAATTATTTTCTGTTTTTCTTCGAGAGACATCCGTTGTGCTCGAAAACATTCTTTGCTATCATGCGATTTACAGCAGAAAATACAACTACTTTTGCTTTCTTTCTTTTCTTCACTTGTAAATAAATCATTAGCAGTCGGTACGTATTCCTTACTCCTCGGAAGCGATTTTTTCCTAGTCATTGATCGTTTAAGATCAAAACCCTCGATTGCCATTGAGATACGTTCCTCATTCTCGACTTCATTTCGAATAAATTTCATAAGGTCATTGAGACGATCTTTTGGTGCGTCTCCTAATTTTGGTTGTCTCTACCAGACTCTGAGCAACTCCTCGGGAATGCACGACTCGACTAGAGTATGAATGTATGACTATGAGTTTAAGTGAACGTTACGATCTGTATTTCCTAAACGCTTTATATGAAATCGACTGGAATAGATTCGGAGAAACTTTAACTTCGGAGAATATGTCCTTGAGGTATTTATTCTTTGATTTTGACGTTCTACGTTTTGTAAATACAACAACTCTGTACGAAACAGTACGGAGGCTTTATGTTAATGATAAATCTGATAGTTTTACATGTTAAAGAATATAAATATGTTTTGTATATATATATATATATATGTTGTGGATTAATATGTTAGAAGTGAATTGAGGAGAGCATCATTACTATTAAATATTGTTTTAATAAAATCTAGGGGAAAAGGGGGGGGTTAATTACAGGGGTCAATTATGTACAAATATCAGATTAAACATCAAATCATAGTGGGATTAACATCCTGGTGGCACGTCCGTGCAAAGCCACGTCTTAACATCAAATCACTCGGCGTCAGTCTGCGGGGTTCGCGCCTTCTGGCGGGAAGTGCTCCGATTGGTCTTTGGGAAATGTTTCCCGCGCTTTTTGGAACGTGGGCAGGTTGGCGCCTAGACATTCCGACACTCGTCCATCTTGACATGTCAGGTCCTCCTGACACTCTGGGCAGAGTGAAGAAACCTGAAACGAGATGCAAAAACAAAAGAGGAAAAGTTCGAAAAAAAATATCTGTCAATGTCAGCATTTGTAGATTGATTGTCAACATTGAGCATGGTGGGGATGCTTCGGCCTTCCATTGTGGGAAATTTTCATGGACTGATAAATGCACTGGTGCAGCAAAGAGAACATCGTGGTCTGCTCATCGTGTGTGCTTTTCATCGTAATAATATCGTAACCATTGGTCATGGTTAATAGCTAATTTAGCTATGCATCGTTGCCATGGGACATCGTAGATGGCGTTTACAGGAGTGGACATCAGTCGATATTTACACAGGAAATGCTCATGGTTTGCAAACATGTTCACGTGACAGTTCGTTGGCTTGTTGACAGATTCACAATAGATTTGCTGACAATTTTCAGAAAAAGTTTTTCATTTTCAAAA
Source organism: Meta bourneti (assembly GCA_933210815.1). Lineage (NCBI taxonomy): Eukaryota > Metazoa > Arthropoda > Arachnida > Araneae > Tetragnathidae > Meta > Meta bourneti. Next base: position 22,520,110 of record OW119928.1, read on the forward strand.
GTAGACATAAAAATAAAAAATAATACAAATAAAATGACAAAGATAATAAAGTTAAAGTTCAAAATCAGTTTCTTGACCACAGTTTCATGTTATCAGCTGACGTGGAAGTTACATTTGGTCCTTCGTGTTGACCAATTTTTTTAACATCATAACGATCATGAGGGTGTGTTGCTGTAACTTCGTAGGGTCCGAAAAATTTGAGTCGTAACTTAAGGAGTGTTCCAAACTGAGTACGTTTTATGGCGACACGGTCACCAACTTTGTAAATGTGGGCCTTTTTTCTGTGTTTATTGTACTGTCGTCGGCTTTCTTCTTGCATTTTGAAGATGTTTGTTTTAGCTTCGTTTCTGAGAATTTGTTTTTCTGTTATTGTGGAGCATATAAGTGTTCTTCGTCCAAAATTTGTTTCATGTGTAGGTCTTCTTTTTGTTTCATTTTTATTCCGATCAAAAGTTCAAAGGGTGTGAATTTTGTGCTTCTGGGAGCTGTACTGTTCATTATACGCTGGATATGTGGGGCAAATTTGAACCATTTTTCGGGTTCGTTAAGTGATAATTTTGTGAAAATCGGGATTAATGTTCCGAACATTCGTTCTATTTGACCATTACCACGTGGCACTCCTGTTGTAATTTGTATATGTTCGATTGATTGTTCGTTGCAATAATTCTTAAAGTCGGTTGACTTAAAAGCACTACCTTTATCTGTTATGATTCTTGAGGGGTTGCCAAAAGTTGTTTGTTGAAGAGTTAGCTTTTGAAGTGCATCTTGAGCAGAAGTAGATTTAGTTGGATAAAGCCATAAAAACTTTGTAAATGCATCAATAACTGCAAAAATGTATTTGTAATTTTTATTTGTTGATGGTAAGGGACCTAGAAAATCACAGTGGTAACAGCTTAAGGGTTCGTCGCCTTTCGGAATGGGATTGAGCAGTCCTTCCGGTTTACCGGTTTTGCGTGAGGATAGAATGCAAGGGATGCAATTCGAAATTACTTCTTGCACTTGATGTGTAAGATTTGGGATGTAAAAGTCTTGTGAAACAATTGATTCAGTTTTGCGTGAGGCGAAATGTCCTTTTAAATGTGCATTTTGAATTATTTCTTTTTGCATGCTTTGTGGCACAACTAAGAGTTCATCATCTTTGTTCATTTTGAACAAAATACCATTTTTTAAGAAAAATTCAGTTGAAGGGGTTGTTGTTATCATTTTCTTAATTTCTGATATAAACTCATCATTATCTTGTGTTTCTTTAATTTTTTGGGTTAGTTCGTCAGGTGTAATCACAAGAACGGGGTAGCGACTTAACGCATCTACATGTTGCATGTGTTGTCCTGATCTGTGTAATAGTTCGTAATTAAATCCTTGAAGGAATAAAGCCCATCGTGCAATTTTGGGGGTTAAATCTTTCTTGGTCATTGTTTTCTGAAACGCTTGACAATCTGTGAATATTTGGAATTTAGTGCCCGTTAAATAGTGTCGAAACTTCTTAAGGGATTCTATAATTGCTAATACTTCGAGTTCATAACTGGAGTATTTTTCCTGTTTTGGTGATGTTTTCATACTCATATATTGAATGGGGTGGAAGTGTTGATCAGAATCTTTTTGTAGTAGGATTGATCCAAAACCTAGTTTGCTTGCATCACAATGCAGTTGGAGAGGTGAGCCTTGTTGATATAGATGTAATACAGGATCGGAGGATAAAGCTTGTTTCAACATTAAAAAAGCTTTTCGTTGTTCGGGGCCAAAATGAAATGGAGTAGAATTTCTTAACAAGTCACTTAAGGGTCTAGCAATTAGTGAATAATCTTTAATAAATTTTTGGAAATATCCCGATAAACCAAGAAAGCTTTGAACTTGTTTCTGAGTTTCCGGGGTAGGGAAATTTTGAACTGCACGTGTTTTGTTTACAGAGGGTCGAATGGTACCATCTTCTATTACATGACCTAGGAATTCAATTTTTCTTTGGAGAAAACTACACTTTTTGAAGTTAAATTCAAGACCAAACTTTGAGGCGGTATTGAAAACTTGTTTGAGTTTACGAAGACCATCCTCTTCATCAGAAGCAGGAATAACAATATCATCCAGGTATATTATGACAGTTCCTTGTTTTAACAGTTCACGAAATACAATTTGGATATATCGCTGGAAAATTAAAGGGCTTTTGTTTAATCCAAATGGGACCTTGTTGAACTCGTATTGATTGGAGTGAGTTACAAAACTAGTGTACTTGCGGCTATCTGGATGTATGTCAACATGATGGAAAGCATTCCGGAGATCTAATGTAGAAAAAATTTGAGCATTTTGTAAACTGTCAAAGATGTCTTCTATCAACGGTAAGGGCTGTCTGTCTCGGATTATTTTGGAATTCAAAAGTCTGTAATCAATGCAAATACGCGTTGATCCATCAGGTTTTTTGCATAAAACCATAGGTGCACTAAAGTCGGATGTACTTTCAGAAATTATCTGGTCCTTCAACCATTGTTCGATTTGTTTGTCTACCTCTTGTTTTTCAGCGATAGACAACCTTCGTGGACGCTGTGCAATGGGTGTTTCATCCGTCAAACTGATTTTCATTTGTAAGTCGGTACTTTCGGTTTTGTTTGGTTTGTAATTTGAAACTAAGTGTTCAACCTTATGTCGGATTGTTTTGTTTTTTATATGTTGAAGATCTAAGGAGTTGACATCTACTACATTAACAACATTAAGAAGGAAATTTGGTTCATCGTTGATAAGAGAAATACCATTTTTACCCACTTTAAATTCAGCTTGTTGGATACAGTCAGTTCCTAAGATTGCCTTGTAGGGAATTGAATGAGTTGGAACAACGTGAATTTTGCAAGGAAAATTGCTGTTTTCAATTTTGATATCACCATGAAAAAAACCAAGAGGGTGAACTTTGGTGTTACCAATTCCAGAAAATGTGATTTGGGATTTTTCAAGTGGTGGGGATCCAATTTCTTTGTGTACATCAGTGTTTATTAAACTAGCTTGTGCTCCAGTGTCAATTAGACTATGAAATGTGACAGTTCCAAGAGTAACTTCAATTTCCATGGGACTTATGGGATAATGTTCTTCAATAGCAAGTGAATGAACTTGAGCTTTTGGTTCACTGGAATAGTTTGTAAATTTTGGCGTTTGAGCAGCTTTTTTGGGACATTCTGCAGAACGGTGACCAAATACATTACAGGAGAAACATTTGTAACCTTTACTTTTATGTGTACACTCATTAGAAATATGAAATTTACTACCACATATATAACAGTGATTAGTGGACTTTGCAACATTAGAAGATTGCTTGGATCTTTGATAATTTTGACTTTTATTAGAATCATACCTTGGGCGATAAGAGTGATCAATAAAATCTTTTTTATGGTTGCTTACATTAAACAACTTCTCATACACTTTTAATTTCTCTTTAAATTCACCAAAAGACTTACAACCATATAAAATAATTTTGTTATGTGAATTATCAGGTATACCATTTATAAAATATTCAAGGGTTGAAGCACAATCAATATTACCACGACTTGCAATTTCTCGAATAGCTATTAGATATGCAAATAAATTTTCTCCGGGTTTTAATTTACGGGAACGCAAAAGATTATGTAAGTCAACACTTGAAATACATGCTTTAAATTCATCTAATAAGGAATGTTTTAATGCTTCAAATGTATCAATACCTCTTAATGTTTGTGCATATAATTTTGCAGAGTGCAATAGACAATGCTTAGTAAAAACAATTTTTTGCATGTCATTAGATAAATTATGAAATAAAAACAGTTCTTCGAGTTCTTGGATAAACAATTCAATGGGATAATTATCTTCGGATGGAAAAGGTCGAATTGTTTCAACTAAATCCTTCAGAGAAAAATTAATGCTGAAACTCTGTTTATTTTCAGACGCAAAAGGATAAACAGTTTCTTCTTTTTTGCGAGACCGCGAATCGTTGGAAAAAGGATTCCGCATTGGTTCAAAATCAAAAGCGGTTTCGGAAATGTGTTTTGTATCTTTCGATGAGCGCTGCGTTTGTTCGTGGCCTTGACCAATTGCTGACACATTTAAATTCGTGAATGCAGAACTTTCACGCTGGGAAAAAGAACTTTGATTTTCTTGTTCCGTTTCGCTTTCACCGCCTGAATCATCATTCGAAGTTAGAAGCGAAAAATCTTTTAAAGAAGTAATTATCGCGTCGCAGCAAAGGGATTTGTCTTCTAAAATTTCAATGTGCAAAATATTGCAAATTGTAATCAGTTGTGGAAGTGAGAAATCTTCCAGAATTTTACTCTTGATAGAGTCAAAATCTGTATCATCAGAAAAACCAGAAAAATTACGAAGATTTTGTCGACATTTTCTATCAAGTTCTGTATTCGGAAATAGAATTTTATGCAGCATTTGCACGTTTTTCGTGCTCGACGTTTTTATGGATGAAGCAACATGTGGAATTGTTCCAAGAGTCGTCATTTTCAATGTAAATGCAATGAAATCGAAAAAATGTGAACAGAAAACACTCACATATAGTCCTGGTTAGACTCTCCGTCGTTTTTGGCTCGTCAAATCTCGTTCACTTGTAGGCACCATAGACAGAATGTATCCATTTGTAGGCATCGCAAAGTGGCGTCGTCGTTATCCATTCGGATCGTCGTATCTTCTTAACACTTGGCGTTGCACAACTTAGCTTTACAGCTACTTAGCCTACGATTGAGAGGCAACGGGAGGCCTGAGCCCCCATGTTGTGGATTAATATGTTAGAAGTGAATTGAGGAGAGCATCATTACTATTAAATATTGTTTTAATAAAATCTAGGGGAAAAGGGGGGTTAATTACAGGGGTCAATTATGTACAAATATCAGATTAAACATCAAATCATAGTGGGATTAACATCCTGGTGGCACGTCCGTGCAAAGCCACGTCTTAACATCAAATCGCTCGGAGTCAGTCTGCGGGGTTCGCGCCTTCTGGCGGGAAGTGCTCCGATTGGTCTTTGGGAAATGTTTCCCGCTTTTTTTGGAACGTGGGCAGGTTGGCGCCTAGACATTCCGACATGTATAATCAATAAATTCTTTGTTTATCTTTTTCAAATGTGTCTCTCTTTATTTTAAAATGTATAAGTACTTATTTTATTACTTTTCTTTTTTTTGTATTTGTATACATACTTTTACTTACTGCAGTGTCATTTGACACATTTAGAATTGTATATTATACAGTTTGTTATTAGAACTAAAAAAATGACAAATAAGTAACATATTTCTGTAAAAGACAAGTTTATTCAAACACAGACATGTACACAAAATAAACATTCCCTTACAAGCTTCCGTGTATTTAACAGATTGCAAGTTCACAAATTGAATAGATTTGTAACATTGACATTTTTTCTCTTTCAAAGATTTTCTGAAAACTTTCTAGAGATCTTTGACGCGGCTGTTTCTGTTTTGGAGAATGAATTGTAATTTTTCTTTCTCCAGGTAGATGTAATTCCATTGTATCATTACACATATTTAAAGAGTAATCATCTATGATTCCATCACTATCACAAATTGTTATATAACCTTTATCGAGTATCATTGTAAGGCCAAATATGAATGCTGAGATTCCCATGAAAATAAGAACAGAAAATGCTCTTCTCTGGATGAGTTCCATTGCTTGAAATGAGACATAGACCTTGATTATAATCAATATATACTGCTTGAAACTTGAAAGCCTCATCTACTTATGGATTTTTATAGCGGGGAAATAACTGATGATTTACAGAGGAAGCCAATTACAGACTCGTTTTGGGGTTGGGGTAGGCATCACTTCTTTCATTACCCTCACTGCCTTACCGAGTTGTTGAGGTATAGCAAATTTATTTTTTACAAAGGAACTGGGGAAGTTAATTTCCTTAAGTGCATCTTTAAACTGTTCTTGTCCATTCACGTACTTATCCATCTTTCTTTTTCGCACTAAACGGTCTATCAGGTCAACAATATTAGAACTTTTCACTATATTTTACCTTTATACACAAATTCTCCATTAGGCATCCAAGAAACAACCTCTTTATTGCGTTTTAAATAAAGAATAATATTTTTAGTTAATCCAATTAAGTTTTTGGGAACGGTATTGAGCACCATCTCCTCCACATTTAACGTTCTTTCTTTCTCATTCGCAATATCTGTTTCCTTCTCTGGATTATCTGACAGTTCTGAATTAATTGTTACAGATGGTGGATTCAATACATTCACGTTAATCCTCCTCTGCAATACTTGATTGTATAACTTAATTTTTTCATCATCATCCATTTTATTAACTAAAATACTTTTCATCTCACGATCTAATTCACTCAGCTGTTCGTCTGAAGGTATATGTCTTGATAATCTCTCCTCTGGAACTAAAATCATTTTCTTTGCATATTGCATTTTTTTACTTGTTAAGTAGAGTAGTCAAGACAGTGAGTGCTGCGGGTATTAAGATATTTAAAAACCCTCCTTTTTGAATAATAATTTTTCGCTTTTTAGTGAGGGTTACTTTTTTATCTGCTAGGTCTCTAAGCGTATGCTTATGACGAGAAAGTTTTTTCTTCTGTTCATCTGTTAAAGGAACATTCCCTTTTAAAGTGTTCAAACAACATTCAGCTATGCAATGGATGCTAGATTTCGGAAGATTTTTTAAAAAGGCTTTCCGACATTTTGTGGGGCATACAGTTAAAAGTCTCATCCGTTGCACGTCTCCTTCTGTTAAAGGCATGATGAACAATGAATTATTTGCAAGTTGTGAGTTTATTTTAACTGATAAACACAAGTTTCTTCTCCTGGAAGAATTTGTAAGTGCTTTTGGATCCACATATGTTTGTAAAACATTTTTTTCGAAGATGAAATTTACAAAGAGTTCATCACGTGCTTCATTAACTGATGAAAATTTAGAAAACTAGCTACGATATGCAACGTCGAACATAAATATAGATTTACAAAAATTAAGTGAAGGAAAGGATAAACAAGTATCTCATTAATTAAGACTCGAAGAGTTCATTATATTTGAATCATAGTATAACAATAAAATTTTATTCATTTTGTATTTGTATTACATTTTTCAAAAACCTGTTTGCCTAAAGTGCGGCCCGCTGTAATGTTACTCGTCATCAAAGTGGCCCGTGAAACCATTTGGGTTGGCCAGGCCTGATCTAGTCGATACTCGACATCTCTCTATGTTTTGTCCAATATCTATTAAGTGACCGTAGCTAAACATGAGTAATTTTTTCCTGTGTCGTTCTTCAAACCTCTCGGCCCAATACGTCACAGCCCTTCTGAAACACTTAAAAGCTTGTTATTTTCAGACTTTTATGTTTGATTCTAATTCTATGTAACAGAGTTTAGTGTGATTATATTTGAAGCTGAAAATTAATGTGTGCTGAGTCCTGTGACAGATTTAAATGTAAATTTGACATGCTCTCTTAGTTTTTGTAGTATCTTATTCCTTTTACTTTTCAGGATTTTTCCATTCTTTAGCATCGATCAAGATTGTACCTATTTTCATAAAGCTATCAAATCAGTTAGAAATTCACATAATTCCAGGTGTTATTCTTTATCGATACTGAAAGCAACGTCATAAATTGAACGAACGAAACCTAAATGACGGTAAATTGTAGCTTGGGTATAGAATATAGAATCCAAATGTCTTTCTTGAATAAATTTTTTTCTTGGTACTAACCACAATTACTACAGTAGTAAATATACATATAATACAATGCGATTGTATATCACAATGTAGGAGAAACAAAGTAAGGAAGCCAGTCAATATTTTTTAGTTTAAGAAAGGTTTATTCTTAGCCTGTTACTAAGGAGCAACAAAACTGCACAATTCAAACGATCGCTAGATCACCGTGATACTACAGACTGATGTTTACATAGAAATTAAATTGAATACAATCCAAAAACCCATTCTCTATCTTTCTATAAAAAGTTCTATAACAACCTAGTCAATATTAATAATCACACCATCCATGATATTGGACATCGAAATGTTGCGGTCATATTTGAGCATTTCTAAGTTTGATAAATTGGTGTTTTACTTTTAATTAAATAAATCATTTTTAAATCGAAATTTAAATTTTATGCATTTTGAGGGTGCAATTTTATTTTTACCTCTCAAAATTAGTTCCATTTCTGAAAATAAAGAAGGAACAAACCAATTTGCAGCATCCATTATTTTTAATTTGAACCTTTAGTTCAGAAATCTATAAAAACTTGTGAAAGTTTCTTGTGATTTCTGAAAACATTTAGGAAACCGTCTCGATGAAAGTTATCCCCTCATACAGACTTCTTCCACATTTAATTGTGCTATTTTTCCCGCATTTGAAATCTACACGCGAATGCCATTTAGATGCATAAAAATAGTGAAAGCATCTCGTCTAAAAACCCATTCAGGGTTTTGAATCATGTATCGCCTTTTGTGAACCAAACGCGCCAAGTCGTTCCTCGCCAGATTCTCCAGAGGAGGCTGAAGGAGGGGAACTCCCATTAAAAATACATGGTTAGGAAATCGAGACATCGTTGCCACCACACGATGTAACTTCTGGATGGGCGCCTTGGCGATGAAAAGCACTCTCCTCGTGGCTACTTTTCTGTCATCTTATACGTTGGCAACCATTAGCGTTTGTTCGGGGATTGAATGGGAAGGTGTATGGTGACAAGAAAGAAATATCTTCTCGCCGAAGACCTCATCAGATAAGATGTTATTTGATTTGGTAAATGAAGGTGAGATTTGAAAGATGATTTAGAGCGTCTCGGATGCTCTGATATCAAATTTAAACGTGCTGGAAAATGGTTAAAGAAAAGCGAGAGAGCAATGAAGGAGGAGAATATTAGGCCCAGAAAGCTCAAATAAATATTTCAAATTATTTAAAAACTAAAATTATTCCATGAAAATTTTAGGACCCTATTGTGGCAGAAATTAACAAATTTTAAGCTGCTTTTTCTACTTCATTCCCCAGTGTTCACAAAATTCAAACTTGAAAAGCATTTTAAATATGAAATCACATACAATTTTTGTTGGCTTTCACTTTTTTGTTAAACATCATTACTATCGTTTTTGATAAAGTAGAAAGAAAATGTTAAAAATAAAAATGTGGCACATACCCATTTTATACAACTTTAGGTAATGTATGTACGTTTAATTTCTTAATTTAAACAATAGATATCCCATACTTAGAATTGGCAGCGGTAGCCCGGTTGGGAGAGTAGCAGTGTAGCAACCGGAGGTTTGCGAGTTCGAAACTCGATCCAATCAAAAACCACCGTGTACATGGGGCTGGTATACGTTAAATCTGTCGTGGTCTCAAATGTTCCGACGTTGATGTGGAAGTTTGGAGACTGGGGTGCCAACTCAGTTGTTGACATCATCATCTGATCGTGGTTCAAAATTACGTGTTGTCCTCGTATCTTTCCCTTCGGGATTGATCCCGGACCGTCGCCAATAGTCCGTTGTGTTGCTCCAGTACTATGCTAATTAAATTACCTAACCATACTTAGCATTTCAGGCAGATATTAACTATCTAAAAAAGTGCGCGCCGCTCCTTTGTTTTAAAACAAAATTTGTTTTTCTCTTTCAAATACTTATTTGGTTTAAGACAGATATTCAAATAACCTATTATGTCAAATATTTTAGTAAAATTAAAAAATTTAATGAAATATGGACCACCTATGAAACTTTTTCTCAACACCTGCCTGAGTGTCAATTATTTTATTATTAATGCATTACATTTATAAAAAGTTATTCAATGTTAATCAAGTTATTAAATCTAATTTATTAGGAATAAATATTTTTTTGTAGATATTTCAACTTTTGCATTTCAGTTGAGTAACAGCAAAAAAAATCTTTCAAATTGTTTTAATATGCTAAGTGAGAACACAAATTTAGTGTTGGAGGATGTATTCTATGGGGGTAGCATTTGTTTTCCCGACTAGAAGAGTACACATATGATATTTTGTCATACACCAAAAAGTATTAATGAAATAATACTTGCAATTTAATTTTTATGCATTTTGAGGGCGCACTTCTATTTTTACCTCGCAAACAGTAGTTTCATTTCAGAAAATAAAGAAACAAACCAGTTTTCAGCATCCATTTCGCTGGATATCGGGTCTTAGCATAGCCAAAATACTAATTTTAACAAATATTAAAGAAACTTTTCAAAGATGAGAAACATTTGTGTCAGAAATTTCAAGACTTGCAAAAGTTTTTTTTTTTTTCGGAAAACATTTTTGAGTGTCCCACATGAAAGCTTATGCCGGAAAGAATAGCCCTTACATCGCTTTGAAATATACCAGGACGTGTCCATCGTGCAGCTGAGGCGACGAATGATATAACAGAATCGAGTCTTTCAGAAATCGATTCAGACACTCATTTTAACAGTGTTTAAGAATTATTCCAGCGTAGGGTAACCGTTGTTGAATCATCTATCGCCGAGGTATTCCTCGCCAGTAGGGACATCAAAAATTCGGTGGCATCGATACCGTGTCACCTGTTCCTGAAATGCCATTCGTCCGAGTTCTTGAAACAAGTTACGAAAGAATCGAACAGAAGAATCAATTCATTTAATTTCTTTTTCAAGATGTATTGAATCTGTGCATCTATTTCGCTCAGATGATCCTGTTCCAATTCTTGCATACGGTCTAACGGTACCAGTGCAAATTTTTTGCTATGTTCCATGGATAAGGGATGATAGGACAGTTAGTGCAGCGGGGATGAGAAAGGATAAAAATCCGTCACCTTTTTGTACTAAAAGACGCCTTTTTCTATAGAGAGGCACTCTCTTCTCAGCGAGTGTTCTCAAAGTTTTTTTGAAAGGAATGAGTTGATTTTTAGCACGCTTACTGACAGGAAGATTCCCCTTTAATAAATTCAGTACACATTCACAAACTGATTTAATGAGACTGTTTGGACAATTTTTCAATACAGTTGCTTTTCTCCTGCTTTTCTGTAAGAGTTTCAGACATACCACATCCTTCTGAGAAGGCATTCTAAATAGAAATGATTTTTTCTGCTTTTTCACTTTGTTTTATATAGGTTTCGAAGATACCCGTTTTAATGACCCTATCGAGGTTCATACACGAAATGCTTATCACCAGGAAATATCCCTGTACGTAACCGTAACCGTTCAGTCGTCTCCGGTCTTAAGTCAATGAGCAAATAACTAAAGGGCGTTGAGGTAGCATCGTCAAATATTTCTTGAAAAGCCTTGATTTTTCTGGGGAACATTTGTTTAGCTAGATGCGTTATTTGACTTTTATCTCTAGGATTTTTGTATAGAACTGCATAATGCGAATTCAAATGAACATTTCTCATTTCTTTGCCTTGATGAAAAAAGTTTTGCGTAATAAAAATGATTGAAAGATTTCGGTGATGACTACCTTTTGTAAAAAGATTGCTTAAGCGAGTATCACTTGATAACTCTACCATCAAATCATCTATGATAATTAAAGCATCTCGAATGGAGCTGAGGTTGGAGGGCAAACCTTCAAAATTAACATTTTTCATAGAATTAAAAATAGATTGGTAACTTCCGTAGCAGTAGACAATATGTGTAGGCATTGGATGGAACATTTTGTGATCTATCAGTTTCTTTACGAAAACAGTTTTTCCTGATCCTGTAGGCCCACTGAGGAGGCATGTCGAAGGATGAACTAGACTAGGGAGTTCCATATTCTATAATAATAAATTTATTGCTGAGGTTTCCACTTTTATAGTTTTGCAGAACATGTCTGTGCACCCTTTAATTGTGTTTGCTACGAGACGACACTCGCTGAACGAATCAACAATGTTTTGAGTAAATTCTAAACAGTGGTTTTCAAAGACATTTAAAGAATTATGAACGCATTCACATATTTCTTTCCCACAATCGGAGTTGTTGAAGTAAAGGTTGGAAAATTCATTGCATTTAATAAATCCTACTAAATCAATTTTTTGGTAAATTTTATAGATTTCAAGCGTCGTTTTATTTTGTTCTAAACTGCATGATTCATGTTTGGGCCAATTGAGACAAGTCCAAGTAATAAAAGCAGGAAAAACAACGTAGGAAAAAATAAGTAATGTAACTAATATCATTTGACTTTTTGTGCTTTCCATTTTTGTACGACTTACTCTGGTGAATATTTTTAACAAAGTGTTTTGTTTTTCCTACGTCAATCCTTTTAAACTCTTGGATTTTACCCTAAAAAAAACCATTTGTCAGAAAAAATAAAACACATCTAAAAAGTATCGAAAAAGTAAATAAAAATGAGTCAATATCTGGCAATAAAACAATTTTATTATTTTTTAAAAATCATGGTTACACCGTATCTTTTTTTGACAAATTGAAATATTCTAAAATCATTCTTCTTTCCTGCTAACTGATTGATGATAAATTTCATACAAAATCCTTGACATCGTTTAACAATAAAATAAATGCAATAGTGTCCACATACATTAGACGTTAAGCTTTGAAGTGGAACCTTGTTCCATTGAACGTATTGAAATTTCTTGACAAATTTTGCGATGACTTTTCCAAATGCGTCGGGAGGCAATCCATAGGAATCAAAAAGTTCAATAGTCTTGTTATCTTGAACGTACACAGCAAGCCAATGAGAACCCGTCTCATCATGTTTATCAGTATTGAGCACTATAGCAGAGGGAAACTTTTCAATAGTTGGTATTTTATCTGAGGGATAAACACCACCATAATATCTCGCCGAAATAGAATCACGAGATAAGATTCTATGAATCTGTGATGAATTCATTAGTTCCCAAAATCATAAAGTATATTATGAGCTTTGTTGATTTCGATTAGATTTTCAAACTCAGCATACACCAACAATGAAATTGTTTGCTGTAACGTAGTTCCAAATTTTATTTCTATTCTTAAGTTACTGTGTCGAACAAGATTTAAATGTGAACCATCGCACAAATCTGGGGATAAATCAAAGCAAAATAAAGAAAATTTTGAAAATTCTGACCTTGAGAGGTACAGGCCTCTATTTTCAGCATTCGTAAATAAGTTCTGATATGCTCTTACAAATTGATCTTTTTCAAAATTTGGTTGGAGTGGGTTATGAGGCACGGGCTGACCATCCACATAGACTCCTATAAAATTAATATTGTAATGTTTAAACTCAAAGGGTGACTTCTTATAGTGTCCGTTGAACGCGTCGTTATCGACACAGGCAATCACAATACGGTTAGGCATCTGTCCCGTAAAAATGTTATCTTGAACAAAACTCATATTACCAGCCGGAATGGAATAAGCTTTACACAGTACTCTGCTAATAGGGTATTTAGCTGCTGTTTTTTCCAAACCTTTTGCATGTCCTATAACAACACCGGGGCTCACTCTGACTTTACGAACAAACAAGGAAGCATATTCCAACGAAACTTTAAATTCTCCGTCTCCCAACAAACAAAATTCCGGTTTACTGCGTATAAGCTTAATTTTCACATCCACCATATTTAAAAGGAGTCTCTCTTGATGAAACATATCCAAGTGCAAACGGCCAATCATATCCACCGATGCACCTAGCTTAAACATTTCGGTCCTTTGATTAAATCCATCGTTAGGCTGGGTGTCTGCTATATCAAAAACATTCATACGACCTGCGGTATCTTTAAAAAACAGTTCTGAAGACAATTGAGAAGTTTTAGTATCATAACCATGATTCAGTAATTTTTCTATCATGGCTCGGTATGGATAAGTGTTATTACTGGAGGAAACGAGTCTTTCGTTTAGACTGATATCCACCTGAGAAAACATGGAATGCAGAAACAGATTTACAGGGCCTACTTTACTTTCAGTTGTGATTGGTTTGCCGTCACTTTTTAAAATTTTAACTTTGACATATAATTGGGTCTGTGACAAATCGAGGTATTCGTCTCCGCTTCCAGAGACATTGAATTCGATAGGGCTTCCACCAGAAACATTAGCTAGGGGATGAAATTCAACCCACTGACCTCTCTCGATGACAGTTTGTGTTGGAGGCAAAGAGAATAATTCTAGTTCTGATTTCACACATTCTGGAGAATCTTTTAGTAGAAAAGCCATGGTGTTACGAGTCGAAAATATCACGTCCTTGTAGCTTCCTGACTTTAGATGAAATGACACGTTTCGAGGTTTTGCGCTTCCTTTTAAGCTTCCCATGACCAATCATCTCATCTGCTTTCTTAACCGCCTTTCTTGCTAATTTTTTCCCAGTTTCTTTTGCACGCGTTTTAACTGATGTTTTGAAATTTTCGCCTGATAACACGTCATTAGCAACCATTGTTCCTGTCCGTAAAGCTTCTTTTCCAACCGTTTTTGCACCACTAATCAAAAAAGGTAATGCTCTGCGAAATAGTTTTGCAAAAAATCCTCCTATTCCGTGCCCTTTCTGAAAAACAAGTCCTTTATAGTAAGGCAAGCCATTTCCAACTTTCCCTGAATAATAATCTTCAAACTTTTTACCACAACACGTGTAAGGCACCAACATTTTGCTACTTCTTTTCTTGAATGCGAAAATGAAAAATGAATCAATTCAGAAAGGAACACTCTTTTTATACGATTTGTTTCAAGCGAAAATGTAGTTTCACTATCAACTTTCCGCGTTCAAATGAGACGTAACGACCAGTGTGCGTCCTTATAATTATTTCAATTGAGTCAAAATTTTTTCTAGAAACTGGTAAATAATGAGGTCTCTCAAATTGTTCCTGAAGCATGTCACCATCTCTTCCCTTCACTGTCAGAGTTCGTAAAAGAGGAGCTAAGATCCCACCAACAAATTCAGGCTGAATGATGTCGGTGTAAACGTACAGCAAATGTAAATCAACATTAGGATCCGCAACAAAAGGACTCTCAGTGATTACTGTATCTGGGCCTCCATTTCCTGGAATAAAATTTTCTCCGATCACTTTATTAGGTTCAAAACCTAAGTTTTCAGCTAATCCCTTGGATAATTTCACCGTTGCACCGTTAGTGAGCTGCACCATCACCTTTTTAGTGTGTTTGTTATATTTCATTTGAATTTTTATGTGCTTTGGAAATGCATTTAAAATGTCAACCGGAGAATCGTAAAATCCGCACGCTATTTTTCCATCAATTTTTATTCCGTTTCCTAAATCATATTCGAAAGAATTTTCACCATCAATGATGTTATTCCACATTCTGGGATAAATCATTTCAACTAATCCTACTTCCCATTCACCTGAGAGTTCCAGACGTTTAGGGAGTTTCGTGTAGAAGTGCGACATTGTGTTGCCAGGATAAAACTCGATAGAGCTGCCGCTGGGAAGTGTAATGTAGAACGACATCGTACAGTGAAAATGAGAAGGTAAGTACGGTGACAGCTCTATTTATATCATTTTAACATTCTCAACCCAAGCATTAAATTTGTCAGGATAACCCTGAAATTTCACAAAGTATTCTATTTTTCCACGACGCTTTCTTTTCTTTAAAACTTTTTCTACTGGATAAAATCCGGAATCCGAGATCTTTTGCAATTCCTCTTTGTAAAAACTTCCTTGTATCACTTCCCCTGCTAAATCTTTCAGTTTATACACAACAGGTATCCGATGTATTATTTTATAAATAGTAAAAATTTCTTTTGTCCAGTTTTGTTCGTATCCTTTTTCAAAGTGCATTTTCTCCCGACTAATACGAACAGTATCGTCAACCTTTAACTCTGAACTGCTCTGTTTTACAACAGATTGCTGACCGTATAACGTATCCCATACTTTTCCTTCATTTTGTAATGTCAATGATGAAGGCTCTGTTTTAATACTACGATGCCAAGTATGGTTATAACTATGCATCAATTGGTCTATGACGTCAATATATCTCTTTGTATTTATTTCAGTAAAGTATTTCCACATTTTAGTTTTAAGGGTACGATTAAAGCGTTCAACGATTGAAGCTTTTGTTGAATTATGTGTGGTAAAGAAATGAACTTTCTTCTTTTTTAAGAAATTTTGCACTAGTTTATTGGTAAACTCTTTCCCAGCATCTGTCTGTAAGGATTGAGGAGTACGTTCGGAAAATATTTTTTCAAAAGCGCTCAATATAGTTGCAGATTTTTTATCTAATAGAGGAATGGCCCATGCATATTTAGACAAAATATCAATACAAGTAAGTAAATACTTATACCCGTCGTTATGAGGGGCGAGAGATTGCATGTCCACTAAATCAGATTGAAACTGATCGTTTAATCCTCCTACTATTACACGATTTCTCTGGAATTTGTGCCGTAAAGGCTTGTGTAAAGTATACGAATCTTTCGTTTGTAGCCAATTCTTTATCTGTTTTCTTTTCACGCGACCTTTTAAAGCACGCTGTAAAGCATTGATACCACCAAAGCTGCCGGGGAGTTTGGGATTCCGATATGTCTGATTCAGAATTTCTTCCATTGCAGCAGCGGTTGTGGTCTAACCTAAAGCTGATATTCATAATGACTGTTAAATTATAAGAAACACAGTATTTATATACTTCTCCTACATTCACTTTATGAACAGAATTTCACTATTAAAATTATGTAGCTAAACTAAAGAATATTTAAAAAATAATAATTAAAACAATTATGCAATAACAAATTAAACACTAAATAGGTCAAACATATAGTCAAACATATGCACAGTAACAAGTAATATAAAAGTCTAAATAAAACGCACTCAGGGGTAATAAGAATCAACAAAATTTATTTATAAGTAATAAAAGTAAAAAAATACATTACACTGATGAAAAATATGGAGGAATACAATCGGTATTTACATACATTTGTCGCACGGACTCCATGAGTTCATTTACATTCAAACATTCAAAAAAGTCACCTTGGAAAATCAAATACCTAAAATTTAACTGAGTACTATATTTTTGAACAAAAGTCCCAGCAAAATCACGCCAATCAATACTGTAAAGAATGGAAGTAAAATGCATGGAAAAAGAATCTTCCTTACTCGTATCTAAACAGGTATGAGCTATGTTGTTCACAATGTAATTCTTACATCCGAAGCAATCCACATGCTTAGATATGTTCTTTGAAATTGTATCCTCTAAGTGGGAACACAAGGCTAATTTCATCTCATCCACCCCTTCTGGATTGTCAGGGTCACCGTTGTAAGTCTCTTCGGAATTAAATGTTGAACACTTTTCAAGTTCGTGTCTCACGAAATAATACAAGGAGTAGGTGAATAGTGAAGTATTTACACGTTCAGCAACACGCTGGTAGTTTTCGCAGATTTTAAAGATCTGCTCCCAACACAGCACAACACGTTCGGGCACAAAATGAAATGACATATCACTTTTGCGAAACAGTCTTTGCAGAATGAGAAATGTCGTGTCTCCCACAACTTCTTTGGACATACACAGGTCTCTTTCAAGAATCTTAGCAGATTCCACAGTACCAAAAGTGAAATATTTATTCACTTTACTTATAAAAGAATCCCACACTTTTGGCGAAAGTGAAATAGCTTCCTTCGTGGGCTGTAAGCTTTCACTCTCATCCGTAACGTACTTCCTGATATGGACTCTGGTAAGTCCAGTGAACTTGTTTACAAGCAGGAACATGTTGTCTCCAAGGTGTAACATCGTATCAGGCAGCGAATCCATCGTTATTTTTGGCTCTTCCCCAGGCATAGGTAAAGACTTTGTCTTTATTTTTGGTTTTTCACCAAGAACAGACAATGCACTCTTTTCAGCAATACGAGCTTTTTTCATAGGGCTAGACTGAACAGAATTTCGCTTCATAGTCTTTTCAATGCAAAATTACTTCTGAAACTGATCAACAAACCTTGCAGCCACTGATAGAAATGATTTCTGAGGGGGTATAACTTACTTCCCAAGAGCACAAGATTAATCCACCAATCAATCTTGAATAATCACGTGATACTAAGAAAATCCCTCCTACCTGGTCTTCAACAAATAGCAACATTCCTACCCTATAACCGGTATGATTGCATCAGCTTGCCACTCGCATTCATGTTCTAACGTGTTACTTAAAGTTTGGGTGTTGCCATTCATCAACAAAATTTTTTTTTACAAAACCTACTCAGCTCCATTCCCATAAAAAACAACTCAACTCTTGCTTAAATGTTTTCCCCACAAGCAGGACACCTAAAACTCAACTTTACTTTATATGACGTCACATCGAAATCTCAGAAGGAAAAAAAATCCGTCCCAAGCGTAAACACACTGACGTCACGCGTGCGCCAACTCTCAAAAAAAAAAAGGTCTCTAAACATTTAAATCTCTGTAGAATAGGTATTCGTGGCCGAACGGTTATAGTCATTCAACTAACCCTCGACCATGAGTACTTTGTATTAAGTTCGAGCCCCCAACAAAATATCAAATATTTTTTTATTTTCTTAGGATTTTATTCTATTCACTCCAGTAAATGACACTAGATGGCGGTACGAATAACGAAAAAAAATCCAAGTCCCAAACGTAAACATACTGACGTCACTGGTCATGAATAAAGTAAAAGCATTAAGAAATCAATTCGTTCCTTAGATTACTTACTTTTAAAATCACTAGATGGCGCCATAAGTCATTTTGTAAAAGCATTTATTAAAACCCCTATGCAATTATTCAAACCATTTTCTAAAAATAACGCATTCCTAATACTAAGAAAAAATATAAGTCCAAAAGAGAGAAAAAATCCAACACTACAATAATTCACCATCTTAAGTTAACTCTCTTACAGCCTAACGGATAGCGCGCTTGACTTCGGATCCTATGGTCCCGGGTTCGAATCCAAGAAATTCCTTTTTAATTAAAAATAATAGAGTTTCGAATTTCTCCACCAGATGGCACTACGAGTGATTCATCACCATGGTAACGAAACGACGCCATCTTGAAACAACTCAACGCCTGCACGAAGTCGATGACAAAAAAAATCCGTCCAAATGTAAACAAACAATACGTCACTTCCGCTTTTGGATGACGTCACGCTGTGACGTCACGTGGCCCCGCCCACTTCTGGTCACGTGGTATGACGTCACTTCGGCCGCATATACGGGCCGGTATACTACTCCTGTCACTTAAATTACAGTGATCAACACAATAAGAATCTGGATTACTGGAAAACAGATTGACTATCCATCCATCTCACTGATTGAGGTGATTTAGCTGCGAGAATCAGAACACCAAGAATCTTTCGTTCATTGGATCCTTTCCTATTGATATGGGGGTAGAGAATTCCCAGAAAGTTTCTTACAGGAGTCCTTTTATTTAGGTTGCCGTCTTTGGACACCCCCTTTGGCGATTTCTGGTTTTCCTTGTATGTGAAAAACACATTCTCTCAAGCGTCGATTTGTACCAACTGTTCGAATCGAAGAGGACCATACAAAAATAATAACCTTTAAAATATAAAGGACGGGACCTTAAAATTGTGAGAATCCTTTGTATATTTTGGGGTTGATATAATTTTAGCTATAGAAACTCAGAATGTTGCATGGGCTCTTAATGAATAATTTTCTAATGAACTTAAGTTTGCATAGTACATTTGCACCTGATATTACTGTGAATACGAACGCAATAAGAATCAGTAAATATATTAGGCATGGGATATTAGAGCGTATTTTATTTTTGATTATTTCTTGAGATTGTCTTATATGGAAACTTCTGTACATTTGTCATATAAACTACTTCTTTTACTGCTGAGAAGAAAACTTTAATATCATCCAGGTTATGAGAATTCCCACCATAATTTTCCATAGCATAGCTTCAGGATATTTAAGAATCCTTCCCTCGCTAAAGATCTCGCAGTTGCACGGAAATGTCCCCCTCGTGTATAAACAGAAACCCTGCAGAGCTCAAACCTTAAGGTTTTTCTCTCGTTACGAGCCCGCTCGTTCCCAGGTGCAAGACAGAATTTTAATATGTATCTATTCCACGTATTGAATTCTGAAGATGAAAAGAAGGGCTGTAAAAGCATTCTCACGGCTATCGGAGAGGATTTGTAAGGAGACTTATCTGATATCTTGGAAGTCTGAATAGCATCTAGGAATGGTTCAAATGATTTTCAAACATTGGAATTAAAATAAAGAAGTAAAATTCAAATACTTCCCAGTGGTCAATTCAAGTACTTTTAGAAAGAAAAAATAAATAATGTTAAGAACTTTCAACTCGTGGTACATTGTAGAAGTAATGAATACTAATTTGAGTAATTTTGTTATCTTTCATTCAGGATACTGAAAATGAAATTACCTTGAGAGAAACATGTTAATGAACAAGGCATGATGATCATTTTAAACCAAGAATGAAGCCGCTGAAGAAACAATTAAAAACATTTGCTATTCGTAAATTATTCGTAATATAGAGAAATGAATAAGGATGGGAAATCTGTAATATAGACATGATTCTGGATCTGCTGGAAAAAGAGAAAGAATCATATTAACATTAAAGTTCTACCAAAGGATGCATAATCTCTGACGCATTTGGTACTTTACGCTCAAATTAAGCAGTTCAATCCAGTTTTATATTCGATAAACTGGAGAACAATATATTCAATCCGAAATGATTTAAGGCGTCGTGTACGAGAGACAGCATTTTTAACTTGTCTTGCGAATATCAATTATTAAGTAACTGATGTATCTTTTAAATTGCTTTTATTGCTTTGAAAATTATTACGATCTATTAGATTTTAAGCTGGTTTCTCAGTTTTCATAAAACAAAATATGGAACTCTCATTAAAACTTGAGATATTGGATGAGGTCCCCAATTGAGGATATTGGATGAGGTTTCTTTTATGAACTGACCATATGAAATCCATTTTTAATTCTTCAACACCTTACATTTTATTCATTCCAGAATAACTTTTAGACATTCAAATAACAGTTTTACAAACACCCAGAGATAATAAACGAAAATTAGGTTCTTTGATCCTAACGTTTGACTTGAATTGAACTTTATAAAGTATTAAGAGATTTTTTACGAGCGAAAAGCATTCTTTTAGGTCATTTTAAAATTGCTTGTGTGAAAAACTGCTTGGCTGGAGCGATTGAAGACAGTGTGATGTGAAAAGGCCAAAACGCCAGAATTTGAAACTTGAGCCTTCAGTCTCTTCACCAAAATATTAAATTTGAAAAACAAATTTAATCTGTTCTTCTGAGGTAGACTAACTTTTTGCACTATTACAATCTACCGACTTGGAATCAATGTTGCAGCTACAAGCACAGTTGAGTAACTAACGCCAACCCCACCCCTGTACTAAAAGTCCTAATACCTTTTACAAGTTAATTCTGAGAGTACTACAATTGGACATAAGTGGCTAGCAGGGACTTTAGTTTTGCGAACTAGTAAAATAATAATGATTTATTTCAAAACTAACAAAGCATCAAAAGAAATGCCTATTTTTGGAACTACGCACAAATTTCTACCTTCAATTTTACTAACAATCGAGGACGTTTTACAGTATCATTTGTTTGTTATACACGAGCTAAAATACCAGCATTCAAACAAAGAATCCAGTATTTGTGAGGCATTAGAAGTAGCAGCTGAAAATATGGAGAAAAGCTTCCGTGCCAATGGTTTACTGAAAGTGTTACAAATGATACATAAGTTCATTAGCAAATAATTATTTTAAGATATCCTAAAGTAAAACGTGATACTAACTATGATTTAAAAGCAAAAGCTCTTTAAGACAAGTTAAGGCTTGTATGACATTGAGTCACGTAAAGGTGTACTATTTTCTACATGTTCTTGTAAGGGGGTTCAAAAGGTACTACTTAAAGACTACTTCAGTCTTGCATAAATTTCTCAACTGCACAAACTTTTCAGTTTCTTCGATGCCCTCGTCACACAACTGGTCGAAAGATGCGTAAAATTGGTGAGAGACATGTCATGATGCATATGAGAGAGTAAATCTATCATTGTACCAGAAAAACGAAATGGCTACTTCCGATTTAAGATAAAATCACTATAAATTGTGATGATAAGAAACGATATGAACAAGCTTCATTAAAAAATCATATTTATATCCAGTATTCTATATTTATAGAGGTAAAAATGGCGCCCTGACGTACATGTGTGGTTGCTCATACATTCAAATAATGAAACAACTTTGATACTTTAATAAAGGTTACATATAAAGATATTTTGTACACTTTAATTCCTCTAAGGAAGTTTGCACGGAATGCTCAAAATGTTTGCATCAGTATTGCTGCAATTGTCCTGACTCAGCAATAAGATTCAACTTTTGCAAGCATATGCATATTGTTTGCATGAATCAAACCTCACAAGAACATTCAAATATTATCAATGATGGAAGTATGCGTGAAGATAAGGAAAAACATACCATAGGTTAAATGTTGAAAACAAACGGTACAGATTATCAGCAAGAGGCACGTACTGCCTATCTTGGATTTGTGCCTTATCTGGACAAATTCAACACCAATGACTGTTGTAAAGAAATCGTTCAAACAGTAACAATTTTGAAAAGCAAATGTGAAGCTTTGCTAGAGCAAAGTAAACACCTTCCTCCTGTGGTGGAACATAGTACTCAAAGGAGAATTAAGCCCCAACGACGACAGTTTTCCTAGGAAGAGTTAAAACTGAAATTTACTAAATGGTCTCAGAAAGAGTCAAATAATATAAATGAGACGGTGCTGTGCACGTGTAATTAAAAGCGAAAATTATTTTCGATTTCAATTAACTGCCTCTTCCATCATTAAATAAAGTCTAATGTATTCATAGATGTTTAAGGTTTGTTATTCCAACTATCTTGCATCACACTACTATGGAAACTTTACATTAATCAGTTTATTAACTCCTGAGAAAACAAAACACAAGCTTCGATAAAATTTAAAAGAATACATAAGGGTATGTGAGAAATTTTGAAATTTTTAAAGTGTAAAAGTGAAGTGTCTAACTTAATTTTGTTACAATCAAAAATATTGTAATAAATTACAACCAGTCTATAAAAAGAAAGATAAATTGTCATGAATATATTACATATAGTTGAAAGTAAAAATATAAATGTATTTTATATAATTAAATAATTTTCAATCAAAAAGTAGTAAATTAGGATTCCCATGTTTGTAGATAGATGGCTTATTTTATGCAAGATTTTGAGTTCACGAAATATTTTAGATACAAAATTTATAAAATTGCTTATTCATAGAACTTTTCAGTTACAGAATATAGTGAACTATGTGATAATTTTATCACTATAAATAATCACATAACACTGCTAAATTTATTTAAAGTAAATATAAATGTCTTTTAAAAATATTCTTAGAGTATAAAAATCTTATGAAAAATTATATAAAATTCTGAACATTAGGTAAATTTAAGATATTGGGGCTTTTATATATGAAATTTAATACATCCTTTCCCCTTATAATATATCCTTATTTAATTTATGAACAATGTTTATTTAAATATCGGGATACAAAGCATTGTTAAAACAAAATTACAGCTATAATTCTCTTAGTTTTTCAATTTACTTCGTTCTTTAAAAGTGTCCTATGTAAATTGTTTAAAACTAAATTTTATACTTTATCTAACTTACGATTAATACAAATTGGACTGAAGTCATCTATCACCAACGACTGTATAACTGTAAATGTGCAATAAAGTTGAAAAAACAAAACAATTTTAAAAAGTCGATTTCTTAAATGATGATCTGGGTAAAATAGAGGAATATATAATTATAACATATAATCTAAGGATTATTATGGTAGCAAATGTTATGTACCTTCTTACTGGGGATTCACAATGGATGTATATTTTCAAAGAATTTATTCAACGAGAAGCTTGTTGAATTGTGAACATGTGTGTAAAGACGAGTATATGGAACACCGGGTTTTAAAAAATCGCCAAAAGCGAAGGAACGGCCGATCTTAATCAGCAGTGTCAATCATACTTCGCCGCATGATTTTTACAAGTACAGCTTGATTTATGTGCAAGAAATATAATAACACAGTATACCTAAACTACATAATATATTATTCAATAATGTACAGTAGAATCTATATTACTAAAAGGCAATGCATGTGTGCGTGTGGAGTCCACAGAAGAAACTACTGGACAGTCTTAACACCTTTATTGGATATATTTCAGAGAGGAAGATCACCCACTAGGCTTGCTAGGATGTATTTTAGAGATCTCACTATGGAAAAATATTGTTAATAAGCATGTCTTATATTTCCAGCAAAATAGAAAATGTTTCTTTGGAAATTTTACTGTAACTGGATATTACTACTTTCATAGGATTATAGCAGTCGCGTCGTCTTTTTTTGCCCCCTCTCTAATGATCGGGACCCATTGACGCGAGAAAAAGGTGTTTTCCTTTGACCCTCCACTGAGAAAAACTCATTAATCTGAATAAAAAACCAGACATCTTAAATGGGTTGTCCACTGCTATGTAGATAAGAGAAGGTTGAGTGAAAGATGTCCCTCCGGGGGCCGAGTATCATTCATACAATCACCAACCATTTCTTCCACCTCCTTTTACGATTTATTTTACCCATCATCGGGGGACCCCACGTCGGGTCCCCAAACCCCTTTTGTGTTGATGGGGGGGGGGGGTCGTACATAAAGTGCTCTTTTCAACTTGTAATTCGAATTTGGAAATTTTCGTGTTTGCTGATGTTTGGCATCAAAAGCATAGCATTTTTTAAACTCTATACTAAGATGAACGACTAAGAGAACTTTCCTTTGATGAAGTTATAGCGCAAAATTAAAACAATTATAATAGAACTAGGAAAACATTTTTCAATTTTGGATCAAACACATTACAAATTGAGTTTCAAATTAATTTGTTTTCAATAAATGCTTTAAAAGAGCAATTTCTTTTATTTATTTCTCCAATGTATTTAAGTAGCCCGGTTGGAAGAGTAACGGATTAGCAACCGGAGGTTTGCGAGTTCGAATCCAACCAAAGACCATCGTGTACAAAAGGGGCTGGTGCACGTTAAATCTGTCGTGGCCTCAAATGTCCTCATGTTGGCGTGATGTGGAAGTTTGGAGGGTGGGGTGCCATCTCAGGTGTTAACACGTCATCTGACCGTGGTTCAAAATTACGCGGTGTTGTCCTTGGATCTTTCCCTTCGTGATTGTTCCCGGACCGTCGCCAATCTCAAAACAGTGTGAATTTTTTGATAATGGTTTTCTTTTCCAATTGTAGACCCAAAACATCTTGGTACATCAATGAACTTGCACTAGAATCACGGTCCAATTATATCCCTAAAATAGAGACTGACTGTTTGATTGCACTTTTCAATATCTCTTCCTAAAGACACTAAGATAGGCACACTTTTAAGTACGAAAATGACAGAGCAATACTTCACTGTATTGCACTTTAGGGTGGGAGGTATAAAGCCGACATACGAAAACCAACTTGCTTATTAGAAGTCTTACATTATTACTACCACCCTAATTAATTTCGCGATTAATAGCTGTCACTAATTAATCGCGAAATTAATATTTCTAGATAGCTATTCTTTAGACAATATATCATTTTCAGCAACTGTTATAAATACGTAGGCACAAAAAATATAGAATTAAATGTGAAAAAAAGAAAAGCGGAACATGCTTCAGTCAAATTCTGTGTTGAAAGCGATGATCATGTGTACTTTAAAGTAGTTCATTCAAATTCAATGATAAAAATTTCTTCCAACAGGAATTGAAAAACTGACGTATGAATCAAAATAGGATTAAATTCATTTTATTGTTTTTCATTAAAACTTAGTTTTTAGTCCTCTTTCTTATGAACATCTTATTTTAATTCTAAGGCCTTCACCAAAAGTGAGTAAGGATCCTCAGCGCCGCTGACCATTGTCCTCTCTTTAGGTACATCTCGAAATATATTTTGGTATAAATCTGAGAATAATCAGGACAATTGACCTATAGTGTATATATATATATATAGTACACAAAGCACAGTAAAAAATATATATGTGAGTGACTCCAGTGTTTACTAAAAATATAAATCCCACAGGAGAACAGATTACTAAAGTACCTTGGGTCCTTGAAGCCCGTATACACCTCAAGGAGATGAGCCCCTGAGGGCGTGCAAACACACGAGTACAAATAAGTACTCCAACAATTAATGCTCTTCCCAAATATTCTTTTACGATTCCTTTCAAATTTAAACAGTTAAACTACAAAGAAAGCAAAAATCAATATTTTGTAATTGAAAATTCAGAAAGAAAAAAGTTATAACTGGGAGAATGTTGAACAAGTTAAATACAAAATATCCAAATAAAGGACATTTTAATACATGTCTTGAGGGAAAGAAAACGGTACTTTCTTAAAAAATTCATTAAACATTTGCATTACAATCTAGATTTTTTTCCACCATACTTTACATTAAGCAAATCACTAAATACATTTTATATACACAAAGTTTGACTTCATAACTAGGAAATACATAACAGAGAATGAATCCATAATAAAATCTAAAAGGTTAACTTTTTTGAGTGGCTATAAAATGACAAGCTGACACAACAAAGTTCAGCATTTGCAACTGTCTTTGGGAGAAGTGCATGTAACAAAAACATTTCAATACTTTTTTACATTCAAGTTCTTTAAATTATTTTACGAATGTACCAGTTCTGTATCAATCAATAGTGTAGAGTTTAATTGGCTTCTTTATCCTTCATCAAAATGACTGCTAGGTGTTAAAAATAGTAATTATGTAATACACAGAAAGACTTAAATACTATTTTCAATTTTCATAACCTCTTTGCAACTGAAACTTTAATAAGGATAAGATGAAAAGTATTTCACCAAAAGTGAGTAAGGGTCCTCAGTGCCACTGACCATTGTCCTCTCTTTAGGTACATCTCTGAATATATTTTGGTACAAATCTGAGAATAATCAGGACAATTGACCTATAGTGTATATATATTTTGCCTTTAATATTTTTCAATTAGAATGCTCATAAAGATAGGGAAAATTGTGGGTATGAAATGAGAAAATAGAATTCAGTAAGGCTCATAGGAAGTGAAAACATAGCAAGAGAATGATGTATAAATAAAAAACACATTTTTTAGAGTAAAGTGTAGTTTTAATGTGTTTAGGGAAGACGAAGCTTAGTTCGCTGGAAACCATTTCCTTTAGGCCCAAGCCTTACAATCCAGCTAATTTGTTTCACCAGGCTTCACTTAAACCATGCACACACATTATATAAACTATTTTAGTTCGTAACTAACATTAAGGGAAGGAATAAACCCAACAGTAAACCAGATTGATTATTGATAAATGACAAGCTAACCTCAACAAAATTTAGTTTTCAGTTATACATTCCTCTTCGGGAGTTTAAAAATAGCAATACTCTCTTCTCGCATACAAAAAGGGAAGAATTATTTAACTATAGCACCAATATTTATTGCCCACAAAAAAGAACATTTAGAAATGTAATTTTAATGCAGAAGAATAAGATATACCAATGTTAAGAGTTACTGAATTGCATATTAAATATAAATTGCTAAAATCATTTCAAAACTTACATTAGAGGATAATTAGCTGCATACCAAAAAGTCGATTTTATTGAATCGCCATAAATTAAAAAGCTGACTCGACAAAATCTTCCATTTAGTTGTGCAGCACAGTTTGCAAAAAACAACATGCTTAAATTCATGTTGAAACAAATACTACTTTACTTTTGGAACGGATTCCAATGCAAAAAATTACAGGTGGATAGATTTACTGTGCTATATCGACATTCTGATGAAATACATAGAGCATAGGAAGAGACAACATAGCAATGCATAATTCAAAAACACACATATTTTTAAAAGTAAAGAGCAGTTTAATGTGTTTAGGGAAGACAACAAGTACTTTGTTAAAACCATTTCCTTTAGGCCTAAGCCTTACAATCCAGCTAGTTTGTTTCACCAGGCATCACTTTAACCACGCACACACATCATATAAACATTTTAGTTTGTGACTAACATTAAGGGAAGGAATCAACCCACAAGTAAACCAGATTGAGTATTGCTAAATGACAAGCTAACTCAACAAAATTTAGTTTTCAGTTACATTCCTTCACTCGGAATTCAAAATTAGCATTACTCTCTTCTCGCAAGCGAAAAAAATTATCCAAATATAACACCAATATTTATTGCTCAGAAAAAGGAACATTTAGAAATGTTATTTTAAAGCAGGACACGATACGTGATACAAATGACAAGAGTTACTGAATTGCATTTTGAAGAAAAATTGTTAAAATCATTTCAAAATTTACATTCGAGGATAAATTAGCTGCATACCAAAGAGACGATCTCATTGAATAGCTATTAAATAAAAAGCACATTCAACAAAATGTTTCATTTTATTGTGCAGCGCTGTTGGCAAGAACAACATACTTAAATTTAAATGAATATTTTACTTTTGGAACGGATTCCAATGCAGAAACAGGACAGGTACATAGCTTTACAGTGCTACCGACATTCCGAGGAAATTTCTCCCTAGAGCACACATCCATTCATGTTCTACGGGTGTGAAACGAAAGAAAAAATAGCCATATGTGTTGGCGAATCGAGGTTGGTAAGGTAGCCGTTGGCGAGAAATTATTGCTTGGGGCTTTACAACATATACACAATTTGACTTCATAACTATAAAATACTTTACAGAGAATGAATCCACAACAAAATCTAAAAAGTAAACTTTATTGAGTGGCTATCATATGACAAGCTGACACAACAAAGTTCACCATTTAAGACTCTTTGAAACAAGTGCTTGTTCCTAAAAATAATCATGTCAATACTTATACTCATTGATATCTAGTGAACAGTTTTTTTATTTCCTTATTTGATTTATCACAAGTTGTGTAGCAGTTAATAATGCAAGTATGCTGCATAACTAGTGAGTTGGCTTTTCTACCATATTTAAGATGACAGGTAAGGTAAGTATTTCAAAAATTTACACTTTTTCAATCTATCTTAATTCAATTTAATACAAGGGATTAGTTAATATACTATATCCAAAAGAATATTTCATATTTATTTACTTTTAAACCACAAAAACAGATTCAAATGCTTTAATTAAATTATTAAATAGCACAGCAGAAAAAATATATGCACTTCAAACACAGCAGTATGATTAAGGACTCGCATATTCTTCCCAAAGATCATTCTCTTTCATCTCTGAAATAGAAACAAATAATCAAAATACAAGGAAAAGCAAGTCAATATTTCATAATTGATAAAGTTCAGAAAGAAAATCTTACAGTAGCCTATATATACATTATAATTAGAAGAATGGTGAACAAGTTAAATACAAAATATTCATATAAAGAGCAATTTTAATGCATGTCAAGGGAAAGAAAATGTTACTTTCATAAAAAAAATTCCATTAAGCCTATGCCTTACACAATCTAGGTTTTTCCACCATACTTCACATTAAGCAAATCACAAAATACATTTCATAAACAAAATTTGACTTCATAGAATACTTAATAGGGAATGAATCCCAACAAAATCTAAGTTTTGCTATCAAATGGCAAGATGACACAACAAAGTTCAGCATTTAGAAATGTCTTGGGAGAAGTGCATGTAACAAAAATATTTCAATACTTGCATTCAACACAATCTACTGAACATTCAAGTTCTTAAAATTATTTTTCGATTTACCAGTTCTGTAGTAATCAATAGTGCAAGTGCATGCTTGCAAAACAAGTTGAATTGCCTTTTTATCATACTCATCAAAATGACTGCTAGGTGTTAAAAATAGTTATTATGCAATAGACTTAAGTACCATTTTCAATTTTTATGATCTCTTTGCAGCTGAACCAAACTTTAATTAGGATAATATGAAAAAGTATTTCATAACTGCAAATACAAAAAAGCAAATTTCATGAGTAGTCAACAAACAAATAAACTGAATGAGACATTTTGACTTTAATATTTTTCAATTAGAATGCACATATAAAGATAGTGAAAATTGGGTATAAAAGGAGAAAATAGAATTCAGTAAGGCTCATAGGAAGCGAAAACATAGCAAGAAAATGATGCATAATTCAAAACCACATATTTTTAGAGTAAAGGGCAATTTTAATGTGTTTAGGGAAGACAAGGCTTTGTTAAAACCCATTTCCTTTAGGCTTAAGCCTTACAATCCAGCTAGTTTGTTTCAGCAGGCTTCACGAATCACGCAAACATTATATATACAATTTTAGTTTCTAATTAACATTAAGGGAAGGAAGAAACTCAAGAGTAAACCAGATTGAGTAGCTATAAATGGCAAGCTGACTGAACAAAATTTAGTTTTCAGTTATACATTCCTTCTTCCGGAGTCTAAATTAGCATTACTCTCTTCTCGCACACAAAAAAGGGAAGAATTATTCAATTATAGCACCAATATTTATTGCATAGAAAAAAGAACATTTAGAAATGTCATTTTAATGCAGAATACCATACGTGATACAAATGGCTTCCATTTTGTTGTGCAGCATAGTTGGCAAAACATCCTTAAATTTATATTGAAATAAATACTTCACTTTTAGAACGGATTCCAAAGCAAAACATGACAGGTGCATTGCTTTTCTGTGCTATACCGACATTCTGATGAAGGAACATGCTCGCAACTTCATATTTCTCCCTAACGCTCACATAGATTCAAGTTCTGGGGGTGTAAAATGAAAGGAAAAAATAGCTCCATTTAGTTCTCTTTAGAGAGTTAGTTTACTAGTATAATTGGTGTACTTCACTAGGTTAGTTCCAGCAGATGATGCTGTTTTACCACTATGATTGATGATGATGATGATGATGCCTTTTCCATGGGAAAAAGCATATTATTGAGGCTTGGCTGGTTTGCCTTGTGCCTCTAGAGAAAAAAATAGAATAATTTCGAATGAAGAATTAGAAACGAGGATTAGAACTTAAAAATAAGCAAATAGAATTACAGATAGTCAACGAAAAATTGGAGTAGATTTCTTTCAAAGAATGTGGAATTTTTAAGGCGGAGAGTGTACTTAGCAACTTGTTACGGCCTTTGGAGAAAGTTGGACATTGGAATAGGATATGATCTAAGTCTTCATAAGTGCGACATCTGAGGCAATTTGGGGTGTCTGAAAGTTTTATTTTATTTTTGATCGAATTCACCATCAGGGTATTTGCCCGAAAGTTTTGAAAAAGGGTCTCATAATTTCTATTTAAAATAATATTTTCATACCATAAAGTGTTAGGGTTAATATGAGGAAAGTGATCACTTCTATGGTATCTTTTCCATTTATTATAGATCTCATTATTGTATTCAGTTTTGTGGTATTTTATAAGGTCTTCAGCCGAGACACCTTCAGCAACGTTGAAAAGTTCAGCCATTCGGGCTACATGATCGGCCTTTTCGTTTATGGTTATTCCTTTATGTCCAGGGGTCCACACTAACATGATGTTATTATATTGGCTTTTTTTGCTTAAAATATTATGAATTTGTAAAATGATACAGCTTGAATTTTTACTTATATTTTCCAAGCTGGATAAAACACTGTAACTATCGCTTATTAAGATGACGTTTTGGTATTTTTGGACCCAGTCTTGGATTGCTTTAAAAATTGCCATAGCTTCTATTGTAAAAATTGAATTGAAGGTATTCACTGAATAGCTTTTTTCTACAAATAGTTTGGGGATAACGATTCCAAATGAGCTGGTTGTACTAGTTTTTGAGCCATCCGTTCCTATGATGATGTGATTTGGAAAAGTTTGTAGGAAATCTTCAAAGTAGGCTTGAATTGCACCATCAGGCAGACTCTTATCTTGAAATGAGAAATTCTGGAGGTGTATTTTATAGTTAAAATCAGAAGTAGGAGGACACCAAGGAATAATATCTCTTTTAGTAATGCAGAGATCATCGAAATAATTTATCATATTTGCCGAGATAGGTTTGTTCTTTTTTTTCCATGGAGTAAAAGTGATAGAAGGGGGATTGTAAATGAGGTCATATAACGGAGACCACTCTCTGAGGCAAACATGTTTTATATAAAAGTTCATATTTAATAGTTTATGTCTTTGTTGTAAGGATGAAGTTTGAGTTTCAGCATACAATATATCAATAGGAGTATATTTAGGTAGTCCAGTAGCAATTCTTAGCATGGAGTTGAAGATTGGATTGATTTTTTTGTAATGGGAATCTGCAGTTGTATTTAAGATAGGAGCTCCGAAGTCAAATTGGCTACGGATAGTAGAATTACCTATTTGTTTAAGGTGTTTGGTATTTGCACCCCACCTCTTTGAAGCTATGAATTTAAAAGCGTTTAAAGCACGTGCAGCTTTGGACTGTAGATATTTGAAATGATGATTCCAAGTTAAGTTTTTATCAAAGTTGAGGCCCAGAATTTTGATTTTATTAACTTCTGGGATAGGAGTATTGTTAATTTTTATGTTGCATTTATGAGAATTTTTTTTTCGAGAAAAATTGATGATATTGCATTTGTTCAAACTGATTGTTAATTTCCAGCGGTTACACCAATTGTTGATGATATTAATTGTGGTTTGAATTGCTTCTGTGGATTCGGTTAGAGTTTGATTTTCACTATAAATAAAAATGTCATCCGCATATATTAAACATTTGACGTGTGAAGGGATATGTAAGAATAAATCATCGAGGAAAATGAGAAAAAGAAAAGGGCTGAGAATACATCCTTGAGGTAGTCCTCGAGAGCTCTGCTTTGATTCTGATATGGTATTGCGCCACTTCACCTGGCAAGTTCTTTGGTTTATAAAATTAAAAATCCATAAAGCCATTTTTCCTGCGATTCCTTTTTTTAATAATTTGTACATGAGACCATCTCTCCAAACCGAGTCGTAAGCTCCCTTTAGATCTATGGAGGCCAAAACGATATTATTTTTTCTTTTCCTAGCTATCAGTATGTCATTGTGGATATGAGTTAAGAGGGTAATGCAGCTTCTGTTATGTAAAAATCCATGGTTATTTTTATTAATGCATTTTCTGTTATAGTAGATGTTTTCCATGAGTCTATTAAGAATCATGCGTTCTAAAATTTTAGCAAATGTGGAAGTTAAAGAGATAGGTCTATATGAGGTTATGTCCAGAGGATTTTTATGTGGCTTTAAAATAGGGATGATAAGCGAGTGGGTCCAAGACATGGGGATAGAGCCGGTGTCAAAGCTGTAATTAAGAATTTTAAAAATGGTCTTCTGAATATTTTCAGGTGATTTTTTAATCATAGTAATGGTAACTTTGTCTTTTCCTGGGGTTGATTTCCTAATTTGAGAAATAGCTCTGGAAAATTCATTCCAATTGAATTCCTTATTCAGCGTATAGCTATTATTATCCACAAAACTCAGGGGAAGGAAGTCAAGATATTCATCTGAGGTGTAGTGCTTGTTAAAGAGGTTGGCTTGTTCTCCGGGGGAGTGGATCTTTACGTTGTTGAAATGAATGATATTGTAAGCATTCTTTTGTTGGTTGGCTGGATCTTTTAGTCTTTGTAGGATTTTATAAATATTTTTGTCTTTAGCGACTGATTTGCAGGTAGTATACCAAAAGTCTTTTTTAAGTTTCTGAATCAATTCTTTTAACTTCTTTTTATATTTTTTATATTGATCCCAGTCAGTTGTACTTATATTTTTTTTAGATTTATTCAGATGTTGTCTACTTTTGGCTCTTAGTTGACTACATTTTGAATTCCACCAAGGGGCCCTGGGTGGCGGAAGTTCTTTTTTAGATTGGGAAATCTCTATGGCCTTCTGAAAAGTATTGTTAAAAGAACATGGATCACTTAGGTTATTAAGGTTATCGTTTAGAAATTTGCTGAATATGTTCCAATTGAACTGTATAGTAGAATTACGTTTATTGTTAGTCGGAGTTTTATAGGAAAATTTTATGGGGAAATGATCACTTCCAAAATTATCTTGATGCACCTGCCAAGAGGTTATTGAGGTACAGTTGTTGGATACTAAGGTTAGATCAATAGCAGATATGACTCCGTTGTTGCTGATATGAGTTCCACTTTGGTGATTGAGTATAATTAGGTTTTGGTTGTTTATCCATTTTATTAAATTTCTTCCGCTGGTGTTATTCTTGAAGCCCCAATTACAGTGTGTTGCGTTGAAGTCTCCGGCTATAATATAAAGGTTATTTGGATCTAATTTGAGGTTGTTGAGCATTCTTTCTTCTTTAACTCCTTTAGGACAATAGATATTGATGATGTGAATGGCTGTGTTGTTATAGTGAATTTTTATTTCTTGGGATTCGAATATTTGATTTTTTTCCTCTTTGATGAGTTGAGCACTGATGTTACTATTGATGGCTATTAATAATCCTCCTCCTCTGAAAGGACAGGGTCGATCAAAACGAAAAATGTTTTTTTTGAAAAGAGTAAAACGATTATTCGGTTTTAAAAAGGTTTCTTGTAAAATTAAGATGTCAGCCTGGTTAAAATATTTATTGTAATTTAGGTCAAATTGACGCGCTCTGGCGCCTTGGCAGTTCCATTGAATGAGGTTGATTCCAAACACGGTACAAAAAGAAAGAAAGAAATTTAAGGATCAGGCAGCGGGAAGTCCTATTCGTATTCCATTTTGCCACATATGATAGATTGTTCTATTGGAGATGGTGGATGTGTAGTTTTTGTCAGTTTTTTTTTTGGTTATGAGTGATTTTAGATTCTTCGCTCGTACGTTTTATTATTGTGGTATTATTTTTATCTACACTATTTTTCCTATTTTGTATTAGGTTTTTTATTTGCCATTCTAGTAGTTTATCTTTTTGTGATTCCACTTCTTGATCTTGAGTTGTTTGTTTGTTATTTTCTTCCTCTATCATTTCATTTTCATTTGTAATATTTTCTTGAGTTTCATAAATTATATTTTCTTTTGGTATTATATTATTTTCAATCATTAGTGTTAATATATATGTTTGATTTCTTTGAATTTGTTCGATTATAGTTAGTATTGGTTTTAAAGTCTCAAGTATTATTTCTTTGATTTCGCTATTTTTTATTATTTCTCTTTCTTCACTGTGTTGATCTACTTTTTTTGGTTGAGTAATCGCTTTGGCGTATGAGGTTGCGAGTATATTTTTTGCTTCTATGTAGGTTATTAAGTTTTCGTTTTTATATTTTAATATTTCTATCTCTTCTTTTTTCTTTTCACAATTTTCATCATCTGCTGTGTGCGGTTTTTTACAGTTTCTGCAACATTTTTTTTCTTTATTTGGGCACATGATTTCTGGATGGTCTTCTGAGCAGATTTTGCATTTTTGGTTGGATCTGCAACCTTTCATGCCATGTCCAAATAGCCAGCAGTTTTTGCATTGTCTTGGTTTTTCTATGTAAAGTTTCAGTTGGTGCATCATCATCCCTATGTGCACTTTATCTCCAATTTTCTTCCGAGGGGTAGGGGTGTCGAATTTTATAGTTTTTAATGGGATTTTTATTTGGTTGACATATTTTTCGAATCTTATAATATTTGCGATTTTAATTCCTTGTTCTTCTAGATCCTCAGTTATATCTTCTAAAGTTATTTCTGTTTCAATTCCATTTATTACGTATTGCGTTATTAAATTGTCCTTCGTTAATTTGGTATCAACTATAGTATTCAGAATATTTTTGATTTTGGAAGCTTCGTGGGCCGCGACTTTACCTTCTACTGTGATGATAATGTTGTTGTTTCGAGTTCGTCGGCATACTATGATATTTTTGGGTTCAGAGAAGTGTTTATATATTTCTTTTTTAATTATATATGGATTTTTATTTAGTAAAGGTTGGATTGGGCGAATGATGAAAGTGAAGTTATAGATCCCCTCATCACTACAATAGTTAATTAGGTCGATGTCTTGTAAAAGTTCAGGTGCAGGGTTCGTCCCCGCCGGGGACGAAGTAAGATTGTCACTCATTGAGAGGTAAACCTCTGTTCTCTCAAAAATTTGATCAGCCGATAATAGGAAAAAAAAAAACTACTTACCCAAGTAGTAGGAACAAAAGCGAAGCCCTAGTGAAACCTTCACTAGGGGAATAATAATATTGAAAAGACTAAAGGTACAAAGCAGTCAAAAAAAAAACCTTCTAAATCGAAAAATACGAAATTCCTGTCAGCAGCTAACACAGACGTGTCACCCGCCTTCGCCGGCAGACATCCGCAAATAACCACCACTATGATTTGCTACTTCAATAACCACTTCAGTTAAAATCACAAACACATTTATTTAACAGAACACAACGCGAACATAAGACATTTAAGAAAATTGAAATTAATAATATATCCTCTATGGGATTTACAAATCACACATGTGACACGCCTGTGTTTTTCTTACACCGAGCGATCTACCTCGCTCCTAAGACCTCCTCGGTACTCTGTACTATTATGTCACTTCCTTTCGGAAGTTGGCGAACGTTTTTATTATTGGCGGTCGCCAATTGTCTCTTTCCATTCTAAGCAGTCTTCAAAGTGTATCCTGCAATGGTAGATTTTTACTCTGAAGGTGACGGATCTTTCATGGACGATAATGCAACCATACTTCGCGCGGGCAACGTTCGAGAATGGTTCACGAAACATCAATCTGACTTCCAACATCTTCCCTGGCCACAGCAAAGCCCGGATCTTAACCCTATAGAGAACGTTTGGGGCATGTTGGAAAGGCGCAACCGACAGCAATCTCCTCTGCCATTCACTTTAGAGGATCTTAAGATCTGTGTATCCAATGTATGGTATTCTCTGGACTTAAATGCATTTTAGAACCTTGTAAAATCTATTCCTAAAAGCATATATACATGTTATTATCTGTGTAAAAGGAGGTCCAATTAAATATTGATCCCAGGTTTCTAATTCATTGGCCAGTGTGTATTTTAAGTAATAAACTTATCAAATTATGATAGATCAGATAAAGTAGAAGTTTTTCAATGCAGTCACAAAGTAAAATAGGAAGCCTTCAAAACAAATAAAAATCTGGAATTTTTCAGTCACTGCATTCAGATGAGTTAATGATACAGCACAGTATGCAATTATGCACACATTTATATTTTTAAAATACTCTACCACTAATCTGCTATACCTGTGCCAGGAACACGTTTCCATACCAGCAACAAATACTTTTAACACGCAGCTGCCAAGGAATGGTTACCTCTGAGATTTGGATGTAGGTCATTACTAGGATGGAGCGTTTGACAGAAAGGAAAATCGACTTTTAGGCAGCCAGTCTTTTTTATCCTACATTTACTTGAATCTTTTCATGATTTCTAAATGCTGACTCTCAGCGACTTTCTTGACGCAGCTTGTTCGTTTTTGGTCCTTGCACCATACAACCTCAAATCCAATCCTAAAGGCTTTGTTCATCCAAAAAATAGATTGCATCTCATAATTCGACACAACTCACCTGAATGAAGTCAATAGTAAATTAACGACTAATTTTTCTAATGTATCAGGGTATGCCAATTTAAATCAAGTGATTTTATTAAAAAAAATCATCGATTTAAATCAAATTTAAGAGTTTCTGTATTAAGTTTAATAATATTGAAAACAAAATAGTTGTGAACAAGATGCATGTTATTTTATCCAAATAAGTTAAAACTTTGCTTTTAACAATTCACCGTAAACATTTTACTGAAAATCATCCTCATTTTGAAAACTAAATAACAGTATTCGTTGATTGGGATAATACCAGACAAGTATGTACCTCTTGGGCCATTGACCAATAGGTATCAATCACAATCCTGTTCGTCAGCGTGGGTTGTTTTGAACATTGCTTGTGATTATAAATCGCATGTGGCCAATTTAGAATTCTAGTTTTGTACTCAGGCACTTTTAATATTTTTATTTTGTTTTGAGCAATTTTTAAATTTATTTTTATTTAAATTTTATTGGGAAATTTTATGTATTAATCCCTAGGGCTTCTTAACACTGTTAGTGTAACTATTTTGTTTATAAAATTCGAATGGTGAATGTTGATTCATCCATTTGACAATTGAATGAGCATGTTAGAAAAAGATTATGGATTGAAGTGGAAAGCTGCTTTAATGATTATGATTGTTGCAATTTGTTTTTAATTGAAATTCCATAGAATTCCCTTAATTTTCTTGCATGTTGTGTAAAAACCCTGTTTATGTGCTTCGAAATTAACTATGAAATACTTTTTCTGCTGAGAAAACTTAAAAAACAGGCATTTTTATTTTAATTTATGTATTTTCATGTCTTGTTTCATTTTTTACTGTTTATTTACAAAAATATTTTTTTCACAAGAAGTACATTTTGCTAGTTAAATATTAATAACTACTATTCTAATAGTAGGAATTTTATCATGAAATTTGATACAAATTCTTTTTATTTCATTTTCAATTAGTGACATGATTTTTTCCCTCAAAAACAAGTCTAATTATTTTATATGAAAGTATCAAAATAAATTCTATATATTTTTACTATATAATAAATATATAATATAAAAAAATTATGAAATTTGTATGATTTTTGAATAATTTTATATAAGAATTTATATTTTATTTGTAGGACCCCACAACCTTATTTATCTTCATCTGAAAATTTAATGTCACAGGTTATGGATTAAGATCAAAGTAATCTAAATGGCACGAGAACCAGAATGAAAAACATTGTTTATACTTGGCATTTGTGGTACTTTTCTATTTACTCTATCATGTGACTAATTTAGTTAATTCCTATGCCAAGTTTTAATGTTTAAAAAATTCACCTTGCAATATTTCCTAAGTTATCATACATATTAATGCTTAACATAAGTCTCAAAACCATGTGGAAACCACTGATTTGCTTCTCATGTTCAACAAATTTAAACTTAAGGGGCAATGAATTAATTAAAATAATACAAATCCTATTTAAATTAAATACATCTGATTTTTTTTATTTAAAAATCATTATTTTTTCATCCCCTGATTACAATAAGTACTAACAAAATATCATAATCTTTGCAGTACAGAATACCTATTAAATAAAATATTTTGTCAATATTTCACTCTGGAGACAGGAATTTAAATTTTAATAACTCTTGAGGATTTTAGATTCACGTGCTATTTTGATTTGTTTAAATATATTCATAAGTAATGTTTAAAATATCGTTTTTAATAGGATTCTTTATTATTCAAACAGTTTAGCACAATTCGATAAAAATTGAGATTTATTAAATAACTAAAATGCAAGGTAAATATAAAATGTTCATTTATTGGCTAACATTTTCTTTAGCATAATTAAATATAAATACACATAAACAAATACACTATTAATAATTTTTTCAAGCATTGGCTGCATTCACTAAACTTTGATTCCTTTGTTGCCTTTCCATTTCTTCAGCTCTTTTGTTCATAACCTCTGGTTGAATGTCTATATAGGACATCATAAGTTTATGATTTACAGCTACACTCTTTGAAGAACATCTTTCTATACAAGATTCCTACAATTTAAGGAAAGAAAACAAAAGAAATGTATAAAATTTTAAATAAAATTGGTGTTTATCATAGATTCATACTTCAATAAATCTAATATTTCAAATACTGTGCTGCAACTTTATGGTACCAAAAGCATAGATAAAAGTTTAAGAGCCTTTATGGCTATAAATTACAATCTTGAATTTTGTGAATATGCACATGAGATGCATAGAATTATTTAAAATGACATTTGTTGTTTGGAATTATATATTCACTAGATTGCTACAAATTTGGACAACTTTTAAATTTTGAATCTAGTTTTCTTGCTTTGGAGCTTTCCACAGGAATAATTACCATTGTTTTAAAAGTGTTTTATTAAAACAGATCTTCCAATATTATGTGTTTAAGAACAGGTATTACAGCATGTGTTACACAGAAGATGAAGATGATAGTTACCACAATTAAAAAATATTTTTCTATGAATATGGTTTTAAAAATACAATTTTTACATTGCTTTGAAACCCTTTCACAATTGATAAAAGTTGAAATAGAGTTCTATTGTTGCTATCAAATATTTATTTGCTAATATAAAAGTTGATACTTGTAAGACTTTGAAATGCATAAAATTCATGGATAAGTTTATAGCACTCAGAAATACAACTATATTTAATCCTTTCCTCAGTTATTTGTACATAATTAAGAGGAAGACAAAGTAAATGAGAAAATTATCCCTATTGTAGAAAAATATATGGTTGCATAGAACACGAAGGTAAGGAGTCTACAAATTTTAAAACTGACTCCAGCATTTTTAAAGTAGACAAATAGTGGTTTCTATACAAAATTGCATATATACACTCACTGCCAAAAGTTAAGCACGGAGAGGAAAATGTTAATTTCCGGAAGCCAATCTGAATTTGAGAGGCTGCATTTCGCTGCAGAGGTAGACGGAAGCATGCAAATATATTCTGTAACAGTCAATTACGATTTCGTGTCGAGAACTATGCAAAAAAGGTAGTCGTATAAGAAGCCAGCATTGTGAAGGGTTAGAGGAGTTTCATGTAAGTGCTGATAAAAAGTGTTTAGAACTTTCGCATGATTAGTTTTCAAGACAGACATGTTTCTATGGCTTCCAGAAGACGAATGGCAGATAGTGAACACTGGCATTCTGTTGGACGCCTTGAAGCAGGACAATCAATCACAGATGTTGTTCTTT
This sequence comes from Meta bourneti, assembly GCA_933210815.1. Taxonomy (NCBI): domain Eukaryota; kingdom Metazoa; phylum Arthropoda; class Arachnida; order Araneae; family Tetragnathidae; genus Meta; species Meta bourneti. The sequence goes on from OW119928.1 coordinate 22,560,574, forward strand.
TCTTCGGTGTTTATCATTCCGTCATTTCACGATTATGGAAACAATTCCAAACAGTTGTCCGAAAACCTGAGGCCAGTCGCCCAAGGGTTACGACCCCTACGGAAGATTGATATGTTGCTGTTTTAGCCAAGCAGAATCAAAGAGTGACCTCCACACGTGTGACATCTATGGTTGCAGCGTCCATTGGTAAGATATCTGCCACTACTGTTCGCCGAAGGCTACACATGAATGGACTGCAAGCCTGGGTACCACGAGTTTGTGTTCCTCTATCCGTCCAATCCAGAGGGGCATGATTAAAGTGGTGTGGGCAACATGTGAATTGGACTGTGTCTGATTGGGCCAACGTTATGTTCACGGATGAGTCGAGATTTGCCCCGGAGCCAGATGACAAGCATGTAAGGGTCTGGAGAGAACAAGGCACATGCAATCGGCCCCAGAACATCATCGAGCATCACGCATTCCGAGGTGGAAGCATCATGGTGTGGGCAGGAATTTCATTGGGATATCGCACCGACCTGCATATCTATAGATGGGGTTCTATAACAGCTGTCTGGTATCGGGATGAAGTCCTAGAACCCCTATGAGATTGTATGCTGCAGCTGTTGGTCCTGCTTTCGTTTTAATGGATGATAATGCACGTCCCCATCGAGCCAACGACTACCTGAAGAGTGAGGGGATTGCGTGTATGGATTGGCCGGCGTACTTGCCCAACCTTAATTCCATTGAAAATCTTTGGGATGCCCTCGGCCGTGCTGTGTCGGCACGTTTCCCACTCTCAGAGTTGCAAACTGCTCTACAGAAGGAATGGCGATTACTTGACTCTGGGGTGGTTGATCACCTCATGGTAAGCATGGTCATATGCAGTAAACTTTGTATAAAGATGAGGGGTGGTCACATACCCTATTAATGTCGGTTTTGTTTGTTTTGGATTTAAACATTATTTTGTTAATGACTCCAATATGACTTCATCTTATAATTTATGAAAATTCAATATTGTTTTCATCTTTGTATGTAATTCTTTGTTTTCTTTCATGCATAGACATATTTGCTACTTTCCTGTTGCATTTCATGTCAATCAAAGCTGTACTTGTCGATTTTTTCGTATTTTAACGCTTCGTGCTTAACTTTTGGCAGTGAGTAGAAATCTACACTGTAGTTATGTGAGCATATAAATACATGCAAACATTGAACATCATTTCTGAACTAAGTAGACTGAGTTAGTTTTATTTAATAACATGTAAATGTGTTCATACCTCTCTGGATGTAAGTTCACGGCAGTTAAAGTTTTCAACACAATGGTTAAAGCAGGTTTCAGCCATTCTATTATAAATGTATAAAAAATCTTTCATCTGAAACATAAAGATGTATTTACATGATGTTCAAATTATACCTTAAAGGAGAAATAAAAGTTGAAGACAGTTAAATTAAAAGCACGTTGAATCCATCTCTACTTTCTGACTAAATTTTTAGTTTGTAATACCAAAAATAAAATTTAATGTTAAGGAATCATACTTATGCAGAATATTTAAGAGAAGTTTATGTACTGGGAAGATAAATGTTTTTTCTTTGCATGGCATGCAGAAGTTTTCAACTGTTCAACTGCTTTAGTTTGTACCATAATAAAAGATAATACAGGTAGGACACAAGAAAGTAAATCAGTATAGTATTGTATGTCATAACAATTTAGTAACATGGTCTATGATTCCAACTTCCTAAAATTGCAAAGAATCAAGCAAAAGGCAAAGAAAATTTTTTTTCTTCTTTTAACAATGCTTTTCATCAAAATTGTTTGCCATAATCAAGGTATCATTAAATGCTCTAGTTTTTAATGCTATTAGATGTCTTAAAAGAACATTTTTTAATGAATGTTTTTTAAACAAAATTCTCTAAAACTACTGTCTTCCCTGTTTCGTTTAGGAAGAAGTTGTCTTTGTACTATAACTATGATGGAGCCTAAGATCATCAGTTTGAATTGTTTTTTACACTTCTTTTATACACATTTTACTTACTAAATTTCAATGAATTTTGATAGTTTGTTAAAAAATGATTGATATTTTGTAATTTGTGTATTGTATTAGTTTTTGTAGAATTTTTTCAATTGATTGACAATTTATTACTAAAGTTTAGTGACGGTTATTGGTAGTTTACAACTAAGTTTTCCCACTATGAAAGTCTAATAAATGCTCTCTTACCTTACTAATTGAATGCTCATCGCTATCCATTTCTTTGCAAGATAGACAAACAACGAAATAAAAATTATTTTCGGAGAAAGTTAGCAAACAAATTTTTCTCAAATTTCAAACGCAATTAGAATTTTCTTTAAAAGTTGGTTGGTTTTTTTTCCTTGAGACTTTTAGCTCTTTAAAAGTTAAACAGCAGACGATATTTGTTTTTATTTATGAATTCTTTTTTGAAGTTGAAGTGAGAGATAGTATCTGTTTTGGGTTGAGATGAAGGGTTAGTTGTTATAGAAAATATTGGAAAGCAAGAAAAAACGATGGTAATGGTATTCTTCATATTTATAACTCAAACAACTATTAAAATTAACGTCACACTGGAGCAACACAACGGGCTATTGGTAACGGTCCGGGATCAATCCCACAAGGAAAGATTCGAAGACACGTAATTTTGAACCACCATCAGATGACGAGGCAACACCTAAGCTGGTATCCCAAGAAAAAACGAATTAAAATATTAAAAATTTTTAAATTTAAATTCACTCTTTTAAAAAGCAGTAAAAATTAAAAAAAATTATTTCTAGCTATTTAATTATTATTTTGTTTCAATTGGAGATATCATAGAAGCTTCGATAATTGTTTTTTTTTCAGTCAGCTGGGGACTAATATTTGTTTACATTTTGTTCCTGACTGTCACTATGTGATTAGAGCGTGGGTTGCACCTATTTTAAAAGTACCTTATTTCAGGGGAGGATTCTGTTTCGAAACGAAAAATTTGACATTTTAGGCAAAACCATCTTAAATTTCAAATGAATCGCTTTTTGATTTTCTCCATTTTTACGTCTGTTTTGTGTTGTTGTTTGAGTTATAAATATGAAGAATTTTATTTTACCCAAAAAGTAAGGATATAACATAAATCCAACTCATAAGCAAAAAATTATTTGTGGAACAAAACGTAAAATAACTATATCAGTACCCAAAATTGTAATCAAATTTCTTTTGCAATTGATCATTTAATTTTTCGAAAGCAATGTCTGCTTGGATTTTAAATTTTGTTGAAATTCATAACAAATACAATTTGCCAAAAATAAAATTAATGATTTGGTTTCTTTGTTTTGCTCATTTATAGGTAGATCATTTTGGATTTGCTAATCAAGATTACTATAAGCAAAGATATTTGATAAATCTGGATTTCTATAATCAATACAATGGAACTATTCTTTTCTATACTGGAAATGAAGGAGATATTGAAATGTTTGCTAATAACACTGTAAGTTTATTTGTTTACTTAGTATATATTTTCTCATTTCTGAATTTGCTTGCTTACACATTATCCCAAAACATCAATGTACAGCCATAACATAATTTTATTACTTTCAAGACAGAAATAATTTGCTTTAAAAAGATAGTGTGTTCGAAAGTCGTACCTTCCCCTTATTTTAAACATTTGGATTTTAGTGTTGAGAACATTTAGTTTTTATTTTCTCAATCAAAAACAGTGACATAATACTGCCATTATTTTTAAATGTGAAAGCAACAATTACTTTATCTGTAAATCGTCAAGATGTTGCTTGATAGGTAGCTAATTATTATTTGCTTTGGAGGTTAAATAAGTTTGTTTTAAAAAGTTCTTGGATATAACAGCAGATTATATCTCTATTAATGATAAATCAATTGTAAAAGAATCTAAAAGAGGAATCTATAATAAATATAATTAATGAGAGCTCTATTCTAAAATTTCCTATCATCCAAAACTAGTTTTCTTGCTATAGAAATTTATACCTGCATATAGAAATTTTTGCAAATTACTAATTTTTTACTGAAAATGTTTGAAAAATTATTCATATATTATTAGATTCAAGATTATCATGGTTGTCTTTTTAGGGTTTTATGTGGGAATATGCTGAATACTTCAGAGCTGGATTGGTATTCGCTGAACATAGGTACTATGGAAAATCTCTGCCGTATGGAAAAGACTCTTATACAGTCAGTGATGTATTCTTTTATTTGACATTGATGTTTATATATTGTTTATTTTCATGTGTATTAGAATATCATACCAATGCTGTTTATATTGATGATAATGTCTGAATGGTATCTGCAATAATGCTCATACTTACATGATTCTATGGTCTTGTAAAGGATTGGATAAAATCAAGAATAAAAAAAACTTTAGCCCAAACACTAGTTTGTAGACAGAATTTAAAATATGTAAGATAATTACTCATGTTTAACTATTAGAGTATAAAATTCTTGGCAAATCAGGAAGATATTCCACATATTAAGTGAATAATTCTGAATTTTAACTAATTTGCTTTGGAATTTTACTAAATCTTAATTCGAAGGCAATAACTGATTGGTAGGTGTCTATTTCTCAAAAGCACCATTGATCAGCTTCTGTTCTGAAGCCTAAGGTGGGTGACACACAAGGCAACCTAAGCAACATGACCCAGTGGTTGAATTCATTTTTACTGCTCCTGTCTCATGGTATTCCAATGCTCACCAAATTGCATGCGACAGTCGACCGTCTGCAACAGCCACGATTCATAAGTCAAGGTCGTGAGCCAATCTCGACAAAAAGAAATGAGTCCAAACCCCAAAAATATTTTTATTATTGGGACTCCTTTACCTCAATGTGAGGAATGAACATTACAAACACAGATAATATGAGTTACCAATTATGCAGGGAGACTTGATCTTGCCCATGGCTGCCACATCAAGACAAGGTAGCTCAGTCCTAGGTCCTCAAACCCTTTGGGCCCCAATATTTTTATTGCTGGGTCCTTCCCAAATATTAGGGATACATATTATAAATATACTATTAATGTTTGTAATGATCAGTAAGAAACAACAAATTGTTCTGAAAGTGAGCCCATATGTATGAAACAACTTGGATGTTACTTGCTTCCCTCCCTTAACCTCTTGACTATGGCCCGGACAATAGTCGTCCCATATTCAGGTAGCAGAATAAAGTGCCGTTGTGTAAAGGTTAATAGTTTCCCCAAGATGGAGCCACTGATTCTGAATGTAGTGTTTCTTTTTATATGAATTGTACATATTTTGCGATTGAACCTCTTTGGTAATTAAGTTTTTCTAAAAACAGTGTAGAAAAACATTTTCTGTTAGTGAAAACTATGTTGGTTTGTAGCTAATTTAAAACTTGCAACCTTTGATGTGGATTATGAGGTTTTCATCATATGCAGAACTTTTTGCATATTTTTATATGGATGGATTTATCAGTTTCAGTGCTTTTTATGGTTTAGTTTATCTCGATTTTGGTTTGTGAATTACAACTTCTATCCACTAAAATGCTGCATATAATTTGTAGCTTGCAAAATTAACCATTGCAATGCTTTGTAAATTCCATAAATCATAAACAATGTACTGTTTTCTGACTCTTATTTTTATAGGATAATAAATTCCTAGGTTATTTGACATCTGAACAAGCTCTTGCTGATTTTGCCTATCTTATTGATCATATAAAGACTGAAATTCCTGGCAGTGGCAGAGCTCCATTTATTGCATTTGGTGGCTCATATGGTGGCATGTTAGCAACATGGATCCGAATTAAATATCCTCATTTAATTCATGGGTATATATATCTATTTAAATAATGATTTAAATTTTTGATTTATGTGTTAATGAACATTGTACAATAAACATTTATGAGTTTCAACATGATATAAATATAGATTTTATTGATGTGTGTTCCATACTATACAATTGCTATGATGAGATCAACCTGCATTTTTAATGATGACAGCAATCTGCCTTATAAATGAAATAAAAAATATAGAAATGTTTTATACAGCAATAAAATGTTAATATCTCTTTAGAGAAATATATTTTGCATTGATGATTGGTTTTAAATTGATTTGATGATAGATTAGATTTAGATTAAAGATTCACTTTAGTAATTTGTATTTTCTGAGTAGCATTACATATTTAAGAAAAGGGTCAATTGTAATTTCTTTTCTTCTGGTATCCTGAAAGCAGCACTAAAATACATGATAAAAGTGATAATTAGGTTTTAAAATTCATTTTGGTTTTGAAAGTTAAAGTTTAATTTCAAGTTAATTGTGTACAATATAAATATCAAGAATGAAAATTGTAATATTTATTTTCACAACTTTAGGGCCATTGCATCTAGTGCTCCAATTTTACAGTTTCAAGGTTTGACGCCTTGTGGAAAATTTTCTGAAATAGTAACTGAAGATTTCAAACAGGCTGGAACTGCATGTGCTAAATCTATTAGAAGATCATGGGATGTAATAAGAAAATTTGGACAATCAAGTTAGTAATTTTTTTGATAGAGTTGATAGAACATTTCAGGAAAAGAAACCCTGTTTTCTAAAATCCATAATTTCATAAAATTTCATGCATTGTATTTGAAGATTTATATACCAGGAATTTTCCTTTTGTAAACATTTAAATTATTTCAGTTGTAGATTTTAATGCCACATTTTAATTCACTAGCACTGTATTTAGTAAGTTTAAATATATTCTTATAAATATTCGAACTACTGATTTAGTGAATAATCTTAGTCTACAGATCTTAGGCTTGATAGTACATGCTAAGTTTCATAAGACATTTGCATATTTTTGATTCAAAGATTTGGTGGTTTTCGGCATTGACCAAATATTGCGCACAGTCCACATTTGATCAAGCTACACCAAATACAAGACACAAAACAGTGAGGGAGGAAGAAAAAGCAAAAAGCAGATGGATAGTCAAGGGTAAAAATAAAAGGGAGAAAAGATCATTTGGGCACCTCTGGGTTGTGATGCCCATACACACCTAAAGAAGATGTGTGCCCCTGAGGACTTGATTTAAAGAACAATTAAAGTTTGGGCTTTCTGATTTCTGAGAATCTTCTGATTTGGTAATTTCTGTTTGGCTCCAGTTTTTGTCATAAAGAAATATAAAATTGTAGCATCAAAACATTGGAACTGTTAAATATTGAGAGAAAAATTAATACTCTTTTAACTTAATTTGAAACATTCAATAAAGACAAATTGACACATGAGTTTTGTAGCGATAAATTTTTCATCCCAAATCCTGTTTTTGCATCCCATCTATAAGTTGGGATGTGATGATCATAAACACCAATTTTAGAACTTTGATACATTATTGGCTCTGAGTTTATTTGTATTTTTATTGCATAAATGTAGGAAGTCATCTGTAAACCAGTATCAATTTCACGAGTCATAAATATCAGCTACTCTTTTCTATGGAGTTTATTTGTTAAAAAACAGTTGACTTGCTTTCGGAAAGGAGAGCTAGTGCAAATGAAAATTTATTTTCTTGATATTAATATTATCTAGTAAAGAGATAGTTTTGCAACTATAAAGAACAGAAAGATAATTGTTTTCTAATAAAAAGAGATTCATGAAATTGCAGAACAATTGCAATCCAAGTTCAATCACATATTATTTATTTCAATCCCTAAAAGAATTTCCTCCATAGAATTGAAAGGACGTAAAAGTGAATGTTAGCATAGCAAAAAATTTCTCAGTTGGACTGATAAAAAATAAATTTTAAAATAGATTTCAATGGGACTTGCTCTAAAGTACATTTTCAGAACAAGTGCAAGAAAATTACATGCAATGAATCAGTCAGGGAGAGAAATTCTCATGATAGGACTTTTTAGGAGATTTTTTCAAAAAATCCAAGATTATCTTGGCTCTACCATAGTTTAAACACTCCTCTATCCAATGGGAATACTTGTTTTGATTGGCTTTGTTGTGGTAAGACTTTGAACACACTTGTTCTGTCTGTTCAACAGTACTGTTCTCAATGTTCAGAGAAGATTATAGAATGTTGTACTCTGAAGTGTTTTATTTTTAAATAATTGTGTTCCTTTCCTTAATTTACAGTTAGTGGGGTTGCATTCTTGACTGAAATCTTTAAACTGTGTAAACCACTTCAAACCTCTACTATAAGCAGCTTAATTGACTGGCTTTCTGGAACATGGTCTTATCTTGCAATGACAGACTATCCATATCCAACAAACTTCTTGAATCCTCTTCCTGGACATCCAATAAAAGTAAGTTTGTGTGGTAAAGAATCAAATGAAAAAACTTCATTCTTGAATTGCATGTTTGAAGCACTAATGCACAATTATTCAGTTTTGGATTTTTTAGGAAGCATGCAAGTATTTGAACAATGAAACTGCTGATGCTAAGATTCTTCTCTTTAACATTTTTAAAGCTGCTGCAGTTTTCCACAACTACACTGGAAATGTTAAATGTAATGACTTGAATAGTAGTGGAGGTGCATCTCTTGGTGAACAAGGATGGGATTATCAGGTAATTAATAAAGCACTTTAAATGTATGTAGTACAGTGTCTAGGGTGTGATGAAGATTTGAAGAAGCTGGATTACGCAGAGATGAGGACTAATGCAACATTTAATTAAATACTAAAATAAAATACAGAAGAGATTACATATAGATCATAGCACAGCCTACATGTTGGTAGTTGTTTTGGACTGCACTCTGCCTGTGCATAGAAGCATGTCGATCAGTTGCAATCTCATCTCAGTTTCGAATGAATAAAATTACAGTTTAGAGTTCTGCTCTGCATGCTCAATGCAATCTATGGTATGGTGATGAACCCTACTTATATGTTATTTATTAATTAAAATTTCATCTCTTGGTGAACAATGATGAGATTATCAGGTATTTAATAAAGCATTAAATGCATGTTATTCATTAATTAAAATTTCATCCTTTGACAAAAATAGGTTCAAATAAAAATTTATAAAGTTAAAGGGGCAATCTGAATGTATACAGGAAGCTGTTTTTATATAGAGATGAAAGGGGTTTCTCAAAATTGCTGTTGAATTCTGAAGTAATGTTTCATAAAGAACTATCAACTTTATTCATAATTTGAGGCAATTATAAAATCAATTGAGTAACACAAGATGAACATGGTAGTAAATATGTGATTCCCTTACCTTAAAGGGCACATTGTTAAGTAAAATGCTCAATCACTAAAATTCATTCATAGTATTGTATCAACTTATTAATACCACTGTTATTTGTGAACAAAAGTTGAAAGTCACAAATCATGTTCTGGAATTCACAGAACTCAAATTATGACATCTACCAACAAAAAACCCGAAAAATACATTCAGTATTGTGAGTAAATGATTCAGCAAATCAACTATTTCTTTGTTGTAACTGGATTATAATATTTTTTTTATGAAATTCATTGAATTTCAATGGTTAGAAATTCTAAAAATATTTAACATTTAAAATTCTGGTTTAGTATATTTTGCTTGTTATTCTTCGTAAGTTTTCAGTGTTTGGTGGCACTTGTATATTTATAAATTGAAGTTTTTTAATTGTATGAATCAATTGAATGGAATGTATTGAATTTTTCCAAAGGCATGCACAGAGATGGTTCAACCACAATGCCAAAGTGGTACAACTGATATGTTTGAACCTGTATCTTGGAATTTCACTGACTATTCCGAGAAATGCTTGGAAAAATGGGATGTGAGACCTGACCCCAAAATGGCTTTGCTTATATATGGAGGGAAAAATATCACTGCTTCCAGCAACATTATTTTTACGTAAGTATAACATCTGTTTATAGTGCCAAAACACTTGACAATTAAGCAAAGTCTAAACAAAAATGAATTAAGCATATGTGGTAGCAAAAGTTAAGAATCAGAATTCAAGTACTTAACACATTGACTGCCGGTCACGTGAGGTTGTGTTAATAGTTATTGCCATAACATTGAAGCAAGATTCTACCCATATGCCGACTTACTTATTATAAGAAATATGATTTAAAAGTGGTAATAAAAGATGATTATGTGTATCACACAGATAGCTAAGCATTATGTACACCTTTAATCATAAAATTTTATCACTACGCACCAGCGCGTGATTGGCACTAGAGGTAAAATTATTTCCCAAATGCCACATTACGCGCTGGCGCGTGACATGTAAAAATAAATGAAAATAAGAATAATAAGTAACAATATGCATTATTTTTATATGAAACTGTATCACAAACAAAAATAAATGTAAACTAGGTGGCTCCGCCCCCTGCTCTCTTCGCTCACCAACCCCCCCAGTGACTCGCCGCTCGCGCCCGTTTCCTAAAAACGCGATCTGGAGGAAGAAAAGGAGGAAATTACTGAAGGAGGAATTACGTTTTTATATAATATATATATATTACATTACAAATGAATTACACGTTATTACAATATTACATTACAAATGAATTACACATTATTACAATATTACATTACAAATGAATTACACGTTATTACAATATTATTATAAACTATATATTTCAAAATGTTATTTGTGTATTATCTTTGCACAATCTAAACAATAGCCAGGAGATCCTTCACTAACTTTGCAGATATAGATGGTATCTTTACGTTTTCCTTGGGAATAGCAACTTTTGCATTGCTTTCGTAGTACCTTCCCACCTTTTTTCTCTTCCCGCGGTTTGAGCACATGTTCCGATACAGATGGATCACACACAGGAGCACGAAGATTAGATGGCTGTTTCAATAAACATCTTATCACAGATAAACGAAAGTCATAAAGTGATATATTTCCATTGTTATATTTATTATAGATAAAGTGGGAATTCGTCATCATTATTTGCAAAATATGCACAAATATTTTGGTAGGCCACCTAATTGTTTTCCTTTCGCATGGATAATAGGCAAGCATTTGATCTTGCTTATCAATGCCTGCCATAAATTTATTGTACTGAATTACAGGAAGTGGTTTTGATTTCATTTCGCCTTTTTTGTTTGTCGTTTCTACAATATTATTTTTGTATTCGTTAGAAATGTAAGTGATGTCTCTCTTATCCTTCCACTTAGCAATCATTACACCATTAGCATACTTTGCTACAGTTTGCCCTTTCTTTAATTTTTTTTTCGCTAACCTCATTCGGAAATGTCTTCCTGTTCTTTCTGATTGTCCCAGTACAGTGAGTTTTTCTATCAGCAAGACATTTCGCCAGTTCATAGCTGTTGTAATAATTGTCCATAAATACGCTATGCCCTACATCTAGCATTCCATCAAGTAAATTCAGCACGACTTTTTGTGCATGTCCTTTTCCACCTGAATCATCCAACATACCTGTATATACCATAAATTTGAGAACAATACCATTAGATGTTGTGATCATATACAACTTAATACCATATTTATGGCGTTTGTTTGGTATATACTGTCTAAAAATAAGTCGTCCACGCCATAATATCATCGATTCATCTAAACTAATCTCTCGTCCTGGGTAATATACTTCAGATAATCGTGTGTTGAATAAATTCACCATACTTCTGACTTTATATAGTCGATCCTTTGGGGGTTCTGCATTTTGCTCTGGGATTTTTGCGAAGTGCAATGCCCTCAGTAATAACAAAAACCGATTCCTGCTCATATTATCTGAGAATACACGTAAGCCAAACAGTGTATCTGTTTTCCAATAATCTTGTATGCGGTTCATTCGTATAGTTCCCATATGTAAAATTAATCCCACAAATACCAATAGTTCATCTTTTGTGGTGTCCTTCCAAGCATTAATTCGAGAATGTTTCTTTTTTTCACGGCGACAAAGTATTTTACGAGCATAGTCATTGGTTTCAGCAATTATTTCATCCAAGATATTTTCGGTAAGAAAGTGGCGAAAGTAATCTATAGGATTGTCACCTGAAACAGGTTGCAGCAAACACTCAGATTTTATGAAAGGAAATTTTTTCATGGATGTTGAGTCATTTTCCCAAATTATGTTTTCTTCCATAGCAGAATCATGCTGTTGACATGTCGCCCCTTGCACGCTATGATCGTCGTCTTCATCTTCTGAATCCGACACCTGGGCATCTTTGGGAGGAAAGAATTCCTCGTCACTGTCATAACTAAAATCACTCGGGTACTCGTCCGATAGCTCAGACAACAAATTTGCAATTTCATCAGCCGTTAGCTTATTATTTTTCAATTTTCTTTTCTTTGCACGTGAAGGCCCTGCAGAACTATCATCTGTACAACTCATGTTACAAGATTATATTACAAAGCAATAAATCAGAAACCACATACATTTACAACTAGTTTCCAACCTTCACTCCACGCCAATACCAGCATATATACCCAAAACGTAATGCCGATTGAACTGGAGAACAAAACAATGAGGCGAAACTTTTCCCGCGCCCGAGCGTGACAGGCACCTGAGACATCACCCCACACAACGCGCCTGCGCGTGATTGGCCCTTCACCAGTAACGCCAAATCACGCGCTGGCGCGAGATCGGCAGTCAATGTGTTAAAAGTAATGCATTTTGTCATATTTGTAATTCCTTTAAAGCAAATGCCATTATGAGTTGAGAAAATTTGAAGAAATCTTCAAGGCTGTACTGAACGAGAAATCAATCTCCAAAAATTATACTTCGTTAAAACAAGCATTGATTGCATATATAATTTAGAGAACAGTATCTTCAATGAAACAATTGCTGCTTTTCTATTTCTTGAAATCAATATATAATCTTTATTTTTGAAAATTAATATAATTATTTTATTTAATGGTTTTTATAAAGAAGTTTGTGTTGGCAATTTTATATGAATAGTGAATTTTCATCAACTCTTTGTAAATTCTAATCTAAATGTTCCAGCACAATTTTCATAGGAAGAGGTTAAAGACATCTGTTATGGTTATTTGAAGATAGTTAATGCAAACAATGTCACATCAAAGAAATTGCAGTACATTCTTTTACAATTTCTATTACTTCCTAACTTATTTTAATAGTATAAGGAGCAAATAGATTCACATTTTATTTTCTTGAAGCAAAAATGATTGAAATTGACATGAATTAAATTTGAAGTAATGCAAAGGTTATTAATTTTAATTTTTCACATAATTTTCTTTAGCCTATGTTGCTGTCATGTTTGTTTTCAAAAGTACAAAATTATTTAATAAAATGGATGTACTTTGAAATATCTAAACTAATTTCTATTTCTGTCTCTAAAAGGAATGAATAAGTTAATAATGAATAAGTTTTTAATTGATAGTTTTCAAGTTTCTTATATGTCAAAATGCAGCAATGTTTTCACTGTTGTTCCTCATTTGATATTTTTATTCTTTATTCATTGCTCATTTTAAATGCCATGTATGTGGAATTCATATTAAAGCCTAAAATTATTTTTATTCACTGCAAAAAATTGAGTTCAACCTCTATAAACACATGTTTTCATTGCTGATTTAAAAATGTTTCTTTACATTTGTGTAGGAAAAATTTTAGTTTATTAAAATTTAACGCCTGCTTTAAAGAATCTAGACTTTTCAATTGATACTTATATTATTTATACTTTTTGATTTTAAATGACAATATAACTAATATACATAAGCGATTTTTAATTTTTTTTTCATTTCATGACACACCAAAAAAGATTACATTTTTTTGCTGATCTGACAAAAAAAATAGGTATAATTTTGATTTATATATAAAAAATAATGGTAATTACTTACCCTTTTTGCACTAAAATGACTTTAAAAATATTTGTGAAACAAGTTACTTATGAGACTAATAAAAAAGTTAATTTAAATGGATATTACTTGAGATTATTTGTAAACACTTGTCAAAAAGTTAGAAATTACACCATTGCAATGTTTTAAATCTTACACAATTTAAACCATTTCACCATCCATAAGTCACATCAGTGTGCTGTGGTACACCAGTTGAAAATTACTGCTAAAAGAAAATAAAGAGCTTAGAATTACTACAGTAATTCTAAGCTCTTTATTTTTTTATTGACAATCATTAGCAATAAGGTGAAAATTTGTTTCATCTAGTTTATGATCATAAAAGCTATACATCCTAATTCATGATTTTTTAAAATTTTTAGCAATGGTAAATTGGATCCTTGGTATGGTGGTGGTGTTTTAAAATCTCTCTCAGAAACACTTATTGCCATTCAAATTGAAAATGCTGCGCATCACTTAGACCTAAGATCTTCAAATCCAGCTGATCCCAGTTCCGTGAAGGTGGCACGTCAGTTAATAATTCAATGGATAGATAAGTGGATTTGTGAAGTCAGGAAGTGTTGAACTTAATGCCAATGCTTCCAGTTTTACTGGTGCTATGCCAAATATACTTAAATTGTTATTATTCTAGTTGTGTGGGAAAAATGATTTAAAGTTTTGTGATGTTGGGAAAGATTAACTATTTTGCAAATTGTTCTTATTTTTGTATCTTTTACAATTGGCAATAATACTTAAATTGCTGTTTTCTATTTTTGTAATTCTCTGTTATAATAAATATTTTACTTTTATTTTCAATTAATTTTCTATTGTGTTCATTGTAGTAAACATTCTATTTTGAGAAGCATTTATTCCAATATGTAAAAAAGATACTGAGATTATATACCTTGCATTATGTTTCAAATTTTCAAGATTGTTGAAGCAATTTTTGTTATTGCATTCCCTCGTAAAATATATTGTTTTTATTAATCTTTTGATGTTGAAAAATCACTATTTAAGTCTCGTAAAAATAGGAATTTTGCATAAGGTAAAATATATTGATCCTTGAAAATTCTGTCGTAAGTCCTTAATATTTACTAATTGGAAATGAATACAAACCCTGATTACTATTAACCATTATGTAAATGCAAATTTGTGCTAATTCTAGACATAAGCTAAAGGTGGTGCACTATTTGTTTATAATGGGAACTGCTCCTGCCACAATGTCCATACCTGTCTGTTGGCATGGTAACAGATGTTATCCCATTTTCCTTAGGCTATACTTGCAAAAATGTATTCAAGTTTGTCATGTTGGTGCACTTAATGACAAATTGGAAATATGCTTTAATGATTTTTACTTGTTGACAGGAAAATACTAATAAACAACTTTTTGTCACCAACATTCCAAAACACATTAAGGTATCCAGCAGTCTACCCATACTCAGAACGAATGAGCCCTATTCCCATATTGACCGCCATCAAACTTAGTGGAAGAAGTGGTTTTCGTAGTCGACATATAGTTCTCAAAATTGGAAAATCAAAGGACTCAAAATGAAATTTTATATTGGAATCTAAAAGTACAATGTACTAGTATTTTTATTGATTTGAGTAAAAATATTTTTACAGAATATAATGTAATAATTTTCATTTAAGACCAAATTAATGCAATATATTTTATAAACTAAAATTTTATTGAGTAAAACGTTAGTCAAAATCAATTTTGAAATAAGATTGGTTGAGAAAATTATTTTCTAATTTTTTGGTTAGTTGGGTACTTAGAAAGATGTACACATTTATCAAAATAATCCTAATCTGAGTTTACTATGAAAACCTATAATTTGTTTTCTTAGTCATTCTTAATATTTTTACGAAAAATTTTAAAACTTAAGTTCTATAAGATGCAGTCTTATAGAACAGGAGAGGCCAACTTCTGTATATATATGTTCGACTTGTTTTCTTAAAAATGTGTCATGATCTACCTAAAATCTTGACATTTAACACATTCAAACTTGTGTCTTGTGTACTAATAAGTGACAATGGAGGAGGGAGCATTAAACCAACATATTTTATTAATATTTATTAATTGAAAAGTAGCTACAGAAAAAATAGATTAAATTTTATTTTATTATCTTACCATTAATAGGAAGTCTGTGTCTGCATGTCTCCAACCAAGCATTCATAATTTGGTGTGTATCCAGGCAAAGATAATGATAATGAATTTTCAGTATGGGAATCAGTAAGTAGGGAACGATGTTTAGTCTTCGTGAACTTTAAATATGAAAAAGCCGATTCATATTAAGTATGTAGATCCAAAACAAAAGTAGATATATTCACTACATTTGGTGATTTTGGGATACTTTTCTCGATTGACATTTTCCAAAAATCTTCCACAACTTCTCTGGCTTGTAAGGTTAAGATCAGTTTGTAGAGTTATAATTTCATTTTCTAAAGCATTTTTTTTTCAATATTAAATGTGTCAGAAATTTTTGTGGCAACATTACATTTAAATCCTTTTAAAAGGAAAAGACATACTGTATAATAACTTTAACTTTTTCAAAATCATGAAATCTGACCTCAAAGTCTTCAATCATTTTAATTTCTACAATGTATTTTTCAATGTTATAATTACAATTTTGATGTTTTTGTAGGTGATCGGACATATTTGGAAAGTGATTCAAACTGTTTCGTTGAAGATCTATTAGCATAATAAATTTTGTTTTGTATGCATTAATGCTACTGATCATTTCAATTATTGTCTTGTTTTTCCTTGCAATTCTAAATTTAAATAACTTAATTTTGATGTAAAATCTGTAAGAAACGCTAAATCACTCAGCCAAGTTTCATCATTTAAATTTGCACATTCTTATCTTGCTCTTTGAGAAAAATTTTTATCGCAGTTAATAAATCACGAAATCGTTGCAGAAATTTACTTCTACTTAGCCACCTTACATTGGTTTGTCTTTTAATCGCTAACGGTGTCTTTAACCACCATATGTCTTTAACCACCGTATGTCTTTAACCACCTTACATCGGTTAATCCTTTGCTGGCTAACGGTGAATAATGTAATGGTAGCTCAAAAAACTTGAGAATTCGTCATCATTTTGGCATAGAGTTATAAATTCATTTATGCGGCCCATCATTGTTCCTGCTCCATCTGGTATTGAAACTAATTTAAAAAGTGGTAGTTTCAAATTAGTGAGGAAGTTTTTAAAAGAATTGAATATATCTATACCTCTAGTCCTTTCTTTCAAAGAAATACCCAACAATTCTTTAGATGTGTAATCGTTAAAAACCCCATACAAATAAAAAATAAGCAATTGTGCTGTGTCAGGTATATCTGTCGATTCATCAAATTGAAGGGAAAAACAAGAACATCTATTAATGTCGTTATATAACTGTTATCTTATATTTTCTCTCATTTTCTCAATCCGCCTCATCACAGTATTTTGAGACAATTGTAGATCTTTAATTGCAGCAATAATTTCAATCTTGTTCTTGAAGTAATTAAAAAGTGAATCTGACATTTCCAAGAAAGTTTCTTTTATAAATTCCCCGTCAGAAAATGGTTTGCATTTTTTGACTAAAATATGGCTTACTTTGAATGATGCAATAGTCACTGCACACGATTTCACTATGGGCTTTTTAAAGGTATTTTGTTGAGCTCTTAATTCAGCCTTAAGATTCTTAATTTTAATTTTTCTCAAGTCACTATTTTGTGGATAATCTGTTTGATATTTGTTATGTAAAGTTAAAAAATGCCTTTAGATTACCCTTTTTAGTAACGGCTACGGAGGCATTGCATATTAAGCAACAACATTTATCATTGTAAAAAAGTAATCAAGTTCCTATTATTCATGAAAATTATGTCTTCGATATTTTGGTTTACTACTCATTCTCTTACATTCAATTGACTGCACTACCAGAGTACAACATTTTTGAGATCGACTTGACTATCAACATATTTTGCAGCAAGAAAATGCGTTTTCTGTAGACATTGAATGTCGGAGCAAAACATCACAAAACATATTTAGTGGAAACAGCATAACTTGCTGTTAACTTAAAGTAGACACATGGATAGACATTTTTTCCTGATTAATTTTCATTCTTAATAATTAATTGAAACATCTGGGAAAATTTATTTATTTTTGATAAGATATTGAGTATTTACCAATGCCCCACAGGAAAAATTGAAAATTTCATGACTAGATAATGGGAATTATGTATTTAACTTGAAAGGATTAAGGCATAAACCCCATTTTATTTCCCATCGTTCTATAGGTCTTCCTCTTTATCAGGAATGCTATGCTGAATTTTGTTAGATAAAAAAATAGTAACTTAAAATTAGAAATTGAAAATTCCTTAACATTATAATTCCCCCTAATTTTGCCAATGGCAATTCCAACTTTGGATGCAGTACAGTTGTATACAAACTATTGATTTATATTTTGGTAAAAGAAAAATGTATGCACTGATTAAGAAAGTGCCAAAAGGGAGCTAGATTTTACGCTAATTTATTATAAGCATGCATGGTTTTATTGAGCTTTTCAATTTCAAAAATCTTAGAATTGCAAACATATTCTGAAATTTTATAAATTCCTCTGGTAAACTTGGAATTGCTTTAAACTTGCCATTTGAATCTTACATTGTGCTCATTTTCAAAAAAGAACTCACCACTGGATCATGAAAGCATGAATTTGTACATTAATGCGGAATTCAGGTAGTCGCGGAAAAAAACGAACCACCCCCTTTATTTCGAGCACCATTCATAGTAGAGCAAATTCAAAGATATCATTCAATAGGGAATAAGTTTTCTACAAATTCAAGTGCAAAAAATTGCATAAGGGGCCGTCTTTATATAAAATTTTGCACAAACACGAAAATTTCCAATGGAAACATCCGGTTTTGATGCAATAATCAGATTCCGCATAGTTAAATTAGTCAAAATGTGAAATTTCATTATTTTATCTTTATATCCGGAGATATTCAATATTAAAGTTGCTGTCATTTTCAGGGATCATCTCCACATTGAAAATGGCTATTTGTGGATCGAGATTAATTGTAGTTATAGCTACCCGAATTTCAAATTTAAACACTATTTCAAACGTATTTGTTTGCGAGTGCAAACGATCCGTGAATTATTTATTATACAAGCTCAAGCGATAATATTGTGAATTGTAACCATGATTAAAATGTGATAAAAGGAGGATTTTGAAATTGAGAACAATTTGAAACGGAGAGATAGTGTTGATTGATGTTTTGAATAATTTTGTATTGTCTTTAGTGTCCTTAATAAATGTTAATTTTTTAATTAGCGTTCGATTTCATGTATGCAACCAAAAAACCTTATGCAATTTAATACAATCGAACTGATATTCCGATCATCCAAAAAGTGAATAGATACATTGATTAGTAGTGTTTATCTATACGACACAACTGGTAAAAGGCAATGTATTTAAATTTCATAAATGAAATTTACAACCATTTTTTCAAGAATTTAAGCATTCTTCAGGTATGTCAGACGTTTTTTAAACTTTTGGTTGCCCCCTAAAATCGCTAAAATGAGGAAAATTTAATGTAACACAAAAATTAACGGTAGGAATGAGCTGAAATTTTGCATGATTAGAAGTCCTGAATGGGTTCCCATCAAAATATAGTAAGGTTCCAATTCATAATTTTTCAAACATGAATTTAATAGTTATTATTGCATACTAAAGACTATTTTTAAAACAAATTCGGTGGATTTTGTTTAGGTTCTTAACAGTAACATGGTACAAAATATCAGCGCTATAGAAATATTATTTAGGAAGATATCCATAAGTCTGAAGAACTGATTTAACATTAGGAGCTACAATCTTTCTGTACTCATAACTTCGAAACGGCAAGACCTAATGACATGGAATTTGATATCTGTTGTTAAATTTTGATATAGATTCGAAATTGTGTGTCGTAATAGGGGTTTCCATTGGAAATTATGAAAATGGTACTCAATTTAATATGAAGACGGCCCCTTATGCAAATTTTATGAATTTCAATTTATAGAAGTTAGTTGTGTCGAACGCCATCTTTGAATTTTCTCTATTAAAATTACTCGAATGAAGAGAGGTGGTTCGTTTTTTCCGCGACTGTACATATTCAGGAAATACGAGTAGTTTCGGGTTGGCCCAGATTTCCCTTTCCGATGGAATTTCCATAAAGTTAAATGAACATTGCGTTGAATGATTTTTTCAACTGTTTTCTGAAATATCTATTTTCTAAAGAAATTTCATTTCCTGGGATACCTCAATTATAGATAGCATGGATGGCTGAAAGCAATGAGCACTTCTTGGTCCATTTTAGGTTAAACACCGTGTTAAACCACCAATTTCAGTACTCACTCGCATTTTATCCACCAAATATTTGCTGAGTGAAACAAGGCTCCATTTAATGTTACCAAGAACAATTCTTGGAAGTTAACTCGAAGATGCATATATTTTGCTGTCATTCTCCAAAGTGGCAAAAAATGTATTTCTTGGTTTACTTGGAAAAATTTTTCAGACATTCCGATTACTAAACTACTTTCAGTATATACTTTTGGTTATTTTTTAACACCAAAAACATTTCAGGAAGGTCTTGAAATCCGTGAACTTCAATCTTCCCGTAATATTTTCGTGGGTTATTGATATCGAATTTCTGTCGTAAAGACAGCTTTTCTGTACCGTCATCTAAAATTGAAGCATATTTAGAAAAGTATAAAATTTATTTACATATCTTCACGTACACAGTATATGTTTGAGCAAATGTTTATATAAAAGATGTAATAGTTTGTTTAAAGATAAATCTTCATCAGAGTGTTGTTTCAAGCGCTGTAGCTATTTTGGCAAAATCATACTGTGGCAGGAGGGGAAGATCCGAGACAGTTTTATCAGTGGATGGACACTCTAAATGTTGGAGGCAGGTGTTGTGACTATGGCCGTCACGAAGTCGAACGCCTTGTTTTGATTTATCTGTGATGGGACCACAGCAGGTGAGAGCGCCGCAGTTGTTATTCACAGAACATTGGAGGATGCATTCTGCCTTCGTCTTAGTTGCTGAGCTCTGTGGTGATAGAATATAGGAAACACATTTTGTAATGGATGCACTTTAACACAATACTATGAACTAAAATGAATTGATTTCTTAAAAACTAATTTCCAAAACAGTTTTATTTCGGCGAATTGTGTTACCTTGTGGTGTTAAATTATCGTTTTCTTTCAGTCGTGCTGCGCGTGCGCGCTGAGAATAGAAATATCGTTTGATTGCAGCGATCGAAGATTGAGGGGTAAGTAGGTAGGTATTTTAATTAACGTCACACTGGTGCAACGTCAATGGGCTATTGGCGACGGTCCGGGATCAAAGCCGAGGGGAAAGATCCGACGACACACGAAATTTTGAACCACTCAAAAATTGAGATATTTATAATAAACTTTCAGGATTATCCGGTGTTACTCGGGTTAACTGCAGATTGAAAAAGTCAATAGAATATCCACTTTCACTTCCATAGAAAATTGCAAATATTATGTGTCCGAAAAATAACTCGTCATCTGACCGTGGTTCAAAATTACGTGGTGTTGTCCTCGGATCTTTCCCTTTGGGATTGATCCCGGACCGTCACCAATAGCCCGTTGTGTTGTTCCAGTGTGACGTTAATTCAAAATACCAATACCGAAAAATAATTTTAAAACTTTCATCATTTTTGTATAATTTCTGCACTTTACAGTGATTCAAATCGTATTCAAGGAATACATGTAAACCATTTTGCATACATCGTACCCCGGTTGAGTGACAAAAATTACAAAAGGTGATACTTGTAAGACATTCGATCATTTTTGACGATATTTTGGTTTACGAACCGATTTCGGTCGATTTTGAGTGATTATGAATATAGTTTTGGAATGCCCCTTAAGGCTGTTTCCTGTAAAATTGCAGTTATACAAATCGTAAAAATATTGCACTTCATTTGATCAGACATTCATGACTACTTTTAAAAAGCAGATACATTTTGTCTTGAAAATTCCATTTGGTGGCACGTGCAATGACAAAAACTTGTTTTAAAATTGTCTTCAGGCAATGCAAAGATAACCTATTACCATTTTTCAAAACACGGGAGGAATATTTTTTAAAGATCACTGTTTAAAAAATAGGTAACGTAAGTAGCGTAAAAATATTGCTTGAATTCGTAAAGTAGGTAACCTCGACTTTCCGAAAAATAATTTTTAATTTTTCGAAAGTCCTGAGTTCAGGTATTTTCTAACATTAAAATTCTTCCTAGTTCGCAGTCTCCATTTAAAATTTGCCTAGCTCTACTTTACATGCAGTTTCAAATCGAATCACTATAGCGCTCTTTTCAAGACAGATTCAGTAGTACCTGAATGGGGTGGGACCACGAATCTGTTCAGAATGAGAATGGCGATGTAATTTGTCTTTTGAGTACATTTAATCCTCTTGGTGGTTTCGACAAGGTACCTCGTCATTAGCAAAACTGACCAGATCTTTATGAACGAGATATCTCGTCATTAGTACAAAACTGATCAGATCTAAATCTCACCATAATCGAAAAATCGACAATATCTTGATGACGAGACATCTCGTCATTGGCAAAATTAATCAGATCTTGATGGACGAGATATCTCATCGAAATCACCGAGGGTTAAGTCGGGGGTTGGCATCCCAACGTTGCCACCATTTAATGTCGAAGTATTGTTGCGTGGTCCCAAATCGGCTCCTAATTCACCTAGAAGGCTCTGTCTAGTCATTTTTCCGGTGATCAGAGTATTAATAAGATTGCATTAAATAATTGTAGATAAGCTTTTTCGGTTTGACACATGGAGACAAGCAGTTATTAGAAAAATTTCGACATTTCTTAATGAACTAAGGACGATACAAAACTACAGGGAAAGCGGATCCCCCAACTCTTACACTCCTCCAATTCTTCCAAATTCCTAACTAATTGTTTAATGCACTCTATATCAAGGTTAAAGTTTGCACGTGTATAATTCAAAGGTAGTTAATTAACGTCGCACTGGAGCAATACATCGGGCTATTGGCGACGGTCCGCGATCAATCCCTAAGGGAAAGATCGAAGGACAACACCGCGTAATTTTAACCATGGTCAGATGACGAGGTGAACACCTCGGCTCTGAGGCTGGCACCTCACTTTCCTAACTTCCACACCACGCCAACGTGAACATTTGAGGTCGTGACAGATGTAACGTGCACCAACCCCGTGTTCACAACGGTCTTTTGCTGGACCGAGTTTCGATTGGTATTGGTATTTTCAATTAACGTCACACTGGAGCAACACAACGGGCTATTGGTGACGGTCCGGGATCAATCCCAAAGGGAAAGATCCGAGGACAACACCACGTAATTTTGAACCACGGTCAGATGACGAGGCAACACCTGAGCTGGCACCCCACTCTCCAAACTTCCACACTACGCCAACGTGAGGACATTTGAGGCCACGACAGATTTAACGTGCACCAGCCCCCTTTGTACACGACGGTGTTTGGCTGGATTCGAACTCGCAACCCTTCGGTTGCTAGTCCGTTACTCTTCCAATTGGGCCACCGCGGCCGGACCGAGTTTCGCATCGTAGGCCTTTAATTTTTGGGAAGTAAGTTTTAATGAGTTTAATTGTATAGAAAGGGTTGAATGATTGTTTTTAACGAGCAATGGCCAGATCGCCAAGCCGTGCCAAGCAATGTCTTCCGTCAAGTAAATGGACATATACACAAGGAAAGTTTTTACTGGCACAGAAATGAATATACCCAGGGTAGCTACTGGAATCGAACCTGAGCCGCCTACACTCGCAAACTGCTAGCTTGGGCAAATGGGTATTTGGGTATTTGGGTATTTCAATTAACGTCACACTGGAGCAACACAATGGGCTATTGGTGACGGTCCGGGATCAATCCCAAAGGGAAAGATCCGAGGACAACACCACGTAATTTTGAACCACGGTCAGATGACGAGGCAACACCTGAGCTGGCACCCCACTCTCCAAACTTCCACACCACGCCAAACATTTTGGAAAGGAAACCCATGTCAATTTTTTTAAATATTAGAATAATTATAAGCTAGTAGTCTTATTTAAAAAAAATTGTGCTGTATATTTTATTTGGTTTCGTAAAATGGTTGGCATATCATAAAGAATTGATCGCTATATTAAATCTATGACTTTTCTGTAGAATTAGATCAGAAAGGTCATAAATTAGTAAGTTGTAAGCCCCCTCTGGGGGCGATATATGTAAGGTATGGAGTCATTCTAGTTGCGGCAAATTATGCCAAACGTTCCCCAATTTCTGTCCCAGATTCTTTATATTCTTGGAATGGTGCAGTTGACAGTTTAGCATGGCCCAGATATGCTTAATGGAAATAAATCTGTGAATCTCTATGGTCAAGGATGGGTCCCAAAACCACGAAGGCACTCCTGGGAGAGGCGAGTCGCGTGTGACGTTATTGTGCTAGTAAATACACTGCTGGCCACCGTAAATGCAACACCCTGAAGGAAGCATGCAAATAATATGAAATTTACAACATGCATTAGCGGAGGTGAGATATGCAAATGATTAGAATTTCAGCGCAGACGCACATCACGCGCGCCTGTGGCGCCACTTCAAAGCGCTATTTAAGGCTTGGAGATTTCGACGATTTCAAGTATGGCAATTGTGTTTTTCTTGTGCTTTTTTCAAAAAAACGATCAATTATGCCTCGTAGAAAACAGCGATCATCTTTTGATCAAGTATCCGAGTTCGACAGAGGAAGGATAGTGGCCTACCGAGATTGTGGATTATCTTTCAGGGAAATCGGTAGTCGTGTTGGACGAAACCAAACAACTGTAATGCGGATATGTGATCGTTGGATGCAGGAGGGTACGACGGACCGACGTGTTCGATCGCATCCACCTCAGTGCACCACTTCACGTGATGACAGGCATATTGTGCGCATGGCAGTGACGGATCGCTCAGCCACATATCACGAACCATAGCACAGCACATTCAGTCTGTACCGCATCATCCAGTGTCTGCGCGTACCATTCGACGCCGTTTACAGCAGAGTGGTCTGTCCGCAAGACGTCCATTGCTTCGTCTACCCTTGACGCAGAACCACAGACGTTTCCGCCGCCAATGGTGCGATGAAAGAAGGATGTGGACGGCAGAATGGAATGAAATTGTCTTTACTGACGAGTCACGCTTCTGTCTGCAACACCACGATGGTCGAATTCGAGTCTGGAGACACCGTGGAGAGAGGATGCTGAACAGCTGCGTTATGCACCGCCACACTGGTCCTGCACCGGGTATTATGGTATGGGACGGTATTGGACATCACTCTCGCACTCCTCTAGTACGCATTGCCGGTACTTTAAACAGCCAGCGCTACATCTCCGAGGTGTTGGAGCCAGTTGTCCTTCCTTACCTTCAGGGCTTGCCCACAGCCATATTTCAACAGGATAATGCGCGACCACACGTGGCACGCATTGTCCAAGGGTTCTTCGTCAATCGCCAGATTGAATTGCTTCCCTGGCCAGCTCGCTCTCCGGATCTTTCGCCGATAGAAAACATGTGGTCCATGGTTGCTCAACGATTGACCCAGAATACATCCCCAGCTGCCACACCAGATCAACTTTGGCAACGTGTGGAAGCTGCTTGGTCTGCTGTACCCCAAGAACACATCCAAAGTCTCTTTGAATCAATGCCGAGGCGTGTGGCAGCGGTGATCTCCAACAATGGCGGCTACTCTGGCTACTGATTTTGGCAGGAACCACACTTCACAGAAGTCTATAAATTTAATCATTTGATACTTGGTCAACATGTTATCTACAAAATAAATTTTGTTGTGATATCTCTTGTCTTTCTTGGTGTTGCAATTTGGGTGGCCAGCAGTGTAGTTCTTTAGATACGCAGCATAAAAGGCGAAACAACAGGTTGCAGGATCTACTGAACGTATAGCTGTACTGTTAAACTAACTCTTACCACTACTAGGGGGGAGGGAACCGGTTGTCGTATGCGATGGCTACTTACAGAGGCGTAGTTAAAGGGGAGGGGTTATGCCTCCGAGTAACAGTGTCCAAAATGGGGACATTTCAAAAATATTCATTTAAATGTTTTGTAATTTTTCTCGCAAAAAATGTGTTATAGTTATAAGCACAATTTTGTCCAGGTCACAGAAATATTTTCCAGTACTATACGTTTGATGTGCATGCTTTCATGCATTTTTGGAACACAGCGTTTAAAAGTGTAGCCCCTGTATTTGTATTAGCATTCAAAACAAAGACAACGCAATACAATTATCTTCACACAAACGATTGGCGAATACAAAACCAGACAGGGGTAACATTTCTTACTTCTGTCCTTGAGACCCATTGGAGCCATTAAAAATACTTTATCATCATTTTAAATAGCAAATTTTGTTTGGACAGAAGGCGACTTCCGCCTTATTAGCTCTAGGTCTCAAAGAGTAGCTTCCACCACTGACTCCTCACACACCATTACACTAGATAAGTTGGATTTTATAGCTTTGCGCCATAAAACCCAACCGATATATAAATTTGCCTTAAAACTCAAACACCCAACCACGTCGAACCTTCTCAGGAAAAGTGATACAACTCGAGAGATTTTATAATGATGATACAAGTCATGAGGAAATATGCAACAAAATCTGAATTGAGCTATGTATGAATTCAATGAATTTAAAATTCAGAAGTAATATATGCTCAGATATTTTGAATATTCCTTTGCCTTTCCTGTAAATTTTACCCCCTTTTTAGGTTACATCACTATTCTCAAAAAATAGCCAAATCGTTACCTTACAAACGCTATGTGAATTTAAATCAGCTTGATTTAAATCAAGTAATTTTTATTTAAAAAAAATCATGATTTAAATCAAACTTTAAAACCGTCTTTCTTTTTTCTTTATTGAACTTTAATAATAATATTGAAAATGAAATAACCTCTTGGGACAGGATGCATTTTATTTAAAACAAAAATTTCTATTCAGTAACACACTATAAGATTGACCCTTTTTCTAACTGTAAATAACTGCCTTCCTACTATGAGGATACTCTAGAGATAATAGTAGTGATGGGAGGGGGATGCATTGGACTCCTAGAAATTATTGGGGATGTAAGTAAATCAACGATTTCTTCATATACTATAAGTGCTTTACAGATCTATTTGTTTTGTCTACATAGATCATAACCAATATTATCACACTTGTTGGAGAGAGGCTAGGCCCCCAACCATAAAAACATTAGGTTCCAAGTGTTCTGGTCTTTAGAACTTAGTGCCCCACTCTGATTAAGCGACCTAATAAGTGAGATTGAATCACTGCATATTTAGCTACTCATATTATTTGCAATATTTATACCTTATGTTAGGAATCTTGGGTCCTGTCCATAAAAGTTTAGAATTCCAACGGGGTCGGACCATTAGGACATGCCATGCCTGGTGTGCTTTTTTCACAACACATTATTTCATTACTCATTGTAAATATTTTCTTGTTTAGTTCAGGAGACCCAAGGGCTTCCATCCCCTAGGAGTAGCGACTATGTTGAAATGATAATGACAACTGAGCAACAAATATTTCTCTTTTTTTCTCATTGGAAACAAGTATCACTCACAAATCTGTTATAAGCAGAGAATGAAAGGATAAAAGCAACAGGACCACAAATAAGTTTGTTTTAATCTTTCAAAACTTTGTCCTGCTATATTTCGTAAACCATCATACATATTAATGTTTAACCAAAGTCATTACTGTCTAGCAATTATACTGTGATTTACATGTCTCATGTCCCTCCAACAGGTTTAAATTTATCGAATTAATTAAAATCATAAAAATCCGTTTTAAATAAAAAAAATCTTATTTAAGTAAGATAAATGCGATTTTTTAAATCATGATATTTTTCACACCTTGCTTACAAGTGAAACACACTAAGTCAAAATTTTCAAACATCAGTTTTCAGTTTTTCTATCCTAGAATATGGCGATCTTTTGACTGGTGAAGTGTCCACAGCCATTTTTTTAGCATGAAGGCTAGATTTCTTCTTGAGTGGATATGCCACTCAAGAAGAAATGTGCTCAGTGGATATGCCACTGCACTGGCAACCTGCGAATTGTAGGAGGCGCAGGTTCGATTTCTGTCAGGTGCATTCTTCCCTGGATGTATTTCTCTCTTCTGTGTCAGTAAAACTTTCATTATGTGTATGTCTATTTCTTGACATTGTATGTCTTATGTATGGCCCAGCATGGCCAAATAGGGCTCTTGTGCCATAAAACCCCAACCAGCCTAACTTTTCCTAATGCCTTCTCGCGGGAGCTCTATAACTCGGGTCTGTGGTGCCATGTTTACTCCAAGAAAGTAAACCCCCTGAGGGACATAAAATATAAAAGTTCAAAAGAAAATCTCTCAGAAATTGTGTTGTCTCTGTGTGTGAAGGGTTTCCGCGCATAATCCACCTTAAAATCTGCATTCTTCCCATCATGATTTCAAACAAATTTTGATCATCTTGACTAACAGAATGTGTTTCTTAGGATTCAATCAACAGATCTATTCGCTTATTTATTGGTTACGGGTTGGGGGGTAAAAATACTACTACACTACTCAAAACTTTTGTGACGTTCAGAGAATTAAGCTACATTTCTGAGAGTATTGATTTTTGGTTTTCTTAAAAAAAGAATTTTAAAAGTAATGAATAGGTTAATATAGAATCGTTAATAAAAACGTTGATCATGAAAATGGGATATTAATTGGTCATTAAATTGAAAAATTTTCTCATTTTAAAATAAATTTTTTTACTATTTTTAATTAACACGTTCATATGTAAGTAAAAACCAATATCATGTATAAGAGCCATACTCTGATGCATAGCACAATTTACGGTTTTTGGTTGATCCTTTTCTGAATAAATTCTGTGTTTAATGTTTTCAATTTTGCTTTCGATAGCACGAGTTTCTTTTTTTCTCGTTAAAAGAACATTAATCTAAAATGTCATGCTTCAGTACGAAACACAATAGGTAGCTCAATTTTAATTTCAACTCTTATCGAACTTTATTAAATTATTGGAAACTTTCACGTTTTGTTATTACACAAAATCGTAAAACAATGTATTTACAACAGTTTTTAATATTGTAACAAATAAAATAAGAAACAATATGAAGTGATAACAATACTTTGTTCTAAAAGATTTCTGAAAACTTTAAGAAACTACTAATTCATGCGCATTTAATGAATCGTAAACTCAAATTCAAAATGGACAAATCTTCAGTTTTAGCGATGATAATTTTGTTGCCATGGTTTTGGGGATTGTACGGACTGATTATTATTGGCGATGCGGGTATACTTAGCATGGGTAATGATGTATATTATAATGATTGTGGCTTTAGATATCGACAAAGTGGAAGGAATTATAAAAGCAGAAAGTAAAGAGCAAGTCTGGCCAAAGGCTAACGATGGAAAAGTGAATAAATGCCTAAGAGTGAATTCAGGAATTGAAATTATAAAAGATAAAGAGGACTTGACTTCAGTTACGCCTTTATGGCCAGAGGAAGAACATTTTGAAGAAATTAGCAAACAGTGAGCAACGGGGCCAATACAATGGTGAAAGTAGAAACGGATATATTCGCTTATGGGGATTCGATAGACTTGATGAAAACATTTGATTATATTGAGAATGTATCTGACATTGAGAGTGGAAATTTGTCAAAAGTAAAAATAGATGAACACAGCGAGGATTTTGTAAATGATTTAAAGTGGATGATGGTACTAATTTTGTAAAACCATCTGTCAATTCAGAAAAGAAAGTGTGAACACCTACTTCCAACGTCTGGAGTCAATCCTATCAGCGAAATGATGGAAGTAATAGCTGATGATGAATCGAAGAATTTAACAGAATTTGGCGATGGTATTGATGCTGCAAAAGGATTGAACCAAAAGATGATTAAATCTTTCGAAGACAAATACCCAACTGTAATAGAAGGGGAAGCAAATCCAGTAGAAACATACTTTTACAGAATCAATGAATTCATATGAAGGTAAGAGGATTCCACCCAGGTCATTTCAAACTGTGATTGGAAACTTTGAAGCACAACTTCCAACTTTTGGAAACGATGAAGGTGCAACTGGGGATTCAGTGAAAGATATAAAGAAACCAGATGTGACTTCCAAGATCGAAGACAATAATTTACCACGAGAGAGTAAAACTTTAAAGATAAGTCCTGTCTCAAGTTGTACTAACCAATGTCCGTCTGAGATATCAAAGGCAAAGCGCCGCCTATTTGCACAAGAAAAAAAGGTTGCAGCCAAGACGTTCTGCACCTGCAATGAGATATAATCAGGACCAAAGGCCTAGAACCATAAAACTTGAGCACATTTGGTCCTCCAAGACAAATGACCCTATTCCTGGTCCAGCTTATTTGATGAACAATTCACTCTTTTATTTCGAACAGTTTTCATTGGGCAGGTATGAAAAACAAGATGAAATATAAGCCGAATATGAGATTTATTGAAGGCAATGAAGATAGAGAAGGACTTTTTGTTGTAGTTGGTGCCATTAGAGGTACCGAAGTCACCAGTGGTACAATTAAGCTATCCATCAAAGAAAGGTTGGCTTCATTATTAACGAATAAAACCCCAAAAAACACACATAGATTGAAGGAATACATACAGACACCAAACACGCAAGAGACGGATTTTGCATTAGGACCAAAAAACTCATTAGGGTCGAAAATATTCAATGTACAAACACTGAATTTTACTTATATAGACTGTTAAGCCTTTTCATTTTGAGAAAAGACGCTATGCTGGTAGACTAGTCAACGTATTAATGTTTACTTAAATTTTTGACCAAGTTTTATTACTTACTTTTTTACCTGCTTCGTTATTCATTGAATCAGTCAACATCTTCATTACATCCACGTTTTCGCATAAAAAACCTTTTGGAAAAAACTTATTTGGTTTCTCATAAACATTTATTTCTCCCGCTTGAAGCGAAGGCTAGGATTTGACACCCTGCTGGCATGACAGTGACAACTGACCAACAAATATTTCTCTTTCGGCTCACTAAAAACAAGTCTGTTTATCAGCAGACTTGTTTTTAATGAGCCGAAAGTCTGTATCAAGTCTGTTTATCTGCTCACAAATCTGTTTATCAGCAGAGGCTGAGTTTTATACATGTGAGGCTAGTCCATACACTGCACAAAGTAGTTTCGATTAGTTTTGACATACTCTTCCCCACACACATGGAAAGATTGAATAGGACTTAAACTGATACCCTTTCAAGTAGGAATTTGCTATTTCTGATAGTTATAGCACTGTTTAAGATTTGTTTTCAGTATGTTACAAACGAGTACTTGGTGCCCCTCACTTCCTAGCTTATTTAATTAACCCTTCGGAAGAAAATCAATAGAGCTTAAATAGAAAGAACCTTTAATATTTACAAAATATTCATATAGTGTCAAGCCTGTAGTTATGAAAAAGCAGATAATTTGATTTTCTTTTTGAGAAAACATTGTATCCCGAATATTTCCTCGACATCTGTCCGAGTTCAAAATTACGTGGTGTTGTCCTCGGTTCTTTCCCTTGGGGATTAATCCAGGACCGTCGCTAATGGCCCGTTATGTTGCTCCAGTGCGACGTTAATTAATTACCATTACCCAGATATTTCCTTTGGAATGGAGGCAACTCACTTAAATTTAAGTGTGTACGGAAGACAATAAAGCCAGACAAAGTGGTTTCACCACTACAGCTACTTTTGTATTTGTAGAAAGAATATTTTCAACTTAGCATACAGTTTTAACACTTGAAATCAGAAGGTTAAGAAATGGCAGAAATTTTTATTTAGTTATTATAATTTATAAAAATTATTAAAATTTGAAATTAAATTTTATCTTTCCCTATTTAAATTATTTGGCTCTCTTAACATAAAAACAACAAGGCTCAAGAATAATTTTAGTATTTTTTATTTCAAAAATTTGCCTTCCTATGTTTTTGGGGAAGCTGTAGCTTGGTTGGAAGCTAAGCGGATTAGCAACTGGAGGGTTGCGAGTTCGAAACTCGATCCAACCAAACACCGTCGTATACGTGAGGGCTGGTGCACGGTAAATCTGTCTTTTCCTCAAATGTCCTGACGTTGCGTGGCGCAGAAGTTTGGAGAGTGAGATACCAGCTTAGGTGTGATCTCGTCATCTGACCGTGGTTCAAAATTCCGAGGGGTTGTCCTCGGGTCTTTGCCCTCGGGCTGGATCCCTGACCGTCGCCAATAGCTCGTTGTGTTGCTACAGTGCGACGTTAATTCAACTACCTACCTACCCTGATATAGTTCCTAAACCCTCACATACGAGTATATTAATGTTTAACATAAATAAATATTATCTAGAAGCTACACTGATTTGCGTGTCTCAAGACTAGCAAATTTAAACATAATAGAAAAGTCATAAATATCCGATTTAAATAAAAAAATC
Source organism: Meta bourneti (assembly GCA_933210815.1). Classification (NCBI taxonomy): domain Eukaryota; kingdom Metazoa; phylum Arthropoda; class Arachnida; order Araneae; family Tetragnathidae; genus Meta; species Meta bourneti. Next base: position 22,592,713 of record OW119928.1, read on the forward strand.
TTATTCAAATCAAATAAATCCAATTTTTTTTGTTAAAATCATGATTTTGTCATGACCTAATCTTAAGGGAATGAGAACCTTAAGCTACGAGTCTATGATTTCAGGTAGGTATTTTAATTAACGTCGCACTGGACTAACGGGCTATTGGTGATTGTCTGTAATCAAACCCCAAGGGAAAGATTCGAGGACAACACCAAGTAATTTTGAACCACTGTCAGATGATGAGGTCACACCTGAGCTGGCAGCCCACTCTCCAAACTTCCACACCACGCCAACATGAGGACATTTGAGGCCACGACAGATTTAACGTGCACCTTTGTACACGACAGCCTTTGGTTGGATTCAAACTCGCAACCCTCCGATTGCTAATCCGTTACTCTTCCAACCGGGCTACCGACACCCGTTGTGATTTCAGACTCCAATTTTGTTAGTTTCAATCTTACAAGTTTAATAGAAAAACTAATCCAGCAATCACTGGCGTAAATTGACGAATGGAGAATGAACATGCACGAATTTAGGAAATAATTGAGGATGGTAGCCAATATTCTTTCCCGGTTTCCAATAAAAAAGCCTCAATACTAAACGAACTCTGTTTCATGATTTTTTTTACTGTTTTGAGATATTTACATACATTTAACCTGCATGATAAACGAAACTTCGATTTATGTGGATTAACCCACTGGATAGGGGGACCGGGCGAAAGTTTCGAGTCCCCTCGATACGAAAGGATCGGATTCTTTCAGACCTCAAACTCCTGAAGAATCGCCGCAGTCCATTACGATTTCAATCCCCTCTTTTATGTGCTACAAAGACACCCGCGCGTGAATAGCCTTATCTCCCCGTTGACAAAGATGTCAGGGTTATCGACGGGAAGCCTCGCAAATTGTTTATCCTCGAGCATCTAGTCTATAAGAGGTTGAGTAAATGAAAAGAGATACACTTAAAAAGTCACCGCCGCCCTTTCAGTTTACCCGGGAAGAATCTGTCCTAAGCATACCCACGACCCGACAATAGAAACCGGCACATTAGGTGATAATGAGACGATGCATATTCCCACTCCTCCTGGGGGGAAAACATTGTAAAGGCCGTTTCGGCCGGTTTCAGTAAGTTGCCTGTAAAGCCATTGGGCCGGCTGCAGTAACCAAAGAAGGAAACGATATTCTGCCCCGACGTGTACAGAGGGTTGAATCACCATCAGTGTATTTTTTTATTGGTTTTAACATTTAAAATATTTCAAAGAGGGCTTGGCGTAGGCCCATCCTATGAAAAAGTACTTTGTCTCTCATATCTAGGTGAAGAGATGAGATTGTCTCGTCTTGTCGCCCCCAGAGGCACATCTCCTTTAGATGTGTGCGCACTTCACGGACACGAAGTACTCTAGTGATCTTTTCATTCCCATTGGGGATTGCTGTCTTTAGTAAACACGGGGTCCGCGCTCCCGGAATACCCAATCGATCTTTTTTCTACTTTCATCACACTACTATTCCTCAGTCCCTCTTTTTTCCCTTTCACGATATGTTTTGCTTGAAGTTGTGTCTGGTGCAGCTTGGTCAAATATGACCCTTGAGCCATAAAAATCAACCATCTCGTCTGGTCCTATCTCTTCCCATTAGCACTTATCTCTTCCCATCACCTAGCTAGCACGCAGATAATGGATTCTTCGCTTATTAGCAACCAAATACTAAATTAAAATTTCGTTTGCAAAATACTTCGATGACATTTTTATTTTTTGAGGGGGGACTGACCCCTTTAAATACGCCCTCGACACTCAGGCCACTCGACTTTGAACGTTGGAGCGTTTTCTCTCTTCGCAGTTGAATGAACTTTTACAATTATCCCGAAATGCCTCCTGTGAGGCCTAAACCCCACTTTAAAAATTACGGCCATAGATAATTTTATTTTATTGATGTCTCACACGTGTTCCACGCTAATAACAAACAATTCAAAGGGATCTAGAATAGATACTGTTGAAAACCTAGTGACTACTGCTAACTTGGTTAACTAGCCTCATGTACAATAGTATACCATTCACTCTCGTATAGTCCGTCTCCGGCCAGTTGACATTTGATTCAGTGGATTTTGGACCAATCTATTCCTTAAATTAGATGACTAGTTGGAACGTAAACGAAGCGCTTCCACAATTGGCGTCTTAGTATGGCTTCTGGCACCGAATTTGTCATTCGATGACGGAAGCCATGGCAGTTAATTCGAGTTGGCGAAATAAAAAATCGCCTATGACGAACGCGTATATGATTTTGAGTTTGGCAGTCCTTTCCCCAGCGAATTTAACCACCTTTGTTAACGGACTTCTCCAAATTCGCGTGCACCGGAGCATTTTCAATCTCAGACTTATTTGGTTTCTCATACTTACCTTACCAACTTTGTTAAGTATTATATCGTCTACCTTTGTAAAGTGGTAGAATAAGTAGCTTACGTTTTACTTAAACATTAATAACTTATTTTTTCATAACTTATGTAAATATTATAGATCAAAAACTCGTCGGTGGACTGCGCAGAATGACCTTAATCTATCTTACTAGTGCGAAGTATGATCAGTTACTTTTGTCACTGATGTAAATTCATATAGTTTTGACCGAGCATCTGTCACCAAACTTTATTTCATTAATTCAAATAAAAAATCAAATTCCATTTCTTACGTTTGTAAACTCTGGTTGTATAGTGACGGAACTGATGCCCTCTGTTAAGAAAAAGTCCTTCAGTCTTGGTTCGATGCGTGGGTAGACTTCAAGAGTAGACAGAATTATGTGAACTGTAGCTATCACACCAGACGTTGTCAGGCGCCATACGTGCAAGTCATGTACATTCAACACATCAGGAAACTGAAATAGAAAAGAATGATATTGAAATATGTACAGATAGTTTTCAAAATTAAAACAAGTAAATAGATGACTTAGATTTTTTTGGGTTTTATAGAGAAAGGGTTATATTTGGCCAAGACTTGTATAGTAATATGCACATTGTTTGTCAATCGAGAGTGTCATGTTTTTAAAAATGATATTGGAGATTTTATTAAAAAAAATTAACATACTTAATCTTAGAATTTTTAGTAAAATAATCTACGTTAAAATGTTCAAACTCATTTAGTTTTGGAATCTATAGCCAAAAAAGCTGTGGTTATGTTCCCTGTAAAGCTGAAATTAAGAGAACGTAATTAACTTTGATAGGTGATATGGGAATTAACGTATTACATTAGTTAGGGTGGCTAACGAAACTAAAATATGTTTTTCGACCAAGAGAAAAGTACTTTTGTTACTTATTACTATTCACCGGTTTGAATTCGAAAGAAAAACGAAATCATGCATTTCGAAGAATAGAAAAAAATTTCAACTTATCAACTACTTCGTCTCTTGGGAAATAGTTTCGTTTCATAAATATATAACAAAATCAAAACATAGTAAACCAGTGGTTTCCAAACTTCATCTATTTGTACAACTTTCTGCATAAAAATTTGTTGTTTCCCTAACTTTTAAATTAATATGTAACTCGTAAATATTTATTAAAATTTCTTAAACTAAATTATTGAAAACACAAAAACAAATGTTTTACTAATGTGTAGAAATAGATCTTGTTTTGAAAGAGGATTTTTCTGGCAAGCTAAATGTAAGAGGGGGTAGTGCTTTTGTGGTGGAACGTGCTTCCTGTACGTATTTCGGATGTGACGTCACTTGGCTTGTTTTTCGAATTCTATTTCAATACGTCGCCAATATAAATTCCGAATCAGAAACGATAGTTGATTGGTCAACGTCAATTAGATTAAACGCTAAACGTCAACAAAATAGTCATAACCTACATTTTGAGGTAACCCTGATATGTATACTGCGAGAGTATTTGAGTAACCCCGTCTTCCGTTTGGTTTGTTTGCACTGAAAATTCCTATCATACATACAATATAATTAAAATAATATTTATTATAACGCATTTTTCCATGTTTCAAAAGTCTCAGTTCTTAAACATAAAACAAATCACATATTTAGTACAAAATATTTTTAATATTTTATAGCTAGGCTTATTTTTCAGTGAAAATTTTGTCAATTCGGTAGAGATACCTTTTGAAACCTAACTCGAAAAGGAGTTAGTATACTCGGGGAATAACGGAAACCCATCAAAAATAATTTTTGACGTTGTATTTATTGGGCCCGTCAACAAACTTGTTTGGGTAAGGATTTTAATTAACGTCGCACTGGAGCAACACAACGAGCTATTGGCGACGGTCCGGGATCAAACCCGAAGGGAAAGATCCGAGGACAAATCACGTAATTTTGAACCACGGTCAGATGACGAGGTTACACCTGAGCTGGCACCCCACTCTCCAAACTTCCACACCACGCCAATGTGAGGATATTTGAGGCCACTATAGATTTAACGTGCACCAGCCCCCTTTGCACATGACGGTCTTAGGTTGGATTCGAACTCGCAACCCTCCGGTTGCTAATCCGTTACTCTTCCAACCGGGCTACCGCGGCCCATAATTTGTTAGAGGGAGATATACATTTTGATGACACTTCCGCAGCACACAACAGACAGAAATGTGCGCAAAAATAGTTTTTACTCAGTGAATTAAGGATAAAAAAGTTTCTTACCTCAGCTTCTAATCTTTTAGTGAGACCGTTGACATCGATGTGACTGGGAATGCTTTGAAGTAGAATTAATCCAGACTCTCGAACTGGGATGAAGAAACAAAAGGCAAAATTTTTCTTTAACATGTCGCAAGTTACATCATACTTAGGAATATAAAAAGAATACCCGGATAGTAAACAAAAAACCCACTTCATTGTATATATTCATTTCAGAAGCATAAACATATGATATTACATGCATTTTATGGAATGATTAATTTTATGGCTTCTAATACGAGAGACAAGCTAAATATTAGTGGCAGTACACGATTTCAGCACTTCGCCTATGAAAATTCCAAAGAATAAATTTCAAATCGATATATGATAGTTGATTGGTCAACACCAATTAGATTAAACGTCAAGCATTACCTAAACGGCGAAAATCTATATTTAACTGTAACCCCGATATGTATGATGCGAGAACATTTGGGTGGGGGAAGTAAAATGTTCACTTTCCGTCTGGTTTGGTAAAACTGAAAATCCTTTGAAAATTATTATATCTTTTGTCACTTCTAAAAAGTAACGATTTTTTTAATAGATTTTTATATTTCCGTTTCGAAGCATGGGAAAGCAGAAAAATAAGGAATACAGTGGTAAAGCTAGCTAAAACAGATCTTTTAGCCCTAAATCACAGATTCCAACTAATTCTATCTTTACGGTCGAATTTCTTTGAATGTAGATCAACCTGCTTCGTAAATTCTCTCAATCATTAAATGATGATATATAGACTGAAAACAAAAATGTTGCCTACAAACGAAATTAAATAAATTAGGGCTGGGTGTATCTGCTCTTTGTTCTACTTATAACGTGGAAGACATTATATAACATTTCTTGATGGATTGTGAAAGGTATTCCTTTAAGAGAACAGTTGTACAACAAAATAGGTATTAATATCATAGAACAAATTCAGTTTTCAGAACTGGTGGACTTTCCTTTAAAAAGTAAAATTAGAGCTTTTGGAAATTTTTTATTGTCCTCAGACAGATTTTAATTCTTTCCCGATGTCAGCAGTTTTATTTTTGACAGTATAATTCGTTGTTTATTTTTGCTAAACATTTGTTATGTTTTCGTGTAACTTTTTATAGATTGTAATGGTATTTTTTTTAATGTATGCTGTTAAATCAGTGCTATTTTCACATTTTCTTTATGTATTATGTAATCTGTCATTGTAAATTCTGGAACAATAGAAGGAAAGTCAGTACCTCTGCTGCAGCATAAACTTCAAATGCACATATGAAATAAATAAATAAATATAAATGATGCAATTAAAATCAGTTCAAATGTTTAAGTCTTCACAAATTAAAAACATAAACTTTCTTTCAATCGTGGATTTAAATACGTGCCCAGATTCATCATAATCTTAGCCTGATCTTTCTCCAATTTCAAGCCATTCAGCAAGTTGCCCAGAGATTTATTATTCGCATTCAGAATTGACCTTCTAGTTCCAGGTTAGCAACCCCGCTGACTTCGAGGTATGGAGATATAAAAAAGCAAAAAGGGCGTCGTTCTTGCAGTTCTTACCAAATGGGTATGTTGTACTGAGCAAGACGGTGAGCGACGCGATTGCAAGGATGGCATCGGCGTACTTGAGAATGAGGCCGTCCATGAGCAGGATGACACTGCCGCAGGCGATCACCGTCAGGCACGAGGACACATCCCGTGAGATGTCTAATATCTGGTGGTCTCCGCACCAACGGGGAGCTAGAAAGAAGTGTTCTTTTTAAAAATCTCTGTACAGCAGTCTTAATTATCTAAATGCTTTGTTTTCCCTACGGGCCGCGGTAGTCAGGTTGGAAGAGCAACGACTTAGCAACCGGAGGGTTGCGACTTCGAATCCAATCAAAGACCTTCGTGTACGAAGGGGGATGGTGCAAGACGTAAATCTGTCGGGGCCTCACTTTGGCGTGATGTGGAAGTTTGGAGAGTGGGGTGCCAGCTCAAGTGTTGTTTTCGTCATCTGACCATGATTCAAAATTACGAGGTGTTGTCCTTGGATGTTCCCCTTCGGGATTGATCCCGGAGCGTCGCCATGTTGCTCCAGTGCGACGTTAATTAACTACCTACCCTACAAATTACAGTACGCAGATTTTTGTGTGGGTGCCGAATTTTTAAATTCTATTACTATGATGCGAAAGGTAAGCCTTGCTTTGGTTTCAACATCGGTCTACGACTCGTAAGGCGAAGGTTTAGGATAGCTTGAGAAAAACGAAATGTTATTTTTTGATTTGGCTTTCTGGAAAAAAAACTCTTTCACAATCAGAGTCAAACTATGAAAAAAAGTAGTATTCTAGAAGGTATTTCTTCTGAATTATGCTTCATTTCAAACATGTAAAAAAATCATTATAGGAGAATTAGTAGTCAGGAAAGAATATAGATGGCAGTACGAACATCACGTAGATAAGAGGTAGGTGTGCATTTTTTCGTGTTCCATATCTTTTAAATGTTTTATATCTCTTGTGCCATCATCTGTTTTTCTTTCCTTTTACAATAGTTCAATTTTGCTTCGAAATCGTTCCGGATTGGAACTAGCATCATTCGGAAGAAACGCGCACTTTACTGAAAAAGTATCCTGGTCCTGACATCCGCGGGATATACATGCTTATGTCTGCGTATCGTAGGACCGATGTTGTACCAATGTGCTTCTCTTTAACATTACTACTACATAGAACAGCGTCTTAAAAAAACAGAATTTTCATGTGACACTCAGTTAACTACGATGCTAACATAACGCGTTTCTAATGTTGGTCCCTTCGTAATAAAATCCTGGCAATGTTACTACACCTGCAAACTGCTCTTATGATTCGAATTCCGCTATGAATTCGAATAACAGCTAAATTTTTGTCCTAATGAATTACGTTGTTAATCTTTTGCTTTCTTGATTGCTAGGTAGAAAGATAGGTAGTTGAGTTTGCGCCGCACTGGAACAACTCAATGTGCTATTCTTAATTGAAAGGAGATGAAAACATGACGTTATTATACTATTCCGAAGTCACTACTCGGCTTCCAACTACTCTTAAACTCTTATATTTTTAACTACAAGAAAAAATTACACCGCAAGAACTGAAAGGTATTCTGTGATTGATTTTTTAATAAAATTGATTTTGATCCGTCTACATTATGGAGCAAACCGAGCAGTTTACGTAAGAATTCTATTCTCTAAAACTTTAGCGAATTTACATAAGTCTGATCGTAAGGATAGTTTGGTGTATAATCTATCTACTTTTGAGAATATTTAAATATTCGTTCTTTTATTTTTTGAATATTTTGCCCAAGTATTATCGATTTATAATGTATCGATATATATTTTACATAGATTATTGTTATAGCGATGCGTAAAATATCATGTTAGCATATTTTGGTATAGTAATGTGTAACAAGTTTTTAGCTAATTCCAGTATTAGAATCAATTACGAGTATTCCTCTGAAAAAATCATAGTTCAAAGTATAAAATTCTATTACGAAACAACCGTTTGATAACTCGAACTCGGTCACACACTAATAAATAAAAACATATACTATTAAAAAAAGCAACTTTTATATAAATGATAGAAAGTACAAGTTACTCAATTTATTCATTTTTTATTGTTCCAATAAAGATTATTGAACCGTTTTTTACTCTCGACGGTATATTCTTAAAAGATACGTAGAACATATTTTTAAACCTCATGGTGGTTTTTCTCGACGAAATATATCGTCATTACCAAAACTAACCAGATCTCGATGGAGAGATATCTCGTCATTAGAAGAAAACTGAACATATATCGATCTCAACATTATTTAAAAAATCGGCAATATCTTGATGATGAGATATCTCGTCATCAGCAAAATTTGTCAGATCTTGATGGATGATTTACCTCGTTGAAAATACTCGGAGGGTTAAATAACTAAACAAAATGCAATAAAAGAGGAAATATTGACCTTTATCCCAAAATCTGGACGAAGATCCACTTGTGCATACATTTTCGTTTTCAATAGGGTCAGTTAGAATGCAATTCATCTGTACTTCTTCACCCTGTATGATCATAGAGCAGCCTTGATGATGAGTGTAACCTGAATTAAAAATTCATTCCATATATAAATCATAGAAAATGCTATTCTAATCAAATGTTTTTTGGAGCGGCTCTTTCTGAGGTTTTTATGTGTACCTTAAGAACCGGTCTTCATATATGTTGCAACAAAGTCATGGACTTCGTGGATAAAATTTTAAAAAGCTGTTTATAAAGACACTGAACATGAATTGCGAATAGAGGTGAGAGGACAGAGCGGTTGGACGTCCGACCTGCATCGAGGTCAAAGTCAGAAGAGAGAGAAAAAGTGCGGAAACGGCAAATTCAGGGTTAAGTCACAGGTTTCTGTGAGAGAAATGTAATGACATTCAATTAATAATGAGTCTGTCCAGAAACTTTATCGAGAAGTGTGAGTAGCGACTATAGAGTATTTTAAAGATGTGTTTCGGGTTTTTTACCACTTAAGGGAGAGGGGTTTTTGCACAAACCAGGCAGAATGCGATGATTTTACTTCTGCTACCCAAACGTCGGACTTTTTTTTAAATGTTGTTTATCCCCATTTTGGCGATGTTTGGCGTTGAACAATCATCGATCACATCAGTTCGGAATTCATTCTTAGGAATTTTTACTGACGAAGAACAAATCGTATTCGAAAAGCAAGCCAAGCGTTCAGAATACGTACAAGGAAACACGTTCCGACACAGAAAAACTACCGTCATCTACATTTGGCTTCTTGACCGAAAATGTCTAATATGAGAGTGTTTCGTAATAATTTGTTTTGTTTATGCAGATCAGTACAATATTAAAAGAATATTTGAAATATATTTACCTCATATGAGAGAGGCTCAACCATAAATAATGTGTGTGTGCAAGAGGTTAGGGTGATTAAATCGGTCAATGAATGAGGTCGACTATCCTGTATATTTGGAGGGACCAGGCTCCAGCCATAAAAATATTGCGGCACAAGGAGATCGGGTCCGAGGGACTTAGGACCCCTGGTATGAGTAAGGTTTTTTAAACAACTTATTTGGCTACTGAAATGGTACAGTTCGGCTCCGGCGAATTGGCAGTCATGTTTATGAAAGTCTTTAAATTAGGTAACAGGTTGTAACGTAAGCAAAGCGCTTCCACAATTGGCGCCTTAGCGTGGATTCTGGTTCTAAGTTTATCGTTCGATGCCGAAAGCGAAAGCAGTGATAACGAGTTGACTGGAGGAAAACCATCCACACAGATCATGTTTTTGGTATGGCAGTCCTTCTACTAATGAGCTTTCGGGGTTGTTGTGGCACAGTGGGTTTGTCCACTGCGCTGGTAACCTGCGAGTCGTAGGTGGCACAGGTTCGATTCCTATCAAATTCGATTTTTCTTTCTTCTGCATCAATAAAATTTTCTTTGTTCGTTACTTGATACTGTCTGTCTGGAACAGCATGGCCAAATATGGCCCATACGCCATTAAAACTCAACTAACCAACCTAATTAGCTTTCACGCCTATTCAAAAATCGCCTGACATAAGGTCGACTGCCATCTCGTCCGTAGCCGCACTGTAATATTTTAATATTTACCCCCTTCTTTAAAAGCGGGGGTCGGCTCGGGGGTTCTGGTCACCACCATAAAATTATTGTCTGGGAGGTTCGGGTCACTAACAGTTGGCACCCGTGTTTACAACCCTTTCCCCCAAAGGTTTCATAACTCACGTAATTCATATTAAAAAGTGATATCAGCGGCAAATTCCACATAAACGGGATTTTTTTTTACCTAATTTTTATTAAGAAAGCGCTTACCTCCTATAAGAAAGAAGCAGAGCATGTTGAGTGAGAAATTGATGAGTCCCAGCACGATCAGGAGAATGGGGTACCTTGGTTCCGTCTCTTCATGAGATGCGTGGACCATGGTCTGCATGGCTTCCACAGCTGCCGCGAAGCACAGGGCCCCCAGGAACAGCATGTTGATAAGGAGCCCCAGAACCTTCACTCTGGCCCAGCCGAATGTGTTTTTCAGAGTTTTGCCTTTGGACATCTGGAAAGCAAAACATTCCACTGAGATAACGTAGATACCACATAATGTCAGTTTCTAAAATTGGGCATGCAAATTTCCGGAGGAAAACTCTTAACCCTCCTAGTGGTTTCGACGAGATATATCGTCCATCCAGATCTGACCAATTTTGCTAATGATGGTAGATATCTCGTCATTAAGATATTGCCGTTTTTTTGTGGTGGCGAGATCAAGATCTGGTCAGATTTTTTTCTGACGGGATATCACGTCCATCAAGATCTGGTCAGATTTTTTTCTGACGGGATATCACGTCCATCAAGATCTGGTCAGATTTTTTTCTGACGGGATATCACGTCCATCAAGATCTGGTCAGATTTTTTTCTGACGGGATATCACGTCCATCAAGATCTGGTCAGATTTTTTTTTGACGGGATATCACGTCCATCAAGATCTGGTCAGTTTTGCCTAGTAACAAGATACCTCGTCAATATAGCCACCAGAAGGGTTAATACCGATTTTAAATTCTAGTTTCTGAAAAGTTTAAATTAAGTTCGTCTCTAGCGATCTGCTTTAAAGCGCATTTTGGAAATGACAGCAAGCGCTGCTGTGGTGAAGGCCATAAGACGCAACTTTTTTGTTAACGTGTAAATATTTAAAAAAAGGACTGCACAATTTCTTTCTCTCCAAAAATTTAGAATGGAGAAGTATTTAGTTTCCACTTTCAGAGGATTCTCCAAAATGATGACTTAAGCCAGGGGTTAAGCGAGAAATATTTATAACAATTGACGTTAAATAAATATTTAAACCTCGTTTCCCGAAATTCATTCTTCATTTCAATCAATTTTGAAGTAATGATATTTTATGTAGATATGCAGTATGAGATGATTAATCTCCATGCTTTGATATTTCCTAGTAAACGATTAATTTAAAAACTTTATTTTTCTGCCTCAAAAGTATCCCTTTTAGTGCTTTATAAAGATATATAAAAATAAAACCTAAACTTTCGGGGGATTTGGCCTCCAGATTCACTCATCCCCTTTATCTGGCTACGCCACTGACCTAAAATATAAATTCATAAAACTGTTTTTTTTCCAAGCTCGACCACTGACCACCTCAGCCTTCGCCACTACAAGAGGACCGCTACTTGTGAAGGAGCACCCAATGTGTGAGTCGCCATTCATAAAAATATAGTGTACTTGTCAATTCCATAATTTGTGTCCCCCGTAAGTTCCTCCCTGTTAGATTAGATTTCTACGTGGGTATATTTCTCTCTCTTGTGTCTGTAACACATTCCTTGTGTGTATGATCCATTCACTTGCTGTTGTTTGGCGCAGTTTGGCTAGATATGGCCCTTGCACCACAAAACCCAACCAACCGCAAAGTTCCCCTTTTCTTTCTTCAGAACATCGCTTGATTATTTCCTTAAGTACTATGTATAAAAGCAAGCACACACATGTATCCCCAAACAAACCTATCGATTGTATCTTTCCTTCACGCATTTGCTTCTCAGCATCACCTGTCAAAAATTTAATTAGTATTCAAGGTCGCTACTTCAAGCATCCAGTTGAGAGTCGAGGACATTAACAATGCAAGACACATCTGCGAGTAACTTTCACGGCCTTCGTATAGAAAACACCGTGCGCACATCATTTATTGCCTTTAAAATAACCTTCGCTAGAAAAACTTATTGTACAGCGAAATCGTGCATTCTGAAGCTGAAAGCGGTCATGTATTCGTAAATATCTTCAACCACAGATTTTAATAAAATATTTTTTTGCTAATGCTCGACCAATTGAACTTAATCACTATTGCACTATTTTGAACTATTTAGCATCACTGGTGCACTACGAGGAAGTGGGCTTACGTTACACCTCACATTCGTTTATAGAGGCCACACATTCATTCTAGACAGAAAGACATTCCTTAACCCCGGATTCGAACCAGAACTTTTCAATTCTGAGGCCAGTACCTTGACTATTAGACCGATTCGTCTGTATTTTTAAAAATAAAATATGTGCTCCGACATGCTAATTGAAACCTTACAAATGTAGGGAGTGAACAAGTTGTTGCTCTTGAGTTTTAATTTCTATTAAAAGCCTTGAAGCTTATAAAAAGAAAAGCTGAAATTCTAGTCCATGTGTTATTTAGATTTTTCGAGTTTGTAATTTTGAAAATCATTTACTATGTTTAGTACTGTGTACATACCAGGAACTGGTTCATCTAGGTTTCGGTTAAACATGCTGTGTTCGAATCCTGGTATGATCATGGACCTCCGTAGTGTTTCGGAATTTACTTTAAGTCGTAGGTCTAGGTATAATTAGCCTGCAAAAATGACCAGTGTAACAAACCAAATCAAACTGTTTTCGGGAATTTCTCCGTCAAATTTAAAGGACATTTCTTAAAAATCTTTAATATTTTTAAGATTATTTTCAATGGATTTTTAAGGGTAGGATATTTTTAGGAATGATGTTATCGAAATCTGGGTTCAAGTTACACAGACGAGCACAACTTAGGGAACAGTATTATTTTTAAAGGTTACAATCTCAAAATTAAACGAAACAGAATGTGACGATTTCAATAACATGATAATCAGTAGAAAGCAGGTGCACATTCACATTTTGGAAATCGTGACGTCAGAGGCTTTGACGTAGGAATGGATTCTGACACCTAGGAACTCATCCGAAACCTCATTATCTGTATGTAAACGCTGTGCAAAGCCTGCATCAGTGTTCGAGGTGATGATATAGCCTATTAAGGATCACATCTCCTCTCGTTTTAAGTATTCACTGTAACCAAATCTTCCCAGTGCAGCGTCACCATTTCAGTTCAAAGATTTTTTTGAAATGTTCCTGTTATTCCTGTCGTTTGGTTTTTACGAATCGGTTCGGTAGCTCTCGAAGTACTTTTTGTATCATTTTCCCACATATAGGTCGGGCCGCGGTAGCCCGGTTGGAAGAGTAACGAACTAGCAACCGGAGAGTTGCGAGTTCGAATCCAACCAAAGACCGTCGTGTACTAAGGGGGCTAGTGCGCGTTAAATCTGTCGTGGCCTCAAATGTCCTCACATTGGCGTGGTGTGGAACTTTGCCAGCTGTGGGGTGCCAGCTCAGGTGTGACCTCGTCATCTGACCTTGGTTCAAAATTACATGGTGCTCTCGTACCTTTGCCTTGGGAATTGACACAGCTGGCAACACATTGGCGACGGTCCGGGATCGATACCAAAGGGAAAGATTCGAGGTTGCTTGGATTTGGTGTTTTATGGCTCAAGGGCCAAAAATGTCCAATGTCCTCACGTTGGCGTGGTGTGGAAGTTTGGAGAGGGGGGGGGGGTGCCAGCTCAGGTGTACCCTCGTCACCTGACCATGGTTCAAAATTACGTGGTGTCCTTGAATTTTTCCCTTCGGGGGTTGATCCCGGACCGTCGCCCATTGTGTTGCTCCAGTGCGACGTCAATTAAAATACTTACCCACACACAAGTCATATCACTGAAAAGTAACAACTGAAACCTTACTGTTACTTAACTTTTGCACGCCAGTGTATTTAGTTATGTGTTAAGTGCATTATAACCTTCGTCTTTTCTTTCATCAGCCAAGCACTTAGCACCCCATAAAGATAACGAAATTCAAAACCCTTGCCGGAGATAACACGACTTTTCTGATCGAAGGACGCCATCTTGTCTGCGGGATTTCTCATTCACGATTGAGGATAAACCGGACTTTAGGCATATTGACACTCACCCTGTGACTGATAACCAGCAGCAGTAATGATAAGATGTTGTAGAGCATGTGATAAGCGCTGATGAGTAGCACAAGAGACTGCGTAATATGACTAGCCACGATCTCTGCACCGAAGACCATCCCAGATAGAGATATCATGAGGTATAAGGAGGAAGACTTCATTTTGGCCACCTAGTTGTTCCCTGGAAAGAAAATAGTATTCTGAGAAACACATTTTCAAATCACTCATCGCATGAGATCATAATATAGCGCGGTTGGAAGAGTACCGAATTAGCAGTTCGAGTTCAGCGAGTTCGAAACTGGATGCAACTTAAGACCGTCGTGTACGTGGAGGCTGGTGCACGTTACATCTGTTGTGGTCTCAAATGTCCTAACGTTGGCGTGATGTGGAAGTTTGGAGAGTGGGGTGCCAGCTCAGGTGCTGACCTCGTCATCTGACCGTGGTTTAAAATTACGAGGTGTTGTCCTCGGGACTGATACTGGACCGACGTCAATAGACCCTTTGTTGCTCCAGTGCGATGTTAATTCATCTACTTACCTGCCACCGTGAAGTAAAAACAATTATAAAATTATTAGAAAAGTTATGAAAGGATTCCATTAGTCGGGAGTTTTTTTAACAAATTAGATCGAGTTGCATCTGGCGAAGTGCTCAGTGGGTTTGCCCACTGCGCTAGCAACCTACGAGTTGTAGGCGGCGCTGATTCGATTTCTCCCTGGTTGCATTTCTCTCGTTCGTGCCAGTGAAAATCTTCCTTATATGTGAACGTCCATTTCCTTAACTTTGTTTAGCTCAGCTTGCAAAATGTGGCCCTTGCACCATAAAAAAACCAAACCAACCAACTGTGAGGTGCTTGACGTTTATCCCTCGGTAACTCACATATAATTCATTTTTTTAAAGTAGCGTATTTCAGGACATATTAAAAATGAAATAACTGTAATAAACGTATTATTATTTAAATTCATAAGTAATACATCTTTTAGTTATTCTCATCATTAAGTAACGTCGAAAAGTGTTATCGTTCACTGTACGGAGGGTTAATTAATTTTGATCGAAACAAAATGCTGTTAAAATTATATTTGATAAACAAACTAAAAATTAAGTTATCCCCTTCAAGGAGTTAAGATTTTAATCTATTGATAATTCCATTATCAAGGAACGAGGGGTTGCTAACAACTTAGTTAACACCGCAAATGTACGGTTCTCATAAAGACCAACGGTTTCGATTGGTGACTTGAGATCTGACAATATTACTTTGGGAAAACTGACTAAACAACATCAATAAAGTTTATCTACGTGTGTTCTTTTCTATTTACCTTTGATATCAACATTTTTTATATCTTATCAGGCACACAAACAAGTAAAAGTCACATGTTCTAATAAGATGAATTCCTGAGACACTTAGAATTGTATGAGAATTTCGAAATCAGGTTAAGCCCTTGAAAAAGCCTTATTTGCTAAAAGAACTCTATGAAAACAACCCTTCACTACTTTACAGCGCTTTAGACAGTTTAAAAAATAATATTTTTATCTGATATCACCAGTTATACGTATAGGGGTTGTGTAGAGGAATTGCTACAAGAACTCAAGCTCAACCATTTTTTCTCTTAAGGTCGAAAGTGTCCTATAGCAAGAATTTGATGAAATTATTTTTAAGGCTCCCTTTATACCAACAGAATCCAGGTTCTACAGTAGATATAAAGGATTATTTTTGAGTAAAAAATTTTAGAAATGAAGAATTTTGTTCTTTGTGAAAAATTTTTCGTGAAAGATCTCCATTTTACAACACTATTTTACCATTTTGAGGCCCTTTTGTAAAATTATCTTTGCCTAGTGCATGATCTGCTACTGACTTGTTATTAAAAATCTGCTTTTCATCAGCTAATAAAAAGGTTACACTTATTTTAACCCACGACTGAAAGATAGAACTAGAAAACGTGAAAACCACGTGATATTTAAGGTAACCTTGAGATGATTCCTAATGAAAGACTACAATAACAGAATCCGGTATTTAGTTATTACAAAATTAATGTCCTTAGACACACCCCGAGCCCAACTGAACCATGATACGGTGATTAAGTTTCGTAACATCTTGTTTAAAGACATCTCTGATCTGATGCAATCGCGAATCTCTTCATGGGTGGCAGGTAGGTATTTAATTAACGTCGCACTGGAGCAACATAACGGGCTATTGGCGACGGTCCGGGATTTATCCGAAGGGAAAGATCCGAGGACAACACGTAATTTTGAATCACGGTCAGATGACGAGGTCACACTTGTGAGCTGACACCCCACTCTCCGAACTTCCACACCACGCCAACATGAGGACATTTGATGCCACGACAGATTTAAACGTGCATCAGCCCCCTTTGTATACGACGGTCTTTGGTTGGATTTGAACTCGCAACCCTCCGGTTGCTAGTCCGTTACTCTTCCAACCGGGCTACTGCTGCCCCTCTTCATGGATGGAAAAATGACCCGAGTCTTACAATGTTCAATCTGTTTGATAAGTAAATGTTTTAGTGAGTGAATAAGTAAGAATAAGAAATGTGTATAGGAAAGGAAATAAATGAGGATTTCACTAACAAAAAAGATATACAAATAAGAATCATGAGAGAGATGTATAGAAGTTTAAGTTGTTCATTAATTTTAAGAATTTAAGGGTCGATATTCGTGTGTCTTCATAGTCCCCTATTCGTGTAAAACTAATAGAACAATTCAATTGTTGTGTAACTATGGAGATGACTCTTAAGTCTATCCCGGTATTATTTGCTAATTTGAATTAGAAAACACAAAAGCTCTCACACGAAGAACATATTTGCTTGAACTGTTATATGGTATATCAACTAGTCCAGAATGGTTCGAGCACGGCTCATCGATATCATAGTAACGGGATTATATGACAGGCATTTTCTGTCGATAGAAATAGGAGACGGTAGTTTTTCTGGCCGCAGAACGTGTATTCCGAATGTGCGGTCACTTGGCTTGTTTTTCGAATACGATTTAAGCCAGAACGTCGACAGTAAGAATTCCATAGAATGAATTCCGAATTGAAAAATGAAAATTAGTTTTCAGAACAGTTAAACGGTCAATGTCATGTAAATATGCAGTTTCATTAAATGTCTTGTTTTTTAATAGTTTTGAATCTCATTGTAGCTTCTACATGCACCATTCTCAATGCAATCTACTTTAAAAATTTGTAGGACACTTGGGTCTTTCTATAGACACAACGGCAGACATTTATTGTCCTATGGATCCGTAACTTTGGTCCGATAGAGCTGAAGTGAAGCCGACCGTTTAATTTATGTTCTGAACACGGATTTATCGTTCTTCCAAAATCAGAATTCCAATTCCGGTTAAAGCTAAAATTGAAATACCCGAAATACATGCAATAGAAAAGTTGCACTCAAAAAATATTAGCGAAGAAAATTAAATAGAAACATCAATCGCGCATTCGAACTCGCACGCTCCAACAGCGACCTTTTGAATGGAATAGAGAGATATCGACAGAGAAGATTGGGCCCCTCCAAAATTATTTTCAGAATATGAGCTTGATCTCTCGCTCTGTATGCGCGACTGGTCTGGATCTTGAAAAAACTTGGGAATATCTCCATTCAGTATAACAGGATATCGGCACAATCCCCCATGAATCGACAATACTAAGCAAAACAAGAAAACGTAGAAAAGGTGTGATCTTATACAGAGAAAGTTCCGCAATGAAGTAAATCGAGAGCATACACACAGAGGAAGTCTGAACAATTCATTCCTTTCTGTTGAGATTTGCTTCCTCCTCCTAAGACGATGGGTATCTAATGGAGCATAACAAAGAAAACGGATCAAAATAGTAAAAGTGATTGCAGTCCCCCCCCCCACATAATTCGATCAAATTCAATTTCATTTGTCTCGACAAAGAGGATAATTTGACAGATGAAATGAGGCTTGGTCCAGACGCTTGTTTTCAGATTCCCATCAATGCATAAATAGGTTCAATGGCTTTTCCTCAAGTTCTCTTACTTGCAGGAACAATTTTCTAGGATTATTTTATGTTTTTGAAAGCGATATTTCATAGAAATTTAATGGGATTTTTTAATGCAATACCTTTTCTTGGTCATCCTTGTCCAGTGGTGCCAACTCGGGGAGATTATGGGAGGTGGCAAGTGAGATTACATTCATATATAGTTGTAATGCTCACTTAATTTCGTGGAATAAACTATCGGCTCCAATGTTCTGTCTTAGGAAACAAACAAGTGTCGTGGGCCAAGAAGATTTATAACTACAAAAACTCACAAACTTTATTGTCTATTTCTAATCACAACAAAAAAATATCACGAAAATGGATGGTTTGGTTCTTCTATAAGTTATATCAGACCCACCAACTAGTTCAACCTACTGAAAATTCAAACCGATAAACATATGTACAAAAATGAATGCATTAGCAATATCACAATTAAATATATAATTAAAATCAGTGATTATTAAAAATGTAATTTAAAATTTGATAAACATAATTATGGAATTAATAGAAAAATAGAAGGAACAATTGAACATTTTTAAATGCCCGAATAAACTTTGGAAACTATTCTATCCCTGATTGGATGCAAACTTTTCCCCTCATAGTATTTCCTGGATTTGAGGCAAAATAAAACTGTACCAGTAACAGGATGGCTTAACCTTCACAATTAAACGCGATTTTAATAAGGAACCAAAATTTTCATCAGGTAGAATGATTCAGCCGACTACTTATGAAACGCTTTCTCCATCCATTCTCGATTGGAGCATAATCCGTGGAAAGTTATATTTAACAATATCGCCAACACGTGTTACAGGAAAATACAAATAAGAATAAAAATGAAACACTTCAGCTAGTTAATTGGAATGGTAATCGAGTTATGACTTATTTCTTTCTGATATCGTTTTGAACATCTCAGACCTAGATACCATCAATACGCGTTTACTTTTCTGAATATTAAATAGTTTTTGAACAGAATGTAGGTATACGTGAAATAAAAAGGAAAAGAAATTCGTGCATTCCCTACAAAGTACTTTTTTGTCCGTATAAAAGAAGAATGACATGCAGAAAGGTGAGCCAATAATCGATGCTATTTTCCCAAAATGTGTCAAGTTGTATGTGTGATCGATGACCAGTTGTTGATTTGGAAGCAAATTATTTTATTTGCTTGTACTTTTTCTACATTGCTAATAATTGAACAGGTTAGCTATTGAGCAACGATTTGTACCTTTTTCCATCTCAAGGCACTCATAAATAATTACTAAAAATCTGCGGCACACCAAAAACATTAAATTTTTTGCTGATGTGACAAAAAGATAGGTATAATTTTGATGAATTTACAAACAATAAAAACGTAATTAACAACCCTTTTTTGCTCCAAAGAGGCTTTTAAAAATCTTTGGTTGGTGGATAGGTAGATAGTGTTGAATTTACTTCGCACTGGGAACAACACAACAAAAATCTTTTTGAAAAAATATTTATGCTACTTTGTTTAAAAAATAATACTCTAAATTATTTACACGGGTATTAAAAATAAAGCTACTACTTGAAATTATTTGTAAACTCAAAATTAAACCAAAAATGAAATAAATATTACACAATTTAAACTGTTACACAATAACACTGGTTGAAAATCGCTGCTACAGAAGAAACTATTTAATGCAACTGAAGTATGAAGTACGTTAATTAATTCAATACATCGATTAATAAATAATCAATCTTTAATATTGAGTGTTCTCTAATTAAAGATTATCTGGATTTTGGATATAATCATTTAGCTGAAGAAGCCTATAAATACAATTTACAGAAAGTGCATCTCATATTTGGCTTGGTCTTGGAGCAAATTAAATTGCATTCTTACTGTGATGATGAGCACTTCAAGGAGTTGTTAATTTAATACGAGTTCGTAGTCTTTCAACAGTGGCGTACCCAGGGGTGTCTGAGATAGAAAAATTAATTTTTCATTTATTACGATATATTTTTTGGTGGAACACAGCCTTTTAATATCAGCGGTTAAAAGTCGGGGTATGAAAATCATTTATCCTTATAGAATCAGTTTAGGTATTTTGGAGGCCGTGACACAGTTGGAAGAGTCGTAGATTAGCAACGGTAGGTAGGTAATTAACGTCGCACTGGAGAAACGCAACGGGTTATTGACGACGATCCGGGATCATTCCCGAAGAGAGATCCAAGGACAACGCCTCGTAATTTTGAACCACGCTCAGATGCCGAAGCCAACACCTGTGCTGGCACCCCACTCCAACCTTCCACACCCCGCCAACATGAGGACATTTGAGGCCACGACAGATTTGACGTGCACCAGTCTCCATGTACACTTGGTTTGGATCGAGTTTCAAACTCCCAACCCTGCGGTTGTTCTCCGTGACTGCCAAATGGGCTACGCGTTCCCATCAGTTTAGAGTAATCATCAGTCAGAAATTTGCTATCATCAGTTTTGATCATAGTAAATTGAGTGTTTCTGTGGTTAAATATGCAAATCTGTAATTAAAGACTATTCGTTCTGTGATTAAAGACTATTCGTTCTGTAATTAAAGACTATTCGTTCTGTAATTAAAGACTATTCGTTCTGTAATTAAAGACTATTCGTTCTGTAATTAAAGACTATTCGATTGAAATTCATTTTATTCTAATCAATTTTTGATAAATTTTGTACTCATCCTATTCAGTACTCTGAAACTTCCATCCATCATTGTAAGTAAAATACGAGCCGTCTCGACTGCGAAGAATTCGGATACACAGTGGTATTAAATTATGAAGAAATCGAGTACTTCGTGATCTCTTGGAAAACAGGTTAAGTCTTGTGATATCAGCTGCTGGGAAGAATTCGAAAGCTCCAGGGACTATAGATAGCTTTAGTATAACCAATCACATCATGATATCAAGTCAATGGCCTCTTGCACCAGCAATTGTATATCTCTCTTTCACCCTTATATATAACCAAAACAGTTGCCATGCCAGCTGATATGTAAATCTACCGCTTAAACATCCATCGTCAAAACAGCAGAAAACTTTATGGATTCTTTATTTAAAACCAGGAGTTATACTATTTTCACTAGCGATTTTAAATCTTTTTCGCCTCATGACACACATAAACTCAATACTAAAATTCTGCGGTTTAATTATATTTTCTGCAGATCTGACAAAAAAAAGTATAATTTTGAATGATTTTCAAAAATTGCCTACGCCTTTTACTTTTCAAAGGTACTTTCTAAAAAATATTTTTGAAACTATTTATGGTACTTTGTAAAAAATAATACTCAAAATTATTTATATGGGAATGAAATTATATGGGAGAACACACACTTGTCAAAAATCCAAAACTAAACCGTTGAAATTAAGTAAATATTATACACTTTAAGCCATTTCACAATCCGTAAGGCACACCGGTTGAAAATCGCTGATATACACAGATATACCAACTATTTTATACCCATGCATATATAGCTCATCCTATATTGCTTGTACTTGAATTTCAGTTTGTTAAGCCTTTGAATTAGTTTGTTAGCTGAGAACATAAGGGGCCACGGTAGCCCGGTTGGAAGAGTAACGGATTAGCAATCGGAGGGTTGCGAGTTCGAATCCAACCAAAGAACGTCATGTACAAAGGGGGCTGGTGCACGTTAAATCTGTCATGGCCTTAAATATCCTCACGTTGGCGTGTTGTGGAAGTTTGGAGAGTGGGGTGCCAGCTCAGGTGTGACCGTGGTTCTGAATTACGTGGTGTTGTCCTCGGATCTTTCCCTTCGGGTTTGATCTCGGACCGTCGCCAATAGCCCATTGTGTTGCTCCACTGCAACGTTAATTGAAATACGTACCTATCTGAGAACATAACTGGTAGTTAACTCCTTAGCTTTGAAAATTGTGAGATCGTAATTTTGTCAATTGTCAGTCTATTTCAACACTCCTTTGTCAGGCTATTTCAACTAAACTGTTGAAATTAAATAAATATCTCTGACACAATTTAAGCCGTTTCACCATCAGTAAGGCACACCAGTGTCATTCTTGCCTCACACCATTTGAAAATCGCTGATATAGAGATATACCAATTATGTTATACCCTTACATATAGCCTTTATATAGTTAAGCTTTTGAATACATTTCTTATCTGAGAACACGTTTGATAATTAGCTCCTTAACTCTGGTAGTTAAGGTATTTAATTAACGTCACACTAAAGCAACACAACGGGCCATTGACGACGGTCCGGGATCAATTCCCAAGGCAAAGGTACGAAAACACCATGTAATTTTGAACCAAGGTCAGATGACGAGGTCACACCTGAGCTGGCAAAGTTCCACACCACGCCAATGTGAGGACATTTGAGGCCACGATAGATTTAACGTGCAACAACCCCCTTTGTACACAACGGTCTTTGGTTGGATTCGAACTCGCACCCTCCGGTTGCTAATCCGTTACTCTTCCAACCGGGCTACCGTGGCACAGCTCCTTAATTCTGAAAACAATTCGTGAGATCTTAATCTTATCAATCATCAATCCATTTCAACACTCCGTTGTCAGACTACTTCAACTAAACCGTTGAAATTAAATAAATCTTATACAATCAGGGCCATTTCACCATTCGAAAGGCACACCAGTGCCATTCTTGCAGCACTGTGCTGCCAGCACATCGGATGATAATCGCTAGTATACACAGATAAACCACTATGTTATATCCATATACATAGCTTATCATGCTATTTTAATTTCAGTTTGCTAAGCCTTTTAATACATTTTTTATCTTTGCTGACAATCAGCTCCTTAGTTCTAAAAACAATTTTTGAGATCTTAATTTTATCAATCGCCAGTCCATTTCAACAGATTCGGAGATTAGATTTCGCAAATGGGAACAAAATACAAGCACAAAACAGGTCGTATAAATACTTCGCAGAAAATGTGATTTCTTTTTGGAAGATGTGGGAGTTATTTTAAAACGTAGAATAATTTGAGATTTAGGATGTTATGGCAAAAGGGAACTTAGAAGCAAGAAAAAAGGAAACTTGCACCATGAAAGTAAATATACGGTAAAATCTCGATGAGTGGTCATTTAAGGAACCAAGAAATTTTGACTATTTAAGAGGAGTAACTACAGAATGAAAATTCAGTAGTTGACTTTTATTGTTGCTTGAGAACATACTACAAAGTAGTTATGTATATATATCTATGTGGTCATTTATGTCAGGAATAGTACATCCACTTTCATTTATGATTTCAAATAAATTCAATGAAGAATGAGGATCAGACTCCTAATTTTCGATTTCATTTTGTTTGTCATCAGACACAAACCCCCATGTTTTAAGACCTTTCCAAAGTGACGAGTTATCCAGGGGAGCATTTGAACTCACGACAAAAAAAGAAGGGTCTAATTGCAATGCCATCTATAATGCGGCTCTGACTAGAAGGCAGTCAACCTTGGGTCAGTCGATTATTGAATAGGTGTGAAAGTTCATTAGAAGGGCTGCCATACCAAAAGCATGAATGGCGTTCGCCGTGGTCGGTTTTCTCGGTACCAACTCGTTGTCACTGCTATAGCTTTCGGCACCAAACGATAAACTTAGAACCAGAATCTGGACGAAAGATGCCAATTGTGGAAGCGGTTCTTTTTGCGTTCCAGCCTATCTCCACCTTCGAAGAATAGGCTCTTTCAAAACCATGCGACTCGACTGCTTTTTCGCCAGAGCCGGACTATAGACGGGAGTAAAGAAAATTGACGAGTCATCCAGAATGACGAGTTATCCAGATGACAACTTATCGAGGTTTCACTGTATTTAAGTAGTCTATAGAGCAAGTATATTTAAGATACATATAGTTTCTGCAACTGTTTCGGAGAAGTGTTATTTTATTCCAAGTTTTATTTAGAAATGTAACGTCTCAATGGCAAGATAAACTATTCAGAGATGTATTAAAAACATACAGTGCATTTATTAAAATATGTAGACTTTTTCCAGTATTATTCACACAATCAGATAAAAAATCATCTAATTTTTAGTTTCTAGTACAAAGTTCGGTTTTTAAAATAATTTAAAATTTAGCTCCTAAATACCTTCCTGAATGTATATATATATATATATATATATATGTGTCCAAAAATTAAGGATAATACTAAATTCGTATCAAGCAAGATTTTCTAATCTCAATCCAATATAACATGCCAATATTCGATAACGTCGCATCGCAGCTTACACACCACTAACAAAGACCGCACAAGAGCAAAGACGTGCTCTAATGAGCGAATGGGACTCCTTGCTACAGGAACTCTTGGGCAATCTTGTGGAAAGCATGTCTGCACATTGGAGGCCTGCAGTAGGATTAGAGGGCAACATATTCTCTATTAGGTTGCTTGTGCAAATAAATTTTTTTTTCTCGGTACAACTAAACGCTACAATGTGTTCACCTAAGCATTTTTTTCAATTATTTACTTCCCAGTAACACCACGAGACATGTGGCGGTTCTTAGTGAATTCCAGACAGCTTGTGGAATATACATTTCTCGTTTGAGATAATTCGAAGCAGGTACTTGGTAAGGGTAGGTAGGAAATTAATTGAAATCGCAATGGAGCAATACACAGGGTTATCGGCGACGGTCCGGGATCAATCCCTAAGGGAAAGATCCGAGGACAACGCCTCGCAATTTTTAACCATGTTCAGATGACGAGGCCAACACCTGAACTGGCATCCCACTCTCCAAACTTTCACACCACGCCCAACGTGAGGATATTTGAGGCCACGACAGATTTAACTTGAAACCAGCCCTGTATGCACGACGGTCTTTGGCTGGACAGAGTTTTGGACTCGCAATCCTCTGGTTGCTATAATCTGTTGCTCTTCCAACTGGGCTACCGCGGCCCTACTTGGTAAAGGGATTCATCTCGGATTGCATTCTCTCTTAATGCGCTTTCACACCTACTTAGAAATTGACTGACACAAGATCGATTACCTACTCCGGGAGCCGCACTTTAATGAACCTACGACGGCAATTGGCGATGGTACCGTGTTCTTGAGTCTTCCAGTTCTTGTAATAACTCCTTAGTGTGCAATGGAAAAAAGAAATTGAATATAAATGAAAAAATTGTGCAAAATAAGCATTAAGAACTTGGAAAGGATTGTTTGTGTTTCATGAGGAGGCTGCGACTCGTCATCCAATTTTGTACCCATCAACCTTTAGGGTGCATATGAAGGGGGTTTGCTTGAGAGGATAAATGTAACAAATAAACAGATAAATTACTTCGAACACACATATATATGAAGCCACGGGGTCTTACTTGACCCCTCCTAATTATATTTCCGAGTTGGCGCCAATCTCTCTCTCTGCAGGCACATAAAGCCTCGTCAGTCAGTTTCAAAACAAGGCTGCTGGAGAATCATTTTGTAACCTTTGGCCTCACATCGTCCTTGAACTCTAAATAATTGTTTTGATTGATGGTCATAGCTGAACACCATCTCCCCGTGGAGCATAAATGTTCTTGTTGGGAATGCGCTTCCGTTACCTTGCAATGGAAATAAGAACTATTTTCAGAAACCATTTTCTTGGGGCCAGGCTTAGCATTTTGCCGGTTGTCGGCGAACCTAAAATTTCACTCCTCTATTCCTTATCAGATCACAGGCCGGTGTTCATCTGCTAAATTATTTATTGTGTTGGATTTACTGCTTCAGAGTTACTGCAATGAACGTTTTGGTCATCTTAGTACTTTTTAAAAGATGTTGAATCACTATTTAAAAAATATATTTCGTTAAAAAAAATCCCGAAATTAGGCGAGCTAAAAGTTGCCACTGCAGCTTAATAAGAAATACAGCTACGCTAAAACTGCAGTACATTAAAAGAAATTAGTTTATTGTTATACAGAAAAAATTTCAGGCCACACATTTCATCTGCTTAAAAATAAATATGGCCTCTACCATGGGATTCTGGGACATTATCGGAAGGATGGAACATTTGTTGTAAATAATAAGGAATTTTGTGGTAAAAAAAAATCCAAAATTTTGCCTCTTCGTAGTTTGCAGTCAACACAGCATAATTTGAAATACAGCACTTTTCTAGTAATTGACCGCGTATGGGAGTGACTGACGACAGACATTTTGAAACTGAATATTTATTTTTATCAGCCTCGACGAAGTTCGCTTCTATTTCAACTGCAAAGGAGTTTTAAAACTTCTTAGGATCTCAGTTCTTCCCATGTGATCCTCACATGAGAATTCATCCTCAATAATCTGGCTCGATTGGGCAATAAGTGATTAAATTGCTGACTAATTTTTAGTTGGATTTTTAAAAATTACAAAAAATAAGAGGTTTGGTGTTACGAAAATAAATATATAATACACATTACCTTTTCTATATTCTCACAGAACTTAGTGTTATATATATATAATTAGTATTTAATAAATTTAATAAAAAATTTCTCAACTCTCGACAGCAAAGAACTATTGGTTGCCCGATCGATTATTTTCACCCTTTGAAAAATTCAAATTTAAATTGATGTGTGGAAATATACAGCTTTGGTAAATAATCATTACAAGAATAAAATTTCTTCAACAAGATAAAAGATTATAATACGCGTAAAATTAGCTTCTATAACTGTTTCTCAAACTGTAATATTATCGTAAAGCATGTTTTGCAGGACTACTTGGCATTCCATGTGTGCGCGAACAAAGTAAAGATAAATAAATTCCATTGATCTTACATTTTGGCTTTAGTATATTTTACCATAGTCTGAGGTACTAATTATACGTAATTTGTTTGAAAAACATTGTTTCATCACACGTTCTGATGGTTGACAAAAGTTGCTTTAGAGGCAGAAAAGCAATTACAGAACTCTAAATTGTGTTTCTGAAAACTAAAATAAGTGTTAAGATATAAAATTCTAAACAGGATTGTTTTAAAAAACACAAAACTTGAAAATTTCCTGCTAATTTCTTTGCATTTACGATTAAAGACTGGAATAACTTTGAAACATCAAATTTAATTTTTAATGTTGGATACAATCTTTGCTATGGCGAAAGATTAATGGGAATCAACTTTAAATTTAGGTATCAAATCTACAAACAGAAGCGGAATACTTTTTAAGTACTGCAAAATACTTATAGAATTGAATTGTTTTAGGACTTTTTATAAGAACATAGAGGAACTTAGAACCTAACTATTATTTCAAAAATATTAGCATTCAAATTTCATTAAATGATTTCAAACATATTTTTATAAATATTATCGAGGAAAGATTAAAGGTTTTGAAAATTATTGTGAATTGATTTTTAAAAAATACATGCATTTATTTTTTATATCACAGGGAAAATTCTTCATAAGCCTCACTGTGTTTTCCCACAATGCAGACAAATTTCTTCACTAGCACCACCGATTAAAAATTGAATTAAGACACAGCTTACCTTGAGCTTAGAAATCCAAATATTTTTCTTCGACTTTTCTATAAAATGCATTCACAAGACATTAATCCATTCATTCTTCTCTACCCAACAGTCGAGCTGTATTTGTTTCTAAATCCAAGCACAATCAAACTGAACGCAATTACATTCGTCGCTTGTCAGCAGACGATTACTTCATCCACAGGCACTTATAAAAAGTTTGGGTGGACATCCTTATCACAGAATCCCTCCCCGGGAACATTTAACAAGCAATCAGTATCTCGACTAAAAGCGCTGGAGAAATCAACGCGTGCTCGAAAACAGCGAACCTTAGCTATCAGCTGTTGGAGAAGGACTGGAAGAAAGTTGTTTTCCTTCGAGTACAAGAGAAAAATAATTCTCTCAACCGGTGGTTTTGTTTAGATTGGCATCACGCGTTGTGTTTTCTGTTCTGCCTCATTTGTACCGCTATTGATTTTTTCAGCTGCCATGCACAGCGAACGCTAGCTTTTTGGGTCTGTTAGTTGAATTTATTTCGCACTGGAGCTACACAAACGGGCTATTGGCGACGGTCCTGGATCAACCACGAAGGGAAAGATCCGTGGCAACACCGACATTTTGAACCACGGTCAGATGACGAGGACACACTTGAGCTGGCACCCCACTCTCCAAACCATGCCAACGTGAGGATATTTGAGGCTACGACAGATTTAACATGCACCAACCCCCCGTACACGACGGTCTTTGGTTGGTTCGCGTTTCAAACTTGCAACACTCTGGTTGCTAATCTACCAACCAGGCTACCGAGGCTCTTTTTGTAATTTGTAAAAAGTAGCATGACTTGTATAACTTAAGGCTTTGTTTACGTTATCAGATATAAAACGCTGATTTAAAGGAGTACAACGAATGGCTGTTATGTAAATCGTAGTATGGAAGGATAAATTAGTAATTGCTCATTGAAAAGGACAACATAAACATTTATTTAGGCTGATGAAATAGAAAGGCGTGATCGTCGTGCGTTTAGAAAGTTTTCTAACGGATAAAACAAATCATTTTCACATCTTTTTATGGCGCTCAGGGAATGTTCTAGAAGACATCAGAATATCAGTTCGGCTTCATTTTCGAAAGGCAACACTTTCTCCTGTTCGGGTTCCGACATCAGTGTTAGGAATAAAAATATTTGAAGTTAGTTAACGAGGTATAGTATATTATTTACTTGAGAGCTTGTGAAAAATTAGTGTTGCATATAAGAGATCTTTATGCATTCGACAGACAAGTATTTAGAAAATAATTTCGGGCAGAATCCTCTCCCTATCCTTTCGGTTCCTTATTTCGATTGAATTGTCTCAAATGTCACATGAGCGTTGCGTTCAATAATTGTTTCGAATTTAACCCTCCGAGTGGTTTCGACGAGTTATCTCGTCGATAAAAATCTAACGTTTTGTTAATGACGAGATATCTCGTCGAGATAAAAATTGTCTTATTAGTCCAAGGGAATGAAGATTCAAGTAGGAAAAAAGAACGTGTCCCTTGCCCTGAACATGGGACAGTTTGGAACACGTTTTTTCATTTCAGGCTGGTCACTAAAGGTCAGTTTTCGACGCGATGATAAACCATCAGGAGGGTTAACTCCTATGGGCACTGTACTCTCGTGGTTAATGAACTTTGATTTACGCCGAGATTAAACTACTGTCTATCTACCACGAGAAATTTCCTAAGTTTGGGTGGTGGCTGTAGCTATAGAAACAGGGTACGCTCATTTTGAGTAGGGGTGATCGGGAACGACTTAATTTAATTTTGGTTTTAGCGAATCACGACTCCTTACTGGTATAGATCTCAAGTAAAAATTTTAACAAATGTATTTCCAATTTATTAAGTGCGCCATGTGAAAAATTTTAATACCTTTCTCCAAGCACCTTTATGAAAAGTAGATAAGGTCAATTTCTACGTAAGCAAGACAAGGGCAGACTTGTCTGGAGCTATTGTTAGATTGCTTTAAACGTCAAAAATATTTCGGGGAGGTCTCGAATCCATGGGCTCTTCCCCTCCGTTTCTGGTTTTCGAGTGTTTTTAAAGCATCAGGATAAGCTTAAAAGGTCTTCAAGATGGTGTACAGGATTATGGAAATTATCTTGTGATGTCGTATAACCAGTTTTCGAACATGTATGGTCTGCGGTAAGACTCTTGTCAAGAGCAGGGGTTGTAGATGATGATAAATCTTTGATATGGAATTTTCTCATTGCCATCCTGGCACCACCTGTCCTTTTTTGGACCTTGTGCCACAAAACTTCACCCACCCAACCATCCTAAACGTACATGGTATTTAGACATCGCTTCTGTAATCATTGGACGAGAAGAGGTAAACTCAACTGCACATTTTGTGAACGCATTGACAATCGAGGTAGGACAATTTTTCAATTGGGATACTTTCCATTCCTTAAGTTTAAAACTATTTCTCGGAATAACAAGCCATGCTTATTATCCAAGTCTTTCGGAGCTGTTGGGATTTTCAGGGTGATTTAAATCTTTCTGTCATTTAAATAATTCTGCGTCCTTAAAAACAAACAAAATACACTGCTGGCCACCGTAAATGCAACACCCTGAAGGAAGCATGCAAATAATATGAAATTTACAACATGCATTAGCGGAGGTGAGATATGCAAATGATTAGAATTTCAGCGCAGACGCACATCACGCGCGCCTGTGGCGCCACTTCAAAGCGCTATTTAAGGCTTGGAGATTTCGACGATTTCAAGTACGGCAATTGTGTTTTTCTTGTGGTTTTTTTCAAAAAAACGATCAATTATGCCTCGTAGAAAACAGCGATCATCTTTTGATCAAGTATCCGAGTTCGACAGAGGAAGGATAGTGGCCTACCGAGATTGTGGATTATCTTTCAGGGAAATCGGTAGTCGTGTTGGACGAAACCAAACAACTGTAATGCGGATATGTGATCGTTGGATGCAGGAGGGTACGACGGACCGACGTGTTCGATCGCATCCACCTCAGTGCACCACTTCACGTGATGACAGGCATATTGTGCGTATGGCAGTGACGGATCGCTCAGCCACATCACGAACCATAGCACAGCACATTCAGTCTGTACCGCATCATCCAGTGTCTGCGCATACAATTCGACGCCGTTTACAGCAGAGTGGTCTGTCCGCAAGACGTCAATTGCTTCGTCTACCCTTGACGCAGAACCACAGACGTTTCCGCCACCAATGGTGCGATGAAAGAAGGATGTGGACGGCAGAATGGAATGAAATTGTCTTTACTGACGAGTCACGCTTCTGTCTGCAACACCACGATGGTCGGATTCGAGTCTGGTGACACCGTGGAGAGAGGATGCTGAACAGCTGCGTTATGCACCGCCACACTGGTCCTGCACCGGGTATTATGGTATGGGGCGGTATTGGATATCACTCTCGCACTCCTCTAGTACGCATTGCCGGTACTTTAAACAGCCAGCGCTACATCTCCGAAGTGTTGGAGCCAGTTGTCCTTCCTTACCTTCAGGGCTTGCCCACAGCCATATTTCAACAGGATAATGCGCGACCACACGTGACACGCATTGTCCAAGGGTTCTTCGTCAATCGCCAGATTGAATTGCTTCCCTGGCCAGCTCGCTCTCCGGATCTTTCGCCGATAGAAAACATGTGGTCCATGGTTGCTCAACGATTGACCCAGAATACATCCCCAGCTGCCACACCAGATCAACTTTGGCAACGTGTGGAAGCTGCTTGGTCTGCTGTACCCCAAGAACACATCCAAAGTCTCTTTGAATCAATGCCGAGGCGTGTGGCAGCGGTGATCTCCAACAATGGCGGCTACTCTGGCTACTGATTTTGGCAGGAACCACACTTCACAGAAGTCTATAAATTTAATCATTTGATACTTGGTCAACATGTTATCTACAAAATAAATTTTGTTGTGATATCTCTTGTCTTTCTTGGTGTTGCAATTTGGGTGGCCAGCAGTGTATATGATATATTTAAAATGAACACATAAGGGTATGAAAACAAAAGTAAAAAAGTCAGAGAAAATTAGTCAGGAAAAAAGTTCTTTTTAGAAAGTTCACTATTCTACATGCAGATAATTTTCTTTACTTGTAAAATTTAAGCCCTGCGTGGCCATTTTTAAAAAACAGATGAAATTTTGATTATATTTCCAGATTACTCCGTAGTTATAGTATAAATTAATTTGATTGACAGTAAATACGAATTTCCAATTGTTTCGTTTTGTACATCTTCTAAAAAGTAAAGGTGTACATCCTTGTTTTTAGCCCGAACTCCCTGAGTGTATATTCATTCTTCAATCCCTTATTTTATTCTTAAAGAAAAGGACAGATGGCAGCACCAACTAAAAATCTATTCACGAATAAGCCGACATGTGATAGAAAATAATTCTAGGCGTCTTATATATAAACTTACCTTCTAAAACTGAAGTAGAAAAGAAAAAGGATAAAAGAACCTACATTTTCCATTACTTTTCACCCAAAATATATGCACAGTAAAAATGGAAAATAATGATAAATATTGCAGTAATGGAAAGTGATATTAATTTAAATAAAAAAATAGATTTGTCATCCCAATTTATCTACAATCAATACAGATATTTTAATCAATATCTTCTAATTGCCAATAATCAATTCTAAGACACCACAACTTTGCTCACGAAAACATTTTTGAAGCATCTTTACACTTAAAAGTACCCACAAAATAAATTTAATTCAATCAAATTTTGTCATAAAAAATGTTTTGAATTTCATTTCTTTCTATAGAATTTTTTTGCTATACAAGTAGAAAAATGATTATTAAATAGCATCACAAATATACCATTAAAATATGGGATTATTTTCAAGTTTATTACATTTGGAGTTTCTACAAGCCTGGATTTAATTTGCACAAAGAATCTAATCATTTTGCATCAAGAAAATGTTCTCCAATCCCACTATTACAATGACGATAGAAAATTTAATGTGAGAGTTGATATAATTTCAAAAATTGAAGTGAGATAGTCATAAAAGGCAATTTTTAAAAAATAAATATAAAATAGTCATAAATTTGGCCAAGAAAAATTTGGGTTCCCATTTGAAATTTTAAAAATGCAAATCCTTAAACAAAGTTTTCCAGGTTTTTAAGCTTTTCTAGATATTCTAAAGCATATCATGTAATTTCTGAAATACTAAATTTTTTTCATGAGAATGAGAGGCTTTTAGGGAGGTATATGAATTCTGTATGTCCAAGGCATGAACTTAAGGGAAAAATACAAATGAGGTTTAGATCTACAGCAACATGCCCTGGTTAGGACAGACAAACCTTAAAAATATTACTTTTGGTATGAGTTTGTGGTTATAAAATTACCTTAATAAATAGTTTAACATCAACTACCAATTTTGACAAATGTTAAGTATAATTAGCATTTTTATTTTTTAATAGTGCTTCAGATGAAAAGGGCTGTCAACCCTTTTGACATCCCCATTAATTTTAGAGGCCAGAGCCCCTTAAATGAGAGGGATAAGTATTAAAATATTACCCAATGAGTTTCAACAAAACAGCCCATCAGGGGTCTCAACCCCCTGGGACTTCAATATTTGTATGGTTAGAGCCTATATAGTCCACCAAAATGAGGGATGAGTACTACAAATAATATGGAGTACCAAATATGAAGAGTGATTCAATTTCACTTGATAGGTTGCTTTAGAGCTATAAAACCCTAGGTTCCTGAATATCATGAACCCTAATATTTTATGGTTGCTCTCCCTCAAATACAAGGGATAAATATGGCAAATGAATAGTATTGTAATTATCTATACAAACAAAATAGAGTTCTGAAAACTTTTTATACACGAAGCAAGAGTTTTACTTAGACCCCTCAATGATTCTCCCAAGTGCCACAGAAATAAGATGTGCATATATATATTGCTGACCAAAGAAAAAGATGATTGGTTATTTATAGGTTTTATGGTGCAAGGGCCATATTTGTCCAAGCTGTGCCAAACATAAGATAGACATCAAGTAAAAAATGTTAAGTAGTAGTAGTACAAATTGTAGAGTGTGCTGCATGACCAGCAATGAGCAATAGATGCCAGAGGTGCTTCCTTAGCCCTGATGAGGATGCTGTCCTTCTGCTACCTTGTTACATTTTGTTATAATTAAACTGTTTTGTTACAAAGAATTGTTTTCATTAGATATTCATTAACCAAGCTATTGAACAAACAAATGTCAGGAAAGGGAAAAAGAAGTAATGGGTCAAAGCAGAAAAGATCGCTTGGGTATTCTGGGAGCACGACCTCAGTGCTTATTAGACAGTAAAACCAATGAGGTCATTAGGGTACCTTAAGTTCGTACACAACTACAGGAAATGTGTCCTTGAGGGTGATAAGATAATGAAGAAAAACAAATAGAAATTATTTTATAAAATTTAATGCATTATATTAAAAAAAAATATTTTAAACACCATGAGGGATGAAACCAGCCCCTGTAGTGCTTCAGGGTAACACAAAGTGGTTCACGATCTACCCTTTCAGTGCCATAATGGAAATATCGATTAGGTTGGTTTTGGTGTTTTATGGTGCAAGGCCATAATTTGGCCATGCTGCACCAGACACAAGACATACAACATCAAGTAAGGCACACACATAATGAAAGTTTTACTGACAGAAGAGAAATGCACTTGACTGGAATCGAACCTTCGCCACCTACAACTTGAAGGTTGCTAGAGCAGTGGACATACCCACTGAGCCACGAAGGTTCCAATGTTCAATTAAGTGGTGAGGCATTAGGAAAAACTTTTAACAATTTTATATCTATTTTATTTTGCAAATTTATGATTTTAATTTTAAGAGAACTAATCTCTTAGGCCACTTACGTGACAAAATTTAACTGAAACCCAAAATATCATTAAGAGCTTTTTGAGGATTGCATTTCCTTTAAAGGGTTATAGGAACTTTCAAAATACACCAAATCATTCAGGTCCACAAGTTTTAGCAATTATAAGTTTTTATTTTGTTTAAAGAGGCTGCAATGCAATTTACAACTCATAAAAAGTTATCAACATTTTTCAGATATTTGAATTTTCACCTTCACCAAATCATGGGTTTATCTCCTTCATCATATAATTTTCTAATATATTGTAAAAGAGACAAAACATTATGACCAAGTTTAGCTGAAATGGGAAAAACAGGCATACTGGTATTGTCTTTCAAAATTTGCAATTTTTCTTCACTTGCATCTAAGTCACATTTATTAGCAACAATGGCATATGGCCTGGAAGAGAGACCAGTCTGATATTGTTCCAGTTCATATTTAAGGCATTCCAGTTGTTCCTGCGGATAATCAGCAGACAAATCAACAACGTACAATATACCTGAGCATCTTTCGATGTGTCTGAGAAAGGATATTCCCAATCCCCTGTTTTCATGAGCACCAGGTATTATTCCAGGCAAATCGGCAATTGCTAACTGAACATAATCGTCATAGTGAACAATACCAATATGGGGATTCAGAGTTGTGAATGGGTAAGCAGCCACCTTAGGCCGTGCACGTGAAATAGCTCTCAATAGGGTCGACTTTCCGGCATTGGGGAATCCAACTAATCCGATGTGTGCCATGATTTTCAGTTCCAGGTCATATTTTCGAGTCTCCCCAGCAGCACCCTCTTCAGCAATGTCTGGATGCCTGTTTTCATTGGTCAGAAAGAAATGATTACCGTGCCCCCCAGCACCCCCTCTGGCGGCTATGAATTTCGCATCCTGTTCGTTCAAGTCACAAAGAGTTTTCTCTTCATCTTTCACAAGGGTTCCAATGGGCACTTTCACGATAATATGTTCACCGCAGGCTCCGTGCTTATGCTTGCTTCGCCCATTCGATCCGTTATCTGCTCGGATCACTACAGGGACTTTTTCAAGTGATTTTACTAAGTGGCAAGCTTGTAAGATCACATGACCCCCGTTGCCACCATCGCCGCCAGATGGGCCGCCAAAAGGATTTTTATAGAGACGTAAGAATGAAATGAGTCCATCTCCTCCCCTGCCGCCGATCGCAGTGATTTCGCGAAAGTCCATGAATCGTTGAGTTCTGAAATCGGGCGAAATCTGCTTCCGTTTACGAAGAGGTTTGGCAGATTCCTTAGAAAAAGAGCGAATAAAAATGCGATTTATTATTTGCATGTTGTAAAAGACGGTATTGAATTGTTTGGGTGGCATACTTCCTTTGAAATAAACCAAACAATAAAATAAAGTATTTATGAGTGCTGACTTTCAAAGCTTGTGCATGCAACAAATGAGAGACAATTGCATTCTGTGAAGATTTCTGGCTATTTCAATAGAATAACAGGAAAGAAACACAAACCGCATATTTAATTCTAAGTAAACAAACAGATGCTTCAATGATGGATACAGTTATATATTTTTGCTGTTAATTAGTTCAAGTTAATTATGGCAAGCACCAATTTCAACAGAAAATTGTCTACACCTATCCAGTAATTTTCATTTTGTTTTGAAACAATGTTTTAAATAATTATTTTCCCAATAATTTTACTATTATGTAAGCATTGTAAGTACAGCTTTGCATACAAGGCCTCGTTCGTAAACAATTCTCTGAAAAAAGCAAACCAAAATAATCCATCACATAACCTCCGTTTCATTAATTCTGAAGTTGCATTTACGAACGATTAGGTTTTTTTAGTCTCATTCGCCATGTAATTGGCAATTTGTTTTGATAAATTCAATCTGAAAATGAGCCTAAACCATGAGTAGAGATGTATTACAACATTCACTTCTACCCTTTTCGGTCACCAACTCCTAAACTGAAACGTGGTTCAAAATTACGTGGTATTGTGGACCGTCACCAATAGCCCGTAGTGTTGCTCCAGTGTGACGTTAATTGAAATACCCACCTGAACTGAAAAAAAACCTATCACAATCTCAGTTCGTTTCAAACATTCTTTTTCGTTTTCAGTGATTTATGAAACGCTTTGCTTTTCACACTAGAAAATCTGAGACTCTTGGAACGCTTGGTTCGAATAACTCGTACAACCGGTGCGATTTATTCGCACCAGTTCGAACGAACCCCATTTGGGATTGATCCCGGACCGTCACCAATAGCCCATTGTGTTGCTCCAGTGTGACGTTAATTGTAATACTCCCCCCACTCGAACGAACCCCAAATTTGTAAGTTTCAGAGTCTTGTATTGGCAACAATAATTAATAAATATCTGCTGTTTTCATTTTTGTTTTCATCGTGAGGGGTGGAATAGTTATGAAATGCCTAGGTTACTAATAAACAAAATACCTCAACATAAATAGTTGATAAATTTCCGATTTGTATTTCAAAGGCAAGTAGATATTTCGCACGAAATTTTGGGACCTTACATTCCCGATACGTTGAAATCATTTTGTTTGTATTACTTATCGTCTCTCATCTGTTATAACTTCATTAAAATCTTATATTCTTTCTGTGCCTTTACAAATCCATGAACACCTTTTTGTCCTCCATAATTTTTCGTAAAAATTTTGAAGTTACGAAGTTCTGAAAATTCAATAAGTTCGCCGAAGTTATTCGGATAAATTTTATATCTCCAATTTCAAAATAATTTCCGCTTATCTCCTCATAGAAAACTATTTTGATTGGTATGCCGTTTTCTAAAATTCAAATAGTCTCACCAGATAATTTTTTGACTAAATGCATGTTAAACATCCATTGATCAAAAAATAAACAATCAAATGCTCTTTCAATAGGCAAGTCTGAATAGAATTTTCTAAGTTCATGTGGCAAACAGGCATACAATTTTTAGTTGGGTGAGGATGGTGAAACTAATCACATGATATAAAAGTGGCCTTGAATTCCCAAGCAGAAGCAATTGTTCGTGAGCTGTTTCGATTACTGAGATCCTAAATATTGTTCCGACCACTGAATTGATAATACAAATATAAAATTTCCAATGAAATCTTGAATGAAACTTAAATATGTGACACCACAAAATGAAAAATTAGTTTGTTGATTATAAAGATTCACATGTACTTTGCAATATTGTAGTTCCTATTTGTTTAGATGCAGTGTTTTCTGAACAGACTGTTTAGAAAGTAGCCTCGCTGCTGAATTTAGTAAGATGAACAATGAAACTGAATCATGACAAAATATCTAAATATTATGAAAAGTTGTGTTTGAATCTATGTGCAACTATAAACTGTAGTATGCTATTTCATTCTAAATTATGAATGAATAGGTCAATGATCATTTGTTTTTCTAAACTGTTACAAGTTTCTTTTTGCAAATTCAAATGTTTAATAATCTGGAGTAATTTTTTTAAAATTTAACCAAATATTAGAATAGTAAAAGCAATTTGGTGAATTTTAAATTTAGTTTCTTGCTTTTTAGATAGAAAGCAAATTGGTAAGAAATCATGGCGTCCTTATTTGATCAGTATGAACAAGCTGCATCATATTCTTCTGGGTATATGACTAGCAAGCCTGTTATACCTGAAATGGTGAGTTCTAAATATGTTACATGATCTTTAGCATGTTTCCCAAAGTGGGCATTACCACTTCTCTATAGTCACTGAAGGAATCTTGGGAGGATAGGGCATTGAGGAGCAAGAATGGGCAGTAAAAGATGCTAAAAAAATGTGTCGTCTAAAACTGTTTTAAGCAAACACTTATTCATTTGACCATGCAGACACTCATTGCAGTGCTTTATCATTGATTCTCTTAAATAAAAAGAACTGACTGCAAATAATTTACTATAGAGATTTAAGAATGCTGTTGACACATAAACAGCCTAATACTAATAAATTGGTAGTCCCACATTAGGTTCATCCTTAATAGCAATTCAGATGTTGACCTCGTCATCTGACTTGTTCAAAATTATGAGGCCATCACCAATAGCCCGTTGTGTTGCTCCAGTGCAACATTAATTCAATTACCTACCTTAATAGCAATTATTTTTAATTTTACTGATTTGATTGATATTAATTACTAATAATGAGCAATCTAGTGTTTTTATGTGCAGTTTATTTTTATTTCATTTGTATAAATACCTTTATAATTCTTACAAGTTTTATTTCCAAACTAGTGTTTTTTGGAGAAATTCAAAATTATAGGCACAACGACGTTTGCCTATAATTTTGCCTACATTAACCTATAAGACGAAAGAAATTGTCTTTGAAATAGAGCATTGAGCCTAAAAAGTATGGTAAACTGATCTATAGGAAATTTATAGCAGTGTTTCAGTAATTGAATAAATGTGTGGTATTTGTGAAATTTATGTCTTAAAGTATGTAACAATCTTGAAACATCAGCTTGTTTTCTG
The DNA here is from genome assembly GCA_933210815.1 of Meta bourneti. Lineage (NCBI taxonomy): Eukaryota > Metazoa > Arthropoda > Arachnida > Araneae > Tetragnathidae > Meta > Meta bourneti. The sequence continues at coordinate 22,631,775 of OW119928.1, forward strand.
ATGTTTTACATTATGGCTACATCATGCATTTTGAGATTTTTGTACGTGTATGTAAGCTTCTTTAATTTTTATAAAGTTATAAATTACCATATTAATTATGCAAGTATTATTAATGTGGTTTTAAAAAGTAGAAAATACCTTCCGATTGTTAAACTTTTTTTGTACTTCATATTTATGAATTTTTAAATTGATAAATATCTTAAGCTGTAGCACTTTGCTGCTTAATTAAATAATATACTCTAGGGTTGATATTTATCAAGTTATTCATTTAGACAACAGCTGGAATCATCAATGCTAATTTAGAAGATGATGCTCCAATGTTCTGTAAGAAGCGAATTAATTTCAGGTAATAGATTTATTATCATTTTATAATAGTAATAATTTTTTAGTAATTGCATAAATTAAAGTTTTAATCTCAAAGAAAGACAACAAGATGCTTTTCAAGTCTAGTTTATTTCAAATAGTTAGTTTTTATTATTATGATTACTAAAGCAAACCCATGTCTATATATTTAGTTATTCTCTTTAGTTTCAAAGTTTATAGCTGTATTTAACAATTTTCATAGTATTTTTATCTCTAGATTTTAATTATCTATATTTGAAATGTTTTTCTACAGAAGTATTCACAGGAGCTTTGTTAGAACCATTAATTTTTCACTATGAGAACAAACTTCTCTTTTCAAAATTATTTCAAGTGCTGTCGAAAATAAAATTTCTTCCATTTTTTATATCTAAAGATTCCAAATGATTTTCTTTTTCAGCCCAAATGACTATATCACTCATATGAAAGTCTGCAATAACAAACTTGCTTTAGGAATGCGTAATAAAATTACAAGAATGGACTTACTGCAACCTGAAAATTGTGACGGTAATTTTGTTTACTTTGATATTTCACTTTGTCAAGTTTCGTATTTAGGTTAGTTGAAGTACCATTAAAATATAATGTATAGAACTATGCCAATTTTTTGTATAATCTTGCCATATTCAAGAGACTCATTTGATGTAGATTTATAGACTTTAGATGTGAAAAATTTCTGTTTTAACATTCAAATATTTTAAATGTTAGAAATTGTAACAATCTGCTGCAGCTGTATGTATTTTATATTTAAATCCCAAAATTGATTGTATCAAAATAACTTATTGAATACTTTAAAAAATAATTTGTTTATTAATTTTTAAACTTAGTCTTTTACAGTATTCAAATAAACAAAATCATTGATGCATTTTTCTTATCAGATCTTGATCTTCAAAAAATTACTGGTGAAAAAGTGAAAATATATGATTTGTTTCTTGATCGTATGGGCTGTCATTTACTTGTAAGTTTAGTGACTCCTGATAATGGTAATCCATTGGAAAACCTGTACCTATTTCACTCTTCCAAGAAACCCCAACATTGCAGTAAAATGAAGGTAAGTAAAAAAGATGTAATTTTGATAAAGTTAAGTCAGGATATCTGTCATACTTTTCACAACCCTGTCTCCACAAAGGTATATAGGGGTCGCCTTGGGTCAGTGAGTTTGTCTACTGCACTAGCAACCTGCGAGTTGTAGGTGGCACAGGTTCGATTCCTGACGCAGTGTATTTCTCTTCTGTGTCAATAAAACTTTCCTTGTATGCATGTTCATTACTTGACCTTGTGTATTTGTGTTTGGTGCAGCTTTGCCTAGTGTGGCCATAAAAACCAAACCCATTACAGAGGTATACACATATTGGGTCATCCGGAAAGTTCTGCAGTTTTTCAAATCAAAGCGCGCTTTCTTATTACTATTTTGCTACCGCTGGTAAGGAGTGACCTTCATTGAAGCAGATGTGTAAATTCGGTCTTTTCTGCTTTCACTGCATAATTCTAGCTTGTGTTGTGGCACAATTTTTGTTTCACTGCAGTGTTAAGAATGGAAAAACAAAAAGTTCATTTTCATCATATTATACTCTTTTATTTTAAGAAAGGAAAAATGCTAGTCAGACTGCTCGTAAAATTTGTACTGTATATGGACAAAGTACTGTTTCTGATGACACAGTTCGAAGGTGGTTTGATCATTTAAGCGTGGAAATTCCAGCCTCAAAGATGATGCCCGCTCTGGATGACCATCCTCTGTAAACGAGAACCTATTAAAAGATGCCATCGCTGAAAATCCATGTAACACAGTTCAGGAACTATCAGACTAAATATTCCAAAACATACGGTTCATGATCATCTGAAGAAGATTGGGTATGTAAGCTGCTACAATGTATGGGTACTCTCCATACTTTAACATAACAGAATATGCATGCTCGAATTTCGGCATGTGATTCTTTGCTGAAACGAAATGAAGAAGCTACTTTTTTGAAACGGCTCATTACTGGAGATGAGAAGTGGGTACTATACAATAATGTTACAAGAAAAAGATCATGGGGTAAGCCAAATGAACCTCCCCAACTAACATCGAAAGGGGGGGCTGCATCCCAAAAAAGTAATGCTTTGTGTATGGTGGGACTACAGAGGAATTGTTCATTATGAATTGTTGCCACAAAATCAGACATTAATTCGAAAAAATACTGTTCTCAAAGGGCAGTATTAAGAGCAGAAATCGAAGCAAAGCGACCAGAACTGACCAATCGTCGAGGTGTTGTCTTCCAGCATGACAATGAATGTCAAAGACTTATTGAGTGGCTGGGATGTTTTGTGTCACCCCCATATACACAAGACCTTGCCCCCTCAGATTTTCACCTCTTCAGGTCACTTCAAAATTATCTGAACGGTCTGGAGTTCAATTCTTTGGAGAGTGTCAAGCAGCACCTTGATAACTTTACAAATAAGCCTAATGACTTTTGAAAAAGGAATTTTCCATTTGCCGGAAAGATGGCAAAAAATCAGAACAAAATGGTGCTTATGTGATTCAATAACATTTTAAGTTTTTGTACTGCTTCGTTGGTATTTATCATAAAAACCAGTAGAACCTTCCGGATGTTCCAAATATTTAAAAATAAAAACCTGTTATGATTAAAACTACTCTTGCACCAATAATTTATTTTAACCTTCATTGCTAATCTTCAGAAAAAAGGAACTTTAAGGAGATAAGATAATTTGTTTTGCATGGTGTGGAAGTTTGGAGAGTGGGGTGCCAGCTCAGGTATTGACCTTGTCATCTGATCGTGGTTCAAAATAAGGAGGTCTTGTTCTTGAATCTATTCCTTTGAGATTAATCTTGAACTGTCACCAATATGTGTTGCTCCAAGTATGACGTCAAGTAATTACCTACCTACCATCTGCCTGATACAGTTGGAAACAGGATTTGCCAGACTAGCCTTCTTGTTTCCAGTCATCAAGTGTCCAGTGGCAGTGTTCCACTGGACACTTGATGATTGTTTGAATACTGAGACCAGGCAAGGCACATAGCCTTTACTGGGCTCAGTATTCTGTATTCAAGTATTCTGTGTAGACATGCAACCAATGACACATGTGGTGTTGCTATGTATTTTGCATAGGCTTGTCTGTACCAGTTTTGTTTAACTTCAGTGTATTGCTCATCTGTGAAAAAATTCTCTGAGTGTGCATTTGAACCTGAGATGCTTAAAACAAAGCTCTGGTCATTCTATGTTCAATTCCCTTTTTTAAAGCTGAGAAAGAAGCAAGTGCAAGAGAAATAGTTATCAAAGTAAACTTCTATATAGCATCAGGGTATGAAAAAAAAATCATGATTAAAAAAAATAAAAAACATCGGATTTATTTGATGTAAATCAGACTTTTTTTATTTAAATCGGATTTTTATTATTTTAATTAATTCCTTTCCCATATCAGTTTAAGTTTGTTGGACATGAGATACGCAAATTACAGTGTAATTTCTAGATAGTTTTGATTTATTTAAACATTAATAATTTTATGTAAATCATTAATGTATTAAGAAATGTAGTCATGTAAATTTTTGAAAGATTAAAAGTGACATAGAAATTGGCAAAGTAAATCACATGATAGAGCAAATAGACAATGCCCCAAATGCCAAGATGAGCAATGTTTTCCATCTGGTTCTCAAGTGGTTTAGATTACTTTGAGTTTAACCCATAACCAGTGACATGATTTTTTTGGACTCATATAAATAAGGTTGTGAGATCCCACATACACTTTATTATGAATTTTTTCAATCATACAAATTTCGGATTCTTTTTCATTATATATTTATCATATATGAATAAAATTTTTTGAATTATTTCAATTATTTTGATGTAAAATAATTAATTGGTTCAAGACTTGCTTTTGAGAAAAATCATGCCACCAATAGAAAATAAAATAAAAGGAATTTGCATCTAGAAAAAATTCCTACTTTTCTACTTAATTCTACTTCATTTTTAGCTTTCAAAAATAACTTATATATTAAAAAGTTGTTATCTTTGTAGGTTCAGTAAAATAATTAGACATGAAAATACATTAATTTGAAATCAAATGTCTATTTTCCAAATTCTTTGAGCATTGACAAGTATTTCGTAGGTATATTCAAAGCACCCAAAAAGGGTTTATAAATAAAACAAAAAAATTAAGCTTTTCTCTGAGCAGCATAGAACAAGTGTAATAGCATCCCCCAGATAATGCCAATATAGTGAAATTTTGAGGTCACAAAAAATTTATTTATCAATTCCAATAACTTTCTGCTTCAACTTATAATATTTTCTCAACACTCACAATTATCTGATGAGTGAATTAACTTTTACATTCCAAATTTCAATTCCACAAATATTGAATAGTTATTCTAGGAGGATAAAGAATTCTAAAGGATCAATGCATAAAAATTTCCCAATAAATTGAAATAAAAATTAACCAATATATTACACAAAACAAAATGAAACTATTAAAATTGCCAATTATAAATATTTATGTGCAAACTTGGAATGCTTTTGTGATACTGCAGAAAATCTTTCCGTTGTGTCTTTATGTTTTATGAACAGACTACAATACTAAATAAATAATTAGAACATCTTTAAAATGAAAGCAAGTTACCACAATTTTAATAATTTGATTGAAAATATTTCGAGCATCTTCACTCAACACATGGTGAATGATTTTAAATTGGCCATGTGCTATTTATAGTCACACGGAATGTTTAAAACAAAACCAACACTTATGAGCAGGCTTGTGAGTGACACCTATTGGTCAATGGCCCAAGATGAAATTTTTGTCTGGTAATTACGATCCCAATCAGCAAATACTGTTATTTAGGGTCTTCAAAGGGAGGATGATTTTCAACATAATTTTGGGGTGAACTCAGTACAATCGAAGTTCTTAACTTATTTGAATAAAATAGCGCACATCTTGTTGAGTATTTCATTCTCAATATCATTAAACATAACAGAAAGAAAAATGAAATTTAAAATTTTGATTTAAATCTATGATTTTGTTAAATAAAAATCATGATTTAAATCAGCATATCCTGTATAGCATGTTTCAAAAATTGCCTAATTATACTTTAAACTGAAGAGCTTCAGCTTATTTACTGAAGAGCTAGAAAAAGTTTTGAATGATGATTTTCTTGTGCATTTAATTCTTCATAATTTCATTCATTTGCCTTTTCATTTAATTGTAATATTATTACTTGGAATAAGTGTCTAAATTTATTCATCAATCACTTATCTGTTTTCATATTTTTTTCAAGGGACAAGTCATAAGCTCTGTTGCTTTTAATCCTATAGCAAAAAATGATAATTCTACTGGGCTCATTCTTGTAGGAACTACAAAAGGTAAAATATATAACAATTCATTTTAACAATCCATATTAATTTCTGTTATATAATTAACTTATTCTTTCAGTAAATATTGGTATGTTTTAAAACTGAAGCCTGTAATCTTTGACTAACTGTAATAATATGTATAAAATTAAGCCATTTCATCCCCATGTAATGGAAACAGTGTGTGTTTGGTGAAATGCAACCTTGAAAATTTACTTTAACAGGTTTAAACCTGAAATTCAAATTTACTAGCAGACATGTACAAGCATCTGTACAGTTTCATAATTTCTTGTATCTATTGATGTTGGTTTCATTACTCATATTATACCTTATTTAAATCCATTTGTAATAATAATCAATAAACACATTACCTCCAAATGGAATAAAAATAGTCAAAAATATAAAACTGTATTTCGTATTAATTCTTATTACCAACACATCTTAGTCATGTTACCACAATTAACTTCTAAAAGTCCATTTCAGTTGTATCCCATTCATTTGTTTTTAAAGATTTGGTATTTTTGACGTCCAAATCTATTTTTGCATTCACTCACATTTTTTTTTCTACTCAGTTTTCTCATTGCCTTGTGTCATCAGACTGCTGAAGAACTTTATTAAAGTGGCGAATTTATCCATTTAATTCTAGCCATGTTATACAGCTCCATAGCTTAAATCAAAGAGGCAAAATTGGTGAACGAATCCTGTAGTGGTTTTTATTTTGTTTATATTCGTTTGTTGCCACATTTGCTAATATACAAATAATGTCTATTTGTGTGCCATGTATGTTAGTGAAATAAATATAGATATTTTAAAATGTTCTTCAATCTATTTCTGAATTTAGTTGGATACTGATTCTGTATCCTTGCTTCCTATTGGATTAAGTTTCTGATAAAATTACAGATTTTAAATTGTTAGTAGTAAGAGGCGATTTTAAATCACAGGTGGTGAAGTAGTCAGAATGCTATTTCAATTTAAATAATGTTGACTTCTATGTCAGTTTCAGATTTAAAAAAGTAAGAGTATCCAAAAGAACCAACTGGATTGAGTAAAATGTCTCAGAAAGTTATGAGAGCTTAATTTGTTGGTTATCTGGAAGAATAATCTCACCAATGATGAATCTGAAAATTTATGATTAGTTTAAAATATGCATTTATTCTATTTATTTATATTAATTTTTAGTAGTTCTCATGTAGTTTAATGTTAATAAGTTTCTCATGTAGATTTTACACCTACTTGCCCCATATGAAGTAATTCTAGAGTACAAAACATTTTGTGAAAGGTATTTTAAAACATTCTGGCCACTAAGATGAGTTTTAAGGTTTGTTAAAAATGTTTTAAGTGTAACAATTAGTTATAACCAAATTTTTATATTCCAGGGCTTATATTTGAAACTGATTTGGCATGTGGTGATGAAAGACCTTTCTTCCAAAGTAGTCCAGAACAGTATTTTAAACAGGTATTGTTCAATCGCATTAAAATCATGTGTAAAATTATGATTCATCTCAAAATCATGTAGAATTGCAAAGAATCATTTTTGTGAATGGAGGATGTATTAAGTTATGTTTTGTTCTTAATTTGAAGCTTTTATCTCTTGAGGAAAAGAAATGCAGAATGTAGCCTCAAAGTTCTTGATGGCTTAAGTTTACTTTTCATCAGATTTTTGACTACAAGAATGCTGAAATATAAGTACTATGACTTCTAAATGAGTTATTGTTTATTTATGTTTTGTTTAGCATTTTTTAAATTGTATCTATTATAACTTAAATTTGTGTTTCTTGTGAACTCAGCATTGGTTTTCATGCCTCTAAAAATCTTTCTGACTTTTTCTTGGAGGTCGGAAAGCACTCTATTTCAATTTCTATTTGAACTCAAATTGACTTTGCTGTACTTAGATTTTCTTCAATTGTTGAAAGTTTTGCCTAGTTTAAATAATATTTTACTTCAGGTTTTCGATATTGGAGTCACAACTGATATCAGTACAGATTCCAAGACAGTTACTGGCCTAGTTTTCCATACAATTTCTGGTGATACTTATGTTGTATTTGCCACAACTCCTAGGTATTGAATTACTCTACTTATTTCCAATGTTGCATTTCCTTTCTTAGACTATTTATAATAAAATCTGTTCTACCTTTACCCTACAGTCGTCTGTTCCATTTCAAGGGAAATGCAAGTGGAGGTGACCCACCCATTTTGCTGAATGTTTTCAACTGCCATAAAGGCGTGCCTGGTTCGTTGGATTTTCATACATGAAATTTAGATTTAAATGAATGGCTAATGCAGAGCAGAAAGTACTAATGAGCATATTTTTAGTATGAAATGCACATTATTTGTGTCTCGTGGATTGCAAAATTAAAAATATTGGGTCATCCGGAAAGTTCTGCGGTTTTTCAAATCGAAGCGCGCTTTCTTATTACTATTTTGCTACCGCTGATAAGGAGTGACGTTGATTGAAGCAGATGTGTAAATTCGGTCTTTTCTGCTTTCACTGCATAATTCTAGCTTGTGTTGTGGCACAATTTTTGTTTCACTGCAGTGCTAAGAATGGAGAACCAAAAAGTTCATTTTCGTCATATTATACTCTTTTATTTTAAGAAAGAAAAAAATGCTAGTCAGACTGCTCGTAAAATTTGTGCTGTAAATGAATAAAGTGCTGTTTCTGATGACACAGTTTGAAGGTGGTTAGATAAATTTAAGTGCGGAAATTTCAGCCTTGAAGATGATGCCCGCTCTGGATGACCATCCTCTGTTAATGAGGACCTATTAAAAGATGCCATCGCTGAAAATTCACGTTACACAGTTCTGGAACTATCACACAGACTAAATATTCCAAAAAGTACAGTTCATGATCATCTGAAGAAGATTGGGTATGTAAGCCGCTATGATGTATGGGTACCCCATACTTTAACACAACAGAATATGCTTGCTCCATTTTCGGCATGTGATTCTTTGCTGAAACGAAATGAAGAAGCTCCTTTTTTGAAACGGCTCATTACTGGAGATGAGAAGTGGGTACTATACAATAATGTTACAAGAAAAAGATCATGGGGTAAGCCAAATGAACCTCCCCAACTAACATCTAGAGGGGGCTGTATCCCAAAAAAAGTAATGCTTTGTGTATGGTGGGACTACAAAGGAATTGTTCATTATGAATTGTTGCCACAAAATCAGACATTAATTCGGAAAAGTACTATTCTCAAAGGGCAGTATTAAAAGCAGAAATCGAAGCAAAGCGGCCAGAACTGACCAATTGTCGAGGTGTTGTCTTCCAGCATGACAATGAATATCAGACAAAGACTTATTGAGTATGGCTGAGATGTTTTGTGTCACCCCCTATATACATCAGACCTTGCCCCTCAGATTTTCACCTCTTTGGGTCACTTCAAAATTTTCTGAACAGCATGGAGTTCAATTCTTTGGAGACTGTCAAACAGCACCTCGATAACTTCTTTACAAATAAGCCTAATGACTTTTTTGAAAAAGGAATTTTCCATCTGCCGAAAAGATGGCAAAAAGTCATAGAACAAAATGGTGCTTATGTGATTCAATAACATTTTCTTAAGTTTTTGTACTGCTTTGTTGGTATTTATCATAAAAAAAACGCAGAACTTTCCGGATGACCCAATATTAAGAAAAATGCATGAATGCCTTATATATATAGGGTGATCAACTTTCGACCATCAATTTAAGGGAGTTTTGGTTGTGTTAGATTTTGTTCATTTTTAGTGGCAGCATCATTTTAACAAATGTCATGGAGTGGATAGTATTAAACAAAGCAATTCAATTACTTTGTATATAGTATGCAGGTTACAATATAGAATAAAAATGTAAAAATTCGCATGTTACTTTGTCCTATATTTGACCACTGATACTGCAGAACTAAGTATTTTTTATCTTGTGCAAATTTCAAACTCTTCACTCTCTTACAGGCAGTTGCTACCTTAATTTCTGACTTAATTAGTTCTAAGCTGCTTTTCTTTCTCTGATTTGTCCATCAGTGAAAGAATTAATGCAGTGTTAACATTTGAGCCTGGGAGATTAAAACAAAACCTGGAATCTTAGGTAGCTCAAATAAATTGAAATCAATGCTCTTAAGTATATACTTATTAGTTTATTAATTTTATATGCCATTTATATTTGGCCTATTTTATATACATTTCTATATTAAAGTTGTGAATTGAATCATTGAATGAGTACTACCAAAGTTGTTCACTGTTCTATTTTAATTTTAGTTCCTATTATTGCTGCATTGGCTAAAGTTAGGTCTTGCTTTAAAGTTGTCTTTATTAAATAGAGTATTTGTATGCTGGTTTGCATATTGTGATTTGAATTTTAATTCCTTAGAAAGCTTTATTGAATATCCGGGGAATCTACCTTATAGTGTGCTTCAGTTTTATTATCCAAATAAGGCAGTTTTGCCTGTTTCTTTTGCTTGGATGATTGGTAAGTTACTTATTATATCAAGGCTCATTTGTTACTCTTCATTGATTTGATTGTGCATCTGTGAAAGTAATTTGACATTTAAGTTACATAAATAAAAATATTTGAATCACAAATTTCATGTTCTCATTTATAATTAAGAAAAGTAGAATGCATATTGTATTTTTTTCTTTACTTCTGTAGTATATAACCTTGCATGTGAAATTTTATTTAAACTGAATTTGTAATATTAAAAGTGATGGAAAGATTGTCTGTTTTGTCTGCATAAAATAAACAAAACAGCTCTATGGTTGGGGGATTCATCTGCTTCTTACCACAGAATTTTCTGTATCCACTCATTCTATACAACGCTTTTGTAAGTTCTTTAACTTAATAACACTTTTTATATTTTTTACCATATAGTTTAACATACTTAAATTGCATACATGTATGATCCCTTATGAAATGATCACTCTTTAGCAAATTAAAAAACACAACTTTTAATTCCTTATGATAAAGTTCACAACTTTCTGCTGTGTAGATGTTTTGGTATTTTATGCATTTATGGTGAGCTATTTTCAAGCAAATGCGCTAAGTTAATGCAAGTTCTTCAACTTGATATACATTAAATTTATTTTTAGATATTTAGAAGAAAAACATTCTCAAATTGTATGATCCTCTATGATATTGTGATCATTCTTTAATGAATTGAGTAAAAACACACACACATTTATTCACCATTGACAAAGTTAAACTTTCTGCTGCCCAGATATTTTGGTTTACTGTTTTTAAGCAGACGCCATATGTGCTTTTCTGTTTCTGTATGATTTCAATTTATATTTTAGAAAATTGGGATTCAAATATTATAATCTTAATGCCGTATTTATATTTAGAACCTGGCGTTATATATGCCAAGATAAATTATGCTGCTGATGTTCGTAATATGTTGAAGCAGATGGACCGGAAACTTTTATTGTATCCTTTAAATTTTTAATTTCTTCCATTTTATATAGTAGTGTATTTAATATATTTATGATGTTGGGGCTAATTGGGGATTGCAAACTCAGAGGGAAGCTGTCTGAGATGTAAGAAGTCCCCAAGGCCATAAGAGAAGAAATGCATACAAGCAGATCTTGAATATCATGATACTTATGCAAGATCTTCACAAATTTAGAGATTTGACAGGGATAGGGAATGCATTTATGTTGAATTAAGTCTGCCTGGGAGCATTATCGAGAAATGAAAAGTGATTATGTATAGGATGTATTAAAGATAGATGTTTTAAGATTTCTTCTCATATATGTGCAATGCAACTTTTGTTGCTTTTTTAACCTTGGCAACTAAGGGTATTTTCTAAAGCCAAATCGTCTCAAAAGCTCCTATTTTCAAAATTTTGGTGATTTTTTTTTGAAAATTCACCAAAGGTCAACGAAAATTGAATCATTTTAAACTTATAACAGACATGAAAAAACATTTTCTTTAGGGAGAAAATTTTCCAAGAGATGCCAATTTTGAAGTTTTGGCACCAAGTCATGATAACCATGAAAGTAAAACATCAGAATCTGAGGTTGCTAGATTGTCATGAAAGTCTTATGAAGAAAATATTTAGTTTTTTAAAAATTTAAATTTATTGGTGGGGGGGGGGGAGATCGTCAACATCTGTTTCACTTAATTAGCATATTTTGTGCTTCAGCCGATTCATTTTCTATCTGAGTATCTAAAATTGCTACTGAAATAGGGTTTAAGAGGAAACTTTTTGCTACTATTAAACTTTTAGGCTACTATTTCACAGGTGCTTTGGCTATGGCACCTATGGAATTGCAAACATTTGCATGTTTATTATTTACAAATGTTTTGTTTTTAATATTTTTCTATTGCCTTGTCTGCTGTCCATTTTGCATGCAACTAAAAGGTTCTTTGTAGGGTAGCATTTTCTATTTAGAGAGAATAAAAAATATCTAACAATTGGAGTACTATATTCATATGGTTTCAAGTTTGAAGGTTGTGTGTTGGCTAAGACTTGGTATAAGAATTAGGTCATCACCTCAATTCTTAGGGGGTTCTTTTAACTTATTACTGTGCCTAAAATGTGTTGACAAATAAAAATCATTTGACCACTAGGATATTAGATCTCATGCTCTTCAATATTTACTTCACACTACAATTAAAAGCCACTAGTACAGGGCGCTCCAAATGTTTGTCAGACATACTGTCCTAGGTCACACAAATTTCATTCTGGGAATCAATGCCTTATTCAGTGGAGATGGGTCCAGAGACAATGATGGCCAGTAAGAGGTCTGAACTGTACATAAAATGTAATTTGTGAAAAAGTATAGTTCTCACAAATTGCAAAATATGGAATGTATCTTGAAACATACCTAGCTTCTGGACTTACATGGACATTACACCACTTGTGTTTTTTGAATTGTAAGATTCATGTATAAATGTATTTGAGAGCATCTGATTTTAGTCAAGAGTATCAGTAAGCATTGTAGATATTTTTGTGTTTGTAATAATTTGATTGGAAGTAAAGCAGGTATGGGATTATATAAAACGTTCCTTAACTTGGCAATAGATACCCAGATGATAAAGATGGTGATAAAAGGCTTCCTTTATCCATGGTTCTCACTGAGTTTCATGTTCTAGTTTTATTTCATGACAGGTAAAAGTTTGATATTATTTTGTATTATAAAAGTTATATATAATTATTATGTAATCATAGAATATATACGTCATTACAACTAGTTTATTCTTAAAATTTCATAAACTTTTATTCCATTTGCTGTTTATTTCCAATTAACTTGTTTAGAAAATTAAATACATTTTAGTTGCGATTTCATTTAAAACTCTTGAATTTGACTTTGTTCATTTTAAGTAAATAGGCTGTTAAGTATTTATGAAAAAACACTAGCAATTTGTAAGATGTGAATCACCTGTAATAGTTTTCTTAATTTTCATAGGGTGAAAGCAATATGTATATTAAATGAGCAGTTTGTTTTCGATGACCTGTTTACAGAGGTAAGTTATGTTTTTTAAATATTTTTAAATTTTACTCTTTTAGTTATATATTTTTAATACAGAGTTTTAATTGAAATAAACTGCATATTCAGAACTTACTTGAATCATTTTTATCAATTTTATTCACTAAATATCATGGTTTACTTTATAGACTTATGGAGCCCTGAGAGGTTTAATCAAAGATCCTGAGAAAGGTACAATTTGGGCGTTTTCAGGCCTTGCAATTTACCGGTACAAAACATTTAGGGAAGACAGGTATGTTTTATAATATATCTTTTATAAATAGAATTAATTCATATTCTGCAACTAACTTTTATTTGTTTAAATAGGCATATTTGGGAAATTTGCATGACTAAAAAAGAATATGACTTAGCAAAGGTATATTGTAAGGTTAGTGTATTTTGCTGCTTTTTAATGAACTAGTTTTGGTTTATATACTTAAGATAGTTTTGAAACTTACTTTCATCTTATAAAAAAGAAATATGTACTTATATGTAGACATGTATGACAAATTTAGTTGCATTCATGCCAGGTAAACACTGGCAAAATATCACAATGTTAGGGCATTTGCAAAAAAATTTACTTTATGTATAACTACTAAACTGATGAATATTATTAAAAGTGTTGTGAGGAAATGAGTTTTAAACTTTCTACTGCAGTAAATTGAAAATGCAGTAAATGGCCATATTTTATGTATTTTCATATCAGTGTTGTAAATATGGGTGGGAAATATGGTTTTCATTGAATTACATGTATTAATTAAATTTTAATGTTATTTGCAACAAAAATAAGCCTTCTTAATCTTAAAATTTAAAATAAATTGGAAGAACTTAATTGTTTCTATTAGAAAAATATAAAATATTGTTTAATTAATCACATTATATATTGTGTCTTTATTGGGACTTTTCCTTGGTTTTGGGTTATCTTAATTACTTTCCATAAAAACCGAACTAACCACATTACTTTCATTTCTACTTAAGGATACTTTTCAGTAGCATGTTCTGGTATGCCATTTTCATGAAAAAAGAAAATATTTCATACTCTATATTATGTAATAAAAATAAATTTGACCATTACTTGAATTTAAGGAAACTAGCAGAGAAAGTTATGCTACTGTTCATGTTGAACATTTCCATGCCTTTTAAATATTAATTTTTAGTTTTTTTGTAAAATCTTGTTTATGTTGTAAAAACGATTTCTTTATTTTTTGTTTGCAGGATGATCCTGTAAAGATTGATAAAGTTATGTCAAAGCAAGCTGATGACTTGTTCAAGAAAAATAAGTATGATCTGTTTTATATATAAGTTAAAACTATCACAAAGTTAATTTATGTATTTTTATTTTATACCTGATCTATAAATATCTTTCGTAGATTTGAAGAAAGTGCTGTGATATATGCTCAGACATACATTTCCTTTGAAGAAATAGCTCTTAAGTTCCTGGAAGCCAAACAGGAAAAAGCACTGAGAAAGTTTTTACTAACAAAACTTGAAGGACTTAAAAACCGTGATAAAACACAAATTACCATGATTACTATGTGGTTGATGGAGATTTTTCTTAATGAACTGGGAGTTCTGCGGACAGCTGAGAGACATACTTCTGAGGAGTATAAGGAGCTTCAGCGAGAATTCCGAACTATGTTTCAGACCGAGCGAATTAAGGTATGCCACAGAAACATGTTTGGATTATTTTCTCTTGCAGATAGGGTGACCAACTTTAGACCGTGAATTTAAGGGAGATTTAGTCCTTACAAATTTACTCATTTTTAGCGATGCAGCTTCACTTCATCAAGTGTTCATATAATGGATAATTTTTAAACAAAACAATTTTCTTTGTATGTAACATACAGACCACAATATAGAATTACAAATTTGAATGTTTCGTATACCTAACCTATATGTATTAGTCGATGGATTTGCAGAAATAAACTTTATTTTTGTCTTGTGTAAATTTCATGAATTCCTTACAACTATAGTCAGTTAATTGCTACCATTTACACTGACTTAACTAGTTCTAAGCTGCTTTGATTTCTCTGATCAGTCCATGTATTGCTCATCCGTGAATAAACTCTTTCACTATGAGCATTTCAGCCAGGGATGCTTAAAACAAAGTCTGATCTTTTTAGGTTTGGGCCATCAATGTATTTATTTCTTAAATCACTAAAAATATTGAATCAACTTTTTTACTTTCCATTTGCGATCCAGAGATGGATATTGTACTATCAATTAATCTATGCTAAACTTTCTATTGATTGTTACAAGTATCTCCAAGTCTAAGCTGTCAATAATAATGATAGTTTATATAGAAATATATTTGACAATAATAATAAAATTTAAATTTTGCGACCTTGGCTTTATTGAAATATACACTGCTGGCCACCGTAAATGCAACACCCTGAAGGAAGCATGCAAATAATATGAAATTTACATGCATTAGCGGAGGTGAGATATGCAAATGATTAGAATTTCAGCGCAGACGCACATCACGCGCGCCTGTGGCGCCACTTCAAAGCGCTATTTAAGGCTTGGAGATTTCGACGATTTCAAGTACGGCAATTGTGTTTTTCTTGTGGTTTTTTCAAAAAAACGATCAATTATGCCTCGTAGAAAACAGCGATCATCTTTTGATCAAGTATCCGAGTTCGACAGAGGAAGGATAGTGGCCTACCGAGATTGTGGATTATCTTTCAGGGAAATCCGTAGTCGTGTTGGACGAAACCAAACAACTGTAATGCGGATATGTGATCGTTGGATGCAGGAGGGTACGACGGACCGACGTGTTCGATCGCATCCACCTCAGTGCACCACTTCACGTGATGACTGGCATATTGTGCATATGGCAGTGACGGATCGCTCAGCCGCATCACGAACCATAGCACAGCACATTCAGTCTGTACCGCATCATCCAGTGTCTGCGCGTACCATTCGACGCCGTTTACAGCAGAGTGGTCTGTCCGCAAGACGTCCATTGCTTCGTCTACCCTTGACGCAGAACCACAGACGTTTCCGCCGCCAATGGTGCGATGAAAGAAGGATGTGGACGGCAGAATGGAATGAAATTGTCTCTACTGACGAGTCACGCTTCTGTCTGCAACACCACGATGGTCGGATTCGAGTCTGGAGACACCGTGGAGAGAGGATGCTGAACAGCTGCATTATGCACCGCCACACTGGTCCTGCACCGGGTATTATGGTATGGGGCGGTATTGGATATCACTCTCGCGCACTCCTCTAGTACGCATTGCCGGTACTTTAAACAGCCAGCGCTACATCTCCGAGGTGTTGGAGCCAGTTGTCCTTCCTTACCTTCAGGGCTTGCCCACAGCCATATTTCAACAGGATAATGCGCGACCACACGTGGCACGCATTGTCCAAGGGTTCTTCGTCAATCGCCAGATTGAATTGCTTCCCTGGCCAGCTCGCTCTCCGGATCTTTCGCCGATAGAAAACATGTGGTCCATGGTTACTCAACGATTGACCCAGAATACATCCCCAGCTGCCACACCAGGTCAACTTTGGCAACGTGTGGAAGCTGCTTGGTCTGCTGTACCCCAAGAACACATCCAAAGTCTCTTTGAATCAATGCCGAGGCGTGTGGCAGCGGTGATCTCCAACAATGGCGGCTACTCTGGCTACTGATTTTGGCAGGAACCACACTTCACAGAAGTCTATAAATTTAATCATTTGATACTTGGTCAACATGTTATCTACAAAATAAATTTTGTTGTGATATCTCTTGTCTTTCTTGGTGTTGCAATTTGGGTGGCCAGCAGTGTATATGGGGGAAATAGATCAATGTGGGAACTGAGAGAATATCCAAAAAAATAGCTAATACTGTTGTTCCTGGGAAATATGTGAGAGTTTGTCATTACTTTTTCAGAGGAACTGGTTATTCAGACCCCTCAGGGGGGCACATCTTTAGGTGTGTGCAGGCTTCATGAACCTGAGATACCTTAGTAATCTCTTCTTCCATGGGGTTTACCATCTTCGGAAAATATGGGGGTCGCGATTCCAGGATGTTCAAGCGATCTTTCTCTACTTTCTTCTCTTCGTTGTTTCTTTTCACAATTACTTGACATTGTCTTGTGTTTGGTGCAGCTTGGCCAAATATGGCCATTGTGCCATAAAATCCAAAATCTACCAACTAATTATTCAGAAGATTCTTTAAGGGAATGATTTAGATAAATACAGTATCCCCTTGATATATCGCACTTCTTGGGGTACAAAAAAATACTTTAATTCACATTCTATGAGTTTCCACACATACAAAGTCTGAAAGTAAATACTACAACAACAGATAGTAAAATTTCAATGCCCTACTTTACCTAACAGCCATAAGATCGGATTTAACCGTAATTCTAAGAAAACATAATTTTGTTCCAGTTTGTATTTTAAAAAGTAAATAATTTAAAATTAAATAATAAAAGTAAATAATTAAATTTCGAATTGGCGTTTTGGTTTTACAACTTTGCCAAAATCTCTAAATGCAATTAAAAACTTAGAAATCCTTAAAAGTATCAATTTTTCTTTTTTGTTTAAAGTTTAATTTTGTTGTACATTTTTCACAGATCTTGTGTGTTTGATTTAATTCTGTTTTAAAAGAAAAAATAAACTTTGATCTGCTTAATTTTAATGATGGCAATTTTCTGTTTTGCAGGAATGTGTGTCAAACAATAGAGGTGCAGTTTACAATTTAATATCTAGTCATGGAGACGAAGAAAACTTAATATATTTTACTAAATTTATGAAAGGTTTGTTTCTTGATTATATTTATTAGAAAAAATAGGCATTTGCACCCTGTTCTGTTTGTAGGCAGTTAAGATACAATGCATATACTTTTATTGAATATACCTGTATTTTTTAGATTTTCAAAAGGTTATACAGTATCATTTGCAACACAAAAATTACAGAGCAGCATTGGCAGTTCTCTCTGAGCATGTAAGTTGCTTTCCTTGTTTATATGTGTATTTCGCTGATGTATGTGGCACTGAAAACAATGTTATTTGTATATTGGCGAATGGCAGTAAGTGGATGTAAACATTTTAAAATCAACTGTTACAAGATTAATTGGCCAATTTTGTTGTACAGCTCAAATATGCTTACTTTGAGCAAGGAGCTGCATAATATTTCTAGAACTACATGAAAGTGTTCTTGGTGCTCTAATGAAATTTTTCACTAGTCTGATTATAGAAGGCAAAGAGAAATTTGGAAGATAGAAAAGAGAGATCTGTAGCAAAGAAAATAGAAGCTAAAACCTGAAATAGTTTTAGAGGTAAAAAATACCGAATTGGCTTTGAACTTGTGATTATGCAATTAAAGTGGATGCTCAGAAGCAAATTGTGGTAACATGACTCAAGTGTGAACTTTTTTCCTGAAATAAGAATTACTCCCAGAATGAATACATTTAAAAAAATGCAAACAAAATGCCATTTTCATATTTGCCAATTTATACGGTTTGGCCATACAATTTACGGATTTCGGCTTTACGATTGTAGACATATGGTACACCAATTGTGCTTTTTATCACAAAATTTACAACTTTATCTCAAACTTTGTTTTTAAAAGAATTCTGATAGGTATTTATAGGGATTTCAACAACCTATGGCTTCTAGTAAAATATCTGTACTACGGAAAACGCAAATTTTACGACGGGAAACAAATTTTCCCCTTCAAAATTACTTTTTTAATCCAGTTTCGCATGATTATAGTATCACCCCTTTCACCAAACAGGTTATGTGTTTTCAGACAATATGTCTAACAAGAAGTGTCATCGAAAAGGATCTTGATTGGCAAACACATTTCCTTAAGATTAGGTTCTGCAATTGACAGCTCTTAGTATAAAACAAAATATAGGTCTAAGTAGTGCTAGATAGCAAAAAAACAAGAGTAATAAGCCGAATATTAAACAAAATGAATCTCCTAGACAAAACAAGATAATGCACAGATATTGGGTTATTGAAATCGATTCATCACCATAGTTGCATTCCCCTCTTAAATTTTCAAAGCAAGACTCCTGTTCATGTTTACTGTATTTCAACCAACAAATTCTTATATCTTCTGAAATATTAGCAACCATTATAAACACCTAAAGTGTAGTAAAATGCAAAATTAGTATTTTGGGGGTTATGTATATATGGGTGCATTAAAATTGTATGTTATGTATTTCGTTTATCTAATCATGTCAAGACCATGTAAAAATTGAAGTCTTCCAGAATGAAAATGTTGGCATGTATTCATTTTCTGTTTGTAACTAATTTTTTATTTGATTTGGACATGAAATGTCATGGATACTTATGTTCATTATAAATGGATTTAAATAGGGTATGAAATGTGAGTTGCGACTTTGTCATCAATGGATATTAGCAATTAGTAAACTTTGGTGTAGATGCTATGTGTGGGTCTGTTAGCTCTAGAATAATTTTCATTAGTCTTCAGTTAAGTTTTTCAAATTTTGATGAACAATGTCATATATTTTCAGAGCCGTCCTGAATTATTTTACCAATTTTCACCAGCCCTAATGCAAGCAAATCCTAAGGAGACTGTAGATGCTTGGATTGCCCAAGATATCAAACTTGATCCTGTACAATTAATTCCATCTTTAGTTCATTATGATAATAAAACAGATCCAAGACAGGTATGTTATTTTTCCATTTTCATAGTAAAGTGATTCTTTCACGTGAATGAACTCAAATATGAGCTTATGATGTAAAGATATTTTAAAATATCAAGAGTAGTTTTATGTACACTCATGTGCAAAATTAAGAGAATTTGCTCATTATGTCGAATTTCTGAAAAACTAATGGACAGATTTTAATAAAATTTGGTACGAATACACAGTTATAGCAGAGAAAGAGATATACCATACAAAAGTCATGGTACGCATGCATGATTGTCAGTAAAGCTCATCAGTACAGGAATGTACAAAATCCACGTTCCGAGATCGAACCGAAAATGAGTCTAATATGGGGTATGCCCCCCTCTCACAGTCAGACAGGTCACACAGCGCGACAGCATATTGGACACGAAGCAGTTGAGGAGTCCCTGTGGCAGTCGGTCCCACACCTGCAGCAATGCAGTTTTCTGCTCCGGGATGGTTCTCGGAGGGGGTGGCGAGATGCAATTTCCCTCCCAAGAGCGTCCCAGACATGTTCTATAGGGTTTAGGTCAGGAGATCTGGCTGGCCAATCCATACGTTGAATATTCTCACTTTCCAGATAAACATCGACCAGGTAACCCTATGTGGATGAGCGTCGTCGTCCATAAACAGAAACCAAGGGCCAACTGCGCCCCTGAAAAGTTGCAGATGACACTGGGTGTTACATCGAGCTCTGTAGCCACCTGCACTTGTGATTTCCCTGTCTCCAAACTACCGACGATTCTCTATCACATTCCATCATCCATACGTTCATGGCTACTCATTTTACCTGATAGCTTATAAAATCTACCCAACTCTTGCGAGAAACACAGCGAATGTCGCCGAGGAATATGAGCACATGAATCGCAGAAAACGCCTCGTGGGCTTATCATCCCCTCCGTGGTCACAGCTTTGCCCACACGCACATGTACGCTTACGTATTCGACACTGAATATATGCATTCTTCTTCAGCGGCATAATTAGTAGCTTTGGTTCAGTACTTTTTGTAAAAATAGACACAATGTGCAAATTCTCTTAATTTTGCACCCAAGTGTATTTTTGAATTGAGATGGATTCTGGTTAAGATAATAAATTTTCAGTTTCAAAATTAACTAGGTGTAAATTTAAAAAACAAAGTTCGATTTTTAATTAAGGAAGTTAATTGAATACATAAAAGTATCTTGCCTTGTATTAACTGAATTTAGTTCTTGCAAATTAGTTGTAAACTGTTCATAGAACTAAAAAATAGACAAAAAATTTAATTACATTAATTTCAATTTTTGCTTATTTTATTCAAATTACATAAGTTTTCATAATTTGCATTTAAATTAAGTTGGCATTATTTTGAAGGCATCAAAAACTCAGTACCAAATACCTTTCTTAACGTTACAAAAATAATATAAAATATGCTTTATATACATATTGATGTCAAAAACTGAAAGTATAAAATATTTATGTTTAGGGAAGCGAAGCTATACGATATCTGGAATTTTGTGTGTATAAAATGGATGTAACGGATCAAGCTATACACAACTACTTAATAACTCTGTATACACGTCTTGAACAGACAGATAAGCTGATGGTATACTTGCAACAACAGGTATAATTTATATTTATATATCATTATATTTATATCTTATTGCTAAATTTTAATATTTCAACATTTATACTAGATGTTCCACTCTAAGATTGTACAATTGGATACTCAGGACTTTGTAATACTTATATTTGCTTGGCTTCATGTCAGGACTACTCTTTAGGCATTAATCGCTCACATACAAACTTCAACAAGCCATCCATTTCCATTTTCTCCAAAGCCTGATACACCAAATTTCCCTTGATGAGTGGGTTGTCTGTCTTGTGTTTGGCACAACTCGTCCTAGTGCCATAAAACCAAAATCAACCAACCCTTGATGAGTGGTCTTTTATAATTTTAGTGAAAATTTAAAGAATACCGTGAATTCATAAGTATTTTATATTACAAAGACACATCAAATTATCGACTAGTAAATATAAAAGCTATGATCATTAAAAGTCAATAACAAGATAATTAATGTATCAGATTCGCATATATCCATTATAAATCTTTTCTACTATTTACAAGTCTTTCTTTTATTGGTGGTCATTTTTTTAAAAGTTGGGCACCCTTGCTTTTCCTGACTACATGCAAGTGCATACCCAGCACACCACTCAGGAAAGGCTCCTATTTTGTATACATTTTTACAAACTTCTGTCAGTTAAAAATAACTTTATCAAAGTCCAGTTTTCTGTAAACTGGTGAACATTACTTGGAATTGTTTACACTTTGAAAATATTCATTACTTCAATTGCTTTTTATGAAATCTTCAATTTAGTGGTGTTTTAGTTTTTCTTTTTCTTTTATCACCAGAATGATTTGCTCATACCATATGATCAGAAATACGCTCTACGAATTTGTTCAGAACTTAATGGATTTGAAAAAGCTTGTGTACATATTTATACTACAATGGGCCTCTTTGAAGAAGCTGTAGATTTAGCCCTTAAGGTATGTTTCACTTTTGTAAAACAACAATCCATCATCTGATTATTCAGTGTGTGATGTGATTCAATATTTGATATTTCTAATAGGTTGATGTGGATTTGGGAAAACAAAACGCTGGTCGTCCCGAAGCCAATGATGATCTTCGTAAAAAACTATGGCTGAAAATTGGTAAGAACTTAATTTTGTTTATTGTCATTTTATTTTAACATCATGTTTTACATATAATTACATGTACTTGATATTGCTCTCATCTGATATGCAATCAATACCCAAAGAATTCCAGGACTAATAGCCCAAAGAATTCCAGGATTAATTCCAGGATAATAGCATGCAAAACAGTTGCATCAGGAAATTTGCATGTGTACTCCAAGAAGCAGCAATCACTGTTCAATAAGTGAACAGACACAAACCACTGTTTGATTTTTCTGAGAAGCAGCACGGGAATTAGGAAAGTGATAACACAACAAGTGTCTTGTTACCATGGAGTTGCCATGGAACAGCTGAGTCTATCATTTTTTAAAGTGGTTAAAATAGCTACGGAAACGTACCACATGTTAAAAGAAACTTATGGGGATGCAGCATTATGTCGCAGCCAGGTACTGCTTCAACCAACATTCTAACGATAATTTAGTGATCCATCTGTAAATGATTGGAAACAGCTTGAATTTTCCCCTCTACGAGTTGTTGATGGATGACCAGTCATTATCTTGAAAGGGACACCTGGCCTTCATGGAAACCTACATACCTCTCAAAAGCCTGACCTGACTGCAGGATAATGATTTATCCCCATAAGTTTCTTTTAACATGTACATTTCTGGAGCTGTTTCACCCACTTTCAATACAAACCTGTTATTGGCTTTGTTTTTCCATGACAGCTGGATACGAGCACATGCTATCACTTTCTTAATTACCCTGTGCTTCTTGGGATGTGGTAGCCTGGTTGAAAGAGTAACGGATTAGCAACCAAAGGGGTGCAAGTTCAAATCCAACCAAAGACCGTCATGTACAAAGGGGGCTGGTGCCTGTTAAATCTTGTGGCATCAAATGTCCTCACGTTGGTATGGTATTGAAGTTTGGAGAGGGGTGCCAGCTCATGTGTTGACCTCTTCATCTGACTGGTTCAAAATTATGTGGTGTTGTTCTCGGATCTTTCCCTATAGGTTTCATTCCAGACCGTCGCCAATAGCTCGTTGTGTTGCTGCAATGCGATGTTTAATTAAAATACCTACGTATCCCTGTGCTTCTCATAAATGTCAAATAACGGTTTGTGGCTGCTCGCTTATTGGACAGTGACTTGCTTCTGAGAGCACTCATGCAATTTTCCTGATGCAACTATTTCATGCGTTATTAGTCAGTCATGTAACTTTTAGGGCACAGGTTGTGTATTAATTTCCTTTAAAATCCTCTAACATACTCCACAAATCTTATTTATTTCTTTATTTTATTTCTTTAAGTAGTGGATAAGCTGTTTTTCATTTATATCTGAGTTAGTATAACTACATATAGCCATGTATATAACTGAAGTTTTTCTAGTGTTGAATTTTCGAAATATTATATGAAGTTGTAGGTTTGGAAACCAGAAATCAGTAAAATGGGTATTCAACTAAGAAATAAATTGATATCAAATACTTGACATTAAATGGAAATAATATAAATTAATCAGACAAAATACAATGAAAATTGTGAATTTAATACAATTCATATTTATAAATGCCAAATTTGTTTCGTAAATGTATAAGAACACTGTTTTTCATTTTCTTTGGAATGAAAGAGAAAAGTATTTATGAGTTCAAGTTTATAAAATAAAAAAATATATTTTTAACATAATCTTGGTAAGGTGTGATCAAAATTTTTTATTTTTGAGCTAATTATTCTAATTTATGCTACCCCAATCTGTCTTTAGCAAAGCATGTAGTGAAAGAAGAAAATGACATAAAACGTGCAATGGAATTTTTGCAAGAATGTGATTTGATAAAAATAGAAGACATTCTTCCATTCTTCCCTGATTTTGTTACAATTGACCATTTCAAAGTAAGTAATACTGATTTTTTAGTAAATACATATTCAGTGCTTGGACTTTTCATTCACTAATGACTGCAAGTCTAATAACTGCATTTAGGTTGTAAGAATTGCTCAATTTTTTGATAAAAAGAGAATATTAGAAAATTTTGGAACATATTTTTAAAATTAAAAGGAAGTAAATTTAGGAAGTTGCATTTCTTTTGAAACTTGCCTGTGTTTTTATTACAATAAAATGATAAATAAAGGGTAATGTAGAAAATGCAATAAGTAATAAATTTCTTCCTTCCATTCGTGTGTTGTGAACTTAACCACCACTACAAAAATTAACTTTCAATCGGAGAGGCATTTTCTCTTTAGTTAAATATAGATGGCGTTAGTGTTTCTGCAGCAATTTGTGTTTGTATTCAGAATGTGACACCAGTTGGCTTGCTTTCGAATATGATTTCAGCACTTAACCAATAAAAATTTCAAAAATTAACTGATTGATATATATATATACGAGGGGTGTTCAAATGAAAAGGTACGAAACGTCGTAAAAACCAAACCGGTTGAAATTTGAATATGCCGCTTTGGGATAACGTAGTGAGACATCTAGGGATGCGAATGTACGAGTACTGGCGTTGTTGTGCGCATGCGCGGGCGCCCGCACATGACGCAGTAGAGAAGCAGGCAGTTGTATGTTCCGTCCAATTGACGCGGCAGTGCGTGTGAGGACATCATGGCGTTCGCATTGCAAAGTTCGACGATTGAGGAGCAGCGAGGTGTTATCAGATTTCGGAAGGTGTTAAAACCGGTAAGTGAGACACTCCGTAGCCTACACAAGTCCATCAAGAGCAAACGGCCTGGGCTGCTCACGGAGGGAGTGATTCTGCTCCACGATAACGCGCGTCCACACGTCTCCAGGGTCACAAAAAGTGAACTGGCCAAGTTCAAGAGGGAGCAGCTTGAGCATCCGTCCTGCAGCCCGGACATATCGCCCTGCGACTTCCATCTGTTTTGTCCGTTAAAAAACATCTCAAAGGGAAGCCCTTCAACTCGGACGACGAACTGAAGGACCAGTGGAGGACTGGCTCTTGTCACAGCCACAGGAATTCTGGGAACAGGGAATCCTTCGGCTCGTGAAACAGTGGGATAGTTGTGCTCAGGCCTCTGGTGATTACTTTTGAATAAAGACTTCAATTATACCCACAGTGTCGTTTCGTACCTTTTCATTTGAACACCCCTCGTATATATATATATATATATATATGAATTTGATGAATAGATGATATATTGATGAATGGTAGTTGATTGGTTAACACTAAGAATAAAGGCCAAACATTGCCCAAAGTGGCATGAAAGTATATTTTAAGGTAACCCTGATATGTATCATGCAAGAGCATTTAGACAATAAAAACTTCGCGCATTTAGACAGTAAAGACTGTCTGGTTTGTTTGATAACACTGAAAATTCCTCCCTCATAACATGAAATAAAAAAAATCAAATAATAAAAGGAGGAAATAAATCAGACAATTAAAAATGGCACATAATAAATTGATTTAATTCAAATTTATTACTGTGTACAGGATATTCAATGGTTATCTTCACCACAGATTTTTATTGACCTCAAGTAATCAATGCAGGTGTAAGTATTTCCAGAGAAGATCCAAATTTTTTATTTTCTTTGTGACTTTAAAACTTGTCAGTGCAAAGTTTGGCTAGTACTTTTATCACTCATCAAGACAATATGCTCTAGCTTAATTTCACATCCCAAGACACACTTGCCAACTTTTTCAGAAGTCTTCTGGAAAAACACTTGGTTTTCTGATCTTCCATTGTAAATTCCCCCACCCGAATTTTTCTTTGGGAGATAATTTTCAAGTGATATGAATTTCAAAGTTTTGACACTAAGCCATGGCAACCATAATAGAAAACATCAGAATGTGTGTTTTCTAGATTGTCTTAAAAACACTAATCTGACTTAATTTTCTGGGAAAACCAAATTTACCTCTAAAACACCAAGGAAAAAGTTTAATTGCTCATTTTTGCATATTTTTTGCGCCTTGTGTACAATGTCACTAAATTGATTTTGTTGAGTTTGAACTACCACCCAGCATATAACAATAGTAAAAAACAGAGTTACTTTTTCTGTTTCGAATTGCTTTCATAAATCCCAATTTGGTGCAATTGTCTCTAATTTGGCGTTTTTAATTATTTTTAGGCATTTTTCATTTCTGAGAGTCTACAAGTTGTTTTTTGTCATAAAAATCATCTGGATTTTTTTGGATGTTGGCAGGTATCTCCTAAACTTCAATAGAATCTTTCCTAAGATTTTTTCCCCCAATAGATGTGGCTGTTTTTGTCATGTGTGTTATGAGATCAAAGCAATGAGAGGGATTTTCAATGAAAACAAACCAGATGAAGATTTTCTTTAGCTGTCTCAATGCTCTCACATCATGCATATCAGGGTTACCTTAAAATGTAGTTTATCATGATTTTGTCAATGTTAAGCATTTAATCTAATTGGAATTGACCAATCAATTATACATCAATTCGGAATTCTTTCTTTGGAATTTTTGTTGGCATGGTGCTAAAATTGTATTAGAAAAAGAAGCCAATTCATGTAATGCTCAGAATATGCACAAAAAACCCGTATCGCTGCAGAAAAACACTACTGCCACCAATATTTAACTTGACAGAAAAATGCCTCAGTGCACTACTTGGAAATCGCGATGTTCAGAGGCTTAAAATTTTTTTCTCATGTTAGTGAAATAGTGTATTTTAATTTCGTAAAATATCTTTTTTATAATTTAAATTTCAAAAATGTTCTTCAAGTGGTTTTATGAATTATTTTCCCATTAAAACAGGATGCTATATGCTCCTCTTTGCAAGAATATAATCAACACATTGAAAGCCTTAAAGAAGAAATGGAAGTTGCAACTCAAAGTACTGAAGAAATAAGAACCGAGATACACACCTTTAGGAACAAGTATGCTTTATTTTCATTTTCAATTTTTTTGTGAATCAACTGTTATATTTCAGAATATAGTTTCCCAAACTTTTGGCTTGAGACCCTCTTTCCTCCAAAGAGAAATACTTGTTGGTCATTGTCATCCCAATCAATACTATTATCTCTAGTGTCTTCAAAGCAGGAAAGTCAATAATTTGCAGCTAAAAAGGATCATTCTTTGAGCATTATCTAGTAGAAGCAAATTTCTCACTTATTTATGAAATAACATGCATCCTGTCCCAGGTTGTTTCATTTTCAGTTGTTTTGTTAAACTTTAATGATGAAAAAAAAATTGACCAAGTTTGATTTTTAAATTGGGATTTTTTTAAATAAAAGTTACTTGATTTAAATCAGCCTACTCTGATGTAACAGAAAAGAAATCTAGGAAAATATTGTTAATCAACTATGCCATTACAATGAAAGCAATTGAATGATTCATTTGAAATAATTATTTTAATTGTTATATACCAACGATTTTCAACCAATGTGCAGTGTCACACTGGAATGCCTTACAGATGAAACTGTTTAGATTGTGTAAGATTTATTGTATTTTGAAGGTTTAGTTTTGAACTTTTAACAAATGTGTTTCCAATTAATTTGAGTAATACCTGTATAAATAATCTTAAATATTATTTTCTTATAAAAGTATCATGTATAAATTGTTTCTAAGAGATTTTTAAAAAGCCCTTTTGAAGCATAAAGGGTAGGTAATTATCATTATTTTTTGTAAATCGAGCAAAATTTTGTCTTTTTTTGTCAGATTGGGAAAAACATACTTTTTTGGCATGCTGCAGAATTTTAGTAATTAGTTTATGCATGCCTTGAGTTGGAAAAGGTTGAAAATTGGTGTTATACACTATGGAGTAACTACCTTTAATTATACAAACTGTATGCCTGATTTCTTGCAGTCTCTTAATTTGAAAGTTTGTTAGTGCATCTTTTATTGGGGAGGTGATTCTGTGCTTTTGATTAAACTAAATTGGTGTTTTATTAATTCCTCACTAATCTTCATTTAATTTCTAGGTATTCATTGGTAACAGCTCAAGAAAAATGCGCCTCCTGTGGTTATCCAATCATGGGCCGTTCCTTCTATCTTTTTCCTTGCAAACATGTGTTTCATTCCATTTGTATGATAGCTGAAGTTAGTAATGTTACTCATAGTAATTTTATGCAATAGTTTTCACACATTAACAAATTCTGAAAAAAATTAACACACATCAGGACACTGCATACAACAGTGGAACATGCAATATGACAAGATTTATGACTCACCCATCACTTTCATTTTGACCATCCTTACCCATCTGACATTCTGATGTGTTTGTAGCTCAGCTACGTATCGGTTATACATGCTTCACTCACTGGCAATTTTTATTTGGAGTGCCCCTGATTTTAGAGCTTGTTCCTTAGATGATGTTCCTTAGATGAACTGGAAAGTTCATCTAATTTTATTAGATGACCCAGTTTTTGACTATCATCATCAAATGTTTTTTTAAGAATCCTTATTTTAAACTTGCAAGACTTAATTGTGGAAAATCCCCACTCAAATCTTTAAGTTTTTACTTAGTATTAAATTTTTAAATTGCATATTGTGATTTTATCATTCATATCTTTCACATTCTATCATTTTCATAAACACATAATTTAAAACAAAGTATAAAACCAATTTATCATTTTCCTTTGTCATTCATCAACATATTTTAATCTAATTGATC
Organism: Meta bourneti; assembly: GCA_933210815.1. NCBI lineage: Eukaryota > Metazoa > Arthropoda > Arachnida > Araneae > Tetragnathidae > Meta > Meta bourneti. The sequence continues at coordinate 22,660,785 of OW119928.1, forward strand.
CTTACCATTTTTATTCAATTGATCAAAAAATTTTTTTTCATTGTTTTTGTTATGCCAATGCTGATATTAGTTTATTTTAATTAGTCTATTTTAAAGAATTTTTATCTTGTTATATAAAATTCATACACAATGCTCTAGTCTTTTTAATGTTGGTTTGGTTGTTTGATATTTAAAAAAAATCTGTTTTCAATTTTATTCGGACTTGAGTTAGACACATTGTTGGTCCCTGCACCATTAAAACTAAACCAACCAACTATCATGTTTGATGTTACAAAGTTTGCTTTCTCGTATGTACATTTTTGACTGACATTACCCTTTTGTGTTTCGTTGCTGTGTCTAAGATTAAGTAGTTATGCAAAATTCAAGTAAACCTATCCATTTCACAATATATTTAAACTCTGATTTTATAATTTTATAGGTGTTACCTTATCACACTCCTGCAAAGCAAAATCGTATATCAGAAATCCAAAGGCAGTTAGCAGCTATGGTTGGGCAAGAAGACTCTGCTTCAATATCTTCTACATCGCTTATTTCATCAGCTATAAGCACTAAAGATAAATTAAATGTAAGTGAATGTAGTTTTTTCCTCACTTATTTAAAACATGTGTATCTGTTAAATCAGGCGATTTTCAACAGGTGTACCAACCGCACACTGGAGTGCCTTACAGATGATGAAACTGTTTAAATTATGTGAGATTTATTTTTACTGTTTAGTTTGAAACATTAATTATCAAATAATTTCAAGTAATACTTCTAACCTTCAGTACTATTTTTTTATTACAAAATATCCAGTTACAAAAAGATTTTTTTTAAAGCCCCTTGGATGCATAAAGGGTTAATAACTATTTTTGTAAATTAAGTAAAATTATGTCTTATTTTGTTGGGTCAGTAAAAAATATAATATATTATTCTTAGTTTTCATTAAATATATATTTCATATGTATTTTGCTATAATAAAGTAACAGAATTTAAATATTTATGTATAGTAATTTTGATATTTTCTTTCTCAATAGGCTGAGCTTGATGACCTGATCGCCTCAGAATGTCTATACTGTGGAGACATAATGATAAGGTATGTAAAAGTGTTTCAGAAATAGATATTCATAAATCTGTTTTAAATTTCACCCATATTTTTACTTATACTATACTGTGAGTTGGCATCCTTTCATACACTACCTTTTTCTATTTCATACGCACATCCTTTTATAATCTATGTCTGATAGTCTCATCAGGGGTGAATTCGTCCTTTTGACACCAGTATAGGGTTCCCAGACCTCAAGAAGGCCTGATTTTTCATTTAAGTTTTAAAAACTTAAATGAAAGAAGAATGGATTAAATGCTAGTATACTTAAATGAATTTAAGGGTTCATAATCCTCCATGAGTCACTGGTTCTGATCGATGCATAGTAACACTTTTCAATTTCTTTTACTATGCAGTAAAAAATGCATTATTTATAAATTTAAATAATGCAGTTTTTGAGTTATTTGTTTTTAAGCATGTCCTAAAATATGCCAGGGGTCATTGTGGCTCAGTGGGTATGTCTACTACGCCATCAACCTTCGCATTGTAGGCAGTGCAGGTTTGATTCCTGTCAGATTCTTTCCTCCATGGGTGTATTTCTCTCTTCTGTGTTAGTAAAACTTTCATTGTGTATGTATGTCTATTCGATATTGTGTCTTGTGCAGCATGGTCAAAATATGGCTCTTGCGCCATAAAACCCCAACCAACCCTAAAATATCCTGTTTTTTAATGAATAATTGATGCATGTATAACAAGGAAAGAAAACACTGAGTAACTAACATGGTAAACGATCTCATTTGTTGAAAAGACCAGTGACTAATGGAGGGTTAAAAAAAATCTTAACTTCACTGCAAGTCCTTAAATTTTTTTTTGAAGCCTTAATTTTTACCTAGAACGCTACACATTTTGTTTTACCAGCATTCAAAAACCAAGGTTACTGATACTCATCCAAGGTCAAGTGTCACCAAAAGTTAGGGAATAATTTTTGAAGGTTAGCTAAAAATTTTTTAAAAACCAAGACCCAAGCTATACTTGTGAAAACTAGCCCAGTACAGGTTAATCGATTGCAATCTACAAAATGTATCTTTTAAAAATGAAAAATTGCCTTGAACAGGCCCTAATTTCTCTTGAAAGGTGGGAATCCTGCAATAGACTATGCAGTATCTGCCAACCCCTCTTGTGACCTGATACAAATTGAGATCTGCTGTGTTCATCTAAATTACTTATTAGGATAGATCCTTTGCTTTTATTAGACATTGTCACAAAAATCTCAATTTTTTCCACCCATAAATTTTCCATTCCAGGCTAGACTTCTCAGCCTATTTTAAAAAGAAGCATTGTTTCTCATATTTAAGTTTCATTATTGTAAATATTCAAGTTAGGTGGATAAAGAGTGAAAATTTCTCTTGTAAATTGTAAGCACATCACAGATGTTTAATTTTGAAATTTGTCTGGAATAGTTATTTCTTTACATAGGTTCATTCTTTTATTTCAGATCAGTGGATTGTCCTTTTGTAAATTTGGCAGAGTACCCTGCAATATTGCAAAGCTGGGAGTGAGATTCCATACTTGAAAATAGACTATGAAATAAAATGTATTGATAAGAATATATATTCTGCAAACCTCATCATTCACTTGTAAATAACTATGTACTGTGATTGTTTTATTAAAATATTTTGAATATTCAATTCTTAAAAGTGTTTTTTTAAAAATAAATGCTGGTAATTTTTGCTGTTTGCCTGGCTGTGGATGAAGTCAGATCGATTCTCAGACAGCAATAGCTCTTACAATACCTAGACAAAATGAATATGATTTTGTGCATTGATGTGGGAAAAAATTAAGCCACCTTGGGGAAGGGCTAGAAAAAATTGTCTTACAGTGAATCCTAAGTCACTATGGTATATATGGCAATGAACAAGCTGACCAATTGGGTAAGGCTGAAGCACAGTTGCCTCAACCTAAATCCCCTTTGCCTCTACATAACATGAAGAGGCTTATATGCACGTCTACAAGTACTAAGATTTCCAAGATTTTACTTCTGCTACCCAAGTCTCATGATACAAACAGGGGATTACCTTAAAATGTAGTTTATTGCTGTCTTGCTTTTTAATCTAATTGGGCATTGATAAATCAACTATCTTCGGAATTCATTCTTTGGTGAAGTGCTGATATCGTATTATAAAAACAAGCCAAGTGAAAAACGCTGGCAGAAACACTATACAGCTACTTACATTTAGGTTAACAGGAAATATTTCTCAGCTTGTGAATAATAAAGTTCCGTTTTTGAATTGGTAACCTGCTAGTAACATTTTACATTTTTAACGCATGCGGAAAAATATGCTGCATATAATGGGTTTTCAATTTTTATTATAATTAGAGTTTCTAAATACATTTCTCAAAAACTCATGTATGGCACTAATTTTTTTAAAATTTTCATTTACTTTGAGTTTAGTTTTAAAGTCTTCCATTGGTACGCATGCACCTGCTTTTAGACTTCCTCATGAGACTTAAATTATTCACTGCGAGATGTTCTGCACATAACTTTCACTTGTCCCAACAAAATCAATCGCTAAAACTCCATCTTAACACCAATCTCGAAATGTTTGGATCATCTGTTATACAAAGACGTCTGAGGCGTCGTTTTGAATTTGTCTTTACCTATTGCACTGAATTGGTCAGCGTCCTTGGTCAAAGAACTTCGTCTACCTGTATACGGTTGAAACCTCGGCAGTTTACTCGGAGCACTGATATTCAAATTGCTTATAGAACTTTTGTTGCTCGCAGAAGAATCTTCCATCGCCAACGGCTTAGTACTTTGAAAAACACCCGTACTGTTGTACAAATCCGAAGTACTGGAAGAATACTTCTTGCTTGTGATACCCGATATACCGCTGTTGCTGCTGAACAAGGTATTTTTTGAGGCAATGTTCTCCGGAGGTTTCAGCTTGCTGAAGGAACTGAAGCTGCCCGTTCTCGTCCTTCCTGTTGCAGCTGGAGCAATTTCAGCTTCCACTTGATGCACCTCCGCAGCTTTCAGCTTCCAACCTGAGCCGAATGGACTGAAGGTGCCGCTGTGCACGGGGGGACTGGAATCGCCTATGTGGAGGATCTCTTTCGCCTTGCTGTTGGCATCAGCGGCCGCTCTGTTTTGCATCGCCGTGAGCTGCTGTCTTGGGGACGTTGCCGGACTTTTGCGGTTAGGTGTGGCATTCGGTCCGGTCAGTTTGTGTTGCTGTGCCGCGTTCTGTTTGGCTGTTGTCAGAGAGCTTCTTCGCGGGGTTGGCTGCATTCCGCGGTTCATTGGCGTCGGCTTATCCGACAGTGTTTCCCCGCCGCTCATTCTTCTGTTTCCTGAGTATGAGAGAGGTGTTCTTGGTTGTGCCATCTGTAAAAGGCAAGTTTATTTAAGTGCTTTTGTCATAATATAAGGTAATGTAATAATGTGTCGTAATTTTGTGTAATATAAGGCCAAGACACGTTATGTGTCTTGGCCTTATATTATGGACAGAACTAGTCGAGATATAGGGCAACCCAGTTGAAAGTAACGGATTAGCAACCGCGGAGGGTTACGTGTTTGAAACTGTCCAACCGAAGACCATTGTGTATGTGGGGGCTGGTGCACCATGCCTCAAATTCGTCAATGGCCAGTAGAGGTTGCCCGTGCGCTCACTTATGTCACTGTTTGGCCGCCCTGCCTACTATGTTCTCAACCATTCCCTCTGTAACCCCTTCACACACTTTCAATTCCCTGACATCACGCTTAGTGCCACCATGTTTTGCGAGACTTATAAACAAATGAAATCATGTGAATAAAATCCTTTAAAAATTTCATAAATTAAACTGATTGTTTTATTTTTATTTTCACTTCAGAGCCACATGTACGTAACCAGAGTCGTAAATGGCTCGCGAGCCGCATTTCGCCGACCCCCTGAACTAGTCCATACCCAGCAATTCCTTCCCATATTTTGGATTGTATTGGTGTCTCTGGGACAGCTTTTGGACGAACAGGAGTTGATCGCTGTGCGTCTTAAAAAACATGGACTTTTGGACTTGGTCTAGGTTCACCTTGACCAAAGGGATTGGTAACACCTATTGCGATATTTGGGTGTATGGCAGGCTTGTGAAACAACTCCAAGCAGATATCGTTTCAGATGTGATTCATGCGGGCTTAACATAATGTGCGTTTTTTGAGTTGTGACACCATTCTTCGAGAGCGATATCATAAAGGTAAACATTTCTTGGAGAGTAAAAATGAAAAATCCTTCACAAAATGACTAATAAAGAACACATGCGAAAAGATCGTCAATAGCTATTTCGGAGTAAACATCCACCATCGAAAGACAGCACTTCTGTCCTGATGACAGACGTTTTGCTCTACCGAAGTAGCTGTTGACGATTTTTTCACACGTTTTAAATCTTTATTAGAAGAATATTTAATCTTTATTTTGAAGCTTTTAGATTTTTACTACCAGTTTGACTAAGGGTTCATCTGTTTATTTCCTGGAGATGTTGAATTTTTCTGATCTAACTTCACGTATACAAATTGTGATCCTAAAAGTATAGTTTAATTAGAGCGTATGAATTGCTTTTTTAATTCTTTTTTCTGTGCCGACACGTATAACCACCTATAGCTTGTGAATCAATGTGTCAAAAACTGACAAGTGAAGTCTTCGAGTTCCGTGATTTATTTTAATGTTTGATGATTATTTTGTTTTGACAATATTTATGTCCGATTTAAATCTTGCTTTAAACTGAAAAAATTGCTGGATTTAGTATTAACGAATTACAATGAAACTTCCGAGTGAACATTATTTGGTTGGATGGGTATTTTGGATTGCCTTCAACAAGCTAAAGACCGATTGGCTATTCTTGTAGTCCCTTACCCCAATCGGTAGGTTGGATAACTTGAAGCAAAAAGCCGGGAGTACATGGAACTGTTTCGAAGACGCAAACTTTTCCGCATCGTACTACATTTCTTGTCTTCATAGTACGATATCCCCAGATCAGCTTAATCTTCGGCATTTCCTACTCAAACCTCCAAACAAATCTACAAACCAACCTATTCAAAATGAATTCAGGCTAAAAAGATGTTCTTTTAACCCTCGAATCTTTCCCTTTGGGATTGATCCCGGACCGTTACCAATAGCCCATTGTGTTGCTCCAGTGTGACGTTAATTAAAATATTATACCTACCTACCTTTTAGCCTAAATTCATTTGAACCCTTAGGGCCGTGGTAGCCCGGTTGGAAGAGTAACGGACTACCAACCGGAGTGTTGCGAGTTCGAAGGGGCTGGTGCTCGTTAAATCTGTCATGACCTCAAAGTGCTCACTTGGCGTGGTGTGGAAGTTTATCGTTGAAATCTTAATAAATTAACTTAATCTATTATATCTACTTTACCTGTGGTTCTTGATGTGGAATTTTTGATCTCTTTTCATGTTCCAGAACTTGTATTTGCTTTTCCAGATCTTCGATTTGTTGAAAAAGTTTCTCGATGTGATTCAATAGTTCTTTGTTCTGATTCATAAGTTGATTGTTTTGCTCCTACAATTGAAAAATATAAACACTCATATTTATACTGAAGTTAGAATCCATTTTAAATTATTTAAATCTATACAGATTTATTGGAACATGAACACACGTAAAAGTTGCAAAATCCTTAACCATGGCCGATAGGACTCATTTGGTCACTGACGATGACCAAATGAGTTAGTGCCATTACAAAAGTGGAGAGAGATACTCGATTCAAAAGGATAATTCTTTTGGTATTTTCATTTAGCGATCAGTAAATCAATGCAATATATTTCCATAATTTCATCGAAATGGAGTAATCCTATTGTAATGTCATAGAAATCAGGCCATTCGCTCAAAGGCAAGACGGAGTGAAATTCGAAATGTGCATTTAACACATCTTAATTTTTCTTGAAACATAACAATGTAACGCTAGTATGGATTGGTTGGTCTTGGGTTTTATGGCGCAAAGGCCATATTGGGCCAAGCTGAGCCAAACACAAGACAGACAATGTCAAGAAATTGTGAAAAGAAGGATGGAGAGAAGAAAGAAAGATCTCTTGGGCATCCTGGGGTCGCAATCCCCATGTTTACCAGAGGCAGTAAACTTCATGGGAAAAGAATAGATCAATAGGGTACCTGGGGCTCGCGAAGCCCGTACACACCTAAAGATGTGCCCCAGAGGGAATGGGAAAGAGTCTGGAGGTCCGAAGTGTAACCTCTTCATTCCTGAAGTTCCCGTTTGGGTACTCCAAGACTGGCTGTGGGCCGCCGCGGTAGCCCTGTTGGAAGAGTCGCGGATTAGCAGTCGTAGGGCTGCGAGTTTCAAACTCGATTCAACCAAAGATTATCGAGTATGTGTGTGGAGGGATGGCGGCTGGTGCACGTTAAATCTGTCGGTCTCAAATGTCCTCACTTTGGCGTGGTGAGGAAGTTTGGAGAATGGGCTGCGGGCTCAGGTGTTGTACTCCTTACCTGTCCGTGATTCAAAATTACGAGATGTCCTCGGATCTTTCCCTTCGGGATTGATCCCGGATCGTCCCCAATAGCCCTTAGTGTTGCTCCAGTGCGACGTTAATTCAACTCCCTCTCTACCAGTAATGGCTTTTGTGTGCCCCTTCAAAACGTTAAAATATATTCATAACTCCTGCTACCCCTATTCAGTTACATTATGTGTCTGATCCATGGGGGTTATGTGCCCATTTGGGGACACCCCTATGGGGGACCCATTTAAAAATATTTTGAAATAATTCATTTTGGTCTCAAAGTACCTTAAATAGCCAATGAAATAATTTTTAAGGGTATTTTTTGTGATTGGAGAGGGTTAAAAACGTCTGGATTTGCTGTTTTAGCTGCTAAGCCAACAGGGCAAAAATGAACTTAGCACTTTACAGTGCCACTTAAGATTTCAGCTTTGCTTAGATTACATTTTCGATTGTTAATATGTTTATTAGTGTAATTAATCATTGGGGTATAAAGTTAACCGCAAAAGCAGAACTTTGTTCTGCATTAAGAAGTATCTACTTTGACTGGTTGAGGGTAACCTAAAAGGAATTGAGTACCTGTGACTTTCGTCTCGCAGCGCACTCCGTCTCCATTTGGTCAGAGAGGAACTGCACTTGATGGAGGGCTAGTTGCGTTTGTTGACACTGTTGGTCCAATTGATATTTTAGAAGTTGAATCTGGTGTTGTGCACTGCTCGGGAACTTCTCTTCCGCCAGTTCCATCGATGGAATGTTGTTACGGAAGGCGGTTTGTTCGTTTGTCTGGAATGAAAACCATATGAATCCATCAGCAGGGAACATTAAATAAACATCACAAATCAGCTGAAGTGGCATTTTAGGCCAGAGGTAATTATAATGTTTCAAGAGCCCAATCTAGCTTATCTTTCCTAGCCTAATTTCCTTTCTTTGCTAGCCTAATCTTTTCTAGCCTTTTCTAATGGCTGCCCATTTGTAGAAAGGCACCGAGATAAAATTTAACGTTATTTAATGTCACTCACGTTATCTAACCATTTTGAGTGAGAGAGAAACTAATGGTGATCCAATCATTTTAAGAATCAGACATTCACATCCAATTATTATACCCAGACATATTCATTTGTACTGGATTTCATATTGGAATAGCGAGATCAGCTATTTTTCCCCTTTGCGAACTGAACGAAATGACTGGAGACCACCTCAAGGCAAGGCAGCATTTGCTCTAAAATTCCTGACAATAGACTTACAAATACGGTTGATGTTTTTAAGTCATATTTTTCACTTCAGAATACTATTGGGCTGAGATGGGGGTAGGATACAAAAACCACCAACCATTTTTAAGGTAGGTAGGGTAGGTATTTTAATTAACCTCGCATTAGAGCAACACAACGGGCTATTGGCGAGTCAGGGATCAAACCCGAAGGGAAAGAACCAAGAACGGCACCACGTAATTATGAACCACGGTTAGATGACGAGGTCACACCTGATCTGGCACCTCACTCTCCACACTACCACATCACGTCAACGTGAGGACATTTGAGGCCACGTCGTGCCCTAGATTTAAAGTACCCTAGCCCCCTTTGTACACGACGGTCTTTGGTTGGATTCAAACTCGCAACCCTCCGGTTGCTAATCCGTTACTCTTCCAACCGGGCTACCGCTGCCCTATCATTTTTAAGAACCATCCACATTTCTTTAATTTCTCTATCATCTCTTTAAAACCCATTATTTCAAAGGATGAAGTCTTGAATCTTTCTGTTTCAAAACCAGTGTCGCAGCCAGGAGTCTCTGGGGACCTGAGTTTCCTGAAGCTCTTTTTACGTTTAATATACTATAAGCGCATAAAATATACTTCCTATATTCTTCAAATAATTGATGCATTTGAACCTTGATTATCTGAGCTCCTATTAACAGAATGCTGCTTGTCACAACGTGAATGACTCGTTATAAGATATAATACCAATTAGGAATTCATTCTTTGGAATTTTTGTTGACGAAGTGCTGAAATCGTATTCGAAACCAAGCCAAGTGATGTCACGTTCGGAATACGTACACGAAACATGTATAACGGCAGAAACACACCGCCGGGCAAGGTCGATAGAGCATTAACCCCTCTTTTCTATAAACCTTGAACGCCACCTACATTTAGCTTGGCAGAAAATCCTTCTCGTACCTTCTTTCTATAATTGAATTCAGGAAACTTTTATGCCTCCCCTTATACTTTATGACCGAATTTTGAAGAAAATATTTCAAGTCGAACCCTCTTATCTTTTATTGCCTTTTTAGAATCAATAGAGTATTATTTTTGTGTAGTATCGTCATGAAATTAAGGAATGATTACAAAAAGACGCTCTTCGACGTGTTTGGTTTACGGTCTTCAAAAGGGATAAAACTGTCCTTTGTGATACCTAAATGGATAAATGCGGATTATTAGATTTAGACATATTCCAACAATTTAACGAGCAATGTTATTGAAATTCATCATTTCATAATCTGTTGAATTTATCTTAATTTAACTAAAAGTATGCGAGGACCTCCAACTTAATTATGAAACCAAAATTTAAACTAAAACTATTCAAGACAACGGAATATATTTCCAAAAAATTTACAAGATATCCTTATCAACGGATGCTAGAGTTTTCTCCTTTAATGCTTACCTTATTAATCCTCCAAGTGGACTTGACGAGATAACTCGTTCATCAAAGATCTGATCAAGTTTGTTAATGACGAGATATCTCGTCATCAAAATATTATGGATTTTTTTTACTATGACGAAATCAAGATCTGGCCAGTTTTCTTCAAATGACGAGAGATGACAAGATACATAATCGAGACAACCACCAGGTTAAATAGATGCAACTTAAATAATTTACTTTCGAATTCAGTAAATTATTAAAGCACTCTTGTTACCTTTTCATGATTGAGTAACAGTTGCGGGAATTTTAAATAGAAAGCTCTTATTCAAATATTTTATTAGTTTTAAAATTTGATAATAGTCAAGCAGATTCTGCTTCGACATTAACCCTTCAAGTAGTTTCGACGAGATATCTTGTCAATAAAGATTTGGCCAATGTCGATAATGGCGAGAAATCTCGTCATCTAGATATTGCCATTTTTCGATGATGAGGACGAGATCAAGATCTGGTCAGTTTTCTTCTAGTGACGAGATATCTCGTCCATAAAGATCAGGCCAGTTTTCCTAATGACGTCAAGATTTCCAGGAAGGTTAACTGGTAGATAAATCAGACTTACAAGCAAGATTGACTAATTTTTATGAGTGTCAGTTTTAGTTAGAACGTGTAATTTAAGGTAAGGTAGAGCAAAATAACTGGCCACGTTTATCACGTAAGCCACAGGTGTTTCGATTACCTGTATTTCTAAGGGTGGGCACCGCATGTTCAACGTCTGCAGTGGTGGGCTCAGTTCATTCAAATATTCTTGATCGTCTAGCGAAATCCTGAAGCTCTGAAGTTGGAGGCTTCTCTGATAAGACACGCTGTCACTCAGGAAACAATCTGAAACACGAACAAGGGTATGTATATATTTAAACTTGCTTTGGGAAATTTCAACGCAGATACATGCGAAATAACTCATGGGTCTACTTTCTGCCGATTTAAATATTTATTTTTTTTATGAATGAGTATCATTTAGAAACACCTGGTATCCGAATCTAGTCTGCGGGTCGGGTAAATCTATTTGGAGAGCTTATTTGGCTGGGTACAACTACTCGGAGGGCTGTATCAGGTCTGCGGGATGGAAAAACGTATTGGAAAACGTAAATGGTATACTTCCCTTCAAGGGGTTTATTTAATAGGCGATTTCCGAAAAGTGAAAATCGGCTCGAAATTCCCTCATAAGCAAATACTTTAAAATTGGGAGAAAGCGTGAAATCAGGAAAACTCACTGATTACTTATCTGACAACAAGATAATGCAAGGTTTATGAACATCCGTTTACTAACAAGAAAAACGGTTTCTTTGGAGGGTAGGAGTAGGAATAGAAAGAATTTCTCAAGTTATGAAACATTGAAAATATTTATTTCCGTCTGGATCAGCAATAGACAATGTCTGACTGATAAACTTTAAAATGTGCTATCAGGCTGGTTGTTTGGGTCTTTATCGAGCAAGGGCCATATTTTTACCAAACTGTTCCAAGCACAAGACAGACAACTTCAAGTAAAAAACGTCAAGAAAGGGGAAAAACGAGGGCTCGGTTTTTATGTCACAAGGGCCATATTTGGCCATTCTATGCCAAACACAAGACAGGCAATATCAAATGATAGACACACAAATTGCGAGTTCGAAACTCGGTCTGACGGAAGACCGTCGGGGCCTCAAATGTCCTCACGTTTTCATGGTGTGGAAGTTTGGGGAATGGGGTGACAGCTCAGTTGTGACCTCGTCATCTGACCGTGGTTTCAAAATTACGAGGTGTTGTCCTAGGATCTTTTCCTTTGGAATTGATCCCGGACTGTCGTCAGTTGCCCGTTGTGTTGCTCCAGTTAGGCGTTAAATTCAACTGCCTGCCCTTCAATGGGTTTATGTAATATGCGATTTCCGAAAAATTAAAATCGGCTCGAACTTCCCTCATAAGCAAATGCTTTGAAATTGGGAAAAAGCGTGAAATCAGGAAAACTTTCACTGATTATTTATCTGACAACAAGGTAATGCAAGGTTTATGAACATCCGTTTACTAACAAGAAAAACGGTTTCTTTGGAGGGTATAGGAGTAGGAACAGAAATAATTTCTTAAGTTTTATGAAACATTGAAAATATTTATTTCCGTCTGGATCAGCAATAGACAATATCTGACTAATAAACTTTAAAATGTGCTATCAGGCTGGTTGTTTGGGTCTTTATCGAGCAAGGGCCATATTTTTACCAAACTGCTCCAAGCACAAGACAGACAACTTCAAGTAAAAAACGTCAAGAAAGGGGGGAAAACGAAGGCTCGGTTGTTATGGCACAAGGGCCATATTTGGCCATGCTACGCCAAACACAAGACAGGCAATATCAAGTGATAGACACACACAAAGAAAGTGTTTTACTGACAGAGAGAAATACATCCAGTGAGGAATCGAACCACCTTCGCCCACTATGGTTGCTAGACCAGTGAGCATACAAAAAAGAGGGATTGGGGAATAGAATAATGGGATGAAAGCAGAAAAAGATTGCTTGTATCCCTGGGGCAAGACGTCCGTGTTTACTAAAGACAGTAAACCCCATGGGAAAAGAAAAGGTCACTAGATTACCTCGGGTCTGTGAAGCTCGTAAAGGAGATGTGCCCCTGAGGGCTATGTCATCAGGAAAACGTTCATAGATTTACTTATCTGCCAACAAGGTTTACAAAACAGTCCTCGGTAATAAATGAGAAATGGGCGTAATGCCGCAAAAAATGTGGAAGAATTAAAGAGACCTCGGAATCTCCCATAAAACATTCGTTCTTCGCTTGAACTTGTTAACATTGCTTTGCTCTGAGTGTGCCATGCCAACTTCTCTGATTGTGTGTTTCGAGTTTCTATTTTAAGTCTTGGTAGAGTAAATGAATGGGCTGCGATAATTTAGCGTGTCCAGTCACGCAGTAAGTTCTTATGGTGCGCAAAAACGTGTTGACGGGATGGAATGGCTATTATGTACAAGGATCAAAGTAACTACTGGGTAAACGGAAAGTGTGCATCCAATTGACTGGGATTTTTTAAGACCCTGACCGCCTAGCTCACCCAGAGGGTGTGAGGCAGCACGAGAGGGAGGACCTTTGTCGGATCCCATAAGGTCCTCAGGGTACTTAGACTAACAGGACAATTAAAATACAATTGATTCATATAGAACAAATACAAGTTACAAAAATAAACAGGATCCAAAGACCAGTCATACTTATAAAAGTCGTCTACATCTTGTAGACGAAATAAGAATACACAAATAAACAATGAACTAAATGATTGAAATGAACAAAAGTAATAAAGTAATATTACGTAGACATGCATCCCGTGGGTCAACATAACTGCTTACGGACTAGTGATTATAAAATTTACAAAGTGAGCATAGAAATCAGACAATGGAAAACGTAAGCATAATAATGAAACATGTAGATACATACATAAATATATCTATATTCGGACATACGCCATATGCATATATATAACCGTTAGAGTTACACAATTTTCCTGTTGTCTTCGTTTGGATAGATTGTCTTCCACTTTTTACCCATAGAGGAAATACAAAAGTAGTGAGCAATGGTAACCTTTTTATACTACACTGGTGTGTAAAACTTAAGCAACGACTTTTTTTTTGCCGTAACTCCGCAAGAAATCACCTGGGAGAGATATAATTCAGAATACAGAGACAGTATTTTGTACTTATCGGATGAAGAAAGCATACTAGCGCAGAAATGAATAGAACGCATACAGTATGGAATAAAACAAAAAAGGCTTTATCGAAAGAGAAGCGTTGGTACAAATGATTGTCTGCCCAAGAGGGAGAACAACAAACAGATATCCCTTAGTAAGGGATATGACCTCCATTAACTGCAATGGTTGCTTGGCACCATCTCTCCATACTCAACACCAGATTATCCAACAGTTGTTGAGGTAAGAGGGCCCATTCCTCAATGAGCACCTGTTTCAGTTGTTGGGTGTTCTCCGGCGGATATAATCGTGCCGAAAGGCGTCTCCCCAAAGCATCCCACACATGCTCTATGGGATTTAAATTAGGGGAGTACGCTGACCAATCCATTCTAGTGATATCTTCACTTTCTAGCAGCTCCTCAACAGCAAGAGTCCTATGTGGCCTGGCGTTATCGTCCATAGAAACGAAGTCTGCACCAATGGCACCACGGAACAGACGTACGTGGGGGAGGATCACTTGCTGACAATAGCGATCTCCAGTAACAGTACCTCTGCCGAAAATTTGGACCTCAGTCCGCACGTTCATCATGATGCCTCCCCAGACGAGCACGCCAGGACCACCGTAACGGTCTCTTTCCCTGATGTTAGTGGGATAAAACCGTGTCCCTACCTCTCTCCATATCAACTGGCGTTGAGAATCGCTTGTGACACTGAAACGACTCTCATCTGTAAAGAGGACGTGACTCCATTTATGAGATATCCAGTCAGTGTTCCTTACACCAATCCAAACGGCGCCGCCGATGGGCAGCTGTCAATGGGATGCAGCGTTCAGGACGGCGGGCGAATAGGCCACCTTTATGAAGGCGTCTGGCCACAGTAAACCGCGACACTTGTCGTCCTGTTGCCGCCCGCAGCTGCTGAGCCAGGTTGCCCGCTGACCGGTATCGATCTCTTTTCGTCTGCAGGACGATATATCGGTCATCCATTGGCGTTGTTTTTCTTGGCCGACCACCACCAACCTTTCTTACAGCTGTACCAGTCATTTGGAAGGCTTTCCAAGCTCGTGAAATGACACTTGTCGATTCTAAACTCTTGGGCTACACTCGTCAAACTACGCCCCTCCTCGAGCTTGCCGATCATTCTACCACGTGTAAAGTCGTCCAGATGGTTTCTTGTAGCCATATTGCACGTACGAACTCACTTGAACTTGCAGCGAATGCCTTTAATAACGCGCCTTTCGTCCTTCTTTTTAGTGTAGTCTTGCACTACGCGCGCTGACTGCACGCGTTTTTCGTGCCCTCACGTCACCTGTGACGTCTTGTTCCTGATATTTGCATACAAATCACCTTTCTACTGAATTGGGTGTTCATTGTACTGAACGCAACAAGCCCCTTTTGTACAATTTCATGGCTGTCTGGTTAAAAATTACATCGTTGCTTAAGTTTTGCACTGCAATGTATATATGCAGTTGAAAACCAATATGCAGTCAATTTTTATGTGCCCAGTACTAGCACCAAAACTAGTTCTAGACCTCTAGACCCACAGCCTCCCAGCTCACCAAAATAAGGCTTAGAGCTTTTAAAAAAAACTAGTTGTCACGTGAACCCGTAGACTACTTTCGTCTGTCCAGTGGAAACAAACATTCATCATCTGATTGGTCCCCGGGCTGGGAAAAGACGCCCATTCATTGATTCACCGTCTGATTGGTCAGCATTTCATAGTAGTAGATTGACGCTTCATAAACTTCGGGAGAGGGTTTCTTCTCCTGTCCCATAGACCAAGGGGGCCAACTTCTGTATATATATGATCGACTTTTTTTCTTAAAAATGTGTCGCGATCTACCTACTTACTAAAATCTTGACATTTAACACATTCAAACTTGTGTCTTGTGTACTAATAAGCGACAATGGGGGAGGGGTATTAAACCAACATGACATTTTATTAATATTTATTAATTGAAAAGTAGCCACAGAAAAAATACAGATTAAATTATATTTTTTTTCTTATCATTAATAAGAAGTCTGCGTCTGCATGTCTCTAACCAAGCGTTCATAATTTGGTGTGTATCTAAAGACAATGATAATGAATCTTCAGTATGGGAATCAGTAAGTAGGAACGATGTTTAGTCTTCGTTAACTTAAAATATGAAAAAGCTGATTCACATAAGTATGTAGATCCAAAATAAAAGTAGATATTCGCTACATTTGGTGATATTGGGATACTTTTCTCGATTGACGTATTTCCAAAAATCTTCCTCAAGTTCTCTGGCTTGTAAGGTTAGATCAGTTTGTAGAGTTATAATTTCATTTTCTAACGCGTTTGTTTCAATATTAAATGTGTCAGAAATTTTTATGGCAATATGTTTTACATTTAAATCCTTTTTAAAAGGAAAAGACAGCAACTGCACAATTACTTTAACTTTTTTAAAATCATGAAATCTGACCTCAAAGTCTTCAATCATTTTAATTTCTGCAACGTATTTTTCAATGTTATAATTACAATTTTGATGTTTTTGTAGGAGATCGGACATATTTGGAAAGTGATTCAAATTGTTTTGTTGAAGATCTATTAGCATAATAAATTTTGTTTTGTATGCATCAATGCTACTGATCATTTCAATTATTGTCTTGGTTTTCCTTGAATTCTAAATTTCGATGTAAAATCTGTAAGAAACGCTAAATTACTGAGCCAAGTTTCATCATTTAAATTTGCACATTCTTAATCTTGCTCTTCGAGAAATTTTTTGTATCGCAGTTAATAAATCACGAAATCGTTGCAGAAATTTACTTCTACTTAGCACCTTACATCGGTATGTAATAATTCTGGCTGTCCTTCATCAAATTGAAAATTGGAAGAGACGCCATTTGAGGGAACTTCCTCGAATGGAATTAACAATTTTGAACGCTTTCTTTTGTATTTAATCTTTTACTGGATAACGGTGAATAATGCAATGGTAGCTCAAAAAACTTGAGAATTCGTCATCATTTTGGCATAGAGTTATATATTCATTTATGCGGTCTATCATTGTTCCTGCTCCATCTGTTGTTATTGAAACTAATTTAAAAAGTGATAGTTTCAAATTTGTGAGGAAGTTTTTAAAAGAGTTGAATATATCTATAACTTCTAGTCCTTTCTTTCAAAGAAATCATCCCAACAATTCTTCTTTAGATGCGTAATCTTTAAAAACCATACGAATAAAAATAAGCAATTGTGCTGTCAGGTACATTTGTCGATTCATCAAATGGAAGGGGAAAACAAGAACATCTATTAATATAGTTATATAACTGTTATCTTATATTTTCACTCATTTTCTCAATCCGCCTCATCACAGTATATCGAGACAATTGTAGATCTTTAATTGCAGCAATAATTTCAATCTTGTTCTTGAAGTAATTAAAAAGGGAATCTGACATTTCCAAGAAAGTTTCTTTTATAAATTCCCCGTTAGAAAATGGTTTACATTTTTTTTTGTTGCTAAAATAGGACTTACTTTGAATGATGCAATAGTCACTGCACGTGATTTCACTATGGGCTTTTTAAAGGTATTTTGTTGAGCTCTTAATTGAGCCTTAAGATCCCTAATTTTATTTTTTCCGAAATAACTATTTTGTGGATTATCTGTTTGATATTTGTTATGTGAAATTAAAAAATGCCTCTCTAGATTACCCTTTTTAGTAACGGCTACGGAGGTATTGCATATTAAGCAGCAAAATTTACCATTCATCATTGTAAAAAAATAATCAAGTTCCTATTCTTCATGAAAATGATGTCTTCGATCTTTTGATTTACTACTCCTTTTAATGGGTACTAAAATGCAAAAGAAGTATACAAGTAAACAGTTTTAATTTAAAACCATACCAGTACCATAGAAAGAAGATACTTACATTTTTGCATAGTAGTAGTGTTAAGAAAAATTGACACTTTTTCTAGAAACGATAATACAATGTTACCACTATGGTGAATACTAAATACTAAACAAGGAACATAGGAATGACAACTTATGTACTTTTGCACCGAGGATTAAAAGAGGGCGCGCCGAGAAGCCCGCTAGATGGCATGTTGGACAGCGTGCGGATGACAGGTGACGTAGGACGCCGCTCTCCCACTCTCTCGACGGCTGGCGCGGAAGGCGAATTGTCAACGTCAACAATGATACTAAAGGAGCCACGACCGTTTGTTTCTATGAGTCACGACTGTTGCGTTTGTGTGTTGAAATCGTCTCCTGTCGGCTGTGATCGATCGGTCGATCGCGATCGACTTGTTGGCCATTTCTACCATAGACCAATCAGATGATGTATGTTCGTTTCCAACCGCCAGACTCAAGTAGTCTAATGGTCACGTTACTACTATTTTCGGTCACATGATCCTGGGTACATAAAAAAGTTAGCATTCCTCACTCTTTTATATTTCCTCTATGGGTCGTTTAAGCTGTAGGCGGTGCATGTTGATTACTGCCAGGTTCGATTCCTCGCTGGGTGCATTTCTCTCTTCTGTGTCAGTAAAAACTTTCATTGTATGTGTTCATCCATTACTTGACGTCGTCTGTCTTGTGTTTGGCGAAGCTTGGCCGAAATTGGCCATTACGCCATGAAACTCAATGCAATCAACCAACCAATTAGCCTGGTGAGAAATATTTTTTGTAATCATTTTTATAAATATTTTTTGTAATCATCGGGCATTCGAATGATATGCCCAGACCATCTCATTTTCGGTATTTTTTCATCTCACTCCCATATTCCATAATTATCGCCAATTGGCTTTGCTAATTAATCGTCAATTGGCGATGGTTCGGTGTTCTTAAGTTGAAACTTGAATTTTTATAGCCATATTAGGACTAAATGAATAACTCGTCTTTATAGACAAATTATAAACAAAATAGGAAGTGTCATGCACAATGAATTCGAAATGTAACGTGGAACCTTTCGTTTGTACTAGGAGAGGTTCAAGTTATCTTCAAGATTAAACATTTCATGCAAAAAGAACAATTTGCTTACAAAATTGTTTTCAAGTGAATGTTTCGAATTTTCTAGTAAACATGTCAAAAAAAATTTTGATAAAAGAAAAACTTTTTTAAAATGAAAACTCTTTAACTTTATTAACCCTCCTGGTGGTTGTCATGACGAGGTATCTCGCCATAGTAATCGCTGGCTGGAACCCCACTCTCCAAACTTCCACGCCAACCAGATCATGTTGGACGAGATATCTCGTCATTAGAAGAAAACGGGATCACTATCATTAGAGGAAAACTGACTAGATCTTGAACTCGTCATAAAAAAATCGGCAATATCTTGATGACGAGATTCTTGTCATTAGCAAAATAGGTCAGATCTTGAACTCGTCATCATAAAAAAATAAGCAATATCTTGATGAAGAGATTTCTCGTCATTAGCAAAATAGGTCAGATCTTGATGGGAGATACATCTCGTTGAAACCACTTGGAGGGTTAAAAACATTTTAAAACAAGTAAGCAAAAAGATTTTCCAAGATAGACATTTTTAAATTTGTATCGGAATTTTTTTGTGAGTCAATCATATCGGAATCTAAAGTAAAAATGTAGCTCTCCTCGGTTTATTGATAGATCGTTTTTTACAGGAAAGTGATCCTCATAATCCTTCATTTTCGTTTATCAGGTAGGTATTTAATTAAAGTCGCGCTGAAGCAACACAATGGGCTATTGGCGACGGTCCGGGATCCATCCCCAAGGCAAGGATCCGAGGACAACACCTCGCAATTTTGAATCACGGTCAGATGACGAGGTCACACCTGAGCTGGCTGGAACCCCACTCTCCAAACTTCCACGCCAACGTGAGGATATTTGAGGCCACTACAGATTTAATGTGCACTATTCCCTTTGTACACGACGGTCTTTGGTTGGATTCGAATTCGCAACCCTCCGGTTGCTAATCCGTTACTCTTCCAACCGGGCTATGGTGGCCTTTTTTGTATCAATAACTGTGATCAATATGTTATTGAAAGAAATCTTAAGTTTATCTATAGTCTGAATATAATTTCTGAATAAAATGCAGGTATTTTACCATTACTATATGTTTCTGTTTGAGAATCTTGAATGTCTACGCTGGAATCAGCAGTGTCTAAGTAATTCGAATGAATGGAATCCTGCAACGAAAGATCTGAAAATGCACTGCCGACACTTTGTACCACTTGCAAAGCTTGACCCTGGAAAACGAAAAATTAACTGTCAGTAAGGAAAAGAATAATGCAAACTAGATAGTTCAAAGGCTAATTTATGCAGCACTGCAGGACCGATGGTTTCCAATCCACATAAGTGTCTAAAATTAAAACTAAAGCAGAATTGTCTCATCGTTTCATAGACAAATCGCAGAGTTTTTCCAGCTGAGGTGTTCACACGCATAGTTCCACCTTGCAACCTGAAGTCTTCCCTGCATCAGTTTTGACCTTTTCGACAATAGAAACTTTCCATAGTAATATATTCTAAAGAAAGGTTCAATAGAATCTTTCCAAAGCATTCTATTCTAAGGAAAGGATCAACGGAATCTTTACAAAGGATTCACCTCCATGGAATGAAGCAATTAATAATTCCAAAGGATTATATTTAAGGAAAAAAGAAATAGAATAATTTAAAATGATTCTATTCTAAGGAAATAACCACCATAATCTTACTAGTACAGTATTATAAGGAAACACCAACATATTACTAAATGATACCGTTATAAGGAACTGACCAACATATTTTTACTAAAGGATTCTATTATAAGGAAAGGACCAATAGAAAATATTTCCAAATGATTCACTTCCAAGGGAAAGAGCAATAGAATCTTGCCTAGGGGCTTTTATTTTAAGGGAAGGATCAATAGAATCTTGGCAAGGGACTTTATTTTTAGGGAAGGATCAATAGAATCTTTCTAAAGGTTGAAAGAATCCATGGATTCTTTCACCAATAGAAGTAGTTATTTAGTCATTAAGCGTGTTGTGAGGTAAAAGCAATACTAGACTAGACGGAAATCTCGTGACTCTAGGGTTAGTTGCAATAGAAACCGAAGTAGAAATCATAAAAGTGGTACCATTCACAGAAGGCCATTTTGTCTGATATAAAAAAATTAAATTGCTCTAATTTTGGAATGAATATAACTGTAGCATAGGATTTAGATTCACACCGTGAGCATACAAGTAAAAGCCAATGTCCAAAACAAATTTGTGCACTTATGTGGGCTTTGATTGATAAATTTTGTCTATAATATGATTATATTTTGTGAAGTTTCATCGTTAATGAAATATTAGAAATACTTAATGACTTTTATTTGTCGACAGAACATTCAATTTTGGACTTATTAACCCTCGAACCAAGTGGTTTCGACGAGATATCTCGTCCATTAAGATCTGACGAAATTTGCTAATGACGAGATATCTCGCCCATCAAGAACTGACCATTTTGATAATGACGAGATATAGTCATCAAGAAATTCCCGATTTTCTTCATCGACATTCTAATGAAATAGACGGATCACGTAGGGCGAGTCGCTGTCGCAAGATCTCTGAAGGGTAAATCAGCCGTTTGGCTATGGAAGCGCAGACTAGTGGTGGATAATCACTTTAACCAATCAATTATTTAGGATTCATGCTTCTACCCACAACCACGTGACAGATCTTCAAACCGAGCAACTGGAAGAAATAACATAAAGCTGCGGGCACATGAACCGTCTATTTCATTTTAAGGTCGATGATTTTATTATGATGACGAGATCAAGATGTGGTAAGTTTCCTTCTAATGACAGATATCTTGTTCATCATTATCTGATCAGTTTTGTTGATGACGAGATATCTCATCGATACAACAAGCCTCAATATGTGCAGAGCAAAATAAAAAAAACCCCAACAGAACGCAGACAGATGAGAACTGCAACGGTCCTACTTTCTACTGGCACATGAAACAACTTTCTCTTGTAGGTTTATTGCATAAAAAGTCCAAACAATCTCTCAAAGCGGTTACTACAACTTTAACAAAAGAAACAAAAGAAAAGAAAAACTATTTTTTGTCTGTGCTGACAATTTTTTTAAATCACACGACATAGGGGATGGCTGCCAAATGTGGGTTAGACGTGAAAAATGCTTTTTGGCTGAAGAATGGAATGTGTGTGTGAGTGAGTAGTCGTACATAACAGAACGAGCTTTCCCCACTCGTCACACGTGTGTATCCTTTCCTACTTGGAACAAGGTCTCAAAAAAGTTAACGATGCTTCAGAATTCAATACAGATTGTGTTTCAAATTAAGACATTCATTTTAGTCCAGATTGTCATAGAATTTCTGAAGAAAGTCTGGCAAAGCAAACTTGATTAATCTTGCAAACGATAACAGAAGTTCTAATGTTTTGCTTTTTAGAATGTTAAAGAACAATTAATTATCGGGCATCCATTCTTGCAGTTTAACCCTGTAGGGCATTTTGTTTTGTTGTTGAGTGTTTAATTGTTACTATTTTACTTTTGATAACCATGATTTGGAAAAGATTTATTTATATTTTCACCTGTCCCTTAATTTAACCAATAGATTCGTTCAAAACCACGTGACTCCGACTACCAAATTAAGGAAACCGGAATACGGTGTTTTGGTACTATCTTTCGTAGCTTGTGTCCCAACTTGGCATATTACTCAAATGCAATTTCAGCACGTCGTTTAAATAAAAAATTTCCGCCAAACATCGCCAAAACTGCTATAAACCAAATTAGTTCTGATCCGGAAGTATTCTTTTCTTTTTCCGGTTGTTTGTTTTCATTGAGCAACTCTCCTAATTACAAGATGTTTCAGACATAGACGTGAAATATAAGACTGAGCATTGCCATTGAGAGGAGCTTTAAAAAGCATGACCAATATATCGACTAGTAGTCACGTGCCTGCTCTGAAAAATTGATTTGTTGGTCCGATTTGGTATTTTATCGCTTCGTTTGACGACTTAACATCTTATGATAGGGTAGATGTGTGAATGTATATTTTTATATAGTGACAACAAAAGTGGAGTTAACGCTAAAGTCTATTACTATCAGATGATCAATCAATGGTAGGTATTTTAATTAACGTCACACAACGGGTCAGCAACACAACGGGCTATTGGTGACGGTCCGGGATCAATACCTAAGGGAAAGAACCAAGGACAATACCACATAATTTTGAACGACGGTCAGATGACGAGGCAACACCTGAGCTGGCACTTCACTCTCCAAACTTCCACACCACGCCAAAGTGAGGACATTTGAGGCCACGACGGATTTAACGTGCACCAGCCCCCTTTGTAGACGATGGTCTTTGGCTGGATTCGAACTCGCAACCTTCCAGTTGCTAATCCGTTGTTGGTCTTCCAACCGGACTACCACGGGCCAATCAATCAATGAACCAATCAGATGTTGAATCAATGGATAGGCTACTTCACCCATCCCGTGTGGACATATCAAATGATGAATGTTAGGTTCCATCCAGCAGAGGTAATCAGTCTAAGGGTCACGTTACTACTAGTTTTGGTCACATGATCCTAAGCACATAAAAAGATTGCTCTACTTTTGCTCACTCTACTTTTATACTTCCTCTATGATTACAGACACAGCCATTTAGCGATCCACATTTAAATAATTTTGTTATTTTTTAGTATATACCTTTAAGTATACTACATATTTTCTTAAACAAATGAATAATTAATGCGTGTGAACTAGGAAAGAATACATCAAGCACTTCATAGATGAGCCACATAGATGTTAAAAAAGACCCACGACTAATGGAGGATTAAATCAGCTAAATTGAACCAGTACAAACGATGTTTAATGAATGCAAATAATTTTAATAAACACAACGTGCAGACTATTGATAATTCAAAATTGGTTTAAATTCATGGAAAACATCCCAGATCTAAAAGTTCGATTCCAGAGAGTTCTTCCAACAGCAGGGCATTGAAAAAAGAGTAATTGAGGATACACTCATGGTCCTGCTGTCGTTGCACATTATCGAAGAGCATTGGAGGGAAAATAGGTCAAGGCCTAATTTAGTCTTCGAAGTAGGGCAGGGCAGGGGTTGATGCTGCGGTTTATATTTATTTATGTGGAGAAGTAAAGGTTAAAAGGAGGTAAAATTAACTCCTCACTCTCTGACGCGGGAAGAAAAGCTCGATCGGAGAGCTATTCGACATTCTCTTCGGATGTGGGGAAAAGAACAGAAGAAATCACAGGTGTGACTTCAGACAATAACTGTTGCCGCTGATAAATAACAAGAAACTGTTATTATTGCGAAATAACAATTTTCAGTATCTGTAGGTAATGGTAATTAACGTCGCACTGGAGCGACACAATGGGCTATTGGCAACGGTCCGGGATCAATCCCGAAAGGAACATCCGAGGCCAACACCTCGTAATTTCGAGCTACGGTCAGATGACGAGGTTAAACCTGAGTTGGCACTCCACTCTCCAAACTTCCAAACACTAACGTGAGGACATTTGAGGCCACGACAGATTTAACGTGTATCAGTCCCCCACGTACACGACTGTCGTTTGTTGGATCAAATTTCTAACGCGCAATCCTTCAGTTGCTAATCACTCTTGCAACAGGGGTACCATGGCCCCTACGAGAGGGATATTCCGAGCAACAAACAAACCAGACGGTCTGCGAAGATTTCACTTCTGTCGTCCAAACGCTCTGGTATGATATACTATATTGGGGTTACCTTAAAATGTAGTTCATTGTACTTTTGGCGACGTTTGGAGAAAATCTAATATTGGTCTGGATCACTCAACTTTCATATATCAATATATTGGATCGAGTTTCGGACGAGCAACCCTCCGGTTGCTAATCCGTTACTCTACTAATCGGGCTACAGAGGCCCACAAAGACTATAGTAGAGGTATCACATGCTAAAATGGGCCGCGGTAGCCAGGTTGGAAAAGCAACGGATTAGCAACCGGAGGATTGCGAGTTCGAAACCAACCAAAGACCGTCGTGTGCAAAAGGGGACTGGTTCACGTTAAATCTGTCGAGGCCTCAATTGTCCTCACGTTGGCGTGGTGTGGAAGTTTGGAGCGAGGGGTGCCAGCTCAGGTGTGACCTTGTCATCTGACCGTAGTTCAAAATTACATAGTGTTGTACTCGGATCCTTCCTTTCGGGTTTGATCCCGGACCGTCACCAATAGCCCGTTGTGTTGCTCCAGTGCGACGTTAATTAAAATATCTGCCATACCTACACACACTCAAATAACACTGATAATAATTTCTACAATCCTAGTCTCATCCTTTGACCACCTATTTTTTTATTGGCCGTTTATGTTTTAAATTGGTCACCCATGCTTTACTTGACAACGCCCTGCATACCACTCAAGAACAGCCTTAGTTTGAAGCGTAAGTTCAGGTGTTTCACAAAAAAAAGTGCAAAACGTGCCACCTCCGACGAGTGTCTTAAGGTAGGCCATCCTTGCTCTCATCCCCAAGAGAGCAGGGGAGGGTTGACTTTAAGCTTTACCGGAGGACTGACGTTATCGGGTGGAACAAAAATAAATTGAGGGGTCCCTGCCAGTGCTTAGACCCGTGAAAAGTATGTTAATGGGGAACAGATGTGTGAATGAATGTCTATAAATAGGGTTTTCTGTTTCAGTAGACTGGAATGTTTTAGACTTGGAGTTTGAAAGAGCTACACTCTGTCTATACAAACGTTCAATATTTAAAGCACTTCATTAGAAAAGTGACATGTTTTCAAATAAAAAAGAATACAATAGAACCTTGATTATCCGAGGTAATGTAGGTCGAAGTTACTTCGGATAATACAGACGTAGTAACGCAAAACCTCCTATATGAAATGGCGGTAGCACGTTTTTAAGAGTAGCGGATTAGCAACCTGAGGGTTGCAAGTTCGAAACTCCATCCAAACAAAGACAGTCGTGTACGTGGGGAATGGTGCATGTTAAATCTATAGTGGCCTCAAATGTCCTGTTGGTGTGGTGTGGAAGTTTGGAGAGTGGAGTGCAAGTTCAGGTGTTACCATTTAATCTGAACCGTGGTTTCTAATTACGAGATGTTGTCCTCGGTCTTTCCCTTCGGGATAGATCCCGGATCGTCGACAATAGCCAGTTGTGTCACTTCAGTGCGATGCAAATTCCTTCCTCTCTTAACCTTCCTAATGTCTGTCTCGACTGCGTATCTCGTCATTTGCAAAACTGACCAGATCTTGATGGTGAGATATCTCGTTCATCAAGCTCTCCACTTGAAGAAAACTGACTAGATCTTGATCTCGTCATCATCAAAAATCGGCAATATCTTGATGACGAAATATCTCTCTTCATTAGCAAAGTTGGTCAGATCTTGATAGACGAGATATCTCTCGAATTAGCAAAGTTGGTCAGATCTTGATACACGAGATATCTCTCGACTTAGAGGTTTAAAAACTTATGTTTTACTTGCCTTTAGTTGCTTAACTAAAGCAAAGACTCAGTTTTGAGGAGTGAGCTGATTGCCATTGATGAAGGGCAATCAGCCCCCCGACAGTCGCAGTTCCATCCAACATCTATCTAATTGGCGCAGTGTGAGAGATAGAACTGGCATAGTGATCCTTAACAATCTCAAGCATGTCTCATCCTTCTGTGAGGTGCACTTACAGTGGAACCCTTCACACATGGACCTCAGGGGGACACGAAGTAGCGGATGATTTGGCTAAGGAGGGTGTCGATGAACCATTGTCCGAAACCCACTCATTGACGTTTCTTGAGCTTTACTATTAGAAAAAATCTTGATAAGAAGGCATGGATTGATCCATGGTAAAATCTTGGTATCTTGGGGATCGCCCCGGAAGATATATTGCTCTCAATTGCGACAGACCTATTCAGACAGAGCTCTCCCCCTTTTTCAGTGTCTATCTGAGGTGTCTCACATTTTGCTGTGGTCGCAAGATTCATCCTGTTTGCCTTAAATGCCAGTCTGACCAGGTCTACCCAGCACGCATTCTCGAGTGTCTGGAGTTGTCCCGAGACGACCTGTTTTCTGAATCTCTTTTGGTGTATGACTTTATGCAGGTGAATGGATTTGGTCTAGCTGGAGCTAGACGTGAAGATTAGCAACAACAACAAAGACAAATACATAATATCTCTACTTGCCTCCAAAGATAAGTTCTCCACACTCAAACTCCCTCTCCTTGCTTCGAGCAATCGACCAGGCTGCTGCTTCGGTCTACAACCACTGTAATGCTGCGGGCCTTCAACTTCGGGGTCCTTGAACGACAGTCTCTTCTTTTGTTTCTGCTGTTGCTGCTGCTTCGTATGTTTGTCTTGTGCAGAAATCTGAGGTCCACCCCTGAGCATTCTTACGTGAGGCGTTCGATGTCCACTTCGTCCCCTCGACTCACATGGTTAGACCACCCTTGTTGCCAGCAGTGGCTCGTGGTGGAGAGGTAGTGGTTGTGGAAGCGGCCGAGTCGGACTGTTTTCCTCGACTCATCCATCAGAAATATTGAAACGGTATCATCAATAAGTGCTGATCGGTCTAGCTCCTTTGGGACTTCCAAAAGATAGAGGTAGTCTTATGCCTGAAAGATATGAAAGGAGATTACTGTTACCTCTATTTTTAAGTACATTCGGAAGACATGAAGGGGTAATGCTGCAGAGGAAATATAAAGCAATGGTAACCTTTTCATATGCCCATGTGACCAAAACTAGTAGTAACATGAACCTTATAGTACTTTCGTCTGTCCAGTGGAAACGAACATTCATCTGATTGGTTCACGGGACTGGAGAAAACACCCATCCATACATTCACCAAATGATTGGTCCGAACGACATAGTAGTAGACTGGCGATTTCGTCACTTTTGTTGCCACTCTATAGAAATGCACATTCACACACCTACCCTGCCATTAGATGTTATATCGCCAAACCATGATATAAGAAATCAACTCGGCCTATAAAGTCAATTTTTCATTCGTCGACATGTTGGTCACACGTTTTGAAGCTCCTCCCAATAGCAATACTCAGCCTACTTATATTTCACGTCTATGGGTAAAGAAGAAAATGCACTAAGTTATGAATTTCTTCATTTCAATCCTTGCGGCTCAGTGGGTTATCCCACAGACATGAAATATAAGTAGCTCCTTTGGTAGAGTGGCGGGTCAGCAAACGGATGGTTCCGCTTTCGTAACTCGATCCAGCCAAAGATCATTATGAACGTACACGTTAAATATGCCGTCACCTCAAATGTACTCACGTTGGTGTGGTATGGAAGTTTGGAGAGTGGGGTGCCATCACAGGTGTTGTGCTCGTGATCTAACTAGTTTAAAATTAAGACTGAAACTTTCGATCAAGTTGAATTTTTTTTTAATTCGCAATATCGGCATATACTCGTTGAAAAGTCAAGCGGAAATAAATCTAACGTAGTCAACGCGGAAGAGCTCCTCGTCAGCTTTCGATAAACACTGAATTGAATTCTGAATTTGTCTTTCTTTTACTATACCCAAATAAATTCTGTATGCTCACGAGACGTATTCAAGTAAAACCTTGGGGCAGTGCTCCGACACAACCTACCCGATTTTTACAAGAACGTAGAAACTGGTTAGAAACCATGCAGGGAAGACTGCAGATTAATGAACGGGTATATGCGTCAGAAGTTGAAACGAGATAGTCCTTATTTTATAAATACCCTCTTTATAAAGAAACGATGTGTAAAGGTTGCAAGCTAAGCTGCCGAAATTTGCATATTTAAATGGAAATTCGATGAGTTTTGAGGGGCTTCGGTAGCCCGGTTGGAAGAGTAACGGATTAGCAATCGTCGTGGCGGTGGGGGCTGGTGCACGTTAAATCTGTCGTGGACTCAAATGTCCTCACATTGGCGTGGTGTGGAAGTTTGGAGAGTGGGGTGCCAGCTTAAGTGTTGGCGTTGTCATCTGATCGTGGGTCAAAATTACGTTAATCGACTACCTACCTTTAAAGGTTGCTTTATTGAAAGCTATGTACGGAAAGGTATCGTAATTAACGTCACATTGGAGCAACACAAAGGGCTATTGGTGACGGTCCGGGATCAATCCCCAAGGAAAAGATCCGAGGACAACACCACGTAATTTTGCAACACTTCAGCTGGCACCCCACTCTCCAAACTTCCGCTCCACGCCAACGTGAGGACATTTGAGTCCACGACAGATTTAACGTGCACCAGCACCCTTTGTACACGACGGTATTTGACTGAATTCGAACTCGGAACCCTCCGGTTGCTAATTCATTACTCTTCCAACCTTGCCAAAAGCTATGCACAATACCATGCCGAAATTTGAATATTTGAACGTTAGGTATTTAATTAACGTCGCACTGGAGCAACACAACAGGCTATTGGTGACGATCCGGGATCAAACCCGAAGGGGAAATATTTGAACGGAAACCCCGATGAGTTTTGATTTAATACGAAGGTAGTTGACATTTCTCTAAAAAACTTTGGAATAATCATTCTAAAATTAAGTTGTACTAATTTTGCACCGGATTGTGACAGAATTTGGTGACCTTAATTAGATATCGACGTGCTCAAACATCCTTTTATCAGTCCTTTCGATCAAAAAGCAAATCGCATTAGATTCGGTCCAGCGGATCGACGGATTCAAACTTGCCTAGCGATTTAAAGCGATTTGTCTTGTTCCTCTTGAATTCCAGCACTCATGCCTGAAATTCTATTTTAACAATAACTCGCAACTCTTATCTCATCGACCAAGCTGTTTTGGTTCCAAACTGAGAAACAGGTGCTGTGATTATTTTCGTGTGGAGTCTTTTTTTAAATTTAAATAAAAACGTTTAAAACAAGGGAAAGATGGGGGATGTTCCTTTTTCTCTTCCTTCTCTCGTTTGACGTCACCCATCGTGCATTATAAGACGGTATTGACCTAAATATTTGCTCTAGAATCCTAAGCACCAAGAAAACGGTTACACTTATTCATCAAAGGAAAAACTGCTCCAAAGAAAGAGTGGCACGTTTGGCGCCGTGCCAAGACCCTTCAGAGTGACGCCAAGTCTTGTTATCACACACATGCAGCCGATTGTACATGCACTATTATCACTACATTCACAATATAACATAAAAGTAAAGATTTCATTTATTTGAAAAAATCTAAAACAAAGGACAAGAACAGAAACGAATAGTAAAAACAAAAGTAATTGACGACACTGCACTGGGTGCTGTGATACAGAAGGGTAACTGAAAACTAAAAAATAGAGGAGGCGGTGCTTTGTAAGCTGTGTGACACATAGAGGAAATATAAAAGTGGAGTAAGCAATGGTATCTTATATGTCCAGGATTATGAGACCAAAGCTAGTAGTAACGTGACCCTTAGACTACTTTTGTCTGCCGGATGGAACCGAATATTCATCATTTGACTGGCCATCACGAAATTGTTGTAGAATTCTGCGATTTCACCATTTTTGTCGCTACTCTGTAGAGATGCGTATTGACACACCTACCCTGTCATAAGATGTTATATCGCCAGAAGAGGGAGTAAGATGCCAATCGGACAACCAAGCCGATGTTTCACAGGGCAGTCACATGACTACTAGTCGACATGTTGGTTACACCTTTCGAAACTCCTCTCGATAGCAAACCTTGTTGACACTGAAAATCCCTCATACCGGGCCCGCGGTAGCACAGTTGGAAGAGTCACGGATTAACAATCGGGGGGGGGGGGTGCGAATTGGAAACTAGGTCCGGCCGAAGACCGTCGGGGTCTCAAACGCCCTCACGTTGGCGTGGTGTGGAATTTCGGAGAGTAGGATGCCAGCTCAGGTGTTGACCTCGTCATATGAGCGTGGTTCAAAATTACGAGGTGTTGTCCTCGGATCTTTCCCTTCGGGATTAACCCCAGACCATCGCCAATAGCCCGTTTTGTTGCCGCAGTGCGACGTTAATTCTAACTACCTACCTCTCATACCAGTTAGCCGGCGCATATAATTAAATAAATATATTTTGTACACAGTATTTAGAAGATATAAAAAGATTGGTATTGGTATTTTTCAATTAACGTCACACTGGAGCAACACAACGGGCTATTGGTGACGGTCCGGGATCAATCCCAAAGGGAAAGATCCGAGGACAACACCACGTAATTTTGAACCACGGTCAGATGACGAGGCAACACCTGAGCTGGCACCCCACTCTCCAAACTTCCACACCACGCCAACAGGATATAAAAAGAAAATCAATGCCATTGGAAAATAGCAACTCAAAATAGGTGTAGCCCAATTAATCTCTAGACTCGAAGTATTGTGAACATGAGGGGTGATCCTCATTTGGGGTGCGAAGGATGAGCGTGGATGTCGGGGACGAAACGTCTCAATTGACGCCACTGCCCCCCCCATTTCAACAATACTTACACTCCCCACCTGAGCTCTAACAAGAGTTCACTTGTGCTCAAATGTCCTCACGTTGACGTGGTGTGGAGGTTTGGAGAGTGGGGTGCCAGCTCAGGTGTTTGCCTCGCAATCTGACAGTGATTCAAAATTGCGAGGTGTCCTCAGATCTTTCCTTTCGGAATGGATTCCGAAACGTCACCAATAGCCCGTTGTGTTGCTCCAGTGCGACGTTAATTCAACCACCCCCACCCTTAAAAACCTTCAAGAGTAAAATATAAATTCTCATATAACAAATTATCAAATTCAATTTCGAGTTAGTCAATGTAATCAATCCAATCCAATAGCCAAAATCAGCTTCAAATCCACACAATATATCGAAAATTAAAATAAATTAATATTAAATCAGATTTAAATTGGTAATTTTATAATCAGTAATAATAAATCAATGAGTGAATTATTTAACATGTATCAGCTCTAAAATTGATCAAATAAAAATAAAATATACTTTAAAATAAAAATTACGAGGTGTTGTCCTCGGATCTTTCCCTTTGGAATTGATCCCGAACCGTCGCCAATATCCCGGTGTTGCTCCTTCTGAGCGTCATGAGATTTCCGAGTAGTGTAGTATTGCTTTTACTCCACAAACAATGTCTGAATAATCACGTCTATTGGGTGAAAGAATCCATGGAATTTTTCAAGATTTAGAAAGATTCTATTGGTGTCCTTTCCTCAGAATGAAATCCCTTAAAAAGAGCCTATTGTTCCTTTCTTTGGAAGTGAATCCTTTGGAAAGATTCTATCAGTCCTTTCCTTTAATTAGTATCCTTTGGAAAAATTCTATCAGTCCTTTCCTTTAATTAGTATCCTTTGGAAAGATTCTTTGATCCTTTTCTTAGAATAGAATCCTTTGGGATTGCTTTTTTACTTAGAATGGAAACATTCTACTGGTCCAAAAATCAAAACTAGTCAGATGTCATTCGGGGAAGACTGCAGTTTGTAAGGTGGAATTATGTATGTGAACACCTCGGAAGGGTAAAAGTTGAATTTTCAGAGTTTTAGGGTGTTCTTTGAATGCAATACACACACCTCTCATATGAACACTCCCAGTCCACGAAATCCAATCTAGTACTAAATTAGATTTCGCTTCCCTATATCTGGTCAGAGGACAGGTATCATATATATAAATAAACGTACTGGAAGATTTAGTCTTAAATTTAGAAAGCCAAAGTGCACAGTACAATACAAAATCTTTCCGATTTTTGGGTTCTCTAGTTCTCATCCCCGTATTCGAAGTACATTGACAGGACCCTTATGTGGGGCCCAGGCGATACCTGCTTGATCGCTTACGTTTATTACCCGAAGGTAGAATAGAACCATTCTTTTGATTTCCACGCAGACAATCAAGCAATTTTATACAATATCAAGTAATAGTCATCAGGCAAATGATCGAAGGAGCACTGCTAAAAGGGACTGATGAGCCTCTGATACACATAACATTTCATGGAATGCTCTATAAAATGCTGTACGTAAAGGTAGGTAGTTAATTAACGTCGCATTGGCGCAACCCAACTGGCCGTAATTTTGAACCACGGTCAGATGACGAAGTCAACAACTGAGCTGACACCCCACTCTTCAAACTTTCACACCATGCCAACGTGAGGAAATTTGAGACCACGATAGATTTAACGTGCACCAGCCCCCGCGTACACGGCAGTTTTCAGTTGGACCGAGTTGATTACCGCAACTCTACCAATCGGGCTACCGCCGCCCCTTAAAATGTGACGGAAACACGAGGAAATTAAAAATAGATTTCATTTTTATAGATTGTACTAGCAGAATTACCAGGCGTTGCTGGGGTTGAATTAGTAAATCCTGATTGAAAAGTGATCAGACTAATCACTTCTCTGTCACAGAAAAATGCAAGCGTCTTTTAAGTGTACGGAAAATAATTTTTTAATATCGTTTTAACATTTTCATTGCTTCTACAATTTACTTTAAACGCAAATATGTATACATGATATATCCATCCATAATCCATTTCACATTCGGGGCCGTCGTGGGTATGTCCACTGCGCTAGCAACCTTCGAGTTGAAGGCGGCGCAGGTTCGATTCCTGGCAGGTACATTCCTCCCTGGTGTATTTCTCTCTTATGTGGCAGTAAAACTTTCATTGTGTGTGTCTGTCTATTACTTGATGTTGTATATCTTGTGTTTGGCGCAGCATGGCCAAATATGACCCTTGCGCCATAAAACCCCCAAACCAACCAACCATTTCACATTCAACCGGGCTACCAAGGCCCTACCAATTTAGAAAAAAACTATTTTAATTTTGAGAATTTATCAGTTTTTATCTGAATTCATGTTCTTTGTTGTTTTTAAAAATTCCAACCGCCCTGTCGTAAAATTATGATTCTGGTTCCCACAAAACGGAGTCTCCGTTACCATGATACAAGGATCCGGAAACACTAGGGTTATTCAGACTGGGGGCCTTAGGCTTAAAGTGGATTCGGAACCACTACGAATATCCATGCAAACCCAGGATTCAATCCCAAAGGCTGGTGAACAGAAGTTGAAATCCGGGAATTGGGTTGGTTGTTTTTTAGGGTTTTATGACACAAGAGCCATATTCGGTCATGCTGCGCCAGACACAAGACAGACTACATCAAATAATGGACATACAAGTAAAGTTTTAATGACACAGAAGAAATAAATACACCACGGTTGAATCGAATCTGTGCTGTCTACAACTCGCAGGTTGCTAGTGCAATGGGCATACCCACTGAGTCACGACAGCTCTCCTCTATTAAAAAAAAGCACGTTTTTTGTCCTACAATATACACCAGTTTTTTTCTTTGTTTCCATAATATACACCAATATATGTTCATTTTTATGCATAATTATGATGTGTAATTGTACAAAGTTATGTCGCTTTTTTATGGCACAAGGGCTAGATCTGGCCAAGCAATGACTTTTTCCGTCAAATAAATGGATACACACACAAGGAAAGTTTAATGGACATAGAAGAGAGAAATACACCCAGGGAGTAGTTACAGGAATCTAATCTGTGGGCTGTTAGAGCACAAGAATGTAAAAGGAAAAGTGTATACATTTGTACTACTTGGACATTGAATGTCTGTCAATCATGAGAACTTCTACAGTCTACCCCAGTCTGCTGCTGTAGCAGACCTGAACCTATTTTCAAAGAAGGATAATTGAAAACATGTATTCAAGTTTGTCACACTGGCGCATTTGATGACATAGAAAATATATTTGTTAAAATTTTACTTGTTAAGGAGATTTATACTAATAAACCGCCCCTCTCTCTTTTCATTGTCAACATTCGCGAAAAACAAAATATAATTAAGTCATCCACCAGTTTCAAAATGAATGAGCCTTGTTCCTATAGCGACAGCCGCCATCTAGACTTATTGTCGGGAGTAGTTCTCGCGGCAATACTTGAAATACTTTAGAGCATGGGGGACCAGTCATCTAACCTGGTACTGGGGATAGAGTTCAGATGTAGGGGCCTGGAAAATGGGTCCATGGTCCTGAAGGTGCTAAGCACAATTCCTCATTCCCAGTACACCCCATTGTCCGTGGTAGCCTGGTTGGAAGAGTAGCGAAGTAGCAACCTGTGGGTAGCGAGTTCGAAACTCGATCCAACCAGACTATCACGTCCGTGGGGCTAGTGCACGTTAAATCTGCAGTGGCCTAAAATGTCCTCAAGTTGGTGTGGTGTGGAAGTTTGGAGTGGGGTGCCAGCTCAGGTGTTGACCTCGTCATCTGACTGTGTTTCAAAATTACGAGGTGTTGTCCTAGGATCTTTTCCTTTGGAATTGATCCCGGACTGTCGCCTGTTGCGCCGCTCCAGTTAGGCGTTAAATTCAACTACCTGCCCTTCAAGGGGTTTATGTAATAGGCGATTTCCGAAAAATTAAAATCGGCTCGAACTTCCCTCATAAGCAAATGCTTTGAAATTGGGAAAAAGCGTGAAATCAGGAAAACGTTCAGATTAGTTATCTGACAACAAGGTAATGCAAGGTTTATGAACATCCGTTTACTAACAAGAAAAAGAGTTTCTTTGGAGGGTAGGAGTAGGAACAGAAAGATTTCCCAAGTTATGAAGTATTGAAAACATTTATTTCCGTCTGGATCAGGAATTGACAATGTCTGGTATTTGTATTTTTTCAATTAACGTCACACTGGAGCAACACAACGGGCTATTGGACAATGTCTGACTAATAAACTTTAAAAATGTGCTATCAGGTTGGTTGTTTGGGTCTTTATCGAGCAAGGGCCATATTTTTGACAAAACTGCTCCAAGCACAAGACAGACAACTGCAAGTAAAAATGTCAAGAAAGGGAAAAATGAGGGCTCGGTTTTTATGGCACAAGGGCCATATTTGGCCATGCTACGCCAAACACAAGACAGACAATATCAAATGATAGACACACAAATTGCGAGTTCGAAACTAGGTCTGACGGAAGACCGTCGGAGCCTCAAATGTCCTCACGTTTTCATGGTGTGGAAGTTTGGAGAATGAGGTGCCAGCTCAGTTGTGACCTCGTCATCTGACCGTGATTCCAAATTACGTGGTGTTGGCCTCGGATCTTTCTCTTCGGGGGTTGATCTCGGACCGTCGCCAATAGCCCTTTGTGTTGCTCCAGTGCGACGTTAATTAAAATACTTACATATTCCATATTTTCTGCAAGCATTTTAGAGTATACTGTGAAGCGAGCGTTTTGTTACAGGTACAGAAATTACGTTTTGACATTTTTTAAGAGAAACAATACCAGAATTTTGTGGTTTTTCATTCAATTTGATATAAATATGCAATGCAATATAATACTAAATCGTCGCTTGAGCATGTGTGGATTTAGGAAACTAAAAATTTCAAACTGATATCTTTAGTATATTCTGAGAAAAGATAAACTGAAGAGAAAAAAAGATTGAACATCTTTCGAACAGAGCAAATTCAAAAAGGTAGCAATTCATAGTAGAGCAAATTTCAATGGAGAATAACGTCTTACATTAACTTATATGCATATAATAAATATAAAAATCGCCCTCATATTGATTATAAACTTCATAATTTCCAAGGACAAACACAATTTTGTATCTATATCAACCTAACTTTCGATACTGAATTTCAAGTAATTTGGTCCGGTCGTTTCTGGATTAAAAAGGAAATTTTGGGGCACCTATATATTGGATGTTTTTGGATGAAGTATAATGATACTTCATCCAAAAACGGCAGGATCAAATGGCTTCAAACTTGGTATTCGAGGTTAGGTAAGTTGGTAAGTAGTAAATTAACGTCGCACTGGAGCAACACAACACCACGCCAACGTGAGGACATTTGACGAATTTAACATGTACCAGCCCCCCAGCGTTCATGACGGCCTTTGGTTGGACCGAGTCTCGAACTCGCAACCCTACGGTTGATTATCGATTACTCTTCTAACTGGGTTACCGCGGTCCCTATATTCGAAGTTAAATTGAGTGTTACCATTGTGAAAATAATAAAGTTCGTGCGAAATTCAATAGGGAGATGAATGACCTCTTAAGCAATTATTTTGAGTGTGAATTAATAGAAGATAGCTTTCCCTTTGGTATGGTACCATTGCATTTTCTCTACTGTGAACGATACGCGAATAGAGGGATCGCTTCAATTTAATTTTCTTCCGTAGCTGTACGATTCTAATGTGGAATAAAATTGAATATTTTTATTGCATACAAGTGCACAAAGGAGGAAAGACATTGCACTAATGCACGTTAAACATTGGCACTTCGTAGGTATTTGAATTAACGTCGCACTGGAGCAACATAATGGGCTATTCGCTACGATCCGGGATATCAATCCCAAAGGGTAGGTATTTGAATTAACGTCACTCTGGAGCAACACAACGGGCTATTGGTGACGGTCCGGGATCAAACCCGAAGGAAAAAATTCGAGGACAACACCATGTCATTTTGAACTACGGTCAGCAATCTCAAAGGGAAAGATCCGAGGACAGTTTTTCGTAATTTTTTAACCACTGTCAGATGATGAAGACTTGGAAAACATATTTTCAATTTATAGAAGATCAATCATCTAAACTTGTACTGAAGATCCCACACAGAAGATTTGCAAGGATCTAGTCTCAGGAATATGATAGGCATTTTCTATCAAGCAAAATATAGGTGGCGGTAGTGTTTCTGCAGCGATACGTATTTCCTGTATTCATTCCGAACGAGACGTCAGTTGGCTTGTTTCTCGAATACGATTTCTACACATACCCAATAAAAATTCCAGAATATATTCCAAATTGATACATTATAGTTGATAATCAACATCAATTAGATTAAACGCCAAATGTTGCCGAAACGCCGAAAAGTTCATTTTAAGATAATCCCGATATGTGTCTCATACGAGCACATGGAGAACAGAAGTAATATCTTCGAAGACAAACTGGTTCGTTTACATTGAAAATCTTTCATACTGATGTTGGCATGGTTTTGAAGTTTGGAGAGTGGCCAGGTGTTGACTTCATCCTCTGACAGTGGTTCAAAATTACGATGGATTGTCTTCGGACCTTTCCCTTCGGGATTGATCCCGGACCGTCTCCAATAGCCCGTTGTGTTGCTCCAGTGTGAACGTTAATTCAACTACCAACCTGGCTTGTTTAAGCACGGAAAATCCCTCTCATATTGAGCAGTGTGAGGCAAAGAAAGGTGAGGAAAAACATGTTGAGAGTCGAGAGGAAGAATAAAAATAATAGGACATTCTACAATGGAGAGGGACTTTCAGTGTTCACAAAACAACCAGACGGTCTGAAGATTTTACGTCTGCTTTCCTGATGCTCTCGCATGATAAATGTAGGGGTTACCTTAAAATATAGTTAATCGGTTGGTTGTTTTGGAGTTTTATGGCACAGGAGCCATATTTGTCCAAGCTGCGCCAAACACGAAAACACAAGACAATGTCAAGTAAAAAATATCGTGAATGGAAAAAACGAGGGATGGGTAGTGAGATGAAAACAGAAAAGATCGCTTGGGTATCCCGGGAGCGCGACTCCCGTGTTTACTAGTAACAGTAAATCCCACGGGAGAAAAGATCATTAAAGTACGTCAGATCAGTGAAGCCCCTACACACCTAAAGATGTGTCCCCGAAGGCTGTAGTTTATCGGAAACGTTTGGCGTTGACCAATCAACTATCATTCGGAATTCATTGTTTTGAATTATTATTGGCGAAGGCTGAAATTGTATTGATAAAACAAGCCAAAACTGACGTCACGCTCAGAATACGTACAGCAAACACGTGCCGCCTCAGAAACACTATCGCCACCCACCTATATTTAGCTTGATAGAAAATGTCTTATATTTAGCTTGCTAAAAGGCAAGACTTGTGACGACATGGATCATTTTTCATCATCGACCTTCTAAAGAAATAGATGAAGCATTGTGCGCGCAGCTTCATATTTCTTCCAGTCGCTCGGTTTGAAGATCTTTCCCGTGGTTGCGGGAAAAAGCATGAATCCGTATGTGGGACAAATTATTGATCGGTTGAAGTAATGATCTAGCGTGATCAAAAACACTAGTCTGCTTCGATAGCCCGGCCCAAGTCGATTCGTAATCCCGCGTGACTTACCTTCTGAGATTTTACGATAGCGATTCCGACCACATTCTCTGTCTATTTATTTCATCAGAGGGGAAATGTTTTTAAAATTCTCACTATCATTGTTAAAGTTTAGTAAAGAAAAAATACTTTCAACGATATTGCTGGAGCCCAATTAATAAATATTAAATCACTAGCGGAATTACCCGGGTTGAATTGGTTTAGTAACTTCCGCTTTCGTTAGTATAAATGGTAATTCCTATTCATTACATGTAACAACTACCACACTCTAATGAAGGTACACAATTGTTATACACAATTTCACAAATGCAAATAAATGTCACATTTAGCATTTCACATTTGTGTAGAATTTAAATTTTTAGTACGAAAGAAAAGTCTCTAGAGTGTGCCAATGTTACCCAGCATGCATTGTGGTACAGCATGCTTCGTACGCTTTAAATATTTGTAGAAAAAGCGCTGCAGCCTAGAATTGAATTCGAATATAAAGTCCAATATTTTTCATATCATCTCCATGTGATTCTGAATAAAACCTAAAATTCTTTAAAAAAATATTGCCTCACTTCCTTTTTATAAAAATGAAAATGCTAGGAGGCAGAGAAAGAACGTCACAAAAGTGATCGTACACCGAAACATTTTCCGATAAATTCATAAATAAAATTATCGTCTATCGCTTTCTTTTATTTTTGCATTGTGGTGACATTTAAAAAATCGTTTTGCACAAAAATCTTTGCTTGCTTACTTCGTAATATTCTATTTATTATTTAAAAATGGCTCGTAGTCGTAAGGAAACAACGAACAGCATTCGAAAATCGATTAATTTTCATCACAGTGGTAAATCAGTTCGGAATATTTCTAAATTAGTAAATTTATCCCATTCTACGGTGCAGTATGTGATAAAACGCTTTAAAGAAGAAAATAGGATCGAAAACAAGGTAAGGAAAGGTCGTCCGGCAAAGTTAACTCAATGTGATCAAATTTGTAGTTAGAAAATTTGTGAAAAATGCACGCTTGAGTGCTGTAAAAATTTCTACAGAATTTACTGAAAAATTTTCAACTTCAATTTCATCTGAAACTGTTCGACGAGTGCTGCTCAGATCAGCTGGATTAAATGGACGTTCTGCCCGAAGAAAATTTTTTGTAAGTGCGAAAAATAGAAAGCTTAGGCTTTTCTTCGCAAAATCAATGATAAATAATCCCGAAACGTATTGGAATCATGTCTTATTTGCAGATGAAAGCAAATTTAACGTTTGGTTCCGATGGGCGCATAATTGTATGGAGAAGAAAAAATGAGGAACTTAATCCCAAGAACTTAGTTGGAACAGTAAAGCATGGGGGTGGAGGTGTCCTTATGTGGGGGTGCATGTCAGCATCCAGATTATGTAATTATTGATGCCATAATGAATTATGCTCTTTATTTAAATATTTTAAAAGACAATTTAAAATTATCAGCCCAAAATTTGGGTATTGGAAACAACTTTGTTTTTTATTAAGATAACGATCCTATCTAAGCACACGGCTCTCAACATTCTCCTCATGTCTATAATTGTCTACAAGTTCTGAAAACACCACCCCAGTCGCCGGATTTAAACTCAATAGAACATATTTGGAGAGAACTGGAGGTTAGAGTACGAAGACACGACATTAAAACGAAAAGCGAACTAGAAACAGTAATGATTGAAGAATGGAGGAACATTGATGCAGAAATTACAAAAAAACTAGTGAACTCTATTCCCAGACGTTTAAAAGCTGTTGTGGATGCTATAGGATATCCTACTAAGTACTAATTTATCGAAATATTACAATATTTACTGATATGTAGATTTTTTTAATGTGTACGAAGACTTTTGAGGTAACTTTTTGATTACTGATTTTCCAAAAAAAGTTTTACTATATTTTAAAAATATTTTATGTAGTTTTGTTAAGAACAAGTTATAGATGTTATTAAAAAATTTCCATTCTGAAATATTAATTTTTATTAATGGATAGAGCAGTATTTCATTGAAATTCGTAAGTGTACGAACACTTTTTTGAGCCACTGTACGTAATTTTGCCTTGTATGCCATTTAAAAACAAAAGCGCTTCTCAGAATTATCATACAATGATTAAAAATGTTTTTAAAACTAATTAGACCATTACTTATCTTGATTACACTTATTAAACGAAAAACATCAAATTGAAAATCCAGAAATACAACTTAAAATAGATTTTAAAACCTTCGAACCAAAAGTAATGAATGCATCTGTTTTTTCACTACAAAATAGATTCTTGGAATATAACGGCCACAAATTTAAAAAAAGCAAACGATCAAAAAAATACCAACGTTGCCATATTAGCTACCAGTCCTATTTTAAAAGGTCTTATTGTGTATATTTTATTTATAATGTATTCTCTTTATCGTCTGTCCCAAATATTCAGAATTTTTTAAAATCTCTTAGAGAGAATAATTCTCAAAATAAAGAATTGGAATTTAAATTCCGTAAAAATAATTTTTGGAAAAATAATTGATTTTTCACCAGCACAGGTAAAACAATCCAAGTAATTTGCAGGCTCATTATACCTTCCAGCTACACCAAAACTACCAAATTATGGTTGATTTAAGTATAGTTACTCAGATGTTTTAGCGTGAAACTTGTCTGAGGAATGTAAAATAAGGTATTCACTAAACTAAAATATCATTTATAAAATATAGAACATTACATTAAAATATGTTGGATAAATTTTATGATACTTGTGCAAACACACAAACAAAATCAGACAGAACGGGAAGATGGACAGATAGACTAACGCAACCAAGTTCAGTCACTAAATAAATGTAAGTACTCATAGTATGCAAAGTTTCATGAAAATATATTCAACAGTTTGGACGTAGCATAGGCAAACACATGCATTCAGACAGACAGATGAACAGACACCAAACGCACAAGAGACGGATTTTGCATCAGAAGGGCCCAAAACGGATAGAAAACTTGAAATGGGTCGAAAATATTCAATGTACGAACAAACACTCCATTCTTTATTTATATACAGTGGCTCCCAAAAGTGTTCGTACACTTTAAAAATTTGTAGAAAAAGCGCTGTAGCCTGGAATTGAATTCGAATATAAAGTCCAATATTTTTCATATCATCTCCATGTGATTCTAAATAAAACCTAAGATTCTTTAAAAAATATTGACTCATTTTCTTTTTATAAAAATGAAAATGCAAGGAGGCAGAGAAAGAACACACCACAAAAGTGATCGTACACTGAAACATTTTTGGATAAATTCATAAATAAAATTATCGTTTATAGCTTTTTTTTATTTTTGCATTATGGCTACATTTAAAAAATCGCTTGGCTTTAATCTTTGCTTGCTTACTTCGTAATATTCTATTTATTATTTAAAAATGGCTCGTAGTCGTAAGGAAACAACGAACAGCATTCGAAAATTGATTATTTTTCATCATAGTAGTGGTAAATCAGTTCGGAATATCTCTAAATTAGTAAATTTATCCCATTCTACGGTGCAGTATGTGATAAAACGTTTTAAAGAAAATCGGATCGAAAACAAGGTAAGGAAAGGTAGTCCGGCAAAGTCAACTCAACGTGATCAGAGATTTATAATTAGCAAATTTGTGAAAAATCCACGTTTCAGTGCTGTAAAAATTTCTACAAAATTTACTGAAAAATTTTCTACTTGAATTTCATCTGAAATTGTTCGACGAGTGCTATGATCAGCTGGATTAAATGGACGTTCTGCCCGAAGAAAATTTTTTGTAAGTGCGAAAAATTGAAAGCTTAGGTTTTCTTCGCAAAATCAATGATAAATAAGCCCGAAACGTATTGGAATCAAGTCTTATTTGCAGATGAAAGCAAATTTAACATGTTTGGTTCCGATGGGCATATAATTGTATGGAGAATAAAAAATGAGTAACTTAATCCCAAGAACTTAGTTGGAACAGTAAAGCATGGCGGTGGAGGTGTCCTTATGTGGGGGTGCATGTCAGCATCAGGACTAGGTAATTTGGTATTTATTGATGGCATAATGAATCATACTCTTTACTTAAATATTTTAAAAGACAATTTAAATTATCAGCCCAAAATTTGGGTATTGGAAACAACTTTTTTTTTATCAAGATAACGATCCTAAGCACACGGCTCTCAACGTTCGCCTCTGGTATTACTAATATGTAGATATTTTTTTAAAGTGTACGGAGACTTGTGAGGTCATTTTTTTGTTACTTTTTGATTATTGATTTTCCAAAAAAAAAAAAAAGTTTTACTGTGTTTTTAAAATATTTTATGTAGTTTTGTTAAGAACAAGTTATAGATGTTATTAAAAAATTCCCAGTCTGAAATATTAATTTTTATTAATGGATAGAGCAGTATTTCATTGAAATTCG
This sequence comes from Meta bourneti, assembly GCA_933210815.1. NCBI lineage: Eukaryota > Metazoa > Arthropoda > Arachnida > Araneae > Tetragnathidae > Meta > Meta bourneti. The sequence goes on from OW119928.1 coordinate 22,703,947, forward strand.
CAAGTGTACGAACACTTTTGGGAGCCACTGTAGATAACACTCCATTCTTATTTATATATAAGAAAACAATAATGCAAACGATAATATTTACGATAAAACAGTAGAAAGCCCAAACGATATTTATACAAACTTAGTGAAAATGCCGACATCCGATAATATAATTAAATTTTTAATTTTTAAGTATTGAATTTTCTATATCTGGCAACACCAGCAATATGTTGAAATTTTTAGTTCCATTTAAAATTATTAATTGAAATGTAGTTTTGAGCTGCGAAGTTAATTGAGTTTTGAAGTTCTGATGTTTTCGTAGATTATTACTGTTGTTGATGCATTTTTGAGTGGTGAGATTTATTAATTGACTTTCTTTCCTGTGTATCTTGAATTGTAAATATTGATGAATAATGGAGCATGTCAAGGGTAAGTTTCAATTCGCACACATTATTTTCGATTACTCCGCGAAAGATAATCACCTGAATATAGAATGAGTGATTTCTAGAGCCTGTTGTATTAACTTAACTAGCGTTACATCTAATTTTACATACATTGGCTCCAAAATTGAGTATACACCATGATGAAATATCTTTCACAGCCCAAAACTCATAAATAATACGTCATCTGACCGTGGTTCAAATTAATTGGAGTTGTCCTCGGTTCTTTCCCTTGGGGATTGATCCCGAACCATCGACAATAGTCCGTTGTGTTGCTCCAGTGCGATGTTTATTAACTACCTACCTTATAAATAATTTTATCTTACCTTTTATAGGAATTAGGCTGAAAAATAATTCCACATTCGCTATATTTAAAATAGGTTTTCAATGTTAATTTTACAAAAATCATGGTAAAGGGAAACATTTAACTCTATTGTAGAAATATTAAAAACGACATAAAAATTGGGATTCAGAACCTATTTTTGTGTCCATAGATAACGCCCCACAGAGGAGTGGTTGGAAATTTAATTTTTATAGATTAAATTATGGAAAAGTGAAATATTTAACTATATTGTAGAAATATTTAAAAAAAGTACTCAAAATTCTTGGATTTAGAACCTAATTTTTGTGTCCATAGATAAGAGCCCCACAGAGAGAAGAGGTACTGAGCTAAAACTCAGTAATACAGAACTCAATAACCAATAATTATATTCACAGCTCAAAACTACATCTCAATTAATAATTCTAAATGGAACTAAAATATTAAACATATTACTGGAGTTGCCAGATATAGAAAATTGCTTATTAATAATTTAATTATACTATCGCATGCGGCGTTTTCACTAAGTTTCTGTATAAATATCACTTGCGCTTTCTATTATTTCGTTGTAAATACTATCGTTTGCATTATTGTTTGCTTATATATATGTCATGATTTAATATTTATTTACTGTGCTCGAGCATTGTGTATACAGCCCACTATAACCTCAGGACCTCGATGGGCTTGAAAATTAGTCCGAGTAGGAAAGTGGTTAAAAATCATGATATTCAAAACACAGAACGTAAAAAAGGTTCTAAGACAACCGGGCAAAAATATTTAGAAAAACACAAATTCTTGTTAATTCAGAGCCCCTCGACTTATAATCTGTTCTACATGGAAAAATTGTGAGCTTCAAAAATTTATTTAACTGTTTTAATGTGTTTCTGGTCAAAATAAGCTCTGCGTATACTCAATTTTGTGACCTAGGATTTTGCAAATTTAACATTTAAAACAAATTTTAAAAAATACTATTGCGAATATGGAATTGTTTTTGTCTTAATATGTTTCTCTCTCTCTAAATGTGTACTTAACCATCCTTATAAAATTAAGTTCAAATTAACATTTAATACAAAGTTTCGCGCTTTTAAAGATATTTTTTCAGAGTATACTCAAATTTGGGAGCCACTTTACCTGTGTAAGTTAGCATCGAGTATTTGGAATACATATTTAATGAAGGATCCGCCAACTTTGTATTAAGACCCTGAGCGAAGATGTGGGGACTCCCACATCTCGCTCAGCGTTAGGCCAATCGAGTGCCGGGGTCCGAAGTCAAAGGGACTCCCAGGAAATGTGAAAAGTGTAATTTTATAGTTGTGCTAGTTAACCCTCCGAGAGGTTCCAGGCATTTTTCTACCTTGGAACCAGCAGTCTTTCCTGCATTTCTAACCAGTTTTGACTTTCTTGACAAATATAATCTTTCCAAAGGATTCTATTCTAAGAAAATGAGCAATAGAATCTTTCCAAGGGATTATATTTTTTTAGAATGGGCCAATAGAATCGTTTCACAGGATTCTATTCTAAGGAAAGGACAAATAGGATCTTTCCAAGGGATTCTATTCCAAGGAAAGGATCAATAGAATCTTTCTAAGGATTGAAAGAATCAATGGATTATTTCAACCGATAGATGTGGTTATTTAGTCATTTAGTGTGTTGCGGGGTAAAACAATACACTTTTCGAAAATCTCGCGATGCTCAGAGGGTTAAACATTGCGATCTCGGGATACGTATAAGAATTTCACGAGGGACCGTCATTTAGCTTGGCACTGGGAGGCTAATTATTTCATATGAAGTTGTATGTTTTTAAAAGTCCGAAATAAAGATTGTACACACAAAATATAATCCAAAACAAATAAAAATCTAAGATAACTGAAGGAAAACTATTTTTTACCTTGTAAAAATCGATATTTTATCACTCGAAATATCTCGTTCGATTCATATCACTCATTTCGTCCACACGTGGTCTTCTGCATCACAAGCCAAGCCATTCACTTGGAGCACGAAACTTCCAAAGCGCCGCTCTCACCACGATGCAATCGACATTCGCAACAAAAATAAAAAATAATAAAACTGAACGAGTCGCAAAAAAGAAACATTCCACGTTCGTTTATTTAAATTGCGAACGTAGCTCCTCCTCGTGGCAACTCGGCAAAACACTCGTCCGTCACACTTTATGACACGTGGAAAAGGAAAGGGAAAAAAGAGCTTTCCCCAGGACACGGCGAATGTACACTGGGAAGGCCTCAACAAATATGTTCAGCAATGTTATTCTTTCAGCTGCCGACGATGCTGTGCGTGCTGCTCCAAATCACCTGTCGCATTTCTCGCCAAGGGTAGAAAATCTTCCTGTCGCCTTTTGGAGCACGGTCGCCGAAAGAGTTACTTCTGAGAAGCGCCAAGAATTAATTACCTGGTTCCAACAGTCTAGTGCCCTCTTCATTTTTTGATCCGCATCACTAACTGCTTCAAAAACATTGACGCTTTGTTTGACTGCGCGCTCTGCTTCTTCAAGGCTGAATACCGTAAAACATATCTGGTCTTCGTCAGAAACTTTTGTCGGCTCGTTCCTCTTGAAATACACTCTCCAAAATTATCTTTACATGCATGAAATCAAGGATTTCTCAGAAACTGTGAACTATACTTTTATAAATTTGTGTGAAATGGATACATAACATGATAACACATAAATACAAAGGAAAAAATTTAAGAGCACTGCATATGATATAAAACTGTAGCATGAAACAATAAAAATGGCAATAATATGTGACAAGGAGAGTTCAGAAAAAAAAGGAATAACTCAGAAAAAAATTAAGACTTAAGAATTTAATATAGAATTTAATCTCCCCTGACGTGTACACACATATCCCAACGTGTTTTAATGCTGGCAATAATGTTGTTTACCACAGTTTGGGGAATTAAGTTCCACTCCTCCAGCAATGCGGTCTTCAAGGCTTTTATATTTCTAGGAGGAGGATGTCTCCGTGCAACTGCTTTTCCAAGGTGGTCCCATAAGTTCTCTATTGGGTTCAGATCAGGAGATTTGGCTGGCCACGGTATTCGTTCAATGGCTTCACTTTCAAGGAATTCGTCAACGAGGTTTGCTCGATGTGGACGAGCATTACCATCCATAAATAAAAAGTCAGATCCATATGCAACTTTGCAAAGTCTTACATTAGGTTCTAAGACCTCATCCCGATATCTCTGACCGGTCACAGATCCTCTGTTGAAAACGTGTAGGGGCGTACGTCCATCGATCATTATTCCTCCCCATACCATCATACCTGCACTACCGAAACGGTCACGTTCCATAATGTTCGAAGGAAGATTTCGCGTTCCTGACTCCCTCCAGATGTAAACACGTTTAGAATCAGATGTTAAACTGAACCTCGACTCATCAGTAAAGAGAACATGGGTCCATTGGTGTTCACTCGAGTTCTGATGTTCTTTGCACCAATTAAAACGATCCCTCTTTTGTTGTGAAGACAGTGAAACACATACTCTTGGCTTTCTGGCATAAAGGCCTTTTTCATTAAGCCTTCTGTATACAGTTTGCCGTGATACAACAGTTCCAGTTGCGGCTGCAACCTCTGAACTTAACTGCCGAGCAGTAGACTTCCTGTCACGACGGGCAGTTATTGCCAGATATCGATCTTGAGAAGCATTTGTTATTGGTTTACGACCTTGTCCAGACTTTCTTACAGCAGTTCCAGAGCTCTGAAATTGTTTCCATAGCGTAGAGACTATGTCTTGAAATATTCACATATCTCGCAGCTTCCATGATTGTCTGCCCTGCTTCTAAACGGTCGATAATTTGTCATTTCACAGATTCTTCGGAGCCATAACAAACCGTTTTGAGTCCTTACACACTGAAATCAAACACTGTATTGTAGAAATTCACTCAGATATTCACTTTGCGCGAAGCTCTTGATTCACCGTTAGATGACGTAACGCCTTGATTTGCATATCAGAAACCGTTTGATCACTTTTGATTGGATAATGCTAATTAGGCTCGTCTTTAACACATTCCCTGCAAAAATGGATTACATCGATAGGATATTTCATAGATTATCATTATTTTGGGGTATGTAAAGATAAATTTGGACATGAGTGTACATATAAGTATCCAGCCACCTCTCTTTGTCTTTGCATCGTTTAGAAAGTAGGGCCGTGGTAGCCGTTGGAAGAATAGATTATTAGCAATGGGAGGATTTCGAGTTCTAAACTCGTCACAACCAAAGACCGTCGTGTAGGTGGGGGCTGGTGCATATTAACCCGCCCTCCAAGTGGTTTCGACGAGATATCTCGTCCATCAAGATCTGACCAATTTTGCAAATGACAAGATGTCTCGTATTCGAGATATTGCCGATTTTTTGATGACGAGATCAAGATCTGGTCAGTTTAACTAATGACGGCATACCTCGTCGAGACAACCACCAGGAAAGTTAAATCTCCCGTGAGGCTCCAAATGTCCTCACGTTGGCGTGGTGTGGAAGTTTGAAGGGTGGGGTGCCAACTCAGGTGTAACCTCGTCATCTGATCATGGTTCAAAATGACGAGGTGTTGTCCTTGGATCGTTCCCTCCGGGGTTGATCACGGATCGTCGAAAATAGCCCAATGTGTTGATCCAGTGCTACGTTAATTCAACTACCTACCTATAATAGTTTAGAGTAGATTTTCACATAACCTTCATAATTCCCAATGACAACAACCAATTTTGACGTCATATCTCAAATCTTTATCTAATTTAACCTCGAATATGACGGTATTTGGTGTAGCCGTTTCTGGATGATGGCATGGAAATTTGGAGGACTTAATCTTAAATTACCCTCCCCATTCACAGTTTTAATTCATTACTTCCAAAATAATTTTTCTATCACTGAAAAATTTTTTAGTGTTACTATAAAAGAACCTAAACAGAATTTACGCAACGATTTTTAGCATTCAATTTTAATCACAAAAAATTAATACTTGAAAAATTTTTAATAGCAACTTCCAACATCTTGAATGGGATGCCAGCTCAGGTTTTGACCTCGTCATCTGACCGTCGTTCAAAATTACGAGCTTTGTCCTCGGATCTTTCCTTTCAGGGAATCCGGACCGAATCAGAATCGAATTTAATCCCGGACCGTCGCCAATAGCCGTTGTGTTACTCTAGGGCGACGTTAATCAACTACCTATCTCATACATCTTGAGAAGAATCGATGCAAAAAGACCTTACACAACAGCGCAAATTTTCAGTGCTTTCTTTCTAGTAAAAGTTACTTATTTCTTTTAGCAAAAAATTATTAAAATCAGAATATTTAAATTAGTTTTATAAATACCGGGTGGAAGAATTGAAATTTTGAATTGTGTGAAAAGTCAAGCCGAATAAAGCTCTGGATAGCATTTTTAAATATCAAATGCTTATGACAACAAATAACCGCCAAGTAAATAGTCAAATCTTATCTGTCGAAATTCATGGTATTCAACTTCCTGTCACTTATGAAACAGATGTTTGTAAATATGCGATACATACACTCTGGCCATCGAAAATACTACACTATGAAGGTTGGTTGATTGTTTTGGGGTTTTATGGTGCAAGAGTCATATTTGGACAAACTGTGCCAAACACAAGACAATTCTAAGAAATGTGAAAGGGAAAAAAGATGGATTGGGGGTTGATAGTTGTAGCTCGTCTAACTAGGCTACCGTGTCCCTTTGGGGAGGAATGTGCCCCACTATTAAGACCGTGGCGCTGGGACACAGGGTTCGTGCTCCAAGGATGGTTCCTCTGCTGCAAATTAGTGTCCATGCCACCTAATAGGCGAAATGAAGCCATTTTGAATATGTAATTACCTGTATAATTGTCCCTCATATTTTTAGGAGAGGAACTATCATTAAGCATAAAAATAACCAATCAGAAAGGGGTTTGGGTCGCTGGGGCTTGATTCTTCTGAAAAAGGCGGTTATGCGACCTAATGTACGAGATCGATCCCCTCCAACGTTGGGTTAAATATATTATATGTATATTTGCCCCAATGTTTGAGAGGGCGGTGAGCCCTTTCCACCCTTAAAGTATTAGGGAGGGGAGCTTGAGATTCGGGACCCTAGGTAAGTTAGTTGGGTTTCTTATGATGCAAGGACCAGAACTGGCCAAGCAATGCTTTTTTATCAAGTAAAATGGACATACACAAACCGAGGGAAACTTTTACTGATACACAAGAACTGATACACCCAGAGTAGTAGTACAGGAATCGGGTCCCCAGGAACTGTCACCTCTGCTCTGATATCGCGTTCACAAGACCTAAAGAATCAGGTTGATCAACCCTCCATATGTGCCTTTCCAAATTATTTGCATGTTCGTCCTCAATGCTTGAGATGGCCCATTCTACTCATAGAATAGTGGGAGGGTGTAAGGATTTGAGCCTTTAGATCACGGCATTCTTGCCAAAAGATACTTTGGCGTAACTTGGGTTATGACACAAGGGTCAAAACGGACAACTATCCATACGTGCCTTCCCATATTATTTATTTATTCGTCACCAATGTTTGAGGGGGCCTATTTTACCCATATAATAATGTTTTGGGTTAACGCTTGGGGAGGGTTAACTTGTCCATTTTAGAGACCTCGTGCAACAATCTAAACCACGAAAGATACTCAATTTCTACATAATTGTCTCAAAGACGGAAAAAGTGAAAGATCGCTCAACCGTAAGTGCTCGTGCACTTCTCAAGTTCCACCAAAACACAGCAGGCAATTTGTCGACGTCTGCCACTGGCTCGGGACCAAGCTTCAATCTCCTACGTCGATACTCCAAAATTAACCCCTCCTGGAATTAATTCGCCCGAGTGTAAGTATTATTTACTCGCGACTGTTGTTGCTTGTGTTTTGTTTCCTCGCGATAATTACGTATCCCTTTCTGTACGGATCGCGGCAGCTGTCTGCTTCGACAAAACAGCGGGATGGGGGATAAATTTGGGATCGCATAGATGGAAATGGCGCTATTTCGGGAGAGGGGAGGCTCTAGACCGTCTTGCATATGTGCTCGCATTGTTCTTGGCTGGGGCGTGCCGAATTTGGCTACTTATCCCTCAGAAAAGGTGTCCTCGAATTCAGTGAAATAGCCAGAGAGGGGTTTTCGATATTCTTTTTGAGTCTGAGCGTCGAAGATTTCTTAGTGTAGCATTGCTTATGTCCCACAACACGTTTACCCTTTAACCGGTTTGCCCGTAAGTGTACGGGCTACCGAGAGTTGGCCTAGCTGATTTTCCCCTACACGTACAGGCATCGATATTTTCTCCTTTCCTTTTCAAGTTTGCCCGTATTTTTAATTCTCGTAACAATATCAGTATTCGTCAACAGATGGCGTAGCTTGTACATGTCACTGAATTGTTTTCCATCCGGGTCTTTCGTTGAAGGCGTTTTTTTCGTATTGAACAGAAAGCAGGAATTTGGTTTTATGAAATTTCGGTTGTACTGTTATGCAACGCTAGTGAATTAATACTTGTGTACTTTTTTTGGAAGTTATGGATTGTATAAACGACGAGAATACTTGTTTGTTGGATGATGAACTGAATTCTGATACAGATTCAGAACTGTCTTCCAATTATCTGGATTATTCTTCAGACGACTCTTGCAGTGACAGTGAGCTCAGCTCTGATGACGATTTGAGTTCTGCCAGAATATTTACCACGGTTGATGTGAAAAATTCACCTGCTCCGTGTCCTCGGTTCAATTTTACTGGTACTCTTTCTGTGCACATGCACGTTGACGACACTTCTGACGTTCTACAATTTTTTGAAACATTCATTGATTCTTTTCTCATGAGTAAAATTGTAGAAGAGACAAATTAATATGCTAAACAGTGCATCCAATCGAAAAAAATTCTAAAAGAGTAAGTTTTGGGAAGAAACAACTTTGGAAGAGATGTATGTATTTTTTGCCCTGAATATACTTCAAGGAATCGTAAAAAAACCTGGAACTGATCATTATTGGAACAAAAGACATTCAACTTACACACCTTTTTTCTCTAAAATAATGTCTCATCGTCGATTCCTTCTTTTGCAACGCTACTTGCATTTTTCTGATAATGCAGTATTTGACCCACAAAATCACGAATGCCCTAATTTAGTAAAAGTTTGGCCAGTTCTGAAACATCTCAATAAGAAATTTAGTGAAACAATGACTCCAGAGCGAGATGTAACAGTAGATGAAAGTCTTATGCTATTCAAAGGACGACTAGGATGGAAACAATTTATTCCGCTGAAAAGAGCTAGATTTGGAATAAAATGTTTCATGTTGTGCGAATCAGTTTCTGGTTATGTGTGGTCAATAATAATATACACAGGTAAAGATACAATTTTGAAACCTGAGTATTCTAATCTCTGCATTTCATCAAAGTTGTCCTGACAATGATGGAGCCCTTGCTTCATAAAGGATACTGTCTTACGATAGACAATTATTATTCTTCGCCGGAATTAGCAGACAAACTAGTTTCCAGTCGAACAGACACATACGGAACACTGAACTTAAGGAGAAAAGAAGTCCCAAGGGAAATTCAGAAAAAAAATTGAAAAAAGGAGAAATTATAGCTTTTCAGAGAGGAAAAGTTACTATTATGAAATGGATATAAAAAATATTCAATTCTTTCCACAATTCATAATAGTGAAATGGAGCAAATCCAAGTCCGCAATGAAACGAAAGAAAAACCAAAAATCGTTATGGACTATAATACAATGGGAGGAGTAGACAGAATAGACCAAAATCTGAAAAATTTTGAAATTATCAAAAAAAGGGGGGAAATATTACAGAGATTTTTTTCCACATTTTCGACATAGCTATATGGAACTCATATGTAGTATATTGCAAGAAAGGAGGGAATAACACACAACTAGAATTTAGACTTGATCTCATTGACTGCCTTATTGAAAAATATCATTCGGGAATAAATTTCAGACGTGGACGACCAGGCTCTGAGCCTAATCCTCTGAGACTGACAGAGACATTTCTTAGAAACCATTGCTCCCACGGATAAGAAACTCAGACCTGCAAGACAATGTGCAGTTTGCTGTTCGAAAAAAAATGAAAATGGAAAGAGAATTCGAAAAGAAACACGATATTTTTGTCCTGATTGCGACGTAGGACTTTGCATTACACCATGCTTCAAACTGTACCACACAAAAAAAAGACTTCTGAACAGATTGGAAATGTGTAAACTTCAAAACTTATAGTAAGTACGAGAGAAATTTGTGTAAGATCCGTAAAATATTCTTCACCGCATACAGAGTGTGCTTTCAAACAGCAAACATTTAGGGGTTTTTGTGTTCCACAATTATAAATTAAAAAATGGTGTAAAATCATTAAAAGTGAAAATTAAAAAAAAATTCTTCCATTTTCTTATTCTATTAAGTATAGTGTTTAATTATATGCAGTAAAAAATATGCCTTTTTTGTCAAAAATTCTGGTAAAAAATTGACCAGTTAAGTGGTTGAGGGAGGAGTAATTGACTTAGCGTAACGGACGAGATATCTCGTAGGAGGGTTAGGAATTGGCGCAGTGTCCGTTTTTTTTTTTTAATCTAGCGCCATAAAACCCAAATTACCTCTACCCTTTAAGGATGTTTTCTTATCTGACTCATTTATTGATTGAACATAGTTTATTTTAACTGTATATACTTCTCATAATGAAATTTATTTAAATATACCTCGTTTGTTTGAATACTTTCAATTTAGTCTTGGCATTCATCCTCGTCTTTATTATTCAAAATTATTATTTGCATGTTTTAAATGTATAGTAATAAATTAAGTTTGAGCAATTGTCCTCGCCTTCATTCAAAATTTTTGCTTGTTCTGGATGGTTGGTAGATTTGGTTTTTATGGAATAAGATCCAGAAATGGATAATCTGCGCCAAACCCCCGAAAAAATTAAAAAGTAGAGTAAAAAGATATCAGAATAACACCCAGCTGACAGACATGAAATGGGAAAAAGGAGGTGTAGAGAAACCGGGTTATGAGATGTAGAGCAAAATCGCTTAGGTATCCCGGAAGTGCGATCCCCGTGTTTACCAAAGACACTAAATCCCATAGGAAAGGATCATTAGGGTAACTCAGATCCGTGATGTCCGTGCACACCTAAAGGAGATGTGTGTCCCTGAGAGCCAATAAGAGTTCTACGATATAACTCCTGAAACTAAATTTTTTACTATCCTGTTCCCGCTTGCAGTGGATGATAGTAAATACATATGCATGTAAAGTTTTTGAATTGAATGTAAATGCTGCCTGGCTCCTAGTGCTAGCTTCAATGAGCCAGGAATCCTTTCCCTGCTGCCTTAAGCCCTTGTTGGCAGGCTGGATGGTCTGAGTTATAAGGAAAAAGCACTACGTCCCTAAACAATATGTATGGACACTTTTCCCTTCAATACCTACATTCATGCAAAGTTAACTCACCATTTGCAATGCATTTTCCACATTAATTTGGGAGTCACCATTACTCAATGGGTTTGCCCACTGCGCTAGCAAGCGGCGAGTTGTAGAGGGCGCAGTACTTTGTCCATAGCAATAGCTCGGGGTCAAAGTTCAGCACATGCACGACTGACCACCGGTCGTAAATCCCGAACTATCTATCGGGAAGATCTTCTCGTCCAGATGGTTTTTAAGGGGTGCACAACGGATCACTCTTGAAAGGAGAGTTGGAAACGTGCACTGGTTTCTTAACACTCCTGGTGCTCGGTTGTCTCGACGAGGTACCTTGGCATTAGCAAAACTGACCACATCTTGATGAACGAGATATCTCGTCCACAAGATCTTGTCCCCCGTCATTTGAAGAAAACTGAAAAATTTTCATCTCGTCATCATAAAAAAATCGGCAAAATCTGGATGATCAGTCTGATTTTGATGGACGAGATATCTCGTTGAAACCACTTGGAGGGTTAAAAGAATGCGCGACTCCTGTTCCTTCCGGGATCACACCTTACTTTCGGCAACATATAGTCAATGAGTCACCCATATTCTACATTGTTTTATTTTACCCCACCAGAACTAGGCCTTCAGGACACATCTCCTATAAGTATGTACGCGCATCACAACTCCGAGTTAACTAAGTGATCCTTTCTCATTTCATTTTTACCCTCACCTACCCTTCTGCTTTCTTCATCCCTCATTATGTTGTCTGTCTTGTGATTGACGTAGCTTGGCCAAATATCGCCCTTGTACCATAAAACCCGAAAACAAACAACCCAACAGAACTAGGGCGATTTATCTCCCCTGAGGGTGAGAAAAGTGAAAAGAAACCACAAGACACTGAAAACTAATCCGTGTGCTTCCGTTAATTTTACACACGAATCCAATCCTTTCAATAGAAATTTGGTGTAGAACTTTTTACTAAATTCACTAACTCTCAATTAATGAATATATCAGGTCGATAAATTTTTGTATTGCTGAGTGTCGTACTGATCGTAAGAGGCCGCGATAGTATGTAGGTATTTAATTGATGTCACACTGGAGCAACGCAATGGGCTATTGGCGACGGTCTGGGATCAAACCCGAAGGGTAATCCGAGGGCAACACCACATAATTTTGAATCTCGGTCGGATGACGAAGTCACACCTGAGCTGGCACCCTACTCTCCAAACTTCCACACCAAGCCAATGTGAGGACATTTGATGCCACGGCAGATTTAACGTAAACTAGACCTCGTGTACACGACGGTCTTTCCAGACCCACTGGTCTTTGGTTGGACCGAGTTTCGAATCCGTAACCCTACGGTTGCTAATCCGTTTCTTATCCAAATGGGCTCCCGTATCTAAGGGGGGCAACGCCTCGGACGTCAATCTCGAAAGGAGCGGCATATCAAATATTAGTCTGGTTTTTCTTAGTTTTCTAAAAATAATTTTCTTTTCTTCTGCAACTAGACGACATGCAATGTGTTTCTGAAACACTGCCTTCTCATCTCAACGGTTGTACTGAAGTATGCTAAGCTGAACCGAAGCAACCGTTTCTAGTGGGTTTCGTCTAAATAGTGATTGGAGAAGTGGTCTCCAAAGTGTATTCCGTGGACGCCGCAGGGTTTCGCAGGCAACAGGCAAAATAGAGAGAACTTCCAAGAAAAATATATTCCATTATTTTCTGATTCCCCTTTTATGTTCTAAAATCTAAATTTTTGAAACGATTGGTAGGTAGGTAAGTGAATTAACGTCGCACCGACCAACGGGGCCAAGTGTAACATCATCTGACCGTGGTTAAAATTACGTCGTGTTTTTCTCGGATCTTTCCCTTCGGGTTTGGTCCCGGTCCGTCGCCAATAGCCCAGAGTGTTGTTCTAGTGCAGGGGTCGGCAAACTGCGGTTCGGGAGCCACATGCGGCTCTTTGGTTATGTACAAGTGGCTCTGAAATAAAATTGAGTAAATGAAAATAAAACCAATCGGTTTCGTTCATAAAATTTAAAAAAATAAACACTCTCGTCAACAAGGGTGTTCAATATCCAGAATTAACAGATCAATAGTTGCAAAAATTGTACTTTAAGGTGGTCGTTACGTCACAGCTGCATCTGCTCGACCGTCAATTTCAAGTCAAGGGTAATACTGATATTTCAATGGTAGAAGTTATTTCGTTTGAAAAGAAATTGATTCTGTTCACTGAAGATTTTGAGGGAAACTTTTGTTCATTTCCCATATTTGTCTCAATATCACCGAGGAGAAAAAATGCCCTTATTAACAAAGATTATTTCAAGACAGCAGTTTTTAACATGAGAGAATCTTTTCTTGAAAGGAATTCAGAAATGATAAAACGACTCTAGCTATTATTACAAATCGTCTTAACGCCAATGTGAAGGAATTAAATTTTTTAACACAGCTAATTTGGGGCCGCGGTAGCTCGGTTGGAATAGTAACTGATTAGCAACCGGAGATTGCGAGTTCGAATCCAACCAAAGATCTCCGGGAACAAAGGGGACTGGTGTACGTTAAATTTGTAGTGGGCACATTATTGTTAAATTTGTAGTAGTCAAATGTACTCACTTTGGCGTGGTTTGGAGGGAGTGCCAGCTCAGGTGTTGCCTCGTCATCTGACCGTGGTTCAAAATTACGTGGTGTTGTCCTCGGATCTTTCCCTTTGGGATTGATCCCGGACCGTCACCAATAGCCCGTTGTGTTGCTCCAGTGTGACGTTAACTGAAATACCCTCTTGCATCTTTCCCTTCGGGATTGATCCCGGACCGTCGACAATAGCCCGTTGTGTTCCTCCTGTGTGACGTTATTTAAAATGTACATAAATACAAAACACATGGCTAATTTTGAAATGCAATTGCTGGACTTGACAAAGATTTATGGAGCTCCAAATTTGTAAGTCTTGGTACTGAAGTAGAAGAACTGGAAAAAGAAAAATGAAGTCTGATTTCACAGCACAAGCAGACTTCTATAAAATACCCACAGAAGGCAGACTCAATGATTTTCAATACTTGGAAGTCTTCCGGACTCATATCAAAAGTTGAAAATATTTGCATTTGATACAATGCTCAGTATGTTTGGGTCTAAATATTTATGTGCGCAATCGTTTTCTAATATGAATTTCATTAAATATGTAAATTGAGCAGCCAAATTACTGATGCCAACTTGGAATCTTGTCTTAAATTAAAACCGACTAGTTACAAACCGGACATACAGAAACTTTCTAAGGAAATGCAAGCTCATATTGATTAAATCCAAAGAGAGTAATTTTTGTGATTTTTTCATTTAATAAAGATGTAATTAAAATATAACTTGTTATAATATTAATTTAACTTTTTTTTACTTGTAAAAATATATTTATGGCTCTCGAATAATTTTTAAATTGTTGTAGGGATAGGTTTGGCTCTTCCGTCCCAAAAGTTTGCCGACCCATGCTCTAGTGTGACGTTAATTAGAAACCTACCTACCTCTTGGGTCCGATTTTAATATTTTTTAATAGAATTTTAATGATAATTAATGCCGCACTGGAACAACACAAGGGGCTATTGGTGACGGTCCATGATCTTTCCCAAGCAAAGATACGTTGACAACACCACGTAATTTTGAACTACTGTCAGATGATCGAGGTCAACACCTGAACAGGTACCCCGCTAACCGAACTTCTACACCATGCCAACGTGAGGAATTTGACGCTATGACAGATTTAACTCACGAGTCTGGTTGGACCTAGTTTCGAACTCGCAACCCTCCGATTGCTAATACGTTACTCTTCCAACAGAGCTACCACTGCCCCACGAAAAAGTAGTGAACTTCGTTCTTTTATTCTATAAAATTACACATAAAACAAATTTTAATATAATTATTCCTTTTTCTGAGAAATATTGATATCAGAATTTTAATTAATATCCTCGTAGATATTTCAAAATCTCGTGTAGCACAAAAAAGCAAATTAGAATTACTTGTCTTCGGTTGGATCTTTCCCTTCGGGTTTGATCACAGACCGTCGCCAGTAGCCAGTTGTGTTGCACAGTGCGCAAGTTTTAATTAAATACCTACCAGCGCAGCTGTCGTGGCTCGCAAAATGTGAAGGTAACTTGTTGAATTAACGTCTCAATGGAGCAACACCTAGGACTATTGACGATGGTCCGGGATCATTCCCGTTGGGAAAGATCGGAGGACACCTCGAAATTTTGAACCATGGTCGGATGACGAGGACAATACATTAGCTGACACCCCACTCTCCAAGCTTTCACACCACAATGTGAGGAACAGTTGAGGTCACGAGACTTGACGTGCACCAGTCGGTCTTTGGTTAGATCGTTTCGAACTCGCAACCCTCCGGTAGCTAATCCGCTATTCTTCCAACCGGGCAACCGCGGCCCCCAAACAATTAGAGTGGAACCTGGCTTCGTGAGAGCCTCACTTTGTGAGAATCCTGTTCTTGAGAAAAAATGTTGGCCCTTAACTTTTTGGCCAAAAACCTGGCTTTGAGAGAACGAAATTACCTCTATTCATTAGAATTAACGTTGAGCTCTCCCAAGAACTTTTACCTCTGTGAAGATGAGAATAAACCACTTCATTACCTCTACTCGTGAGAAAGAATGTTTACATTACAAACAATGAACTGTTCACTTTTGAAAATGAACCTGTCTGAACACGTCTAATGTAGGTTTTTCTAAATTCTTCAGTACGCAACCATGCCTCCTAAGAGAAGAAACGTGTAATGCCTCATGGCTAGTGCTAAATTGAAATTAATTCGCGACATTGAGGATGGGAAGTCGTTTGCGGCCGTTTCTAAGGGCTCGGGAGTGCCGTTAACTACCGTTTATAGAATCGTTAATAAAGAAAAAAAAACGAGAGTAAATCCGAGTGCACGGATGGACACGGCAAACACGATCACGAGTCGAAGATTTTCCCGATCTAGAACGCTGCCTGGTCGAATGGATAAGAGAACGCCGAGCCGACAACATAACGGTGAGCGGTGCTTTGATCAAACAAAAAGCTCATGATTTTGCTGAGCATCTACACATTGCCAACTTTACTGGTAGCAACAGTTGGCTTGAAGGTTTTAAAGGAGAAATGACCTGGTTTTTAAAAAATTTTGCGGGGAGAGTAACGATGTTGACGGCGATGTTTGCAATCAATGGATCACCGATTTACCGTTACTTTTGTCAGGTTACAGCCCTGGTGATGTATTCAATGCCTACGAAACGTCTTTGTTTTACAAATGTCTCCCCACAGCAACGTCTACGTTTAAGGGTGATCAATGCTACGACGATAAATTTAGTAAAGAAAGCACACTTCTTGCTGCCAACATGAGCGGGACCGAAAAAACAAGTTATTGCTGATTGGGAAATCCACAACTCCACGTTGTTTTAAAGTGAAAACGTTGCCGATAAACTACAAAAACAATAAGAAAACTTGGATGACGCGGGATATTTTCAGATTGGCTGAAGAGTCTCAAGCGACAAATGAAGTTGAAGTAAAGAAAATTCGTGTTGTTCATCGCCCACACCATTCTGCTTGAACTCGACAACGTGAAAGTTATTTTTCTTCCTCCCAACACCACAAGTAAACTACAGCCAATGGACCAAGGGATTATCAAGAATTTTAAGCTCCTGTACAGAAAAGAGATAGATCGAATCATCATTCCCTCCATCGAGCAGACTTCACAGCAGCCCAACATAAGCAGACTTGGGGCAATGCGACTTGCTAAGTCTGGTTTGACGTCAAATCCACCACGATAGCGAACTGTTTCCGAAAGTGTGGGTTCGTCACCTCGATCGGAGAAGCACCGAATTTGGATGATGAAGTAACACCGGAGGAATGGCATACAGTTCTCCATCGACTTCCATCTTCAGAATATATTGAAACGCCTACATTTCAAGAGTACGTGTCCTTTAATGAGGCAATGGTTAGTGGTCAGGCAACGGAGGAGGACATTGTCGATCGCTGCCTCAGTCTCACCCGTAATGATGACGAAGAAACCCCCTTTACCCACTGTTACTAAAAAGGACGTCCGGAATGCTTTGATGATGCAACAGTTTTTTTGAATCTATCGAAAGTGACGGAACATATTTTGAACGTCTGCATGACATGGAAAACATGATTACCCATTCCAATTCCGAAAAGCAGACAAAAATAAGATTTTTTAAACTGAAATTTAACTGAAAAATTATAATTATTAGTAATTATGTAATTATATTGTAATATATTTCTGCATACATATTGAGTTTTCAATGTTTTTGAATTATTCTATACCTTGACCTAGAAACTCGGTTGGTGCGAAACTGGGTTAGTGAGAAAATTATGTTATCCCGTCGGGTTCTCACGAAGCCAGGTTCCCCTGTAGTAGGACATTAGAGTATTGATTTGAGACATGAAGTTGAGAATGACTTAATACTGAAATTAGTGTACGTTAACTCTTTGGGGTTAGGTGGGTTAAAAACTGTCCCACCTTTTTTGCTTAGCTTTTTATGCATGGTGGGATATTTTTTAACCCACCTCGAAAAGTTGAAATTACTCATAGTCATACAGAGTTTAATATTTTATTTAAAGTTTTTCATTGAGTTGGCAATGCTATGAACTAACGCTAAATGTGTAAATAATGGAAAACAAAATTTACACATGTCAAAACGCAGTAATAAGTTGTTGACACTGTGATAGATAACAGGGAAATATATCTTTTATCCACAATTATCATGATCCAAATCAGTTGGTATCAGTAGAGAAAAGATAAAAAAGGGGATAAAATTTCAGTTCCTTGTAACCCGTTATTATTGATTACAATGGGAACACGAATGCAGTGAATAAATTTGATCAGCTATTGGCTAATTATAAACTTGACCGACTTAGTAAAAAATGGTGGCACCTCATACTATTCCTTTTTTGGATGCAGCTGTTATTAATTAATTCATAAATTGTTTATAAACAATTTGGTCAAAACATGGAGCTGAAACCTTTTAAGGGGCAGTGGGCTGAAGGGTTTATTGCCCAGACTTTAATTGATAAAAATGCACCATCAACATCTGCACATAAAAAAAATCTAAACCCACTGTTTCATGGGAAATATGAGAAAGTAAGTAGGCATTTTAATTAACGTCGCACAACGGGTCAGCAACACAACGAGCTATTGGTGACGGTTCGGGATCAATCCCAAAGTGAAAGTTCCAAGGACATCACGTAATTTTGAGCCATGATCAGAGGACGAGGCAACACCTAACAAACAACCTGACAACACCTCACTTCCACACCACGCCAACGTGAGGACACTTGAAGCCACGACAGATTTAACCTGCACCAGCCCTCTTTGTACACGACGGTATTTGGTTGGATTCGAACTCGCAACCGTTGCTAATGCGTTACTCTTCCAACCGGGCCACCGCGGCAGGGGAAATAGGAGGAAAAGATTAGAAACATCTACCAAAATGTACTACCGGAGACGATGTGCGTTTCTGCAGCACGTAAAAAAGTTCACACTTCATGGTGCTGTACTGTCTGCAAAGTGCCACTTTGTTTTGGAAAAAAGATGTGTTTCAATGATTTTCATTTAAAACATTAATTGCATGGTGGGATTATCTATTAAAAGATTTTTACTTTATTATTTATTTACATTTAAGATTTATTGAAATATATTTTCTCGTTTTGAGTAATATTTTATGTTAAATAATTGAAATGAACCTTCTTCCCCATTTTTATATAAAAAAATTCTGAGCAACATTTTTTTTTTAAATCGTGTACCTCAAAGAGTTAAACCAAACATTGTTAAAAAGACCCGATTGCTAAAAAGTAGCCTTCATTGTTCACATTAAGGTTATGTCATTAAAATAATTTTGAAGTTAAAAGCCTTCTGATTTAATTAATAATACTGTTTATTTTGTGCTTCAGAACTACAATTTCTCTATTACAGACCTTTAAACTGTCATTACTAATCCTTAAAGTGGAGTTTTGACTTTTCATAAACTATTTAACATAGATCTATATATTTCTCTCCCAATATTAAGGGGATACGGTAGCCCAGTTGAATGAGCAACGGATTAGCAACCTGAGGGTTACGAGTTCGAAACTAGGATCAGCCAAACACCGTCGTGCACAAGGGGCTGGTGCACGTTAAATCTATCGTGGCCTCAAATGTTCTCACGTTGGCGTGGTGTCGAAACTTGATTTGAAGAGTGTCTCGAGTGTTGTTCTATTCATCCGTCCGTGGATCAAAATTACGAGGCGTTGTTCTTGGACCTTTCCAGACCGTCATCAATAGCCCGTTGTGTTGCGCCAGTGCGATGTTAATTAACTACCCACTCCAATATTAAGGTGAAAATAAAGGATCACTGTAGTCTTATGAGGTTCGCCCCATTTAATTGTATAATCTAAAGGAGTACAGGAAAATTTTTAATTTTCAAGGGAATGTTTGGACTGAAAAGCTTGGGAACCACTGGATTATAGTTATCCGTTAACTTTCATGATTGCTTATAGACGCTTATACACATTGAATTAAACAAATCTGTACAAGCAAACGTTGAAGACAACGGATAAGGTGTCAAACCTCTACCAATACAATGTTATGGAAACTTACACCCAACATGCGAAGCTCTCATTCTCAATTACGCCATAAAACCCCAAACAAAAAAAACCCTCTCATTCTACAATACGTTTCCTACAATAAATCTGATTGTTCACAAGGGAAAACTATAACATTACAATTTACATTCCAATAAAAATATTTTAAATAGAAGAAATAAAAACAGTTTCCCTCAACAAATAATACCTTTGTAAACATCTCATCTTGTCGCTTCTAAACACTGAAGCAATATGCTTGAATACGAATCATTGTGAATTAATAAAAAAACTTAAAAATACACAATAGTTAAATTGAATCGCTAATTTTCAAGACATGTCCATATTTACAAAACCTTACCTCTCCTTTTTTGTTTTTCATGTTAAAAATTTTTGAATTTGTTTTCAAAATTACAAAATAAAATTCATTTCGTATAAAATAACATTCCATGCAATGTGTGTGCATAATTTTATTTCAGTAATTATACCCGAAGTAAATGCAAATTTTAAACAGGGATTGAAAAATATTAGAACGTCTTTTTCATTATAAGCGATTCAATTAATGTTTTCAGATGCAGTCCCAAATCTTAATACTTAACTTATATATGATATTCAAAGTAAGATAACTTCAAACAGCAATATAACACCATAAAATTTTAAAAATAGTAAGATTAAAAATGGACAATTCAATAGCATCCGATCTTGGAAAAATTATGCTTTAGGAGCGAAAACTATCTCCAACTTATATCAGATTTGATGTTATTTTTTGAGGGGGAAACAGGAATTTGCACTCATATGTGATTCATTGATGAAGAATTAATTTGATGCGATCGGCGACAATTTTGATGCAAATGCAATTCTTTTGGCACAATACTTTAGTACTTGGGAAGCTAGTTTAGTTTCGGAAGACACAAATTCTTCCCAGGTTTCCGATTCCATGACTGAATTCATATACTCACAGATAAAAGACAAGGCACCTTTCTTCAAATATTCGTCCTGATGACGATAGGCTATCACCACAATTCCAAAAATGTTCTCCACCGTGATCGTAGACAGCAACGTGTCAGCGCACTGCTTGCGTAGATCCAGAATTTCGTATTTGTCTGCAGCATAGTAGAGTGCTTTGGTAGACGCGATGTCGTTTTCGACTTCCATTTCGCCAGAGTACAAGAAGTCGACAAGTTTCTTGAATACCGGCAGTTTCACGTCGTCAATCTTGACGCTGCCCTGGTCTTGTTCGTCCATGGGGTGGCAGAACATCTTGTTGAATACTGGAGACCGAGCGCACAGAATTGCCCTGTGCGCAAGCACTTGGCCCCCGTCCACAGTGAAAGTAACGTCAGCATGCTGTTTGTCTACGCACAAGTTTTTGAAATCTGCACACAGCTTCATTCGACTGACGCTCTTCAGAAGAGCCCCGATTTTGTGGTCGGTAATTTCTGTGGTAAGGACTTCGCACATTTTAAAATTGCAAATAATGATGAAAATGTCGTTTGCTAGGCTCTGAAAATCCTGGTAGAGTTGTCTTGAGTACTTTAAAATGTCCTTCTTTTCATCAATCTCGATAGTCACACACCTTTCTTCATAATGCCAACGCTTTCCGTTAGAATCAAAAATTGACAAACAAATTTCAGGTGTCATTTTAATTTTAGATTTGTTTTTGAGAAACAAGTATAGTTCTTGACCATCGTTAAGAAAAGATAATT
Source organism: Meta bourneti (assembly GCA_933210815.1). NCBI lineage: Eukaryota > Metazoa > Arthropoda > Arachnida > Araneae > Tetragnathidae > Meta > Meta bourneti. The sequence continues at coordinate 22,725,372 of OW119928.1, forward strand.
TCCATTCATATCCAGGAACCGGTTCAAGAGGAGGACTCTCAAATTCTCGTTTAATAGGTAATCGAGAGAAATGTTTCAAGGTCCACTTGAGGCAGTATTTCTTCGAACACTCAGAAGTCACCAAATGGGTATCGAACTTTTTAAAAACGTCTATGTGATCCGCTTCAGTCATTTGATGAGTTTAATAATGAATCTGAGAAATATAAAGACGTGCAGCAGATAAAATGCTTAGTAGGAATGTACTCACTTGAATGCAACGTGGGTTATTACATCAATGTGTATCAAGTGGAAGTAACGGAGTAATTAAATGCAATCCTTCGATTAAAAGGTTTCAGACGAACTGCTTGTTTTTCTAGGGCAAGGGACGTTTATCGAGGTAGCTGTTATGAAGCTATAAACATAATGCATCCTGTAACGTAGAGTGGCGAGCAAGGCAGATTTGATAAGCACAAACGAAATTCTGACACCCGTGCAAGTACAGCAGAACAGCCGCGTTCCTCAATGATACATTTATTGCTCAAATTGGCGACACTCATAGTACGGAACAATTTAGAGGGGTTAAATGGTTAAGTGTCTCGTGGTTTCCAGCTATTCTTTGCGACATCTATGACAATAATGATCCGATTAGCACGAAATGAATACTTAGCATAATTTTGATTTGGGAAATCTTTTAACTTTAAAAAAGGGGGTGAGATACCATTTGTAATTTTGGAAATTTGTAGACCACAATATGAAGACCAACTCATGCAAATAAAATAAATATATATTTATAGGTAGATAATTGAATTAACATCACACTGCAGCAATACAACGGGCTATCAGCGACTGTACGTTTGGGTAGTTAATTAACTTCGCACTGGAGTAACACAGCTGGCTATTGGCGACGGTCCGGGAACAATCCAGAAGATCAGGTAGGTATTTTAATTAACGTCACACTAGAGAAACACAACGGGCTATTGGTGACGGTCCAGGATCAATACCAAAAGGAAATTCGAGGTTGCTTGCATTTGGTGTTTTATGGTGCAAGGGCCATGTAGGCCAAGCTACGTCAGACACAAGACATACAATATCGAGAAATAGACACACACAATGAAAGTTTTACTGACACAGAAAAGAGAAATACACCCAGGGAGGGGTTGGGTATTTCAATTAACGTCACACTGGAGCAATACAACGGGCTATTGGTGACGGTCCGGGATCAATCCCAAAGGGAAAGATCCGAGGACAACACCACGTAACTTTGAACCACGGTCAGATGACGAGGCAACACCTGAGCTGGCACCCCACCCCAGGGAGGAATAAAGATTCGAGAACAACACGTAATTTTGAACCATAGTCAGATAACGAGGTTGGACCAGAGCTGGCACCCCAATCCCCAAACTTCCACACCACGCCAGCGTGAGGACATTTGAGGCCACGACGGATTTAACATGGACAAGCTCCCTTTGTACAAGACGGCCTTTTGGTTAGATTCGAACTCGCAACCCTCCGATTGCTAGTCCGTTATTCTTCCAACCGGGCTAACGCGGCCCAGGACACTTCGAACAGGGCAAATGATTAAGTCCCTGAAAATAGGGGGGGGGGATTTCAATTAACGTCACACTGGAGCAACACAATGGGCTATTGGTGACGGTCCGGGATCAATCCCAAAGGGAAAGATCCGAGGACAACACCACGTAATTTTGAACCACGGTCAGATGACGAGGCAACACCTGAGCTGGCACCCCACTCTCCAAACTTCCACACCAGGACAACGTGAGGACATTTGAGGCCACGACGGATTTAACATGGACAAGCTCCCTTTGTACAAGACGGCCTTTTGGTTAGATTCGAACTCGCAACCCTCCGATTGCTAATCCGTTATTCTTCCAACCGGGCTAACGCGGCCCAGGACACTTCGAACAGGGCAAATGATTAAGTCCCTGAAAATAGATTTACGTACTTAAAAATATCAACTTGTTTTCAGATGAATAATCCTATTTAATATTTGGATGCGGTAGATAGGTTGGATGAGCAACGGAATAGCAACCGGAGGGTTGCAATTTCAAATCCAACCAAAGCCGCCGTGTACAAAGGGGGCTGGGGCACGTTAAATCTTTCGTGGCCTCAAATGTCCTAACGTTGGCGTGGAAGTCTGAAGAGTTGGGTGCAAGCTCAGGTGTGGCCTCGTCATCTGACAGTGGTTCAAAATTACGTGTTATCCTCGGATCTTTCCCTTTCGGATTGATCCCAGACCGTCACAAAGAGCCCATTGTGTTGCTCCAGTGGGACGTTATTTAAAATACCTACCTACGATGTTGCTAATCCGTTACTCGTTTAACTAGGCTACCGTGGCCCCAAACAATTAAGTTATTAGAGTATTTATTGTTTTGAAATATTCTTAAAATTGAGAATGACTTAATACTTTAATTAGTGAACATTAGACTAAACATTGCTAAAAAGACCCGATTGCTAAAAAGTAGTCTTCGTGATTCACATTAAGATTAAATAATATATTTTGATGTCATTAAAATAATAATTTTGCAAGTTAAAAGCATTTTGATTTTAATTCACGAGTTCGTGTTCGTATATATGCTGTTGATTTTGTTTTACAACTAATTTCTCTATTTCAGATCTTTAAATTGTCAACATTAATCCTTAATGTGGAATTTTGACTTTATAATCTCTTTAAAACACAGATCTAAATATTTCTCTCCCAATATTAAGATGAAAAATAAAGGATATCTAGTGCTCTTTTGACTGAAAAGGTTGGAAACCACTGGATTCTGTTAACTTTCATCATAGCTTATAGATGTCTTATACACAATTAATAAAATCTGAATAAGCAATCTTTAAAGACAAGGGATAAAGTTTCAAACCTACCAAATACTATGTTATGAAAACTTACCTCCAACATGCGAAGTTATCTCATTATTCTGCAATACGTTTACTACAGTAAATCTTATTGTTTACAAGGGATAACTACAACATAAGTTTTGTTTACAAGAACTACAAAACATTTTCTCTCAAGCTGTGAATCCCTTTCCCACAACCTAACTTAATACCTTTGTAAAGATCTTGTCACTTGCAAACACTGAAGCATTATGCTTCAACACGAAACAGTCATTAAAAATATTTTTAAGAACACATTAATTAAATTGAAATCGTAATTTTTAAGACATGTCTATATTTTCAAAACCAAACCTGTCCTTTTCAGTTTTATACGTTTGCATCTTTGAGTTTGTTTTTAAAATTACATTAATAAATGCAATTAGTATGAAATAACATTCCTTCAATGCATGATTTTTTTAATGAACGATTCATTTAATCTTTTCAAGCACGTGAAATAACTAAAAGATGAGAAAAACATACTATATAAAATCATTTCTTTGTTACGAACGTATTTAACATTGTAAGCTATTTTAGCTTGATTTAAGAGTTAAATATGCCCATGACTTAAAAGCGGATGAACTAAATTTAGTTTCATATAAAAATTTTATGTTAATGAAAGAGTAAGAGTAAAAACATGAACTGTAATAATTTATTATTTTATAGAATAGAAAAACACATTTTTGATAGTTTTGTGTGACAAATTCGTTATTTTACATATTAGGTAACAATAAGAATAAACTTCAAACACAGGAAAACAAACTAAATTTTTGAAATAAGATTAAAAATGGATCATTTAATAATATCCGATCTTGCGAAAATTATTCTTCAGTAGGCAACTCTATCTGCAATTCAATCATAGATTGGTTCGCGATATGCGATGCATTGATGATTCTTTTAAGCGATCGGCAACACTTTCGATGTAAATGCAATTCTTTTGACACAATACTTAAGTACTTGGGCAGCTAGTGTAGTTTCGGAAGACACAAATTCTTCCCAGGTTTCCGACTCCATGATTGAATTCATATATTCACAGATAAAAGACAAGGCACCTTTCTTCAAATATTCATCATCATGACGATCGGCTATCACCACAATCCCAAAAATGTTCTCCACCGTGATCATAGACAGCAACGTGTCAGCGCACTGCTTGCGTAGATCCAGAACTTCGTATGTGCAGCATAGTAGAGTGCTTTGGTAGACGCGATGTCGTTTTCGACTTCCATTTCGCCAGCGTACAAGAAGTCGACAAGTTTCTTGAATGCCGGCAGTTCCACGTCGTCTATCTTGACGCTGCCCTGGTCTTGTTCGTCCATGGGGTGGCGGAACATCTTGTCGAATACTGGAGACCGAGCGCACAGAATTGCCCTGTGCGCAAGCACTTGGCCCCCGTTCACAGTGAAAGTAACGTCAGCATGCTGTTTGTCTTTGCATAAGTTCTTCAAATCTGCACACAACTTCATTCGACGGTCGTTCTTCCGAAGAGTCCCGATTATGTGGTTGGTAATTTCTGTGGTAAAGATTTCGTATATTTTAAAACTGCAAATGGTGATAAAAATGTCGTCTTTTAGACTCTGAAAATCGTCGTAGAGTTCACTTGTGCAATAAAAAATTCTCTCCTTTTTTTCACTCTCGATAGTCACAAACTCTTGTTGATGATGCCAACGCTTTCCGTTAGAATCACATATTGACAAACAAATTTCTGGTGTCATTCTCAGTTTAGATTTGTTTTTGAGAAACAATAATAGTTCTTCACCACCATTAACAAAAAACAATTTCCATTCATGTCCAGGTACCGGTTCAAGACCAATAGGTAATTGAGAAAAATCTTTAAAGGTCCATTTGAGGCAGTATTCCTTCTTACACTCAGAAGTCACCAATTGGGTATCGAACTTTTTAAAAACGTCTGTGTGATCCGCTTCAGTCATTTGATGAGTTTAATAATGAATCTGAGAAATATAAAGACGTGCAGCAGATAAAATGCTTAGGAATGTACTCACTTGAATGCAACGTGGTTGTTATCACACCAATGTGTTTCAAGTGGAAGTAACGGAGTAATTAAATACAATCCTTCGATTAAAAGGTTTCAGACGAACTGTTTGCTTTTCTAGGGCAAGGGACGTTTATCGAGATATAGCTGTTATGAAGCGCTATAAATAAAATGCATCCTGTAGCGCGGCAAGTAAAGCAAAGAAGTCCAAACGAAATTCTGACATCCGCGAAAGTACAGAAGAACAGCTGTGTTCCTCAATGATACATTTATTGCTCAAATTGGCGACACTCAGAATGGAACAATTTGGAGGGGTTAAATGGTTAGGGGTCTCGTGGTTTCCAGGTATTCTTCAACGACATCTATGGCAATAATGATCCGATTAGCACAAAATGAATGCTTAGCATAATTTTGATTTGGGGGGGGGGTATTTCAATTAACGTCACACTGGAGCAACACAATGGGCTATTGGTGACGGTCCGGGATCAATCCAAGAGGGAAAGATCCGAGGACAACACCACATAATTTTGAACCACGGTCAGATGACGAGGCAACACCTGAGCTGGCACCCCACTCTCCAAACTTCCACACCAAGCCAACGTGAAGACATTTGAGGCCACGACAGATTTAACGTGCACCAGCCCCCTTTGTACACGACGGTGTTTGGCTGGATTCGAACTCACAACCCTTCGGTTGCTAGTCCGTTACTCTTCCAACCGGGCCAACGCGGCCCTAATTTTGATTTGGAAAATCGTTTAATAACTTTAAAAAAGGGGTGGGATACCATTTGAAATTTTGGAAATTTGTAGACCAATATGAAGACCAACTCATACAAATAAAATAAATATATATTTATAGGTAGATAATTGAATTAACGTCGCACTGCAGCAATACAACGGGCTATTAGAGACGGTACGGTTGGGTAGTTAATTAACTTCGCACTGGAGCAACACAGCTGGCAACACATTGGTCACGGTTCGGGATCGATACCAAAGGGAAAGATTCGAGGTTGCTTGGATTTGGTGTTCTATGGCTCAAGGGCCAAAAATGTCTTAGTTAAGCCAGACACAAGACATACAATATCGAGAAATAGACACACAATGAAAATTTTACTCTCACAGAAAAGAGAAATACACCCAGTGAGGAATAAAGAATTGAGGACAACACCACGTAATTTTGAACCATAGTCAGATAACGAGGTAAGACCAGAGCTGGCACCCCAATCTCCAAACTTCCACACCACGCCAACGTGAGGTCATTTGAGGCCACGACGGATTTAACATGGACAAGCTCCCTTTGTACACGACGGCCTTTTGGTTACATTCGAACTCGCAACCCTCCGATTGCTAATCCGTTACTCTTCCAATCGGGCCACCGCGGCCCGGAAAATATCAGGTGACGTCTCGGAATTTTGAACCAAAATCAGATATGTTGAACACCTGAGTTGCCACCCCGATCTCCAAACCTCCACACCACACCAACGTGAGGACATTGGAGGCCATGACAGATTTAACGTGCACCAACCTGCACGTGCACGATGGTCTTTGGTTGGATCATGTCTCGAACTCGCCACCCTCCGGAAGCTAATCCTTTGCACAACCATAGACGATGATGGCCCCGCCTTTATATTAGGACATGCATTATAGCAGATTCAAATCTCTTACGTTCCGTCTCCGTCAACTACCCAGGGTCTTTGTAGCCCGAGAAGAGTAAGAGAAAGCAACCGGAGGGTTGCGAGTTTGAATCCAACCAAACACCGTCGTGTACAAAGGGGGCTGGTGCACGTTAAATCTGTCGTGGCCTCAAATGTCCTCACGTTGGCGTGGTGTGGAAGTTTGGAGAGTGGGGTGCCAGCTCAGGTGTTGCCTCGTCATCTGACCGTGGTTCAAAATTACGTGGTGTTGTCCTCGGATCTTTCCCTTTGGGATTGATCCCGGACCGTCACCAATAGCCCATTGTGTTGCTCCAGTGTGACGTTAATTGAAATAATAAAATAAAAATAAAATAAATATAATTTTTAACACAATTTTAACGGTAATTAATTAATGCCGCACTGGAGCAACACAATGGGCTATTGGTGACGGTCCGGGATCTATCCCCAAGCAAAGATACGTTGACAACACCACGTAATTTTGAACTGTCAAATGACTAGGTCAACACCTGAGCTGGTTCCCTACTCTCCGAACTTCTATGTCACGCCAAAGTGAGGAATTCTAGGATGACAGATTTAACTCACGAGTATGGTCGAACCGAGTTTCGAACTCGTAACCCTCCGATTGCTAATCCGTTACTCTTCCAACAGGGCTACCACGGCTCCTTTGAACGAAAAATTCGTGTCAACTTCATTCTTTTATTCCGTAAAAAATTACACATCAAAACAAATTTTAACTTAATATATAATTATTACTTTTTCTGAGGAATATAGATATCGGGATTTTTATTAATATCCTCGATGTTTCAAAACCTTGTGTAGCACAGAAAAGCAAATTAGAATTTTCATCATTGGAATTCATGCCTTGAGGAATCAGTATTCGAGTACACTGAATCGGTTTCAACAGTGGCGTATTTAAGGGAAGCAACGGCCCCGGAAATCAATCTCTAAAGGAGAGGCTTTTCAGAAAAATTATTTTTCTTATTAATGTTTTCTAAAAGCTTCTGCACTGGTTCTGAGACTGCCCTCTCATCTTAAGGGTTGTGCGAAAGTTTAACCACACTACGCCAACTTGAGGGCATTCGTTGTAATTACATATTCAATGTGAACCGGCCTCCAAGAAAACGGCGGTCTTTGTGGTTGAATCAAGTTCGAACTCGCAACCCTTCGGTTGCTAAACCAACGGAGCCATGTGTAAACTTATTTGAGTGGTTCAAAATTACGTATTGTCCTCGGCCGTATCTTTCCCTTCGGGTTTGATCCCGGACCGTCGCTAATAGCCCATTGTGTTGCTCCAGTGGGGCGTTAATTAAAATACCTACCTACGCTGTAGCTAATCCGTTACTCGTCCAACTAGTCTAGCGTGGCCCCAAACAATTATTAAGTTAGAGTATTTATTGTTTTGAAATATTCTTAAAATTGAGAATGACTTAATACTGAAATTAGTGAACATCAAACCAAACATTGCTAAAAAGACCCGATTGTTAAAAAGTAGCCTTCGTTCTTCACATTAAGATTAAATAATATATTTGATGTCATTAAAAAATTTTGCAAGTTAAAACATTTTTATTTTAATTCACGAGTTCGTGTTTGTATATTTTCTGTTGATTTTGTGTTTTACAACTCTAATTTCTCTATTTCAGATCTTTAAATTGTCAACACTAATCCTTAATGTGGAATTTTGACTTTATAATCTGTTTAACATAGATCTAAATATTTCTCTCCCAATATTAAGATGAAAAATAAAGGATCTCTAGTGCTCTTTTGACTGAAAAGGTTGGAAACCACTGGATTCTGTTAACTTTCTTCATAGCTTAGAGACGTCTTATACATATTTAATTAATTAAATCTGAACAAGCAATCGTTAAAGACAAGGGATAAAGTGTCAAACCTACCAAATACAATGTTGTGAAAACTTACCTCCAACATGCGAAGTTATCTCATTATTCTGCAATACGTTTACTACACTAAATCTTCTTGTTTACAAGGGATAACTACAACATAAGTTTTGTTTACAAGAACTACAAAACATTTTCTCTCAAGCTGTGAATCCCTTTCCCACAACCTAACTTAATACTTTTGTAAAGATCTTGTCACTTGCAAACACTGAAGCATTATGCTTCAACACGAAACAGTCATTAAAAATATTTTTAAGAACACATTAATTAAATTGAAATCCTAATTTTTAAGACATGTCTATATTTTCAAAACCAAACTATATAAAATCATTTCTTTGTTACGAACGTATTTAACATTGTAAACTATTTTAGCTTGATTTAAGAGTTAAATATGCCCATGACTTAAAAGCGGATGAACTAAATTTAGTTTCATATAAAAATTTTATGTTAATGAAAGAGTAAGAGTAAAAACATGAACTGTAATAATTTATTATTTTATAGAATAGAAAAACACATTTTTGATAGTTTTGTGTGACAAATTCGTTATTTTACATATTAGGTAACAATAAGAATAAACTTCAAACACAGCAAAACAAACTAAGTTTTTGAAATAAGATTAAAAATGGATCATTTAATAATATCCGATCTTGCGAAAATTATTCTTCAGTAGGCAACTCTATCTGCAATTCAATCATAGATTGGTTCGCGATATGCGATGCATTGATGATTCTTTTAAGCGATCGGCAACACTTTCGATGTAAATGCAATTCTTTTGGCACAATACTTAAGTACTTGGGCAGCTAGTGTAGTTTCGGAAGACACAAATTCTTCCCAGGTTTCCGACTCCATGATTGAATTCATATATTTACAGATAAAAGACAAGGCACCTTTCTTCAAATATTCATCCTCATGACGATCGGCTATCACCACAATTCCAAAAATGTTCTCCACCGTGATCATAGACAGCAACGTGTCAGCGCACTGCTTGCGTAGATCCAGAACTTCGTATTTGTCTGCCGCATAGTAGAGTGCTTTGGTAGACGCGATGTCGCTTTCGACTTCCATTTCGCCAGCGTACAAGAAGTCGACAAGTTTCTTGAATGCCGGCAGTTCCACGTCGTCTATCTTGACGCTGCCCTGGTCTTGTTCGTCCATGGGGTGTCGGAACATCTTGTCGAATACTGGAGACCGAGCGCACAGAATTGCCCTGTGCGCAAGCACTTGGCCCCCGTTCACAGTGAAAGTAACGTCAGCATGCTGTTTGTCTTTGCATAAGTTCTTCAAATCTGCACACAACTTCATTCGACTGTCGTTCTTCTGAAGAGTCCCGATTATGTGGTCGGTAATTTCTGTGGTAAAGATTTCGTATATTTTAAAACTGCAAATAATGATTAAAATGTCGTCTTTTAGACTCTGAAAATCCTCGTAGAGTTCACTTGTGCAATAAAAAATTCTCTCCTTATTTTCATTCTCGATAGTCACAAACTCTTGTTGATGATGCCAACGCTTTCCGTTAGAATCACATATTGACAAACAAATTTCTGGTGTCATTCTCATTTTAGATTTGTTTTTGAGAAACAATAATAGTTCTTCACCACCATTAACAAAAAACAATTTCCATTCATGTCCAGGTACCGGTTCAAGACCAATAGGTAATTGTTTATTTATTTATTTATTTATTATTTCAATTAACGTCACACTGGAGCAACACAATGGGCTATTGGTGACGGTCCGGGATCAATCCAAGAGGGAAAGATCCGAGGACAACACCACATAATTTTGAACCACGGTCAGATGACGAGGCAACACCTGAGCTGGCACCCCACTCTCCAAACTTCCACACCAAGCCAACGTGAGGACATTTGAGGCCACGGCAGATTTAACGTACACTAGACCTCGTGTACACGACGGTCTTTGGTTGGACCGAGTTTCGAATCCGTAACCCTACGGTTGCTAATCCGTTTCTTATCCAAATGGGCTCCCGTATCTAAGGGGGGCAACGCCTCGGACGTCAATCTCGAAAGGAGCGGCATATCAAATATTAGTCTGGTTTTTCTTAGTTTTCTAAAAATAATTTTCTTTTCTTCTGCAACTAGACGACATGCAATGTGTTTCTGAAACACTGCCTTCTCATCTCAACGGTTGTACTGAAGTATGCTAAGCTGAACCGAAGCAACCGTTTCTAGTGGGTTTCGTCTAAATAGTGATTGGAGAAGTGGTCTCCAAAGTGTATTCCGTGGACGCCGCAGGGTTTCGCAGGCAACAGGCAAAATAGAGAACTTCCAAGAAAAATATATTCCATTATTTTCTGATTCCCCTTTTATGTTCTAAAATCTAAATTTTTGAAACGATTGGTAGGTAGGTAAGTGAATTAACGTCGCACCGACCAACGGGGCCAAGTGTAACATCATCTGACCGTGGTTAAAATTACGTCGTGTTTTTCTCGGATCTTTCCCTTCGGGTTTGGTCCCGGTCCGTCGCCAATAGCCCAGAGTGTTGTTCTAGTGCAGGGGTCGGCAAACTGCGGCTCGGGAGCCACATGCGGCTCTTTGGTTATGTACAAGTGGCTCTGAAATAAAATTGAGTAAATGAAAATAAAACCACTCGGTTTCGTTCATAAAATTTAAAAAAATAAACACTCTCGTCAACAAGGGTGTTCAATATCCAGAATTAACAGATCAATAGTTGCAAAAATTGTAGTTTAAGGTGGTCGTTACGTCACAGCTGCATCTGCTCGACCGTCAATTTCAAGTCAAGGGTAATACTGGTATTTCAATGGTAGAAGTTATTTCGTTTGAAAAGAAATTGATTCTGTTCACTGAAGATTTAGAGGGGAACTTTTGTTCATTACCCAAATTTGTCTCAATATCACCGAGGAGAAAAAATGCCCTTATTAACAAAGATTATTTCAAGACAGCAGTTTAAAACACGAGAGAATCTTTTCTTGAAAGGAATTCAGAAATGATACAACGACTCTAGCTATTATTACAAATCGTCTTAACGCCAATGTGAAGGAATTAAATTTTTTAACACAGCTAATTTGGGGCCGCGGTAGCTCGGTTGGAATAGTAACTGATTAGCAACCGGAGATTGCGAGTTCGAATCCAACCAAAGATCTCCGGGTACAAAGGGGACTGGTGTACGTTAAATTTGTAGAGGGCACATTATTGTTAAATTTGTAGTAGTCAAATGTACTCACTTTGGCGTGGTTTGGAGGGAGTGCCAGCTCAGGTGTTGCCTCGTCATCTGACCGTGGTTCAAAATTACGTGGTGTTGTCCTTGGATCTTTCCCTTTGGGAGTGATCCCGGACCGTCACCAATAGCCCATTGTGTTGCTCCAGTGTGACGTTAATTGAAATCCCCCCCTTTCCCTTTGGGATTGATCCCGGACCGTCACCAATAGCCCGTTGTGTTGCTCCAGTGTGACGTTAATTGAAATACCCCCTTGCATCTTTCCCTTCGGGATTGATCCCGGACCGTCGACAATAGCCCGTTGTGTTCCTCCTGTGTGACGTTATTTAAAATGTACATAAATACAAAACACATGGCTAATTTTGAAATGCAATTTCTGGACTTGACAAAGATTTATGGAGCTCCAAATTTGTAAGTCTTGGTACTGAAGTAGAAGAACTGGAAAAAGAAAAATGAAGTCTGATTTCACAGCACAAGCAGACTTCTATAAAATACCCACAGAGTATTTGGGTATTTGGGTATTTCAATTAACGTCACACTGGAGCAACGCAATGGGCTATTGGTGACGGTCCGGGATCAATCCCAAAGGGAAAGATCCGAGGACAACACCACGTAATTTTGAACCACGGTCAGATGACGATAAAATACCCACAGAAGGCAGACTCAATGATTTTCAATACTTGGAAGTCTTCCGGACTCATATCAAGAGTTGAAAATATTTGCATTTGATGCAATGCTCAGTATGTTTGGATCTAAATATTTATGTGCGCAATCGTTTTCTAACATGAATTTCATTAAATATGTAAATTGAGCAGCCAAATTACTGATGCCAACTTGGAATCTTGTCTTAAATTATAACCGACTAGTTACAAACCGGACATACAGAAACTTTCTAAGGAAATGCAAGCTCATATTGATTAAATCCAAAGAGAGTAGGGCCGCGGTGGCCCGGTTGGAAGAGTAACGGACTTGCAACCGAAGGGTTGCGAGTTCGAATCCAGCCAAACACCGTCGTGTACAAAGGGGGCTGGTGCACGTTAAATCTGTCGTGGCCTCAAATGTCCTCACGTTGGCGTGGTGTGGAAGTTTGGAGAGTGGGGTGCCAGCTCAGGTGTTGCCTCGTCATCTGACCGTGGTTCAAAATTACGTGGTGTTGTCCTCGGATCTTTCCCTTTGGGATTGATCCCGGACCGTCACCAATAGCCCATTGTGTTGCTCCAGTGTGACGTTAATTGAAATTCCCCCCCTCCCCCCCCCCAAAGAGAGTAATTTTTGTGATTTTTTCATTTAATAAAGATGTAATTAAAATATAACTTGTTATAATATTAATTTAACTTTTTTTTACTTGTAAAAATATATTTATGGCTCTCGAATAATTTTTAAATTGTTGTAGGGATAGGTTTGGCTCTTCCGTCCCAAAAGTTTGCCGACCCATGCTCTAGTGTGACGTTAATTAGAAACCTACCTACCTCTTGGGTCCGATTTTAATATTTTTTAATAGAATTTTAATGATAATTAATGCCGCACTGGAACAACACAAGGGGCTATTGGTGACGGTCCATGATCTTTCCCAAGCAAAGATACGTTGACAACACCACGTAATTTTGAACTACTGTCAGATGATCGAGGTCAACACCTGAACAGGTACCCCGCTAACCGAACTTCTACACCATGCCAACGTGAGGAATTTGACGCTATGACAGATTTAACTCACGAGTCTGGTTGGACCTAGTTTCGAACTCTCAACCCTCCGATTGCTAATAGTTACTCTTCCAACAGAGCTACCACTGCCCCTTTGAACAAAAAGTAGTGAACTTCGTTCTTTTATTCTATAAAATTACACATAAAACAAATTTTAATATAATTATTCCTTTTTCTGAGAAATATTGATATCAGAATTTTAATTAATATCCTCGTAGATATTTCAAAATCTCGTGTAGCACAAAAAAGCACATTAGAATTACTTGTCTTCGGTTGGATCTTTCCCTTCGGGTTTGATCACAGACCGTCGCCAGTAGCCCGTTGTGTTGCAAGTTTTAATTAAATACCTACCAGCGCAGCTGTCGTGGCTCGCAAAATGTGAAGGTAGCTTGTTGAATTAACGTCTCAATGGAGCAACACCTAGGACTATTGACGATGGTCCGGGATCATTCCCGTTGGGAAAGATCGGAGGACACCTCGAAATTTTGAACCATGGTCGGATGACGAGGACAATACATTAGCTGACACCCCACTCTCCAAGCTTTCACACCACAATGTGAGGAACAGTTGAGGTCACGAGACTTGACGTGCACCAGTCGGTCTTTGGTTAGATCGTTTCGAACTCGCAACCCTCCGGTAGCTAATCCGCTATTCTTCCAACCGGGCAACCGCGGCCCCCAAACAATTAGAGTGGAACCTGGCTTCGTGAGAGCCTCACTTTGTGAGAATCCTGTTCTTGAGAAAAAATGTTGGCCCTTAACTTTTTGGCCAAAAACCTGGCTTTGAGAGAACGAAATTACCTCTATTCATGAGAATTAACGTTGAGCTCTCCCAAGAACTTTTACCTCTGTGAAGATGAGAATAAACCACTTCATTACCTCTACTCGTGAGAAAGAATGTTTACATTACAAACAATGAACTGTTCACTTTTGAAAATGAACCTGTCTGAACACGTCTAATGTAGGTTTTTCTAAATTCTTCAGTACGCAACCATGCCTCCTAAGAGAAGAAACGTGTAATGCCTCATGGCTAGTGCTAAATTGAAATTAATTCGTGACATTGAGGATGGGAAGTCGTTTGCGGCCGTTTCTAAGGGCTCGGGAGTGCCGTTAACTACCGTTTATAGAATCGTTAATAAAGAAAAAAAACGAGAGTAAATCCGAGTGCACGGATGGACACGGCAAACACGATCACGAGTCGAAGATTTTCCCGATCTAGAACGCTGCCTGGTCGAATGGATAAGAGAACGCCGAGCCGACAACATAACGGTGAGCGGTGCTTTGATCAAACAAAAAGCTCATGATTTTGCTGAGCATCTACACATTGCCAACTTTACTGGTAGCAACAGTTGGCTTGAAGGTTTTAAAGGAGAAATGACCTGGTTTTTAAAAAATTTTGCGGGGAGAGTAACGATGTTGACGGCGATGTTTGCAATCAATGGATCACCGATTTACCGTTACTTTTGTCAGGTTACAGCCCTGGTGATGTATTCAATGCCTACGAAACGTCTTTGTTTTACAAATGTCTCCCCACAGCAACGTCTACGTTTAAGGGTGATCAATGCTACGACGATAAATTTAGTAAAGAAAGCACACTTCTTGCTGCCAACATGAGCGGGACCGAAAAAACAAGTTATTGCTGATTGGGAAATCCACAACTCCACGTTGTTTTAAAGTGAAAACGTTGCCGATAAACTACAAAAACAATAAGAAAACTTGGATGACGCGGGATATTTTCAGATTGGCTGAAGAGTCTCAAGCGACAAATGAAGTTGAAGTAAAGAAAATTCGTGTTGTTCATCGCCCACACCATTCTGCTTGAACTCGACAACGTGAAAGTTATTTTTCTTCCTCCCAACACCACAAGTAAACTACAGCCAATGGACCAAGGGATTATCAAGAATTTTAAGCTCCTGTACAGAAAAGAGATAGATCGAATCATCATTCCCTCCATCGAGCAGACTTCACAGCAGCCCAACATAAGCAGACTTGGGGCAATGCGACTTGCTAAGAAAGTCTGGTTTGACGTCAAATCCACCACGATAGCGAACTGTTTCCGAAAGTGTGGGTTCGTCACCTCGATCGGAGAAGCACCGAATTTGGATGATGAAGTAACACCGGAGGAATGGCATACAGTTCTCCATCGACTTCCATCTTCAGAATATATTGAAACGCCTACATTTCAAGAGTACGTGTCCTTTAATGAGGCAATGGTTAGTGGTCAGGCAACGGAGGAGGACATTGTCGATCGCTGCCTCAGTCTCACCCGTAATGATGACGAAGAAACCCCCTTTACCCACTGTTACTAAAAAGGACGTCCGGAATGCTTTGATGATGCAACAGTTTTTTTGAATCTATCGAAAGTGACGGAACATATTTTGAACGTCTGCATGACATGGAAAACATGATTACCCATTCCAATTCCGAAAAGCAGACAAAAATAAGATTTTTTAAACTGAAATTTAACTGAAAAATTATAATTATTAGTAATTATGTAATTATATTGTAATATATTTCTGCATACATATTGAGTTTTCAATGTTTTTGAATTATTCTATACCTTGACCTAGAAACTCGGTTGGTGCGAAACTGGGTTAGTGAGAAAATTATGTTATCCCGTCGGGTTCTCACGAAGCCAGGTTCCCCTGTAGTAGGACATTAGAGTATTGATTTGAGACTTGAAGTTGAGAATGACTTAATACTGAAATTAGTGTACGTTAACTCTTTGGGGTTAGGTGGGTTAAAAACTGTCCCACCTTTTTTGCTTAGCTTTTTATGCATGGTGGGATATTTTTTAACCCACCTCGAAAAGTTGAAATTACTCATAGTCATACAGAGTTTAATATTTTATTTAAAGTTTTTCATTGAGTTGGCAATGCTATGAACTAACGCTAAATGTGTAAATAATGGAAAACAAAATTTACACATGTCAAAACGCAGTAATAAGTTGTTGACACTGTGATAGATAACAGGGAAATATATCTTTTATCCACAATTATCATGATCCAAATCAGTTGGTAACAGTAGAGAAAAGATAAAAAAGGGGATAAAATTTCAGTTCCTTGTAACCCGTTATTATTGATTACAATGGGAACACGAATGCAGTGAATAAATTTGATCAGCTATTGGCTAATTATAAACTTGACCGACTTAGTAAAAAATGGTGGCACCTCATACTATTCCTTTTTTGGATGCAGCTGTTATTAATTAATTCATAAATTGTTTATAAACAATTTGGTCAAAACATGGAGCTGAAACCTTTTAAGGGGCAGTGGGCTGAAGGGTTTATTGCCCAGACTTTAATTGATAAAAATGCACCATCAACATCTGCACATAAAAAAAATCTAAACCCACTGTTTCATGGGAAATATGAGAAAGTAAGTAGGCATTTTAATTAACGTCGCACAACGGGTCAGCAACACAACGAGCTATTGGTGACGGTTCGGGATCAATCCCAAAGTGAAAGTTCCAAGGACATCACGTAATTTTGAGCCATGATCAGAGGACGAGGCAACACCTGACAAACAACCTGACAACACCTCACTTCCACACCACGCCAACGTGAGGACACTTGAAGCCACGACAGATTTAACCTGCACCAGCCCTCTTTGTACACGACGGTATTTGGTTGGATTCGAACTCGCAACCGTTGCTAATGCATTACTCTTCCAACCGGGCCACCGCGGCAGGGGAAATAGGAGGAAAAGATTAGAAACATCTACCAAAATGTACTACCGGAGACGATGTGCGTTTCTGCAGCACGTAAAAAAGTTCACACTTCATGGCACTGTCTGCAAAGTGCCACTTTGTTTTGGAAAAAAGATGTGTTTCAATGATTTTCATTTAAAACATTAATTGCATGGTGGGATTATCTATTAAAAGATTTTTACTTTATTATTTATTTACATTTAAGATTTATTGAAATATATTTTCTCGTTTTGAGTAATATTTTATGTTAAATAATTGAAATGAACCTTCTTCCCCATTTTTATATAAAAAAATTCTGAGCAACATTTTTTTTTTAAATCGTGTACCTCAAAGAGTTAAACCAAACATTGTTAAAAAGACCTGATTGCTAAAAAGTAGACTTCATTGTTCACATTAAGGTTATGTCATTAAAATAATTTTGCAGTTAAAAGTCTTCTGATTTAATTAATAATACTGTTTATTTTGTGCTTCAGAACTCCAATTTCTCTATTACAGACCTTTAAACTGTCATTACTAATCCTTAATGTGGTTTTAACTTTTCATAAACTGTTTAACATAGATCTATATATTTCTCTCCCAATATTAAGGGGGAACACGGTAGCCCAGTTGAATGAGCAACGGATTAGCAACCTGAGGGTTACGAGTTCGAAACTAGGATCAGCCAAACACCGTCGTGCACAAGGGGCTGGTGCACGTTAAATCTATCGTGGCCTCAAATGTTCTCACGTTGGCGTGGTGTCGAAACTTGATTTGAAGAGTGTCTCAAGTGTTGTTCTATTCATCCGTCCGTGGATCAAAATTACGAGGCGTTGTTCTTGGACCTTTCCAGACCGTCATCAATAGCAAGTTGTGTTGCTCCAGTGCGATGTTAATTAACTACCTACCCCAATATTAAGGTGAAAATAAAGGATCACTGTAGTCTTATGAGGTTCGCCCCATTTAATTGTATAATCTAAAGGGGTACGGGAAACATTTTAATTTTCAAGGGAATCTTTGGACTGAAAAGCTTGGGAACCACTGGATTATAGTATCCGTTAACTTTCATGATTGCTTATAGACGCTTATACACATTGAATTAAACAAATCTGAACAAGCAATCGTTGAAGACAACGGATAAAGTGTCAAACCTCTACTAATACAATGTTATGGAAACTTACACCCAACATGCGAAGCTCTCATTCTCAATTACGCCATAAAACCCCAAACAGAAAAAACCCTATCATTCTACAATACATTTCCTACAATAAATCTGATTGTTCACAAGGGAAAACTATAACATTACAATTTACATTCCAATAAAAATATTTTAAATAGAAGAAATAAAAACAGTTTCCCTCAACAAATAATACTTTTTCCACAACCGAGCTTAATACCTTTGTAAACATCTCATCTTGTCGCTTTTAAACACTGAAGCAATATGCTTGAACACGAATCATTGTGAATTAATAAAAAATACTTAAAAATACACAATAGTTAAATTGAATCGCTAATTTTCAAGACATGTCCACATTTTCAAAACCTTACCTCTCCTTTTTTGTTTTTCATGTTAAAAATTTTTGAATTTGTTTTCAAAATTACAAAATAAAATTCATTTCGTATAAAATAATATTCCATGCAATGTGTGTGCATAATTTTATTTCAGTAATTATACCCGAAGTAAATGCAAATTTTAAACAGGGATTGAAAAATATTAGAACGTCTTTTTCATTATAAGCGATTCAATTAATATTTTCAGATGCAGTCCCAAATCTTAATACTTTACATATAATTACTTATATATGATATTCAAAGTAAGATAACTTTAAACAGCAATATAACACCATAAAATTTAAAAAATAGTAAGATTAAAAATGGACAATTCAATAGCATCCGATCTTGGAATTATGCTTTAGGAGCGAAAACTATCTCCAATTTATATTAGATTTGATGTTATTTTTTGAGGGGGAAACAGGAATTTGCGCTCATATGTGATTCATTGATGAAGAATTGATTTGATGCGATCGGCGACAATTTTGATGCAAATGCAATTCTTTTGGCACAATACTTAAGTACTTTGACAGCTAGTGTAGTTTCGGAAGACACAAATTCTTCCCAGGTTTCCGACTCCATGATTGAATTCATATACTCACAGATAAAAGACAAGGCACCTTTCTTCAAATATTCGTCCTCATGACGATAGGCTATCACCACAATTCCAAAAATGTTCTCCACCGTGATCATAGACAGCAACGTGTCAGCGCACTGCTTGCGTAGATCCAGAACTTCGTATTTGTCTGCAGCATAGTAGAGTGCTTTGGTAGACGCGATGTCGTTTTCGACTTCCATTTCGCCAGAGTACAAGAAGTCGACAAGTTTCTTGAATACCGGCAGTTCCACGTCGTCAATCTTGACGCTGCCCTGGTCTTGTTCGTCCATGGGGTGGCGGAACATCTTGTCGAATACTGGAGACCGAGCGCACAGAATTGCCCTGTGCGCAAGCACTTGGCCCCCGTCCACAGTGAAAGTAACGTCAGCATGCTGTTTGTCTACGCACAAGTTTTTGAAATCTGCACACAGCTTCATTCGACTGACGCTCTTCAGAAGAGTCCCGATTTTGTGGTCGGTAATTTCTGTGGTAAGGACTTCGCACATTTTAAAATTGCAAATAATGATGAAAATGTCGTTTGCTAGGCTCTGAAAATCCTGGTAGAGTTGTCTTGAGTACTTTAAAATGTCCTTCTTTTCATCAATCTCGATAGTCACACACCTTTCTTCATAATGCCAACGCTTTCCGTTAGAATCAAAAATTGACAAACAAATTTCAGGTGTCATTTTAATTTTAGATTTGTTTTTGAGAAACAAGAATAGTTCTTGACCATCGTTAAGAAAAGATAATTTCCATTCATATCCAGGAACCGGTTCAAGAGGAGGACTCTCAAATTCTCGTTTAATAGGTAATCGAGAGAAATGTTTCAAGGTCCACTTGAGGCAGTATTTCTTCGAACACTCAGAAGTCACCAAATGGGTATCGAACTTTTTAAAAACGTCTATGTGATCCGCTTCAGTCATTTGATGAGTTTAATAATGAATCCGAAAAATATAAAGACGTGCAGCAGATAAAATGCTTAGTAGGAATGTACTCACTTGAATGCAACGTGGGTTATTACATCAATGTGTATCAAGTGGAAGTAACGGAGCAATTAAATGCAATCTTTCGATTAAAAGGTTTCAGACGAACTGCTTGTTTTTCTAGGGCAAGGGACGTTTATCGAGGTAGCTGTTATGAAGCGCTATAAATATAATGCATCCTGTAACGTTGAGTGGCGAGTAAGGCAGATTTGATAAGCACAAACGAAATTCTGACACGCGTGCAAGTGCAGCAGAACAGCCGCGTTCCTCAATAATACATTTATTGCTTAAATTGGCGACATTCATAGAACGGAACAATTTAGAGGGGCTAAATGGTTAGGGGTCTCGTGGTTTCCAGCTATTCTTTGCGACATGTATGACAATAATGATCCGATTAGCACGAAATGAATACTTAGCATAATTTTGATTTGGGAAATCTTTTAATAACTTTAAAAAAGGGGGTGAGATACCATTTGTAATTTTGGAAATTTATAGCCCAATATGAAGACAAACTCATGCAAATAAAATAAATATATATTTATAGGTAGATAATTGAATTAACATCGCACTGCAGCAATACAACAGGCTATCAGCGACTGTACGGTTGGGTAGTTAATTAACTTCGCACTGGGGGGGGGTATTTAAATTAACGTCACACTGGAGCAACACAACGGGCTATTGGTGACGGTCCGGGATCAATCCCAAAGGGAAAGATCCGAGGACAACACCACGTAATTTTGAACCACACTTCGCACTGGAGTAACACAGCTGGCTATTGGCGACGGTTCGGAAACAATCCAGAAGGAAAGATCAGGTAGGTATTTTAATTAACGTCACACTAGAGAAACACAACGGGCTATTGGTGACGGTCCAGGATCAATACCAAAGGGAAATTCGAGGTTGCTTGCATTTGGGGTTTTATGGTGCAAGGGCCATGTAGGCCAAGCTAAGTCAGACACAAGACATACAATATCGAGAAATAGACACACACAATGAAAGTTTTACTGACACAGAAAAGAGAAATACACCCAGGGAGGAATAAAGATTCGAGAACACCACGTAATTTTGAACCATAGTCAGATAACGAGGTTAGATCAGAGCTGGCACCCCACTCACCAAACTTCCACACCACGCCAGCGTAAGGACATTTGAGGCCACGACGGATTTAACATGGACAAGCTCCCTTTGTACAAGACGGCCTTTTGGTTAGATTCGAACTCGCAACCTCCGATTGTTAATCCGTTATTCTTCCAACCGGGCTAACGCGGCCCAGGACACTTCGAACAGGGCAAATGATTAAGTCCCTGAAAATAGATTTACTAACTTAAAAATATCAACTTGTTTTCAGATGAATAATCCTATTTAATATTTGGATGCGGTAGATAGGTTGGATGAGCAACGGAATAGCAACCGGAGGGTTGCAATTTCAAATCCAACCAAAGCCGCCGTGTACAAAGGGGGCTGAGGCACGTTAAATCTTTCGTGGCCTCAAATGTCCTAACGTTGGCGTGGAAGTTTGAAGAGTTGGGTGCAAGCTCAGGTGTGACCTCGTCATCTGACAGTGGTTCAAAATTACGTGTTATCCTCGGATCTTTCCCTTTCGGATTGATCCCAGACCGTCACAAATAGCCCATTGTGTTGCTCCAGTGGGACGTTAATTAAAATACCTACCTACGATGTTGCTAATCCGTTACTTGTCCAACTAGGCTACTGTGGCCTCAAACAATTAAGATATTAGAGTATTTATTCTTTTGAAATATTCTTAAAATTGAGAATGACTTAATACTGAAATTAGTGTACATCCAAACAAACATTGCTAAAAAGACCCGATTGTTAAAAAGTAGCCTTCGTTCTTCACATTAATATTAAATAATATATTTGACGTCATTAAAAAAATTTTGAAAGTTAAAATATTTTTATTTTAATTCACGAGTTCGTGTTCTTATATTTGCTGTTGATTTTGTGTTTTACAACTCTAATTTGTCTATTTCAGATCTTTAAATTGTCAACATTAATCCTTAATGTGGAATTTTGACTTTATAATCTGTTTAACACAGATCTAAATATTTCTCTTAAAATATTAAGATGAAAAATAAAGGATATCTAGTGCTCTTTTGACTGAAAAGGTTGGAAACCACTGGATTCTGTTAACTTTCATCATAGCTTATAGATGTCTTATACACAATTAATAAAATCTGAATAAGCAATCTTTAAAGACAAGGGATAAAGTGTCAAACCTACCAAATACAATGTTGTGAAAACTTACCTCCAACATGCGAAGTTATCTCATTATTCTGCAATACGTTTACTACAGTAAATCTTCTTGTTTACAAGGGATAACTACAACATAAGTTTTGTTTACAAGAACTACGAAACATTTTCTCTCAAGCTGTGAATCCCTTTCCCACAACCTAACTTAATACCTTTGTAAAGATCTTGTCACTTGCAAACACTGAAGCATTATGCTTCAACACGAAAGTCATTAAAAATATTTTTAAGAACACATTAATTAAATTGAAATCGTAATTTTTAAGACATGTCTATATTTTCAAAACCAAACCTGTCCTTTTCAGTTTTATACGTTTGCATCTTTGAGTTTGTTTTTAAAATTACATTAATAAATGCAATTAGTATGAAATAACATTCCTTCAATGCATGATTTTTTTAATGAACGATTCAATTAATCTTTTCAAGCACGTGAAATAACTAAAAGATGAGAAAAACATACTATATAAAATCATTTCTTTGTTACGAACGTATTTAACATTGTAAACTATTTTAGCTTGATTTAAGAGTTAAATATGCCCATGACTTAAAAACGGATGAACTAAATTTAGTTTCATATAAAAATGTTATGTTAATGAAAGAGTTAGAGTAAAAACATGAACTGTAATAATTTATTATTTTATAGAATAGAAAACACATTTTTGATAGTTTTGTGTGACAAATTCGTTATTTTACATATTAGGTAACAATAAGAATAAACTTCAAACACAGCAAAGCAAACTAAATTTTTGAAATAAGATTAAAAATGGATCATTTAATAATATCCTATCTTGCGAAAATTATTCTTCAGTAGGCAACTCTATCTGCAATTCAATCATAGATTGGTTCGCGATATGTGATGCATTGATGATTCTTTTAAGCGATCGGCAACACTTTCGATGTAAACGCAATTCTTTTGGCACAATACTTAAGTACTTGGGCAGCTAGTGTAGTTTCGGAAGACACAAATTCTTCCCAGGTTTCCGACTCCATGATTGAATTCATATATTTACAGATAAAAGACAAGGCACCTTTCTTCAAATATTCGTCCTCATGACGATAGGCTATCACCACAATTCCAAAAATGTTCTCCACCGTGATCATAGACAGCAACGTGTCAGCGCACTGCTTGCGTAGATCCAGAACTTCGTATTTGTCTGCCGCATAGTAGAGTGCTTTGGTAGACGCGATGTCGCTTTCGACTTCCATTTCGCCAGCGTACAAGAAGTCGACAAGTTTCTTGAATACCGGCAGTTCCACGTCGTCTATCTTGACGCTGCCCTGGTCTTGTTCGTCCATGGGGTGTCGGAACATCTTGTCGAATACTGGAGACCGAGCGCACAGAATTGCCCTGTGCGCAAGCACTTGGCCCCCGTTCACAGTGAAAGTAACGTCAGCATGCTGTTTGTCTTTGCATAAGTTCTTCAAATCTGCACACAACTTCATTCGACTGTCGTTCTTCTGAAGAGTCCCGATTATGTGGTCGGTAATTTCTGTGGTAAAGATTTCCAATATTTTAAAACTGCAAATAATGATTAAAATGTCGTCTTTTAGACTCTGAAAATCCTCGTAGAGTTCACTTGTGCAATAAAAAATTCTCTCCTTATTTTCACTCTCGATAGTCACAAACTCTTGTTGATGATGCCAACGCTTTCCGTTAGAATCACATATTGACAAACAAATTTCTGGTGTCATTCTCATTTTAGATTTGTTTTTGAGAAACAATAATAGTTCTTCACCACCATTAACAAAAAACAATTTCCATTCATGTCCAGGTACCGGTTCAAGAGGATACTCAATTTCAAGACCAATAGGTAATTGAGAAAAATCTTTAAAGGTCCATTTGAGGCAGTATTCCTTCTTACACTCAGAAGTCACCAATTGGGTATCGAACTTTTTAAAAACGTCTGTGTGATCCGCTTCAGTCATTTGATGAGTTTAATAATGAATCTGAGAAATATAAAGACGTGCAGCAGATAAAATGCTTAGGAATATACTCACTTGAATGCAACGTGGTTATCACACCAATGTGTCTCAAGTGGAAGTAACGGAGTAATTAAATACAATCCTTCGATTAAAAGGTTTCAGACGAACTGTTTGCTTTTCAAGGGCAAGGGACGTTTATCGAGATATAGCTGTTATGAAGCGCTATAAATAAAATGCATCCTGTAGCGCGGCAAGTAAGGCAAAGAATTTGATAAGTCCAAACGAAATTCTGACATCCGCGAAAGTACAGAAGAGCAGCTGTGTTCCTCAATGATACATTTATTGCTCAAATTGGCGACACTCAGAATGGAACAATTTGGAGGGGTTAAATGGTTAGGGGTCTCGTGGTTTCCAGGTATTCTTCAACGACATCTATGGCAATAATGATCCGATTAGCACAAAATGAATGCTTAGCATAATTTTGATTTGGTATTGGTATTTTCAATTAACGTCACACTGGAGCAACACAATGGGCTATTGGTGACGGTCCGGGATCAATCCAAGAGGGAAAGATCCGAGGACAACACCACATAATTTTGAACCACGGTCAGATGACGAGGCAACACCTGAGCTGGCACCCCACTCTCCAAACTTCCACACCAAGCCAACGTGAGGACATTTGAGGCCACGACAGATTTAACGTGCACCAGCCCCCTTTGTACACGACGGTGTTTGGCTGGATTCGAACTCACAACCCTTCGGTTGCTAGTCCGTTACTCTTCCAACCGGGCCAACGCGGCCCTAATTTTGATTTGGAAAATCGTTTAATAACTTTAAAAAAGGGGTGGGATACCATTTGAAATTTTGGAAATTTGTAGACCAATATGAAGACCAACTCATACAAATAAAATAAATATATATTTATAGGTAGATAATTGAATTAACGTCGCACTGCAGCAATACAACGGGCTATTAGAGACGGTACGGTTGGGTAGTTAATTAACTTCGCACTGGAGCAACACAGCTGGCAACACATTGGTCACGGTCCGGGATCGCTACCAAAGGGAAAGATTCGAGGTTGCTTGGATTTGGTGTTCTATGGCTCAAGGGCCAAAAATGTCTTAGTTAAGCCAGACACAAGACATACAATATCGAGAAATAGACACACAATGAAAATTTTACTCTCACAGAAAAGAGAAATACACCCAGTGAGGAATAAAGAATTGAGGACAACACCACGTAATTTTGAACCATAGTCAGATAACGAGGTAAGACCAGAGCTGGCACCCCAATCTCCAAACTTCCACACCGCGCCAACGTGAGGTCATTTGAGGCCACGACGGATTTAACATGGACAAGCTCCCTTTGTACACGACGGCCTTTTGGTTACATTCGAACTCGCAACCCTCCGATTGCTAATCCGTTACTCTTCCAATCGGGCCACCGCGGCCCGGAAAATATCAGGTGACGTCTCGGAATTTTGAACCAAAGTCAGATGATATGTTGAACACCTGAGTTGCCACCCCGATCTCCAAACTTCCACACCACACCAACGTGAGGACATTGGAGGCCATGACAGATTTAACGTGCACCAACCTGCACGTGCACGACGGTCTTTGGTTGGATCATGTCTCGAACTCGCCACCCTCCGGAAGCTAATCCTTTGCACAACCATAGACGATGATGGCCCCGCCTTTATATTAGGACATGCATTATAGCAGATTCAAATCTCTTACGTTCCGTCTCCGTCAACTACCCAGGGTCTTTGTAGCCCGAGAAGAGTAAGAGAAAGCAACCGGAGGGTTGCGAGTTTGAATCCAACCAAAAACCGCAGTGTACATGGGCGACGGTTGTACGTTAAATCTGTCGCGGCCATAAATGTCACATTGGCATGGTGTGGAAGTTTGGAGAGTGGGGTGCCCGCTCAGGTGTTGCCTCGTCATCTGACCGTGGTTCAAAATTACGTGGTGTTGTCCTCGGATCTTTCCCTTTGGGATTGATCCCGGACCGTCACCAATAGCCCATTGTGTTGCTCCAGTGTGACGTTAATTGAAAATACCCTTAAATACCCTATACCCTATAATTTTTAACACAATTTTAACGGTAATTAATTAATGCCGCACTGGAGCAACACAATGGGCTATTGGTGACGGTCCGGGATCTATCCCCAAGCAAAGATACGTTGACAACACCACGTAATTTTGAACTGTCAAATGACTAGGTCAACACCTGAGCTGGTTCCCTACTCTCCGAACTTCTATGTCACGCCAAAGTGAGGAATTCTAGGATGACAGATTTAACTCACGAGTATGGTCGAACCGAGTTTCCAACTCGTAACCCTCCGATTGCTAATCCGTTACTCTTCCAACAGGGCTACCACGGCTCCTTTGAACGAAAAATTCGTGTCAACTTCATTCTTTTATTCCGTAAAATTGCACATCAAAACAAATTTTAACTTAATATATAATTATTACTTTTTCTGAGGAATATAGATATCGGGATTTTTATTAATATCCTCGATGTTTCAAAACCTTGTGTAGCACAGAAAAGCAAATTAGAATTTTCATCATTGGAATTCATGCCTTGAGGAATCAGTATTCGAGTACACTGAATCGGTTTCAACAGTGGCGTATTTAAGGGAAGCAACGGCCCCGGAAATCAATCTCTAAAGGAGAGGCTTTTCAGAAAAATTATTTTTCTTATTAATGTTTTCTAAAAGTATGTTCTCTTCTGCACTGGTTCTGAGACTGCCCTCTCATCTTAAGGGTTGTGCGAAAGTTTAACCACACTACGCCAACTTGAGGGCATTCGTTGCAATTACGTATTCAATGTGAACCGGCCTCCAAGAAAACGGCGGTCTTTGTGGTTGAATCAAGTTCGAACTCGCAACCCTTCGGTTGCTAAACCAACGGAGCCATGTGTAAACTTATTTGAGAGTGGTTCAAAATTACGCATTGTCCTCGGCCGTATCTTTCCCTTCGGGTTTGATCCCGGACCGTCGCTAATAGCCCATTGTGTTGCTCCAGTGGGGCGTTAATTAAAATACCTACCCACGCTGTAGCTAATCCGTTACTCGTCCAACTAGTCTAGCGTGGGCCCAAACAATTATTAAGTTATTAGAGTATTTATTGTTTTGAAATATTCTTAAAATTGAGAATGACTTAATACTGAAATTAGTGAACATCAAACCAAACATTGCTAAAAAGACCCGATTGTTAAAAAGTAGCCTTCGTTCTTCACATTAAGATTAAATAATATATTTGATGTCATTAAAAAATTTTGCAAGTTAAAACATTTTTATTTTAATTCACGAGTTCGTGTTTGTATATTTTCTGTTGATTTTGTGTTTTACAACTCTAATTTCTCTATTTCAGATCTTTAAATTGTCAACACTAATCCTTAATGTGGAATTTTGACTTTATAATCTGTTTAACATAGATCTAAATATTTCTCTCCCAATATTAAGATGAAAAATAAAGGATCTCTAGTGCTCTTTTGACTGAAAAGGTTGGAAACCACTGGATTCTGTTAACTTTCTTCATAGCTTAGAGACGTCTTATACATATTTAATTAATTAAATCTGAACAAGCAATCGTTAAAGACAAGGGATAAAGTGTCAAACCTACCAAATACAATGTTGTGAAAACTTACCTCCAACATGCGAAGTTATCTCATTATTCTGCAATACGTTTACTACAGTAAATCTTCTTGTTTACAAGGGATAACTACAACATAAGTTTTGTTTACAAGAACTACAAAACATTTTCTCTCAAGCTGTGAATCCCTTTCCCACAACCTAACTTAATACTTTTGTAAAGATCTTGTCACTTGCAAACACTGAAGCATTATGCTTCAACACGAAACAGTCATTAAAAATATTTTTAAGAACACATTAATTAAATTGAAATCCTAATTTTTAAGACATGTCTATATTTTCAAAACCAAACTATATAAAATCATTTCTTTGTTACGAACGTATTTAACATTGTAAACTATTTTAGCTTGATTTAAGAGTTAAATATGCCCATGACTTAAAAGCGGATGAACTAAATTTAGTTTCATATAAAAATTTTATGTTAATGAAAGAGTAAGAGTAAAAACATGAACTGTAATAATTTATTATTTTATAGAATAGAAAAACACATTTTTGATAGTTTTGTGTGACAAATTCGTTATTTTACATATTAGGTAACAATAAGAATAAACTTCAAACACAGCAAAACAAACTAAGTTTTTGAAATAAGATTAAAAATGGATCATTTAATAATATCCGATCTTGCGAAAATTATTCTTCAGTAGGCAACTCTATCTGCAATTCAATCATAGATTGGTTCGCGATATGCGATGCATTGATGATTCTTTTAAGCGATCGGCAACACTTTCGATGTAAATGCAATTCTTTTGGCACAATACTTAAGTACTTGGGCAGCTAGTGTAGTTTCGGAAGACACAAATTCTTCCCAGGTTTCCGACTCCATGATTGAATTCATATATTTACAGATAAAAGACAAGGCACCTTTCTTCAAATATTCATCCTCATGACGATCGGCTATCACCACAATTCCAAAAATGTTCTCCACCGTGATCATAGACAGCAACGTGTCAGCGCACTGCTTGCGTAGATCAAGAACTTCGTATTTGTCTGCCGCATAGTAGAGTGCTTTGGTAGACGCGATGTCGCTTTCGACTTCCATTTCGCCAGCGTACAAGAAGTCGACAAGTTTCTTGAATGCCGGCAGTTCCACGTCGTCTATCTTGACGCTGCCCTGGTCTTGTTCGTCCATGGGGTGTCGGAACATCTTGTCGAATACTGGAGACCGAGCGCACAGAATTGCCCTGTGCGCAAGCACTTGGCCCCCGTTCACAGTGAAAGTAACGTCAGCATGCTGTTTGTCTTTGCATAAGTTCTTCAAATCTGCACACAACTTCATTCGACTGTCGTTCTTCTGAAGAGTCCCGATTATGTGGTCGGTAATTTCTGTGGTAAAGATTTCGTATATTTTAAAACTGCAAATAATGATTAAAATGTCGTCTTTTAGACTCTGAAAATCCTCGTAGAGTTCACTTGTGCAATAAAAAATTCTCTCCTTATTTTCATTCTCGATAGTCACAAACTCTTGTTGATGATGCCAACGCTTTCCGTTAGAATCACATATTGACAAACAAATTTCTGGTGTCATTCTCAGTTTAGATTTGTTTTTGAGAAACAATAATAGTTCTTCACCACCATTAACAAAAAACAATTTCCATTCATGTCCAGGTACCGGTTCAAGACCAATAGGTAATTGAGAAAAATCTTTAAAGGTCCATTTGAGGCAGTATTCCTTCTTACACTCAGAAGTCACCAATTGGGTATCGAACTTTTTAAAAACGTCTGTGTGATCCGCTTCATTCATTTGATGAGTTTAATAATGAATCTGAGAAATATAAAGACGTGCAGCAGATAAAATGCTTAGGAATGTACTCACTTGAATGCAACGTGGTTGTTATCACACCAATGTGTTTCAAGTGGAAGTAACGGAGTAATTAAATACAATCCTTCGATTAAAAGGTTTCAGACGAACTGCTTGTTTTTCTAGGGCAAGGGACGTTTATCGAGATATAGCTGTTATGAAGCGCTATAAATAAAATGCATCCTGTAGCGCGGCAAGTAAAGCAAAGAAGTCCAAACGAAATTCTGACATCCGCGAAAGTACAGAAGAACAGCTGTGTTCCTCAATGATACATTTATTGCTCAAATTGGCGACACTCAGAATGGAACAATTTGGAGGGGTTCAATGGTTAGGGGTCTCGTGGTTTCCAGGTATTCTTCAACGACATCTATGGCAATAATGATCCGATTAGCACAAAATGAATGCTTAGCATAATTTTGATTTGGTATTGGTATTTTCAATTAACGTCACACTGGAGCAACACAATGGGCTATTGGTGACGGTCCGGGATCAATCCAAGAGGGAAAGATCCGAGGACAACACCACATAATTTTGAACCACGGTCAGATGACGAGGCAACACCTGAGCTGGCACCCCACTCTCCAAACTTCCACACCAAGCCAACGTGAGGACATTTGAGGCCACGGCAGATTTAACGTACACTAGACCTCGTGTACACGACGGTCTTTGGTTGGACCGAGTTTCGAATCCGTAACCCTACGGTTGCTAATCCGTTTCTTATCCAAATGGGCTCCCGTATCTAAGGGGGGCAACGCCTCGGACGTCAATCTCGAAAGGAGCGGCATATCAAATATTAGTCTGGTTTTTCTTAGTTTTCTAAAAATAATTTTCTTTTCTTCTGCAACTAGACGACATGCAATGTGTTTCTGAAACACTGCCTTCTCATCTCAACGGTTGTACTGAAGTATGCTAAGCTGAACCGAAGCAACCGTTTCTAGTGGGTTTCGTCTAAATAGTGATTGGAGAAGTGGTCTCCAAAGTGTATTCCGTGGACGCCGCAGGGTTTCGCAGGCAACAGGCAAAATAGAGAACTTCCAAGAAAAATATATTCCATTATTTTCTGATTCCCCTTTTATGTTCTAAAATCTAAATTTTTGAAACGATTGGTAGGTAGGTAAGTGAATTAACGTCGCACCGACCAACGGGGCCAAGTGTAACATCATCTGACCGTGGTTAAAATTACGTCGTGTTTTTCTCGGATCTTTCCCTTCGGGTTTGGTCCCGGTCCGTCGCCAATAGCCCAGAGTGTTGTTCTAGTGCAGGGGTCGGCAAACTGCGGCTCGGGAGCCACATGCGGCTCTTTGGTTATGTACAAGTGGCTCTGAAATAAAATTGAGTAAATGAAAATAAAACCACTCGGTTTCGTTCATAAAATTTAAAAAAATAAACACTCTCGTCAACAAGGGTGTTCAATATCCAGAATTAACAGATCAATAGTTGCAAAAATTGTAGTTTAAGGTGGTCGTTACGTCACAGCTGCATCTGCTCGACCGTCAATTTCAAGTCAAGGGTAATACTGGTATTTCAATGGTAGAAGTTATTTCGTTTGAAAAGAAATTGATTCTGTTCACTGAAGATTTAGAGGGGAACTTTTGTTCATTACCCAAATTTGTCTCAATATCACCGAGGAGAAAAAATGCCCTTATTAACAAAGATTATTTCAAGACAGCAGTTTAAAACACGAGAGAATCTTTTCTTGAAAGGAATTCAGAAATGATACAACGACTCTAGCTATTATTACAAATCGTCTTAACGCCAATGTGAAGGAATTAAATTTTTTAACACAGCTAATTTGGGGCCGCGGTAGCTCGGTTGGAATAGTAACTGATTAGCAACCGGAGATTGCGAGTTCGAATCCAACCAAAGATCTCCGGGTACAAAGGGGACTGGTGTACGTTAAATTTGTAGAGGGCACATTATTGTTAAATTTGTAGTAGTCAAATGTACTCACTTTGGCGTGGTTTGGAGGGAGTGCCAGCTCAGGTGTTGCCTCGTCATCTGACCGTGGTTCAAAATTACGTGGTGTTGTCCTTGGATCTTTCCCTTTGGGAGTGATCCCGGACCGTCACCAATAGCCCATTGTGTTGCTCCAGTGTGACGTTAATTGAAATCCCCCCCCTTTCCCTTTGGGATTGATCCCGGACCGTCACCAATAGCCCGTTGTGTTGCTCCAGTGTGACGTTAATTGAAATACCCCCTTGCATCTTTCCCTTCGGGATTGATCCCGGACCGTCGACAATAGCCCGTTGTGTTCCTCCTGTGTGACGTTATTTAAAATGTACATAAATACAAAACACATGGCTAATTTTGAAATGCAATTTCTGGACTTGACAAAGATTTATGGAGCTCCAAATTTGTAAGTCTTGGTACTGAAGTAGAAGAACTGGAAAAAGAAAAATGAAGTCTGATTTCACAGCACAAGCAGACTTCTATAAAATACCCACAGAGTATTTGGGTATTTGGGTATTTCAATTAACGTCACACTGGAGCAACACAATGGGCTATTGGTGACGGTCCGGGATCAATCCCAAAGGGAAAGATCCGAGGACAACACCACGTAATTTTGAACCACGGTCAGATGACGATAAAATACCCACAGAAGGCAGACTCAATGATTTTCAATACTTGGAAGTCTTCCGGACTCATATCAAGAGTTGAAAATATTTGCATTTGATGTAATGCTCAGTATGTTTGGATCTAAATATTTATGTGCGCAATCGTTTTCTAACATGAATTTCATTAAATATGTAAATTGAGCAGCCAAATTACTGATGCCAACTTGGAATCTTGTCTTAAATTATAACCGACTAGTTACAAACCGGACATACAGAAACTTTCTAAGG
This sequence comes from Meta bourneti, assembly GCA_933210815.1. Lineage (NCBI taxonomy): Eukaryota > Metazoa > Arthropoda > Arachnida > Araneae > Tetragnathidae > Meta > Meta bourneti. Next base: position 22,757,974 of record OW119928.1, read on the forward strand.
AAATGCAAGCTCATATTGATTAAATCCAAAGAGAGTAGGGCCGCGGTGGCCCGGTTGGAAGAGTAACGGACTTGCAACCGAAGGGTTGCGAGTTCGAATCCAGCCAAACACCGTCGTGTACAAAGGGGGCTGGTGCACGTTAAATCTGTCGTGGCCTCAAATGTCCTCACGTTGGCGTGGTGTGGAAGTTTGGAGAGTGGGGTGCCAGCTCAGGTGTTGCCTCGTCATCTGACCGTGGTTCAAAATTACGTGGTGTTGTCCTCGGATCTTTCCCTTTGGGATTGATCCCGGACCGTCACCAATAGCCCATTGTGTTGCTCCAGTGTGACGTTAATTGAAATTCCCCCCCTCCCCCCCCCCAAAGAGAGTAATTTTTGTGATTTTTTCATTTAATAAAGATGTAATTAAAATATAACTTGTTATAATATTAATTTAACTTTTTTTTACTTGTAAAAATATATTTATGGCTCTCGAATAATTTTTAAATTGTTGTAGGGATAGGTTTGGCTCTTCCGTCCCAAAAGTTTGCCGACCCATGCTCTAGTGTGACGTTAATTAGAAACCTACCTACCTCTTGGGTCCGATTTTAATATTTTTTAATAGAATTTTAATGATAATTAATGCCGCACTGGAACAACACAAGGGGCTATTGGTGACGGTCCATGATCTTTCCCAAGCAAAGATACGTTGACAACACCACGTAATTTTGAACTACTGTCAGATGATCGAGGTCAACACCTGAACAGGTACCCCGCTAACCGAACTTCTACACCATGCCAACGTGAGGAATTTGACGCTATGACAGATTTAACTCACGAGTCTGGTTGGACCTAGTTTCGAACTCTCAACCCTCCGATTGCTAATAGTTACTCTTCCAACAGAGCTACCACTGCCCCTTTGAACAAAAAGTAGTGAACTTCGTTCTTTTATTCTATAAAATTACACATAAAACAAATTTTAATATAATTATTCCTTTTTCTGAGAAATATTGATATCAGAATTTTAATTAATATCCTCGTAGATATTTCAAAATCTCGTGTAGCACAAAAAAGCACATTAGAATTACTTGTCTTCGGTTGGATCTTTCCCTTCGGGTTTGATCACAGACCGTCGCCAGTAGCCCGTTGTGTTGCAAGTTTTAATTAAATACCTACCAGCGCAGCTGTCGTGGCTCGCAAAATGTGAAGGTAGCTTGTTGAATTAACGTCTCAATGGAGCAACACCTAGGACTATTGACGATGGTCCGGGATCATTCCCGTTGGGAAAGATCGGAGGACACCTCGAAATTTTGAACCATGGTCGGATGACGAGGACAATACATTAGCTGACACCCCACTCTCCAAGCTTTCACACCACAATGTGAGGAACAGTTGAGGTCACGAGACTTGACGTGCACCAGTCGGTCTTTGGTTAGATCGTTTCGAACTCGCAACCCTCCGGTAGCTAATCCGCTATTCTTCCAACCGGGCAACCGCGGCCCCCAAACAATTAGAGTGGAACCTGGCTTCGTGAGAGCCTCACTTTGTGAGAATCCTGTTCTTGAGAAAAAATGTTGGCCCTTAACTTTTTGGCCAAAAACCTGGCTTTGAGAGAACGAAATTACTTCTATTCATGAGAATTAACGTTGAGCTCTCCCAAGAACTTTTACCTCTGTGAAGATGAGAATAAACCACTTCATTACCTCTACTCGTGAGAAAGAATGTTTACATTACAAACAATGAACTGTTCACATTTGAAAATGAACCTGTCTGAACACGTCTAATGTAGGTTTTTCTAAATTCTTCAGTACGCAACCATGCCTCCTAAGAGAAGAAACGTGTAATGCCTCATGGCTAGTGCTAAATTGAAATTAATTCGTGACATTGAGGATGGGAAGTCGTTTGCGGCCGTTTCTAAGGGCTCGGGAGTGCCGTTAACTACCGTTTATAGAATCGTTAATAAAGAAAAAAAACGAGAGTAAATCCGAGTGCACGGATGGACACGGCAAACACGATCACGAGTCGAAGATTTTCCCGATCTAGAACGCTGCCTGGTCGAATGGATAAGAGAACGCCGAGCCGACAACATAACGGTGAGCGGTGCTTTGATCAAACAAAAAGCTCATGATTTTGCTGAGCATCTACACATTGCCAACTTTACTGGTAGCAACAGTTGGCTTGAAGGTTTTAAAGGAGAAATGACCTGGTTTTTAAAAAATTTTGCGGGGAGAGTAACGATGTTGACGGCGATGTTTGCAATCAATGGATCACCGATTTACCGTTACTTTTGTCAGGTTACAGCCCTGGTGATGTATTCAATGCCTACGAAACGTCTTTGTTTTACAAATGTCTCCCCACAGCAACGTCTACGTTTAAGGGTGATCAATGCTACGACGATAAATTTAGTAAAGAAAGCACACTTCTTGCTGCCAACATGAGCGGGACCGAAAAAACAAGTTATTGCTGATTGGGAAATCCACAACTCCACGTTGTTTTAAAGTGAAAACGTTGCCGATAAACTACAAAAACAATAAGAAAACTTGGATGACGCGGGATATTTTCAGATTGGCTGAAGAGTCTCAAGCGACAAATGAAGTTGAAGTAAAGAAAATTCGTGTTGTTCATCGCCCACACCATTCTGCTTGAACTCGACAACGTGAAAGTTATTTTTCTTCCTCCCAACACCACAAGTAAACTACAGCCAATGGACCAAGGGATTATCAAGAATTTTAAGCTCCTGTACAGAAAAGAGATAGATCGAATCATCATTCCCTCCATCGAGCAGACTTCACAGCAGCCCAACATAAGCAGACTTGGGGCAATGCGACTTGCTAAGAAAGTCTGGTTTGACGTCAAATCCACCACGATAGCGAACTGTTTCCGAAAGTGTGGGTTCGTCACCTCGATCGGAGAAGCACCGAATTTGGATGATGAAGTAACACCGGAGGAATGGCATACAGTTCTCCATCGACTTCCATCTTCAGAATATATTGAAACGCCTACATTTCAAGAGTACGTGTCCTTTAATGAGGCAATGGTTAGTGGTCAGGCAACGGAGGAGGACATTGTCGATCGCTGCCTCAGTCTCACCCGTAATGATGACGAAGAAACCCCCTTTACCCACTGTTACTAAAAAGGACGTCCGGAATGCTTTGATGATGCAACAGTTTTTTTGAATCTATCGAAAGTGACGGAACATATTTTGAACGTCTGCATGACATGGAAAACATGATTACCCATTCCAATTCCGAAAAGCAGACAAAAATAAGATTTTTTAAACTGAAATTTAACTGAAAAATTATAATTATTAGTAATTATGTAATTATATTGTAATATATTTCTGCATACATATTGAGTTTTCAATGTTTTTGAATTATTCTATACCTTGACCTAGAAACTCGGTTGGTGCGAAACTGGGTTAGTGAGAAAATTATGTTATCCCGTCGGGTTCTCACGAAGCCAGGTTCCCCTGTAGTAGGACATTAGAGTATTGATTTGAGACTTGAAGTTGAGAATGACTTAATACTGAAATTAGTGTACGTTAACTCTTTGGGGTTAGGTGGGTTAAAAACTGTCCCACCTTTTTTGCTTAGCTTTTTATGCATGGTGGGATATTTTTTAACCCACCTCGAAAAGTTGAAATTACTCATAGTCATACAGAGTTTAATATTTTATTTAAAGTTTTTCATTGAGTTGGCAATGCTATGAACTAACGCTAAATGTGTAAATAATGGAAAACAAAATTTACACATGTCAAAACGCAGTAATAAGTTGTTGACACTGTGATAGATAACAGGGAAATATATCTTTTATCCACAATTATCATGATCCAAATCAGTTGGTAACAGTAGAGAAAAGATAAAAAAGGGGATAAAATTTCAGTTCCTTGTAACCCGTTATTATTGATTACAATGGGAACACGAATGCAGTGAATAAATTTGATCAGCTATTGGCTAATTATAAACTTGACCGACTTAGTAAAAAATGGTGGCACCTCATACTATTCCTTTTTTGGATGCAGCTGTTATTAATTAATTCATAAATTGTTTATAAACAATTTGGTCAAAACATGGAGCTGAAACCTTTTAAGGGGCAGTGGGCTGAAGGGTTTATTGCCCAGACTTTAATTGATAAAAATGCACCATCAACATCTGCACATAAAAAAAATCTAAACCCACTGTTTCATGGGAAATATGAGAAAGTAAGTAGGCATTTTAATTAACGTCGCACAACGGGTCAGCAACACAACGAGCTATTGGTGACGGTTCGGGATCAATCCCAAAGTGAAAGTTCCAAGGACATCACGTAATTTTGAGCCATGATCAGAGGACGAGGCAACACCTGACAAACAACCTGACAACACCTCACTTCCACACCACGCCAACGTGAGGACACTTGAAGCCACGACAGATTTAACCTGCACCAGCCCTCTTTGTACACGACGGTATTTGGTTGGATTCGAACTCGCAACCGTTGCTAATGCATTACTCTTCCAACCGGGCCACCGCGGCAGGGGAAATAGGAGGAAAAGATTAGAAACATCTACCAAAATGTACTACCGGAGACGATGTGCGTTTCTGCAGCACGTAAAAAAGTTCACACTTCATGGCACTGTCTGCAAAGTGCCACTTTGTTTTGGAAAAAAGATGTGTTTCAATGATTTTCATTTAAAACATTAATTGCATGGTGGGATTATCTATTAAAAGATTTTTACTTTATTATTTATTTACATTTAAGATTTATTGAAATATATTTTCTCGTTTTGAGTAATATTTTATGTTAAATAATTGAAATGAACCTTCTTCCCCATTTTTATATAAAAAAATTCTGAGCAACATTTTTTTTTTAAATCGTGTACCTCAAAGAGTTAAACCAAACATTGTTAAAAAGACCTGATTGCTAAAAAGTAGACTTCATTGTTCACATTAAGGTTATGTCATTAAAATAATTTTGCAGTTAAAAGTCTTCTGATTTAATTAATAATACTGTTTATTTTGTGCTTCAGAACTCCAATTTCTCTATTACAGACCTTTAAACTGTCATTACTAATCCTTAATGTGGTTTTGACTTTTCATAAACTGTTTAACATGGATCTATATATTTCTCTCCCAATATTAAGGGGGAACACGGTAGCCCAGTTGAATGAGCAACGGATTAGCAACCTGAGGGTTACGAGTTCGAAACTAGGATCAGCCAAACACCGTCGTGCACAAGGGGCTGGTGCACGTTAAATCTATCGTGGCCTCAAATGTTCTCACGTTGGCGTGGTGTCGAAACTTGATTTGAAGAGTGTCTCAAGTGTTGTTCTATTCATCCGTCCGTGGATCAAAATTACGAGGCGTTGTTCTTGGACCTTTCCAGACCGTCATCAATAGCAAGTTGTGTTGCTCCAGTGCGATGTTAATTAACTACCTACCCCAATATTAAGGTGAAAATAAAGGATCACTGTAGTCTTATGAGGTTCGCCCCATTTAATTGTATAATCTAAAGGGGTACGGGAAACATTTTAATTTTCAAGGGAATCTTTGGACTGAAAAGCTTGGGAACCACTGGATTATAGTATCCGTTAACTTTCATGATTGCTTATAGACGCTTATACACATTGAATTAAACAAATCTGAACAAGCAATCGTTGAAGACAACGGATAAAGTGTCAAACCTCTACTAATACAATGTTATGGAAACTTACACCCAACATGCGAAGCTCTCATTCTCAATTACGCCATAAAACCCCAAACAGAAAAAACCCTATCATTCTACAATACATTTCCTACAATAAATCTGATTGTTCACAAGGGAAAACTATAACATTACAATTTACATTCCAATAAAAATATTTTAAATAGAAGAAATAAAAACAGTTTCCCTCAACAAATAATACTTTTTCCACAACCGAGCTTAATACCTTTGTAAACATCTCATCTTGTCGCTTTTAAACACTGAAGCAATATGCTTGAACACGAATCATTGTGAATTAATAAAAAATACTTAAAAATACACAATAGTTAAATTGAATCGCTAATTTTCAAGACATGTCCACATTTTCAAAACCTTACCTCTCCTTTTTTGTTTTTCATGTTAAAAATTTTTGAATTTGTTTTCAAAATTACAAAATAAAATTCATTTCGTATAAAATAATATTCCATGCAATGTGTGTGCATAATTTTATTTCAGTAATTATACCCGAAGTAAATGCAAATTTTAAACAGGGATTGAAAAATATTAGAACGTCTTTTTCATTATAAGCGATTCAATTAATGTTTTCAGATGCAGTCCCAAATCTTAATACTTTACATATAATTACTTATATATGATATTCAAAGTAAGATAACTTTAAACAGCAATATAACACCATAAAATTTAAAAAATAGTAAGATTAAAAATGGACAATTCAATAGCATCCGATCTTGGAATTATGCTTTAGGAGCGAAAACTATCTCCAATTTATATTAGATTTGATGTTATTTTTTGAGGGGGAAACAGGAATTTGCGCTCATATGTGATTCATTGATGAAGAATTGATTTGATGCGATCGGCGACAATTTTGATGCAAATGCAATTCTTTTGGCACAATACTTAAGTACTTTGACAGCTAGTGTAGTTTCGGAAGACACAAATTCTTCCCAGGTTTCCGACTCCATGATTGAATTCATATACTCACAGATAAAAGACAAGGCACCTTTCTTCAAATATTCGTCCTCATGACGATAGGCTATCACCACAATTCCAAAAATGTTCTCCACCGTGATCATAGACAGCAACGTGTCAGCGCACTGCTTGCGTAGATCCAGAACTTCGTATTTGTCTGCAGCATAGTAGAGTGCTTTGGTAGACGCGATGTCGTTTTCGACTTCCATTTCGCCAGAGTACAAGAAGTCGACAAGTTTCTTGAATACCGGCAGTTCCACGTCGTCAATCTTGACGCTGCCCTGGTCTTGTTCGTCCATGGGGTGGCGGAACATCTTGTCGAATACTGGAGACCGAGCGCACAGAATTGCCCTGTGCGCAAGCACTTGGCCCCCGTCCACAGTGAAAGTAACGTCAGCATGCTGTTTGTCTACGCACAAGTTTTTGAAATCTGCACACAGCTTCATTCGACTGACGCTCTTCAGAAGAGTCCCGATTTTGTGGTCGGTAATTTCTGTGGTAAGGACTTCGCACATTTTAAAATTGCAAATAATGATGAAAATGTCGTTTGCTAGGCTCTGAAAATCCTGGTAGAGTTGTCTTGAGTACTTTAAAATGTCCTTCTTTTCATCAATCTCGATAGTCACACACCTTTCTTCATAATGCCAACGCTTTCCGTTAGAATCAAAAATTGACAAACAAATTTCAGGTGTCATTTTAATTTTAGATTTGTTTTTGAGAAACAAGAATAGTTCTTGACCATCGTTAAGAAAAGATAATTTCCATTCATATCCAGGAACCGGTTCAAGAGGAGGACTCTCAAATTCTCGTTTAATAGGTAATCGAGAGAAATGTTTCAAGGTCCACTTGAGGCAGTATTTCTTCGAACACTCAGAAGTCACCAAATGGGTATCGAACTTTTTAAAAACGTCTATGTGATCCGCTTCAGTCATTTGATGAGTTTAATAATGAATCCGAAAAATATAAAGACGTGCAGCAGATAAAATGCTTAGTAGGAATGTACTCACTTGAATGCAACGTGGGTTATTACATCAATGTGTATCAAGTGGAAGTAACGGAGCAATTAAATGCAATCTTTCGATTAAAAGGTTTCAGACGAACTGCTTGTTTTTCTAGGGCAAGGGACGTTTATCGAGGTAGCTGTTATGAAGCGCTATAAATATAATGCATCCTGTAACGTTGAGTGGCGAGTAAGGCAGATTTGATAAGCACAAACGAAATTCTGACACGCGTGCAAGTGCAGCAGAACAGCCGCGTTCCTCAATAATACATTTATTGCTTAAATTGGCGACATTCATAGAACGGAACAATTTAGAGGGGCTAAATGGTTAGGGGTCTCGTGGTTTCCAGCTATTCTTTGCGACATGTATGACAATAATGATCCGATTAGCACGAAATGAATACTTAGCATAATTTTGATTTGGGAAATCTTTTAATAACTTTAAAAAAGGGGGTGAGATACCATTTGTAATTTTGGAAATTTATAGCCCAATATGAAGACAAACTCATGCAAATAAAATAAATATATATTTATAGGTAGATAATTGAATTAACATCGCACTGCAGCAATACAACAGGCTATCAGCGACTGTACGGTTGGGTAGTTAATTAACTTCGCACTGGGGGGGGGGTATTTAAATTAACGTCACACTGGAGCAACACAACGGGCTATTGGTGACGGTCCGGGATCAATCCCAAAGGGAAAGATCCGAGGACAACACCACGTAATTTTGAACCACACTTCGCACTGGAGTAACACAGCTGGCTATTGGCGACGGTTCGGAAACAATCCAGAAGGAAAGATCAGGTAGGTATTTTAATTAACGTCACACTAGAGAAACACAACGGGCTATTGGTGACGGTCCAGGATCAATACCAAAGGGAAATTCGAGGTTGCTTGCATTTGGGGTTTTATGGTGCAAGGGCCATGTAGGCCAAGCTAAGTCAGACACAAGACATACAATATCGAGAAATAGACACACACAATGAAAGTTTTACTGACACAGAAAAGAGAAATACACCCAGGGAGGAATAAAGATTCGAGAACACCACGTAATTTTGAACCATAGTCAGATAACGAGGTTAGATCAGAGCTGGCACCCCACTCACCAAACTTCCACACCACGCCAGCGTAAGGACATTTGAGGCCACGACGGATTTAACATGGACAAGCTCCCTTTGTACAAGACGGCCTTTTGGTTAGATTCGAACTCGCAACCTCCGATTGTTAATCCGTTATTCTTCCAACCGGGCTAACGCGGCCCAGGACACTTCGAACAGGGCAAATGATTAAGTCCCTGAAAATAGATTTACTAACTTAAAAATATCAACTTGTTTTCAGATGAATAATCCTATTTAATATTTGGATGCGGTAGATAGGTTGGATGAGCAACGGAATAGCAACCGGAGGGTTGCAATTTCAAATCCAACCAAAGCCGCCGTGTACAAAGGGGGCTGAGGCACGTTAAATCTTTCGTGGCCTCAAATGTCCTAACGTTGGCGTGGAAGTTTGAAGAGTTGGGTGCAAGCTCAGGTGTGACCTCGTCATCTGACAGTGGTTCAAAATTACGTGTTATCCTCGGATCTTTCCCTTTCGGATTGATCCCAGACCGTCACAAATAGCCCATTGTGTTGCTCCAGTGGGACGTTAATTAAAATACCTACCTACGATGTTGCTAATCCGTTACTTGTCCAACTAGGCTACTGTGGCCTCAAACAATTAAGATATTAGAGTATTTATTCTTTTGAAATATTCTTAAAATTGAGAATGACTTAATACTGAAATTAGTGTACATCCAAACAAACATTGCTAAAAAGACCCGATTGTTAAAAAGTAGCCTTCGTTCTTCACATTAATATTAAATAATATATTTGACGTCATTAAAAAAATTTTGAAAGTTAAAATATTTTTATTTTAATTCACGAGTTCGTGTTCTTATATTTGCTGTTGATTTTGTGTTTTACAACTCTAATTTGTCTATTTCAGATCTTTAAATTGTCAACATTAATCCTTAATGTGGAATTTTGACTTTATAATCTGTTTAACACAGATCTAAATATTTCTCTTAAAATATTAAGATGAAAAATAAAGGATATCTAGTGCTCTTTTGACTGAAAAGGTTGGAAACCACTGGATTCTGTTAACTTTCATCATAGCTTATAGATGTCTTATACACAATTAATAAAATCTGAATAAGCAATCTTTAAAGACAAGGGATAAAGTGTCAAACCTACCAAATACAATGTTGTGAAAACTTACCTCCAACATACGAAGTTATCTCATTATTCTGCAATACGTTTACTACAGTAAATCTTCTTGTTTACAAGGGATAACTACAACATAAGTTTTGTTTACAAGAACTACGAAACATTTTCTCTCAAGCTGTGAATCCCTTTCCCACAACCTAACTTAATACCTTTGTAAAGATCTTGTCACTTGCAAACACTGAAGCATTATGCTTCAACACGAAAGTCATTAAAAATATTTTTAAGAACACATTAATTAAATTGAAATCGTAATTTTTAAGACATGTCTATATTTTCAAAACCAAACCTGTCCTTTTCAGTTTTATACGTTTGCATCTTTGAGTTTGTTTTTAAAATTACATTAATAAATGCAATTAGTATGAAATAACATTCCTTCAATGCATGATTTTTTTAATGAACGATTCAATTAATCTTTTCAAGCACGTGAAATAACTAAAAGATGAGAAAAACATACTATATAAAATCATTTCTTTGTTACGAACGTATTTAACATTGTAAACTATTTTAGCTTGATTTAAGAGTTAAATATGCCCATGACTTAAAAACGGATGAACTAAATTTAGTTTCATATAAAAATGTTATGTTAATGAAAGAGTTAGAGTAAAAACATGAACTGTAATAATTTATTATTTTATAGAATAGAAAACACATTTTTGATAGTTTTGTGTGACAAATTCGTTATTTTACATATTAGGTAACAATAAGAATAAACTTCAAACACAGCAAAGCAAACTAAATTTTTGAAATAAGATTAAAAATGGATCATTTAATAATATCCTATCTTGCGAAAATTATTCTTCAGTAGGCAACTCTATCTGCAATTCAATCATAGATTGGTTCGCGATATGTGATGCATTGATGATTCTTTTAAGCGATCGGCAACACTTTCGATGTAAACGCAATTCTTTTGGCACAATACTTAAGTACTTGGGCAGCTAGTGTAGTTTCGGAAGACACAAATTCTTCCCAGGTTTCCGACTCCATGATTGAATTCATATATTTACAGATAAAAGACAAGGCACCTTTCTTCAAATATTCGTCCTCATGACGATAGGCTATCACCACAATTCCAAAAATGTTCTCCACCGTGATCATAGACAGCAACGTGTCAGCGCACTGCTTGCGTAGATCCAGAACTTCGTATTTGTCTGCAGCATAGTAGAGTGCTTTGGTAGACGCGATGTCGCTTTCGACTTCCATTTCGCCAGCGTACAAGAAGTCGACAAGTTTCTTGAATACCGGCAGTTCCACGTCGTCTATCTTGACGCTGCCCTGGTCTTGTTCGTCCATGGGGTGTCGGAACATCTTGTCGAATACTGGAGACCGAGCGCACAGAATTGCCCTGTGCGCAAGCACTTGGCCCCCGTTCACAGTGAAAGTAACGTCAGCATGCTGTTTGTCTTTGCATAAGTTCTTCAAATCTGCACACAACTTCATTCGACTGTCGTTCTTCTGAAGAGTCCCGATTATGTGGTCGGTAATTTCTGTGGTAAAGATTTCCAATATTTTAAAACTGCAAATAATGATTAAAATGTCGTCTTTTAGACTCTGAAAATCCTCGTAGAGTTCACTTGTGCAATAAAAAATTCTCTCCTTATTTTCACTCTCGATAGTCACAAACTCTTGTTGATGATGCCAACGCTTTCCGTTAGAATCACATATTGACAAACAAATTTCTGGTGTCATTCTCATTTTAGATTTGTTTTTGAGAAACAATAATAGTTCTTCACCACCATTAACAAAAAACAATTTCCATTCATGTCCAGGTACCGGTTCAAGAGGATACTCAATTTCAAGACCAATAGGTAATTGAGAAAAATCTTTAAAGGTCCATTTGAGGCAGTATTCCTTCTTACACTCAGAAGTCACCAATTGGGTATCGAACTTTTTAAAAACGTCTGTGTGATCCGCTTCAGTCATTTGATGAGTTTAATAATGAATCTGAGAAATATAAAGACGTGCAGCAGATAAAATGCTTAGGAATATACTCACTTGAATGCAACGTGGTTATCACACCAATGTGTCTCAAGTGGAAGTAACGGAGTAATTAAATACAATCCTTCGATTAAAAGGTTTCAGACGAACTGTTTGCTTTTCAAGGGCAAGGGACGTTTATCGAGATATAGCTGTTATGAAGCGCTATAAATAAAATGCATCCTGTAGCGCGGCAAGTAAGGCAAAGAATTTGATAAGTCCAAACGAAATTCTGACATCCGCGAAAGTACAGAAGAGCAGCTGTGTTCCTCAATGATACATTTATTGCTCAAATTGGCGACACTCAGAATGGAACAATTTGGAGGGGTTAAATGGTTAGGGGTCTCGTGGTTTCCAGGTATTCTTCAACGACATCTATGGCAATAATGATCCGATTAGCACAAAATGAATGCTTAGCATAATTTTGATTTGGTATTGGTATTTTCAATTAACGTCACACTGGAGCAACACAATGGGCTATTGGTGACGGTCCGGGATCAATCCAAGAGGGAAAGATCCGAGGACAACACCACATAATTTTGAACCACGGTCAGATGACGAGGCAACACCTGAGCTGGCACCCCACTCTCCAAACTTCCACACCAAGCCAACGTGAGGACATTTGAGGCCACGACAGATTTAACGTGCACCAGCCCCCTTTGTACACGACGGTGTTTGGCTGGATTCGAACTCACAACCCTTCGGTTGCTAGTCCGTTACTCTTCCAACCGGGCCAACGCGGCCCTAATTTTGATTTGGAAAATCGTTTAATAACTTTAAAAAAGGGGTGGGATACCATTTGAAATTTTGGAAATTTGTAGACCAATATGAAGACCAACTCATACAAATAAAATAAATATATATTTATAGGTAGATAATTGAATTAACGTCGCACTGCAGCAATACAACGGGCTATTAGAGACGGTACGGTTGGGTAGTTAATTAACTTCGCACTGGAGCAACACAGCTGGCAACACATTGGTCACGGTCCGGGATCGCTACCAAAGGGAAAGATTCGAGGTTGCTTGGATTTGGTGTTCTATGGCTCAAGGGCCAAAAATGTCTTAGTTAAGCCAGACACAAGACATACAATATCGAGAAATAGACACACAATGAAAATTTTACTCTCACAGAAAAGAGAAATACACCCAGTGAGGAATAAAGAATTGAGGACAACACCACGTAATTTTGAACCATAGTCAGATAACGAGGTAAGACCAGAGCTGGCACCCCAATCTCCAAACTTCCACACCGCGCCAACGTGAGGTCATTTGAGGCCACGACGGATTTAACATGGACAAGCTCCCTTTGTACACGACGGCCTTTTGGTTACATTCGAACTCGCAACCCTCCGATTGCTAATCCGTTACTCTTCCAATCGGGCCACCGCGGCCCGGAAAATATCAGGTGACGTCTCGGAATTTTGAACCAAAGTCAGATGATATGTTGAACACCTGAGTTGCCACCCCGATCTCCAAACTTCCACACCACACCAACGTGAGGACATTGGAGGCCATGACAGATTTAACGTGCACCAACCTGCACGTGCACGACGGTCTTTGGTTGGATCATGTCTCGAACTCGCCACCCTCCGGAAGCTAATCCTTTGCACAACCATAGACGATGATGGCCCCGCCTTTATATTAGGACATGCATTATAGCAGATTCAAATCTCTTACGTTCCGTCTCCGTCAACTACCCAGGGTCTTTGTAGCCCGAGAAGAGTAAGAGAAAGCAACCGGAGGGTTGCGAGTTTGAATCCAACCAAAAACCGCAGTGTACATGGGCGACGGTTGTACGTTAAATCTGTCGCGGCCATAAATGTCACATTGGCATGGTGTGGAAGTTTGGAGAGTGGGGTGCCCGCTCAGGTGTTGCCTCGTCATCTGACCGTGGTTCAAAATTACGTGGTGTTGTCCTCGGATCTTTCCCTTTGGGATTGATCCCGGACCGTCACCAATAGCCCATTGTGTTGCTCCAGTGTGACGTTAATTGAAAATACCCTTAAATACCCTATACCCTATAATTTTTAACACAATTTTAACGGTAATTAATTAATGCCGCACTGGAGCAACACAATGGGCTATTGGTGACGGTCCGGGATCTATCCCCAAGCAAAGATACGTTGACAACACCACGTAATTTTGAACTGTCAAATGACTAGGTCAACACCTGAGCTGGTTCCCTACTCTCCGAACTTCTATGTCACGCCAAAGTGAGGAATTCTAGGATGACAGATTTAACTCACGAGTATGGTCGAACCGAGTTTCCAACTCGTAACCCTCCGATTGCTAATCCGTTACTCTTCCAACAGGGCTACCACGGCTCCTTTGAACGAAAAATTCGTGTCAACTTCATTCTTTTATTCCGTAAAATTGCACATCAAAACAAATTTTAACTTAATATATAATTATTACTTTTTCTGAGGAATATAGATATCGGGATTTTTATTAATATCCTCGATGTTTCAAAACCTTGTGTAGCACAGAAAAGCAAATTAGAATTTTCATCATTGGAATTCATGCCTTGAGGAATCAGTATTCGAGTACACTGAATCGGTTTCAACAGTGGCGTATTTAAGGGAAGCAACGGCCCCGGAAATCAATCTCTAAAGGAGAGGCTTTTCAGAAAAATTATTTTTCTTATTAATGTTTTCTAAAAGTATGTTCTCTTCTGCACTGGTTCTGAGACTGCCCTCTCATCTTAAGGGTTGTGCGAAAGTTTAACCACACTACGCCAACTTGAGGGCATTCGTTGCAATTACGTATTCAATGTGAACCGGCCTCCAAGAAAACGGCGGTCTTTGTGGTTGAATCAAGTTCGAACTCGCAACCCTTCGGTTGCTAAACCAACGGAGCCATGTGTAAACTTATTTGAGAGTGGTTCAAAATTACGCATTGTCCTCGGCCGTATCTTTCCCTTCGGGTTTGATCCCGGACCGTCGCTAATAGCCCATTGTGTTGCTCCAGTGGGGCGTTAATTAAAATACCTACCCACGCTGTAGCTAATCCGTTACTCGTCCAACTAGTCTAGCGTGGGCCCAAACAATTATTAAGTTATTAGAGTATTTATTGTTTTGAAATATTCTTAAAATTGAGAATGACTTAATACTGAAATTAGTGAACATCAAACCAAACATTGCTAAAAAGACCCGATTGTTAAAAAGTAGCCTTCGTTCTTCACATTAAGATTAAATAATATATTTGATGTCATTAAAAAATTTTGCAAGTTAAAACATTTTTATTTTAATTCACGAGTTCGTGTTTGTATATTTTCTGTTGATTTTGTGTTTTACAACTCTAATTTCTCTATTTCAGATCTTTAAATTGTCAACACTAATCCTTAATGTGGAATTTTGACTTTATAATCTGTTTAACATAGATCTAAATATTTCTCTCCCAATATTAAGATGAAAAATAAAGGATCTCTAGTGCTCTTTTGACTGAAAAGGTTGGAAACCACTGGATTCTGTTAACTTTCTTCATAGCTTAGAGACGTCTTATACATATTTAATTAATTAAATCTGAACAAGCAATCGTTAAAGACAAGGGATAAAGTGTCAAACCTACCAAATACAATGTTGTGAAAACTTACCTCCAACATGCGAAGTTATCTCATTATTCTGCAATACGTTTACTACAGTAAATCTTCTTGTTTACAAGGGATAACTACAACATAAGTTTTGTTTACAAGAACTACAAAACATTTTCTCTCAAGCTGTGAATCCCTTTCCCACAACCTAACTTAATACTTTTGTAAAGATCTTGTCACTTGCAAACACTCAAGTATTATGCTTCAACACGAAACAGTCATTAAAAATATTTTTAAGAACACATTAATTAAATTGAAATCGTAATTTTTAAGACATGTCTATATTTTCAAAACCAAACCTGTCCTTTTCAGTTTTATACGTTTGCATCTTTGAGTTTGTTTTTAAAATTACATTAATAAATGCAATTAGTATGAAATAACATTCCTTCAATGCATGATTTTTTTAATGAACGATTCATTTAATCTTTTCAAGCACGTGAAATAACTAAAAGATGAGAAAAACATACTATATAAAATCATTTCTTTGTTACGAACGTATTTAACATTGTAAACTATTTTAGCTTGATTTAAGAGTTAAATATGCCCATGACTTAAAAGCGGATGAACTAAATTTAGTTTCATATAAAAATTTTATGTTAATGAATGAGTAAGAGTAAAAACATGAACTGTAATAATTTATTATTTTATAGAATAGAAAAACACATTTTTGATAGTTTTGTGTGACAAATTCGTTATTTTACATATTAGGTAACAATAAGAATAAACTTCAAACACAGCAAAACAAACTAAATTTTTGAAATAAGATTAAAAATGGATCATTTAATAATATCCGATCTTGCGAAAATTATTCTTCAGTAGGCAACTCTATCTGCAATTCAATCATAGATTGGTTCGCGATATGCGATGCATTGATGATTCTTTTAAGCGATCGGCAACACTTTCGATGTAAATGCAATTCTTTTGGCACAATACTTAAGTACTTGGACAGCTAGTGTAGTTTCGGAAGACACAAATTCTTCCCAGGTTTCCGACTCCATGATTGAATTCATATATTCACAGATAAAAGACAAGGCACCTTTCTTCAAATATTCATCCTCATGACGATCGGCTATCAGCACAATTCCAAAAATGTTCTCCACCGTGATCATAGACAGCAACGTGTCAGCGCACTGCTTGCGTAGATCCAGAACTTCGTATTTGTCTGCCGCATAGTAGAGTGCTTTGGTAGACGCGATGTCGTTTTCGACTTCCATTTCGCCAGCGTACAAGAAGTCGACAAGTTTCTTGAATGCCGGCAGTTCCACGTCGTCTATCTTGACGCTGCCCTGGTCTTGTTCGTCCATGGGGTGGCGGAACATCTTGTCGAATACAGGAGACCGAGCGCACAGAATCACCTTGTGCGCAAGCACTTGGCCTCCGTCCACAGTGAAAGTAACGTCAGCATGCTGTTTGTCTTTGCATAAGTTCTTCAAATCTGCACACAACTTCATTCGACTGTCGTTCTTCCGAAGAGTCCCGATTATGTGGTCGGTAATTTCTGTGGTAAAGATTTCGTATATTTTAAAACTGCAAATGATGATAAAAATGTCGTCTTTTAGACTCTGAAAATCCTCGTAGAGTTCACTTGTGCAATAAAAAATTCTCTCCTTATTTTCACTCTCGATAGTCACAAACTCTTGTTGATGATGCCAACGCTTTCCGTTAGAATCACATATTGACAAACAAATTTCTGGTGTCATTCTCAGTTTAGATTTGTTTTTGAGAAACAATAATAGTTCTTCACCACCATTAACAAAAAACAATTTCCATTCATGTCCAGGTACCGGTTCAAGAGGATACTCAAATTCAAGACCAATAGGTAATTGAGAAAAATCTTTAAAGGTCCATTTGAGGCAGTATTCCTTCTTACACTCAGAAGTCACCAATTGGGTATCGAACTTTTTAAAAACGTCTGTGTGATCCGCTTCAGTCATTTGATGAGTTTAATAATGAATCTGAGAAATATAAAGACGTGCAGCAGATAAAATGCTTAGGAATATACTCACTTGAATGCAACGTGGTTATCACACCAATGTGTCTCAAGTGGAAGTAACGGAGTAATTAAATACAATCCTTCGATTAAAAGGTTTCAGACGAACTGTTTGCTTTTCAAGGGCAAGGGACGTTTATCGAGATATAGCTGTTATGAAGCGCTATAAATAAAATGCATCCTGTAGCGCGGCAAGTAAGGCAAAGAATTTGATAAGTCCAAACGAAATTCTGACATCCCCGAAAGTACAGAAGAGCAGCTGTGTTCCTCAATGATACATTTATTGCTCAAATTGGCGACACTCAGAATGGAACAATTTGGAGGGGTTAAATGGTTAGGGGTCTCGTGGTTTCCAGGTATTCTTCAACGACATCTATGGCAATAATGATACGATTAGCACAAAATGAATGCTTAGCATAATTTTGATTTGGTATTGGTATTTTCAATTAACGTCATACTGGAGCAACACAATGGGCTATTGGCAACGGTCTGGGATCAAACCCGAAGGGTAATCCGAGGGCAACACCACATAATTTTGAATCTCGGTCGGATAACGAAGTCACACCTGAGCTGTAACCCTACTCTCCAAACTTCCACACCAAGCCAATGTGAGGACATTTGATGCCACGGCAGATTTAACGTACACTAGACCTCGTGTACACGACGGTCTTTGGTTGGACCGAGTTTCGAATCCGTAACCCTACGGTTGCTAATCCGTTTCTTATCCAAATGGGCTCCCGTATCTAAGGGGGGCAACGCCTCGGACGTCAATCTCGAAAGGAGCGGCATATCAAATATTAGTCTGGTTTTTCTTAGTTTTCTAAAAATAATTTTCTTTTCTTCTGCAACTAGACGACATGCAATGTGTTTCTGAAACACTGCCTTCTCATCTCAACGGTTGTACTGAAGTATGCTAAGCTGAACCGAAGCAACCGTTTCTAGTGGGTTTCGTCTAAATAGTGATTGGAGAAGTGGTCTCCAAAGTGTATTCCGTGGACGCCGCAGGGTTTCGCAGGCAACAGGCACACAAAATAGAGAACTTCCAAGAAAAATATATTCCATTATTTTCTGATTCCCCTTTTATGTTCTAAAATCTAAATTTTTGAAACGATTGGTAGGTAGGTAAGTGAATTAACGTCGCACCGACCAACGGGGCCAAGTGTAACATCATCTGACCGTGGTTAAAATTACGTCGTGTTTTTCTCGGATCTTTCCCTTCGGGTTTGGTCCCGGTCCGTCGCCAATAGCCCAGAGTGTTGTTCTAGTGCAGGGGTCGGCAAACTGCGGCTCGGGAGCCACATGCGGCTCTTTGGTTATGTACAAGTGGCTCTGAAATAAAATTGAGCAAATGAAAATAAAACCACTCGGTTTCGTTCATAAAATTTAAAAAAATAAACACTCGTCAACAAGGGTGTTCAATATCCAGAATTAACAGATCAATAGTTGCAAAAATTGTACTTTAAGGTCACAGCTGCATCTGCTCGACCGTCAATTTCAAGTCAAGGGTAATACTGGTATTTAAATGGTAGAAGTTATTTCGTTTGAAAAGAAATTGATTCTGTTCACTGAAGATTTAGAGGGGAACTTTTGTTCATTACCCAAATTTGTCTCAATATCACCGAGGAGAAAAAATGCCCTTATTAACAAAGATTATTTCAAGACAGCAGTTTTAAACACGAGAGAATCTTTTCTTGAAAGGAATTCAGAAATGATAAAACGACTCTAGCTATTATTACAAATCGTATTAACGCCAATGTGAAGGAATTAAATTTTTTAACACAGCTAATTTGGGGCCACGGTAGCTCGGTTGGAATAGTAACTGATTAGCAACCGGAGATTGCGAGTTCGAATCCAACCAAAGATCTCCGGGAACAAAGGGGACTGGTGTACGTTAAATTTGTAGTAGTCAAATGTACTCACTTTGGCGTGGTTTGGAGGGAGTGCCAGCTCAGGTGTTGCCTCGTCATCTGACCGTGGTTCAAAATTGCGTGGTGTTGTCCTCGGATCTTTCCCTTTGGGATTGATCCCGGACCGTCACCAATAGCCCATTGTGTTGCTCCAGTGTGACGTTAATTGAAATACCCCCTTGCATCTTTCCCTTCGGGATTCATCCCGGACCGTCGACAATAGCCCGTTGTGTTCCTCCTGTGTGACGTTATTTAAAATGTACATAAATACAAAACACATGGCTAATTTTGAAATGCAATTTCTGGACTTGACAAAGATTTATGGAGCTCCAAATTTGTAAGTCTTGGTACTGAAGTAGAAGAACTGGAAAAAGAAAAATGAAGTCTGATTTCACAGCACAAGCAGACTTCTATAAAATACCCACAGAAGGCAGACTCAATGATTTTCAATACTTGGAAGTCTTCCGGACTCATATCAAGAGTTGAAAATATTTGCATTTGATGCAATGCTCAGTATGTTTGGGTCTAAATATTTATGTGCGCAATCGTTTTCTAACATGAATTTCATTAAATATGTAAATTGAGCAGCCAAATTACTGATGCCAACTTGGAATCTTGTCTTAAATTAAAACCGACTAGTTACAAACCGGACATACAGAAACTTTCTAAGGAAATGCAAGCTCATATTGATTAAATCCAAAGAGAGTAATTTTTGTGATTTTTTCATTTAATAAAGATGTAATTAAAATATAACTTGTTATAATATTAATTTAACTTTTTTTTACTTGTAAAAATATATTTATGGCTCTCGAATAATTTTTAAATTGTTGTAGGGATAGGTTTGGCTCTTCCGTCCCAAACGTTTGCCGACCCATGCTCTAGTGTGACGTTAATTAGAAACCTACCTACCTCTTGGGTCCGATTTTAATATTTTTTAATAGAATTTTAATGATAATTAATGCCGCACTGGAACAACACAAGGGGCTATTGGTGACGGTCCATGATCTTTCCCAAGCAAAGATACGTTGACAACACCACGTAATTTTGAACTACTGTCAGATGATCGAGGTCAACACCTGAACAGGTACCCCACTAACCGAACTTCTACACCATGCCAACGTGAGGAATTTGAGGCTATGACAGATTTAACTCACGAGTCTGGTTGGACCTAGTTTCGAACTCTCAACCCTCCGATTGCTAATAGTTACTCTTCCAACAGAGCTACCACTGCCCCTTTGAACAAAAAGTAGTGAACTTCGTTCTTTTATTCTATAAAATTACACATAAAACAAATTTTAATATAATTATTCCTTTTTCTGAGAAATATTGATATCAGAATTTTAATTAATATCCTCGTAGATATTTCAAAATCTCGTGTAGCACAAAAAAGCACATTAGAATTACTTGTCTTCGGTTGGATCTTTCCCTTCGGGTTTGATCACAGACCGTCGCCAGTAGCCCGTTGTGTTGCAAGTTTTAATTAAATACCTACCAGCGCAGCTGTCGTGGCTCGCAAAATGTGAAGGTAGCTTGTTGAATTAACGTCTCAATGGAGCAACACCTAGGACTATTGACGATGGTCCGGGATCATTCCCGTTGGGAAAGATCGGAGGACACCTCGAAATTTTGAACCATGGTCGGATGACGAGGACAATACATTAGCTGACACCCCACTCTCCAAGCTTTCACACCACAATGTGAGGAACAGTTGAGGTCACGAGACTTGACGTGCACCAGTCGGTCTTTGGTTAGATCGTTTCGAACTCGCAACCCTCCGGTAGCTAATCCGCTATTCTTCCAACCGGGCAACCGCGGCCCCCAAACAATTAGAGTGGAACCTGGCTTCGTGAGAGCCTCACTTTGTGAGAATCCTGTTCTTGAGAAAAAATGTTGGCCCTTAACTTTTTGGCCAAAAACCTGGCTTTGAGAGAACGAAATTACCTCTATTCATTAGAATTAACGTTGAGCTCTCCCAAGAACTTTTACCTCTGTGAAGATGAGAATAAACCACTTCATTACCTCTACTCGTGAGAAAGAATGTTTACATTACAAACAATGAACTGTTCACTTTTGAAAATGAACCTGTCTGACCACGTCTAATGTAGGTTTTTCTAAATTCTTCAGTACGCAACCATGCCTCCTAAGAGAAGAAACGTGTAATGCCTCATGGCTAGTGCTAAATTGAAATTAATTCGCGACATTGAGGATGGGAAGTCGTTTGCTGCCGTTTCTAAGGGCTCGGGAGTGCCGTTAACTACCGTTTATAGAATCGTTAATAAAGAAAAAAAACGAGAGTAAATCCGAGTGCACGGATGGACACGGCAAACACGATCACGAGTCGAAGATTTTCCCGATCTAGAACGCTGCCTGGTCGAATGGATAAGAGAACGCCGAGCCGACAACATAACGGTGAGCGGTGCTTTGATCAAACAAAAAGCTCATGATTTTGCTGAGCATCTACACATTGCCAACTTTACTGGTAGCAACAGTTGGCTTGAAGGTTTTAAAGGAGAAATGACCTGGTTTTTAAAAAATTTTGCGGGGAGAGTAACGATGTTGACGGCGATGTTTGCAATCAATGGATCACCGATTTACCGTTACTTTTGTCAGGTTACAGCCCTGGTGATGTATTCAATGCCTACGAAACGTCTTTGTTTTACAAATGTCTCCCCACAGCAACGTCTACGTTTAAGGGTGATCAATGCTACGACGATAAATTTAGTAAAGAAAGCACACTTCTTGCTGCCAACATGAGCGGGACCGAAAAAACAAGTTATTGCTGATTGGGAAATCCACAACTCCACGTTGTTTTAAAGTGAAAACGTTGCCGATAAACTACAAAAACAATAAGAAAACTTGGATGACGCGGGATATTTTCAGATTGGCTGAAGAGTCTCAAGCGACAAATGAAATTGAAGTAAAGAAAATTCGTGTTGTTCATCGACAACTGCTCAGCCCACACCATTCTGCTTGAACTCGACCACGTGAAAGTTATTTTTCTTCCTCCCAACACCACAAGTAAACTACAGCCAATGGACCAAGGGATTATCAAGAATTTTAAGCTCCTGTACAGAAAAGAGATAGATCGAATCATCATTCCCTCCATCGAGCAGACTTCACAGCAGCCCAACATAAGCAGACTTGGGGCAATGCGACTTGCTAAGTCTGGTTTGACGTCAAATCCACCACGATAGCGAACTGTTTCCGAAAGTGTGGGTTCGTCACCTCGATCGGAGAAGCACCGAATTTGGATGATGAAGTAGAAGTAACACCGGAGGAATGGGATACAGTTCTCCATCAACTTCCATCTTCAGAATATATTGAAACGCCTACATTTCAAGAGTACGTGTCCTTTAATGAGGCAATGGTTAGTGGTCAGGCAACGGAGGAGGACATTGTCGATCGCTGCCTGTCTCACCCGTAATGATGACGAAGAAACCCCCTTTACCCACTGTTACTAAAAAGGACGTCCGGAATGCTTTGATGATGCAACAGTTTTTTTGAATCTATCGAAAGTGACGGAACATATTTTGAACGTCTGCATGACTTGGAAAACATGATTACCCAATCCAATTCCGAAAAGCAGACAAAAATAAGATTTTTTAAACTGAAATTTAACTGAAAAATTATAATTATTAGTAATTATGTAATTATATTGTAATATATTTCTGCATACATATTGAGTTTTCAATGTTTTTGAATTATTCTATACCTTGACCTAGAAACTCGGTTGGTGCGAAACTGGGTTAGTGAGAAAATTATGTTATCCCGTCGGGTTCTCACGAAGCCAGGTTACCCTGTAGTAGGACATTAGAGTATTGATTTGAGACTTGAAGTTGAGAATGACTTAGTACTGAAATTAGTGTACGTTAACTCTTTGGGGTTAGGTGGGTTAAAAACTGTCCCACCTTTTGCTTAGCTTTTTATGCATGGTGGGATATTTTTTAACCCACCTCGAAAAGTTGAAATTACTCATAGTCATACAGAGTTTAATATTTTATTTAAAGTTTTTCATTGAGTTGGCAATGCTATGAACTAACGCTAAATGTGTAAATAATGGAAAACAAAAATTTACACATGTCAAAACGCAGTAATAAGTTGTTGACACTGTGATAGATAGATAACAGGGAAATATATCTTTTATCCACAATTATCATGATCCAAATCAGTTGGTAACAGTAGAGAAAAGATAAAAAAGGGGATAAAATTTCAGTTCCTTGTAACCCGTTATTATTGATTACAATGGGAACACGAATGCAGTGAATAAATTTGATCAGCTATTGGCTAATTATAAACTTGACCGACTTAGTAAAAAATGGTGGCACCTCATACTATTCCTTTTTTGGATGCAGCTGTTATTAATTAATTCATAAATTGGTTATAAACAATTTGGTCAAAACATGGAGCTGAAACCTTTTAAGGGGCAGGGGCCGCGGTGGCCCGGTTGGAAGAGTAACGGACTTGCAACCGAAGGGTTGCGAGTTCGAATCCAGCCAAACACCGTCGTGTACAAAGGGGGCTGGTGCACGTTAAATCTGTCGTGGCCTCAAATGTCCTCACGTTGGCGTGGTGTGGAAGTTTGGAGAGTGGGGTGCCAGCTCAGGTGTTGCCTCGTCATCTGACCGTGGTTCAAAATTACGTGGTGTTGTCCTCGGATCTTTCCCTTTGGGATTGATCCCGGACCGTCACCAATAGCCCATTGTGTTGCTCCAGTGTGACGTTAATTGAAATACCCCCCCCTTTAAGGGGCAGTGCGCTGAAGGGTTTATTGCCCAGACTTTAATTGATAAAAATGCACCATCAACATCTGCACATAAAAAAAACTAAACCCACTGTTTCATGGGAAATATGAGAAAGTAAGTAGGCATTTTAATTAACGTCGCACAACGGGTCAGCAACACAACGAGCTATTGGTGACGGTTCGGGATCAATCCCAAAGTGAAAGTTCCAAGGACATCACGTAATTTTGAGCCATGATCAGAGGACGAGGCAACACCTGACAAACAACCTGACAACACCTGACTTCCACACCACGCCAACGTGAGGACACTTGAAGCCACGACAGATTTAACCTGCACCAGCCCTCTTTGTACACGACGGTATTTGGTTGGATTCGAACTCGCAACCGTTGCTAATGCATTACTCTTCCAACCGGGCCACCGCGGCAGGGGAAATAGGAGGAAAAGATTAGAAACATCTACCAAAATGTACTACCGGAGACGATGTGCGTTTCTGCAGCACGTAAAAAAGTTCACACTTCATGGTGCTGTACTGTCTGCAAAGTGCCACTTTGTTTTGGAAAAAAGATGTGTTTCAATGATTTTCATTTAAAACATTAATTGCATGGTGGGATTATCTATTAAAAGATTTTTACTTTATTATTTATTTACATTTAAGATTTATTGAAATATATTTTCTCGTTTTGAGTAATATTTTATGTTAAATAATTGAAATGAACCTTCTTCCCCATTTTTATATAAAAAAGAATTCTGAGCAACATTTTTTAAAATCGTGTACCTCAAAGAGTTAAACCAAACATTGTTAAAAAGACCTGATTGCTAAAAAGTAGCCTTCATTGGTCACATTAAGGTTATGTCATTAAAATAATTTTGCAGTTAAAAGCCTTCTGATTTAATTAATAATACTGTTTATTTTGTGCTTCAGAACTCCAATTTCTCTATTACAGACCTTTAAACTGTCATTACTAATCCTTAATGTGGAGTTTTGACTTTTCATAAACTGTTTAACATAGATCTATATATTTCTCTCCCAATATTAAGGGGGAACACGGTAGCCCAGTTGAATGAGCAACGGATTAGCAACCTGAGGGTTACGAGTTCGAAACTAGGATCAGCCAAACACCGTCGTGCACAAGGGGCTGGTGCACGTTAAATCTATCGTGGCCTCAAATGTTCTCACGTTGGCGTGGTGTCGAAACTTGAAGAGTGTCTCAAGTGTTCTATTCATCTGTCCGTGGATCAAAATTACGAGGCGTTGTTCTTGGACCTTTCCAGACCGTCATCAATAGCCCGTTGTGTTGCTCCAGTGCGATGTTAATTAACTACCCACTCCAATATTAAGGTGAAAATAAAGGATCACTGTAGTCTTATGAGGTTCGCCCCATTTAATTGTATAATCTAAAGGAGTACGGGAAAATTTTTAATTTTCAAGGGAATCTTTGGACTGAAAAGCTTGGGAACCACTGGATTATAGTTATCCGTTAACTTTCATGATTGCTTATAGACGCTTATACACATTGAATTAAACAAATCTGAACAAGCAAACGTTGAAGACAACGGATAAGGTGTCAAACCTCTACCAATACAATGTTATGGAAACTTACACCCAACATGCGAAGCTCTCATTCTCAATTATGCCATAAAACCCCAAACAAAAAAAACCCTCTCATTCTACAATACATTTCCTACAATAAATCTGATTGTTCACAAGGGAAAACTATAACATTACAATTTACATTCCAATAAAATTATTTTAAATAGTAGAAATAAAAACAATTTCCCTCAACAAATAATACTTTTTCCACAACCGAGCTTAATACCTTTGTAAACATCTCATCTTGTCGCTTCTAAACACTGAAGCAATATGCTTGAACACGAATCATTGTGAATTAATAAAAAATACTTAAAAATACACAATAGTTAAATTGAATCGCTAATTTTTAAGACATGTCCATATTTTCAAAACCTTACCTCTCCTTTTTTGTTTTTCATGTTAAAATTTTTTAAATTTGTTTTCAAAATTACAAAATAAAATTCATTTCGTATAAAATAATATTCCATGCAATGTGTGTGCATAATTTTATTTCAGTAATTATACCCGAAGTAAATGCAAATTTTAAACAGGGATTGAAAAATATTAGAACGTCTTTTTCATTATAAGCGATTCAATTAATGTTTTCAGATGCAGTCCCAAATCTTAATACTTTACATATAATTACTTATATATGATATTCAAAGTAAGATAACTTTAAACAGCAATATAACACCATAAAATTTAAAAAATAGTAAGATTAAAAATGGACAATTCAATAGCATCCGATCTTGGAATTATGCTTTAGGAGCGAAAACTATCTCCAATTTATATTAGATTTGATGTTATTTTTTGAGGAGGAAACAGGAATTTGCGCTCATATGTGATTCATTGATGAAGAATTAATTTGATGCGATCGGCGACAATTTTGATGCAAATGCAATTCTTTTGGCACAATACTTAAGTACTTGGACAGCTAGTGTAGTTTCGGAAGACACAAATTCTTCCCAGGTTTCCGACTCCATGATTGAATTCATATACTCACAGATAAAAGACAAGGCACCTTTCTTCAAATATTCGTCCTCATGACGATAGGCTATCACCACAATTCCAAAAATGTTCTCCACCGTGATCATAGACAGCAACGTGTCAGCGCACTGCTTGCGTAGATCCAGAACTTCGTATTTGTCTGCAGCATAGTAGAGTGCTTTGGTAGACGCGATGTCGTTTTCGACTTCCATTTCGCCAGAGTACAAGAAGTCGACAAGTTTCTTGAATACCGGCAGTTCCACGTCGTCAATCTTGACGCAGCCCTGGTCTTGTTCGTCCATGGGGTGTCGGAACATCTTGTCGAATACTGGAGACCGAGCGCACAGAATCGCCATGTGCGCAAGCACTTGGCCCCCGTCCACAGTGAAAGTAACGTCAGCATGCTGTTTGTCTACGCACAAGTTTTTGAAATCTGCACACAGCTTCATTCGACTGACGCTCTTCAGAAGAGTCCCGATTTTGTGGTCGGTAATTTCTGTGGTAAGGACTTCGCACATTTTAAAACTGCAAATAATGATCAAAATGTCTTCTAGGCTCTGAAAATCCTGTAGAGTTCACTTGTGCAATGTAAAATTCTCTCCTCTTCCTCACTCTCGATAGTCACAAACTCTTCTTCATGAAGCCTACACTTTCCGTTAGAATCGAAAATTGACAAACACGTTTCTAGAGTTATTTGCATTTGAGATTTGTTTGTGAGAAGCAAAAGTAACTCTTCGCCATCGTTAAGAAAAGATAATTTCCATTCATGTCCAGGTACAGTTCAAGAGGAAACTCAAATTCACGATCAATAGGTAATCGAGAAAAATCTTTGAAGGTCCATTTGAGGCAGTATTCCTTCTGACACTCAAAAGTCACCAATTGGGTATCGAACTTTTTTAAAACGTCTGTGTGATCCGCTTTAGTCATTTGATGAGTTTAATAATGAATCTTTTTGAGAAATATAAATAATACGTGTAGCAGATAAAATGCTTGGTAGCAATATATACTCACTTGAATGCAACGTGGGTTGTTATCACACCACTGTGCATCTAGTAGAAGTAAAGGAGAAGGAAATACAATCCTTCGATTAAAAGGTTTCAGACGAACTGTTTGCTTTTCTAGGGCAAGGGACGTTTATCGAGATATAGCTGTTATGAAGAACTATAAATAAATTGTATACTCTAACGTAGTAGCGTGGCGGGTGGGGCAAAGAATTTAAGCCGAAACGAAATTTTGATATCCGCGTTCCTCATTGATATATTTATTGCTCAAATTGGCGTCACTCATAGGTAGGTAGTTATTTTAATTAAACTCACACTGGAGCAACACAACGGGCTATTGCGGCACTCAGAACGGAACCATTTTTGAGGGTTTAAATGGTTAGGGCTCTCTTGTTTCCAACTATTCTTCCGCAATATCTATGGCAATAATGATCCGGTTGGTTTTTATGAGGTTTTATGGCGCAAGGGCCATATTTGGCCATGCTGCACCAGACGCGACATAGAATTTAAAGTACTAGACAGACACACAATGAAAGTTTTACTGACACAGAAGAGAGGAAAACACCTAAGGTGGAATGCAGCAGACAGGAATCGAACTTGTGCCGCCTACAACTCGAAGAATGCTAGCCCAGTGGGCATACCCACTGTGCCATGACAGCCCCTGCGACGGTCAGGGTTTACCGATTGGTTTGACGCTTTATGGCGCTAGGGACATATTTGACCATGCTGCGCCAGACACAATTCATACAACCTCAAGTAACAGACACAATGAAAGTTTTGCTGACATAGAAGAGAGAAATACACCCAGGGAGGAATGCACGTGACAGGAATCGAACCTGCGCCGCCTACATTTCGAAGGCTGCCAGCGCAGTGGACATACTGAGCCACGACGGCGCCGGTGATGAATCCCGAAAGGAAAGTTTCGAGGACACCATGTAATTTCGAACCACGATCAGATGACGAGGCATCACCTGGGCGATGGTCCGGAATCAATCCCGAAATTGAAGATGAGGGGACACCTCGTATAATTTGGAACTAGGTTTAGATGCGGTTAGGTCAACTCCCGAGCAAGGGGCACAGTGAGGTAGCTATTGGGCTACCGTCCCTATTCACCGGACATGAATGCGGTGACACTTCCCTTAGTTTTGAATATGATGAATGAAATAAAAACACAAAAAGGGTTTGGACGAGGACATTATATTGTTTTTTATAGTGATAAGCAATATAATTAGAAAATCTCTATTCCCCATTTTTTTTCTTGCACAATTTCAAATTTGAAGTTTCAAACGTATTTGTCAGCGCGTGTAAACCATCCGAGATTTATTAAGTGAAAAAGATTCGATAATTACATTATATTTATTATGCAAGTGCAAATGACCCGAGAATTATTATCCGACGTTTCTTAAACTTGAGGTTGCACCCTAAAATCGCAATAATGAGGAAAATTTAATGTAACTCAAAAGCTAACCATTGGAATGAGATGAAATTTTGCCATGATCATTAGAAGTCCATCTGAATCGATTCCCATCAAAATGTAGTAAGGTTCCAATTCATAATTTCTCAAACATTAATTTAATAATTATTATTGCATACTAAAAACTATTTATAAAATAAAATAGGTGAATTTTGTTTGGATTAACAGTAACATGTTATATATATATACAAAATATCAGCGTTATAGAAATATTATTTAGGAAGATATCCATAAAGGTATGGGAGCCGTCGTGGCTCAGTGGGTATGCCCAATGCACTAGCAACCTTCGAGTTGTAGGCGGCGCAGGTTCGATTCTTGCCAGGTGCATTCCTGGCAAGAGTAGCCTTAGTGTATTTCCATCTTCTGTGACAGTAAAACTTTCATTGTGTGTGTTACTTGATATTGTATGTCTTGTGTTAATTACTTGATATTGTATGTCTTGTATTAATTACTTGATATTGTATTGTGTCTGGCGCAGCATGGCCAAATATGGCTCTTGCGCCATAAAACCCCAAAACCATCCAAGCATAAAAGTCTGAGAAACTGATTTAAAATTAGGAGCGCCAATCTTTCTTTACTCATAATTTCGGAACCGTAAGACCTAATGACATAAAATTTGGTATCTGAAGTTAAATTTTAATATAGATTTAAAATTGTGTCAAAATAGGGGTTTCCATTGGAAATTACGAAGTTGGTGCTCAATTTAATATGAAGACGGTCCCTTATGCATAATTTATGCATTTGAATTTATAGATATTAGTTCCTATCACACGCGTAATAGCTCGTTGTGTTGCTCCAGTGTGGCGTTACGGTAACCCGGAGTTTACCGCAACTCCCTGTTTTCTATGTTAAATTTGACAATATTCAAGGTACTTTTTCTCTGTTCCTATTGTACTTACAAATTTGGATGTTTTCGTGGGAATTATTTCAATACTTCTACATATTTTAACCAGTCATTATTTATAGCTGTTTTTTTTTTAAATAAATTAACAATACAAGAATAAGGTAAAATTATGATGTTTTGAAAAGTTTGAAATTTTTTATTTTAATAATTTATTAGAATATCATTAAACCCTCTGGTTAAGTTATCAATAACTGTCCTCAGATTATGTAAAAAAGTTTCAATTATTTGTGACATGATATTTGAGAAAAGGTACTTTTTTTAAAGAGATCACCATTCTTAGAAATCACTATTTAGTTATTTCTTAATGCATTCCAGCACCATATGAAGGATCATCTGT
Organism: Meta bourneti; assembly: GCA_933210815.1. Classification (NCBI taxonomy): domain Eukaryota; kingdom Metazoa; phylum Arthropoda; class Arachnida; order Araneae; family Tetragnathidae; genus Meta; species Meta bourneti. The sequence goes on from OW119928.1 coordinate 22,788,344, forward strand.
ATTTTCGCACACTAAATCTTGCAGTTTCCTTTTAGATTGCCTCTGCACCGCCTAGCTCTTTCTTCAGCCTCTTTTTCAGATTTATTTGCATTTCTTAGCCTTTCTTTGTCAATAGCAAGCATTGACGAATAAGCGGAATAACCTGGTGCAGTACCCAAATCTTTGAGAATGTATGTCCACTTTTGATATACTACCCTCATTGAAGGACAACATTCATTTTGCAGAAGAACGCGCCATAATCAAATACTATTTTGCAATGAAATCCAATTTTAAACAACTAATTTCAATTACAATAAAAAACGTCTATACAAAAATAGTAAATTATAACATAAAACGAACTCGGAAAAATTCTGCCAAATCATTAGAATATAGAACTAGACACTACGGTTAAAATCAGTTATAAGCACTGTTGCCATTTAGATAAAATGTTAAATATAATTAAATTAATGTAAGAAAAACCTGAACAAAAATTAAATAGTAACAATTTAATAGCGACCTCTACCTTTTAAAATGCCATTCAATGGCTTTGGAGACATGACAATATATTTAAAAAATATTAAAAATACATACTTCTACTATACTTAAAAACAAAATTGATGCAGCGTTTTAAAGCTTAATAATTCTAGTATTTTTTAAAATTATAAATTCAAAATAGATTTTTTGAAGATTTTATTCTCCGGGTTACCTTAATTAAAATACCTACTTGTCAAATGCGATCTTTGCATTTTCTCTAGTGTCAAAATTGCTCGAATGAGGAGGGTAGTTCGTTTTTTTTTCCGCTAATGTATAGACTTTATCTTAATTCCATTCTTGAATCTCAAATTGGATTCACATACAAACTCATATTATATACATCAATGTAAATACATCACGCATAATATACATCAAAATAAATATGCTACAAAATTGTCAATCCTTAATACTACGATCTACTTATACTTCAATTCAAGTTATTGCGAATATCAAAGCAATGCGCATTATTCACATGAAACACATAAATACATACTTGTACGAAATTATCAAAGCCAGTTTCGCAGAGCAGCTGCGTGGCGACATTGGCTTTAAGATGTGCAATAACTAGCCGAATGTAGCAAACTTAAAAGTCGCCAATTGTTCTGAGAGCATTTCAGAAATAGGTTGTGTGAAACGTATTTCTTCTGATTGTTTGAGTGGCTGAAATTTATTTTTAACGAAACCGGCCTCATTTGTTCAAATTGCATTTTAAAATGATACTTATGTCTACTGAATTTCTGAATGGTTGAATTATTTTGTAAGAATTAGGCAGCCTTTTTCAATGTCATCTAATTCAATATCATTTCTCTCAATATCATCTGACCGTGGTTCAAAATTACGAGGTGTTGTCTTCGGATCTTTCCCTTTGCAATTGAGGAAACGCTTGGTGATATGAATAAATGCTTGGTGAGGCGGGTCGCCAAGAAATGAGCCGCGGTCTGTGCATGCTATAGAAAGATGTCTTTCATTACCGTAATTTGCAAACCCTAGTACATATATGAAGCAACCGAGTCCCCTCAAATAATTTTCACAAGTTGGCGTCACCCAAGTTTCATTACATCTATGTATATAAAGCGAGTTGGCATGTCTGTTTTCAATACAAATCTACACCTTTTGACCAATCCACACCAAATTTGGTACACTTATTATTTGGAACACTGGGTAACGTAGGCTACATATTAGCCCCGTACTATGTCTTGGGAGTGCAGAGGGGGCTTAAAACACTATTCGAAATTCCCTTAGGAATAACATTGATTATTTATACCATCACTATCCGATCAATTGACAGCAAATGTAGTACTTTCATTCTTTAGACTGCTGCTAGTAACGCAGGTTAGATATTAACTGCCGTTCGGGGGATTTGTCCCGAGTCTGCAGAGGGGCTAAAAACAATTCGAAATCCCCATGGGCATATTACTTGTACGATCACTGACCAATTAACACCAAATTTGGTGCATTCAATCTTTAGAATCCTGCGGGAAACATAATCTAGATATTACCCCCGTTCTATTTTTCCCGGTTCTATAGAGGGGGCTAAAAACAATTTGAAATCCCCATAGGAATGATAGTAATATTACGATGAATTACAAACAATTCAACCCGAGCAACGCAGGGTAATTCAGCTAGTTCAAGATAAAGAAAGCTAAAATACACGCGCTGCTAGTGTTTTTTCAATCCGTTGCCTATGAATAAATCCCGTGCCAATGTCCCGTGGCGCCATCGACGTATCTCCATCAGCAAATGTGTCAGGAATCAAGGCAGAGCTACTTAGCTAAAACAACAAGAGTCCTTCTGTTCGACTCGCGCTGACTCAATGCCTGCATTCGAGCGCAAGGCGAGCTTTCTTTGGACCCCCTTTGGGGAATGAGTCACACATTCGTCACGATTTCGGCATGTGTCCGTTACGCCTGCCATTGTATCGCGCTTTTAATTAAGGTTTTCGGGGGTTGGGATAGTCGAATTAACGTCGCACTGGAGCAACACAACATTGGCGACGGTCCGGGATCCATCCCGAAGGGAAAGAGCAGAAGACAACACCTCGTAATCTTGAATCATGGTCAGATGTCGAGTTAGCTCCACATCAAGCCAACGTGAGGACATTTCAGGCCACGACTGATTTAACGTGCACCATTCCCCCCGTACACGAGTCTTTCGTTGGAAAGAGTCTCCAACTCGACCCTTCGGTTGCTAATCCGCTACTCTTCCAACCGGGCTGCTCTAAAGGGCACATCTTTAGGTGTGTACTGGCATCAGAATCCCGAGGCACTCAAGTGATCTTTCCTCTCCCTTTTATTTTTATATGCCCTCGCCTACCCCTTCTGCTCTTTCTGCCTCTCATTGTGTTGTCTGCCTTGCGTTTGGCGCAGCTTGGCCCTTGCGCCACTATACCCGAAAACAACGAACCATACAACCGAGGACAACACCTCGTACTTTCGACTGGTCAGACGAGTTTAACACCTGAGTTGGCACCCCTCTCCAAACTTCCACTCTACGCCAACGTGAGGACATTTGAGGCGACGGCAGATTTAACGTGCATCAGTCCCCATGTGCACGAAGATCTTTGGTTCGATCGAATTTAGAACTCATAACCCTCCCTATTGCTAATCCTCTACTCTTTCAACCGGGCTACCGCGACCCTAAGGTTTTCGGACAGAACGAGAACCGATGCGTAAGTTTCGCTATGGTATTTCGCTGACTCCTTTAGCGCCGATCTGAACCGGAGATTGACTGTTTTGATTTCCCTCAACTACTTATTTTCCAATTATAGGGGCCGTCGTGGCTCAGTGGGTATGCCCATTGCGCTAGCAACCCGCGAGTTGTAATCCAGCCAAAGACCGTCGTATACAAAGGAGGCTGGTGCACGTTAAATCTGTCGTGGCGACAAATATCCTCACGTTGGTGTGGAAGTTTGGAGAGTGGGGTCAGGGGAAAGGACTGCCATAAGCAAAAACAATAGCAATGTCAGGATTTCATTTCGGAAGGGACACAAAATTTAAAATACACTTTTTATGTTAAATGGAAAGCTGAACCTCATAGAATACTTTAAATTTCCCTAGTGATCTTATAGTTCGTCACTAGATTAGTTTTTAATGGAAAATGTAAGCATAGAAAGCGATGCATCCCAGTTAATCATAGTAGAGAAATCCTTTGAAAATTGATGTGCTCATCAAAAACAAGTTAATTTATAAATACTTAAATCTTGTTTCTCAAAATTTATTTTTATTTCTGTTGCTCTTTGAAGAGTTGATACGATATGTAGTTATGCAAAGTATTTGTTAGAGAAAACACAAATTAATAATCTTTCATTCTTTCCTATTTCTTAGTAAATTAATAAACTATTTTACTACACATAAATTACCCAGTAATTTAACAAACTGTGTTAACTAATCGGATAACCTGTTTCAGTTTAACATCCCTGGAAATGCAGAGTACTGCATTGCTTATGTTTAACTTGTTACTTAATATAACCAACACTCGTTTTAAATCTTGTGACTAAAATGCCGACTAAGTTAGACACATAATAAAGCTGCAACAATACAGAGGGTGAAAAGATAAATACATATACATTTCTACAAGTTGAGCAGAGTATTTCATTGGCTTAAGTAGAAACACTGATAATTTTTCAGACCCTACATAAAGATTTTCATGAGAGTCATACTCTGTAATCTCTAAAGATATATACCACTATGAAAAAGCTCGTAATTTTTATTTTTTCACAAGTCTTTAAAACAGCTGTTCAGTAAAAAAATTTATTTTGTCAGTTAATGAGTTTCTGTTCTAAGATGAGGCATGTGGGTATGAGACCCCTATTATTTAATTCACACTGAAAGCAACAGCTCTCACAAGATGTCACCTTGGCTTTGAAAGTACAAGGAATGGTAGTTGCCATCGATATACTTTACCTTTTTGAAGCTGCTTATGGGATGTGAATAAACAAGATGCTATAAGGCATTGTACGTGAATTATGATGAGACAGAAATTTCAATTAAGTCATGTGAATGACATGCACGAAAAAAAATAGAGATAGCTAAATAACTTAGTGAAACAACTGAGTTTGAATAAGAATGCCATTTTGGTTCTTAATATTATACTTGAGTTACTATTTTAACAATTGCACGATTGATCCAGAGATTTCCCTGATATAATTTATACTCAGTGTTACTACAATAAATTCTGTTAGGTTAAAAACAAGTAAGACACTAAAATTAAATTAAGAAATGGTGAAATAAGATCTCGAGTGCCTTTGATTGCAAAATCAAGGATAAATACAAAATACACAGAACACAAAGAAAATAAATTATATTTAATACAATATATACATATCATAAAGAATCTTGTTAGAATTCAGGTTCTTTAAAAATATGTTTTGATTTAAAATACTCAACTATTTACAAAGAATTGTGTTTTGAAGAACAATTGAATTCTCACATTCACTTCCTAATTTTCACAAGTCAATTCTTTAACAACCAAACCAATGTCTTTCAGCACTTCATGAGGAGTCAACACTCCAGTGCAACCCAAAATAATCTGAAAACAAATGAAGTTTTAATTAGCATATGTACTTATATAATACACAGATGTCTAAAAATGAAAGATAATGCATTCTGAGATGATTTGGTTGGTTGTTTTCACGTTTTATGGCTCAAAGGCCATATTTGGCCAAGCTGCACCAAACACAAGACAGGCAACACAATGAGGAAGGAGAAGCAAAAAGCAGAAGGGTAGGTGAGGGTAAAAATGAAAGGGAAGGAAAGATCACTTGAGTACCTCAGAGTTGTGATGTCTGCACACACCTAAAGCAGACGTGCCCCTGAGAGGGCATTCTGAGATCATTCCCATCAGGGGTGCCCACAGGGGGATCATGGCGCAAGTTGCGCCATCAGAATTGTTTCAGGGCGTTTTTTTGGAATTTTCAGGGTGGAAATTTTTCGGGCAAAAAATTATTTAATAATAAACCTTTTTATTGTTATATGTATTTTTTTCGTAAGTAATTAGACTATTTCTGAATTTGTTTAAAAGACTACTGTTTCATGCTATGACAACAATTTCACTATAGGAAGTTATTCCATAATTTTTATTGAGCTACGCTTTGTTGGCAGCGCTGATATACTGCCCATTCATAAACGTCTGTTACCTTGAGGGTTTTCCGTCCGTCGCCGTTACGTTAAGTGGATCGCCAGTAGTCCCATAGACAAGATAAAGTCAAGTCACCAGTTGAATGCAGGTAGCTGTCTAGCCGTGTACGTTTTGTATAGTCTGTCTCGGAGAAGGAAAGGAATTTTAGTTCAGTGCTGTTCGATTCCTGAAAACGTCATTGAAGATTTAGAAATACAACCCTCTTCATCAAGTATGACCCAAGGCGTAGATTTTGAAAACCTTGATGAAAATGAGTCAGGAAAAGTTGTTGATGAAATTGAATTGGGACACGGAGAAGTAGAATCATGTAGCAATCCATATGCTGAAAGACCTTCAGTTTCCATTCAACAAGAGGAAACTCTAACTGAAGATTCCTGACGATAGATTGAAAACCCAACAGATCCAGCATCATATGCCAACATCAAAATGTCAGCTGAGGAAATAAATAAAGCACTATACTTGGAAAATCAAGATTTGTCTTTTGTCACTTTTCCTTGAACAGGTGGAAGAAAATTCAACCCATCATGGAAGAATGGAGTTTTACCAAATAAAAGTGTAAAAGTTAGAAAATGGCTGGTATATAGCCACGAAAAAGACGCCGTATTTTGCTTGCCATGTACTGTTTTCCCTCCCATGCGAACAGTCAATATGGGAAACAACTGGCTATAGAGGATGGACAGAGCATAGGGGACCGGGACATTGTTCTCCATGAAAAATCTAAAACACACTTATCAGCACAAATTGCAAGGATCCAATGGATCCCTCAAAAGAAGATTGATTCAAGTTTAGCTGAACAATCAGATCAGTTAGTCCATCCCAATCGAGAGGTGCTGTTTGTTGTCATCGATTGTTGTCAATATTTAAGTGAAATGCTTAGATTTTGTAAAAAGGATGTAGCAAAAGGAAAACTCACAGGTCTGTTCAGGCTATTGAGTAAATATAGTCCTAATGCTAGTGTATACCTTGAAAGAATTGATAAAGCTAGAACTCAAAAAGGAAAGCTGGGGTCTAATTTCTTGGGTTATTGAAACGTGTATGATGTAATTAACAAAATGAGTGACATCATTGCTCCAAAAATCATAGATAGTATGAAAACGACTAACATTTATTCTATTATTCTAGACTCAACTCAAGACATTAGTAAAAAAGAATGTTCAACATTAGTGGTTCGTTATATCGACATACTGACCTGCATGGTGCCCCAAAGAAAAATGTCAAACCTGAAGAGCAGCTCATTAAAGTTTTCACTAGTGGAGATACCACAGTCCAAAATCTTTTCAAAGGAATAATGAAATGCCTGAATTTACTTGGTCTTGATCCAAGTGGAATTGTTGGTCAAAGTATGGATGGGGCTGGTAAAATGAGAGGAAAATTCAATGGTGTAAAAGCGCTAATCCAGAGAGAATGTTCCAAAGCGCTCTGGTGTTCTTCGCACAGATTTGCTTTAATTGTGGAAAAATCTATGGACATATGCCCCCAGATGAAAAATCTATTTTCTCTTTTAGAGGAATTATGTCTTCATGTCAGGTCATACAAGGCATGATCTATTTACTACAAACTTGGACAAGGGTCCAACCAAAATAAAGAGACTGAAAAGAATGCAAACTACAAGATGGTCAAGCAGAAATGATGCACTGCAAACAGTTGTCACCTGAAACAACACACAATAAAGGAGACGTCGCACAGTTTATCCATTGACAAAAAGCTGCTAATGACTCAAAGGCACTGGCAACTGGGAAACTGGCAACTGTGGAAACAAATGACTGATTTTGAAACCATTTGCTCAATACATGTTGACTCAGCTATTTTCAAAGTGTTGTCACCAATCACAATTGTTCTACAATAAAAATAATTGATTATAGCAGTGTCAAAAATTGTTGCTGAAACCAAAGCTAAACTTGTAAAAATGCGAAGTGAGTCGGAGGGGAATAAAGTGAATGATTCAATTCTTGCCTTTGCTGATGTGAATAATATTTCGCAACCCCACCACAGGAACAGAAAACGTAAGAGGTTTATGGATGGAATGGCTATCGATGATCCTCTTAAGAGGATCAAAGTGGAAGTTTATTTTCAAGTACTAGATTCACTTATTAAACAACTCAATGACAGATTTTCTGACAGTTCTTTCTATAATCTCACAAATGGCAGTGCTTTTACATGATGGAATTTTGAAAATTGCAAGAGAAAAAGAAAAGCAGGGATATAAATGCTTGCCTGATTCTTCATCAGTGAAAGACTTGTGTGGGTTTTACGATCTTGAAAGTGACCAAATAATAGAGGAACTAGAAACATTTGCAAATGTGTATAGGGTTACTCACTCAGAAATTGACATTTCCGAACTGCTTTTAGAGAAAGAAAAGTGTAAAAATAGGACACCAGACAGGGAATCTGACGTTTTAGGAGGTGAAGGTGGAAATGAAGTCCGTAAAGATGGAGATGAGGAAGAAAATTCAGACCATGATGAGTTGCTTTTGTCTGTTGATCAGTGGGTAAAAAGAGGCTTTATTAGGCCTTACAGATGCCTGCAGTATATGTCAGCATTTCCTCAACTCATCATGCTTTATCGTATTCCTTTTATCGTTACCTGTCACATGTTGCTCAGCGGAAAGGACGATGAGCCGTTTAAAGATTGTAAAGAACAGATTAAGAAGCAGCTTAGGGGACGATTGGTTGTCAAGCTTATTGATACTATCATCTGAGAATGACATTCTCAAGAAAATCACAAATGAAGAAATTATCGGAGTTTGTCATATCAAGTGCACAGAGAAAAAAGCTTCTGTTAAAATCTTATAAATAGTACATAAATCCCTGTGCTTAAAGAATTTATTTTCTGGTCATACTATAGATTTTTTTCAACCAAGAGTGTTCTAATGTTTTCTCTTCCCTCCACATAAGATAGCTGTTTTTCGTCACTACTCTAAAACAATTTAGTTTTTAAGGTTTTATGAATACTTACGCAACTCATGTAAACATTACGATAATACTCATACCATTAGTTTTTACACATTTAGTTAGTTTTTTCAATATCTGATTATTGAATTATTGATCTTCATTGATGTGTTCAATTTTTTATATTCTATTCTTCCATTCACTCAATTTTAGAGTTGTTTATGAATATAAAATTATTCTTATACAAAAGGTCAAGGTAAAATATTTGTTTTATTCATAACATTCAGAATCTTTCAAAACATCTGCTTTTACTATACTATAGTTATTTTCATTTGCAAAGTGTAAGTAATACCATTGTTTATACATGAAATTGCTGTTATAAATATAAACTGTTCGTTTTTCTAGCTGTTCTGGTTTTATTTATCTCATCCAATTTTATCTCTTAATTTTATTTATCTCTAACTGATTTACAAAATACGAAATGTAGAGCTTTGTATGAATTCAGTTGGAAAATTGAGATTTCAATAAGGGTTATATGGTTAACTGGATTTGAGGGGTCGGTAAAGAAATTTTTTTGGGGGATTTGCGCCATTGGGCTTGAGGGGGATGGGCACCCCTGATTGCCATGCCACTGCCATACCTGCACTGAAGAACCTCAAACGACAAATAAATTAATATTCCACAAGCTACATGGAATAAAAAAAAAACCCACATATCTAGTTTTACTGGGAACTAAAGAAATTGGGGATAAATGCTAAGGTGAACACATTGTAGGTTTTACTTCATGTGAAAAAAAACATTTTTTTGCCATTTTTATAGTAATCCAATAGGAAAATCTGATACTAATGCAGGTCTCACTTGCAGAAATACTTTCCACAAGGCTGTCCAAGAGTTCAGGTGACAAAGACTAGAACAAGTCTTTGGCCTCGTGCGGTCCTTGGTAGTGTTGTGAAGACTGCAATGCTAATGTCCAAGAGCATCCAAAACATGCTTTATTGGATTGAGATCAGGTGATCTTGCTTGATACAAATTCAATATTATCCTTAATTTTTGGACGTGAGTATGTTTGAGTAGTATCCTTTCAGGGTGTACAAAAACTTTTCATACAGTACTGTTAAACATAAGTTCATTGTATACTTATATGTATAAGAAGGTACTATGATCAACAAATAGAGTAAGAATATACTGACTATTTAGAATCAAATAAAAATGCTTAGAGATACATAAGAAAAATTAAAATTGAAATAATTTGAGGAAAATGTACCTCTGTTCCTTTCTTCTGTGCAGCAGTCTCTTGTATAATTTTTATTTCTGATGCAGTAATGTCTCCAAGGATAATTATGAAAATAACTGGATTGTCTCTGGGGTGAGGTTTGGTAACATTCATGAATAGGCTGTAGATACAAAATTCACATTTAGATTTCAAGAACAGTGAGTTTCAGCATGTTTTGAGTAATTCACACTTCCATGAAAAATGGTCGATTCTGAATTGGTTAAAAATAAAACTTCCTACGGATAACATTGAAAAATAAATGCGAAAAATGTGGGCAAAATCAATTCATTACTTAAAATTCATATAATAACTTCAGAGCTGTTTACTGAAAGTTTAATGAACAACTTTCATACATAAGTATTAGATGAATTGAAATGCAAGTTTAAAATTATATTTAGAATCATGAAATGATGTTAATTATATTCAAGAGCAATAAACAAATAACTATTAGAGAAATTATCAAATTTGAAGGCAATTATCCATGATTAAAATCATAACTAAATTTCAAATATAGAAAAAGAAAACAGCATGAATAGTTAGCAACTATCCGAATAAGTGTTGAAAATGAATGAGTAACATAATTTCCTCTTTTGCTGAAAATAAATATTAAATAAATTATAAAGCAAACTTTTTTACATTTTATTTACTTTTTATTATATTTTTGGAGATTAATACTGTAATGGATCCCACAATTACACTATTTTTGAAAGCAATCCCACTCTAGGGCATCAAAAAACTGTAGGAACTACAGAATTTCATATTAGTCAGCAGGTATGCTGTTATAATGGGCAAGAGATTTTCATAGACTAACGAAACAAATCTTGAATTCAGCTAGCACACTGTATGTTAACTCCTTGACTCCCAGAATGTATGCTGCATACTCTTCCTCTTATTTGATTGTTTGCGAACAGGATGTACTACACCCTTTATGTCCTTTACCATGTCATTCCATCAGTTTTTTTAACTTAGCCAATAAGTAATATGCATATAACTCAGCACTGGTCAATACGCTATTAGTGACTTGAATTTAACAAAAAATTTCACTATAAAGATATGAAAGGGTGACAACAAAATTGCATTGTTGCTTCATTCCTTGAGATTTTACTGTTGCTTGTGTAAAGTCATTTAATATTTGCTGCTGTTTATGAATGGATTGCCTTTGGATAGTCTTGTCATTCATAGAAAGGCTAATGGTACATGTTAGAAACACATATTTCACAATAAAATGATGCACATCACAAAGCAATAAAACAAATTAAAAAATCATTTCAATGTAGTATCTTAATTTGTCAGCTATAAGGTATACAAAATGCTACAAGACATAAAATACTTGAATGTCAGTCATTCATCTATACCCTGACACTAGAAAACACAACAGTATCTCTGAAGTGGATTCAGCACACTGAAGTCTGATAATAGACAAGCATATTATTTGGCAAGATTATTGCAGTTCAAATTCCAAGCAGACCCATTTTGTATAATTCCATAAAAATGTATATAATGAAAAATCAAAAACCCAAAGAACCTTTTCTATTACGAAATAATAACTTGAAACTCGAGTAAATTGGCTTATTAACCATAAACATATCCCAGATGCCTCAGGCAGAAGTTGTTGCAATGACACAACTTCTGACTGGTCACAATTGTTTGTTTGGTTGGTTTTGGGGTTTTATGGCGCAAGGGTCATATTTGGCCATGTTTCGCTAGACCCAATACAATATCAAGCAACTGACACACATAGTGAAAGCTTTACTGACACAGAAAAGAGAAATACACCCAGGGAGGAATGCACCTGGCAGGAATCGAACCTGCGCCACATACAATTCAAAGGTTGCTAGCGCAGTGGACATACCCACTAGCCATGATGCTCCCTACAATTGTTTGGCTTATTAACCATATCCCAGTATAACAAATACCCAAGGGCAGAAGCTTGTTGCAATGACTCAACTTGACTGGTCACAATTGTTTGGCTAAACATATCTTCCTCCTAAAAATTCTACATAGCCTCTGCTACTCACTCCTTTTGTTCTAAATCCCAAGAAATGGAAATCATTTACTTGCAAATCTGTACTGCGTCTTCTACTTGGGACCTATGAGGCCGATACTGAGAGGCTAGAGAACGGATGAAAGATTGACTTGGTTATCTGATTTGGCATCTTAGCGCCTCATTTGGTGACCTTATGACAGCGTGGATGTGTGAATGCTGATTTTTATGGACTAACGACAAAACTGGTGAAATTGTCAAGTCTATTACTGTATCAAGCGGCAAAACCGGATAATGAATCAATCAATCAATGGATCCTAATGTAGAATTAATTGACCAGCGTGTTGAAAGACACTAGTTTGTGATTCGATAACCAATCAGCCCAAGTGCCGATTCCCATATGTACCACATGCTCCATCCATTTTATTAGAAGGTTGATGCTCATTGGAGCATGATGAAATGAAAAGCACAAGTTGTGCATTCTAAGAAATCAATGAATTTCTTATACTCCCTTGATTTGACTCCAAATATTGTGGCATCATTACAGCTTATTATCAATTTTTGATAGTTAATGATATCTCTATATAATCTAATTTGCTTAATATAATTTTTCTTGTCTTACTTTGTTTTTATCAATTTTTGTACATACTTTTGCTATCAACTTTTTTATTGTGTATTTTGTTCTTTTCTGCTTGCTAATGGAAATAAAATAAAAATCTTAATTTTTCCATGTACGAAATTATATTTTTATAAATCTGTTAGAGCTGCATTAAACTTTGACTGTTGTAAACAGTTTTTTATCTTTCAGAAACAAAACATTTCCTTTGATTATTATAACTGTTCTGAGAGTTGAGAGGTTTGGATGACTAGGTAATATTAGAAGTTTGGATTTATGAAGAAAGTTGCTTTCCAGACGTTTACTATTAAGATCTTCAAGGACAATATAAACTATGTGAAGCCTACCTAAACCCTGTTTTGATGTAGTCTCTTAGGCCAGCTGAATGGAACTCAAGGTCTGGAATATCTGTAAGAGATGCATCAAAAATATCTTCCAGCAATTGCTTTAGTAAAGAGTTATAAGTTGCAGGGAAGGCAGGATTTGAGGACTTGAACAGAGTCCTAAAAATTAAAAAAGTAAAAATGATCTCATTATTTGACAATTTAAATACTTTTGTAAAATAAATCAATTCTGAAATTATTCTTGTTGAACAGAATATATTAGACAGAAGCTATAATAGACATGAAGCTATTTTGTGGACCACTCAATTATTAGGCTGTGAATTGTTTCATTAATCTCGTCGCAATGTAATCTTGCTTCAAAGAATTTTCAAACAAGTATTTCATCAATAAATATGAATTTGAACCGCTAAACAATTTATCATTTTATGTGCAATGAGGCTACTTGTTATAAGAGATGCAAACCTTGATAATTTATCTCATGGTGTATTTAAAATCAATTGGTACTAGTAAACAATATATCATAAAAATAACTAGTTTAATTTAAATAATTTCCTCTAATTCACAAATTATTTAGTTTAATAATTGGAAGCAGAATTTTTAAATTGCATTTAGAAATTCATATATCTAGCAAAAAATCATTGTAAATAGTGTTGATAAAAAATATTTAGATATTGATATCTTCATACTACAGAGGGTGATTAAATTATTAGAGCCTCAGTATAAAAAAAAGAACATTTCTGAGTTTGGGGTAAAAATAGTTGGCATTTATATTACAGGTTTTGAGACCAACAGTGTTGCTAACTATTTATTCCAAATTTGTCATCAAAAGAATGTCACAAAAAGTACAAAGAATTCATTGTAACCAGGTTTATTTTTAATAGTAACTAGTTGAAATATAAACTTTATTTCAACTAGTTTATAATTGGTGAACATATTGGAACTACCTTCATAAATTGTTAATTCATAAAAGTAGTTCTAATATGTTCACCAATTGTAATTTACAAATGCATAAGTAGTAGAATATATGCATAAGTAGTAGAATATATGCATAAGTAGTAGAATATATGCATAAAGTAGTAGAATATATGCATAAGTAGTAGAATATATGCATAAAGTAGTAGAATATATGCATAAGTAGTAGAATATATGCATAAAGTAGTAGAATATATGCATAAGTAGTAGAATATATGCATAAGTAGTAGAATATATGCATAAGTAGTAGAATATATGTATTCAAAAATATAAATTATAAAGATATATAAATTTAGGAAACTAACGAGTATTTTTTTAATCTCTTCCGCATGGTACCGAGTCTTTTGAAGACATCAAATAGAGTTCTAACTGTATTCAATACAAATTCATCATTATGTTCTCCTTCAACTGAAAATAGCAAAAACGTTATTTTAGTGAAAATAAAAATTAGTACAAAAAACATCATATCGTTGGTGTTATGTAAAAAGGGCGAATCCACCATATCTATGATTTTCACCTTTTTGACTTGCCGATATTAAGAGAGCTATCAGTATGTAAAAACGGTGTATCTGTAGGATTGATGGCTGCCAAGGAAATAGCATGTGAGAAAAAGGCGAACGTAATATCAGCTGTGTTAAAAGGGCGAATAGTATTTGATCTTATATCTAAAGCGACATGTAACTTGTGGGATGAGACTGAAGGAAACAGGCGATCAACTGAAATAGGAACCTGTATTTTCAAATACATCAATGACCACCCAAATACAGAAGAATTTACTTTTATGAGAGATAGCTGTGGCGGTCAAAACTTAAATACTTATTTTTCACCAGCGCTCCTGCATGCTGTTCGACTGAAAAGCTGTAAAGTTATAGATCACATTTTTTACGAACCAGGCCATTCTCAGCAAGATAATGCAATGCACTCTAGAAAGGACAGCAAAAAACATACAGGTTAACGTAAAAAATTAAATGGTTTGGGTACATGAAGCCTAAACCAGATTCTATTTTTTCAAGTACGAATATGATGATGAGATACTTAATAAAATAAAAATAATGAAGTGCTGGCAGACCACATCAGCCATAGTCTGTACATTAACTTTATTAGTTTTAGATTTGAAAAAGGAAAATATCTAACTTGGTGTTTTATTATAGCTATGTAAAAAGGGCAAATATGCTACAACAATCTCTAAAAATAATAATCCTATTTTTAAGAAATTGAGTATAGATTTAAAAACTTGAAGACTTTCATCAAAAAGGAATTGTTAATCTAAATTAAGTTTCATAAATTTTGAAAAGTAATTATTATTTTTTTGAAGCGTTAAATATTTCAAACTGCTTTCCTGAAAAAAGCTGAATTGGTTGATTCGCTATTTTTACATAACACCGACGATATATGGAAATAATAAACATAACTGATAAGTGACAAATCAAATTACAAAAACAGATATGAACATGTAATACATTAACATCATAAATTTGTGAATTATCTCTAACCAAACAGGGACAATAACTCTCTAGTGTCTTTGTTCTGGAAAAATTCTTCCATCAGAGTAGCCTGCAAATAATAAAAAACTATGATTCAAATCAGTAGTTTCATTTATCAAAATATTAGGGCCTACATTTTTGCAAAAATGAAATAAGTATCTCAACTGCACAACTTACCTGCATGGCAGATTCATTCGATATATCGTTCTCACCAGATAACATATAGAAGAAAGCCAAGAAAATTAGAATCTCTTCCATTTTGTAACACCTAAAATCAAATGACAGATTAGCATAACTAATAAAATTTTAAAGTTTCAAACAATACACATACAAAATAAAAAATAATTTGACTCACACATATGCTGTAAAAGCAATAATCATTTAATGATATATTTAGTGGAATTAAGGATCAACCAAACTATGTTAGATAAATGCATTTTAGAGTATCTAAAACTGTATTAAAATACTTTATGAACATGTATTTTAAAGTATCTGAAATTGTATTAAAATATTTTATAAATACATTTTAAAGTATCTAAAATTGTATTGGTAAACTAGAGGAAAAATTAGAATATTTACTTGATGAATAAAATAGTAATGGGGGAATCAAACATGCTATATATGAGAACAGGATTCAAAAGAACAATCAATATGGCAAAGTTAACTATACCTTTAGATGAAAGGAATTTTAATTTAAGGGAGCAGTTCTGCATTACCCCATGGGAATGTATTATATATACCTAATGCTATCTTGTTCATTTTTTCTTGATCAAATATCAGGATAATGGCTTTGCAAAATCAATTAAGAGCATAACAGATTCTAGGTCCACTATGGAAAACATGATGCATAACATCTATAGGGCTGCCACAGCCAAAGAACTTGTGAATTAGAAGCATATATATTTAAAAATAGTAGCAAAAAATCTCCTCTTAAACCTTATTATAGTAGCAATTTTAGTTGCTCAGATACAAAATGAATCAGCTAACAGAATGTTCAAATTAAGTATAAAACAGAAGTTGAAAATCTTGCCAAAAAATTTTAATTTTAAAATTAAAAAAGCTAAATATTTTTAATGTTTCCATGGCAATCTAACAATCACAGATTCAGATATTTTTCTATCACCACGGCTTGGTGCCAAAACTTTGAAATCAGCTCCTTTCGAAAATTTTCGTCTAAAAAAATTGAAAACTTTTTCCTTGAATTTTTTTTGTCGTTTATTAGTTGAGAAAAGGGGAGTCAAATTTCTGTTGACCTCTTATGAATTTTTAAAAAAGTTGCCAAAATTTTGAAAATAGGAGCTTTTGAGACTATTTTTTTAAAAAAGATACCCCTAGTTGCCAAGGTTGAAAAATAGTAGCAAAAGAGTTGGTTGCCTCTTAGTCACTTGTGGCAGCCTAGCATTTACCAAAATTTGTTATCTGATTTAGATCAAAGATCACAGGGGCAGTGCTGTAGACTCATTTCCTATGAAACAACCTGTCTGAAGGGACTTACCAGACTACAGATTTAACAAGTGCATTTTGAAAAATGTAGTTCTTACAACTTACATTATTTAAAAAAAGCTTTTACATAAATTATTGCAATTTACCCAACAAATTATGGAATGTTTGTTTATTCCCATTTACAACCAGTGGAACATCCTGCTAGAATAGACCAGGCTACGTGTTTTCTCTGTAAATTCAAACTGGTACTTTCTTTGGCAAGGTTATAACAGTGGCCAACCAATATAACTTTTCAAATGATCAAAGAATGCAGAGAATAGATGTTAAACAAAAGTGTAGGCCATCTCTGAGTGCAACATTCAGTAGAATACAACTCTTTTGTTGCAAAAATCAGGATAAAAGTGCCTGAGACCTATAACCTCTTAAATTCAGAGTTCTGGCTATTGACTTAATCAACAATCTTACTAGAGTTTTTGTAAAGTTGAGAGAAAAAATATTGAATCCTCTACATTGTCACATATGAAGTGGATGTGATAATAATTTGTCATCTGTATGAAATAAACTGCTTTGTTAAATGTGAGATACCAGAAATCCCAGTGAACTTGGATGTTAGCGAGACAAAAAGACACCTGCCTGATTGAGACACCTACGTGTGATCACCCAGTAATGGTGGAGCTTCCTGCCAAATCGGTGGTTAAGAAACAGAACACGACGATCATATGAGAAAGAGGGTGGCTAAGATGTACACAAACTTTAATTATTCTGGCATAAGACAGCTCAAACTCCTATCAACCCATCTTTGTAAATAGTTTGTATTTAGCTCACATTAAATTCATTTCTTTATTTACTGAATTATGCCTATATTTTATGAAATATGACAGCTCAAACTCCTATCAACCCATCTTTGTAAATAGTTTGTATTTAGCTCACATTAAATTCATTTCTTTATTTACTGAATTATGCCATTGTGTCCCAAATAAAATTTGATTTTGAAGCAGGTTTTGTGATGAAAATTAAATTATATGGGTGAGAAGGCAGATGAACTTGGGGAGCCTACTTCCAGATGGATAGTTTGCTTGCCAGGGTAAAAGGTTGCCACAAAGTCATGTATGGAGATTAGGTGATTATTTGTTTTGCCAACTTGTAACACTGTTTGATTATCAATTCTAGAACTGAATGAAAAACTCTAATCCAGAATAAAGAGGCTAATTGTGAATGCATATTGTATACATTAAACCTGTCCCTTAATTCAACACTTGTTCAAAACCATGTAACTCAAATGCTAATTCACCAGAGCTGGACTATACTTTTTATTTTGCGATTTTATTTGCATTTTTCTATGCTAATAAAAATGTTGAAAACCGTTGAAATTTAGAAGTAATTTGTTCTGACTTTAATATTTTTCAAAAAAATTTCAATCAGAATGATACAGAACTTAGTGTTATATTTTATTTCAAATATAAATATGGAAAGTTTTTCCTTTGTATTATTTATTTCAATTTTTATAAATAATCCTTTTTATATCTTTTATTACTTGATAAGTAATCTTTTGATTTGGATTAAATTGAAGTTTATACACAAAATTTCCAGCAATCAATTATAGTAATATAAACAAATGTAAAACACTTACATTTCATCCTTTTCAGAAATCATTTGCATTATGCTGTTTAAAACGTCTTCAGGTGATGTAGCTAAATATTCCAGCAATGCTTTTTCTATGGCTGAAAGATTATCAACAGAGTTTGATGTTGAATAATCTACAGCTTGAATTATAGCAAGAACCTGCTGCAAGAATCCACTAAACTTCAAAATTGATTTTGGTTTCTGCCTATAATTATAAGATACAAGTATGTAATTCATTTAACTCTGAAATTTATAAATTTGGGTGGTAAGTTCAAATACACATAAAAAACATTTCAAGGGGACCCAGTATCACTTTCCGAGATATATATCACGATCCAATTACCATTATGCTAAAGTACTATAATTACTGATTTCTTTTATTCCCCTTACACTGATTAAACATTTATTTGTCGCTATTTTTCACTCTAAACATATTTTGGTATCTAAACTGTCTGCTTGCTTTAGAAATAGTTTTCACAAACAAGATTTGAACCTAAGAGGTTTTGCAAATTTTTTGAGATTTACATATGAAGAGAAACATTCATTCAATTAAAAGATTGAAACATGTAGTGTGACAAGCAGGAATAATATACAATGATAGATATTTCTTATAAATAAAATTAAAGTAATTAAATATAAGGAAAATAAAATAATTGTAATATAATGAATAGAAACATAACATATCGACAACAAGAGGTTTGAGATAAACACCGATCACAGACCACTGTATGGTCTTTATATGTATGTAAAGCTGACCAATTGGTCTAGTGGTCAGAGTACTGGCTTCTGGATTGAAAGGTTCCTGGTTCAAATCCAAGGTAAAGCAAAGATGTTGGACCATCCTGAATGAATGCGTGGCTTCTCCATAAAGGTGTTGTTCCTAGAATGTATAAGAATGAGAGGTTTGACGTGACCCCCACACCTATGGTACACTAGGGTGGTTCACAAATCCACCCTTATAGTGCCATGATGGAAATGTTTGATTAATTGGCTGGGATTAGAAAAAAATTCATTTATAAAATAAAATTAAGAGGTATTTCAAAATGCAGGTAAAAAAATTAAGAATTTTATTATGCTGTTCAGCAGATATTTGGTAGCAAAAAAATTCAAATGCTTCTTATAATGGAAAAGGGTATAAAAGAGTGCTTTGTAATATGGTTAAGTCTTCAAATAGTTTTATAACACAAAATTTATGGAGTATTTACCTGAATATAGTGAGATTTCGCTCCATATATACCTTCACATAATTAATCAATGAAAACTTATCTGATTCATACTTGCTAGGCTCAAAAAATTTGTTTTAATGAACAAAATGTTATTTGCTATGTTTCTAGTTTTTCATGAATATCCTTTTAAAATAAAAGTTGATCAGAAAATGTAAATTTGGAAATAAAATTATCATACCACTTATGGGATAATTTCATTAATCAGAGTGTCGGAGATCCAATCACCAATGAAAAATTGTAGTCAGTAATTGTTGAGTATTTTTGATACTAAAAACTTGCAGGTAAGTCATTTGTAATGCGTTTTGTAGTAAAAACAAAACTGCAGAAGAAAGATTGTGACACGAATATTTCAACAAAAATTTGACTCAAACCAGGACAAAAATTTGACTAAACTAACGCAATATGCTGCAACTTGCAAATTGAGCAGAAAAATCTCAAAAAATTTCTAATAAATGGTGTATATTTAGAATCAGGATATTGTTAATGGAATTTCTATCCACACTAGCAATTACAACAAAGTGCTGACAAAAAGATAGCACATCAATGAAATCCAGTACTGATGATAGCCATAAAATTTTGCATTTGACTTTCTTCCCCAAGTAGAACTGAAATTAAGCACATCTATTTTTTTAAGCTGGCCTCAGTATCAAGCAAAAAATTAAATATAAATGTATTGTGGTTGTTACATTGGTATCTAGAAGAGGGGTCTCAAATTGGAAAGAGGAGATACAGTGCAATTTTGATTTTGGAAAGATCGGATTGGAGCGATAGGACTATTGCTTGAGTCTGTACCTGTCTGCATTTACAGAGAAGCAAGGAATAAGAGTGTGGAGTAACACATGTGTTAACTACAAAAAATATTTCAGGAATTTCATGTGCTATTTATTGGCGTTTGTGATTCAATTCCACCTTTGAAAGATCTGGACTGATCAAGGAAGGGACTGTCATCGACAGAAAAAAGGGGAGTGACAATTATTTCCGAGACTAAGAACCCAATTTTATACTTAAATTGTAATCGAATTTGGTACATTATTTTTGTATTTTATGAAAGGCATGTAAATGGAATTAAGTTCATATTGATACTGTATGGCTTACGTGTATGGTTTAAAATGGCTTTCCCTGCAATAGGAAGAAAAGAGGATTTAATAGTTTTGGCATAAGAACTAGGGGAAGTATCTCCAAATCCTAGGTAGGTAGGGAGTTGAATTAACGTCGCACTGGAGCAACACAACGGAATATTGGCAACGGTCTCATAATTTTGAATCAGTCAGATGACGAATCAACACCTGAGTTGGCACCCCACTCTCCAAACTTCCACACCATGGCAACATGAGGGCATTTGAGGCCATGACAGATTTAGCATGCAACAGTACATGTACATGACAGTCTATGGTCGGATCGAGCTTTGAACTCGCAACTCTCCAGTTGCTGATCCGCTATTCTTCCAATCAGACTACTTACATCGCCCTCCAAATCCTAAAATTATTGAACTAACTGAAAAAAATATAATAATTGTGGATGGCACAATTATGAGGAGCAATTTGTGAGAATTGAATAGAATTGTAAATGAAAGAATAGATATTTGGAGTGGATGGTGCGATGTCCTTAACAGTCTGTAAATAGTGCGCTGTAGATATGTATATAAGTAAAGAACTTATGGCAAGATTGCATTCCTCACTGTGTTCATCACAGTGTGTCTAGTGTACTGCTCTACCAGATCTATTACAGTGGCATTAATGTCCTAACCAAAAGGCATTACATTCTATAATTGTTTTGGGGTTTTATGGCATAAGGACCACGTTTGGCCAAACACAATGTCAAGTAAAAAAAAGGTGAAGGGAAAAAAAGAGGGATTTGTAGAACATAGTGGGATGAAAGCAGGAAAAGATAACTTGGGTATCTGGGAAGTGCTGTAATGTAGTGGGCCGAGTGGTGTGCCAATAAACGCGGCGAAACAGCCAAAATTACAACTAGACTATTTATTTACTTTAAACATATAGTTTAAACATATTTACTTTAAACATATGCCCCTGAGGACTCTATAATGACGGCATCTGCTGTGATTGTCATCATGTCCCTGATTTGTGTTTACCATTAATGCAATTTTTACCCTGTATTTTTGTTTCATGGTAATCAAAAGTTTCTCTATCACTGCATTTTAACTATACAATGGTTAAGGTTTTAATAAATTGTCAAAATGTTGTGATTCCTGTGTTGACTCAAAACACTCCTGGTAACTAAGAGCCATGTATAGAGATCCTGTTGCTACTCTAGCAACTATGCATGGTTAACTGCCTGTTGTAATTGCACTGCAAGCAAGTATAAGAGAATGAAGATATACCAAATATATTGTTATAAAAAATTCAATTTGGGATATTAAAGTTCAAACCACATTTGTCTTACTTGAAGGCTAGAATGCGCTGTCTCAAAACATCAGCTGTCAAACGTGAGCTAATGTCTAAACTAATTCCTTCTTTGCCAGCACAATCAATGAGGCCACGATTAACTTCAATTAATGCTTCCTAAAAGTACATTATGAACAGTTAAAGGAGAATTAAATGTACTAATAAAAAGATAGGTAATAACATTGGGTGTTTTGTAATGCAGTAAAACTTGAGTAATTTGAAGTTGAAGGGACTAATAATATTCGAATTATAAAAGAATTTGAATTAAAGAAGTTTTCATCGATCCATGATTTGCAAAAATTAATATCAAGAATTAACAGAGCACTAACATATTTTTAAAAGTTGGTATAAGGTGTTAAGGAAAAAGAGAACAATGCTTCAATAACCCTTTACTGAAAAAATTAACAAAAACATTTTAATTAACATAAACAGTTTGACATAAAAGAAGCGTCATAATTAAAAAGTTTTTATTTTGTCCAACTTACACCAAACAAATTTCCTTTTCTGCTGCAACTCTCAGGGAAAAATTAAAGCAAACTCATGTATGAAAACTGTTTTGCTGAATACGAAAATATTCGAATTATTCAAAAACAAGTGTGAATTAAAAATTAAACATGTGGTTATGTATTGAAATTATAGGAAAATTCAAGAGGCAAAACACAAATTTTCAAGTACCCAATAATTCGAATTATACGAGTTTCATTTCTTATTTCCTGGAATTTGTTTAAAGTCCAAAGAAAATGTAGATTTCATTTTATGTTTAAGATTAATTACAGTAATATTATCTAATAAATACAAAGTATATGATCAATTCGCTTTTAAGTGAACACCAGATGAATTTTTAATCAAATGTGATTAATTTTGGCATTAACAATACGAGATTTCTAAAGGCTTTAAATAGTACAATTCCTTAATTCAAATTCTAAAATTTAAAATAATTGGTCAGACATTAATATCATTTGATAATACAAAATACTTTAATAATACAAAACATTTACAGTTAAACTATCGGAAATGAAATTCGAACAAATACAATTCAATTTAAATTCAACATAGGACTTCAATATTATCATACTCATCCACTTACCCTTGATTTTTTATACAGAATAGTGTTTAAAGTGGAATCTTCAATGTAATTGTTTCGGTGAGCAAGGCAACCTGGGGCCAAGAGTGGCCTTTCAAACACTGAGGAAGTGCTATAACAGAGTAAGGATTAAATTTACATCAAATAAGTAAATTCAAACACAACACATTTTCATACTATATGAAACTAAATTAATATTTAATAGTCAGTTTGGCTTTTACTTTTACAATATTTAATGCTTATAAATGTTGCATTGTCTTGCCAAAGTATTTTCTACAGAACATAGATTTATGATAAATCAAGTGTAGCTTATTTCTCTCTTTATACTTATCTAAAATGATTGGCAATTAAACAAATCACAAAAAAGCAAAAGGAATGGAATTTATCAATGGTGAAGCTCAATTGGAAGGGATAGGAACATAATATCAAAACTTAAAATACAATAATCATAGTTGTAACAAGCTTTAAATGATTTTTTTTGCTATGGCTGTTACCATACCATTATATTGAGAATATGTTATCCTAAGTGCACAGATTGTATAACATTAGTGAATAATAACATAGAATTAGATGAATGAATATTTGTGTATAAACAAAGAAATATCATTTTAACCCTGAGTGGTTTACACCCATAATTTCACCTTGCAACCTGCAGTCTTCCCTACATGATTTCTAACCAGTTTTGTTCTTAACCAATAGAATCTTTCCAATGGTTTCTATTTGAAGGAGAGAATCACTAGAATCTTTCCAAATAATTAAATTCTAAAGAGCATAAATAGAATCTTTCCAGATTCTATTCTAAGGAAAGAAACAAAATCTTTCTGAAGGTTGAAGGAATCCATATAGATCTTTCAATCAATATATATTATTTAATCATTATGTGTGTATTGTGGAGTAAAAGCTACTAGTTAATCTCAGAGAGTTAAATAAAATTTTATTTTGCAAAACAGGATTGATATATCAGATCAGTAAAAGAGATGTGCAGGGAATAGAGAGATGAATATAAAAGCTAGTAAAGTTAAGTAGGTAGCTTGAGTTAAAGTACCCATAATGAAATAAAAAAATGTGGATTTTGAAAACAAAAAAAATGTGGATTTTGAAAACAAAAAAATATTAGAAATGACCAGTTTTAAGAGGTTGAAAAAGACAAATTTTATGCAAAAAAACTAAAAACACTCATGATTTGGATGTAATTTTAAGAGAATTTGTTTAGAAGTAAGCAGCCAAACATTTTCAAATTCCTCTGATCAAAATTTAAAGTTTGATTTCAGTACACTAGCACAAGAATATTCTAGAGTTGCAGCCGATTTTAAATTTCAGATGCATCGAAATGTTTCGCAAAGAGCCAACCCCATGAAATCAGTGCCCTTGTCTGTAGGGTATGAAAAAAAATCATGATTAAAAAAAACATCAGATTTATTTGATTTAAATCAGACTTTTAAAAAAATTTAAATTGGATTTTTATGATTTTAGTTAATTCCTTGCTAGTACAAATTTAAATTTGTTAGACATGAGACATGCAAATTACAGTGTAGTTTCTAGATAGTTTTGATTTATTTAAACATTAATATTTTTATGTAAAACATTAATGTATTAAGAAATATAGCCAGGTAAATTTTTGAAAGATTAAAACATGACAGGAATTAGCAAAATAAATCACATGATAGAGTAAATAGACAATGCCCCAAATGCCAAGATGAGCAATGTTTTTCCATCTGGTTCTCAAGTGATTTAGATTACTTTGAGTTTAACCCATAACCAGTGACATGATTTTTTGGACCCAGATAAATAAGGTTGCAAGATCCCACATACACTATATTATGAATTTTTTCAATCATACAAATTTCGGATTGTTTTTCATTATATATTTATCATATATGAATAAAATGTTTTGAATTACTTCAATTATTTCGATATAAAATAATTAATTGGTTCAAGACTTGCTTTTGAGAAAAAAATCATGTCACCAACAGAAAATAAAATAAAAGGAACTTGCATCTTGAAAAAGTTTCTACTTCTCATTAATTTTTAACTTGCAAAAATAACTTATTGGTGAAAACATTGTTATATTTTGTAAGTTCAGTAAAAAAAATGAGACGACACGAAAATACATAAATTTGAAATCAAATGACTATTTTCCAAATTCTTTGAGCATTGACAAATATTTCATAGGTATATTCGAAGCATACAAAAAAGGTTTATATATAAAACAAAAAATGAAGGTTTTCTCTATGAGTAGCATAGAACAAGTGTACTATCATTCCCCAGATTAATGCCAATTCAGTGGAACTTTGAGCTTGCAATAAAAAGTTTATCAATTCCAATAGCTTTCTTCAATCCATAATCTTTTCTCAACATACCCACTCAATTATCAGATGAGTGAATTAACTTTTACATTTCAATTCCATAAATATTGAATAGTTATTCTAGGAGGGTAAAGAATTCTAAGGGATCAATACATAAAATTTCCCTATAAATTGAAATAAAAATTAATCAATACATTACACAAAACAAAATGAAACTATTAAAATTGCCAATTATAAAGATAAGTGCAAAAATTGGAATGCTTTTGTGATACTGAAGAAAATTTTTTTGTTGCAAGGGTGTTTATATTTTTTCATGAACAGACTACAATACTAAATAAATAACTAGAACATCTTAAAAAGAAAGCAAGTTACCACAATTTTAATAATTCGATTGAATATATTTTGAACATTTTCACTCAACTCATGGTGAATGGTTTAAAATTGGCCCATGTGTGATTTATAATTACACAGAATGTTTAAAACAAAACAAACACTTATGAGCAGGCTTGTGAGTGACACCTATTGGTCAATGGCCCAAGATGAAATACTTGTCTGGTAATTATGATCCCAATCAGCAAATACTGTTATTACTAAATAACAGTATATGTCGCCAAAGGGAGGATGATTTTCAATATAATTTTGAGGTGAACACAGTAGAAGCGAAGAATCTTAACTTATTTGAACAAAATAACATGCATTTTGTTGAGTATTTCATTCTTAATATCATTATAAACATAACAGAAAGAAAAATGAAATTTAAACTTTTGATTTAAATCAATGATTTTTTTAATAAAAATCACTTGATTTAAATCAAGCTGATTTAAATCAGTATACCCTGCTCATCTGTATTTGATATTTGATAGGAGATGAAAAATAGATTTTGTGATTTGCATCCTTAAATCACCTGTAATTTAAAATGCAATTTAACAGACTTTAAGGAATCACAATTCAATTACCTTTTGCATGCAGCTAAATCATTCATGGGAATGCATACATCAAATGTGTGCCCAGGAATATGAGGTAATGTTAGCAGAACTTTGTCTAACATTGTATCATATGATTGGCTCAAAGGTCCAGCAAGATCTAAAAGACGATCAATAATAACCACTGATGCCTTACTAGAATGTGACTGCAAAATTCAGATTCAAATTAGTATTATACAAAAATAAACATGTTTAAAAAAATTTGAAAACTTTAATGTAGTACATGGTATTTATCTTCATAACAATAATTCTATAAAATTAACTTTTCCAAGCACTAGAGTATGGATGAAAAAATAATATTGGAAACATGCTATATTCTAAGTTAACAACCAAGTCTATCAACTTAAAAAATAACCCTTCAGGTTAATAATTTGTTATAAACAGCAAAAATAGTTATACACATAACATAACATTATACACATAACATTTGAGTACTTATACAAAAATTTTGTTTCAAATTGCTGCTACATACATAATTAAGATCAGACATCTGTTACAAAAAGCTAAGTAGAAATTAAAGTCAAAATTATTTTTTGCTTAGCATTTATGTCTGAAAAAGTATCTATTAATCCAACATTATCAGACCTGATGAATAAGATTTGACTTCTTTTTATACTTTGATATTTTTACAAACAGAAAGCATTAAAAAATTAAGGAAAACTACCACAAGTCAATAAAATTTTAGTTAATATTTAAAGCTTTGAGTAAGAAATAAATAGAAAATAAACACAACATATAAATATGTTCATAGAGTTTTATTTATTCTTAAATTTTATAAAAGCGCATTGCATAAGGCTTCATGGAAAATTTGTAAATCAGTATTTTAATTGCCAATATTTCTAATTTATGAAAAAATAGTATAATTCATTTTATTGGTAACTGATGTTTAATTATCCATTTATTCTCTTACATCAGCAATTAATTTGGGTCTGAAACTACTTGAGCTACCTTCCCATAATTTTTGAATTGCTATGGGCCTACATTAGAAACATGTTGAACCTGGATGTGGAGCCCAGAGAACAGAACCAAAATCAGATTTTTATGAATTCTGAATTTTTTTTCATTTGG
Source organism: Meta bourneti (assembly GCA_933210815.1). Classification (NCBI taxonomy): domain Eukaryota; kingdom Metazoa; phylum Arthropoda; class Arachnida; order Araneae; family Tetragnathidae; genus Meta; species Meta bourneti. The sequence continues at coordinate 22,815,693 of OW119928.1, forward strand.
TTTATTCATTTTATAATTCACTAAAGTTAATCTCAAAGCTTCATTGTGTAGTTTGCAACTACCACTGATTACTAACAGAAGACAAACATACAAAATAGGGTGAACTAACCAATAATTGCCCAATTAATGCACATTATTCATGAAAAATCACCCTGAAGTAATTTGTTATGCACTTAAAAGATTTTTTGTACTTAATGTCTGATGAGTGAAGGTGATTAAAACGTGCTATAGCATATAATTTTTAGTATTTGATAGCTTAGCATAATTTTTTCTTCAAGTTCAAAGAAGGGATATGATCGAAAATTGTCCAATGTGCATCTACATCTAATTCCAGTTCCAACACATTAGGTCGGTTGTTTGGGGGTTTTATGGCGCAAAGGCCACATTTTGCCAAGCTGCCCCAAACACAAGACAGACCAACATCAAGTAAATAGACATACTCAGACAAGGAAAAGTTTTACTAACACAGAAGAGAAATACAAACAGGGGTGTAACAGACTTACAACAGGTTGATAGCGCAGTAAGAAAATCCATTAAACCACTGCAATCCCTATTGGGTTGGTTAAAATTTACTCTAGTTCACTGACTAAGAAATAGCAAACTTATTGACTATTGATAGACTAGACTAGGAAAGTGGTAGGTAGTAAGAGACTAGTTCACTTTAAGTTCAACCCCCTTTTTTAAATTAAAAATGTTTCTAAGTAATAAAGGAAGTGTAAAACTAAATCAAGTTTTAAATGCAAAATATACTTACTACCTTCTTCTGATGGTGAGAAATATTTTCCAATTCAGAACCCAGTATATGACTCAAAGGTCCCAAGGAAAAGAAATCCCCTTTCAGTTGAAAAGTGTCCAGAAGAGATATTAAAGAGAAAGCTAAATTCTGCAAAAACAAGAAAACTTACTAATTTAAAACAGTTGCAACCAAATATTTACTGACCATTCACATTCTTAGTAAGTTTCTTTATGGCATGAATTAATACTGATAAAAATGAGATCTGAGTACAGAATTCAAATACACGAAACATATAAGTTGACCGAGTTGAAGCTAAATTCTTTTCTGAAAATAAATTAGATGTTTGATTAAAAGGATTAAATTCAGGGCAGTGTAATTGTATGTACAATCATAAGATACAATGGCAAAAATTATACAAGAGACATGCTTAAGCAAATGCAGGTTCAACAAAAAGTTTACATTTATAAAAAAGCAAACATATTGAATTTGCTTTAATAAGCATTGAGATTTCAGAAATAGATTACAAATTAAAAATTTGAATGATATCAGTTAACATAGAGATCATACCTTGAGATATAGCTGCATATCTTCAGGCATACTCTTAATTGAAAGGTCATCTGTTCTCTATGGAAATATAAAACACAATATTCTATACATAATTATCCACTTTAATCTGATGTCGAAAAAAGCAAAAACCACACTACAACTATAAGTTCTGAATAAAAAATATCATTCTTACATACCCTTATATTCATCTCAGTTGTGCCACATTTGTAAACAGAAAAATACTTTGAAAATGCAGGCATTATAAAAATATTTTCAGACAAGCTGGATGGAAATAAAGGAATGTGGCGAATTGTAGCAATAGCATCCTAAATAATTAAAAATATATCAATATCCTTACTTATGCAATAAAATAAAAGTTTAAATCTAACAATTATCAACTCAAATTTATATCCAATGTCTTCCAAAGAAATATATAAAATATGCAAAAACAAATTTATAAAATAACACGAAATTATACTAGCTATATAGTACTACTAGCTATATACTATTTATCTAGCTTAACTAGATAAATAGTATATACTAGCTAGTATAATACTACTTGTATATCTAGTCTCTGATGTGATGTGTAATTGAAGTATTCATACAATTGCATTGATTTATTATGATTCACAAACTTTTACTTGAATTACATCAACTAAAAGGTTTGATTTGAACTTTAATTATGAGTACTATTAAAAATCAGCTTAAACCTTGTTTAAAAAGAAATATTTGCAAATCGCAATTATAGTACTATATCAATACACTGTTTTCCCCAATATAATCAGTCAAATATTTAATAAAAGTAAACTTAGTAATTTCAAGTTTAGCCAATAAAACATACGTATATACTAGTTTTAACTAAGCAATACAATACCTAACTAAACAGTAAGTAAAAATACGTTATGTAAAAACATGCTACTTAAGTATTAGAATTAAACTTCATTTAATTTAAAAAGTAAATTACATCTTAAGAACATAATGAGTGTATTAAGAAGCATAAAAGAAATGCTTACAAAATATTAATAAAATAGAAAGTACTTTTGTGTAAGATCAACATTAAAGGTATTTCCTTTAAATAAGTTTAAAACAAGTTTACCTTTAACTTATCTTTTTTTAGATAATTACTAGGTAAAAACGTGTGTGTGTGATTAGTTTGAGGTATGCAATATAATCTTGTAATATATCTGGTAATACATCACAGTATGATTTTAGCACTTGCAGAAAAACAGGGGCATCAACTCCTAAGGACTCAAACACCTTGGGCTCTTATAACACTTTTTATTTGGAGTCAGGCACCTTCAAACCTAAGGTATTAGAAGTATACAAAAAATACTGTAGCCAATAATACAAGATAACTCGAACAGACATACTAGCTTATATGGCCTCTATCATTAAGTATGCACAGCAATTCTTAGGAGCCCAAATCCCTCGTCTCCCCAATATTTTTATGATTCAGGCCTCCAAACATGAGAGAAATATTACAAATATCCATATTATGTATTGTAAATATAAATGTACAAACAATATAAATTGCTCCAAAGGTACACTCATATAAATATGTGAAATAACAAAGGCCTGGCTCCTTCAATAATTTTCGAAGTTGGCACCATTGTATTAAAGGTTCTAAATGAATTTTAAATACATATAAACACCTTGCTTTCCATCCAATTGCATATTTGTTTCTCCAACACCATAAATACTGGATTTGCAGGGTCTACTTCATCGCAGTGGCATCTGGGAGGCAGTGATGATAAAACAATGCAATTCTTAAAATTATTTGCCCTCATTATTACTGTAAGAGTTCTTCTTGTTTCACCCACTAGAGGTGATGACAACACAAAAACAACTTTCTTCACTTTTGAATCTGCTTTCTAAAAGAGAATTCAGTAATGTCAGTATTCAAGTCATATCCACACTCAACACCATCATAACATTCACAATTGTTTGAAAATCTTTTTAAAGTGAATAAGACTTAAAAGTTTTTGCTGTACTTAGGAAGATATAATACACTGTACTCCATGGAAATTGAAGATTGTTTTAAATCTGTGTATGAGATAAAAATTAACTTAGAAATATTGCAAAATAAATATTTAAAAAATGCCAAGACACCCTTTGTGAAAAGTCCTGAGGAAATGGATATTTTTATAAATTTTGACCCCTTCAAATAAAAACTATAAATTCTATTTCAAAATAAGCAATGGAAAATTAAAATTGACGCATAACTTAAAGTTGAACTATGCTTGCTAAAAGAATGTTCTTCAGATTGAAAAAATGTAGTTAATACATATAATGCTTTTTAATGGTAAATGTGTTTAAAATTATAAAATATATGTGGTACAAGAATTAGTTTAAAGCAAGGATACACAGATCATGGCCTGCCTCACCATGTGTTTTAACTTTAACAAATCACATGTTAGGTAATTAAAAAAATTGCACATGTACCCAACAAAGTAGTGTAGTGTCAGGAATAGATCTGGGCCAGCCACGGATGACTGGCTGCTATCATTAAGTCGGTTTCTTTTCCAGTCATGAATATTAACAAGTAGAAAAGATAGGTAGATAGTTAATTAACGACACACTGGAGCAACACAATGAGCTATTGGCGACGGTCCAGGATCAATTCCCAAGTAAAAGATCCGAAGCAAACAAATAGAAAGATAGGAACCGCTTGACTAATGGAAATTTAGAATCAATTTTGCACTTGGCTACTACAAAATTCAAACCAAATGTTAAAACAATTGTTAAATCAATGCAATGTGTACACATCAAATTGAATTCTTCATTTACCTTTTATTATCTTTCTTTCTAACAATATATGATCAACATAAATAAAATAAATCATATATGATAGATAATTATCATGTTTTTTTTGGCAGCCCTCCCATAAGTCAGTGAATCTATCATCTCAATTGTTTTAAAAATCACATTTTATTTAAATATAAACAATTTGTTAACATACTTTTTAGATTTATACAATCTAAAAAGTGGTGAGATAAGAAAGGGGAAAATTAGCTGTCCATCTATCCTTTCGTCTTCCAGTATCAGTCACAGAGGTCCCAAATAGAGTGCACAGCACAAATTTGCATGTGACCAATGTCCATTTCTTGATATTTAGTAGAGGAGGGACTTGCAGAACCTTTAGGTATTGGTATTTTCAATTAACGTCACACTAGAGCAACACAACAGGCTATTGGTGACGGTCCGGGATCAATCCCAAAGGCAGAACCTTTAGGCAGTAGACGTTTAGTCAAACAATCATTATCAGTCAGTTGGTTGTTTTGGAGGTTTATGATTCAAGGTCCATATTTGGGCAAGGTGTGCCAAACACAAGAAAAATACTGCGGAAAGGGGAAAGAGGGATTGGGTTAGAGTAATGGGATGAAAGCAGAAAAGATAGCTAGGGTATATGGGGGAGCATGACTTCCATGTTTAGCAGATGGGTAAAGAAAAAATCATTAGGGTACCTTGGGGTTGTGATGCCAGTTCACACCTAAAGATGTGTCCTTGAGGGTTATTTTGAAATCAGGTTATTGTAACAGCTTTTGCCCTTGAGACATCTACGATACATTTATAGAGAATCTACAGCAAGGAAATAGTGATTGATATCTCATTAAAACTTGAATGTGGTCGTTGCATTGTATTCAGACTCTAGTAAATTCAAATTACGCACCCAGTTATATTTATTAAGACAACTGCAAGAAAAATTATATTTTATCATCAATTTTAATATATTTGTTAATTAGTCTAGCCTGTATATACTTAATTTTATGTATACTCATCCCTGATTGCTTCAAATAAAAGTTTTACAAACTATTGATTGATGAAAAAGTAAAAATATCTAACCACGAATGGTGAAAAATTTTCAACTGTATATGCTCCGGAATCTAGCATTCGTTTTAGGCCACCATGCCAATGTAAACACTCAGCAGCTGCATCGTCCATGATAACAAGAGCATCTTTGACATTCTTCGCAACTTCAGCCCATTGCTGATCCATGCAATTCAAAAAGAGCTTCAAATTCATTTTTAGACTTGTTTTTTTTATCGAAACATTAACTTTAAATTCCTGAACACAGCAATAGTAGATTTTGTATGCTTTCGAAACTGCAAAACAAAACAAATGACGACAGCTTAGCAGCCGACAAAATTATATAGTAATTGTCTTCTTCAAACCTGCATAATAATTTAAATTAAAAAGAAGATTTGGAAAATGTAGGAATGTAAAATACATTTAAATTTACAGGAATAAATTCAAATAGGGAAATAATCATTACTTTTTTACTTAAAAGTCAAATTTTCTGATGATCGCTAAATTGATAAGTACAGAAACACCTTTCTTTTAATTCCTCTAAATGCAGTGAATTTTTTAAAAATAAAGAAGAAAATTCTTCAGGTATTAAAGAATGAAATTGGCTTATAGAAAAGAAAATTACATTAAGTGGTAAAGCATTGACAGGTTTTTGAAGTATAATTCCGTTCGTTTTTGGCAACAAGGATATAGTGAATCGTAAATGAAAGTTGGTTGAATTGAATTCATTCACAAATCAAAACAAAGTAGAAATTTAATAACAGTTTTAGTCGATAGGTTTTTATTTGAATTGAAAAAATACATTTAACATTTTTGCAATGGCTGATGAGGAGTTGCCTAAAGGATGGGAAAAGCGAATGAGTCGTTCAACTGGTTAGTTTTTGGATGTTAAAAACAGCATTCACTAAACTATCAAATTAATTTTGACTTTAAATAACCTACAATTCTCTATTAGTTGAAGAAATATTTTGAAATTGTTCAATATTCAAGTCAAATTGTAAAATCGGATGCCTACGATACGAGTGTAGTTTTATAAATGTAATGGAGATAGATATTTTTATTGTATTTTGAGTTGTTTTCTTGGGTAAATCAGCCAGTAATCGACCAATTTGTGCGCATTAATCGTGGAAAATTAGTACAAACGAATATATTTTCTCCAAGTTCGGAATAATGATTTGACTTACATGCATCCAGTAATTGCTGGCTTTTATTTTTTGATTAAAATCCAAATTTTGTACAGATGTTTTAGAAATCACGAGTATTTTTAATCAAAGAAAACAATGCTTATAATTTTGTGTGTGATTTTCTTTGCAGAACTATTTGGGAAACGAACGAAATATCAAACACAAATGAACAAAACTTACTCATTTAATAAGTAAACAAGCATGTTTGTATTTCAAACAATTGTTGCAATAACACTAAAGAAATTCTTGGTATTAGTTCTCACAAAAACACTTCAAGACACTTAACACAAACAAAATTGACTTTGACACATCCAATCCAATCTTCAAAGCATGTCCTGGAATGCATTTTATGTTATGAGCAACTATCACATTTTAATCCATGTTCTTTTTCCATATTTGTTTTTATTTTCCAGCTACCTTGACATTCAAAAATTCAATCACTTTCCTTAGCTTGGCCACTTAAATCTTTTCCATTATCAATCTGCAATTCTTTTATCATGGTTTGAGGTGTCCTGCTTGATTATTTTTCTCTTAACATTTTCTCATTTTATTGCTATTTTATTCCTTTAAATGAAATGTCTATGAAGATTATCTGATTTTTATTCTTGTGAGAAAATAGCTTTTCTTCAACTCTTGAGTTGCAGAACTTCAATCCTTATTGCAAATCAGGGTACTTTTCGGTTAACGGGATGCCAGTTATAATTGAGCACCAAATGTTGGTGCGAAATTTAACTAGAGATAAGAGTGATAGGAATGCCAACTCTTATGAAACAACAGCTTCATGAAAAGAATGCCTATTTTATTAAAATCAAAATAATACAAAAGTTCACAAATAACAAGTAGGAAATGGATTTTATCACAATTTCAGATTATGCTGGAGGCATAAAGCTGCCGATTCGTGCCAACATTTGGATCACATTTATGACTGGTACCCCATTAACCTTAAAAATACCAAATCAGACATTGAGAATTAAACTATTTAACTTGCAGATTAAATCTTGACAACTGCATTGTTTCTTATTGAATGATGGATAGAAACACAAATTTTATCAAACAAAAATAATTAGTGTGATGAAAAATACTGGAGCATTATGTGGATGTATGCAATCGAATGTAATTCACACTACATTATTATAAGTCCAATTTATAATTTGAATTATTTATTAGGTCAATCATATTATTTGAATGTGTATACCAAAGAAAGCCAGTGGGACAGACCAACGAAACCTGCCGAACAAACTGGGGGTGGTGGCACTGTTGACCAAGTAAGATGCAGTCATTTGCTGGTCAAGCACAGAGATTCTAGACGTCCATCATCGTGGCGAGAAGATACCATTACTAGAACCAAAGAAGAAGCTTTGGAAATAATTTATGGTGATAATTTTTTCAAATGATTTTGTAAATGTGTCTAATATAATCATCAATTAACTTTCTGTTTATTTCCATGTGAAAGCTTAGTGGTAGTGTTTGATGTCATGAAAGTATTAAAAAAATAACTAAAATAAATTATTTTGTGGGATAGTTATGGGTACCTTATATTAAATATTTAATATGCAATTAAAAATTACTTCTATATGTATTAAATGTGCCCTTCGTGACAAAAACAGTTATTGTAAGGAGTGTTAATGACAATTGCTGCCTCCTTCAAAAATTACTAAACTTCAAAGTTAAAACTGCATAGCTACTCAAATAACCAAGATCTGAAGCTATTGCTTTGTATCTTTTCGCAAGTGAAGGGGTACATTGTAAAATTTCGAGGCATTGAATAACCTTAAATATGTCTTAAATATGTTGACCTTAAATATGTCTTAACTAGTTTTACAAAATTGGTTTTAAAATCAATCACATTATTTGGTGTACTTGTTCCCAAACGCATTCAAAATTAACATATTTGGGAGTGAAATGAATTAAGATATTCACACATAGCAGATTCATCAAAGTTTGTAATACTTTGCAAGCTTGACGACTTATCAATAATTATCAGGTCAGTCTCTTCACTTGACATCAGATAGCAATTTTTAAAAATTTTATCAAGATTTATCTTAGGATTTTCAGAGAAAACTAATATATATTTTAAAAGATGTTAGAATAAATTTTTGTCAAATTCCAAGAAATCAACTTTTAACCCTCTGAAGGGTGCACACATTTATTCATTCTGCAACCTGTAGTCTTCCTTGAATGACTTCTAACCAGTTTCAACTTTCTTGCCCAATAAAATGAATATTTCCTAACACTATTTCGACCATTATATAGTAGGTCACCAAAGTATTCATCCTCACATTTCTTACTATTTTCTTGAATTTTATATGGATGTAGTTGAAATTATGATTTAAAATTTTAAACATTTGAAAACCCTGTTTTTCTATTACATCACATAATGTTCAAATAATTAAAAGTTTTGCTAAACATTTAAAATGTAATGCAACCCATGATATCAGATAAAAGTATTTGGCCCCTATCCTTAAAACGAATGAATACTAAACACAAATGTGAATATCAATGTTAAAATTTTTTCTCATTTTGTCCTACACCTTGAATTGTTTAGTCTAAATAGCATTATTTGTTCTAGGTATTTGGCTTAGCTGAAACAGTTTTCATTCTATTCTGCTTGAAAATAGATTTTCAATGGATTTCACTATTTTATGACATTAAAAAATGTGACATTTCTTTTGATTTCCTCATCAATGTAATAGGATACAAATTTTTAAAATGAAGTCAGATATTAAGCCATTTTGATCTTTTATATGCTAACCAGGCCTTTGTATAAGAAGTACTACTTTTTTTACTGACATGGTATACCAAAATCAGTACTTATATTCACATTTACAGCTAAGTTTCAAATTTCTTCTATAAAGATGTTTGTAAGTATAATGAACCACAGTACTTGTACTAAATTCAAGTGTATCTGCTCCAGTTGCCAACATATGTGCAGATTATTTCATAGTATGCTCTGAATTTCACTCACCTAACTGATCTGAGTTTCTTTCATAACCCACAAACATACCTCTAAAACACTCAAAAGGAAAAGTTTAATTGCTTATTTTCCTATATATTTAGTTCCATGTTTTGTAAATTATCATATTGGTTTTTCTAAGTTCAAACTGCCTGTAGGCAGATAACAGTGGTGAAATGTAGTGTCACTTTTTCCGATTTGAATTGTTATAAACTCATTTGGTACAATTGTCTTTAATATGGCCTTTTAATTATTTTTTAATTGTAATAATTATTTTTAGTCATTTTTTATTTCTGACAGTTGGGCCTTGGTTTTTATATTGTAAAAATTGCTCAGAATCTTTTTTTCGGAATCTTTTTCACTTTTATATTATTTAACTGTATACTTAATTATTTCAATTATTGCAGGATTCAGGGAACAACTAATGTCTGGCAAATCCACATTTGAAGACCTTGCATCCAAATTCAGTGACTGTAGCTCTGCCAAAAGAGGAGGGGATCTGGGTCTTTTCGGACGAGGAGCTATGCAAAAACCTTTTGAAGACGCTTCTTTTGCACTCAAGGTTGGGGAACTGAGTAAGCCCGTTGTCACTGATTCTGGTGTTCATCTGATCATCAGGACTGCTTAAAAACATTCCTGCTGTGAAGTCAAAATGAACTATGCTTGTTATTTAGATAAAGAGTTAGATAATAGAAACTAAAATCTAATTATAAAATGTTGCCAGTTCTGAGATGTTTAACGAAAATATTTTTCCACGACCATTTAGTTGAAATCAAATCGTAACATGCTTCAAGTTAATATGAATTATTGCTTTTTTGCATCCCTTCCATGACCACCTTGGATTAAAAACTATAGCATACGTAAAATTGCGGTAATTGTTAAGAATCATGTAATTAATATTATTTTTAAACTATTATTGAACTTCTGAGATTGATTTGAAACCTTGTTATATAAAAGGGATAAATTAAATAAACTTAGATAGCAATATAAATAATATTTCTTTGCCATGTAGGAAAACTAATTGAAAATTTCAAATATTTACTAACTCATGAGATGCTAGAACCACGATTACAAAAAATATCTTTTGCACTGAAAATTTCTTTAATTTCTGATATCTTCCAAAGTTCTTTTCTTGTTTGTTTAACAAGAAAGTTGTTTCTTTGGATAACCTGTGTTCTACTGCTAGTGAAAAGTTTGCACATTCCACTTTAGCTTGAATGTGAATTGCCCCTTAAGATTGTTATTAAAATGACTAACTTTGCATAATTGCGTACAAATTTTGATTTCAGCATTTGAGTGTGCAATTATGCTGTACTGTCTTTTTTACTATTCAATTCCTAGAATTTGTTCTCAACTCAATTGTGATTCAAGCTATAAAGCTACTAATTTCAGCTATTGTAAAAGATAAAGAAATAAGACTTTATACAAATGAGCTATTTTTTCCATTCTAAAACAGCGATTTTCAACCTTTTTCTATATTTTTTGCCAACCTGACCAAATAGGTATAATTTTGATGAATTACTAAAAGCTAATATTGTTTGAATACCTTTTTACTCAAAATTGGCTTTTTGAAAAACTTATTCATGATACTTTATAGTAAAAAATAATACTCAAAAGTTCAGAATGAAATCATTAAAATGAAATAAATCCTACATAATCTTAACCATTTCACCATCCATATGGCACACCAGTATCATTCATGTAATACACCAGTTGAAAATCACTGATCTAAAATACAACTACTTTTTTTTAATAAATAACATGTATCAAATGTAAATGAAATCAGTAAAATTTCTTTTATTGTCATATTTTTTAACTGAATCATGATCTAACATACCGAATTTATTAAATTTTCATTGGTCTTGTCTCACAAGATTAAGCGTTTAATGATTATATTTGGACATGTCTCATAACAGTCACTATCATACTGCTAAACTTGGTTAATGAAGCTTATCTCACATGTCTTTCATTCATACATTCCTACTCAATCTCATGTTGCAATGAGAAATCCAATATGACAATCATGAAAATAAGTTACTGATCAGAAAAATGTCTTTATTGAAAGCAAAGTATTGAGTACTGGAATGTTCCCTTTTAATTTTACAACAAATTTTATTCTAAAACTTCAATCTGCATTCTAAAGTAAGATTTACTTTACAGCATGTTTTACTTCTGGAAAATTTTGTTTAGTTCATCTCATTATATCCAGTGCATTGATGAATTGTAATTTTATGTAATAAAATTGTAATTTTACTATCTAGACTATGTTTTGAAAATGCATTGTGACCAGACTTTAATTACTTAATCACACTTATTCTAAAAATGAGCATTTTTACCAACAATATGGATACATCCTGTATCAATCATAACTGTCCTATTCGGAGGTGCACGGGATCACGCTGCCAGGATACCCAAGAAATCCTTTTCTGCTTTCATCCCATTATTATATTTCAAATCCCTCTTTTTTTCTCTCTTTCACACCGTTTTTTTACTTGATGTTGTCTTGTGTTTGTCACAGCTTGGCCAAATATGGCTGCTGCGCCATAAATCACCAAAACAACCAACCAACTTATTTGGAGGTGAAAGAAGAATTTGGGAACTACTTGCATGCATTTAAAACCTTTCCCATTAATCGCTCGTAAAATCATGTGCTGAAACTAAGCATCTTACTTATTTTTAAAACTGTTCTTTGATATTTCAAGGAGGTTAGATATCTGAAAGGCTAGGAAGCCACTGTATGAGTAGATACTAGTTGCACTTAAAAAATACAAGTTCTATAACTTAAGTCCTTAATCTCAATGTTTATATTTTATCTTGTCAAATTATAAAAGACGTACAAGAATTAAAAGTTTTACCAGTGCTGGTCAATTAAACTTTAGTCATGGCACTAGAAGGGCGGAATTGTAAGCCACTTGGCTTTACCATGGTGCACCACAGAGTGGATTCGCATTACACCTCACATATATACCCTACATTCACAGTACAACTCATTTATACAAAGACCACAGATTCACTCCAGATGGACAAACATCTATGCTTTATCTCGGATTTGAACCAAGAACACTTTGATCTAGAAGCCGGTATCCTGACCACCAGCCTGATTGAGCAACTAAAATAAAAAATTGGAATTAAAAGTAGAAAAATCTATTAGTTTCTCAATTTTGAGTTTAATTTATTTTGCTATTCCTTTTTCACTGTTGTGGCTATGCTGGAAAAAGTTTTGTGAAATCTCTTTTTAAAATTGATATAAATTGTTGAAGCTAAGCTAGAAAAATCAAAGTAATCCTAAGGAAGTATCCTAGTGATACAATTCTCAATTTTTATTCTCATTTTTTACATATCAGCTAAGAGCAGAATCTCATTAACTGACAAAAAAGACACAAATTTTACAGTACAGACATTTGAAGACCAATTGTTAGTTTTGAGTCAAAAATAAAAATTCTAAGCACTTTGATAGTGCTATATTTTTGTTCAAACAGATTACAATCTGACAAAGTACTGATCATGAAAACAAGCATTTAGTGTCAAAAAATAGCAGTTAACGAGTTTCTGCTCTAAGCTGTCTAAATCCTGTCTGCCATATTTTGATGAAAATGTGATTCTGCACTGATGTTCAAAGGGCATTTTGTTTAACTATTTCGATTTTGTAATAAAATTATGTTTAAATATTTCAGTTAGTTTTAAAGATCATAATTTTCTCAATTTCAAAAGTTTTAAAGATGGGCATAATGTGAAAGAATAGCATGCTATTTTCAATGTTTATCAGAAGGTCCAGGATTATGTCATGTTATCGGAAGCAGAACTGTCATTTGACAGCACTTGTAACTTGATTTTGTCACTTTGACCCTTGATTATAGTTCTCTAAGCACAATTCAACGTAATGCAGGCATAGTTTTGTAAAATGTTCCTAACTTGTTTCATTGAATGGGATTCTGCTTGAGTCTTATCTAATTATTTTTTTTAATTGAATTATATCAATATATCTGTTTGTAAATGTCATTTTAAGCATATTAATTTTTTTTGTATTTGTTTTTGTCATCAGCTGTTTGCAAAGTATTTAAAATTATGTGGCAGATTTTGCCTATTTAATTTTATAAGCATACTAGCAATTCTAGTCTTGTGGATTTGTCTAGTTTTTATAAACTTGTGTTATCGTCATGGCCCAGATTTCGTTGAGTTAAAAAAATGTCCTGAACATTTAATTGATATGATCCTGATGTGGTTCAGTAGAATTCAAATGTGAAATCCACTTACCATAAGTGACCATCTTAACAGGTAAATCCTTCATAGGATGAATGCTGTGCATACCTGGTGCAGTTGCCACTGCAATCAATCGTTGGATATTTTCCTAGGATCTCGTACTGGCCTACAGGGCAGTATGGTCTATGGTGCTTGGTTTAAGTAAATTTTTCTTCTGTCAAAGACCTAAAACCCCCCATTTTTAGGTGTGTGGTCTTCACGTACCCAAGGTACCCGAGTGGTATTTTCTTCTCCCATGGGGTTTACTGTCTTTAGTAAACACAGGAGTCCCACTCCCGGAATAACCAAGCAATCTTTTCCAGCTTTCATCCCATTACTCTATTCCCAATCCCTCTTTTTTTCTATTCACAATATTTTTTATTTGATGTTGTGTTTCACACAGCTCGGTTTAAATACGGCCCTCACACCATAAAACTCCAAAACAACCAACCAGAAAAGCCCTCTAGCCTACCCTCTGTATGGTTTTGATGATTCGCTCATTAATAGAAAGCATGTAAGGAATTTGTTTTACGTTGAAGGATAGGTCATGGATTGTTTGGCACCAGAAAAATGAAACTACAAATGGGATTATGAGGGGAATGTTTCGACGAAAATTTCATTAAAACCCAGGAGAAAACGTAAACATTTAGCTTGAAAATGAAAAAAAAATGTCCTTTAAATCTCAAAAAATTACCTAAGAAACTACATATCTAGGATTTAGGAGATTGCAAATGGAATTTCTAATTGAAGCATTGTCTACAAAGTACTAACAAAAAGTTGACGTATCAACAAAATCTGGGCCCTCGTTATGATTAGTTGTTTTACCTTGTTTAGGTCTTGATACAATAATGTCGCTATATTTGCAATTAATACGTTACAAGAATCAATATAAATGCTGACAAAAGCTATTTGAAAAGGCAGTGTTTAATTGATAAATTTGCTCACAGTAAGACAATACCAACATGAAATAATATAAAAGAGCATCATGCACACTTAGTGTATTTTACAATATATTTTTTCTTTTGTCCATGTGAAAGTAAAGGATTCTCACATTTTAATCTAGTTTTTAAGAGAAAATAGAGAACTAAACCTGGATGGCTTGCAGTGTTCAGGAATAAAAACAATAAACTATGTTCTTGCTTGTCACACATTTTTAACCATTTGTTTTATTCTTTAATCTTCCAATTTCAAGTTATTCCTGGTAAAACACAGATATATGAAATAAAATATACTGAATTAGTGAATATCGGGGCATGACTATAACAATTATTGCTTCATTCACAATTATTGCATTTCGTGTTTGAGAATTGGAATAATCTAAATGCATTGTGTTTGTTATCAAAGGTGTCAAGCCTCAGAGAGCTGATGCATTATTTGAAGGAATCGGGATTTTTTTAAACTGGATATAATGTAATTTATTTTCATAAGCAGAAGAGCCAGTGGATTCACTAAGACAATCTTTCAGTGAAGGTCTGGAGAAGTTCCTAGTTGGGGAGATTCATTGATTTTAATAGGAAATTTGGTTGAATGCATTGTGCTAGTTTTTCTGTTTGTGGAGAAATCTGATTTTGAAACTGTGGTTTTTGTTTGCTGCTTTGATATCACTATTTAATTTTGCTTGTAATATATTTCTAATCCCCGTTACCATTAATTTTTCTTTTAAAAAAAATGGTCAATTTCTTGTCTTCCATTCTGCTTTTATAGTAGCTAGTAGTAATTTGTGAAAATTAATTTTCATTTAATTTGTTATTAGCTGCTGAGAATAGATAAGACATATCAGAATAGATTTTCCTATCTATATGTATTCAATCATTATATAATAACGTTCTTTCTAGTCTAGATATTATCTTAAAAATATTTTGAAATTAGCTTCAGAGATAGCACAATGTACTAATTTGACACAAAAATATTTTATTTATCAAAGTAGACACAAAGTTTCAATATATAGGAAGGGGCTTTCATGGCATTGTTTCAAGTAGAATGCTAAAATAGTTTTAAGAAGTCTTTTAGAACTAGAAATTGCATCAGACTGTGTTTATAAAAAAAGTAAAAATATATGTGGTGAATTTATTTTTCTGTCCACGGTGAGATGGTGATAAGAAATCACTACCCCTTCTCAAAACATTATTCTTATACTTATTAAATCAAAGTACCTGAAATCCATGCACAAATCACTTTAGTTCAAAATGGATGTAGAGAATAAGATTTTATTTTTATCTGCACGTTTATTTAAACTCGATATCTATTAATGCTAAAAACAATTGTACAGCCTTTATTTTTCCATTCTTCCTGCCGTCCGCCACTAAAAAATGTCTTCGAAATTCTTTCATGTTTGATATGTATGCTTAAAATCATGTGAATCTGTTGGAAAGTAGTCCATTGTTATTAATGGCACTTGTTATTTGAACTGTTATGCCTTTCTGACTACAGCCTATATGGCACTTTTTTCATACATACAAAATCATATTTTACTTCATTTTATGTATCCATTTTATTCATTTTTTGTCATATAGTAATAAAATGATAGTGAAAATGTGTTTTTTAATTAAGTAAAATTTCAAGTATGCATAGGAAATTCAAACATTGTATTTATTAAGAATAAGGAACAGTTCTGGCCTGTTCTTTTTCAATGCACGATGAAGCATTCTACACTGAAGAGCCAAAAAAACTGGTATAGGCGTGCGTATGCAAATAACAGAGGTATGGAACCAATCAGAGTAACGCGATGCGGTCGGTAGCGCCTATATAAGACAAGTGTCTGGCAAAGTTTCTAGATCGGTTACTGCCGCTACAATGGCAGGCTATCAAGATTTAAGCGAGTTTGAACGTGGTGTTATAGTCGGCGCACGAGAGATGGGACATAGCATCTCCGAGGTAGCGATAAAATTTGGATTTTCGCGTACGACCATTTCACGAGTGTACCGTGAATATCGGGAATCCGGTAAAACATCAAATCTCCGACATCGCTGCGGCCGGAAAAAGATCGTGCAAGAACGGGGCCAACGACGACTGACGAGAATCATTAAACGTGACAGACTTTACCGCAAATTGCTGCAGATTTCAATGCTGGGCCATCAACAAATGCCAGCGTGCGAACTATTCAACGGACTATCATTGATATGGGCTTTCGGAGCCAAAGGCCCACTCGTGTACCGTTGTTGACTGCACGACACAAAGCTTTACGTCTCGCCTGGGCCCGTCAACACCGACATTGGACTGGTGATGACTGGATACACTGCCTGGTCTGATGAGTCTCGTTTCCAATTGTATCGAGCGGATGGACGTGCATGGGTATGGAGACAACCTCATGAATCCATGGACCCTACATGTCAACAGGGGACTGTTCAAGCTGGTGGAGGCTCTGTGATGGTATGGGGCGTGTGCAGTTGGCGTGATATGGGACCCCTGATGCGACTCTGACAGGTACGTAAGCATCCTGTCCGATCACCTGCACCCATTCATGTCCATTGTGCATTCCGACGGACTCGGTGAATTGCAGGACAATGCGACACCCCACACGTCGAGAGTTGCTACCGAGTGGCTCCAGAAACACTCATCTGACTTTAGACACTTCCGCTGGCCACCTAAATCCCCAGACATGAACATTATTGAGCATATCTGGGATGGCTTGCAACGTGCTGTTCATGAGAGATCTCCACCTCGCATTCCTATGGATTTGTGGACTGCCCTGCAGGATTTATGGTGTAAATTACCTCCGGCATTACTTCAGACATTAGTCAAGTCCATCCCACGTCGTGTTGCGGCACTTCTGCGTGCTCGCGAGGGCCCTACACATTAGGCAGGTGTACCAGTTTTTTTTTGGCTTTTCAGTGTATGCTCATATCTGACAATTGTTTAATCCCTGTTGTAAAAGTCGATGGAGTTCAGCTGAATTCGCGCAGGTCAATCAGGTGCCGGCGCGAGCGCCGTTCCTCTTCAAGTTGAAATCATTTCAACTTTTGCCGCCTCTGATTGGTCTGCGCGTGTTGCTTTGCGCCTTGCGCTTCCAATTCAGCTTTAGTGTTCACCTGATCGTGACACAAAACTAGTTTCTGTTTTCCATGATGATTGAAAATTTGCAAAACCGTTATTAAACTTAGTAACAATCAAAATCCCCCCCAAAAGTAATAGCAGATAAGGTTTATAAGTGCTTAATTCCGGGCTGCCACAGGCGACTATTTGCAACTATTTTCCTACCTTGGCGACTAGAGGTATCTTTTGAAGCAAAATCTTCTCAAGTACTCCTATTTTAAAAATTTTGGCAACTTTTCGAAAATGTTGGCGACTTTAAAAATTCACCAAAGGGTAACTAAAATTTAGTCCTTTTTTAACGAATGGCGGAAGGAAAAAACAATTTCGGATTTTTCTTTGGGGAGAATATTTTCCAGGAGACGCCAATTTCGAAGTTTTGGCGCCAAGCCGTGGTGACCATGAAAAAATCTATGTCGGAATCTGCTAGATTGTCACGAAAACTTTTTTAGAAAATATTTAGCTTTTTAATTTAAAAATTTAAATTTCTTGGCGTGATCTTCAACGCCTGTTCCATAGTACTCAATAAGTGCATTTTGTGTTTTAGCCTTTTCATGATATCTGAGCAACTAAAACTGCTATTAAAATAACGTTTAAGAGGAGACTTTATGCTTCTATTTTATAAGTGCTTTGCCTGTGGTAGCCCTGATAAATGTTGAATAAATTTTACAGTGCTGCCAACTTGGGGAAGTTACTGAGTTGCCAAATAAGACTAGTTGCTTCAGAATACTTTGTTGGAAAAGTCACCAGACACCTCATTGGCACAGGGAAAAGGTAATTTCCAATCATGTGGGGGATTTTTACTAACTAGATATAAGAGCATAGGTAGAGAACAGGTTTCTTCAGGTAAGGAGTTGATACGAAAAGTGAATGAAACGTGCTAACTACTTCCAGTAAAGAACTGCCTACTTCCAGATGCCCTTTTAACCATCAAACATTTTTAACCACGTCTTTTGGGAGCCCGTATTAGATTAACTTATTCTAATAATTTTACATAAGCTAAGGGGAGTATTTTAAGCATCACTTGTTTAATGTCATTTTAGCAATACCATTCATTACAACCATCAATTCATGGCACATACGACTTGCAAATATATCAAAGATCGGATATGCGCTAGATTGAGCAACAACTTCAGACCATTATTATCAACTTGGTCATCTAGTGCGACCAGAATGGTCATGCACTATCCTCCAGCAAGAGTGCTTGTGTCTACTTCTGCAGTATATGTGATCTTCATCCTGATCAGGGGTGGGGAATCTTTTCATGTTGGAAGTCTGCGTTTATTTAGCTGTAATCAAACAAGGCCACATTCAAGAAACTTCAATTGAATATACCTAAAAATGCACATCATTTTGTAAAAATCTAACTACTATGTACTTAATTTAAAAAAACGGGACTCTAAAATCTCATTTCGGCCGCGGTAGCCCAATTGGCAGAACAACGGATTAGCAACCGGAGGGTTGTGAGTTCGAAACTCGATCCAACCAAAGACCGTCGTGAATGTAGGGCTGGTTCCCGTTAAATCTGTCGTGACCTGAAATGTACTCACGTTGGCATGGTGGAAGGATAGGGGTGCCAGCTCAGATGTTAACTTTCCATCTGACCGTGGTTCAAAATTACGTTTTCCTCCGATCTTTCCCTCTGGGATTGATCCCGGACCGTCGTCAATAGCTAGTTGTGTGCTCCAGTGCGACGTTAATTGAACTACCCACTAGTGATGCGAGATAATTTGACAGCACAGCGATACGCCCAGCTGATCTACATTGGGTGATCAAATTATTAGAGCCACAGTGCAAATTAGGTATTTTCTGAGGTCTTGGTAAAAATGGATGGGGCGGCTGTACGTGTATATGAGATTGAAACGAAAAGTGTTGCGAACTATTTATTGAAAATTTAACCTCTGAGGGGTCCACACGCATGATTCCTCCTTGTAACATGCAGTCTTCCCTGCTTGATTTCTAATCAGTTTTGATTTTCTTGAGTATTAGAATTTTTTTCAAAGTATTATATCCAGTGTGATGTTAATTAAAATACATACCATACCTACTAAAGTATTATATTCT
Source organism: Meta bourneti (assembly GCA_933210815.1). Lineage (NCBI taxonomy): Eukaryota > Metazoa > Arthropoda > Arachnida > Araneae > Tetragnathidae > Meta > Meta bourneti. The sequence continues at coordinate 22,835,251 of OW119928.1, forward strand.
GAGGGAAATACCTAAGAATGATCCTAAACGATTATCTAATGAAAAGATCAATAGAATCTTTTTAAAGGATTCTATTATAAGAAAAGGACCGATGAATCTTTCAAAAGGATTCTATTCTATGGAAAGGATTAATAGAATCTTTCGAAAGGATTCTGTTCTAAGGAAAGGGCAAATAGAATCCTAAAGTGTGAAAAGAATTCAAATTTTTTCAACCAACGAAAATGGTTATTTAGTCGTTTGTGTTGGGTAAAAGCAATGCAGAAATTTCGTGACGCTCAGAGGGCTAACATAAGTATGACGTGAAAAATAAAAACGATGTAATCAGATTTTCTCTTATTAATAAATGGGCCGTCGTGGCTCAGTGGGTATGCCCACTGCGCTAGCACCCTGCCAATTATAGGCGGCGCAGGTTCGATTCCTGTCAGGTGCATTCCTCCCTGGGCGAATTTCTCTTTTCTGTCAGTAAACTTTCATTGTGTGTATGTCTATTACATGATAGCTCAGGTGTTGCCTCGTCATCTGACCATGGTTCAAAATTACATGGTGTCCTCGATCTTTCCCTTTGGGATTGATTCCGGAACGTCACCAATAGCCCGTTGTGTTGCTCCAATGTGACTTTAATTAAAAACCTACCTATTAGTACTTGATATTATGTCTTGTGTCTGATGTAGTGTGGCCAAATATGGCCCTTGCGCCATAAATCCCCAAACCAACCTTATTAATAACTGGATGAAGTGTAAAATTGTTGGTGGCTTTAATAATATTACCCAGTGTAAAATAGGTTGTTTGGGCTTTCTTGTCACGTGTCCAATGGTCTATTTACCAACACCATAACTCCCTACCATACACGGATCGCCTCCCAGGATTGCCTCCGTGGTGTTGAAACCCTTCCTTGGCCTGAGAGATTTCCAGATTTGACTCCATTGAGCATGTCTGGGATATACTAGGCCTAGAGAGCCTAGTATATTCATATATAGATAGAGAGATGACAGGGAAAATGGCAGCCATGTTTTTCGACCGTTGCTATGCCAACGCGGACGCTAGGCAAATGGACGGTTTCACTAGGGTTGCTAATCAGGTTATTTTGATATAAAGACTTCGGGTTTGGCGACGGGTTTTAAATATTGATAGATTGGATTTTCTCATGGCATAAAAGCTACTCATTTAGACCACAGACCAGTTTATAAACCAGTAATATACAGGACTTAATCGGGTGTGTGCTTGGGGGTCTGAATAAAAAAAAAGCCTTTTTTTTAATTTCATACATTGAGTTAGATTTGAATTAGGAACACTTTCAAGTTATTCCAATGTGGGGCAACGTATTTTGCCCTGTAATTTTCCCAATAAAGTATTGATACAAAATATTTTTTCATAAGATAAAAGAGCTTTAAATGCTGAATAGAAATACAGTAAAACTCCAATTATCACGACTGAGTGCTGGACGTAATCCGGATATGCAAAAATCCGGAGAATTGGGAGTCATAAAAACGGTTATGTTGTGAAATAAAACGCCAATATTGATCTAAAATAATTTTTGTTTATTTTTATTACGAGGATACAGCATATTTGAATGGCAACTTAATAAAAAAAGACCTAATGTACTGTATTCTGAAAATAAGGTAAATAATTAAATATTTTAAATATCCGTTTTTTCCATCATTCAAATATTCATAAATTATTTATATTGTGGAAAGAAATAAAAAAATCAGCTTAAACATAATTCGAATTTTAAATTGTTTAAATATAACATTTCGGAAATTGTTTTTTCGAGCAATACTAGTAAAACAATTTTAAACGCTTTCCATTATTGGCGGAATATCGCATCGTTTGGCGAGAATGGTCGGCGGAATTTTACACATGTACCTTTGCTTCTTTTTAGTTGTCTAAATTAATATTATCAACAGTTTACACCTTATTTTGTTCATTAAGTGGATAGGTTGATCTATATTAAATGGAAAAAAAAGCGTTCTTACCTTCAAAATTATGTAAACTACAAATTTATCCAAACAAAACTTCGCAATCAACAACGTAGAACCGCCATGTTGAACTGACCTGAAAAGGAAAAACATGGCTGCCGGCCGAATCAGAAAATGTCGGGTGTATGTCACCTCTCTATATAGGTCTCTAACTAGGCCGTCAATTTCACCCCCCTCCCAAAACAAATGCAAGGGATCTAAAGCTGCAAAATGCTTGGCACAATTTGCCATAGGATAACATGAGAACACTGCCATGCCGTATATCTTATGTATCGCGGGTCGCGGTAGCCTTGTTGGAAGAGTTACGGATTAGCAACCGGAGGGTTACGAGTTCGAATCCAACCAAAGACCGTCGTGTACAAAGGGGACTGGTGCACGTTAAATATGTCATGACCTCAAATGTCTTCACGTTGGCGTGGTATGGAAGTTTGGAGAGTGGGGTGCCAGCTCAGGTGTGCCCTCATAATCTAACCGTGGTTCAAAATTACGTGTTGTCCTCGGATCTCTCCCTTCGGGTTTCCGGACCGTCACCAATAGCCCGTTGTGTTGCTCCAGTGCGGAGTTAATTAAAATATCTACCTACCGTTATGTATCGCACTCAGAGGGAGCTGTTCTATTCCTCCTTTGGGTTTATTTCTCTCTTCTGTGTCCGTAAAGTTTTCCTTTGTGTGTGTATGTCCATTTACTTAACGCCCTCCGGGATACATCTCCTTTAGGACTTCACGAACCTGAGGTACTCTACTGATCTTTTCTTTTTCCATGGGACTTACTGTCTTTAGTAAATAGGGGGTCGCATTCCTGTAATAGCCAAGCGATCTTTTCCTGCTCTTTCATCCCAGTACTCGTTCTCCAATCCCTCTTTTTCCCCTTTTCACGACATTTTTTATTTGACGTTATCTTGTGTTTGGCGCAGCTTGGCCAAATATGGACCCTCGCGTCATAAAACTATACCAACAGAGTAGGCTTTACAATTTAATAATTTCTGATTATTCTGATGTATTTCTATAACAATAAAGAGTCCTCTAGACTCGATATTGTGATAATTTCTTTATCTCTTCATGCGCATCACGGATGCTGTTTCATTCGAACATTGACTCCGGTATGTTTTGAATTTTTAAGCACATTGTGTGTGAATATGCCTTTGTAGACCTTGATCCACGAACATAACCGATTCTCAATTAATTTATTTCACTTCGCATGAAAACGTAGATTCGCCATGTGGCTTTCAAAAATATTTATAAAGAAATGCGTGAGGGGATTTTCAGTGCAAACAAACCAAACGGAATGCGAAGATTTTACTTCAGCTTCCCAAATGCTCTCGCATAATACAACATCGGGTTACCTTAAAATATAGTTTATCACCGTTTGGGCGATGTTTGGCGTTAAATTTAATTGGCGCCGACCAATCAACTGTCGTATGTTAATTCGAAATTCATTATTTTGAACTGTTTTTGGCGAAGTATTCGAAAACCAAGCTGAGCGACGTCTCGTTCGGAATACGTACAGGAAACACGTTCCGCCGCAGAAACTATCGTCACCTACATTTAGCTTGACGGAAAACTTATCTTTACAAAAAATATATATTTATAGTATTTAATCAGAAAACTTAGGAGCAAATTCCCGTTCCCGACACTGCAAGAAGAAAGTAGGAAAAGAAGGTCTCAGGTAGATAAAAACTCTTCCGGCTTCTGTAGTAAAATTCATTCATGAAAAACGGAACTGAATTTATTAAAGAAAACAACTGCCTCCATTCAAGAAATCGGGAATATGAATGGTAATGAGTCTAGTGAATGAATGCTTCAGACGAGAGATCCACCTACAAATCAAATGTTGCTGTCTTTGTCTTCTTTGGTCAATAGGCAAGTAGGTAATCTTGTAAACCTCTGGCAGTATTCTTTATTTTTATATTTTCGCCTCGCTTTACCTTGTAGTATTCCAAAAGCTATTTTATCCTCGTCTTTAAAGAGGCGATTTTAATATAATAGAGGGTAAAGGCGCACGCTAAGCATGCTTTATTTGCAATGTCATCTGCATGCATACCAAAAACAGCTATTTTACTTCCTTGGATTTGACAGTTTCATTGACCTTATGGAAAAGGAACAGGAAGATGTTGATCTTCGAGAGAAACGTCTTGTGTCTCCTACTGGATGTTTCTGTTTTATTTTGTTTGGTGCAACCTATTCATTTTTTCTCCATGGAGACCAAGAGGAACTTTCCTTAAGTGCGAGGGTTAAGCACTCACGGACACAAGTGTGTTTGTTCGGGATAAAAACAACCAAAATGTAAAAAATGAGAAAAATTCACTTTATTATTTTAAACTATAATAAAATTTCAAAAATGGTTGAACGAAAATATGTGCAAAAATTAATTAATAGTCAAACCTCAGAAAGACGAACTCGCTTAATACGAATTATTGATAATACGAACTAAATTCCAATCCCATCAAAATGTATAGTCAAATAATGTTAACTCATTCGTTTAATAAGAATTCATATTACACTAATCGTCGGTTAAGACGAACAAATTTTCGAAACTTAAGGATGAACGGATTCTTTCCAGACGCATTATCAGAACCATTAAGTGACTCCGAAATTGCAGAAGATTTATTTGTGGAAGAATGAAGAAAGAATAAATAAAGATTCCGAAGAAAAGGAATAAGCGTGCCTTCAAAAGAAACTACTGTTGGCTTAGCAATTGTTCACCGCTTTTTGTTAGGCAGTGAAAATTCATCTGCTCAATTAAACAGTGTTGATCGCATCAAAGATTTTCTTACAGAATTGTCACAAAAACCGATAACAGAACTATTTCAAGACAAAAATTGCGTAATCTGGAAATATCTGTGTAATGAAGAATTATATGTATAATTAAGAATTATCTGTATAATCAAGAATCATCCGTATAATCAAGAATCATCTGTATAATCTTTGTGATGAAGAATACCATTTATATCTGTGAAACAAGAATTGTTCAGTATGTAATATAAATACATTAATATTTTATCTTATTGTTGAAATAATGCTTTTTTCTGAATCCGAATAACACGAACTACGGATAATACGAATTTTTTACGGTACCGTGTGAAATTCGTCTTAACGAGGTTTGACTGATAATTATTTTCTCCCATCTATGACAAGCGAGTTTACGGGTGTTGATGCCAAGTGTAAGGTTTGGAATACTTTCTGAAGAAGTTATTTGACAATTTGGAATAGTCTGACAAGTATAGCAAATGCCATTTTGTTTACTTGGAGCCAGCGTAATACGTTTTTGGTAAGGCACGTGAAAGACAGTGCAATTTAATCTACCCAAATAGTATTTCATGGTGAAGATGAGTTACACTGCTGTATATAGTACAGTATTGTAAGTTAATTTTCGTAGTGGTGGCTATATGCTCACCACAATACTCCACTTACAGAATTTAGCAGTGGCTGAATTAGATGCTACCATTAGTTGATACATTTCCAATTGCGTGTGTGAGAGCTGTATTTAGATCAAGGGTTTACTTCTGTATGCCTGATCATTCATGGATGATTGCGACTGTGGACTGTCCAGTATTGCCTTCTTTTAGCAGCCGTGTGAAGTGAAGACTGAGTGGCAACGAAGAGTGAAGCCGTGATAGGAATAGAATCAGAGTCTGTTATCGCAGGGCTTCCTACAGTTTTTGGAAGTGATTGGTGTGGCATTGTCAATTCAACTGTTCATCGTGGACCATCCATTGAAATGCCTGCCGATTGTTTCGAGCTCCATCTCGTTAAAGTGCGCGCGTTCATAATCACTTCCGGGTCACTAATTTAGCGAGATGTATGAAAGACAGTGCAACTATGTCCATCAAAAAGTACTTCACAACGGAGAAATGTTACACTGCTACATGCTATTGTATTATAAGTTAATGTTTGTAGTAGTGGCTAAATTCACTACAAGTTTCATAGTCTGAATTAATTCATCAATCAATTATACGGATTGTCGATTCAGAGCAGATTCAAATTAATTTGATGACAAAATTTCGCTGATGTTAAGCATTTTGCACGTGAACCAAAATTTAGTTAGTCGCAACAACTTTACATGAACAAATCAAAAGCAGTTTCCCTTCTCGATGGTTAATTAACTAATTTACAATTTGTGCAAATGGTGGTTTCCCACACGTTCTGGAAATCTTTGAAAATGAGAATTTCGATCATCAAAAGTATCTGAAAGCCTGCTGTCCTTACCTATCACACGTCAGGGAAAACTCACTCTTCCAAGGGAATTTTGGTGAAAATTGGAACCTCCCCTTACTGTCCTCACTGTTTCAGCCACATGACTATGCGTTGTGTATATTGTGGAGTAAGTGTGGTCTCTTGAGCCTTGCAGCAGGACGCAGATTTTGCTCAAGAAAGCGTACTTTTATAAACGTGCTTTAGAACAGTGCATAATGCGGCTTTGGTGGGAAGGCAGATGACATTGGGCGAGTTCACTTCAGAAAGGTTGTAAGTTTAATCAACAAATAATTAATCATTTACTGACATTAATCTTATTACCTATCGTAGTTCTCTCTGATTACTTTTGTAATTTTTGCAAACTTACGGGTTGGGAGTTGGGTCGGATGGGTTTTATGGCGAAAGGATCATATTTGGCCTATGCTGCGCTCGACACAAGACAGACTATGACAAGTAATGGACACACACAAGGAAAGTTTTACTGATACAGAAGATAGATGAATCGAACCCTACAACTCACACGTGGCTAACACAGTGGACATATCCACTGTGTTAGCCACGTGTGAGTTGTAGGGTTCGATTCATATAGGATTCATATATGTGGACATATCCACTGAGCCACTACGGCCTCGAAAAATATATGTAACTCGTTTATATTGTTCATCCACTTCTAGGGCCGCGGTAGCCCGGTTGAAAGAGTAACGGATTAGCGATCGGAAGGTTGCGAGTTCGAAACAGTCCAAGGATCGTCGTGTACACGGGGGCTGGTGCACGTTAAATCTGTCGTGGCCTCAAATGTCCTCCGGTGCGGAAATTTGGAGAGTGGTGTGCTAGCTCAGGTGTTGATCTCATCATCTGACCGTGGTTCAAAATAACGTGGTGTTGTCTACGAATCTTCCTCTTGGGGATTAATCCTGGACCATCGCCAATAGCCCGTTGTGTTGTTCCAGTGCGACATTAATTAATCATCATTACCATCATACACTTTTAATTTCTAAGTCTGAAAATTTGCTCTTAGCCCCTAGATCATTTCCGTTCCACACAGGAAAAATACAAATATCTCCTTCAGAATCAATTTACAACAAAGCATGACAGTTCTACGGAACAGGGATCCGAAACTTCTCAAGCGGAAAGAACGCTCGAGTTCTCCAATGTTCGTGGCACCGAAATCGACATTATTTGTTTACTGGTGAATGACAACAAGGAAGTGGTACTCCATGAAAAAAGGATGGGAAACACGGCCCAGTCTAATTGAGTTTTTTTTTCAGAAAAATAAAAGAAACACACACATGAAGTTTTTTATTTTAAACAGAACTTTAGATATAACGGAATTAATCATCAGGACATGGCAACTTGAAAGCACATTGATCCAAATGCAATCCCATGAAAAAAAAGCAAGGGCACAATCTTGGTCTTTCAACCACAACCAGGGTCAAAGTTGCCAATGAGGTATTTCACGGTTCGATGTTTGATTACAACGTTCCGCTCATTTTGCTCTGTGAATGTCAATTTCCTTGGTCAAGAGGGTGATGGCCCATCCATCTCGACATCGTCGATTAATCAATAATTAGTGATAGAAGGACGATTTGAGTCCTTTCAGCAGTAGATCAAGGAAGGCTTGGGGAAATCCAATTATGCGAGTCCTTAAAGGACTGCGATATTCCTATTTTCGAAACCACACTCAGAGTAGGCTGTAATTTCAAACGTGGACGGATTATAAATCAGTTCAAGTCGAAAGGTACCTGCTGTATTTGAACTAGACAATAATTTGTTCCCCTAATATTAAACTTATCGGGTAAAGGCAAGTAGTATAGAGCACATGAATTTAAGATTACCTATAGCAGCGGAATCAATCTTTTGAATGAATGAAACGTCGTCACGGCGAAATCAACTCTCTGAGTGGTTTCGATGAGGCATCTCGTTTATCAAAATCTGACCAATTTTGCTAATGACGAGATATCTCGTCATCAAGATATATATGGCCGATTTTTTATCAAGATCAAAATCTGATCAGTTTTCTTCTAATGACTAGATATCTCGTCTATAAAGATCTGGTCAGTTTTGCTAATGACGAGATACCTCGTCGAAATAACCATCAGGTGGGTTAACTAATATTCACCCATTTGATTATGAGAGCTGTCACAGGCGACTTTTCGCTAATGTTTTTCAACCTTGGCGACTCGGGGTATCTTTTTTAGCATCGTCTCAAAATCTCTATTTTCGAAAATTTGGCGACTTTTTGAAAATTCACCAAAGGTCAACGAAAATTTATTCCTTTTTTAAATAATAGTGGACGGAAAAATATTTTCCGATATTTCTTTGGGGGAACTTTTCTATTGGACACCAATTTCAGTTTTAGTACCAAGCAGTGGCAACCATGAAAGAAAAACACTGGAATCTGTGGTTGCTAGATTATCTTGAAACCTTATCAAGAAAATACTTTTTTTATTTTAGAATTTTAATTTTTTGGCGAGATCTCCAGCGTCTGTTTCATACTTAATTAGCATATTTTGTGTTTCAGTCCATTCATTTTGTATCTGAGCAACTAAAATTGCTGCTAAAATAGGGTTCAAGAGGGAAGGCTTATTTACTACTTTTAAAAATTTGTCCTTCTAATGATACTATTTTACAAGAGCTGGTTGCTGGCCCTGTTATAATTTATCAACCTGTATTAGTTTAAAAAATAAAACAGTTAAAAATATAGATTTGAAAAAAGGGTATCTAATGTCGAACACCTACATATTTTGTCACATAGAAACCTTTCCATTTAAAATGTATCTTTAATTGGAGCTAAAGTGCAGAAAAGTGTAAATGCTTTTTATATTTTTAATACTAAAAGTAATGCTTTTTATTTTTTCTTATAATTCAATTAAACTTGTTACACAGATTGGAAAAAGTATGGAATATTTTTGATATGTTAGCTTCCAATAAATTTTTCCTTCAACCAAAAAACCTCTCATCTATATCACGTCTAACTAGATTGAGCAAAAACTTGTAGCGGCTGTCCGGATTTGAAAATTCTTTGTTACAGCTCGAGTTTCACTTTTCTACCACAAAGCCGACCTATTTTATTGTTACCACTCAGAGAAAAGTTTGACGTGAAACCATTTGTATCGTATAATATGTTGTACAATTATTTTTGCAATATCCAAATCTTTGGAATATTATTTTAGTATTTTGAATCAAATGACTACAAAATTATTTTTTAAATAAAACAAAAAAGACCAGTCTCATAAAACGAAATGTTTCAAACAAAGAACTTTTAGGGAAAGATGATCGAAATGTAGACATTTTAAGGTAGTTGAATTTTATGTAGAACTGGAGCAACACGAAGGGCTATTGGCGCCGGTCCAGGACCAATCCCCAAAGGAAAAACAGGACATCTCGTAATTTTGTATCACGGACAGATGAGGAGTAGATTAGTTTTTAGGCAAAAAAAATTAAGATTACAAGCATTTTCAGTGTTTATATCTTTTGAACAGATTATAATGACGACGTATTTCTCATCATCATGGAAATAAGCATTCCGAAAAATATCAGATAATGAATTTCTACTCTAAGCCGACGATATACAGTGAATAAAAAAAGTTTCCGTACGGAAACGAAAACTGCGCATATAAATTATAATATCTAAATAAATCTCACCAAAGATTCAGAAATTGCACAAAAAATTTCTTTCATTCTAGAGAATGTGTTCGCAACAAAAATGCCTTAATTTTCTCAAATAAAAGTAATTAATTAAAACATTGAGAAAAACATACAAAATGAAAGGCAAAAAAAGTTTCCGTATGCACTATGAAAATTGATTAGAACGTACAGTTCAGCAGCCCCGCATTCAATTATTAAAACTATAGAATGAAAAAGAACTTCAGTATTGTGTAAGTAATCATTTCAAATGATTTTTATACCATTGGATCGCTTAAAATGGGAATTCCGAAAGCTATTCGCGTATTGGTGATAAAGGTCAGAAATAACGGATTATCAATGAGAAAAATATTGGCGAAATCGCAAACAAATCTAAATCTACGGTAAAAATCACTGAAAGATATAATCAGATAGAAACTGGAAAATAGGAATCGAACCCGGAAGACCTCAGAAATTCAGCCATATACACCAGGAATATTCCGCGAAATGTTCGCGATAATACACGAATTAGGCACAACTTGCATCCTTGTTGAAAACTGATTACAATCTTAAAATATAACCTCAGACTGTAAGAAAAGTAATAAAAAAGATGGCTACAATGGGCATGTTGCACGTAAGAAGTTACTCATTAGCAAACTTAACAGAAGAAAGGGTCTTGAGTTTGCAAAAAAGCATGTAAGCCCTTAACTTTTTGGGTTTCAGTACTTTTCAGGGATAAATCAAAAGTTTGTCTCTAGTTCATATGGACGAGTTATGGCATGGAGAAAACCAAAACATCAAATGCAAACAAAAACTTATGTAGAACTGTAAAAACGGCGGAAGAAATGTAAAGGTATGGGGTCGTATGAGTTCTTCTGGTGTGTATAATTTATATTTTGTTGAAGGTAACAGGGATAGCTATGTGTACCTAGACATTTTGAAACAAAATGTCCTTGCTAGTGCTACGAAACTGTCTCTTGGAAGACCATTTATCTTCCATCAGGACAACGATTCAAATCGCACTGCAACGTTCTGTAAAGAATGATGTCCTTTACCATATGTCGCAGCAACTTCACACACCACCAGTCTCCTGATTTAAACCCCATGGAACGCTTATGGGAAGAAATCGGTCGTGAACGGAAAAATTACCATAGCAGCAGCAAAGATAACCTGAAAACTGGCCGTCTGGAGCCATTTTGGTCGTCTGGAACAAAATTACTCCAGAAACAACAAAACAACTTGTGGGCGTCATGCCTAAACTTCTGAGAGGTCATTAAATCAAAAGGAGGTTCAACTTACCATTAAATGATGAAACATACGGGGGAATAACGTTCAGTGAAATATTTTTCACCGTACGGAGACTTTTTGCTTCATATTTGCCACATTTTTTTGTTATTGTGAATTATGCGTTAAATTATATTAATGTGTTTGTTTAAATGCAATAGAAACTTTCTAGCAATTATGCTAATTTGTTTTTCCATTTTTATTTTTTCAATATTTATATTCTGCAAATAGTAAAGCAATTTATTTCAAATAGTAAGGGCGTACGGAAACTTTTTTACTCACTGTATGTGTTAGTACGTGCGTGCCGGACAATTATTGTTTGCACACGCATTGATATCACTTGAGTTGACTTAAGAAGAATTAAGATTCGTTTGCAGTTTTGTATTTTTGTTTCTTAGACGATAGCTGTGGCCACAGAGTAAATAGCTCTGTGGTTGTGGCTATGTTTAAAAAAGATATCTTTAGGTAGGTAGGAGTTGAATTAACGTCGCACTGAAGCAACACAACGGTCTATTGGTGACGATCCGGGATCAATCCCGAAGGAAAAGATCCGAAGATATCTTTAGAATTTTTTCTTGTTACCGTTAGAACTGGTCATGTTAAGAATTCTTTGACAACATATGCCGATTCAACTTTATACCTTCGTGCAAATTTGATACGGTACGGACGCATAGAAGGGCACCACATGGAATCATTATTTGTATTTTTGCCTCTGTTAATGAAAGTAGAATTTCGTAAATAAATATGTTTTTACTACACAGTCCACGAATTCGAATCTACTACATTGCACGGGACATGCTGATTATCTATCATGCACGAACAATACAATACTAAAATGATTTTAACTTTTTATTTTTTTAATCTTAAAAACTAATAGAGTTAGTCTGTAAACAGCTGTACTGTAAAATGTGTTCTTTGTCAGTTAATGAGTTTTGACTTTGGGCAGACGATATTTATATTTCATAAGGAGCCGCATCTAACTTGGCACCAGGGGCAGTAGTGCAGATTGTATGAGAGGAAGGGGGGGGGGCTGCTGCCCCTGGGGTCCGCCCAGCCATCATGAAAATGAGATGATGTCTTTTCGATAAGGTGGGCAGGGCAGCTATATTTTCAAATTCATAGCCTTGGAATAAAAGATTTTAAAATATCAACGTTATAGGTGTGGATGGTGAAGAATTTTATTTCTTTTAAGCCAAACGCACCACTTTCGCCTAACGATCCGCTAGTGGGTAATGATGCGAAATGCGACCTTGACCTACTGAAAGTCAGCCTACCTGTTGCTTTCCCCTCCCAGTCTTATTTCACTTCATTTTTTTTATCCCTCTGTGTCTCCCCACAATTGAAGGACGAGGGAATTTTCACTTATATGTTTCTTTTTCCCCTTCGCTCTTTTCTGTCGTTTCAAGGCCCATCTAGTACTGATTTCAAATCGTCTGTTGTTCTTTGTATTTTATTTTTCGCCATTCAGAAAAATCGAAAAAAAAAATTCCGTTTTCGAACGTTTCATTTCAACTTTTGTGTTCCGAAGGTAAACCGGTGTCAATTTGATCATTAAAAGATGGACGGTCGTTATAGGATGGAAATATACAGACACAAAGTGATAGACGTCATTATGTCTTTAATGAATCTTCTTTCAGTGCGATAGTTATTTTTATTGTTTGTATTAATTGCCTGGTTCCCACTCAACCCGTCATTAATTTTTTCCCACCTTTTTGTTCGTGTAAATCGTGACGCAAGTTTAATTGCAATCTTAACGGAATAACGTGCTTTTCTTATATTTCGTCCATGAGGCATCAGAAGTAACAGTATTTTTAGATGTTCAGAATAGTAACTGTGAAGTTATTTTCCTTCAAGCTGTTACACAGAGCGCTTGTCTTTTTCACGGTTTTCGTTTTTAAAGAACAACTTCTAACATTTGATACAAAATTTTTTGGTGTTGTATCTCACTATTGGTGACGTTTCATGAGTATCTTGCGAAATTTATTTTTCATTCATCTTTCTTCATTTGATTTATAATTTAATTAAATATTGTCAATAAATTGTCAACAATTAGAATTGAATTGTTAGGATTGTTTTTAAACCCATTTGGGTCGAAACACGAAATAGACACCTTTTTATTATCTAAATCAGATGTGGGGAACCTGTGGCCTTTTAGGTTCTTAAGTGTAGACTTTTGACTGAATTCAAATTTTACAGAATGAATCCTTTTGTTTTCAATTTTTATTTTGTTCGTCTTTTATATTATTAAAAAAAATTTTTTTTAATGAAATCATTTTTTAATGAATGCCAAAGAATAAAATAAATTTCAACGCGAAATAATCATCCTCCCAGATTGACCAGCGCAATTAGAACAATAGTAAGCCGTAAGGGCTAAATTTACATTTGCTGCTCTCATGTTTTAGTTCCCCTTATGCTACTCTAAAATGTCTGATCTTCCCTCGTCTGACTATCGCCACTATATCGTATATCTAATTGAAGTTTCTTGAATGCGGACTTATTTAATAGCAACTAAATTAATTTGGATTGAAATTAAAATATTTTTCATTCCTGGTCTAAACCAAAGGGATTCATTTTAAGTGAATCATATTTCTTCATTAGCCGAACATCTGAGAGGGATTTTAGTGTAAACAAAGGGCTCGATCCAACAAAAGACCGTCGTGTAGGTTGGGGCTGGTGTATGTTAAATCTGTCGTGGCCTCAAATGAACTCACGTTGACGAGTGGAAGTTTCGGGAGTGGGATGCCAGCTCGGGTGCTGACCTCGTCATTTGACCGTGATTCAAAATAACGAGGTGTTGTCCTCGGCCCTATCCCTTCGGGATGGATCCCGGATCGTCGCAAATAGCCCGTTCTGTTGCTCCAGTGCGATGTTAATTCAACTATCTACCCACTTACCTTCAGTGCAAACAAACAAACCAGACGGACTGCGAAGATTTTACTTCTGCTGTCTGGCATGAGGGATTACCTTAAAACGTAGCTTATCGCCTTTTTGGCGATATAAATTTTGGCCAATCAATTATCATGTATCAATTCAGAATTCATTCTTGGGGTTTATTTACGAAGTGCTGACATCCTATTTGAAAAACAAGCCAATCGACGTCGCGTTCGGAAAACGTACAAGAAACACTATCGCCGCAGAAGCACTGTACTGCCACTTATATTTACTTTGATCAAAAATGCTGGTCATAAAAAAAACTTGTAAGAAAGCTAAAACTCGGAAAAGTAAATACTCAACGAGACTCCCATGTTTTGATTTAATTGCCGCGTCAAAAGATGTTTTTACGTATCGTTTGGCAACACTAGCTTATATTTATTGTGACTTTAGTGTTTTGCTTTAGAATAACGTGATATGTGCATTGATTTATCCTTCGTTTGCCTTCGATATGTTGTCTTCGTTTTTCTTATTTATATTTTCTTAACGAGAATAAAAAAGATAGGTTATCTCAATTTCTAAAATCACAGAGCCAGAAAGTTCAAAGGTTATGTGAGTCGTTTCACTCAATTACCTTTGTAGATTGAAAGCCTGCTGCAAATTTTGTATATCTTTATCGATTACAAAACTAAATTGAAAAGGAAATCCCTGCATATTAGGTTAAAATACTTATTAGGGGACATCTTGTCCCGAAGTGAAAATTTATTGCCAATTTTAAGGTCCAATTCTATTGAGATACCCGATAGTTATAAAGCAAGAAAGGAAGCAGGTTACCAGAATTGGCTCCAAATTGCACACAGAATTGAACGACGTACTCAATATATTCTCCACAATCGTGGCGAGAGGGTGAAACGGGTAGCACAGGCGTGAAGGCTGTGCTGCTTTACCCGGCTAACGTAGGAAGGTGAACGGATGGCTAAGCGGACTGCTACAGAGATAGCTCCCAGATCTGAGGATTAATAGCAGACGCGCTCTACCCATGCCGTAGACTTGTTCCAAAAATACTTTAGAGGACGACCACCTGTCTGTATTTTAAAAGCAATTGCGCAAATCATCTCCAGTACCTTTTCATCACTGATACCACAGTCAGGAGAGCAGCTTGCCTTCAATTTGCCCCGGAAAACTATGCTTGCTAGGCTCCGATCTGGCCATTTATAAAAGATGATATTCTGTGATGGCCAAAAATCCTTTCCCGACTGTATCAAGTGCAGCTTATTACCAGCCTCTCCCTCACACATCCTATATTGCATTGGAGCCATACACGAAGACATTTTCAAGGACCCATCTGCCATTGCCCAAAAACTTTTTTTGCACACTCAATGAATTAGTGTAATTTCGTTTTTTTAACACTGGGATAAGAAAGAAGACTCAAATTCAATTAAGATAAATTTAATTTCAAATTCCAAGGAGCGCATATTTATCGGAGAAATTATTTCACGATCATCAGTATTTATATTTCAAGGAATATAGCATCGAATTTCAAGGACCAATTCCTTACAATATTTGGAATTGAGTGATTGACTACATATATAATCCGACTTTTAGTCTTCATCTCAAAGATCCGCTTATAAATCGCTGCCAAGTTATGGACATACACATAAGGAAAGTTTTACTGATACAGAAGAGAGAAATATATTTAGGGAGGAATCGTACCTGCGCCTTCTCTCAGGTTGCTAGTGCAGTGGGAAAACCCACTGAGCCACGGCGCGCGACCCCATTTGGAATTATAATTTCGAATTTTCTACATGCACACTAAAAACACAAAATGCCAGGTTATTAATCAATCAAATCAATTCAACAAGTCATAGGGCCGCGGTAGCCCGGTTGGAAGAGTAACGGATTGGCAACCGGAGGGTTGAGTTCGAATCCAACAAAAGATCGTCGTGTACAAAGTGGACTGGTGCACGTTAAATCTGTCTTGGCCTCAAATGTCCTCACGTTGGCGTGGTGTGGAAGTTTGGAGAGTGGGGTGCCAGCTCGGGTGTTACCTCGTCATCTGACCGTAGTTCAAAATTACGTGGTATTGTCCTCGGAACTTTCCCTTGGGGATTGATCCCGGACCGTCGTCAATAGCCCGTTGGGTTGCTCTAGTGCGATGCTAATTAAAAAATACCTCAATAAGTCAAACATACTACACTGCTGGCCACCGTAAATGCAACACCCTGAAGGAAGCATGCAAATAATATGAAACTTACAACATGCATTAGCGGAGGTGAGATATGCAAATGATTAGAATTTCAGCGCAGATGCACATCACGCGCGCCTGTGGCGCCACTTCAAAGCGCTATTTAAGGATTGGAGATTTCGACGATTTCAAGTACGGCAATTGTGTTTTTCTTGTGGTTTTTTCAAAAAACCGATCAATTATGCCTCGTAGAAAACAGCGATCATCTTTTGATCAAGTATCCGAGTTCGACAGAGGAAGGATAGTGGCCTACCGAGATTGTGGATTATCTTTCAGGGAAATCGGTAGTCGTGTTGGACGAAACCAAACAACTGTAATGCGGATATGTGATCGTTGGATGCAGGAGGGTACGACGGACCGACGTGTTCGATCGCATCCACCTCAGTGCACCACTTCACGTGATGACAGGCATATTGTGCGTATGGCAGTGACGGATCGCTCAGCCACATCACGAACCATAGCACAGCACATTCAGTCTGTACCGCATCATCCAGTGTCTGCGCGTACCATTCGACGCCGTTTACAGCAGAGTGGTCTGTCCGCAAGACGTCCATTGCTTCGTCTACCCTTGACGCAGAACCACAGACGTTTCCGCCGCCAATGGTGCGATGAAAGAAGGATGTGGACGGCAGAATGGAATGAAATTGTCTTTACTGACGAGTCACGCTTCTGTCTGCAACACCACGATGGTCGGATTCGAGTCTGGAGACACCGTGGAGAGAGGATGCTGAACAGCTGCGTTATGCACCGCCACACTGGTCCTGCACCGGGTATTATGGTATGGGGCGGTATTGGATATCACTCTCGCACTCCTCTAGTACGCATTGCCGGTACTTTAAACAGCCAGCGCTACATCTCCGAGGTGTTGGAGCCAGTTGTCCTTCCTTACCTTCAGGGCTTGCCCACAGCCATATTTCAACAGGATAATGCGCGACCACACGTGGCACGCATTGTCCAAGGGTTCTTCGTCAATCGCCAGATTGAATTGCTTCCCTGGCCAGCTCGCTCTCCGGATCTTTCGCCGATAGAAAACATGTGGTCCATGGTTGCTCAACGATTGACCCAGAATACATCCCCAGCTGCCACGCCAGATCAACTTTGGCAACGTGTGGAAGCTGCTTGGTCTGCTGTACCCCAAGAACACATCCAAAGTCTCTTTGAATCAATGCCGAGGCGTGTGGCAGCGGTGATCTCCAACAATGGCGGCTACTCTGGCTACTGATTTTGGCAGGAACTACACTTTACAGAAGTCTATAAATTTAATCATTTGATACTTGGTCAACATGTTATATACAAAATAAATTTTGTTGTGATATCTCTTGTCTTTCTTGGTGTTGCAATTTGGGTGGCCAGCAGTGTATTTACAATAACTGTGGAAAGCTGGTACTGTTTGTAAAGTTGTTTCACCTTCTAATGTGTCGATTGTACTTCAAAGAAAGTTTAACATACATGTAAAAAATAGAAGACAAAACAAAAAGCCCTATTACATAGACAAACGAAAAACAAATAAAATGTTTTATAATTCGAATGAAGGGAAACAGACTGTTTATGTCATATCTCCCAAGAGCGGATTTGTTAAACGAGCGACAGCTATGATTAACAAGTGTTCTGACATGTTTTAATAGTCACAAATCCGAATCGACCCGTTTTTAGAGTACAGAAGCGTCGCATGGTGGATTTTGATTAGTGGGCGTTAGACACGGATGTTCTACGTTTAAAATAAGGAACTTGCTTTGAAAAGTCTTCTCCACGGAGTTGAATGACCAGAAAATAAGAAAATCGTCATGCTGTTATTTTACAATGAATATTCCAAAATACTCTCTTAAGATAATTTTTACGGTTCTCAGACAACAAAGGTGTGGAATGTTTGTAGATATGTTTTCGTGAGTCAGAGAGGAAACCGAACACTAATGTAAAATTAGTCGAAACTTATAAACAAGCAAGAACTAAGAATATTCAAAAAGTCATACGCTAAATTATGTCATTTATTGCACTTTTTAATGCTGGTATTTACACTTTTATAATTTATATTTTATGAGAAATGAAGAGAAAAACTACGACATATTTTTTGTATCTCAAAATGAAAAGCTGACAATCGCCTTTCTTTAGAATTCATGATATTTAGGTTGATTTGTTGTGTATGTGAAATTTGTGGCACAGATTTAATAACTGGAATTTTATTAAATTATTTCATTTACTAAATCTTCCGTGTGAGGACAAAAGGGGTTGAGTCGAAATGGCTATTTTTCAGAATCTTAAGTTGAATATTTCACTTATTCTATTTTTATCAGGAAATTACGTTTCCAGAACTCGATAAATCTTTTTTACAATCAAGCATTTGTATTCCTGCTGCCATAAAATAATTTATTTTATAGAATATTTTCAGAACTCAAGAAATATTTTCGGCATAAATTCTGTTGTTATAAAACTAATTTTATCGAACACTTTCCCTTTTTAAATTTTTATGCCATTTAAAATCGCTAAACACCTTTTGTTTCTAATAAAAAATCGTTTATTTCATATTTCTTCCGTGTCAAGACAAAAGGGGTTAATTCAAAATGACTACATCTCAGAATCTTAAGGTGTATGTATACACTAGAACATTTTAAAAAAATTTTAACTTTAAAAATCCAGTTTTTTTTCCAATAGGTCATTGGTTTGTGCTTAAACTCATTTTAGTGTGAAAAATCCTGATTGAGCTACTCATTAATTATCTAATTTAGATATAATTAGCTAATTAGCATGCTTTTTTAACAGTGATATCTCAAATTCTAATGTGTTCAGAAAGACAATTCCTTTTGGAAATTATGCCCAATATTATTCTTCATGTTTTGACCCTCCATCAAGTTGCTAGAGGGAATAAGTTATTTTTACAATTTTTTTCACGAAAGAAGTCTAAAAAAATCAAGATTTTTTCAGGAATTTCAACATTTAAAACTCAACTAAAAATTCATTTCTAAACCAATAACTTCGACTGAGGGTCAAAACATCCACTGAATTACATAGATTATAATGACACAAAATTAATTATAATAGATAAATTCATTATTGAATTATCACTGTTCGAAAGAAGCATCCTATTGCAAAAACATAATTCTTCAGAAATCGAGTTTAAAGTTTTGGAAACGTGTTTGTCTATGGTGACAGTACCTAACCCAAACCCTTGTAACTTGAAAACTATTTCGAATATTTACAAGATCATGGTATCGTTTGAAAGCTAAGGGGTTGGAAAATATTTTGAATTCTTAAAAAATAGATCGATATTTTGATCAATTTTCGTGATTTCTAGTGTGTATACATACACCTTAAGTTGAATATTCTCTTTTTCACAAATATTCAGGAAGAAAAAGAAGCATGCCATGATACAAATAATTGTAATTTAGATCCAAAGATTCGTTTAGTTTTGATTTTAAGCATTATATTATTTTTAAGTTATAATGATGCACTTGACTCCTTTGAACCCATCAAAAGTCAGACTTAACCCCTTTTGCCCTGACACAAAAGAAATATTTTGACGCCTTTAAAATTGTGTAAGTTTCCATACTAGATCGATATTTATAAGTTCATTATAGTCCATTATAAATCCGTGGAGAAATGTTCGAAATGAAGCAAAATTGTTTATGGAAGTCAAGTTTTAGTGATGCAGTTTTTTTTCTTTTCTCTTCATTTCTAATGAATATAAAAATTGTTGCAAAATTGTGAATGCTATCATTAAAATGTGCATTAAGTAATTTAATTTATATATACTTTTTTGAATTTTCTTAGCTGTTCTAAATTCACAACTGTTTTAACCAGTTTCCTTCTAGTGTCCGGATTTCACTGTACCTTCTAAACTTTTGATTTCTTAAAGATACTCAAATTTGGCCGTGTAGTGTTCCAGGAAATGTAATATATAGAATGGGGGTCAAATTAAACAAGAATTTTTTAGGGGAAGGGTAGCCATAAATCACATAGTGCTTCAATACGGAAGAATTTATAGATGGCAATGTTATAGAATCGCATGAAAACTTATTTATAAATGTCATTAAACTGACACTTGATACCCTATCCCTATTGGGTTTGCTAGTTTGAATAGGAGTATCCAGAAAATGCCTAATCTAACTCTATCTCAGATTAATGAATCCGATTTGGTATCAACCAAAAGGTGGATGACACACGAAGCGACTTGAGCAGCACAAATGGGGTTCGCTTTTTCTTCCTGACAGGGAAGAAAACCTGTTTCACCGCTCGAAACGCCTCACCTAGATCACGAGTCAAACCGCTGAGAAAAGGCGAAGAGCGTCCTGGGTCGGGCTTCACAAGTCGCTCCTTGTGTCACCACCCTTAAGAGATAAGCTTTAATACGCAAATGCGCATTCTTTCTGAAAATACTGTGTATTTTTTAATTCTTCGAAAATTAAATCCCTAGAGTACTTGTCACCGCATAATTTTACACTCGATTTGTTTCCTGTTACTCGGATAATAGAACTTTATTCGAAGAAATATTTAATCTGCATAAACAAAACAATTTATAATTAATTCATTTAACGATTTGCCAAATTCAATTAAGAAATCATTATCACTGTTGGGAAATAATGAACCTCTATTGCTTTAATTTAAACCAGTAATACTTTCCAAATTAGTGGTTCCATTTGCATGGTTGATGGTGTGAGCGAAAACCCAGAGGATTATCCAGGATTATTTCACTCTTTTTTATGTTAATAGGGTATTTTAGTAAGAATCTATTCATGCGGAATCAAAGGGTTTATTCGAATAAAGTTATTTACTCTTGAGGATATAACTATAGTTGTCAATTACTCTTAAATGACTTTCTTTCTGGTGAAGCTGTAAATTATATTAATGATCCACTGTATGTAGTGTGACGCAAACAAAAATAGTAGTGTAGTGTCCTGTTCGTTGTGGTTAAACCACAAAAAAGGATACTATAAATAAAACAATGATTTGGTTTGATGACTAATCGGGACCTACGGCTTAAGATTAAACAATGGATTATTTATTTAAACATAAAGTGTAGTAAGTGTATTAACCCTCTGAGCGTCACAAGATTTCCTAGTAGTGTATTGCTTTTGCTCTACAACATACATAATGGCTAGTAACCACATCTATTAGTTGAAAGAATCTATGAATTCTTCGGCTTTGAGAAATATTCCATTGGTCCTTTATAAAAATTGAATCCTTTGGAGAGAGATTCTATTGACTCTTTCAATAAAATTTAATCCTTTGGAAAGATTCTATAGGTCCTTTCCTTAGAATAGAATCCTTTAGAAAGATTTTACTGGTCCTTTCCGTAGAATTGAATCCTTTCGAAAGTTGCTATTGGTCAAGAAGGTCAAAGCTGGTTAGGATCCATGTGGGAGAAGACTTCAGGCTGCAAGGGGGATTTATGCGTGTGAATCCTTCAGAGAGTTATTTTGCTAATTTTCAAAGCAGTTCAAAATAGTTCCATGATGCGAAATTTAAGTAATAAATATTTATTACTTTTTTCGTAAAATAATTTTGGAGGGGTCCAATCTTCTTTCCATGCTTTCTGTTCCAATTGAAAGGCGATTTGCAAATCAGTTTCAATGTGTAGTTTGATTGATTTTTAACATTTCAAATATTTTAGGAAGGGAACGTGTTTCTTATATGTATTCTGAACGTGACGTCAGTTGGTTTATTTTTCGAATACAATTTCAGCACTTGCCAATAATAATTCTAAAGAATGAATTCCGCCTTGATATATGATAGTTGATAAGTCAACGCCAAACTTTGCCAAAATGGGGATTAACTATACTTTAAGGTAATCCTGGTTTATATATAATGCGAGAGCATTTGGACAGAAGCTAAATCTTCACAGACAGTTGTTTGTTTACGTATGATATCATTTTAATCCATTGGATTTTACTTATGGCGTCGTGGAAAGTAACACTTAATTTCACAAATCTAAACTTCGATTAATCACTTATAAAAATCACCAGCTTCTAAATATAAAATCATTGAGAAGTGATTTGATTAAACGGCGGGTGCTGCCTTCGAAAATACTTTTTTTAGGAAGTTTTGAATATGTTCTGTTTGGAAAATACAGTTCCTTGAGCAAATTTTAAATATACAAGATTGTACACTTGTTTGCAATAAATTAAAAAAATAAGCATGGTATTTTCGTTCAAGATGAAAGAACTGGCATTTTTCATAATTCGTAACTGCTGAAAGTTTTTTAACAATTAAAAACAATTTTCAGATGAACGGAAGCATTGCAGATTATACAGCTCTTATAGCACGATTATCTGAAAATCTCGTTTCTAATTTTTAAAGATCGAATCCACAATAAGATATTTTCAACGGCAGTCAAGCAATACACTCCATAAATTTAATGAACGAAAAGTGTGTTAATGTCCATGAAAATCAAAACCTGCTAGTAAAGGCGATTTTTAAATTTTCCAAAAGAAAGTGAGAAAGGGAATTCTGTTTCCTGAAACCAACAGGAACATCTCCAAAAGTCTTTTTTTTGTAATCTGGAATAATTACACTTGGAAGTTCTGCCATGTGTAAAGCTGTAATCTATTACTCGTAGACTCTCCGATAACTTTCCCTCTTTTAAGTATAGCTTTGAAGGGAGAGTAACTTCCTCAATATGTTAGAAGACTCGGTGGATTCGCTAAGTTATGTACTTTTCCGCATCCATCGATCAAAACTTCATGCATGAAGAGGATTCAATTTATTTATCGCATAAAATCAAGTCTTGATATTAAACTAGCCACCAAAACACGGACCCCTTGAAACAGGACCTTTTAAGAAGTTTGTAACCTTAGCCACTTCTTGATTTTCGGACGGGAAATTACAAAGATTTATTCAATGGAATAGAATTAGAGCTTTCAAAATGAAAAATCCTTCTTAGGGTGTATTTTATTTGAATTTCAGGTAGAAAAGTAAGTGCTACGCTTATTTCTTAGATTCTTCCGAGCTCTCTCATATATCTGTTTGAATTTCATTGAATTCTATTCTCAATTCTGTAAGTTCAATAGTTATCACAAGTGATCCAATGTGACAAACTCAAATACTTCAAGAATCACTTATAGAAAATGGGCTGTCTCGTTTCTAGAACAACAGAAAACCACAGACTTTTTGTTTAGAACAGTTCTCGAGGTAGACAGACAGTACCTATTCCGAATGTGACGTCACTTGGCTTGCTTTTCGAATACAATTTCAGCACTTTGCCAATAAAAATTCTAAAGAATGAATTCTGAATTGATTGGATCAACGACAATTCGATTAAACCTTAAAACGATGATAAACTATATTTTAAGGTGGCCCCGGTATATATATCATGCAAGAGTATTTGGACAGGAAGAGTTAAATCTTCGCAGACAGTTGTTTGTTTACGTATGGTATTCTAAAACTTTTGATTCTACTTGTAGCGCAATGGAATAGTACCTAAATTCACAAGTTTAACCTTCGAATCATCACTTGTAAAAATCACCAGCTTCTTAATCCTCCTGGTGGTTGTCTCAGACTCTCTCTCAGGTTGTTATTTCAGACACTAAAGGTTAATCCTTGATGCAAATGGCGCTGTCCAAATAAGAACGACTCTGAAAATCGGAAGCTGGTTGTTGGTTTTCAAACCGGATTCCCTACAATGAGATAATTTCTTGTCCCTGTTGGCCGCAATTAATATTTGAGTGAGAAACACGCGAACAATAAGTTGCGATAAATCAAGACTGCGCCAGGAAAAAATCATTCTAGAAACCTATATTAGAATTACGTAAAAGCCGGCAGAAAAGCAGGTCACGAAGAAGAGTGGAGACGGTATACCATTTCTCCCACATACAGGCCTCCAAATGGTTAGAGAAAACGATCTCAGATAAGTTGACATTCTGTGACATGTTCACTAATTATACACATTCGACTTTCACCAGTATCTCAGTTTTTACGAATTGTAGACCCAAGTCACGGAATGTTCCCTGCTGTGTGGCTGAGGAATACCAAGTAATTTTCAATTTGGTTCTTTGTTTGAACCGGTTGCATTCGAATAGTGTGTAATTGATTGTGAAATGGTGCGAAAACGTTCACTCGAAACTTTTTGAGGTGTTCTGTGTCGAATTTTGTATTCTGGAATACGTGGTATGATTCTTATTGAGTTTATTCGTCAAATACCGGTTGATTGGTTGGATTTTTATGGTGCAGGGGCCATAAAAATCCAACTTTTTCTAGTCAAAAACCGGAAAAATGTTTAGCTATAGAACTTTTAAACCTGTTAAGACCGATGCTACATGGGTAACTACACAGAAAATGTAGGCATTTTAATTTTACTTTTACATCGATTTAGCAGTGTCTTATATGCGAAAAATTGCTTGATTGTTCTCTGAATTTTCTTATTTTTAAAGATTTACACATCATTACAATTAATAAAAAAGTTTGAAAACATTAAAATTTTTTAGAGTTGCTAGAAATACAAGCACTTAAGAAGGGTGACAGATGCTTGATGTTCGATTACTTCATACATCTGTCGAATCGTGTGAAAACAAAATTCAATTTATCAGTCATGTTTTTGTAAATTCGAGAAATAACAAAAATTGAATGGGATACCAAATAAAATTTAAACATTGGTACTAAAATTTTTGAAAGAGAATTTATCTAAATTAATGAAAATAAATAAATAAAGATTGGGGAAATTATTTTCAGATTGGGCAATGGTTATTTATTTTTACTCAAAATCATTTAATGCATGCGAAGTGTAAAATATACTAAGCTTAACCACTGTAAAGTCGATTAATCTTTTTGTAATTTTAATCTGATACATTTCAAGGAGTCAAGTGTTCGTGAATCCTGGTTAGATGTCCAAATATTTCCTGTCTGCCGCTTGCCGTGCGGGAATTTTTCCGGACTCTTTTGGAGGGGATCAATCCAACCAAAGACTGTCATGTACATGGGGGCTGGCACACGTTAAATCTGTAGTGGCCTCAAATGTCCTCACGTTGGAGTGGTGGGGAAGTTTGGAGAGTGGGGTGCCAGTTCAGGTGTGACCTCATCATATGATCGTGGTTCAAAATTACGAGGTCTTATCCTCGGATCTTTCCCTTCGGTATTGATCCCGGGCCAATAGCGTTGTGTTGCTCCATTGAGACATTAATTCAACTACCTATCTACCGGACTGTTTTGGAAGTGGATTTTCCAAGGCGTGCCGATTGGCGGATTAATTGTCAAATTATTTATTTTGAAAAGTAGGTAGGGTAGGAATTTACGTCGCACTGGACGGACTTACACGCACAACAAGCTATTAGATACAGTCCGGGAACGATCCGTGGATAACATCTCGTAATTTTGAGACACGGCCAGATGACGAGGTCAACACCTGAGCTAGCACCCCACTATCCAAACTTCCACATCCCGTCAACGTGAGGACATTTGAGGCCACTAGAGATAACGTGCACCAGCCCCTACGTACACGACGGTCTTCGGTTGGATCGAGTTTCGAACTCGCAACCCTCCGCTCGTTAATCTTCTACTCTACCAACTGCAATAACCCTTTCCTTTTGAAAGGAAGGCACTCAAAACTCTTATTCACTGAGGTCATACATCTTGTCGATTAAGGAGAGCTGTTGCAACAGCGAATGCATTTAAATCAAATCAGGTATCTAGATTCTTATAACTGGTTGGTGATTTTAAACGAACCACGAAAGAAACGAGATACTCTGTCCCCATTGTAATGGAGAACCTAGTGCTTCACGCCCTGTTTCAAAATTTTTAACACACAGCCTTCTTGCAAAAGCAAAAAGTCTGTCTAGTCTAAGAATGGAGGAAATAATACTAAGGGCGTGAACTTGCATCTCCGAAACTAAATGTGCAATGCAACATTCACGAATATTTTGATTTCAACAATGAACTAAGTTAAAGGAGTAGAAATTCGAAATAAATTTAAGTCTAGACTTCGTAGTGTAAATAACCAAAGCCGTTTATACTTCTATGAAGAACTTGGAGATTTCAAAATTAAATTAAGGATAAAATGTTAAAAGCTAAGAACGTACTCCAAGTAAAAAATTATTATGTTTATGAAATAATGGTCGCTTCAAATCCAGATATCCCCAAATAGGCTTGACATTATTTCTAATAAATCGCATTTAAAAACTTTTTAGTCGAGCAAGAAGCATATTACTAAATCAATTATCAATATTTATTCAGTGATGCATAGAAGGTTCGAATTTGAGAGAGATTCTGATTTAGAGGTATGTGCACTGAAAAATAGTTAAATTATATTCAAAATAATACTTTTCCTATACCGAAAACAATTTTAAAGTACTATTCAAAATATTTGAAACTCGAAACCTTTCGCTTTGATTCTGCATTATACTGTTTTCCTACAGAATTTCTTGATTGATCTAATGGTTTTAAATATTTCTTTTTGATGATGCGCACACCGTTTTGAAAGAAAAGGTTTAGATCATGGTTGTCCAACCTTTGGGCTTGCTTGAGCCGCATTGAGTGAAAACAAATGTCTTGAGTGGCATATAACTATATATTATAGTTAATTTACTTAGTAACAAAACTTAATTTTTAACTTTTTATTATAACATTTAAAAAGCAGCATGAGAGCTGCATAAATATAAAACGAGTGGGATAATTGACTGCTTTTGTGAAACTAATGCATCAATGTCAGGTTCGATGGAATTGGTAGCGATTCGAAGTGAGTTTTCAAGGTGATCGTTAGAAAAATTTTATTTAATTTTACTCTTCGTGTGCTTCATCCTTGAAAATAGTTGTTCACAAATATGCGTACTGCCTAAAAGGGATATGACGGGATATTTTCCTCTTAGAAGATAGGACATAAAAATCTTTATTTTCATATCGACTGAAAATAAAGTCGAAAATATACCAAATAAATTTATTATTTTTTCGGAAAATTTGAAATCAACTAACAGATTTCTTCATCTAAGCAGAAAGAAAGACTGTTTCTTTCGATGCACACTGGACTGTTTAGCTAATGTTCCACATTCTGAAATTCACAAAATTTCTTAATTCTCTTCGTAAATAGCAATTCCATTGACTATTGACGGGTGCGTGCCCTTTATATTGCCACACCCCCAATAACATGGTTGACGAGGTGGATGTCAGAGTTGATTGATTCTTTAAACTGTAAAAGAAAAGAACAAATATATATTTTGGATAATATCGCAAAAGTATGTAGCTTGAGGTGCAGAATTTACCACAGAATCGCACTAGTGGTGGCATAGGAATTCCTTGCACAAGCTTTGAGAGTAGTTGGTAAAAAGTTTTAAACTTACCTTTTATAAGTATTGAGAATATTGTAAAGCAATTCTATTGACTTTTGACGGGTGCATGCCCTTCATATTGGCACACACCCTAAGTGATGATAGAGGAGCTTTATGAAAGTGGAAGAATTATTTCTGAATAGAGGTCTAAAATGTAAAAGAGAAAGAAATGTAAGATGATTTCTTTACAATGAGCGTTACGTAAAGCTGAAATCTGTAATAATTGTTCAATATCAAGATTGTTAAGCGAAATTCTGTATTGTTGCTGAATAAAATAATCTTACTTAATAATACCTATCTTTAATTGTTGTAAAAATTAAATACGATGCAGATATTGTTTAATAGAAAACATATTTTAATGTCTCCTTTATTTCACAGGGTATTTAAAGTAACAATATTTTATTTTGAGAGTACAGTTCAAAGCAGGTTAAATTATTTCGTTATGCAGTGTGGAAAAAGTTTAATAGTTTGTTTTTTTAAAGAAAGAAATACAATTTATTTTTTCCTGAACACATTTTTGGTACTCCTCTTTATTGTATAAATTTTCAACTAATTTCTGAAGCTAGTCTACATCTATCAATATAAACCATTTGACATAAATATATCTCCATTTGACATAAATGACAGATGATAATCTAATTCGATCAAGTATTCTTGGTTCCCTTTTATAAAAACATTTATTTATTTTTTGTTCAAAGTTCCATTCCGATACTCATGAATAGGATAAAAAGGTAGTAAATTAAATCTGTGGTTTGGTTAAAATTAAGACGTAGAGTATATTTTTGGTTGGTTTATTTTTATAAAACCCTTCTAACATCTCATTACCTCAAATAAGGCATGAAGCACGACCATTGAAGAAATTGAGAGGTTTTGTTTTTCATTTTTTAAAAGAAGACTTTTCAGAAAACATGTGTTCTGCCTTTAATGAACATACTCAGTACCTAATTAATTAACGTTATGAATGTGATGTAATCACAATGCAAACGGCTGCGTTATGTCGTCTAAAATAACTTCGCAACTTCCTCAAGGTGCTAGTAGCCAAGAATAAATTTAAATAGTAATTTCCCATATTATATTCATTGTATCAGTGATTCTTATCGTTTATCACAATTATATGAATATAAATAATTACTATAGGATATAGGGAGATTCGATGTGAGATTTTTAAAAGGTAAAAAGGTAAATATTTACAAAATGGGCTTTATCGTTTCAAAAATCGTTCTTTATCGTTTCAAAAATCGTTCTTTATCGTTTCAAAAATCGTTCTTTTTCGTCTCCCAATTTACTCTTTTACCCCCTATTGGACACAAACGCATATATCCGTAATGAACTTATATTCTTCCCTACATGACTTTTAACCAGTTTCAGGAGTTTGACCTTCCTGACCAATATAATCTTTCCCAGGATTCTTTCAACCAATAGATGTGGCTATTTAGTCATTAGCCCTCTAAGTGCTTTCGACGCGATATCTCGTCCATCAAGATCTGACCAATTTTGCTAATGACTAGATATTTCGTCACCAAGTTATTGCCGATTTTTTTTCATGATGACGAGATGACGATCTGGTGGGGTCGCGGTAGTCCGTTTGAACGAGTAGCGTATTAGCAACTTGAGGGTTGCAAGTTCGAAACTCCATCCAACCAAATGTCCTCACGTTGGCGTGATGTGGAAGTTCAAAGAGTGGGGTGCCAGCTCAGGTGTGACCTCATCATCTGACCTCGGTTCAAAATTACGAGGTCCTGTCTTCGGATCTTTTCCTTCGGGATTGATCCCGGACCGTCGACAATAACGTTATGTTGCTCCAGTGCAACATTAATTCAACTACCTATCGGACTGTTTTGGAAGCGAATTTTCCAAGGGGACTGATCCCGGACTGTCACCAATAGCCCTTTGTGTAGATCCAGTGTGACGTTAATTGAACTAACAACCAACTGAGATCTGATCAGATTTTTTCTAGTGGTGGAAATATCTCGCCCATCAGAACTTTTCAGTATTGCTAATGACAAGATATCTCGTCGAGACAACCACCAGGAGGGTTAAATGTGATGTTGAGTAAAAGCAAAACTTCACTACTAGGAAATTTCGTGACTTTCAGAGTTAAAGCATTGTGTTCTATATAGGAGTGCAGAAAGGATTTACTCAACACACACATCACTGGAAAATTCACAGGTGACAAAGAGGAAACTGTGCTGCCGCCCCTTTAGACATTGGTGCTCGGGGTCACAACCCCTGTCGCCCGCTCTTAGCTACGCCTCTGTGACTGGCCCTATTTCAAAAATTTGAACCAAACATGATTTAAGGCTTCCTCTTAACCCTCACTCCTCGATTTAATTACATGACGCTTGTCTGCCGTTATTTCTGCGTAAGGTAGGTAATTAATTAACTTCGCACTGGAGCAACATAACAGGCTGTTGGTGATGCTCCAGGATCGTTCCCCAATGAAAAGATCCGAGGACAACACTTCGTAATTTTGAACCAGTCAGACGACGAGGTCAGCACCTGAGCTGAAGCCCCACTCTTCAAACTTCCACACCATGGCAACGTGAGGACATTTGAGGCAGCTATAGATTTAATGTGCACCAGCCCTTGTGTACACGACGACGGTATTTGGTTGAATTGAGTTTTGCTAATCCGTTGCTCTTCCAACTGGGCTACCGCGGCCCTTCTGCGTAAGGACCCAAGTGTCCTGCAAATTTCTAAAGTGGTCTGCATTGCAAAATAGTGCATGTAGTATAGTGTAAAATAGTGCATACACTGGAATTCAAAACTACAAGACCAAAGAAGGCCGTTTATTAAAACTACATATTTACATAACGCCGACCTATGAACTGACGAACTCTGTTCCGAAATGATGTTCTGATTCCAAATGTTCTGTTCTGATTCCAAATCAGAATTCCAATTCTGGTTAAAGATAAAAATCAAAATTGCGCTGGAAAATTGCACGATGAATAAATATTAAAATGAAAATAAATTGACTCATCAATCGCAAGCTCGAATTCGAACGCTCCAACAATGCTGAAAATTTTGCTATGTTGACTCTTGCTAAATCACATTAAAAAAAGAGTATTTAAGTGCGTGAAACAAAGTTTTATATTAAACTAGACGAGTCGTGCAAAACATCTGCGTTGAAAAATCTATTGATAAACTTGATCTCATTTCATCTGTCTTGTCTCAGTTAGTTTAAATTAAGAAACAAATTTTCATAATTTAGAAACAAAGTACTCATGTTAAAATGACTAAATGCAATTGGATTCGTAGTTGTTAATCTTATTAGAAATGAAAACGATACACCAAGTCAAAATAGTACATAAAAAAGCTTAAGGAAAAAATTCAATTCTATACACACATAGACAGTTGATAGAACCTATATTCTAATTGCCTATCAATTTATAGTGGATTTTAATGACTAATCATAAGTAAATGTGTTTTCATTTTGCATTTCTCTTTCCCAATAAAAAAAAATCAAAAATAGGATATAGAATTTTGTGCATTTTTAGTCCCTTTAAATACAATTTTTTAAGTATGACAAAATGGTACAACTCAGTCATGTTTTACAGTCATGCTCCTGAATATCCACAGTAATTACATCCAATTAAATTGTTGCATACGTCTCATTGCTTTCAGCGACTTGAAATGCAGCAAAATTTGCGTTCATTTAAATATTTTCTGTTCTACACCTATCTTTACCTTTAATTTTGAAAAACTTTATCCCTTCTTTCATCAGACTAGATTTTAATTAAAATGGTGAGCTCTGTGTTTTTGATACCATTTTGTAGCTCCATAACGCAAATCCAGTTACATTTGAATGATAATGAATATCGTAGCGGTTGATTTTATGTGTTTATAAACTGTTTGTTACCACGCGTCAATATATAAATGACGCCGATTTCTGTACCACATACGTTAGCAAAATATTTAGAGATTTCAGCCGTTTTGGTGTGATATTTACACAAACATTTCTACAGAGAGGCAAACATGGAACGTGGAGACCATTGATTTTGCCATAAATTGAAACAAACGGTAATTTTAATCGTGAAAACATATTCTCTGTGCAAATACTTTATTTTCATTTGTACAAATTGAATATCATTGATAAGTTATACAAGATATATACAATTTGAAATATCATATTTAGTTAAAATTATGATCTCCGGCAAATTTAATCTTCTAAAAAAATATGTACATTGTTTTCATTCGTTAAAAAATGTCTGAAACCTGTTAGTTCCAAACACCAAAGTTTTTCACATGAAAAGGAATGGATGTGGAGACAACGTCCATGAACACTTTCCATTTCTGTTTTATTCAAAATACATATCTATATGCCATTATACTATCATCAACAAACTTCTGTGAAAAAATTAAAATTATAATCTCTCCACAAGGTGACACTAAATATTAATCATCTCTGCATCGCTTCACGTTGACCTAGCGGAACAGATCTCTATCCAAAAGTAGCATTTAAACCTCAAGATAAGATTGGAGAAGACAAAGAAAAACCCTCACTTTCTAAACTTGTGAAAGCTGCTTCCGTTATAGAACATTCATTTAGGTGTTTTACGAAAAGATCCTTTCATAAAAGAAACATACAATGCCCTCTCGAACTCGAAGAATCTCTGTGGGCTTTGCTAACTGTTTCTTTGCATTGATACTTTTTCTTTTGTTCTTTTTAACAAGAATAGAAGCTAGAACGTTGATGTGCTTGGTAAGTAATTGCTATATTTTCTTGTTTGGTTGTGTAGTAAATTCTGATATGTAAGAATGTAAAAGTATACATGATTTATTTCATAATATTTTAAGCAAACGTGCCCATGAAACATGGAACAAGAGTTTTGAAACCGTTTTGCATTTGCTTCCAATGTCTGATAATGAATTTTAACCTTTTTACTGTTAATATTTGATCTCAATAATTGTTGTTGCTTTCCTAATACTCATTAAAATATAATTTTGATTATATTTTAATGAGGATCATCTTGATGATAATATAATGATGAAATACAAGATGTTTTTTTAACTCTTTGAGGCACACGATTTAAAGAAAAAAAACCAAGTTGCACAGAATTGTTTATTCCCTTATTCAGCTTCAAAATTAGTATAAAACATCAAATAACATGTTTTTTTAATTATAAAACGATTCATCCACTCATAATAAATTTTTACGAAAAAAACAACATTTACCGTTGTGAAAGACAAAAATTCACTGCACCACACAATTCGCCAACCTTAATCACATTAGTGTCAACAACTTACTAATGCGTTTTGACATGTGTAAATTTTTGTTTTCAGTTATTTACACATTTAGCGTTAGTTCATGGCATTGCCAACTCAATGAAAATCTTTAAATAAAATATTAAACTGTATGACTATGAGTAATTTCAACTTTTTGAGGTGGGTTAAAAACTTTCCCACCATGCATAAAAAGCTAAGCAAAAGGTGGGACAGTTTTTAACCCCCAAAAGTTAAAGCATTTAACATAATATTCAGTGTAGGGTTCGAAATTAGCAGTCTTTAATCATATTTCGTAACTATAAATTTAGCTTAGAACTTATTTTCAGATCTTGTTATATCTGATACCTGGCTTTCCTGAATCTTTTCGTTTCTATGAAGATTGATGAAATTCACTTTCAAACTTCAAAATAAAATCCCTTTGAAATCACTTCCAAAAGTAAAGAATGTAAATCCATTCCTTAATATATAGAAATAAAGAATGTTCTAAATAGAACAGTTTCTAGAACGAGCTGCTATTGAATGTTTTTACTTGTCATCTGTTGATTCTGGTTCGAAATGCTGCAATTTGAAAGCATAATCAGAAAATTTTTTACTTTCATTTAAAAGAATAACATCTGCAATAGTTTCTTATTTTCTTATATCCATTATGGCAGAGTCGTTACTCACATTTCATATCTTATTTAAATCCATTTATAATAAATATAGCATCCATATTAAAAATGGATTTCATACCTATGAGTGAAATAATATATACAAAAGCATTTCGTTTACTTTTGCTGATGTCAATTTTTATAACTTCGCTTCGTTTCACTGGAGTTATTTCCAATAAAATGCAATGAAAAAACACAACTCAGTCATGCTACCACAGTTAGACACTGAACGTCTATTTCAGTTTATCCAATTTCCCTGTTCAAAGGCGATTTGGCCTTTTTTGACACTAAACGTTTTTCGCTCATATTTTCTTTTCTGTGCTAATTTCCATCTTAGATTTACTATTGCTTTCTATAATCAGACTACCGAAGAGTTTCATTAAAGTGACGAGCACTTCTTTGTAGTTTTAGAAATATTAGGCAAAATTGGCGAATGAATCCCGTAACTGTCGATTTTATATTGTTTATATCCGTTGTTGTCAATCGACAATATACAAATAACGTCGATTTGTATGTCGCATACGTTAGTGAAATATATATAGATTCCCGATTCTTCACTCTAAAATCTTTGACAGAAATAATTTTATTCAATTCCCTGTTTGCTTGTCTGGTGACTCACCTCTATCATGTCTGACCTTCCATGTTCGAACTGATTTCCCACTTCCCGAATGTGATTCCATGACCAAAGTGTCAATGGTAACTCGCCATTTACTCAACAAGAGCTTAACCGTGAGCCGTTCCAGTTTCTGTTCTACTACAACAAAAAAGCCAAGTTTTATAGCTTGGGAAGGGTTCACACGCGTTCCTCTACGGGTTAGTGAAGAAGAAAAGCCAAACAGACAACTGGCTGGGTGTATTCTAACCTGATTCCCAAATGGCACCGATTCCCCAGAAACAGTTGTCGGAGAGAGAGAGAGGAACTAACGGTAGAGTAACTTAACAAACCCAGAAGTCGACTACTATTAATGTGAAAAACCCTTTTATTTTTACTTCGATCTAGATATCCAGTCCGAGCAAGGTCACAGACGACTACCAGCCATTACCGATCTAGGTTCTGAATGTAAGCGATATCACGCCCTCGCATGGCTGCTGATTCGCTAAAGGCGAACTGGTGGCCGGACGAACAACAAAAGATTCGATTCATGTGTGCCACTTTTGGAATAATAGACCGGTGGCATCTTCTTCCCCCCCCATCGTGTTTCATCCCCTTTTTTGCCAGCATCAATAGGTTTCTGCTGTGGTCGATTTTCAGTGCCTGTTCAAGTTTTCCGAAAGATTGGCATTTTTTCGGTTGCGCGTTTTGG
Source organism: Meta bourneti (assembly GCA_933210815.1). Classification (NCBI taxonomy): domain Eukaryota; kingdom Metazoa; phylum Arthropoda; class Arachnida; order Araneae; family Tetragnathidae; genus Meta; species Meta bourneti. Next base: position 22,869,867 of record OW119928.1, read on the forward strand.
AATAGAGAACTCGTTAGGGTCAGGTGCTGGAATGAAAAAAAGTGAACAGGATGGTGTTTGGAGGGAATGACAAGAAACTTTTGCATTGTGTGTACACTTTCCACACAAACGTTACCCTCTGAGCGTCACGAGATTTCTGTGAAGTGTGGTATTGCTTTTACCTCAAAACACCACATGGCATGGTCATCTATTGGTTGAAGAAATCCATGAATTCTTTCAACTTTTAGAAAAATTCTTTTGATATCTTTTCTTTAGAATTAAATCCTATGGAAATATTCTATTACTCCTTTCCTTAGAATACAGTTCGTGGGAAAGTTTCTATTCCTCCTTGCCTTAGAATAGAGTTCTTTGGAAATATTCTATTGCTCCTTTCTTTAGAAAAGAACTGTTTGGAAAGATACAATTGCTTACTTCCTTAGAATAAAATCCTTAGAAAACTTCTATTGCTCCTTTCCTTAGAATAGAGTTCTTGGTAAAGTGTCTATTACTCCTTTTCTAAGAATAGAATCTTTTGGAAATATTTCATTGCTCTTTTACTTAGAATAAAATCCTTTGGAAAGATTATGTTGGTCCTTTCCTCAGAATAAAAGAGTTTCATACTAGTGTTGGCAACAAAAATTACTTATTTTTCACAAATAAAAAGTAATTAATTAAAACATTGAGAAAAACATACAAAATGAAAAGCAAAAAAGTCATTAACATAACTATAGAATGGAAAGGAACTTCAGTATTGTGCAAGTAATCATTTCAAATGATTTTTATACCAGTAAATTCCGAAAGCTATTCGCTTGTTGGTGATTCAGTTGAGAAATGATGGTTTATCAATGAGGAAAACATTGGCGAAATAGCAAACAAATCTAAATCTATGGTAAAAATTATTGAAAGATTTAATGAGGTAGAAACTGGAATACAGGAACCGATTCGGAAGCGCTCAGAAAGTGAGCCATATACACGAGAAATATTCTGCGAAAGGTTCGCGATAATCCACGAATTAGTGCACAGCTTGCATCCTTGTTGAAAACTGATTACAATCTTGAAATATAACCTCAGAGTGTAAGAAAAGTAATCAAAAAAGTTTGCTATAATGGGCATGTTGCACATAAGAAGTCATTCATTAGCAAACCTAACAGTAGAAAGCTTCTTGAGTTTGAAAAGTAGCAAGCCATTAACTTTCTGAGATTCTGTACTTTTCAGCGATGAATCAAAATTTTGTCTCTACGGTACAGATATACGAGTGGTTATGGTGTGGAGAAAACCAAACCAGCAAATGCAAACGAAAAATTTATGTCGAACTGTAAACACGGCTGAGGCAGCGTAATGGTGTGGGGTTGCATGAGTTCTGGTGTGGATAATTTATGTTCTGTTGAAGCTAACATGGATAGCTATGCGTACCCAGACATTTTGAAACAAAATGTCCTTGCTAGTGCTACGAAACTGTCTCTTGGAAGACCATTGATACAAAAGAACAACGCTATTTAGAAAAGCAAAAGGACAACGATTCAAAACACACTGCAACATTCTGTAACGAATGATGCCTTTACCATGTGTCGCAACAACTTCACACACAACCAGTCTCCTGATTTAAATTCCATGGAACACTTATGGGAAGAAATCGGTTGTGAACTGAAAAATTATGGTACCGGCAGCAAAGATAAACTGAAAAGTGCCATTATGGACGTCTGGAACAAAATTACTTCAGAAACAACAAAAAACTTGTGGGAAATGCCTAAACTTCTGAGAGAGGTCATTAAAGCAAAAAGCAGGTTCAACTGACCATTAAATGATGAAACATGGCGGGGGAAATAACATTCAATGAAATATTTTTCACCGTACGGAGACCTTTTTTGCTTTATATTTGGCACATTTTTGAGTTATTGTGAATTATGCGTCAAATTATATTAATACTTTTTGTTTAAATGCTATAGAAACTTTCTATGCGATTATGCTCATCTTTTTTTTCATTTTTATTTCTTCAATATTTATATTCTGCAAATAATAAAGCCATTTATTTCAAATAGTAAATGCGTACGGAAACCTTTTTTACTCACTGTATATATTTTCTAATATTACTACAACTGACCGTCTAAAGAATAAAACAAAAATAGATGACTGCAACGAATCTTAATTCTTCGCGAGTCAAGATATCAATGCGCGCAAACGATAATCATTTGGCATTCGCACAAACGATAATTATCCGGCACGCGCGCACAAACAATGCAGAACAGTAATATTTTTTTGTATTTAGTGCAAGCTGCTTTGTGTTACTACGTCCGTATTATTAGAGTTTATGGTTATCCGAGGTGACCTCGGTCCACATTACCTCGGATAATCAAGGTTTTATTTAATACAAGAAAACCACGTTGGACACTTAACAATCTGATTGATATATGTATAACTGAACTTTTACCAGGTTTAGCTTTCAATGGTAAAATGCGCATAAATTTCTGGGGCCACCAAACTTGATCTTCCCATCATGCTCAGGATTGATCTAAAGTTTTTGCCTCCCTCATAAGCTATCCTGAAAATTGCCATCCACTTCTCCCATTCAAATAATTGGTTATGTTCAACTGTAAAATTACTCAGTGTGTTGGGTCTAGTTGCTTTCATTTGATGCCTGAGATGAACTGATTTCTAACTTTCTAATTATAAAAATATAATTTAAGTTAATGTTTAAAGTATTTATTTCTCACTGATTAAAACTCAATTTGTGCAGCTACATCCTATGAGAGGCATTTTCTGTCAAGCCAAATCTGTACCTTGGTAGAAAAAGGATCAATGTCCATTTTGTAAGTTTTTGGCAACAACGTTTATAGTAATTATTATTTTATTTTTAATACTGGTCACAGTGGCCCAGTTGGCAGATTCAAGGATTAGCAACCGGAGGGATCGAAACTCTGTTCAACCAAAGACCGTCGTGTACGTGGGGGTTCGTGCATCCTAAATATGTCGTAGCCTCAAATGTCCTTACGTTGGAGTGGTGTGGAAGTTTGGAGAGTGGAGTGCTCAGGTGTGACCTCGTCATCTGACCATAGTTCAAGTCCTCGGTGTCCTCTTCGAATCTTTCCCTTAGGGATTGATCCCGGACCGTCATCAATAGCTCGTTGTATTGCTCCATTGCGACGTTAATTAACTACCTACTTACCTATCTAACCATTTAAACCCTTCAAATTGTTCCGTTGTACGAGTGTTACCAAATTAAGCAACCATTGTCTCATTGACGAAAGCGGCTTTTTGCAGTTCTTGCGTGGCTGTCAAAATTTTGGTTGATGCAATTTTGTTTGGACTGATCAAATTCTTTGCCTCTCTTGCCACGCTACTACGTCTCAGTGCAATTTTTTTATAGCGATTGATAATAGCTATCGATATAAGTACATTTTATAGGGATTGATAATATATATCTCGATATAAGTACATTTTATAGGGATTGATAATATATATCTCGTTGCCAATCAGAGCGACGCGAATTCACCTACCTACCTTAAAAATGTAATAAATACAAACCTACAATTGGCAAAATAATGAATTTATAACTTTGGGTTCCCACCGGAAAGAATTCCTGGCGAAGCTACTTCAAGTTCTACTGAAACTTTCTAACATGTCTTCCGCATCACGCCCGTTTAGGAAATCAGAAAACAAGAGCACGCATCGTAAGAAAGCCCAGAAGAAAACGAGAGAAATGACACTTATTAATTTCCCTCACCTCACCTACATTCTGCACGGTGGCAACCGATTAAGTAACCAATGAGTAAGTAGAAAAAGGCGACTCCACGAAGACTCGCGTCGAATAAGGCCAAGGGGCACGAATTACGACCTGCGGTGTCACCTTACACGCTGGAAGATTATATCTGGACGTGCAAGGTGGTGGGATGAAAGCGACGATTTGTAAATTAACTGTCGAATTCGGGTCCTCTGCATCAAAACACGTTATCTGTTCCAAGTCTGTTTCGTTTGACTACTCTGGTAAACAAATGACTTTTCATTAATTTCCGCATTCTTTTCTTCCTGTCTATCGTGAATTGAAATGAGACGAGTGGAATTTGCACGTATTCTCTTTTCATTTCATTTTTATTAATGTAGAGATTCGAGACAGAGATTCGTGTACTTTTTTATTTGTATTCTTATGCTTATAAAAAATCATCTTCGAAAACTTTCTTCCTTAAAAATATGCAAATATATGTTCTTTGTCCAAATTGTTATTGCTATATATTTTGTGATGAGCCTTTACAACCATCTCTTTAGGGTGGGCTTACTTGCATGCAGTACTGCATTGCAAGTAAGCAATTACTGCAAGCAAGTCCATGTGGGCTTACTTACATGAGACTTCCTGATCAAAATCATGTGAAATTTCGGGGGTGTCATTTAGCCCTTTTAACCCTCCAAGTGGTTACAACGAGAGATCTCGTTCATTAAGATCTGACCAATTTTGCTAATGACGAGATATCACGTCATGAAGATACTACCGATTTTTTATGATGACGTGATCAAGATCTGGTCAGTTTTCTTCTAATGACGAGATATTTCATCCATAAAGATCTTGTCAGTTTTGCTAATGACACAAGATACCTCGTCCAGACAATCACCAGGAGGGTTAAATAATACTAGAAAACCCGCATCTGCGCTGAGATTTCAAGAATTGATGCCAGTGCTGTTATTTACTTTTCACGTCTTATTTAAATCCTCTTATAATCTATGTAGACAGTAATATGCACATTCCATGCCTCCAAATGGATTAAAATTGGTAAAAAAATATAAAACAGCATATCGTATACTGGGTTTAATTCTTATTTCCAATAGAGAGGGGCAAAGGGAATCATACCTCAGTCTTTTTACCACAATTAGCTTCTGGACGTCCAATTCAATTGCACCCCATTTACTTGAAAGGAGATTTGGCATATTTTACACTTAAACCTATTTTCTCATTCTCGCGTTTTCTTTTCTGCGCTGGTTTCTATATTCTAGATTCCGCATTGCCTTCTGTCATCAGACTGCTGAAGAATTTCATTTGAGGGTGAGATCCTCCGAATATTTATTTAGCAGTATTTTATAGCTCCGTAGCTCAAATCAAGCACATTTAAACGAATCATTAGTAGTTCATTTTGTTATGGTTTTTATGCGTTTGTTGCCACATTTACCAATATACAAATTATGTTGATTTCCTCTGTCTTACTGTGTCATACGATAATGGCATATGAATATCATACCCTTCAGAGGACACAATACCCTAAAAATGACCAGAATATCGAATTTTTTAAATATTTTATTAATTATACAACTTTAAAGAATATGTGTGCAAAATTTTATTGCTGCAACTACCATTATGTAGCGAGTTATTAAAGTTTTTCTATCGAATGCAAGGACCGAAACCGAAAGTCATTTAAGACTACATTACTTTTTCTCAGCTTTTTATTTTTCATGACTACAGCGTATTTAAAATGCTAAGGCTTCTTTTGAAATTGATGTAGAGATTTAAACTTTTTGTGGTTGTTTATTATGATATATTTGAAATCACTGTGCATGGAATAAGGATTTGGAATAATTATTTTTTCAAAAATTGATTAAATCAACACTGACTCTTTTTTAGCTGTTTTACAGTGTTTGTTACAAAAATATCTGTAAAAAGAAACAGTGGTATAGGTAATGCCCTGCTCAAAATTGTAGGGAACACTCCGTGGAAGGTAAATAGAAAAATATTTGAAAAAAAATTAAAATTTACAGACGGAGTAGGAATTTTATAATATTGAAATATTTTTTATAAAATTCGAATTTTTTAATGATTATTAATGTAAAAATGATTTTTTCTTTTGTAATAGCTATTTAATGTGTATTGAAATAAGGTATACTAAAATATTTTGTTATGAATATGAAAACAAAAAATTTTCAAAGGGAAAGTCCCTTTAAGAACAGCTCAGTACAATTTTATCTTAACAAAACTTTAGAAAACTTTGTTTTGGGCTGCGAAATGTTAGATAACAAATAAAGTTATTTTCCTTCACCTGGCATAAGTGGTCAGGCAACATTACGAGGACAAATGGAAATAGTTTTTCATGTTCTTTTCAGAACTCCTTGTTTCATTCAAGAAACATCGAGATAATGACTAATACTGGCATCAATTCACCGTTAGTCACTTTTAAGTGGTAAGTTAAAGTATCAAGGTCGTGTTTGTGATTGAAGAAAAATCCGTCAAGAGAAACTAAGCTGATTGTTTGATGCTCTTTGAATATTTGTATCATTCGACAAACTTCAAATTGTGCTTCAGTCTAAATCGAACAAGTAATTGCTTTTGTTTCAAACTTGGAAGAAAAGGATTTGAGTGCTTAAAACAGGATTTCGAGAAAATAAAAAAATTGAGATAAGAAACTGATATCGTATGTATACTTGAGATACACTGTTCCATTATTGTATTAAAATGATATCAGTCACATGCCCTTTTGTCAAAAGTGAGAAGTTTCTGTTTACTCATTCTATTACTTTCCTCCTCATCACTGACTCCTTACTTTTCTAGTCCCTCACTGAAACGCATATCGTCGACTTAGAGCAGAAACTCATTAACCGACAAAAATAGTTTTCTACTGTACATCAGTTTAAAGATTAACTATTAATTTTTAAGTAAAAAAAAAATAAAAATTGTAAGCATTTTGATACTGTTATATCTCTTCAACAAATTATAATGTGAATATATAGTTCTTATCATCATGAAAATAAGCATTTAGTGTCTCTTTAAAAATGTCAGTTAACAAGTTTCTGCTCTAAGTCGACGATATATGAAAATTAAGCATACTTTCAATAAATGCTGAGGCTTAATACAGCTTATTACAAATGATACATTGCTTCTTATTAAAATATGACATTGAAAGTATTTTATGATATCGTCAAGTGAAATCTTTTTAACCTATTGTTAATATCTTAACAATAACAGGTGGATTTTTGTATTAGTGCGAACATGTCATTTAGATGTGAAGAATTTTAATTTATGACAAAGTAAAGTAGAAGTTTAAAAGGAACTTTGAATCAACCTTTTGTTGGTTAAAATATCTGCCATTTCTTTTATTTGTATATCTTATAAGAGGCATTTTCTGTCAAACTAAATATAGGTGTCGGTAGTACTTCAGCGGCAATATGTATTTCCTGCACGTATTCTGAACGCAACGTCAGTTGGTTTGTTTTTCGATTACGATTTCATTACCGCCAATACAAATTCCTGATTGAAAAGGATATTTGATCGGTCTGCATCAATTAGACAAAATGCCAAACGTCGTCAAAACGACGATAAGTCACGTTTTAAGGTAACCTCTATACGTATTATGCGAGGGCGTTTGGGCATCGAAAGTAAAATCTTCGCAGACAGTCTGGTTTGTTTCAACTGAAAATGTCTCATAGAACGATAGGAAATTTATAGTTTTTAAAATTAAAGATTATACGCTCTTTATGAGATTGAATCGGATCATTTAGTACTCTAAACCTCACTTCAATTTAGTGAACATAAAACGAAGTCGTAAATGAAAGGAATGGAACATGGCAGTGTGATAAATTTTTACGACACATTCATGACTGTGATAATTCCATCTTAAAAATATCATTCCATTAGTTCGAGCGCATATATGTGAAGGAAACCTCTCTGAAATTACCTTTCTTTAACAGTTATTCTGGGTGATTGCTTATAAATAGATAGAATTTGCAATTGAGCAAGAGAGAGAGATAGAAACCCTAAAACAAGACAAGTTTCCATTTGGTATATGATGAATGCTTCATTTTTCATCGTAAAATTTCTATTGTAATGATGATTGGGTTTGAGCAATAAAATGCTAACAAATTCCAGATGTGCTCCTTATTCATACAGCAAAGTGTCATTGTAACAATGCATCTGTATGAGACAATTTTGTTTCTGAATTCCTAAAATTATCTCTAAAATTTCAAAGAAACTACAAAGCTAAAATGAAAATGCGCGAAGGAATTTTTAATTTGTGTATGTAATAAGTAATAACAATTATCAAATTAATTTATTAAAATTGATAAAAAATAAAATATCCCCATTTGCGCTGTTGATTTAAATAACAAGAATCTATAATATATCAAAATTATTAAAATGCATATTAACTTTCTAAAATATAATTTTAGATCTCATTAAATGACTTTATTATTCTTCACAGAAAATTTAAAATATTTCCATTAGAAAAAAAGTTAATGAGACATATAAATAAGAATATTTATTAAATTCTATTCATAATTTACAGTTTTCAAAGCGATGGTGTAAAATAAATGTAATATATTTTTTATTTTCTAACATATTATACACACACATATATATAGTTATAGTAACATATCAAGCAATATCTGAGTTCCCTTCCAAGCAGTTTAATACTTAAGCGTTATAGAAAAATATTTCTTAGCTTTATCTCCAAGGGTTGATTGATAAGTAAAGTCTTCAATCGTATAAAATAAGTTTCCAACAAAATAAAATAATTAAAGTTGTATCAAAATGAGGTATGTATTTTAATTAACGTCAAACTGGAGCAACACAGCGGGCTATTGGTGACGGTCCGGGATCAATCCCAAAGGGAAAGTTTCGAGGACAACACCACGTAATTTTGAACCATGGTCAGACGACTGTATCAAAATGAAGGAAATTCATTCTCTTTAACATTAACCCTCCAAGTTGTTTCGACGAGATCTCGTTCATCAAGATCTGATCAGTTTTGCTTATGGCCATACATCGTCGAGACAACCACCAGGAGGGTTAAAACCTTATTTTACAACATGGTCATCATTTAGTGCTACACATTTTTCCAAACACGCTATCCACTTTTTCATTTCACACATAACAAGATTAACAAGATATATGATTTTGAGAGGTGTCGCGAACTGTCCAACTTGTCAATGATCTTCAAATCCAGGGGAATAGTCGTGACTCAGTGGGTTTGCCTATTGCACTAGCATCCTGCAAGATGTAGGTGGCGCAGGTTTGCATCCTGTCAGTTTCGATTCCTCCCTGGGTGTATTTCTCTCTTCTGTGTCAGTAAAACATTCCTTGCATGTATCCATTACTTGACGTTGTCTGTCTTGTGTTTTGTGCAGCTTGGTCAAATATGGCCCTTGTGCCATAAAACTCATCCAACCATCCTCAAACCCAACAAATCCTACTCAAGTTTTAGATTATATCGGTATATCCGGGATAGCTTGGATGAACTGGAGTTGGTCTCTGTGCTTCTCGTAAAGTATGGTCTTTTTGAATTTCTAGATTATACTTTGACTTGATTCTGGATTCTTGATTAAAGTATATTATTAACACTACACGAATTGTATGTTTTTTGCATAATGTTATGAATTATAAGTTAAAATTGAATTTTTAACAAATTTCGGAATGGACACGGAGGCATTAATTAGTTCTTGTATCATGATACGTAGATTTTTGTAGTGAGATGCAAAAATAATTCGTCTGATTTAGAACTTGGAACTACAGTGAAACCTCGATAAGTCGTCACTCAAGGGAGCAAAACGATTTAACGACTTAACTCTCCAAGCGGTTTGGATGAAGATCTGACCAATTTTGAAAATGACGAGATCTCTCGTCAAAGATATTGCTGATTTCTTGATGGTGACGATATCATGATTTGGTCAGTTTTCTTCTAATGACGAGATATCTCGTCAATCAAGATCTGGTCAGTTTTTGCTAATAACGAGATACCTCGTCGAGACAACCACCTGGAGGGTTAACACACCAAGTGGTTTTGAAGATATCTCGCCCATCGAGATGAGATCAATTTTGCTAATGACGAGATATCTCGTCATCAAGATCTGCCAGTTTTTGCTAATGACGAGATACCTCGTCGGGACAATCACCAGGAGGGTTAATCGGAGAAATTACGGAATGTACTCAATATGCTTTACTGTAACAATCATGTAAATTTTAAATTTGTCGCGTATTTATAACCCTGTAGCTTGCAAATTCAGTACCTTGAACTGACGTAAGGTAATATTTCTAATTGCTTCTAAGGTTTCAAGAACTTGTGTTTTAGGTGGTGAAAGTATTAACTCATTTTCATGCCATAGATATCTTATCTAGTCATTTATGTCAGGAATAGTTCATCCACTTTCATAAACGATTTCAAATGAATTCAATAAAGAATCTGGATCAGAGTCCTCATTATCGACTTAAATTTCCTTTCTATCAGACACAAACCCTTCATATCTGATCACTCCAAGTGATTTCGACGAGATATCTCGTCCAAGATCTGGTCAATTTTGCTAATAACCTCGTCAAGACAAAACTGTCCTATTACTCCAAGGGGAATGAAGGTCTGTGTAAGAAAAAAATTGTCCCTTGCCTAGAACTGGTGACAATTTGGAACATGTTTTTGCATGAGAGGCTGGCTACTACAGGGTGGTTTTCGACTCGTAGATAAACCACCAGGATGGTTAAGATCCTTACATAGTTATCCGGGGTAGGATTTGCATTAGCTACAAGTAAGCGAGAGTTTATTTACAATGTCGGTCCATGGAGCTAGACGAAACTGAAGAAAATTATCTGGAGTGACGAGTTATCTATATTACGACTTATCGAGGTTTTATTGTATATAATAAACTTGAAAAAACTAGAGTAATTTACATACTTACCAATATGCAACCTTGGCAGTGACATGCATTGATGGATTAGAATGTGAGGGTCGTTTGAATTCGTTTGTAAATAAATGTTAAGCCTTCCCACTGTTTGTGCGTAAGCCTATCGGTTTCATTGGAGCATGTAAGAAAATCGTATTTACTAAAATCCGTTCATTAAAAATGCGATTTTCTCATTCTTGTTTTTGATAATCTGTCACGATACGAAACACAGGACTAATTAGGTAAATTGTACAGGGTTCGTTTCTTTTTCAAATGACTTGTGTTTTAATAAGTGTTGACTTGTTTGTTTTCACTTATTCTGCTCAGAGTATTGTTTCCGGAAAAACTAAAGAACACGCTACGGAGCTATTTCCAAATTGGCGACTGAAATTTTCGTAGCCAAGCTATTTATTGGATAGGCCTACGAATTGAAATATGCTAATTGATTATTGGTCAACGTAATTAAATTAAACACCAAACGCCGCCAAAATGGAGATACATTTTAAGGCAACCCCGATATGTATTATGCGAGAGCAATTGGATAGGAAAAGTAAAGCCTTCACTTTCCGTCTGATTTGTTTGTACTGAAAATCCCTCTCATAGACTAATTTTATCATCTTGGTTTTATTATCTTTTAGTCATTTTTTGAAATTCTTACATAATTGACTACCAGTTTTGCAAATGTTTTTACCTTTTATTCTATCGACCACAAGACATGGTCGATTTCAATTGAGTGTTTAAAAGTTCTATTTTTGCTCGCTGTTTATTAATATATACCCTGGCTTGTTTGACTTGTATTGTCTGTAACCAGTTGTGCTGCAATTAGGGGGAGTAGGTATACTTTAAAAAATATTTTACGTTTCGAAACATTTCATATTTCAAGCCTATGTCTGTATGAAGGATGTTGTAGTCTGTTTATTTTACAATAACATAATTCAATTTTACATGGAATGTTCTACATGGAATATTCTAGATGGAATGTTCCACATGGAATATTCTAATGGATCACACAGAAATATGAACAAACGAGTAACACAGTAGTAAACGATATTTTTCTGAATTCAGAACAATAAAATATTTATCGTTACATTAAAGTTGCATTAAAGAATATACAATAAACTATAACAAAGGACTTTTAGAAAATTCTTTCACATTTATAGATTATACGGAAATAACCATGAAATGCCCAAGATATTAAACCGATAGCAACAGTGGGGATTCCACTCGCTAATTACCGTTATGGTCCCACTTTTCTTACGAGGGGTGCTTCTTACCTTAGAGATTTTCCTTTGTACCAATGATGGGAAAGTACAATTTTTCTATAAAGGTTGGAATTTAAGCTGAACGGATGGTCTTCCTCTGAGAAGACAATGGCACTTTTTCTGTTTCCAGAGGTAGATCCTTTGCTCCAGATTCTGCCAAATCGTCACCACTTTCGTTCCCTGGTATGCCAGCATTTGATATTCCGACACACCAAGGAGTACTGTAGCGGGGTAGTGCGACATATTTTGAGCCACCACCTTTCAAAAAGATCTACATTTTTGCTATCTGTAAAGCACATTCGTATCGGATAATAGATCTTTATCCTTTAACATTTTATTAAGAGTTCATTAAATTGTTTAAAAACGATGTCGACCGTTGATAATATTCTTAAGTATTTAAAATAATGTCCTTCATGCTGCAAAAATGAATATTTAGAATATTAGTGACCACCGTGGCTCAGTGGGTTTGCCCACTGAACTGCAACCTACGAATTTTAGGCAGCGCAGGTTCGCTGTAGTTTACCCTGGATGTATTTCTCTCTTCTGTATCAGTGAAACTTTTCTTGTATGTGTATGTCTATTACTTGGTGTTGTCTGTGACTTGTATTTGGAGCAGCTTGGCCAAATAAGAGAAATGCGCCCTAAAACCCAACCAACTAAACCAACAACTTCAAATGGACCCCTTAGCAACTTCGAATCCTCATGAACACGGTTCCCCAAATGTCTGCACGAGTCTGACCGCTAGATTGAGACTTGATGTCTGCAATTTCGAAATGCTCCTGTCGGGCAGGAAGCAGTGCAGGCGACAAGTGCAGACGAATTAGGAATAATAAAAAAGCTGGTGGCTGTACGTGCCAGGTCCATGCGTCCATCACAAAGAGGCCATTAGAACACACACAACGTAAAAATAGTCTTATTCCGCCAGAAACGTCTTTAAACAACTGGGAGAGTCATGTCTTGAGCGTTGAAATGCAGGTATCTTAATGGGTAGTCAATTGAACCACTTTCGTTTATCAAGTCAAGAATTATTACACAAAAGACTGAGTGGTGTGATGGACATGCACTTGCACGTAGTCAGGAAAAATAGGGACAGCCGAATGACAAATGCCAGTATGCCTCCAATTTTAAATAAACTAGCCAGCAATAATTTTTCCTATATTATTAATTTCTAGGTTCGACTTTCTTCTTTTGTAATTCAGACTTTGTAGGTTCTTTCTGAGATTGGAATAAAGTATACTTATTTTGAATTCGCAAGTCTTGTTTATAATTCAGTATAGTCAAAAAGCAATTATCTCAAAGGCGTGGGTGGCTGTAGCCCAGTTGGTTGAGTCCTTCATTTAGAAAATCAAATGTTTTTGAGAAGAGGGACGGTTTGTTGAGGTTTGTACGTGGGCAGTTCAGACGTCAGGAATGATCATGTATAAAACAATAACATTAAAACAGAAGTTATTATTACCTAGGCTTGGCATATTGACATACAGTATGAAGGACTCCAGACTAAATAGTGATAAGCCATAAAAATGCTTATATCTGAGAAATTTTGAAATAGTTAATTTCAAATGCTCGATAGCATTTAAATAGGTTTGCTTGATCAAACGTAAGCAATATGAATCACTCGTAGGATATTGTGAAAGCTCATTAAGATAATTTGTGAAAAATATTCATTCGATTTATTGTTCTTTTAAAGAAAATAATTTTGCTTCAGCTAAAATAAAATGATTTTATTAAAATTATAATTCTTTTATAAGTAATGTAATTTACAAATCTAGAACAAATACTAAAATTCGTTTTGGAATATAGACCGCTTAGAATGTTCAATATCACAACCATTGCCTGTATTTAATTGCAAATCGAAATAGCTACAAGATTAGCCGTGAAATAAAATGAATACTAATAATTACAAATAGTTCTTTAACAATATTTCTGTATAATTTAACAATAATGCTGATAGACGATAAATAACTGACAGATGCAGAAGGTGTTCTAGATTCAAAAATGCTATTAAATGGTAGGCGATTTTTTTTTCACAACTATTTTTTCATTGTATTTTTGATGACATCGTAGAACTTTCTAAAAACATCTTGATAAAATTTCAAACGATATTTTCATTTATTTCGTTTGAAGTTCATGCTACAGGAGTACGATTTTATTATTTTGTACAACTTAGGTTATTATTTATTTATTATTCCTTTCCACGTCTTCTTTATTACTTCTGTTATTATTTGCTGTTACTCTTTTCTCCAAACAAACCTTTAAATTTTCTTCCGAATTTTTAATTATTTCTACTCTACCATATCAAAATGGAAGCTTTTTCTGTTAGATTCTAATATAAACGCAAACAATTAGCCAAATTTCAGCCATTATTTCATTTAGCCTTTTGATCTTAGTTCAAGGCGATCGAGTGTTGGAATCATCAAAAAGCAACTACACGAAGAGCCAGGTGAAAGTACAAAAGCTCAATGTTTTCCACCAGCATCCAACATAAAGAACTGCCTTGAGACCAGAATATTTTACAATATAATTAATTCGCATTACTTTTCGGCATCCGTTTGGGCTTTTTCAGTGAGGTCATTTTAAAGCTGATAGATAGAATGTTATTCCTCATGAACTACTTTAAGCTTGTGTATTTTTGATTTTAAAAGACAGAACCGTGAATGGATGCCATGATAGGCAATGAACGGTATTGTGAGTCACAGGGTTGATTAAATGGGATGTTGTGAAATGGGCCAACTGTAATTAAGGTTAATTTTTGGACAAACAGTTTGTGCATTATCTAATGAGGAAGTGTTTTTCTCAATTTCGATGATTTTTTCTATGTAAAACTGAAAGTAATTATACGATTGAAAGATTAAAGGTTCCCGGGGTGTTCCAAATTTTGTTAGATGTTATTTAAGCTAACAGAACTGGCATGAATATTCAGAATTAGTTTTGTTAAATCTTCCGTATCAGGACAAAAGTGGTTAAGTCTGACTTTTTATGGGTCTAAAGGCGTCAAATGCATCATTATAATTTAAAAATAATATAATGTATTTAAAATCAAAACTAAACAAATCTTCGAATCTAAATTACAATTATTTGTATCATGGCATGCTTTTTTTATTCCTGAATATTTGTGAGAAAGATAATATTCAACTTAAAGATTCTAAGAAGCAGTCATTTTGAATTAACCCCTTTTGCCTTGACACGGAAGAAATATGGAATGAAAGATTTTTTTTTATTAGAAACAAAAAGGTGTTTAGCAATTTTAAATGACAAAAATTTAAAAAGTGAAAGACCTTCAATAAAATTAGTTTTATAACGTCAGAATTTATGTCTAATTTCGGAAAATATTTCTTGAGTTCTGAAAATATTCTATTATTTTATGGCATCAGGAAAACAAATGCTTGATTTTAAAAAGATTTATCGGAGTTCTGGAAACGTAATTTACTGATAAAAATAAGAATAAAATGCTAAACAGAAATTAATTATGGAATAAGTAAACGCTTGATCTCATTATAATATCGGAACAAAAATTGTTCGTACGAGTACTAGAATGTAGGAAGTTATGACATGAATATAACAGCATGAAAACAAGAATATATATATAAATATGCTTGTGCAAATTTCAACGTAGCGTAAAATAACACTACGCTTTGCTTTTCTACTGTTTAAAATTTTAATTTTTTATGAATGAGTATCTTAGAAATATCTGGTATCCGTATCTGGTCTGCCAGCCGAATAAACCTGTCCGGAAGCCCGCTTCTGATCTGCGGGCCTGATAAATCTAAACGGAGGGTCGTATCTGGTCTGCAGGCCAGGAAAACCGATGCTGATTGACATGTCTAGTCTGCGGGACTGATAAACCTATACGGAGGGCCGTATTTGATAAGCGGGTCGGGTAAACCTATCCGGAGGGCCGTATCTGGTCTGCGAGTAGGGCAAACTTATTCGCTATAACTCATTACGCATACGGTCTTTAATATTATGCGTCATCTGAACGTGATTCAAAATTACAAGATGTTGCCCTCGGATTTTTCCCTTCGAGATTGATCCTGGACCGTCGCCAATAGCCCGTTGTGTTGCTCCCGTACAATATTAATTCAACTACCTACCTTTATGTTACGCATACGAGATTATATAGGCGCCTGCCCCCAACCGAGACAACATATATTTCGTAAATAGCTAACAAATAATAAATTATTGGGTTGTTGCAAACGAAATGGCCGAATTGATAGATGATTAGAAAAGCAAACAGAGAAAATAAAATATTTCTTCAAAGTAATCAACAATAATTTCAATTCGTAACGGCTGGGCAGGTTGTTTGAGCCAAATTTGAAAGATTCAAGGTCTCTGGAAGCAATGGAATCTTCTACTACCAGATAGATACATCATTATTAAAGCTTTTCTCCGACAAGACGTTGTCCAAGTACCGGAAAAATGATAATTTTTCCGGTACTTGGACAACGTCTTGGACAACGCCATTATCATTCACAATCACCGGAAAAATGATAATTTTTCCGGTGATTGTGAATGATAATGGCGAAAGATCGTTAAAATGAGGCACAGTTTCTATCCCAAAATGATTAATCTGCCGCATGGTTATCGGCACGAGATTGAGTCTAGCGCTGTTTGCAAGCAACAGGATACCATGTCTATTGATCTGTGTTGGCTTCTTAATGCAAATTCTTTCTTGCATTTTCCGCAAGTCTACACAGTACCAATGTGCTACTATGGTTTGAAGATGCCGGCAGGGCCATCATATAGTTTACCTCGTTTATTTTAGCTGAATCAATTAAGGACGTGCGATGTCAAAGGGGCTCATTTTGCAGATTCGTATCTCCTGTTCTACAAAACGCTCTACTAATAATTTTGATTGCATCATAGCAGATTTACACAGTTTTAACTCCCAAAGAAAAAAATTGCCCTTTGTTGACTTGGTTCCATGTTGACTTTGTCTCAAAGATTTTCACTATTTAATATTTCGGAGGGTTGTTTGGGCTTTATAGCGCATGGGCCATACTTGGCCAAGCTACTTTGAACAACGATGATTGTCATACACACATGGAAAGCTTATTGATATAGAAGAAAGAAATACAACCAGGGAGCAATCAAGAAATTCTGCTGCGCCTACAACTCACAGGTTGCTAGGGCACTGGGCAAATTCACTGAGGCACGGCAGCTTCGTTTGCTGAAGGTAACATTAGATATCAATGTATCCCCCATGCGGCACCTATAATCCAACCTCAAAAAAATGTGCATAAGCTGCATATTTTTATAACCTGCAAAATTTGCATAACTTTCCCTTTAACGAATAGAATTATTAGTAACACTTATCGGTCATTTCATTTGGTACAGTCCAATATTTAGGCAATTAAAATCTTGTTAAAACAAAACAAATATATCTTTGTACATATTTTTCTTGCATCGAGCATAATTCGTATTTGTTGGGCAAGCATCACGCCTATTTGATAGCAAATCAAATCTACCGTAAAATAAATTTTGAGAAAATAAACCCTTTCACTGGATTTAAATCAAAACAAATGCGATAAATGATTTTAAATTCGTATTTTAAAAATGAGTTTAAGATGTGCTGTCAAGTATTACATTCATAACAAATAATCAATAAGTCAAATGAATCGTTAAAGGATAGATGTGAAGGTGAAAAGAAAGAACACAGAAGAACGAGAAAAAAGGCAAAACGTGTGTAACATAGTGATTGAACATGAAAAAGAAACATGATTTGTGTGAACTTTGTGCAGCTCACTGCTGGATTTAAACGAGTCTTCACGTAATACAATAATGGGAAAGTACTTTCGAAATATCTATATTGTCCTGATGTTTTAATAAATCTGCTTTAGTAAATCAGAAAATTTGAAAAAGAAATAAAAGATATCAGTAATATGTTAAGATGTTGCTAAGATTTTTACCTCCATTGGCTTTTCTGATTTGCAAATCAGACAATTTGAAAATGAAATAAATGATATCAAAACAACATGTAAAGGATCTCGCTAAGGTTTTTACCTCCATAGGTTCCTCCGACTATAGTATTTCTGTAGACATGTGGTCTGATCATCCACCAAACCCTCAAAGGAGTTCTGTTGTATCTGGAAGACCTAAATATGTAATTCTCTCCACACTTATCTAATCATATTTAAGCAGATACTGTTTATTTAACTCATAGACCTCTTAATATTATGAGAGGCATTTTCTGTCAGAGATAAATGTAAGTGGCGATAGTGTTTCTGCGGCGGACCGTGTTTCCGATACGTATTCCTAACTTAATGTCACGTAGCTTGATTTTCGAATACGATTTCAGTTCTTCGCCATGAAAAGTTCCAAAGAATGAATTCCAAATTGATGCATGCTAATTGATTTGTCAACGGCAATTAGATTAAACACCAACCGTCGCCAAAACGGCGATAAATAACATTTTAAGGTAACCCTGATACGCATCGTGCGAGAGCATTTGGGTATAGTCCTGTTCCCGCGAGTTAGCAGTCGAGTTACGTGATTTTAAACGAGTTCATTATTTAAATTAGGGGACTGACGGTAACGCAAAGTGCTTTCACAATTGACGTCTTTAGCGCGGATTTTTATTTTAAGTTAATCGATAGAAGTGATAACCAGTTGGCGAGAGGACCATCAACGGCTTTCGCCATTTTTATTTTTGGCAGGACATCCCTCTTCTAACGACTTTTACACCTATTCAAAAATCAACTAACCCAAATGCGGCTGCCTTCTCATCGGAGGTGCATGCACTATAGCGGAAGTAAAATAATCGCATTCTGTCTTGTTTGTTTACACTGAAAATTTCCTCTCATAGTTGAATCATACTTTTTTACCATCAGTGCATCTTTGTTTTTACATCTATATAGGTCTTATCACAGGTCACTATAAAAATTATCCAGTACTATGTTTTTAATAACAAAATTATGTCCCGTAATTTTCTTGGATAGCCAAATGCACGTATTTAAACACTTTTTCGAACAGCAATTGTTCCCTGAAGGATAGAAGAAAGAAAATAAGTGTGACTAAGTGATAAGAAGTGTTATCACTTCAGTACAAATTTGTATATGTCTTGAAAAATTAAAAGATTTACACAAGTTCCAAATATAATCAATAATAGCAAAGTTCATGCTACTCCTGGTCACCAATGTAGCAATGTCTTAGAATTTGTGCATTTTAATATAAGTATCGTAAATATTTATTTATAAGTTTAACTCTCTGATCGTCGCGAGATTTCCGAGTAGTATAGTGTTGATTTTGCCCCACACACCCTTAATGACAAATAACCACGTCTTTCTAAAATATCCATAGATTCTTTCAACTTTTAGAAAGATTTTATTGGTTCTTCCCTAAGAATGTAATCTTTCTTTGGAACGATTCAATTAGCCCATTCTGTAGATTAGAATCCTTTGGAAAGAAGCTATTGGTCCTTTTAGCTTATAATCCTTTGGAAAGACTCTTGCTCCTTTACTTAGAATAGAGTCCATTGGAAAGATTCTATTGATCCTTTCTTTAAAATAGAATAATTTGGAAAGATTCTATTAGTTTCCTATTCTTAAGGAAAGAATCATTTGCAAAGATTATTTGCTCATTCCCTTTTAATGGAATCCTATGAAGATATTCTATTGGTCACGAAAGTCAAAATTGGTCAGTAGTCATGCAGAGAAGACTGCATATTGCAAGTTGGAATTAGGTATGTGAACCCCTCAGAGGGTTAAACACACATATTACTATATTAAAAAGTAATTTTTTAAGCTATTGTTGAATTGGGATTGAGATAAAGGTTAAGGATTATTAGAGATGCGCGAAGGTCGGATTTCATTGATGAACAACTTGCAATGTCTGTCTACCACGAGAACTGCTCCCGCCACGGAGTCTGTGCCTGTCTGTTGCCGTAGAGGCGGAAATCCCATTTCCCATAAGGGTACTGGAAGAAATGTATTTAAGTTTGTGATATTGGAATACTTGATGACAAGTAGAAAAGATATTTGTTATCACTTTTACTGGTCGAAATCGTATACTACTTTCCGTCATCAACATTCGCCAAACGCAAAATAAAATTAAGACATTCACCAATGTCATCCTTACTCAAAATGAACGAGTCCGTTTCCAATAGCAACAGCCCATCCTCCAGACTTAGTGGCTGGTCATTTCTCGTAGTAGACAGACAGTAAGAGTTCTAGTCTGAAGATTTTATACTTGGTAGAAATATAATTTCCATTGAAGTTCCTTGTTCGTCGACGAAACAAAAAGAGTTACTTAACCCTCCAAGTGGTTTCGACGAGATATCTCGTCTATCAAGATTTGAACAATTTTGCTAATGACGAGATACCTCGTCATAAAGAATGACTATGGAATTTCGAATAATGAAGATACTGCCGTTTTTTGATGATGACGAGATCAAGATCAGGTTAATTTTCCTATGGACGAAACATCTCGTCCATCAAGATCTGGTCAGTTTTGCTAATGACGATTTACCTCGTCGATACAACCACCAGGAAGGTTAATAGGTTCAATTATGCATTTTGTCCACAGGTTCATGGACAAAGTGTTATCTCTTAATACTTTCTTCACAATAAAATTTCACAGAACATGAAGTCCTATTAATAAAATATTGTTAGTACAAAACTAATTGTTTTTATCTCAAAACTTTCATGGATTTACCTTTCCCGTGTTAGCCCACAGTATTATTGCCAGATTAAAATCTACGCCACCTACGTGATTATTATCCTCGATTTGAAAATGCACCAAGCAAAAATGTCCCAAGTAGACCTAAGATTTTTTCAAATTTCGACTTTCAGCTACCATATCTAAGCTAGAGATTGAAAGTTTGGAATACACACAGTAGAGCAAGTTTGTAGATATTTTGACTTTCTGCATTATGGGAAAAGCATGAGACCATATGCACAATTTTCATGCCCAAAGAGCTTAAATATTGATAAATATCTGATTTATTTTCAGTTCTATGTGCTACAAAACTTGTGTAGCTTTTCAGAATTTATCATGTTTACATTCATATCAATTTTAATGTATTTGGGTTGAAAAATCAGTGTTTGATTGATCACCGAGGAAAATGTAGTCACGTTTTTCTTATTTCCTGAGAGATCGAATTCACTAAACATTAATGCCAACATTTTCTCAGTAAAACGGTATCAGATTAACCTAAGTTATTTTTATTCATTACATCACGTCAAGAGATGCGAAGGTAGCACTGGTTATCATTCCGATCTAATAAAAAAAGTTGCAAAATTGAATTATGATTTCCTAATTCCGAGATCAGCATGTCACATGGGAAATGCTTGGCCCCTTTTTGAGGAAGAATCCTCCGCAAAAACAAAGCATCAGTGAACATCACGTGAGTCAACTTCCAAAATTATTAAACGGCGATTTCGACAAATTTCACCTCTTGATTTTTAGTGCCACCGTTTGAGGGATGAAGAGAATTTAAAACGTTTAATTTTCTGGTCCATCGTGTCACTGGCCCTGATGACGTAGGGGAACACGTGACCCGCACCGTTTCGCGGTTGGCTGGAGAATGAATATATAAACTGGTGTAGTTCGAGGTTTCGGTACTTCCACTCGCCTTCTCAGTTGTTTCGGTTTACCTTCCAGAACAGTTCTCAGATAGTCATGAGGTGCTTAGCTTTGGTAGTTCTTTGCTTCGTAGCTTCGGCTTTGTCACAAGAAGTTCCAGTAAGTATGAGTTTTTAAAAAGTATTCCAATTTTGAGAATGTAAAAAAAAATTCGTCTGCTTACGAAAAAAGCAGAAAATGAAAAGAAAAACTGAGCAAACGATTTTAACGATGAATCTTTTGACATACGAGATTTTAAAAACGATGAGAATACTGCTTTTTGGTAAGAGTGATTAAGTGAGTAAGAGTTCGTGATCAAATTTTCAGAAAATAATTTAATGTTCCAATTATTCTATTTCTTCTCATCACAAATTTATATTCTACTACTAATGCAACTATTTGTTAATATTCTCAATGCTATTTAATTTTCCACTGCAATCTTAGTTCGATAATTTTTTCTAATAAAAATCAATGTCTGAAAATTTTTTGTTTGAATAAGAATTTCAAAAAATAATAAAGTCCCTAGGATATTCCATTGGATATTTCCAATGAACCAGAAACGTTAGTAACAATTAAGCCTTTTTATTTAAAAATTCAGGGAATGAAAATTGTGTTTGCTTTGTTTATTGTTGATAAAATGTATGCATGCCATCTTTCTCTTACTAAAACTATTTTCTAAAAATGTTCGGGACAGTTATATGATTTTAAAATTACTTATTGTGGTGAAATGTTCTAATCATTTTATTAAAAAATGATAATCTTTTAAGCGTATCCCATTTCGATATGTTTTAAAAGTATTAAAAAACCGATAATATTTGTGCACTGGAAATAATTGAAAAAAATTAATTCATAGATTTGTATCCTTTTTAGAATTTCTATTGCAATCGCGTTTTTCATATAAAAATTAACAATTCAATAAAATTTTAAAATAACGATTTTTAGTTTATTGTTATAGTTTTTATCAATCTATTGTGTTATAAAATAATTACCCTTCCTCTGAAAAAAACCCAATTAAAATCTCAGGGTTTTACAGAAACAATATGTAAAATTCATTATTTCATCAAAAGGGCTTAATTCTGATTCAGTGCTATTATTTTAAAGTAAAAATTAATGTATTTTTCGAAGTGATATAAATTTTTTCATAGAATTTTTAATAGGGTTTAAAGTATTTTGCTCGTAAATAACACAATTTTTAGAAAAAAACAGGAGATATTATAAGAAACATATATTGTTTTAACAAATGACTTTCTAATGGTATATATGAAATAAATAAAATCTAACACCCAGAACATCAACTGAAAATTAACTTAATTTTAATAATTTTTTACTCAAATATTCAAATACGTCGTTCATCTTTTAGAACTAAAAAACAAATTTCTGATTTGTCAAAAACATCATCGGTTTAAGTAAAGGTTATTTGAGATTTCACTGCAGAATTGTTGCAAAAAAAACCCCTTCTCATTAGATAAATAAAACTAAAACTGCATTGGTTTTTCTCTAAACTTAGCTAAAGATAACAGCTTTCACCTGGTGACAAGATTAACTTGTTAACCACTGAAGGATAACAATCATTCGGTTTTTGTTTTACCTCGCAATCTTCAAGGAAGATTCGAGGGGAGAAAAGGCGTGAAAGACAACTGTGAAGAAGGAAGTGTGTTGTAAAATCAAGGCGAAGAATTTAGAACACGCGTGCAGAACAATTTACTACAAATCACAGAAGTTGGTTCTTGCATTTTGATCAGAATAGGAATGAAAGTATAGGCGAAGTAGGCATTCGCACGATGTAAAATAGACGCCGGGTTTGCGAGCCATTTATTTTGTGGTGCCTAGAGGTAATTTTGATAGGAGCTTTCGAACAGAAAAATTTCCGAATCTTTAAAGCAAAAAAGATATTTGTGTGAAGGAGAAAAAGTGAAGGACTTGTTTCATACGAAATTCACCTTTGTAAAAATAAGTGTAAAAAAAGTTCGAATGGTTTTTATTGAAGATACATTTTCAAGATGAGACTGATCCATTCATTTTGATTTTTAAAATGTATTCCTTTTGTTCTAGAAAATAAAATGTTCTAAAAATGTTATTTATCACTTTTATGATAGTTATAATTATTTAATGGTCCTAAAAATGAGCATTGTTAATATCGTACTACAAATGTTCTAATTCGTACTTTTGCAAAATCAAACATCTGTCACTTGCGAAAGCATTTCAAAACAATTGTTTTTACAAACATAAATAATTTCTTATGGTTATTTTATTTTAACTATTTTGAATGCAATACTGTATGAGGTACCATGTATTAATTTTACTATGCCACGATTTTGATAGCATTGCAAAATTGATGGTCAGTTATATTTAAGTGTAAGTTAAACTTTAAAATCTAGAAGAATGTAAAACATTAAAATTTCTTTGCAGCAAAAGATGAATAGCTGAATATCAAATAGCTGTGCACAAAAATAAAAATCCGTATTCTTAACGTAGAAACAGGCAAGCTCTGATAACATCAGTTTTTCAAAAACTTTTAGAATGAATTAATAACAGGTTTTAAAAAAATGTAGCGATTCCAATAACCTGTACCGAAACATTTCCTTCCTTAATGCACTTTATTATCGAAAAAATTTCCCTTTCATCTTCTGAAAGAAGCCTAAGAACACTTTCTTCGTATTTCGTGCTGGGAATGTTATAAAGAATCAAACGGCGTAAATTCGATATCCGATCACTCATCTGTGACATTGAATCGCTCCATTAGTCAAAGAAACGAACAAATCACTCTTATTTCCGGTTGATTAACCGCTTCTCATTTGATAAGTAGGCGACCTTCATATGTCATGTAGAACTAGTTTCGAACCAAAAATTTAAAGAAATACTTAAAATGCTGAAGCCTTGTATGTTTCCAGATGATTTTTCTGATGCAAATGTATCAAACTGTGCGGACAGAACTGGGAAAAACCTGTCCAATCTAGGTTGCATGTCCGTCTAATAATTAAAAAATCATTTGTTTTCATCGACTTCAAGTGGTTATTCCAGTAAATCTAGAGTATGACGCATCACTGTGGAGCATTTTAACTGTGGAGACCTTTTTTGCATGTGCTCTAGTTATTTGAAACAGCAAAACAAACACCTGAATATTGAACATTACTTTCAGGAATTGAAGACAGGCATTTTACGTCGTGAGAAATGTTAATTTTTGCACCTTAATTCAAAGAACAATGGGTAGCTTCCAAGTTGAGCCTACAATCTTTTGTTGTTTTCTTTTCCTTTGACATAGATATTCCAACTTTTAAAAACATTATGAAAATGAGAGTTTCTTAAATGTTTAAAAAGTATGAAAAATATTTTTACTTATATAATAAAGTGAAAGCACTTTTTGTTTAAGACTATTACATTTTATAAAAACGATGATAATTTAGAATAAAAAGTATACATATATTGTCTTTTGCTGACAAAAAGTTTGAAAAGGAGGAAGTATTCATTTATAGCTGACGTAAAAATTCCATTGATTTTTAAACATTTGGCTTGGGTTTTATCATGACAAGGATCAAACATTGATCTCATTTCCGTAATTTAATGTTTCCACATTCGCATTCAGGGAAACGATAATGCACTTATATTTCCTCGAACATTCTTTAAAACTTGTCGCGATATTTCCAACTGATTGCTTGGAACTTAATAAGACTGAATTTAGTTTTCGATGCAAAATTGAAATTTCTCATAGGATGTGCAAGCATTTAGTATTTTACTTTCATCAAGACATTAAAATTTCTATTATCTGACAGAGTAAAAAAAACAAGAGTACTAATAAAGATAGCTTTCATTGACATTTAAGCGGTAAACCCATAAGAAAAAGAGAGGATAGTAAAAAACACTAATGCTCTTAAAAACGAAAAAAATATTTAATCAAAATAACCTAAAATAGTTTGCATTTAATTAATAAAAACACTAAGACAATATGTGCGTCAATAAAATTTTTAAAACATTTTTTCCTGTTGCAGGAAGTGAACTGGGGAAAATGCCCTGAACTGGAGCCAACAGCTGATGAACAGGTCAGTTGGTTTTCTTTCTGAAACAATTCATGAATCCAAGACATTCATTGGTCGATGTGTCAGTAAAATTCTTTTCATGTAAATTTTTCATTGAGGAAAAACATTTTCTTTTTAGCGATCAAAAGGCGAAGTGATCCAGCAATGCCTTGACAAAAACCCACCACCAGCAGAAGGTGCCAGCCTCACTCAGGTAGATCTTAATTTTCCAAATTTGTTTCGGTTGTAAATGGTAGTTTTCTTGAGTTCGAATATCAGTTCATATTTCAGTATCTATAAGTTTAACCAGTGATTCAACCACAATGCCTTATGTGTGTGTGTGTGGATGGTGAAACGGTTTAAATTGAGCAAGATTTATTTAATTTCAACCGTTTAGTTTTGAACTTTTGACAAGTGTGTTCAAAAATAATTTCAATCAATACCCGCACAAACAATTTCGAGTATTATTTTTTATTACCAAGTATCACAAATAAATTATTCTAAAAATATTTTTAAAGCCACTTGGGAGCATGAAGGATATTTAATTATGAATAGTTTTCTGTAAATCACGCAAAATTATACAAACTTTTTTGTCAGATTGGAAAAAATACAATGTATTTTTTTATTTTACTACATCATTTTGTCAATTAGTTTATGTGTACCATGAGATGAAAAAGGTTGAGAATTTCTGAGTAAAACATTAATAAGGTGACATGTATTCACATCCGTAAATACAGTTTTACATATCACCTGCAAGGATCCAGTACGTTATATACATAAGAACTTTTGTTTTTCTAAATGTAATGTGCTGATTACCTTGAGGCGAGTGGGGTGCCAACCCAGGTGTTGACTTTATCATCTGCCCGTGGTTCATAATTACAAGGTGTTGTGCTCGAATCTTTCCCTTCGGCATTGATCCCGGGCCGTCGGTAATAGCCCGTTGAATTGCCCCAGTGCTAAGTAAATTCAACTTCCTACCTACTTAATTCTCCAACTACATACTATATTTTTAAAAATAGAAAGTTGTTAGCCGTTTCGGCTTTCCACTCAATAACGATATAGTATTTTTGAGACAGTTGCTTAATGGCTCAAACACGGAATTGACAGGCTGTTTAGTAGAAAATATAAAAACCAATAAAGGTTCACATGTATAACTATTAACAACACATTAAGCTGAAAGCTTTGCAATGACCATGGCCGAAATGTTGTAGTAATGTTTAGTCCAAAGCGGAAATACGGGCCGCCGAGGATCAATGAGTTTGCCTACTGCCCTAGGAACTTACGAGTTGTAGGCCGCAGGTTCTTTTCCTCTCTAGGTATATTTTTCTCTTCTATGAGTAAACTTTCCTTGTGTACGTATCTCCATTTACTTGACGTTGTTTGGCGCAGCTTGGCAAATATGGTCCTTGCACCATGAAATTAAAAAAACAACAACCAACCAAAGCGAAATAAATAAGTAAAGCTTGATGAAATTTCAATTCACAAAAAGTTAGACATCATCCAATTGCTAGTAAAGTAGTGCAATTTCAGTATGTTGCTATCAAAACTGGGAAATTGCAGTTAAGTGAAACGAAATTGTAGCAATACGATGTCGAAATCTACGGTCAGTCACATGAAACATCAGCAACGAAAGTGCATGACACCCTTCCACTTAATGGCTATTAAACCACATCATTACTGGGCCGTAAATTTTGTTTTGCATCGATTCATTAACCGCGAAGTTGAAGGGCAAGAAATGAGTGTCATTGTGAATGGTAAGTACAAGTACGTTTGCGTGTTGTCGCGACGGTATGCAATGCGTTAAGGAAATGTAAATCATGCAAAAGCTGTTCAGTGCTAAAAAAGATGTAAATGTTTGACAATAAGTTGTTAATGGAGAATTAATGCTATTAGTACTATTTTGTGATTAAGAAAAATAATTTACAAGATCAAGATGACAAGATGCAACTCTAACCTACGGCTAAATTTCGAAACCCTCTTCAATCCATATTTTCTACAAATACTATCTTTAATTGTATCAAAATCAAAATGAAGGAAATTCTAAGTAAGCAGTTTCTGTCGAAATTTCTATAAAGAATTTTTAATACAATTTCTCTTATTGAAACAAGAAACTATCTAGTAAAAAATAACTTTCTCGTAATTTAACTTTCAAAAGACCTAACTTTAATTTAAGTAGAGAACAAATATTGTAGAGTGCAGTTTCTTTTCATAGTACACTCTTTACTTCGATTTATTCGACTAACAAAATTTCAACTTATAGCAATTGAAATACACGGAGAAAAGAATTCCTAGCGAGGGATTTTCAATTTAAACAAACCATACCGCTAGTGAAAATTATACTACCAAAATGGCTCTCGTGATATTTATCCCCGTTTTAGCGTTTAATCTAACTCGTTGACCAATCAGCTATCAAATACCGAGTCGAAATTCATTCCTTGGCCAATCGTATTCGGAAAACAAGCCAACTGGTGTTACTTTCAGAATACGTACAAGGTAAAAGTATCGCCACCTACATTTAGCTTGACAGAAAAAAGCCCTCATAGTCGGGTATCTAAGAATCAAGACATCCTTAAGTACAATTCTAATTATCAATACATAAATTTGCATAGCAAGCAGGTTGTATTAAACACTGCAATGAAATGAAAGATGGATAGCATGTCTCATTTATAAAACTGTTTTAGCTTATTCTTTGAAAGGCATGAGAAATTCATAAATTGTAACGAAATAATCGATCTAAAACTGATCTACAAACTTTGAGTTTTTCGATAAAAATATAAGTATCTTTTGAAAAGTGATGAGATTAACTGTGCCATATCTGAAGGCAAATTATCAAAAGCAGGGCTGAAGTGTTCTAAGCACGTTTTCAAGAGTGACTTTCAAAGTTCCAAGGGCAAGGCTACAAGACGAGACTAGGCCAAGGGCATTAAAAGAGATGAATATCAAACATAAGAATTATGATAATCTTCCTCGGTGTGCCTGGTAGAGATGGTACGTTTGGAATATAAATATTCGGTACCTGGATTTTTGATTTGATTCAGAGTTGTAATTAATTACAGCCCTTACCGACTTCTAAAATCACTCGTTATTTATTCCATGAAAGTACTATACTTTGATAAGCTTTGCATAATTAAATCTATTGTGGATAGCTCATAAAAATGAGGGGCTGCCTTGAGAGGACTACCCCTTGACTCTGTGGGTAGGTCCACTGCGTTAGCAACCTGCGAGTTATAGGCGGAACAGGTTCTAATTCCCCCTGGGTCTCTTGTGTTAGTAACTTTCCTTGTGTCCCTTTCATGTTGTGTCTTGGGCTTGGCCAAATATGGCCCTTGAGCCACAAAACCCAACCAACCATAAAAATTAACTTAAATGATCACTTTAGATGAGATCGATACGACTCTCACGATCTCTAGCTTTAATATAATTAACTTACAATTAAAGTATTTAGAAATGAAATATCATTTCTTTGTTCAAATGACGGTAACTAAAATTTTAGTTTGAGGATTGAATAAGCTCCATTTTTGGATTTGAATTTAATTTTTTCTTTCATTAGGAACAAATCGATGCCCACAGAGAAACCATCACCACATGTGCCTTGAAAACCGAAGGATGGGTAAGTAAAAAATTCTATACTCAAATAACTTATAAAGAAACTTTAATCATATAAACTTAGTCCATGTATGCAAAAGTACTCCTAAATTCTGCGCAAAATATGTAAAAATTTTTCTCTCACAATAAAATTAAGATGTTTTTTCTTATAGTTAATGGGGGATTAAACAGGTTAAATAAATTAATGGTTTAAACTTCTGAGCGGTTCATAGGCATAATTCCACCTTGCAGTCTTTCCTGCATGACTTCTAATCAATTTTAATATTCTTGACCAATAAAATCGTTCCAAAGGATTCTATTGTGAAGAAATGACCACTAGAATACTTTCAAACGACATTAAGAGGAAATAACCAATAAAATCTTTCCAAACGATACTATTCTAAGAAAATAATCAATAGAATCTTTCCAAATCCGATACTATTCTAAGAAAATAACCATAGAATCTTTCCAAGCGATTCTTTTCCAAGAAAAGAACCCAAATAATCTTTCTAAAGGTTGAAAGAATCCAGATTCTTTTATTACAATATATGTGGTTATTTAGTCGTTATGTGCTGAGATAAAAACAACACTACACTACTTGGAAATCTTGTCATGCTCAGAGGGTTAAGTGTGTGTTTTAAATCTTAATTCAAACCTTTTTCAGAATTACCTCTCATGAGTAATACTTTTCCCCCCTACAGTTTGGTTCTGATAACGTGTACAACTACCAGAGAGCCAGGAAAGAAATCCAAAGCAAGAACATGAAGGTAAGATTTCTATTTCTAACTTAGAAGAAAAATTTCCTTTAAAGAACATACCATTTATGTAACTCTCATTCAACTATCCTTAGAGTTGTAAAAGTATTCGGAAATTGATAATGTATATTCTTCGTCAAAATAACCTCAAGTATATAATTCCTATTTGCTTAATAAGAAAAAAATGTGTATTGGCTAAACATTTTTCAGAAACATCAATTTAAGATGAGGATATATTTAAATTTAGAAAGTAATATGATAATTTAAGTAAAATAAAAAATTAAATTTTTTAATTTCTTCTTGTTGTGTAAATTGTTTTAGCAATATCTAAACATCGGTAAGTTATTTCTTAAAGTGAAACTGTAGTTATAGCAGCAAATAAATTTCATAGACAATTAATATGAATATGACTAAAATCTTTAAATATCACATTGTGCTTAACTTTCAGACAATCTGTTGATTACATCCATTTGGAATATGAAGTTAATGCAGTATTTTAGCAGTATTAGATTGTCTTTATTCACATTAATTTTTAAAGAAAATCTACTCTTTAGAAAGAATTCACATCATGTTTTTAATATTTTATATTCATGTCACAATTCACTAATTGTTTTTATTTTCCAATTTTAGCCTGAAGCTCAGATCTTATCGAAACACGATGAGTGCAGCAAGGAAGCAGTAAGTTTAACATTTTGACATACTTTAGATCCCATAAATTTCTTTGGAAGGATGAAATCAAAGTACATAAATAATTTTAAAACATAATTTCTGAAGTTCTCTAAGTATTTACTCTGAATTGCAGCAAGAAAACTTCCCAGACAAAAACATTCCTCAAGTGCAACTGTACCAAGCTTGCATGGACTACCACATCACCAAGGTAATAATTTTGGAGAAAAAAAATGTGTGGCTCTTTATAAATGTTTGCTTCCAGGTTGTTTTGTATGCAGTCACAATCTTAATAAGTAACACAACCACACAATAGTGTTTGTGATTACAGCAAATGAATTGAATTATCATAACTATGAAACTCTAAAAGTAAATTTTCTTTTCGCATTTGCAAAGGATTGACTCCAATTCTTTATCTTTTCATAAAACGTAAGCAATGTCAAAGAATTAAATCCAATTTATAAAAGTATATTAAAATGTGACACTTTTTCCAGATCTGCGATATCAAGATCACTCCCCCAGCTGGTGCTGCCACTGCTTCAGCTTAATTTAAACACTTAAATTAAAGAGGTAATTTGATTCTCTCTCTATATATTTTTAAATACATTCAACTTCTTTTAGAATTCAATCTACGTTTGATTTTAAATTCTACTCCATCTGCATGTAAAAACTAAACCATTCCTATTTTATCTTTCAGTTTACTCCAGTTAAAATAAAGATCTTTTGTACACCAATTTTACAGTGGAGAAAAATGAAAAGAAAAATTGAAAAATTAAGAGATCATTATCATATGTGTTATTCAAAAGGAAGCTCCCTTGGAGAACAAATGAACACAATCAAAACCCATTTTGCTACTTTTGTACACAATTCATCTGAATTTGTATATGGCATGGATATATTTATGTGATATAAGAGCTGGAGATTTTTTTTGTGATGTAATAAATATTCCGTCCATATATTTTGAAATTTATTTACACCAAATATTTATTCATTTACATATTTCATTGACTTAATTTCATAAAAAATTAGGAATTTCCAAATACATTCATGTAAGACGATTTCAGGGTCTGAACATACTGTTCCAAGCTATCGTATTCAGCGGACCTTTTGTCCAGAGCCTCCACCAATCCTTTAATTCTGTGCGCTGACCTTTCTGATTCCTAAAATTAATAAGCAATAATTACAGAAATAACTTATCAAATAACCCTAAGTCATTTCAGGGAGTTTTCTTTAGCCATTTCTAAATTCTCTAAGTAATGAACTAAAAACTACTAACTAAAAAATAAATCCAAATACTTATTTTGTATTCTTTTAACAGTAATAGTAGTAGTAATCTAAAGCAAACAATTATGGAATGTTATTTTGTTTAACATTTGAGATGCAGAAAAGTATTTACTGAACTTAAATAAGTCAATTACTTATGGGATTTAGATAAATCCTTCAATTCAAGAAAAATATCTAACTTGTTTTTGATTAGATTGCAAACTATAAATCAGACCAAAGTTTGGTTACCTAGCAACTGAATGTTCATTAAGAAGTCATGAGTAGTAAAATTCACAACACTTAAATAATATCAAAGTTCAGTTAGGAGCATTAGAATTTTCAAGGAAATTGAATACAATTCATGTTTAAAGTTAAAATATAGAATATGAATTTATTTCAAAGTTCTAACCCTCTAGGGGGTTCAAATGCATATATACGATCTGAAATCTCAAATCTTTTCCTGCATGACTTCGAACCAGCTTTGATCTTCTTGGCCAATAGAACCTTCCTAGGATTCTTTCAACGAATACATGTGGATATTTAGTCATGTGTTGAGGGGAAAAAGCAACGTTAAACAACATAGAAATCTCGTGATGCTCTTGAAAACATTCTCATTATTAAGACTATTGAAATCAACTAAAAAATACTTCTCAAAATCAAACATCATTTGTATGAAAATATTTTAAACACTGATCAAATGGATTTGTAATAGATTGATAGTATTTATTCCTTATAAATAAAAATCATTGAAAAGGAATTAATAAAATTTATTTAATTTTAATGCTCACATTATTGAAACTTCTTAAATTGATAATTTATCACCTATATATTTTTAGTCAAGCATATTCAATACATACTGGAATTTAGACCAGTGAACTTTTAACATGTAAAAACGTATGATTTTTCATTAAATATAACCCTTCATAATAGAGTAGAGCTTACACAAAAATTTAAAAAAATTATTTACAAAAATAAAAACCTTACATCTGGCAAAATAAAAAGAACATTTACATCAGATATGTAACACAAAAGCAAATTTGTTACAGCATAACACTCCACGTTTTCTGAAAAATTAGCATTTGTTAGCAAGAAAATATTAACTAAAGTCAGTATTATCAGGATATCCTCAAAACAGAAATGCTAATTTGCTTTCCTGTTTCCAAAATAATGTGCAGCATAAATCTACAAGATAGGAAATTCAAAGAAAACAACTCACTTCTGATAGTTTTTTGTTAAGTACAGAAAGCTCCATTTTTTTAGTATTCAACTCTTCTTCTAAGCTGAACAGTTTTCCATTTTCTATTTCCTGAAATTAATAAAAGGGTATTGATTTTTTAAAATATTTTTCTGGTGCACAAAATTCAACTAAATGCTTAACCTCACCTTTATTGTAAAGATTACATCTGTTACCTGGCTTGTTTTAAATGTATTGTGAATTTGTTATATTTAAGAACTAAGAACGTGGGCAGATGTAACTAAAACTCGATAACTTACAGAGGATCAAGCACTCTTATTTCTACAATTACATTGTTACCACAGTTCAATAAATGTATTAAATTCCATCTGTCAAGAAACAAAAGTTCAAAAAGATATGCCCAACTAATAGGAAGATTATAATGTGGGAGGTCCCAGTTTTAAAATTTAGTAATACCACCAGAATTAAGGAAACATGTATACCAGGACATCATATAGTTCAATGAGGATATATCGTTATTACCATTTCTAAAGGCACCAATCTGCATTTTGGCGATTTTCGCCTAACTGCATTTTTCGAGTCACCATTTCATGTTTTATACTATGACAAAGCCACGAATCACCTTGATTCTTAGTGGATATACCAATTTTCATGAGAAAGCAACCTTTGATCGTAACTCGATTTTTCCCGTAGCATCAAAACTTTGAGTATGTTTTTGTAGAAACGTCAATTTTGCAGATTCACATTTTTGGAGTGGTGGTAACGATATGTAAAGCTATAAACTTTTCACTTTAAAATCTACATTTCATTCTACTACATCTATTATACAACTAGCAGACTCTCTCATAGCCATCTGCACTTAACTTCTTTCATCTACTGATGAAACGAAACTCACATTTCAACTTATTTCAATCTATTTATAATAAATATAGCATCCATATTCACATAAAAGAAATAAAATTACCTGAAAACGTAACAGTATTTCGTTTACTTTTACCTGTGTTAATTATCATTTCCATTAAAATGGATGGCAAGAAGTACACATCAGTCATGTTACTACAATTCGATTCTGAATGTTCACTTCAATTTCATCCCATTCCCTTGTTCAAAGATTCAGCATTTTTTTATGCTAAACCTATTTTCGCTCATATTTTCTTTTCTGCGCTGGTTTCTTCCTTACACATTTATCGTTGCTTTCTGTAATCAGACTGCTGAAGTATTTTATTAAAGTGGTGAGATCTTCCATGTAGGTTTTTCAATATCATGCAACTCCACAGCTCAAATCAAAGATATTTAAACAAAGCAGCAAAATTGGCAAATGAATTCCATAAAGGTTGATTTTATATTGTTTATATCAGTTGCTGCCATTCGACAATACACAAATAACACTGATTTCTGTGGCATGTATTTTAGTGAAATATATACAGGTGGAGGACAAAATAATACGAACACCTGTGAAATAATGGAAAATCTTTATTAATAGGGGGTTGGACCACCCTTTGACTGAAGTACAGATTTAATGCGACGTGGGATAGATGCATAAAGGTCATGGACAATATTTAAAGGAATATTAAGCCATTCCTCCTGCAGAACGGTCTCTAATTCCGAAAGTCTGGATGGAGGTGGAAATCGGGAACGAAGTTTGGACTCCAAATATTCCCATAAATGTTCAATAATATTCAAGTCCGGAGACTGAGGGGCCAGGCGAGATGTTCAACTTCATCGTCATGCTCTTCAAACCATTCTTGAACACACCTAGCAGTGTGGATAGGGGCGTTGTCGTCTTGAAAAGCGGTCGCTCTCCAGGGAATACAGTCTGGACAAAAGGATGGACATGATCCCCTAGAATGCTTAGATAGTGATTGGATGTGATCCTCCCATGCAAAATAACAAATGGCCCAAGACCGCGCCAAGATATAGCACTCCATACCATAATGGAGCCACCCCCATGCTTCACAGTTGGCAAGAGGCATTCAGGATTAAACGCTTCTCTGGGCGTTCTCCAGACATAAACGCGTCCGGTCGTCTGAAATAGGGTGAATGACGATTCATCTGACCATATTACCTGTTGCCACTGCTGTGGGGACCAGTTTTTGTGATCTCTGCACCATTGGCGTCGCTTGAAAGCATTAGTTGCTGTCACCAAGGGTTTACGAATTGCCACTCTGCCATAAATGTTCGCAGCATGAAGTTCCCTTTTGACAGTTTTTGTTGAAACGGGGTCCTGGAGATGACTGTTCATTTCGGATGTTATCTCGGATAACGA
Organism: Meta bourneti; assembly: GCA_933210815.1. Classification (NCBI taxonomy): domain Eukaryota; kingdom Metazoa; phylum Arthropoda; class Arachnida; order Araneae; family Tetragnathidae; genus Meta; species Meta bourneti. Next base: position 22,905,026 of record OW119928.1, read on the forward strand.
TTGCTTGTGCTTTCGGGCTACTATGCGCTTCAAGACCCGTCTATCCCTATCAGCAAGCTTTGACTTTCGGCCACTGTTGTGCTTTGAAGACGTCGTCTTACCCTCTTTCGTGTACGCTGTCATAACGGCTGATACCGTACTCCTTGCAAACCCCAAAAGGTTTGCTGTTTCCGTAACCGATGCTCCACCTAAACGCGCTCCAACAATCATTCCTCTTTGGAACTCTGACAGGTCTGACATTTCAACTTATCACAGACAGTTCGATAGACGCATGCAATGCAGGTGACTGCTGTTGAGAGACTGATACCTTCCTCTTCACGCCCACTAGGTGGCAGACTTCTGTTGCAGGTGGCGCGGCTGTACTGCAGGTGTGAAATACGTCATACTTTTTCACAGGTGTTCGTATTATTTTGTCCTCCACCTGTATATAGATGTTACAGAGAATCTCATCTCTTCAAGGTAAATCAGTTTTTTCATCCACATCAGTTTTCATGTCTGATTACTGACCTATCCTTTTATGAAGTATTTCATATGGCCAATCTTGACAAATAGTTATACTAACCTATTGAGAAAACTGCCTCTTCTAACATGTGATATCGTTAAATTCAGAACAGCACTCATGTTTGTCACTATCCTTCTATAACACATGGAACTTCCTAAACTCAGTTATACTATTAACATATTTCTGATGATAAATTTAGTCATGTCTTTGTAAACAATCTTAACAAATATGACCTAAATATGGAACTGCTATGTAGCTAAATTTTAATATTTTACAATAATTTATTGAAAATATATCATGCAATTGGGGAAATATTTGTTAGAGTAAAAATCAAGACAATTCATAAAAAATAATAAAATGTGCTATTAATCATAATTCTAAAAAAATGTAATCTAAATTTAAAATGTATATAACATTTTTAAAAACTGTTTTCTACATTCGTTAATTACTTTACAAACAGATTTATGGACACAAATTTTGAGCAAGAAATTTTCAGCATCTAAATTTCATAAATACAGTGGTGCTTTGGTTAGCATTAGCCTCAGATAATGACGTACTTGGTTAAAGACGAGTGGCTGTAAGAAAAAACTCTTGGTTAGACACAGGCTTTGGTTAATGACTCTTGATTATGTGAATCTCTATCCGATCTAAAAAAAAACAGAATTTTCCGATCGCAATTTGTGTCCTTCCTTCCTTCCTTCCTTCGGTCATGAAGAAACTTCAGATGAAGGACACAAATTGGTAAAGGATATTGTGGCAACTGCTCATGATCTTAACTGGGAAGTAGAGGAAGATATTAAGACTTATTGGAGATACATGACCGAAAACTGACTACAGATGAGCTAAAAGAACTTTTCAAGCAGAAATGTGTAGAAAAGGAAATTTCATCTGAAGATGAGGATGGAGAGAAAGAACAAATTATGACTGTTGAAATCAAAAATGTTTTGGCACAGTGGGAGGAGGATGTTCAAAATGTTACTATGAAATGGAATTCAAACAAATCTGAGATAAACAGGACTGTAGATCTATTTAATGAAAAGTCCATGCAGTTTTTCAGAAATATTTTTAAAAAAGAGAAAGAAGCAGAGTCCTAGACATGTTTTTTACAGGTTCATTCATCAAAAAACTCCGAAGTGAGCCCAATTGTTCTTCTGGTGAAGATTGGTAATTACAAACTGTTTTCATGAACAATTCATTTTGTTAATGTTAATTTTTTTGTAGCAAATATAATAAATAAATTATATCTACCATATTTTTAGGACATTTTAAATGAGTTTTATCTGCATTTTTAATATGTACTATGGCTGTGGGGAGCTGAAACAAATTAATCAATTTTCAACTAAATCTTATGGAGAATCCTGGAATGGGTTACCGGCATTAACCAAGGCACCACTATACTTAACGTTTTGATTTTAAAAAGAAAAGCACAATTTTGAGTACCCTTTTCTGCAATTTCTCTTTCACTTCTTCCAGTTGACGTTCCAAGTCCTTTTCTCTTTGTTTAAGTCTCCAATTTTCTTCAGTTTTCAAACTGAGCTCCATCTAAAATTAGTTAAAGATGTTAATAAAATGTTTGGGCATTGTACTAGAAAGAACATAGCAAAATTTTTACTTCTTTTAAACATTGAAATGTTTTAACTACACACCTGAAGGTTCTTGGCCATAAACTGACTGTCAAGTCCAAGTGCAGTAGGATAGCTGCAAAGAAATAAATATATTTTAATACTGAACATGCTTTCAAACCAACAAATTACATAAATAACATATTCAAATTGAAGTCAACCAATTAAAGATTAAAATCTAAATCAAATCGCAATTTTAAATAAAAAAATATTTTAAATTATTTTTATTTTAGTGGATTTCCTGTTTAAAATCAAGCAATTAAATTAAGTAAAAGTTTCAAGAGCTTTTCAAATGCTAACGTAATATTTTCTGTGTCCCATATTTCCCCAATATTACACTATTGAAGGCACAATGTGACCAACACAATAATTTTACATTTCTTTCTTATATTGTATAATTTTATGGTACTTAACCTGAGGTAAGATATAGCGGAAATTTTGTACATAAAAGAATCAATTTTATGAATTAATCAGACTGCACAAGTTTTAAGGGGAATTTATTTCATTTATACATTTATTGCAAAATAGCTGTACATTGTTTGCTTACATTCTTGTGTATGTTATCTGTTTTCACTCATAAAAAATACTTATTTCAGAAACCTAATTCCATTTCTTGGACACTTAAGTATGTTACTATAATGCTTATGTTATACACAACAAAGATTTGTACAAAAAAGCAGTTCAACATACTGGTTTCCATGGATTAAAAAGAAATTAGAAAAACTGAAATAATTAAAAAAAAATACTAATTTGCATCAGAATTGGTGATACCAACTAATCTTAAGTATTGAATGGCAAGTGTTTAGTAGGAATTTTTTTTGAAAATAATGTTACTGACACAGCCTGCAACAAAATAGCATAAAAAAAAACAAAGTAACTCAATAAGTTTTTTATTTTATGGTGCAAGGGTCATATTTGGCCAAGATGTGTCAAACAGAAGACAGACGTAAAGTAAAGGATACTACACACAAGGAAGGTTTTACTGACACAGAAGAGAGAAATACACCCAGGGTGAAATCAAACCTGCAGCTCTTACAATTCGCAAGTTGTTAGCAAAGTGGGCTAACCCTCGGAACCACGTCAACCCCCTAAAAGAAGCACACGGAAGAGTGAGGGTAAAACTGAAGGGAGGACAGATAACTAGGTTATCTCGAGATTGTGATGCCCATGTTTATGTGAAGAAAGTAAACCTCTTATGGGAAACTCAATAAGTATGTCTCTTTCATATATGTGATAGGGATTATGACAAGTTTGGCTTTCTTCGAATCAAACATTACATAGAATGTTCTTCTCTTCAAAAATCTTTATTGTTCAAGATTTATTGTCAGTAAAGAGGACAGATATCAGTTAATATTGAGTAATAGTCAAATGCACATTTTAACTATTTTTTCTGTTATGTGCTACAAAGCTTTACCATAATAAAGCTGTTCGTAGTTCAAAAGTAATTTGTTGTATAAAAGTGAAAATGATTTAGTTGATATGAAATTGAGAGGAAGAGAGCACATAAAATTGTTAAACATTTTAAGTTGATAGTCCAATCTTTTGTACGATATAGGTGATTTTCCCTTAATCTATGTAAAAGTATATTTGACTAAAGAACATGCTGAATCTATTGTTGAGAGTTTGAGACACAAAGTGGTAAAAAATTATTGAAATTGCATACTTTCCAGGTGATATTATTTGTGGGTGCTGAGCTCTTGAATTTTTTATTTCTTCAATCTCAGATTTCAACCTGTCATTTTCTTTCGAGGTTTCACTATGCGAGCACTTAAGTTCTTGTAGTTGCTTTTCCTACAACGAATTTGACTATGAAGATAACTCACAAAAAAGAACAAAGGAAAAATGACTAAAGTTATAAATTTTAGACAATTTAAAAATAAAACAAAATCAATAAAATACACAAGCAGGTTATAAGTTTTGAAAATATGTTGTTATATAATATACAGAGTGCAATATTTGTCAAAGAAAAAAGATTTGGTTTATATTTTTGTGATAATTTTTTCAAAGAATTAACAGAATTTGTAATTAATGCTTGAGTTACAAGACAAAAAATATTTAAACTCAACCACCATTTAAGATCAAGAGGTAAAAGGCAATAAAAGAGCAGTTGCCAACGTTTGTCTTAACAGTCCCTATTATACACAGATATATTACGCTACCTCCCACAACCATAAAATAATAAAAACTATATTTTGTAATAACTGTACAAAAGTCTAGTTGTAAAACAAACTGTACAACTAAAAACTGGCATAAAAATATTTTTCTCTTTAAAATTTCCTTACATTAAAAAGAATTATTTTATTTTAAAACAATACAACTTAACAATTTTGTGTATAAAATTATCACAATACAATTCAAAAAAGATGTCTGAGACAATAAGTATAATTTTCCATTATTGTTTAGTAAATTGATCTAGATTATAACTCTAGTGGATTTTTTAATGATCATTGTGATTCTTACACGCTATGCATACTAGACTGCCAGGAATAGGAAAAGTATGCTCTACTATCTTATCGTAGTATGGAAAAGCATTTCAGGTTAATTAGAATATTACCAATTCCGATTTCGCATTATTTTCTTTAGAAAAAGTGCCACAGAATTCTTTTATTTCCAACAAATAATCTTTCATTTCTCCTATTGCTATTGAGATACTATTGTAATTTTTTTCCTGAAAAGAAAAGAACATTTTTATCAATTAAGCTAAACAATAAAATTCTAGAGTAATAGAAAGAAATTTTGAAAAGATTAATTCTAAACATGTAATTAATGCTAAATATGCTTTAAATTGATGGTTTTGATTGCAATAACATTTATAAATAATTTTTATTTAGTTCTGACAACTATATTTCTGACTTAATGTTTCACTTGTAAACTGATGATGTATTTATATTTAATTGTTGTTTCTCTATAGAAAAATATCGAATTACAAAGAATGGAAAGTATATAGAAAAATGCAAGGAAAGACATGCACAAATAGCGTTACATAACAGTGACCCGAATGATTATTCTTAACCCTCCAAATGATTTTGATCAGATATCTCATCCATCAAGATCTACCTAATTTTTCTAATGACCAGATATCTCGTCAATCAAGATCTGCCAAATTTCGCCAATGACGAAATATCTTGTCCATCAGGATATTGCTGACTTTTTTATGATGACAAGATCAAGATCTGGTCAATTTTCTTCTGATAATAAGATATCTCATGCATCAAGATCTGATCAGTTTTGTTAATGACAACCACCGGGATGATTAATTAGCCTGATGCTACAAAATTTATTACCAATACAGCAAAACTAGAAGTATCAGCTATTTAAATGCAATTAAATTACTTAGAAATATTGTAATAAGCAGAAAACATGATTTATTAGAAAAATTATTATATTGTAAAATTTCATTTATTACCAAAGTGTGAGAAATGTAAAGTTAAACACAAACAATGCATGATTTTAAGCTTTAAAAGCAAAGCTTAGGAGTCAAACTTTAAAATACGATAGGAAATTGCAACGAGGGAGAAATATACCAGAATTTTAATCGGCAAGATTGGTTCACTGGTATAATACTCTGATAAAGTTTTCAAATAAAAAATTTATCGCGCCAAAAATGGCTTGCCTCCTCATGTCGGTATGGAATGGCTCCTTTTTTATTGACCCATTTGAGTATTTGTCAAAGCATTTTCATGTTTCAATGTAACTTTCTGGACTGATTTGAACAAACAAAACTTTTAATACATAAAATAATTACATTTTGCATATTCTCCTCAGCAGAATGAAGGACTGTTTTGATGGTTTTGAAGTACTCTTTTGAATCCTTCAGTAACGATATTAAATGTTTAATTTCTTCAAGTGCATTTTCTTTATTTCCATCCTAAAAAGACAAAAAATTTTAAATATAAGTAACTATGCACTCAGAAAAAAAAAATAAAGAGGATTTTGACAATTCTTACTGCATGATTTTCAGAAAGATATTCATTTGGATCCGATAATCTAGACTTTGCAGCTCTTAAATCTTCAATGTTCTTCTCCAAATCATTTTTCAAAGTCTCTGTCAATTTCTGTATGAAGAAAGCGAATGACAAAATGTTGCAAAAACTTATTCAAATATTCATACAACTATCAATTTAATGATAATTTTTCTGATGTAAAATACAGATATAGGTATACTCGTTTATATAGAGTGCAAGAATTTTTATTTTGAAAAACATAAGATGAATAATTAATTTTTGTATCAAATATTAGTTTCTCTTTTCAGATAAATAAAAACATGTATCCACAAATAAAAGACAGAAATTGAGCCAGAACAGAAAATTTAAGTGATAGCGAAATTCACTGAATTTCAAGACATCGAAGAAAGTTAAGTCTTTGAACAAGTGAATGTTATGCAGTTAGGTGGACATTCAGGAAATAATTGCAAAAACATGACGTGAATTGTGCACATTTTTGTTATACTTTATAATTTGATATTTAAATTCCAAATACTGTAATTGGATTTAAAATTTGTTTTTTTAGAAAGATTTCAGACAATTTTGAAAAAATAAAAATAAACATTTTTAAAATGAAACTGAAATCACAATTTGCAGTTCCTTTTAACATGTTTTGAGAATATAAATAGAAAAGGATTCTCATAAAAAATTGCCAACAAACTTAATGTTTGAAAATATCATTCACCTTTAGCTTATTATTTTCTTCTCCCATATCATGTAATTCTTTAGTCTTTACTTTCAATGCATCAGAAATATCCTGAATATCTTTCTTTAAACTGAATTCCATTTGACATAGTTCATTTTGGAGTTTTAAATTCTGACTAAAAAAGTGAAAAAATTAATACAAACTTAAATAAAAAATAGAAACTAAAATAGATACATTCTTAGATTTTTTCGGATGCATAAACAATGATTCATTGCATAGCTACCATTTAAATGCAAAAAGTACAGATAATTGCTACTTTTTCATAGTTTTAGTAGTCTGCCAAAAGAATGCCATTCAAGATCAGTTTATACAAATATAGGTTATTTTCATGGATCTAGGTTCTAAAAATAACTCACAACCATGAACGTAGAAATTCACATATTTTCACTACTTTCTAGCTTAATATGAAATTAAGTACTGAAAATAGAAAAGCAAATGTTGAATGAAGCACACACATGTTTTTAGCAAAATATAATAAACAGACCTTCCAACCTCCAAGAAAAAAATTTGAAAAATTTTCATGACATAAAATCAACATGCAACTGTCAGATAAATAGAAAATGCCTAAAAAAATTCTTAAAGTAAAAGTAATTAAAAGTACCACATTAGAGACAATTGCACCAAGTCGGGCTTTATAAAAGCAAAACAGAAAACTAACTTCCTACTACTGCTATTTTCTTGGTTGAAGTTCAAACTCGGCAAAACCAATTTGGTGATATTTTATGCAAAATACACCAAATATATAAAAAATGAGCAATTAAACTTTTTCCTGAGTGTTTAGAGGTATATGTGTAGTTTTTTCTGGAAAATTAGTGCCCCAGAAGGTTTATCTGACAATTTAGCAATCAGATTACACCGTTCTTCTTTCATGGTTGCCACAGCTTGCTGCCGAAACTTCAAAATTGGTGTGAATTGAAAATTTTCTCCAAAAGAAAAATCCTAATATTTTTTCTGTTTGAAAGAACAAGCATTTTTCTGGAAGACTTGTAAAAGCTGGCAAATACAAAACTGCCAAAGCACTTGTGAAAAAGTAGTATTAGTAGCATAATTTTTTAAAAATAGTAACAAAATTAAACTTATCTTAAAGCTTATTTTAATAGCAGTTTTAGCAGCAGCTACATTCTTAATGTATAGTCTTAAAAAACGCTATTTGGAATAGAAGTACGAAGAAGTGTTTGGTCCAGCTTGGCACCTAACATTTCACACTTTTAACAGAAAAATACTATTAACTCTGTTATACAGATGCCTCATTAAAGCAATTACAGTTTATATTTGCCAAATAGTTTTGATACTATTGGAGAGCAGTAAGTCAAAGGCATAAAAACATTTTCTTTGATGAAGCAAAAGGCACGAATTCGTGACTGAAACAAGGATCTATTGGTTAAAAAATGGGGAGGCTTAATTTTCATTGACCTATTGTGAATTTTTAATAAAAGTTACCAAAACTTTCAAGTAGGTGCTTAAGAGACAATTTTGCTTAAAAGGGTACCCCCAGTTGCCAAGGTTAAAAAATAATAGAAAAAAGCTGCCTTTTAGTTGCCAGTGGCGGCTCATTCAGATATAAGAACGCACACACAAATCTTGTTATATAGTTCACATTAAAACACAGAAATAATAGCCTAATTTAGTAATTATTGATGCATATATATTTAAGTAACAATGGTTTTGTTTGATAAAGTGAGGGAATGAAAGTTCTTGATAACTTGGAATGTTTAGATAATGAAATTTTCCTTTAAAAACAGATTGAAATAAGCTTATAAAATTGATCAATTCAAATAAGAATAATATTCGACATTTTTCACACATTGGAAGGGTTGGTTGGTTGCTTTCAGGTTTTATGGCACAATGGCAATATTTGGCTAGGCTGCACCAAACACAAGACAAGACAGACAAACACAATGAGGGAGGATGAAAAAGCAAAGAGCAGAAGGGTAGGCAAGGGTAAAAATGAAAGGGAGAAAAGATCACTCGGGTACCTCAGGGTTGTGATGCCTGTACACATCTAAAGATGTGCCCCTGAGCGCAGCATTGAAGGATAGTTGTAACTAATAACCACTCTATGATTTCATAATGTGAAATTAATCTTCATTTAATATAAACTGCAATTGAGACTTAGTAACATTCAGCAGCAAAGTAGTATTGGCATTTAGTAGTTTTAACTAAAAAAATTTTGTGATTTTATGATGTATGAAAAATTGCATGATTTAGTCACAGCATGTCATCAAATAACAGATTATTTTATTACCAAGAAAAAGAATGGAATAATGAATATCAATTCACAATTTAAGAAAATAACAGATATCAATGAACCTATTTATCTAAGAAACATCATAGAGTAAAAATATACTAAAACCTGCAAATGAAATACACCAATTTCAACGAATACATTGCATTTAAGTTAAAAACAAAATTGAAAACTTCCAATGATTTTTCTGTCAGTGATTTTCACAACTTTCAAACCCATTTTGACATTACAAATTTTAATGTAGTATGAATTCATTGAGATATATCAATACACATAAAAAATCAGATATTAATGGTAAAAAATGCCTAATGTATCAACCTTTTTATTTCTTCAATTTGGTTCTTGCCTTCAATGATTCTGTTATTAGCTACAGTTAAGTGTGACTTTAGTTTATCTCTTTGTGAAGCAACATCAAATATCATGTCTGCCTAAAAGTATAGAGTATTTATATTTATTACCTTCACACATCATTTGGAATAATTATAATACATATAATAAAATGAAAAATATCGAATTGAATTTGTTAATAAATTTGAAAATTACATATTCAATGTAGATTAAATATAAGTGTACTTAATAACAAATATGAAATAGTATATTAAAATGCAATTTTATTTAGTTGATAAAAAATAAGAGATATTTAAGAAACAGAAAGGAATTATTATTTAAAACTCAAAGCCAAAAAAGACTTCAAATTGCACTCATGTAAAAAGGTATAAGCAAATTATGAATTTCACTAAAAGTTCAAGAAATTTAGAACAATTTTGGTACTCTTTAATACTAAAATTATTTGAAAAGATAATTTTAGAATTTATTACAATAAAAAATGCACATTCAAAATTACAATACATGGGTGAGAAAGTGAAGTACAACAGTATAAGCATATCTTACCTTATTTTTTATATCTTTTTGTAACTTTTGAATTGATTCTTCCTTTTGCTTAACATGTAATTTTTCCAGTCTGAAATTAAAGAATTTGTAACTACACAACCAGTTAAAATTATTTTAAATCAATAAGACCATAATGTGCATCAATATGCAATATCTAACTGATCTAATTGTTAGTGCTCACTTCAAAGCTTTCTTCAGAGCTGTTTTTTCAGCAGAGGATACCTTTTTAATTTCTTCAATAACTTCCAGTAGCTTTTCACTATCATTAGCACCTTTGTTAGTAGCTGAAAGTTGCTTTTAGGAAAAGAAAATTTACTATTAGGAACATTTTACGGAAATTTCACAGATCTAAATTTGGTTCATTCAAGTAAATGAAATACAATTAGGTTACAATCTTACAGAAAGTTCAGTATTCAGATACTTTATCTGAGCTTCTTTGTAAGACAGTTGTTTTTGTAGTTCGGCTTTTGTTGCTTCAAGAGTAGAATTGTAACTCTCTAATGTGTTTGTCTTACCCTAAAAATGTAAAATAACATTTACACATTTCCTAATTTTAAAAAAATTAATAGATATATTGAATTGCATTTAGTGTTATTACCTCAAAGAAAGGTTTAATCTAAGCTTAAATATGAAACTAAAACAATTCAGCAATTATATAATTCACTAGGTAAGAAATACTCCATGTACCAAATGGACAACCTATTACTGAGTAATTAGTAGAATAGGAAAGACTCTTAACAATATTGTTTTTCTGCATGCCAAGATACATTTCTGCATACGAGATTTACGAAAACTCAGATTATAGTGTATCTGAATTCCACAATAGGAAATGAGGTAATTTTATTGGCAAATTGTTAGTTTGGAATTTTAAAATACAGGTACATAACAGTAAGAATTTGTTCAACATTCAGTTCAGAATTTGAGGATATGTATATCCTTTCCTTTTTGTCACTTATTTTTCAAATGAAAATTATTCCTTGTGATAGTTAAATGTCTTCTTTCATTCACTCTTAAAGTAGGTTTAAAAATGTTTTAGATTTTTGCAAACTGATGTTTTTACAATATACTCAATAGAAATAAAAACATTTTGAAGATTTAAATCAGATTTATTGTGGAAAAAATGCTCTCATTTCATACAGAAGCAAACTATAGGAGAAAGGGTTGGTTGGTTTTGGGGTTTTATGGTGCAAAGGCCATATTTGGCCATGCTGTGCCAGACACAAGACATACAATATCAAGTAATAGACACACACAATGAAAGTTTGACTGACACAGAAGAGAGGAAAACGCCCAGGGAGGAATGCACCTAACAGGAATCGAACCTGCGCTGCCTACAACTCGGAGGTTGCTAGTGCAGTGGGCATACCCACTGAGCCACGACGGCCCCATAGGAGAAAGGGATGGGGTGAAAGTCAGAAAGAAGATGCAAAATGTTCTGAGAATGCATATTTCTTTATGTCAGTCACAAGATAAATCGAAAAATAATAAAACATGGTCCTTCCTCACATTTTTGGTATCCTGCAAAGTTCCCTGACTGTCTTTGCCTTTTAAAGGTTCAAGACTGAACCAAGCTGCTCTAGAAAGACTTAGAAATATGCAGGGCTGCCACAGCATTTGTGAAATAATAGTATAAATTCTCAAAAATAGTAGCCAAAAATGGTTTAAACACAAAATATTCAATCTGAGAGAAATGTTAAAAATTGCAATAAAATTAAATGGTTTCATTCTAGATTTTATAATTGAATCACTTAATTCAGTGTAAAAACTAACTTGAAAAATGGACAAACGTCTTTCCAAATCTGTAATAACAGCTTCTTGTGAACTACACTTTTTCTCACTGCTCTAGGTGTAGGAGAAACAAAAATAAACAACATTTTATTAAAATAGCCAACATTTGTCAAAACTAAATAAATTCCAAGATAAATAATTTTAAAACTAATGATTAAAATGAAAAATTGCACAAAAGTCTCACAATAAATAAAATACAAAAAATGCATCTTACTTGTAACTGTTTTCTTAATAAGTCATGATCTTTCTGAAACTTTGCAATGTCTTCAGAAATTTGCTTTTGTACTACAGTTTGGAAAATCATTACACAGTTGGAATAACATTCCAATAGCTTGGATAAAAGACTTTCCTTCAATTTGATTGTCTTGAAATATTCATCTGTTTTATCACTTTCGTGCAGAATCTATTGAGAAAAAAATTTAACTTTGTAGTTACTAAATTATGTTTATATGGCAGCTATCCCTTTTGGAAAATTCATAGCAAAGTTTCCGATAGCTGATTGCAGAAAATATTGCTAAATTCATGGCTAAGAAATATTTTTACAAAACCAAAGCAAAATGTTAAAAATCCATAATTTCAGCAATGTTCTCTGTAGTTTATTTTATGTAATAAAGATTAGAATCATTTCAGCTTACATTTTCTACAAAAGTAACAGAATACTCCAGCTCATCAAATTCGTAAATGAATTCTTTAATTCTATCATCAATCTTAGATAAAGACATCACTATAGCTTGATCATGGATTCCAGATGTTCGGAAAAACCTATAAGATAATAAAATGCATGTACTCCTTCAACATAATAGGAATATCAGAGTGTGGATGGATAGTGCCGATTCCAGTCCACCAAAATGTACTTCATGGCTGAGATTTGTTGCATTACTACATATATTATTTTATTTTATGTTAATTAATATAATGGTGATTAAGATAACCATAGTACTCCTCTAGAATTTAGCAGTAGTTGAATTCGATAGATGCTATCACTAGTTGACTGATATTCAATCGTTGAGACCATGAGAGCTGTATTAAGATCACAGGTATACTTCAGGTAAATAGTTGAATTTAAGCTACTACAGGCTATTGGCGATGATCAGGGACCAATCCTGAAGGGAAAGTTCAGAGGACAACATCTCATAATTTTGAACTGTGGTCAGATGACAAGATCAACACCTGAGCTGATTTCCCACTCTCCAAACTTCCATGCCAACAGGAGGATATTTGAGACCATGACAGATTTAACATGCACCAGCCTCTCATGTACATAACGATCTTCGGTTAGACCGATTTTCGATACTTGTAACCCTCCAGTAATCGCCTTAATCCCTTTAAAAGTAATTGTTAGAATTGTAGTCCATTTTTCGATAAACATTTTAGAGGTTTAATCCTGACAGCCATACGCATCTGAAGACCATGTCCTCAGAAACTCAAAATGCCATTAGTACAATCACCAACTATTTCTTCCCCCTTGTTTGCAACTCATTTTATACTTCATCTGGGAATCCTACACCGGGACCGAAAACCATGCTTGTTTTGATGGTGGTCGTACGAAAAGTGCTCTTTTCAACTTGTACGTTGATCTTAGAATTATAGACATGTTACTGTTTGCTGACATTCAGTTTCCATTACATAACATTTTTTAAATTTGCAAAGAAAACATGGATAAAAAATTGTCAAATTGTTAGAAAGAACAATTTTATCTATTCATAAGAATAATTTTCTTTTAATGAAATATAGCACAAAAGTAAAGCAATGTGGAATTACTTATAATAAAACACGGAAAATATATTTCAATTTTAGAACAAACACATTATGCTACGTTTAATTTTAAATGCATGTGTTTTCATTAAATGTTTCAAAAGGGCAATTTAATTTCTTTATTTTCCTCTTATCTCCTTTATTTCAAATCTCTTGCAACTGGAATACACAAGTTATACTTTTCCTGTTGTGTTATCGGCAATTAATTTGTAATTTTTTTCCTTACTTTTAAAGCAAAGCAGTGTTTCAAAAGTTCATGATAATATTTAAAGTATTAATATATCTCACTTTGAAATTGATATTTAAAAAAGATTTTCGGAAATATAAATGATAAAAGTGCTTATTTTTTATAATTCTTCCTTATAAATAGAATCTCAAAGCAGCGTTAAGTTTTGACAATGGCTTGTTTTAAAATTGTAGACCGAAAGTATCTTGGTACATCAACGAACTTTCACTAGAATCATGGCCCAATTATTTTTCTGAAATGGTGACTGGTGGTTTGGTGGCACTTTTCAATATCTTTTCCTAAAAACACTAAGATAGGCACACTTTTAAGTGTGAAAGTGACAGAGTAATATTTCGCTGCATATTGCACCTTAGGGTGGGAGGTATAAAGCCGACAGGCGAGAAAAATTTGCTTATTAGAAGTCCCATATTATTACTACCACCCTACTGTCGCTAATAAAGAAATTAGCATTTCTAGATCGTAATTAATTTTTGCAGCTATTTTTTAGATAATATATCTTTTCCAGCAATTATTACAAATATGTAGGTGCAAAAAATATAGAATTAAATGTGACAAAGATAAGCGAAATATGTGTTTAAGTCAAATTCTGTATTGAAAGCGATGGTCATGTGTACGTTACACAAAAGTAGCGCAGGATAGTTTCTTCTATTGTTATAAATTCAGGAGAACTCCCATTATGAAGTACCGAGGCATCTGGAAATGGTTTTAAATGTTTAAGGGCAGATTACCTGAGTGACATTGACACATCAGTTGCAGATTCTTAGAATTTAATTCTATGTGAGTTCAAGAATAAAGACATGACAAGGTATAAGATATTTCCAACCCTTTTGTTAGAAGTCCGTGAACTCCCATTCTAAAAAACCAAAGGGGACTGAAACTGGTTTTTTTTTATGAGGGGATATGCAAAAGTCAGCCACTAACAAGTTCGGTCATCCCATTCTTATGGTATACATTCTTAGAATTTTGTTCTTTCGAGTATTGGGTTAAAGCATGCCCTACACTACGACTCCTGGGATAATGTTCTTATAGAATTATTTCTGACTACCAATCGAGGCATATGGTTTGTATATAAGAGGAGCTGACTTATGGACACGAACTAAATTGTTCACTCAAGAATCTCAGGCTTCGATTCCCAGTAACCTTTTTTAGCTCATGTCGAAAATCTCACACGGGTTTATCCGATCCACAGGCAGACTGAACTAACAGCTATACATAGCTATCCCCTAAGACAGATAGATCCCTAATGCATGATTATCATTTAACAATGCTTCAGGTGACAAGGAAATGTTCAAGAAGTTTTTGAAGAGTGGTGATGATCGTTTGCCCTCCTCACTGATATAGGGGAAGAAATGCTGATTACTTTTTCGGCCGTTTCAGGCGGGGACTGGGTGTTTGGATTTAAAGGTGGCTTGGGTGGTTTGGCCACCAGAGGGTTAATAAACATTTCTATAGGGTTAACATTTCTATACATAAATTATCAAACATTTCAATAGAGGTCTAATAGATTCTCTACATTCTATAAATTTGTATAAAATGTTATAGAATACATGAATAGTTTTATAAAAATCTGGATAAACATGAATATAAACTTACCCATTGAGGAATAGTGACATTTGTTTCAATGATGTAAAATGAGTAGAAAATAGTTTCATTTCTTGTTTTATAGAATTTAAATTGACATTTAATTCACATGGTGTTCCATCAGAGGAAGCTATCGAGCTTATGTGTGACATTACAGAAATTTCATCATCCATATTCTCAACTTGTTTTGTCGTCGTGTCACGTGGTGTAATGGTAGGGGAAGACACAGCTTGCTGTTAAGATAGCATTGATAAAAATAACTGTATACTGAACAAACATAATTAGGAAACTAAATATCAACAATTAGATTGTAATGAAAATTTTTGTACTTGTATAGTTTAACATGCTGAAACTACTTACAGATTTACCAGCTACTTTGTCTTGACGCCGGCTTCTACCTGGAGGAGGAACCCAAGGTGATTTTCTGGATTTCATATTTACAGCCATAGACACTCTGTAATGATGGAAAGGAATTTTTGAAATAAAAATCCTAGGGTACTTTTCAGTTAACAGGGCACCAGTCGTAATAGTGCATCAAATGTGGTAACTTGTCTATATCACATGACAATTAGTCACGCAATGTCATTGAGAATAAGATGGAAGAATGAACATTGTGCAGTGCAAAATGAAGTAATAAACATCAGCATGCACTGCCTAGGTTCCTACTTTATTGAAGTCATGTGGCATCGAATACATGAGAAGATGCAAATGTTTTTGGTGATGCTAAAAGATATCAGCAGCTGTATGCCTCCTGTGTAATCTGAAATTGTGATAAAATCCATTTTGAATTTTTGTATTTATTTTGATTTTAATAAAATAGCCACTCATTTCATGAAGCTGTATATATCGTTAGAGTTGCCATTCCTATCTTTCTCCTCTCTACTAGTTAAGTTTCACACCAACATTTGGAGCACAATTATGACCGGTGCCTCGTTAACCGATACTTACCGAAACTAGCAAGTTCCTTATAACATACAATGATAAAATGAAAAGCAGATGAATCAAATGAATGAAACAAATGCTAGGCACTTTGTCATTCACCATCTGGGGCTTCGCATTACTTCTGTACTTCATTACCAAAATTATTAAGTGCCGTGCAAGTGTCTAAGTGTTGAGCCATCATAGGTTGTCTAATCACTAATGAAGTCTCATAAAAATCATCAAATTTAATCTTAATATCATTGCAACTTACATTCAGTGCATCTAGATACTACCCCAAAGGGAGAAAATATAATACCTTGCTAACAAGGTTTACACAAGTTTTAAGAATTTCAGTTTACAGATTTTAAGACATTTATCATTACTCTTGGAAAACTGTTTAGATTGATTTGAAGAAATATTCAAGTACTTTGTAGTTTAATTTAAAATGTATTTTTAGGTTAATAATTCCGATGTATGCTTGGTATAGTGATTGAAACTAATAAAATAAATATTACGATCTTTTGTACTTTTTCTTTATAAATTGAACTGGAAAATCATTCTTTAATATGAGTCAACTACATTGGAACATTTGGATTTTTGTTCATGATATTCGATTATGAATAGCAGTTGAACAATGAATTGACATTCTGTGATGGGCATCAAAAATACTTGCTTCATTCACCTTACTTTCAGTCTGTTGTTGGTATTAGTTTTTTAAATTACCTCGGGTACAGCTGTAGTCTACGCCGCGCGGTGTGGCAACGCGATTTTTTTGTTGCCCAGGAAATCTTCCAAAATTGAATATAAACTGCATACATATGGATTAAATATATAAATCTGCAGACTGCAGCTGTACCTTCCTCATTTCACTCGTCTTTGTTTATGCGGAAAAGTGATGTAATGTATATGGGATGGTTGGTTGGTTTCGGGGGATTTTATGGCGCATGGGCCATATTTGGCCATGTAATGTATGAGATGCTACATGCCTGATAAATGACAGCAAGCGTAATTTGTTATAATCGTAAGAGCTTAGAGTGAAAAATTTTACGAAACCTTACATGAATTGTTGAGAATTACCATCAAACACACAGCCGCGATGTTCAAGAACACTTCAGTTTTGTTTTAGGATAAATATTGCAATATAGATACTGAATATCTAACATATCTCCTATCCAAATTACCATGCTTGGTTATATTTTGTGTTTCCGAGATGATATTTTATAATGAGTCGAAAGGAATAGAAATTTAAGACAAAATTATTGATACAAGTGTATTTCCAAAATGTCTCGTCAAAATATAAACAACTTTTAAAATCCCACTTTTTTGACAGTGGTAGTTGTAGTTATTTTATTTCTGGTACATTTAATCGAAACAGAACAGGTAGGTAGTGGACGTCCTCTTAACCGGTCACCTTTTAACCGGCCTCCACTTTAACCGGCCGCCATTGGCCAATTATGTACTGTAAATACAGTAGCCAACAGTAACATGTGTTTAGTTTTTTTCCAACAAAGGAAGTTCTTCCAGGTTAAGTTTCCATAATTATACATATCATATTACAATAAAGTAGGCTTTATACTTAGTTTTATACTAATAAAAACGATTTCGGGAGTGTATTTTAATGCTATTAAGGGAACGACGGTTTAACCGGCCAAATCGTTATCCCGTCTGGGTCCCGAAGAGGCCGGTTAAGAGGGGGGTATTTCAATTAACGTCACACTGGAGCAACACAACGAGTTATTAGCGCCGGTCCGGGATCAACCCCAGATGGGAAAGATCCGAGGACAACACCACGTAATTTTGAACCACGGTCAGATGACGAGGCAACACCTGAGCTTGCACCCCACTCTCCAAACTTCCACACCACGCCAACGTGAGGACATTTGAGGCCACGGCAGATTTAACGTGCACCAGCCCCCTTTGTACACGACGATGCTTGGCTGGATTCGAACTCGTAACCCTTCGGTTGCAAGTCCGTTGCTCTTCCAACAGGGCCACCGCGGCCCCCTGTTAAGAGGGAGTCCACTGTAGTTGAATTAACGTCCCAATGGAGTAACACAAAGTGCTAGTGACGACGATCCGGATTGGTTGGTTGAAGGGGTTTTATGGCGCGACATATTTGACCATGTTATACCAGACACAAGACATGTCATGTCAAGTAATAGACATACACATAAAGTGAAAGTTTTACCTACACAAGAGGGGGTCGTCGTGACTCAGTGGGTATGCCCACTGCGCTTACAACCTTCAAGTTGTAGGCGAAGCAGGTTCAATTTCTCCCAGGTGCATTCCTCCCCGGGTGCATTCCGGGTGTATTTCTCTCTTCTGTGTCAGCAAAAACTTTCATTGTGTGTGTGTATGTCTATTACTTGATATTGTATGTCTTGTGTCTGGCCAGCATTGCCAAATATGGGCCTTGCGCAATAAAACCCAAATATACCAACCAACCAACTGACACATGAGAGAAATACACCCAGGGAGAATGCACCAGACAGGAATCGAACCTGCGATGCCTACAACTCGAAGGTTGCCAGCGCAGTGGACACCCACTGAGCTACCACGACCCTGGTGTTGATTCGGAATCAATGCCGAAGGTAAAGATTCGAGGACAGCACCTCGTAAAGTTGGTCAGATGACGAGGTGACACCATAGCTGGCACCCCACTTTTCAAACAAATATGTACAGGAAGCGTATTCTACTACAAAAACAATTCGCGTCATCTGCATTTAGCAAGTGACGCAGAAAAACCCTCTTTTAGTTCATCCTATTTTGTTAGAATTTCTTTCTCGAACACACAAGCATACAAATGAAAATGAATTTTATGAATAACAGAAACTTTGTCGGTTAGGTAGGTACTTAATTAACGTCGCACTGGAGCAACACTGTGAACTATTGGTGACGGTCCGTGATCAATCTCAAAGGGAAAGATCCGAGGACAACACCACGTAATTTTGAACCAAGGTCAAATGATGAGGTAACATCTGAGTTGGGACCTCGCTCTCCGAACTTCCACACTACGCCAACGTGAGGGTATTTGAGGCCACGACAGATTTAATACGCACCAATCCCCCTTGTATAAGACGGTCTTGGGTTGGATTCGAAATTACAACCTCCTGGTTGCTAATCCGCTACTCTTCCAACCGGGCTGCTGCAACCCCTAAAATATTTTGGTAAGCTAAATGTAGATGGCGCTAGCGTTGTTGGGAAAGCGTATTCTGCAAGTGACGTCACTTGGCAACATTCAATGACCTTCTAATGAAGGTCCATGGCAACATTTGTGGTCAACGAGATACGAGAGATATTTTTCAGAAAAAAGAAAGAAACCCAAAAAGTGTGCGAGGATTTTATTTCTACTGTCCAAATGCTCTTGCATGATACATATTGGGTTTACCTTAAAATGTAGTTTATAGCCGTTTTGATGATGTATGCCGGCCATTTAGTAAAGTCATTAGTATTGACCAATCAACTATCATATATCAATTTGGAATTTATTGGAATTATCGCTGGGCGAAACATTCTCGCATTCCTATAGAGCACAATGGTTTCAAGCATCCAAAACTAAATAATTTTGTAAATAAAAATTATCACGGAATATAATTCATTGAAGAAAGAAATTTATCAAAATTTTTATTTAGAATTCCTTTGAAGACATAATCATAGACTTCTGTAGTCTTGGGGGCTAGTGGACTTGGGGAATCTGACCATTAATCCAGAAACCGTATGGCCTGATCCCATTAACGATCTTCGTTTCGAGACCCATTGAAGTAAAAGTCAAAGCATTATTCTCTCTAAAACTATAATATCGAAAATCTAATACTTTTGAAAAAACTTTCCTTCGTGTCAGTACTTTGTGCAATTTTAGAGTTGAGTAGAATTTACTTCGCACTGTAACAACACAACAGGCTATTGGTGACTGTCTGGCATCAATCCCGAAGGGAAAGATCTGAGGACATTTCGTAATTTTGAACAACGGTCAAATGACGTGTGCAATTTTATAAAAAATAACGGTAAAACTCTAGAACACTGAACAGGCCCATAGCCAAATTGGCGACTAAAATTTTCGTCGCCTATTATGATAGGTGGACCACTATTTCTATATTCCAAAATTATCGCCAATTAATGATGGTACTATGTACTTGAGTTTTACCCAAATCATTGTTCTCATTCACATTTAGAAAAATTCAAACAAATCTTTTTTTGTCGATCACTTTCTACTTCTGCTTGATCTCTTTTTTTGCAGCAAACAGCTTACAACTAATGATTCATTTGCTCATTGATTTTGCCTCCGTCCTTTATGATTATGGTATTTGACAGCTCCACTTAAATTCATTTTATAATATGAATTTGTAACTATTCATTACATTTGTTTTACGGCAAGATGGGATATTTTCTACTTGCCATCTATTTGATTATAAAATAGCTAGGGTAGTCTCGCCATGCTTGATCAAGTTGTTGCCAAAAAGCAGATATAGATGAGGCCTTTTAAGAGTAAGATAATTATATGTGTAGATTCTATTGGAATCTACACATATAATTATCTTCATTTGCTTTCATTCTATCTACAATGAAAGCAAATGAAACAGAAAATGATTAGTATGGCCCTGATATTGTTGACTTAAAATGTTTTAAAATTACCTATAAAATGACATAATCTGCCAAAAAATGCCAAACAATGTGAGGGGCCGTCGTGGCTCAGTGGATATGCAATTGCGTTAACAACCAGCAATTTGTTGGTGGCAAAAATTCGATTCCTGTCAGGTTCGATTCATCTCTCTTCTGTGTAAGTAAAGCTTTCCTGGTGTGTGTATGTTCATTACTTGACATTGTCTTATGTCAGTGCACCCGAGCGATCTTTCATTTTTATCCTCGCCTACTCTTCTGCTTTTTCTTCCTCATTGTATTGTCTCTCTTGTGTTTGGCGCATCTTGGCCAAATAGGGCTCCTTGCGCCGTTGGATTTTCCCAACTCAACCAACCAACCTAATAATGTGGAAAAATCATTTAGCAGTTTAATTGATATACTTCTGTTAGTCAAACATTTTCTTTCTCAAATTTTCTGTAAATAAAATACGCTTATACGTATATCTCACCATATATGAATGCAATCCCTTACTGACCCAAAGTGACCATCTAAACAGGCAAATTCTTCATAAGGCATACACGGTACGTTGCGGTGTAATAAAACTATAATCAATCTCGGTTCTAAATTTTTTCCTGACATTTTCGCGTGTTTTCCAAATATTTTCGGTTGAACATAGTTTTTTGTCCTAAGAATCACAAAAAGGATTTATTTTCAGCTAAAGGGTACACCACGGACTTTTTTGCCCCAGAGATGAGCATTTGGAACGTGTTTGTGGCAAAATCTAAAGATTAGGTCTGAATATTTCAAGAGTTCGATTCAATTAAAACCAGGGACAGAACGAAAGCATTATGCCGAAAACTTCAGAAATGACCTAAACCTTTCATCAAAATCTCAAAGAAGTGCCCCAGAAATCTGAAAAGTGACCTCAAAGTAAAATGACCTAAAACATGTCTTGAATCAGAATATTGCAAACGGAATTTCTGCGAAGTACTAACAAAGATGACGTATTAACGAACTAATCCCGATGATTAGCAATCGCAAAAATTTTAACCCTCCTGGTGGTTTTCTTGAAGAGTTATCTCGTCATTAGCAAAACCATTAGCAGATCTTGATGGACGACATATCTCGTCATTAAAGGAAAACTGACCAGATTTTGATCATAAAAAATCGGCAATATCTTGGTGACGTTATATCTTATTAGCAAAAAAATGGTCAGTTCTTGGTGGACGAGATATCTCGTCGAAACCACTAAGAGGGTTAAGTTCTTTAGAATACCTGTTTCTTTATGAGCTTTAATCTTCTGAGGGGTTGGCTTCCACCTTTGAACCTGGTCTTCCCTAATATGACTTACCTATAACAAAGTTTGACCTTCTTGACCAATACAATCTTTCCAATGGATTCTGTTGCAAGAAAGGGAACAATAGAATCGTTTCAAAGGATTCGATTTTAAGGAAAGGATCAAATCTTTCTAAAGGTTGAAAGAATCCATGGATTCTTTAGAAATATGTGGTTATTTAGTTAGTGTGTTGGGTGGTAAAAGCAACACTACACTGCTCACAAACTTCGTGAAGCTCAGATGTTTAAATTATAAATGTTTTGTAAAATTATAAATGTTTTGTAAAATTATAAATGTTTTGTAAAATTATAAATGTTTTGTAAAATTATATTATCTTTATGAATAGAACTATTTCTGTGAAATGTTAACCGTTTGTGAGCGCATTTATAGTAGTTTGTTCATCTGAATTTCGAGAAAATGAAATTGTTGACCTATGAAATGAATAGTCTGTGTTGTCTTAGATTGATGTTCAGAGGCAGCATGTATATTTTTAGAACACGTGCCACATTATTGTGCGACAGATATATTATGTTATGCTGAGATAGGGAGTAATAATATAAGTTAGAAAACAACAAACACAAAAAATTAAAAAGAACATCATTGAACACATTTTATTTATATACAATGTCAATTTATATACGAAATGATTTTTTCAAATAAATAACATTTATATTTTGTCACTGAAAACCAAAAGTTGAAGTAGTCTCGAAATTTGTTTGAAATATAGGGACTTGGAAAAAGAATGGAACACATCTATTTTATGTGTAGGAATTATTGCAAGTTGACACCAATAATAGTACTATTTCAAATTGTCTGAGATTCAATATTTACATACATATGTGCAAGTTCTTATTAAAAACAACGATAATTTACTTTGCTCTTGTCCACTATTACTGAATTTTTCAACAATTAAAAATATCATGTCTCATATTGTCTTTCCAAGATCTGTACTCTATTCACCGAAAGTAAACAAAACCATGTGGAAATTGGCGAAGTTGATCATATGACCGTGCACATAAAGAAGACCGCCATGAAAGAGTCAGTTTTTTTTCGCTTTTGTTACCACTTTATTGCAATTTTTAAACTGTTGTGACAAATAACAAAAGCAAACAATCCAAATATAACATTTACAGTAGAATTTAAAACAATAAATTAACAAACATAGTAAGCAAAATAAAACGAAGCAAAAAATCGCCAATTATAAGAGGATTTTCAGTGTGAACAAACAAACCAACTAGACGGAAGGCGAAGATTTTACTTCTTCTAACCAAATGCTCTCGCATGATACATATCGGGGTTACCTTCAAATGTAGTTTATCGTCGTTGTGACGACGTTTGACGTTTTATCTCATTGGTGTAGACCAATCAACTATCATATATTAATTCGGAATTTGTTTTGTGGAATTTTTATTGACCAAGTGCTGGAAATCGTGTAAAAAGACAAGCCAAATGACGCCACGTTCGGAATACGCACAGGAAACACGTTGAGCAGCAGAAACACTACCGTTACCTACATTTAGCTTGACAGAAAAACATCTTATTAGGATCCATGAGCCAAATACTGGTGATATTGTTATAAGCCTTTCGTTCTGACTGGGCGTCTTCCGCAGAACGGACTATTGACCAAAGGGAATAAACTAGAAATTATTGACACGAAATACTTTTTAATGAGTACATAAAATTATATTTATTTTTTACTTAATGACCCTAAAGAGAATGTTTCCATACTTAATTTTAAGAAGAAAAAACAGTTTTGTGGAAGATAAAGATTAAAACAAAACAGAGACAGTTAATTAATCATGTTTATGGTTAGCAGTAAGTAACTTGTCGAAAAATGTGACACACTCCGAAAAGCAAATTTTACTGAAGGCCCTTGAAACCTAAGCATCATTTTTTTTCTGAATATGAAATTTGCAGAATTTCATCCACATATTAATTAAAAATTTTAGTACAGACTCGCTTTATAGCGATCCTCAATTTAACTCCGATATTACGACCAGATGAGAACGTCCAGGCAGTTCTAAAGCAGGAATATTCTTTTATGATCAATATAACGACCAAGAAAAAAAAAGGTAAAAATCTTAATACAGCAATCAGTAGCTGGTTGGTGGTGTTTTTGGATTCGTTGAGATTTTTTGGGTAGCGATTTGGAGGTTTCCGGGTCTCGCCGTATCGGAAATGCTTCAGTTCGCTCGAGTTTCTCTCTACATATCAATCACGTGTCATTTTAGTAGAGACCAAACTACTGTCACTTCACTAGCGATGCCTCCTTTACTCAAAAGTTAAAGCATTGACCATTGAGACAAAGAAGAAAATCTTAGAAAGCATCGATAGAAAACTTTTTTCGAAAATGACGCTTGCCAAACTGTTTGATATTCCTAAAAAGCTCTTTCTGTACTTAGGAACACCATATTACAAGCTGCAAATGGACTGCCAAACAGGATTCGGAGCAGTGAAGCAAAATTCTCATTCCTAGAAAAGGTGTTATTGGACTAAATGAATAATATGATAAAAATATTCATATTGATGGAGAGAGAGAAAAAAGCGTTTCAAAGGATATTTGTTTAAAGGAACAACGGAGCATTTTCTGAAATTGTAAAAACTTATAAGGTGTGAAAATCGGCATCCCCTTTCATTCCCCCCCCCAAAAAAAAGAACAACTTGGAAGAGGAATGTTCGATATAACGACCTGATACAACGTTCCTGCAGCGAAGGTCCCTCGAGGATCATTATAACGAGTCAACTATTATTTCCTAATCTGACATATAAGCTTTGTACGAGCATTATAGATTTTATTAATTGAATACATCAATCTTCAGTTCTTGCGGTTTGTGCTCGAGAAAAGTAAACTGATTTAGAAGTGAACAGTAAATATGTAGTTAATAAAATAACTTATTATTTGTGTTAGCATAGCCAGTATTTCCTAGCGAGATGATAGTCTAGAAAGTGTTGACATAGCCCGAAATTGCTAGTTGATAAGTTGTTTTCTAAATCAAAGTTCAAGAAAGCTTTTTGTTAAATATTTAGCAGTGTTTAGATTTAAGAAAAAGTGTCTGCACAATTGTAATGGAAATTATTTTAATTTTGGTTTGTGGCATTCAAAATATTTTTTTTCTGGTCGTTGACATAAAATTACTTGCTCACTAACACACAATTTGTGATCTGATATTTCTGCTTATGTCCCTTTTAGCCGCTTCCTACCAACAGAATCATGGCTAATCCATATCGATCTAAATCCAGTAGAAACTGACTAATGTATATTCCGATGAATTGAAAAGGAAAGTTCCGGATATATATAGGCAGTGTGAAAAGTGTTTAGATAAACAATTTCTTACGGATGGGCGCCACTTTCCCGAATCTTAGTCATAAATTTTTACTGGATTCAGATTGACTCGACCACTGTTGTTTAATCCAAATCAATATGAATCCAGTAAAAATTGACTAAAATTTTATTCGGGTTCATTGAAACGGAAAAATCCCCGGTTTCAAGCAGTGTGAAAGGTTTTAAGACAAACAAGGCTATTTCTTATGGATGCAACTTTCCCAAATCTTCAGTCAGTTTCTACTGGATTCAGATTGATTCGGATTGACTCGGACTCTGTTGCTCAATCCAAATAAATCTGAATCCAGTAGAAACTGACTAACGTATATTCGGGTACATTGAAACGCGAAACGCTTCGGATTCAGGTAGTGTGAAAATTTTAAAGACAATTTCTTATGGATGAGGCCTCCCTAAAACTTCGCCAGTCAGTTTCTACTAGAGTCAGATTGGCCCAGATTATGTTGGTCTGAAGCGGAGACTTGTGCGCACATGTTTCACTGCTCTTCAAGAAATAGTCTTAAGAGAGTGTCTTAAACTTTGGTAATCAATATGGGAAGTGTATTGGCAAGGGACAGGGTCCGATCCCCAGACGCGTAAACCAAGGGTCATTCAGAAGGTGGACGGGACCCAACATCTCGTGGGCCATGTGCTGAGTGTCTCGGTGCCGTCTGAGATCCACCTTCCTTTGGAACGCTCGTCCGCACGTGAAACAAGCGAAGGGTTTGAAACCAGTGTGCTTTCTCGTGTGTGTGATTAGGTTGGAGGATTGGCTGAAGGCCTTGCCGCACACTAGACACTTGTGGGGCTTCTCACCTATTATGTATACAAACACAGTACATTAATAATATCTCTTAACCTAACATATAGAATGTAAAAAAAAGTCAAGTTCTGGTTCTGTCTGTCTAACACAATTATGTATACAAACACAATACATTAATAATATCTCCTAACCTAACATATAGAAGGTAAAAAAGTCAAGTTTTGGTACTGTCTGTCTATCACGAGAATTGTTCCTGACACCAAGTCTGGTGGGTGGAGATTGCTGTAGAAACAGGGCTCGTTCATTTTGAGTAAGGGGGACTATCAGGGTTCACTTAGATTTTGGTTTTCGTGAATGTTGGCGGTGTAAAGAGGTGGTTTACAGATCTTCGCGTTGACGAGTAACATCTCAACAAATATTTTTCCAATTTATCATCCAATTACCAATATGGCAAACTTGAGAGAACATTTCTTCAAGCATTCCTATGGGGGGAAAAGGTAAGATCCGTTTCTACGGCAACAGACAGGGCAGACTTTGTGTCTGGAGCAGTTCTCGTAGCAGGCAGTTGGTATTTGAGTTACGTGGTTGTGAAAGAATCAGTTCGTTAAATAAAGGGACAGATCAAAAAGTAATAAATACGTTTCAATAAAAGCAGGACTCACACTTCTAACTACAACTTTATATGGGTCTTTATAAAATTATTTAATCTAACAGATAATTATTGATACATCGTTGGCTTGAAAAGCTTAATTTCTGTTGCAAAATTTTCTAAATAAAGTAATCAAACCTGATTTTGGACCTATTTCCCAAGAAGGTTTGATTTATGACAATTGAAATATTTTTTTCTACAAATTAAAAAATTCAAATGGCCAAGATAAAAAATAAGCAAGTTAATAGATATAAGGCAAACTAAAAATAAATATAATTTTTGTATTAATATACGATATTTTTAAGAATGCCGTGCCATAAACTATAACATGAAAACACTAATGAGAGCATTCAAATACAAAACCTCCTGTGTTGTTTCCGAAAAAGTAAACATTTAAAATACAAATTCCGTTAAAAACCATTAAAATATAAATTCCATAGATATCACAGTACTAAATTCCATAGTTTTCATAGGTATTAAAACATAAATAATTATTGAATTATTATTTAATATAAATTACAGTTCATCTAAAGTTAAAACTATCTCTAAAATATGAATTGAATTAATATATATATAAAACAGAGTTGACGTCTTTGTCTTGCTGTCTATCTTTTCTCAATACAAATCTAGACAGTTTGACCAATCCACACCAAATTAAAAATAATTATTAGAAAATAAAATTATTTTAAAGATAGGTTGCTTTAAATTAAAAAGGGTAGCCATACGTTGTGGTTCAAATATATTTTTAAATTTTGACAAATTTTTATTACATGACGATTAAAATCAGTTAAATTTGCATTTGTTTTCATGTTTTACGGGTATTATTGAAAGATCCACTCAATAGGTCAAGTAACTACATCTATCATTCCAAATAGGTATGTGGTTTCCATGTAGAAACCAAATCTGAATTGAAAAATTACTATAAGGATTCGTTTTTAAACTGAATGTCTGTTGGAGCAAAGCGAATTTTGAACAAGACTTTACTGATCTTGGAATAACATCACAGTTAGGAAGTATTTGAACTATGACTTTTGAAAAAGTGAAATTTTTGTCTTAAGTGATAGAGAGAGAAAGAGGTCGACGTTGTTTACTTTACAAAGTTGAAGCTGTTCTTGTGCAACTTAGATACCTGTGAAACATTCGTTGAAAGCAATAATTTTCTTTATAAAAACCCTGTGAAGTAGACCTTTTTTTTTAAATTGTGATCGCTTAAATTTGTTTTGCCTATACTGATGACATTTTTAAAACAAGCTCAGGTATTCCGTGTGCTGCTGGATGGATTTTTCATAAAAAAATGTGTGCTTCGAAATAATCATGAATGCCGTAACAATTTAAATTGCCATTCTCTCATAATGATGATGAAATTCGAAAAGATCGCATCTCTGATGCAAGAGTGCTCTAAGTAAAAAATATTGATAGGAAAACTGAGTGCAAGACTATATGCCAGAAATTCATCAAATTTACTGAAGGTAAACTGACGTTGCATTCGTAATCACTCCAAAACTCAAAATCTACTTCTGTAAGAGTCCCCTTCTAAGCTTTTGTAGTTTGTCTTACAGTAAGAGTGTGATCAATATGAAATGGATTATATGGATACATCATGTATGCATATTTGCGAAGTAAATTGTAGAAGCTATGAAAAAGCTAAGACGAGGTTATAAATAATTATTTTCCGTATATTTAAATGATGCTTGCATTTTTCTATAAAAGAGAAGTGATTCGTCTGATCACTTTTCAATCAACATTTAACCAACTTTACCCGAGCAACGCCGGGTAATTCTGCTAGTCTAGATATAAAGCATAGTTGGCATTTGTCTTTCTGTCTGTCTGTTCTCTATACAAATCTATACCGTTTGACCAATCCACACCCAAATTTGGAACACATATTCTTTAGAACACTACGGGTAACATAAGTTACTTATTAACCCCCGTTATATTTGTCCTAGGTGTACATAGGGAGCTAAAACCAAATCCCCATAGGAATAACATTGAGAATAAAACGATTGCGGTACGCAACTCAATTTGTTTTACCAGGTTTTATTGAAAAAACTACTTTTGCAATAAAAGTGTTTTACCAGCTCGAAAAACAATTTTTTCCAAAACAAATTAAATTCTAATATTTATGTTTAAACTGATTTTTTATTTCTTCCCATATACAAATCATTATTGTCTATCGATATTTTTCAAATGTCTTTTTTCGAATTGCTCTATTTCAGAATATACCGAGCTAGTAGAAATTCGACACGCTTTGTCATTTGTTTTTCAAAATTCCGCAATTTTTCAATGATCGGAATTTCGTTTCTGTATTTATGTGTTCCAGTATTTTGCATATTACACATATATTATTTAGGAGTTAAATTTATGAATTATTTTTATTTTCTACAAAATGTCACTAGGCATGGGTAATTTCTTGGCGGTATATGTATATTTCGGCCAACTTTCCTTACGTCTTTGGTTGAATACGTAATGGTTTGTAGAATTTGGTTTCATTAAAATATACAAAAAAACCTTTTTAATTAATTTCTTATTTTAAAATGACCAGTAAAGTTGAAATAAAATTATTTTAAAATAAGATGGGTTACGTTAAATTATAAGGGTAACCATACGTTCTAGCTCAAAGATATTTCTAAATCGACTTCTGAAGTAGTCACCTTAGAAAACCCTTTCAGCATTGTTTGTCTTACAGCAGGAATGCGATGAATATGAAATGGATTAAATGGATGTATCATGTATGCATATTTGCGTCAGAAGTAAACTGACGAAGATATGATAAAGGTTAAAACGATGTTAACAATTATTTTCCGTACTCTTAAATGAGGAAAAGAAAAGTGTTTAGTCTAATCACTTTTCAATTAACATTTAACCAATTCAACCGGCGAACTCCGGGTTATTCTGCTAGTAGGCTTATAAAAACTAATTTTCTTCGAGACTAAATTATACCTTTATTTTGGAGAGTGATCAGTTTTTAGTGATAAGTTTATACTAAAAGCCAAAAAATAAACAGTTTTTAAAATACAAAATTTACACTATGAGATTCATACAAATATTTCCACAAAAACCAAAAATCATGCAAAATATTTATACCAATACAAAATTCATACTAATATTTATACTGAAAATAAAAATCACACAAAATATTTATACCAAAAACAAAATTCATATAAAATATTTGTACTAAAATCAAAATTAAAATAATATATTTGTACTGAAAACAAAAATGTCCTACAAAATATTTATACCCAAAACAAAATTCATACAAATACACTAAAAACGAAATTGATATATATACTTACATTAAAAACAAAATTCATACAAATGTTATTAAAACGAAATTCATACAAATACTTACACTAAAAACTAAAATTGTTGTAAAACTTTTATACTAAAACCCGCAATAATATTCCGATTGGGGGATCAATACAAGGAATAAACATTGACCTGTATGGATGAAAGTGTGCTTCTTCATATCTGACTTCTGGTGGAATCTTTTGCCGCAGAACTGACAAGGGTAGGGCCTGATGTCCGAATGAATGAGCAGATGGGTGGAGAGTGTCGACGATCGCTTGAAGCCTTTGCCGCACTGCTTGCAGATGAAGTTCTTTTCTGTCACGTTCGCCGTACCCGTCGTCTTAATGGAGCAGTGTTGCGTCAAGGGACTGGAGCAAGGAAGATACGATGGATTTTTTCTACGAGAGATAACGAGACGATTAAAAATACGAAATTGATATCGCGAAACATCAACATACATTCTAATTATTGCTTTCAACCCTTCATAACGCTTGGCTATATCTTTCAGATAGCGTGACTCTCGTGAGAAGGCAGATGACTTTCGACTAATCCACTTCTAGAAAGATGGTAGAGGAGGCTAAAGGAAAGGCAAGAGGAGGCTAGTGGAAAGGCTAGAGGAGGCAGAGGAAAGGCTAGAGAAATAATGTATGATTATCGCCATACTGTCTGCTTACCACGAGTCGTCATCTAACCTTGGTCAAAATTACGAGATGTTGTCCTCGGATCTTTCTTTTCGGGACTGATCCAGGACCGTCGCCAATAGCCCGTTGATCGAAGCCTGAATCCGCGATGAGGATGCCAATCATGGAAGAGCTTTCTATGAGGTTAAACGGTCTCCTAATTTAACACTTCAAGGGTTTCGACGAGATATATCGTCCAGGATCTGATCAATTTTGCTAAGGACAAGATATATCGAGACTAAACTACCCTGTTACTCCAGCGGGAATGATGATACAAGTAGGAAAAACGAATTAACACTTGCCCAGAACAGGTGGCAGGGTAGAGCAGGTTTTTGCACTAGAGGGCAGTTTTCGACGCGAAAATAAACCAACAGTAGGGGTAAATATTGCTTTCCAGATTTGAAATATTGGTAGACATGCCTCTCGCTCTGCATTCTCTTTTAACAAGCAGCTGATCGTAAACTTATTTCACTGCTTATTCAGTTGTGTATTGAATGAAAATAGAAAACAAAGGTAAATATTGGAGAGGAATGAAACATAATAAAACAAGATTGCTTGCAAGACAGACGTGGTTCGGTGGTCTAGGGGCATGATTCTCGCTTTGGGTGCGAGAGGCAATGTTCGGTGTCTAATCTAATCGGTGTTGACTGATCGCCTATTATATATCAATTAGGTATTCATTCTTTGGAATTTTTGTTGTCTAAGTGCTTGGACTATGTACCTGGAGTACTTCTCATGGTAGACAGACGGTAGAAATAGCACTCCGAGCATTGAATTATCTATAAAAATACAAATTTCAACACCAGTGGTTACCAGATAATAACCTGTTAAAAAATGTTTAAGGTTTTAAAGAAAAGCGCTTGAATTCATTACGAAATTGACGACAGATTGTTGAAAAACTAGAGCGGAATCAATTAGATGGTGTCTCTAAAATCCGTTTCCAACAAATGATGCGCTTTTTCGTGAGAGAAATGCTTGACCAACGACGAGTGAAATTCGTGCTATATTATTATTATAAATCCGAACCATAACAGTCAAACGGCACGCAAGAAAGAACCTGAAAAACGTCGACAAATGACTCGATGACAAAAGGAATGTTTTACATGACATCAAAAGGAGTCGCTACATGTAGGTAAAGCACAGAGTTATTGACGAAAACATTCTATTTTTGGGCATTTCGATAAAGGAAGTAAAATCACTCCGTCTGGTTTGTTTGTTTACAGTGAAAATCCTTCTCATTATATACTTCTTAAAAGGAAAATTATTTATTCGGAAGTAAAGTATCTTGTATTGTTAGCAAACAATGCTTAATTTATAAGTGTTTGAGCGTGTTCAAAGTATACCTGAATACGAGAAAAACTATAATAGACTTTAAATTGCAATTCTCTAATTTCCTTTCAAAACATTTTTAATCCAAATGAAGACAATCGTCATAAAACCTAAAGCAGTAATTCCCAATTTCTTCTAGGCGCAGATCACTTCTAACCTCCAATCTACAGAAACATGCAATGAAGACCCAACTATTCTGTTTTCATGAATACAATATTTCCTGAATTCCTTTGCAAGTTTCTCATGAACGTTTTCAGATACCTCAATTTGGTGATAAGAAAATTAAAAGAACTTTTTTGAAAAAAAAAATATCCATGAACTACAGCAAAACTACTTTTGCAACAAAATGCTCTCATATGATACATATCGGGGTTACCTAAATGTAGTTTATCACCGTTTGGGTGTATAATCTAATTGGCGTTGATCAATCAACTATCACATCTCATTTCTGAATTTTTTGGAATTTTTATTGACGAAGGGCTGAAATCATATTCGAAAAACAAACCAACTGGCGTCACGTCCAGAATACGTACAGGAAACACGTACTCCTCAGAAACACTACTGCCACCTACATCTAAATTGCACATGACAGAAAAAGCCTCTCATATACTTTGTCAAACGATAATTATTTATTTGAAAGTAAAATACCTTGTATTAATTGCAAACGATATTTATTAGAACTTTAATTTAAAAGTTTCAGAATAAATTTATTGAATGTTTGTTTGCTATGTGGCAACACCGAAAAAAAATAAGGAATTTATAGGCGTTCTAAAAAAGTCGTAATTTAAATGGAACTTTTCATGAACCACAAGTAATAAAATATGGATTAATCGCGCTTTCTTGTCTCCAATCGTCAATTTAAGAAAATACACGCAAGCAATAGTACTCACTTGAGGGCCGTGAAGTGGACGTGTTCCGAAGGTACGGTCCAGTGCACGCTGTGGCAGGGGAACCCGCAGAAGCAGCGATCCGTCCTCCTCTGCTCGTGGCCGGGGCGCTCCAGCGAGCCGGTCGGCGGGGTCTGTTCGCCGAAGTCCCGCAGCGGTATCTGCGTGCTGTGGTTGCGAGGGATGGGGAAGCCCAGCCTCTGAGGAACGAAAGTGAGGAACGCTGTGGGCGACGGAAAGGTATCAGCTTCTGAAAACAGATGGGGAAATGATTGTGGATAGTTGAATTAACGTTGCACTGGAACTAAACAACGGACTATTGGGAACTCTCCAGTATCAGTTTCGAGGGGAAAAAATCTGAAGACAACTCGTAATTTTGAACCCCGGTCAGATGACAAGGACAACACCAGAGCTGGCACCCCAATCCTCAAACGTCCACAATGTGAGGACATCTGATGCCACGACAGATATAACATGCACCAGCCCCACTTACACGACGGTCTTTGGTTGGATCGAGTTTCGAACTCACAACTCTTCAGTTGCTAATCCTCTACTCTACCAACCATGCTACCGCAACTCGAATTCTGATGTGTGACAAATTATTGATTGGTTAAAGTGATTATCAGCGTGTGATGAAAAACAATAGTCTACACTTCGATTGCCAATGGGCCTAAGTCGAACCTTCCCAACTTAACCTTCTGAGATATTAGGACAGCGATTCCACCCACATTCTTTGTTTATTAGAATGTAGATGACTTATAATACAACAGAGTATTGTAAGGGCGAATCACGAATACCGGATCCGGAGGTGAGACGCCTTAGTTTTTTATTTATTTATTTACAAATGCCAGGCGTTTGACAACTAAACCATTAGCATTCTTCTCACCTAATATCTCTGAATAATACAATTAAACCATTAAGTGAAGTACACGTGCCTAAATGTTCACTATTCATTGGTTCCGTCCAGAATTAAATAAGTACAATTACTTGAATTCCTCAGTCCGATTTTAAACAAATGAAATGAGGCAATCATGTACAGTAAGAAGACGAAACTAATAAACAGCTGAACCATAAGGTTGGGTTTTAAGATGCAGGGGTCATATTTGGACATACTGCGACTAACACAAGACAGGCAACATCAAGCAACGGACAAAGATACACACAAGGAAACTTTCACAGAAACACACTCAGGGAGGAATCGAACCTGACAGAGGAATCACTTACAACTAGCAGGTTGCAGGGTAGGAAGGTATTTAATAATGTCGCACTGGAGCAACACAACGGGCTTTTTTTTTTTACGGTCCGGGATCAAACCCGAAGGAAAAGATCCGAGAACAACAGCACGTAATTTTGAATCATGCTCAGATGACGAGGTCACACCTGAGCTGACACCCCATTCTCCAAACTTCCACACCACGCCAACGTGAGGACATTTGAGGCCCCGACAGATTTAACATGCACCAGCCCCCTTTGTACATTACGGTCTGGTTGGATTTTATCTCGCAACCCTCCGGTTGCTAATCCGTTACTCTTCCAACCGGGCTACCGTGGCCTAACAGGTTGCAAACAGGGAATTGGAGGCTATGAGACAGCAAGGTGCTCCGAAGCCTTTCTCTTAGCTTCATTGAACATGCCGAATTTTTATTTCTTCCAAACTCCAACTCCAGAAGTTTGGTCGAATGATAGGTCATTAATGAGTTTGACCTCTGAAGGACATCTGTGCATTTCTTCACTAAAAGGTCCATCCTTTCATTTCCTTCCACGCCACGGTGAGCATGAACCACTGCTCACTGTAGTGTGGAAGGAAATTAAATCGTAGATGGAAGTTAAAATAAGATGAAAGAGAAAAAGTATGTGCGGAAAGACAAGTAGAGAGCGGGATTAGTGCACAATCAGAAAATTTTGGAGTTAAATTACAGGCGGCTTAGACAAGAATTTACTGAGTATAGTCCTGGGAATTCGATCGAGAACTAAGAAACAAATATAAATAAGTATTTTGAATAGAAGTGTTTCGGGGGTTGAACGTATAAGGTTGTGAAGAAGTGAACGTATAGGGCTGTCAGAGTAATGACTATTTATGAGATCTATTGGGTTGATGCAAAAGTTCTTCCCGTTTTTGGAGCTAGATGGCATTGCATCGCAAAACCGAAGTGTTATCTACTTCACACGTTGCTGTTGTTTGAAAGAAGGAATTTCAGTGAGTACTTGGGAAAAAATGTGTTATTCGGTTGTGTTTTTTAAATTTTGTTAAGCATTAAAAATGGCAGAAAATAAGGAGTATTTTCGACATATGATGCTTTTTTATTTCCGAAAAGACAATAATGCTTCGCAGACGCAAAAGAAGATATGTGTTGTGTAGGGTAAGGGTTCAGTTGACGATTCCATGTGCCGTAAGTGGTTCAGAAAGTTTCGTCACCTGGATCAGTTCTTTAGCCAGAAACCTCAGAACTTCTATGAGCGCGGGATTATGCAGCTACCGAAGAGATGGAGGAAGGTCATCGAACAGAACGGCACTTACTATATTGATTAAATGTAATTTTTAGTAAATATAATTTTTCTTTAATTTTTGTCAAAAAAAATCCGGACGAACTTTTGTATCAACCTAATAAAACCTAAAATTTTGAAGAATGATGAAATTTGAGATTGAGCTATTTCAAGTAAATACACGAGACGTATATAGTTAAGAACCACTTCCGCATTCTCGATTAGTTACAGTTTCTCAAGAATTTAGGTTCTCTTCAATGGCAACACCAGTTTATTTTTATCTCATTGTAGTCAGTTTGTGGAAATCATAAAATAGACAAAACTTTTTCTAGGCATAAAAATGATGGAGAAAGATTACTTTGAAAGCTAGAATAGTTCACAGAAAACGCAGATGACCGTTGTCGACATGTCATACCTAACTTCACATCAATTCACCCACAAAGCTTAAGCCTGTACCATTTGCAACATTCAGAGTTGATGGATGCGGTACGGGTATATCTGAAATACCAGCCGAAAAACCTTCTCTGTAAGTCCTTTGGTTTCTGTAATGAACAGAGGTGAATTTGGGCCCTGCTTTTTAAAGCAATTTTTTCAAGTAACATTTATAGAAAACAAATACAGAAACACGAGAACAAAGTAAACATCGCCAAACTACAAACAAATGAGCCTATAGTTTTGTTGCCTAAAGAGCATTTTAAAAAGTTGGACCAAAACCATTAACTTACTCAACGAAAACACTTAACCTTTCCTAACTGAAACCCAATTTAGAATTCTTTTACATCTAAAAAATCCTTTTTATCTTTAAAAACCTTCGAAATCTAAAAAAATCCATAATAAATCCCTTAACTTTTCAACCTCAAAAGAAAGAAGGCCTTTACTTCAGTGCTCCTCGAAATTCGAAGAGAAATGGAAAGCTCGGAATGAAACCTTTTTATCGCTCATCCATTTTTAAAGAAAAAGAAACTGTACTTAATTCAATTTTCTTTCGAAAACGTTAAATTTTTTTTAAAACTTCGTTGTTTTCAATCCTATTCGCAATTCTTGAACGTGAGTTGGATAATTTAAACGCAACAGTTCTAATTTGTATCTTTAGAACACTTCTTCGAAATACAGCTACTGTAAATTAGAAATAAAGTCTGTTTAACTTGCCGATTTCCAAAAAAATGTAGAAGTGAAATGTTGATAGTAATCGTAAGCGAAAAAGTGAAAATAGAACAATAAAATGATCTGATTTAATTACATAGCTACCTCGCTTACCTGCCCTAATGTTGTGCTTGCAGCAAAACAGTTTTACAGGGTTTCTTTCTTTAGAAGAAAATCAGAACCGTAGAAGTAAAATTTCACACAAAATATTACACAAGAGGACACTAATTTTTAGTCAAAACTCGAATCAACACCAAACGGCAAAAGCTGTCACTAGTCGAGCAATCTTAAGAGCAAAAAACACAATCTCGTAAAGCAAACAAAGCTCAAAAAGCTGTTTGACGACACAACGAAACTTCTGAGAAAAAGATGGCATATTTGGTTTGCCTGAAGCGACTCCGGAAAAGTCAGTTGGTTGGTTGGTTTGAGGGTTTTATGGCGTAAGGGCCATATTTGGCCATGCTGCGCCAGACACAAGACATATAACATCAAGTACTAGACACACACACAATGAAAGTTTTACTGACACAGAAGAGAGATAAAAACATAGGGAGGAATGCACCTGACAGGAATTGAAACTGTGCTGCCAACAACTCGCAGGTTGCTAGTGCAGTGGGCATACCCAATGAACCACGACTACCCCAGGGTATATAAGGTTTCAGGGGAAATAAAACATGTTATAATTATGTGTTAAACATGTTATTGTGCATGGCCAGCATGACCAAACATGGGCCTTGCGCCATAAAACCCCAAATCAACCAAACCAACCAACTGACACATAACAGAGAAATGCAGCCAGGAAGGAATGCACCTGACAAGAATCGAACCTGCGTCGCATACAACTCGCAAACTCGCAGGTTGCTAGCGCAGTAGACATGCCCACTAAGCCACGACGCCCCCCCCCCCCGGCAGTCGGGTAGAAAAGCTTGTTAGTAATAAAATCGAATGTTAAAAAGGGTAAAAATCTCATTTGTTGCCTAAAAGGCAACAAATGAGATTCTCAGAGGTCAACACAAGAAAAAATTATTATTCTTTCTATTATAGCAATATAACTGAAAACTTAAATGTGAATGAATAAAGCATTAGGCTTCATCTTTTAAAAATTTCTGTGCTTTTCAATTGTTAAGTATTCATTGATTTAACCTTTTTAGTACCTTTTTCAATTGTTAAATGAGATAAAAAAAAGTACAAATTTAAAGACTTTTGTCAATACCAGAGTCAACGAAATGAAATTAAATGTCGTGGAATTAAGATCATGATTCAGTTATAAAGATTTTGTCCTTTTCTTTCAATAAAATACATTGGATATAACCTAAACTTCTAATAATGCTGGTAAATAAAGAAAAAGTATTGCGTATAGGATGATCTAAAATAAGTCATTTGAAAGTAATATTTAGAGAAAAGAAGAAATTGCGATATTACATTACATTAAAAGTTCGGAAAGAGAAAACGGAAAATTGTAACTATTAAACAAGACCCCATTTTTCTTCTAAAATAAATGAGAACTAATTTATCAAGTCCCTGCAATCACAAAACTTTTTATGAAACGGACAGGTAGTGTTTACAAAGAAATAAATACAAACGAGGAAGATATCTATTTACTTAGTAATAACTTTGCTTTCATTGCGTAGTTTCACCATTGCCATTAGCTACATCAAACATGAAACTCGTGGTTCGGTGGTCTAGGGGCAGGATTCTCGCTTTGGGTGCGAGAGGTCCCGGGTTCAAATCCCGGCCGAACCCTGTTTTTTCATTTTGCAACTAATCAAATTAATAGTTAAATATATTTTTTGTCTGCATATTCATTTTAACTCTTAATACAATTGAATAGAGTATTAAACTTTGTGTAAAAATGCAACCTATTTCTGGTTGTTCGTTTATTTTTCTGTTTCAAATATCGAAGTTCTTCAGATATTTTGATATTTAACGGAGTATAAAATTTTATTTTTCAATCACATTTATTATAAACTAAGTATTATTCTCAAGTTTTCCTGGAAAAGTGAAACTCAACGCAGTTATCTTTATAATGATTACCATTGCAGATAACACCAGTATCTTTATAATGATTACCATTGCAGATAACACCAGTACCTTTATAATGATTACCATTGCAGATTAACAATCGAATCAATTCAAAGGCGCTCACAAGTTAAAAATTCTTAATTTTGCATTTGGTTATTTGCTTTAAGTCGTATTAATTTCATCGTAATTTAAAAGCAGTAGTTCTAATTTGTATGTTTAGAACTCTTCGACGCGTACAAATACATCTACAGTGAACTTAAATTAAAATATATTTAAATGCCGAGCTTCCGACAATTGTAGAATTGAAATGTTGATAATAATCGTAAGCGAAAAAAGTGTAAGCAGTAAAAAACAATAAAATGATGTATTTAATTCAATATCATAGCTGCCTCGCTTACCTGCCCTAATATTCTTCGAGCAGCAAAACAGTTTTACAGGGTTTTATTCTTTAGAAAATCTCTCTGAATCAGCAAAAATTCTCCAACGCTGAGCTCTGCGTCATGAAATTTACACAGCCTTTTGTGTCTAGGTCAACTTAACTATTTTCAGCTCGCTACGTTGTTCAATTAAAATCATAGAAGTAGAATTTAACATCGAACATTATGCAAGAGATAAATTTTTAATCAAAATCAAATCAATCCACAAAACATCAAAAAGCTGTCACAAGTCGAACAATCGGAAGAGGAAGAAAACAAGCTCTTGAAGAGAACAAAGCTCCAAACCTCTACGACGACTCAACGAAACTTCTGAGAAAACAGAGGGGTGACTTGATTTGTCTGAAGCAACAAAAACTTGGGCAAAGCCGAGTAGTAAAGCTAGTAAATTATAAAATAAAATATCGAAAAGTGAAAACTTTTTAGGCAACAATTGGGATTCTCAAACAGATCAACGTAAGAAAAAAATTATAAATTGCCTTTCTACTGTAGCATTCTAACGTAATCTGAATTAATTAAAACGTAAATATTAATTAATAAAATGCATTAGGTTTAACCTTTTTAAGTAGGTTTTCCAATTATTTAATGAAATAAAGACATATAAATTTAAAGCCTTTTATCTTTACCAGAGTTAACGCATCGAATTAAATATTATGAAATTAAAAACATGATTCATTGTACAAATTTTTTTTCTTTCAATAAAACATTGGATATAATCTATACTTCTCTTAATAATGTTGTTAAATAAAATAAAGTATTGCTTATAGTATGATTTCAAATAATACAATCAAAAGTAATATCGAGAGAAATAAGGAAAATGCGGTATTAAATAATATGTAATATCGCATAATAAACGGTTAATTGAAGTTATAAGCAAGAGAATTTTTTTCTAGGCACAAAGAAATAAATTGAAGCCAGAAAGATATATATTTACTTAGTAATAACTCATGCGTAGTTTCATCATTGCTCAGATTGACATTAGCTACATCGTTCTTGAGACTCGTGGTTCGGTGGTCTAGAGGCATGATTCTCGCTTTGGGTGCGAGAGGTCCCGGGTTCAAATCCCGGTCGAACCCTCTTTTCATTTTTGCAAATATTCAAATTATTTGTAATTCCATATTTTTTGTCTACATTCATTTTAACTGTTCAATTGAATAAAGTATTAAATATTGCGTAAAAATCCTATTCCAGATTCTTTGGATGCGAGAGGTCCGGGTTCAAATCCCAGCCGAAACCTTTTTATTTTCTCATATTTAAAACATCAAAGCTCTTAGGGAGTTTGGCAGTGATTTTAATATTTTATTTGAGAGAAATTTGATTTTTGAACTCAACGCAATAGTACAAGCATTATGCTCAGTTTTTGTGAAAAAAAGAGCATAAAACTTGTACGATTCATGCTCAAGTTTTTAGGAAAGCGACAATCGCTGGAAACTGCAACAATGGAATGCTTAATTATGTATGCAAATTATGTACGTAACTATTTTTGCAAATAACTTTTTCAAAATTTATCATCCTAGAAGATTTAACATTCAGCAAAGGAAGAATAGTTCACGAACATTTTAATTATTTAATAAAAACTAATTTACAGCAAATAAAAATGAATATGTTAAAGGAATTTTAACATACTTTTGAAACTCTAAATTGCGTTTTGAAAGTAAGAAACAATTTCAGAATAAAGAACAATATCTTTAGAGAAAATTATGTATTAAATTACACGCTTCTTAATAAAAAAAAACGTCACTATCAACTTGAGATATTGATTGAAAAACTAATTCATATTGAAATTCATATGCTCTCCTGTCAAACTTAAAGAAGCATTACTTTAAAAGTTATTTTCCACTGCTTATTGTATGATACTTTAATTTTGCGTTTCAAATGTAGTTTCTGAAAGTTTGACGGTTTTCATAAACTTTTCTGTGATTCTTAACCCTCCAAGTGGTTTCGACTAGATATCTCGTCCATCAAGGTCTGACCAATTTTCCTAATGACGAAATATCTCGTCATCAAGATATCGCCGACTCTTTTTACGATGGCGATATCAAGATCTGATTCGTTTTCTTCTAATGACGAGATATCTCGTCCATCAAAACCTGGTAAGATTTGCCAATGAGCGGAAACATCGTCGAGACAACCACCAGGAGGGTTAAATACATAAAAATGAAAAAAGAAACAAAGGTAAATATTGGAGAAGAATAAAACATATTAAAACAAGATTGCTTGCGAAACGTACGTGGTTCGGTGGTCAAGGGGCATGATTCTCGCTTTGGGTGCGAGAGGTCCCGGGTTCAAATCCCGGCCGAACCCTCTTTTCATTTTGCAACTAATCAAATTAATAGTTAAATATATTTTGTCTGCATATTCACTCTAACTCTTAATAAAATTGAATAGAGTATTAAACAGTGTGTAAAAATGCAACCTATTTCTGGTTATTCGTTTATTTTTCTGTTTCAAATATCGAAGTTCTTCAGATATTTTGATATTTAACGGAGTATAAAATTTTATTTTTCAATCATATTTACTATAAACTAAGTATTATTCTCAAGTTTTGTTGGAAAAGTGAAATGACGAGATATCTCGTCCATCAAGACCTGGTCAGATTTGCTAATGATGGGAAACCTCGTCGAGACAACCACCAGGAGGGTTAAATACATAAAAATGAATATCTGAAGAAACAACACCAAAGCTTCAGATTATATCAATTTTGTAGCCAAACAGTTTTGTCATGATTTACGAATATTTTAACTAACGAAAAAAAAGGAAATATTAAGATAGGATTTCAAAAAGTACCTTTTCTTATCTCGTAGAGATAGAACTTTTATTTCTCTTTTAAAGGATTTGAATTTGTGAAGTGATTTGCTAAAGAATATGAAGATTCAATGTGGGGCTACATAGCTGATGTAATGAATAAACTCATAATTTCTTCTAGAATATACTGTGCAAAAAACACTCTTCCTAAGTTACTTACATTAGAGAAACTTCCAATGAAAAGTGCAGTTTTTATTTATCGAGATATAGGTTGGTCGAATAAGATAACTTGGTGTTTGCTTTATCATAAAAATCGAAATTATTAAGATATAACTGGCTTTAGTATGAGCTATATCATGTTGCTTAACGTGGTTCGATGGTCTAGGGGCATGATTCTCGCTTTGGGTGCGAGAGGTCCCGGGTTCAAATCCCGGTCGAACCCTCTTTTTATTTTCATAACTATTTAAATTATTTACATAGTTCCTCATTTATTGTCTGTATATTCAATTTTAACAACACAATTGAATAAAGTATTGAGCATTGAGTAGAAATGTACCATATTCCTAATTTTACTTTTTATTTTTCCGTTTCAAATATCGAAGTTCTTCAGATATTTTGGTAATAAATTTTGATATTTTAACTGGGCATAAAATTTCACTTTTCATTCACAATAATTATAACCCAAGTATTGTTCTCAAGGTTTAATGGGAAAGCGAAACTCAATGCAGTTAACACCAGTATCTGTATGACCTTTACCATTATAGATTAACAAATTCAAATAAATTCAAAAGAGCTCAGGAGTTAAACATTCTTAATTTTGCATTTGGTTACTTGCTGTAAGCATTGCTAATTTCATCGTGAAGTATTTTACGCTTATGAACTACAGTTGAAAAATCATGCCATGATCTTAAATTGTCATATTTATGGAACAAGTATAAGATTAATACAGCTGTGTCTCAGACAAAAATGGACTACTAATTTTTAATCACTCAATGAAAAACATCAAATATCCCCTGAAACGATGTAACTTAAATAAAGCGATAGATCTTAGATAATAATGAATCAATCCAAAACTAAAGACTGAATGAATATCGGAGAATTAATAGCCAACAGTTATGATTGTTATTTACTCAAACGAATATCGTCGTTATGAGTACCCGTATTTTCGATTACCTTTATAGAACGTTCTGACAATATCAGTTTGTGCTACCATCTGCCTCCAAATACAGATACTTTTGTTACGTAAACTGAATATGGAATTGATGTTATTGAGTCAATCAACTCCAATGCAGGTTCAAACAATAATCCTTACAAGGATCATCGGAACTAAAAAAATTATCTACAAGTCAGTAATAACGAGGAAGTATTACAAATTGCATCTCAACCTGGGGGGAATAGCAATTCCGGAGTATTTCAAATTTAGAATTCTTATTACGAACATAGTTTTTCTTTTGTCAAAGCGTTGTCATTGTGACTTCATAAGCTGGCTTAAAGTTCGTGTTCCAACTGATGTGTTGTTCAAAATATAGATAATATTGGCCTGAGGTTTATCTCTATTATTTAAAAATGCAAGATAGTTTTGTTTTCTGATAATTAAATGCTTAACTCGTTTATAATAAAGTATTAATAGTGTGTTGATAACTCCCTCTAAAAGAAGCAGATTTCAGAAAATTAAATTCTGAATCGAATTTTTTCCCATATCGAAAAGCGATTAGAAATGACTTCAAATGTTTTAACCAATTCAAAAATACTACAGTCCAAACAAATTTATTTGCCTTTTCACAAGAACTATCAAAGTAGCAGGCTATAGTAGCAACAGAAAAACATAAGAATCACAACCAGAATTCTGATTTCAATAAAAGGTGAAATTAAAAATACAAACGTCAGAACAAAACTAGAAAAATGCAAATTGCAAAAATTACGAATATAACGGCATAGCAAATTCTGAAAGGAAAACAAGCTTGCATAAAAAATTTCCAACGAAAAATTATTCAGTTTGCTGCTGATAAAAAATCTTAAAAAAGTAAGCGCAGTTGCTTAGCAACGGGAAAGAGTTTTGTGTGCCTCACAACAACCATAGAAGTAAAATGGTAAAATGTAATACAGAACATTACGCAAGAAGAAACCAATTTTTGATCAAACTCCAATAAACACAAAATATTAAAAGCTGTTACGAGCCGAACAATCGGAAGAGGAACATAAGCACGTGAAGCGGACAAAGATCAAAAAGCTGCTCGAGGACACAACGAAACTGCCAAGGAAACAGATTCACCCCTTGGTTTGCTTGAAGCAGCAAACACTCTCGAGTGAAGTCGGTTAGTACAGCTAGTCACCTATAAAATTTACGGACACCAATTTAGAAATTTGTTTATGTGGTATTAAAACATAATTAACCATTCTTAAAATATATTCCACAAGTGCAATCCTAGAGTAATTTTTCATTAATAAAAATATTACCTGGCCACGGAGTTCCATTGGCAATCCTTGCATCTGTACGAGTACCTGAGATACACGTGGGAATTTGTGTAGGAATCAAATCGGGTTTTTGAGGAGAATCTTTCTTCAATAGATATTCTATTGAGTAGCTGAAGTTGTGGCGAGGTTTAGGTTTCTCTAAAATAAAAATATCGGTTATACAAAAGTGAATTAAAGGATCACAGAAAATGATGCGTCAATTCCATAATACTGCAGAATATATAAAAACTACCCACTCTACATTTACTCTCACTTATTCAGTCCAAACTCATTTTGCCATTAAATTGCTTCACATATACAAATACTTTGATTCATTTTTAGTATACATAATAGCTAAAATTAGTTATACAAAGAAAATGTAACAAACGATTTTGAGAGAATTCTTTGAAGCTGTAATTTAAATATTATATTACAGAGGAATATGGAAAAAGAATTAACGTTGAATTGATAATATAGATATCGTTTGTTTTTACCGAAAAGAAACAACTCGACTTGTTTT
The DNA here is from genome assembly GCA_933210815.1 of Meta bourneti. Taxonomy (NCBI): domain Eukaryota; kingdom Metazoa; phylum Arthropoda; class Arachnida; order Araneae; family Tetragnathidae; genus Meta; species Meta bourneti. The sequence goes on from OW119928.1 coordinate 22,949,898, forward strand.
GAAATTATCGTTTTAAAATTCGTTTTAACTACTGTTGCTTCCATAATCCTGCTTTTCCAATCCAATTTTTTTGTATTTCGTGTTAGATTTAATTATTTTTATTTTTTAAATAGAAATCATTAACGGAAATACCTTACGAATTAGTAACCGGAGGGTTGAAAGTTCAAAACTAGGTCTTGCCAAAGACCGTCGTGTACACGGGGGCTGATGCATGTTAAATCTGTCGTAGTGTCAAATGACCGCATGTTGGGGTGGTGTGGAAGTTTGAAGAGTGGGGTGCCAGCTCAAGTATTTTCGTCATCTGACCGTGGTTCAAAATTACAAGGTGTTGTCCTTGGATCTTTCCTTTCGGGACCAATAGCCCGATGTATTGCTCATTGCGACTTTAATTAACAACCTACCTACCATATCTTTTGTCATTATGAATCTTCGGTCATTCAGTATGTATTTTTCCATTTCTTTAAATTAAAATTATTTTAGAACTTCTAAGTGATGCGATATTTTAAGAGTACTATAGGTTTTATTTATTTACTTATTCAGTGGCACTACGCATATAATCCTATTGATACCACCTATGAACAGAAAACAGACAGAAACTGATAGCACATTTACAAAGCATTCACACATACTATTTTTAATGCTAATGAATTATGAAAAAAAAACGAAATAATCAGAATAACTATCATGTAAATTATAAAATCTGTTAAAAAGCATGATGCTTAATATAATTTTAACGAAAAAGGAATTTAAAATAAAACTTTGGATCCTAAAGTGCGAATATTGGTTTAAAATTAAATGTTTAATATTAATTCTGCAGTCAACATAATTATTCAAAAGTTTGAAGAAATAATTAAACTTCTAGCTTTGTTTTTCTAAGGAAATAAACACATCTGGAAACTTAATCGTTACATCATTTGTTTGAAAGAATCCTAGGATGTTTTCGATTTGTCAAGAAGGCAAAAAGTGCTTAGGAGCCATGCAGCGAAAACTACACTTTAGACTGCGGACAATTGTGCTTGTGCAAATCAAATTAATTAATTTTTCAATCAAAATCAATAAGTGCCTCAAAATTAATATTAAAATATCCACAGTATGTTTCAAAATTTTTTGTGCAAACTTTAAGGGGAGTCGGGAAACACAAAATTTGACTGTATTCACTTTGGTATGTATGTCCGCGAACGCCACAGGGATGTGGTAGAGGGTAGACTCAGGAGCAGAAATGAGAGAGAGTGAATTTTCCATGGAGCTCCTGGGCCGAAGGCCCTCTGTCTCCAGATAACAAAATCCTTGTGTTCCAAATACGTTTAGCTTATCAGAAACTTTCAACGGTGTAGCAAAGTCTTGTGTGTCAGGTTATCGAGGAGGTTGCAGTTTCAGTTGGTACTGTAGGAGAAGGCGTTACAATCTGTGGTAGGCAAACTTTCACTCCAGTGAAATCTCAGAAAATATCAGCTACGAATACCTGTGGCTACTGCGATTAAAAGTAGTATTAAAATTATGAATTAATTAGAAGGCTCGGAAGACTACATGATTTTCCAAAGGGAAATTAGATTAATTTTTTTAAATTTGAATTTTAAATCAAAAGTATGAATTTTAGTTATTGTTTACATTTTATCATGATTCATAATGGTTCTTGGTCTGTTTTTGTTCATTGGTAGACGATGGTCATATTTGGGGATCTGCGCTACACCTGAGTTTTCATTGCAACGAAGGGAACAGAAAAAAATTTTGCTAATTTTGCCAAAATATTCTTTGAGTTCTAAAATTCCTAGCTCTTCTCTTATTTTGGGGTTTCTGTAAAACCATGGGTTGAACAGAAATTAAAGACAGTAAGTATGTGAACGACATTTATACTTGCCCTAATTTTATATTCTGACAGTAGTTGTACGCTTATATTTTGACAGTAAGAGCTCGAAATTGCAACCACCACCAGTAACGCACACATCAAAGCTTGGATTGCCGTACACATTAAAGTCTCTGGCCTTGTAGACATCTGCAAGGCCAGAGACAGCAACTCTTACGATGGGGTCAGCTTCGAAGACACTGGAGTCTCGTTCACGATGCTCTTGAAGTAACATCGGATGAAGAAATTAGAGCATGATAAATCAGCTCAGATTCAGCATTTATCTCTCCAAGTGTTCCGACGAGAAATCGTCCAAGATCAAGTCAACTTTCTAAGGACGAGATACCAAGTCTAGACAAAACTCTATTACCGAACTGGCCAGGATCTAATCTGGCAAGTCCTTCGAATTTTAAAGGCTCCCTTACAGACACAGACATACATTCCTATGTGAATACGATTCAATTTTGTGGTCCCTAACCAACTCGCCTTATGTTTTTACAGGAAAATTTGAAATCACCTGTAAAAATATATGATGCATTTCTAGATAGATAAAAGTGTACTTAAAACAGCAAACGAACGATAAACTCAACTGAATTGAACTAATTTATCTTGCTTACAATAATTTAAGAGTATCACACAGGACAACGTAAAAGTCAAATCAGAATCGATTAATTGACATACTATCTGTCAAAACAGAATCCATAAGTCTTAATTCATCGTTCTCAACTTTAGTAGTTAATATTTAACTCTATGAGGAGTTCACAAGCATAATTCCAAACTGCAACATGTAGTCTTCCCAGTATGACTTCTAACCAATTTTAACCTTATATAGAATCCAAATATTTCTGTTATAAGGAAATGAGAATAGAATATTTCTAAAGGATTCATTATATTCAAGAAAGGACCGATAGAATATCTTTAAAGTATTTTATTCTAGGAAACGAAGCAATACAGTCTTTTCAAAGGATAATAATCTAAGGAAAGAACTAACGGAATCTTTCCAGAGGATTCTATTCCAAGGATAAAACCAGTACAATCGTTTCAAAGAAAAATTCTATTCTAAGGAAAAGACCAATAGAATAAATCCAAAGAAATATTCTATTCTAAGAAAGGGACCTATAGAATTGTACCAAAAAAAGATTTCATTCTAAAGAAAGAACCAATAGAATCTCTCCAAAGTATTCTATTTCTACTATAAAAACAATACAATTGTTCCAAAGAAAGATTCCATTCTAAGAAAACGACTAATACAATCATTTCAAAGAAAGATTCGATTCTAAGGAAGGGACCGACAGAATTGTTCCAAGAAAAGATTTTATTCTAACGAAAGGAACAATAGAATATTTCTAAGTATTGAAGGAATCCATGGATTTTTTTCAGAAAGGTAAAGTTATTTAATCATTAAGTATGCTGTGAGGTAAAAGCAACACTACACTACTCGGAAATGTCGCCACGGTGAGAGAGTTAAAATAGCCATAACGAGAAGTTTCTATAATTACAAATGTTGCTGTAAATAACTTATGACAAATGTCTACAACGATTGTCATGAATGAGCTGGACCATCAGATAGCAATGACTTAGACGCCTACAATTTGTAAACATCCATAGACAAAAACGAAACTCACCCGGAGCCTCGGCCACGTGTTCGTCAGCTCCCCATTTGAAGTCATCGCACGCGTCCTCTCTCTCCTCCTTCATGACTCTCGACGGTCCGGAATTCATCTCCCGATTCCGGGATCCGCATCCTCGGATCAATCGTAGCCCGCATTCCGCGGATGTGGGCGGGGGCATGGAGCAGTCTTGTTCCAATAGAAATCTCGGCGGGACTCATCTCCACCAACAGTGGTCTTGGTGGGAGAGGGGGCCCGCCTCCAAGACGAAGAGCCGTTATTTGTTGGCTCCCGCATTCCAAAGCCTTTGACAAATGTGATGCTGGGGAGGCGTTGGTGCGCATTTGGTTGTAAATGGCCAATGGGGGTTAATTACGTTGATTGGCGAATTGTGTCTTGGAATCTCACTCTCCACATTTGTTTAAAATGGTGGATGGGTAGGTAGGTACTTAATTAACGTCGCACTGGAGCAACACAACGGGCTATTGGCGACGGTCCGGGATCATCCCCAGAAGGGAAAGACCCGAGGACAAAACCACGTAATTTTGAACCACGGTCAGATGACCTGAGCTGGCACCACCCCACTCTCGAAACTTCCACACCACGCCAATGTGAAATGGTGGATAGGAGATTACATGCATTTAATTTTCAAAATGTATGCAACGAGTATCTGAAAGTACACTTGTGTTAATTAGGTACAAAAGTTAGTTACTTTTTGTAAACTTGCTGTAGCGTTCTTAACTTTTACTTCAAATCAATTTTTTAATCAACCCTCCAAATGGTTTTGACAAGATATCTCGTCCATCGAGATCCAAACAATTTTGCTAATGATGAGATATCTTGTCATCAAGATATTGCAGAAATTTTGATGATGACGAAATCAAGACCTGGTCAGTTTTTTTGTAATGACGAGATATCTCGTCCATCAAAACCTGATCAGTTTGGTAATGATTGCGTTTTTGATGAGATACCTCATCGAGACAACCACCATGAGGGTAAAGTTAGTTTTGAAGCAGTTGATTTCAAAAAGCTTTTAAAAGCTTTCGCACAGTAAATTTCCATTTTCACTACTAAAACTTCATCATCCAGTGATTTTATTTTTAACACAAGGATATAAATTTACGCAAATCCATGGCTCGAGGGTTAGTCTTGTGTTTGGATTCTATATCTTTTGTTTGGCTTCTCTATCTTTTGATCTTACTCCATAAAACCAAAATCAACCAAACAAACTACTTAGCACGAGGGAAATCATATTAACAGATATTGATACGCTATTTAGAGGCATTCAAAAATGTTGGATTTGTTCTCCGAAAAAATACAATTGATCAAATAACTCACCAACATGACAAAGAGAACATATCAATATGATTTCGCTCTTCGAACAAACAGCTTATCGGAAGATATTGTCGACAGCGCATGTTCGATTCCTGTAACTTATCGTGGGTGTATTTCTCTCTTTTGTGACGAGGTACCAAGTGATCTTTCCTTCCTTTCATTTTTACTCTTGCTTCCGCTTCCGCTTTTTATTCCTCCCTCATTGTGTTGTCTGTCTTGTGTTTGGCACAGCTTGGCCAAATACGGCCCTTGTGCGCCATTAAACCCGAAAACAAACAACCAACTCTTTTGTGACTTTCCATATGCAGGCATATCAATTACTTAACATGTTTTATATCTGGAGCAGCTAGGCTAAATATGACCTACGCCATAAAACACAAACCAACCAACTAGGGAGCTTCGGAAGCTATCTAAATAAATAGAGGGGTAGATAGTAGAGTAGTCATAGAACTATTAATCAAATAAACTAGTGTTTGACAATTACCAACAACCTTTATGCCGATAAATTATCGACAAAAATTCCCTTACCGCCATTTACTGGTTTTTAGTTTTACTTTCTGCAGTAGCAGTAGGCACTTGATTGGAATATAGAATAAGTCGGTTACCAGTTTCGTATTTTACATCGTTCAAGGAAAAGCATTTTCAAACGTGTAAGGTAGTAATGAAAAATAATCCTCTCAAGGTATTCTGTGCACTGCATACAAAAGTATCTTCATGACAATAATTGCCAAGTTGTTTCGACGAGATATCTCGTCAATAAAGATATTACCACTTTTGCTAATGACGAGATATCTCATCAGGATATTACGAATTTTTTTATGATAATGAGATTAAGATCGGGTCAGTTTTTTTATAAGGACGAGATTTCTCCTTCATCAAGATCTGATTAGTTCTGCTAATGATTAGATGCCTTTTGGGGTCAAACACCATGAGGGTTAACTACAAGAATGCTTTTTTAGTAATCCTGTAATGTTTTTTTTTTTAGGGCAGAACAGCTTACTACGGTAAAAGTATATTGCCTATTCCGAGTGACTAAACAAGTGTGACAGTGAAGTTAAGTATTCTCTCTGCAGTTAATTTGCGAGTTAGATACACGTGTAGGTTTAGTTCAGCCGTTAGAACTAAGATTGAAGTAGTTTCGAAAAGAAATCTCATGCAACAGAATTGTATTACTTGAAAACTTTTGATTATCATCTCATTGCAGGAGTTCTAAAATTTTCAGTAAGTCTTAAGGTTCATACTACAATAAAATTGCATACAATATAAATGTATTTTATGTAAGAAATTTTTAAAACTCGCATGGTGTGTGAGGTTTGTTAGTTTGTTACTTTTAACAAAATGAACAGATGGTGTGATTTTTTCAGTTTTATATAAAAGTTAAGGAACAAAATAGTCTTATACTTTCTAAAAATATTGAAATTCCTTATTTTGTAATGCCCAATATTGGTTAAAATGACCTGGTAATTCGACATTTGCTCCGAATAACTATAAAAATCATATAATATATTAGCAATCAATGCTCTTCATTTCCCCCTTTAAATATTTAAATATTCATATTCTTTCTGTCTTAAAACTAGTGAATATTTTGCATTAAATGCATTTGAGATATATACATGGAAAATTCCTTTATTTTTTACATTGCTTAATGTAACCAATATTTTATTAAAAAATTCTCTTGTAAAAGGAATCGGAAATAGAGATTTTTACACTCAGTATTTATTCGATTGTATTAAAAGTTAAAAATTATATATTCTTTTAAACGTTTTCTATTAAAAATAATTTGTATAGTTAGAAAAATAAAAAGAGGGTTCGGCCGGGATTTGAACCCGGGACCTCTCGCACCCAAAGCGAGAATCATGCTCCTAGACCACCGAACCGCATACATGCTGTAAACAATCTTGTTTTAATATGTTTGATTCCTACCGAATATTTACCTTTGTTTTCTTTGCTCATTCAATACGTAACTGAATAAACACTGAAATCGATCCGTACAGTTTTCGATCAATTTCTTTTGAAGAAAGAAAAGTGAAACTAGGGCATGTCAAACAACGTTTCATATATGGAAAATAATAATATATTAAAATGTTCAGTTAGTATGTTTGTAATAAATGATTTTACAAATTGCAAAATCATTCATAGGCGCACCACTTTCCGCTGTGTAAAAATAGAATTTCTGAAAATTTATATCGTTTTAAAATCGTTCTAATCGCTCTATATCTATTGAGTGAGTTTTAATATAAAGATAACTATAACACACAACAATAAAAGAACCAAGGACCAAGTTTTTGAACTCTATAAAATACTCTAAAAATTAGCATAGATTAATATTTTTGATTGTCGTGAAACGCCTCGCGACGTGCATTAAGATTTCAAATTATTTCAAATCAATTTTATAAAAGTGAATGCATTTAAACTCAGAAAACTAACGCATTACAAAGCTTTACCTAGTATATTAGAATACTTTTAGTGATTTGAATAATGATACTCTCTGAACAGGATTTTCGAAATTATATCTGAAGTTGAAACGATGACTTTCAAACATTGTAAGAAGGACTTTTAAGTGCCTTTCGATGCATGACATTAAATCGCATTCACTTCAACCAAATAGCACTGACAAACTTTTGTGATATGATGAAAGCGATGATTAAAGTCAAAAAATACTTTTAAAAATAGTTTTTTTTTTCTGAGAAAAACCACTTTTTTTAATACTTCTAAAGCTAGGTAGTTGAATTTACGTCGCACTGGAGCAACACAACGGGCTATTGGTGACGGTCCCCTATCAATCTCGAAGGAAAAGATCGGAGGACACCTCGTAATTTTTAGCCGCTGTCAGATGACAAGATCGATACCTTAGCTGACACCCCTCGTTCCACACTTACACACCACGCCAACGTGAGGGCATTTGAGGCCACGACAGATTTAGCGTGCACCACCCTCCACGTATATGACGGACTTCGGTTAAATCGAGTCTGGAAATCTTAACCCTCCGGTTGATAATCCGTGCTCTACCAACTGGGCTACCGATGTCCCAAAAACAAATAGGGAAATAACATCAAGTATGTAAAAATAATTTTTACTAGCCCTAATTTTACAGTTTGACATTAGTCGTACACTTGAGTTTAATAGTAGGTGATCAAAGTTTCGTTCACTGTTAAACTCAAGAAGACGGTCCCTCGCCAAACTAGCGACTAAAAATTTCGTCGCCAAACATCTATTTGGTTAAGCCTACGATGGGTTACCATATTCCATAATTATAGCCAATTAGGGATGGTACACAATGTTCTTGAGTTTAATCTGCATCCAGTATCAGTAATTCACGCCTGACAGCATGGACGTATGGTTTGCCGTAAATACTCAAACATTCCTGACTTTTTGTGGACACTTTGCAGCAGACAGGACTTTTACGATGAGGTCAGTTTTGAATACAATGGGGTTTCGTACACAATACCTTTGAGGTATCCCCAGAAGGAAGAGATCAATGCATTATAAAACGGGTCAGAATTATCATTTAATTCTCTCAGGTTTCGACAAGATATCGCATCCAAGATCAAGTCAATTTTTCTAAGGACGAGAATCCTCATTGAGACAAAACTGCCCTATTATTGTCCAAGGGAGAATAAAGATCCAAGTAGAAAAAACAAATTTTCTTCGTCTAGAACTGATGACAGTACGGAATAGGTTTTTGCTTTATAGGGTAGTTTTCGAGGCGAAGATAAACCACCAGGAAGGTTAAAAATACTTTTAATTTCCATAGTTGAAACGTCGGTGCATATGTCTCTCTCACTCTGCTTTCTCTTTTCTCAAGCAGCTGATCGTAAACTTAAGGTAAATATTGGATAGGAATGAAACACATTAAAACAAGATTGCTTGCAACTTGTATGTGGTTCGGTGGTCTAGGGGAATGATTCTCGCTTTGGGTGCGAGAGGTCCCGGGTTCAAATCCCGGTCGAACCCTCGTTTTATTTTTCTAACAATTCAAATTATTTTTGACAGAAAACATTAAAACAAATAAATCGTTTTTTACTTTTAATACAATTGAATAAAGTATCGGGCATTGTGCAGAATTCAACAAATTGTATTCCAGATTACCCTCTGTCAAAAGAATGTTTTAATAAAATATTGGTTACATTAAACAATGTAGGAAATTAAGAATTTTTCCATGTTTATATCTGAAAGGCATTTAAAAAGAAATATTTACTAACTCTAAAAAGTATCTAAAATCGAAAATGAAAAGTAAAAGTATTGATTTCTAACATATTATTTGATTTTTATAGTTATTCTGTATCAAATGTCGAATTACCATGTCAATTTAACCAGGATTGTGCAATACAAAGTAAGGTATTAGAAATTCAATTTTATTTAAATTATAGACGATTTAGTTTTTAAATTCTACATAGAACAAAAAACATTTACACTTTCCGTTTATCATCTTGTTAAAAGTAATGAGTAAACAGTCATATATAGCATGCGAATTTTAAAACTTTCGTAGATAAAGTAATTCTAATAATTTTGCTGTCTTGGGATATATATTTCAAATTAAAACCAAACAATGTAACTCAAATAACAAAATATATGAAATAATCAATTAATAATTTAATTTTATTGATTTTTAGGGAAATTTCTCTGATATTATGTACAATTTTTTGAATAAATTATAATTCAACTTCATTCCAAATTCCAATAGCCCGTTGCGTTGCTCCAGTACGATGTAAATTCAACTACTTATCTACTTACCAACTTACCAAATTTCATGTGAAAACGCGATTAAAGTTAGAATTGTTATTTTTTAAGTTGAATTTTAGTGCATTCAAAATTAAAAGCGACCAGAACTCTAAAATTCCTTCTTCAAGAGTTTTCTCATATTTTTCTTATCTTCTCTTAGCTCTTCGAGCCTCTAAGGTACTTCCTAGAGCTCTAACATTAAAGAACTTGATTAAAGAATTAAAGAACGTAAAATAACAGGATTACTTGCTGGAAGAATGAAGTTCTGCTTGCTCAACAGAAACAATTAAAAACTGAAATAGAGGCGTCAAAAAAATCTAAATTGTGAACGAATTTCAATCTTAGTTATCTAACTGTTGAATTAAACCTTCACGAGTACCTAACTTGCAAAATTAACGGAGTGTGAATTCGTAACTTCACTGGGAGTCTTGATAAGTCACTTGGAACAGGTAATCTACTTTTACAGCAATAATATCCTACTCTTACAAAAACAACATTACAGGATTACAGACCAATATAGTACCAAATCTACATTACGCTAACGAAAACATTAATTTCACTAAATATTCAGGAAAACTTATTTTTAACATTTATGAAATTAAGTATCCGACTAGTTTGAAAGGCGATTTTTGACGAAAATTCACATTTTTTTAAACTGCTTTATTTAAGAAAAAACATGTGAAAATGAAGAAAAGGAAGGCATAAGTTATAAATCTGGAGAGTTTTAAGCCACTTAGACTGTAAGTACTGTATGAAATATGTAAAAATCTTTATTTGCGTGTTTCGAAGAATGCAATTTTTGCTCAATACTGACTACGGAAAACGTGATTTTGAAAATTCTATTAAATATTGAAATATGAAATTTTGCATGCATGTATCTTAAGTGCTTGTGAGTGTAATAGACCGCAGATTTCGTAAATGAAAAAATATTTTTTGATTTACAGCCTTTTTTCTAATAACAGGAGAAGAATTTTAAAGAAAATTCTGAAAAAATTCACTCGACTCTTATCATAAATCTCAAAATTCTTTAAATATTACTTAACCTGCTGTCTATTACACTTTGAACAGTTGTATATGTAAAATCATCCAAGCAAATTGTAGCTAACTTGCTATTTATTTTAAATAGAGCGTTTTTCCCAGCTCGTAAATTTTCATTAATTTTCACTAAAATTGCCACTTTTTAAAGAAGTGAATGATGATATGATTTATTTTGAAGTTAAATACATGTTTTAAGATCCTTTCCTCTCTAAAAAAATATTAATATTGCTTCATAATAATTTTTTTAAAAATTTACCTCCGAAACTAGTCGGACCTTAATAAGAAGGTATGGAAACGAAACATTTTTAATTTATTAAGCAGAAATACAAAAGGCATATTTTATTTCTAGAATAAGATGGAACAAGTGCGAACTTAAATCTTCAAAGTTCTTATCGAACCAATTACTACTTTATCCTAGACATTTTTAAAAATATATAATTTTCTACACATTCTCGGATCCTTTCCTAATATGTTTACGTTCTTAATTTTTAAACTCAGATTTTATATCGATTTAAAAATACTATCCAATTTACTAAGAAAGGAAACAAATTGATTCTAATTGAGAGTTCGTTTTACATTATTTCGTCACAAATGAGATTCGACCTTCAAAAAATATAGAATTTAAACTGAATGCTTGTCTTGCACTCATTCGGAGTTACTTCAGTCCAAGTTTTTATGTCATTAAATTGCAAATATTATCTTTCATGTTATTGTCAGTTTAAATTGTAGATATAGCCAATTCATAGAGCACCAAAGTGCCCTTACGAGCCATTTGCACACATACACTGAAGTTTCAGAAAAACTGGTATAGACGAGCCCATGCAAAATACATAGAAACGCTACTTAGGCACGTCATTGGTTGCGTCTGCCAGTGCATATATAAAGCAATAGACATCTGTGGATGCATTTAGAGCTAATTTTCACCATAAGTATGGCAAGTAATCACGATTTATGCGGTTTTCTAGATTTAATAATTGGAGCTCGTGATTAAAGTCGTACTGGGGAACACAAAGTGCTATTGGCCTGGTCCGGGATCAATCCTGAAGGGAAATACCCGAGGACAACACCTCGTAACTTTGAACTATTATCAGATAACGAGGTCACACCTGAGCTGGCACTCCACTCGCCAAACTTCCACACCACGCCAATGTGAGGACATTTGAAGCAACGATAGATTTATCGTACACCAGCCCCCCCGTACACGATGGTATTTGTAACCCTCCGGTTGCTAATCAGCTATACTTATAACCTGGCTACCAAAGCATTTCGGAGTTTGGATTTTTCATGTACTCAGGATGTACAGTGACTACCAGAATTCTGGAAAAACCTGTAACTTACAACAGCAACGTGGCAGTAAAAAGACTAGGTGAACGTGACCAGCGTCGGCTGGTGATAATCGTTTCACACGATAGGCTTGCAACACTGCCTAAATTACATCTGAAGTCAATACTGGGCTCTCCATAAATATCTACATGAGAACTATGCAACATTCCCTCACAGATGTAGACTTCATGAGCCGAAGCCCAACTCGAGTACCCGTGATGTATGCTCGGCCCCAGCTATACACATCGATGCATAGAGCCCTCGGGCTATGGAACACCTCAACTGGACACTTGATGACTGCAAACGAGTAGCCTGGTCTGACGAGTCAAATTTCGAACTGTTTCAGTCAAGTGGAAGGATCAGTTTGTAGAAAAGCAATGGTCTCTTACGTCAACAGGATCGTGATGGCTCTTTAAAGGTATGGGATTTGTTTCGCTGGCATTCAATGAGATCCAGGAATGTCTCTACAAACGTCTCTGATAGGTGAACTCTATATGTGCATCCTCTCCGTTCATGACCTGCATTCATTCTGATGGGTTTGGCCACTAACAGGACAATGAGCCGCCACACAAGTCTAGCCAAAATTACAATTCTCACATCTGAGAGTTGCGTAGCTCCAGTGCAACTTTAATTAAAAATGCATACCTAATACCATACCACTCATCTGAGTTTGGGGGTCTTACCATACCCACCTAAGTCACCAGATCTCAACTTTATTGAACATTATTAGGTATGCAATGCAACACGCTATGGAACACAGAAATCCTACACCATGGAATACAATAGAATTGTGCACCGCTCTGAAGGAAGTATTCTGTTCAATGTCTACAGCATACTTCCGCAAGCTCGAGGAATCCATGTCCAGTTGAATTTCTGAAGTTCTACGCTCCAGTAGGAGGTCTACCAAGTATTAAGCTGTACCAGTTTTCCTGGCACTTCAGTGTATATACCGTGTGAATACGAGTTCGAAACTTGATCCAACCAAAGACAGTCATGTAAGTGGGAGCTAGTGCTTGTTAAATCCATCGTGGTTATAAATGTTCTCACATTGGTGTAGTGGAGAAGTTTAGAGAATGGGATGCCAGCTCAGGTGTGACCTCTTCATCTGACCGTGGTTCAAAATTACTAGGTGTTGTCCTCGTATCTTTCCCTTCGGGATTGATCTCGGACCATCATCAATAGCCCGTTGTGTTGCTCCAGTGCGACGCTAATTTAACTACCTATCCGTATGAATGCAGTTAATTTGTGTTCCAAACTTCCTTAAAGTTTATTCATGAAGTTTAGGAAGATCCTCATTATAAATAACGAATTTTTGAATATTTCAGTCTTGAGTAAGAGTTGATGCAAAATTTGAAGGAATGGGAGAGAGAGAGACGAGAAATAAATACCTTCAACCAAACTACTTATTAAGTTAAATTTATATTGTCTTCATGGCTAACAATTTATTAGGTCATTATCTATTTACTTTTAGTGTCGTTTAAAAGAATTATTCACTGAATTACATAAGTATGATTAAAGTACTTTAAGACGCGTTAAATAATTCTATAATTCCAGTTTTGGTTAACATTTATAGTCAATGCATCTTGGTAGTTCCATATATTGAAAAGTAGCACACTGATAGGTTGTCAAAACGAAGTTGAACACTACAATTTTATTTCAGTAAACGAATGATCATTCCTTCAATTCTATGATAGATATCGACACTTTTGTTTACGCAGTAAATTGAATCGTTATTTTTGCTCGATATAAGCTTGCTTTTATTGTGGTTCGGTGGTCTAGGGACATGAGAGGTCCCGGGTTCAAATCCCGGCCGGACCCATAAACTTTTTGTTACAATTTTTGAAATCGAAATATAACTCAAAAATATTCTCCCGAACTATCCTATGTTTAAAAATCAAACTCACCTTGTAGGATTTATTTTAGTTTTACACATCATAAGTTTAGAAAGGTGTTTTATAGCGGCTATTATGATAGGTAGGTGTATTTACATCACACTAGAGCAACACAACGAGCTATCGAGGACGGATAAATATTACTTTTGATGAACTAAATATAAAAAATATTATTTAAAATTTGATTCATTTATATAATTGTTTTATCCTTAACTTTTCACTTGTTGGAAGAGTAACGGATTAGCAACCGGAGGGTTGCGAGTTCAAATCCAACTAATGACCGTCGTGTACAAAGGGGGCTGGTGCACGTTAAATCTCGTGGCCTCAAATGTCATCACCTTGGCGTGGTGTAGAAGTTTGGAGAATGGGATGCCAGCTCAGGTGTGACCTCGTCATCTGACCGTGGTTCAAAATTACGTAGTGTTGTCCTCAGATCTTTCCCTTCGGGTTTGATTCCAGTCACCAATAGCCCGTTGTGTTGCTCCAGTGCGACGTTAATTAAAATACCTACCTTAACTTTTCACTGTTATTTCATGTTCGTTGTTAAGTAGGATGCATAGATTATTATTGTGTAAAATTTAAAAATATGAGGTGGTCGATATTACTAATGCCAGTCTCACATTTTTTAAAAGACAGAAATTAAAAGCAACAAAAGCTTTACTTCACACAGATATCGTTTCAGAAACGCTTATTACTTTCTTCCATTATCTGCTATATTTTGAAACACTGATCTGAAATAGTATATGATGTTTCTTTTGAGAAGAGATTAAAGGATTATTTATAAATGGAAGCTCTTTCAAATTTCAATTTCAGCAATCCTCAAGCATTGAAAATAATTGTTGAAGAAGTAAACTTTACAAAAATATTCCAGCTAAATAATTAGCAAAGATACGCGTTCTGTGAGATAATTTTTATCAGGTTCATTGTATGCTATTTTGAAACTAGTAGATGACGCCACCGAATAGAGAAATCCTTATATTTTCTGTAGATCGTATATAGAAACTACCTGTTGTTTTCAAAAATGTTTCTACGAAATTTCTTTGAAACGATTTTTCTGTTTACTTGCATAACTCACAGAATATAACTTTAAGTGGTACCCATTATTTAAAAAAATGTTGATGTATCCTGCGATTTATTATTGTACTTAAAAGAATAATATACAATATAAAATCAATTCAAAACTTTTGCAGTCAAAACACTAGATAAGTACAAAACTGGTATTTGCAATGAATAACTAAAGTAGAGGTTACTTCCCAAATCAGTATGAACCAACGTATTACAGGAATGATAATTGCTGTTAACAGCTTTTTCAGCGAACTGATTTTAGTACAAATCTCGTTTCCTCTGATAATTTGTAATAGTTGGATTAGCATGCTTTTGATATTTGCGCTGTTTCCTTCTAATTCCAATGTTTTATATATTAAATATTAACCGTTCTTTATCTTTCTAGAATGAAATAAGCAATGAAATTTAATTATAAAATATTATAATTATAAAATTTAACTCTAATTTAATAGTCATTTAATAGAGCAAGAGCAATCTTAATACGCAAGGGGAAACAGCAGCTTTTCATATTGGAAAAATTATTAAAACCACAAAATACTTTGCATATTATTGATTAAATTTGAAGTTAATAAATTTTAAATTTGATCCAAAGTGTTTTCATTTTAAGTGTGTTCCAATCATCCAAAATCAAATGTAACTAAATTTATTTCGTACTGCCATTGGTACTCTTGATTTTTAAATCGTAACGAATACTTATACACTTGGAATAACTTATAAGAAAATCTTTTAGTAACATTTTATACCCGATTCATCTATATTTTATAATATTTTCCTCAAAACATTTTTTAACTTGTTGAATGTACATACATTTTCAATTTTTGAATGACGCTCAATGCGGTTATAACATTGATTTCAGCATTAAAAACTGATTTGTAAGATTTATTTTTTACATTACTTAAATGGCTCCAAAAAATGAACAAGGGTCCGGCCGGGATTTGAACCCGGGACCTCTCGCACCCAAAGCGAGAATAATGCCCTTAGATCACCGAACCACAGATACACAACAAGAAATCTTGTTCAAATATACTTTATTTCAAGCCAATATGTACATTATTCTTCATCCCAATACATTACTGCTGAATTTAAATCGAAAAACATTTACGGTCGTTGCTTATAGAAGGAAGATGTTACAATTTTAATATTCACTAACTTAAAAATAATTGTTTTTCTTTTAATAGTTAGGTCATTCATTTTGTATACCAGAAACTCACTAATAATCACCTAAAAACCACAACCGAGATATTTAAGTACATCTCTAAAAAAACTGCAGATAGCCCGACATATTTAGAAATAAAGAATTTATTTAATTAAATGACTAATCACAACAAATAAAATCTTTCAATCGAATGCCAAACAAACGAAGTAATGAGAACATCTTACACTTGCTGCCAAACGCTATCATTTTAAATATTACATAGGTTGATATTCATCACAAATCAAAACACAATGATAGCAACGACTATAATTTAGTGTAAATTGCAATGAACTGAATAAAATTGCACTAATATAATGTCTCAAAATGTATGGAATTACAATTGATGATTAATTCGTTGAGATGGGATATCTTTTTTGAAAAATGGCAAGACATTCTATTAAGAACTAAATTAATAATCTGAATGGTGGACTCCAAAATAAAATATTTAAATATATTATTAACAAACAGGAGTTTTTGCTCTTTTACGAGGAATATAAAATCATTGTCTGAAAACTTTTCGCAATTGTTCATTACATCCTCATAGTACACTTATTTATCCATGTGTATATTTTTATATTTTATTATTGACTGTACAAGTATCAAAATAAATTTGCCATGGATATCTACAGAAGATTTTCATTTCCATAATATTGATTTAGTATTATAAAAGCTATTTGGTCTAATCCTGTTTTGTTGTTTCTGCGAGAGAAGCAGCTTATTGCAGTAAAAGTTGATATCCTGTTCCCAACTGACTACACAAGCGTCATCATTGAAGTTACGAATTCTCCCTTCAGTTAATTTGCATTTTAGATCCTCATGTAGATTTAATTCAGCTGTTAGAGAACTAAGATTGAAATCGTTTCGGAGAGAAATCTCGTAAAACAGCACAATTGTATTATTTTAACAGATGCTTTTATTTATAATTATATTGCACTAGTTATAAAATTTTTAGTGAAAGCGATGCTAAGGTCTCTAGGTTCACACAACAATAAAATTGTTCATAAATTCATTTCATGTAACAAATTTTTAAGACTCGCATAGTGATGTTTGTTTATTATTTGAACAAGATGGACTAAAGAAGAATGTTTCGTTAGTTTTAGTTCCGTTTAAAAGTAAAGAACTAAATCGTCTTATACTTTCAGAAGTATTTAAATTCTAATTCATTATTTTGTGATATCTGATACTCGTTAAATTATAAATCTGGTAATTCAAAATTGGCTACGGAATAACTATAAAAATCAAATAATATGTCAGATATAAATGCTTTTCATTTTTTACTTAAGATATTAAAATATCAAGTTTTTTCTTAAAACTAGTGCCGGATCTTTCTCTTCGGTATTCCCTCCAATAGCCTGTTTTTTGCTCCAATATGACGTAAATTCAACTACCTATTTATCATCTTGAAACAAGTAAATAATATTTTGCATTTGATATAAACATGGGAATAGTTATCAGGGCCTAATATAATTAATATTGTACTAAAATATTCTTTTATCTGAGAGAAATCGGGAAAAGAATGCATTTTTACACAATGTGCATAATGCTTTATTCAATTGTATCAAAAGTTAAAAATAAATATGCAGACAATGAACATGGGACTATAATTTGAAAACAATTTGGGTAGTTGTGAAAATAAAAAAAAGAGGGTTCGACCGGGATTTGAACCCGGGACCTCTCGCACCCAAAGCGAGAATCATGTCCCTAGACCACCGAACCACATATATGTTACAAGTAATCTTGTTTTAATGTGTTTCATTCCCAACCAATATTTATCTTTGATTCTCTCTCTCTTCCGATACGTAACTGAATAAACAGCGAAATAAGTTTACGATCAGTTGCTTTTGAAAAGGGAAAGCATAGCTCTAGCATGTCAACCAATGTATCCACTGATCAAAATAATATTTTAAAATGCCCAGTTCTGTTTCTATGAATTCTTTTCCTAAATTGCTATATCGCCGTACTTTCTGCTGTCTAAAATTGAACGATCAAACTTTTATATTGTTCCAAAAATACACGCGATACTTACTGCGCAAGTGTGAAGAAATGCATTTTCTTAAAAACGAAGCTAATTTAAATGCAACAATAAAATAGGGAATAACTATTTGATTTGAGGAAAGGAAAATATCAAAATACGATATATTTTGTCCCATTTTATTTTACTTATTTACAATACTACATGTAAGCAATAATAAGAGTAAAACTGTAATAGATACTAATGAATTGTATCTAAAGTACACAAGAAACGATAATCTACTGGCATAAAACGACATATTTATTTAAAGAAATATAAAAGCTATCCCCTGTGACAAGACTAATGTCTATATTCGGAGTACCTATCTGAAAACAGAGTGCTACAAGTGCTACAGAGTATAGAGTGCTACAGTGAACTGCTGAACTTCGAAAGTTTGTGTATAGATGTGGCTCATTCAATCATTAAATGTGTTTTGGTAAAAGCAAGTTCCAAATCAGAGAATTTAAAAATCTAAAAAGTTAACATGATTTTGGATAAGACACTTAGATTTTCAGTGATTTGAGTGATCCGAATACGTGTTAGTTTAAAACCTAGAAACTAGGAAATACAGAGCTTTAAGCCTATGTTTTGTTCAATTTATAACTTGAATCGATCACTGGACTTTTACATATGGTCGAAATTGAATAGATTAGATCATACACTCATTCCTAGACCAAATAGCCACCAAGTTTCATTAGGATTTTAGAAAGCGAACAAACATCAGTCATGCGCACTTTAAAACCAGAATCAGATACGATATGAAATACAAGACAATTTTCAAAAACATTGTATCAGTTTGTAAATATTTAACTTATTTATCCACCTATTTGTCAAGTTTGTTTCTAAAATGAACACCTTATTATTTAAATATCATATATATATATATATATATATATATATATATATATATATATATATATATATATATATATATATATATATATATATATATATATATATATATATATATATATATATATATATATATATATATATATATATATATATATATATATATATATATATATATATATATATATATATATATTAAGTGCTGCACATTGAACATTTTCGACCTATTTCGTTATTTATCCGTTTTTGGGCCCTTCTAATGCAAAATCGGTGTCTTGCGCGATTGGTGTCTGTCCATCTGTCTGTATGCGTGTGCCCATACTACGTCCAACTACAGCTGGGCGTATTTTCATGAAATTTTGCATACTGTGAGTATTTTCATTCATTTAATGACATAACTTTGCTGCGTTGGTCTGTCTGTCTGTCTTCCTATTTTACGTCTGTTTTTGTGTTTTTGCGATTATCACAAAAACATATATTCAACATAGTTAAAAAAATATTCAATATTTTACAAATCATATTTAGTTTAGTGAATACGTTACTTGAATTTCCTTTGCTGATATATTTTGACAAGTTTCATGCTAAAACATCTAAGTAAACTTAAATCAACCATAATTTGGTAGTTTTGGTGAAGTTGGAATGTATATTGAGCATTGTGATTGCTTGGATTGTTAACCAGTACTGCTGAAAACCAATTAATTTTCCAAAATACTTTTTACGGAATTTAAATTCTTAATACTTTATTTTGAGCCTTACCTTTTTAAGAAAGATGAAAGAAATTCTGAATGTTTGGGACAGACGATAAAGAGAATGATGTGTTGATGGTTTATGGAGCACATGGCCCCAAAGGGAATCTCGGATATTGAACTTGAGGCTTGACATTTTGGTTTCACCCTGGTAGTTAAATAAGACAATTGGGTGAAGAAATTGGTCATTGGAGTCTTATTCTTAGTGTTGATGATATCAGAAACACATTGCAGAAAGATAATAAAAAGTATGATTAAGAGAATAAAACATGAATAAAATATATAGCACAAAACCTTTTAAAATAGGACTGGTAGCTATATTATATAGTAACCTTGATATTTTTAGAAATTATTTTTGGCATGCGCAACTGAATTAGTTCGAAACAATTATTATTGATCGTTTGCTATTTTAAATTTCTGGAATCCATTAGCTTATATTCCAGGAATCCATTTGTAGTGAAAAAACAGATACATTCATTGCTTTTACCGTTCGAAGCTTTTTTTAAATTTTTGTTTTAAGATGTATCTATGAATTTTCAATTTGATGTTTTTCGTTGAATATATGTAATCAAGATAAGCAAATTCTTAATTAGTTTTTAAATTTTTTGAATCATTGTATGATAGTTTTGGGAAACGCTTTTGTTTTTAAATGACATACAAGAGATTTATATGCATATTTTCAATTATTCTATGCATTCTGGGTGACATTGTCACACTCTAGAGACTTTTATTTCTTACTAAAAATTTAAAGTTCTACAAAAATGTAAGATGTTAAATTTGACCCTTATTTACATTTGTGAAATTGTGTATTTAACAATTGTGTGCCTTTATTAGAGTGTGGTAGTTGTTACATATGATGAACAGGAATTACAATTTAGTAATGAAAACGGAAGTTGTGTGAATAACCAATTCGACTCGAGTAGCGCCAGGAAGTTCTAATAGTATTAAATAAATTTACACAACTTGGCAGTTCATTTTAAATTTTACAGTTTGTATTAAAATTCGAATTATTTTGTGGCAGCCGCTAATTGTTGTAGCCGCTTACTTGATATACATTCCAATAAATCGAAAAAATATATATTTTATTTTTATACCTAAATTCTTAATGCTACATATGGTCTTTTAAAATCAAATCAACATTATATTTTAAATATGTAACATAAGATAGGAGTCCTCTCAGGAGAAAGAAGTATATAGGGTCAGGAATAGGAGTCTTCTCAATATTATATTGAATTGAATGTATCGACAATAACTATGGAGCTACACAAGTAATTTTAAAATAATTTGTATTGTTTCAAAAACAACAGGAGGGTTCGACCGGGATTTGAACCCGGGACCTCTCGCACCCAAAGCGAGAATCATGCCCCGAGACCACCGAACCACGTACAAGCTGCAAGTAATCTTGTTTTAATGTTTCATTTCTATCAAATATTTACCTTTTTTCCTTTGCTTTCCCGAAACCTAACTGAATAAACAGTGCAATAAGTTTACGATCAGTTGCTTGTGGAAAGAGAAAGCACAACTCTAACATGTCAACCAATGTTTCAATTATACAAAGAATAGTACTTTTAAATGCTCAGTGAGTTATATATGGATCATTTCATGTGAATTCGCACAGAAAAGGGTCATTTTCGACCCGACCTCTCCGATTTTATTTAAAACTTGACTAATTTGTTTCCCAGTCATATATAAGAAATTCTGGAAAGTTTTAGCTTCCAACTTGCAATAGTTTTTTATGTATATTAATTTTAAATTTAAATTGGGCAATTTTTCATAATTTTAGACTCACTAAATCTTCTGAACCTCTGGACCTAATTGCCAATAATACTAAATGAAATCTTATTTTGTAGAAAAATGTACATCCTTTCTAAAAGTGACGTATCATATAACCTTTTAAGTGACCTTTTTAATTTCAAGGGCATTCAATTTGACCTTTGACCTACAATTACCAAAAAAGTTTCATAGTGGGACACGCATGGGTTCATAGTTAAAAAATATTCGAATAGAAGTAAGTAATCAGTACACATAAATACCTCTATCTTTTGACCTGATTGTCCAATCGAGATGAAAAAGAACTTATTTCATAGAAAAAAGTATAACCTTTCTGATGATATATTGCATGATGCTATATTTTAGGAAGAAATAATTAAATACTTTTTGAAATTCAAGCCTTGAATCTTCAAGGTAACCTTTCTGATGATGTATTGCATGATACTATGAGTGACCTTAAAATCCGAAAGGTCATTCATAGTATTAATTTCATAACTCATAGTATTAATAGGATGTATTTCCGCAATTGTCACCCGGATGTACTAGAGGTTACAATCAGATTCAGAAATGAAAGACAGCAAGTGAACATTTTTATTAGACCTAATATTATAGTTTGATAAAAAGTTTTACAGTTCCACATTAGGTGCTCAAGTTTACGAAAACCTTCATGAATGTAAAACTCCATTTTAAAAATCAACATTTGGCGGGAAAAGATCCCATCCGAATCTTTTTAAATTTTTATATTCCATATATTGATTCCATAAATTGATTTTTAAATTCCATAGAATGTTTTTATCTGCCATCTCTCAAACCAAATTGAATTTTATTTGTTTTTAATATAAAAATACCATCAGGATTTTAAATTACCATTTTACTAATTTTACTTTAATGAAGTCATATTTTATTGTTGACCTGGTTACTATTTCGAATATTCTCCCGTTTAATTGGATTGTTGTTTAACTTACGTTTGCTGCAGGTTGTCCTGTTTAGGACCTTGTGCCTTTAAACCCAAAACAACCAACCAACCTGCATGAATGCAAAACCTCGCAGCGTAGACATATGGACTGCCTTACATGTTAAAATAGTCATGTCTTTTTGCAGGCACATGCAGCAGCGACCTTGACTGTTGTGATGAGATCTGTTTCAGAGTCATTTGGGTCTCGTATACAGTGCCTTTGGTTGAGAAATCAGTGCAAGATAAACTGGGTGATCGTGGTGGCCAAGCCGACGTGTCCTCTCCGTCCAATAAATCGAGTCCAAAGTATCCTTGCGAGCTTCTTGTCCACATATTTCTCCTTATGAATGCTATTTTTATTTTTGTGTTGCTATTCCCTTGAAAATTTATTCAGGAATTTTTGAAACACCTTGCATATAAGAAAAGCGTTCCATTTTTGAACATTTCAGTCTTGAGTGAAAGTTGATGGAGAAATATTACGGAATGTAGATAAGAAACAATACCTTCAACCACAATTTCTTGATAAATTAAAATTTAGATTCTGTTTATAGCTAACACTTCTATTAATGCATTACGCTTTTACTTTCAGTTGTACATTTAAAAGAACCATCGATTGAATTAGCTAGACATGGGTAGCATGATTAAAGTATTTGAAAGCATTGTCATAAGACATAATTAGAGAGCTAAAATTCTAGATCTTAGTTAAAATTAATACTCCTCATATTTTGATATTTCCATGCATCGAAACTGATAGGTAACAGGAAAATACTCATAGGTAACAAGAAAGTAATCATAAGTAACATGAAAATAAAGTTAACAATTCGTATTTCAGAGAATGAATGATTATTCCTTCAATTCTATTATTAGTAGATATCGACATTTTTGTTTACGAAAATTGAATCGTGTTTTTGCTTGATAGAAAATTCCTCTAACATGTGGTTCGGTGGTCTAGGGGCATGATTCTCGCTTTGGGTGCGAGAGGTCCCGGGTTCAAATCCCGGCCGAACCCGGAGTACTTTTGTTGCAATAATTTTTTAATGAAACAGTTTTAGATTAAATACGTTCGTCCGAACAATGATATATTTAAACGCATTCTACTGTGAATGTTTAGTTCTAAATAGTTCTGAAACAAGTATACCACAGTATAGTATAAAGATGTTACATAACGGCTTAAATAAGCATTGTATATTATGAACTGAATAAAATATGGAAAGTTTAAAATTATTTTTATCATTAGCTTTTCATTCTTAAATGTGTTCCTCCTTGAGTAAAATGCATAGTTTTCTTTTCGTTTAACACTTAAAGATATGAGGTGTTTAAGATTAGGATTTGAAAATCTCACATATTGCTACAAAAGACCGAAACTAAAAGGAACAAAAACTTTGTCTCACATATGTATAATATTCGAAACGCATGCAAATTTCTTCCAATATGCTGCTATAAGTTTAAACATTGAAATCTAAAATAAAATAGAATATTTCTTTGTTAAGGAGAGATCAAAGGAATATTTATAAATGGAAAAGCGCTCCTTCAATTTTCAATATCAGCAATGCGCGAGCATTAGAAATAATAAGTGAAGAGATAAATGTCTCAAAAGTATTCAAGAAAAATAAACACACTAGTTGTATGTGCATACATTATTTTTAAAAGATATGGTGTATGGTATTTTGAAACTAGTAGATGACGCCACTGAATAGAGAAATGCTTAGTATTTTCTATACATCCGCCCTGCCTGTTGTATTCACCGCAACTTTTCTTACGAGATTTCTTTGAAATGATTTTCCTGTTTGGCTTTTGTAAGGCTCACAGAATATAACTTTAAATGATTCTTGTTTTCAAAAATGTTCATGTGCCTTAAAGATTAATAATATACAATATGAGATAATATTAATACACAATGTATATATAAGATCGATTCGAACTTGTGCAATCCAAAACAATACATAAGTATCGAGATAATATGCGAGAAGGCGCAAACCGAAGCAAAGGTTCCTTCCCGAATCAGTGTATAAATCAACATACTACAAAAAAATTATAACTACGAATTACTTTTAATAACGCTTTTCAGTGATTTGCTTTTAATCTATTTATAAAGCAGAGTTGATGTCTAACTCTATAAAACCACACCGTTTGACCAATTCGATAGAATTTGATAGTCTTATTCTTTAGAATTTTTCCCGAAACGTAGACTTCATAACAATCCCCGTTCGATTTGGCCTGGTTATGAAGAGGGGGCTAAAATCTATTTGAAATCCCTATAGGAATAACATTGAGTGACATTATGATGAATTACAACCAATTCAACCCGTGCAATTTCTAACTGTTGGAGAATTTTGCTTTTGATTTTGTTGGGTAATATATTGGTTACCATTAAAGGTAGGATTAGAAGTCTAATATGACGAGTTGATTTATTTCATTTCTACTCACTTTTTTCAAAATGTAGTGAAGACACCTGTTTGAAATTTTGTGGTTATTCAACAAACGTATATTTACGTACTGAAACAAGGACTTAGTATCTGAATGGGATTAATCTTAATGGGATTAAAATATTTGTATAAAATCTCAAAATTCTTCTGCTGTGTTCCTTAAAGTTTATTTTAAAAAATTATTATTTAGCATATTAGAAAGCACCCACTTCAGTACTTCACTGAGGCTTGTTCACATTGGGAAAGTTTTACTGATCAAAAAGTAGTTTTCAGGTAAGGTACCTCGAAGCTAGAAAAATGTCAATTTCGGGAAAATCGAGTTCAATCCTCTGAACAACATCAGATTTTCGAGAAGTGAATTTTTTTTTCCTCCATAAAACACATAATGGAAGAAAATTCATTGATAGTATCTGTTGAAAGAATCTTAGGAAAGATTTTATTGGTGGTCAAGACCAAAACAAGGTTAAAAGTCATGGAAGGAAGACTGCAGATTACAGAACGCATATGTATGTGTGAAGCTCTCATAGTGTTAAAGTTAACATTTTGAGTGTATCATTAGTTTTATGGGCCACGGTAGTCCAGTTGGAAGAGTAACGTATTAGCATACGGAGGGTTACGAGTTCGAATCCAACCAAAGACCGTCGTGTACAAAGGGGGCTGGGGCACGTTCTGTCGTGGTCTCAAATGTGCCGTGTGTGGAAGTTTGGAGAGAGGGGTGGCAACTCAAGTGTGACCTCGTCATCTGACCATGGTTCAAAATTACGTGGTGATGTTCACGGATCTTTCCCGTAGTGTTTGATCCAGGACCGCCGCCAATAACCCTTGTGTTGCTCTAGTGCGACGTTAATTAAAATTTCATTTTGGATATGTCCCAATGAACCAAAATCAACACTGTAACTAAATTTATTTCGTACTGCTATGATATATTTGTTTTTAAATTGTAATAAATACGTCCCACTTGAAATAACTTATTGCAAAACCTTTTAATACCACTCTATTCCCGATTCATCTATATTTTACAATATTTTCTCAAAACACTTTTTAACTTGTTGAATGTATATATATTTTCAATTTTTAAATGACGCTCAATGTGGTCATTACATTGCTTCCAGAATTGTGAATTGTAAGACTTGTTTGTTTACATTACTTAAATGACTCCAAAAATTAAACAAGGGTTCGGCGGGATTTGAACCCGGAACCTCTCTCGCACCCAAAGCGAGAATCATGCCCCTAGACCATCGAACCACGACCGTTCTACAAAAATACCCTCGATCCAATATATTTGATTTCTAGCCAGTATTTATTTTATTCTTCATCCCTATACATTATTACTGAATAAATGCCGAAATATCTTTTAAAATAATATTTTTTATTTCCGATTTATATATTCTTTATATCTTTCAAAAATGTGGATCTAGTTAAATGTACACATATTTGCAGTTTCTAAGTCACACTCAATGGGGTTATATAATATTACGTTTAGCATAAAAAAATTTTGAATTGTAAAGCTTTTAATTTTTGGAATTATTTGAATGACTCCAAAAATGAAACAAGGGTTCGACCGGGATTTGAACCCGGGACCTCTCGCACCCAAAGCGAGAATCATGCCCCTAGACCACCGAACCACGTACAAGCTGCAAGTAATCTTGTTTTAATGTTTCATTTCTATCAAATATTTACCTTTTTTCCTTTGCTTTCCCGAAACCTAACTGAATAAACAGTGCAATAAGTTTACGATCAGTTGCTTGTGGAAAGAGAAAGCACAACTCTAACATGTCAACCAATGTTTCAATTATACAAAGAATAGTACTTTTAAATGCTCAGTGAGTTATATATGGATCATTTCATGTGAATTCGCACAGAAAAGGGTCATTTTCGACCCGACCTCTCCGATTTTATTTAAAACTTGACTAATTTGTTTCCCAGTCATATATAAGAAATTCTGGAAAGTTTTAGCTTCCAACTTGCAATAGTTTTTTATGTATATTAATTTTAAATTTAAATTGGGCAATTTTTCATAATTTTAGACTCACTAAATCTTCTGAACCTCTGGACCTAATTGCCAATAATACTAAATGAAATCTTATTTTGTAGAAAAATGTACATCCTTTCTAAAAGTGACGTATCATATAACCTTTTAAGTGACCTTTTTAATTTCAAGGGCATTCAATTTGACCTTTGACCTACAATTACCAAAAAAGTTTCATAGTGGGACACGCATGGGTTCATAGTTAAAAAATATTCGAATAGAAGTAAGTAATCAGTACACATAAATACCTCTATCTTTTGACCTGATTGTCCAATCGAGATGAAAAAGAACTTATTTCATAGAAAAAAGTATAACCTTTCTGATGATATATTGCATGATGCTATATTTTAGGAAGAAATAATTAAATACTTTTTGAAATTCAAGCCTTGAATCTTCAAGGTAACCTTTCTGATGATGTATTGCATGATACTATGAGTGACCTTAAAATCCGAAAGGTCATTCATAGTATTAATTTCATAACTCATAGTATTAATAGGATGTATTTCCGCAATTGTCACCCGGATGTACTAGAGGTTACAATCAGATTCAGAAATGAAAGACAGCAAGTGAACATTTTTATTAGACCTAATATTATAGTTTGATAAAAAGTTTTACAGTTCCACATTAGGTGCTCAAGTTTACGAAAACCTTCATGAATGTAAAACTCCATTTTAAAAATCAACATTTGGCGGGAAAAGATCCCATCCGAATCTTTTTAAATTTTTATATTCCATATATTGATTCCATAAATTGATTTTTAAATTCCATAGAATGTTTTTATCTGCCATCTCTCAAACCAAATTGAATTTTATTTGTTTTTAATATACACTGCTGGCCACCCAAATTGCAACACCAAGAAAGACAAGAGATATCACAACAAAATTTATTTTGTAGATAACATGTTGACCAAGTATCAAATGATTAAATTTATAGACTTCTGTGAAGTGTGGTTCCTGCCAAAATCAGTAGCCAGAGTAGCCGCCATTGTTGGAGATCACCGCTGCCACACGCCTCGGCATTGATTCAAAGAGACTTTGGATGTGTTCTTGGGGTACAGCAGACCAAGCAGCTTCCACGCGTTGCCAAAGTTGATCTGGTGTGGCAGCTGGGGATGTATTCTGGGTCAATCGTTGAGCAACCATGGACCACATGTTTTCTATCGGCGAAAGATCCGGAGAGCGAGCTGGCCAGGGAAGCAATTCAATCTGGCGATTGGCGAAGAACCCTTGGACAATGCGTGCCACGTGTGGTCGCGCATTATCCTGTTGAAATATGGCTGTGGGCAAGCCCTGAAGGTAAGGAAGGACAACTGGCTCCAACACCTCGGAGATGTAGCGCTGGCTGTTTAAAGTACCGGCAATGCGTACTAGAGGAGTGCGAGAGTGATATCCAATACCGCCCCATACCATAATACCCGGTGCAGGACCAGTGTGGCGGTGCATAACGCAGCTGTTCAGCATCCTCTCTCCACGGTGTCTCCAGACTCGAATCCGACCATCGTGGTGTTGCAGACAGAAGTGTGACTCGTCAGTAAAGACAATTTCATTCCATTCTGCCGTCCACATCCTTCTTTCATCGCACCATTGGCGGCGGAAACGTCTGTGGTTCTGCGTCAAGGGTAGACGAAGCAATGGACGTCTTGCGGACAGACCACTCTGCTGTAAACGGCGTCGAATGGTACGCGCAGACACTGGATGATGCGGTACAGACTGAATGTGCTGTGCTATGGTTCGTGATGTGGCTGAGCGATCCGTCACTGCCATACGCACAATATGCCTGTCATCACGTGAAGTGGTGCACTGAGGTGGATGCGATCGAACACGTCGGTCCGTCGTACCCTTCTGCATCCAACGATCACATATCCGCATTACAGTTGTTTGGTTTCGTCCAACACGACTACCGATTTCCCTGAAAGATAATCCACAATCTCGGTAGGCCACTATCCTTCATCTGTCGAACTCGGATACTTGATCAAAAGATGATCGCTGTTTTCTACGAGGCATAATTGATCGTTTTTTTGAAAAAACCTCAAGAAAAACACAATTGCCGTACTTGAAATCGTCGAAATCTCCAAGCCTTAAATAGCGCTTTGAAGTGGCGCCACAGGCGCGCGTGATGTGCGTCTGCGCTGAAATTCTAATCATTTGCATATCTCACCTCCGCTAATGCATGTTGTAAATTTCATATTATTTGCATGCTTCCTTCAGGGTGTTGCATTTACGGTGGCCAGCAGTGTAAAAATACCATCAGGATTTTAAATTACCATTTTACTAATTTTACTTTAATGAAGTCATATTTTATTGTTGACCTGGTTACTATTTCGAATATTCTCCCGTTTAATTGGATTGTTGTTTAACTTACGTTTGCTGCAGGTTGTCCTGTTTAGGACCTTGTGCCTTTAAACCCAAAACAACCAACCAACCTGCATGAATGCAAAACCTCGCAGCGTAGACATATGGACTGCCTTACATGTTAAAATAGTCATGTCTTTTTGCAGGCACATGCAGCAGCGACCTTGACTGTTGTGATGAGATCTGTTTCAGAGTCATTTGGGTCTCGTATACAGTGCCTTTGGTTGAGAAATCAGTGCAAGATAAACTGGGTGATCGTGGTGGCCAAGCCGACGTGTCCTCTCCGTCCAATAAATCGAGTCCAAAGTATCCTTGCGAGCTTCTTGTCCACATATTTCTCCTTATGAATGCTATTTTTATTTTTGTGTTGCTATTCCCTTGAAAATTTATTCAGGAATTTTTGAAACACCTTGCATATAAGAAAAGCGTTCCATTTTTGAACATTTCAGTCTTGAGTGAAAGTTGATGGAGAAATATTACGGAATGTAGATAAGAAACAATACCTTCAACCACAATTTCTTGATAAATTAAAATTTAGATTCTGTTTATAGCTAACACTTCTATTAATGCATTACGCTTTTACTTTCAGTTGTACATTTAAAAGAACCATCGATTGAATTAGCTAGACATGGGTAGCATGATTAAAGTATTTGAAAGCATTGTCATAAGACATAATTAGAGAGCTAAAATTCTAGATCTTAGTTAAAATTAATACTCCTCATATTTTGATATTTCCATGCATCGAAACTGATAGGTAACAGGAAAATACTCATAGGTAACAAGAAAGTAATCATAAGTAACATGAAAATAAAGTTAACAATTCGTATTTCAGAGAATGAATGATTATTCCTTCAATTCTATTATTAGTAGATATCGACATTTTTGTTTACGAAAATTGAATCGTGTTTTTGCTTGATAGAAAATTCCTCTAACATGTGGTTCGGTGGTCTAGGGGCATGATTCTCGCTTTGGGTGCGAGAGGTCCCGGGTTCAAATCCCGGCCGAACCCGGAGTACTTTTGTTGCAATAATTTTTTAATGAAACAGTTTTAGATTAAATACGTTCGTCCGAACAATGATATATTTAAACGCATTCTACTGTGAATGTTTAGTTCTAAATAGTTCTGAAACAAGTATACCACAGTATAGTATAAAGATGTTACATAACGGCTTAAATAAGCATTGTATATTATGAACTGAATAAAATATGGAAAGTTTAAAATTATTTTTATCATTAGCTTTTCATTCTTAAATGTGTTCCTCCTTGAGTAAAATGCATAGTTTTCTTTTCGTTTAACACTTAAAGATATGAGGTGTTTAAGATTAGGATTTGAAAATCTCACATATTGCTACAAAAGACCGAAACTAAAAGGAACAAAAACTTTGTCTCACATATGTATAATATTCGAAACGCATGCAAATTTCTTCCAATATGCTGCTATAAGTTTAAACATTGAAATCTAAAATAAAATAGAATATTTCTTTGTTAAGGAGAGATCAAAGGAATATTTATAAATGGAAAAGCGCTCCTTCAATTTTCAATATCAGCAATGCGCGAGCATTAGAAATAATAAGTGAAGAGATAAATGTCTCAAAAGTATTCAAGAAAAATAAACACACCAGTTGTATGTGCATACATTATTTTTAAAAGATATGGTGTATGGTATTTTGAAACTAGTAGATGACGCCACTGAATAGAGAAATGCTTAGTATTTTCTATACATCCGCCCTGCCTGTTGTATTCACCGCAACTTTTCTTACGAGATTTCTTTGAAATGATTTTCCTGTTTGGCTTTTGTAAGGCTCACAGAATATAACTTTAAATGATTCTTGTTTTCAAAAATGTTCATGTGCCTTAAAGATTAATAATATACAATATGAGATAATATTAATACACAATGTATATATAAGATCGATTCGAACTTGTGCAATCCAAAACAATACATAAGTATCGAGATAATATGCGAGAAGGCGCAAACCGAAGCAAAGGTTCCTTCCCGAATCAGTGTATAAATCAACATACTACAAAAAAATTATAACTACGAATTACTTTTAATAACGCTTTTCAGTGATTTGCTTTTAATCTATTTATAAAGCAGAGTTGATGTCTAACTCTATAAAACCACACCGTTTGACCAATTCGATAGAATTTGATAGTCTTATTCTTTAGAATTTTTCCCGAAACGTAGACTTCATAACAATCCCCGTTCGATTTGGCCTGGTTATGAAGAGGGGGCTAAAATCTATTTGAAATCCCTATAGGAATAACATTGAGTGACATTATGATGAATTACAACCAATTCAACCCGTGCAATTTCTAACTGTTGGAGAATTTTGCTTTTGATTTTGTTGGGTAATATATTGGTTACCATTAAAGGTAGGATTAGAAGTCTAATATGACGAGTTGATTTATTTCATTTCTACTCACTTTTTTCAAAATGTAGTGAAGACACCTGTTTGAAATTTTGTGGTTATTCAACAAACGTATATTTACGTACTGAAACAAGGACTTAGTATCTGAATGGGATTAATCTTAATGGGATTAAAATATTTGTATAAAATCTCAAAATTCTTCTGCTGTGTTCCTTAAAGTTTATTTTAAAAAATTATTATTTAGCATATTAGAAAGCACCCACTTCAGTACTTCACTGAGGCTTGTTCACATTGGGAAAGTTTTACTGATCAAAAAGTAGTTTTCAGGTAAGGTACCTCGAAGCTAGAAAAATGTCAATTTCGGGAAAATCGAGTTCAATCCTCTGAACAACATCAGATTTTCGAGAAGTGAATTTTTTTTTCCTCCATAAAACACATAATGGAAGAAAATTCATTGATAGTATCTGTTGAAAGAATCTTAGGAAAGATTTTATTGGTGGTCAAGACCAAAACAAGGTTAAAAGTCATGGAAGGAAGACTGCAGATTACAGAACGCATATGTATGTGTGAAGCTCTCATAGTGTTAAAGTTAACATTTTGAGTGTATCATTAGTTTTATGGGCCACGGTAGTCCAGTTGGAAGAGTAACGTATTAGCATACGGAGGGTTACGAGTTCGAATCCAACCAAAGACCGTCGTGTACAAAGGGGGCTGGGGCACGTTCTGTCGTGGTCTCAAATGTGCCGTGTGTGGAAGTTTGGAGAGAGGGGTGGCAACTCAAGTGTGACCTCGTCATCTGACCATGGTTCAAAATTACGTGGTGATGTTCACGGATCTTTCCCGTAGTGTTTGATCCAGGACCGCCGCCAATAACCCTTGTGTTGCTCTAGTGCGACGTTAATTAAAATTTCATTTTGGATATGTCCCAATGAACCAAAATCAACACTGTAACTAAATTTATTTCGTACTGCTATGATATATTTGTTTTTAAATTGTAATAAATACGTCCCACTTGAAATAACTTATTGCAAAACCTTTTAATACCACTCTATTCCCGATTCATCTATATTTTACAATATTTTCTCAAAACACTTTTTAACTTGTTGAATGTATATATATTTTCAATTTTTAAATGACGCTCAATGTGGTCATTACATTGCTTCCAGAATTGTGAATTGTAAGACTTGTTTGTTTACATTACTTAAATGACTCCAAAAATTAAACAAGGGTTCGGCGGGATTTGAACCCGGAACCTCTCTCGCACCCAAAGCGAGAATCATGCCCCTAGACCATCGAACCACGACCGTTCTACAAAAATACCCTCGATCCAATATATTTGATTTCTAGCCAGTATTTATTTTATTCTTCATCCCTATACATTATTACTGAATAAATGCCGAAATATCTTTTAAAATAATATTTTTTATTTCCGATTTATATATTCTTTATATCTTTCAAAAATGTGGATCTAGTTAAATGTACACATATTTGCAGTTTCTAAGTCACACTCAATGGGGTTATATAATATTACGTTTAGCATAAAAAAATTTTGAATTGTAAAGCTTTTAATTTTTGGAATTATTTGAATGACTCCAAAAATGAAACAAGGGTTCGACCGGGATTTGAACCCGGGACCTCTCGCACCCAAAGCGAGAATCATGCCCCTAGACCACCGAACCACGTACAAGCTGCAAGTAATCTTGTTTTAATGTTTCATTTCTATCAAATATTTACCTTTTTTCCTTTGCTTTCCCGAAACCTAACTGAATAAACAGTGCAATAAGTTTACGATCAGTTGCTTGTGGAAAGAGAAAGCACAACTCTAACATGTCAACCAATGTTTCAATTATACAAAGAATAGTACTTTTAAATGCTCAGTGAGTTATATATGGATCATTTCATGTGAATTCGCACAGAAAAGGGTCATTTTCGACCCGACCTCTCCGATTTTATTTAAAACTTGACTAATTTGTTTCCCAGTCATATATAAGAAATTCTGGAAAGTTTTAGCTTCCAACTTGCAATAGTTTTTTATGTATATTAATTTTAAATTTAAATTGGGCAATTTTTCATAATTTTAGACTCACTAAATCTTCTGAACCTCTGGACCTAATTGCCAATAATACTAAATGAAATCTTATTTTGTAGAAAAATGTACATCCTTTCTAAAAGTGACGTATCATATAACCTTTTAAGTGACCTTTTTAATTTCAAGGGCATTCAATTTGACCTTTGACCTACAATTACCAAAAAAGTTTCATAGTGGGACACGCATGGGTTCATAGTTAAAAAATATTCGAATAGAAGTAAGTAATCAGTACACATAAATACCTCTATCTTTTGACCTGATTGTCCAATCGAGATGAAAAAGAACTTATTTCATAGAAAAAAGTATAACCTTTCTGATGATATATTGCATGATGCTATATTTTAGGAAGAAATAATTAAATACTTTTTGAAATTCAAGCCTTGAATCTTCAAGGTAACCTTTCTGATGATGTATTGCATGATACTATGAGTGACCTTAAAATCCGAAAGGTCATTCATAGTATTAATTTCATAACTCATAGTATTAATAGGATGTATTTCCGCAATTGTCACCCGGATGTACTAGAGGTTACAATCAGATTCAGAAATGAAAGACAGCAAGTGAACATTTTTATTAGACCTAATATTATAGTTTGATAAAAAGTTTTACAGTTCCACATTAGGTGCTCAAGTTTACGAAAACCTTCATGAATGTAAAACTCCATTTTAAAAATCAACATTTGGCGGGAAAAGATCCCATCCGAATCTTTTTAAATTTTTATATTCCATATATTGATTCCATAAATTGATTTTTAAATTCCATAGAATGTTTTTATCTGCCATCTCTCAAACCAAATTGAATTTTATTTGTTTTTAATATAAAAATACCATCAGGATTTTAAATTACCATTTTACTAATTTTACTTTAATGAAGTCATATTTTATTGTTGACCTGGTTACTATTTCGAATATTCTCCCGTTTAATTGGATTGTTGTTTAACTTACGTTTGCTGCAGGTTGTCCTGTTTAGGACCTTGTGCCTTTAAACCCAAAACAACCAACCAACCTGCATGAATGCAAAACCTCGCAGCGTAGACATATGGACTGCCTTACATGTTAAAATAGTCATGTCTTTTTGCAGGCACATGCAGCAGCGACCTTGACTGTTGTGATGAGATCTGTTTCAGAGTCATTTGGGTCTCGTATACAGTGCCTTTGGTTGAGAAATCAGTGCAAGATAAACTGGGTGATCGTGGTGGCCAAGCCGACGTGTCCTCTCCGTCCAATAAATCGAGTCCAAAGTATCCTTGCGAGCTTCTTGTCCACATATTTCTCCTTATGAATGCTATTTTTATTTTTGTGTTGCTATTCCCTTGAAAATTTATTCAGGAATTTTTGAAACACCTTGCATATAAGAAAAGCGTTCCATTTTTGAACATTTCAGTCTTGAGTGAAAGTTGATGGAGAAATATTACGGAATGTAGATAAGAAACAATACCTTCAACCACAATTTCTTGATAAATTAAAATTTAGATTCTGTTTATAGCTAACACTTCTATTAATGCATTACGCTTTTACTTTCAGTTGTACATTTAAAAGAACCATCGATTGAATTAGCTAGACATGGGTAGCATGATTAAAGTATTTGAAAGCATTGTCATAAGACATAATTAGAGAGCTAAAATTCTAGATCTTAGTTAAAATTAATACTCCTCATATTTTGATATTTCCATGCATCGAAACTGATAGGTAACAGGAAAATACTCATAGGTAACAAGAAAGTAATCATAAGTAACATGAAAATAAAGTTAACAATTCGTATTTCAGAGAATGAATGATTATTCCTTCAATTCTATTATTAGTAGATATCGACATTTTTGTTTACGAAAATTGAATCGTGTTTTTGCTTGATAGAAAATTCCTCTAACATGTGGTTCGGTGGTCTAGGGGCATGATTCTCGCTTTGGGTGCGAGAGGTCCCGGGTTCAAATCCCGGCCGAACCCGGAGTACTTTTGTTGCAATAATTTTTTAATGAAACAGTTTTAGATTAAATACGTTCGTCCGAACAATGATATATTTAAACGCATTCTACTGTGAATGTTTAGTTCTAAATAGTTCTGAAACAAGTATACCACAGTATAGTATAAAGATGTTACATAACGGCTTAAATAAGCATTGTATATTATGAACTGAATAAAATATGGAAAGTTTAAAATTATTTTTATCATTAGCTTTTCATTCTTAAATGTGTTCCTCCTTGAGTAAAATGCATAGTTTTCTTTTCGTTTAACACTTAAAGATATGAGGTGTTTAAGATTAGGATTTGAAAATCTCACATATTGCTACAAAAGACCGAAACTAAAAGGAACAAAAACTTTGTCTCACATATGTATAATATTCGAAACGCATGCAAATTTCTTCCAATATGCTGCTATAAGTTTAAACATTGAAATCTAAAATAAAATAGAATATTTCTTTGTTAAGGAGAGATCAAAGGAATATTTATAAATGGAAAAGCGCTCCTTCAATTTTCAATATCAGCAATGCGCGAGCATTAGAAATAATAAGTGAAGAGATAAATGTCTCAAAAGTATTCAAGAAAAATAAACACACTAGTTGTATGTGCATACATTATTTTTAAAAGATATGGTGTATGGTATTTTGAAACTAGTAGATGACGCCACTGAATAGAGAAATGCTTAGTATTTTCTATACATCCGCCCTGCCTGTTGTATTCACCGCAACTTTTCTTACGAGATTTCTTTGAAATGATTTTCCTGTTTGGCTTTTGTAAGGCTCACAGAATATAACTTTAAATGATTCTTGTTTTCAAAAATGTTCATGTGCCTTAAAGATTAATAATATACAATATGAGATAATATTAATACACAATGTATATATAAGATCGATTCGAACTTGTGCAATCCAAAACAATACATAAGTATCGAGATAATATGCGAGAAGGCGCAAACCGAAGCAAAGGTTCCTTCCCGAATCAGTGTATAAATCAACATACTACAAAAAAATTATAACTACGAATTACTTTTAATAACGCTTTTCAGTGATTTGCTTTTAATCTATTTATAAAGCAGAGTTGATGTCTAACTCTATAAAACCACACCGTTTGACCAATTCGATAGAATTTGATAGTCTTATTCTTTAGAATTTTTCCCGAAACGTAGACTTCATAACAATCCCCGTTCGATTTGGCCTGGTTATGAAGAGGGGGCTAAAATCTATTTGAAATCCCTATAGGAATAACATTGAGTGACATTATGATGAATTACAACCAATTCAACCCGTGCAATTTCTAACTGTTGGAGAATTTTGCTTTTGATTTTGTTGGGTAATATATTGGTTACCATTAAAGGTAGGATTAGAAGTCTAATATGACGAGTTGATTTATTTCATTTCTACTCACTTTTTTCAAAATGTAGTGAAGACACCTGTTTGAAATTTTGTGGTTATTCAACAAACGTATATTTACGTACTGAAACAAGGACTTAGTATCTGAATGGGATTAATCTTAATGGGATTAAAATATTTGTATAAAATCTCAAAATTCTTCTGCTGTGTTCCTTAAAGTTTATTTTAAAAAATTATTATTTAGCATATTAGAAAGCACCCACTTCAGTACTTCACTGAGGCTTGTTCACATTGGGAAAGTTTTACTGATCAAAAAGTAGTTTTCAGGTAAGGTACCTCGAAGCTAGAAAAATGTCAATTTCGGGAAAATCGAGTTCAATCCTCTGAACAACATCAGATTTTCGAGAAGTGAATTTTTTTTTCCTCCATAAAACACATAATGGAAGAAAATTCATTGATAGTATCTGTTGAAAGAATCTTAGGAAAGATTTTATTGGTGGTCAAGACCAAAACAAGGTTAAAAGTCATGGAAGGAAGACTGCAGATTACAGAACGCATATGTATGTGTGAAGCTCTCATAGTGTTAAAGTTAACATTTTGAGTGTATCATTAGTTTTATGGGCCACGGTAGTCCAGTTGGAAGAGTAACGTATTAGCATACGGAGGGTTACGAGTTCGAATCCAACCAAAGACCGTCGTGTACAAAGGGGGCTGGGGCACGTTCTGTCGTGGTCTCAAATGTGCCGTGTGTGGAAGTTTGGAGAGAGGGGTGGCAACTCAAGTGTGACCTCGTCATCTGACCATGGTTCAAAATTACGTGGTGATGTTCACGGATCTTTCCCGTAGTGTTTGATCCAGGACCGCCGCCAATAACCCTTGTGTTGCTCTAGTGCGACGTTAATTAAAATTTCATTTTGGATATGTCCCAATGAACCAAAATCAACACTGTAACTAAATTTATTTCGTACTGCTATGATATATTTGTTTTTAAATTGTAATAAATACGTCCCACTTGAAATAACTTATTGCAAAACCTTTTAATACCACTCTATTCCCGATTCATCTATATTTTACAATATTTTCTCAAAACACTTTTTAACTTGTTGAATGTATATATATTTTCAATTTTTAAATGACGCTCAATGTGGTCATTACATTGCTTCCAGAATTGTGAATTGTAAGACTTGTTTGTTTACATTACTTAAATGACTCCAAAAATTAAACAAGGGTTCGGCGGGATTTGAACCCGGAACCTCTCTCGCACCCAAAGCGAGAATCATGCCCCTAGACCATCGAACCACGACCGTTCTACAAAAATACCCTCGATCCAATATATTTGATTTCTAGCCAGTATTTATTTTATTCTTCATCCCTATACATTATTACTGAATAAATGCCGAAATATCTTTTAAAATAATATTTTTTATTTCCGATTTATATATTCTTTATATCTTTCAAAAATGTGGATCTAGTTAAATGTACACATATTTGCAGTTTCTAAGTCACACTCAATGGGGTTATATAATATTACGTTTAGCATAAAAAAATTTTGAATTGTAAAGCTTTTAATTTTTGGAATTATTTGAATGACTCCAAAAATGAAACAAGGGTTCGACCGGGATTTGAACCCGGGACCTCTCGCACCCAAAGCGAGAATCATGCCCCTAGACCACCGAACCACGTACAAGCTGCAAGTAATCTTGTTTTAATGTTTCATTTCTATCAAATATTTACCTTTTTTCCTTTGCTTTCCCGAAACCTAACTGAATAAACAGTGCAATAAGTTTACGATCAGTTGCTTGTGGAAAGAGAAAGCACAACTCTAACATGTCAACCAATGTTTCAATTATACAAAGAATAGTACTTTTAAATGCTCAGTGAGTTATATATGGATCATTTCATGTGAATTCGCACAGAAAAGGGTCATTTTCGACCCGACCTCTCCGATTTTATTTAAAACTTGACTAATTTGTTTCCCAGTCATATATAAGAAATTCTGGAAAGTTTTAGCTTCCAACTTGCAATAGTTTTTTATGTATATTAATTTTAAATTTAAATTGGGCAATTTTTCATAATTTTAGACTCACTAAATCTTCTGAACCTCTGGACCTAATTGCCAATAATACTAAATGAAATCTTATTTTGTAGAAAAATGTACATCCTTTCTAAAAGTGACGTATCATATAACCTTTTAAGTGACCTTTTTAATTTCAAGGGCATTCAATTTGACCTTTGACCTACAATTACCAAAAAAGTTTCATAGTGGGACACGCATGGGTTCATAGTTAAAAAATATTCGAATAGAAGTAAGTAATCAGTACACATAAATACCTCTATCTTTTGACCTGATTGTCCAATCGAGATGAAAAAGAACTTATTTCATAGAAAAAAGTATAACCTTTCTGATGATATATTGCATGATGCTATATTTTAGGAAGAAATAATTAAATACTTTTTGAAATTCAAGCCTTGAATCTTCAAGGTAACCTTTCTGATGATGTATTGCATGATACTATGAGTGACCTTAAAATCCGAAAGGTCATTCATAGTATTAATTTCATAACTCATAGTATTAATAGGATGTATTTCCGCAATTGTCACCCGGATGTACTAGAGGTTACAATCAGATTCAGAAATGAAAGACAGCAAGTGAACATTTTTATTAGACCTAATATTATAGTTTGATAAAAAGTTTTACAGTTCCACATTAGGTGCTCAAGTTTACGAAAACCTTCATGAATGTAAAACTCCATTTTAAAAATCAACATTTGGCGGGAAAAGATCCCATCCGAATCTTTTTAAATTTTTATATTCCATATATTGATTCCATAAATTGATTTTTAAATTCCATAGAATGTTTTTATCTGCCATCTCTCAAACCAAATTGAATTTTATTTGTTTTTAATATAAAAATACCATCAGGATTTTAAATTACCATTTTACTAATTTTACTTTAATGAAGTCATATTTTATTGTTGACCTGGTTACTATTTCGAATATTCTCCCGTTTAATTGGATTGTTGTTTAACTTACGTTTGCTGCAGGTTGTCCTGTTTAGGACCTTGTGCCTTTAAACCCAAAACAACCAACCAACCTGCATGAATGCAAAACCTCGCAGCGTAGACATATGGACTGCCTTACATGTTAAAATAGTCATGTCTTTTTGCAGGCACATGCAGCAGCGACCTTGACTGTTGTGATGAGATCTGTTTCAGAGTCATTTGGGTCTCGTATACAGTGCCTTTGGTTGAGAAATCAGTGCAAGATAAACTGGGTGATCGTGGTGGCCAAGCCGACGTGTCCTCTCCGTCCAATAAATCGAGTCCAAAGTATCCTTGCGAGCTTCTTGTCCACATATTTCTCCTTATGAATGCTATTTTTATTTTTGTGTTGCTATTCCCTTGAAAATTTATTCAGGAATTTTTGAAACACCTTGCATATAAGAAAAGCGTTCCATTTTTGAACATTTCAGTCTTGAGTGAAAGTTGATGGAGAAATATTACGGAATGTAGATAAGAAACAATACCTTCAACCACAATTTCTTGATAAATTAAAATTTAGATTCTGTTTATAGCTAACACTTCTATTAATGCATTACGCTTTTACTTTCAGTTGTACATTTAAAAGAACCATCGATTGAATTAGCTAGACATGGGTAGCATGATTAAAGTATTTGAAAGCATTGTCATAAGACATAATTAGAGAGCTAAAATTCTAGATCTTAGTTAAAATTAATACTCCTCATATTTTGATATTTCCATGCATCGAAACTGATAGGTAACAGGAAAATACTCATAGGTAACAAGAAAGTAATCATAAGTAACATGAAAATAAAGTTAACAATTCGTATTTCAGAGAATGAATGATTATTCCTTCAATTCTATTATTAGTAGATATCGACATTTTTGTTTACGAAAATTGAATCGTGTTTTTGCTTGATAGAAAATTCCTCTAACATGTGGTTCGGTGGTCTAGGGGCATGATTCTCGCTTTGGGTGCGAGAGGTCCCGGGTTCAAATCCCGGCCGAACCCGGAGTACTTTTGTTGCAATAATTTTTTAATGAAACAGTTTTAGATTAAATACGTTCGTCCGAACAATGATATATTTAAACGCATTCTACTGTGAATGTTTAGTTCTAAATAGTTCTGAAACAAGTATACCACAGTATAGTATAAAGATGTTACATAACGGCTTAAATAAGCATTGTATATTATGAACTGAATAAAATATGGAAAGTTT
The DNA here is from genome assembly GCA_933210815.1 of Meta bourneti. Lineage (NCBI taxonomy): Eukaryota > Metazoa > Arthropoda > Arachnida > Araneae > Tetragnathidae > Meta > Meta bourneti. The sequence continues at coordinate 22,991,068 of OW119928.1, forward strand.
AAAATTATTTTTATCATTAGCTTTTCATTCTTAAATGTGTTCCTCCTTGAGTAAAATGCATAGTTTTCTTTTCGTTTAACACTTAAAGATATGAGGTGTTTAAGATTAGGATTTGAAAATCTCACATATTGCTACAAAAGACCGAAACTAAAAGGAACAAAAACTTTGTCTCACATATGTATAATATTCGAAACGCATGCAAATTTCTTCCAATATGCTGCTATAAGTTTAAACATTGAAATCTAAAATAAAATAGAATATTTCTTTGTTAAGGAGAGATCAAAGGAATATTTATAAATGGAAAAGCGCTCCTTCAATTTTCAATATCAGCAATGCGCGAGCATTAGAAATAATAAGTGAAGAGATAAATGTCTCAAAAGTATTCAAGAAAAATAAACACACTAGTTGTATGTGCATACATTATTTTTAAAAGATATGGTGTATGGTATTTTGAAACTAGTAGATGACGCCACTGAATAGAGAAATGCTTAGTATTTTCTATACATCCGCCCTGCCTGTTGTATTCACCGCAACTTTTCTTACGAGATTTCTTTGAAATGATTTTCCTGTTTGGCTTTTGTAAGGCTCACAGAATATAACTTTAAATGATTCTTGTTTTCAAAAATGTTCATGTGCCTTAAAGATTAATAATATACAATATGAGATAATATTAATACACAATGTATATATAAGATCGATTCGAACTTGTGCAATCCAAAACAATACATAAGTATCGAGATAATATGCGAGAAGGCGCAAACCGAAGCAAAGGTTCCTTCCCGAATCAGTGTATAAATCAACATACTACAAAAAAATTATAACTACGAATTACTTTTAATAACGCTTTTCAGTGATTTGCTTTTAATCTATTTATAAAGCAGAGTTGATGTCTAACTCTATAAAACCACACCGTTTGACCAATTCGATAGAATTTGATAGTCTTATTCTTTAGAATTTTTCCCGAAACGTAGACTTCATAACAATCCCCGTTCGATTTGGCCTGGTTATGAAGAGGGGGCTAAAATCTATTTGAAATCCCTATAGGAATAACATTGAGTGACATTATGATGAATTACAACCAATTCAACCCGTGCAATTTCTAACTGTTGGAGAATTTTGCTTTTGATTTTGTTGGGTAATATATTGGTTACCATTAAAGGTAGGATTAGAAGTCTAATATGACGAGTTGATTTATTTCATTTCTACTCACTTTTTTCAAAATGTAGTGAAGACACCTGTTTGAAATTTTGTGGTTATTCAACAAACGTATATTTACGTACTGAAACAAGGACTTAGTATCTGAATGGGATTAATCTTAATGGGATTAAAATATTTGTATAAAATCTCAAAATTCTTCTGCTGTGTTCCTTAAAGTTTATTTTAAAAAATTATTATTTAGCATATTAGAAAGCACCCACTTCAGTACTTCACTGAGGCTTGTTCACATTGGGAAAGTTTTACTGATCAAAAAGTAGTTTTCAGGTAAGGTACCTCGAAGCTAGAAAAATGTCAATTTCGGGAAAATCGAGTTCAATCCTCTGAACAACATCAGATTTTCGAGAAGTGAATTTTTTTTTCCTCCATAAAACACATAATGGAAGAAAATTCATTGATAGTATCTGTTGAAAGAATCTTAGGAAAGATTTTATTGGTGGTCAAGACCAAAACAAGGTTAAAAGTCATGGAAGGAAGACTGCAGATTACAGAACGCATATGTATGTGTGAAGCTCTCATAGTGTTAAAGTTAACATTTTGAGTGTATCATTAGTTTTATGGGCCACGGTAGTCCAGTTGGAAGAGTAACGTATTAGCATACGGAGGGTTACGAGTTCGAATCCAACCAAAGACCGTCGTGTACAAAGGGGGCTGGGGCACGTTCTGTCGTGGTCTCAAATGTGCCGTGTGTGGAAGTTTGGAGAGAGGGGTGGCAACTCAAGTGTGACCTCGTCATCTGACCATGGTTCAAAATTACGTGGTGATGTTCACGGATCTTTCCCGTAGTGTTTGATCCAGGACCGCCGCCAATAACCCTTGTGTTGCTCTAGTGCGACGTTAATTAAAATTTCATTTTGGATATGTCCCAATGAACCAAAATCAACACTGTAACTAAATTTATTTCGTACTGCTATGATATATTTGTTTTTAAATTGTAATAAATACGTCCCACTTGAAATAACTTATTGCAAAACCTTTTAATACCACTCTATTCCCGATTCATCTATATTTTACAATATTTTCTCAAAACACTTTTTAACTTGTTGAATGTATATATATTTTCAATTTTTAAATGACGCTCAATGTGGTCATTACATTGCTTCCAGAATTGTGAATTGTAAGACTTGTTTGTTTACATTACTTAAATGACTCCAAAAATTAAACAAGGGTTCGGCGGGATTTGAACCCGGAACCTCTCTCGCACCCAAAGCGAGAATCATGCCCCTAGACCATCGAACCACGACCGTTCTACAAAAATACCCTCGATCCAATATATTTGATTTCTAGCCAGTATTTATTTTATTCTTCATCCCTATACATTATTACTGAATAAATGCCGAAATATCTTTTAAAATAATATTTTTTATTTCCGATTTATATATTCTTTATATCTTTCAAAAATGTGGATCTAGTTAAATGTACACATATTTGCAGTTTCTAAGTCACACTCAATGGGGTTATATAATATTACGTTTAGCATAAAAAAATTTTGAATTGTAAAGCTTTTAATTTTTGGAATTATTTGAATGACTCCAAAAATGAAACAAGGGTTCGACCGGGATTTGAACCCGGGACCTCTCGCACCCAAAGCGAGAATCATGCCCCTAGACCACCGAACCACGTACAAGCTGCAAGTAATCTTGTTTTAATGTTTCATTTCTATCAAATATTTACCTTTTTTCCTTTGCTTTCCCGAAACCTAACTGAATAAACAGTGCAATAAGTTTACGATCAGTTGCTTGTGGAAAGAGAAAGCACAACTCTAACATGTCAACCAATGTTTCAATTATACAAAGAATAGTACTTTTAAATGCTCAGTGAGTTATATATGGATCATTTCATGTGAATTCGCACAGAAAAGGGTCATTTTCGACCCGACCTCTCCGATTTTATTTAAAACTTGACTAATTTGTTTCCCAGTCATATATAAGAAATTCTGGAAAGTTTTAGCTTCCAACTTGCAATAGTTTTTTATGTATATTAATTTTAAATTTAAATTGGGCAATTTTTCATAATTTTAGACTCACTAAATCTTCTGAACCTCTGGACCTAATTGCCAATAATACTAAATGAAATCTTATTTTGTAGAAAAATGTACATCCTTTCTAAAAGTGACGTATCATATAACCTTTTAAGTGACCTTTTTAATTTCAAGGGCATTCAATTTGACCTTTGACCTACAATTACCAAAAAAGTTTCATAGTGGGACACGCATGGGTTCATAGTTAAAAAATATTCGAATAGAAGTAAGTAATCAGTACACATAAATACCTCTATCTTTTGACCTGATTGTCCAATCGAGATGAAAAAGAACTTATTTCATAGAAAAAAGTATAACCTTTCTGATGATATATTGCATGATGCTATATTTTAGGAAGAAATAATTAAATACTTTTTGAAATTCAAGCCTTGAATCTTCAAGGTAACCTTTCTGATGATGTATTGCATGATACTATGAGTGACCTTAAAATCCGAAAGGTCATTCATAGTATTAATTTCATAACTCATAGTATTAATAGGATGTATTTCCGCAATTGTCACCCGGATGTACTAGAGGTTACAATCAGATTCAGAAATGAAAGACAGCAAGTGAACATTTTTATTAGACCTAATATTATAGTTTGATAAAAAGTTTTACAGTTCCACATTAGGTGCTCAAGTTTACGAAAACCTTCATGAATGTAAAACTCCATTTTAAAAATCAACATTTGGCGGGAAAAGATCCCATCCGAATCTTTTTAAATTTTTATATTCCATATATTGATTCCATAAATTGATTTTTAAATTCCATAGAATGTTTTTATCTGCCATCTCTCAAACCAAATTGAATTTTATTTGTTTTTAATATAAAAATACCATCAGGATTTTAAATTACCATTTTACTAATTTTACTTTAATGAAGTCATATTTTATTGTTGACCTGGTTACTATTTCGAATATTCTCCCGTTTAATTGGATTGTTGTTTAACTTACGTTTGCTGCAGGTTGTCCTGTTTAGGACCTTGTGCCTTTAAACCCAAAACAACCAACCAACCTGCATGAATGCAAAACCTCGCAGCGTAGACATATGGACTGCCTTACATGTTAAAATAGTCATGTCTTTTTGCAGGCACATGCAGCAGCGACCTTGACTGTTGTGATGAGATCTGTTTCAGAGTCATTTGGGTCTCGTATACAGTGCCTTTGGTTGAGAAATCAGTGCAAGATAAACTGGGTGATCGTGGTGGCCAAGCCGACGTGTCCTCTCCGTCCAATAAATCGAGTCCAAAGTATCCTTGCGAGCTTCTTGTCCACATATTTCTCCTTATGAATGCTATTTTTATTTTTGTGTTGCTATTCCCTTGAAAATTTATTCAGGAATTTTTGAAACACCTTGCATATAAGAAAAGCGTTCCATTTTTGAACATTTCAGTCTTGAGTGAAAGTTGATGGAGAAATATTACGGAATGTAGATAAGAAACAATACCTTCAACCACAATTTCTTGATAAATTAAAATTTAGATTCTGTTTATAGCTAACACTTCTATTAATGCATTACGCTTTTACTTTCAGTTGTACATTTAAAAGAACCATCGATTGAATTAGCTAGACATGGGTAGCATGATTAAAGTATTTGAAAGCATTGTCATAAGACATAATTAGAGAGCTAAAATTCTAGATCTTAGTTAAAATTAATACTCCTCATATTTTGATATTTCCATGCATCGAAACTGATAGGTAACAGGAAAATACTCATAGGTAACAAGAAAGTAATCATAAGTAACATGAAAATAAAGTTAACAATTCGTATTTCAGAGAATGAATGATTATTCCTTCAATTCTATTATTAGTAGATATCGACATTTTTGTTTACGAAAATTGAATCGTGTTTTTGCTTGATAGAAAATTCCTCTAACATGTGGTTCGGTGGTCTAGGGGCATGATTCTCGCTTTGGGTGCGAGAGGTCCCGGGTTCAAATCCCGGCCGAACCCGGAGTACTTTTGTTGCAATAATTTTTTAATGAAACAGTTTTAGATTAAATACGTTCGTCCGAACAATGATATATTTAAACGCATTCTACTGTGAATGTTTAGTTCTAAATAGTTCTGAAACAAGTATACCACAGTATAGTATAAAGATGTTACATAACGGCTTAAATAAGCATTGTATATTATGAACTGAATAAAATATGGAAAGTTTAAAATTATTTTTATCATTAGCTTTTCATTCTTAAATGTGTTCCTCCTTGAGTAAAATGCATAGTTTTCTTTTCGTTTAACACTTAAAGATATGAGGTGTTTAAGATTAGGATTTGAAAATCTCACATATTGCTACAAAAGACCGAAACTAAAAGGAACAAAAACTTTGTCTCACATATGTATAATATTCGAAACGCATGCAAATTTCTTCCAATATGCTGCTATAAGTTTAAACATTGAAATCTAAAATAAAATAGAATATTTCTTTGTTAAGGAGAGATCAAAGGAATATTTATAAATGGAAAAGCGCTCCTTCAATTTTCAATATCAGCAATGCGCGAGCATTAGAAATAATAAGTGAAGAGATAAATGTCTCAAAAGTATTCAAGAAAAATAAACACACTAGTTGTATGTGCATACATTATTTTTAAAAGATATGGTGTATGGTATTTTGAAACTAGTAGATGACGCCACTGAATAGAGAAATGCTTAGTATTTTCTATACATCCGCCCTGCCTGTTGTATTCACCGCAACTTTTCTTACGAGATTTCTTTGAAATGATTTTCCTGTTTGGCTTTTGTAAGGCTCACAGAATATAACTTTAAATGATTCTTGTTTTCAAAAATGTTCATGTGCCTTAAAGATTAATAATATACAATATGAGATAATATTAATACACAATGTATATATAAGATCGATTCGAACTTGTGCAATCCAAAACAATACATAAGTATCGAGATAATATGCGAGAAGGCGCAAACCGAAGCAAAGGTTCCTTCCCGAATCAGTGTATAAATCAACATACTACAAAAAAATTATAACTACGAATTACTTTTAATAACGCTTTTCAGTGATTTGCTTTTAATCTATTTATAAAGCAGAGTTGATGTCTAACTCTATAAAACCACACCGTTTGACCAATTCGATAGAATTTGATAGTCTTATTCTTTAGAATTTTTCCCGAAACGTAGACTTCATAACAATCCCCGTTCGATTTGGCCTGGTTATGAAGAGGGGGCTAAAATCTATTTGAAATCCCTATAGGAATAACATTGAGTGACATTATGATGAATTACAACCAATTCAACCCGTGCAATTTCTAACTGTTGGAGAATTTTGCTTTTGATTTTGTTGGGTAATATATTGGTTACCATTAAAGGTAGGATTAGAAGTCTAATATGACGAGTTGATTTATTTCATTTCTACTCACTTTTTTCAAAATGTAGTGAAGACACCTGTTTGAAATTTTGTGGTTATTCAACAAACGTATATTTACGTACTGAAACAAGGACTTAGTATCTGAATGGGATTAATCTTAATAGGATTAAAATATTTGTATAAAATCTCAAAATTCTTCTGCTGTGTTCCTTAAAGTTTATTTTAAAAAATTATTATTTAGCATATTAGAAAGCACCCACTTCAGTACTTCACTGAGGCTTGTTCACATTGGGAAAGTTTTACTGATCAAAAAGTAGTTTTCAGGTAAGGTACCTCGAAGCTAGAAAAATGTCAATTTCGGGAAAATCGAGTTCAATCCTCTGAACAACATCAGATTTTCGAGAAGTGAATTTTTTTTTCCTCCATAAAACACATAATGGAAGAAAATTCATTGATAGTATCTGTTGAAAGAATCTTAGGAAAGATTTTATTGGTGGTCAAGACCAAAACAAGGTTAAAAGTCATGGAAGGAAGACTGCAGATTACAGAACGCATATGTATGTGTGAAGCTCTCATAGTGTTAAAGTTAACATTTTGAGTGTATCATTAGTTTTATGGGCCACGGTAGTCCAGTTGGAAGAGTAACGTATTAGCATCCGGAGGGTTACGAGTTCGAATCCAACCAAAGACCGTCGTGTACAAAGGGGGCTGGGGCACGTTCTGTCGTGGTCTCAAATGTGCCGTGTGTGGAAGTTTGGAGAGAGGGGTGGCAACTCAAGTGTGACCTCGTCATCTGACCATGGTTCAAAATTACGTGGTGATGTTCACGGATCTTTCCCGTAGTGTTTGATCCAGGACCGCCGCCAATAACCCTTGTGTTGCTCTAGTGCGACGTTAATTAAAATTTCATTTTGGATATGTCCCAATGAACCAAAATCAACACTGTAACTAAATTTATTTCGTACTGCTATGATATATTTGTTTTTAAATTGTAATAAATACGTCCCACTTGAAATAACTTATTGCAAAACCTTTTAATACCACTCTATTCCCGATTCATCTATATTTTACAATATTTTCTCAAAACACTTTTTAACTTGTTGAATGTATATATATTTTCAATTTTTAAATGACGCTCAATGTGGTCATTACATTGCTTCCAGAATTGTGAATTGTAAGACTTGTTTGTTTACATTACTTAAATGACTCCAAAAATTAAACAAGGGTTCGGCGGGATTTGAACCCGGAACCTCTCTCGCACCCAAAGCGAGAATCATGCCCCTAGACCATCGAACCACGACCGTTCTACAAAAATACCCTCGATCCAATATATTTGATTTCTAGCCAGTATTTATTTTATTCTTCATCCCTATACATTATTACTGAATAAATGCCGAAATATCTTTTAAAATAATATTTTTTATTTCCGATTTATATATTCTTTATATCTTTCAAAAATGTGGATCTAGTTAAATGTACACATATTTGCAGTTTCTAAGTCACACTCAATGGGGTTATATAATATTACGTTTAGCATAAAAAAATTTTGAATTGTAAAGCTTTTAATTTTTGGAATTATTTGAATGACTCCAAAAATGAAACAAGGGTTCGACCGGGATTTGAACCCGGGACCTCTCGCACCCAAAGCGAGAATCATGCCCCTAGACCACCGAACCACGTACAAGCTGCAAGTAATCTTGTTTTAATGTTTCATTTCTATCAAATATTTACCTTTTTTCCTTTGCTTTCCCGAAACCTAACTGAATAAACAGTGCAATAAGTTTACGATCAGTTGCTTGTGGAAAGAGAAAGCACAACTCTAACATGTCAACCAATGTTTCAATTATACAAAGAATAGTACTTTTAAATGCTCAGTGAGTTATATATGGATCATTTCATGTGAATTCGCACAGAAAAGGGTCATTTTCGACCCGACCTCTCCGATTTTATTTAAAACTTGACTAATTTGTTTCCCAGTCATATATAAGAAATTCTGGAAAGTTTTAGCTTCCAACTTGCAATAGTTTTTTATGTATATTAATTTTAAATTTAAATTGGGCAATTTTTCATAATTTTAGACTCACTAAATCTTCTGAACCTCTGGACCTAATTGCCAATAATACTAAATGAAATCTTATTTTGTAGAAAAATGTACATCCTTTCTAAAAGTGACGTATCATATAACCTTTTAAGTGACCTTTTTAATTTCAAGGGCATTCAATTTGACCTTTGACCTACAATTACCAAAAAAGTTTCATAGTGGGACACGCATGGGTTCATAGTTAAAAAATATTCGAATAGAAGTAAGTAATCAGTACACATAAATACCTCTATCTTTTGACCTGATTGTCCAATCGAGATGAAAAAGAACTTATTTCATAGAAAAAAGTATAACCTTTCTGATGATATATTGCATGATGCTATATTTTAGGAAGAAATAATTAAATACTTTTTGAAATTCAAGCCTTGAATCTTCAAGGTAACCTTTCTGATGATGTATTGCATGATACTATGAGTGACCTTAAAATCCGAAAGGTCATTCATAGTATTAATTTCATAACTCATAGTATTAATAGGATGTATTTCCGCAATTGTCACCCGGATGTACTAGAGGTTACAATCAGATTCAGAAATGAAAGACAGCAAGTGAACATTTTTATTAGACCTAATATTATAGTTTGATAAAAAGTTTTACAGTTCCACATTAGGTGCTCAAGTTTACGAAAACCTTCATGAATGTAAAACTCCATTTTAAAAATCAACATTTGGCGGGAAAAGATCCCATCCGAATCTTTTTAAATTTTTATATTCCATATATTGATTCCATAAATTGATTTTTAAATTCCATAGAATGTTTTTATCTGCCATCTCTCAAACCAAATTGAATTTTATTTGTTTTTAATATAAAAATACCATCAGGATTTTAAATTACCATTTTACTAATTTTACTTTAATGAAGTCATATTTTATTGTTGACCTGGTTACTATTTCGAATATTCTCCCGTTTAATTGGATTGTTGTTTAACTTACGTTTGCTGCAGGTTGTCCTGTTTAGGACCTTGTGCCTTTAAACCCAAAACAACCAACCAACCTGCATGAATGCAAAACCTCGCAGCGTAGACATATGGACTGCCTTACATGTTAAAATAGTCATGTCTTTTTGCAGGCACATGCAGCAGCGACCTTGACTGTTGTGATGAGATCTGTTTCAGAGTCATTTGGGTCTCGTATACAGTGCCTTTGGTTGAGAAATCAGTGCAAGATAAACTGGGTGATCGTGGTGGCCAAGCCGACGTGTCCTCTCCGTCCAATAAATCGAGTCCAAAGTATCCTTGCGAGCTTCTTGTCCACATATTTCTCCTTATGAATGCTATTTTTATTTTTGTGTTGCTATTCCCTTGAAAATTTATTCAGGAATTTTTGAAACACCTTGCATATAAGAAAAGCGTTCCATTTTTGAACATTTCAGTCTTGAGTGAAAGTTGATGGAGAAATATTACGGAATGTAGATAAGAAACAATACCTTCAACCACAATTTCTTGATAAATTAAAATTTAGATTCTGTTTATAGCTAACACTTCTATTAATGCATTACGCTTTTACTTTCAGTTGTACATTTAAAAGAACCATCGATTGAATTAGCTAGACATGGGTAGCATGATTAAAGTATTTGAAAGCATTGTCATAAGACATAATTAGAGAGCTAAAATTCTAGATCTTAGTTAAAATTAATACTCCTCATATTTTGATATTTCCATGCATCGAAACTGATAGGTAACAGGAAAATACTCATAGGTAACAAGAAAGTAATCATAAGTAACATGAAAATAAAGTTAACAATTCGTATTTCAGAGAATGAATGATTATTCCTTCAATTCTATTATTAGTAGATATCGACATTTTTGTTTACGAAAATTGAATCGTGTTTTTGCTTGATAGAAAATTCCTCTAACATGTGGTTCGGTGGTCTAGGGGCATGATTCTCGCTTTGGGTGCGAGAGGTCCCGGGTTCAAATCCCGGCCGAACCCGGAGTACTTTTGTTGCAATAATTTTTTAATGAAACAGTTTTAGATTAAATACGTTCGTCCGAACAATGATATATTTAAACGCATTCTACTGTGAATGTTTAGTTCTAAATAGTTCTGAAACAAGTATACCACAGTATAGTATAAAGATGTTACATAACGGCTTAAATAAGCATTGTATATTATGAACTGAATAAAATATGGAAAGTTTAAAATTATTTTTATCATTAGCTTTTCATTCTTAAATGTGTTCCTCCTTGAGTAAAATGCATAGTTTTCTTTTCGTTTAACACTTAAAGATATGAGGTGTTTAAGATTAGGATTTGAAAATCTCACATATTGCTACAAAAGACCGAAACTAAAAGGAACAAAAACTTTGTCTCACATATGTATAATATTCGAAACGCATGCAAATTTCTTCCAATATGCTGCTATAAGTTTAAACATTGAAATCTAAAATAAAATAGAATATTTCTTTGTTAAGGAGAGATCAAAGGAATATTTATAAATGGAAAAGCGCTCCTTCAATTTTCAATATCAGCAATGCGCGAGCATTAGAAATAATAAGTGAAGAGATAAATGTCTCAAAAGTATTCAAGAAAAATAAACACACCAGTTGTATGTGCATACATTATTTTTAAAAGATATGGTGTATGGTATTTTGAAACTAGTAGATGACGCCACTGAATAGAGAAATGCTTAGTATTTTCTATACATCCGCCCTGCCTGTTGTATTCACCGCAACTTTTCTTACGAGATTTCTTTGAAATGATTTTCCTGTTTGGCTTTTGTAAGGCTCACAGAATATAACTTTAAATGATTCTTGTTTTCAAAAATGTTCATGTGCCTTAAAGATTAATAATATACAATATGAGATAATATTAATACACAATGTATATATAAGATCGATTCGAACTTGTGCAATCCAAAACAATACATAAGTATCGAGATAATATGCGAGAAGGCGCAAACCGAAGCAAAGGTTCCTTCCCGAATCAGTGTATAAATCAACATACTACAAAAAAATTATAACTACGAATTACTTTTAATAACGCTTTTCAGTGATTTGCTTTTAATCTATTTATAAAGCAGAGTTGATGTCTAACTCTATAAAACCACACCGTTTGACCAATTCGATAGAATTTGATAGTCTTATTCTTTAGAATTTTTCCCGAAACGTAGACTTCATAACAATCCCCGTTCGATTTGGCCTGGTTATGAAGAGGGGGCTAAAATCTATTTGAAATCCCTATAGGAATAACATTGAGTGACATTATGATGAATTACAACCAATTCAACCCGTGCAATTTCTAACTGTTGGAGAATTTTGCTTTTGATTTTGTTGGGTAATATATTGGTTACCATTAAAGGTAGGATTAGAAGTCTAATATGACGAGTTGATTTATTTCATTTCTACTCACTTTTTTCAAAATGTAGTGAAGACACCTGTTTGAAATTTTGTGGTTATTCAACAAACGTATATTTACGTACTGAAACAAGGACTTAGTATCTGAATGGGATTAATCTTAATGGGATTAAAATATTTGTATAAAATCTCAAAATTCTTCTGCTGTGTTCCTTAAAGTTTATTTTAAAAAATTATTATTTAGCATATTAGAAAGCACCCACTTCAGTACTTCACTGAGGCTTGTTCACATTGGGAAAGTTTTACTGATCAAAAAGTAGTTTTCAGGTAAGGTACCTCGAAGCTAGAAAAATGTCAATTTCGGGAAAATCGAGTTCAATCCTCTGAACAACATCAGATTTTCGAGAAGTGAATTTTTTTTTCCTCCATAAAACACATAATGGAAGAAAATTCATTGATAGTATCTGTTGAAAGAATCTTAGGAAAGATTTTATTGGTGGTCAAGACCAAAACAAGGTTAAAAGTCATGGAAGGAAGACTGCAGATTACAGAACGCATATGTATGTGTGAAGCTCTCATAGTGTTAAAGTTAACATTTTGAGTGTATCATTAGTTTTATGGGCCACGGTAGTCCAGTTGGAAGAGTAACGTATTAGCATCCGGAGGGTTACGAGTTCGAATCCAACCAAAGACCGTCGTGTACAAAGGGGGCTGGGGCACGTTCTGTCGTGGTCTCAAATGTGCCGTGTGTGGAAGTTTGGAGAGAGGGGTGGCAACTCAAGTGTGACCTCGTCATCTGACCATGGTTCAAAATTACGTGGTGATGTTCACGGATCTTTCCCGTAGTGTTTGATCCAGGACCGCCGCCAATAACCCTTGTGTTGCTCTAGTGCGACGTTAATTAAAATTTCATTTTGGATATGTCCCAATGAACCAAAATCAACACTGTAACTAAATTTATTTCGTACTGCTATGATATATTTGTTTTTAAATTGTAATAAATACGTCCCACTTGAAATAACTTATTGCAAAACCTTTTAATACCACTCTATTCCCGATTCATCTATATTTTACAATATTTTCTCAAAACACTTTTTAACTTGTTGAATGTATATATATTTTCAATTTTTAAATGACGCTCAATGTGGTCATTACATTGCTTCCAGAATTGTGAATTGTAAGACTTGTTTGTTTACATTACTTAAATGACTCCAAAAATTAAACAAGGGTTCGGCGGGATTTGAACCCGGAACCTCTCTCGCACCCAAAGCGAGAATCATGCCCCTAGACCACGGAACCACGACCGTTCTACAAAAATACCCTCGATCCAATATATTTGATTTCTAGCCAGTATTTATTTTATTCTTCATCCCTATACATTATTACTGAATAAATGCCGAAATATCTTTTAAAATAATATTTTTTATTTCCGATTTATATATTCTTTATATCTTTCAAAAATGTGGATCTAGTTAAATGTACACATATTTGCAGTTTCTAAGTCACACTCAATGGGGTTATATAATATTACGTTTAGCATAAAAAAATTTTGAATTGTAAAGCTTTTAATTTTTGGAATTATTTGAATGACTCCAAAAATGAAACAAGGGTTCGACCGGGATTTGAACCCGGGACCTCTCGCACCCAAAGCGAGAATCATGCCCCTAGACCATCGAACCACATGCATTCAACAGGAAATCTCGATCCAATATGTTTGATTTCAAGCCATTTACTTCATTCTACTTCGTCCAATACATTATTGCTGAATAAATATCGAAATCGGTTTTACGATCGGTTGCCTGTAGAAAATATAATTTAATGTTGGCCAACTTCTAGAAAATGATTGTTAGATCGTTTACTGAGACATGCTTTTATGCTAAGAGCAAAGTAATAATCCGTATGGTGGAAAGAAAATGAAATATTTAAATATATTTAAACCTCTTTTTTTACCTCTTTAAAAATATGAAATATCATCCTCTGAAACTTTTTCTTGCAGCCTTTTATTATCTTGAGAATACATTTATCTTCCTCAATTATTTTATTCGAATTTATGAATTATGATATTGGTAGTTAAATGAGGCATCGTTCATTTATGCATGATTTTATGTTAAGAAAAATAATAATCCATATGGTTGGAAGAAAATGAAATATTAATATATATTTAGCAAACGGTGATTTTACTTTTTTTTCACAAATAGGAAATATCATCCTCTTAAACTTTTTCTTGCTGTGTATTACACCTTAATCCATTTAACTTTCTCGGTTATTTTATTTGAATTTATGAATTATGATCTTTTGTGGTAGTTAAATGTTAATGATTGAGAATCAGCCTTGAAACAAATGAGAAAGTGAATGAAAGTGGTTACATAAATTTAAAAAGCTTGACTTATTATACTTTTGAGTTGATAAATAATAAATTATAAAAGGATAACTGTTTTATACTTGTTATAGTTATTTGCAATTATGAACTTGAACTGTAGTAGAATAAAATGTACCAACAAAATTATTCAAACTTAGCTTGTATATTTAATTAATGTTAAAAATAAAGGAGGGGACCAAAATGTTACCCATATTCTAGGTGAAACTTAGGCCCATTTTAAATTTTGTTCCTTTAGATTAAAGAAAACAACGAATTTCAAGAAGTATAATGAATTCGTATTGCATTGTACATCTATAACTTAAATTCGAAATAACATAAATTAGTATATATAATAGAATACAATAGTAGAATTAGAATATAATATGTAACGAGATAAAACACTGGACCAAAGTTATCCCAAATAACTGTAAGACAAGTATTCAATTTTGATTTTCAAGATCAAATCACACACTGGAGAGCAAAATTTAAGGAACAGTAATGTTTTCAGCTGTTACTTTGCAGTGAAATGACCAATGTAGTAAAATGATATGAAAGGTACTTCGAGAATAGCCAAACCGATGAGTAGAAGCAAAAGGATAACAAGAACAGAAGCTAAAAATAAAAAAATCTTTGAACTGAAATGGTAGGTAGGTTGATAATTAACGTCGCACTGGAGCAACACTACGGGCTCCAGATCCTAGGACAACGCCTCGTATGAACTGAAGTGGTGACACTTCACGGGTTCCATGAGAACAAATGGTAACTGAAAACTAAAAATGAGAGGATGCTGTGCTTTGTAGGCTACATGACCATCTCGAATATTGATGCCCGCTTTGTACAGCATTTTCAGGCAGAGAAATGAGGCTGCGGATGAGTTCACGTGGTAGCAGAATCCATTCCTATGTTGGAGTCTCTGATGTCACGATTCCAAAATTTGAAAATGCACCAACTCTCTTCTGAATATCGTCGGTTATGCAAATCGTCATAAGCAGTTTCGTTTAATTTTGAAAACTTAAATGTTTAGTCTTATACGCATATTTAAACTACATTTTTAATTAATTATTTGTGAACGTTTTTAGACTATGTACGGGATTAAAATATAAAATTATTGTCAATTTGTCTCCTTAATTTCTAAAATCTCCTTAATTGACCCGTAGTCTTTTATATACAGATTGTAACTACTATTTTAAAATTTATACTGATGGCTCGCGGTTTACCTAGACAAATCCATTACTGTACAAGCTATTTTATACAAAAATTATTTCTTGTTCCGGCAGCCCCATGTTCAAGTCTTGATATATGACGGTTGACAGTTAATGCGTTTTCTCTCTGTTGGAATTCGTGTTCGCCATTTGATGTGCCAATTTCCTTTCATGTTCGTATTTATCATTTGCGCGACTTTCTCGCGCAAATTTGATTCTAACTTCAACCAGAATTCATATTTTGATTTGAAAAACGCTAGTTGTCAGTATGGAATCGTCAGTTCAACGGTTGGTGTCATGTAAATATGTGATTGTAATAAATGCTTTGTCTTAAAATGCAGCTTTAATTCCAATGTACTTCCTTCTACATACGCAATTTAGCAATACAGTCCACTTACGAACTTTGAAAGGACACTTGGGTCCTTGAATAGTATAGAAGGCGGAAACATTCTCCTTTAATAATCGGAGGCCGTCATGGCTCAGTGGGTATATCCATTGCGCTAGCGACCTTCGAGTTGTAGGCGGCTCAGATTCAATTCCTTTCAGGTGCATTCTTTACTGGGTGTATTTCTCTCTTCTGTGTCAGTAAAACTTTCATCGTGTGTGTATTACTTGATATTACGTGTCTTGTGTCTGGCGCCGCTTGTCCAAATATGGCCCTTGCGCCATAAAACCCCAACAAACCAAACCAACCTTGAATGATCATCCTATTTGTATTCTGACAGACTCCATGGCTGTCCTTCACTGTCTTTGCTACATACTGCTTATATAGAATTGAGTAAATCAGACAACTTCTTGACAAATTAAGACAAAGATATCTCTTTGCAGTGGATTTCTGTGCATTTCTAAGTGTACGGCAATTAAATAGCTGATGAGTTAGCTAAATTATCGATCACAATAGGCCCAGTCCCTTTGCCAGCAACTACCCTCTCTAGGTGCATGGGTAGAGTCAGAAGAGAGGTTCGATCACATTGGTGTACTTTATGGAAGAACAGTGGAAGTAATCGCCATCTTTTTCAATTCCAGATAGTGAGCCTTATGACCTCCATTAATTAAAAAAAAGAATCCCTAGAGCAGTTGCCACCTTTTCTGCTAAAGCCAAAATAGATCATATTGTAACTCAGGCTTACTTTAATTGTTTTCACCTAGCTTCCTGACACAAAAAAGTGCCTTATTTGCCTTGATGAGGAATAGACTTAGGAGCATATCTTATTCGACCGAACTGGAGAAAACAGTTTATTATTATCTTAAAGAAAATTTGTGATTCATCTTCTATTCTTATGGGTTTTTTCTAATGTTCATTTTACTTATACTGATTCGGTGGATTATAGAAGACATCGTGAAACAGTGTTAATACGCCCGACTCATATTAAGATGTAATGCAAATTAGAACAGAAAATACGCTAAATTAGGATGAAGTGGGGCAAGTACGTACGCTTAGAGTAAGTGGGTTCCGTTTGTCTTTATAAATAAAAATGGAATTCTTGTGTTTGTACATTGAATATTTTTGACCCATTGCAAGTTTTCTATCCGTTTTAGGTCCTTCTAATACAAAATATGTTTCTTGGGCGTTTGGTGTCCATATGTCTATATGTGTGTGTCCATACTACATCCAAACGATTAAATATATTTTCATGAAATTTTGCGTACTGTGAGTACTCACATTCATTTAGTGACTGAACTAGTTGCGTTAGTCTGTCTGTCCGTCTTCCCACTCTACGTCTGATTTTGCGTCTGTATGTTTTGTGCAAGTATGACATAAATTTTATTCCATGCATTTGAATACAATATTTTTTCTTTATGTTATACACCATATTTTAGTTTAGTGAATACATTATTTAAATTTTCCTTGTTTACATATTTAGGTAAGTTGCATGCTAAAACATCTGAGTAAGTATACTCAAATAAACCACAGCCGATCTTAATACTGGCCTGCGCGCTCTTTACCGGAAACAGGGTCACGTGATCAACTGCAGGCGGATTCTTTCCGTGGAATTCCGAGGACTTCTTTACATAGGAAGCTGTGCTGTTTGCGGTCTCGTATGATTTCAAATCAAGGAACCTTTTGTGCAAATACGGTGGATTAAATAGCGCAGGAAATCTTCCTCTTTGGTAAGTAAGCTATTCATAAATATAATATTAATTTTAGATTGAAGTTTTTGCTGTGGATTATAGGGCTAAAATTCGGTATATCGACTTGTGGTATCATGTAATTTTTTTATGGGCCATTTTATAGTATGGAGTATTTTTTTATAGTATAGTGTTTTATATAATGATTAGTAATATAATATTTAACAATTCTACATTGTAACGCGATTAAATCGAGAAGGCTAAAAGTAAAAATTTATCATAATAACCGTTACTGGCAAAATCCGTGAAAGGAACAAAAATCGTAGAACACATTATACTTCTTAGCTTCCGTAATTTTTTTAGTGATAAACTTCATGTTCTAATATTTAATAAATGAAATTTTCAGTCTTCCCTATGTGAATTTAATTTTCCTAACTTTAAATAAATGTCCAGTGAAAAAAGCTTCCATTGTGTGTGTCTAACTTGATATTGTGTCTGGCACTGCATGACCGAATATGGTCCTTGTGCCAGGTATAATGTAGCTATAGATGCATGAAAATTTGTACTACGGTCAACAATTTCCCTCGTATTAGCTAAGATCATTCCTTTGCAGCTTGTAAAATATATGAAACTCTTAATGTAGTTAAATGCATATCTAGATTTAATATATAGATTGCTCGTTTTAGCTGTGTTCGTATTGAGTTTGATTGTATGATTTTTTCTTATCCTACGCATCTTCTCAAATGTGTGAACATATTGTTTTCAATGATTTTAGGTTCATAGAATGCCTTTCAAATGCAGCGTGCCCAGATGCAAATCCAACTACAAGCAACCTTACATTACATGCTTCAGATTTCCGACAAATGAAAATATGCGCAAGTTATGGATCAACCGGATCCATCGAGAGAATTTTGTGCACACCAAAAATTCACGTGTGTGTATAAAACATTTTTCTAGTAACTGAAGATAAATGGAAAGTTAAGGATGGGCAGAATTCACCTAATTCCACGTACTAAACCTTGTTTGGTACCCGAGGCATTCCTAAATATCATTAATGAAGCAACACCACATTTAAATATACAACTGGCAAAGAAACAGAAATCTCGAGATGAGAAAGAGGACGATATTCTTCAAGCAGTTCTAGAAAAAAGTGTATCAACATATGAAGATGAACTTGAAGCTTCGCGATTGAAATGCAGTGCTGAAGTTGAAGATTATGTAAAGTATTGTTTAGCACAAGAAGAAAATTGGACTTTTACTTCAAATAAGGACTGTATCACTGTTTTAAAGATAAGCAATTCTCTTTTACCTTTAATTATAGTTAGTTTTAAAGTATTTTCAGATCTATCATTTAAAGTATTTTATAAAACTGAACAATTGGATGTTGAAGAAATTAATATACATTTTAAGCATATTAATGAAAAATCAGAAATAGATTTATTGTGAATATTGAATATGATAAATTAGCAAAAGCTATATGCTTACTTAATGAATATGGTTCCAAATTAAGTGCTGAAAAGTTATCAATTTTAAATATTTTAATTGAGCAATTGCAACTTTTAAATTTATCCAAAGAGAGATACAGATATTCTTCCAACCTTTTGCAATTATCTTTTAAAATGTACTTAATTTCACCTACTTGCTATCGTGCAATTAGAAAAACAAGTTGTTAATTCTTCCCCATCCAAGTAACTTGAGAAAAATGGCTGCCAAGCTAAATGTTTGTTATGGAACGTTTAATGTTCGAAATAAGTATCTGGAAAAGAGATTAATCAATCTAAGCCCAATTGAAAAGTACGTAAATTTATTAATGGATGAAATCTATATCTCTCCTGAGTTGACATTTAAGGGTGGCAAATTAGTTGGATCTTGTATAACACAATCAGGTACCCTTGCTAAAACAGCACGGGTGTTTTTTTTAACTTCTGCATTTGGTAACTATAAAGATGTAATTGCAATTTTGCCAGTCAGTATTAATTCTGGGGACTTTTTATATACAACAATAAAAACCATTTTATGCGAGTTATATAATTTAGGTGTTAAACCAATCAGCATTATTGCTGACAATAATCAGGTAAACAAATCTATGTTTACTAAATTTAAATTGCATCTATATGGTTTTAATTCAGTATATAATCCTGCATGTCAGGACTTCCCGCTCTTTTTACTGTATGACACTGCATATTTTTAAAAACATTCGAAATAATTGGCTAAACCGAAAAGGTCTTATTTTTAATTATCCAGACATAAAAAACTTTGATATTATTAGAGAAGCTGATTTTAATCACTTGAGAACCATGTATCGAGAAGAAGGGGAGAAGGTGTTAAAACTTGGATATAAAGTCTTATTCCCGTCTAATATTGAACGACAAAAAGTAAACCTTGTGTGTAAAATTTTTAATTATGAAAATATTAATGCCCTTGGTGAGTTAGGTGGTATTGCTACTGAAGGAACTGCTAAATTCCTTGAAATAATCCTTAGGTGGTGGAATATTGTTAATGTTAAATCTCCAAATAAAGATATCAGATTTCGAAATGAAGATTTTAAAAAAATTACCTCTGTAAGTCGAGAACAGTTGAATTATTTACGGGATATTTCAACCTGGTTAGAAAAGTGGGAATTGTTTTCAAGGGGACATGTATATCAAGGTTTAACGAAAAGAACATTTGAAGCCATTATACAGACTTGCAATGGTCTTTATGGTTTGACCTCATTTACATTGCAGAAATTAGATGTAAAATATGTTTTATTGGGAAAATTCCTAACGGATCCTTTGGAGGAAAGGTTTAGTCTCTACCGACAATTATCTGTCTCGGAAGAGTGTCTGCACTACTTCCGAGATGGAGTGACAAATTCGTCGGACCCCGACTATTTGCCCACGATCCAATGCGCTTAGATCCGCACTCTTACCCATACTGCTTTGACTATTACTAATACCGTGAGCAGCACTCATCTTGTGAAACAGCTGCTTACGTCATTTGTAAGCCGCTTCCAGGCCTGCGCACAGTTTCAAATTTGCATAATGCCAGCTATCCCTAATTCAATTGCTCTTCAGTGTATATTATGTATATCAAGTGTTTGAAGCTCTTTAATTTTCTGCATAGAGATTTTTCAAAAGTAAAGTGGCAGAAAGAATCAGCAAAATATCTACTTTTCCTATTAAAATAACATTCAATCATGCTTAAATTTTGGATACGAGTGTTTATATCTATCCTATATATTATTTCTGTTATCAACATCCCTTTTTCTCAACTAATACAAAGCCTACAGCATTGAATAAGGTATCAGTGGATAGGATTTTTTTACCCACTTCTGACATACTCAGTTTACATTAAAACACATTGTTTGTAATGTGAAAGTTTCGCATGGGTTTACTGGTATTTATTCATTGTGAGTGTTATCTATATATGTTCTGATCACAATAAATTTGTTATAATTGTCTCATGAGTTGTCAGTGTTATAATGATTATTATTGGTTGACCTGATAATTTAAGGATTTTAAAAGTTTTCTAAAGCTTGTTTAATACAAATGTTTTAGGAAAAGGAGTGATGAAAATTATTTTTACGTTATTTACACATTAAGTATTGCGTTTTATTTTGTGTCTTTTATAGTAACAAAAAAAATTCTGGCATGAGACACCCTTGCATACTAAATAAAAGCTTATATTAAAGTTTCCTTAGAATAACGTTTTAAAAATGTATAACTTGAGTTCAGATATATATATATATAAGCAAAGTTAGCACCTTATTTAATTTTTTAAAGAGCAAGTTTTCTTATTTAGAAAAATGAAATAAAAATTGAACTAGCACCAAAAAAGTGACATTTAAATATTAAAATTATCTTATCTGCATGTTCAAACATGAAAATAAAGGATAAGTAGCAATATATAAATCGTGTCAAATATTTCAAGCAAAGAAATGTACGCTAATTCGTAAGCACGATTAAAAAAGCAGTGTTACATGAAAAAAAACCCGTTTGTTTTGACTATAAGCTTTCGCAAGGACTGGATAAACAACCGCCTTCAGCTGCCGCCATTTTGAATCAGCGCGCAGGCCTTGTATTTAGACGGCTGTGAATAAACCATAACTTGGTAGTTTAGAAGAATCTGGAATGTATATTGAGCATTGCGATTACATTGATTATTTTACCAGTACTGCCGAAAGAGCAATTATTTTTCCAAAAATTATTTTTTTCGAAATTTTAACTCTGATACTTCATTTATTTTGAGTCTTATTTTTTTATTTGTGAAATATAAACGATTGTCGAGTATTTGGGACAGACGATTTTTTCAACGAACGGAAATGAAATGGAATGTAAGTTGTGGCAACTGTTCGAGATCCCGAGATAAAAAAAACAATCACGAATTAATATCTTCAGAACAACTTTTCTCCAGCTAACTTTATTTCCATTTTATTTCACTGCTTTCTGTTGTAAATTCATTAAATAATTATAATAAAATTATGTTGTAAATCTTTTAATAAAGTGTAATTCCTTTTTATCACACGCAACACCACCACAAAGTATTCGATTTAAAGTGGCTTGCAAGTCAGAATAAAACAAATTTAGAATTTTGTCGTTATTGAAAGAATGTTAAAGTTAAAAAATCCGAACTAAGACTTTCGAAATATCAAAAATTCATTGTCATAGTGATAAAAGGTCAAGGTGACTTATTTTACGAGTTGAAGCTATATTTAAGCAATTTATTATATATGTTAAAAGTTTATTGAAAACAATGATTTTCTTTTAAAAAATGCTGCCAAATCGATTTGCATTTTTTAAGAATGGTAATAGGTTACCTTTATACGTTTGTACTGAAGTCATTCAATTTTAAAACACGTTTTTTATTATTAGACGTGCCACAAAGTGGAATGTTTAAAAGAAATAATGTATTCGCTTTAAAAAAATTACTGATGAATATCGTATCAAATTAATTTTTCATCATTTCCTTAACAATGACAAAATTCGAAAATGGCATGCCTGGTGCAAGAGTGCCACAGGTAAAAAATATTGGTAGATAAATTATGAGTGAGGTAGTATTCTCTGTAGATTCGTCATTTTTACGAATTGAGTTGAGCAATTTTAAAGGAAAAGAACTTATGAAAGGGAATTCCTAATCCTCCCACCAAATCGTCTTTTGTAGTAGTTACCTTAGTATCCACCTTTCGTCAGTTTGTAGCTTTATCAGGGAGGCGATGTATGTGAAATGTATTACATGGATGGATATGTATGTATAGGATTTGTATCTAAAGTTGTAGAAATTAAAAAGATATCGAAAAGGTGGTAAAATATTATTTTATTCTACGACAGACAAAAGTGATTATATATTCTTCAAATATTCATTTCTTCAATCTATAGTTAATCAATTGAACCCGAGTAAGGTCGGGTAATTTTTCTAGTATAAAATATGTCTGTTGGATGGGTGCTATCAGCTGGAAATGCTAGGAGTGGTTTCTTGTCTGCAATCCTGTAATGTTGTTTTTTCGATAAGACAGATTATTGCTGTAAAAGTAGATTACCAGTTCCTAGTGACTAAGAAAGTTGAGAATTCTCTTTGCAGTTAATTTGCAAGTTAGATTCTCGAGAAGATGTAATTCAGCTGTTAGAGAGCCTAGATTGAAATCGTTTCGGAAAGAAATCTCATTTTCAACAGAATTCTGTGTTTAATAGAAACTTATTTTATGTCATTGCACGAGTTCTAAAATTTTCTGTGAAAGAAATGCGTAGTTTCATAGTTCCCATTACAGTAAAATCACTCTAAAAATTATCTTATCAAATAATTTTTAAAAATCTTATATGATGCTTGTTAATTCATTACTTCTTACAGGTGAGCAAATGGAGAGTGTTTGATAATTTTTTGGAGAAATTTTTTCTAGAAGTTAAAAAACTAAATCGTTTCATACTTTCCAAAAATATTGAAATTCCAAATCTTTATTTTGGGATGTCTCAGAACTTATTAATTTATTAACCTGATAATTCTATATTGGAGTACGGAATAACTATAAAAATCAAATAATATGTCATAAATCAATGATTTTCATTTTTCACTTTAGCTGTTAAAATATCAATATTCTTTGTTTTTCAAAACTCCAGTGAATGTTTTGCTTTATAAACGCATACATTGACTAATAAAACCAATAATTTACTGTAACACTTTTTTCTGAGAAAAATAGAGAATATGGTGCATTTTACACAATAGTCAATACTCATTTGTATAAAAAGTTAAAAATGAATGTACAGACTATAAATGTGAAACTATACAAATAATTTGAAAATAATTTGTAGAGTTGTTAAAATAAAAAAGGGTTTGACCGGTATTTGAACCTTGGTTTTCGTGTTCCTGTGATTTAGCAGTTCTTAGTCCATTTCAAAGTATATCGAATGAAACAACTGAATAAATAAAATTTAATCAAGAAATCATTGAAAATATTAACGATGTAAGCATAGTCAAAGAAAAATGAATGAAAGTCAATATCAAAATTCTTGAAAAAATGTTTACATTTTTTAATTTTTCAATCGAATATATGTTTTGTACTCAGTTTTAAAAACATCGTTTCCACAGATCCAGCACAAAGCTGAAATGTTAATGTAAATATTTGTACTGAGAAATATCTCTAAAATATTTCTATTCTGACTGCAAAAAATTTCTTTAGTTTATATTGGGTTATCTTTTACAATTGACTTTCTAACTTTAGAAGGTAGCATAGTTTGAAATTATAAAGTAGTTTTTCACTTTAAATTAATGAATTCTATAGAACAAGTGTTACACTTAAACTGCAACAAGAATAGTTCGTGTCGTTAAGAAATCAGAATCTTTTGGAAACAAAAATAATTTTAAAATTAATTTTAATCTTTCTATTATCGGGCCACGGTGGCCCGGCTAGAAGAGTAACGGATTAGCAACCGAAGGGTTGCAAGTTCAAATCCAACCAAAAGACCGTCGTGTACAGAGGGGGCTGGTGCATGTTAAATCTGTCGTGACCTCAAATGTCCTCACGTTGGCGTGATGTGGAAGTTGAGAGTGGGGTGCTAGCTCAGATGTTGTCTCGTCATCTGACAATGGTTCAAAATAGCGTGGTGTTGTCCTCGGATCTTTCCCTTTGGGATCGATCCCGGACCGTCACCAATAGCTCGTTGTGTTGCTCCAGTGTGACGTTAATTAAAATACCTACCTACCTTTCCATTATCATTTAAATAGATCCAGACAAAAAAATAAACGACCTCTAGATTGAATCCTATTGTTCTACACAATATGTCTCAAGTATTGATTGTATGTATACAAATAGCTGTACTCAGTGCGTCTCGATTCAATCTACAAGTAGGATAGCGTAAAATTATTTGCTAACAATGTATGTAAATGTTGTACACTGAATTTAATCATTGTGCAGTGGGTATTTAAAAGAATATTTTACTTAAGTAAATAATTTTATATCAAATATTTTATAAAGAAGGTTAATTCTCATCTTTACACAAATGAGAAATAGGCACTTTCAAAAAGTTCATAAGCATTTTATTTCAGTTTTTTTCATAAGGACATTCATTTTTCACATTGTTACGAACACAGTATATGGTGTCATACATTCGAAGTATCATGAAACTTTTTCTCCTTTTACTAAACAAGATTGGAAATTAAAAGTGACTTTACATGTAAAATGTTGGTTGCACAAAGCTTAAAAGACTCTTTCTCAAGAAATGCGACAAGAATAGATGTTGACTCCTTGGATACTCGTAAGGCATTCAGCAAAGCCGACTTATACAGAGTTCATATTGCACACAGTCCCATTTACATAAAGTATCGTGACTCTACATCTAAACTCTTGATAAGACATCCTGCAGCTAAAAGTGCCAGCAGTTGTAGTAGGAGAATAGGCAAGGCAAAACCTCTGAATAGGCCGACTTTGTTTCTCAGTTATGTCAACATTTTGGCAGTACATCCCTAAAAAAGAACGAGAACGTTTTTAAATATAATGTAAAACCTCAATAAGTCGTCACCTCTATAACTCGTCACTCCGGATAAGTCATCAATTTTCTTCAGTACCGTCTAGCTCCCCATACATGACAATGTAATCAAATCCTCTATTACTTGTCAATGCTATCCCCAGGTAACTCGTCACTGTGTTAAGGTCTTAAAACATGCAGGGTTGTGTCTGATGGCAAACAAAATGAAATCGGAAATGAGGACTCTGAATCGTTATTGTATTTATTTGAAATCGCAGGGATGACATAAATGACTACGTAGATATCGATAATAACGCTGCAGTATCTTCTCAAGTGACCATAAAAGATTTAACTGGGGAATTATTACACGAAAGGCGTGTAAGTGCGAGAGATGAAAGTGAAAATGAGGAAAATCTCTCTTCCACCATCTAATAAAATGCAAATTCTTGAAGCCTTGGAAACATTCATAAATTACCTTACGCCAGTTGGAGGTGCTGAATTTACAGGTGCAATGTTATGAATGCAGTGATAAATTTAAAATTTACATGCTCATTGCAGTTATACATATTGAGAGTTGTACGAAAAATGTGACATGTAAAGCGCGGCGGGGTTTCAGAACATTTGGGAACCCCTGGAATAGACCAAAAAGGTCTAAAAATTAAAGGCCAATAGAGTGAATTTAAAAAAAATCAATGTCAATAATAAATATTTATAAATCATAAACGAGTACACAACAATTATAGTTTTGATAAAAATGGATCGTCTTAAAAAATCAATAAATTAAAAGTAGAGAATTATCAATTTACTTCGAAAGTTAAAAATCATAGTAGTTATCAACAGTTTTTTAATCAATTTTTCCACCTTTAAAAATTGTAGGAACTGGTGGTGACTCGTATGATATAATTTTATAAATATTTCAGATTTTAAAGCAATTCTGTAAATTTCTTGGTTAATAATTGCACCAGCAGCAAATCTATGCACATCGAAGTTTAATTTTTTTACCTAAATTTATATTATGAATTTCGCCGAGTTCTCGTCTATGTTCAAAGTTCAGTTTTCACACCCTGTGATAAACTATTCTTTTATGTATTCGTCGAGACCTTTGACAGAACTCCTTGGACCTTCCCTATTTTCGTAGTGACTTTAGCTAGTCGGGACAAAGGCCCAGCTAACAAGAAGGCCCTAAAATGGCATTACATGTCACTTTTAGAACCTTCTTCTCAGTTGGGTTCAGTCTCTCCGTCCCGATTAGTTGAATTACTATGGATTTAAGGAAGGCCCAAAGGAGTCCTGACGGAGGTCTCGACATACGAGATTCGTTGTTCACCAAACCTCGAACGTCGCTTGACGACCAAAGACTGGCAAGACTTCCTCGCCTGTTATTTTGAGACTGGAAGTAGCTACCCTTCAGGTCAACCTTACATGAACCCTAAATGGTGTTCTATAAATCGGGAAGAGGGGACCTATAGTCTTTTCTTTATCCATTCGTCCTTCCAGTTATAGCCTGGCTTGGGCTTAAGCTTGCAGGACAGGTAAAATTTCTACACAGGCATCTTAGTCTGATTTCAGTGACCGTCACGAGAGTTTGACTTACGTGAACCTACACGCCTTGTCTTGGTTCCAGTGCCTGAACCATTTTCCTAACCCTCGAGAGAGGGCTAGGTGTTGTTTGCCACGACTTTTATTGCCTATGACATTTAAGAAGCCAGCAAAGCATACAACAGGAGTTATTTCTATATGGTATCTCCCATTAAAAATTCAGGTTACAACGAACTCCTTACGACCGTCCTTAACCGACGATCATAACGAACGTCCTTACGACCTATAATATTTCGTTCTAAAGAGATATTCTTTGAAGTGATATTGTTATTACTTTTTGTTTAACCCTCCAAGCTTTTCGACAAGATATCTCTTCCATCCAGATTTGATCATTTTTGCTAATAATAAGATATCTCGTTATTAAGATATTTTCGAGATGATGACAAGATTAAGATTTGGTCAATTTTGTTCTAATGACAAGATATCTGGTCAGTTTTGTTAATGACTAGATACCTCGTCGAGACAACCACCCCAAGAGAGTTAATAAAATGACCTATAAAGAATTTCTAACTCCGCCATATCTGGAATTGATTAAAAAGAATAGTAAAAGTAATACATAGGAAATATTAATGAAGTAAAGAACAAAAATTAAAAATATATACAACAAAATTAGACAAATCAAAATCAGGGATTTATGCTGTTGCAGTACCTTAGCTTTTATATTTTATTTAAAAATTGTTTTGTTTCACCTATTTATAAAAATAAAATTTAGTCGATGAGTCTAGTTATAGCGAAATTTTCAATAAAATTTGCTTCGTTTAATTGGAAATTGAAATATGTTTTCTAAATGCTATTTCAGAAAAGAAACATTTGTTATAAGTTCGTAATAACGAATATTTCGTTGGTTCGGTATTATTAGTAAGGACACTCTAATGAATAACTTCGGTGATTCATCTTGTGTCCATTTCAGAGACAGATGTCGCCATGCTCATTTTGCACAGCTTTGACGATGTCGATTATTTTCTCGCTGTAAAGCTGTTCTTCATGATGGTAATAGATCGCTTGAAGAGCAGTTACTATTGCAGAACAGGTGAATATATGATTAGGTACGAGTTCAACACCCAGAGAGTTGTTACAATGCCTGTACGTTCTGGTTCCATCGCTTTTAATTATCATGCCTTTGAAATGTCCTTATCCCAGTCTGGATATTGTGGTGGTGGTTTTTCTATAGGTGTTAATTTCACAAATTTGTTGTTTTATTTTAACTTTTTGTGATTAGAGTTTGAATTATACCAAAGCATTAGCATCAGTAAGTTATTGGAGTTAGTTCAGAATTTAATTCTCTGGCTGTCTGCCAATTGATCTGCAGCTTCATTTCCTTCAATATCATATTTGCGGAAATCCACTGAAGAGTGCACCTTTTCTCCAAGCACATGAGCTTGTGCAGAAATGAATGGAGATCTTGGGGAAATTGTGAGTTGCCATTTGATATTGCTTCTAAGGCAGATTTTGAATCATTAAGGATAATAATTCCCCGGTTTGCCAATGAAGAGTCAAATGATTCATCCTGTGACTCAAGGTAAAGAATTACCTTATTCTTCTACGATTTGTTCTGCATGTCAGTATCTTAGTTTTTGATAAATTCTTACTGCATTACTTTATTGATATCTTTATTGTGCTATTCACATTCCACTATTCCATCGTCAATTTACAACATATATTAAATGCATCTGTTCGAATGGAACACCGTTTCGTATGCAGATCCGGTTCCCCTGCTGTTACACGAATTTAGTTTTTTTTTTAGTTTTATGGCGCAAGAGCCATATTTGGCCATGCTGCGCCAGACATAAGACACAATATCAAGAAATGGACATACACGCAATGAAAGTTTTACTGACACAGAAGAGAGAAATATACCCATGGAGGAATGCATCTGACAGAAATCGAACCTCCGCAGCCTACAACTCGAAGGTTTCTAGCGTAGTGGACATAGCCACTGAGCCACGACTGCTTCTATACGAGTTTGGATGATCTTCGTAGTCCTTGTAACTCGCAGAGCCGCAGCATTTCAGCTGAAAAGCAAAAATTAACATTTTAGCTCTTGACTAGTCAAGACTTGAAACAATCGTAGAAACAGTTAGAAACAAATTCGATACCTTAACACTCCAAGTAGTTTCGACGAGATATCTCGCCCATCAAAATCTGATGACCGATTTTGCTAATGACGAGATATCTCGTCATCAAGAAATTGCCAATTTTTTTTGTGATGACGAGATCAAGATCTTGTCAGTTTTCTTCTAATGATCATTATCGTGTTTTCTTCTAATGCCGAGATATCTTGTCCAACAAGATCTGGTCAGTTTTTCTAATCGCAAGATACCGCATCGAGACAACCACCAGGAAGGTCAATTAAATATAACTATGGTCCAATGTCATCCCATGTTTTAAATTTTGCGTTTTAGATTCTAAAATAAAGCTTTTAAAAAGTTTTTTACAGATATTACCCGTAAATTAAACACTTGTTATTGTTATGTAAACTTCCATGGAACTATAGTCCATTGAATATATCCTTTAATAAATAGACAAAGGACTGTAGTTTAGAGAATACGTTGCTGTAGGTAACTCGTACTAATAGTCGACAAATGAAAAAATATGGCGGACACAATACTTTAAGGAGGAAACCCATTACAAACTGCCGGTTCGACTCGACTTGTATAATATTAATAACGGGAAAATTTGAATCTCCATTTATACATATGTCCGAACATAAAGACGGCATAACAATCAAAGATGTGAGTGAAAAGAAAAGTGTATAAATGTGTATGTATGAGTAAAAGGTAAATTGAAATTCTGAAGTGAAAAGTAGTTTACATTCTACACTTAATAAACAGATAAGGAGGCAGTTGAATTAACGTCGCACTGGAGCAATACACAACGGGCTATTGGCGACGGTCTGGGATCAATCCTGAAGGGAAAGATTCGAGGATAATACCTTGTAATTTTGAAGCACGATCAAATAACGAATCAACACCTGAACTGGCACCCTACTCTCCAAACTTTCACATCACGCCAATATGAGGACATTCGAGGCCACGACCGACAGATTCAATGTGTATCAGCCCCCACATACACACGGCGGTCTTTGGTTGTATTGAGTTTCGATTGCTAATCCGCTACTCTCTTAACCGGGCTACCGCGGCCCCAAAAAACATAAGGTAAGTAGAAGTGGCGAAATGCAGCGTTTGATATCATTTAAATAAATTGGTCAAAATATATTTTTATACAACGCATATTGGTTTCATTAAAAAAAGTGTGAATATTCCGTTGGAGATAAAATGTCAAGATCGTTCGTAATGTGTTACCTTCCACAGAAATTCATTATAAGCAAATTGGACAAAACGTACTCAGTCGAGCCGAAATGACAGTTTGTAATGGGTTACTTACACTGCCATAAAAATATCATTAAATCTGTGCTATGTCATTTAGTATTGAAACTGTTCACAAGATGTCGCCAATATTTCAAATGGTGTTTCGACCATAGTTGTATGAAATTACTCTACTCAGAAACATCCGAGAGTAAGCGCACTCAAGCCAGAATCACTCACCAATGCCACGATATTTGAAAAAAAAAAGGTTTCCTATGTCAGTAGAATTAGCTTTGTAACATCAAGAAACTCGTTAACTATGAAAGATCGACCATTTCAAAAACTTTTTCACTGATTTTTGTTACACCGTTAGTCAAGTTGCTCCAACGCAACTGTTCCTTTTTTATTTAATTAAAAAAATTCCCTCCTCCTTATTCTTTTTCAAGGGATTTATGTACATGGCGTCTTTTGTCATGTTTGATCAGTGTCTACGCATCCTATTTCATACCCGCACGTAGGAGCCATCGCGGCTCAGTGGATTTGCCCGCTGCGTTAGCAATCTGTGAGTTGTATGCAGCGCAGATCCGATTCCGGTAACTTACCGTGGGTGTTTTCTCTCTCCTGTGGCAGTAAAACTAGTAGAATTACCCGGCGATGCTCGGGTTGAATTTGTTTAATGTTGATCCTATTCCATAGAAAAATACAAGAATCATTTAAATGCACAGAAAATATTTTTTAACATCGTTTTAACTTTTTCATGGCTCCTACAATTTACTTCGGACGCAAATATATCCATCGATATAATCCATTTCATATTCTTGCTGTAAGAAAAACTACAAAAGCTTTTTCTGAGATGAATTCTTCAAAAGTCGATTTTGAGTTTTGGAGTTACAGTGAAAGATCGAAATTAGAGAATGTCAATATTCTCCGGTGAATGACGACACATACCAAATACGTCGGTGAAAGACCGTATATTTGGTTATATTCTTACACATTCACAGAGCCACAGCCAGAGAGGCCTCTCCGCCTTCAGTTTAAGTTGTTTCAATAAATAAGATTGTATAACGTTAATCACATAATTTATGTGTAAGTTTATTATTGGTATTATTTTCTTTTCTCATTTAGAATGTACTGTTCGTTTTAGGTTCAGCAGTTTATTTACATGTGCTGTTACTTAAGCTTTCTCCTATTTTGACATATATCATGTTTAACAATAAAGTATGATTTAAAAAAGTTGCTTTTTTGTCTTAACGTAACAAAAATATTTTTATTCAACATTCACCATCAGTGCATGCTGAATGTCGACATTTGCGATATCTCGCCATTAGAAGAAAACTGACCAGATCTTGATCTCGTCATCATAAAAAATATCGGCAATATCTTGATGTCGACATATCTCGTCTCATTACCAAAATTGGTCAGATCTTGATGGGCAAGATATATCGTCGAAATCACTTATTTACGTTTAACATTATACTTATAAATTAAAAGTAGTTGTATTGCGTTTTTATCGTATAAATGCTATGGGATGTTGTGCTCGATGACTTGCAAGTCTACTAACAGTCGTTCCTTTAACCCTCCAAGTGGTTTCGACGAGATATCTCGTCCATCTAGATGTGACCAATTTTGCTTAGTAATGACGAGATAACTCGTCATCAAGATATTGCCGATTTTTATATTACGACAAGATCAAGATCTGGTCAGTTTTCTTCTAATGACGAGATACCTCGTCGAGACAACCTCCAGGAGGGTTAACTTGAGATGGCGACGAAATAGATGCAGACTAGGTGCAACCCCCTTTAGTGGAGTATTCATCAACAAACCCTTATTTTCTAATTTTTTAACCTACTTATTTAAAAGTGTGAGAAACCTTTTTATTCTCTTCTTGTTTCAGTGGTAACTATTGAATAAAAATTACCAAGCAGAGGTTCATTCTTTAGACTTGTTTACGTTGCATTTTCTGCATTGTAATGCAGTTATGAACGCATCAAAAACTGTTTGGAGGTGGTCAGGTGGTCTGACATTAAGCACGTGTAAGCTACTTTCTGGGTCAAATCAACCAACAGGCAATCTTGGTTTCACAAAATCGAAGAGGTAGTTGGTAGTTGAATTTGCGTCGCACTAGAGAAAATTGATGGATAAATCTGTGGATGTAAGATTTAAACCTTTGTAAGTTGTATAACAGTAACATGAAAGGAAATGCAGCCGATTAAATCGAAATTAAGTTCTCATGGGCTAAAAATTCGCCTTTAAAATAAATTCATTTATTGTATTTAGTTATTGTGTAGGAGAAATAATTCAACTCATATTAAGTAGATGTTGCACAGCAAAAGCTTTTAAAGAACATTTGAAATTATCGACTCTAATTGCCTTTATGTTATTAATTTCTTCGTTACCTGTGTTGGGTCGTATGGTACAATGCTCGTATCTGGCAAATTAATCAGTTTGAAATACACGCTGGTGCGGAAGAATGGGGTGCCAAATCAGGTGTTGACCTCGGTAGTCTGACCATGGTTCAAAATTACGTGGTGTTGTACTCGGATCTTTCTATTCGGGATGGATCCCACACCGTCGCCAATAGCCCCTTGTATTGCTCCAGTGCGATGCAAATTCAACTACCTATCTACTATATTTATAAAAGGCAATGGCGATTTGTTTATAAATTATAGAATCTATTTATTTCTCATATACATTTCATCTAAAAATTAGTAAATTCTCAAAAATCGTATAATGGTTTTTAAATGCCTGATACTGGTGGTTATTCTTGTAGCATAATTGATATTGTATGTCTTGTGTTAGGCATAGAATGGCCAAATATGGCCCTTGCGCCATAAAACCCCTAAACAACCAATCTTGTAGCGTAAAGAATAAAAAAAGCAGCAACAATGTATGTAATTAAATATGTTGCAAAGTAACAGAAACAATGCACGATGTGGCTGTAAAACAATGGTAACTAATATTTTTCAGGAGAAACAATTAAATTTGGTGAAAATATTTGATTGTTGCTCTGATATTATATAAAAGAATTCATTGCAACAAATGTTTTCTTCATTCGAAAAAAGTTATCAAACAGCTTGTACTTAATTTGGAAAACTGCTAGAATTACAAGTATATATTGAAACAGCAATTCTTAAGACTTCTAACATCCTATTTTAGGTTCTTTTTTAAAGGGCCAAATCGCTTCTCCCAATTCTTGATCATCTCTAATTTCTACTGAGATAACAGACGAAATGGCTAACAACATCATCGACTGGATTGGTAAAAAGAAGTAAGTTCTATTTTACTTGTGTGTTTCGTTTTCTACTACAAAAATGTATTATATCGCCTTTTCAGAACTTGATTCTATTGGTCCTTTCAGGTAATAATTATTTTATGTAATTAAAGTGACGTTTCATACAGATAATTCAAATTTCAATCATCAAATCGTGTTCAAAATCAAATGACTTTTAGCTTTTAATTATTCAAAGGTAAGTACATGAAATAAAGAGAAATTAACAAACAATTGTAGTTAGAAACAAAGTGTTATAAAAATATATACATTTTTTAAAGCCAATATTCAGCTCTGAAATGCAAAAATGAATATCATAAGATCATCATACCAATAAAATTTGACAAAAACTTTTTTAAAACATCTAAAATTTAACAGAACCTGTTTGATCAATTACTTATACTTGAAATCAAAAATAAATTTGTGTGTTCTTGCAGTGTAAAGGTATTTTTGCTGCAGACTACAATTCAATATAATGTATATTTTTAATATTATAAAATAATTATTGAAATGATTTTTGTATTTGTACTTCGATTCTTTAACCGATTTTTAATATTAGTAACATAGTATTTTACCTTTTAGAAACAACTTCAAACAAAAACGAAACAAAAAGAAAAGTATGAAAAAGAACGCTTATAAGAAATTAAAGAACATCTCAAGCGATTGTATGTCAAAGATTTCGCAGAATGTTATGGACCCGGGTGATATTGATTCTGAAGTCATCAATCCGAAGATCATCTGTTTTACAGAAAACATATTCATTAATGGTGGTAAAAAAATTAATACAAAAAATCCATCCTATGAAGATGTTTCAGCAAAACAGGTTGAAACAAATGACATACGCACAGTGTCTAAAGAGGATCACAGTCGCGATATTGTGGCGTTTCTAAAAGAAATTTCCAATGGATCTAACTGCAGTCGAAGAGTATCAAAGACAACGATCTCCAACACTGAACAAGAACCGAATGGTGCTTGGGTAGGTCAAAATCGCCGCCATGAAGTCAAAATCACCGAAAAGAAAAGAATTCGAAATGACATGGCTCTGAAATTTAAGCTATTCGATGATTTTGTTAACATGCAAAATCCCGGATTACTGAGAGGGGTACCGATCGAAAAACATCCCCGATTCGCACCTGCGATCGTTCGAGCGAACAGCAAAGAGAGTTTGTACGAAGGTCCTGAAGTGATTATTGCTGCAGATGAAGATCCTTTCGTGAAGAAACTGAGTCAAGATTCGGTGAAACCTACCTTCAGTAAAAGACTTGAAAAATTCAAAGGAAATCAAGAATTCAAAGGCGTGACATGCGATGAGTACGATCCATTTATATTTGAGGTCAGAAACACTGAAAAGGTTATCTTCAACAATGGTGGAAAAAAAATTTATACACAAAATCCACACTTTGAAGATGCTCCACCAAAACAGGTTGAAACAAATGACATACGCATAGTGTCTAAAGAGAATCATAGTCGCGATAATGTGGCGTTTCCAAAAAAAATTTCCGATGGATCTAAGTTCAGTGAAAGAGAATCAAAGCCAGGAATCTCCAAAACAGAAAAAGAACCGAATGGTGCTTGGGTAGGTGAGGATCACCACCATAAAGCCAAAATCACTGAAAAGAAAAGAATTCGAAACGACATGGCTCGGAAATTTATGATATTCGATGATTTTGTTAACAAGCAAAATCCCGGATTACTGAGAGGGGGTACCGATCGAAGAACATCCCCAATTCGCACCTGCGACTGTTCGAGCGAGCAACGATGATAGTTTGTATGAAGGTCCCGAAGTGATCATTGCTGTAGATGAAGACCCTTTCGTGAAGAAACTGAGTCAAGATTCGGTGAAATCTACCTTCAGTGGAAGAGTTGAAAAATTCAAAGTATATCAAGAATTAAAAGGCGTGACATGCGATGAGTACGATCCATTTATATTTGAGATCCGAAACACTGAAAAGGATATCTTCAACAATGGTGGGAAAAAAATGCATACACAAAATCCACACTTTGAAGATGCTCCACCAAAACAGGTTGAAACAAATGACATACGCATAGTGTCTAAAGAGAATCATAGTCGCGATAATGTGGCGTTTCCAAAAAAAATTTCCGATGGATCTAAGTTCAGTGAAAGAGAATCAAAGCCAGGAATCTCCAAAACAGAAAAAGAACCGAATGGTGCTTGGGTAGGTGAGAATCACCACCATAAAGCCAAAATCACCGAAAAGAAAAGAATTCGAAACGACATGGCTCGGAAATTTAAGCTATTCGATGATTTTGTTAGCATGCAAAATCCCGGATTACTGAGAGGGGTACCGATCGAAGAACATCCCCGATTCGCACCTGCGATCGTTCGAGCGAACAGCAAAGAGAGTTTGTATGAAGATCCCGAGGTGATCATTGCTGCAGATGAAGACCCTTTTGTGAAGAAACTGAGTCAAGATTCGGTGAAATCTACTTTCAGTGAAAGATTTGAAAGATTCAAAATAAATCAAGAATTAAAAAGTATGAAATGCGACGAGTACGATCCATGGATATTCGAGGTCCGAAGCAATGAAAAGATATCAACAACAATACCGAGAAATCTACAAAAGAAGGCTTCCGTGCCCAAAATGAGATGGTTGAAAACTTCAAGATATTTGAGCGCTTTCTGGGAAAATTTGATTCAGATTTCGTCACCTGCAAAGGCAAGATTCATAGACTTAAAATTATGGGTACAGTCTCTGTTTGCCTCTGCTAGTTCGAGAATAGAAGAAAGAGATGAACTATGTAAAACTCAGGAAGAAGCTACATTTCCTATGTACGAGGTAAGGGAATTATTTTCTGTTTTTGAATAATTTTTAATATATATATATACAAATATTTTCATTTTAATTTAATAATAATCATTGAACTTTCATAATATGTTTGATTTGTTTTTCAGGGAGGAATTCAACTTTCTCGGCCATGTTTTAAAGTAAGGAAAGGGAAGAAGTTATTGTACTTAAGAGAAGAATAAAAATATTGCTGGATCTTACTTTCGGTAGAACAAAAACTAATTTCAAATTACGGGATTTTATAAGGATGTTATATGCATATATTTAATTATAAATTTATTCATTCGATCATTCGGCAAACCTTTGTATATTGCAATTCAAAATTGGAAACAAAATTATTATCTTGCAAAATATATAAGTTTAATAGGCAATAAAAACATTTCAATTTTCCATAATGTATATTCTTTTTGACTGATGTACTTTGTTAGATTTATTTATGAGAAAAATTTGACTATAAATTAAAAGTTAAAGTAGTTTAACGGTTGTGCAATATCAGCACTCTTAATATTAAGCACTTATATAATGCATCGCTTATTCTAACTTCATTGAAATTTTCTGGTTTTTCTCGCGTTTTATTGAATGAAAGTTTATGGTATTAAGTACCTTAAGAACTATTACTCTAAGGTACTCCATCTACACTCACGTACAATGTAGTGAATACTACATATTATTCTCTAAGTACAACTTTCTCGCACAGCGATGCACATATAAAGAGGGATGGTCGTTTAGTATCTGAAGCTGTACGTGCATATATATATATATATATATATATATATATATATATATATATATATATATATATATATAAGAAATAGACCACACTTTTAATCCTTTATATTTGGTGCTGTTTCACAGTTCTCACTCACTCGAATGGGAAAATTCTAATAATTGTAATAATTTTGATGTCAGGAAAGATCTCATAATTTACTAAGCAAAACATTTTTTCAAACATGACTGGTCCATACGCTCATGTTATTTTCTTCTCTTTAGAG
This sequence comes from Meta bourneti, assembly GCA_933210815.1. Lineage (NCBI taxonomy): Eukaryota > Metazoa > Arthropoda > Arachnida > Araneae > Tetragnathidae > Meta > Meta bourneti. Next base: position 23,028,552 of record OW119928.1, read on the forward strand.
AATCTTATATCATAACATATTATTTCTACGAGATATATCCTCCATTAAGATCTGACCAATTTTTCTAATTACGAGATATCTCGTCATAAAGCTACTGTCAATTTTTTGATGATTACGAGATCAAAATCTGGTCAATTTTCTTCTAATGACGAGATATTTTGTCCATCAAGAGTGTTCAGCTTTTGATTATGACGAGATACCTCGTTGAGACAATCACCTGGAGGGTTAAGTATAAAAGTGAAAAGAAGTCAAGAAAATGCACTTAGACAAATACAGCCAAAATTTATGTCTTTGACCGACAATATACACTCAACACATACTATGCTTACAAAAAGGCTCTTAAATCGAAAAACAAATACACAACTTTAACGAAAGTCGAAAAAATAATTTTTAATTGGGAAAGTTTTCCCACGAAAAAAACGATGCCAATGTAGAATCAAAATATATCTTGATGAGCAATTCTTTCTCTCGAAAACAGTCACATTCATGTGATTCTTACTGAGTTATTTTGTGATGAATACATTTAAGGCAATGAAGATATATAAGACAAAATACTTAGACTATTCAGAAAAATAATTTTTGATTGTGTCACCCTCTATAGAGAAATAAAAATGCCTACTTAGCTCTATGTGGATAAACTATAAGATAATTTATGCCAGAGGCTTCAAATCTGTTCAAAGCAGTTTATTATAACTAATTATTTGTGATTAGATTGATAAATTAGTTTTAGAAAATTAAAAAGTTAATCTCTCAGACCTGAAAAAAAATCCTCTCAAATACATTTTATACAGGTAAAAAAGGATAAAAAAAATCAGATTTAGATCTTTTTTTATTTTATTATTATTTTGAAAAACAATTGATTCACATGGAGGTACTGTCTTGAAATGGGTATAGTACCTATTTGGGGACATCCCCATGGGTCTGAACATTATAGACTGCTGGCCACCGTAAATGCAACACCCTGAAGGAAGCATGCAAATAATATGAAATTTACAACATGCATTAGCGGAGGTGAGATATGCAAATGATTAGAATTTCAGCGCAGACGCACATCACGCGCGCCTGTGGCGCCACTTCAAAGCGCTATTTAAGGCTTGGAGATTTCGACCATTTCAAGTACGGCAATTGTGTTTTTCTTGTGGTTTTTTTAAAAAAAACGATCAATTATGCCTCGTACAAAACAGCGATCATCTTTTGATCAAGTATCCGAGTTCGACAGAGGAAGGATAGTGGCCTACCGAGATTGTGGATTATCTTTCAGGGAAATCGGTAGTCGTGTTGGACGAAACCAAACAACTGTAATGCGGATATGTGATCGTTGGATGCAGGAGGGTACGACGGACCGACGTGTTCGATCGCATCCACCTCAGTGCACCACTTCACGTGATGACAGGCATATTGTGCGTATGGCAGTGACGGATCGCTCAGCCACATCACGAACAATAGCACAGCACATTCAGTCTGTACCGCATCATCCAGTGTCTGCGCGTACCATTCGACGCCGTTTACAGCAGAGTGGTCTGTCCGCAAGACGTCCATTGCTTCGTCTACCCTTGACGCAGAACCACAGACGTTTCCGCCGCCAATGGTGCGATGAAAGAAGGATGTGGACGGCAGATTGGAATGAAATTGTCTTTACTGACGAGTCACGCTTCTGTCTGCAACACCACGATGGTCGGATTCGAGTCTGGAGACACCGTGGAGAGAGGATGCTGAACAGCTGCGTTATGCACCGCCACACTGGTCCTGCACCGGGTATTATGGTATGGGGCGGTATTGGATATCACTCTCGCACTCCTCTAGTACGCATTGCCGGTACTTTAAACAGCCAGCGCTACATCTCCGAGGTGTTGGAGCCAGTTGTCCTTCCTTACCTTCAGGGCTTGCCCACAGCCATATTTCAACAGGATAATGCGCGACCACACGTGGCACGCATTGTCCAAGGGTTCTTCGTCAATCGCCAGATTAAATTGCTTCCCTGGCCAGCTCTCTGTCCGGATCTTTCGCCGATAGAAAACATGTGGTCCATGGTTGCTCAACGATTGACCCAGAATACGTCCCCAGCTGCCACACCAGATCAACTTTGGCAACGTGTGGAAGCTGCTTGGTCTGCTGTACCCCAAGAACACATCCAAAGTCTCTTTGAATCAATGCCGAGGCGTGTGGCAGCGGTGATCTCCAACAATGGGGGCTACTCTGGCTACTGATTTTGGTAGGAACCACACTTCACAGAAGTCTATAAATTTAATCATTTGATACTTGGTCAACATGTTATCTACAAAATAAATTTTGTTGTGATATCTCTTGTCTTTCTTGGTGTTGCAATTTGGGTGGCCAGCAGTGTAATATAACTGAATGAACACATCAGCTTACTGAATATAAACATTTTGAGGTAAAAAAATTATTTTAACGTCCCCAAGAATGAAGAGATTGTGTTAAATTGATCCGTAGGCATACCTCACATTCATGTTATGTACATTATTTAACGCTACAAAGGGCAGTCTTCTGTGCATGACTCCAAATAAGTTTTCTCCTTGCCGATTCAAAATTTTTCAGAAGCCGAAAGGATTTTTCAACCAATACACGGGGCTATTTACTCCGTGACCACCAACAGTAATGCAAGCCTGACTGCTTCGAAACATGGAAGGAGGGCACGTTGATCGTCGCCATCCAATATAATATCTGTTTCTGTGCAATGTTCCAGTTTCACACAAATTTTGGTGGAAACGTTTTGTGATTCAGTACTGGGTAATATTCGTTATAATGTCACAGATTAGATTAGCTGCCCAGTATTCCAGGTGCATGTCAGCCATCTCAACATTCGTGAACTAATACATGCTAACAGTATGAAGGCAGCTTCTAAAATGGCGATGGCCCAAACTGAACAAATACCGCAATTACAATCAGCGCCATCTATCAACCCAGTCAGACATACCTCCCTATGTGTACACGGTTTAATTTTGTGTTTCCTGCATCCCTTTAAAGTTTGTACAGTGAGTTTTGAAATCACCTGTGTATCAGTAAAGTAAATCAGTAAGTAAAATTCATTGGTTTATTTGGTAACGAGATAGATGGTTTTCCTGTGTGTATGTGTCAACTCAGAAAAACTCATATAGAAGTGTTGAAAGATAATATGACTGAAAATGGCAAAAAGTAACCTCATAACAGAGGCAATCGATTCGTAAGTTATACCACCAACACTCCACCTGTCCAATACGCTAATCGAAAAAATGTGATCTTACGTTTTTCTAATTCTGAACTGGTAATACATTTTCGAACGACTTGTTGACATTTTGGAGAGAAACGTCGTCAAAAATCTTGTAAGATGTCGACAAGTTGTTGAAGAATAATATGATTGAAAATTGCAAAAAAAACCTCCCCAAAGGCAATAGATTCGTAAGGAGGTGTTACAAGCTATGCCAACTGTCCGATTTTCTAATCGAGAAAATGTGATATATTTTATGCAATTTTGTTTCTGAACTAGTAACTACCTCTTCAAACAATTGTTAAAATTATACGATTTTTTTATGTATTTAGATACAAGAGCCAAATTTAAATAAAAAATATAATTTGTTTTTCATACCTCTGCCCTTTTATACTATCAGTATACACCCCTTCTTACTAAAAATGAAGTCGGGTTAAAAAAAAAGAAAATAACATAGGGTTCGACCGGGACTTGAACCCGGGACCTCGCGCACCCGAAGCGAGAATCATACCTCTAGACCATCGAACCACGAAAACACCGCTTTAATATAACTTTATTTTATAGCCAGCAAAGGATTGATCAAATCTCAAGTACATCACAAAACAAACATGCTGAATATACTTGCTTTTATATCTACTTTTAATGTTCCTGTTACTTTTTATGTTCCCTTGTCATACTTAAGTTCAAAACTCACGTTATAGTTTTGTGGGTCACTGTAATAAACTGTTATCATTTGAAAAGATTAATATTTATTTGCCTTATAAAACGTTTCTAAACCTATGGATTGCGATTCTATATTGAACTGTTACCAATGTTGATGAGTTGATAAACGTAGGCAAACTGTCAGGGCTCTTTGCTATATACTTACAATGCATCCCTTCACATTTGGGAGCCGTAGTTGCCCAGTTGGAAGAGCAACGAATTAGCAACTGGAGGGTTGCGAGTTCATAATTCAATATAACCAAAGACCGTCTTAAACATGAGGGCTGGTGCACATTAAACCTGTCGTGGCCTCAGATGTCCTCACGTTGGCGTGGTGTGGAAGTTTGGAGAGTGGGGTGCCAGCTCAGGTATGAGTTCGTCATCTGACCGTGGTTCAAAATGACGAGGTGTTGTCCTCGGATCTCAAATATCACGGACCATCGGCAATAACCCGTTGTGTTGCTCCAGTGCGACGCTAATTCAATTGCCTACCTACCTTCCCTTCACATGGGGACCTCAGCGGAAATGAAATGATAGATGACAAAGGAGGTTATCTCAAAGTCCATTGCAATCATACACTTCTCTAACTTACGAAATATTTGCAAAAAAGAAACGTCAGAACAATATACCGTCGGCTTACAAGTGAAACGTACTGAGCCAAAAGACAGGATTCTGAGGAAACGAAGAGAGAGTATTCTACACCCTATACATTACTCGTTAAGTGGTTTCTTAAGAAATCTAACCTTCATACAAAACAAATAACTTAGTGAATTTCACCAGTCCAAAAGTAGGTAGGTAGGTAATTAACTTCACACGGGAGCAAAACAACATGCTAATGGTGATGTTCCGGGATCAATCCCGAAGGGATATATCCGAGGAAAACACCTCGTAATTTTGAACCGCTGTCAGATAACGAGTTCAACACCTGAGCTGGCAACCCACTCTCCAAACTTCCACACAAGGCCAAAGCGTTTGTCTAATTGACCAATCAACTATCATATATATCAATTTTGAATTCATTCTTTGGAATTTTTGTTGAAACGGAGCACAAATTTTCGGGGTTTTTTTTAATTCGAAAAACAACCCAATTGACATCACGTTCAGAATACGTTCAGGAAATATGCTCAACCACATAAACACTACCACAATCTACTTGAAAAAAATGCTTGTCATAATCGCCCTACGGTTTGGAGAACACTGCTTTAGAGTGACATACCAAACCGTTTTTGTGCTTCGCTTCATAAAACCTAGAGACACGGTTTTGAACGTTTACTAAAGGAACACGTGTCACGTGTATTAGGGAATTTGAAACCCGTGCTTTTGAATAGATCTGTGTTTACAATCAGTGTATTTAACTGCAATGTTCTCAATGTACGGATATTTACGAGTTCTATTATCTATATTCTCGATTTTATTCCTTGACCGAGGAGTTAACTTAGAAAAGTATAGTAATTCTATCAAATTTTGACATTTTTACGCATGTTGCAACTTTTGAACGTATCAAACAGTTGAATGTTTCTTGTTTAAAATTTTAACAATGTAAGTGAGTAATAATTTTAATAGAAAGTAAATGAAAACTATTTTAAAAACTTTATTATTTGTATACTTGGAATAGATAAATGACTAGTGTATTTATAGAAGTAAACTAGACTAGATGGTAGGGGGTATTTTAATTAATGTCGCACTGGAGCAACGCAATGGGCTATTGGCGACTAAACTAGACTAGAAGACTCGTATATCTGTGCTTATATTTATTGATGGCAAGGTGTTACTCACATTTCATATCTTATTTTAAACCATTTATAAGGAATATAGCTTACATATTCGAATAAATTGACTTCATACCTCGAAAAGAAATAAAATTACCAAACATATATATCAGCATTTCGTTTATATTTTCTGGTGTCAATTCTTATTTCCAATAAAATATATGGCAAAAGCACACCTGAGTCATGTTACAAAAATTAGATTCAGAAAGTTTACTTCAATTTCGTCCCATTTGTTCAATGCAATTTGGTATTTTTGACGTCTTAATCTATTTTTGTGTTCGCTCATATTTTCTTTCTGCTCTGATCTTCCAGATTTCTTATTGCTTTCTGTCATCATACTGCACAAGAATTTCCATTAGAGTAGCTAGTTTTATTGTCAGTATAGAGTTCGTGCAGTTCATTATGTAGTAATATTATGTAGTTCCGTAGTTCAAATCGAGCATATTGAAACTAAGCGGCAGAATTCACGATGTATCCCGTAACGGTTAAATTTACATTTCTTATCGGGCCGCGCTAGCCAGGTTGGAAGAGTAACGGATTAGAAATCAGAGGGATGCGAGTTCGAAACTCAGTTCAGCCAAAAACCATCGTGTACACGGGGACTAGGACACGTTAATCTGTCGTGGCATCAATGTCCTCACGTTGGCATGGTGTAGAACTTTAGAGAGTGGGGTGCCACAACTCAAGTGTTGACCTCTTCATCTGACCGTGGTTCAAAATTACGTGATGTTGTCCTCTGATCTATCCCTTGGGGATTGATCCCAGACCGTCACCAATAGCCCGTTGCTACAGTGCGATGTTAATTAATTATTAACAATTACATCCATTGTTGCCATTCGGCAATAAATACGTACATAATGTCCATTTCTGTACCACGTTGATTAGCGAAATAGGTGTGTAGAGGGGTAAGTAGTTAACCAACGCAGAACAAGGGGCTATTGAAGACGGTCAGGGATCCATCTCAAAAAGAGAGATACATGGACAACGCCCCTTAATTTGGAACCACGGTCAGATGACGAGGTCAACACCTGAGCTAGCACCTTACTCTCGAAACTTCCACGCTACGCCAACGTGAGGACATTTGGAGGCGCGACAGATTTAACCTGCACCAGCCCCATGTACACAACAGTCTTTGGATGGACCGGATTTCGAACACCTTGTTATGTAGGGAGTTGGTTGGGGTTTTTTATGGCTCAAGGGCCATATTTAGCCGTGCTGCGCCAGACACAACACAATGTCAGGGCAGTTTTTGATGTGAAGATAAACCACCAGGATGGATAATCGCGATCTCATATAAATCCAACCAACTATACTATTCCGAAATACGATAAAAGAACACGGCATGAAGCGGATCAACCCAAACGCCATGTGTTGAAAGTTGCCAGCCGTAGACGAATACGGATTCCGCCGATGACCATTCTCTGTAATCTCTCGTGCACCAATCAGTGCTTCGACATGGTATCTCGTACATCTAGATCTGGTAAATTTTGCTACGAGATCAGACGAGATATCTCATCCAGACAAAACTGCGCTATTTCTCAAGGGGAATAAAGTACAGAGTAGGAAACAGAAATTGTCGTTTGCCTAGAACTGGTGACAGCTTGGAACGGTTTTTTTCACCAGAGGCTAGCCATTACAAGGCAGATTTCGACGTGAAGATTCTGTCCAACCAAAGACCGCCGTGTAACGATCTGGTGCACGCCTCAAAAGTCCTCACGTTTGCGCGGTGTGGAAGTTTGGAGAGTGGAGTACCAGCTCAAGTGTTGACCTCATCATCTGACCGTAGCTCCACATTACGTAGTGCTACCCTCGAATCTTTCCCTTGGAGATTCATTTCGTCACCAGTAGCCCATTGTGTTGCTCCAATAGTAGGTAATTAATTAACGTCGTGCTGAAGCAACACGACGGTTTATTGGCGACGGACCGGGAACAACCCCGAAGGGAAAGATCCAAGGACGGCATCACGTAATTTTGAACCACCATCAGATGATGTCACCACTTGAGCTGACACTTCACTCTCCTTACTTCCACACCACGCCAATGTGAGAACATTAGAGGCCATGGCAGATTTAACGTGCACCAGACCCTAGGTACACGACGGTCTTTGGCCGGACCGTGTTTCGAACTCGCAACCCTCCAGTTACTAATCCCTTGCTCTTCCAACTGGGTTACCGAGGCCCAAGTTGCTCCAGTGCGACGTAAATTAATTACCATTGACGTGAGGATAGGAGGGTTAGTTGCGATCTCAATCCCGGTTGGAAGAGTAACGGACTAGCAATCGGAGGGATGCGGGTTCGAATCCAACCAAAGACCGTCGTGTACAAAGGGGGCTGGTGCATGTTAAATCTATCGTGGCGCCAAATGTCCCCACGTTGGCATGGTGTGGAAGTTGGAGAGTGGGGTGCCAACTCAAGTGTTGACCTCTTCATCTGACCGTGGTTCAAAATTACGTGATGTTGTCCTCTGATCTATCCCTTGGGGATTGATCCCAGACCGTCGCTAATGACTCGTTGTGTTGCTCCAGTGCGACTTAATTAAAATACCTACCTACCTCATAAAAAATCCAGCCAACTACACTGTGTTCCGAAACACACGATCTTGTACGAATGGGGCTGGTGCGGGTTAAATCTGTCGTGGCCCCAAATGTCCCCACGTTGGCGTGGTGTGGAAGTTCGGAGAGAGAGGTGCCAGTTCAGATTTGATCTCGTCATCTGACCGTGGTTCAAAATTACGTGGTGTTGTCCTCGGTTCTTTCCCATCTGGGGTTGATCCCGGACCGTTACTAATGACTCGTTGTGTTGCTCCAGTGCGACTTTAATAAATACCTACCTACCTCATAAAAAATCCAGCCACCACTGTGTTCCGAAACACACGATCTTGTACAAATGGTGCTGGTGCGAGTTAAATATGTCGTGGCCCCAAATGTCCCCACGTTGGCGTGGTGCGGAAGTTTGGAGATAGAGGTGCAAGTTCAGGTGTGACCTCGTCATCTGACCGTGGTTCAAAATTACGTGGTGTTGTCCTCGGTTCTTTCCCATCTGGGGTTGATCCCGGACCGTCGCCAATAACCCATTCTGTTGCTAAAGTGCTACGTCAATTAAAACACCTACCTATCTTAAGAAAAAATCCAGCCAACTACATCGTGTTTCGGAAACGCGATAAAAGAGCGCTGCACGAAACGGGTCCTCCGAAAATCGTCTCTGGAAACTCACCGTCCGCGGATCTCGGAGGAGGGAGGAGGGCAGCGGGCGGTATTGACAAATGAAGCAATCTCCGCCATAGTCACAGACGGCGGACCGCAACATTTCGCGGTTGGCTGACCCAATCCGGCCGCCACTTCCCGCATCCATCTCGCCTGCCCCCCGATAAAATAAAAACCGCCGCGTAATGAAATCGAATAAAGAAGCTTTTCCGAACAGTAATAAGCCATTGTGTGCCTCCTCTCCCCACCGCATTCTCCCCTTCCTCCCGCCCTTTTTTTGCCGTGCGGCTCCCTCCCCCTTTTGGCGTTGTTGCTGTTATTGTTATTATTAATGTGGCGTTTCAGGAAGAGCCTGATTTCAACATCAATCTGGGCGTTCAATCGGTAGGGGCGGTTTTCATCATATTTCCTCCGACGTTCTGCCAGGGGTAAGTGAGCTGGATGTGGAGGCGCAGGATGAAACCCGTGCTGAGACTTGCTTTTTCTTGACAGGTGGTTTGAGCGCCTGTATTCCGCCGTTCGAATCAAAAGGGCAGTGGGGGTCGTCGTAGCTCAGTGGGCTTGCTCTATAGATGTGAAATATAATAGGCTGATCATTCTCAGGAAAGACCACAATTTTAATTCCTCCCCAGTGTATTTCTCTCTTCTGTGTCGGGCCGCGGTAGACCTGCTGTAAGAGTAACGCATTAGCAACCGGAAGGTTGCGAGTTCGAATCCAAGCAAAGACCGTCGTGTACAAAGGGGGCTGGTGCACGTTAAAAGACGTTGGCGTGGTGTGGAAGTTTCGAAACTGGGTGCCTGCTCAGGTGTGACCCCGTCATCTGACCTGGTTCAAAATTACGTGGTATTGTCCTCGGGTCTTTCCCTTTGGGTTTGATCTTCGATAGCAAGTTTTGTTGCTAAAGGCGACGTTAATTACATACCTATCCAGTGTCAGTGGAACTATCCTCGTATGTGGGGACGCGGTAGTGCGACGTTAATTAACTACCTACCTTGTATTTTGATGTCCATTTACTTAGTGTCGATTGGCACAGCTTGGCCATATATGACCCTTGTTTCATAAAACCAAAAAACCAACCAACTGACCAAAAAGGCACGGTTCCACCTGGCGTTATATCACGACCTTATACATCGTTTATTCAGCAGTAACGGTCATTTTTTTTGTCTCCTGTTGAATTTTATGTTTGAGAAAAACCAGGAGAAATCTAATCTGTTTCTTTAGAATTGGGAACTCAAAGGTCACCTGTTTCAACTAGTTATTTAAGCCTTTTCTCATGGGCCCACAATGTAAAGTGAAGTAGAAGTGGAGGATCAAGTCACCTTGACGCCAAAGGCGTATATCTCTCTTTATGATTATCTCAGATTTGTTTACCAAAATATATTTAAACTTATTAGAAATTCGTAGACTAAATTTCTGAGATTAAACAGTTCTAATTAATATTAATTCGTTACAAAAATATCAGTTACAAAATTAATAATTATATTGATTTATAGAATTTTTTTGGAAAAATACATATTTGACAACAATATCTTTCCATTTTGAGGCCTTCCATACTAAAACCAGCCTAGCGCTACTTGAGGAGAAAAATTCCCATGAAAATGCCGTAAAATTTAAAGGTCAAAATTTAAAAAAACTGACAAACCCGTGTTTGGATTTACCGGGATTTTCTTCGAAGCATTTAGGAGGTCCATTGAATATATTTCATCGGTTTTTCTTTGTTATTTTAGACTGTAAAATTGAAAAGTATTGAGTAATTTTTTTCCAGGTCATATAAATTCAATAACACTAGAATGTTATATTCTTGCATTAACATGAAACCAAAGACTTCGAGCTCAATGATAATATCCATGAAATTGCCTTGAAATCGACGATTGCGGACAATTTTCTCAAATACCGGACCTTAAGACCTTTTTGGAGGGGCCATATCTGGCCGGCGGACCGGGCAACCTTATTTAGAGGGCGATGTCTAGTCTGCGGGTCTGATAAAAATATTTGGAGGGCCGTATTTAGCGTGCGGCCGGGTAAACTTGTTTGGAGGCAGTATCTGGACTGTTGACCTGGTAAAATATTTGGAGGGCCATATCTGGCCTGGGGCTTGGTAAACTTGTTTGGAGAGCCGTTTGGACCGCGGGCCAGTTAAAACTATCTGGAGGTCCGTATCTTGACTGCGGGTCGGGTAAACATGTCCAAAGGGCCGATCTGGTCTACGGGCCTGATAAAGATATTTGGATAGAAGTATTTGGCCTGCGGGCCGATTAAAATTGTCTGGAGGGCTGTCTCTGAACTGCGGACCTGGAAAACCTGCCTGGAAGGTAATATATATATGGTCTGAGGTCCGGGTAAAATTTTTTGAAGGACCCTGTCTGATCTGCGGGCCATATCTGAACTGCGGGCAGGGTAAACCTGTTTGGAAGGTCGTATTTGGACTGCGGGTCGGATAAATCTGTCCAGAAGGCCGTATCTTGTCTGCGGGAGTGATGAAAATATTTGGAAGGTCATATCTGGTTTGTGGACCTGTGATCAATCTAGTCGTTGCAACTGATTTATCTTAGGCATACAGTTTTTGTGAGCGTCTTCACAAAAACTGTACGCTTAAGATAAATCCTCGACGAGAGTAATAGCTATTTAGAGTAATAGCTATAACAGGCAGATATGGAATAAAGATGAGAAAAAATCTAAGGAAAAAAGATGTTTCAATCTTTTGAGACTCGGAAAACAAGCACTCCAACCTAAAATTTCAAAATAAGTCGTTTCATAAAACATTTTTCAATAGTAAGAAATAGCTAATTTATGTTTTACTATAACTGCGAATTGACAAAAGAATGCTCATATGATTGTAAAAAACCGACTGGGAAACATCTGGATCTCCTGACTTGGTGATGAAAAAGGCAAGCGGTTTCGCAATACCCATGCGGCATGTAGAAACACCTGCTTTCTCTGAATAACATTCAAACTAATCAAAAAAATGTTTGATTATGAGTCGAAAAATAAATGTACGAGTACTTCGTATTATTTGCCCAGATTGAAAGAGCAAGTGTGTTTCGCGTTGTTTCGGTTCATTTTAGAAATTTTCGTATTCTACCAACCTCTCTAACGTTAGTAGCTATAGATATTTTCAGCTGAACGGAGGTATTCCTTTTTTGAAACTTAGTTTTGGATTATTACGTTCGGAGTCGTTCTGTCCTAGCAACGCCACTAAGCAAGTCGCTAATAAACATTCCAACGAATAAATTCCAAATTGATGTATGATATTTGATTGGTCATAATCAATTAGATTAAACGTCAAACGTAACCAAAACGGTGACAAACTGCACTTTATGCTAACCCCGATATCTGTTGTGCGAGAGCATTTGGGTAGCCAAATTAAAATGCTCGCTTTCCGGTCTGGTTTGTTTGTTTACCTTGAAAATCTTTCATTGGAACTCACTGGCTTTATTTTTACTGACAATAAAATCCTCTCAAGAATATTGTCACTTCTGTGCTTATCACTTACGTTTATAATAAGCAGCTTTTGTTTCAAGTTTTTTTAAATTTTAAGTGGTGGATATAATACAGGATTTGTAAATGGATGTATCGATGAACTGAACTCGATAATGGAATACCTTTCCATCGTTTTCTCCTTTGCTTGCATCACTACCTTAACTCTCCAAGTGTTTTGATGAAATATATCGTCCAAGATCTGGTCAATTTTGCTAAGGACGAGTAATCACGTCTAGACAATACTACCCTATTACGCCAATGGGATAGAAGATCCAAGTAGGAAAAACAAATTGTCCCTTACCCAGAATTGGTGACAGTTTGAAACAGGTTTCAGCACCAGATGCTGGATACTACAGGGCAGTTTTCGATGTGAATGTAAACCACCAATAGGGTTAAAACAATACTAAATACGTAGGATATTTTAAAAACGCTTAAGTCCTCATCCACATTTTTGAAATACACAAATATTTTTTACCAATTCAGTGCAGAAAGCTGCTTGAAGTTAATGCATTTGAACTCCCAATTCGTAAGAAACATATTCGTCGGTTACAGAAGAAACACATAAACTCCAACACACAAAAAAGTTTATCTTTGAGCAGTTTAAATACTAATTATCAATTTTTAGTGCAAAAATGAAAATTATAAGCATTTTTAATGTCATATTTTTCAAACAGATTACAATGGGATTATGGAGCCCAGCTGGAAGAGTAACAGATTAGCAACCGGAGGTTTTCGAATTCGAAACTAGGTCCAACCGAAGACCGTCGAGTTTGCGGGAACGGGTGCACGTTAAATCTGTAGTAGCCTTAAATGTCCTCAAGTGGCGTGGTGTGGAAGTTTGGGGAGTGGGGTGTCAGCTCAGGTGTTAACCTCGTCATCCGACTGTGGGGTGTTGTCCATGGATCTTTCCCTTCGGGTTAATCTCGGACCGTCGCCAATAGCCCTTTGTTTTGTTCCAGTGCGACATTAATTAACTACCTACCTACCAATAGGATTATATATCTCTCATCATAATGAAAACAAGCATTTCGTGTCAAAAAACGCATTTCCGAGAAATATGTCACGTTTCTGACCTAAGCCGACGATATTGTGATGTCATTTGTTGTTCACATAGGGGGTTGCAAGGAGCGATATAGTCGAAGCGTGATATATCGAGGCTTGGCATAAAGGAGTTATTTTATACTTACAAATCTCACACTCAACCCAACTTGAATGTCTACCTTTTCTCCAGGTCACCAGCAATCTCTAAAGTTCTAAACTTTTGCTAAGCTCTTTAATACCCTTTATGCGGTTGAACTATCGATTTGACATCCTCTTTTAAAAGCGAAACTAACGTTATATAGATATATCTAGTGTTCTCAGAAAACGCCGAACATTTTTGCCCCGCTCTCTAAAGCTGCATGTCAGAGGGTATTAGATTAGTAGATTAAAAGCCAAAAATCCTCCGAAGCTTTTATCTGACTACCTATGATAGGCAAAAGCTCTCAGGTCAAACCACTATCACTCTCCCAGTCTGAGCCAGGTATTTTCTCAGAACCGCTGCGCCAGATCTCTCATACTCAGTCCCAAGAGCCTCCGACTTCCATTAGCGATCTCTAAGTAGGATTTTGCTCTGACCAATGACGGCACCAGTCGCGCTTGCGATAGAGATTACGGTTGCCCACGTAAACCGCCGAACCCGCTTGCACTTTGGGCAATGTGTCTGCCTCGTTGCGGGAAATCCGCAAACGCTCGCTCCGCAGATTAAAAGGCTAATTTGTTTTGATGCCACATTTAATCGATTAAATACCCGTGGCTCCTGCAGACGAGAATGCACCGGAGGACCGATAGCTTCCGAACAGACGGCCTTTTCGTTCGGAGAAGAGGGGATTTGCTAGGATCTGTAAAGAGGTTTATGCTCTCTTTTAAACGAGGTTTTATTTTGTTTTCGGAGTAAGTACTTGTTCGCCTGAGAAAACTGGGGATAAAGGATTTCGAAGAACCAGGTATTGGGATGAACTGTAAAATCAAAAGAACCAAAGAGTATCATTACGATCAAACCATAGAATCAGTACATTTAATGTACACTTCCAAACAAAGTAAGACAAATTTAATATATCCATTATGCTTGGCGACTAGAAACTAAAAGGAGATAAATAAAAGCTTTAGATCCGTGCATGCATAATTTCTGCGGAAATAGAACAGGAAAGCGTTAAGAGTTAATGTTTTTAGGCATTATTAATATCCCATTAACGAGTTATATTTTCGTACTACATATTTGATAGAACTATTTATTGTTTTTTATCTCCTTTCTATTGCCACAGAGCAAAAGAAAATACAAAAGATACCTAAATTAAACATTTGTAAAAATCGTTTGCAAAATATGTATCAAATTTGTTCATTTAAAAATATTGTCTTAGAAAATACATAAATCAGAATTTTTACTTTTCAATAAATATTTTGTGGTAAAATATATTTCTGGTAGTTTACTCACAATGAAGCACATCGTCTGCTTAGAGCAGAAACTCATTAACTGACAATTTTCGGAATTGCGTCTTTTGACACTAAATGATGGTTTTCATGATGGGAAACACATTGAAATATTGAAATGTGTTTGAACAAAAATATAACACTATCGAAATGCTTATAATTTTTATTTTTGACCTAAAATCTAATAATTTATCTCTGACGGGCTGTTATATAAAATTTATTCTTTTTGTCTCAATTAATAAGTTTTTGCTCTAAGCCAACGATTTATTTTAAAGACAAGATCATCGTCTAGATTATAACCATATTTAAATAATAAGTTAAGGTTTTACTTTAAGCCATTCGTTTTTTTACGCATTATTTATTTATTTAGGATTACAAAGAAAGTTTGAGCTTTAATTAAATTGAATGTGTAAAAAAGATTTTGTGTTTGTTAGAGCTGATGGGCGTATTCACATCCGACTCATATCACTGGCATAAAATGTATCTGGTTTTAATATTATACTAATTTATAAAAATGCATTGACTCACGATTTATCGGTATAAAAATAAACACAAATATGACGTTTATTTTCTCTTTTCGACTCTAACTAAAGCTATTAAGCACTATGAGCAGTGAATATCGTGTTTTCATTCATTCCTATTCTGTTCATGCTAAGTAGATGTATTAAAAATAGTGACGAAAGAATAACAATAGAATTTTCTTACATGACAACAATTAAACATAGGTGACCCAAACTTTGAAATTACATTAATTTATTAACAAATAATTCAATATCAGAGACACGAAAAAATGCTTTTGTCGTAAAAGACATTTTTACTTTCCAGTCGTTTTCGTTTTTATTTTCAATACTCTACCTTATTTCACTTAATACGTGTTCATACTGTTACGTGCTGGAGCTATGGAGACGATAAATAACTGACAAAGCAGAAAAAGTTACAGGTTTAAAAATGCAATTAGACTTTGGAAGACGATATTTTCCCCAACTATTTTTTCATAAAAATTTTAACATTTTATTGTGTGCTTTTGGTAATAGTATCATGGTACTTACTGGAAGCTTCTTGTAACCACCGTAACTGGATTGACAAAAAATTTCCAGTAGAGGCTGTCCAGTTTTGAAAATTCCTTGTTACAGCTCGAGTTTCAATTTTCTGTCGCAAAGCTCTCTCCGCCGACCCAATATTATTGCTGCCACTCAGAAAAGTTGAACATGAAAACATTTATATCATAAATATGTTGTACAATTATTATTACAATCTCCAAATCTTTAAAGGGGCCCGCAAGCCCGAGTAACGGAAAGAGTAACGGGTTAGCAACCGGAGGGTTGCGAGTTCGAATTCAACCAAAGACGGTCGTGTACAAAGGGGCAGGCGCACCTTAAATCTATCGTGGCCTCACGTTGCCGTGATGTGGACGTCTGGAGAGTGTGGTACCAGCTCAGGTGTGACCTCGTCATCTGACCGTGGTTCAAAATTACATGGTGTTGTCCTCAGACAATCCAACGGTTTCAGAATAAAGACAGAATAGTGGACAACATCTGGAATGAAATTAAATACAATACAGATCTAATAAAAATTAAATGGGTTAAGGCCCACACGGGCATCCAAGGTAATGAGAGGGCGGACCAGTTAGCAAAAGCAGCAGCCACAGGCAAGTCATCATTTCAGCTCTCATTGAAGTTGCCAAAGAGCCATGCTAAAAGGAAGATGAGAGAACTGTCACTTAGAACCTGGCAGGAAAACTGGGAATCAGTTGAGACTGGGAGAAGGACATTTCAGTTCTTCCCGAAGGTCAACTCAAACAAACAACCATGTGGACCGTTCATGACTCCCTTCTTTACAGGCCATGGTCCCTTCCCCAGTTACCTGCATAGGTTCCACATAACCGAATAACCGAAAGCGACCAGTGCCTATGCGGGGAGATCGGCACCCCCGACCATTATGTCTTTGGGTGCCCGTTAACATGTAGTAATCACGTACGGGCACCCACCCAAACAAATTATGGAGCATGGGCCGCGAATACGGCAAAAAACAACACAGTACTACACAAAATTAAGAAAATAATGCAATTTCTCACGGAAACATTGACATTATTAAAAGGTAGTAAAGCACATAAACTAATGAGCCAGTGCATGTAACCCAATAGGGGCGAACAATCCATGAGTGATAGAAGTGAATGTGAACAATACCGCATATAAGATTGTGTTAAGGAAAAATTGTAAATTATTGTGTTGTGCCTTTGTATACCTGTACTTGCTACTGGTCTATCTTGTAAATATTTTTGTACAAATTAATCTAAAATTGAAATTTATGCAATTATGCTTTAAGGAATGAAGCCGAGACGTCTGGCCACGGTAGTGACTTCGGTCACAGCCGTGACTGTCGCCTCCCAATAGGTGAATTCAGACTATTTTCCCGTAGGTGACCTAGACACCACTTAAACCTGACTCCTGTTGGGAGGTAAGTGGTCACCTGCGGTGCCCATGCCCATGATGTTGTCCTCGATCTTTCCCTTTGGGTTTGATCTCGAATGGGTTTGATCAAAACGGGCTATTGGCGACGGCCAATAGCCCGTTTTGTTGCTCCATTACGACGTTAATTACATACCTACCTACCTACCAAATCTTTAAATGTTACTTTATTATTTTGAATTAATATATAAATTATTTTTTAATGAAACGAAGACTAGTTTTCTCTCATAAAACGAAATGTTGGAAACACAAAGGACATTTAGGGAAAGATGGTCGAAATGTACACACTATAAAAGCCGATTCACGTGTTAACAGAATGGAATTTTCAAAACATAATGCAGCGTCTTTTACATTTACTGATTCGTTTTCAACTACAATCGGGGGACAGCACCCCCAAGCAACTATTTTAGTTATTACAGCCCCCATAGAGATCAAAAAGCTGGACATCCGCTACTTGAAGATTTTCGTCAATCCAGCTATCTGTACTGTAAAGAATCCTAAAGCATCAAACGATGTTTATCATCATATAACATTGATTATTATTTATTTATGTATTCTACTTCTGTTTTACTTTGTTATGTTTGTCTTCTCTAAAAATAAATCTTTACATTTTCTTCCTTGGAAGTTTTAATTATTTCTACGCGACAATTGTGTGTGTTCTATTCTTAAAATTAATTAATTTAGTGAAAAGTTCTAATTAAAGGACTTTTGCTTCAAAGCTTCTTATGCTATAAATCCAATGCCACCTTCCAAATTTATAAATCCTTAATTCTTGCCAAGTGTTCGAAGTCGCAACTTCAGAACTTCGTCGGAAGTTCGAGCTTTCAGTTTCTTGATTCCCTAACTTTGGTTCTTTATACAGCAGACGACAAACGACTGATTGCCAGCGAGAAATTTTCCTGAAAGCACAAAGTGGATTAAAACTCCTCTCGCTCATTTCCAGACGATTCTCTCCTAGCCTTCGTTCGGGAATTAGAGGTCTCGGTGCAATTGAGCAGCCGATCTCGGCCCGATGAAACAGAGGACGGGGTTAAATTACAAAAAGTATTGCTGGCAACAGCACTTTGCGAAATGTGTGAAGGCTACCAGAAGAAAGAACGGGCGAAGAACCGACAGGAGAAGTGATCTGCTCCTGCTCGTAGCTGACCGACCGTAAACGTGTAATTAGCATCGCCCGTTGAGCCGCGGATGATTCAATCTTCGCCGGTCCCACCGCAGCGGACAGCTCAATTATCGATTCGCCTCTAATTCGTCGCTCATCTTGAAATATTTTCCACTTTCCAAAAGTGCGTAATAACGCTTTATTACTTCTGTCGGCTCTCGATGGCCCCTCGCTTGCGTTCTCCTCTTTTCCGCAATCAACGGACTGGTAAATGATACTTTTATCGAGTCTGAAGGAGAGGTTGGTTGTTGAAAAAATAGAAGTAACGACGTTGCCGGGAGAAAATGAACACTTTTCGCACGATGTTGATGCAAATCTGTTTGAAGTGGACTTTCAGAAGGCTAGCACATTCCTGTACGGTGTCTCTTTTAATAGATTTCTGATATATATAAACTACGTATACAAAAAATGTGACGATTGTCAATCTACAGTAATTATTGCATTAGGTTTTTATACTTGAGCCAAAGACTTGGTACATTCCAAGCTGCTAACGAATCCATACCCAGACCATGTAGGTAGGTAGTTAATTAACGTCTCACTGGAGCAATACAACGGGGATCAATCCTAAAAGGAAAGATCCAATGCCCTGAATTTGGGTGCGTTTCCCGGACTCCGCCGGAAATTAAAAATTGTCCTGATTTTTAAGAGAAATCATTAATTCAATCCAAATATTGTATTGCTGGAATCACTTTGTATATAAAAACCTATTAGTCGTTAGCGGCAGTTCGTGGAATTGTAGATTTTTTTATTTTAGAGGTATTTTTTTATGTATAGTACCAAAGTAAGAAACCCCAAATGATAAAAATGTTGCCTAAATTGGAAATTTATGTATTCCGCATTGTTTAATAAAATTTCGGCGATAAAAACAACTGAAGAGAATAGTGAATGCAACTATTTACGGGTTAAATCATTATTAAACATTTGTAAAATTGATGTATAGAAAAAGTTGTGAGACTGATGCGAAACAAGGAAAAGATAAGAGGATTTCTTCCACCATGGTTTAGTTGGTCACTCTACAGTCATTTTTTGCTTCACGCTACTTTTCACTGTGAAACTTTGGTAGTAAAAACTAGAAGTTCGCCTACAGGAGCTACAAGCAAATTGACGAAACAAAATCTTCACGAGGGAAATTTAATCACTATATAACATTTCCCCTTTGTCTCGTCCTTTCGTGGTGCCGCGGAAGCCCGGTTGAAAAAGTAGCGGTTTAGCAACCAGAAGGTTGTGAGTTCAAAACTCGATAAAACTGAAGACTGTCATGTACGTGGGGTTCGTGCACGTTAAATCTGATGTAGCCTCAAATGTCCTCACGTTGGCTTGGTGTGGAAGTTCGGAGAGTGGGGTGCCAGCTCAGGTGTTGTCGTAATCTGAGCGTGGTTCAAAATTGCAAGGTGCTGTCCTCGTATTTTTCCCTTCGGGATGGATCCCGAACCGTCATTAATAGCCCGTTGTATTGCTACATTGCGACGTTAGTTCAACTTACTACGTAACTCGTCCATTCGCACCGATAGGTGGCGAGTAAGAGTATCAAGACGCGTGAAAGACAGTGCACTTTGCCTACTAAAAAATACTAGTGGAGATAAGTTACACTATTATCATAGCTTAAGTTGTAGTGGTAAGTAGGTAGGTATTTTAATTAACGTCGAACTGGCGATGGTCCGGGATCAAACCCAAAGGGAAAGACCGAGGACAACACCACGTAATTTTGAACCACGGTCAGATAACGAGGTCACACCTGAGCTGGACCCCACTCTCCAAACTACCACACCACGCCAACGTGAAGACATTTGAGGCTACATCAGAAAGAACGTGAACCAACTCCCTTTGTACACGACGGTCTTTGGTTGGATTCGAACTCGCAACGCTCTGTTTGCTAATCCGTTACTCTTCCAACAAGGCTACCGCGGCTCAAAAGTTGTAGTGGTGGCTAAGTTTACCACAGTTCTCCTCCACCATATTTTAGCAATGGCTGAATTCGACCGATGCTACTAGATTGACAATTTGCGGGAAAGATGTATAAAATTACGTGTGTATATCCATATGTGATATCATATAATGCGACCGTGGACTGTCCTGAGTTGTCTTTAGGCAACCGAGTGTGTGACGTTATGTGAAGATAGCAGACTGAGTGGAAACGAAGAGTGAAGTCGATAGCAATAGAATAGGTATATGTATCTCACCGGGCAACAAGACATTTGTTTGCAGTGGTTGGCAATTCAACTTTAGCTTGTACCTTCGATCGACGTGCGTGCTGATTGTGGAGAGTTCCATTTGGTATTCGTCCGAAGCACCATCAGTGCGTATGTTCATAATCACGTCCGCCAGTCACCAATTTAGCAAGACGTGTGAAAAACTGTAACTTCAGTGCAGAAAACAGTGCCAAGTTCACCACAAGTGAGAAGAAATATTATTTCGTCTTTGTCGCCTAGTTTGAAGATCTTTAAAACCATTCTTGATTGCTAAATATTTGAAAATCTTATTTCAGCGATGAAATTGGTCCGTCGCTCACAAGGGTTAATGAGACCTGAACCCATCCGCAATAACCCCAAATGTTAATTGGTGGAAATGGATGAAAATAACCTCTATCCCTATCAGTTTCGGAGCCAATTCAGTGTTATTACTAAGTGTCATTCGAATATGCTGTCATACTTTTTATCCCAGAGTGTTCCGGGACTGCAACAATTCTGTTTTTACAAAATGTAGGTTTGTCCTTAAATTGCTTAATTTGTCTCAACGAATAGGGGATGTCCAAATAATTGGTAAATTCTCTTTCAAATAGTTACAAGAACACTACCAACACTAATACATGAACAAAATGATTGTTTTATTTTCAAATATTTATATCGATTCAAGTGTCTGACATAAGCATTTGAATGATTCTCTGTATAAAATGCTATATATATAAATACACCTCATGTTCAAATTTATCTTTACATACTCAAAAATAATGATATTCCATGAAATATCCAATCGATGTAATCCATTTTTTCAGGGAATGTGTGAAAGACAAGCCTAATTAGCATTATCCAATCAAAAGTGATCAAACGGTTTCTGATATGCAAATCAAGGCGCTAGGTCATGCGACGGTGAATCAAGCGCTGTGCGCAAAGTAAATATCTCAGTGAATTTCTGCAATACAGCGTTTGATTTCAGTGTGTAAGGACTCAAAACTGTTATAGCTCCGAAGTATCATTTGGAAGAATCTGTGAAGTGGCGAATTATCGGCCGCTTAGAAGCAAGGCAGACAATCATGGAAGCAGCGAGATGTGTGAATATTTCAAGACAGAGTCTCTACGCTATGGAAACAATTTCAGAACTCTGGAACTGTTGTAAGGAGGCCTGGACAAGGTCGTAAACGAATAACAACTGCTTCTCAAGATCGATATCTGGCAATAACTGCCCGGCGTAACAGGAAGTCTACTGCTCGGCAGTTAAGTTCAGAGAGCCGCCACTGGAACTGTTGTATCACGGCAAACTGTATACAGAAGGCTTAATGAAAAAGGCCTTTATGCCAGAAAGCCAAGGGTATGTGTTTCACTGTCTTCACAACAAAAGAGGATCGCTTTAATTGGTGCAAAGAACATCAGAACTGAAGTGAACACCAATGGACCCATGTTCTCTTTACTGATGAGTCGAGGTTTAGTTTAACATCTGATTCTAAACATGTTTACATCTGTAGGGAGTCAGGAACGCGAAATCTTCCTTCGAACATTATGGAACGTGACCGTTTCGGTAGAGCAGGTGTGATGGTATGGGGAGGAATAATGATCGATGGACGTACGTCCCTACACGTTTTCACCAGCAGATCTGTGACCGGCCAGAGATATCGGGATGATGGCTTAGAACTTTATGTAAGACTTTTCAGAGGTGCTTATGGATCTGACTTTTTATTTATGGACGATAATTCTCGTCCACATCGAGCAAACCTCGTTGACGAATTCCTTGAAAGTGAAGCCATTGAGCGAATACCGTGGCCAGCAAAATCTCCTGATCTGAACCCGATAGAGAACTTATGGAAAAGCAGTTGCAATGAAACATCTTCCTCCTAGAGATATAAATGCCCTGAAGACCGCATTGCTGGAGGAGTGGAACTTAATTCCCCAAACTGTGGTTCAAAACATTATTGCTAGCATTAAAACAAGTTGTGATATGTGTGTACATGTCAGGGGAAATCCCATTCCATATTAAATTCATAAGCCTTAATTTTTTTTCTGAGTTATTCTTTTTTTCTGAACTCTCCTGGTCACATATTATTGCCATTTTTATTGTTTCATGCTACAGTTTTATATCATACTAGCTGAATTACCCGGCGTTGCTCGGGTTGAAATGGTTAAATGTTGCTTGAAATGTGGATTAAAGTAATCACTTTTCTTTCATAGAAAAATGCAATCATTTAAAGTTGTACGGAAAATACGTTTTAACTTTTTCATAACTTCTACAATATACTTCGGACGCAAATATATACATTCCTGAATATATTGCAATATATTCAGGAATTATAACTTCTACAATATACTTCGGACGCAAATATATACATTTAATTCCTGAATATATTGCAATATGTAAAAGATTAAGACATAAATACAAACAGAAACAAAATTCAGACGAAAAAATGCAGAATTCTAAAAAACTAATGATGCGCAAAGTTTCGAATTTCGACTGCCTGAGTGTATTTTGAAATAGAGCAATTCGAAAAAACACATTTGAAAAATATTGATAAAGACGATAATGATTTATGAAATTTAGTAATGCAACATTTCGCTGTGTTAACTCAAATAGACAAACACGGAATTCTAAATCAAATTTATAAAATAATAAAACATTCATTCTGGTTTGACAAATCTAAAATAACAAAATTACGCTTTTATGATTGAGTTTAAGTTTTTCGTGTTCCATTATATATATATATATATATATATATATATATATATATATATATATATATATATATATATATATATATACAAAATGTAAATTATGAAAAATTAAATATTTTAAGTATCCTTTTTTTATCAATCAAATATTCATAATATTCATGTAAAAATATAAAACTTATCATAGAAATAAAATATTAATAATGAACTTTAATTCAATAATTCACATTACACCTGTCAAATAAAGTAGGAAATACTTATACAATCAATTAAAAGTTAGATTTAGTAATGCTCAAACATGACCTCAACATAGCTTTGCCCGGGTATTTATCCCAATCTTCTATTGGACAGGAAAAGGGATGTAATCAATGTATAGAGTAAAATCAAAGTAAATGTTCTCCATCATGAGTCCAAGGAAGTTTCCGTTTCCCCAACTTTCTAGAAAGTTCTATAAAGTTTTATAAAAAAGTAAACATGAAATCTGGTGCTGCCAGATATCGAGTAGTAAAATTACGCTTTTGTGATCAATTAGTTTTTCGTTTGTGCTTTTCGGAATAACGGTGCTTGGGTTAGAAATAAATGTAATCGGTGTAGACAAATGAAACTGAATAGATAAAAATTTTTCAAAAGGCAGAAAGTCGATTTTACAGAATTTTTAAGAAAGAAAAATCACTGCTTTCAACGGAGGATTCACATGTATCTATTCGGGACATTTTAAAATAAGTTACACGCCTTACCTAAAAAGCTTATGAAACAGAATTCTACAAATCATTACGTATTCAATAAATTATTTAAGGAAAGTTGGTCGAAATATACACTAACTTTCCTTGAAAATCATCCTTGAACTCCTAAAAACCTTTCCTTGAACTTCCTTGCAAAAATAAATATTTTAAAATATTCTTTCTTCATCAATAAAATATCTATAATTTATTTACTTCATGGGAAGAACTAAAAAGTCTGTTCAAACATAAATATTTTAATTTAATTTGTTTCAGAAAAAATTGTTTTTTGATCAACACTGTTAAAGCAACCAAGCTGCCTAAAGCAATCAATCTATGCTCAATGTTATTTCTAAGGCGATTTCGAGTAGTTTTTAGCCCCCTAGGGCCAATAGAACGGGGGTTAATAGTTAGCCTATGCTGACCACAGTGTTCTAAAGTATAAGTGTACCAAATTTGGTGTGGATTGATCAAACGGTGTAAATTTGTATAGAAAATATACACACACATCCTATTTTACATATATATAGATGCAGTTGCTATTAAATTTTTTCCTTTGCATTTATGTGTTATGATGTTATGTATCATTTCACACAAATTCATAAAATTATAGTTCACAGTTTCTGAGAAATCCGTGATTTTATGCATGTAAAGATAATTTTGGACATGAGTGTAGTATTTGAATTCGTTTTTCGTAAAAATTTCGTCTGGTTTGAGTTTCACCTCATAGAAAACTTGAGTATAATACTTAGGTGTACATTTACTTAGTACACTTGGGTTATGATAACAGTAACTAAAAATTAATTTTTTTTATGCCCCGATAAAATATCAGAATTCATTACCAAAGTATCCGAACTTCGATATTTGAACATAAAAAATAAAAAGAGGGTTCGGCCGGGATTTGAACCCGGGACCTCTCGCACCCAAAGCGAGAATCATGCCCCTAGACCATCGAACCACGTTAAGCTATTTGATATAGCTCATATTAATAGCAAAGTCATATCTTGTAGCAGTCGTATGTGTATTTTTATTACTAAGCAAATACCAAGTTCTTATTCGGCTTGGACTTATTTCTCGATAAATAGCAACTGCACGTTTCATTGGAAGTTTTTTTAACGGAAAGAATTTAGAATGCATTTTTTGCATATATTCCAGAAGATAAATATGAATTTATTCATTACTTCAGTTATGTAGTCCACACAATTGAAGCTTTATATTCTAAGAGCTTCAGTAAATAGCTTTAAAGTGCTAATTCTATAAAAAGAGAAAATTTAGTCGAAATCAGTAAGAAAAGGACCATTTCTCAGTGATAAGAAAAACATTTTATATATTCTCTTAATGTACGTGTTTTTCATTCGTTAAAAATTCATAAAATAAGCTAACGTTATTGTTATGGAATTTATATAATTTGACGTTCAATTTCTTCAAATTTCCATTTCTGTACAATTTAAGATGACTTCACACACAGAAACATGTATAGAAACCGTCGAATTTTCTGTAAGTACCGTTTAAATCCAAAATTAAAGTATCAGTAATCTATATTAACTATGATGTGATGTCCTTGTGCGTGTAAAACATTTTTTAAGTAATGTTTCTTTGAGTGAGAGAGCATATGAAACTCAATTTTCCTGGGGATTTAATTAGAATTTTACTTAAATCAATATCTCAAAGATGTTAGCGATGTTAATAAAAAATTATATATGAACTATGCAACAGAAACTTCATCGTATTTAAAACGATAAACATTGAAGTTTAGTGGTGGGAATCGGGAAAATGGTTTGACGGGAGATGAGTTAAATGATGTCTTACATGATGGCCGATGATGTCTTGTCAGCGAATGAGACTATCAGCACGCTGACAAGTCACTCCCACTGACTTGACCGTTCGGACTTTACAGGTGTGTGGGTTCCCTATTTCAACCACTTCTGGATATATCTTTGTGTTATCCAAGTCGACAAGTACCCCTACAAGCATATCTTGAGTTACCTATACCCTTTAATGCTAATTACCCACCCCAAATCCAAATTTGTAATCAAATCATTTCATGGGTACAAAGGTCCTAAGTATAATAAATAAATTATCCCACTTGAAGAACGTGGTTTTCTTTATACAGTAACCCCCTAGTTATATCGCATATTCGGCTATATTGGCAAATGAATTTTCGTTTAAAGAGCTCAAATAGTAGAATTTCGAGACCTCCAGCAACTCATATTTTGTACCATAGAGACCAACCACCCTAGTAGGTAGGGTAACCGCGGCCCCCAACCATCCTGAAGCCTAGAGCAAATGTACGAGTGTCAGAAAATGTCAAGCTGCCTTTTCTAGACTTGTGAGCTGACACGTCTGATCTCTATCCTTAGTTCAGAGCCATAAGACATTTTCAAGATAATTGCCTAAAACAGGGGTCTCCAAACTACGGTCCGCGGGCCAGATCCGGCCCGCGGAAACCCGGCCGATGTAGCATGTAATTTTTCGTAAAATCGTAGATCGTAAAAATAATTCAAATTCAGTAGAGTCGCGGTAATTCGAATCTCGGTAAGTTCGAGGTTCCGTGTAATTCGAAACGGTTTTATGGAAAATAAACTATCACAAAATATTAATAAATGACTTCCGTTACTGAGAGCCTTCAATTAAATAACGCTTTCTGCTTCTCATTAGAGCGCTTGCCTTGTGTTCTTTACTAAGGTAAATGAAACCCTTTCTAAACATCAATTAGATCTAAAAAAAACTAAAAGGCGTTACCATAAATGGAGGTAAAGGTATGAGTGGCAGTGAAACAGGATTAATAGGGTATGTAAGACATACTATTCAAAATGATGGAGTTGAGAAACCAATGGTTTTTCATTGCATTATCCATAAACAATCCTTGTGTGGGAAAAACATAAATGTGTCGGAAGTAATGCAGGTCGTTGTTAAGACAGTAAATTACATCCCCGATTCCACTCTCTTAAACACAGCCAGTTTAAGAATTTTCTTTCGGATATTGAAAGTCAGTATCCAGATGTCCCATATCATTGTGAGGTACGTTGGCTAAGCAGAGGAAAGGTGCTCGAAACGTTTTCTGAGCTTTTGAGCTGCGCCAAGCTATTGAAATTTTCATGATTGAACAGGGTAGGCCTGTAGAAGCGCTTTCAGATCATCAGTGGCTGTGGAAGCTTGCATTTGCTGTAGATATTACCACTCATCTTAATTTTTTAAATTTGAAACTTCAAGGCGAAAAGTCCTTTGTAAACGACTTATTCCAACATGTGAAAGTTTTTAGAACAAAACTTGCTCTTTTTGAAAACCAATTGGGAAAGACAATTTTGGACCACTTCGAAACTTGCAAGAATTTTGCTAGTGAAACTTGTGTGCCTTTCCCATCACATTATGCAGTACAAACTATCACAAAACTACGTGAGGAATTTAAAAACCACTTCGCAGGGACTTTGATCATGCAGCTACAGCAGAAAAGATCAAGCTATTTCAAAATCCATTCCAATGTGAAATCGAAAATGTGCCAACAGAACAACTTGAATTGATTGAACTTACGTCAAATGAATACCTGAAAGAATATTTCAAGGAATGTTACAAGAATGAGGACCTTTCATTTTACAGGTGATTATATTTAGTTTATTTTTATTTTGAATTTTAAAACAGTAAATTTCTGACAGTTCCTTTCAATGCAGATCATTGGGTGATGATTTCAAAGAAATAAAAAAACTTTGCAAGATCAGTGCTTTCAGTGCTTGGATCGATCTATAGCAGACCTGCGAGCAGACATTTTCAAAATTGACCTTTGTAAAATCAAAGTACAGGGTTAACTTGTCAGACGAACACTTGAAATCCATTCTAGTGATAGGATCATCGAAATTTGACCCAAATGGACATACATTATATGCCAGAACGTCCCATACGTGCATAAGAAAGCCAAAGAATGATACATAGGAATATTGTTGAATGTTATTGTTTCCTTAGGCCAACTTATATGTTCATTTACATTATTAGGAATAAATTTGATTTCTTTGGATAAATCTACATTTTTATTTAAACACCTATTTTGTTAACTAGTTTATTTCGTAAGCTTTAAAAAATTGAGTTGACCCAATGTCCATCCCCCCACACACATACACACACGTGTGTGTGTAAATATATATCCATATATATATTTATTTATGTGTGTGTTGTTGGCCCGCTTGACTTCCAGGATTTTTCAATCTTGGCCCTCAAGTGAAAAAGTTTGGAGACCACTGGCCTAAAATGTAACACTGAACAAGCCTCCCCAGCCCATTCTTCTGGACTGTTGGTCTGACAGGGGAGAATCATTGTGGGAATCCTGATCTTTTGTTGAACGGATTTGGACTCGTGAACTTGGTCTAGCTGTTTAGCTAAGCCATAAGGAATCAATAACGACATTTTCGTTTTGTGAGTAGCACAGGAACCTCTATTTATTTAGAACAGAAAAGTTCAAAGGTCATTTGTTTTAAGCTGTTGTCTTTAATAAATTGGTACAAAAGATTTGGGCGTCTCGAAAGCGTGGACGAGAAGGAATTTTATTTTCAAAGGTGTTCTACCTCATTAGTATTGCATTAAAAGGTATTAGCATCGATTTTGAGGTTAACGTAGTTTTAACATACTTGTTACTATAAAATGTGTTATTTAATGCATAATTTGTGTCTTATTTCTATAAAGCAATTTTCCTCGATCTTCGCTTTATCACGTTTTTTCCATCCTACAAGGAGTGCGATACATCGAGAGGTCATTGTATTTGTTGCAATCATCGCTCGATGGAATTGTATGAAACGTCTACATTACAACTCAAAAATTTTTCCCCTGGCAGTTACAACGTCTGTTATAAACAATAAACTCGTATTTTAGTTTATGAGTTTCGTTCGTAAGTTATTTTTCGGTAACTGAGATTCAATACTTTTAATCAAGAGGACGCTAAATTTTTTTTCCAAGAAAAGTATAGCTAAATTAAAGGCATAGAGTTCATTGATAGGTATTTTAATTAACATCGCACTGGAGCAACACTATGGGCTATTGGCGACGGTCCGGGTTCATCCCACAAAGAGAGTACAACACCACGTAATTTTGAACCACGGTCAGATAACGAGGCAACACCCGAGATGGCACCCCACTCTCGAAACTTCCACGCCACACCAATGTGAGGACATTTGAGGCAACGACAGATTTAACGTGCACCAGCCCCTCTTGTACACGACTGTCTTTGGTTCGATTCGAATTCGCAACCCTCCAGTTGCTAATCTGTTACTCTCACAACCGGGCTACCGCGGCCCAAGAGTTCATTGAAGAATAGAAGCGGACATTAGTTTCGGATCTTAGCGGACATCAGTTTCGATTTTAAATGTACTCTTTCTTCCATACTCAATCATCGCTACTTTATGTGGTCTCTGTCACGCGACTGACGCTTGATCGTGGTTCGGTGATTGCAGTATCTGATTGGTTAGTGTTTTTCATACGCAATAGATACGCCTAGCACCACCCCAACTCTCTCTTCCAATGAAACTAGCCTCTTTTCAGCTGATCCTTGCAGTTGATCATTCCGCATGATGTTTGAACCATTCTTCTGACCACATTGTCACTGAACCACGGTTAAAAACAGCACGCTGTCTTCTGTGTTCCCGGAACTTAAGATATAATCTATGCAGGTTCATTGTATAGTTCGTTGCCGAGTTACAAACAATATTCTTTTGTTCCTTGTGTCTTATTTATCGAATTTTTGTGAGTGTTGCAATTTCATAAGGAGTGATATTTTGATACCGGATGAAAATGTATGAAATTTTTATGATTTTCGTACGCCACTTATCTTACGAAGAATTACGTTTGTTTAAAACCAAGACTATATCCACAATCCTTCAAAGTTGGGGACTGGTTTCTATCATACTGGGATTTCTATCATGGTACAAAAGGTTTCTTTGGCTGAACAGATATACAGCTGCGAAAAAAATTGAACCACCTTTTATTAACCCATAGTTCATAGAACAAATTCAATCTAGGTATCGCCAGTTGTAAATATTTCACTAGGCTACTACGCTTGATATCGATTGCAACAAAAACCACGATTTTCTAAAACTAAATGCCATTCACATCAAACGCTACGAGGTGCTAATTCGCTCATAAAAATTTCTGTGTTGAGAGAAGATGTCAATAATGCTACACTCATGCTTCTGCCTTCACTGCGTTTTATTATCTTCTGTTTGACCTAACAGCTGGGAAAGAACAAATATGTAAATGCGATCGAGCTGTGGTCGTGATTCACTGCTCATAATTATTTGATATATGGAAACATAGTTATCTTTCTCTGATTCAAACATATTTTAATTGTGCGCATCATCAAACACAATTTGTAAGAAACTTACTTCGAATATCCTCTTTTCTCTTTTTCATCAGGTGTGTCTAAGTTCAGCTTTTATGTAGGTGGGCACTTGTTTATATTCGGCTCTTTATCTTCACTTTCCTATGCATATTTAGTGTTCTGCATTCGGAGGGAGAAAAGGGTAAATCGCATGACTAACTTTTAACTAAACGATTCTTGCACTGAAGTTATGATCCTCCAAACAATATCGGGAGCACGCAAAGATATGCAATTGGGACTTAATCATACGGTGGATTCATTAGGTTCGAGTAACCCACAAATGTTTCAACGTAGGTATTTGAGAAATACCTACGTTGCTTCTTAATCTGCTTTGCTGCTTTTCTAAATATTTATTTTTTGTGAATGAATATCTTCTAGGAATATCTTGTATCCACCTCTGGTCTGCAGGTCAGGTAAACCTATTTGGTGGCTTGCATCTAGCCGGCGAACGTATTCGGAGAGCCGTATCTGGCCGTTTGGCCGGATAAACCCATTAGGAGAACCTTATCTGGTCGGCGGGTAGGGTAAACCTTTTCGGATGGCCGAATTTGACTAGCGGGCCAGGTAAACCCTTTCCGAATGCCGAATATGGCCGGTGGGCTGGATAAACCTTTTCGGAGGGCATTATCTGGCCTGCGGGCCGGGGGTAAACCTAGTTGCTACAACTCTTATCTTACGCTTAAGGTTTTTCTTGGACGCCACTTAACCCCAACGAAAACAATAGCTATTTCTCCTACAGCTAATAAATTTTGAAGCTGCGGTAACAAAGAATAAATTGATGAATTAGTTTCATATACAAATGTCAGAAAACAGATTTAAGAAAGTTAACGAATTGCTCGTTTAACATTCTTTAGCAGTTCGATTGGGATATGGTTTCACAAAAAGAAACTGGCCAGCACTGAAATTTCTCTGAAAATATATTTAATATACCCTCTGAACATTAAAATCTCCACATGTACAAGTATATGGGACACAATTATCATAATTCAATAAATGAATAGATTAATTAAAATTAAGAAGAGGAATTTTTTTTAGCTAAATCGACTATTTACAAATGAAATGAATTGACAGGGTTTTAGACCTTCTTATGCCCGAATAATTGAAGTTAACATATTTTCAGCCGTCTGCTGCAATGTCTTTCTTCGTCCTCCGCCAGTTACCGTCTTTGTCTTTCTGCTCATTTTGGCGAGAAAACTGCTGTTCTGGGTCCGCTATGAATGGGAGTTTAGGGCACGCATGGTGTCTTTACGTTCAGACTCCATTGTTGGACGAATAGGGATTTCTCGCATTCTACTTGTTTTTCGATTTATGATATGTATACGCTACATGTATTCATTTGTCAAAAGTTCAGTAGAACCCTGATTATTCGAGCTCCCATTGACAGAGGGTTCGTATTATCCGAATCGAATTTGATACCCGAGCTTCTTTAAACTTTAACCCTCCTGATGGTTTATCTTCGCGTAGATGAAGCACCCTATAGTGGTCAGCCGTTGATGCGAAAACATGTTCCAAACTGTCACCTGTTCTAGGCAAGGGACAATTTCTTTTTCCTAGTTGAATCATCATTCCCTTTGTTGATCTTCTTTGATCAATGCTATTGAATAGTTAAATAGTCAATAAATGAAAGTATAAAAATTTTTTGGCCTGTTGTGACAAATATTACGGTACTTTAATCCCGTAAACAAATATTAAACGGCTTTCTCTTCTACTTAATTTTTCATTGTTTACGAAATTCAAATTCTTAATATATGTATAAAATCATCCTTCTTTTAAGTATTCATATTAAAAATAAAAATATAAAGAAATCGGGTGGGTTTTTTTTTTGCACAATTCAGAAACTAATGAAGTTATCCAAAATCAGGAAATTCAGAGTGATCATGTGAACACATTAAAATATAATCTTTGCTAACGTGATGAGATGAAATTTGTACAAAATTTGTACCTTTTAAAAAGCAATACTTTTTTATACTTTATCTGATATACTACAGGTATTCAAATAAATTTTTGCATTAAATTCGCTGTTGCGTTTCCTCATCCTTTTAATGTAAAATCAATCTAAAAAAATTATCTCCTTTAACAAAAAATATTCTTAATATTTACATGCTCTTTTAATGTTTTATCATACATTTGGCTCTTCTGCTAGCTTAAAACAGACAATAATTTCTGACGTAAAGAAGACAACGAACAGTATTAAATTGGGTAAAGCTTAAAATGAGTCATTCGAAACAAACGCAAAAGAAAACAAAGAATATATAAAAATCTGCTTGTGTGTTCAAATATCAACATAGTGATTTATGGAACAATTCTACGCCTACTGTTTTAATTAATTATTAATTTTTTATGAATGTGTATCCTAGGAATATAAATGCAACGAATCAACCACCGCAGACACATTCTGCCGAAAGGCCGTATCTGGTCTGCGGGCCTGATAAAATATTTAGAGGGCAGTATCGGGTCTTCGGGCCATATAAAATATTTGGAAGGCCGAAACAAATCTACAAATTAGTATAAACCTGTTCGCTACAACTCATTATCATCACGCGTACGGTCCTGTATCTGACGAGTACGGTTTATCGTTGCCGACACTTATTCCCCAACGAGAACAACTGCTATTTCTCAAACAGCTTAATAAATTCAGCTTGAGCCCCGCAACTTTTTCTTGATAAGAGGGTTATAATTTTAACTATAATACCCGCATGGACTACCAATTCATAGTCAGCCGGGTTGACATAATCAGAACTACCACTAGAGGAGTCAGCATAAAAGAACATGTTGACCTCCACATAGCTGCAGGAACCGGAATCGCTGATAAACGAGGATACCTAATGACATCCGCAACAAGAATTCATTCCTGCCGCCAAAGTGAACGCACAACTGGGAGACACAATTCCTTTTAGATGAATTATTTAATGGAAAGATCAATTCAATGCTCTCTAAAAATTTTCAAAAATTTAAACGAATAATTGAAACGTGGGGAATGTTCATAAACACTCTAATTGCGTGTCAGTTTTAGTTTTAGTTGCTTTAGTTTTATTTTGACACGAAGATGTTTCACTTCGCTGTGGATTGATTGATTTATTTTCAACTTTTCTTTCTTATCTACAATAACCATAATGTTGTTTAAACTAGCAGACCAGCACATAGCATACGTACTAAACATTCTTAGTTACTCCATTTCACATCTTTTTTTCAATCCATTTATAAATGATTATAGCATCCAAATTCACACGAATGGATTTCATATCTCTAAAAGAAATAAAATCATTCAAAAATATGCAGCAGCGTTTCGTTTATCTTTACTGGTGTTGATTATCCTTTCCAGAAAAATGCATGGCTAAAAGCACACCTCGGTTATGTTACAACAATTGAATTCTGAACGTCTGCTTCAAAGGCGATTCGGCGGTTTCTTTTTCTCAAAACCTATTTCCACTCATGTTTTCTTTCCTCTCAAATTTCTCATTGCTTTCTGTAATCAGACTGCTGAAGAATTTCATTAGAGTGGCGACCTCTTCCGTATAGTTTCGTCAATATTTTGCAGCTGCATAACTCAATTCAACCATGTTTAAACCAAGCGACAAAATTTTAGAATGAATCTTATATATGAAATATATATCTTATACAGGGTGAGTCTAAATTGTTTTTACAAAATAAGAGGGGTGATAGTCCAGACGAGCAATAATTACCATGGAACATAAGATCGCATTCCACTCTGAGAGGCAGAAAAGAGTAAAATTAAAATTTCAACATGAACTTACAACAGTGTTGGGAAGCGAACCTTTTCACCGGACCTCAACCCACTGGACTTTTTCTTCTGGGGGCACATGAAATCTTGAGTGTACCAGGCGCCTGTGAACTCGGCTGAAGATCTCGTAGCGAGAATCGGTATTGCCGCAGACAAAATTAACACAACACCAGGAATTTTCGAGAGGGTGCGCCAGTCATTCCTTCGCCGGTGTGAACTGTGCAACGACACGTGTGGCCGCCACTTTGAGCACTTACTGTGAGTTTTTCTCTGATCAGATTGTGCAAATTTTGGTATCGTTCATTCGCTTTCCCACTTTTGTAAGTTCATGTTGAAATTCTAATTTTACTCTTTTCTGCCTCTCAGAGTAGAATACGACCCTATGTTCCATGGTAATTATTTCTCGTCTGGATGGGTACTATCACCCCTCTTATTTTGTAAAAACAATTTAGACTCACCCTGTATACATGAATATGCCTATATCTGTTGTTACCATTCGACAACATACAAATAATCTGGATTTCTGTGCTACGTACGTTAGTTTGGACCATGAACTTCTTTTTAAGTGCTTTAAAATTTAGCATCAAACTATATTGCGTTCGCGGATAAACTACACATTGTTGAATATTTGAAAGGTTTAATCACCAAATAGGTCTATTCCTGAATGGTGTGCTGGGAGTTCACTCGCACATAGTCGGTAGGTAGGTATTTTAATTAACGTCGCACTAGAACAACACAATGTGCTATTGGCGAAGGTTCGAGATCAAACCCAAAGGGAAAGATCAGTGGATAACATCAAGTAATTTTGAACCATGGTCATATGACGAGATAACACCTGAGCTGGGACCCCACTCTCCAAACTTCAACACCCCGCCGACATTTGAGTCCACGACAGATTTAACATGCACCAGCCCCCTTTGAGCACGACGGTCTCTGGTTGAATTCGAACTCGCAACCCTCCGGTTGATAATCCGTTACTCTTCCAACCGGGCTACCGCTGCACCGCACATAGTAGGAAAGTAAGAGCGACCAAAACACAGGCACAATACGCCTCCAGCTTTAATTTAGCACGTCCAACAATTATTTACCACTATTATTTATTTTATACTTATTCGTTCTTTGTAATCTCGTATGTAAGTGCTTTTTTACTACTGTAATAAAAGATACTTATGTATAGACACGTTTTTTTTCTTTACATTAGAATATTTAAAAAACACTCATCAAAGATGGAGAAAGCCTTCGGGCTCGAATCCTTTCCGAAATGATTTTGCTGAGTACATGCTGAAGGAACGGCCCTGTTGATGAAATGGATATATATTTTTTCAAGTATAAAATCCAAAGTTATACTATAAGTCTAATTAACCCTCATGTAGCAAAAACATGAGAGTAGTACCACAAACCAGTCACTGAAATATAAATATCTCAGAAATTCAGAGGACACGCCTAAGAAATATATACGTTGAAAAGTTGTCATTTTTGAAGAAAACACAGGCTAGCCAGAATTCCTTGACACATTTTTAAAATGCATAAAGAAAAACTGTGTTCAGGAACATTGTCTTCAGATTTTGTAAATTTACTTCTACTTTCTTCTACACCTTAATGCATTTCTAAATCGGCACATTTTATTCATTGCATAATTGAATGTTCGATGTTCAGTAATCGGATACTCACTCGTTCGTTTGCTGAGCACAGCGAACCGATATTCAATATCTACTTATATACGTTTCAAACGGGTTGTTACATGCATATTTCAGTAACTATACACAGTGTATTCAAAAACTTCCAGG
Source organism: Meta bourneti (assembly GCA_933210815.1). Lineage (NCBI taxonomy): Eukaryota > Metazoa > Arthropoda > Arachnida > Araneae > Tetragnathidae > Meta > Meta bourneti. Next base: position 23,064,490 of record OW119928.1, read on the forward strand.
ACTCCCTCTCGTAAAAAAGTACAGATGACGCTATCGCTGCGAAACCGGCGGGATGACGTAGCAAGGACCTTCAGCCACGCGTAACACGTGGTTGCATTCAATTCTGACTAGTTCCGACTTGGCAGCGTTCATTTGCGTAAAGCGTGTGTGTGCGCCATCGTCATCGAAAAAAATGGAGCAATGAACGAACATCAAATTTTGTTTAAATTGGGAAAAATCGGCCACAGAAACGTAGGAAATGATTATATCTGCGTATGGTGACGATACTATGAGTCGTTCGCGAGTATTTGAGTGGTTTTCGAGGTTTAAAGCTGGAAGAGACTCGACCGAAGACGATGAGATCAGGTCGTCCATGTTCGAGTCGAAATGATGAAAATGTGGAGCATGTGCAAGCGTTGGTGAGATCCGACCGCCGAATAACGATAGAAATGATTACACAGTCGTTAAACATTAGTGTGGGATCTGTTTTCAGGATCATGACGGAGGATTTGAAAAAAATGCCGCATCACTCTGACTCCTGAACAAAAAGAATACCGAAATTCCAACTGCAAAGATTTGATTGTCGTGGCCGATTAGGATCCAACTTTTTTGCAAAACATTTTCACTGGAGATGAGACTTGGTGTCTCGAGTACGATCCGGAGACAAAACGCCAAAGTGCTGAGTAGACAAATCCGAAAAAGAGACGACCGATGAAAGTTCGCGCTTCGAAATCAAAAACGAAAACGATGCTGATCACCTTTTTTGACAGTCGGGGCATCATTCATCGAGAATTTCGTCGTCAAGGTTCCACTGTGACTGAGGCATTCTACAAAGATGTTTTGGATCTGCTTTTGAAACGAATGTGGCGTGTGAGGCCCGATTTGTTGAACAGTGGAAATTGGTGCCTCTTTTGCACGGCAATGCACCTTCTCACAAGTCCATCCTTGTGCAGCAATTTTTGGTGAGAAGGCAGGTTGCGTGCATCAACCACCCCCTGTACTCACCAGATCTGTCCCTCCGGACTATTTTTTATTTCCCAAGTTGAAATTGAAGATGAAGGGGCAGCGGTACGAGTCGATAGAGGAGATTTGAGCGGCTGTGACATCGGAATTCAATAGTGTTGGAGTGGAGGCGTTCCAGAAGGCCCTTACGGACCTGTACACTCTTTCCAAGCGTTGTATTGAATTGGGAGGAGACTATGTCGAAGCTTAATATCAAATTTAAGTATATCCTCTGTGTTATATGGTCTGTGTGTGATCAGTCCTGGAACTTTTTGAATACACTGTGTATTATACTGAGTTTCTTGTTCAATACTTTCCAGTTTGCTCAATAAACTTTGTCTTTAGAAAGTTCACAAAAAGTAAAATCTAAAATTAGGACTACTTGGGGTCCGCGGTACCCCAGCAACGGATTAGCAACTGGAAGGTCGCGAGTTCGAAACTCGATCCAACTGAAGACCGTCGTGCACACGGGGACTAGTGCGCGTTAAATCTGTCTTGACCTCAAATATCTTCACGTTGATGTGGTGTGGAAGTTTGGAGAGTGGGGTGCCAGCTCAGGTGTTGACCTTCTCATCTGACCGTGTGATTTTCTCTGACATAACTAGCTTCCTCGTGTATTTTTGACAGCTTTTTAAAATTCTAAACTCATTTTGAGAACCGTAGTCTCTCCATGAATGCATTCCTGCTCTTGATGAATGCCTTTCGAATATTATAACGCAAAGAAAAATATATGACAGATTTATAAGTATCTTTCATTACAATCACAAAAAAGAACCTATAAAGGAGTATAAAATTAATAACACCGGAAAATATATTGCTGGAATGTCCATTTAAGGTTGGAGGCCGCCTCTATTTTTTCTGACTACGTACAAGTGCAAGCCCCTCACACCGCTCAGGTATCTCCCTGTGTACAAGTGTACAAAGGAAAAGAATAGCCAATGTATGCTTAAAAACAAGACGACTAAATTAAAGATCTAAATTTAGATCGTTTAATTAAAGGGGAGCTTAATTTACAGTCGTAAATCGAATTATGGGTCCACTCCCGTTACAGGAGGCAGCTCGCTTTCTAGCTCCTTACATGATGATGGGCACAACCAGAGAAAATATATTTTCAGGATATGTCTACGGGGCAGAGTATGTAAACGAAGAGAGCCTGGGAAGTGTTTACAATCAGCGCTGAGACAGCAAAATACAAATGAAAGGATTGAAGGGGAACGTGAGAAAGTGGAAACGATAGGCGAAATGGGCTTAGGCATATGGTGACATGGGCTTGTACAAACATCGTAGTTTCGAAATACATTTTTTATTTCATGAAGGGACAGGCCAACTGATCTGGTCCCCGGAGTGTAGGTTTCGGAGTGGCCTGAATTTTTCTGCTGATGATACATTAAATCCGACTCCCCACCACCACCAAAAAATAAATTTTCTTGAAATTTGCACCTCTGTAAATGTTTGAAATGTGTCACAAACGCTTGACACCTCATTTTTATTTCATTACCCCACACTTCAATTGAGAACTCTTGTTATAAAAAGCATATAACTATTGTATAGTCCGTTTATTTTATTCCTCCCTGGGTGTATTTCTCTCTTTGTCAGTAAAACTTTCATTGTGTGTGTCTATTACTGATATTGTATGTCTTGTGTCTGGCGCAGCATGACCAAATATGGCCCTTGAGCCATAAAACCCCTACAAACCAAACCGTTTATTTTAACCAACATATTATTTAATTTTACATGGAATGTTCCAGATACTTGGAATGTTCTACATGGAATATTCTAGATGGAATGCTCTACGTGGGATATTCTAGATGGATTCGCACAGAAATATGTGCAAACGTGTAACGCAGTAGCAAACTATTTTTTTCTTTATTCAGATGATGATGATGATGATGCTTTTCGGAGAAAAGCAGAGTTGAGGCTTGGCTGCTTTGCCTTGTGCCTCTAGAGAACTAAGATAATAATTCAAAATGCAAAAGATTAAAAACGAGGATTGGTGCCTAAAAATAAGCAAATGGCATTGTAGATGGTCAAAGATAAATTGGAATATATTCCATTCAAAGAATGTGGAATTTTTTGAGTGGAGAGAGTATGAATGAGATTGTTTCGTCCTTTTTGAAAAGTTGGGCAGTGGAAAATAATATGTTCTAGGTCTTCATAGGTGTGACATCTTAGGCAGTTAGGGGTATCTGAGAGTTTGATTTTGTTTTTGATTGAATTTGTCATTAAAGTGTTTGCTCGAAAGTTTTGGATGAGAGTTTCGTCCTTTCTGTTTAGGGTAGTGTTTTCATACCACAGAATTGTTGGGTTGACATGAGGGTAGTTTTTGTTTTTATAGTATTTTTTCCACTGGTTGCATATTATTTGGTTATTTTCAGTTTTATAATACTTTATGATGTCCATGGCCGAGACTCCCTCAGCGACGTTAAATAGTTCTGCCTTTTGAGCTATCTGATCGGCCTTTTCATTGATGGCTATGCCTTTGTGTGCTGGGGTCCACACCAGCATGATGTTGTTGTACTGGCTTTTTTTACTTAGAATTCGGTGAATTTGTAAAATGATATTATTTGAATGTTTATTTATATTTTCTAAGCTTGATAAGACACTATAGCTATCAGTTATTATAATAAAATTTTGGAATTTTTCTACCCAGTCTTGTATAGCCTTGAAAATTGCCATTGCTTCTATTGTAAATATTGAGTTGATATTGTTTACTGTGTAGCTTCTTTCAACAAATAATTTAGGTATGATAATTCCAAAAGAACTGGTGGTGTTAGTTTTTGATCCATCTGTTCCTATTATAATGTGATTTGGAAATGTTTGTAGAAAGTCTTCAAAGGCTATTTGAATTGCATTATTGGGTAGATTTTTGTTTTGGAAAGGGAATTTTTGGAGATATATTTTATAGTTAAAGTTTGAAGTGGGAGGGCACCAAGGGATAATATCTCTTTTAGTAATGTTTAAATTGTCTAAACAGTTGTTCGTATCTGCTGCTATTGGTTTGTTTCTGCCCTTCCATGGAAAATATGTAATGGAAGGTGGATTGTATATTAGGTCGTAAATTGGAGACCATTCTCTTAGGCTTGAATGTTTTAAATAGAAAGTTGTTTTTAAAAGTTTGTGTCTTTGTTGCAGAGAAGAAGCTTGAGTTTCAGCGTATAAGATTTCAATAGGAGTATATCTTGGAAGGCTTGTTGCGATTCTTAGCATCGAGTTGTATATTGGGTTTATTTTTTTGTAATGAGATTCTGCAGCAGCATTAAAAATAGGAGCCCCGAAATCGCATTGGTTGCGGATTGTGGTATTTCCTATTTGTATTAGGTGTTTAGTGCAAGCACCCCACCTATTGGAAGCTATGTATTTAAAGGCATTTAGAGTTCGTGCAGCTTTGGCTTGTAGATATTTGAAGTGTTGGTTCCAAGTTAATTTTTTATCGAAGTAGAGACCTAAGATTTTGATTTTGTTTACTTCTGGAATTGTTGTGTTGTTGATTTTGATATTGCATTTATGAGTAGTTTTTTTATTTGAGAAGTTGATGTTATTGCACTTGTTTAAACTGATAGTTAGTTTCCAGCGATTGCACCAATTGTTGATAATTTTAATTGTGGTTTGAATAGCTTCTGTGGAATCTGTTAATGCTTGGTTTTCGCTATAAATGAAAATGTCGTCAGCATATACTAGCATTTGACTTGTGTAGGAATATGTATAAATAAGTCGTCAAGGAAGATAAGGAAAAGAAAAGGGCTGAGAATGCTTCCTTGTGGAATACCTCGGGAGCTTTGTTTAGTTTCAGATAAAATGTTTCTCCATCTCACCTGGCAAGTTCTTTGATTATTAAAATTATTTATCCATAGAGCTATTTTACCAGTGATTCCTTTTTTTAGTAATTTACGCATGAGACCATCTCTCCACACTGAATCATAGGCTCCCTTTAAGTCTATGGAGGCGAAGACTATATAGTTTTTCTTTTTTCTTGCTATTACGATGTCGTTAAATATTTGTGTTAGAAGTGTAGTACAGCTTCTATTTTGTAGGAAACCATGGTTATTTTTGTTGATGCATTTTCTATTATAGTAGATATCTTCTATAAGTCTATTTAGGATCATTCGTTCTAAAATTTTGGCGAAAGTTGAGGTTAGAGATATTGGTCTATAAGAGTTGATGTCAATAGGATTTTTGTGTGGTTTTAATATCGGGATGATAAGAGAGTGGGTCCAAGAGGTAGGGATATTACCGGTGTTAAAGCTGGAGTTAAGTATTTTGAGAATGTTTTTTTGGATTATTTCTTGTGATGTTTTGATCATTGTAATTGTGACCATCTTTTCCTGGGGTTGATTTTCTTATTTGGGTGATTGCTTTGGAGAACTCATTCCATGTAAAATCCTTATTAAGTGAATTGTTATTGTGATCTACGAAACTGAGGGGAAGGAAGTCCAGATTTTCATCTGGTGTATATTGTTTATTAAATAGGTTGGCTTGTTCTTCAGAGGAATAGATCTTCATATTGTTGATTTGAATGATGTTATAAGATTCTTTTTGTTTGTTGGCGGGGTCTTTCAGTCTTTGGAGAATTTTATATATATTTTTTATCTTTTGCAACGTTTTTACAAGTTGTATACCAGAACTTTTTTTTTAGTTTCTGAATTAATTCTTTTAACTTCTTTTTATATTTTTTATATTGATCCCAGTCAGTTGTACTTATATTTTTTTTAGTTTTATTCAGATGTTGTCTACTTTTGGCTCTTAGTTGACTACATTTTGAATTCCACCAAGGGGCCCTGGGTGGCGGAAGTTCTTTTTTAGATTGGGAAATCTCTATGTGGCCTTCTGAAAAGTATCGTTAAAAGAACATGGATCACTTAGATTATTAAGGTTATCGTTTAAAAATTTGCTGAAGATGTTCCAATTGAACTGTATAGTAGAATTACGTTTATTGTTAGTCGGAGTTTTATAGGAAAATTTTATGGGGAAATGATCACTTCCAAAATTATCTTGATGCACCTGCCAAGAGGTTATTGAGGTACAGTTGTTGGATACCAAAGTGAGATCAATAGCAGACATGACACCGTCATTGCTGATATGAGTTCCACTTTGGTGATTGAGTATAATTAGGTTCTGGTTGTTTATCCATTTTATTAAATTTCTTCCGCTGGTGTTATTCTTGAAACCCCAATTACAGTGTGTTGCGTTAAAGTCTCCAGTTACAATATAAAGGTTATTTGGATCTAATTTGAGGTCGTTGAGCATTCTTTCTTCTTTAACTCCTTTAGGACAATAAATATTGATGATGTGTATGGCTGTGTTGTTATAGTGAATTTTTATTTCTTGAGATTCAAAAAATTGATTTTTTTCCTCTTTGATGAGTTGAGCACTGATGTTACTATTGACGCCTATTAATAAACCTCCTCCTCTGAAAGGACAGGGTCGATCAAAACGAAAAATGTTTTTTTTTTAAAGAGTAAAACGATTATTCGGTTTTAAAAAGGTTTCTTGTAAAATTAAAATGTCAGCCTGCTTTATTCAGAAATGTAAAGTATTTATCGTTCCATTAAAGTTGCAGTTAAAAATAAATTAAAATACATTTAGCACATTAAGGCCCCGTTCACATGAGGCGTTTTCCAACGCGCGTTTTACGTCTAAACAAAACGCGGGTAACCAAAGTACATAGAGTTCTACTGGAGTGTTCACATGCAGAAATCGCGAGAATCCAAGCGCTAGACAGCTTCGGCGCTTCGGCCCCGTTCACATGGACTTTTTGCAACGCGCGTTTGAAAAGAATTTTCGAGTGTTACCATGTGAACAGCACTTGGGCGCTTTTCAAGGTCAGTTTCCGTTATGCATTAAATTGTTTTTTTATTCCCTTAATCCAAGTTTCTATCTTTTGAATGGTTAAAGATAGAGTCAAAATTTCAACGGATTTCAAATCAGCGTAAAATTTTACGTTAGATCCATACCAAAATCATGATTTTCTTTGAAAAACTTATTTTTTTGTCAATAGTCGCAACTAATCTTTTTTCAGATATTCCTTTTATACTTAGCGTAAGCGGAAGTATTGCCTTGTTTTTAAAGGGAATGTCACTTTAATACGATATTTTGTTGCCTCTTATCAACTGTTTTAATTTTACAGCCATTAAAAGTAGGATGAAAATCTTTCTTTCCCAACCTAAAAAATTGATTACTCTGTATTCACAAGAGCCTGTATTTGGTTAACTTAGAAATGTATAATGACCAATAAAATGCCTAAAATAATCTAAAAATATTGAAAATGATGTAAAAATTTGATATTCTTTCGATTTGTAAAACATCCGTTCCCTAATTGCCTGTGAATAAAGTATTTTTGAACTTCAACCTTTATACATAAATAAATGCAATATAATCGACTTGCTGACTAGAAGAGACAACCTAAACAGGTAAATCTTTCGTAACGTATAGTATACGATTCCAATGCTATCAACTTCGGTTGTAAATTTTTGAACGTTAGCTTTTCGTACATTTTTAAAAAAATTTCGAATGACGGGATATTTTGGACCTAGGAACCGGTAAGAGCCAGCGGATCACAGAGAAGCAGTGCTTTATGTAGTTCAAATTGTGGCATTATTAAACATTTTCATTAACTCTAAAATCTTAAAGTATTCGTTTTTTACTGTCAAGACTAGAGGAAGAAACCCTATAACCTTCACTCTCCATTGTCGATGATTCACCCACCAATAAAAATAGTAGGATTTTTTTTGTGTTAAGGGGTGAACACGGATTTTTTGGGCTCAAGAAGCTAGCAGATGAGTCATTTGTAATGCGTTTTATCGTAAAAGCGAAACTGCGTAAGAAAAATTGGAATATTTCTGTAAAACTTTGATTAAAAACGAAACTGGAAAATGACCAAACAATTTCCTTAAAATTTTAAAATTGACAGTGTAAAGTAAAAATATATCCCCCAAAAACGTTATTTCTAGAACCAGGAAATTGGAAACGGAATTTCTGTTTATATGGCATTGTCTACGAAGTACTATCAAAAGATGACACGCAAACAAAATCCGGCACTGGTGATAACCTTTCTTTATTCTATTTTTGCAGGTTTTATCGTGTTTCTTACGATCTATAGCTAATTTTTATTTAATTTTTCTTCAAGTAAATCTCTATACTTCTTTAAAACCTATCTCTAAACATTTTAATGTATCAGCACAAATAACACATATATAACAATAATTAGTTTTTTAATTTTTAAACACAATTTTCCCTGAGTTCCAACTATCCGAAACGAATACTAACCCTCCAACCTACCCTCTTTCATGGGTTTTGTAGCACAAATGGAACCACGAATGGAATAATGACTTGGAAATATTTCAACTAAAATTTGATTAAACCCCACGATGAAGCGAAAAAATTTTGTTAAAACTAAAAAATTCTCAAAGAAAAACCAAAAAACAGTATATATCGAAAACCAGTAGATTGCTAATAGAATTTGCGTCTACACGTATATATAATATAAAAATTTTGATTAAAGTAGTAATAACACTAACTGCAAGATTAAAATATAAATTCTATGAAAAATAAATTCACAGTAAATTAAGTTCATTTTCAAAAGTGATATCGAGTTCAATGTAACACGAGAATGTGAAAAATGAATGAAAATTGAAACTTATCTTACGCATTTCACCCGTTGAGGAAAAATAAAAAAATAATTAGTTTAGCTCTTTTAAATTGAATATTTAATTTAAGCTTTATTTTAAAGACGTTTGCCGCACATGAAAATTAAAACGGACAGTTGTCGGTAAACGTTTTTCTCAGAAATAAAATTACTCACTATCCTTTTTATTTATAAACTATCACATTTTTACAAGTTTTGTGTGAAAGCAGGTAAATTTCTTCAATAAATCGAATACTATTAATTTTTCACATCCTATTTTTAATGGCCATAAGTATAAATCAGTGGATTAAGACAAAATACTCCAATCAAGTTATATCTTTTCTATAAAAACGAGATTAATACTCCCTTTTGTGTTCGTAATGAATATATTCGTCAAATCCGTATCGCGAAAATAGTAAAATTACAGTTGAAAAAGTATTTATTTAAAGAAAATCAAATTTAAGGTATCGATCTGGTGTAAAATGTTCCGCAGATTTCAAATCCGTTGAAATTTTCACTCTATCTTTAACGATCGCGAAGATAGAAACTTGGACTAGAGGAATAAAAAAAGCCCTAACGCCTGTCAAAACGCGTGTCATGTGAACGCAGCAGAAGAAACCTATGCTTCTTCGAACGCCTTCAAATCGCGAGAACGACCGGAGATTGTTGAAGCGCCGAAGCAGTCTAGCGCTTGGATTCTCGCGATTTCTGCATGTGAACACTCCAGTAGAACTCTATGTATTTTGGCTACCCGCGTTTTGTTTAGACGTAAAACGCGCGTTGGAAAACGCCTCATGTGAACGGGGCCTTCAACAATCTCCGGTCGTTCTCGCGATTAGAAGGCGTTTCGAGAAGCATAGGTTTCTTCGGCAGCGTTCACATGACACGCGTTTTGACAGGCGTTAGGGCTTTTTTATTCCTCTAGTCCAAGTTTCTATCTTCGCGATCGTTAAAGATAGAGTGAAAATTTCAACGGATTTGAAATCTGCGGAAAATTTTACACCAGAACGATACCTGAAATGTGATTTTCTTTAAATAAATAATTTTTCAACTGTAACTTTAATATTTTCGCGATATTCATTTGACGAATATATCCATTACGAACACAAAAGGGAGTATTAATCTCGTTTTTATAGAAAAGATATAACTTGATTGGAGTATTTTGTCTTAATCCACTGATTTATGTTTATGGCCATTAAAAATAGGATGAGAAAATTGAATCGTATTCGATTTATTGAAGAAATTTACCCTGCTTTCACACAAAACTTGCAAAAATTTGATAGTTTATAACTAAAGAGGATAGTGGGTAATTTTATTTCTGAGAACAACGTATACCGACAACTGTCCGTTCTAGTTTTCATGTGCGGCAAACGTCTTTAAAATAAAGCTTAAATAAAATATTCAGTTTAAAAGAGCTAAACTTTAGTTATTTTTTTATTTTTCCTCAACGGGTGAAATGCGTAAGATAAGTTTCAATTTTCATTCATTTTTCACATCCTCGTGTTACATTGAACTCGATATCACTTTTGAAAATCAACTTAATTTAATGTGAGCTTATTTTTCATAGAATTTATACTTTAATCTTGCAGTTAGTGTTATTACTAGTTTAATCAAAATTTTTATATTATATATACGTGTAGACGCAAATTCTATTAGCAATCTCCTGATTTTCGATATATACTGCTTTTTGGTTTTTGTTTGAGATTTTTTTAGTTTTAACAAAATTTTCTCGTTTCATCGTGGGGTTTAATCAAATTTTAGTTAAAATATTTCCAAGTCATTATTCCATTAGTGGTTCCATTTGTGCTACAAAACCCATGAAAGAGGGTAGGTTGGAGGGTTAGTATACGTTTCGGATAGTTGGAACTCTGGGAAAATTGTGTTTAAAATTTAAAAAACAAATTATTGTTATATGTGTTATTTGTGCTGATACATTAAAATGTTTAGAGATAGGTTTTAAAGAAATATAGAGATTTATTTGAAGGAAAATTAAATAAAAATTAGCTATAGATCGTAGGAAACACGATAAAACCTGCAAAAATACCATAAAAAAAAGTTTATCACCAGTGCCGGATTTTGTTTGCGTGTCATCTTTTGATAGTACTTCGTAGACAATGCCATATAAACAGAAATTCCGTTTCCAATTTCCTGGTTCTAGAAATAACGTTTTTGGGGGATATATTTTTACTTTACACTGTCAATTTTAAAATTTTAAGGAAATTGTTTGGTCATTTTCCAGTTTCGTTTTTAATCAAAGTTTTACAGAAATATTCCAATTTTTCTTACGCAGTTTCGCTTTTACGATAAAACGCATTACAAATGACTCATCTGCTAGCTTCTTGAGCCCAAAAAATCCGTGATCACCCCTTAACACAAAACAAATCCTACTTTTTTTTGGTGGGTGAATCGTCGACACTGGAGAGTGAAGATTATAGGGTTTCTTCCTCTAGTCTTGACAGTAAAAAACGAATACTTTAAGATTTTAGAGTTAATGAAAATGTTTAATAATGCCACAATTTGAACTACATAAAGCACTGCTTCTCTGTGATCCGCTGGCTCTTACCGGTTCCTAGGTCCAAAATATCCCGTCATTCGAAAAATTTTGAAAAACGTACGAAAAGCTAACCTTCAAAAATTTACAACCGAGGTTGATGGCATTGGAATCGTATACTACACGTTACGAAAGATTTACCTGTTTAGGTTGTCATTTCTGGTCAGCAAGTCGATTATATTGCATTTATTTATGTATAAGGGTTGAAGTTCAAAAACACTTTATTCACAGGCAATTAGGGAACGGATGTTTTACAAATCGAAAGAATATCAAATTTTTACGTCGTTTTGAATATTTTTTAGATTATTTTAGGCATTTTATTGCTCATTATACATTTCTAAGTTAAACAAATACAGGCTCTTGTATCTTGGCAGAGAAATCAATTTTAGGTTGGGAAAGAAAGATTTTCATCCTACTTTTAAAGACTAAAATTAAAACAGTTGATAAGGGGCAACAAAATATCGTATTAAAGTGACATTCCCTTTAAAAATAAGGAAATACTTCCGCTTACGCTTAGTATAACAGGAATATCTGAAAAAAGATTAGTTGCGACTATTGACAAAAAAAATAATTTTTTCAAAAAGCATGATTTTGGTATCGATCTAACGTAAAATTTTACGCTGATTTGAAATCCGTTGAAATTTTGGCTCTATCTTTAACCATTCAAAAGATAGAAAGTTCGATTAAGGGAATAAAAAAACATTTTAATGCATAACGGAAACTGACCTTGAAAAGCGCCCAAGTGCTGTTCACATGGTAACGCTCGAAAATTATTTTCAAACGCGCGTTGCAAAAAATCCATGTGAACGGGGCCTAATAGAATACTAGGAGCATCTTGCAAAAGCACAAATAGACAAAAAAATAATAAATCATGACAGTAACAAACACGTTCTTTTTATAACAAAGAACGAACAACCGTCCTTTACGAAGACAGTTATGAGGAAAGCAAATAAATCAAAATATTTCTGTGTCTGAATCTTTCCTACACCTATCGCGAGTAGACGTAGTTCATTGTTTATTGGAGATGCATTAAATTGATTGATAAGTAAAATAACATCAGTTCGATCAATATCTGGGGCAAATATCAATCTCACGCTCCTTTTTCAAAATCCGCTGTTACGCTGTATGAAATCATTTCCGGGAACTCAGTTTGGTCACGCTTTTAGCCATGGCCATAGCCATGGCCTTTAGCCATAAATACATCAATATTAGAGTATGTTTCATTAAAGGTTAGCGAACCAAACTCAAAAAATTCTTACTTCGTATAAATTTATCTCTGGAAATATGTATTTATGCGATCGTTTTTATTTCATTTCCTCTCGTATGTTTCTGTATATTTTTTAACATTGCCGGAAATTAGAAACGTTAATTTTTAGGATGGAAAATATTTCAATGTATAAGTTTATGAACTATTTCAGCGATTTTCAAGCGGTGTGCTTTACAAATGGTGAAACGGCTTAATTATAAGATTTATTTCATTTCAACTTTTTAGTTTCGAACTATTGACAAGTGTGTTCACAAATAATTTCAAGGGATACTTTGTATAAATAAAACCCGATAATAATTTTGAGAATTATTTGCTTATTTCAAAATATCATAAATAAATTGTATCAAAAAATTTTTTAAAGCCATTTTGGGCAAAAAGGGTAGGTAATTATACTTTTGTAAAACAATCAAAACTAGACCTATTTTTGGTCAAAACGGCTGTCAATTATAGTAACATTTTTAGTGTTCCTCATAATTTTAGTAATTTAGCTATGCCAGAAAAAGATTGAAAATCGCTGAAAACGCTTATTAAGTTTTACTTCCACTTATTTTAATTCAATTCTTGAATGCAAAATTCTCTGAAAAAAATTAATAAAAAAGGAAACTGAGTCATCACAAACAACGCAATTAAAATAATCAGACTACTTTCAATTGCTTGCTACTAACATTAATTATAGTATATTTGTGTGTAATTTTAAGGACTTGGGTGTAAATTTTCATTAAATAAAGCTTCTATGCCGCTGCAGGCGATAATTTGATGTAACAACGTAGTAAACAAAGTCCTGCTCTCTTCACAGATTCTAATAGACATGATTTTTTTGATAACTTGCCAAGTCACTGAATCGTTTCCCTTTTTTTTTGGCTGCCCACAGTGTAATTATAGATCTTGACTCTAATGTTCTCCCATGACATAGCTGATAAAATTCAGTAGATAGTTTTGTTTAAAATTCTGTATTATTTTTTAAAAGTTCTGATTTTGCAATGTGATTTTTTCGTTTTAAAAGCTCCAACTTGCATATGCCACATTATATTTCGTTTATAATTTAGTCTAAGTTTATTCTGTGTCAGGATCCGCCTCTAAACATATACTCAAGGGGCGCCTCCAGTATCCTAGTACTGGGTCCAGAGGTTCAAAGGGGAAGCTCTAAGGAAATGAGAAAAGTTTTTGTGCTGCGCAATCTGTTGTCGAAGAATTTCATTGTGCTTATAACAAAGACAAGCATTTGTGTGAAGATAACAGAGAAAAAAATGTTTAATTTCTGTAAGATAACATTCAGTACTTGGGATGCAGTTTTAATACGTGAGTTGATTGGTTTGGGGTATTATGGCGCAAGGGCCATATTTGGCCAAGCTGCGCCAAACACAAGACAACGTCAAGAATTATTCACATATTCTCATCACTTCTTTCCCTCTGCTTATACACGTTGAATCTGTCGTGGCCTCGAATGTCCTCATATCGGCGTGATGCGGAAGTTTGGAGAGTGGGATGCCAGTTCAGGTGTTGACTCGTCATTTGATCGTGGTTCAAAATTACATGGTATTATCCTCGGTTCTTTCACTTCAGGATTGATCCCAGACCGTCGCCAATAGCCCGTTGTGTTACTCCAGTGACACGTTAATTCAACTACCTACCTAACTTTATCTGCTATCGTATAACTAATACTAACAAACAAAATAACCTTTTTTCTCTTCTCACAGTCTGGAGAGCATATTATAAGATAGGGGCGGCTTCCTTTCTAGAGCTCTATTAAAGCTATCTACCTCTTGATAGTTTTTATGCATAGTCGATAACAAATTGCAGTGCAAAATTAGTATTTTGGACAATAATTTATTAACAAATTAACATGGAACTAATTAGTAGTATATTTTAACTTACTTATTTGAACAATATCATCATTTTGAATATGTAAATTTAGTTTTGGACAGAGGGTGAAATCAGCCTCATTTGCTCCAGATACCAAAAAATCTAGTTTCCGATTTGTTCAGTTTATCTCAAAATAATTATTTCTTTACAAATTCATTCACTATTGTATTTCAGAAGATTTTTCCGAGATATTGAGAATAATTCGAGACAAAATGTTCCGATTCATCGCAAACTAATATACCAAAATGGATAGAGAATTTTAGATTACTTCATGATCTGGGCTGTTTGGGGTCCTTTCTGAGGTTTGAGCTGCCCTCGTGCCAACCTCGAGCAAGTCGTGTCAAAAACATTTTATTGTCTGAAAGTTAAACAACAAAATTATGGGATAGTTGAATTAACATCGCACTGGAACAACACAACAGGCTATTGGTGATTGTCCAGGATCAATCCCGAAGGGAAAGATCCCAGGACAATACCTCGTAATTTTGAACCACGGTCAGATGACGAGACCAACACCTGAGCTGGCACCCCACTCTCCAAATCTCCATACCACGCCAGCGTGAGACATTTGAGGCCAAGACAGATTTTACGTGCACCAGCCTCCACGTACACGACGGTCTTTGGTAGGATCTAGTTTTGAACTCTCAACCCAACGGTTGCTAATCCGCTACTCTTCCAACCGAGCTACCGTTGTCCTATTTTTCCGAGGGGAAGCTCTTCAAGCTCGTATTCAATAAATATAATTTGGTGGCCCAAAGTCGGCAAGCCCGTTATGTTCTACTGTGAGATGTTAATCAAAATACCTACCTACCTTGGTGGCCAAAAATCTTTATTTCCAGTTTCCTAAATGTCGTAATATTAAATGAACTTTAATGATCTTTTCGACTATTTTTACACTACTTACGAATTGAGACCTATATTTTACCAGCAATGCACGAAACATTTATTTTCTTTGATATACCTATTTTCAACATGTGTTTATATAGCTTAAAAGGCTATAAAAACACACGCACGCACTTCCTTCCCACAACTTTTCGGTACTGATTCTAGTCCCAGGGGCTCTCCCCATCAAAATATCCTTGTTTGAGTGCCTTTTGAATATATTTAGGTACATTAAAAAAAGATAAGCATAATAAAAAGTATTGTATTATAATTGCAAGAAGGTCCTAGAAAGACTGAATAAGTTTAAAGCTAATACTATTGCGAAATTTATTTTCGGGCTGTTAATTAAAAGTTGAAAGTGTACTGCCCTTGTCTTTTGTTCATCCTAGGTTATACATTGATCAAGAAGGTCAAAATTGAAAAGAAAGCCTAAGGGTAGGTTGGTATCTTAATTAACTTCACGCTGGAGCAACACAACAGGCTATTGGTGACGGCCCGGGATCAATCCCAAAGGGAAAGATCCGAGAACAATACCACGTAATTGCCAACCACGATCAGATGACGAGGCAACACCTGAGCTGGCACCCCACTCCAAACTTCGACATCACTCCAACGTGAGGACATTTGAGGCCACGATGGATTTAACGTGCACTAACTCCCCTTGTACAAGACGGTCTTTGGTTGGATTCGAACTCGCATCCCTCTGATTTCTAATCCGTTACTCTTCCAACCGGGCTACCGCGGTCCAGAAAGCCCAAGGGCCCAGAAAGACTGCAGGTTGCAGAACGGATATATGCGTGTGAATTTCTATCAGAAGGTTAACAGGATTGTATATTATCATAGACGAATCGGAGGGTGGGCCCCTGTAATTAACTAAATTAAACTGATATTATAATAGTCCCGAGATAGTTTTGATTTTATAAATCTTTTACGCATACCTTAAGAAAAGCAAAAATATCCTTATTTAACAAATTGATCTGTCTTAAAAAATCATTGAATGACATTTTTTCTCCTTTCTTCAATTCCTATATCCAAACAAATATGTCCCTTGTCCACAACTGATTTCAGTTTTGAAACAGATTTTTGCACCAGAGGCTGACACTGCAGGGCAGTTTTCAACACAAAGCACCAGGAGGGTTAATAAATGTTTCGAAATTTTAATTGATTAATTACTTTGGTGTTCACGAATATCATTTGCCTGGAGTAATCTGCATACACCAGGGTTTAATTAGACGGGGACATATGGCTTTGTCTCCTGTGGAGTCACTAAAACTATCTGTAACACACGCTATAACTACTTTAACTCAAATAAATAAATTAAAAATTTGATATTTACGACCCCGGCATTAATGATTCGCTTCTCGACAATTTAATCATCTTAATTTAATTTCCTCTGAAATAGCTTCGGGATATTTTCCAGATCTTCGCCAATAGCCCGTTGTGTTGCTCCAGTGCGACGTTAATTAACTATTTCCTCTAAAATAGCTAACAATATCAGTGCAGCCTCCTCCAAGTAGAAATCACAGACGTGAAATATAAGTAGACTGAGCATTGCTATTGAGAGAAGCTTCGAAAAGTGTGACCAACATGTCTACTGTCACGTGGCAGCTCTGAAAAATTGACTTGGTTAACCAATTTGGCATCATATTGCCTTGTTTGGCTATATAACATCTTATGACAGGATGTGTGAATGCGCATTTCTCTAGAGTGTGGACTAAAATGATAAAATCGCCGAAGTCCACAACAAAATCCAATCAGATGATGAATCAATGGATGATCGTCTTCTTCCGTCCCATGAACCAATCAAATCATGCAGTATGTTCGTTTTAAACCGCAAACGATAGTAGTCTTAAGGGTCACCTAGTTTTGGTCACATGATCCTGGGCGCATAAAAAAGTTACCATTCCTTTCTCTACATTATTTCCTCTATATGCTGATTGGGCCGCGGTAGCCCGGTTGAAAAGTAACGGATTAGCAACCGGAGGGTTGCAAGTTCGAATCTAACCAAAGACCTTCGTGTACAAAGGGGACTGGTGCATGTTAAATATGTCGTGACCCCAAATATCCTTACGTTGGCTTGGTGAGGAAGTTTGGAGAGTGGGGTGCTAGCTCAGGTGTGACATCTGACCGTGGTTCAAAATTATGTGGTGTTGTCCTCGTACCTTTCCCTTCGGGTTTGGTCCTGCACTGTCGCCGGTGTCCCTTTGTGTTGCTCCCGTGCGATGTTAATTAAAATACTTACCTATATGCAGATTGCATCTTTCCCACCAGGATTGATCCAGGACCGTCGCCAATAGTCCATTGTGTTGCTCCAGTGCGATGTTAATTAATTACCTATCTACCTCTATATGCAGAACCTTGATTCAAAACACTTTGTGTTCGAATCCCTGTTGATTTATTTAAGGCGCAAAGGCCTGATGGCCAAGTTTCATCAATAATGCTTTTCCCCTTCAAGTAAATGAGCATACACGCACAGAGAAATTTTTACTGATTCGCAAAAGAGGAAAATCTCTCAGAGTAGTTACATTGTATCCCGATATAAGCATAGATGATTCGCAGTTGAGCGGAATCCACTTTAAGTCAAAGGTCCCGGTGTAATTAGTCCTCACGTATCAAAAATTGTCAGGAAGTAAAAATTCAAACCAGGACACCCTGAATGAGAGGGACTTTGAGTACAAAGTAAACACAAGTATTATATTTAATTAGCTTTACAAAAAATGTTTCTCATAGTTCACGGAAAGTGTGATTTTGAACTTTGATTAAATATGGGTTCAACCCGTTTTCATCCTTGTTTTTTAACCCGATTCAAAATCATGAATCCTTCCTTAATTTAAAAAGTAAAATTCTGTATCCTCGTTACTATGCCAATCATAAAAAGTTGATTTGTGCAAACTGAACAACTGAATTTCTTTAATCGTACGTTTAACCGAACCGAATAATAATTGCAGTGCACATTTCTTTCATAAATTGGCAACAGCAATCTGGTTAACGTTGTGCAAAATTTTCAGACCGAAAAGTCATGTTATTTATTTTCTGCTAACCCCTATTTGTCAAAATAAACACCCATGAAATTTACCAAAATTTCTTTCAGTAAGTACGATGTCATTGAAGCTTATTTGTTGCATTCGGTGAATTTTTAGAAATAGCCTTGACTTTATTGTAGTAGTACAGCTGATCTTAGTTACTGTTTTAACACGTAATCTTTCAGTAATTAAGTTCAAAATCCTTTTTTAAAGCTGTATCTAGATTTTAATATTATATATACTATTCCATGAGCTTGTATTTACATAGTGATTCGGATCCAAACCATGATTTATATGCGATTGACTGTTTTTTATAATTTATTTAAAACATATTGTTCGATCATATTTACTGAACGTGACATATTTTCAAAATTTCATGTCACTACACACTGTTCTCGTATTTGCATGTGGTAGAATTAAATGTTCTATTTCAGTTTGAGTTTTGATTAAAATTGTATTTTAATTAGTTTTAGGTGTCCTTATAAATAAACAAATATGAGTCAGCGACTGAAGAAGTATGGTCGATACCCCAAGAGTATGTTGACATTTTATTAAGTTAATCATTATTGTATATTAACCATACATGTGTGCATTTTTTAGAACATCCATTTTGTGTTTTAGATTCTGGTGTGGAACAGACTGCAAGTGTGAAGTAAGTGTCAACTTTTGAATTTCTCTTTTAAAATAAAATGTTTAGTCAATGTTTGCTCTTTATATTCACTGATCTTTCATACTGTAATCATTGAAGTTGAATGATAGATATTTTGTTATTATATATAAAATATACTTATTGTAGATTTTTTTGTTTAAATCCTTTTATACGTGGATTATTATGAAACATTTTTAACATTGTTAAAATAATAATCTTTTATGTATGGATTATCATGGAATGTGAACATTCCTAATAGCATATGTTTAATTTGTTAGTTTTTAATTCATTGTGCTCTAGTTTTGATTTTTGTATAATTTCTGCATTGATTAGAAAAGTTATATGATGAAAAATGCATTTAATAACACCATGAATTATGTTTCCCATTCATCTAGCTCGCAGTTTCCACAGCCAACACCTGCAGCAACATCCCAGATGCCCTTTTTCGACCCATCTCTTCAGCCTCAGGTATTTTAACAACTAATATCGATTGCTTGTATTTTTTCAATATTTCAAATCATGTTCTGGGAGTAGGTCCCAGTCTAATTAGTCATTGTAGAGCCAAAAATGACAGGCGACAAACCAAAACCTAATTTAAAACTGTTGATCAAAACATCACACCAAGTCAAGTATGGATATATCTTTATTTCTTATGTTTTAGTCCAAATAAATTCATATTACATTCAGCAAAATAGTACTATCATCCACTATTTCAGTTTAACTTTTTGGGGCCGTCATGGCTCAGTGGGTAAGCCTACAGTACTACAACCTGCTAATTGTAAGTGGTGCAAATTTGATTCCTCCCTGGATGTATTTCTCTCTTCTGTGTCAGTAAAACTTTCCTTGTGTGTGTACGTCCATTACTTGATATTGTCTGTCTTGTGTAGCATGGCTAAATGGCCCTTGTGCCTTAAAAATTACTGAATTTTGCTCGACCCAGTTAACTTTCAAACCAAATTTGTCAATGTGTACATTTTGGTTTTTACGTAATGTAGTTGCATAATGCTAATGAATATGTTAAACCAATTCTTACTTACAATTGAAAATTTAATAAACTAATTTGACAAACTAAAAACCTGAAGTAGAAAGTAATTATAGTATAACTAGAATCAATGCTTCAGTTAGCTTATTCAATAAATTAACATAATAGATAGTAGCTCAAACCTATAACCATGTTATCTTTTAAGAAAGCTTTTAGAAGCTTAACAAGTTATGCAATAAAATATCAATAGAACTTAGAATAATGCTCTACAACAATTGGCACATTGATAGTCGTTATTTTAATGGTGATATTTTTGTATGCCATTGGACAAAATATTATCCTAATTTTTACTATGGAATGATTTAAAATCTATCATAATTTAAAATTTACCATTTTTAAATTTATTTAAATGCATTCGAGGTTTATTTGTTTTAATTAATACACAATTTAAATTTTATGAAGGATACTCTCTGTATGAAATTTTTGTTTCAGAAGAAATATACACATTGCAAAGAGCACATAAGGTGTTGCAATGAATAAATAGAAATTAAAAATTATTAACCTGATAATAAAAATAAATAACTAGTATTTATCATAAATCCAGTTATTTAAACCAGTATTAATTTTCATTGCATGTTATTTTGGAAATGAGGATGTTTTAAAGAATTTTAAAATGTTAATCAAGTAGCCTTCAGTATAAATTTATTTATCCTAGTTGCAATTTCACAGCTGCCAGGACCTGGCATTAATTATACAAGGCCTTGAGAGGTTCTGGAATTTGTCATTTAAATTTTCTAAGCACTTTTATGTATAAATATTGTATAGTGGAAATATTCCGAGGAGAATAATATTCATGAATGTGTCGAAAATCCCAGACCCAGAATGCCTAAGTAACATCTGTGTAGCAAATGTCAGTGACCTATCAGCAAAGTATAAAGACAAATTTTCCACTGAAATTGAAGGTCAATGCAGTCTATCTGGTTCTCAAATCAAGTTGTTCATTACTGAATACTATTTCATTTGTCCAGTGATTGATAATTAATTCAAATGAAATTTTATATTTGTCAGCATGCCACACCATATACATAAATGTACTAATATTCTTTATGATTATGGTATAATTAATTATTAATACTTATGTTAGTGCAATGTATGCACTTTATATATAAAAAAATGGAAAGCTATTTAAGAGTAAATTTGTTGGGAGCTGGCCCTGGAAAGGAAAGAATTTAACTTTGCCAAGTGAAGTTTGGCAGTGATACATATTGCAATTTGTGCTCTTTTAATGTTTGAACTTTTATGCTTACCTCTGTTTTGTTCCCCATGCTTATGTGTTATTTATTTTCAAGACTGATGGTCAGAATGCCTGGACTCAACCTCTGTATTCCAATCCAAATACTTACCAACAAAATCATGTTCCCCGTCAAGCTGAGTACCCTAATCCAAACTCTTTCCAACAAAACCCAGCTACCCTACAATCCGTACCTCAACCAGGTGGTTATTGGTCTGGGGGTCAAATGCATGCACCTCCATCCCAGGTATTTTATCTTTTGTTTGTTTAATTGTTTGTATTTACTGTATTGTAAATGTGGTTTTGATGTGAATTAAATTCTGTATTCTCATACTTTTGTGTTGTCTTCACAAACAAGGCATATTTAAACCATTGAGATAAATTTTATTTTACAAGTTTTGATAGCCCTGATCTGTGTTCTTTTTAATCTAACTGATTATCCAAGTCAAGTATGGCCCACCATTCTTTGTATATCTTGTAAAAATTTATAATTTTGGAGTGATTGTGTTAATGTTCTTTAAATTCACCAAAAACGATAATAAGAGGTATTTTTTATGAAATGCAACAATTTTAATTACATATTTTAATTATTTTTGTAGACAATGGTGATTCATTATAAATATGTTGTGAAATCTAATGTCAAAAGTAGACTATAACATAAATCCCCTTAGCCCTTTTTAAAATTGCAAGGTTTCATTTCTGTTTGTTGTATGTATCAAAAATACATGAACAAGAAATTAAGTGATCCACTAACAAAATACAGGGTAATTCTACGGTCATGGGACAAACTTGGAGGGATGGTACAGCTTACTAAAACATACATTTTTTGTATAGGAATGTATGGTCGAAAGTGACGCGTGGAGGCACGAACACAAAAAATGAGACATGGACAGAAAAACATTGTTTATTTACAAAATCCTTGCAAAGTGCTTCTTTGCAGCAATGTTTACAATAAATCATAATTGCGACTACCAAATCATAATTGCGACTATTATACATGCTTGGTAGCATCGAAGGAGTGATTGGCGAACAGTTCCAAAGATGCCAGGTATTTCGCACACGCTTGCAGCTGCAATGGATAGTCGAGCAATGAGGTCCTCAATTGAGTCAACGGGAGTCCCATAAACGATAATCTTCAGTTGCCCCCATAAGAAGTAATCGATGCTCCATAAATCTGGCGATCGGGGCTGGTCCACCACGCCCAATCCATCGCCCCGCAAAACTGGCATCCAGGTAATTGCAGACAACCATGTTGAAATAGGCTGGTGCACCATCATGCTGAAACCACATGTAATTACAAATGACAGTTGGAACATCTTGCAGCAATTCTGGTAAAAGCTCTTCCAGAAAAATACGATAATGTGAGCCATTGAGTCGCATTGGTAGGAGATATGGGCCTATGAGGAAATCGTTCACAACACCCGCCCAAACATTCACAGAGAAGCATTTTTGGAATGCATGTGGACGTGTAGCGCGTGGATTTTCTGTTGCCCACACATGAGTATTGTGCACATTGAAAACACCTTCCTGTGTAAAAGTCGCCTCATCTGAATAGCACAGAAGCTGGGAAATCTGGCTGCAACGCACACTGCTGCATGAATCATTGGCAGAATTCTAAGCGTAGCGGGTAATCACTGGCCTGCAATGCTTGGACTCTCTGAATATGGAATGGGTGTAAACGTTCTACATTTAAGATTCTCCAAGCGGTGGGTGACTCACATGTACACGACGTGCAATTGCTCTTGTACTTGTGTGGGGTGTTTCATCCACAATGGTTCAAGATGGTTTCTTCCATGTTTGGATGTCGTACAGTTCTTGATCCAGTTCTTCTGTCAGAGCTGGCGATGAATGAACCATTTTCACAAATGTGCCGATGCAACTTCTCAAACATTTTGTGGTTCGGCATACGCTTGTTCGGAAAACGTTCCTGATACAGTCGTAGCGCTGCTCTGCTGTTCCCATTAGCAGCGCCATACATCATATGCATGTCCGTCTTTTCACTATTTGTAAATTCTCTCATCACGGTCGACAGCACAGTTGCAAATGACGTTTTCACACAGATGCATCAGATCACGGATGGCCAGGCACACTACTGCCCTCTACCCACAGCATTGCCAGCCAATCACAGTTGCCGAGTTTGTATTACTGTTGATGGTCGCAATTTTGAGCATTTATTGTAAACATTGCTGCAAAGAAGCACTTTGCAAGGATTTTGTAAATAAACAATGTTTTTCTGTTCATGTCTCATTTTTTGTGTTCATGCCTCCACACGTCACTTCCGACCATACATTCCTATACGAAAAATGTATGTTTTAGTAAGCTGTACCACCCCTCCAAGTTTGTCCCATGACCGTAGAATCACCCTGTATAATCCTTGGGCTAAATGATTGTTCATAATCCACTAAAATTTCTTTGTAAATTTGACTTAAACTTAGGTATGAAGTAAAATTTTATGTGTTATACTTTTGTGTTCCATTCTGCCTAACTTTCATTCCAACATAACATTGAGTTGAATCCTAGTATATGGTGTGCTTACGACAGGGTCGAGTCACATTTTTATGACCACCTGTTAATATCCAGAATAACCGCCTTTTGCAGCACAGACAGCAGCTAGAACGTGGGAGTGAGTCAATAAGATGCGGAAGGTTGCCACAGGTATCTGGAGCCATGCAGACTGCAGTACGTCTGACAGCAGTGGCAGGGTGCATGGTGGAGTGTCCATACTGTGAACACAGCGATCGAGATAATCCCAAAGATGCTCGATTGGGTTCAGATCTGGTGAATTTGGGGCCAGTGGAGCACTTGGAAGTCTTCGTCGTGCTCCTCCAATCAATCGCGGACAATTCTGGACTTATGGCATGTGCCATTGTCCTGCTGAAAGATCCCATCCTTCTGAGGAAAAACAGTCAACATGTATGGGTGTACATGATCGATAACAACGGATACATAACCCCATCCGTTGAGTGTACCTTCCACAGGTACGAAAGAACCCAGGCAATGCCATGAAAACATTCCCCACCACCATATTGTTTTCTTTCAGCAATGGTTGCAGGGTGTTTGTTCTCTGACGTTTTTCATCGGATACATGAACGTCCATCTGTTCGATAAAGCTGAAACTGTGACTTCTCTGAGAAGGCAACCCTTTGCAATCAGTAGCAGTCCAGTTCTGGTATTCCGCGCAAATTGAAGCTGTTTTAGTCGATGGGTCTTCGCCAGCATGGGTGCAGTGACCATCCATTTGCTTCGGAGCCCCATACGTAACAGGTTCTGACGACATAGAGTCACGTCTGGAAGTCCCCTGGTTCACATTTGACACGTTAGTTGCTCAACTGTAGCATGTCGGTCAGTCCTCGCACACTGTCGTAACCAACGTTCACCTCTCACATCAATGGCACGTGGTGCACTGCAGTTTCCTCGCCGTTTACTTTCAATGGTGCCGTTACTCCAGTCATGTTACACTTTCACCACAGCAGTATGCGAACAATTCACAAACTGTGCAGTTTCCGAAATACTGCTGCCCTTGGTGCGAAAGCCAATGATCATCCCCTTTTGCAAGTCAGATAAATCGCGCATTTTACCCATCACAGCAACGAAAGACATGTTCCAAGATAGCTTACGTTTCCAACTTTTATACCCACCGTGCCGGCTAGCGCCACATGCTACGTTTCATTGGCTGTGCGCTGTTGACGTCTGAGGTAGAGGTGGTCATAATAATGTGACTCGACTCTAGTTTGCCATGCTAGAAATTATCAGCAATACTGACCATACCATTTGGAGTTGGTATGGCAACAAAAAGTTGAAATTTTATCCACAACTGTGCCATTAACTAGGATTTTACCTTAATTTTGCTATTTATATTTAAAGTTTGAAAGGCTAATTTTATAATTGCAGTCCAGTTTTTCAGAGTTCAATCCCTTGCTCATAATTGTAACACTTGCTTTTTACTAGTATTAGTATTGAGTGTGAATTGTGTGCAAATCATGCACTCTCTATCTTGTGCTTTTATA
The DNA here is from genome assembly GCA_933210815.1 of Meta bourneti. Taxonomy (NCBI): domain Eukaryota; kingdom Metazoa; phylum Arthropoda; class Arachnida; order Araneae; family Tetragnathidae; genus Meta; species Meta bourneti. Next base: position 23,089,607 of record OW119928.1, read on the forward strand.
TTTATGCAAAGATATTCCTTTTAAAAGTGAAATTTTTTTATTGTACTTCAAGCAATTATTTTTTGGAATTTTGTGTTATGGGTTACCTCTGTTCACAAGGTGTAAGTAATTCACTCAAAAAATAGTCTTAAATTTAAAGAACAAGGTGTTAACATGGTTAGGTAGCACATTGATTTATGAAATGGTATATTTTTATTTTTTGTATAATTTGCAATTGTTTGTTTTAGCCTCAATGGAACGAATCTTGGAATTATAAACCTGAGAACTTAGCAGACAGCACAGCTTTTACAAACTACCAACAACCAGAACCAACTCCTGTGGCCGAACAATGGCAACAAATTCCCTACTCCCAAATTGACAATCAAAACTTTCCTCCGCAATCACTTTCTAGTTATAACGAAACAAGTCTTCAAGGATATCAATATCCACCCGAATACCAACCAACTAATAATAATTCTAATGTTTCTAGTTCAAATATGCAGTTGCCAACATGGGAAAATGGAAGCTTAAATGCAACTCAGCCTGAACATCTTCCTTGGACTTATAGTTCTCCTCAGTATTCTGATCCCACTCCACCTGCCGTCTCAGTCTTCTCGCAGAGTGCGAAACCCACAACGAATACAATATCATGGCCTTTGAATTCTAATTACGTGAGCAGCGTAAGTTCAGACTTCACCTCCGATGCATCTCCCGCTACCTACTTAAACCCTAACCCAGAGAGCGTTGTTGACCCGAGCAGTGCAAGCGAATCTCGAAATAGTTCACCGTGTGTAGATCCTGAAAGATCAAAAGATTCTGATGCAGATGCTACGAGTGATTTGAAGTCTGAGAATGTTACTGTGATTTCGGATGGTACAAGTGCCGCCATGGAACAACCTGTTAATGTCGACTATGCTGCTAGTACATTATCAGCCTTTTTTCAAGATGTTGATCAAAGTGAATTAGGAAATAGTTCTGAACCAGATTCCTCAACGACTCCTGTCCTTCAAGCTGTTGGGGAAACATCTAGTCAAGAAGGGTCATCTCCTGTTCCTTTCAATGAAAGTAGTTCCCAACAGTTTGCTGCACCTGGTTCTAGTGTTGGGGAAGAAACACATAGTGATGATGAGACTAGTTTTGTTCAAAAGGAAAATGTTATTGATTTATGCGAGGAAGAAAAATTAGAATCAAATACTGGGACTCCAGCAGGCTTTAATGAAGGTAATTTACAGCATATCAAATAGTTTTGTTCTACATTTTTAATTAAGGACATTGAAAAATGATACTTATCAATACAATATGAAAAAATTTTAATTTGACAATTATTCACTTCTGCACAATAATTGTAATTATATGCACATTTTTCATTTATATAATTTCCAAAAGCAGTTTGCTGTTTCCCTCCACTGCTTGGTTTTAATTAGTTTTTGCCATTTTTTACCAGTCCCTCGGGGCATATCTTTAGGAGTGTACAGGCTTTGCGAACCCAAGGTACCCTAAAGATCGATTCTTTCCCCATGGAGTTTACTGCCTCTGCCAAACATGGGGTCATGACCCCAGGATGTCCAAGCGATCTTTCTCTACTTTCTTTACGCAATTACTTGATATTGTCTGTCTTGTGTTTGGCGCAACTTGGTCAAATATGGCCCATGCCATTTTACCAAAAACTCCAATTCTATGTAAAATGCTTTACAAAATTCATTTTCAAGTTTCATTCATTCAAGTTTTTAAAGGATTTACTTCCTCAAATAAGAGCATTCTAAATTAGTAAGATTAATCTGTATTTTTGTACTTCGGTAGAAAAAGGGCTAGTGTCCAAATTTTCTGATTAGGAGTTATGTCCACAAATCAGTTCAATGTGATGAAATTTAGAAAAAGTACCAGTGTTGACAAGTCAATACATTATGAATGAATCAATATTGAAAAATCAAAAGAAATAAAAATTTATAAATCAGCTGTTACCAAAAAACCTTGCAAAATGGACACAGGCCCTTTTTCTACCAAGATAGAGCTTTATAGCATCGTGTGTGAATGTAGATGCATTCCATAAATTTATGCATACAAATACATTGCAAAAACTTCTCTAACCAGAGTATTGAGTATAATATACTTTTTATTTACATACTGTAAGCTTTATGATTTTAAAATGTCGAAATCTATTACCTCTCTGAGCTTTACCATAAATATATTCTGTAGTTAAAAGACTGAAGTGTTGAATGTCATGATTCATTGTTCATTTTTCTCTATCCCTCTGAGTTTTTATTTTCTTATATTTTAGAACCCATTAATCAAGAAGTTCCTGAACCACCTCAGAATGAATCGTCCAATGTGGTGTCTCAATCAAAAAAAGTATGACTTTAGTGTGAAAAAATATTGCAGTAGAATTTCAATTAATTAAATTCTATAATTTTATTTATGTTTCTATGTCATTCTGAACATTTAATTACATATTGCACAGAATAGTTATGAAATATAAACTACATTTAGGATATTCCTGTTAGTTGGAAACATGGAGCTCATTAATTTTTTGAAACTCTTTTATTGTAGGAATATAATGAAATCCTTGCTGAAGAACCTCCAAATCAACAGATTCCGGCCAAATCTGGCCAAACATCTCGTTCTACCTCAGCTGAACGCGAGAGGTTGGTAATAAGACCACGCGAAGATAGTCCTTTCAAACCTCCCAGACCAAGCAGCTCCAAAGGTGATAATTTAAAAATCAAGTATTGTGTTATGAACTTGTACATTTGAAACACCTCAAATTTCAAAGCCCATCACTTTTTAGTTCCAATCGAAGTCATACTCTTAAAGATTCATGATTGATTTCTTGATTTTTCTCTGCACTTTCCTTATTTTAAATACTGTTTTTTAGAAAGGAAATTAAAGCCAGTTTCCTTTCTTATATAAGTTACTTTTAAAGATTATATTTGAAAAGTTGTTTTAAACAAGCATGTTTGATTTCAGTAAAAAATAAGGAACTACGAACAAACACCACTTATAATCACACCACAGTCTGATGTCCTATTGCTATGGAGGTCTTCTAGACCAGTGTTTCACTAGGCTGCTGGCCAATATTGGGCCCTGGCATCAGGTTATAAGAGGCTCTCCTTGGATTTCTCTGGGGCAGCTTGTCCACTTTTGGACTTTGTTCCATAAAACCCTAACATCCAATCCAGGGATTTGTCATTTTTGTTTTCTAAGCATTTGTTAGGAATACATATTTTATAGTGGAAATATTCTGAGGAGGGGGGGGGGAATAATATTCATAAATGTATAAAAAAGCTCAGACCTAGAATGGGCCTAAATAAGATGTGACCAATCTGCAAGGAAGTTTAAAGAAAATTTATTCACTTCACTGAAATTGAAGATCAAGGCTGTCTATCCAGTCTTGAAATCTGAGTCACTTGATTTTTAAGAGTTATAGACCTATAGATTTGAATTTTAATATGAGACTGGGTTGTTAAGATAAGACATGTTTTAGTGTTAACTAAATTTTATATTGGAGGTGTTTGTGATGCAACAAATATAAATTTTTCATGGTCAGAGAGCATAAATATCAATAAAAATCAGCACAAATTATATCAACTAGTGGTCACCCAGTGGTTGAAATTCGACCATAATTCATTTAATTTTGAACGTTAATAAGATTCTTTTGTCAAAGAGTATACCTCTATATTCATTGCATATAATTTTTTTGAATTTTGTTCTATTACGTAAGCTGCGAGCATGTACAAATACGTCATAGGAAAAATGCGGTATAGCTTGGTTAAGCCATATCTAAAAAACAATAACGCGTTGTTTGACATTTTCTTGGGTTTTTTTTATTGCTATACTGGCCACAGGTTTCGCCAAAGGTACACAATTAATTTGCCTATCGTTTTCAAATTATATAAAATTTCAATAAAAAATAAATCCAAAAATGAAATAAGGAATACGTGCTTCGTATTTTTTTATATATTTTTTATTGAAACAAAAAGAAACCGGGTGGTTAAAAGAAATATTGTCCATTGAACTTGAAATAGTTCGACAATGAATTTAATTATTCAAAACTTCTGTGTAAACGATGTTTTTTGTAAAAACTCTTTCATCGTTTGCTAAATGCCCTTGACCGTTATATTCGGAAATATAAAATCTCAAACTATCGAATGATCGAACTCTACTTGCTGCGACGTACAATTGACCATGTGTAAAAACTGGCTGCCTCAATAAAATTCCAATTTTTTCGAATGTTTGTCCTTGAGACTTATTTATTGTCATCGCAAATGCAGGTATAATTAGAAATTGAGTTCTTTGAAAGTTAAATGGTAAAACAGTTCCGGAATATGTTAAATTTATACGTGGAATCAAAATTCTCTTATGGCGTGCGGTTCCAGTTAAAACTTCGCAATCAATAGTATTACGATGCATAAATTTGATGCGCATTCTTGTTCCATTGACTAATGCTTCCTTTGTATTTAAGTTTCTGATCAGCAAAACGATGCAATTAACTTTCAATACTAACTTATGTGGTGGCAAACCACTAATAGTCAAAGAATTCAAAAACTCTACTGGATAGTTATTGATGTCATTGTCATCATCACAAATTATTTTATCGTAGCTATGATATGTTCTCTGTTCACCAGGTATTTGATTAAGTATATTAGTATTAATCAAAGTACAATCATCATTTTTAGGTGCTAAAATAACTGAGTTCAATATGTTATCTGAGAGTATGTTTTCGGAAATATTTCCATACACCTCATTAATAATATTATTTTCATTATCCTATTAATTGCTGAGGTATTTCAATAATATTTTCACCAAACTGAGGAAATTGTAGGGCTTCATCATTACCAATTTTTTTCAAGAATTCGACAAATTCTATTTCACTTGGTAAGGCTCTCATATTTTGAGTAAACGTAAGTTTATGAAAATAAACAAATTTATGCCAACTCGTAACACAATTTTCAATTAAAGTTACACGTGATCCATGTGGGATAACTGGTAAGATTTGCCGAAAATCACCGCACAGAAGTATCGTTTTCCCTCCAAATGTTTTATGTTTATCATTTTCATCGCATAGATCCCGCAATAATCTATCTATGATTTTCAACACTTGCAGTGGGCACATAGAAACTTCATCAATAATTATCAGTGATGATGAATTTATGTAACGACCATAGCTACTATTTGCGGTAATGTTCGCTACAGAATTTTCCAAAATGGGTAAAGGCAATTTAAACACATTGTGTAAAGTTCTATCTCCAAGTAATAGAGTTGAAGCTATGCCACTGAACGCTGTTGCAATACAACGAAGATTAAGCGAATTTAATTTGTGAATGATTGCTGTTTGTGTGAATGTTTTGCCACAACCTGCATGAGCGGCTAAACAAAATACATTAGATCCAGTATCATGATGCAAAACTTCACGAATCACATGATCAATGAGATTACGCTGTTCAATATTTGCAGTTTCATAATGCTCACAAAACAGGAACTCTTGTTTTATTGGATCAATAGTATTTGCTTCTTCTATTCTCTGCGAATATGTGGGAACTGGTAAACCAAGTATTTGACATGACAAATTATGAACATTCAAAATATCTTCAATTTCTAATAGAGCTCTATCAAAGGATGCTTCTTCGTTGTAAACTCTCAGAAAATCTTCACTAAGATATACTTTAAATTCATTCCATAACGCCAATGCATTGGCTGGCACATTTAATGCACAAATGTAACCAAATAAATTACGCATTTGTTTTGGTGAATGTAATTCTTTTGCTTCATTTAAACATTCATGCCATTCATTATCATTTGAAGCAATGCCGCGAGCATGGCACGCTTCAACAAAAGAAGTGTGTATAATTCCATTGTATGTTCTAACATCCTCAAATGATTTTGGACCACAGACATGTAATAAAAGCAATCGTAAATGGAAAAGTTCGATGTCTTTTGGTGATACTACATACATGCGTGCAATGATTTTATCACCTCCACGCCTTCTCTTCTTCCATTTGTTTTGGGAATCTTCCCACACATAATGCAGAGGAATTTCAATATACTTATATTCACGTGCTGATGGATCTGATCGATTCAATTCAAAAAATGCTAATAATTTTGTTTGTCTTACATTTTCAATTGCTTGACGTTCTTGCCCTTCTCGAAAGTAAACATTCTGTCTACTCGGTAAATGAATATCAAGTCTGATGATAACATGTGACTGAAAATGCATTGGTAATTCATAGATGCGCCATACAGCTTCAGTTGATCCAACATAACGACCTGTTAAAAAATTTGTAACTTCATCAATTTGTATTTCTTGACCATGTTCATTTCGCCCTGAACCTAATTCAACAGATGCACTGTCATAGCCTTTATACACGTATTTATAAATGTATTTAACACTTTTAACTGTAGTGCATACTTCAACATTTATATGGCAATTAAATTTGGCAAGTATATAAGGATTGCATGGTACAACATAACGATTGTCAAGGCAACTACCGCGAACTTCTGCATGAATACCATTATCACGCCTCCTGTATAATGGATATCCATTTAATGATTCACATGTAAATTCATTAAATCGTTTTGGATAATCTTTTGTGCATTTTCCATCTCTCATACATACAGAATTTGGATTAAGTACACCACATTGACCATGCATCATGTGTTTTACAACATATTCATGTAATGTAGGATGCGTTTGAATGTTAGGAATCTCCGCAGATACAACTTTATCAATATCGGTAATGTTAACAATTTTATCTTGCTCATTTAAAGAGAGTAAAATGTGAGCATGAGGCAATCCTCTCTTTTGAAACTCAATTGCATAAATGAGTGCTTCAACTTTACCGAAGATATTTTTTAGTGTAAGGCCCTCAATTAATGCTTTCAGTTTGGACTTGAATACACGCACAATAATATCAGGCCGAAAATTAGCAGACTCACCTACACCAATATTGCTAACTATTTCAGGCCAACTTGGATTGCAAGTCATTGTAATAAACAAAGAAGGCTTTCCTAAATGTTGTACAATTGACATTGCATCTAAATAATTTTGATACATATTTCTTGGAGATCCATTGAATGAAGATGGTAAAATTACTCTACGGCCAACATTACTGGCATTGATGTTCGATTCTAAATAATCTGTTAAATTGTTATAAGCTTCAGACCTAAGAATTGTTTGATTTTGTCGAATGAAATATAACCTTGTGCCCTCTATTCTCACATATATATCAACTATCCACTGCAGAAATAATTGCTCTTCTCTAATTGCAATTCGATAGGCTGCATATTGAAGCATGGTTAATTTATTTCTGGGCGCTCTTGAATTAGATGTAGTTGGTACATTATGAGAAATATTGATATGCCACCCAGTATCACCATTTGGAAAAAGTAATGGATACGCTAAAGGGTCTAATGATGAATCCAAAACAGAGATATTTTTAATGGTACCATTAACTTTTGAAAATGAAATCATATTTCGTTCAAAAGGTGGCTCACCATCAACTGTACTAAATATTACTGCTACATCAGTTTGAACTGCATCGTTGTAACGGCGTAGATCTAAATCACGATTTACTTTAATGAGCATACAAATTTCTTTATTTTGATTTTCAACTCTCTGACAATGATCTTTCATTGCAATGAATGACCGAACGAAAGGATTAATGCGTTCCAATTCAAGAGAGATTTCGCGCATTATATTGTTATTGCATGTTCGGTTAAAGTGTTCGCGTAATCTATAATTGATAGCAGTGTCAACATCATAAAAATATAATTGCGCATAACATGGTGAGCGACCATATCCAGCAGTCATTGGACCTGATCTGTGATAAAAAACATCATGTATTTTGAAATGATACACTCCTTTCGTAACTGTATTCGAAATTTTAGCTTCTGAGCTAACCATAGCAAATGATGAATTGTATTTACGAATGTTTTCAAAATAATTTTTTGACTTACTTTTTATTGAAGGTTCATTTGAAGTAAGTCCATCATACAATGATTTAAAATATTCATTTTGACTTAAGGCCGGTAATATTGCTTTACCCTTATGACAACATGAAGTGAATGCAGTCCTTTCACCTAAAGTGACTTCAGATTCGAAATGTTTTGCATTGCAAAACCTGCATTGTAAATCCATCAATCCACAATCAAAAGTATTAAAAGTTCTTGGAATGACATTCAGTGCGCATTTAAATGTATCTCTCAAAATAAATTCATCATTTTGTATACTATTTACGCTATTTAAATTTGCATTTGGCCTATTATTATGTGTACGCGAATATATATATCCCTTCTTCTTTGTCTCTCACTCCGATCCGTCAATGTTCTATGTCGAGGCATAATGGAAATAGGTGCGAATACCTGGATGTAAAAAAAACATTTAATGACCAAGATTAGACAGGGTTTAATTTAAAAATAATAAAATGTACTCACTTTTTTGAAACCACCAATAATAAATAAGTGCGACTGTTGCCACAGGCTAATATGTATTTGACATTGACAGATTTAAATTATCCGCATTTTGTATTTCACTCCGAAGAGTTTTTTTTTATAAATAATCTAAATAAACTCCCTCTTGGGGGGGAGTGGATTTCACTGCGGGGGGATTAAATCAATTACAAATCATCCACTCCGCTAAAATTTTTACAGTATATAAACGTAAATAATGAATGTTTTATTTTGTTTAATTTAATATATTTGTAACGCATATCTATATATATAAAATAGGATGTGTGTGTATGTATGTGTGTATATTTTCTATACAAATCTATGCCGTTTGACCAATCCACACCAAATTTGGTACACTTAGCCTATGCTGACTGCAGTGTTCTAAAGTATAACTCTTAACCCCCGTTCTATTGGCCCTAGGGGGCTAAAAACTATTCGAAATCGTCATCGAAATAACATTGAGCATAGATTGATTGTTTTAGACAGCTATGGTTGCTTTACCAGTGTTGATCGAAAAACAACTTTTTCCGAAACAAATTAAATTACAATATTTATGTTCGAACTGACTTTTTAGTTCTTCCCATGATGTAAATAAATTATAGATATTTTATTGATGAAAAAAGAATATTTTAAAATATTTATTTTTACAAGGAAATTCAAGAAAAATTTTCAGGAGTTCAAGGATGATTTTCAAGGAAAGTTGGTGTATATATTTCTATATGAACGTTATTTTGTTTAATTTAATATATTTGTAACGCATATTATACATAAATTTTATCTTTCTGCACTCCTTCTCCATATGAACTTTAATTATGCCAAATCTCATACTCCTCCGTGTGGGCAATGTGCTTAAAAAGGGGTACAAAGGTTTTTCTTCACGTATTAATATATAGATGATGTTGACCTGAGAAAACTACAACATGCTACATAATTTCATTATTCCAGTGATCGATAACTAATTTAAATGTAATTTGATATTTATCAACATGCCATACCATAGATATAAGTGTAATAAAACTATAAATATGTCAGAATTAATACTTATTTTAGTTTAATGTATAAATTTCATAAAATTGGAAAGGTATTTATGATAAATTTCTTGGGACTAGGCCTTCGTCTTATAAAAAATTTATCTGAATGTTGTCTCAAAGGTTGAGAACCACTGTTCTAGACTAATATGTTATATCCTTAGTTAAATTGGTATTTTCTCATTTTATTTTACTGAAGTTTGTTAAACATTTATCTTTAGGCATTGTTGTGCAACAGGAAATTGCCATTCAAAGCCACACAGAAACAAAACATCCAGAAGGAAATACTGTAGTGCAAGAAGTAAATTTAGAAACATTTCCAGACAACCTTGAGAGGCCTTCGGATTATGAAGAGCTTCGAAAGCAGTCTCCACTATATGTTGCACATAAGCATCTACGAAGTGAACTCAATAGCTCTCCTAGCTCTTTGCTGTGTGATAATCTTGATATACCTTGTGTAACCCTAGCTCCTGCTGCTCCCCCACTGTCATCATCAAAGTCTGATAAATCGGAATCATCTACTTCTTCTAGAGCAGAAAGCTTGTCATTAGGAAAATCTAATTTATCTAGTTATACTTTGAATGAGGTATATATTTCTTTCCTTTCCATTTAACTAAGTTTTAGTAGAGAAACATAACCTTAGACCAAATTGATTGTAAAACCTTCAAAACAATGACTAATCATGATGTAAAGACTTTGTCATTGCAAAAAATGGTTCGTCAATGCAAAAGATCTTTTAAAAAGATAAAATAAGTTTTTATTTAAATTTTTTAACTAGCAAAATCATCAGAATGTATTGTTTGTCAGCTGTTTCTAGAGATGCTTTGTTTCCTGAAATGCATGTGAAGTAAGCAATATTGTCATGAAAGAAAGCTGTTAAATTTACAGGGTTGGATTTTTAATTAAAATCTTTAAAAGTTTAAAACGCCCTTGAAAGCATCTTTTATTTTCTTAAAAGTTACAAGTTTTATGTTTGAATTTTATGGAAGTGTTCAAAATAAGCTTTTTTTCTTGGTAAACTCAGTGAGTGTAAAATATGATTCTAATACTTTTATTTAGAAAATTAAAATGTGCTTATTTTTCTGTCCTCCAGTTTTGTTAAAATCCTTCTGAAATATTCAAAGAATTATTTTTAACTTTAGAGCTGATATCTTAAACATCATATTAGTTACGAAAAAATAATTTGCTTCGCACATTTGATCAGAGAAACAAATTTTCAGGTAACTTCACTATTTAAGATGTAGTTTTTAACTGAACTAATTTTAACATAATAACAATTATAGTGAGGTTCCTGGGAGAAGGCAATTGAGTTACATGGTTATGAATGAGTTAGTTATATTAGGAGACTGTTTGTAAAATAAACATCCCTTCCAGAATTGGCATCTTTAGCGCTGATTCTGGTTCTAAGTTTATTGTTTGGTTCCAAAAGCGATAGCACAGATACCAAGTTGCCAGAGAGAAACCATCCATGACGATTTCCATTCATGCTTTTGCATTCGACAGCCTTCTCCTTATGTGCTTTCACACCTATTCAGAAATCAGCTGACCCAAGTTCAACTGCTTTCTCCTGGTAGTCACTAATCTTTTTAGGCATTTGTTTTTTTTTTGGTTCTAGCAATGTTGACTGTTGTATATCATGAAATTGTGAAATACTTTTCATGCTTTAAAAAAATTGATAAACTTTACATTTTTGATTTTATCTTGCAGTCGAATTCTAGTAGTCTAGCCGGCGATTCTCTAGAAACAGATACTTGCGAAAAATCAAGCAGCAAGAAATTACCAGGAAAAACAATGAACAGCATACTACCTTCTACTGCTAAAGACTTTCAAAATCCTCCAGTCTCTGAAATTAAAAAATATGATAACAGACCAGCAAAACCCGCACGAAAGGAGAAAATCAATCCCGAGAAAGCCGACCCTTATCGACCAGTATACTTAAAAGATTCTAAAATCAATGGAAACAATCCCACATCTATCAGAGAGACTGAGTCTTTGAGACAGCATTCATCCAATTCTGATCTTTCTAATGCTGGCGTGGCACCTCATAGGAGTTCACAAAGGGATGCTGATCCTTATCCAGATGAAAGAGCTGATCCTAGGTATTGTATGGAGCGTTTAGAAAGCAGCCGACAAAAAAAGGATGCTGATCTTCATCCAGAAGAAAGAGCTGATCCTAGGTATTGTATGGAGCGTTTAGAAAGCAGCCGACAAAAAAAAGATGCTGATCCTTATCCAGAAGAAAGAGCTGATCCTAGGTATTCTATGGAGCGTTTAGAAAGCAGCAGACAAAAAAGGGATGCTGATCCTTATCCAGATGAAAGAGCTGATCCTAGGTATTCTATGGATCGTTTAGAAAGCAGCAGACAAAAAAGGGATGCTGATCCTTATCCAGATGAAAGAGCTGATCCTAGGTATTCTATGGATCGTTTAGAAAGCAGCCGACAAAAAAGGGATGCTGATCCTTATCCAGATGAAAGAGCGGATCCTAGGTATTCTATGGAGCGTTTAGAAAGCAGCCGACAGAGGTTTTCAGATCAAAAGTATCCAAGCTTTGATGAGCGACAGTATTATGCTGACAGAGAGCGATCTAGACCCTCTAGTAGATCTTCATTAAGGGAAAGACCTGATGACTATCCCTACCAACCTAAAGCAGATGATTATTCCTATCCACCAAGTAGAGGTGATCCCAGGCGATATCCTCCAGATTATCCTCCTCGTCCATCTTCCAGAATCAGTGAAACGGATGTGGGTCGTAATGACAGGCAGGGATATGGTAGTAGACAACCCTATCCTTATCCTCCTAGCAATTATCCTCGAGGTTCTGATTATTATCAAAGACCATCCAATCAAAGAGGTTTGTTTCTTGAATAACTATTAAGTTTTGCTTGCGAGCTTAATTATATTGTTGGTATTAAAGGTACTTTTCAGTTAATGGAGCACCAGTTGGAATTGTGCTCCAGTAGTAGTAACTTTTTAACAGAAAATACAACCTTGGTTGTATTCTTCCACTGCAGTGGGTACTTGGCTGGATTTGCAGCAAATCAAAATAATGCTTTCTAGCGGCTGTTCCTGACCTTTCAGCGAAAACTTTGATTGCAGCCATGCAAGAAAACATGCCAGAACGAAGTATAATTTACTTCCTTCTGACACATTGAAGCTTTATATATTGTTAATGTTGCCATTCCTATCATTCTTATGTCTAGCTAAATTTCTTCACAACTTTTCATGAAGCTGTATATATTGTTTAGGTTGTCACTCCTATAATTCTTATCTCTAGCTAAATTTCACACCAACATTTGGCGCACAATTACGACTGGCACCCAGTTAACTGAAAAGTACTGTATTAAATTATGCTGACTTGGTTTTCTGAAGTTGATATTCGATTAAAAACAGGCGTGCATGTAGCATTTGAGCTAAAATCTCTTAATTGCTAATATCTATTGGTGGCAGTGTAGTTACTCACATTTCATACCATAATTAAATGCATTTATAATGAATACAAAAATTGCATTTGTTTCTAGGGGATTAACAGATAGTATTTATGTTCCATACAAAAGCTTTTATGCTAGAAAAGGCTAGGCACTTGTTGAGTGGATTATTTTAACTTTGTATGTTCAATTTTCCATGCAAATATTATTTTGCTGTAATTAAACTTTAAAAACTAACCAATCTCATTTAACAAGCAGCAATATTTTAATGTATTTTGTTATATTAGGATTTTAGTTATTGATAAGTATATTATTTGATGTAATTGCAGGCTATGAATATGATCCATATCAAAGGGACCCATATTATTCATCCTATTATGATGCATATCGATATGCATATAGTAATTATAACTATGGTTACTATGATGAAATTTACAGAAATGATCCGAGGTTTGTACTTTATGATTCTATGAAGCATAATTTGTATGTAATGAGTGAAAAATCACGATTTTGCTTAACTAACTTAATAGGTAACTTAATGAATTAAATCATTTTGTTGACTTAAATTCTGTTTCCATAGTATTTGCTCACCAGATGAGATGATTGTATAGAAACAAAAAATAATTCAAGTAACCATGTAGTCAGCAATAACTTTTAAGTAGTAAATTTTAAAAACTATTTTACTTTAAAATTTAGATGTGTTACTACTTTTTGGTCAGTTTATCTTGGTGTGATTCAGTTTTAATTTTTTTCCCAATATATATGTGAATACATTCGTAACTATGTTTTAACTTTTATGCTATGGTGTATACAGCAGTTATATCCATTTGCATAAAATTAATACATTTATTGTTAAACTTTAGTATGCTTTACCTAAGTGATTTTATTTATGTATTATGTTAATGTACGATATATATATTAATTTATGATTTGGCTATTTTTTGTTAGGTATCAACAGTATCAAGAACAATATAGACAGTACTATGCAAAGTATGGGTATGATGTTGATTATGATAGATCCAGTGGACATTCTGGGCGTAGTTCAGCCAATGAACTTTCTAAAGGAAATTCAAGGTATGAATGCTATATTTTGTAGACTTCAAATGACTTGTAATATTGTTTATTGGTATACAAATCATGTAAAAAATCTAATAAAAGGATTCATACATCTTTGTAACAGGTAGGCCTGAAATTCTCAAAAAGTGATTTATTAAAGTTTGAATTTATTTTTTAAAGAAAAATGTAGAACCCTACAAAATGGAGAAAAGCTACATTTTTTAGTTTTAAAATTTTGTAAACTGTTAAATCTATGTTCTTATTGGGATATCTTTTTTATGTGTAAAAATTTATTTAAATTTCATTGGCAACTGTTCCAGACTTAGCCAATTGGTTAGCTTGTATGTATGAATGTTAACTGGATCCACTGCACTTCTGATAATTTCAGCATTATTTTCCATTTCTCTGCCTTTGAGTATTAATGGTACCTTTATTAGAATATCGAAGTATTTGCCCATTCAACATTCCAGACAACATTAAACACCACAATCAAATTCAGGGTATCCATGGGTCCTAACCTTTACACTGACTTACTAGTATTTCTCATGCTGGGAGGTACAACTGCTGTACTAGCCGTAATGCAAAAGTTAAAAAGCCTTAAGGCTTGAATTTTCATTTTAGTTTTTAAGGAACCTTAAAATTAAAAAAACTCTGCATGTTTTGTTTCTTCTGCTTTTTAATTAAAAGATATCAATTATACTCATTCAAGGTCAAGTGCAATCTTGATTCAATGTCATAACTTTTCGAAGTTACTTAAAATTTAATGGTTTTAATCAAGATTCAAACCTAGCACTTGTGAAAATTTCTTGAATGTACACTCACTGGTAAATCTATTGCAGTCTTTCTGAAATGTAACCTTGAAAGACGTAAAAAAGCCTTAAAAATGCCCCACATTTTTCTTGCTTGAAGAATGGGATCTCTGAAATTGGAACCCTTTCTTCCAGAAAGTGTTTATATGAGAATCAGTATGACTTTAAACTGAATCTGGTTCACCACTGAAGAGCATATTTCTTTACTGAAGTCAGTCCAGTTTTAATAATCTCGACTACAGTGTGTAATCAAACCCTCTTATTCACTGGAATAAACAGACAGGCTGCTGGATGTCCTATAGAGATAAACGTCAGAATGCAGCTATATTGTTTTTTAGTATGGGATCATTTTATTTTGTTTTTCCTTGTTTAATTATCTGGTTCCTTAATTCAGCTACTTATTAGATTCATTATCCCATATGATTTTCCATATAATCATGTAGAATTTAAGTTTATATTGAATAGTAATTTTTATTTTCCTTTTTCAGCAGTAACTATCCTGAACCAGATATTGATTCTATTAATTCTGAATATTCTGCTTATAACCCAGAACAGGCTTATGATAATGATCAGAACGAAATATCAAACATCGAAGCTAGTAAGTAAACAGAAAATTAATTATAGCTGATGAACCTAAAAAATACATTAAATATGCAATCTCTAGAATGGTATTTTTGCCAATAAATGGATTGAAAATGCATTTGTTTTTAGATATAATTTTGAGAGAACAATTTTACTTAATCTAGGGCTGCCACAGGTGACTAAAAGGCAATTTTTTGCGTCTATTTTTCAACTCTGGTGATTAGGAGTATCTAGTTAAAATTGTCTCAAAAGCTCCTATTTTCAAAATTGCGATTTTTTTTAATTGAGTCTCTTTTTGAACTTATAGTGGATGGAAATAATATTTTTCAGATGTTTCTTCATGGAGAAAATTTTCAAAAGGACGCCAATTTTGAAGTTTCAGTGCCAAGCAGTGCCATTCATGTTGGACAAATTGACCATAATTCAGCATGTAAAGAGAGATTTAAATTAAGAAAACTTTAATATGAGCTAAATCTATACATATAAAGCAGAGTTGGCATCTGTCTGTACTCTACAAATCTACACTGTTTGACCAATCTACACCAAATTAGGTGCACTTATTCTGCTGGTAACGTAGGTTACACATTAACCCCCGTTCTATTTGTCTTGGGTATGCAGAGGGTGTAACGTCTCGTCATCCTGGACAGAGCACTTGCTAGGGGAAGCTCTCTCCCTGTCTAGCTGTGCAGATGACGTCAGAGAGATCTATAGGAGTCGTCTCTCAAGAGGACCTTGGAGTTTTTTTAGAATCTTAGAGTATGGTGGAATCGCAGATGGGTGCAGTTGCACTGAAAATTGCTCAATATCATATCGTTTATGTATCCAGTCTAAATTCTTAAACTAGCTTTATTGTTGGATTGTAAATTTTAATGATAATATAAGATTATTTTTATAGAAAGTTGTCTTTTTTTATCGTCGATATGGTACAGGGACTAAAGACAATTCAAAATCCTCATAGGAATAACATTGAGTATTTATACGATCAATGTCAGACCAATTCACATTAAATTTGGTACATTCGTCCTCTTGAATTCTGCTAGACACAAGCTATATATTAACCCCGTTCAATTTATCCTGGGTCTGCAGGAGGGCTAAAAACAATTTGAAATCTCCATAGGAATAATATTGAGTAATATTACGATGAATTATAAACAATTCAACCCGAGCAACGCCGGGTAATTCAGCTCGTACAATATACAAAAATGACACGTGTTGACAAGGTTTTTTACCATCTTATGCCCAAATAATTAAAGTTAATATGCATCTTAGCAGCCGTCTGCTGCAGTCTTATTCGATCGTCGGTTGTGTTCCCATTCTTTTTCATCAATTTGACAGGAAGTTCCTCCATTATTGGATGAGTCATGTGCAGCTGTCTCGAGTAAGCAAGCATCTTTTTGTCTCAATAACATCTGCTTTCACTGGGATATCCTGTATCCCGCATTCATGAAAGGAAAATATCAGGAATCTGTGGTTACCAGATTGTCATGAAAACTTTATTAAGAAAATATTTTGGTTTTTATTTTAAAATTTAAATTTCTTGGCAAGATCTTCAATGTCTGATTCATACTTAATTAGCACATTTTGTGTTTTAGATGATTCATTTTGTTTCTGAGCAACCAAAATTGCTACTAAGTTAGGGTTTAAGAAGAGACTTTTATACTACTGTTTTTAAAAAATTCTACTAATGCAGCTATTTCACAAGTGCTTTAGGCTGTGGCATCCCTGTTAATCCCATACCTTTTATGTGTTTAATTAAGTCTAACATTAATTTGATACTATTGATGTATCAATCTAAGAATTTTTGTGATAAGTTTCTAAATTAATACTTGATCATATTTTGCTATTTTAGTTCTGGACCAAGCATCCACACCCTCATCTCGTCTAACACCAGTAAAATTTTCCTATGCTCATCCTATTGCACGATTTTCTCCAGGAGGTCTGCTTATAACAGCTATACCCAGTCAGACCAGTACAGTTCCAGCTATGCCTATTAGGATTCACAATATACAGGTATCTCCATTATGTTGATTAGTTATGAAAATAAAAATGGCTTATTGACATTTTAAATCCATTTATATTTTCTAATCCAATTTAATTTGCCAAACTGTTATTATATGTAACAAAATACTGGAGCACTTCTCTTTATGTTTGCAATTCATAACACTGGACCACAGTTATGTGCAGCTTAATAATGCTATGGATGTGAGTAACTCTACCTCCCCTTTGCCACTACATATTGCTATTGCAAATTTTAACTGGACACGTCTTTTTAAGAGGACACTTTCAGCGAATTAGTGTGCATGCTTCTCCCGACTGCCCCTTTTGTTGGACGAGCTTTATGGGATTTTAGTCATCTTTTATCTTGCACTTTTTTATCTGACGATCACATGTTGGTTGACAACCTTTTTAGTCAGGCTAATTTGTATTGGACTGCCTGTAGAAAATTATGGTCCCTGGACTTTTCCTGACGTAGGAAAAATATATATATTTGCTATTCATTCCTCGATTGAGTATCTAGGCAGACTCTTCACTTATTCAGTGCCTCTCAGAAATCTGAATCACCCCTAAATTGACCGATTCTGTACTTTTCATATGCTCTTCTTGCTGTTCTATACATTAGTCTTCTGACTTTAACCTCCACACAGCTCAGGTGTCTCACCCCTGGATCTGCTATTCACAATTCATGTTCATAAAGTCATGTCTAAATAAATAATCCTTTACACTATGCCCATGACTGCAGGGCTGCCACAGGTGACTTTTGCTATTATTTTTAAACCTTGGCGACCAGGGGTATCTTTTTAACCAAAATTGTCTCAAAAGCTACTTTCAAAATTTTAACGATTTTTTTAAAATTCACTGGAGGTCAATGAAAATTTACTCCCTTTTTCAACTAATCGTGGACGGGGGAAAGATTTTGGATTTTTCTTTGGAGAAAATATTCCGAAGCACGCCAATTTAGAAATTTTGAAAACTGATTCTGATGATTTTACATGGGAGAAATCATCAGAATCGGTGGTGGCTAGATTGTCATAAAAATCTTATAAAGAAAATATTTCTTTTTAATTTTAAAATTTAAATTTTTTGGTGAGATTTTCAATATTTCTTTCATGATTAATAAGCAAATTTTGCGTTTTATGCGACATATTGCATAGGGGGCATATCATAAATGGTTAACCATTATTTTAGAAAATTAAAAATCTGCTTAATTGTAAAATTCTTTGTACCAGATATTTGAAATTCCATAAGCTGGTAAAGTTTATACTTCAATTTCATTCATACTGTGTACATGCCATTCATAATTATATCCTTTTAGGCAATTAGAGAGGAGGAAGAATCTTTTCAAGAACTGAAAAATTACCAAGGCCCCTTGATCCGGTGAGTATTTTACTGATGTTTTCTACAATGATTATTTACATATTTTAAAAATTTATACGAATTTTCTTTATCCTTTAAAAAAATCTCTATTTTTATAACTGCTTTATGTTTTTACAGAGGCTCTACTCACAAGAATGATGTAATCGAATTTTGTACTCAAAAAATTAAAGCTTCCAAATTGTCTGATGATATTGTGGATCGAGATTCATACATTTTACTGTGGGAATTAATGGTGCTTCTTCTGAGACAAAATGGAGTAAGTGTTGGTGGTTTATAAAATATTTCTATCATAAAAATATATCATCTATTAAGGTTTCATTTTGTTTCTATAATTGGTCAGGGACTTATAACACAAATGTCTTCTGATTAATATAAGAATTGTCTACATGACATAAAAAGAATCACGTAGATTGCATAATTTCACACTATCCTTTCTGTTGTAACCTTCCATTAAATTTTGTTAGTAACGACCTTATTTTAGTTAAAGAGACTCATCAGTGTGTTAATACCAGTTACATGATCTCAGCTCCTTTGAATGAAAAGACCATTCCATTACTATTGGTTATGCTTAGTTTATAGCTCCTATTTCAGGTTTGGAAATTTAATTTTTCATTTACAGTATTGATGTGTTGTGTAATACAAATATTACATGAATAGAAGGCATACAAAATTCTGAGCTCTAAGGATAACAATATTGCATGTGTTGAAACAATAACATCTCAGCTGTGTTATGCATTACATGTTACCACTGGTAGAAATGCTGTATGGAAGCACAGCTATTTAAATTTTTATCCATTTTGATTTCCCTTTGCAAGTAGGATTGCATGTAGTAAATTGAATGCAACATTGATTTTTGTGTGACTGGATCAAAAAGCATTGACAATTTTACAATATTAAAAAAAAATCTTTTAGTCTGTTGCTGGGAGTGACATAGCTGAGCTACTGTTGAAGGATCACGAGGTTCTGCGTCCTCCATCTTTGCTGAAGCAAGCCATTGAGACTCCTCTAGAACACTCGCCTGCTGAAGTGAATGATTCTTCTAGCCAATCACATGCTGGGGACACTTCTTCCCCTGATGAGGGAATCGTTGTTCTGCATGATAAAACATTGTTAAATACACCCCAAACAGTAGATGTTGACAAATTAACACGTAAATTCAGGGAGTTCCTGCTGTTTGGTCACAAAAAGGTAAGATGAATTGATTGGTTTTTCTCTAAATCAATCATTTAAAGACTATTTTTTTACCTTATGATACCTGCATTTTTGTTTACAATAAGAAAAATTTACTCTTGTTTAGAACAAAATATATATTTATACATTAAAAACCTTTATTTCAATTTTTAAATGTTGCCATTTTCAACCATGACTCCTCATGCATGCAGTCCAAAAATTAAGGTTAATTTTGAATTTGTATAATTTCATCTTGCATTTGGTGCAGCTGATCCATGTTTGGATCTGAAGCCATAAGACCTAAATCAACCAACTGAATTTGTGTCTAGCAAAGTCACCTGATCTCAATCCCACAGAGCATGTTTGGAATGCTCTTGGATCTTGCATTTCAACCTACACAACACCACCCAGGATCGCAGAAGAGCAAAGACGAGCTCTATTGCATGAACAGGACTCCATGCCACGGGAACTCTTGGACAGCCTTGTGAGAAGCATGTCTGTACATTGTGATGCTTGCATTAGTGTTAGAGGCCAGCACATTCCCAATTAGATTGGCTTTATGAGGACAAATTTTTTTCCCACAATAACTAAAACCTACAATGTGTTCATTTCTTTAGTTCTCAGTAGTACTACAAGGTATGTGTGTTTTCGTATTTTATTCCACATAGCTTGTAGAATATTCATTTGTCATTTGAAGTACTTTGGTGCATGTACTTTGCTCAAGGATTTCATCTTGAATTCTATTATCCTTAATTTTTGGACATGTGTATTTTTACCACATTATAAAAATGAAATTTTCAAAAGTTTAGTTTCAATATATAGCAGTACTTTATATATACTGCCACATAGAGTAAAATAATTGAACCCTTTTGGAATATTAAAGTGAGTTTCAATCACTTTTCAACTTCATGCATTACAGTTAATTCATATAACAGTTTATATCCTAGAAAACCTTCCTGAAATATAAGTGAATAGTCAGGAATTGTCTTTTGAATGATCCCAAAAACAACCACTAAGGTTCTAAGGTTGTTTTCTTAAAAAACTAAAATCATTTTACACCACTGGTCCTCGAAGAGTTAAAGCTCTTCTAATTAAACATAATTGATACATGTTTTATTCATTTTTCATCTAGGATGCTTTGGAATGGGCAATGAAACATGGATTGTGGGGCCATGCATTGTTTTTAGCCTCTAAAATGGATTTGAGAACTTATGCAAATGTAATGACTAGGTTTGCGAATTCTCTGGCTTTGAATGATCCACTGCAAACTTTGTATCAGCTGATGTCTGGAAGACAGCCAATTGCAGTTACTGTAAGTAATTTAAATTTATTACCCTTTGTACAAGTTATGTTTGAAATTTTATGAATAATAAAATTTTATATTTTAAACTAACAGATCTGCATGTAGGATTGACAATAAAATTAATTAACTCCTTATTGATAAGTGTCCATTACTCTTGCTTGTTACCTTGTTTAAATCCATTTACAATGAATATAAGCATCACAATACATACCTACCTCCAAATAAGTTAACCCATAGGATCCAGTCTGCTTAGCCCTCATTTAGCTAAACACTAGCTCCAAGAAGAGTGACTAAAACCAAATCATAACTGAAAATGAAATCAAATTAATCACAAACATAAAGCAGCATTTCTAGTTCATCTTACTGATGTAAATACTTATTTCTAATGCAGTGCATGGTAAAAAGCACCTGTCATGTTACCACAATTAGCTTCTGAATGTCCTCTTCAACTGCATCCCATTCACTTGTTCATAGGCAATTCAATATTTTTATGTCCAAACCTTTTTCACATTCACTCACATTTTCATTTGTACTGCTGAAGAATTTTGAGCTTTTTCGTGTAATTTTATCAAAATTAATGAGCTCCATAACTTAAATCAAGCATATTTAAACTAAGTGACAAATGGATCCTGTAGCACCTGATTTTAAAATTGTTTATAACTCTGTATCTTGGTAGAAAAGGTTCACTGAAGGTCAAAAAA
This sequence comes from Meta bourneti, assembly GCA_933210815.1. Classification (NCBI taxonomy): domain Eukaryota; kingdom Metazoa; phylum Arthropoda; class Arachnida; order Araneae; family Tetragnathidae; genus Meta; species Meta bourneti. The sequence goes on from OW119928.1 coordinate 23,111,480, forward strand.
ATTTAGTCCCTTTTTTATCTAATAGTGAACAGAAAATTTTCAAGGGACACCAATTTTGATTGAAGTTTTGGCATCAAGCTGTGGCAACCACAGAAAAACATTGGAATCTGCTTGCTAGATTTTCATGAAAACCTTATTAAAGAAATTACTTTTTTAATTGTAAAATTTTAATTCCTTAACAATATCTTTAACTATTTCATGTTTAATTAGCACATTTTGTATTTTAGGTGATTGATTTTGTGTCTGAGCAACTAAAATTGCTTTTAAAAAAGGTTTTAAGAGGACACTTTTTGCTACTCTTTTTAAACATTTCTACTACTATTTCACAAGTGTTTTGGCTGTGGCACCTCTGCATATGCCAATATACTATGTTGATTTTTATGCCATGTATGTTAGTGAAATAAGCAGATAATAAAGCTAATTTTGATATTTTAGTTAAATAAAATTCTACAATGATTGTACTCTTTTGTTGTAAAACAGGACTATCTAGCATTCAATTACTTGTAGATTTCTATTTTGTAGTGTTCATATGATTTATTGCATTACTGCTGTTCATAGTAATAAATATTGATGGTGTGTTATCAAAAAATGAGACTTCTAAAATTGACTGCATGTTCTTTTTAAATGCTTTTCTGATGAATGAACAAACTGAAATCTAGCAGGTGAGTAGAAAATATCAAAATAATAGGCCTTGTACTTCCCTACTATGAAAATATATTTAAGTATTAGAAAAATTTTGAAGACTAAAAGAAATCTCTGGACCGAATATCAATTATAAACAAAGTGTTTTATTCTAACAGATTTTATTGTTCAAGTACATGGATTGCTAAGAGGAGGCTTTAAAAACAATCTCAACTGATGCGTACCATTTTATTCGCTTTTCTTATTGATTTTAAAATGACTTCATGAAAACAGCTGAGTTTATATTGATCGATTGTAAACAATTTAATTTTGTAGAATTAAAAAAATTTTACTTTCTAATTAATATGTGTATTAAAGATGTTTAAAATCAGAAGGGTATATTAAGTTTTTAACCGAATCTTTTAAAGCACCAGATTTAATTGCAAAGCTCTCTGGTCAGAAACCGTGCATTATTGATTTTCAGAGATCAGATTTTGTTGACCTAAAAATGTATAAAAATTATCTCAATTAGACTGCCTTCTCTAGACTGGCCAATGGACATTTGAGATCAATTTCATTTTATCATGATTTTAAGATTTTCCTGACCTATCAGAAATGCAATATGAAGCAATCTTGAGGTCGCCTTGCTTGTTCACGGAGGATCTTTATTTTAATCCTATTCTCATCTTGGACTTTTGAAAGTGCATAAACTCGGACTTAGTCTATCTATTTAACATTTTCATTAATGTGTTTATTGAAATTGTTATTGCAAGCAAATGGGTTAAAGGCCTGCTCTTATTTTTGTTTCAGAATGTAGCTGATAAAAGATGGGGTGACTGGAGACCACACTTGGCTATGATTTTGTCCAATCCCTCCTCCCATCCTGATGTAGATTCTCGTAGTATCACCACTCTGGGCGATACATTAGGTAGGGCGATACATTAGGCGATACATTAAATGACTTTCCATTATGTTCCTGTTTAAATTGATTCAGGTAAATGTTTATTTTGATCAATTTTATATTTTCCTTTTATATTAGCTAGTAGAGGGTGTATATGTGCTGCCCATTTTTGTTATATTATGGCTCAAGTTGAATTTGGTACCTATGAACAAAAGAACAGCAAGTTGGTCCTTCTCACTGCAGACCATATGTAAGTACTTGTATTTTCTTTTGAATTGTGTCCATTTATGTACGGGTCATGCATAGATTTTTATTGGTTGCTGACTTCATCGTGACAGCATTGCCAAGAAATTCTCGCCATTAATCATATTTTAACTTGTACAGGTCTTAGACATTTTTATCGACACTTTTTTAATACTTCACCAATTTTATCAGACTTTGGTCACCCTCCACATGCATCGCTTTTTCCCTTATTACATCGTTACAGCATTTTACCATCATTATAATTCAATTTTTAATTACATTTTATATTAGAATTTCAATAATTGACTAAGATGTGGATACCCTGTCTTATCATAATTTCTCTGGTTTTTCTTTTTTAGCCTTCATAATTTATTTACCAATGGTGATACTTTACCTACTTGTGCATCACATCTTTTATCATGCACCTTTTATATCATCTAAACTACATATGTACAATAAATGTGTACTTTTGATTGATTATTTTTTCCTTTACTTAATTTTACTAATTTGCATTATCTTGTGTTTGGCGCAGCTTGTCCATCTTTGGACCTTCTGCCATAAAACCCAAATTGAAGTGACTACTTAAAGAGAGATTAATACCAGTGTTAGCTATATTCAAATGTCATCCAGTGTGAAAACTGCAGTGGTGTTTATGCGGAATAATATTAGCACTTCTCTGTTTTAGGTTACCCTTTGAAGAATTTGCAACAAATGAAGCTATACAAGTGACAGAAATTTATGAATATGCTCAGAGTCTTGCAAATTCTAGTTTTATGTTGGTACATTTACAGGTATAATGATATTAATTATTTTTATTTTTGTCTCATTCAACAAACTTGAAACCAATTCTAAATATGCTTCTTTTTGGTCTAGTTGTACAAATTTTGGTATGCCTTGAGACTTGTTGAACATGGATTTTTTGAAGAGGTAAGAGCTATAACTTTTTACCTTTATTTAAAAATTAAGGTTTATTGTCATAGTATTTACTTGTTACTTCTTATTTTAGGCTCTCCACTATTGTGAAATTATAGCTAGCAAATTGCAAGCACATCCACATTTGTTTCAGTTAGATTTTATATCGGAAATATTTAAGGTAAATATCTTCCTTTTTTAATTTGGCTGAAACTTTATTTGAAAAACAGGAAATTGTCATTTTAGAAGTGATTAGTATCTTACCGTTCACTACCCTGAAAACAAACTTCCTAAAATCTTTTTAGCATTGATTTTTTTAAAGGACTTTATTTGTTTATGATTAATATATTTTAAATCAGGTTGTTTTGGTCTTTGTAATTATGTTGGAAAATTTTACATTGTTCCAATACTTCCCCTAAAAGTGTGCTAAAGTGTATTGTGTGAATGGTGAAAAAAATTTGTTAACTGAAATCTGTAAACATTTTATGTACCGAAAATTTTTATTTTTATTATTTTCTTTTTACAGTATGCAACTTTATTAAAATATCATGATCCCCATTTCATGAGAGGTCAAGGGGAATTTGAAGATCAAGATGATCCAGACTGGTTGAAAAATTTATCCACCTTAGTACAAAACTTTAATGTAAGAAAAATTCTGTTTTCAATTTACTACATTTATCTTGTATTTGGTCCCCTCACCTACCCTTCTGCTTTTTACTTTTTCCTCTCTTATTGATGTTAAATTCTATCTAATCTTGCATTTGGCATGTCTTGTCTGCTATCAAACTTTGCGCCATAACACCTAAAACAACCAACTTGTAATCAGCAGGTTAATTCTTTTTAAACTTGTGTGTTATACACAAGTTTTGACTCAAAACAGGAATGAACAACATGATACAGCAGACAGCAATACATCAAGTGAATTATAAACAATACAAGAAATGTAGCTCTGGGCACAGCTACTCTATTTATACATGTGTCTAAAAGTTGAATCACAATTTTCATAACAATTCTATTAGTGGGTTTTGCAGTGTAGTTTCTTAAAAATGGTGTAAAGTTATAAAATTCAATGTTTTGAAGAATGTATACCAAACTGTTTGTAATATCCTTTTCAAAATAATGTTTCTGAATTTGGATTTTGTGTATTTTAATTTCAGATTCAAACACCTAAAATTGTTCATTAGAAGAGTGATTAACTCTTCCGTATTAGCAGGGAATACTCATATTAGAGCTAATTTTTTTGGATCATCCCAGCTCCTGAATGGACCCTCTATATCTCCTGTATATTGTATTAACAATCAAGATTGAAATTTAAATTATATACCATTCATAACATATTCCAGTCTAAGCTGCCATTATCCACTGCTTAGACTGATGCTCATCCATAAATATAGAAAACTTGCATGTACTAATACATAGAAAGTTTTGCACAATTGCGGAATATCCATTTCTGGATTGCAAACAGGAAGTATAGAACAGTCGGTTCAATATTTTCAGTGATTTAAGAAATAAATTGATGTGCCTTGGGTTTTGTTTTAAGCATTCCAGGCTGAAATGCCCATAGTAAAAGTTTATTCACTGATGAGCAATAAATGGACTGATCAGAGAAATCAAATCAACTTAGAACTAATGAAGTCAGTGATATGGTAGCAATTGACTAGTAGAAAAAAGTACTTAGTTCTGCATCACTATGGATAAATACATACAGGTTAGGACTAAGGAACATACAAATTTGTTAATTTTTATTCTATATTATATGCAATATAAATAAATTGTTTTTAATATTCATTCTATTAGGAGTTATAGTATGCTGCTAAAAATGTGCAAAAGTTGTCATTACTAAATCTCTTAAATTCATAGACGAAAGTTGGTCTCCATTTTATTTCCATATATTTAAGCATTTTTCTATTGGGGACAGTATTCCGTCAGTACTTAAATTTGTACTCTAATTTAAAATATTGTTCTATTTGGTTTTAATTCTAATTTCTTTCAGAATTTTAATCTTGGGGACCAAACTCAGCCCTACTTTGAGCAACAACAGGAAGTCAATCAACAACAAAATGCTAATCTTCCACAGCAGTTTTCCTTGCAGTCCACTGACAGTAGGTATCAAGTGTGGGTTTGTAGAATTAAGGTTCTTGTGAAAATATTCAACTCTAACAAACATTATTTTTTCCTAGATGTATCCTGCCAAAATGTGCCTAGTTCTAGTATGCAAAATGAAATGATCAATTCTTATAATCATGTGAACACTTATCAGCCAACACCATGGAATCAGCAAAATAGTTTGACCAGTACCAGTTTTTCAACTAATGGCAGTATGTCTACTTTTTCTTCAATTTAATATTGAAAATGTAAAATGTTTCTAATTGTTTTAGTTCAGAATAGATTATTTCTGCTTAAAAATTTTATCATATTAGACTTATTGGTTGAATGTCTTACAGCTCTCGGGAGTTGGTATTCGAGTTATGTGGTTTTAAACAAATCTTAGCTCAATTAGGGGACAGGTGGTCTCATTTATAAATCGATTCCACAGTTGAATTGGTGAGTGCAGAAACCACACTAGTCCCATTTTTCAAATTTAAGAAACCTGAGGGCAGAAACTACACAAGTCAATGACTCGTGTGTTTCTCAGTTGGAATAGTAACAAATTAGCAACTGAAGGGTTGCAAGTTCGAAACTCCATCCAACCAAAGACCGTCGTGTATGAGGGGGCTGGTGCACGTTAAATCTGTCATGGCCTCAAATGTCCATATGTTGGCGTGGTGTGGAAGTTTGGAGAGTGGAGTGCCAGCTCAGGTGTGACCTAGTCATCTGACCGTGGTTTAAAATTATGTGTTGTCCTCAGATCTTTTCCTTCCTGATGAATCCTGGACCATCACCAATAGACAGTTGTGTTGCTCCAGTACAACGTTAATTCATATACCTACCTACCCAAAATTTTTGAACTTGTGTTGTTTCTGCTCTTACTGATTCAATTAGCATCATCAATGCAAATTCTGGTTCTAAGTTGATCATTCAGCACCAAAAACGACAACACTGATAATGTGTTGCCATAGGAAACCAACCACTGTGATTGCCATTCATGCTTTTGCATATGGCAGCCTTCTAATGCTCTTTCACACCTTTTCTAAAAATCACCTGACCCAAGGTTGACTACCTTCTTGTCAGCAGCACTAAAAAGTACCTAGCTTTGAATTCTATCCTTTTGATTAGATTATCTTTTTAATTTTCTTTATCTTATATCATTTATCTGTTTCAGCGTAGAAAGTTTTTTAAAATTTTATTCTAGGTCAACTTGATAACGTAGGATACTACCAGAGCGATTTAGGAAGTAACCAGGGAAGTTTTCATAGGCAAAACAGCATTCCAAGTCATGAGGAAAATGAAACTACTGATGTACCTTCCTCTCCAGTCACTCAGACTCCGCCATTTGATTACTATTCTGGAGGAACTCAGCAGGTATAATTGAGCTTTTATCTCAAACACATAATTGCTAAATTTTAAGATTAATTTTATGTTGACACAACATTAAGAAATGACTTACGAATATGCTTTTGACAGTCTGAAGAATGATCAATGCTGTAATTTCTTTTGACAACATTTTTTTTATTTTCTTAAAGCACTTAAGGTTCTATGTTTCTATTTAATTAGTCATATTTGTCGATTTTTGATTTTTAAAATGATATTTTTCTTCTAGATTCAATTGTAAAGTTCTTTTACTGAGTTAATGCATGTTTCTAATCTCACAACCATCTTCAGTGGCTCTAGCTTTCCACTGTAACAATCCTTATTTATTACACTCACAACTAGATTTGTTTGTTTATTATACTTGTGCTTCAAGCTCCCAACTTAAATATCAAGAATAATTTAATCATTGAATTTTTCTAGTTATTACAGGGATTACAGAGAAAAATAAAATCTCACTGTTCAACTTGCATACATTTTGTATTACTCACAATACATTTTATTAAAATTTAAAAACAAATATGTGTGTGCCATAAATATTTTAAGCTATACATTTTTTGAATAATTGAGAGAAAAATAAGCATATTATGGTATATTTTTATGGGGGAATCTTGGTTTTAAATGTTTAATTCTTTAATTTGTAATTATTTTTTCTTCATAAGATGTGATCAATTCGAAATAATACATCCCCAGCTGTCAGGTTTCTTGCACTATGACAATTTGAATTTTCTTAAATATCTCATCTTGATTTAATTAAATCAAGATGCTTAATTAAATTAATCTAGATTAATTTAATTAAATCATCTTGATTTAATTTAATTAATGTATGAAGACTTTCTACTGTGCCTTATTAAGTATTTACTTTCATTTGAAAGTCGTAAATGATAATTATTAACTAACAGTGAGCCATTTAATTACAATTATATTATGTATATATTGGATCTAGTGAAGTATTAGTATTTTGATAACATTTTGTTTCCTTTGCTTTGTGCAAAGTAACTGCCAAAGAAATGTGAAAATATTTTTCCTCATTTAGTTTTCCAGTTCAGTTATTAAGTTTTTTTTATTAGTCCTACTTTTTTGCTGTTAAAACTAGATATTTAGTGTATAAATAATTAACTTTTTGATTAAAAAATTCCATATTTTTTAATCTTAGGTTTGATTCTGTTATATTTACTTTTCATTTTGGGTTTGAAAATGAAATCTGAAAGTTAACTCATTTTATTGCAGTTGAAATTTTACTCTTTTTGTTGGATTATTGAAATTGTTTATTAATATAATTAGAGACTATTTTCTTTAGTTTTGCTGAACAGATGTAGTTTAGAAATATTGCAGCATGTTATCGTAGTTGCTGCAATTTTTATTTACATGTATTTGCTATTATTTGCTTTCTTTTAGTTATAATTTTTGTTATAGGTTTTATTAAAAAATAAGTGGTTATGCATTATGTGAGCATTAGCTACAGCATAGACATAGTTGTGCATGATAATAGGCAAGATACAGTGCTGTAATAATATTTGTTTAGTTTGAGTTTTAGATGACCAATTATTTAATCCAAAACTTTTTCTGATAAAGACTAAATGCAATACATCGTTTGGTGTGGCTTGTGTATTTACATGTTAATTTTCTGTAGAATATGGGATATAATGTATTGAATAAAGCAATGCTTAAGTGTGTTTTGCATCTTAAAAAATTTTAATTAGATTCTGACAAGTATTACTGCAATGAATCAATTATTACAAAAAATGTGAAATCTAGTTTTCAGCATACATTATTTCGGATTTGTGAGAAGATGATTTGTGTGGCAATGGATTATCTGCGTAATATTGGAAAGTGTACTAAAGTAAATATGTGAAAGCTGCAAAAGTGTTGCAAACGTCGGTATTCTTTAAAACTGAAAGATCTTGTTCCAGCTGCAATGCTTTGAAGATTCCCTGGTCATCATTGATGTCATGAAGATTAGTCTGTCATGAATTTAGCTTACCAAATAAAATATCTGGAACCCATTCCTTTCTCCTTTTTAAAGCTAAGTTTTCTGAAGTTAAAACACCTCTTCCCCATTTTTTGTTGCATACTCTTAACATTTATCTTTAATTCTAGTGCATGCTTTCAATTCAAGATTTTGCATGCACCTATTATTAAATACCTAGCTTTGGATTTAAAAGCTGCTTCAAAAATTTCTTCTGGGATGGTCTTGCTTCAGTTTAAGATCTTTTTCAGAACATTTTTAAAATTCTGCATCATATAAATGCTTAAAGTCAAGAAGCTTACATTTACACAGATAGTAATTTTAGGTGATTGCCATCTACAAAATGGCTAGCACATCCAATCGAGTTGGACAAATTTACAACTTTGTCAAGGAAAACACCATCAGCATTGTACCTTCATCTGTTTCTTTGAGAATCCTCATAATGGAGATTATTGGTGGTGTTTGTTTGAGGGTCAATGGCAATGTTTTGAATCTGGAAGGAAAAGGAACTCAATCATTTGGACAACATCATTAAACTTAAGGTTTAGTAATTCTGTAATGATTGCTCTCAGTTGCTTTGCCTGACTTCAAAAGTAATATTCTATAAAACTTTAAAAAAAACGAGAGAAATTATACAATTTGATTGAATTTTAATGGATGCCAAGCTGTTTTATGAAGCTCTTGTCTGTAAAAGAAATTTCTTGTCATCACATCAATTGAATGGTCTGAGGCATTTACTCAACTGTTTTTCATAGTTTCTTCAAAAAAGTTACCCATGCTGCCTTTAAAATGGTTTTTGTAGCATATTTTAAACTATTTCTTAATTAAGTGATGCATTCAAGTATAAAATTAAAACGATTTGGATGAAACTGAATGAAATCTAGAAGCTTTTTACTGACTTGGCAGAATTTATTATATTTACTTATATTTTACAATTGCTCAAGCTTTTTTAAAAGCATCATTTAACAACTTTTATTAAAATGCAATTTGTTCTTCGCCTTGAGTCTTGCTTTTTTCCTGTGAAATGTAAAATGCTTGTTTTTATGCATGCCTTGCACCATTTTAATTCCTTTGCTTCTGCTTTTTTAAGCATGTGCATTGTGTCTTACTTTTACAGGGAAATTTGGGATGCAAAACTCAAAATTAAAGACTAAAATTCTGTATCTAGTTTTCAAATATATGCTGATTGTGTATAAAGATGATGCTGAAAACTTCTATTTTTCTTAACCTGAGGTTGAATTCCATTTTCTCTCTTCATTTATAATATTAAATAACATTGAAGTAAACAGTTGATGCAATTTTTCATTTAAAAGTTGGCTAATATTGCTAAAATTTGAAAAATAATAGTTGCATTAAATACAGCAACTGATTCATTGTGATAATATCAACACGTATTATTGCAGTTTATACTTTAACATTGTCAACCACTATCATTAGATTTCAGCAATTTGACCCCAAAGTTATGTAGATATCACTAAATAACCAGACTTTGAGTGATTACATACTCTTAACAAGGAGTATTTTGTGATTGACTACAGAATATCCATATCTGAGAAAATTCAACTATAAAGTTAATGTATTATTTAATGATGAAAATTGAAACAAATTTTAGTACTACCCCTATCACTGAACAACCATTGTCCATGTGAGTTTATAGCCATAAAATTAAAAATTACATAGCTGCCAAATCTTACCCCAAACCACTTTACCCAATCTTCTGAATTTTTCTTTTCAATGTGAATTTTTCAAGACTCCAAATTCAACATTTGTCACTATGTTGTGACAATTCATTTTATTTTCTAAATTAATGAACTGGCATTAGAATCAGTTGGTGGATTGCTAGAAAAATGTATTTCCTGATTGTCAACTTTAGGAAGCAAAGATTTATGTATAGTGTGAAAGAAGTTTGTTAAGTATCTCTATTATAACTTCAATTTGTCTTGTTCGTTTTGAGCTTTGGCAATGGTTTTTATGCCCCTAAAAATCTTCCGGATATATTTTTGCAGGTATGAAATTAGCATATTGCCTATCATAGAACTAGCATGTATAATGTTAACTGCCTTGCTAATAAGCCTTTTATAGTTTTCAGCATGATATTTATACACCAGTGATATGTTAATTAGACCCCTTTTACCCTACCATCTGCTTTCCCTATACAGCTTCTAACCTTTGAATTCAATGCTATGCAGACCATTTCTTTCTCTCATTGCATATCTATCCTCTGTTCTTGTGCTGCTCAGGAATGGAGTTCTGCCTACTCCCTCCCCTCTGTTTCACTATCCGATGTTGACCATTGCCACTCCTGCCCGAAATCAGATCTCGAGGCATTGGTGCGCAAGGACGAGACCGAAAGCGATGTTGCGCTGTGCTCCTCCTCTCACAGTACACCTCTCCATAACTACTTGTTGTCCAATGACGACTCGGAAGACAGGCGGATGCTCATGACCCAATCTGGGCTGGTAGACGTCCGTACTCTGAATTCGTGCTTAAAGTCCTCCCGCTCCCACAGCAGGAAGCATAAAAAGTGCATTAAGTTTGATTCCAGCGTGTCTGGACATCAGAGTCGGCTCCAGAGGCCAGGAATCCGGCGACGCAAATTCAATAAGAAGGAAAACGAAGGGGCCGATGCCAGTGACAGCAGCCAGGAGGGTAGTCCCAGTAAGGACAAGGGCAAATCTCACCACAAACTGTCTCTGCTTGCATCGTTGGGTCTCTTGCGGAACAGCGACGGTTCTGCAAAACTTTCCAAGAGGAAGCGCAAGGCTAAGAAGAAGAATGAAACCATTGAAAAGCTACTGCAGAGCAAGAAAACATTCGCCATCGACGAGCCGTGTGAAACAGATGAAAAGCAGTGGGTTGCGAAGGAAAAATCCATGGATGAATCTGTTCAGGAAACGAAAAAGATTATCACCATCTTAAAAAAACTGACTGATGAGGAAAAGAAGAACTCGCAGCTTAGTCAACTGATGGCTAATGAATTTCATAAAAAGCCACCATTAATATTTGGAGGAACTTATCCTATTGATGAACCCTGTGAATCCTTAAATTCAAAATTATCTGTTAGGAAATCTAAAACTGTATTGGATGGAGTCATGTCCAGTCATTTAGCAATTGAACCAAACATGAATACAATGAGCAAACGATCTAAATGTAGTACACTTTCTAGTCACAAATCTGTTCCTGTTGTAAAAAAGACGAGTGACGTTATTCAAAAACAAGGGTTGGCTAGAATATCTCCAATAACGATGTTCAAAAGAATGCATCATTCAGGTAAAAAGTTTTTGCAGTCTAAAGAAGATATTAGCAATACATCTTTATCTACCACTGCATCATCTAGTAGCAATCCTTATAAATATGAAAAAGAATCGCGCGTAAGTATGATCAATGGTTTATTACTTTTATTCTGGTAGATTTTAAAAGACATTTAAAGATATTTTTAAAAGACAGCATGATCTTATATTAGCATTCTTTTTTTAGAGACAGGTAGAATTTTCTTTGTTGGATACTTACATTTTACCAAACAACTTCAAATTCTACAATTTTCTTTTTTAACCTTTCTGGTGGTTGTCGCAATGAGGTATCTCGTCATTAGCAAAACTGACCAAATCTTGTTGGATGAGATATCTCAACATTAGAAGAAACTAACCGGATCTTGATTTCTTAATAAAAAAAATTGATAATATCTTGATGACGAGATATCTCATCAAAACCTCTTGTAGGGTTAAGTAAAATGAGGGGGTCAGAAGCAGAGGGATGCAAGTGAAAAAACTGACTTTTGAGAAAAAGAACTTCAAAGTTGAAGTGATCTTGAAAATTCCACGAACACTTAAACATAAAAACTATAACATTTTTAGAGCACTCAAACCTTGTTCCTTCCTGTCTTTCATCTTGATTTATCACATGCTTATTTACCTGAATGTTATTATGGGCTTATTTCAAGCAATCATGCACTTGTACCCCTTTGCTTCCAAGAGTTTATTGTCTGTTGGTATTCTAGTGTTGAAGGAACTATATAAGGGAAGGTTAAAACAGTTTAATGTATGAGTTTCTATGAAAAATATAACTGATAATAGATAGAATAACCGATAAATGTATTGTAAAAGTATACAGTGTTTCATTAGTACTAAAATAATTTCAAAAAACACTAGCAACGAGCATAAAGTAAAAGTAAAAAAATGTTTAAGAAACCTTAAAAAATACTAATTGTAAACAGGTGCTATGTATACAAAAATTTGTCAACAAGTGTAAAAGAATTAAACAAAGTAAAAAATTTGAACAAAACTAGTCATCTTCAGATTCCAGTTCGGTTAGATCTTCGGCTGGGTCTATGATTGCAGGTAAGATTGGATGTTAGGGTTTTATGGCACAAAGTCCAAACGCAGACAAGCTGTGTCAAACACAAGATAGGATATAACCCAATAAAAGTACAACATTGAAAGATAAAGATAAAAGATAGATTTAAAACATGTAAAATGTGTAGATGAGAATAACTATATACAAATAGTCGGATAAAAACAAGACCATTGACTGTCGCATAACTAATGATTTAATTAGAGTATGCATAAAATTTGATGGTTTGAAATTTAAAGTATTGAATTGTAAAAGAATTTGATAAAATAGATTGATGAGCAATTGTGAACTTGGAAAAAAATTAGATAAGGTGTAAAAAACCAATTGAACAAAAAAAAATGCAAAAAGGTTTGGATGGGGATTTTCCACAACCAAATTTTGTAAGTTTAAATTTGTACTTCTAAAAAATTTTTGGCGATGAGGATTAAAAGCAGGACATATAATTAAAATATGATGAACTGTAAAATCTGAAGAGCATGAACAAAAGAGGGGTTCTCGCCCAACAAAAGATGGCGATGAGTAAAACGTGTGTGTCCAATGCGAAGGCGGGTGAGTTGGAACATGCGTCCTCTGCACTGGAGATAATGGCCATTGATGAATGATGGGTTTTATACAATGTAATTTATTGGTGACGTGCAGGTTCCACGACTCTTGCCACAAGGAGTCGACGAACTCCTTTGTGGGCATCTTGATGTCACTAAAAGGAACGGGTTGCTGCAATGGAACAGAAGCTGTCTTCGCAGCACTGTCAGCAAGCTCGTTACCCTTGATGCCCACATGACCCAACGAAACAGAATATCGAAAACCTTGCTCTGCAAGGTACGCAAGATGATAAAAATATCTGACACAACAGGATGGCAAGTGATGCTATATTGCTCCAGCTGTTGTAATACTCATGCTGTCAGTGTAAATAAGTACTTACGGTGGGCACTAGAGGCCCTTGAAGGGAGCAATAAATTGCCACTGCTTCAGCAGTGTAGACGAAGCAGGAAGTGTGAATTCCGTAACTATAAATAGTAGTATAACTAAGTTTAGCTTTACCCTATATGGTCTCCATTTTTACAGCTGAATTTTATGGTTTACATGAAGCTCTGAAACACATTTCTCACCTGGGGATAGATAATTTTATTGTTTACATGGACTCTAAAAGTATTTTGGAATGTTTGTCAGCTGATCCCAACAAAATCCCTTAGCTATTGCCATGCTGAAATTCCATCATCAGATAACTCGACGTGGCTATAGTAACTCTTCCTGTTGGATATCGGGCCACGTCGGGATTGCGGCAATGAACTTGCTGATACCGCTGCCAAGAATGCAACCTTTTTGAGTCCGTGAATTCCATATGAGGATATTCGAATAACTACGCGATATCATATGGAACGATTGGCAGAGACTGGGAACTGCAGTGGTAATAAACTTCATGGAATACAACTGACCATATCACCCTGACTCTCTTTGTATCCTCGTCGTATGGTGTAATTCTAATAAGACTTCGCATTGAGCATACCCCATTGGTACTTACTGGCTGGAGAAAGCTCTCCTTTTTGTCACTATTGCAATATTGAGACCCTGACTATATCTCACTTTTTAACTTCCTGTCCAGGTCTGGCATTTTTACATTACACATTTTAAAACTCCCTGACCTAATTTGTCTGTCTTGCTGGGTAATCCTCCCCATTCTGCACTTTTCCATTTTGTACACTTTTCCAGAATTTTAATATGTATATAACTATCACTTTTTAAATATATATCAAATCATACCCTTTTAGATTTTCTTGTGGATAGGGAAAACCCTATCCACATTTTATTGAACACTTAAATCTTTTTAAACTTGTAAGACCAATTCTGTATAGAATTTTTATCGTCTTTTAAACTGCATCACTTCATCTATTTATGTTCATTCGCTACATCGAAAACATTTCATCATTTTTATTCAGTCTTAATATTCTCTAATGTATTTCTATTTTTAACTGATTTTATTGAAAGACATTTAATCTTGTGTTTGGTGCAGCTTGTACATATTGGACCTTGCGCCATAAATCCAAATCAACCAACCATCATTGCCATTTCCCGCCAACCAAGTAAATGTGCAACACTGGTTTTACTTCGCGGCAAAGAGACGTAAGTGACTTGCGTCCCTTTGGCACTAAGCCAAAGATGGTATCTCTTGAGTAGATTATCTTTCTCTCATCATATGGCAGTACCAGTACATATGACGGCTCCAACCGCCCGCGGCCAGTCAGTCATGTGCCTAAAGAATCTCTCCATGCATCCAACTCATTTTGGCATTTTTGTCACTTGCACCCCTTTGCTTCTGACCCCCTCAAATATAGTTTATAGATTTTATTTAATTAAATAAAAGTTGTATATGCTGTTTAAACCATTTCAAATGATAAACTTTTTCAAATGCAATCCAAAAAAATGTGGTCGTGTGTTTGGTACATATTATTTATACTGGAAGTAGTGCCTTTTCACCATCATTTAAAATATGTAACAATTTATAGCATAATATATATTCAGGTAATATCTGGTGTCCATACCTCAATAGAAAAAATATGAAGTCACCACTTGATTTTGTGATACTTGATATAGAAAGTTCTCATTGTTCAGGATTAGAAAATTATATTGGAAACCATACATAAAACATTTCATTATCTGATTGAATTATAATAATCAGAATAAAGGGGGATATTGTGGTTTAAGGTGCAGGCAACAGTTTAGTATATCTTCAGATCATGTTGCTGAAAAGAATGTTATTCCCTTCATTGGTAATTTTTTACGCATTACAACAACAGTACAGCTTTTATCTACAATATATATATAGTGTGTACCAGACCTCAATACACTTTAGGAAATTATTTTACTTCATGTGAGCCTAATACAAAATTTTGATATTTACAGCTTGCATTAGTATTCAAAAATAATTGTTGTTTAAGGTGTTTCCACTTTGCATTGTGTTTAAAAGAGTGTATAGGTACTAAGTGTTATTTTAATTTTTGAATCTGTTGCACTGATATAACAAAAAACGTAAACTGTTGTGATAATGCTTATATATCCTTATTGAAATCATAGAGGATTATGACTTAAAATTTGTTATCAAATGAGCTTTGTATATTGTCATTATCAGAATTGTAATTTTTTAAATGTCACTTTGACACATTCCTGCATATTAATGAATTATTGTTTATTATATGTGATTTTTTTTCATTCGTTACTTAATTCCAAGGATTCAAATCTTGGAAAATTCTATTTTATAAATATTCGCTCTCTTCCACACAATATTCCCTTTTTAAGAGGATACAGCCAAACCTCTCTATTACAGACTTTTATGGTACTATGCCTTTTTTGCAGTAACTGGAGAGAAATTTGTTTTACCACTGGAGAATTAAAAAAATTGTACCAATGAAAATTGCAAAAACATAAGAACTTTAAAAATTGCAATTTATCTGAAAGAAAATTAAGAATAACCCATTGTTTAGTGTATGAATAGGGTAAATGCTGATATGCCCAAAATGCTATTATTAATATCATTTAAACAAATGAGCTTATGCTGGCAGTTTTAAAATTTTTTTCTCTGCTAGTTTTCTTACTTAAATTTTTTTTATTTGTAATGAATCTGAAAGAGCATCCAGACCAATTGATCGGTAAGCAAAATTTTTGAAGGGGTTTTTACAAATAAATGCTAGGTAGTGTAAGATAACTAGTCAAATCAAAATATGTTTATAATTTATTTCTTATGTTATATATTATGCTGATAATTTACTCCTTATGTTTATAATTTTAATAATCCTTTATTTAATTTTAGTGAACTAAATAGCTTGCTTTGAGCTTATATCCTTAAGCTTTTCTCTCTTCCATTCAGGCACTGGATAGCAAACCTATGTATGAGTCATCGAATACTTTTAGCAATAATGCTACTCGGAGAGAGAGGCGTGATAGTGCTTTGAGTTCAGGTAGCCGGTACAGTACTGGTAGTATATCTATGGCGAACAAAAGCTCTGCAAAGGAAGTGAAACAAGATCAGAAGAAAGACAAACAAGCAACTCAGGCAAGGATTATAATTTCATTATTCAATTTTAAGACTGATCTTTTGCTGCTGTGGTTTGTAATATTTTCGTGGAAACTTTTTCAGTATTTTCAAACAGATAATATTGTCAGCAAACAAGTGAAACAAACTAAGACAATTTTCAAATATGAGTTATTTTAAATTTGTTTACAAGATTGTGGTGATCTTTAGACTAGTGAAGCCAACATATTCATTTTTTCTTTGCATAAAGGTTAGATTTATGAATGCATAAACAAATTGATATTATAATTTTATTACTTGGTTGTAGCAATAGATAATCATAATGAAAGTACTCTGAATAATTGATAAATTGAGTAAATACAAAGTGTAATAAGTAATTATTAAATTGATAATTACACAATTTTTGCATTGCTAGAAAATTATAATTTTTTCTCTTCATTTTCTCAGAACTATGTTTTTGGACTTAATGCACTTCATTTGTAAGTTGACAATATCTTTTCAATTCACTTAATGTTCTAAGAAATAAAAAGCATGGATATGCGGACAAAAGTTTGCACTTCAGACTTGTTCCTTTCTTTCTTATACATTAAAAATTGTTCTTCCTGAGATTTTGTTACTTCAACCACTCCCACAAACAGAATATTACCCTCCCATTGTGTATTTTGATAATTTTGTATAAAATTTGAAATGTTAATCAGTATATTTGTCACTCTACAAGTGTAATCTATTATATTTAGGCTGGAAAAACTTGGCTTGGAGGTATCTTCAGCAGACTTATGCCTAAAGCTCCGAACCAGATGATATTACCGGATGATAAGAATCCCACAGTAAGCATTTTATCCTTTTCTTCTGGTATTCCTGACTCAATTTATTATAATTCAACTTATAACTTATGCTAATTTTTTTAATCCTTTAAAGATTGTGTGGGATGATGTAAAAAATTGTTGGGTAAACAAAGATAGCAATGATGATGACGAAACTAATGCACCTGTAGCTCCGCCCACAGATATGGAATTGATGGGTAAGAAATGCATTTTTCAATACATATCCTTTCTTAATTCATACATTTTAAAAATAATAAAAATTACATTTTCGTTAAGAACGAAAAAAAAGGCTAATACAATTGTTTTTGCTGTCGTCAGAATTGCTGAACCACTAGAAACAATTGTGAAAATATTTAGGGCAATATCATTTTCCTGTATGACATCAATATCAAAACTTGTTTCTTTTATTGAAAAATACTGTAATAAATTATGTATTAAAAATCACCAAAAAATGTATATTTTTTACACTTCTAAAATGACCTATAAAAATGATTGTAAATATGCAATGTATTAATTAGATAAATGAATGCTTTTTTTTATGCTGCCAACATATTTGTTTGCACCTGTAAACCATCTGAATTTGGGCTCTTTTTTTAAGATTAAACTGCTTGTTATGTGAAGGTGTGACTATTTTCAGATATACATTTGAGGGAGAATGAATGTTTGCTTTCTTATATGTGTAGGTACAAAGTCTTCCATTAAAACCTTCCAAGCTCCTGGTACTTCAATGCCACCTAGTAGTAATTCAGTGCCTCCTGCCTCTGCATCACACCCAGTGAATAAATTTCAGAGGCCTAAAACTAAAGGTAAATACTTAAATTCATAAATGAATTGTCTTCATGAACCAGTACTACATTGTTACAAAAGATAATGTTCACTCCAAAAAATAAGATTCCAGATTATTAATCAATCTCTTGTATACAGGGCTACCACTGGTGACTAAAAGGAGACATTTGCTACTATTTTTCAACCTTGGTGACTAGAAGTATCTATTCAGCAAAATTGTCTCAAGAGCTGCTGTTTTTGAAACTTTGTTGACTTTTTTAATATTTTGGTGATGTTTGAAAAGTCACCAAAGGTCAACGAAAATTTAATCCCCTCTTTTTCAACTATTAGTGAACGGGAAAATATTTTTTACAGATTTTTCTTTTGGGGAAAATTTTCCAAGGGACCCCAATTTTGAAGTTTTGGCACCAAGCCTTAGCAATCATGAAGGCAAAACATCGGAATCTGTAGTTGCTAGATTGTCATGGAAACATTAAGAAAATATTTTGTTTTTAACTTTAAAATTTAAATTTCTTGCAAGATCTTCAATGTTTGTTTCATAATTAGCTAGCACATTTTGTGTTTTAGTCTATTCATTTTGAATCTGAGCTACTAAAATAGGGTTTAAAAGGAAACTATTTTTGCTGCTATTTTTAAGACTTTATGCTATTTCACCAAGTGCTTTGTCTGCAGCAACCCTGTGTATATAATTCTTAGGTTCTAGAATTTTCTTTCTTTAAAATATCTAGATTAATGTAATAAACGTTTTAGGGATGCGGCAGAATTATGTTGATGTGCTGAATACCAGTGGCTCCACAAAGAAAACTGTTCTATCAGAGGGTCTCTTTCCTACACCTTATGAAAATTTTAGCTCTCAACAACAAATGTTTACACCTGCTCCAAGTAAGTGTACTAAACATTTTGTTAGTTTGCTGTTTGCTATATTCTTAAATGAACATCCATTTAATATTTTTTTGGAATCTGCAACAGAGCTTCATATGACTTTCCTGCCTAGAGCACATTTAAGCATTCCAAATTCCTCTGTAAAAAGAAAAATATCAGTGAGGTATGGATGCAGAGATGTCAGTTATGGATTTTCTACAATTGTTATG
Organism: Meta bourneti; assembly: GCA_933210815.1. Lineage (NCBI taxonomy): Eukaryota > Metazoa > Arthropoda > Arachnida > Araneae > Tetragnathidae > Meta > Meta bourneti. The sequence continues at coordinate 23,130,672 of OW119928.1, forward strand.
AATTTTCACCTTTTGTAACAACATTATGGCATATGGTGAAATTATGGAAAATCTCACTTGATAAAAATGCGATTGATGAGTTGGCAACATACCATCCTTTTTTCACAAAAAGATCACTAAAAGTTGCCGACTTATACTAATTTGTATTTTATCACTATGGTATTCTTTATGATCCATTATTATCATTTGGTTTCCTGATAAAGGAATAGACATGATTTTTTATTATGTTACAAACAAATGGTACCTGGTGCTCACTTCCTAGATTGTTTAATTGACTAGTATTTTGGGAAGTAAAAGCTTGAAAGGAAAGAAGGCTCTCATTTACAGCTTAGAAAAGTATCAATATAATAGCATTCCTGTAATTATAAAATTTCAATGAAATGGAGATGCTTTTTGAGCCAATGTCCTCCAGGTTTCTCTTAGAATGCAGGGATCTAATTTAGATTATAGTAAGTAGACAGCAAAGTCAATAATTAGGCGGCTATACTACTTACCTCTGCTACTTCAACATCTGGGCAAAATATTTCCAAATTAGTTTTGTTTTCAGTTCCAAATTTAAGTTGGTTAATAATAGGAGTAGGGTAAATAGTTTCACTGTGCCAAGCTGTAAGTACTGTGCTATTACACAATTGCGATTGTTAAATTAAATTTTTCATTATTTTTTTTATCCCAAAATTTAGAATATCGTGAAATTGTATTGTAACAGAATTTAAATGTGATAGAATTGTAACAAGCCATAAAATTATATTTAATTCTAATTTTTGTTAATTCTGTCTTTAGATATATGTATCACATGTTTAAAAGTACGCAATTTTCATGAAACTTTGTTTAAAAAAATTTTATATGAAAATATTCAGTGTTAAAATTTATCTTGATATTTTCCTAACCTCTTCCTTTGTATTAATATTTAATATATACTAATTCCAGAAACTACACTGTAAATTTTATGTCTTAATATCTAAAAAGTTTAAATGTATGAGTAAAACTTACTTTGAATTTTTTTAAAAATCCTATTTAAATTGAATAAGTCAATATTTTTGATTTAAAAAGTCATGATTGTTTCCATGCCCTGTTTTGAATACATTTTTTCTGTAAAAAGAATTTTATTCTGTGTTTTAATCTATCAACAACTGCTGAGCTAACCAGGTTTATCTTTCTGTTTTCATCTTGCAATTGCAAAATTTTGCAAGGAATGTCATGAAGCCAATGCATACTGATTGTGGAAGAAATACTGCTAGAATCACACTGGATTTGGTGATGGTTGTGATGACCCTTATCTCTGCTTGAAATAGTTTGTTGAAATGTTCAACAAACTACATTAAAATGCAATCGTATTAATATTAGGTGTACCAGAAAGTTCTGTCCGTTCTGGTTACAAGTTTCAACAAGTATGTGCATATTCATTTGACGCATATTTGGCTCTCTCATTTTATCACTGAATGTATATATACTAACCTAGCAAATGAACTAAAACGAAGATGATTCATGTTAGTCTTAAGTGAGACGCGATTGTGTACCCATGGCTACTGATAAAGTTCATTTACGCCCCTGTATTTTGTACGAATTCCAACAAGGAAGAAATGCTACAGAAGCGTGTAGAAATTTATTGAGAGTGTTTGGTGAAAGTACAGTTTCTAATAGAACATGCAGAAGATGATTCGAAAAATTTCAAATAGGTGATTTCGATCTTTCTGATAAGCCACGCTCTGGGCGACCATCTTTGATCGACGATGATACTGTCAAGATCATGTTAGAGCAAAATCCTTTTTTGACAACATCGGAGATTGCAGAAAGGCTTGATTCAGCTCAACAAATCATTTCGAAAACTAGGATTGGTGTGGAAATATTCGAGATGGGTGTCACATGAGTTAAGAGAAGAATTTGAATGATCGAGTCATCATTTGCACATCTCTGCTTGCACGGAACAAAATCGAACCCTTATTGGACCGGATGATAACTGGGATGAAAACATCGTAAGGAATTAACCTATGATTCCTTACGATACCTTACATTATATATTACCTTACGATGTTTTCATAGGTAATCGTAAGGATTACCTATGAAAACATCGTAAGGAAAAGGGCATATTGTGAATCCGGAAAACCTGCCCCCTCCACCTCTAAACCAAAGTTGAGCCTGAGTAAGAGAATGTTGTGTATATGGTGGGACATTCGAGGACAAATACATTTTGAGCTGTTGAAACCGAACGAAAAGCTAAATTCGGAGAAGTATTGTCAGCAATCGGATAACAGCACTCCAAGAAAAGAGGCCGGCGATGTTCAATAGGAAGGACATCATACAGCTTCATGATAAGGCCAGGCCACATACTGCTTTGGGGACTCGCAGAGCTAGGCTGGGAAATTCTGTCACATCCGCCATACTCCCCGGACCTAGCACTCTCCGATTATCACTTGTTTCTGTCCTTACAAAATTTTTTGCAGTGCAAAAAATTCAAAAACGAAGAAGATATCAGACAAGCACTGGTTCAATTTTTCCCCTCTAGGGATAAGGCATTTTTTAAAAATGGGATATACAAATTGCCATCACGCTGGCAAGAAGTCATAAATAATGATGGAAATTATATTATTCAATAAAGTTTATTCAAGGTATGAAAAATTTATTATTTTGTTTTATTCTAAAAATGGACAGAACCTTCCGGTAGACCTAATACTATCATTAATTTTCAATATAAAGATATTTAAATAAAAGCTTTTTATACTAACACATTTATTCTATTTTATAACATGTTATCCATGACCAACATACTATTGTCACAATTTATGACAAAATATTCATATTTCTCCTAGCATCTACTTCTGGTGGAGAAAATTCTGCTGAAATGGACTCTAACTATACAAATTTTAATTCTACACAATTTGAAACAGGAGTAAGTATACACTTCGATAGCATTTTAAATTATTTGTTTTATAGTTCGATTTATCATTTCTTTTAATATTACACTAAATAAGTTTTAAGCTTTTGACTTCTGAGCTTTCTTAAAGTAGTGTCACTGAAATTTTTAATGCACTTGTTCAATTTATTGCTATGTGAATATGCTACAAATGATTCTTAGTTTTCAAATTGATGATGTAACCAATCATAACTTGAAAAAATATCAAGGACTGCAAACTTAGAATTTATTTTTTAACTCGAACATCATATAAGAAAATAGGCTACTTTTTACATATTTGAAAACAGTTGCTTAGACTACTGTTCAACATGTTAATCTAAACTTGCACTATTCTACAAAGAGCTACATCTGCTCCTGCAATCTTGGTATTATATCATCATTATACTATCAAAACCTCAAATCCAATTCTTTTGTTTTAAAGGTTTTAACATTATTTGTTTACAAACATGCTTAATTAACTTGTTTTGAAAGCTCTTGAGTCTAATTTCTTATAAAGCCCTCATTTTGAAAGGAATTTTGAAACCCCATACCTAAACTAGTCTCAATTTGTCACTTTTCTCATCACTCCTGAACATTTTTGATTTCAGGACTTCAGAGATTTTAAAAGTAAAACAATGATATTCTAGACAGATTATTAAGCTACAAATTCTGGAAATCTTTAGTAGTGGATAACAAAAATAAACATTTTTTAAGTATTGGAAATGCATAATTTTCTAGAATAACTTCTATTAGGGTAAGTGCAAATTATGTTTATGCAAAATGCTATACACAGGTAAACGCATATTGACAGTAAAAATGGATGGATGAGAAAATATTGTAGCTTTCCATGCAGAATAATATAGGAACAATCATCACAAATAATATAAAATATGCATTTCTAAAATTTATAATTTCATGCGCCTTTTCTGTTAAATAAACATGTAGTAAAATTTGGATCATTTGAAGTATAAGGGACCACCAAAAATATTTGAATTATTCAAAAATTAGAATTAAAATTTTTATGGCTAGCATAATTTCTGAAAATTGACATAAATTACCAGAGCGTTTTTACATATTTTTGAAAATTGGTGTGAGGCATTAGAAAAAATAAACAATGTTATAGAAATAATTTTTACAAATTACTTATTTATTGCAAATGTAAAGTAACTTCAAATAAAATAAGCATCATAATTGAGGAGTTGTGTATTAGGTAAAACATTTTTAAAAATTTGTAAACACACTAGTTAATCTTTTTTACAAACACTTCGTTTTTTTGCCAGACATGATAACAATAAAAACAGGTAAAATTTCTTTAATCAATGTGAACTTACTACAAAACAATGTAAGACACATGAGACAAAAATCACTTGCATGAGATGAGGTTGGTTTTGGGTTTTATGGCGCAAGGGTCATATTTGGCCTAGCTGTGCCAAACACAAGATACACTACATCAAGTTATGGCCACACAATGAAAGCTTTACTGGTGCAGAAAAAATATACCCAGGGAAGAATTGCACCTGTGCCACTGTCAACTCACAGGTTGCTAACGCAGTGAGCTGAGCCACAGTGACTTCATGCGAGATGTGGAAAGACACTGATAAGAAGAGTGCAAAATAAGGACGAAGGGGTTTTAGAGATCTCATAGGCAGTATGTTATACATATATGTGGATACTCGCACCGAATGTATTCCTAGAAAGAATGAGTCGCCACTAAATTGCTTTTCTGCTGCCTCATTTAGGGAAAAATTAAAGCATGTTTTTTATGAATTGGAAAGTATTCTAATTACCTAAATATAACTTCGAATTAAACACACAGTTATACATTAAAGTTGTAGAAAAATTGGCAAAAAAACATTTCCAAATTATCCAAGTTTCACTGCATTTTGAATATCTATAGTTACAGCAAGAGCCAATATTTATAACATTCTGATATATGCTTTTCAGGAGCAAGCTGAAACACATTCTACACCTTTAATGTTTGATCCCTCTGAGTTTGATGCTAGAAGATCCAGTATAAATAACCAGAGACTCACACTGGGTCGTACAGGTCGTAGAACATATCCTACATAAAGATTAGTTACATAGCAGACCTAAGAGTTCTCTGTAATAACAAGCATGAAAGTTACCATTCGTCAAATGTGTCGGAGAAATGTGATAGATCTAATTAGGGTTGTAATTATAATAAAATTATTTTTAAATAAATATATATTTCATTATACTATTGCAGTGAGTTAAGGAGTTCTTGATTGCAAATATGGTGTTCCATGTGGCTTAAATAATTATGCAACCATTTTTTGTTTTCGTTCAGTTAAAATTTGTTTTCAAAAGTATTCCTATGAAAATTAATGGACTGTTAAATACTTTCTCGTGGAAGTATTCAGTTTTTATTGGAATTCTCTTCACAGTGATATGCTACACGTTTGGGGTATGAGCAGCAAAGGTTTTTCTATTATTTCGTCCTTTTTTATGACTTGTTTTGCTTCACAACGAATTAAAATGTGTTGTGATATTGTTAATGTGAACTCCTTAACTTGAAGTACGTTCTTTTATTCTGATTTGAGACAAAATATTTATTGGAATTTTAGTATTTATCATTTTGATAGGAATGTTTTTTAATATAGTTATTATAAGCATGGATGAATTATTTGTAGCACAATGAATGAAATGTGATTTAGGTTTTATTAATTTGGATAATGAATTCTGTGAGAGAAAACAAATTAATAGTTTTTGGAAGACTTATTCTTCCAGAATTGCCTTGTACAGTGTGAATGTCTTCACTTGCATTCCTAAAGTGTATGTGCATAGATTGATGCATGTGCAAAAAACTGTAAAAAGTTGTTTAGAATCATAGTTTTAAACCTTGGTTTTATGTACAGATACGGTGAACGGAGAAAGTTATATTAAAAGATGTTTCTTATATTGGTGGTTGATTTATTAGTATTCAGTTTTAATTGATTTATTATAGTACACACAAATTTTTTTATTGGTTTGTCCATAATTTTTATCTCATCACATACTTGATTTGTTAATCTCATTACATTATTTAGTCCTCCTATATTTGAAATTAGTTTACTTGTATGCAAAACATTTTTCATTAGTCCCTTGATAGTGTTCAGGGGGTCTAGAAAAATCTCAAAATACTGAGGGTCAAGTAGAATTTGCTTATTAGAAATGAAGAGGTAAATATTATGCATTAATTGTTTTTATTTAAAGTTACACTTTAAACACAAAATCCAACATAAATCTTGAAATAATTAAGTGTTAATCTAAATATACAAAAATGTAGAAAACTTAATACCTATTCATCCACACTTTTGACACCCTAATCTTACCAATTCAGTTTGGGATAACTACTTGAAACATGACCTTTAAACTCCAATTTCTAAAGAATTGAGGGAGGTGCTGTAGCTCAGTTGGAAGAGTAGCAAATTGAGTATTGCGAGTTGGAAACGATTCAACCAGACTGTCATGTATGTAGAGGCTGATACAAGTTCAATCTTGTGGCCTCACATTGTCATGGAAGTTTAGAGAGTGGGGTGCCAGCTCAGGTGTTGACCTCGTCATCTGACTGGTTCAAAATTACGAAGTGTTCTTGAATCTAACTTTGAGATTGAACCTGGACTGTCACCAATAGGCCGATGTGTTACTCCAGTATGACATTAATTCAACTACCTACCAAAAGAATTGAGATTTATTCTGCTATTCCGAAACCAAAAATTCATCGGGGACAAGTAAACAGGAGTACATAGCCGCAGGGTATGCTGATTTCAATCAAGTAATTTGTATTAAACAGCCCATGTTTTAAATCCATCTTTCAAGAGTTTCCTTTTTCTCCAAATTTAATAAAAATATTGAAAATGAAGTAACACCTGGAGCAGAATGCAAATAAGTTTAAAAATTTGCTTCTGCTCAGTAACACCCAAAGAACAACCTTTTTTAATTGAGAATAACTGACTTCCCTGCTTTGAGGACACTAGAGATAATAGTACTGATTATGATGGAGTGAGAGCTAACTTGGAGAAATTATTGAAGGGCTGAATTAAAACCCACTTGCTTCACATAAAGCTTATCTGAACTGTTTTGTTTATAAATTATTACCTATATTATCAGTATATCTATATGTATCCTTTCTCATTGAAGGGGGCCAGGTTCCATCCACAAAAATATTAGGACTCAAGGAATTCAGGTCTCTAGGATTTAGCACCTCTTCTAATAAAGTGACCTAATAAGAGATGAATGCACTTTTGATTATTTGCATTCTTTGTAATATTTATTCATTATGTTTGGAGTCCCTATGTAAAATTTTCCAAGGGGATTGGGTTCCCTAGAGCATGTTCGAAGGATTTTTAAAACAATATTTTTGCCTCTTTAAAGGGTATTCAAGAGGTTTAGGCCTTAGGTTGGGATGACATTGATAATGGGCTAGCAAATATTTCTCTGCTCATTAAAACCAAGTGTAACTCAAATCTGAGCAGAGGCTGAATTTTATACTTATGGGCCAGTCCGTGTATTGCAGTATTTAGTTTTGACAATCTTCCACATGGAAAGGTTGGATAGACTTGAACTAATGCCCTTTCAAATGGGAATTTATTTCTAATAATGGCATCAGCACTGTTTAACATGTTTTCAGTATGTTGTGAATGAGTACCGAGTGCCCCACTTCCTAGCTTATTTAATAAATCCTCTGGAAGAAAATCTACAACTTATAGCTGTTGATTTTCATCTATTTTTACAACATAACATTTGCAAAATATTCCTAGTATAGTGCAATAAATATTCAATAGTAAGTGAAAGCAGATACATTTTCCTGTTTCCTCTGCTAAAATGTGTCCCTGATAACTCAAGCTACAAATAGGTAGGTAGTTGTACTAGAGCAACACAACGGCTCTTGACGACAGTCCGGGATCAATTCTGAATGAAAGGATATGAGGACCACCTCAATTTTGAACCATGGTCATACCTGATCTAGCACTCCACTCGACAAACTTCCACACCAACATGACATTTAAGGCTACTTCAGTCCGAGTGGATAAGTTTCGAACTCGCAATCCTCTACTCTTCCAACTGGGTCACAGTGGTCTACAAATGTTTTAGTGACAGTATACTTGGTACGTCAGATTCGTTTTGTATTGCTAGTTGTGCTTTTTATCTCTTATTATACCTCCAAGCACACCTGAACTCAGCTTGGAAAAATTCCCACATGACCAGTGGCAGACCCGAAATATTCGGATATTTCTGGTCTGGTGTCTGCTACAGAAAACCTTCTAAACTAAGGCGTGCCACTTGAGGGATTAATATAAAGGTATTTTAAAAATTATATTTTCGTTTATCAGATAGGTATAGATATTTAATTAACTTCACACTGGAGCAACCCAATGGGCTATTGGCGATGGTCCGGGATCAAACCTGTAGGAGAGATCAGAAGACAACACTGCATAATTTTGAACCACGGTCAGATGTCACAGCTAAGCTTTTTGTTTATCAGAAGGCACTTCAAATTATGAATAATTTTTAGTTGAAATGATTGGATTGTGGATTAATTGAAAGAATCAAATTGGCAAAAGTTAAAGAAATAAAGAGTGGTTTGATATTACTACGGAAGAACCAGAATATGTAAATGTGACCTTAATACTGTACAATCCTAATTTATAGCAAATGGTAAACTTCTGATTTTAAGTATACACTCACTAGAATTAGTATTGTTTACTTCTGAAAATGAATGTTTCTGGCATTCTTGTGTAGTGCATGTTGCTAATTATGATTCATTGCGCTGTTTTACTTGAAGTAACTTCATTTTATTTGAATGAAAATTTCTAATTCCTCGATTACAACTTTCCTAAAATTTAATCCAAAAATGATAAATGAAATCTAAAATTGTTTTATTATATACTTTAGTGGTTTTCTACATATTTATCTCTAAAATTTCAAGTTTATTATATTTTTGAACAAATATAGCATTCAAAACACATTGTTCCGGGTTTTTTTTAAACTAGTGAACAAACTGATTGTGTCACACTTCTGACTTTGTAATAGCTAAACATTGTTAGAATTTAAAAATTTGGAGCTAAAAGCCTATAGCTGTCTTAACCTTCTCTTGTCGATTGATAATTCTCATAACTAATCAGTAAGAAAAATTGATTCCCCAAAATATTAAATTGACTACATGGTAGGAAGGTGAATTTGTCACACAACAGCCTATTGGCGATGGTTCAGGTTCAATCCTGAAGGGAAAGATCTGAGGACACCTTGTCATTTTGAACCATGGTCAGATAATGAGGTTAACACCTGAACTGGCACCCCATTCTCCAAACTTTCACATCTCGCCAACATGTTGACTACATGGGAAAACCAGAAAGATTATTCCTTTGATTTATTTAGAAGTGGAAACAGGGTTAGTCATGCAATGACTGGAAAGTGACGTGAAAGATGTATGTATTGGAAAACCATCTATATGACCGAAAAGATCTTGGTTGTTGAATAGTCGACTGACAGAAAATTTACTATCCTGATCTTGAAATGTCTCAAACCATGTAATTAGAAAGTTTGAAAATTATTCCAATTACGTATAAGATGTGCTCCAAGTAATTAATCTTGATTTCAAGACACTTAAAACTAATTTTTTTGGAATGCAGATTGGTACATTCAAGATCAATCACTAACAGTAAAAATGCAGACTTGATTCAGTTTTAGTTGCATGTTCAATATGCTATGGAGTTCATGAACTTAGCATTCATAAAGAAAAATTAAAATTATTTTGTTAAATTCAGTAACATCTTGTAACTAGAAATTTTGAAAGATTAAAAAATCTTGTCTTAAAACCATTTACTTAAATATGGAGCTTAAAGGAATGCTATAGCGGGAAAACCATGTGTATTTATCGAAATAATTTTTGTTAATGTTAAATTCAAGCTAACGTTAAGGTAACAGCAAATTTGGTCTAATTTATTCCACTTTGGGTTTTCTTTATTTTATAGACAATATATGTATACATATATATTTCAGGGTATAATTAAATTACTGTCCTATATACATAAATACAACTTGTAAAAAACCTAGTCTTTACTCTCTTAAAATATATTTTCATTCATTAAACTTGTAATTAAATCAACAAGATAGATTTGTGTATGTTAGCACATTTTCTATGCACTGATGACAACATATCAGGTAGCTTGTCATTCACACATACTAGTTAGTCTTACTATAAAATTATAATTTGGAGAATTTCAATAAACTTGTTAATTATCTTGTCTGCAAACATTGCTTCATTCCAATTCACATACTAAAGTTAATGTATTTTTGAAGAGTTCCTGAAAATATGTAACCATGTCCAAGAGAAAAGAATGTTTTACCAAGTTTGGAAGATAAATTGTTTTTTGAGACATTTGACATAAATACATCAATGCGTTTTATCCATATTCTAGGAGTATGACTATTGTGAAAATTTTCTAGATAAGTTGTATAAAACTGCATATGTTTAAGTTCAGGTATTAGGGTAATCAAATATTAGGGACAATATCAATCGTTGATCAGGAAAAGTAAAAATTATGACAAATGTATTTTATCCCATATAATATGGAATTCACATACCTGCCAACATTTGCCCTATCCCTCTGTATTCATCCTGTAACAGATATGACAGCCCTTTCTAGTGCATGAAAATACATTACCACTCAAACCTAATCACTGAGGATACAATACATGCATAAATGCTATAGTATCTCAAGAAAAGTTTAAAATGTGAAAAATAAGCATTCTGGCTTTCCTTTCTCCCATCAAATCATTGAATAAACAAGCAAAATTGAAACTAATGATTATAAATGTTTTTTTTTTTTTTACTTTCCAAAATCAGAATGTTATTGCTTTCTTTAGTCTAGTTCAATAAGTCAGCTATGGGAAACTACATGTTGGTTTTATGGCGCAAGGACCATATTTGGCCAAACTGCACCAAACACAAGACAATAGGATGAACAAAAAGCAGGATAGGCGAAAGTAAAACAAGAGGACAGAGATCACTCGGGTACCTCGGGGTGAGAAACTACAGGTTTTATTTAAAATTTGGCAGGCATAAATCCATAATATTCATGAATATGTTTCATTCTGAAATACTAGAATTCACAGAATCATATCTATTACAATATTACAGCTGTTTAAATTACTTATTGTAAACTGGAAGACAACATCTGCAAGTGTCTTGAATCTACAAAAATTAAATGCAACAGAAAAAATATATTTATTTATACATATATATTATATATCAAAATAAATGTCCAATCATTGACTTATTTTTAAGTCATGCATTTGAATATGATGTACATAATCACGATTTATCAAAACTTGATTGCACGTACTACAGGAAACAATTGGATATATCTCATTATTTTCTCCTCTTTGCCAAAGATACTTGTTGTGGACGGTAAGAAGCTCTTGCTGTTTCTTTATGTCGGGCAACAGAGTCACCAGCTCGGGAAAAATATCCTGGAACCCTTTTCGTCCTAAAATATCAAGGCACTTGTCGTGGAAAACGGTAGCAGAGATATCATTCGCCCTGAACCATCCCGACATCTGCTTGAACTCTTGAAATGATTTACTGTCGTGAGTTGGTAGAGTTGTTATCCTGATAATCAACTCCTGATTGCGTTGATCGAAATTGGGAGGCCTACTAAACACATAATCTAAATTACAATTATTCTGCTCACTTGTAGAGTTATCTACACCATTGGGTTTGCTTTGACCTTGCTTCAATATTGCTGCAACGGCAGAAAGACTCAGAACTTTAGATTGTGGCTCAGGGTTAACATTCAAATTTTGACCGAAACCAGGGGGTGGCACTCGCGCCTTCGGGTTTTTGAAACCAGGGGGCTTCTTTGGGGGTGCACTAGGAGCTTCTAGTGGTGGAAAATCTGCACTGCCAAATGATACTTTCTCCTCCCATGTATCACTCACTCGGTATGGCACAGACCTTGAGGCTAAGACAGGATGCACCATATTACTCTTAAACTTATTCGTATTGACCTCATCATTTACACTTTCATATTCCAAAGTCTGTACTTTCGAGGAAGACTCGTCTTTGCTTTCGGTGTCCAGTGGGGGAACTTTAATGTGCTTCTTTCTCTTGGATTTACTTTTGATGACAAGGAACTGATCATTGAGGACAGATTCCGGATTCTTGGTCTTTTTTACCACAGAAACGAAGACAGTGTTGTCAGGCACCACAGTGGTTGCTGAAGGAGGAACTAGCATAGCAGGGGGCTTGGGGGTTTTCTTCACTGCCAACATCGGAAATTCTTCTTCAAATGTTGCGTTGCTTTTCTTGGGAAGCCATTTCGAGTTCTGCTGTGGAGCTGTATCTCCATTCTTGAATTCATTCCCTTTTGTTTTCTGTTCACCAGAAGTTGCACTCAAATTCTGTGCAAGCGTATTCTTTTGGGAAGGTTGATTGGATGCATTGGACGTTTTCGCTGGAGTGTTATTTTGTTTAACGATACCTGAATTCATTTTTCTGTTTTGATTACTTGAAGCTTCAGAATTTGAGATTAAGGCAGGAAACTCATCAGCAGACATAATATTTCTCCTGTAAGGATTAGGATTTCTGTTATAGGACTGTAAACTCAATGAATTTAACATATTTTCTGGAGCAGAGCTATCATTGGCTGTCCTGTTTATAATATCATCAGAAAGATAAGGAAATTCTTGAACTGACTGTGTGTTAATGTTCTCAATTTCTGGTTGCTGACTTGACCTGTTCCTGTCCCTAAAACAATAGAATATAAAGCTTGAATTTGCAGTTAAAGATTAATAAATCCAAATAAAATAATAAAAAAATTATGTGCATTCTATACACATGAAACTTAAATTGGAGAAGTTGATGGTTCATTTGTAATATAAACTTCAACATATCCACACATTATTTTAGGAAGCATTTACACAGTATCAAATGGCATTAACAAGTCGTGACATAAAACCTGCGGTTGATGACTCAAATTTAAGTGCATGTTTGAAATCAGCATACAAGAACACAGAAAATAAACTTTATTCTGCAACAAAATCTTTGTCAACCAGTTTATTAGATAACAGATTAGAAAGCAAATAACTAAACTTTATGGCTCACCTTAATCCATTTTCTTCAACATTTCTACGCTCTTTCCTATACTGACCATACCTCCCACCTCTTGGACTGGAACCACCTAAAATGTATTACAAATACTAGCAACAAAACATAAAAATATATTAAAATGTTATCAATAAAAATGAAAGTGCATCAAAAACATCATTAGTAAGTGAAATAAAAAAATAATTGAAATTCTAAACAAAATTCTAAAAAATCTTCTACATTTGATATTTAAACAAAGTGAAAAATCCAGTCACCAAGCGCAAAATCTATTTTTAGCCTTTTCCCCACTTTCAATCCATTTTTAGCCTGTAGAGGTTGAAGTGGCACCTAAATCACCCCTCTGTGGATTCCATCATTTTAGACCACTTGTTCACCTGCACTCAGCATGGCAGGATGTCTCTTATTCGTTATTGTTATCTCCTTGCTAGAAATAAATTGATTTTGCCAAGTACACTGTTATTTCTGTTTCTCCTGCAATCATTCATAACCCAGTGTGCATGCCAGAAGGTGTGACATCACAGGTGGGTGAGTGTGAATGTCTCCGCAAATGCAATTATGTAGTATCAAAACTTACTTCACTCTTTCTCTGAAGGCTGAGTTTGCTACTGTACACTATATAACTGCTAAAACAATGCATTAAGTTGTAAATACCTTAATGTTTTAATTGTGCTAGTCAGTCACCCCATCATCAAATTTTAAAAAATTTTGTCTGAGTCTCATGACCTTAGTCTCAATAGATTAGTGAAAGGGAGATAATAGAGGAGTGAATGGGGATGCAATGGATTGCTTTAGTCATCACTCTCAGTTTCCCTAGTATAGCTTAATGATATACTATTTTAATTTAGTACATTATCAAATAGGTAAGTATAAAATACATTTCAAATTCCTCTAATGATAAATTTTCAACGTGGATTATCACAAAGTTATTCAAATAATTGCCAGATTCTGTGATCTGTAATTTTCAGAGAAAAAAATGCTTACGTAATATTAAAGCTTCACTTAAAATTTTTTTTTATTACTTGTAGACTTCCATGCTTCAGAATACTGTTGTTGCTTCTAGCTGCCTGCTAGACTGTCCAACAAGTCATTCGTCCTCAAAGAAATTATGGCATCAGGATTCTGGACTAAGTCTGAAGGGCTCATTCTAATACAGGAAAGAATGTGATTACTAGAGGCCTTTGAACTTGGGACAAACTCAAAAAGATTTTTGACCATTCAGAAATTTCATGCTCCTAAGGTGGCCACTTCGCAATTTAGATAAGGTCATTTAAAGTCTTCCTTTCCCTTTGCAAAACAAAGATAGAACTGGAATTATCCCTGGTTACCAGTCATTTTCCAAGTTATGATTGGGAGGAATTCTCCTCATTGCATTACTTTGTTTTTGGTGAACTCGTGTGGTGTAAGAGAATCAGGCACCCCCAGAGCATTGCAATTATTTAGTATTGGAATACTAAATAATTTTAATACATGAGCCTTGAAGAGCACATAAAATTTCAAGACTGTTCTCCAGCAATAGAGAATGTGATAAATGTTTCTACCAGATCTTTGAAGAGGTCTTATAAACAATGTGTCTTACTACGTACATTCCTTCAGGTATAAATCAAGTGACACAATATCAAGGAAATCAAGAAAATACTTCCTGTATTAAATCACATCTAGTAAAATATGTTCGGTCTACCTACTCTTTGGTGCTGGACTATTTGAAGAATATCTTATCTTACAGATCAATAAATAAATATCAATTTAAAATGTTACAAATAAAACTTTTAGTTCCACTTTCACATTCCAGGAATATTTTAACATTTTCTAGGACCTTGAAACTGCATTGAGTCAGAACATACCAGATAAAACTGCCCCCACACATTTCAAGGTTATACTTTCCATTTAGAAAAAATCGAGCTGTGTTGAAATATTAATTTTTGCCACTGAAATTTTCAAATTGCAGTCATAATTTAGCTTCTACATCTCATTCATCATAGCAGATTGGAAGTTTCATGAAGTCTCGTTGATATATACTATATATATAGTTGGTTGATTGATACAAGGCCATATTTGGCCAAGTTGCCCTAAACACAAGACTGACAAGCAATGGGACAGACATACACTGAAAGTTTTACTGACACAGAAGAAATAAATACAACCAGGGAATGTTACAGGAATTGAACCTGCACTGCTGACAACTCACAGGTTTCTAGCACAGTGGGCAAACTCAATAAGCCGAAGCAACCCGCACTGATAAATACGAAGAAATTTCTTCCTGGTGCCTTGAACTAGAACCTTCCTGTTTTGTTTTAATTTTTCTAAATGAGTTTTAAAACCAATTAGGAAAGTTAAATGTCCAATTTCCTTGCATTATAAACCAGAATTAAAATTTAAAAATTCCAAGAGTACATTTCAGTGTACCAGGAGTTGTCAGTAACTACAAGGAGTTTTTCAAAGCCCTTGAGAAAACAATATTTTTTAGGTTGGGTTGGTTTGGGGATAAGACCAACGGAGCAAGGGTCATGCTGCGCCAGACACGACATACGACATCAAGTAACAGACACACACACAATGAAAGTTTTACTGACACAGAAGAGAGAAATACACCCAGGGAGGAATGCACCTGAAAGGAATCGAACCTGTGCTGCCTCATTTTTAGGATATCCACAAGGCATGTAATCCCGACATTCTGTAAAAATTTTAGTTTGTTTCCTGTTTAGAAATTATGGGCCACAGAAACCTCAACTCTAATTTTGAATTATTCAGTACCATACCTGTCAATAGACAACAAGAGAGAAAAAAGCCTTACCACTAGGTCGATTATGAGGCATATAGTTAAATTCTAAATCTAGCATTCTTGCTTGCTTCGCATCAGCCTTTGATTTATTTTTACAATGATGTATTGCAATATGGGATTTTTTATCAATCTCAGTTCTAAAGGCACTAGTGAACTTCTCATGTGCACAGTCCTCTTCTTCACATAAATAATGCTCATCACGGAAATGTTGTCGGAGATAGTCATAATCACTAGAAAATAGATTCAATTTAATGAAGCATTGATAAAGAAATTAAATTAAGCATAAACATACAAGTAAAAAAATTGGTCAGATAATTGTACTGATTTATGAAAAAATTTATCATAGTAGTCATTTTGAGTTATTAAATACTGAATAACCTATAATAGGGAATGACCATTTTTTTTTAATGCAATATCATTAAATATAAAATAAGGAAATGGAGTTTTTAAAAATTGAAAAATACCAAATAAAAATAAACTGAATTCAAAATAGTGGGAGATAAAAATGGTTGAATTTCTCAACAATAGTAATAAATACTAGCAGACTTGTGCATAGCATAAGCACTGAACTTTCTCAATTGCTTATATTTATTGGACAGTGTTGTTACCTACATTTCATTTTTTTATTTCAATCATACATATTTACATAAATTAATTTTATACCTCTAAATGAAATAAAATTATCTAAAATTATTTCCAATAAAATGCATGGCAAAATGTACACTTCCATCATGTGACCACAATTATTATAGATTCTAAACGTCCACTTGAATTTCATCTCATTCTTGTGTTTAAGGGAGATTCGATATTTTATTGATGCTACACCTATTTTCGCTCATATTTTCTTTGCTGATTTCACATTCCTATCTGTAATCAGAGAGCTGAATAATTTTATTAGAGGGGCAAGATCTTCCATGTTGTTTTAGCAAAACACAGCTCCAGCTCAAATCAAGCATACTTAAACAGAGCTGCAAAATTGACATATAAATCCCATGATGGTAGATTTGATATCGCTTATATCTGTTGTTGCCATTTGACAGTAAACAAATAATGCCAATTTCTGTACTATGTACATGAGTGATATATATATAGATGATGAAAATGTAAATCACCAAATTGATCAAGAAACTTATTTTACATCGCAGGAACAACACAACAGGGAAAATGAAAATGGTATAAATAGGAATTTAAAACTTACATATATGGGTTTGAATTGACTTAGTTAAGGATAGTAGTCAATTCAATGTTGGTTATTTAAGTAGCTTTTGCTTAAATAATCAATGAGCATTACTTGTAATATTGATGCTTGCCGTCTGCATCACAAAAATGACAAAAGAAATGCTCTCTACGCAGATGACGAAAGAGATCGTCTGAGTCAACATATCTTTCATCACAGAATTCACATATGGGATGGCCTCGATGTGATTTCTGGTCTGGATCACCAAGTCTTTTGTGTCTGGCAAGATCTTTTCTAGAGTAACATTTTCTTTCAAATGTAAATATCTGCAAAAAATTGTATGCTATGTACAAGAAATTTCAACCAGTGTCAAAATTAATAGCCAAAGTGTAAATAAATATTTACTTTAAGATTGTTATTTCATTTCTTCCTTTAATATAGATAGATAATTTACCATATGTACCGGAAAGTTCTGTCCGTTCCGGTTCCAACAAGTATGCGCATATTCATTTGACGCATATTTGGCTCTCTCATTTTATCACTAAATGTATACATACTAACCTAGCAAATGAACTGAAACGAAGATGTTTCATGTTAGTATTAAGTGAGACGCGATCGTGTACCCATGGCTACTGATAAAGTTCATTTACGCCACTGTATTTTGTACGAATTCCAACAAGGAAGAAATGCTACAGAAGCGTGTAGAAATTTATTGAAAGTGTTTGGTGAAAGTACAGTTTCTGATAGAACATGCAGAAGATGGTTCGAAAAATTTCAAATAGGTGATTTCGACCTTTCTGATAAGCCACGCTCTGGGCGACCATCTTTGATCGACGATGATACTGTCAAGATCATGTTAGAGCAAAATCCTTTTTTGACAACATCGGAGATTGCAGAAAGGCTTGATTCAGCTCAACAAATCATTTCAAAAACTAGGATTGGTGTGGAAATATTCGAGATGGGTGTCACATGAGTTAAGAGAAGAATTTGAATGATCGAGTCATCATTTGCACATCTCTGCTTGCACAGAACAAAATCGAACCCTTATTGGACCGGATGATAACTGGGATGAAAACATCGTAAGGAATTACCTATGATTCCTTACGATACCTTACATTATATATTACCTTATACTCATAGGTAATCGTAAGGATTACCTATGAAAACATCGTAAGGAAAAGGGCATGTTGCAAATCCGGAAAACCTGCCCCCTCCACCTCTAAACCAAAGTTGAGCCTGAGTAAGAGAATGTTGTGTATATGGTGGGACATTCGAGGACAAATACATTTTGAGCTGTTGAAACCGAACGAAAAGCTAAATTCGGAGAAGTATTGTCAGCAATCGGATAACAGCACTCCAAGAAAAGAGGCCGGCGATGTTCAATAGGAAGGACATCATACAGCTTCATGATAATGCCAGGCCACATACTGCTTTGGGGACTCGCAGAGCTAGGCTGGGAAATTCTGTCGCATCCACCATACTCTCTAGCACCCTCCGATTATCACTTGTTTCCGTCCTTACAAAATTTTTTGCAGTGCAAAAAATTCAAAAACGAAGAAGATATCAGACAAGCACTGGTTCAATTTTCCCCTCTAGGGATAAGGCATTTTTTAAAAATGGGATATACAAATTGCCATCACGCTGGCAAGAAGTCATAAATAATGATGTAAATTATATTATTCAATAAAGTTTATTCAAGGTATGAAAAATTTATTATTTTGTTTTATTTAAAAATGGACAGAACCTTCCGGTAGACCTAATATATTAAAGAAAAACTTTGCCTTATAATACTTTACAGTAAATACGTATTTTCAGGCTGATGTACGATAAAATTCAGTGTTGCTGTTCATTTGGTACTAAACAATATTTTGCATTTAAAATGGCTAGTCCTATATTCGTTTACATCTGAAATACAAAGCAAAACAATTAGTTTTCTAAGGTAGTAAGCATTTTCTTCATAAAAAATTTAGTTCAAATGGGCAAAATAATTAATTATCTAAAAATGGGTAAATTTCCTTCAAATGTAACAATTTCCTTTTTAAATAATGATGCAGCTGTACCCAAATGTTTGCTACTACATTTAAAATTGCAACTAGCTTATGTGTGCAGTTAGGTTACTGATGCACACATGAACAAGTTAATCATAACCAAATTTTAAAGTACACCAACACATGTTTAATATCAGGGGGACCGCAAAGTAATGTCGTTTCTGCTCATGTCAATATTTGTTTACATCAGCTCATTGTGTACTTCAAAGTCGTGCCAAAGACATTTTAAGGTTAAAGTGACTTGTTTACTTGTAAATAATTAAATCTTAAATTTTTTTGCAATTTTGGGTGAAATGGTCAGCCAAATACCAGAAGAGGTACATATCTGGCATTGTATGCTTTGAGTTTCACAAGGGTAGTAATGCAACAGTTGCTACCAAAAACATTTGCGATGTTTATCCAAGTGCATTAGACGTTCAAAGGTGGTTTTCTAAGTTCAGATCCGGTAATTTTGATCTTTCCAACTCGTATCGATCAGGAAGACGAACAACTTTAGACAATGACGTGTTAAGGGCAGAAGTGGAAGCAAATCCGTGTCAGACAATCGAGGAACTGTCAAACACTTAACCAACCTTGGTCGACCATCCAAGAACATTTGCAGCAGATTGGTAAAGTAAGCAGAGCAGGTGTTTGGGTCCCGCAACAATACAGAAGCTTTTTTTGATTGCTTGATCACTGGAGATGAAAAATGGGTCCTCTATGATATTCCAAAACGCAAAAGGCAGTGGCTCTCTCCAAATGAATCGCCACTCAGTACTGCTAAGCCAGATTTACATCCCCAAAAGGCGCTTTTGTGTGTTTGGTGGAGTATTCGCGGAATCGTTCATTTTGAAGTGTTGAAACCTGGACAAACTGTGAACAATTGGATAGAGTAAATCAATCTTTAATTGAAAAGTGTCCAGTGATTGTCAACAGAAAAGGTGTTATTCTGCAACACGATAATGCAAGACCGCACCTCGCAAGACGAACCCTGGAAAAAATTAATTAATTGGGGTGGGAGGTACTGCCTCACCCACCATACTCGCCCGACATTGCACCATCGGATTTCCATTTATTCAGATCGCAACAACTTTCTATGTGACCAAAAATTTGAAAATTTGGATGATATCCAAAATGCCATCTCAAAAACCAATTGATTTTTATCGATCCGGCATTGAAAATTTGCACACTAGATGGCAAAAGGTTGTTGATAACGA
Source organism: Meta bourneti (assembly GCA_933210815.1). Classification (NCBI taxonomy): domain Eukaryota; kingdom Metazoa; phylum Arthropoda; class Arachnida; order Araneae; family Tetragnathidae; genus Meta; species Meta bourneti. The sequence goes on from OW119928.1 coordinate 23,150,873, forward strand.
GGGTGATTACATCATTGATTAAAAATAAAAACTTGTTAAAAATTTATTTGTTTCAATTTAATGTAAAAAACGACATTACTTTCCAGTCCCCCTAATACTTTGGTTTACATTTAGATTTTAATGTATATTGTTCTAGTTTTTACATGACAACTAAACTGAATTTATTACACACTATTCCTTGTTACAATTCCACTCATTCTTGTTTAGTTTACTCTTTTAGTTTTAAACAATAAGAGTAGATGTTTTCAAGTGTGCATCATGGCACCCAAAAGAGCTGCAGCCTTTGACCTGGGTTAGTTAGTTAGTTTTGGAGTTTTATGGTGCAAGGGCCATATTTGGCCATACTGCGCCACACACAAGACATACAATATCAAGTAATAGACACACACAATGAAAGTTTTACTGACACAGAAGAGAAATATACCCAGGGAGGAATGCACCTGACAGGAATCGAACCTGCGCTGCCTACAATCTGAAGGTTGTTAGCGCAGTGGGCATACGTACTGAGCCACGACAGCTCCCCTTTGACCTGGGAAACCGCAACAGTTTGACTATGCTTATATAACCTGTTCCACAAGATTTTAAGGTGTTTGATGATAAAAATTCAAGTACAAATCATACATCCTTTGCTGTTGATATTATTTTGTATGCAAAACCAGTTGGCTATAAAATTAATGCTGTTGATTGAGATAACTGTCAAGATAATCTGAGGCAGCTAACAGTTGAGGCGTCAGTCTAAAAAAACTGAAGGATGAGCTGATAGTGAGATGGATATACTTCAACTTTTGTTCCTTCAACTTAAAAACGAAAATCTTAAAATAATACAATAAATATCCAAAACTAAACTTCAAAATTTAAAAGTACAGGAGTATATTGTTAAAGGAAGAAAAAGGTTGATTGGTTGGAATTTGCACTAATTGAGCACAAAAATTCATAAAATCTAAGCATAAAAAATTATGGTTGGATCTAAAATTTGGGTTGCCAAAACAAAATTTTATAGGAAAATGCAACTAATAACAGCTAATTTTGAACCTGTGTGTCTTTCATGTATTTTGTAAATGCTAAATTAAATTGTTGTTTTAATGTCCTAATTCCTTTTGAGCACTTGGAATCATTGTGACATTTCCCAATCTGAATTCTGAAGTGGCATAACAAAATTCTAGACCAGAAATCTGCTGAAACTTACTGTAAACTGCAGTGTAGTTGGCTTTATTTTTTAGGAAATACTTGGGTTATATAAGGTTGGTTGGTTTGGGGGTTTTATGGCACAAGGACCAAGTTTGGCCATGTTGCACCAGACACAAGTAATAGACTTATACACGCAATGAAAGTTTCACTGACACAGAAGAGAAAAAACCTAGGGAGGAATGCACCTGACAGGAATCGAACCTGTGCTGCCAGCAACTTGCAGGTTGCTAGCACAGAGGGCATACCCACTGAGCCACGACAGCCCCGGGTTATAAGGTTTCAGGGGAAATAAAATGTTATAATTATACACAGGAAGAACTAGAAATTTCTAGAACATTTTCAATACTACCAGAGCTTATATAAGAGTATACAAAACACATCTGAAAACATAGAAATTTATAAACACAAATAATTAATCATCATACCAAATTATGTCTTAAAATAAGATTAATCTCATAGTATCACATACCTTTAAATTATTTGTACATAGTACACAAAAATGTAGGTCATGTTTTCTTCGATTATGCTCGTCGAGTTTTGCAAAACTTGGCATGACTTCACCACATGATTTACATTTATTTTCAAGAAGCAACTCAAACTCTTTTAGGATTGATTCATCTTCAAACAAAATTTGATATTTCTTATTGAGCAAGGAAATTTTTTTGTCGATACTTGAAAATGCCTTCAGTTCCTTAGTAAAAACAACCTAAGAACATAAAAATTTTGTATTTTAAACAACTTTTTGAAGCAAGATAACTAAAATAAGAACACCTGAAAAAACGTACTCACAAATAGTAAACACGGTGTATTATAGAATTAGTATAACTAACAAGGGTGTACATTTGACATATCAATCTAGATTTAAGAAAAACTTTTACGGGTAATTTTTATTAACGACTAACATTTTTAGTTCAGTTAAATTAGGATTTGAGGTCGACATCCTAAAAGCCAAAAAGGGATTAATAGTTAAGTGCTCAGGGAACCTCTGTGAATGCCCCAAGGAAATCCCCTAAAATACGGTTGCAGGTTTTCGGATATTTGTCAAAACAATTTGCCATTTTGGATTTTATTTACTTTCACAGAAATTATTGTGCTCAAAATTAAGACCTAGACTTGATTTTTTTAATAATTCCTTTGTAAAAGGGTATTCATACATGTGTGAGAATATAACATTTTAATGCAAAATTTTGAATTTATATGTGAACTTGAAAATAAAAAATATTTACCATAGAAAAAATTGTGAATTTAATTTTATAGTCAATTTATAGTCAAAAAGCACGACCAGTGAAATATGTTGTCCTGTTCAAAGGATCCCACTGAATGCAAATACTTCAAAATCCAGGCTTAGGTTTAACAGTATTTTCTAATTCTGACTACCATTTTCTCCATCTTGGATTTTACACTTTCACAGAAATTATCATTGCACTCAAAGGCTTTTGATTTAGAGACTTGAGTTGTAAAGTATTCCTTTTTTACAGGGCTTTCAGTAAGTGAAAAAGATAAGCTCCAGTATTAATTCTGAACGGTATTGGAATAAACATTTTACAGAAAAAAATAACAAAGTGCAGTAAAGGATTATATTCAAGGAAAAAATTAAAGAAAATATTTGTTATTTTACCATTTACAGACGAGTTAAAATTGTAAAAGATATTTATAAGTATGTGAGGTTGTTCATGGAGATTTCAACATCAAATCTGCAGGGGACAGTGCCAAAACTCTGGAATAGTTCAAATCACAGGCTAATTTCTCTCTCCCTCTGTTATCGTATAACGTCCGTAGGAACAGCTTGGGGTCAGGAGTCAACACCTGCAGGTCTTTCACTGACCGACGGTCGTAAATCTGTCAACATATCTATCCGAAAGATTTTCTTCAATATCCTGATGGTTTTAAGGAGAGCTCTTTGTCCCCTCTTTAAATTAACTGTCGCTGGTTTTCACTGGAGACAAGAGAAAACTTCCAACTCTCAACTTGAACTGAGTTTTTTTCATGCAGTTGCAGGCCATTTAAATTTGTTGGTTGTAGAATCTTAATCTCTTTGCACAGTCAAGAGACCAAAATACCTGTCTAATAAATAATTGTATTTTGGATGTGTCACTCTAAGCAAACCAATTGACCCAGTGCATTACAAAGAGAATTTACTTTAGTAGGGGAGGGGTGTTGGGCACCCTTACAACCATTTGGTTGAGACTTTAAAGACATAACATTAATGGGTGTTGTTTTCGAACTCAGTTGGAAACGATTTTTAAAGAGCCCATACCCTGGATTTGAAAGCTTTAGTGTCTGACTGTCAGTCTGAAGTTTTTACAGGTGATGTGACCCCAAAGTTGTGTGGAAATTTTCAGAAGCTACTCTCTTTTTAGGTTTTATAGCACAAGGGTCACATTTGGCCAAGCTGTGCCAAACACAAGACAGATAATGTCAATTGTTAAATGAAAGGACGGAGAGAAGAGAAAGATCACTTGGGCATTCTGGCGTCGCAATCCCAGAGTGTTGAGGTTTCATTATATTTCATTTCACCATTGTCATTTGAAATGTGCACTATGCAAAGAATTGAATGCACATGTTATGATTAGTGATAATAATCATCGTTAAGTAATGGCAATAATTTTGGAATGTGGTAACCCATCATACCAAGTTGTCATTTGGCTATGAAACTTTCAGTTGCCAACTAGGCGGCATTGCTAATTAATTAAAGTCACACAGGAGCAACACAAAGGGCAATTGTCACCAACTGGATGATGGACTGATACGAGTTTTTGCATGTTACCGATTTCGTTACTGTTGCTTTAGGACTCAAAAGGCTATCTTGAAATTTCTTTTACAATACATATTAAACTATATTCCTCTAAAATATCCTTTTCAACAGAGCTTTCCTTCATTTGATTTTGTATGACTATTTAGAGCAAAAAACCATTTTGTAATTTTCCTTTGCAATTTTGAAAGTGAATGAAATAAAAGCCGACTTCAGACCTTCAGTAATAATTTCATCATACCTAGCACTATTTAGCATGAATCTCAAAGATGTCTTTAAATTCCTTTAGCCCAGAGAAACATTTTTAATTCTGTAAAAATCGACATTTTTTTGCATCTAACTTTTAGATTAAATATGTTAAGAATTTTTATTTTCAAAGATAAAAAGAAACTTTTCCACAGATTACAAAAATATAAAATACTGTTGTCTATGTTAATTAGTTTTAGAGAAAGCTTAGTATTGCAAACATGCAATACTAAGAGATTTACAAACTGCAAGTCCGTAAAATGACTGGATCTTTCAAAGTATTTAATTTTTAATCAATATATTGGATATCGCTATTTATGCATAAACTAAAATCTGGTACCAAACTTTATAAAAATCTGTCATCATACAGCCATGGGTTTTTCTTTGTTTGTTTTGGGGTCTTATGGCACAAGAGTCATATTTGGCCATACTGTGCCAGACACAAGATATACATCAACTAATACACAGACATGCACACAATGAAAGTTTTACTGACACAAGAGAGAAATACACCCAGGGAGGAATGCACCTGACAGGAATTGAACCTGCGCCGCCTACAACTCAAAGGAGGCTAGCGCAGTGGGCATACCCACTGAGCACGACGGCCCCATGGGTTTTTCTTATTTTTGCTCATTTTACATAGATTGACCCTGCAGTAAACAAGGTTGTAAGAGTGAGCAGCGAAGATGTGATAAATTCAAACCAGGGTTTTTTACAGAATGTGAATAATAAATATTTCGCAAACTGTTTATGGTATGAATTGGCTGTTTATTTATCATGTTCAATAACATTTATTTGAATTGATCTTTGTAAAAATTATCATTTAACTATAGTAAGATATTCAGAATTTTACCACCAAAGGGAAAAGTTTGATTTCAAAGTCACTCAATATTGCAAAAACAGGATAATTCTATTTTTTCACTTGCATGAAGAAAAAGGAATATTTCGCAAAAAATTCAAGTCTAATTTAAAAACTTCTGCCATAGTGAAAATTTCCATGAAAGTGTCATAAAATCCAAGTTGGAGGAGTGGTGGTCAAATTTAAAAATAGTTGTAAACTAACAATTGTATTTTAGGGGATTTTCTTGGAGACAGTCAGGGAGATCTGAACTTTTTCTCCATTAGTTCTATATTATTTTGGGATATAATAGACTACAAAAATTAAAAATATTCAGCATTATGCTCCAGAAAAATAATTTTAATTTTCAAGGTCACAGTAACACATTTTTTAAAAACTTTTTCTTAAGAACAACATCCCTTTATAAAAGGAATGATTCACAAAAATATCAAGTGCCAAGTTAAAAAGTTCAGGTGCAATGGCAATTTCTGTGAAAGTATCAAAGTAATAAAAATTCCAAATGGAAACGATTTTTCAAAATACTGGAAAATGTACAGCTGGATTTTTGGGAAAATTCTTGGAGGCTTTTAATAAAGTTCCCTGAACACTTAACATTATTTTATTTCTCATTGCTTTGGTATTTTGGATTATAAAAATTAAAGATATTCAGGATTTTACTCTATAATAGATAATTTTTATTTTCAGATTCATTACAAAATATTTTTAATACAAAACATATCAAGGCCCAGTCAGAGAAAGGAATACTTCACACAAAAGATCAACTCTCAAAGTCAAAAGGTTTGTATGAAATGATAATTTCTGTATCAGTAGGCTATCACAAATTCTAAACATCCAAAATAGCAAACATTTTTTTAAAATACCGGAAAACCTGCAACTACATTTTGGAGGATTTTCTTGGGAACTTAAGTTCAGGATGGTCCCCTGAACATTTTCCCATTCGTAAGATGTCTGGGTTTGGACTATTTGAATGAACTAATTGCAGAGTAAAGGAAGATACAAAAAACATACAAAATTTTATAACTCTTAAATAATCAAAAATAAAGCATTTAACTATATGAAAACAGAGAATTATTATATACATTATAATTCTCTGTTCATTCAAATAGTTTGGACTATTTGAATGAACTAATTGCAGAGTAAAGGAAGATACAAAAAACATACAAAATTTTATAACTCTTAAATAATCAAAAATAAAGCATTTAACTATATGAAAACAGAGAATTATTATATACATTCTTTTAACAAGGCACAATCTAGACTAAAAATTCTTCAATCTTCTCAAAATCTAACCTAAAAATCTTCAATATCCACATGTCAATATTTCGAAATCCTCAAAATTGCATGTTTTAGGATCAGAAGAAAAAATTAAAAATTACATGACACTATAAAACAAAAATGTTCAAAAAACTCCAAAATATTATTGGTTGTTTTAGTCATTCTATGGTCATTTTTTTGTTGACAGGAAGGGGAGAAAAATCACAAAACTGGCCCTTATTCAGAAGCTCATAAGATAATAATTTTGTTTGTGGATGAAAATATTCAATTGTTACTAATCAAAATACAAACCTGAATTGAAGGGGAAATCAGTGCACAGCATAAAACAGCTCTAGCGAGGGGCCAGACGACTTAGGGAGTCCATTTCTTGAAAGGTAAACTTGGAAAGGGCCTGGTATACACAAAATCATGCATGGCAATTGCCATAGCTGATTATTTGCTTTGGCAACTCTTTAATCACTGAAATTACTTCCAGCACCAAATGATAAACTCAGACCCAAAATTCACACTCAAGATGCAAATTCTGGGAATATGTTTGCTGTTTCTATTTAACTTGCCAAATAATTTAAACTTATAGACTTGTTCGAAACCTTGTGATTCAAATGTTAACTCGCTCGAGTCAAACTATATATAGCAAAGGGGTCAGTAGATATATAAATGTCAAAGAAGGAATCTTTCTGTTCCCCAGTCAGAAAGATTCGCTTCTGTCTCCTCAGTTATACTTCATACGAAAGATAGATTATTTCTACTTGGGTATATTATAGGTTACGGACCATATTTGGTCAAACACAAGGCAGACAATGTCAAGTAATTGTGAAAAGGAAGGACAGCGAGACGAGAAAGATTGCTTGGGCATCCTGATCACCATGTTTACCTGAGGCAGTAAACCCCTTGGGAAAAGAATAGATCCCCAGGGTACCTTGGGTTCATGAAGCCCATACACACCTAAAGATGTGCATCCAAGGGGAGAAAAGAGCAAGGACTAAAATAATGAGATTCTCGAATACAAAACTATAAATAGACAAACAATAGGAATAAATATTCAGGACAATACTTTCAATGGATAGGTCCACTTATGTACAGAATTCTCTCGATCCCTAAAAATTATCCGAGTTCCTCATGATAGAGTTGTGAGACAACAAGTAGCCAAACTCACACGAAGTTGAATTATGCAATAAAATGTTTGTGGTCAGGAATCAAATGTGTTATGCAGGATGGATTTTTTTATGGCACAAGGGCTAAACTTGGCAAAACAATGATTTTTGCAACAAGTAAATGAACATACATATAGGAAATGGAAAAGATGAAAATTTTGAATTGACTTGATAGATGGGTGACACACGCAAGACTTGTTTATCAAATTTGAACAGATTATTTCTTCATCACTGAGCCAAGAACTTAACCAATTGGTCTTGCACTAATTTGCAACCCTGTATAATTATTTTGATTATCGTCTAAAAATTGGGTCAAAAACTATTTTCAGTCAACTTAGAAATTTTTCTTAAAAGAAATACTTCGCATAAAAAAAACAACTAATAAAGACAACTGTAGGTCACATATTTTTAGTGTTGTCCAAATATTTGTATTGAAGATATAATTATGTTCATGGCATTAAATATTGAGAATTTACTCAATATTTAATTAGTCAATAATAAGCACAGAATATTCTAATTTTCAGAAACAATAAACTTAAATTTTATTAATTTTTTACAAATTTTTATTAACTGATGTTTTACTCACAACAGGCATATCACTACGACAAATCGGGCACTCGTTTGTTTCGCACAGGACTCTCATCCTAGTTGAACATTCATAGCAGACAGGATGATCACAATTTCCAGTGGCATAAATTTGGATATTACGACAGCAGAGGACACATTCTTCACGATCAGAATTCATTTTTCTGAAATATTTATGTCAGTCAAGTACCAAAATATATTTATATAATTTAAATCTTGTTAAATTGTGCAATAAATTTCTTGATTTCAGAACAGTAAAATCATACGTACGGCGATCTTACGAGAAGTCTTACAAATGTGATTCAAAAGAAAATTTAAATATTATTTCATCCCAAACAGCCCTAATTTGGCAGATTAATCTTTGGTTTCCTTTTTTAAGTCGGTCGTCGTAGGAAGAAATTTATCTTTGTATTAGTTTTTCCCAAGTCGTGATGTGTACCGAGTTGAATTGTTACAACCATTCTTTAGAAATAATTAACCGGTGGATCAAAATAGAGATTATTGATTTTGAATATAGCAATTCAACTTTAATAAATTAACAAAGGAACCCTTTCTTTAGAAATTGTCAACTAATTCACAAAATATTCGGATGCGAAAATTCAAATGGAGTCTTGTAATTAATACAATTCTGAAATTACAGGTCAAGAAAAAGTACGGCATTTGACATCTCATGGTAATTAATTTACTATTTAAATTCAATAGCTTATTGTATTTAACCTAAAATATACCGTGATTTATTTATTTCAACTAATAAAGTCGCATCTTTCAACAAAATGAAGTTAGAATTTAGAACCGGCGAATTCCAGAGCCCCTTTTCTTGTTCGCCTGTACCTAGTTTTATTATCTTGCAATTTTAAAGTCATATTCTGTTTCAATTCTTAATTATTTCTTGTTTTTTGTTGGCAAATCACTAATTTTTTTAAACTTCAAGAATTTGGAAGTTTGATGGTTTTTTATTGTATATTGTTATTTTTATTTAGCGTTATCTTATGTATTTGAAATCAATTTTATGATTTTTAAAATTATACATATTTTTAAATTTCTCAGTCATTCTTATAGCACTTGACATTACTTCCAACGAAATCATTAAAGGAAAAATTCCGTCTGGAAGAGATATTCGATGGGGTCGTAGGATTTGTCCATTGTTGATGTAGGTAGGGAATGGTTCTTGTATTGAATGTTATGCGTTAACTTCTCCCACCCTATCCTAAACTAGGTGGGAAAGGTTCGTGTCGTGTTCTGGTTTTCCGTAAACGATACTGTCTAACAGTCAAGTTACATATCTTACTATGCATTTTCCATATTTTTGTGAATAATTAGTGACAGCTTAGTAGATATTTTTCTAAACTGGCGAGAACGCTCTGAGGACAAATGTATCGACCAACCTACGTGTACACTGGCAGATAAAGTAAGTAAACAGATGTGGATGGTGAGTAGCCATTTAAATCGAGCTGATACTGTGTTGGTGTCTGGCTTCCTGCGTTGAAAGACTATTTCGTGTAAGTTCAGATTTGCTTGTGAAGATTAAGAATGCGTTTTTTGTTTCTTTCGATTATTATTTCAATCTTTGTGGTTTTATGTGCAAGTTTTACTGCGTAATTTAATTTGATCTTAATATTAGTCGCCATGGTAGTTTCAACAGGGTTTAGCTATGGAAGTCATCTAGTCTTGTTTACTAGTTGTATGATTTCTCTGCTCTGTATTTTTAATTATTCTTTTAAATTGTTCAAGCGCACTCTTGTCTAGTGGATGCAAAATATTTACCTACATCCGCAGGTAATGATCAATAAAAAAATATAAAGCTTTTTTTAAATAATTTTTCGTTGGATTTATTTTTTTTAATTGTTTTAAAATTATATTTTAATATTGCAATGGTCATATAAAATTTTAATGTGATGATTCGTTTTTTCCTTGCATTGATTCCAATTAATTACATTGATTCCGATTTTTATATCCAATAGAATTCAGTGAAATACTTTCCTAAGATTTTGTAATATTTTCTATTTATTTATTCATGATAAAAATCAATTTTATATGTGTGGATTTCTAAGAATCGTTTCTTTTATGGAAGCATCATTTTTCTACTTATAATTTAATTATTTATGACATTTAAGTGTATGAAGTATTCATTTATTCTTGAATAGTTTTTGTGTAAGCACATTCCATATACTATGCTATATAAATTGTTCTAAGGAAAATCACTCCAGAATAAAATCTGTAAACTTTCAACGCAGGATGAACTAGAATATACTACTTTTCTGAGTACATTTGTATGCTTGTTTATTACAGATATGCACTGCGGGTATATTTTCCTGCATTTGTTATACCTATACTTTTGTAAACTGATATTATCTCCTCGGTTTTCTTTGAGCTAAACTGGATTGTAATAGAAATTAGATTGAAAGTTCATCATTGATGTTATGTATTGTGGTTTATCTTTGGGTTTGGGATTAAGATAAAAACATGTTTTATAAAATTTTCAATCAGCTGCTCAATTTTTTTTATTCTTGATATTACAATACAAAATTTTTCAGAAATGACTTGACAAAGAGCATTATTATTTGTATAGGTCAATGATCCACTCATCCTCAGTGACATCTTTGTAGAAAATGTTTGTTGAATTAATTACATTTTAATTGGCTATATCAATTTAATTGTATTTTAATTTTAAAAATTATATTTCAATGATCATGTAATAAACTATACCAGAAGGATGATCTTCGTTTGCTGCCAGTTCTTCAAATCGGGAGAAGATTCAAAGCTGCAATTTGTAAGTTTTTACATATAATTGCGATCTTTATTTAGATGTGATAACTTACTGCTGGATACCCTGCCTTATCCAAGTAGTTCATGGTAAATTGGATCAAATTAAAGTTGTCTTCAGTTTTTCGAAACTCCAACTCAGTCGCTATCAGCCTCGCATGATTCCAGCACTAATCTCGATCAATGAGGTTAGTTGCTAAACTATTTACAGTCTTTTTGTTTTCAACAACAAAGGATTTTTGTGCTTTTTCTTGATTTTGAAGGTGTCTCAGAACACCTTATGTCATCTTGTTGAATGCAGGTTATCATTTGGCAGTTAAACTTCCGCAGCTTCTAAGGGAGCTGCTATGCACAGTTTGAAAACTGCTGGTATTAAGACACCAAGTCCAATCATATTTAAAGATGTGACTATATTGTAGCTAGTCATGAGTTGATATGTGGGTCCATGCCTTGTTACAGAAGGCTGCATATCTCTGAGCTCCACATGTGATGATGGTCATGACCAGAAAAGCATTTTCATATATGTCAATGGGACTGAGTGTAATCAAAGAGAGCCTGGGAAAGTATTTTCAATTAACATACAGACAACAATATTTAAAGGGAGGAAACTAAGGAAAAATTAATATTCAAGCTGTAAAAGAGGTGTAATAAGTAATTTTGAATGTCTAAAACCTCTAAAAATCTGCTTTTGTCAAAAATTTGAGTATATTAAAATTTGTAAAAAAAATTCAGAAGTACTGATGCCAAATCTTCAAAACTGTTCATTAGAAATTTTTGTAGTCAATAATAAATATTTATTTCTCCTTTTTTATTGTGCACTTGACTATCAATTGTATCAGTTCTATTTGAAGCTTAAACTTATTTAATGAGTTAGTCAGGCATGTGTCATGATTAGGCAGGCAATACATCAGTCCTGCGACACTAAATAGGTTAAAATACACATGTGTAATATACACTTGTTTTTTTTTAAAAAACATAAACAGAATACGCATATCAAATGTTTTGTTCTGTGTCTGATCAATGTGGGGATTGGTTGCCTTAAACCCGAGATTTATAAGTTTAATGCTGTGTTTGTTTTAAGAGTTGGGATGTTCTGAATAAAATATTTGGATTTAATCATTGATAAAAGTATCTAATTCAGGGTAATGACCAATAATATCCTGAAACAACTGTGACAATCTTTGATGCCTAGATAGTCCAAAATGACCTAAAAAGTTCTTGGTAATAAAACACAAATAGAATTCATACTGATGCCTTTTGGTTATTATTTAGCTGTGAATATCATGTAGAAAACTCATGCTGTAGTACAGACTACATGGTAAATGCCTTAATGGGTAATCAGATGTTGCTTGTCAATTACATTCCTCGTGATCATCTTGAGAAGATAGGTTGTCTTTATTCAATCCATCAGTTATTTAGAGGCATTTAATGCTTTTGTGGCTACTAGTTCTTTGATTTTTATGAAAGCACACTCTACTTAGCAGCCACTACTACAAGGTAGAAGACACTCATTACCTCTACTCAATGTGATAGATTTCATACAGCAGACAAATTCCAGAGCCTGGGACGTGTCCTGGAACTGTGTCCAGGAAGTTTAAGTCTGTCCCAACAGAAAGCCTAAACCTTAAAGAAATGGAGCCATTATACTTTTTCTGTGTATAAGTGGAGAATATCTGCATAGTTGGCACCCACTTTCCATCCTAAAATTAAGTTTGCTTTAGAGAATTCTAAATCTCATCTATTTTAGGTTTACCGAAATACTTTTATAGGTTATGATTTTTCTGATATTTTCTTTGGCTACTCAGTGGATTCTGTTTTTAATTGTTGAGACTTATGAAGCTGTGGTGCCATTTTGCCACAAATTATAGCCAAAGCAGAGTCAACAAATCACAGCCAAGCACAAAGAGTGCCAGAGAGCCTGGTAACTTTTCTGCTTTAAACCACATTCAAAAATGCTATATTTGCCTCCAAAATATTTCAATCTTGAAAGTTTTTAAGAAATTTTAATTTAATTAATTGATAAAAACTGAGTGGAATCTTAAAAAATAAATATCACATTTTATTTGAAAAATATGATGGACGGTTTTTGCCTTTCCTTGAATTCAAAAGATGTACTCTAAAGATAGCATTCCATGTGACACTTTCCAAATATCTAAGATTTCACCCTCTTTTTATTTTTCTTAAAATCAATCTCATTTATAAAATTTGCAAAATGTGTTGGAAATCTAAAAGTATCTAAATCATTAATTATATTCATTGGAATGAGAATGTTTTTATTTCTCCATAATATGAGAGTACCTAACAAAATTTTGTCATAAGTAATTAGAACTGTTGCAAATTGATGGAATTTGTGCTTTGGAATACATAAATTCCATTTCCAAAATTGTTCACATTTTCTCAAAACTGCTACTCTCAGCAATCAAAATCACTACTACAAACCATACGCTAAGTTATTACTCTTGTATATGTGTAGTATTAAAATGCCCATTAGTTCACAGAGAATAATAATTATATTAATTTTTCTGCCTAAATTTTTGTTCAAACTGTTTAGCATTTTGACTGTTTCATCTCTGAATATATACCGATAGGAAGCAAAGTTTTTGTTAAAACCTAAACCAGTCTTCAAAATCTAAAGCTGTCATGACTTTCAGAGGTCCCCTCTGAAAGTCATGACAGCTTTAAGAACAATAAGCGTGAGAATTAAGAACAATAAACGTGGAATTCAACATTAATCAAAGCAAGAGAAATAAATTATGCAATTATTAATGAGCATTCAGTATTTTCAATTCCTATGTGTTTGAAACTAAGCTAATGGTTTGGGGATGATTTGGAAATATGGAAACTAATGATCCTTTGCTTGTTGATTTTCATTATATCTATGTTCTGCCTTCCTTGTATTCAGGATATTTTTCAAGCAATTGAAGTTTAAAAAAATGTGCAACAATTTTTACAATGCAAATTTGTCTTGTTTTTATTCATTTTCCCAGCATTTCTGCAAAATTAGAAAATTTTCAAATGCAAGGTCCTTTAAAATATCATTATGTGTGTATCCTTTAATTACACTTGCATTATTTGCTTCTATCATATCTATTCTAATAATTAGATTCCATGGTGTGTATTTTTTCTTGTTATATATGACTCTTTTTTCAGTTATGCCACTTGTCAAACAACATAATACATGGGCTCAAGCTGCAGGTAAAGGTTTGAATAGTGTTGGAAATGGTCCTTCTAATTCCAGTGGCTCTGAAATGGAAAATGACCAAGATAATAATGGTGGTTCAGCATCTAAAGTGATGAGAATGGAAGAAAACGTCAGTGAATCGCAAGTTGCAGCTGCTTTCAGTGAAGGCTGGGGACAGCGGGTAACTATGTTTAATCATATTTAAAATTCATCTTACAGATTTTAAAGTACTTAAAGCAGTACAAAGATATTTAATTTTTTGTCATAGCTGTTGAAATTCTGTCTTGTTTGGCACAGCTTGTCCACTTTTGGATCTTGCTCCATAAAACCCCAACATCTAATCCATAGCTGTTGAATTATCAAACCAATTCATTCAATTCTTGACATAGGCTTCAATTTCTCTGTAGTGAGTTTTTATTAGTTGAAGAATGTTGAGACCTTACAACACTTATTTGGAGTAACTTACTTTAAAGTTTCCTTTTGAAATTGTAATTTTCAATGATAAAATGAGTTAATAGTAAACTAATAACTAAACTAGATATTTGGTATTAACATAGTGGCAAAATACTGTTTCTTATGATTAATTACTTTGACATAAAGTGAGTTAAATATTGATAAAACATTTATGACTACTTTTTTGTTTTTATATGTATGATTGAGAGAATTTGAATGAAAATAAAGAGTAAGTCAATTTTTTACTTAGAAAAACAATAAAAATGTTCTGAGAATTTATTAATTTTGACTCTTTCATTCTAACCCATCTGAAGAAACTTGAAAAACAAATAGTTCTACGTAGCTATATTGTGATAGACCATAACCCTCAATCAGTAAACAGAGGAAGTTTTCTTTTATCAAGAATAACCCATTTCTTGTTCTATGTTTGAACTTCACCCTGAAATTAAACTTGAATTATCAAAATCATTCCAGGAGCAGTTATGCAATATTTCATTGTCCCATTTTGAAAACAAAATTACATATTTATTAAGGTACCTAAGCATACTAGATTCGAGTCTTAACAAATTTGAATCTTCTAGTTGGAAAGGTAATATCTGGAATTTTCGCAATTCGGATTTTGTGTTCTGCAAGTCAACATTCAAGTTGAAGAAAATGTCTCGCACATTTCTCCTGTTACCATAACTTGATTGGATCTCTTTTCACTCAGGAATTGTTAATTTTGACTTACAGAATGCAAAACACCAAACAATGGAATTCTCCAAAACAGGGGTGTCAAACTGGCGGACCTCATGCGGCCCCCAAAGTAATTTTTTATGGCCCACAATGGTAATTTTTTGTGGCGCTAAATCAATGACGGGTGAAACTAAAGGATTTGTGTCAAGACTGACAAGAAAATTACAAGATGAATATCCAGATAAACCGAAAATCAGTACTTTCCATTGCCTTATTCACCAACAAGTTCTCTGTTTAAAATATTAAAAATGGACGAAGTACTTAAAACAGTAACTAAGACAGTCAACTTTATTCGATCGAGAGCACTTAACTTTCTCCAATTTATTTCGTTACTTAAAGATCTAGAATCCAAATTCGAAGATCTTCCTTATTACAGATACAGAGAAGTTCGTTGGTTGTCCTGCCACAAAGTCCTGAAGAACTTCTATCTGCTTTTGGAGGAAATAATTGTGATGATAAATTGGAAATAAATGAAAGATGAAAAAAAACCCCGAAAATATAATGATTATAAACGATCCTTTGTGGGTAAAAGATCTGTCATTTCTAACAGATATTACAGGTCATCTGAATAATCTTAATATTACATTGCAAGGCAAGGATAAATTAATAACGAATATGTATGATGCAATAGCAAGCTTTGTACAAAAACTGATTTTGTTTAAAAATCATCTACAAAAGAATGTTTTGACGTATTTTCCCATGTGTGAAAGTAAAAGTACAAAATCAAAGTTGCTCGTTTTCACAATATTGTGGTAAAATTGAAGAAATCAAAAACGAATTCGATAAACGTTTTAATGATTTCAGAGTTACAAAAAATATTTTCTCTTTTTATTAGACCTTTATTCTTTGAAGTTGAAAATGCTCCCACTTCGATACAATTGGAATTGATTTCCAGAATGATTTGGTTTTAAAAGACAAATATCGAGAAGTAGGAATTCCCAAAATATATTCTTATTTAGGTGAAAAATTCCCCTTAAATTAAAAAGTTTGCTGCACAAATTTTATGCTATTTTGGGAGTACGTACTTGTGTGAGCAACTATTTTCGTCCATGAAATTAAATAAAACGGCCTACAGGTCAAGATTAACTGATAAACATCTATCTGCCATAATGAAGATTGTCTGTTCTGTCTTTGAATCCAGATACATTAAATAAACGTTTAAATAAAAGCAATTATATAGTAATATTATAAATTATTACCCTAAATTCACTTAATTACATATAATGTTTTTTAATTATCCATATTCCTGAATCCTCACTTCAAAATATAATTTTAAGAAAATTTGTAAATGTTGTGTGGCCCGCATGAATCTTACCAGTTGCATTAAATGGCCCATGTTTTAATTGAGTTTGACACCCCTGCTCCAAAACATTGTCTTACTCTGGACAATCCAATTCAAAATTTATTTTTTATTCATATAGTGACTTCCGATCATTTTTATTTAGACAGCCATATTCAAAATTCACTGTTCTAAATGGCATTAAAATTTCCACTATTAGGAATGTTGTCCTTTTATCTGGGAATGAAACAGATTTTAAGTATCACCAAATTTGAGCAATTTCATTTTTGATGTCTAGTGGTATTTTAATTTCATTATACTTTATATCTTAGGTATTCTTGTGGTTTCTTAAACTAATTGTAATTTGATTTAAGCAATTTCATTTCTGGTATATTGTATTTTAATGTGCATGCTTTAATTTGTGCATTTTCATTTTGTGTTGATAAAGTATGTCTTCTGAAATAGGGAATCAATCAAGACACAGCTTGGGAAGTGCCTTCTTCCCCTCATTTAAGTCCGAAAGAAGGAAGCACCTGGACTAATTCCACCAGTACTGGAACTGAAATCTGGGAAAACAATGTCCGTCATCACATTAAAAGTTCTACTTCTAAGACACCCTCTCAAATGCGTGAGCCATGGGGCCACACCCCTTCAACACACATTGGAGGTACCTGGGGTGAGGAGGAAGATACCACTAACTTGTGGACTGGTGTGCCACAAGCCAGTGGTGCCACCTGGGCAGGAGGTGAAAGCAATACTTCTGTATGGGGTGCTAACCCTGCTGAGGGAGGTAAAAACTGGGGAAATCAAAACAATTCCATAACCCCAAGTTTGAATCCTACTTGGGGAAATGAACCACGTAAGTGTTGCGATAGTAACTTCATTTTCTGTTGAGACTAATTTGTTGTTGCTTCTGTTTGTATTAAATTAATGTATTAATGCTTATGATTTCTCAAATATTTGGAATTTAGCATGCTTTTAATTTTATTGGCTTATATTATATACAAAACAACATTTTTCTGCCAAACAATTTAGTATTTGTAAAAGCAAGTTATGAATCGAAAGGATTTTGTATTTGAATTCTCTTGTTATACTTCTAAAATGAAATATGATATATTGTTTTGTTGTGATGATAATTATAAACTTTGGATGTATTTTTAAAAATGCCCTATATTAAAAGTAGTTTTCACTATAGTTCTTTTGTCCCATTGTCTTTTCTTGAGTGAACATTTACTTTATCTTCATTACAGCTGCTTTGCAGATAGGTTTGTCTCATATGCCTCTAACTAATGAAAATAAGAATATCGGTAAGTGCTGCTTTAATGTATTTATGCACTTGGAGTTATTTTATAATGACAATTTCTAAATAAATAAAAGTAGTCAGTATAGAAAGAAATTTGCTTCACTTTTTTTTCCACAAATATTAAATCACTTGATCTGATTAATCCTTCAGAATCACAAATTTCATGTATGGCTTCAAAGAAAATTCTTTCCGCTAAAATTTTGTGTTAGGTCTGTAAAATATAAATGATTGTGTGCAGTTCTAAATTTGCAAAAAGCACAATGTCGATCTAAATCTGGATTTGTATTGAAAATCCAAGCCGTTTAGTGCAGTGCTAAATTGAACTGTAACTCTGATTAAACTTTGTATTACAGCTGCCTTGCAGATAGGTTTACCTCATATTACTCCTCTGGCTAATGAAAATAAAAATATAGGTGAGCAGTAGTTTTCCTTACATTATTTAGATTCACACCTGTGCAAAATTCATTATAAAAATTTTATCAACCTTCAGTGATTAGTGTTAGTTTAGAAGTAGATAAGAAATCTAAATGATGGTACATATGATGTTTGACATTTAAAGGCATAATTGTGACAAGTAAAATTTACTGGAATTTTGTTTCTGCTTTAAAGGTTATCAGAATTTAAAATTAATTATGGGCAATTCTAAACTTCATAAAAGCCAAGTTGCAAACTATGCATAGCATTCTACCATTTCTGTGTGAGATTGAAATTAGAGAAAAATGTTGAAAATCTTACTTTAAATCATTTTTGCATAAGTGCCTAATAGGGTATCATATTTTCTTAGATTACACTATCAGCATTCGTGGAAAAGGTTTACATAGCAGTGTATACACAGTGAGCAAGCAATCAATGTATTACTTTATTCTGCATACACCATGAGTCCCAATTTCTTATCACTTCAGCATGCCTCACACACCACATGTATCCTCTGACTTGTACTGTTGATACCATGTATGATGGATCTAGAGTAATCTCTGCATCTGTTTCATGTGTTTATCTACAAGTCTTTGGCCTTTCACTATCAATAGCAATTGTGTCATCACTTTGAACGTTTAGATGCCTGTACTTGGTCCTTTTGCTCAAAGGTAATCCATCACTTTCAGCTTTTACCCCTAGAATTGCAAAAAGGGTCATTTTGACTAGTTTCTTTCTGCCACTTTTACTTGTGAGCAAGGATCAAAACAGTTTTGATTTCCTGAAAGGTGTATGTACACCATCCTAGAAAATTTTGTCGTTTTCAAATTTTAAGGGATATTTCTTTGTCTCATTGAAACTGCCACAGAAGTCTCTTTCCTACTCTTTTGAGCTGAAGTTTTCCAAGAATTATCAAAAAGAAATGTTATTGATACTTAAGACTGACAAAGATCACCTAATTTAATTGAGTGGTCCAAATGAGAGTAGTATTCCTTCAAACATTGAAGTGAAAATAGGAATTCTTGGTCCAGTTAGAAAAAGTAACAAAGTAAAATATAAGACCAAGGAAAATGTGGTTTGCTTTAAAAGGCCTTGCACATGAAAAGTGAAGATAAGTATCTGTAGATAGCATGTAATGTTTGTGCTTTCTCATGAAAAATTGTTTCATTATTGTTTTAAACACAATTCATTAGTTTGCAAAATAGATTTTAAAACTTGCCAGGATTTAAAAACTAGAATTTTTTTTAATCTAGAAAGGGTCAAATGGTCCTTTCACGGTTCTAGTAGTCAAAATTTCTGGCATATCTAATGTTAAGAAATAGAGGCGTGACTCTGACCTTTTTCAATCTTTTACCCTGATAAATCCTTCCTGTTACTTATCACTCAGAATTTTGCTATCTACTGACTACTTATCTGAAGCTGACTAGACTAGTTCAACATGCTCAAAACTTGTTTAATTAATGGATTTCAATTGCTCAAGTGGCTGTGATTCAATGTGTAAATGTTTGTTTAAATTACTTATTCTTTTAAACATTGGAAACTCCAACAATTCATTTATGCAAATTTAGAATGTGAATATGGTTCTAACAACCCATTTCTGTTTTTCTGGGGGGATTATGCAATATCTATTTTTTCTTAGTACAAACATGTAGGAATACTATTTCATAAAGACAAAACAAATGCATGCTTAGCATTATTAAACGAAACATGTCATGTTTTTTGGTATGTTCCCCTAATTTGTTTAAATGCTCTAAACTACAGAATATTTTTGTGTATCAAATAATGTCACTTGATGTGTTTATCAGTGACCCTTCCTGTTGTGCTTAAGTTAGGCTAAGGTTACAATTTTTGGTATCTTTTAAATTATATTTTAGGGAATCAAATCTCATATTTACTGTATGAAAACAATCACTGAAATGAAATCCATCACAGCTAAACTTGCAAAGATAATCTGTCTATCAAAAAGAGTAAAATTGACTACAGTAATTTCAAATTATTAAATGCTTGTATTTTAAAACATTTTTTTATTTCTGGTAAATGAAATTAAAAAAGAAAGCATCTAATAGATTTTAACATCTTTGTTGAAATAGCTAAGCACAAACTGCCAACTGCTGTTTGTTCTATTTCTCTTCATAGCTAATTACAGAATTATGGAAAACACTTAAACTTTTGTTGTAAAATGTGCAATTTATAAATAGTCGAAAACATTTGTTTCTCTTTTAAAGTGATTTCTGTGCAGTTTGCTCAGAAAATAATAACCTATATCAAATTTTCCCTTCAGTTTGTTTTTAGCTTTACTAATAAGTTACTTAGAAAATAATTTCTGAAGATTTTATTGAATTTAGAAGTTACACACAGTATATGCAGCAGGCCTAATACTATCTTTTACTTAAAAAAACAAACTGTATTGGGGTGGTCATTAAGCCCAAGATTTTTAGTTTTTTTTTTCTCAAGATTTTTAAATGACTGAAGTTTTTATAGGTGTTCTGACAAAAATATCACTTTAGATCATAAGATTGACATCCTTTTCATTGATATAATAATTTTTAAACCAAGTATTCAGTTTTTGTAAATAACTAAAATTTGAAGTTAGTCACAGATCTTGTGAGATAACAGTCAATTGTATGATTTTAATTTGATAATTAACTAAGAATAACTAAACTTACTGAAAACATCCAGAATTTATCATAATATTTGGGTTTTTTATGAAATAGAGCAAGACTGACCAAAACAACTGAAAATTTGGATTCAATATTTTAAACAGAAGACAAATTAGAATTATTAGACTGTCGGTAAATTTATCTCTGCGGCCCTGTTGTGATTGATGAAAAAATTTCTTTTAATGCTACCCTTCAACGTTTAGGTTGAACTACACACATCTAATTTAGCCCTATGTAGCAAGAAATTATCGTAGATCAACAAACTAAACTTTATATAACTAAAATCATTTTTTACATATTTGTGTGACATTGTACAGTTAAATATGTTTATAAAGCCCCTGCAATTTGCATATTAAATATTTTTCAGTACTGAAAAAACTCATTCAACGGAGCATGATATGAGAGGCAAATTTCATTTCAGAGTTTTCAATGGCTGTCCACTCTAGATTATTTCCATGAAGAGGATTTGGCAAAATCCATTTAATGAATAAAACTTTTAAATAGTTCAAATAAAATTAAAACTATTTAGATGGATGTTGCATTTCTACTTTTTATCACAGATGAAATGGTAAACTTCACAATGTCTTGCATCTATTTTTAGTAATTGGTAAGATCTGGATAGGTATTCCAATCTTTTCATTAGCTCTACAATAATTCAAAGGAAAGTATAACCATGTATTACACATTTTAAAATGTAAAAAGTGCATTACCCACTTCACATACTTGGCAAAAAATAACTGCTGTCCATAGCAAAATTCTTATCTCCTTGAATCCAGCTTTTTTAGTACTGCTTCCAGAATTCTAAATTTTTGGCATCTGTATAATGATAGTTGTCTTTGAAATATTAGGTAAAAAATTCACATTCAGATAGTTAACCAAGACAACTATTTAAACATGGAATCAAAATAGCATGATATAGAACTCCAAATGGATTGTGAGCTGCAATCAGCTAAGATTTTGTTTTTGCTATACATTTTTAACAAGAAAGTATCACACTTGGGCTACTGGAAATGACTGCACACTACTTTATTTGAAATAAATATTGCAAATACATTTAAAGAGGAGATAACGGAGGAAAGGTTGTCTTAGGTGCTTAAGATTGTTTTAGTTTCTAGACCCAGATTTATATATTTTTAGGAACTGTAAAATTTACATATTTTATTCAGGATATCTCAAATTGCAAAAATCTGCTAAGATATTTTAAATATAGGGCATAGAATTAAATAGGTAAAAACCTAAGAATTCAAAGCTTAATCATTTTATTTACCTGTTCATTAGTTAATATACTGATTCATGCTTAAAGAGTATTTTGTTTTGCTCCCTGATTTTCTCTTGCAAATTGGATATTCCATTAAACATTCAAATTAAGAGTAACAGAATGAATAAATATACTTTTTTCTCATGTTCTAAGAACTAATGGCATTCCTAAATGCTTCTCATATTCTGTATACTCTTCCCCCTTTTTACTGCTTTTTTATTACAAAACAAGATTATTTTTTAATTTAGAAACAATCCACACATATGATCAAGACTATATTTCTGAAAGTTCTTTTCAATAGGAAGACAACTTTTCCTGTTATTATTGTACCATGATTTATAGTTAAAAGGTGATAGAATTTAATTCATGGAACATTTTTACTAATTGAATTGGACTTGATTATTTTCACTTTCCATTTTTGAAAAGATTGAACTGTATGATCTAGTACAACTTGATAACTCAAATAAGTGTTGGATCATATTTTCTCTAGTTGTGGTTTTATATTTTCTTATTCTAGTTTTACATTTTGTCCTGTGCTTATTTTGAATGCATCCTACAAAATTAAGTATATGAATTTAATAATAGACTTGTTATATTTCTGAGTCAATGTAATAAAGGCTCAAGATTTTAAGAAAAGTTGCAAAGCAAAATTCTTAATGAAACTCATATTTTAGAAATGTTTTATACTAAAATTTCCAACAATTTAACTATATACTTCATAGAAAAATTAATAATTATGCATTTTTTTATCTGTAAAATTTTACCCATTTAAAAATTACAATACTTGTCACCTTGTATTTATAATACTACTTGCTATACATTTTCAATTTTTGCAACATTCTCATTGATTGGCAAGGAGTAGGTATATCAGATTGTAACTCATTAGAAAAAATATTGGAATTAAATTAGAACTTGCACAAATAAATACCTGAATTTAATGCATTTCTCTACTGGGTTTCTTAAAATGTTAACAGGTAAAAATTACGAACTCGCCATCTATCAAAATGACTATTTTTTCTTCTCCGTCAAGCACTCGCACCTTTCAAATTCATGCCCATAAGATTAACAGTGACAAACATTGGAATTTTCTCCACCCAACTACTTGAAATTGGGTTAACAAGTGTTTGTGGTCAGATGTCAGTGACGGAAACAAAGAAATGGCCCTTGCACCATAAACTCCAAAACAACGAACTAACTGTCACTAACATTTGTTTTTATTATTGCAGTATAAAAACACTAGGCAATGGGAGGTATGTAGGGGAAAAGGGATGATTTTTTACTGTAGTGCCCATGATCCTTCATTTATTGTCCTCTGGCACACTGTTCATTTCAATTTTTACAATTTGCTGCTAGATAATTTGTATGCAGAAAAAAGGTTAAAAAACGATTTGGGGATTCTTGGGCAAAAATTGAACAGTGAATGACCATAAAAAAATACTCAAAATGTGAGTTAGCTCCATTTATGGAAGTTATGTATGGTTGTAAAATACTTAACATTCCAGTTCCACTAAAATTCTTTTGTGTTCACTCAATGTAGGCTCAAAAATATTTGCCATTGCATAGAATGATTACCATTCATGAATTTTCTGGAGCCTAGCTCTTTTATACTTCAGTGAAGTTTACTTAAAGTTAATTTTAAATCTTGCCAGTTTAGCCACTATTAGTCAAAATGCTTGAACTTTCTCAGTGTTGGTCCTGAAAAAAAAATTGAGCTCTGACTTAAATGTATTTATGTGGGATTTTCAATATCTTTAGCTGAAGAGTCGGGCCCTGACAGTGGTCCTCCATGGGGAGATCCTTCTCATAAACCAAATCGTACTTTTGGAAGCTGGTCACCCGTCACCAGCGGCAACAAAAAGATGCCACCTTCTGGATGGGAAGAAACAGCGCCCCCACCTGTCACATGTCAGTCTGGAACTAATTATGACGATGGTACTGCTGTGTGGGGCAATCCTGTGCACCAGGGCAAAGTATCCCACTGGAAAGAGATGCCACCTGCCAAACAAATGCCTAACTGTGTTATGCCTCCTGGCAATATGTGCCAAGGCAGTAGTCCATGTCCTCCTCATGCTGGCCCTGGCATGATTCGTTTGCCACAGACTGGATCAAACATGAACAAAAATGACGCTGTGTGGATGAAAAATCAGTCAATGAACAGAAACCTCAGCTGGAATGAAGTGCCATCTCACCGGGACCCTGCTGGACGCAGGATTTGGGATGATAATCCACTTCCAGACAAAAATGTCCCAGGAACTCCTAATACACCAAATAGTGCCTTCGGAAATTGGGGAGAACCTGGCCACCCTATGGGGCCATATTGGGGTGCAAAATCCAAGAATGCGAATTATAGCTGGGCTGATGGTCAAGTCGATACTAGTTCATGGGGTGGACCTATGAAACAGGTGAGTAACTGTTCCTTGATAATTAGTACCAGCAATAGTTTGAAACTATACTATGCAAATTTTTAAACAAAATTGAAAATAAATTAAGACTTAAAATATGTAGGCGAAGAAACATTGTTATATGTAATATACGTAGATATGTTAATTTGACATACATTACAATCTAATAGAGCATAAAAATATGTTTGTTGTAAAATGATTACTTGTGAGAAATATGACTGGCTGATTTTAAAATGAGTTGACAAAAGGACTGGAAGACTAGTTGTCCAGGAATTAAGGGTTTATTTATTAATTACCCGAAAATAATATAGTAACCAATAAAATATTTAAAATAAAAGTGATTTATATTTAATCTCTATTTAAATCGATTGAGAAATTTAGATTTGATATTAGAATTGTTTGTAACTTTTTGTTCTACTTCGCATTTTCTCTTGACTTTAAGAATCTAAAGTTCAGACTTTTTGTTTACATAACTTGATAAATCTCAAAAACTTTTATGTGCATTTTATTTTTCACATACATTACAAAAAGTAACATTTTGGAAGGGATGAGAAGTAGATGTACTTTATCTTAGAAGACGTTTATTTTTTATGAATATTAGCATGTCTGTTTAAAGCAGGGTATGAAAAAATCATAAAAACGGATTTATTGGATTTAAATCAGATTTTTAGGCTTTTAATTGATCCCTTGCCCATACAAGTTTAAACTTGTTGGAAAGATTATAACACGATATAGGAATTAGGAAAATTAATCACATGATAGATTAAATAGAACAGCACAACAGATGCCATGCATAAGCAATGTTTTTCCATCTGGTTCTCGAGTGGTTTAGATTAGTTTGATTTTAACCCATAATTGGGGGAATCAAATTTTTGGACCTGGATAAATAACGTTGGGGAATCCCACTTACACCATATAAAAGTATTCAAAAATAAGAAAATTTTCAGAATTTTTTTTTTTGCATTATGCATATGTAGAATCTAGGGTTTTTTTATTAAGTAATTGAGCACAGAAAATTTTTGGAAAAAATCCTACATCTCATTAATATTTATTTAGCTTGCAAAAAGTACTTGTGAAAAATGTTATTTCTAAGAAAAAATTTTAAAATGAGATGAGATATGAAAATATACATTTGAAATCATGCCTATTTTTGAAATTTTTTCTGACTATTGATATGTATTTCAATGTGATAATCGAAGCACACTAAAAGGGTATACATACCATACAAGAAAATGGTGCTTTTCTTTATGAACAGCATAGAATAACTAATAACTTACTCCTAGAACATTCCAATTGAGTGAAATTTTGAGCTTGCAATAAAGAAATTTATCATTGCATCATAATCATTGAAATAGCTTACACTTCAATCCATAATCTATTTTGTTAACGTACTCAATTGTCAGATGGGCAAATTAACTTTTACATTGAAAACTTCAATTCCATGAATACAGAATAGTGGGTTATGCTACCAGTGTAAAGAATTCCTAGGGATCAATGCAAAAAAAAATCCCAATTAAATTTAAATAAAAATTAAATATATTTCCAAAACAAAATTAATATTAAAATTCCCAATTATAAAGATTTATGTGCAAAATTGGAATGCTTTTCTGGTATCGCAGAAAACTTATTTGTGACTAGGTGTCGTAATTTTTTTTCGTAAACATACTACTTTACTTCAGGGTATGAAAAAAATCATGATTGTTTTTTAAAATCAAAACCATCGGATTTATTTGATTTAAATCGTACTTTTTTTATTAATCGGATTTCTATTATTTTAATTAATTCCTCCTCCGTATAAGTTTAAATTTGTTGGACATGAGGCATGCAAATTACAATGAAATTTCTAGATAGGTTTTATTCATTTAAACATTAATATTTTGTATGTAAAACATTAACATATTAGGAAATATAGCTTGGTAAATTTTTGAAAGATTAAAATGCGGCACAGGAATTAGCAAAGTAAATCTCATGATAGAGTAAATAGAACAATGCCCGAAATGCCAAGCATAAGCAATGTAATTGCATCTGGTTCTCAAGTGGTTTAGATTATTTTGAGTTTAACTCATAGGGCCAGTGACTCGAAAGTTTTGGACCCAGATAAATAAGGTTGCAGGATCCCACTGATGCCATATTAAAAAAATTTTCAATCTTACAAATTTCAGATTTTTTTGCATTCTATATTTATCATATATGAATAAAATGTTTCAAATACTTCAATTATTTTGATGTAAAATAATTAATTCGTTCAAGTCTGGCTTGAGAAAAAATCATGTCACCAATAGAAAATTAAATAAAAGGAGCTTGCATCATGAAAAATTCCTACTTATTAATATTTAGCTTGCAAAAATAACTTATTGGTGAAAAAATTGTTACTTTTTGTGTAAGTTAACATTAAAAATTGAGATGACATGAAAATATCAAATGCCTATTTTTCAAATTCTTTAAGCATTGACAAGTATTTCATAGGTATATTCCAAGCATGCAAAGAGGGTTTTTACATAACACAAGAAAATTAAGCTTTTCTCTATGCACAGCATAGAACGAGCATAATAGCATCCCCCAGAACATGCCAATTCAGTGGAGTGAGCTTAAAATAAAAAATTTATCATTCCAATCATAATCGTTCAAATAAGCTTTCCGCTACAATCTATAATCTTTTAACATACTCACTCAATTATCAGATAAGTGATTTAACTTTTCCATTCCAAATTTCAATTCCATAAATATTTAATGGTTATTCTAGCAGTGTGAATTCTAAGAGATCAATACATAAATTTTCCCAATAAATTCAAATAAAAAGTAACCAATATATTACACAAAATGAAATTGTTAAAATTTGCCAATATTATAAAGATTTATGTGCAAAATTGGAATGCTTTTATGATACTGCAAAAATCTTTTTGTTGTGTCTATCTTTTATTAACAGGCTACAATACTAAATAAATAACTGGAACATCTTTATAAAAGAAAGCAAGTTGTCACAATTTTAATAATTTGAGTGAATATATTTCGAGCATATTCATTCATCACATGGAGATTGGTTTAAAATTGGCCATGTGCCATTTAGTCACCTGGAATGTTTAAAATAAAACACCCTGATGGGCAGGCTTGTGAGTGACACCTATTGTCAACGGCCCAAGAGGGAAATACATACTTGTCTGGTAATTATGATCCCAATCAACAAATACTGTTAAATAACAGTATTTGTCTTCAAAGGGAGGATGATTTGCAATATAATTTTGTGAACTCAGTACAAGCGAAGTTCTTATTTGAATAAAATAACATGCATCTTGTTCTGTTATTTCATTTTTAAGATTAAACATAACAGAAAGAAAAATGAAAATTTTGATTTAAATCAATGATTTTTTTTAGTAAATCAAGCTGATTTAAATTGGCAACCCTGCTTTACTTATTCGATATAGTTCTTAACTTATTGGAATAAATAAAATAATGTATCTTGTCATAGTTATTTCATTTTCAATACTTATAAACTTTACACAGAATGGAAATTTAAATCAAGCTGATTTAAAGATTAAAGTCAATTTTATGAAATCTGCATAAAAACGAAATATTTTCATATGCAACGTTTTTTCGTCCTTTGGTACTCACCATATAAAATTAAGCATTAGATGCATAAAAAGTATTCAAAAAATAATGTAAGGCTTGTGGAGACACCTTTGGGTATTTGGCATTTTATTGAGGTGTCCGACTACCTTCGGAAAGGATTTTTTGAAATAATTTGAAATTTGACTTTTTTTGTACATTATATTATAGAATATGGTTAAAAACTTAGAGAATAACATATAAAAAAAATAATTAATAATTTTTTTAAAATTTAAACCCCAAAAAGGGGTGAAAAATAGACAAAAACTAGCACCACCGCAAAACATGATAACTTAAATTTAAATTAAGATATTCTTATTTTGTAAATTTTATTTTGAAGATTGAAACCTCCTTTAGGGAATGTACCTCTCACATCATTGTAAACCAGTTCTTTTAAAAACTGGAGAGGTTCAAGTACAACCAAGAAGAAAATCTTCCATAAATTATAGCAACGCATAACTTTTATAATTAAAAATAAAAAAACTAATTAATGCACAATTACAGAAGTGGTACATTCCCTTTATAAACTCTTTGAAAGTATTCCTACCAAA
Source organism: Meta bourneti (assembly GCA_933210815.1). Lineage (NCBI taxonomy): Eukaryota > Metazoa > Arthropoda > Arachnida > Araneae > Tetragnathidae > Meta > Meta bourneti. The sequence goes on from OW119928.1 coordinate 23,179,534, forward strand.
TTTCATAACATTTGAAGCATAACTTTTTGAGTTTTCATGTTTTGCGTAAAAGCAAAATTCTAAAATGTCAATTTCAAGAAAAAGCTAAAAACAAAATTCAATAATGAATCTTACCTTTAAATGGAAAATGTAGCTCTAAAATGATCCTGATTTATAAAGATCACCTTCTATAGAAGTTAAATCAACTACTTTTTTTTTCCTAATTGCCCTCAAAACCTTCCTGCGCTTCTTTGAAACGGGTGTTGTATGGCGCTTGGAATCACTGATTCTAATGCGATCCAAACTTTGGTAACCTTTTAATGTGAAGTAACCAAGATTTTCAATGTTCATCTTGCTTAAAACACTGGTGCAACCCTCAAATCCATCATTATATTGTATTACTGCATCATAAGCCCCTAATTTTACAGTTTTTAGGCTGACGAAAACCTCCTTCGGAACTCTCTGCCAAATAACACCATTGAAACTTTCATTGGCATTTTGAGTTTTGCCATGCAGACACTTATTCAAAAGTTCTCTGGTGCAAAGCTCTAAATACACTGGTTTGACTACATTTAAAATATTTTTGGGCAAACCAGAATGCTTGAGCTTTTCTGGTTCTTTCCCTTCGCTTACAGCTCGCTGGTAATAGCACCAACTGTCTACACCAATAGGGTACTGGCCATGCATCGGTTTCTTTGGTGATGAAGCACAATGAAACAAAGCTGCAATTACATTTTGCTGCATCATTTGTAAGTTGCCCACGTTAGAGCGAATCGCAATGCCATAATAATTTTGTAGTCTGTCGATAAAGACATCTGATAACTTGCCTTTACCAGACAGACCTTTGGTTTTGCTTTTCAATTTTCGCAGACGTGTACCCACCCGTTTTTGAATGTGCCCAATGCATTCCAGTTTTGAAACACTTTTTTTGCCATATGTGTTTTGGACGCACAAATAGCCTTTAGAATCCCCATCACCGTAGTATTTCGTGTACTTCAGCTTCCGAGTGCTCACTGACCTCTTGAAAATTCTGTCGACACCAACAGTTTCCATCTTTGCTGATGACCCTTTAAAATTGCACTGGCATATATGGTCAGCTTCCTGTGATTCAAATGACGGGTTTCTCTTCAGTTTCTGTAATCTTTTGCAAATTCTGCAGTATGAGGACATGACTTCTAAATCGAGAACCTTTCCCGTGTCAATTGAAATGGCAGCAACACAACCATTCAAAGAAGTGTACCCTCTACGCTGCCACGTTCCATCTACAGACACGCCGCATTCACTGTCTTCTCCCTTTGAACCAACTTCATCAGCTGCTTTTAACATTGAAGATTCAGCAACCTCGGACACAACTTTCAAGAGTTTCTCTTCATGGATGTTATACGCAGCTTTAGAAATTGGTGGCAAATTCAGCGTGGTGCACAGTTTATACGCTGAAGAAAATCCCTTTCCAATCTGCCTCATCCCATAAACTATTCTAGAGTTCACTTCAGGTACATTTTTGTTCTTTTTGGAGGAGGCAAAGCCTTTTACAAAATCACAATTGTGACATTTCAAAGAGAAGTGTGAGCACAATCCATACCTGGAGTCTTCAACTAAATGCAAACCAGAAGCAAAGCATTTGGGACATGGAAGCACCAAAAATATATTTATTAAAGTTTCCAGGTCGAAAATCCGATTACCACACAGTTCCTCATTCAAAACTTCGAATTTGGAAGAGCTAGATGCTTGCAGTTTTGAAGCACTGGCTGTGCACACTGGATCTTCAAGACTGTTAGTCTTCAGTGTTTTAGAGTGTTGATTACCTTTGAAGTGGTGTTTCTTCTTCCTGGCAATACTCTTTCCCATTTTGTAAAGAAAAATCACTTTATGCAAGAAGAATTATCAAGTTGTAGAACTTTTTGAACGCACGATCGAAAATCACGAGTTCAAATTGTGTACAAACTGAAACTCAAGTTTGATGCCAGATTGTGAAGTTAAACATGATTGCCAGATGTATTTTTGTGTAAAAAGTAGTTTTTTAATTAATTTTTTTTAATTAATAAAAAAAAATCCACACTTCAGAGCAAATTTTAACGCTTTAATTTGTTAAAATAAGAATGTAAACAAACTTTTACGTTCACTTCCTGTTTGCAGAAAGGCACTTCCGGTTTTAAAAAGTGTCGACTATGTAGTATTAAAAGACCTGTATCTTACGTTCTATGCATGGTAGGAACAAAATTTAAACAGATTTGGAAAGATAAGAAATCGGGCTTTCATATTATATCAAATTTGGAAAATCGCAATTTCCGCCGAAAATCGCGTTTTAAAGGTAGTCGGATACCTTGAGGATGGCTTTGATCTGTTTAAAGTATCAGAAGAGAGTAAAAACAACTTTTTAAAAGCTTTTTTTTTCTTTCAAGATTTCTCTATTCTGTACTAACATATGCATACATACCTTATTAAGATGAAGTATTAAGAACTGAAGAGAAAATTTTATAAAACTCAAAAGTTTCTTGAAACTTCAAATCAAACTTGCAATTAAAAAAATGTAACAAAAATGCATATATTTTTTAAATAGTATGGTATCTAATTTATCAGTGGAAATATATATGCTATTTGCAAGAATGTGCACATTATAAAATGTATGAAATGAATTATATACCATTTAGTACTAATTAGCATGCCAAGACCTTAATTGCGATTTACTGCAGCATTCCCTCAATGCATAGCGGTGTAAAGATGACTTGTCTGACCAGATAACATGCTTCTTGTCCCCCATATTAGTTCACAATATAGATCTCTTTCAGTGCATTGCAGTCAACATGGGGACACGGCCTCTTTGAGTGTTAAAAACCTATTGTCATGGTACAATAAGTCATCACATTTATTATTGTAACTGATAATATTAGAGCAATTTAACTCTTTGTTGCACAGAATTGTTCACTTATTCAGCTTCAAAATTAGTATAAAATATCAAATAATTTTTACGAAACAAAAACAATTTACTGTTATGAAAAACAAAAATTCATTGCACCACACAATATGCCAACCTTAATCACAATAGTGTCAACAACTTACTAATGCATTTTGACATGTGTAAATTTTTGTTATGAGTTATTTACACATTTAGCATTAGTTCATAGCATCGCCAATTCAATGGAAAACTTAAAATAAAATAAAAATATTAAACTATGAGTAATTTTAACTTTTTGGGGTGGGTTAAAAAGTATCGCATCATATATAAAAAACTAATCAAAGGATGGGAGAGTTTTTAACCCATCTAACCCCAAAGGGTTAATAACATGCTCCCTTATTAAATTGTGTTGTCAGCTCCAAAGTACTTGTTTCCTTGTATCTGCATGGCACAATCTGTTCTTATCAGCTGGCCGTACATTAATTACCATATTGTTGAATCTTTACCAATATTGTACATTTAATTTTCTTGATACCTTACCTCCATTTATATTTGTGTTGTTGGTATGACTGTTTCCACTCAATAACACATCCATGCCTGTTTCAGCAAGCCATGAGTTATACTCCAATAATGCTGTTTGCATGTTATGTAAATATATGTGATATCTGATTTCAGTGTATGTTGTTTCTTCTATATATATAAAACTTGGTGTTCTATCATGTAGGGTGGAAAACCACTGAGTAAAGATCTTATATGGGCCAGCAAACAATTCCGTTTATTGATGGAAATGAATTTTAAGGTAATAAGAAATCTTGAGAGAAACATTGTATTAATTGTTTTTATACTTTTAATTGTGAAAAATTAGAAAATGTGTCAAATGTAAGTATATATATTTGACAGTTGCATTTCTAATATTTTTGACTGTTTTTGCCTTGCATAAATCATTTGGGACTTGGTTCCAGTTGATAAAAAACTTAACTCAGCACATATATATTTCTAGAAGACATTCACATTTTGATCTTAACATTTTCTATTAATACAACTATACCCTTGTATTTTTCAAATTTTAGAAAGACGATATCGAAAATGCCTTGAGACGTAGTAATATGAATCTGGAGGAAGCTCTAAGTAAGTCATTTCTTTTTGCTTGTTTAAAACATAACTTTTTAAACTCGACACAAGTGACAACACGTATTCTGAACTACTAAAACTAGATTTTTAAAAATAGAACAGAAATTTCAATTAAAATTACTCCTAAAAAGCCTAATTGTGTGTCCTAAAGGTGTAAATCATCATACCACTGGATATGAGCTTTAGATTCCATATCTGTAATGTATTGTTATGTAATTTTATTAAATCTGTTCTTTGAATAAATCATTTAACAAGAATCATTTTTCAATATATGTTCAATAAAAGATGTAATATGTAAAAGAATAATATGTAAGAGTCAACAACCTATTAAAGAAAAGATGAGAAAACTTAGCACTTTTCCTCCAAATTTTGATTGTTTCTTAAGTTTACTTGGTATAAATGGATTAAGTTTACATTTTTACTTTCAGTGGAGCTTCATGCCTTGTCCAATAAGGACAACTCGATGATTGACATTGATAGTTTAACTGCCATGAACCTAAATCAACCACGAGTGCATCTTGGTAATGTTGCATCTGATGATATGAATTTTACCGAACATTCTATTGATAGTACATTACCTTCTGGCAACTTGTATGGTAATAGTAATTTCCCAGGAATGAATATGTTCTCCACAGGTTTTAACATTGCTCAAAATTGTAAAAATCAGGTAATGCAAAACATATTTTAATTCTTTAATATTTACTTTCTCACTTTTTACTCAAACGAACCAAAATTATATAATTATGACTTTTGCAGAATTCTGTTGGAAACAATATTGCTCCAAATGTCCTTGCAAATACTGGGACGAACAATCAAGTGTCGAACTTCAACTTAAATAATGGTATTAATAATTTAAGTCCTGCAATGATGCGAAAGTTACTTCAACAAACACAAGCTTTCAATCCTGTAAGTTGACATGAATTTCTTTCTATCTTTTTGATGATGAATAAATAGCCAACCAAACAGTGTAATTGACTTAATCTAAATTAATTACAGGCCTGCCTTCCACAAAACACTGGACGCATGACTCAACAAAACTTTCCTTCAACTTCTCAATTACGCCATCTTGTGCAGCAGATACAAATGGCAGTGCAAGCTGGCCATTTGAATCCTACAGTATGGAAATTTATCATTTACATTAGTTATTGTATAAAAGTTATTAGTTTATCAATTATGGATGCTAAAACATGAGTTTAAAAAACTTCTGTATTTAGCTGATACTACTGTTTTATCTTTATCTAGATTTTGAACCAGCCACTTGCTCCTCAAACACTGCAGCTACTCTTTCAGCTTTTGCAACAAATACGATTTTTGCACACACTCCAACAACAACAGATATTCTTTGGAAGTAAGCCAGGCAGTCCACCCATGCAGCTCAGTGTACAGATCACTCAAGCAAAACAGCATATAGTAAATCTGCAAAATCAGATTGCTGCTCAGCAAGCTATCTTTTTGAAGCAGGTGAGCTTTAAACATACAATGTAATTTTAGCTGTAAAAGTGGGAGCTGCTGGGATACCTTTACACTTAATAAAAAGTTAGTTGTACTATTTTGTGTTAAATGTTCAGTATCATCCAATATAATTAGATTTTTGTCTCAACTTCCAAAATATTAAAAATGTTTATTATTAATAGACAATATTCTTACTCAGCTAGCATTTCAGATTTCATTAATTTTGCATTTTTTGTCATTTTCAAAACATGTCTTCTTTTTAAACAGCAAGTACAATTGCCAGTGCAGCATCCATCCCTCCAGAATCCTCAACCGTCCACATTTGATGTTGTAAAAGCTAACTTGGAGTCTATTAATGGCTTGCATTCCGAATTCAGGGACCTGTCTGTAAAGGAACCAACCTCTCAAGGACACTCCAGGCTCAATCAATGGAAGTTGTCTTCATTTGAAAAAGATGATAATCCTGCTTCCAGTGAAAGTAATGGGTGTAATAGGAATAATGGTGATGGCTCAAACGAGTTCAGTCGTGCTCCTGGTTCAATTACTAAATCATCATCAGCCAACAGCCTAGCATCCACTACTGCTTCTCATTCCGCAAGCAATTTGCAGCCCTTGAACGAGAACACATGGCCTGAAATGCCCAGGCCCCAGAATGACTCATGGTCAGATCCTAATGACTCAACCAACTCTGTCCAAGGGAGCAACGACAACATCGGGAATTTGTCTGATACAAATCCTGATAGCAACAGCAACAAACACAACAGTGCCTCAGATAACAAAGACTCTCCTGCCACTTCCTCCAATCCCTCCACTTCCAGCTCTTCCCAGTCCTATAATCTTAATGACCTTGTGCCTGAATTTGAACCAGGAAAGCCATGGAAAGGAACATCACGCATAAAAAACTTTGAGGATGATCCTCATGTGACCCCTGGAAGCATTGCCAAATCTCCTCTGTCACTAAACAGTATTAAGGATTCAGACCTCTTTACTTGGAACACGAAACAGAATGTGCCCAATCTCTCAACTTCATCCTCATTGACCTCAAGCACATGGACTTTCTCACCACCGCCATCTTCTCAGAATAGGTGAGTGCTTTATTGAAATTCCTTAAACTTCCTTTTGCAATCTTTTGTAAAATTAAAGGATTTGTCTATTCCTGGGGAAATAAGTTTGCAGAATTTAAAAAAATCTTCTGGCCAATAAACTTTTGCAGAATCGACTTTGGGATTTTATTTCAACATAATAATTTAAATTTAAAAGTAATTCTACTTATTTGTTTTGAATAAAATATCTTATTTCTATTAGTTTACAGTATATAAGGTTTTTAAATTTGCATTTGAGATCATAGGATACTTTCAGTGAAGAATAAATTGTGCTAATCCTGCGAGTTTTCATATCAACGTCACCAAATTGGATAATTTTCTGTAGAAAAATTTTGTAACACATGACTGTTTTTTTTTTCTAGTGATAGCTCATCAGGAAGATCTGGAAATTCCAGGTCTTGGAATAATCGACCTGTTGAACAAGAAAGAATGGCCTGGAAAGGTCCATCTCCCATGCCAAAAACCTCACGCCCCCCTCCTGGATTGAGTGGTCAAAACAAACCAATTACCTCTAACTGGATAGGCAGTGAAAGTGGACCTCAAGGATGGTCTTCATCCACAGGTATTCATATGCTCAAAAATTATATTCTTGAGCAATTTTGTGTAAAATACTACAGGGGCGTTCGTTAATTCTGGGGTCATGCTTTTTCCTCTGCTCTAATCTGCTCCAAAAAAAAAAGGATTTTTGGCAAATGTGCATCAAATCGTAAATTCTGTTGAAAAGTTAATGGTTTATTAAAATTTAATCAATAGTTTGTTTAAAAATTACTTTCTATAATCAGCACGACATTTGCATTATGTTTGGTGTTATTTTGATTTATTGTTCAAATTTGTAGTGGACTGAAGCCTAAGGAAAAGAATGAGACCACAGGGGTTGCTTTTCCTGTTAACTGCATTCATAACATTTTATTTGCTGTGATTTTCAAAACTTGAAGAGTTTTAATAGGGTTATCACGAGCAAGGCGACCTTCTGGCTGCTGTTTTTCAATTTTGACGACTGGCTGCTTTTCATAGCTGGAATGTCTCCAAAGATATTTTTGAAATTTTCACGATTTTTTTCTTAAAATCAATGTCGCAATTATTTGTGATATTTTACATCATTTTGCTGTACAAATATTGCGAAGTCAATAACTGAAATTTGACACTGCAGCCAATCTTACAACAGTAAGGTTACATTCATGACTGCCTCTTTATTTTTCAATCCGAAAAATTATTTTTAAACAAACTTCTATTTTTTTAAAGAAAATGTTGAACAATTCTGGCCAGAATCAATGTGAAATCTTAAGAAAATTTAGAGTGGATGCAAAAATTGTGTACAGTTTGAAGTTTTATTTTCTTTTTTTGTGGAACTGGAATTGAATTGTTGACAATTGACATTGTAGGGAATTCAGATTTCATACTAAGAAAATATCCATAATTTTGAAATTTTCACAATCATGCTTCTGGTAAGTTCTCCCGTTTCATACTAAATTAGCTTATTTTGTATTCTTTAAACTGATTCATTTGACTTTAGGCTGCTAAAATAAACATTGGAAGAGTATTTTTGTTACTAGCAGAATTAACCAACCTCACTTGGGTTGAATTGATTAACTTAAGATTGAAAAAGTTACAGGATAATCACTTTTCTCTTATGTAGAAAAACGGCAGTATCATTAAAGTACTAGAAAAAATAATTTGTGAGCTGCTTTTCAATAATTTTTAATTTCTATAACTTTAGATGCAAATCAAATACGCGAATGTCCATCTATATATTCCATTTCACATACATCACATTCTTGTCTCTAAGACAAAATTATGAGAGGTGTGTCTTTAGCATTAGAACAGAAAATAATTAATTTCTACCTTGCACTAGTGTATATTTGAATATTTTATTCTCTTATATCTACCAAATATCTGTAAATTGTTTGTTTCGAAAAAAAAGTTCAGAATAAATGAAATATTAGAATTTAAATTCCGTAAAAATAATTTGTTAAGGAAAAACTAGTTTTAGAAAAGTAATTGTTTTTCAACAGTACTGGTAAAGCAATCTGATTAATCTCAATGCTCAATATACGTCTCGACTTTTACAAACACATTTAATTTTCAACATGCATTCTTAATTTTTTACTCACTTAAGACATCTGGATGTGTGTTTGTGAAGGTAGGAAAGTGAGGTATTTTGACTTCTATGTTCATTAAGCAAATGATGACAAAGCAATAACATTTCTATTGATGAATTATTTCTTAGTTTTCTGGAGATATTTTGCAATCAAACATTCCTTAGCATTTATCAGGTTTCCACCCTACATTATTAATATTATTATTATCACTTCTATGGCTAACTAATCCTAAGGTTTTCAAAATATGTACCACACATTACCAATTATTGAAGTGGATTATGAATTAAATCTGTCAAAATGGGAAGCTTGTTCACATTAAAGAAGATTTTGTAATTAAATTGTATGTCAAGTTGGGTCACACTTGAGGGCAAAGCATTTAATATCAATAGAATTCTTGTTATAAAAGTGCTCCCAAACTCATGAATGTTTCTCCAAATCATACCTTAATAGTTTTCTGATATTGAAAAACAATTTGCTTAATCTAATATAAGATTTTCATGTAGAAATATACTTGATAATAATTGTACTTTATTTATGTCTGCTTCAAAGGTAAAGAATTCAAAAGAATCTCCATTCAAGAATTTAATTCTTGATTTGTAACAGATTTTTAAACACTTGAACTGCAAATATCAACTTCCTTGATCAATCTGAACTTTTGCTTCCTTTTGACCTTTTAAACATTGCTGATTGCTATCAGTAGCTTAGAACCTTCGATACATTGAGAGCTTATTTCTTTTATCACACTTATATTTTATAATTACTTTTCCTATCTAAAAGCTGGTTTGTAATATTTAATAGTTCATGAAAATGATTATTTCAACATATCCATAAAAAATATTTTTGAAATGTTCTATTTAAATTTACAAATGCGATTTTCAATTGCTTTTGTTGATTTATATTAGGAGTTTAAAAATTTCTTTAACAAAATATGAACTAGGAATCTTGTCTCTGCTCTTATTAAACCTACTGATATTTTTTTAATGTTTCAAGATTTGTATCTTGATATGCATGCTATTTCTAAATGTAATAAATTACTTGAATGTAATTTCTCATAGAAGTTTTGTTTTAGGATGGGAAAAACAATCTGGTTCCAATTTCTTAGTTTTGAAAAATCTTACTCCACAGGTAACATATTTTATTTAGATACTTTTACAAAGCACATAACCATTAATTCAAAAGAGTAATTATTTTTATTTGCCTTTGAATGTTTCATATCGTGTTAAATGGTTTAAAAAAATTTCAACTATTTCAATTAAATATCCTGTCATTAGTATTTCAGTTAAATATGCTCATTGATAATTAATATCTAAATAATTAATAATCACTTGAAAAGTTTTATTAAAATTAAACAGTATAAAGAAAAAGTGTGTTTAATCCAAAAGTTTTTACTTTCCGTTATAAAATACTGTTTCAGTTACATAGTGCTTGATGTTGTAGACTAAATGTCTAAAGAAAGTTACATAAGTTTCTCAATACCTATAAAATTTAAAATAGAAATTTTGGGATTATTTTCTTGTACTTAATTCATGAATATTATATTAACGAGTTGTATATGTGTATTTTATTTCTCTATAGATTGATGGATCTACCTTGAAGACTCTATGCTTACAGCATGGCCCATTACAATTATTCCATTTACTTCTTAATCATGGAATCGCTCTTGTACGCTATTCAACCAGAGAAGAAACCGAGAAGGCTCGATCTGCTTTGAATAATTGTGTACTGAGCAACACAACTATATTGGTGGACATTCCAACCGAGATGGAAGTCAAACAGTACCTCCAACTAGCTAGTGGACAAATGACCTCTAGTGTATCCTGGCCATCCGGCAATGGAAATGGCGATTCCAGTTTTAGTTCAGGGAATAGTTTTCCTATTAGTGGGAGCACTAACACAGCTAGCAACGGAGGTAGCTCAAGCAAACTCGGTACTACTAACTGGAACAGCACAAGTCTAAACTTGCAGAGTTCAAATCTGTGGCCTTTTTCCGGTTCCGGTAACAACTTGTGGGCCATGCAGTCATCCTCCAGTGATCACGACCAATGTATTCCTTCTTCTCTTAACTCTTTTCTACCCGGTGACCTCTTGGGAGGTGGTGAATCAATCTGATATTGATCTGTCCATCTAATAGTGTGATCCCTTCCAGTAAAGGGGGGAGGGTATATGATTTGATGTAGACCATCACGGTCATTGCCCATTTGAAGAGTCTCTGATCTAGTTAGTATACAAAACACTGCTGCTTTTACTGGGGCAGGGTGTTTCTTTTGCAGTATTTTTCCGACCATTGCAGAAATTAAGGTTTTCACAAGAAAAAACTCTTTGTATCCACAAAACAATGTTTGGAAAAAAATTTGTGTGATATTGGATAGCTTACTGTTTTAAAAATATTCTACTTATAAAAACTTTTGAGAACTGTAGTCCATTCATGAACGCAAAGTTTTCCATTATGTGATAAACTCTTAAATGATTTTACTTTTGAATTTGTTCAGCCTTCCCAACTGATATTTACTGCTCCTGAAAATGCTCAGTTGATAATATATGTAGATGAAATTTGGTGTAGCGTCATGCATAAATTTGTCTAGTATTTTTTTGGTGCCAGGATATCTGTGTGTGTATAAAATATAGAGATATATAAGTGTAGAACATGTTTATATAATTTCATAGTTACCTTTACAAATTGCCAAATATGAGAGAACCTCAATTCAGCACAGTCAGTGTTTTATTTGCAGACGTATATCGTGTAGTGTGCATTTAAACTAGATATATTTAGTTATGCCTGTTAATGTTTGAACTTGTGTTATGGTGCACTGCATAAATCATGCGAGTAAAAACTGATTTGACGATCTTCAAGTTTTATTATCTGGTGATACCATTACTTGTTATTCCTTCCTGGCGTGCAAAGTTAGCACTTCTTAATTGTTAACTTCGTCTATATGAGTATCTTGTAGTATTATGTTTTTCTCTCTTTTGTGAACTTTATGAGTTATATTAAATTGTTATATGGAGTGAAATTATCATACATTTTGTTAAGTGCTTTTTGTTGTGTTTTGTATATAGTAGACTAGATAACATGGGGATTAATCCAAACTTCATTTGCCTTGTTGATGATCAAAAGAGTGTGGCAAAAAAAGTAATAGTTTTTGTAATTTTTAACTTATATTCATCAATGTACATGTGAGTGTTTTCAATTATGAGTAAAAGAATTCCTTTTAAAATGTACTAATCCGAGTCAGGATTGATTGGCATTTTTTATCTTGCTGCATCTTTAAGCACAATGTAGATGCCTGGTTTGTATAAATCTTAACAATTTTAGGTTTTGACTGAAAAATAGTTTGGTTTATCATTCTCATCTCTGAATCAGCTGTTTTCTTGTATTGGTGTTCAACTGGATCATACCTATTAGTGTCTTGTCAATGAATTCTGATTGAGAATTTATCTTCAATATTAATTGCAGAATTAAGTTTTAAAGTTTCAAAACTCACATAAGTGCCCATACATAGTAGTTGAGGAACTTTTACATCCTTTTTCTTTTAAAGTCAATTCTTGAACATTGAAATTATGACTAAAGCTATCCTTATCTTGATTATTTTACTAACAATGAGATTTTTAGACTGTCTTTCAATGACAACACTATCTTATTGTGTATATGGGGCAATTTTCTTTACTTCTACATTTTTGAAGAAATTATTTACGCAAGTTTGTAAAAACATCTTAAAAAGCAGATTTTCTTTTTTTTGTATTGCTTGAGCTTTAACATAACATCCATGTTTTAAATTTTGTATGAATTTGATTTCTTTTATGATTAGGAGATAGGTACATTGTGCCTTAGGTAAAAACATTTGTAGCCTGTTTCTCCTCTTGTACAAGTTACACCCAGTGATTCTCTTTTTCATCTCCACTTGTAACATTACTGTGGAGAAAGCATAAATTATTGGGGCTAATTATGAATTGAAGTGAAAAACATCCAAAAATGTAAATATAAAGTAGTTAAAAGATCTGAATCATTCCACTGTATGTGAATTCTGTAAATTCAGAATGATGTGTGTTGTAATAACAAAATTCTGCATGTTTGTGACTTAACACTTTTTGAATGCTTACTCCTTCCTAGAATTCTGTTTCATGTTTAGTTAGTTTTTAATCTGAAACAATTTTTTCACTCATTCTGCATTTGAAAAACAGTCTTTCAGTTCTTTTTAGATTGTATTCTGTTAATTTGTTCATCTTGCCACACTTTCCTATTTTATTTATTAGTGTTATTTCTGTATTTTTCTAGTTTCTTGCAGGGACTTGTATCTCAATGCCAAAAATATCAACATGTAAACTTTTAGATAAAAAAGGGTTATCACCAACTGGATAGTCCAAATTTTAAACTGCGGTTTTTGTCCAATTTCTTTAAAATATTTCCACTGCCAAATCATTGCTAAATTTTTGATTGAAGAGCATTTACTGAAATTGGACTTTTCCATCTTTTTAGCTATTGACTTCAGCAATAATCTGAAATTTGAATGGTTGCTGTCTGTTTTTACAATTTTATGTTGTGATGCTGAAACCTTTATTAACAAATTTTATTTTATTATCCAACATGCGTTAAGGTGATCAGTCTGAATTATTATATTAAGTAAAATGTATAGACACTAATACTTTAACTAAAAAGCTATCATAACATATCTTTTAAAATTTTTACAGTCTAGTTATTTTATCCATAATTTTCGTCTGGTATCTGATGGTTTTCAACCCACTCCAAAAGTGTACATCACTTGCAACTGAATCAGTCGCATTACTGAATGGTGCTAGTTCTGTACTTTGTGTGTAAGACAGTGCAGAAGAAAAAAATGCTGCGTTCCTTTTTTTCCAACCTTTGTGTGAATGGACACAAATTAACATATGTGTGTCGTATTAAGACCTGCAATAATCGGTCAAATTTTATTGTGATGTGGTAGTGTATGGTGATTGTTCAATATTTCTTGTTTTCTTTTTAAAAATGAGTTTTCAGTTGTAAAATTTGTTGGAGTGTTTGTAGAATCTTAGTGTGTTTTTGATCTAGAATAATGATGCACTAATGATAAAAGAGCTTGATGTTTTTGGATATATATTCATGTTGCCATTGCATTAAAATTTGTGCACTGCTGAATAAGTTAAAACTGATTATAGATTTTGTACATAAAATCAGATGACACTGGCTATCATAAACTTTGACATGTATTTTCAAGTATATTTTAAAAACATTTTGAACTTAACACTGAAGTGTACTTTCTTAACACTTCTTGTTGCAGAAAACACCACTGACATCTAATTTGTTTTGCTGGTAGAAGTTATGATCTAATCTGGTGAATCAAGTTTGAAGTGTTGATGTTTCGTCAGGCTCACATTTAATGTTGCAATATTAATGCAGAATATACTTGCTTTTAATGTTATTGTGTGGAATGAATTTACTACCAAGTTACAATGTAAATGCTTTACATTTGGTATGTACCTGATTTTGGAGAGGATCGTGTTATCTTTAAAAATGCTACAATTCCCAGGTTTTTTGTTAAATGTACTTATAAAATATGGAACTATGTTCATCATTTGCTTGCAGAAAGTTCCTATTGGTATGTTTTTGAATGTTCACGTATTTCTTTCCATTAGTAATCAGCCCTGTTAAATCAGCAAAAAAGCTATTAACATTATAAATTCAATTTACTTAATTTTTGAACTAGTCTTGATTAATACTTGGTTAGCTTGTATTACCTTTTTTTAACTTGACTATAACACTTGATTTTTAGAACCTGTTTTCATATTCTGGTCACCAATACTATCAACTACGTATATCAATTAGTCTTAAGGTAATCTTGCTGTAATGTTATTCTTACTGTATATGAAAGACCATCATTGTACTTACATATCAATATGAAAAACTTCAAAAAATCAATTGGGTAATATTGCAAAAAGCTAACATTTCTAAGTCTGCGAGCAATACCTTTTAAATCCTGTTACAACTTGAGTTTTGTATGGAAGAATTGCAATTTTCATGATAAGATGCCCATTTCCATCCCAAATTTTTAATGTTTCACCTGATTCCAGAATTGAACACCTAACAGCAGTGATTCTCAACCTTTTGCTCATGCCTAGCCTCTCATTGTGAGTATAAAAGCATTTGGGGTGTAGAAAGGAGTGATAGGCTGGATTTCATTTGATATTCTTCAGGTGGAACTAGATTTTATTATATCTTTGTCTTGTTCAAGATTAATAGAATTAAACTAATGTGCACAAAAAAATAAAGTGAAAAGTGGTCAAATAATTTTTTCCGAAGTTATCTCATTTTATCAATAACCCTCTTGAACGATGGTATAAAATTTGAGCCAATGAAGCTGAATAATGTTTGAAATATTGATGGTTGATCATGTCTTGGGGAATGAGGGGACTCATTTCATTAAAAAACATGTCACATCCAACTATTTCTGTCCCCAAATAGTTCAGTTTTTGTTACAAATTTTTAAAAATATCTTAAATTTTTCTCTATTAAAGTTTTAACAAACAAAAAATTGTGAGAACTCTACAAATTCTGACATAAAATCAACTCTATTGAGAAATCTCATTTGCATTTGTGGCGTAGCTTGTCCTTTGGACCTTTCGCCATAAAACCCAAATCAACCAACTCATTTGCATTTGTGTGCCAAATATGCTGTGTCCAAATTTTGGTTTCTGAACTATAAAAAGGCATTTCATGTGTTCCTTTGGGTTTCAATCATGATAAAGCTGTTTTGGGAATTTTATTTACTATGGTATATTTGTCAAGAAAAATATAAATTGTACCAAATTCGATTTCTATTATATTAGAGAAAAAATTAATCCAGTTTTATTTTATTCTGTTCAAAATTGAATTCTAAATGGCTTTCTGTTGATATGAGGGATGACACATTCAGGTATGTTAAGGCAGATATGCGTTTTGGATGTTGTATGCTGTATTTTAAAGAAATGATTGAATCTAACTCAAGTTATAGGTTGCTCAAATTAAAATTTGCTCAAGTTCTGTTTTTGAAAGTTGATGTATATATAAACTCTTATGAAGAAATGTAGGTATTTGAAAAACAAAAGTTGTTTCCACAAGAAATGGTTAGTATCTTTTACTTAAAGAAAACAAACTACAAAAACTGCCTTTAACTCATTTTTACAATTTATATTCCAACAATGTGCTTCTAAACCTTTCATAATGCTGCCTATCCTCAAAAGGTTGAGAATGGAAATACTGCTTTACATTAGTTGGCATACCTACAGGAACTTCCACATTTATTGCGCTCTTTCTTATGTTTGTATCTGGTAGGGATGAATGATATGAATTCCATTCTCTGAGTTAGAGGAGAAATGTCAATGTGTGAAAATCTGAATTCTGTTTAAAGGGGCAGACAAAATAACATTTTTACTTGACAATCACTGCAAAAATAGTTTGGGGGAAATGACTCACTTTGCTCATTAGTTTGTATTTGTCCTTTTATTTCATTTAAGTTGTTCCTCTGATTCTCTCCCATGGAATAAGTTGACTCTGATTCCCCTAGTCAAAGTATTTTGAGCCAGACTTGAAATACTTTTTATTCTAGTCATATCTTGGTATTAACTGACATAACATGTGTTTTCAGAAAATTATTCTTTGTTTTTCAATTTCTTAATTTATCCTTTTATTTGTTAAGTGGTTGTAAAAGACACAAGAATGTACTGATGAAACTACTATTGAATGAGATTACTATTGAAGTTTCTCTGTAATACTGTACTTGCAAACGGCACATTTCTTTGATTATTTTATCATTGGAAAGCAAAATGAACCTTTTTAGTTTTACTCAACTTATTCTGATATTTATTACTTTGATTGTTAAAAGTCTTAATAAATATTTTTAGTATTGAGAAGGGGCTGGTGTACAATTTTAAAAACTGGCAACTTGCTTGTCACAATTCTTGAAATCTGCAGGTAGCCATGTATCATTGAAGTACTCTAAAAATGTGAAGAATGAATTTACATTTTATAAATGGATTTGAATTTGCAGTTATAAATATTAAGATAAAATATTCTGTACTATGTATTTTTCTGTTTATGTTATTGTGAGAGAAAAAAATGAAAAATGTGTCAGCTGGAATGAATATCAAATTGAAGAAATAACATTTTTAATTGCTTGTATTATAAATTCAGAAAAGAAAACTGAGTTGTAGAACCCCCACATTAGTTCAAACCTGTTGAAGTGTTATATATGACATAAAGGACAATATTTTAACTTGTGTATAATAATTATTTGGAGATTTTTTAATTTCTTTGTAACATCAGATTTATATTCGACAGAAACAATTTTAAATCTGTTGAATTATGAAGTAATTTTCTTATTGTTTTTTAAATCTTGTATATTATGTTATATTAATTTAAAAATCCCTATATAATATGTGTGGACCTGTGATCATTATCTGAAGATAATATATCTTACTGTTGAAGTACTAATTGACTCTTAATTAGCAGTTTGTAGGTTGTACAGTTATTTAGTGTTTGTGCGCGTGCGAAAATATTGCATAGTTTTGTAGATTGTGGTTGTCAAACTTATGCATTTAGTGATTATCCTTTCCAGTCAAATATTTTTATTTATATATAAACTGTATAAAGAGATGCTCAGTTGTTGGTCTAAAACTTTCTTTTAACCTATCAAAGTGTCAAATGCAGTAAACATGATAAATATTTGTTTTAAATTGAAACTTCTCATCAACATCTACAAAGAAAGCTATTTTTGACTCACTGTGTGGTTTAACATTCATATCTTTAAGTACCACTTTGATGTTTTAAATATAGATACCTAAGGAGGCCTAAAATACTATAAAATACTTATACATCTTAACAATGAAGCTGATAATGCAGTGTGTCATAGTTGTAATAATCTATCTGTGAAGAACTATTTACATGGAGCTGCAATGAGAAGTGACTGAACATTCAGTGTACTTGAGAACTACAGCAGTGGTTAAAAATGCGGTGATGGCAGCAATGCACAATGTTTACAAAGGCACTTTTCTGTAATGTTGTGTCTTTAATAAAGCTCTGATGAAAAATTATTGTCTCATGCTTGTATATTGTAAATGCTTTTAAGACAATTTTAGTTCAGTATAAAAGTGGTGTGTAATAAAAAGAATTTTTAATTTCAGTTGAAACAAGTACATAAGGTGATTGTTTTGGTTCAATAGCTAGTTTGGGAGCTTCAACTAGAATTTTTAACTTTAATATGTATATAAATCTAACAAATTTGTGAAAAAAGTAAATTTGATTTTAACTACCCTCGGGACCATTTCAATTTGAATCCAGCAGAAACTGATTCAAGTGCATTGATGTAGAATGCTCTGGATTCAGACTGAAATGTTTTAGAATGAACAAGCTATTTCTTATGGAAGCAGCTTTCCCAAATCTTAAGCCAGGTTCTACTGGTTTCAGATTGATCCTTATTTTGTCGGTGTGAAGCAGACCTTTCTTCACATGAAATGACTTGTAGATTTCCAATTCCCAAAATCTAATAGAAAGGGAAAACCAGATTATCCACATTAACTTGTCTGGTCAATTTATGCACTTTACATAAAAAAGCATCACCAGCTCAAGCTAGAATGTTAGCTCTTTTTATTAGTTTAGTTGAGAACTACTGCATTTTTTTATCTTATAATTATTGGTGTACTTGTGAGCATTTTTCTCATCAAATGACCACTGCCAATAAAAATTTGTATTTTAACAATGATTTGAGTGCATTTTCCTAATTTGATTCAAGTTAATAGCAATTTTTAACATTTCACCATTATTTTGGAGAAAAATATTACATGAAATGTATTCTAAAATATTGAGTTAGGAATTGTAATTAGTGCATTAGCACTAGAAAAGTGACAAAGGTTTGAAATCAAAAGTATGTCTTCTTGCTTATGAAACTTGAAGTTCAAGTGCTTATTTTTTAATTTACTTATGACATTCGATTTTTGAAGTAAACATCACCTTTAAGGTAAAATGGAAGAAATTTTGTGAAATTAGTTGGTCTTCCTGTGCTTAGAAAATTAACATTTCCCTCAAATAAAAATTCTAAAGAATTGAGTAAATAGCTGGTAAAGTTAATGAGGAAAACTTCATGTGGCAACCTTAGTTCAAATTTTAGTAACCAATGACAGGTTAACTGGTGCAAGATAAGTTCTATATTAGGTGTGAAGGGAAGATCAATACCTCTGAAAAGTATACTGCAAGTTTCCTTTTAATAATGAAGATGAAATAGCTTGGTAGAGGTAGGTATATGATTAACATTGCACTGGAGCAACACAACAGGCTATTGGTAGACGCTTATCATTTTTCCAAGTTAAATAAAATTTCTTAATGTACTCCCAAGGTTTTTTCCCTTGTGAAAATCATTTCCTTTAAGGATACTGACTAGATTGACCACTGATAAACACTCATTTCCTTCTGGCAACTTGCAGACCTGTTTATAAGCTAACAGTTCACAACACGTCAGGACCTTGTAATCATGTTCTTTTGATAACCCTTTCTACATGTTACGATAAGATTGGCCCTGTGAGAATATTTTGTCACTACAAACATCTAAATCTAATTTTGGGAAGTCGTGAGGTTTTAACATTTTATTACAAAAAAGCTCCCGTCTACATCAATTATAAAACCGTCTATCAGTGAATTTGAGACTATCTCAGCTGGTCTACAATTTAGAATCTAGTTTTATCGTTCATAAACAATTTTGATTTGAAGACTTGCAAAGATTTGATAGTAAAGCTGTTTTCAACATGTTTTTCTGTTACAAACAAGTCCTGGGTGCTCACTCTTCCTCGTTGCTTTAATAGACCCTGGTTTTTGTGGAAGACTTCAAATAATCTCAATGGAAGCTCTAATATTTCATCAAGAATATTTTTCAGAATTGTAATCTTGTAATTAGGATATTAAAAAATCATGATTTTTTAATTAAAATTAAATTCATTTTATTTAAATAATTTTAATTTTTTGCTGGATTTTATAATTTAAATTAATCTGTTGCCCAAAACATGCGAATCAGTGGTTTCTAGATAGTATTGACATATTAAACATTAATATGATGGTTTAAGGAAAATAAGCTGGCAAATATTTGATTAATACAATTCTTCAATAAAAAATAGAAATCTTTTAAAGAATCAATTAAATACATTTTAATTTTCTAGTCTTTTCAAGTATACTCAAATATTACGTTTAATCGCTAAGTTGAAAATATTCCTAAAAAGTTGCTGTAGTGGTAAGAGGGTTTAAGCCAGCCCTGAATAAAAAACATACTGAAAATTTTAAGTTGGTGGCGAAATTAATGATAGCAGTTCTAATAACTAACAGACAAGTTAGCCAAGTCCAGTCTTTAGATAAGCAGTTCACATTTGAATTATTTTGATGGCAAGAACTGCTAGAAAATGCCAAATAAAATTTCATTTGACCGAAAATCTAAAAATTATAATTGCATTTTTTGTAGAACTTTTACAAGTTGAAATATTAACAAAAATGCCCTTTCCACTCAGATGTTGCTATATTGGCAGCATTACAGTAGATTCTATGAAAAAAATATTCAAGAGGATCAAAAGAATGATTATTTGAATTTCCTTCTGAAAGCTTTAAGATAACGACCTTAAATAGTGGATAAACCATAAAAAACGCAAAATCAAAACTTACAATTTTTTTTGCATAAATTTAAACTGTTCATCAATAGTCTAGCATAATAATGCATATAACAGAGCAAAGCTAAAGGTTCCATATTAGAATGGAAATGGGTAATTTTTTGCAATAAGTTTGAGAAGCAGAAGTGTAGAAAATCTTAAATATTGTTAAATTCACCAATTATATTTTACAAACATTTCTTAAAACCTTTAAGATCATTTCAATTTGAATTTACAAGCAAAACCAGAAAAACATGGAAATTGATATATGCATCCAGTTTATTTACAAAATAAAGAACACATCTATACAATTCAAAATAAATTGTAACTTTGTATTTACAATAGTGAAAATATAAATTATTTACATGCTAATAAATATAAGTTTAAAGATTCACTGTTTAGACTTCACTCGTCATTAAGTTAGGTTCAACTTAATCAGTTCTGAATTTTCAGTTTCTTTGGTACTTCAGCTGGAGCTGTTTCAACACTAGGAACATGGGAATGTTTATATGGTATTGATTCGAAATGGAAGTCTGTTTTTATATCTGGAATGCTTTCACAAAGCGCTGAATCTTCCACACAGCTACTTTCTACACTATGCACTACATCAGAAGATTCCATTTCATTTACCTTATTCATGGAACACTCATTTTGTCCTGCCGAGTCCGAAGATAACTCAACAGCGTTCTGTACAATTACCAATGATGGTTCATTACCAGTATCACAGGCTTCAATATGAATTGAACAGTCTTTTCCCAGCTCAGACATTGGTTCACTTCCAACAGAAGCCATGTTTTCAGCAGCATCAGTTTCCATAGATTTCCCTTGGCATGACTCTATATATATTTGCATTTCAGATACTTCAACTGAAGTTTCTAATGCCTGAGTATCAGTCACAGGATCTTCCATTTCAACCTCAGGAATTTCAGATTCTCTAAAATTAATATTACGAAGTCCATCTACATCACCTGAAGATGATACTTGAACTACATCAGATAAACCAGCATTGGATTCTGTTATGTTCTGCATGCTCCCATTTTCACCGATTTCAGACACAAGTTCATCATTTTTGACAGATATGGTTTGGGCATTTTCAGTTTCCATATTCTGCACTTGCTGAGATTTCATATGCATTTCTGTTGAATCTACTGCTTTAGATCCCTGAGCATTTATCATAGAATCTTCCATTTCTACTTCAGGAACTTTGGATTCTCCAATATTGGAATCACAGGACCCACCTGCAACTACTTTTGAACTCTCTCCCACATGAACCATTTCCATAATTTCATATTCATTTTCTGCCTCAGAAGGCTGCGCTTGAATCACTTCTCTTGGCACTTCAGCATTAGACTCTGTTTGGTTCTGATTGCTATCATTGACTTTAGATTCCAACAAATCTATGCAGTGTTGTACTTTCTTAATGGCAGCTTTTCGTTCCAACCGGACATTTTCATTCCCCATGGTCTCGACATTATCCAAATCCAACATAAGTCGTGTTAGCATTTCATCAAGATACTTGTACTGTTTTTCTTTCACAGTTCCCGAGAACTTCTCCACATCAGATTGATATTCTATCAACTTTACCAGAACAATACTGATCTTTTTCAAAGAAACTTCACAGGCAGGGGTAACAGGAACTTTGTTTTCTTCATTGTTAACCTTGGTCATGTTACAGCCATTTTTCTGCACGGGTTTAGCTTTTGGAGTTTGTTCCTTCTTGCAAGAAGCTTCGGCTCTTGAATTTGTGTCAGCACCATCAATTTTGACAGGAATGGTATGCACCTTAGGTCCACTGGGTGATTTGGATGATGTCGACTCAACTTTAGGCTTGACATCGTCAGGCAACCAAGATCTTTGAGGCTTGGCACCATCAGAAATCCAAGATCCTTGATGGTATGAATTGCCATTGACACAGGAAGAGCCAGAGAGTGTCCTATGCCTCTTTGAACCATCAGGATTTTCTATCTCGATTGGAACAATATACACACGAGACTTCTGACCAGCATCCACATTTGTAGGATTGGCATCAGATTTATCTGCCTCAGACATACCATCAACAAATATTGGTACTCTATGTTGCAATCTTGGACTACTTGATGCAGAATTTGACTCCTTTTTCCTCGTATTCTAAAAAAGAAAAATTTTCATAATGCCATCTATAAAATTTGTTTAGGAGTGAAACCATCAAGTATCTGTGAGATACTTGGTTTCCTAGTTACACTCGCAAAAATTGATTTTTAAAACATGTATAATTAAGGACCTATTAAAAACAAAAAATGTTGCCACAAAAATCTTTTTCAAAGTTGTACTCTAGTAACTACAAATATATTTAAATTTATACGTAATACATTTTTAGTTAATTCTCATGATTACATTAACATCGAAAAACATTTAAGAGAAGTCGCCGTGCACTTGTCGGGAACAGTGCGCCTAACGGAGGGTTAAAATCTTAAAATTTCACAACTCTAGAAAAATGTGTTTCAAGTTTGTTTCCAACAGAAAATTACTTCAATCACTGACACAAAATACTTCAAGAAAGCAAATTAAAACAAGAAAAACTAATTTCATAGGAAAAATTCATGAGTCATAAAAAATCTTTAATTCAATAAATATATTCACGCCACAATGTACCAACATCTAGCACTTTTTGCTTCAAAAAAATAATGCAAACATGAAAAGCCTAACCACAACGTATGCATTACAGTTGAACAAATTTCAATGTACAAATAGGTGAAAAGCTTGACTTAAGCAAACATGTAGTGTACCGGCTTAATGTATTTAGATAAAATTAGCCTACAATTTCAAAATGCTGAGAAACTGCTTCAACAGATGTCATAAGAAATTACCTCGGTTGTCTAAATAACCTTAGAAAAATAAAAAACAAGTTACCGGTGTTTTCAAAAATCGAAATATATTTATTGAAACATGCAAAAACAGAAAGAGATATGAATAAAAAATGTGTACGGAGTCACTCTAGGATGTAAAGCGAACACACTACTTAATTACGTTTCCAGTTTACAATCAAAACTACACCAAATTTCCCTCAACAGAAACTTACCATCAAGCCAGGATTTGCCAAATCAATGTACATCTTTTCTTGTTTAGGAGGTAAACCAAATCTCTTTTGTAATTCCGCTTGACGTTTCGCAGGGTCGGTAGACGTGAACTGAAAAGGAATGCGACGAAACTCCATTTTTATTAAGGTCAGACAGAATGTGCTAGAAATTTCCCGTAAGCAGCAGACTTCCCTCGTAGAATATCGAAAATTCTAGCGAATGCGAAGCAAGCCCTATGCTTCTACAACTGACTCTTGTAATGTGGATATTTACTATGAAACCTAGCTTCAACAGTAGAAACATAAAATCACGCTAGGTAGCGCTAAACACATCAAAATGAAACTGAAGCTTAGCAGACACTTGTCTATTTGATGCAGTTGTAAAATCGAAATGAAAGCCAGGATTGGTTTATCTCAACTCTTGACATCATTGTTCAGTCTGATTTTTCATGTTTTGTCATAACAAATTTTAAAAAGGACACTATTAATGAGTATAATCTTACGTTACTTTTAAATTCTGAAAACAGAATGCATTTATTTCAGTTAATATTTTCCATCATATTATTGTTATTTCAAATTGGTAACGTGGTTTCCAGAAGCCATCGTCTTGTTTTAAATGTAAGTTATCAAAGCTCATTGTAATGAAGTCGTATCATTTATTTACTGATGGACGGGTATTTTCTAATGTTTCTTTTATTTGACCAAGGACGAGTAAAATTATATCGACGCGGTTTCATGCACAAACGTATACTATTATGATAATTGTTTACTACCTCCTGAAAATTAATGTTTTCGGATCGAAAATATCTCGATTGTGAATAATTTGTACTTATTACACTAATCAAACTATTACTACAAATTAGTGAATAATTTGTAATTATTTTTAAATTTTTTACAATCATGTTCAATTGAAGATGATTGCAAGGTCACTGTTGAATTATTAGTAGCATTCAGTTGCGTTTTTAAAGAAAACATGTGAACACATTTAATCATCACTAAATTACTCAAATAATTATGACTTTCAGGATTTCAAAAAGAAAAATTATGTATCTTAACTTATGTTTGATAGATCCAATTCCTTTTAACTTCTACATCTCTGATACATTTTGGGCTCGTTTTGTTATTTGCCTTTCAGCAACAAATATTTCTTCAAGGTGATTGAAACTTTTTTCATTTGATTGCTCTATCTCTATTTGGTTGTCTTGAACTCATCATTAAGGTGAACCACCAGTAATATGAGAGTCATCAGCTTCCAGAGTCCATGGAAAAGATTTCTGTCATTGAATTTACTTAACAGCTGCAGTATAGACCCCCCCCCCCAATCCATTTGGCGACTTTTCTTGTCGCCAACCCTCACGTTACTTGGCGACATTTTTTAACAGATGTATTACAAAAAAATGTACATAAGTTGAATATAAGTTATTCTAATCTTTTAACAGATTTCACTGTAAATGAGGGTTTCCTGTTTAAACGGGGCTGCCAGTCGTGAACTGAACCCTCAGTCTCACCCTATTCGATTTTTTTGTAAAATGGAAAACGAAATTTCAAAGCAACCATTATAGAAACCCTGGCGTTTTTTTACGTGCAAAGAAATTGCACAATCGCCATAATAAATAATGTAAATCTTGATTATATATAAAAATACAGTTATCACAGTCAATATATAAGTCTGGGTTAAATATGCCTATATATACATAGCGTAGGGACGCTGTAGGGTTGCTAGAATGGAGTGGAAAAAAGTGGGGGGTTACCAAAAATAACAAATCGCAATTGAAGGTTGGCGACAAAAAAAGTCGCCAAATGGATTGGGGGTCTATACTGCAGCTGTTCTGAATTTACTAATTATATGTATATTACATATTGCTGACAGTTGTGTAGCATAACATTTACAATTGGGGTTACTGAAATTGAATCTACCATTAACTATGGTTCGGTTTGCTCTCTGCAAATGTACATTTGATCAGCCAAGGAAACCTTGCTGTGATAGAAATATCAATATGTTGCTTTTGCCTGCATTCTAGGAATGTGAATGGGGTGTTTAAAAGGATATTTGGTACATATGTATTCTACGCCGTGCAATGTGGCAACACAATTTTTTTGGTGCACTTTTTATGTTGCAAAGGAAATCTTCCAAAATTGAATATATACTGCATACATATGGATTGAATATATAAATCTTGATAAAACAATATTTTGACTAGTAGAACACTGCAAATCTGGATTAAATATACAAAAAATATTTTTGAATGGAAATCACATCTTGACTAGTGAAACATTGCAAAACTGGATTAAATATACAAAAAAAATTAACGGAAATTTGGATTAAATATAATAAAAAACTTGATAAAACCTTGAATAAATTTTTAGATTCCTACAAATCCAATTGTAACCATCTCTAACCGAATTCCTCACAGAAAACGTCATTGCCCCATTGCATTTGTCGCAGTAAATTTCTGATTTAATTCATCCTGATTCCTTTATAAAACTTAAAAAAAGCTCTTTATCGCAACACAACTCGTAACAAAATAAACTTAGGAACTCCCATAAGTTAGTCTACCACCAGAAAAACTAAACTTCAAGTTTCGAGAAAAATTCTCTTGAAACCTATCAACCACACTAAAAATAGAAGACATCTTAAGAAATAATAAGGTAACTAATAAGACAAAATAGCCAGGAGAACCTTAACCATAAAACCAGAGAAAATTCCAGATAAAGATGGGTTACCATCACCTGGCATTCGTCGCTTAAAAGTGCGCCAAAAAATGTGCCAAGAGTCGTTGCCACACAGCACGGCATAGAATACATATACCGGATATTTAAAACACATAATTTGAATTCCAACTTGTTAAGATACATTATGAAAAACAACAATGCTTTTGACACCTGAAAATGAAAAATAAGCTTTTTAATTTCTCAAAAAATGATGTTTTACTAAAAATCTCCAAAAATTTAATGTTTTTCACTAAATGTTGTTGATTTTATACTTCTAATCTAAATTCAATCACAAGAATTTAGAAGCTACAAGTGAAAGTTTATAAATGCATTCTTTCACCAAATGTGAAACAAAAACTTGTTTACTAAGTTTTGTGTAGAACAATTGACACTACCTTTGAAAATCAACTCTTACAGGGAAGAGTCCTCAGATTCTCCCTCTGGTTTATGCCACTTACTATTGAAGTTGGAGTAAAAAAGAATAAACAAGAAGTTTCTAAACCTCTTTGGCATTAACTGTAAAAAAGTAACTTTTGCAATGACTAAAAATTGTAAAAAAATACTTTTCCAGATCAAAATTGGAAGTTTTTTGAAAAAAATATAAAGTCGGTTTTCTTTTTTAAACCATTTTTTGCTTTAGTAACCAATTGCAGATACTTTCTAACAGTTAATAATAGCTGTTGACTGTTAGTATTAGTTGCTTAGTGTTAGCAAAACTTAAAAATAACTTAGTACAAATTAAGAATAACAGTTAACACTGTTATCGTAAAATAATAGTTTTGTAGATCTCTAGGATCAAAATAAAGAAGGTTGGGGTATCCTGTATTACAAACACCACTATCCAATCAGATATTGCAATCATTGCTTATCCAATGCAGTGGCATGGGGACTGCATAAAGTCGTAATGATAGAGTATAATAATTTTATAGTCCTCCCGAAATACGAAAGGATATTAAAAACAAGCAACTAAATAAATTACTTTAAGCAGCACCCATGCCGTCCTAGGGCCTGACCCCTTAATATATTTATGGTTGATACTCAGGATACTGGAAAAGGGATGAACATTGTAAATATACAGTTAATGCAAAATAACCACTAATATCAAGGTAACCTGATCTCACTTATTAGCAAGGTGGTCCGATTTAAATCGTGATTTTTATTTTTAAAAATCATTATCTAAATTAAACTTTAAATTTTATTTTTTTCTTAATTGAAGTTTAATAATATTAAAAATCAAATAACCAGAGATGGGGAATAAATGTTATATTCCAATAAATTAAAAAAATTCCTCCTACTCCATAACATGCAGTATTAAGTGGAATACAGTGGTGCCAACAGTGAAATTATTGGGAGAAGTAAAATACCACTTGCTTCATATATAAGGGATGTTTCAGAGCTATATTTTGTTATAAATAATTACTGATATTGGTATATGTGTAATATTCATAATAAAATTAATTCCAACCAAAAAATTTTAGGACCGAAGGAGTTCCAAGTCTAAAACTTTGCCCCTTCTGATAAAATGGTCTGTTAAGTGAGATTGGATCACTCTGCATATTTGGTAACTCGTATTATTTGTAATGTCTACCCCTAATGTTTGTTGGTCCTGGGTCTACCATAAAAATTTTCAAGTGGATCATGCTCCTAGGGCATGCTTGGTGTACATGTTTTCTTAACAAATTATTTGGTTTCTCATTGGAAATATTTACCTCCCTTGTTTGTGAGGACACAAGAAGCTCCTAGGAGTTGGTTTTCATGTTGGGATGACAATTAACCAACAAAAATTTCTTTTTGCTCTCTGAAAGCAGACAGGCTGAATAATTTCGAGCTAGCACGTTGTACTAAGTATTTTCGTGGAATTTTGACATAGTATTTCCATGGAAAATTTGCAGACTTGAACTGATGTTCTTTCAAGCGGGAATTCACAATTTCTGATTAAGGAATCTCTGTTTAAGTATGTTTTCAATATGTTATAAATGAATATGGGTGCCCCTCATTTCCTAGCTTATTTAGTAAACCCTTTGGAATAAAATCAACTTCTTGAATAGAAAGAACCTCTTAATATTTGCAATAGCAAAATATTCATCTAGTATCATGCCTGTAATTAAGAATTCATTTTCTGTATAACAGGGAAACTCATTTAGATTTTAGTGTCTAGCTGACAAGATAGTCATAAAGCCATCTTGTCAACACTGCTACTTCTGTATTTGTAGAAAGAATATTTTCTACTTACACTTAAGATAAGCTGTCTAACAAAAAGACTAGAAAATTAAAACTTGTTGAAATTTTTTATTATGATTTATAAAAATTAAATTTTCCTCCCCTTAAAATGATTATTTTAATTTAGGATAAAAGTATTGATTTTTTCATGAAGTATAATTCATCATCATAAATTCTTTAGTGCCTAAGGGCACATAAGGCCTTAAATCTAGATCGCCAAAGTTTCCTGTCCGATGCAGCAAGTCTAGCTTCATACCAGCTCGCCCATCCAACCTCACTTCTCTCTTGTTCCATCATATGTCGCCAGGTCAAACGGGGACGCCCGTGCTTTCTCTTTCCATCAGGGGTCCAGGTCAATGCTATATTAGGAATACTGTCCCTGTTCATTCTTAAAATGTGTCCTGAAAACTTCCAATATCTAAATTTAATTTCATTTCCTATTTCATTAAATTGTGCTTTATGTAATAATTCTTTATTTGAAATGTAGTGTGGCCAAAAAATCTTAAAATAATTCTTAAACATTTATTTTGAAAAACATTTAGTTTATTGCACTATGTTTTGGTAATTTTCCATGTTTCAGAATCGTATAAGAGAACTGAAAGTACTAGTGATTTGTACAGATTTAATTTGGTTTTTACTTGCATAGTAGTTGCTCCACGATTTATTAAGATTCTTAAAACAGTTGCGAGCTTTTGAAATTCTAAGATCAATATCTTCATCAATACCACCATTTTTGTTTATTGTTGCTCCCAGATATAAAAAGGTGCTTGCATCTTCTATTGAGTTATTTTTCATCTTGATGGGAGTGCTAGATTTTTCGTTAATTCTGAGGACTTGTTTTATTCTGATTGATTTTTAGTTCCACTAGCTTAGCATTTTCTGAAAAGACATCAGTTTTAATTTGTAAATCTCTTAACTTGGATGACAACATGACGATATCGTCAGCAAAATCAAGATCCTCCAAAACAAGTAAAATTCCATCTTATTCCTGTTCTTTGATTTCTAAAAGTTGTTATCATGATCCAGTCAATAATGATAATAAAAAGACCTGACATGACACAACCTTGTCGAACTCCACTTTCCACTAAAAGAAATCTGTTAATTTTCCATTTACTTCAATGCAAGTTTTGCTATTTCTATACATTTCTTATAATATATTTATGATTTTTTTGTGGAATACCATAGTGTTTTAAAATTTGCCACAATTTGGCTCTAATAACAGAATCAAATGCCTTACTAAAATCTATAAAGTTTAAATATATTGTAGCATTATATTCTAGACCTTCAGACCCTTGATGCTATATTCCAGCAAAACAATGTCCGACCACATGTTAGGAATGCTAAAACCTTCTCAGCATGCAAATGTCACTTCTTCCCTGGCACCCACGCTTGCCAGATAAGCCACCTATTGAACATGTTTTGGGTATGGTCACTTGGCAGCTAGCCCACCTAAGTCCACGAATAACCAGTACCAATGAACTGTAGACTTGCATACAAGCAGCCTCCAGGAATACATCTTAAGCCACAACTTATAGCAGCTCGTAGAGGCTTCACAACGCACTGTTTTTTATGGTTATAATTGTTGTATTCTAAAAATTTAATCATTTAATATGAGAACAGTAATTAATGATTTATTGTTGAAAGAATCATGCCATTAAAATGAATTTTAATTGCATGATACTTCCATTGTGTTGCATTCTTCACAAATAGTAGTGTATTTGTGCAATAGTTACATTTGCATCAAGAGAACAGTACAAAATGTGAACATATGTTTAGCTTTCTATTGATTAGTTAAATAATGGTAAAAAGTATAACAAGTTTTTATAATTAAATGTTGACATATAAAACACACAATATTCTTAAATAGTTTTTCTATATAATTTTGCAAAGAAAAGACTCATATTTTCTATTTTTACATTTGCAGAGTAATTTTTAAAAATCAATCTTTGTTTTGGTTTTAGAATGATGTCAGAAGTTGTTTTCGAATATCCAAGTTCGGATTCCTGACAGGAGGGAAGTTAGAGGTACACTTGCAGTACCTGACTTTCTCTTCTAACTTCAGCCCTAAGGTAAAAAATTCATTCACTTCTAAAAATATCAATGAAATGTAAATGTCTGTTACACTAAGTAATTGTTAAATTATCCTAATTTTTTTTTAAATCTTATCTTAAATGTTTAAAGAAAATTAGTGTAAAAATGCTAATTTTCAGCTTTTTCTGAGAGGTATGTATTTTAAATTAGAGTAAGCATTAATGTTTTTAAATTTAAATAACTTATTTGACAACAGTAAATTTATTTATGTATTATTTTAGTGATTTATTTGATGTTTTTTAATTTTTCTAGTTGGGCTTGACAATCACCAAAACTGTCAGTGACAGCATCTCGCCCTACATGGTATGGGTACTTGTTTTAAAAACTCATTGTTTTGATGAATAATTCTTTTGTATTAATTTTAATGCGATTTTAAAAGATGAAAGTAATGTTTCTCTAAAATTTATTTCTTTGGATATAGAATCAATTTATTGCCAGCTTATGTACAAGTGAAACTAGTAAAAAAAAGTTATGTGGAAAGAAGTGGGAAATATTCTATTTCCTATGCTTTACTCACTGTGTCAAGAAATCTAACCATCTTGCAAAGAAAAAACAACTTATTGGACTTCACTAGTCTAAAGATCACCACATTCTGGTCTAGAAAAATTAATATTAAAAAAATTGACTTAATATGTTTTACTTGTAAGCCGGCAATATAGTGTTTTCTTTTTTTATTCCTGAACTGGTAGTTCATGACCTTTAGGGACTGTACAAAAATATTTCAAGAGTTGGCATCAAAAGTGTTGTAATGTCCACTTTAAAGTGCATCCTTTTTATGTCACGGAACTAATTTTATTTCACTGTAATAAACATGTATAAATATCACTATAAAACTTTATAAATTTACCTGTAGATTTTTTAAGTTGTCAAATTTTATATGAAATTATAGATTAAATCTGCCAGTTTATATACATTCTCATTTGAACAGGTATTTTAGAATGTGTATACACTAAAGCATTGACAGAAACAGGTAATTCTAAATGAATAGCAGTTCTTTGCAAAAAATTTAAAACCAGGAAACTAATTTTGTATCCACAAATAAGAACTATTGCTAGGTTTCTCATTACAAGAATTTCTAAAGGAATTAATGTAAAACAACTTAAGTAATGTTGCACAGGCTTTAATGTAATAGAATGAAAATGTGTAAAATTCAGAACATTTAACACAAGTATAAAATAAAAATTACCATTATATATGCTTTAAGGAATTTGCAAGTTTTGAATATGCATTAAATAAAACCATCAAGATCTTGTAATAGGAGATGTGCTCTTATTTACAACCTTATCTCACAATTTGTTTTTCGAAGTATTACAGAATAAGTTTCTTTGCCTCTTGTTGCAAACATTCCTGACATAAGAATGAATGCATTAAGTAACTTGATTTCTGGGATTGCACTTCTACTTTGTTGCATTACTTACTTGATGTAGTGGCATAGTTGTTTTTGCATTTGTGCAACTTTTACAATTTTGTCTTTGACAGACTTCTGCTAATCTAGACAGGAATGTGTATTCAAAATCTTTCGTTTTCAATTAAATCTTATAAAATGATGTCTAGATATGACTTAATTGTAGAATAGGTGGGTGGTATGAAATGCAACTGTTAGTTTTATATGATAAAAGAAAGGAAACATATATATGTAAGACAAGAGAAGCGAAAGCCTTACCCCATTCTTATTAGAACACTTAATTGTATTCGCATTCTGAGAGCAATCTTCTAATTGGTTGGAGTTCCATGCATTCTGCTTATGATGGACATGCTCACAGCAGAGCGGGAAAGTAATTAATTCTAACTTGAGAACATCGGAATTTTTGCATGTAGTAGGCAGACCATGTTGGTTATCAATTTTGAACCATATTTCATCTGTAATATATTTCATCTCATCATCGTTAATAAATAGTTTTTTGAAATGTAAATACTTGACTTCTTAACTGAAAATTATACAATTGCATTAGTCCAAGTTAGGGCCATTTCTGGCTTGATATATACTCACACAGCAAATTGCTGGGGAATTACATATTAAAATATGTTAAGTCTATATATTTTTGGTAGAATTGCTCATTTTTATGTAATTCGTCAATCTTAATCTCTTTTTAGTTTATTACCCAGGTATATACACTGACGAGCCAAAACATTATGACCATCCCCACATTTTTCAATGAACTCGTCTGGATGACATGGAGGGCATGTGATTAAGTGGGAATGGTATTTAACTGCTGCTGGAGAAGGTAAGTAATCATTATTGCACTTACTTTTGCGAGTGATGGGAAAGGCTGCTGATCTAAGCAAATTTGATAGAGGGCAGATCGTAATGGCCCGAAGACTCGGAACGAGTATCACCGAAACTGCATGACTGGTAGGGTGTTCACGATCTGCCGTTGTTAGTATTCATGCAAAGTGGATAAATGACAGTGGCACCAGCAGTAGACGCCAAGGTGTTGGTCGTCCATGCGTCATCAAAGAAAAAGGGCGTCGGAGACTGTCCCGCTTGGTAAAGCAAAATCGGCGTGAGACAGTGGCTCAGCTGACAGCCCAATACAATGCAGGTCCAAGCGCAAGTGTTTCGGAACACACAGTTCAGCGGACACTGTTGGATATGGGACTGTGCAGCAGATGTCCCACTCGTGTGCCTCTGTTGACCAAGCGTCATCGTCAACTATGCCTACAGTGGGCCCGGGAACATCGAGACTGGACCATGGATGAGTGGAAGAGAGTTGCCTGGTCAGATGAATCCCGATTTCTCATTCATCACGTCGATGGTCGTGTCAGGGTACGCCGTCTGCCAGGCGAAGAGTTGCTCCCCTCTTGTACAGCAGGTCATATACAGGCTGGTGGTGGCGGTATTATGCTTTGGGGGACGTTCTCATGGGCGACTCTGGGACCCATATTTGTGGTAGAACAGACCATGAACGCTGCGAACTATCTGAACATCATTGCGGATCAGTTGCACCCTTACATGGCGTCTGTCTTTCCAACTGGAAATGGAATCTTCCAGCAGGATAACGCCCCATGTCACAAGGCTCAGATTGTGTTGGAGTGGTTCGAGGAACATACTGATGAATTCCACTTAATGTCCTGGCCACCTAACTCGCCGGATATTAATCTGATACAGCACATTTGGGATGTCATGGAGCGGCAGCTCAGAGCTCAAACACCACCATGTCCTAATATCTCGACTTTGCGTGACCGCTACTTAGACATTTGGTACAACCTGTCTCCAGTCATGTACCAAGAACTTGTGGCATCTATGCCCAGGCGAGTTGCAGCTGTTTTGCAGGCCAAAGGAGGCGCAATGCGTTATTGAGTAGGTGGTCATAATGTTTTGGCTCTTCAGTGTATATTGTGTTTTATAAGCCATTTAATTTTTCATAATTTGAAATGGTTGTGGATTTTCTAAGTTCAGATTTGTGAGTGTATTCTTCTATTTTCTCCAATCTTGTGTAAAATTAAATTGTTCTCAGCATTTTATTTTCAAATTGTTTTTCAGGAAAGCCAGCAAAACAAATGCTTCCTGGCTGATGATGCCTTGACAACAGATGGAAATGTTCAGATAATATCATTCCTCTTGGACCTGAAAAATAATGAGTATGTGACAAATTTGAAAAAAATTCTTTTATAATTATGGGACTTAATTGATTTACCTACTGAAATGCATCTTATTGGTTTGTTTTTTTATTTTTCCTATTTACTGTTTTCACACTATGCATATCTCTTGACAGTTGTTGCCGCCACTCTTTAGTTGGCTTAACTATTCATGTGCTTGGTAAGCACTGTTGCCAACTTGTCGGTTAGTGTCTGATCTCGACACGATAGTAGGTATGCTAGCACTTCTTTTCAGGATCCCGTCTTTGTATACTTAGGACAATACAGTAATTTTCTCTATACCTAGGACAGTACAATAATTACAATCTATATACTTAGGAGGATACAGCAATTTTGAATCAATGTAAAATATAATTAGTCCACTAAATTTTGTGTTTTTATGTAAGTCACATGCTGTTTGGATGGAATACACAAGTTCTTTATTTATTTTGTGTTCTATTTGACATTTGCAACAAAACATCCTTTTCAATTAGTATACGATTTGTTAAATAAGGATTTGGATAGTAAATTTTGAATTATCTATTAATTTTTCTAATTTATTTAAGTCATGGATCTCATTAGCCCTCGTTTAGCAAAAAATAACTTAAGAGTAACAAACCAAACTTATTATGTAAGTGGAATGTTTGGAGAAAATTAAAATAATTATTTTACCTCTCACATAAGTTATAAAAGAAATCAAATTAAAATAAAGTAATTTATATTTGCTGGTTGTTTTTAATGCTGTAATGTCCAATTCATTTAAACTCTTTTAAAATATAGAAAATCTCATCAGATCATTAATAATACCAAGATTTTTAAATTTCATTAATTTATACCAAATGAATGTACATAATGTACCATAAAAATATTCAGAAATTTCTTGTCATGAGATGGATTATGTTTACCTCCATTTTAAAATCTAATATTTCATAGTTTTTACTCAGTAATCGACTAACTTTTTCCATTCTTACAGCAAACTTTGTTTTCTTTTGGTTCCTTTTGATTGGAACATGGGTTTGAGTTTAGGTTGCAGTTTTGTCCATCATCTTGCATGATTGAATTGTGCAGGAGGTTCATTAATCACTTTTGGAAAACTAGTGTAAAAGTATTTGTAAGACTGACATCTCTTTCGTCGGCAAATAATGTGAATAACAGTCACTTTCATCTAAATTGTTTAAATTTTTAAATCAAAGAAATCAATTTTTCTACGTTAACACTGCAAAGTTCCTGAAAATGAATGAAACCTCTTTGTATTCTATCAAAATGTCATTAGAAAATAAATTATGCCACCATCTGTTGGTATAACAAATCTTTAAGAATTTAAAAGATTCATAAAATAAACCTAGTTTGGTCTTAATAATTTGAGGAAGTTCTGTTCAGGCATTCAACATGTCTGCAACAGCCTAAACATTAAGAATGAAATGTTTTTGATCTTTGAATGTCAGTGATATGCTAGATATTTTAATCAATATTTACATATTTTAATCAACATCAAACTACCATTGTTATACCTAGTTCTAACAAAACATTTGAATATTTCTCCTATAGGCTCTTAGTGAACTGTAGTGGTCTACTACCCTTTCTTGATATAAAATCGAATTTCACCGACTCTGATAAGTTGCAGACTGCAAAAGATATTCCCTTCCAGTTAAGTGAAGTCCACAATATGATTAAGCAAAAGCGGTCAGTTGAAGCTGAACATCCAGAAAAAGGTAGGGAAAGAAAATTTGGTATTTAATTTTTTATATAAAAGATTAATTTTTCCATAACAGCATTTTAACCATTTAGTAAGTTTTCGGATCAGTTTCTTTTTTTTTTTTGATAATTGACCACTTACCCTTTTACGATATAGTTTATTCTAATCTAGAGTTCATTAAAAAAAGTTACAATTTTGTCATGAAATTCAAATGCAGTTGTAATTCAACTATGTTCACTGGCAGTTCCATAAAACTTGACAGATTGAGCTGATGACCACTTTGCCATGAAGTAAAAATTAACTTTTCATTGTGAAAACATCGTTTTTTGTAATAAATGAAAGTTCTCTTTTACACAGGCCAGTTTGAAATAAAAAATATTTGTAAAGATAGTTTCCCTGATTCTATAAGTCCAATTCTTGTACTCAGATAAAGGTTTAGATTTTTTTTTCTTAAGGGAGCTTACTGTATGGACACTTGTTTTTAACAGCCTTTATCATTTTGTTATAATTGAATTTTGCTATTGATTAACTTAGCATGGTTGTTGTATAGTTGAGCTCAATTTAATGAATTCCTGTATTATAAACAATATGATATTACCAAGTCTTGTCCAAATATCATAGAACAAATATTAATTTTTTGACAAACTTTGTTTCCAGTTTCTCGAAGTTAGTCAAAAGGAGCATCAACTGTGCTTTAAAAAAACATTGACCATCTAATTTATACTATGCACAAAATATTTTATATGTGGTTCACTTCTTAGAACAAGTCGTGGAAGACAAAACTGTAGCAGTACCTGAATCTAAACCTGAAGAAATAAATGTGGAGAAAACAACTGAAACTAAAGATGAAAATACTGTACAAGTAAAAGAAAGTGCTGATTTTATGAGAAAATCTCCAACTTGTGGCTCTTTCAAGATACCTTTCAAGAGTGAAATAAATGGCCAAAGAAGAAAGATAACAGATCTTAAAGTAATTGTCTTGTGTAATATTTTGACTAATGGCTTTGATTGTTGTGAATAAAGTAGTATTACAAGATTCTACACCATCTTCAAAAGGACTTAATTCACTTGCTCAATGTAAAAGAGTGTCAACTTAATCTGGTGGTTCCTTGTTGAATCAGATTTTAATTCCTTTTAGCCTGATTCCTTTCATGTGAAGCAAAATGTCTCTTGTTTATTTGTAAGCTTCTGTGTTCTTGTCTTGTAAAAAATTGGATCCTTTTCTGTAGGAAAAGTTGTCTCATCCGTTTTCAGGACAAGGGCCATGGTAGCCCAGTTGGAAGAGGAATGGATTAGTAACCGGAGAGTTGCAAGTTCGAAACTCGCTCCAGCCAAAGACCATTGTTTACACAGGGGGCTGGTGCACTTTAAATCTGCCATGGCCTCAAATGTCCTCACATTGGCTTGGAGTGCCAGCTCAGGTGTTCTCGTCATCTGATCGTGATTCAAATTACGAGGTGTTGTCCTGGGATCTTTCCCTTCGGTATTGATCCTGGACCTTTTCCAATAGTCTGCTGTTGTGTTACACCAGTGCAACGTTAATTAACTACCATTTTCAGAAAGCCTGAAATTACTCTACTGTTCAGTAGAAGTAGAAATAATTAGATGAGTCGAATGAGCTGTTTTATTTGTACATTAAAATAATTTTTAAGCTCGTTTCCATGATTTAAACAATTTAAGTGACTGTTCAGTTGGCCCACTGCAAGCTATAGGCGGCATATGTTTGATTCCTCCCCAGGTACATTTCTCTCTTTTGCATCAATAAAACTTTCCTTGTGTCCTTTATTGACTTTATCTGTCTTGCGTTTGATGCAGCCAAATATTGCACCATAAAAACCCAATCAACCACAATTAGTGTCTCAAGTTCTAATTTAGACAGTTTATCTATCAGTGCCGAAGGTGTAAATGTGTGACATAAGTAATTGGTGAATCAAATAATTACTTATGGCAATCACCATATATGATTTTGTGTATATCAGCACTTTTCCCTGTCCTTCTCCACCTTTCTAAAAGTTGACTAGCCAAAGGTCATCTGCTTTCTCAGTTTACCCACACTGTAAAGATGTTACAAAGGGTCAAAGATTCATATTGTGAATCCACATCTCTTAACACTAGATAATGATTAATTATATTTTTTATCAATTTATGTTTCTAAGCATTTTTTATCATAGTATTCGCGAATTGAGGCTTTGCGGATACGAAGGGTGTGTGTGTGTGTGTGTGTGTGTGTGTGTGTGTGTGTGTGTGTGTGTGTGTGTGTGTGTGTGTGTGTGTGTGTGTGTGTGTGTGTGTGTGTGTGTGTGTGTGTGTGTGTGTGTGTGTGTGTGTGTGTGTGTGTGTGTGTGTGTGTGTGTGTGTGTGTGTGTGTGTGTGTGTGTGTGTGTGTGTGTGTGTGTGTGTGTGTGTGTGTGTGTGTGTGTGTGTGTGTGTGTGTGTGTGTGTGTGTGTGTGTGTGTGTGTGTGTGTGTGTGTGTGTGTGTGTGTGTGTGTGTGTGTGTGTGTGTGTGTGTGTGTGTGTGTGTGTGTGTGTGTGTGTGTGTGTGTTTTTTTTTTTTTTTTTTTTTTTTTGAAACTCAACATTGGGTAAAAAAAAAATTTCCATATCTTGCTTTGTCAGAACTCAACACCCTAGCTCCCTTTTACTCGCCGACCCCACTCCACCTCTTTCACATGGCTTGGATTATCCTTGTTGAGTTCGCCTGAGTGCAAAAATAATTAAATGTGTTTTTCTCTAAACAAGCATTTGTTGAGTTCGCCCTTTGTATCTGCAACGCCTCAATTATTAACTCTTTTTCAAGCACAAGTTTTGTCTTATTCTTGTTCAAAAATATAGATATAATTTAAAATATGTATTTGTTGTACTAAAATATTACACAATAATGCTTTGCAGTAAATTGAAGCTTATTCAAGCAAATATATAAAGCAAATTGCTCTGATTTCTGGAAAATATAAATTTGAAACTTGTGAGTGAATTTTGAATTTCTTTTAAATGTATTTTATACCCATACCATGTCCTTTATATTTGCAGTTTATCATTAATATGAAAAATGAGGATGCCATTGGTTTGTACAGTCTTTATTTTCATAATTGCGCTGAGAAGGAACAGTTGCCTCTTCCAGTTAACCTATCGGTAATTCTTTTATTTGTCCTACGTGCTGTGAAAGTTAATGATAAATACAATATTCTTCATATTAAATACATTTTTTAACATCTTAAGTATATTCGCCTTCTGACCTTGTCGACACCAACATAGTTGTTTGCTTGGCAGTTATGCCTGAGTAGTAAATTTGCTTCCATTTGCAAAATGGGTCATGGTAGCCCAGTTGTAAGAGTAGCTGATTAGCAATCGGAGGGTTGCAAGTTTGGAACTCGGTCTAACTAGAGACTTTGGGCTGGTGCATGTTAAATCTTGTGGCCTCAAATGTTCTTACATTGGCATGGTGTGGAAGTTTGGAGAGTGTTCAGGAGATGCTCAGCTCAGGTGTTCATCTTGCCATCTGACTGGTTCAAAATTACGAGGTGTTGTCTCGGATCTTTTTCTCAGTGATTGATCATGGACTATCGCCAATAGCACATTATATTGCTCCAGTGCAACGTTAACTACTATTTGGTCAAAATACAGGTGCACATTATGCCACAATGGCAGAACTTTTGCTGCAATTTTATTGATTTAGGGTGCATCCTTGAGTGAAATGGGCAGCAGAAAAGACGAGATTGCACTCTCCCT
Source organism: Meta bourneti (assembly GCA_933210815.1). NCBI lineage: Eukaryota > Metazoa > Arthropoda > Arachnida > Araneae > Tetragnathidae > Meta > Meta bourneti. The sequence continues at coordinate 23,218,923 of OW119928.1, forward strand.
GGGTTTGCAGTGTGCACTTGAAGGTAATAAAGATTCAGTTAGGTTGCAAGCATTTTCCTCTGCTCTATTGCCAAATATGTCCCCTGCAACTTAATAAACGCAACTAACCTCTGTTCTAAATGCAATTGAGCTGTCGTCTAGGCCATCCCTTAGTTCTATCACTTGTTTTTGCATTGCTTATGTTCCTTAGGATAAAGTAAACAATCACATTTTATTTCCCAATTGTTTGCATTTGTTTTATTTTTTATTTTTTTTAAAGTTCCCCTCTTATGGAATAGTTGTTTTGTCAGTTTATTAACATGAGAAATACCTGTTGCATATCTTGTAAATAATTGAGTGAAAGGCTGATATGACTTTCATCATAGAGCTAAACAGCACATCAGTCATTCTAATGCAATCTAATTGACTTTTTCAGATAGCCATCATTGAACATAATGGTAAAAATTACCTGTCTGCTGGAGAAATGCCTCTGCCAAACTTCTATTTTATGATGTCATTTATTTTTTTCATCTCAGGCTGCGTGTGGATGGGAGTTCTGAGAAGAAAAAGGTTCAAGAACTTTCTTATATACTCAACTGTCATTTGATTTAATTGTAAACCAAACATGAAATTTAACATTGAATTTAGCTGTAAAGTAGTCAAACCTCATTACGATGAATTTCATGGGACCATAAAAAAATTAACCGTAGTTTGTTATCCGAATTCAGAAAAAAGCATTATATAACAATAAAATAAAATATTAAATGTATTTACAATACCTACTGTTGAATTCTTAGTTCGGAGATAAATTATATTCTTCACAAAGATTATACAGATAATTCTTGATTGCACAGATATTTCCTAATTATGCAATTTTTGTCAAAATAGTCTTGTTGATTTCTGTTTTTTGTGACATTTAAGAAAATCTGATGTGATCGACGCTGTGTAGTTTACCAGGCGAACGTTTGCTGCCTAGCAAAGAGCAGTGAATGATATTTCTTAGCCAGCAGTAGTCTAACTATCAGGCACCATGCATTAGAGCCTGCAATAGGGGGAAAACAAGTCATTTACAATCTTCCCCTAACTGAACAATAGAATTAATGGGAATGAATTCATAGCATGACGGAAACCTGTTGAATAGGATGTTGGATACGATTGAAAAGAATCCCATTTGTCCTTAAATTTCGAAAATTTGTTTGTCTCAACCAGATATGAGTGTAACTCGAATTCTTAAACGAATGCGTTCACATTATTTGAATATACATTTTTTGACGGGGATTAAAATTTTAGTTCATATTATCAGTAATTCATATTAAGAGAGTTCATCTTAATGGGGTTTGACTTAGTATTATATTAAACCATAATTTTCCAAACTTCCCTTTCAGAGACTTCTCTTCGGTGCCCCCTCTGGAAAACAACTCTTAACTCAACTAATCATAAATTTCAAATGTAATTGAGCCTATAATTTTTTAATTTAAACAAAATATGTGTGTAGTAGTGCATGAAATTTGAAACTCATAAAGCTATTTATTGAAATGAAACTAACTATAACTATGTATTAAACTATCCAAATATTTAATTTTTCTTAAATTTTAATCACACATTTATATTTAATTTTGATGTTATGTTTTTAATGTAGAGAAGTTTAGTTATATATAAACAAGACTTTAAAAAAATCAAATGTTTTTGTTTTCGGCTGACAATCGTACTTTATAGAAAAATTAGAAATTAAAATGTTAGACTACAGTTAAAATAATTTTAAATGGAGGACTATTTGGAACAATTATCTCCCACTGATTTTAACAATGAACAAAAATGTCTCCGTTCGCTATCGAATATAACTTCGAAAAAAGCTTTAGATTTTTTTGACATTTATATGAATGAGTTTAGATATATGTAAAATTAAGTTAATTGTGAATTCAGAGTTCTTAACAAATTGATTCCAGGATTTGGAAAACTACTATGGAATATATTTCTTTTGAATTTAATAGTTTGACTTTATTTTCTAATTGCATGCAATTATTACAGGGAAGAGACATTCAAAATTCATTACCTGATGGGACTTCTAGTATTCACCAAATCATTGTCTTTGTTGTTTCATGGGGTATGTTTTTGGATTTGTAGCTTAAATTTGTTGCAATTCTTTAGATTAATAATTTAAACTACTAAATTGTTCTCATAATTTCACCCAATTCTTTCATTACAGATAAATTACCATATTATTGCTAGAGAAGGAACTCCAATGGAAGCCTGGGCTGTGCTCTATTACATTACTCACTTGTAAGGAGGATTTTCTCTATCTTTCATTTCATCAAGAATATTCTATTAAAAATCCATACTACCAACTCCTGTATTTTCTGGGCCATGGTAGCCCAGTTGGAAGAGCAGCTAATTTGCAACCGGAGGGGGCGAGTTCAAAACTCAATCCAGCCAAAGACCACATGTACATAGGGGCTGGTGCATGTTAAATCTGGCATGGCCTCAAATGTCCTCGTGTTTGCATGGTGTGGAAGTTTGGAGAGTAAGGTGCCAGCTAGGTGTTGATCTCGTCATCTGACCGTAGTTCAAAATTACTAGGGGACTATTACTCCTTGAATCTTTCCCTTCGGTATTTATCCTGGGCCATCGCCAATAACCCATTGTGTTCTTCCAGTCCAATGTTAATTAACTATCTACTTACCTTCCAGATTTTATGGGAAAACACTGGGGCCACGTTAGCCCGGTTGGAAAGGTAGGTAATTTGGGATTTATGGCACAAGGTCCAAAAATAGACAAACTGCTCCATTAGTCCAGTTGGAAAAGTAACAGATTAGCAACTGAACATTTGCGAGTTCAAAACTTGATCCAACCTAAGACCATTGTGTATGTGAAGGCTGGTGTACATTAAATCTGTCATGACCTCAAATGCCCTCACTTTGACATGATGTGGAAGTTTAAAGAGTGGGATGCCAGCTCAAGTGTTGACTTTGTCTTCTGACCATGGTTCAAAATTACGAGGTGTTCTTGGATCTTTCCTTTCCGGCTTGGTCTGTTTTGCTTTCATTATATCAACATTGATATATCACATGGAATCAGCGATATTTTTTTAACATTGAAATTTGGTTGAGATCATTGCTATTTAGCCCATTGTTCAATGTTCATTATCTAGCCATTTTTTTTCAATGTTGAAATTTGGCTGGAGCCCCTGCTATTTAATTCATCGTTTAACATTAAGTGTGGTTGTAGCCACTGCTGTTTTACCCTTTGTTCAACATTAATTTGGATTTATCTATCCATTTATTCACTGTGCCGTGGTGTGGAAGTTTATATAGTGGGATGCCAGCTCAGGTTTTGACTGGTTCTAAATTACAAGGTGTTGTCCTTAGATCTTCCTTCTAGATGGATCCATGACCATCAGCAATAGTCCATTGTGTTTCTGCAGTGCGATATAAATTCAGGTTCCTTTTGGAACAACTCTTTTTTTTCCCAGTTTTCTGGACAGGCCTCTTGGTAACAAATTTTAAAGTTATGGTAGCAAACAGTGACAACCATGAAAGAAAGCATTAGAATTGGTGGTTGCTAGATAATCTTTGATCCTAATTTTCAAGAAAAACCTACAAATATGCTTAAAACCCTCAAGGAAAAGTTTAATCGCTTGTTGCATATGTTCAGTGCCAATTTGATTAAAATATTGCCAAATTGGTTTTGCAGCATTCAAAGTGCACGTCAGACATGCAAAACAATTGTTCAGAATTTTTTTTTTGGAGTTGGCAGGTATGAAAATTATTATTGTGTTATTGTGTACTGTTTCTTTAGTACATTTTATAATGTTAAAAATAGATTTTATGATGCATGTTTTTATGTACATATGTGTGATTAATTCAAGTTAATTATTGAAGATAAAATGAGTTCCTAATTTGTATTTGTTTTGATAACGGTAGGCAAACTTTGTGAAAGGTGCCAAATAAATAATTATAAAATGCTTTTTTGAACAGGCCATTAAGTTTTGTAGTGCTGATTTCATTTTTAGTGAAGTGATGTTCGGATTTCTATAAGTCTCAAATTATCGGACCTTTTCTATCAGAAATGCAATTTTAGTATTATTTCTTGTGTTGCTTTTGGATCTTTTATAATCCTAAGTACTTGTCATGTTCTTTTTAATTAAGGAATGTTGAAAACGATAAAAAAACCTTGTTTTTTCACATATTTCAGTTTTCGTATCATTGATTATTGGTATAAGTTGTGTAATATTAAAATTACACCAATTTTTTAGTGAATCAAGCTTTGGTTTCTAAATACTACTTGTACTCTTTACATCTTGTTCAGTAATTTGATGTAAAAATTTGCATTTTTCAGGCTCAAAGGTGCTTTATTATTCATGACTATTGTACTAATTGGAACTGGATGGGCCTTTATCAAACATATTTTAAGTGACAAAGACAAGAAAATCTTTATGATTGTCATACCCTTACAGGTATAGAAATGACTAATTATTTGTAATATGCAATACAATTTATTATTAAGACATGAGGTATTTTATTTTTTTGCTACATCAAATTTTAGGTTTTATCAAATGTGGCCAAAATTATTATGGAAGAAAGTGAGGAAGGTCAATCCCAGCATTATACATGGAGAGAAATATTCATTCTTGTGGACCTCATTTGTTGTGGAGCCATTTTGTTTCCTGTTGTCTGGTGAGTGCATTTTTTACAATTGCTTTGATGTATGCAGAAAATAACACTTATTCAATTTTAAACATTTGCCATGTTATAAACAAAATTATGAGACTGATTTTTGTATGGAATATGCAGGGCTGCCACAATCAACTCAAAGGTGACTTTTTGCTACTATTTTTCAACCTTGGCAATTAGGGGTATCTTTTGAAGCAAAATCATCCTAGCTTCACCATTTTGGTGACTTTTGAAAATTCATCGAAGATCGATGAATATTTAGTCCCCTCTTTTGTAATAGTGGACGTAAAAATATTGTTCAGAGTTTTTCATCATAGAATTTTTCCAGGGATGCCAATTTCGAGGTTTTAGCACCATATAAACTGGAAACCATGAGTGAAACATAATCAGTGGTTGGTAGATTGTCATGCAAACCTTTCGAAGAAATTTTTTTTTTTTTAATTTTAAGATTTAAATTTTTTGGCGAGATTTTCAACGTCTGTTTCATACTTATTTAGCACATTTTGTGTTTTAGCTGATTCATTTTGTTTCTGAGCAACTAAAATTGTTATTAAATTAGGGTTTAAGAGGAGACTTAAGCTATTTTTTAAAATGTATTTTACTATTTTGCAAGTTCTTTGGCTGACAGCCCTGGAATAGATAGATAGTAATTAGATAGATTAGTATAATATAATAGAATTGCATAATGATGCTGTAATTAAAAGTCACAACAGTACATGTTTTGGTGGTGATCGGCACACCTTGCTGAACCTGTATCAGCCATTTCCTGATTATGCAGCGGGGTGAAAAGTTCTGGATAGTCCCTGAAAATGAACTAGTTATCGACACTGTCAATGCCCAGGGTGTGTGAAAACCTTAATCTTTATTCAGAATAAAAACAATTAAGCTACTCGCTTATCGACTTAGCCATAGGAACCAAAATCAAGTCTTTAAGTGCCTGTAATTAGATTAGTGTAACAATAGCAGAGTTGTATTATGATGCTGTACTTGAAAGTCCCAATGATTTGTAAAATATCCAAGTGCATTTAATAATTTAGCCAAGGACTGGAGCACTAGTATCTTATCCTGATTCATCTTTGCTGAATCTGTATCAGTAATTTATGTCTGATTTCAAGACCTTATAGTGCAGAAAGTGCATACATTACTATCTGAAAATTGCAACACCATGAAGAAATCATGCAAATTAAACGAAACTTGCATGAAATGCAAAACGGGTTAGGATATGCATATTATTAGAATTACAAAGCGATCATGCATGTGGGCCGAGAAACACACTTTAAACTTCCAAGTGAGCTGTGTATAAAAAGCACTGTAAAGGTGCGTTAAAATGTGTGTATCGTCGTTTGATTGCTGTAAATGATTGATTAGAAGTCAATATTCCTCATCAAAAACGCGGAGTGCGATACAAGCAACTAACGGAGTTCGAACTGGGCCGCATGATGGCCTCCGTGAGGGTGGACTTTCGTATTGTGAAATTGCCACTAACACGGGGCATAATGCCACAACAGTGATGCATGTGTTGAAGAAATGTACCATGGAAAACCGGACAAGTCGAAACCCCGGTTGTGGGCCACGCAATATGACGTCACCACAGAACGACCGACACCTCATCCGCATGGCGGTGACGGACCATGCAGCGTCCTCTCGTGCATTGAAACACGTCTACAGGTGTGTCGTCGTCTGCCCCCACGGTTCGTCGTTTGCTTTGCCATGGGCTACGTGCAAGGATTCCCCTACACGGAATTCCCTTGACAATGAACCACTTACTCCTCCAGCTATAATGGGCTCACCAACACAGGCAATGTCGTGCCGATTGGCAACAAGTCTTCTTCTCAGATGAGTCCTGCTACAATCTGGACTATAACGATGGACGCATACTCATCAGACGCTACAGAGGTGAAAGCCTTCTCCCAGAGTGTCTTATTCAGCGTCATACTGAATGAACACCTGGTGTGGGGCGCTATTGGATATCATGGGTGATCCCGCCTTCTCCAAATTGAGGGGACACTGAACAGTGGGCGCTACATCAGGGAAGTTGTGGAGCCCAAGGTCTACCCCTCCTGCAACACATTCCCGGAGCTTTATTTCAGCAAGACAATGTCCGTCCACATGTTGCTCGGAATGTACAAGCCTTCTTTAGTGCACGACAGGTTCCGCTTCTTCCATGGCCTGCACATTCTGTGGATATGTCGCCCATTGAGCATGTCTGGGAATACATCGGACAGCGACTCGCTTATTGGGCAGAGTACGGCTGAACTTTGGCATCAGATAGAGGCCAGTGGCCATCTGGAATGCCATTCCTCAGCATGACATTCAGAATCTGATTTGATGCCACGACATGTACAGGCTCTCGTCGCTGCACAAGATATTGATTTTCGGCATTATTTTTGTTTTATTGCTCTGTGAATTTGATTGTTTATTTAAACCACTATAAGTAATACGTGGAATAAATTTTATTTATTTCTGGTGTCTTTCATAGTGTTGCAGTTTTCACAAACAGTAGCGTATAATGCCATGAAAAAGTTTCGATACCTTTTATTAGTTGATTTTATTGGTACTTTAGTATTAACCACATGCCATTGGCGAGTATCAACATTTTGGTGCTACCAAGTTTTGTCTCGGGCGGAAAATATTTAGCAATTGCTCTTAGGATGGCATCAAACATATCATTATCATTTGAGGCTTGTTTGTCCCTCCACATAAACTCCTCGAGGTGGTGATGAGATGTTCCTCAATGTTTTTTATTTCATCATTTTGCTCTTCCCCAGATGCGTTCTATATTCTGTGTGCGTGCTAGTTTCAGAATCAATGAAATTGTATTGTGGTTCACTTGGCAGTGAATATAACCAGATTGTTCCAGTTCTTCTGTCTTATACCCCTTCCAACAGATTTAGCGATTAATCGCTGTCATGCGGTTAATACGAAAGTACCATTTTATTTCTCAAAAACTAGATAGGTCGCCATTTAATGGACCAAGAAATTTCAATGACTTAAGCTGAGTAACCACGTAATTTATACTCAACATACATTACTGTAATGATCATGTAAATTTTAATGCTTTGAATTCATCTGTAGTGCCTGGATTTGATGTAATGACAAATTGTTTCTAAGGCTTCAAGAACTTCTGTTTTATTTGATTGTGAAAGAATTTCCTCATTTCATTTCTCTCACTTTCATACTTTGTTAAATTTCTATGGTTGCTTGAGAACCAGCTGCAACATTGTTATCGATATCTATGTGGTCATTTATGCCAAAAATAGTACATCCACTTCCATTTAAAAATTCATTTTATCCGATTTCAAATAAATTCAATGATGAATCAGAGTCAGAATCTTCATTTCTGGCTTCACTTTGTTTGCCATCAGTCAAATGCTGCATGTTTAAAGACCTTTCCAGTGACGAGTTGTCCAAGGTTGCATTTGAATTCTCGACAAATAAACGAAGGTTTAATTATATTGTTGTCTGAGAGCTAGACAGGACTGAAGAAAATTGACAACTTATCAGGAGTGATGAGTTGTCCAGATGACAACTTATCTGGAGTAATGTGTTATCCATTTAACAACTTATCAAGGTTTTACTGTTTGTAGATATAAATTGAAAAGGACGCAATAGAACCTTCGTTACTCTTTCCTAAAATTGAAATTGTCCTTTTTCATGTATTGAATCTGGAAAATAAATTTTAAAAGCAAGGTTTAAAATATAAAGCATGACTTCATATTAAAGATATATAATATGTAGGCATCAAACTCTTCCCAATCCTGATGCGGTACTTAAGACTTCTAATTTGAATGCTCTACCCTCCACAAGAATATACTTGATACTAATACTAATTTTTAATTACTAATTTTTTATAGTGTAAAGATATATGGTAATACTAACGGTTTTTCATTATACTATTTTCCCAGGTCCATAAGGCATTTGACAGAAGCTTCACAAACTGACGGCAAAGCTGCTATAAATTTGGAGAAATTAAAATTGTTCAGGCATTTTTATGTGATGGTATGAATTTTTTTATTGTCTTAAGTTGTAAAATTAAGCATAACACTGATTATGACTGTTAGAATTTAAATATTTAGTTTAAAATAGGAAAATGATCATGTTAATTCATCGTCATTCTATCATTATTTTTCTACTGCTATTTCCAGCATCTTTCCTGTTATTATAAATGCAAATCTTAGTTTTTCACGTTTTCAATTTAATTATTAGTGGTAATCAACTTACAAGAAAAATTTATCATCTTATTTTTAAATAGGGATGTTTCATTTTGGAATAATTTATGATTTAAAAAAAGGTAACTTTTTCTGTCTTAACGTCTTTTCTTTCAAAATTTGAAATCTATTCATCAATTGTAATTTGTAAGTATGGTGATTTTTCCATTATGATTCTAAATTTGTTAGAATTTTAAGTTATGCATTATATATTATTATACTGGAGCACTACGTCACTCCAATAAATATTCATGGGAAATGGATAATATTAAACAAACCAATTCTTACATGGTATGAAAAATAAAAGTCACAATATAGAATAAACATTTGCATGTTTCTTAGTCCTAGCCAATATGGATAGTCCAGTGATGTGCAGAACAGCATTTTTTTTTAACTTTCGAAAACTCTACAACTGCAGCAAATAATTGCTACCATTAGCACTGACTTAATTAGTACTAAGCAGCTTTGATTTTTCCTGATCAGTCCATTCATTGCTCTCTCATCAGTGAAAAAACTCGTTCAATATGGACATATGCATCTGCAGTGCTTAAAGCAAAACGTAAGATCTTATTAAAGTTTGGCTCATCAATTTGTTTCTTAAATCACTGAAAATATTGAACCTTCGATACTTCCTCTTTACAATCTGGACACATTGCTCTATCAATTAATGTTAGGATTTGCTTTCTATGGATTATTATAGGTAGTTTTTCGATATTTATGGATAGATACCTCGAAGTTCAAATCAACTATAATGTAGAATATATATGGCTGAATAATATATGATTTAAGTTTCTGGATTTTGTTGAAATATGTGGGCATATGAGAAATAGAAGATCAATGTGGGATTTGGGAGTATATAAAAAATTAGCTCTAATGTATGAGTTCCTTGGAAATACTTGAGAATTGGTCACTAGCTCCTATGCACCAGCGGGCTGCGATAGCCCAATTGGAAGAGTAATGGATTCGCAACTAGAGGGATGCAAGTTCGAATCACGGTCCAACCTAACACTGGTGTATACATGGGAGCTGGTGGACTTTAAATCTGTTGTGGCTTCAAATGTCCTAATGTTGGCATTGTGTGGAAGTTGGGAGAGTGGGGTACCAGTTCAGGTGTTGACCTCGTCATCTAACATGGTTCAAATTTACAAGGGGTAGTCCATGAATTTTTCCCTTCTGGATTGATTCCGTTCCTTTGCCAGTAGCCAAGTGCAACTTAAATTCAACTACCCTATACACCAGCTGCCACTGTTATGTTTACCTTACTTTCGGTTTTTAATAACAACGGAATGGCAGTTACTTCATTTAAAGTTTCTTACAATCCTTAATAAAAGTATATTTCCTGTGTTTATGGCAAACAAAAGCATTGAAGAATTTTAAAATAATTGTATCAATATTTGTTTTCTTTTCCATTGCAGATAGTTTCTTATATTTACTTCACTAGGATCATTGTATACCTTTTGAAAGTAAGATCTAGCATTCTTTGTGCATTACTTTTTGTTTCCATAGGATTTTAATCTATCATGTAGTCAAACTCTGATTGTACTCATCATTATATATATATATATATATATATATCTTAAATAATCTAAAATTCTAATTATAGTAATATTTTATGTAGACACTTAATAGATTTATATGCAATTATCTTATCCTGTATCACAATTGACAGCATATAGTAATTTAATATTGTAATTATATTTACTGTTTCTCCATATTATGCTTTGTACTGCATTATTTATATTTAAGCTTATTTAGACATACTTTCACTCTTAAAATCTTGAACTGTCAATAGTTTGGCATAATTTGTTTAACTAAAAAGTATTATAATATATTTAGTAAGTAAAAAGTATAACGCATGATTCATAAGGACATGTTTCAAACTAATATCAGTATATTTGAAAAATAGTTGTGTCTGAAGTTTTCTGAATTTTATTTGCATTAGAAGCTAAATGAAATTGAAAAATAAATTTAATTTCTTACTTTTTAGTTAGAGCATTGGTCTTACTTTTGACACATATACGTTTATTATTTTGACACCTTTTATTGTTGATTTTTAATGTGTTAAATAGACTGCAAATATTTATGTTCATTATATTTTCTCATCATCTGAATAGTTTAAAATGTGTTACTACGAAGCACCGTTTTTTAATATAACTTAGTTAAGAAGAGTTAATTAGAAGTTAACTTTCTGATATTAACTACGAGTCTAAATGTTTTAAAATATTGTATTTTACACTTTGTTCTTTTTAAAGGGAAATATGGTGTTACATATTAGTTTTGTTTTAACTTTCAGATAACAGTGCCTTTCCAATATGAATGGTTGGAAGAAGTCTTTCGTGAGGTGGCGACTTTCATGTTTTTTGTTGTCACTGGAATAAATTTCAAGCCAACAGTCAGCAATCCATATTTTCGATTGTCACAAGATGAAGAGTTAGATATGGATGAGGTGTACGTAATACATATTTAATAAATCATCCATAGGTTAGGACACGGTACCCCAGTTGGAAGAGTTACGGATTAGCAACCGGAGGGTTGCGAGTTCTAAACTTGGTCCAGGCAAAGACCATCATGTTCATGTGAGTTGGTGCATGTTAAATCTGTCGAGGCCTCAAATGTCCTCACGTTAGCTTGGTGTGGAAGTTTGGAGATTGGTGCCAGCTCAGGTATTATCTCTTTATCTGACCGTGGTTCAAAATTACATGGTGTTCTCGGTTCTTTCCCTCAGGGATTGATCCCTGATCATCGCCAATAGCCATTTGTGTTGCTCCAGTGTGACATTAATTAACTACCTACCATTCATAGGTTTGTAGAGATGCCATCCATTCCAAGTTTTTTGTAATGGCGATGAATTTCCAAAATTATTTATGCAATAGTGAAATTATGAAAAATCTCACTGTACAGGTTCCAATCTTTTACAAATGAGTACTTTTCCAGTTGCTAATGCCATTTCAATTGCCAATGTAAGAATGAATGAAATTATGCTGAATTTTTTTATTTTAAAAATTTATGTTTCATGAATTTTTAAATCTATTTTTGAACGACTTTCACTTTTGAAGTTGAAGCAGACAGTGGAGACCATTGATTTTCAACCTGTGTGTTGTGCTAGAATGGCACTAGTGTGCCTTGCAGATTGTGAAGTGGTTTAAATTGAGTAAGCTTTTTTATTTCATGAACTTTTGACAGGTGTGTTCACAAATAAATTCAAATAATACCCATATAAATAGTTGTGGGTATTTTTTATAGCAGTCATAAATAAATTGTTTCAAAAAGATCTTTATAAAGGCATTTTTGGATCAAAAAGGTTTGATAATTACCATTATCTCTTTATAAATCCATCAAAATTGTATCTATTTTTTTCTCAGATCAGCAAAACATTAAATTTGTGTGCCATGAGATGAAAAAGATTAAAAATCACTGGTCTGCTTTTAATGATAAGGAACAATACCCCAGGTATTGTTCCTATATCATTTAAAGCATATGCAAACAAAAAATGTCTATTTGCATAGACTAAAATGAAAATATGTACTTGGTAGTTCAGTGTTTTTATTTAAATACAAATGATACAGATGTTTCTGTTTAAAAACCATACATACCACCAGGAAAATTATCTGCTTAGAAAGCAACAAAATTAAAATTTTATATAGTTACTATACTTCCCTAATATTAGTTACAGCATTCTATTTATGAAAAGTTATATTGCATTAATAATATAACACCATTGAAAACACTTCAAAATACATATTTTCTGCAAATCTTATTTCCGATTTTTGAAACATCTAATCGAAGGTTGGAATCTTGGGGTCCACAAAAATAATAGCTGTGAACTACTGTAATATTCAAATTACTTTCTGTGGAGATTTGAAGGCATGAATTTTCAATTTTAAAACTGAAATGTGTCTTATTTAAAAATATTTCTCATTTTTTACTCTTGTGAATGTTGCCTTTGTTTCACTTCAATAGTAATGATTCTTTTTGTAATGTTAATTTTGTCATTTGCTTCAAATAGATAGTGCAATATTTTTTTTTCAGAAGTTGGGTTTGCATCATTCAGTGTTGAGCATCATAAGATTTCTGAATAGTATGGTGTTTCTTTTACCCCACAACACTGTTAATGATTAAATAAGTGAATCTTTCTAAAAAAATCCATGGATTATTTCAACCTTTTTTTATACTATTGATCCTTTCCTTAAAATAGAGTCTTTGGAACGATTCTATTCATCCTTGCCCTCAGGGGCACATCTTTAGATGTATACAGACATCACAAGTGATCGGTCCTCTCTTCTGTTTTACCCTCGCCTACTCTTCTGCTTTTTTTCCTCCCTCATTGTTGTCTTGTGTTTGGCACAGCTTGGCCAAATATGGCTCTTGTGCCATAAAACCCCAAAACGACCAGCCATCTACTGGTCCTTTCCTTAGAATAGAATCCTTTGAAATGATTCTATTGGTCCATTCTGCATAATTGAATCCTTTGGAAAGATTCTATTGCTCATTTTAATCAAAATTTATTAGAAGTCATGCTCGGAAAACTCAGTTGCAAGATGGAATTTTGCATGTGAACCTCTCAGAGGGTTAACATTACAATGTTTCTTTTTCAAGAGAAATTTGTAAAAAATAGTTCTACTAACCTCGCTCATTTCTTCACTACATGTTATTATATTCATTGTAAAATTTAACGCATTATGTATTTATAGAATGCTTTTCACATTTAGGATAACTCAAACAGGACTTACGGAAAATGTATCGAAAACTGTGAGATCACGTGAAAATGCTGGTCACAACGAAGAAGGGACAGCTACAAAGCGTGAAAGTAGTCATGAATACGACTAGTCTCGTCGATACCTTGTAAAAAATATTTATATTGCGTATACCCTATTCACATTTGCTTTTTACCTAATAATTTCATCTTGCTTGATAAAACACTTGTTCTAAGTCGACCACTTTATTGGAAAAATAAATGCTAAATTCGATTTTTTTTTTATCTGATAATATTTCTATATTGATTAGGACTGAAACAGAAAGTGGTTGCATCACGAATTGCTAAGAAAACGGGCCAATGTTTTAATTTTTCCCATTCTCTTGTACATATGTACTATTTAAAATGTAATGTATTTATATGATATAAACATGTGTGATGTTACTGTACTAGACACTTAAGCTGCTAATGTTTCTTTCAATAATGACATAATACAATAATTATACTGGTGTTTTAAACAATAATTGTCTTCCTGATCTGGGTTTACTTAAGTAGACCTATTAGTCTATCTTTGACTAGTTGTCTTAGAAATCTCGTGAAGAAAGCTTTTATAATGTATCTTGCGAACTATTAGAAAACTAAATCTGACTGTCTTGTGTGTTCACTAATGTGCTTTATTCATTTATGTGAATATAAAATAATTAATTCTGGAATTGTATAAAGTGATAATATTCTTTAGTACAAACAATCAACTCAATATTTGTATGCACTTATTTATATTTAAACATTTGTTTTATTTGTGTTGCATGTAAAGATACTTTATGACTGCATAATCAGTTGGCATGCCTTATTGAAATTATTTTATTTACGATAGTTTTGAAATTAGCATTAAAGTTGCATTGCTATTTTAATTTTGTCAATATTGGGAGAAGGATATTAAAAAATCTCCATAAATGTATGAAGTTCTGGAGCAAATTACTATATTTATCTCCATAGATTATAATTAAAAATGGATGTGTATATTTATATTTTCAGTTACTATGTAGTATTAATAACTATTAACCACTTAGCAGTGTCCTTTTTTTTCAAATTTCCAAAAATTGTCATTTTTATTGCAATTTATAATTTATTTATAAAAGAATTTACATGAACCGGATTGTTGTCGCGGTGAAAGTTTTGTATTTAGGATAATTTTTGTTTAAAATGCAGTAGGACATTTACCTAAAAGTTGACTTTTTTCAAACTAATGCTGTACAGGGAAGCGAGTGCACTGTACAATTCTGGCTCAGAAGAAAAATTATTGTTTAAATTATTATATTTACCAATTTCTACTTTCTGTTCAAAATTCATCTTTTTGAAAAGATTCAAACTTAAAGCAGAAAAAAAACACGAGCAAAGCAGAAAGTAACAAATAAAGCTCTGTACGGCTAAACAGTTAAGTGGTTAAGTCTAATTTTGAAACTTAACAAAAGCACAATATTTTTTCAGTTTATGATACAAATTAACTTAATTTAACATTAGCACATTATTTCTTATCTATATTGCCTATTTTATTATATTTTAAAATGCTTACATTCAAATTTAGTGTATTTCCTTTTGAAAAGGTGAAATACATGTGTTTATGTTTGAAGGCCACAATTTTTGTATTCCCACAAAATTCGTTGTTTCATATTTGCAAGGAATGATAGCACTATAACAGTTTTCAGATCTCTATTGATCTCAAAGAAAAGAGGCTTGCCACTTAAATATAATCCACCCATGCATTTTGATTTTAAAAGTATTAGAAATTTGCTGTTAGTAAAATTGTAGAATTTCGTTCAAGCTGAGTACATTTTTAGAGATAATGGATTTTTTCCTTTTAATTTTAGAAATGTTTATTTAGTTTGAGATGTGGATTTCAAAATGTTTATAAATGCCACTTAATCCATTTTAGTAATTTGTTTTCCACTCTTAAGCAAGTCGTTCAGGTTAGGAGGTTGACTCTACATCTGAAAGAAATGCATTAATGTACATACAAAAATATGAATGCCTCATGTTTCTTTTTATATGTATATATATGTTGTGACTTGTATGTTTGGAATTTTGTGTTTTGTGGAAATAAGTTATTTTTATTTTTAATAAAGTCTTATAGGCAAGTGGATAATCTTACTGTTCTCTGTGCTCTAGAAAGATTTGATTGATTCTAAGATTAAAAATAAATAAAATTGTGCAATCAAACAGGGTATGCCGATTTAAATCAAGTTATTTGTACTTTTAAAAATCATGATTTAAATCACTTTAAATTTTCTTTTTCCTTAAGTTTAACAAAATTGAAATAACCTGGGACAAAATGCATGATACAAATCAGTTTAAAAATTTGCTTTTACTCAGTAACACTCCAAGAATGGCCCTTATTAAAACTAACTTCCCTACTTTAAGAACACGAGCCGCGGTATCCTGGTTGGAAGAGTAACAGCAACCGGAAGATTGCGAGTTCGAATCCAACCAGACTCATGTACAAAGGAGGCTGGTGCATGTTAAATCTGTCATGTCCTCATGTTGGCTTGGGAGTTTGAAGAGTGGGGTGCCAGCTCATGTGTGACCTCGTCATCTGACCGTGGTTCAAAGTTACATGATGTTCTCGGATCTTTCCCTTCACGGATTGATCCTGGACTGTCACCAATAGCCTGTTGTGTTGCTCCAAGTGCGACATTAATTAAAATACCTACCTACTTTAAAAACACTAAGATAATTGTAATGATTGGGATACAGTAGTTCCAACTAGAAGAAATTATTTGCTTGTATGAATGTTTTGGAACTCTATTTTATTTATATATAAATCATTACCAATATTATCAGTATATTTGTAATATTATCTCATGTTGGAGGGAGGGCTGGGGGCCCCTAACATAAAAATATTAAGATCCAAGGAGTTCTGATAAGCAGCCTGGTAGATTGAACCACTGTATATTTGGTTGCTTATATTTGTATATTTAATCTGTTTAGGGGTCCTGTGCCCTACCATAAAAATTTTATAAGATTTCAAGGAGGTCAGGCATGCTTAGTGTAGATGTTTTTATGTTAAACAAATTTAGTTTCTCATTGGAAATATTTACCTCTCCTGTTTGGGGGACAAAAGATGTTTGGAGTTAGTGCTCATGTTGACAACGAAAATTGACCCACAAACATTTCTGTGTTTGCTTTCTTAAAACAAGTGTTACTCGCAAATCTGTTTCTCAGTATTTTCTTACTTTTCCTATGGAAAAGTTAGTTAAAATTAAACTGATGTCCTCTCAAAGGAATTTATTATTTCTGATAAAGAAATCCTCAGGTATGTTTTAACATAAGTCAATAGATCTAGAAACCACTGATTTGCATGTCTCATGACCAACTAGTTTAAACACTGGAAACTGAATCAATGAAAAACAGAAAAATTCTATTTAGAAAATTTTTTGGCTTCAGATATCTACTTAGGATGGGGAAAACTCATTTAGATTTTAATGTTTGTGCAAGACTAGAAAGCCATTCACCTTTGCTACTTCTGTATCGAAAGAATATATTCAATTTAATAGCTTGACTTAGTTTTTAAATTTAACAGTAATGAATAGGCCAGAAAATAAAAATGATGTATAAAAATTCATTAAATTTAAAATTTTATCTCCAAATAAAATGTTTATTTTTTAATATACATTTTTAAGCATTATGGATTAGTTTCATGGAATTGAATTCAGATTGAACGCAAGGCCCCCAAAAAAGATTTTTCTTTTACAGATTGGTCGTCTGTATTTCCTTAACCCTCCGTATATATTAATATTTAACAAATACTATCTAGAAACCACTGATTTGCATGTCTCAAGTTTAACACGTTTAAGAGCAACGAATTATGATAAAATTCCAATTTAAGGGACTAACTGGAGGATTGCGAGTTCGAAATTCGGTCCAACCAAGGACCGCAGTGTTCGCGGAGGCTGGTGCACGTTAAATCTGTCGTGGCCTCAAATGTCACGTTGGTGTGGTGTGGAAGTTTGGAAAGGGGTGCCCTCGTCATCTGACCGTGATTCAAAATTACGTGGTTTCCCGGACCGTCGCCAATGGTCCCTTGTGTTGCTGCAGTGCGACGTTAATTAACACACACCGATTTAAATAAAAAATCTGATTTATATGAAATCCGATTTTAATGACATTTTTTAATCATGAATTTTTCACACCTTGCAATCAAATTTTCAAAATCCCATGATTTTAACTTGTCAGGTGCATTCCTTCCTGGGTGTATTTCTGTGTCAGTAAAACTTTCATTGTGTCTATTACTTGATATTGTATGTCTTGTGTCTGGTGCAGCATGGCCAAACATGGCCCTTGAGCCATAAGACTTCCAACCAACCCATGATTTTACCAAGTTTGAATCAAACTTGTAAGAATATATTGTTACCTAAAGTATAAAGAAACCTCAATCATCTATTGGAATAACCTTTTTGGAGATACAACGAAACGTTTGTTTAATTCGAATTATTGGTTTTTTCCCCCTTAATTTTCCTATAATTTTAATGTGAAACCGTCATTCGAATTTATATTCCTGTCAAAACATTTTTCATACACAAGCTTGCTTTAATTTTTCCTAAAAGTGGCAAAAAAAAGTAATTTAGTGGCTCAATTTTTCCAAGGATAGTCGTATGGTTTTGGACGAGTCTATTTAAGTAAGGAGATAGGTTGGAACTTAATATAAAAAATTGTGCTTCCACAACTGGTATCTTAGCGTGGATTCTTCATTCGGTGCCGTAAGCAATATCAGTGATGAGTTGGCAGTGGGAAAACAACTCACGGTGATCACCATTCATGCTTTTGCTCTCCTGACAACCTTTCTCCCCTGTTCAAAAATCGACTGACCCGAGGTCAACTGCCTTCTCGTTGGAGCAGCATTATACAGCACATGTATACACAACTCCCACTCTTATCAGTCGCTTATCTCATGCAGGGTAGCCCGGTTGGTAAAGTAGCGGATTAACAACCGGAGGGTTGCCAGTTCGAAACTCGATCCAACCGAAGACTCGCTCGTGACCTCAAATGTCCTCATTTTGGCGTGGTGTGGAAATTTGGATGCCTGTTCAGATGTTGCGTCATCATCTGACCGTGATTCAAAATTACGAGGTATCCTCGGATCTTCCCTTCCTGATTGATCCATTGTTTTGCTTTCGTTGCATCAACATTGATATGTCACATGGAATCAACGGTTGTTTTAACATTTAGATTTGGTTGAGATCACTGCTATTTAGCCCTTAGTTTAATGATGAAAATACTAGACGAAAAATCTAGTGTCGATTTGCCTAAACACGAGTAACCATGCAAAGACGTACTTTGCCCTCCTGGTGATTGTTTCGACGAAGTATCTCGTCATTAACAAAACTGACCAGATTTTGATGGACGAGTTATATCGTCACTAAAGGAAAACTTACCAGATCTTTATCTCATCAACATAAAAAAAAATCGGCAATATCTTGACGAAATATCACGTCAAAAGCAAAATTTGATGGACCAGGTATCGTCGAAACCACTTGTGGGGGAGGTTAAAGCAAAAGACCCGCAAGGCTCAAGTCTACCCCGGAAATATTTAAATGTTACAAAATCAAAAAATACACGGTAATCAGTTTTCACAGGTTAAATGCAGATTGCTGTCTGAAAACAGCCACAATATCCATTTACGAAATGTCCATTTATCGTAACAATCTTTCGTTCGGATTGGAAAATCGGGAGAAAAGCATGGGTTGTTTCTGAACGACATGAGGGGGGTCGGATATTGTCTTCTGTGGGGCCCTCAGGGAAACATTAGTCTACGATTACGTACTGTTCCACTTTTTTAACACGTGTTCCTTATCGAACAAGCTGTCATTTAGAAACTGAAACGCTACACTGAAGGGACGAGTATAAAAAAGCGATTGTTTATGGTTGAAAAAAAGTTGCAAGCAGAGACCGGATTGATATGACCTTCCAAAGCGGCGAGTAAATGCAGTCGTGACGTAATGACCCAACACCCTTCCTTCCACGTTCGTCTGTGGGCACACATCGCTCGCTGACTAACAAGTGGTCAAAAAGTTACGTTCTCAGTGCTTGGGCCTGACCGTGGAAGTCGGTCAGAACAGACGAAACACACCGTACGGCACACAGATGTTTGAAAATGAGAAAAAATCCATCGAGCTGGTGATTCGAGAGTTGTGAAATGTTTCGTGGAAGAACTTTCAACTTGCATGGAATGAAAAGATGCAAATGTGATAAGCATGGAATCGCCCAATGATTCATTCAGTCCTCTGACGAAATCTGACATACCTTACATCGACGGAGAAATGGAGAATTCGGTAATTAAAAGTTTTTTTTATTATTATTATTATTCGAAATTCAAATTGTTCATGAGGTGTGGGCGTCGATCTCCAGTTTCAAAAGTGACATAGAGCTCAGTTTCTAAAATTTGAAATTAGAATCATTCAATCCTCAAGTGTGAAAACTGTTTCTAAAATTTTTGAATAACTAAAACATTTTTTCCAGTAGTGCCAACTTTGGGGGAATTGTTGTGGAGGATAAGTAATACTCCAGTTGCTTTAAAAACAATGTGGGGGCCGTGGTAGCCCGGTTGGAAGAGTAGTAACCGGAGGGTTGCGAGTTCGAAACTCGATCTAACCAAAGACCATCGTGTACATAGGAGCTGGTGCTTGTTAAATCTGATGTGGCCTCATATATCCTGACGTTGGCGTGGTGTGGATGTTTGGAGAGTGGGGTGCCAGCTCAGGTGTGACCTCTGACCGTTGTTCACAATTACGAGGTGTCCTCGGATGGATCCCTGATCGACGTCAATAGCCCATTGCTTTGCTCTAGTGGGACGTTTAATTCAACTACTTACCTACGTACCTCAAATTCCGCGCGCTCCCCTAGTCAAAATAGGATACGACAATAAATGTTTTAAGTTTTGAAACCTCAAAATTTTGTTTCTAAGAAAAATATGCATTTGAGAAATATATGTATACGCAATGAATTGTCAGTTGACAAACAACTTTAGCTCATCACCATAAGGTTACACCATATACAACTACTTTTTTGGAACGATAAAGTTTTGTATTGATGGGAAAATTATCACAATGAACTAATTCGTTTTTTTAGAACACTTTAAAGCAATTAAAGAATTTTTTTTCATATTCGTTGACGCTCTCACAATGAACTGTCGTTATTTTAGAACATTTTATAGCAATTATAAAATTATTTTTTGCTGTCGTGTGTGTGTTGACACCATCACAATGAACTAATTCGTTATTTTAGAATATTTTAAAGAAACTAAAAATATTTTTTCATACTCGTTGGCGCTATCACAATGAAATTTAGAACTTTTTATAGCAATTTTAAATGCTATTTTTTTTCATTATCAGAGGTGGTGCTATCATGATGAACTACCCGTTATTTTGGAACATTTTAAGTAATTAAAAAAAAATTCTGTCGTTGACACCATCACAATACACTAATTCATTATTTTAGAATATTTTTAAGAAACTAAAAAATTATATTTTCATTTTCGCTATCACAATGAATTTTAGAACGTTTTATAGCAATTTAAACTATTATTCATACTCCGTTTCATACTATAACAATAACTATTCGTTATTTTAGAATTTTTAAGTTATTTAGTGTTTTAGTAATAGTTTGCATTGCCAATGATCTCAAACTTTCCCACTGTGGATTGCAGCGTGGTTAGAAATACGGGAGTTCCCGAGTTCGCACTCTTGTGGGAGAATGGGCACATGGTATATTCCCATGGCTCGATGTAAACATTTCAAGGTTGAATCGATATGAATAATTTCGTGGTTTTATAGAAGAGAATGAGTTCAAATCGCGTATCTAGTACAGAGGAATTTAAATTTTTTTTCATAATCATTATAGAAATATAATATACACTGGGTAAAAAGTCTCCGTACAGAAATGAAAATAAATTAAAAGTTCTAAAGAAATATCACCATATATTCAGAAACTGCACAAGAAACTAATTTCATACTAGAGAATCTGCTCGCAACAAATATACCTTAATTTTCATAAATAAAAAGTAATTAATTAAAACTTTGAAAAAAACATACAAAATGAAAAGCAAAAAACTTTCCGTACCACTATGCAAACTGATTAGAACGGACAGTCCAGCTACCCCACATTCAAATATAATTATCGAATCGAAAGTATAGTGTAATAACTTCAAACTTTTCATGCTAGCGGATCGCCTAAAATAGAAATTCCGAAAGCTATTAGCGAGTTGGTGATAAACTTGAGAAATGACGGTTTATCAATGAGGAAAATTTGCCAAAATCGTAAAAAATCTAAATCTACGGTAAGAATCATTGAAAGGTATAATGAGGTAGAAACTGGAAAATAGAAACCGATCCAGGAAAACCTCAGAAATTGAGCCATAATACACAAGAGGAACATTCTGCGAAAATGGATGGACGAGTTGTGGCATGGAGAAAACCAAACCAGCAAATGCAAACAAAAAATTTAAGTAGAACTGTAAAACACGGCGGAGGAAGCGTAATAGTGTGAGTAATTTAAGTTTTGTTGAAGGTAACATGGATAGCTATGTGTACGTAGACATTTTGAAACAGTATATCCTTGCTAATACAAGGAAAATTGTGTCTCTTGGAAGAACATTTAACTTCCAATAGGACAACAATCCAAAACGCTGCAACGATCTGTAAAGAATTGTGCCTTTATCATGTGTCGCAGCAACTTCACACACCACCAGTCTCCTGATTTTAATCCCATGGAACACTTATGTGAAGAAATAGTTCGTGAACTGAAAAATTATGATACCAACAGCAAAAATAAACTGAAAAGTGCCATTCTGGACGTCTTGAAGAAAATTACTTCAAAAACAACAAAAATTGTGGAAGTCATGCCTAATCTGAGAGGCCTTTAAACCAAATGCAGATATAACTGACCATTAAGTAATGCAACATGAAAGTTATAATAACGCTTAATGAAATATTTTTCACCATATTGAGACTTTTTATTTTTATTTGCCACATTTTTGTATTGTGAATTTTGCGTTAAATTATATTAATATTTTTGTTTAAATGCTATAGTAATTTTTATGAAATTATTGCTCATCTGTTTTACAATTTTTCTTCAATCCTTATATTCTGCAAACAAAGCCATTTATAACTAATAGTAGGTGCGTACGGAAACTTTTTTTATTCACTGTATAGTGAAATTAAAAGTTGGGCCAGTAAAACACATCTAGGGTTGCCAAAGCACTTGTGAAATAGTAGCATAAATTTTTTAAAATAGTAGCAAAAAGTCCTTTTAAACCCTATTTTAGTAGCAATTTTAGTTGATCAGATACAAAATGAATCGACTAAAACACAAAATGAGCGAATTAAGTATGAGACAGACGTTGAAGATCTCGCAAGAAATGCAAATTTTAAAATTGAAAAACTAAAAAAATTTTCTTAATAAAGCTCTCATGACAATCTAGCAAAACTTGGCGCCAAAACTTCGAAATTGGCGTCCATTAGAAAATTTTCCCCCTAAAGAAAAATTCGAAAAACATTTTTCTATACGTTATTAAGTTAAAGGGATTAAATTTTCGTTGAACTTTGGTGAATTAAAAAAAATTGCCATAATATTCGAAAAGTTGCCAAATTATTGAAAATATGAACTTTTAAGACGATTTTTCTAAAAAAAAAAAGATGCCTCTTGTAGCCAAGGTTGCAAAATAGCACAAAGTTGCCTGTAGAAGCCCTGCACATCTCAGAAGATGAAAGGAAGCAAATTTTAATAAAATATTTTAAGTAATGGCGTACAAGGGAAATATTCAGTTCGTTATGTCGACAAGTGAAAGAGACGCAGGAAAATGTAGAAAGAATTTTGGCCCATATAGCAAAACCTGGCCATTTCTAAGGGGTGATGGCTGTTTTCCATGAGAATTGCTCCCGACACCTCGTTCATTTTGAGTAGGGGTGACTCGGGGTTTATGTAATTTTATTTTATTTTTGGTGAATGTTGGTGGCGGAAAGAAGTAATTTACTCATAGACGTGAAATTAGTAGACTGAGTATTGCTATTGTGAGGAGCTTCAAAAAGTGACCAACATGTCGACTAGTAGTCACGTGACTTGAATAATTGACTTGATTGGACAATTTGGCATTTTATTGCCTTGTTTTGCGATATAGCACCTTATGACAGGGTAGGTGTGTGAATCCGCATTTCTGGAGTGACAATAAAAGTGGTGAATTTGCCAAAATCTACTTCTATCAGATGATCAATCTATTGATGGATGTCTACTCATGTCCCTTGGACCAATCAGATGATGAATGTAAGGTTCCACCCAGCAGACGAAAGCAGTCTAAGGGTCACATTACTATTGCCTTGGTCACATGATCCTGGGCACATAAGGTTACCATTGCTCATTCTACTTTTATACTTCCTCCATGAGTTTACTAGAATAGATATCGTAAAAATCAAATGTATTTCCAATTTATCATCAAGTGCACTAATGACAAATTTCGAAATATTTCTTCAAGCATCCCTATGAAAAATGGGGTAAGATCCGTTTCTATGGTAATAAACAACGCTAGATTTTGTATCTGGAGCAGTAGACATCAGCATATTAAGTGAGGAAATATTTATATACCTTAGCAGTCTTAATATAGTGCGGCTCCCGGGAGAAAGCAGTCGACCTTGGGTCAGTTGATTTCTGAAAGCGTGTTAGGAAAAGGCTGCCATACTCGAAAGCAGGAATGGTGATCTCCGTGGATGTTTTCCCCCTGCCAACTCGTTATCAATGCTATCGCTTTCGGCACCGAATGCTAAACTTAGAACCAGAATCCGTGTTATTGACGCCAATTGTGGAAGGGGGATTTGTTTACGTTACCATCAATCCCTAATTTAACCAATAGACTCGTTAAAAACCACATGATTCAACTGCCTCCTCCTGAGAGCCGCAGTGTATACACTAGAATATTTATGTACCTAGCCTTAACCATTTCAAGGAGGGGGCAGACGTCTGACCACTCCCAAAAGGGTTAATAGAGGAATACTCGTGAGTGGTGGCAGTAGGGACATTTCTAACATTCCTTTCTTTATGCTCCATCATCCAAAACGGAAACGGAAATTAGTTCTGAAGGATTATACGAACGCGAGAGGAAAGATTACAATGGAAGAGTGAAAAAATAAGCGATTGCTTTCAGATGAACATTTTAGTACTCCTATTGCGCTTGTGGATAAAAACGTTTCCTTTCGCTCTGACTGAACGAAAAGTAAGCTGTGTATTTAAACAAAATAAATCCAAAACCTCAGAACTAAAATTTATTAAAATTTTAAATTTTTAGGTTTAAAGTAGTTAGTTTTTAGCTGTTTAAAGAAAAATATTTACAATACCTAATTAGCAAGCATTCAGATCCAATTCTAGCGTTTTTGTATGTTCATTTTTTCTAATGCCCGGCCAAATGTACATTACTCATGATGGCACTTCAAGGGAGGATTTGTGTACCACTTTGCGTTACCCTCGTGTATCATAGGGGTGAGTTCAAGCTACATCTCACATTCATTTCACACATTATAGACACATGTTTATAGACAGGTCATACATTCATTCCCACTGCTCTAGCAACCTGCGAGTTATAGCAGGTGCAGGTTCGATTCCTCCCTGGATGTATTTCTCTGTGTTAGTAAAACTTTGTGTATGTCCATTATTTGACGTTGTTTTGTGTTTGGCGCAGCATGGCCAAATATAACCCTTGCCAACCAACCATTCCTAATGAACATCCGGATTCGAATCAGGAACCTTTGGATCTGGACGCCAGCACCCTTAAATTGAGCACCGATTGATCGGTGCTCAATTCAAATGCCCGGGCACATTATGTTAGTATATTGTTATTTTTTGTTCGTATGTTATTTTCGAAGTAATTCTACACCAAACTTCTAGTATATCAGTCGAATCCTTGTTTCTCACGTTTGCGTGGTGTGAAAGTTTGGAGAGTGGGGTGCCAACTCAGGTGCTAACCTCGTTTCGCCCATTGAAGATTTACTCAGTTTTCTTACTGGAGCAGAAAGACAAATTTTCTTTCGTTTAATCTATTAAATGTGTAACTTACTTTCTCAACATCTATTTTCATAACAGGACGCTGACATGGGATCCAGAACATGTAGTCCCTCTCCCGCTATATATGCGTAAAGGCAGTCGAGCTATTCCTTAAAGAAGGTGATGGGTTGGAACGTAAACAAAGCGTTTCCACAACTTGCATCTTTAGAGCGGATTCAGGTTCTAAGTTTACCGTTCGGTATTTAAAGCGATTGCAGTGATAATGAGTTGGTGGGGAAAACCACCCACGGCGATCGCCATTAAGCTTTTGAGTATGGCAGCCCTTCTCTTTACGCGACCTTTCACACGTATTCAAAAATAGTCTGCCTTATCATCGGAGCCGTACTATATTTGACAATATGATAGACATTTTCGTCAAGTTAAATGTTGCTGGCGGTAATGTTTTTTTGGCGGAACGTTCTTTCTGTACGTGTTCTCAACATGTCATCACTTGGTTTGTTTTTCGAATACGATTTCAGCACTTCGCCTGCAAAATTACACAAAAAAATCTGAATTAATAATATACGATAGTTGGTCAACGTCAATTAAATAAACTACACTTTAAGGTAACCCCAATATGTATCATGAGAGAACATTTGGGTAACGGAAGTAAAATCTTCACTTTCCGTCTGGTTTGTTCACACTTAAAATCCCTCCGTTACTTTTCATCGTCATTACCTTCAGCAACACGACGAAATGACGAACGGCCACTTTTTTGTTAAATGATCTCAGATTATACACCACCCAACTTTAATCCAACGATGAGATATTAGATGAGAATTTAAGTTATTTCACACCAGATATAAGCTGGTAGGGCGTATGCATTGGAAGACCCAGATTACAATTCTAATAAATTATCTCTCCAGAGAACATTTAACCCTCTTGGTGGTTTATCTTCGAGTCGAAAACTGCCTTGTAAGGTCCAGTTTCGGTGCAGAAATCTATTCTAAACTGTCACCAGTTCTGGGCAAAGAACAATTTGTTTTCCTAATTTGATATTTATTCCTCTTGGAGTAATAAGGCATTTTCGTCTCGATGAGATATCTCGTCTTTAACAAAATTGATCATATCTTGGACGAGATATCTCATCGAAACACTTGGCGGGTTAAGTGTATCGCGCGACAGAAAAAGTGAGCGATAAGCTTAAGCTAGTCTTGAAGATGTGTTCTATAATCCACCAGGCTTGATTTATTGCAGAGGACGTTCACTGCAAGGGTTCGACCTTAAATTTGTTTCTAATTAATCAATGATTTACTTTAAACAGTTCATGATTATGTGTCGAAAATATCGCTTGCGCAAGAGCTAAAGAACATAGTTACAACAATAGGCAACGGAAACTTAACAGTAACAATGTGGTCTGTAAATTGTTAACAGACCACATTGTTCCCTAAGTAGCTCGCTAATTGTTTAACAAATTTCACAAATAATTTTCAAAAGCCAGATGAAAATATTCATACTCCACATTCAATATCTGATTCAGCTTCTCCAAAGTTCCATTTGCATGTATTGGCTACGAATAAGTAAACTAGCTCACGTCCTCCTCATTTTGGAAATTTGTCAATGTAGGGATAACACAATCGAAGAATCCATGCGTTCGAAAAAGGTGAGCTCTTATGTTAACGAACCTGGTACTAGGCAGAACAGAGATTACTCGAAATATGAGCGCAAGAAAGTAGTAGAAACTTTCCATCACATTGTGAAGAAAATCTTACCGCCGTATTCTTATTACTCGGAAAGCTCTGACGGTTCAGTTAATTCTTTAGATTCAAAATCGCTGGATTCCGAAGCTGCACACTTAAGCAAACTGTCTTTGAAATCGGAACAGTCCAATGACTTTGAAGAAGGTAAGCGAAGAAAACGGCGCCAACTTAGCATCCCGGTTTCATTCGATGTACGAATCATAAACAAGAAAGATACAGGTGAAAATGAAAATGCGTCATTAAAGTCACCGAACTACTCTCCGAAAATGCCTGCACGAAAAGATACTGAACCTCCTGGAATCGATCCAAAAAGTAATAGGAAACTTAATGGAGGCAGACATTACAATAAAAACACTCGAAACAGCCCAAATGATTCACACGCATTCGAAAAGAAAGCCGACATCTCTTCCTTTCCCCATCAAGACAACACAAGTAAGACGACGGATAGAATTAATAGTAGCTCATGTAATTTTTCTTCTACGAAAGCACCGGTTGAAACTAACACTCTTGGGATCACTGATCCGAACAGCACCCAGGTAGATGTTTTTAACGATGCTAAACACTACAGCGCTTCTGCCATTTATTTCGATAAGAATCTTCCAGATTTGTCTGAATCCAACCGAACGCCAAATGGGATCAGGAAACTTAAAAGAAGTGAGCCGAGGAAGTTAAAAAAGGCTTTGAAAAAGGAAAAAATACCTGGAACTGAATTAAATATCAATACGAAAGCGTCAACCTGGACAGAAGCAGCTTTTCTTAAATCTCACGTTCCAGAACTTTTAGGAGATCAAGTTAGTCAGAATGCCATTCTGGAAACATCGTCAAATACTAATAATACAGTTACCAAGAAGCCAAATTTAAGAACATTTTTCGTTCATCTTCAACGAAAGTTCAATGCAGAACAAAGAATCGTAAAAGAACAGAAGGTTCCAATAATACCAATCCTGGTGGACGACCAGAAGATAGAGGCAGCTGTTTTACACGAAAAACCTCAAAAGAATAAAATCGATATCTCAAGAACATTTTTTGCGTGGATTTTTAGTGTTTTAGCATTAATTGGAATTATCATTTTCTTCGCCGCATTATACTTAACATCAATAAGATGGATCTATATGAAATCTGTACGTTCGGAAAGACAGAAATTGGCCTCAATGGCACAACATAGTCCAGCAGGAAAGGTTAATCGGTATGTTCCAAAACGGAGAAGTAAGTCTGAAATGTATCACAGGATTTCTGAAGATACCCATGTTACACATTCGTCTAAAGGTGCTGATAATCTGATTCATATTTTTAAGAGAGTATTAGAAGATAGCCATGTATATCCGGACATGTCATTGAGCGAGAAATATGCATCTCAAGAACACTGCCAAAAAATACGGAGAATGTTTACTGAATCAATAGTTTAAAGTTGCATCACCTAAACATTTTTTCTTCATGTGCCTATTCTAAAACTAATTGAAATAATTCATAGAACGTATTGATTACTAATGGTGTCTAAATAAAAATGACATTTTGTTATGCATTAACTTCCTTCTCTTCTAAATAAGTTTGAAATTATTGATATTATCTACAAAATTTCTTGGTGTTATTGGTATAGTTAAAAAGTGTGTTTTAACCCCTTCTGAACCTCCTCCTAACCTTCTACGAGATTTCCGAGAGCGTACTATGCTTTTACCACATAACCCCACATATAATGACTAAATAACCACATCTATTGTTTGAAGGAATCCTGGAAAGATTTTACTGATCAAGAAAGTTCAAACTGGTTAGACGTTACGGAGTAAACACTGTAGTTTGCAGGACTGATATGTGTGTGAACCCTTCAAAGTGTTTCTTACCATGTTGAACTTATGAATCTAATGTAAAAAAGATCAAATTTCAGTTCTCTTTCTAGCTTTAAGGATCTTCTACGTGAATTTAATTCAAAGATAAATCAAAAATACTTTTGAAATTATAATTATTATCAAAAGATATAAATGGTGAATTTCAATTACAGTTATTTGCCTCCCCAGTGGTGCCAAGCGGCTATAGGCGTTGCTCTTAAGAAACTGGTAGATTGAATCGCTTGGTTACGAGTTCGAATCTCGTATGTGCTGAAGTCGGATTGGCTGCTTGAAGTTTCTTGATTTCTTCTAGACGCCAAATTCAGGCCAACTTCCCTAAAATCCTCCAGGAAGGCATCTTTCCTCTAAGTTCACGGTGGGTGCGATGTGGTAGCACCTTCCATGGTGCAGAAGAGTCACTTTCTCGTCAACTAATCCTTGAAGAATCATAGATAGTTAACCGTCCAAGTGATTTCGACGAGATATCTCGTCTCTCAAAATCTGACCAATTTCGCTAATGACGAGATATCTCGTAAGCAAGGTATTGCAGATTTTTTTTATGATGACGAGATCAAGATCTGGTCAATTTTTTTAATGAACGAGATATGTCGTCCATCTATATCTGGTTAGTTTTGCTAATGACGAAATAATAAATAGCTAATTTTCGATTTATTGGAGGTTGATTCGACGAGTCAACAACCAAGAGGGTTAAGCTGGCATAAATTGATATGGTTTAATGGCACAAGGGCCATATTTAGCCAAACAATGTCAAGCAAATGGACTTGCACACTTAAGGAAAGCTTTACTGACACAGAAGAGAGAAATATACACCCATGGAAACAATCGAACCTGCGCCGCCTGCAATTATCAGGTTGATAACACGATGAGCAAATCCACTGAACCTTTCACTAGAAAAGGAAATTCAGCTATTTTGTTGTTTCAGCACTCTGAACATGCGATATCAAAAATATCCCCTTATCACTTTAAATAAATAATTTAATGTAAGAACCAAGCTTAGAGCTGAACTTATCAAGCGTAACGTAATTTATCGAGTTCTGATCTGATTATGAAGGGGGAAAAGAGATATCGAGTGTTTAGTTACGAAACTTTCGGATCCGGCACAGCTAATATTGATAAAATGTTCCTGCGATCTAATAATAATTAGAATATACAAAACAAAAACAGACGAGAGTTGACACAGACACTTAAGAACATAAATTATTCACAGGAACCAGTTCCAACAATTGATAAAACAATGCGAGTGACGTCATTCCTTTGTCATGTAACGGAGACTGTCAGGTTTATCCAGTCTTTGTTTTAGTTACTAATGAGGTAAATGAAAATAGACACTTTTGATCATCATCTTTTACAAGTACTTTCATATTTAATTCAATGTTGTCAAACAAGAACCACGGGACAAATCTAAGGGTGTTTCTGTAACCATCAGAAGATAGCCTCAAATCTCTGGAACCGCCCTGATTGCAGAAGGGTGAGTTTTGTGGCTTTCCCTGATTCAAATCCAGGTTTGGGTATGGATAATTACTGTGGTTCAGAATCCAATTTAAGCCTTAGGTCTCTGCTTACCTCGCCGTTGTATAGTAAAAGATGACCGTAGGTGAAAAACAAATAAAACCATATCGCTGAAAAGCTGCACATATTTTTATTATGCATAGAAATTTTTATTGTGCATAGAAATGTGCTTTCGGCTGCTAGTCCGGCTCCTGAGTTGGCAGTCAAGTCACGTGGTTTTGAACGAGTCTATTCTTTAAATTAGGGGACTAGAAAACAAAGCTCTTCCACAGCTGGTGTATTTAGTGCGGATTCTGGGACAGATTTTCGCTCGGTGCCGAAAGCTACAGCAATATTGGCGGGGGAACCATCCACGGCGATCGCCATTCATTCTTTTGCGTCCGGCAGCTTCTCTCCTAACGACCTATCACACCTATTCGAATATCGACTGATCCAAGGTCGACTTCCTTTTCGTTGGAGCTTCGCTATATGAAGCACTTCTAATATGTGTGGATGCTTATTATTCTTCCCTATTATAATACTCAGAATCTGTGTGCCGAATTCTTGAGAGGGATTTGCAGTGCAAACAAACAACCAGATAGTCTAGGAAGATTTTACTTCTGTTCAAATGTTCTCTCATAATACATATCGGGGTTGCCTTAAAATGTAGCTTACAGATGTTTTGGCGACTTGGCGTTTACCTATCAGCTATCGTATATCAATTCGGAATTCATTTTTTGGAATTTTAGCTGTCGAAGTGCTGAAATCGTATTCAAAAAACAAGTTAACTGATATCACGTTCAGAATACGTACAGGAAACACGTATCGTCATAGAAACACTATCCTTACCTATATTTAGCTTGACAGAAAATGTCTCTCATAGAAACACGTTCATCCAAAGAAACACTACCGCTATCTGCATTTATCTTGACAGAAAATGCTTCTCATAGGTAAAACTGCTATTTGAAGGACTCGTATCAGAACCAGTAATTCTAAAGAGTATGGAAGATTAGGGACAAACGAAATTAATCTCAGTTATAATTTTTCAATGAAGAAAGTGTAAGACTTAAAATGTGAAAATTATTTGTTACATAAAACTACCTTTTCAAATAGTAACAAACCAATGAGGCTGTTTAACTACTGTCAGTGGCGTACTTAAGGGATGGTGGTTCTGAGTACCAGTGTCTGAAGGGGGCATTTTAGAAATATTCATTAGAATATAGTTTTCGTGCTTTTAATTTGGTGCACACTTTTGTCCTCGTCACAAAAATATTTTCTCTACTATGAGTGCAAAGTGAATGCTTTCATGTTCTCTATCTTTATAATTCAATGCTTAAAATTCAAACCTCTTTTTCGTGTGGGCCCCGTAACAGAAATATTATTCAGAGAAAAGAGCAGAGACAAAGCAGTAAAATCCTCTTCTCAAGAGACGTCTGGAGAGCACAAAACAAACAAGACAGGCGGCACTTTTCCTGACTTCCGTCCTGGAAACACATTAATAATGAGCCATTAACAAAGTCCATCTTTCTTGTTTCTTATGTCAATAATAAGTAACAATCGAAGTTGTTTTAGTTACAATAAATTTAGTTTTAAAAAATAAACAAAAGTTAGCATAGTGATTACATAACTATTCTCAGTCCTCATTTTCAATGTGCAAATTTTGTTTTGATAGGTAGTTAATTAACGTCGCACTGGAGCAAAACAACTTGCTATTAAATTTTGTTTTGGATAGAGGGCTCATTAGCCCGAGGCTCCTTAAAGTCTAGCTTCGCCTCTGGTTACTGTAGAACCTATTATTCAAACTTCGCTCAGAAGATATACACAGTGCGTCAAATAAGTTTTAAGACTCGTCCCAGAGCGCTGGTTGTAATGGCGCTATGAGTGTAAATGCGCATGCGTCATAACGTCCATCGTCCGCTGGCACACTGGTAACAAGTTGTGCGCATTTCGTTAAGTAGCTGAGAGAATGCGAGCGTTCATTGCAGAAGTGAATTTTTTTCATGTTGATTTTTTAAGATGGAGCAAAGAGCTGTAATTAAATTCAACGCAAAACTTGGTAAAAGTGCTTCGGAAACATACCAACTCATGAAACAAGTTTACGGTGACTGTTGTTTAAGTAGATCAAATGTTTTTGTGTGGCACAAACGTTTTTTGGACGGAAGAGATACGGTAGAAGATGATCAGCGTAGTGGAAGACCAATTTCATCTAGGACACCTGAAGTTATTGAAAAATACGAAATTTCGTAACAAACGATCGCTGTGCGTCACTGAGAATGATGGAAGACTCTTTAAACATGAACAAAGAAACAATTCGAACCATCCTGCATGAAGATTTGGGCAAAACAAAAGTGTGTGCTAAATTTGTTCCACACACTTTAACCCCTGAACAAAAAGCAATGAGAAGTGCACATTGCAGAGACATCATTTCAGCCGCTGAAAACAATCCAAACTTCTTGAAGTCCACCGTATTCACCTGATTTAGCACCCTGTGACTACTTATTATTATTCCCAAAACTTAAAATGAAGTTAAAAGGGTGTTATTTTGAGGATATTTCGACCATACAAGAAGCTTCGACGCGTGCTTTGCAGGCCATTCCGCAAAGTGATTTACAACAGGCGTTCGATTCATTAATAAATCGCTGTAAAAAGTGCATTGAAGCCGGAGGGTCCTATTTTGAATAAAAAACCAAAACAGGTATTAATTTCTTGTTTCCATTTCTTTTTACAGACCCAGTCTTAAAACTTATTTGACGCACTGTGTACTTAGAAAACTTCTGTAAAGCAGGGATGCACAGACCGCGGGCCTATTATGGCTCTCCGTAGATCTGCTGGCGGCACCATCTATCTCACCATGCGTTATTTTAATTTTAACAAGTCGCACACAACTTTGTTGCGAGAATCTATATATTAATACGTGAAGAAAAAGCTTTGTACCCCTTTTTAAGCACATTGTGCGCACGGAGGTGTATGAGATTTGGCATAATTAAAGTTCATATGGAGAAGGAGTGCAGAAAGATAAAATTTATGTATAATATGCGTTACAAATATATTAAATTAAACAACATAACGTTCATATAGAAATATATATACCAACTTTCCTTGAAAATCATCCTTGAACTCCTGAAAATTTTTCTTGAATTTCCTTGTAAAAATAAGTATTTTAAAATATTCTTTTTTGATCAATAAATATCTATAATTTATTTACATCATGGGAAGAACTAAAAAGTCAATTCAAACATAAATATTGTAATTTAATTTGTTTAGGAAAAAGTTGTTTTTCGATCAACACTGGTAAAGCAACCATAGCTGTCTAAAGCAATCAATCTATGCTCAATGTTATTTCGATGGCGATTTCGAATAGTTTTTAGCCCCCTAGGGCCAATAGAACGGGGGTTAAGAGTTAGCCTATGCTGACCGCAGGGTTCTAAAGTATAAGTGTACCAAATTTGGTGTGGATTGGTCAAACGGCGTAGATTTGTATAGAAAATATACACACACACATCCTATTTTATATATATAGATATGCGTTACAAATATATTAAATTAAACAAAATAAAACATTCATTGTTTACGTTTATATACTGTAAAAAATTTAGCGGAGTAAATGCGAAGTGGATGATTTGTAATTGATTTAATCCCCCCGCAGTGAAATCCACTCCCAAGAGGGAGTTTATTTAGATTATTTATAAAAAAAACTCTTCGGAGTGAAATACAAAATGCGGATAATTTAAATCTGTCAATGTCAAATACATATTAGCCTGTGGCAACAGTCGCACTTATTTATTATTGGTGGTTTCAAAAAAGTGAGTACATTTTATTATTTTTAAATTAAACTCTGTCTAATCTTGGTCATTAAATGTTTTTTTTACATCCAGTTATTCGCACCTATTTCCATTATGCCTCGACATAGAACATTGACGGATCGGAGTGAGAGACAAAGAAGAAGGGATATATATTCGCGTACACATAATAATAGGCCAAATGCAAATTTAAATAGTATACAAAATGATGAATTTATTTTGAGAGATACATTTAAATGCGCACTGAATGTCATTCCAAGAACTTTTAATACTTTTGATTGTGGATTGATGGATTTACAATGCAGGTTTTGCAATGCAAAACATTTCGAATCTGAAGTCACTTTAGGTGAAAGGACTGCATTCACTTCATGTTGTCATAAGGGTAAAGCAATATTACCGGCCTTAAGTCAAAATGAATATTTTAAATCATTGTATGATGGACTTACTTCAAATGAACCTTCAATAAAAAGTAAGTCAAAAAATTATTTTGAAAACATTCGTAAATACAATTCATCATTTGCTATGGTTAGCTCAGAAGCTAAAATTTCGAATACAGTTACGAAAGGAGTGTATCATTTCAAAATACATGATGTTTTTTATCACAGATCAGGTCCTATGACTGCTGGATATGGTCGCTCACCATGTTATGCGCAATTATATTTTTATGATGTTGACACTGCTATCAATTATAGATTACGTGAACACTTTAACCGAACATGCAATAACAATATAATGCGCGAAATCTCTCTTGAATTGGAACGCATTAATCCTTTCGTTCGGTCATTCATTGCAATGAAAGATCATTGTCAGAGAGTTGAAAATCAAAATAAAGAAATTTGTATGCTCATTAAAGTAAATCGTGATTTAGATCTACGCCGTTACAACGATGCAGTTCAAACTGATGTAGCAGTAATATTTAGTACAGTTGATGGTGAGCCACCTTTTGAACGAAATATGATTTCATTTTCAAAAGTTAATGGTACCATTAAAAATATCTCTGTTTTGGATTCATCATTAGACCCTTTAGCGTATCCATTACTTTTTCCAAATGGTGATACTGGGTGGCATATCAATATTTCTCATAATGTACCAACTACATCTAATTCAAGAGCGCCCAGAAATAAATTAACCATGCTTCAATATGCAGCCTATCGAATTGCAATTAGAGAAGATTTTAGCATGTTGCACCATTCAAAAAAATTATTTCTGCAGTGGATAGTTGATATATATGTGAGAATAGAAGGCACAAGGTTATATTACATTCGACAAATCAAACAATTCTTAGGTCTGAAGCTTATAACAATTTAACAGATTATTTAGAATCGAACATCAATGCCAGTAATGTTGGCCGTAGAGTAATTTTACCATCTTCATTCAATGGATCTCCAAGAAATATGTATCAAAATTATTTGGATGCAATGTCAATTGTACAACATTTAGGAAAGCCTTCTTTGTTTATTACAATGACTTGCAATCCAAGTTGGCCTGAAATAGTTAGCAATATTGGTGTAGGTGAGTCTGCTAATTTTCGGCCTGATATTATTGTGCGTGTATTCAAGTCCAAACTGAAAGCATTAATTGAGGCCCTTACACTAAAAAATATCTTCGGTAAAGTTGAAGCACTCATTTATGCAATTGAGTTTCAAAAGAGAGGATTGCCTCATGCTCACATTTTACTCTCTTTAAATGAGCAAGATAAAATTGTTAACGCTACCGATATTGATAAAGTTGTATCTGCGGAGATTCCTAACATTCAAACGCATCCTACATTACATGAATATGTTGTAAAACACATGATGCATGGTCAATGTGGTGTACTTAATCCAAATTCTGTATGTATGAGAGATGGAAAATGCACAAAAGATTATCCAAAACGATTTAATGAATTTACATGTGAATCATTAAATGGATATCCATTATACAGGAGGCGTGATAATGGTATTCATGCAGAAGTTCGCGGTAGTTGCCTTGACAATCGTTATGTTGTACCATACAATCCTTATTTACTTGCCAAATTTAATTGCCATATAAATGTTGAAGTATGCACTACAGTTAAAAGTGTTAAATACATTTATAAATACGTGTATAAAGGCTATGACAGTGCATCTGTTGAATTAGGTTCAGGGCGAAATGAACAAGGTCAAGAAATACAAATTGATGAAGTTACAAATTTTTTAACAGGTCGTTATGTTGGATCAACTGAAGCTGTATGGCGCATCTATGAATTACCAATGCATTTTCAGTCACATGTTATCATCAGACTTGATATTCATTTACCGAGTAGACAGAATGTTTACTTTCGAGAAGGGCAAGAACGTCAAGCAATTGAAAATGTAAGACAAACAAAATTATTAGCATTTTTTTAATTGAATCGATCAGATCCATCAGCACGTGAATATAAGTATATTGAAATTCCTCTGCATTATGTGTGGGAAGATTCCCAAAACAAATGGAAGAAGAGAAGGCGTGGAGGTGATAAAATCATTGCACGCATGTAGTAGTATCACCAAAAGACATCGAACTTTTCCATTTACGATTGCTTTTATTACATGTCTGTGGTCCAAAATCATTTGAGGATGTTAGAACATACAATGGAATTATACACACTTCTTTTGTTGAAGCGTGCCATGCTCGCGGCATTGCTTCAAATGATAATGAATGGCGCGAATGTTTAAATGAAGCAAAAGAATTACATTCACCAAAACAAATGCGAAATTTATTTGGTTACATTTGTGCATTAAATGTGCCAGCCAATGCATTGGCGTTATGGAATGAATTTAAAGTATATCTTAGTGAAGATTTTCTGAGAGTTTACAACGTAGAAGCATCCTTTAATAGAGCTCTATTAGAAATTGAAGATATTTTGAATGTTCATAATTTGTCATGTCAAATACTTGGTTTACCAGTTCCCACATATTCGCAGAGAATAGAAGAAGCAAATACTATTGATCCAATAGAACAAGAGTTCCTGTTTTGTGAGCATTATGAAACTGCAAATATTGAACAGCGTAATCTCATTGATCATGTGATTCGTGAAGTTTTGCATCATGATACTGGATCTAATGTTTTTTGTTTAACCGCTCATGCAGGTTGTGGCAAAACATTCACACAAACAGCAATCATTCACAAATTAAATTCGCTTAATCTTCGTTGTATTGCAACAGCGTTCAGTGGCATAGCTTCAACTCTATTACTTGGAGGTAGAACTTTACACAATGTGTTTAAATTGCCTATACCTATTTTGGAAAATTCTGTAGCGAATATTACCGCAAACAGTAGCTATGGTCGTTACATAAATTCATCATCATTGATAATTATTGATTAAGTTTCTATGTGCCCACTGCAAGTGTTGAAAATCATAGATAGATTATTGCGGGATCTATGCGATGAAAATGATAAACATAAAACATTTGGAGGGAAAACGATACTTCTGTGCGGTGATTATCGGCAAATCTTACCAGTTATCCCACATGGATCACGTGTAACTTTAATTGAAAATTGTGTTACGAGTTGGCATAAATTTGTTTATTTTCATAAACTTACGTTTACTCAAAATATGAGAGCCTTACCAAGTGAAATAGAATTTGTCGAATTCTTGAAAAAAATTGGTAATGATGAAGCCCTACAATTTCCTCAGTTTGGTAAAAATATTATTGAAATACCTCAGCAATTAATAGGAGATGAAAATAATATTATTAATGAGGTGTACGGAAATATTTCCGAAAACATACTCTCAGATAACATATTGAACTCAGTTATTTTAGCACCTAAAAATGATGATTGTACTTTGATTAATACTGATATACTTAATCAAATACCTGGTGAACAGAGAATATATCATAGCTACGATAAAGTAATTTGTGATGATGACAATGACATCAATAACTATCCAGTAGAGTTTTTGAATTCTTTGACTATTAGTGGTTTGCCACCACATAAGTTAGTATTGAAAGTTAATTGCATCGTTTTGCTGATCAGAAACTTAAATACAAAGGAAGCATTAGTCAATGGAACAAGAATGCGCATCAAATTTATGTATCGTAATACTATTGATTGCGAAGTTTTAACTGGAACCGCACGCAATAAGAGAATTTTGATTCCACGTATAAATTTAACATATTCCGGAACTATTTTACCATTTAACTTCCAAAGAACTCAATTTCCAATTATACCTGCATTTGCGATGACAATAAATAAGTCTCAAGGACAAACATTCGAAAAAATTGGAATTTTATTGAGGCAGCCAGTTTTTACACATGGTCAATTGTACGTCGCAGCAAGTAGAGTTCGATCATTCGATGGTTTGAGATTTTATATTTCAGAATATTACGGTCAAGGGCATTTAGCAAACGATGAAAGAATTTTTACAAAAAACATCGTCTACACAGAAGTTTTGAATCATTAAATTCGTTGTCGAACTATTTCAAGTTCAATGGACAACATTTATTTTTTTAACCACCAGGTTTTTTTTGTTTCAATAAAAAATATATAAAAATACGAAGCACGTATTCCTTATTTCCTTTTTTGGATTTATTTTTATTTAAATTTTATATAATTTGGAAAAAATAGGCAGATTAACTGTGTAGCCTCGGCGAAACCTGTGGCCAGTATAGCAATAAAAAAAACCAAGAAAATGTCAAAAAACGCGTTATTCTTTTCTAGATATGGCTTAACCAAGCTATGCCGTATTTTTCCTGTGACGTATTTGTACATGCTCGCAGCTTACGTAATAGAACAAAATTCAAAAAAATTATATGCAATGAATATAGATGTATACTCTTTGACAAAAAAACCTTATTAACGTTCAAACTTAAAAATTAAATGAATTATGGTCGAATTTCGACCACTGGGCGACCTCTAGTAATGCATTAAAATGCGTAAGTCTCTTTGGGTCAACATATATCCGTGAACAAACTTTTTCAGTATTAACAAATCCAAAAATAGGAACCGCTTGAGTAATGAAAATTTATAATCAATTTTGCGTTTGCCTACTACAAAAATAGAACCAAATATTAAAAGTTGTTAAAACAATGCATTGTCACGCATCAAATTAAATTCATTTACTTTTTATTATCTTTCTTTTAAAACAATATAAAATATAAATAATCTATGATAGATAATTTCATGGTTTTTTTGGCGGCCCTCTCATATATCACAGTGAATTTATGTGGCTCTTGATCTTAACAAGTCTGCATCCCTCCTGTAAAGGATTGATATCAGGTATTACAATTTTGACACACTCCGTTAGAAATCACTATAAAACTACAAATGTGATGGTATAGTTTACTTTATCTTGTAGCAATAAAGAAAACAAATATTGACTAATTCATTTTCGAAAGATTGAGACCACAAATGATTTTAGAAATTAGGTCTGCAATTTTGCACTGAAACAGCTTATTGTTCGTGTGATAAACTGTTAATCAGCGTTGAATTGTTATACTAATGTTATCACTACGATAAGATTTGTGTAGAAGTACAGAAATACCATTTGTTGAGGAAAACGGAACATTCTCAAACCATTTAATTTAGGTGTACATGCACTTACAGGAAGAGTTTTTATTAAGATTTTTATTGATTCATTCAGAGAAAATAAAAATGGTATTATTGATGTTAATATGGTTATTCTCTACACGAACATGAAAAGTCAAGCTATAAAAATGATTTATTTATTCGATTCAAGAAGTGAGAACGGTACGTTACAAATATTCTTGTCCTTACACAAAAATTGATTTTCTGGACAATCTTTTAAAAATTATCTCAATTGAAATGAACAGAAACAGGTTTCAACACCGTTACAACGGCTAGCTTATTGTTAGTTTATGGAAATATTTTAGAATTCTAAAATTTGAAATATTTCTGATTCAAATCGAAAGATATAAAGGGCTCCACGGCTTTTAAATGTGGCACAACTAGGCTACAGGAATCTAAACATTCCAGACAGCCGCTGTAGGCCGATCACACTGAATGTACGAATTAAAACAATACATTTTTAACCCTCCTTGCGCTCGTCTAGGGAATCGAGTATTCACTAATTTCAACGATACATTGTGCATGAACAACGAACAGACTATTTGTGTTGAGACTATATTAACCCTCTGAAGGGTTCACACGCATGATTCCACCTTGTAACCTGCAATCTTCTCTGCATGACTTCTAACGAATTTGACCTTCCAGACGAATAGAATCTTTCCAAAGGATTCCATTCCAAGGAAAGGAACAACAAAACATTACAAAGGATTATATTAAAAAGGAAAGAAAATGTTTTCTTTCCAAAGCATTCTATTTCAAAAATTAGAATTTTCCCATAGGATTCTATTCCTAGGAAAAGAAACTAGAATATTCTCAAAGGATTATATTAAAAGGAAAGAAAAAATGTTATCTTTCCCAAGGATTCTATTCCAAGGAAAGGAAACCAAGAATTTTACCAAAAAGATTCTATTCCAAGGAAAGGAACAATACTAGGGAAAAAATGAGGGGTTCTACGCCAGAGGATTTGGGTATAAGGAAGTGACGTCATCACAGGAAGTGATGTCACGTCAGGAAATGACGTCCGTAACCGGAAGTTGAGTTGAGATGTTTTCTATTCATTCTGCTACCGGAAGTGACGTTTTAATGAGTTTAGTTGTTTCCGCCTACCTGTTGAGTTGTATAGCTCCTACTTGTTTTTGTTTTGGACTTGAAAGAAAAAAAATAATATTTTCCTAAATTAAAAAGGATTTACTGGGATTTGAACCCAGGTCTACTGCGTGGTAATCAGAGACGCTACCAATAACGCCACCAGTGATTTAGTGTGGACGATGATTTAGTAAACATTTACCTTCTTTTCTCCTCGGATAAAGAATCTTTATCTGGAAGATAAGGACTTGTACTTTTTCATGATTGCTAAGCACAATTGGAACGTATTTGTGGTGAAATGGCTAGTACCAACATCTAGGGATGGAATGAATTATAATTAGTTTTTATAAACAGAATGTTCTTTAATTTAGCTGTTTAGTATGACGTGAGGATATTTGTCTGAAAACACTGAATAAAATAAAGAATTATCCTAAAAATAAAATAATACTATAATGTTGGATTCGCACTCAGAACAAAAGAAATGGCGGCCAACCGTTTGCATAAGAAGGATTTTAACTGTTCGACCACGACAACCCATTTGAACTCTGTGTATGTAAATATACCATATAATATAAATATATAATATGGATAGAATTTATAATATGGTACCTTGACACGATCTTGAAGAAAATGCGCATGTTTTGTCGGGAATGTAATTTGTCACTTCAAAACTAAATTTTGTAGTGACCGTAAGTTTATGTAGATACCCCGTCTTCTAATATGTATCGTTTATCATCAAAAGGAGAAAGAGCTATCTTCTTAACTTTCATGGTATAAAGATTATGCTTTTCACTTTGAATAGCATGCTGTTCTTCGAGGGTTATGGGTGCATTTTGAAAAGACATTCTTTGTACTGATGATGTTTATGAGTTTTTTCTTAATCACGGTTTTCGAAATACCTTTTGTTGTTCTCTTTTCTCCACATTCTGATAAAATGGAGCACATTTTAGAACGAAGGCCAACGAATTCTATTACTGATTTGGAATTCAGTTCATCTTTAAAATATCCTACTTTCTTCCTATTGTTTTCACAATGAGCAAAATGATCTTTAAGGTAATCAGAAGTGTCAAATTGATTACTGTGAGTCTGCATATCTTTGTAAATATCTTGAGTTTCAATTTCATAAGTTAGGAAATCTGTATCTGTGAAGAGTAATTGTGCTTTGTCTGCATATTTATTCTTAATAAAATTGTAATGAAAGTTATACATGTGTAATTTACTTAATTCTAAAATTACAAACCCCACATAAATGGGACGATTCAATGTAATTTTTGTCTTAATACGCTCAGCTCCAACCATGTCTTCATTAAAGATACTAAATGCGTTAAAGGAAGGAGTAGCAATTAATTCTGTAGCCCTCTTTGTATTATTTGCAAGTTGAATGATCCTTTCGGTAGAAGCTCTTTTCACACTTAGAACATGCAAATTCTTTTTCTTGGGAATGTTGTTTCATGTGTCGATGTAAATTATTCTTTAAAGTAAAAGACTTTCCACGCATATTGCAAATCTGCAAAATCAGGAAGAGAAGAAAATATCTATAAATTTAAAGCTGAATTGAAGCTATTAACACAACACGTAAAGCTCTAAAAAGTTATTTAACACATTTTAGTTTAACAGAAAAAGAAAATAATTTTAAATAGAGTGATTCCTCAATGTAATTTTTTTAAAGCATATAACTGTAATACATATTAAATAGAGTACTCACGTCTCCGCCACTAGGACCAGCCTGTTGTTCATTAGAAGGTAACGAATGTGTTTGTCCACCCCCTATAGCATCTAATGACGTGGCATCTAATGACGTAATGAAATAGCATCTAATGACGTGGACTAGAAATGAAAGGGAGGGGGAAAATAATAAATTTCTAATATATTTTAAAAGAAGCTAATGACTTTGAACTATGAAATGCTTAACACATGTGTTATTATATTATCTCAAGTTCCAAAGGCTTCTAGACTATTAATCTGATACTTTACCATTGCATATGTGTACTATAAGCTCTTTGGTAGAAAGCCTGTTATTTACCAAAAATGGAATGTTGTATGATCACATCTTTATGCATTTTGTCATATTCATATCTCAGAGTACCCCTCGAGTTGCATAATTAAGATGGCATATCACTGATTCACAAGTTATCTGACTTAAAACATTGCTTTACCAAAGGTCAGAAAGATTTAAGTCGTTGAACCTTCTAGATCACAAATTAGTTGGTAGGGTCACGTGATGGGCTAATCGTTAAGATTTACAATATAGAGCATTTTACTTTTCGATTTAACCATTCTCATTATAGATTTCAACTCGAAGGTTGAACGTCGCTGAGATGCTTCCTACTACGTCAGAGGTAATCATTTTAATGTTATACGTGTTAACTTTTGATTTTTCAAAACAAAAATGTAAAATCATGTGTTAAGCATTTCATAGTTCAAAGTCATTAGCTTCTTTTAAAATATATTAGTTAGATATTTATTATTCCCCCCCCCCCCTTTCATTTCTAGTCCATATCATTAGATGCTACTTCTAGTATAGGGGTGGACAAACACATTCGTTACCTTCTAATGAACAGGCTGGTCCTAGTGGCGGAGACGTGAGTACTCTATTTAATATGTATTAGTTATGTGCTTTAAAAAATTATATTGAGGAATCACTCTAAAATTATTTTCTTTTTCTGTTAAAATAAATTGTGTTAAATAACTATTTAGAGCTTTACGTGTTGTGTAAATAGCTTCAATTCAGCTTTAAATTTATAGATATTTTCTTCTCTTCCGATTTTGCAGATTTGTAATGTGTGGAAAGTCCTTTACTTTAAAGAATAATTTACATCGACACATGAAACAACATTCCCAAGAAAAAGAATTTGCATGTTCTAAGTGTGATAAGAGCTTCTACCGAAAGGATCATTCAACTTGCAAATAATTCAAAGAGGGCTACAAAATTAATTGCTGCACCTTCCTTTAACGCATCTAGTATCCTTAATGAAGTCTTGGTTGGAGTTGAGCATATTAAGACAAAAATTACATTGAATCGTCCCATTTATGTGAGGTTTGTAATTTCATAATTAAGTAAATTACACATGTATAACTTTCATTATAATTTTATTAAGAATAAATATGCAGACAAAGCACAATTACTCTTCACAGATAGATTTCCTAACTTATCAAATTGAAACTCAAGATATTTACAGATATGCAGACTCA
This sequence comes from Meta bourneti, assembly GCA_933210815.1. Classification (NCBI taxonomy): domain Eukaryota; kingdom Metazoa; phylum Arthropoda; class Arachnida; order Araneae; family Tetragnathidae; genus Meta; species Meta bourneti. The sequence goes on from OW119928.1 coordinate 23,263,190, forward strand.
CGGTAATCAATTTGAAACTTCTGATTACCCTAAAGATCATTTTGCTCATTGTGAAAACAAAGACGAACTGAATTTCAAACCAGTAAAAGAATTCGTTGGCCTTCGTTCTAAAATGTGTTCCATTTTATCAGAATGTGGAGAAAAGAGAACAGCAAAAGGTATTTCAAAAACTGTGATTAAGAAAAAACTCACAAACATCATCAGTACAAAGAATGTCTTTTCAAAATGCACCCAAAAGAACAGCATGCTATTCAAAGTGGAAAGCATAATCTTTATACCATGAAAGTTAAGAAGATAGCTTTCTCCTTTTGATGATAAACGATACATATTAGAAGACGGGGTATCTATATTAGCTTACGGTCACTACAAAATGTAGTTTTGTAGTGACAAATTACATTCCCTACAAAACATGCACATTTTCTGTAAGAGCCTGTCAAGGTTCCATATTATAAATTCTACCTTACATACAAAGTTCAAATGAGTTGTCGTGGTCCAACAGTTAAAATCCTTCCTATGCAAACGGTTGGCCGCCATTTCTTTTGTTCTGAGTGCGAATCCATTATAATATTACTTTTATTTTTAAGATAATTCTTTATTTTATTCAGAGTGTTTTCAGACAAATATCCTCACGTCATACTAAAAAGCTAAATTAAAGAACATTCCGTTTATAAAAACTAATTATAACTCATTTCATCCCTAGATGGTGGTACTAGTCATTTCACCATAAATACTTTCCACTTGTGTTTAGCAATCATGAAAAAGTACGTCCTTATCTTCCAGATAAAGTTTTTTATCTACCATGAGGAGAAAAGAAGGTAACGGTATACTAAATCATCATCCACACTAAATCACAGGAGGCGTGATTGGTAGCGTCTCGGATTACCACGCAGTAGACCTGGTTTCGAATCCCAGTAAATCGTTTTTAATTTAGGAAAGTATTGATTTTCCTTTCACGACTAGATGGCACTAAAAGAGCAACCAAAATCAAACAACCCTACATGAACACAAGTCCAAAACAAGTAGGAAGTATACAACTCAACAATGGGTGGTAAACAGCTTCACTCCTGGTGACTTCACTTCCGTATATCCTCATTTCGTACAGCAGGAGGTAAACAACTCAGCAGGTAGGCGGAAACAACTAAACTCATTAAAACGTCACTTCCGGTAGCAGAAGGCATAGGAAACAACCAAACTCAACTTCCTGTTACGATGTCACTTCCGGTAAACAACTCAACTTCCGGTAATGACGCCATTTCCTGACGTGCGTCACTTCCTATTCCTTCATCATGACGTAACTTCCTGATCCCCAAATCCCCTGGCGTAGAAACCCCATTTTTACCCTACTAACAATAGAATCTTTCTAAAGGTTAAAAAAATCCATGGATTCATTAAGTGCGTTGTGGGGAAGAAGCAATACACTACACTACTCGGAAATCTCGGGACGCTCAGAGGGTTAAGTGACACTAGTTGGGCTCGCAAAAGAATTTTCTAAAATTTTAAATTGAGCATTTCTTAAAAGCAGTTTAATCGGTGATAAGGCGAACTGCCTCTCATTAGAAACTTTCGTTAACCAGATCATTCATAAACCAGATTCGTAATAGCATTGGCCGCATTTTTCTGCCCAACAAGTTTAAAGGAACCACCAAGCTCAAGAAGACGGAATCGGCTTCTCGGCAAATTGTTGACGAAAAATGGCTAGTTGGATAGACCACCATATTGGATGCCTTCAACTTGTGCACTCTTAAACCGGTATGGTTTAACGAGAACAAATTTCTGTTTTCAAAAATATTCTGCCGTTGTAGGAGCGGAGAATATGAAAATATTTAATTAATTCTGAAAATATTTATCTACAGGTCATTGTATTTTGGGCCTCATTTGATATATTTCAGTGTTACACACAAGTAGATTGACCAACTTTTCCGCATTTCCTGGGAACTCCCGCAGATGAGCTAATATTTTCGGATCTTCCCAGCACCGTACTGATGATCTACTACTCCCGTATATTTCATTAAAATTTATATCAAATATATTACTTCCGCCAAATACATGGACTGTAAAATAAATCCGATGTAAACTGCCATTATCGGCATTTTAGACTTTGAGGTACTCATCCATAAATATATAAATATAGAAAAATTACTTATAATCTATATAGTTTAGCATATACTAATCGAAAGGAAATATCCGTTTCCAGATTGTGAACATGAAATATATATATATATATACAGGGTGTCCCATAAATTCCGAAATAGTTTAAAAATTCATAAAAATTGAAGGAATTGGTATATTTGAATTCGGTTTGCGATAACGTTATTCTCATGAAAGGGGATTTTTTTTGGCAGAGAAAAAAAAATTAGTTCAATCTTTTGCCAATAGAGGGCGCTGCACGCAACCAATCACAGAATTCCGTGGAAAACTATGTTTATTTCCATGCAGGCAAATGTTTACAAGCACATCACAGCACTAGAGTACTACTTGTTCGATTAAACTGAGGTAAAACAACTTAACCAATAGTGCTTTATCCACCAATGTCAATATCACAATGAAATCACAGGAAAATTCAGAAATGAGCTTTAAATCATACACCCAGCATTTTGTAGGACTCTGATTTGCATATTTCCTGTGATTGGTTGCGTGCAGCGCCCTCTATTGACAAAAGATTGAACTAATTTTTTTTTCTCTACCAAAAAAAATCCCCTTTCATGAGAATAACGTCATCGCAAACCGCATTCAAATATAGCAATTCCTTCAATTTTTATGAATTTTTAAACTATTTCGGAATTTATGGGACACCCTGTATATATAAAGTTAGTACAATATTTTCAATGATTTAAGAAACAAATTGATGTGCCAAAATTTTATAGGATCTTAGACTGTTATCAGCATCCCAGGCTCAAATGCCCATTCCAAGAGTTTTTCGCTGATGAGCAGTAAATGGATTAAGGGGACACGGTACCCTTTGAACAATTTTTTTTGTTTTCATATGTGTAGCAAAATGTTTTAGTATATTATATTGAAATGCACATAAAATGAATATTTCAGGCGAAAAAATTTAATTTTAATAAAGCAATAATTCAGAAATTTATTTTTTTTGAAAAAAATCAACATTTTAAAATCCTTACTACTTTTTTAAATATCATCTTTTTAAATTTTTGTTACACTTTTCTATTCATTGCAGTATTTTACACAATTCTGTGCATGGGTTTGCATGTATTCTGATTATTTCTTTTCTATAATTTTTTTTCTAAAAAATACTGTGAAAAACTAAAAAACATGAATATTTTAGTTTGGCAATTTTTTGAAAAAAAACTTTTAATCCAAATTCTTATCGCATGCACAGAATTGTCAAATACACTATTGTGAACAACTACAAAAAGTTTCAAACCTCTAAATTAAATTTTTAAAAAGCCTTAGCAACATCAAAAACAGAAAGCTGAGAAAAAGCCATTTAAAGTTTTAATTTTTGGTTTCGGTATATAACATCCAAGAGAAAAAAACTTAAATAACTCCTAAAATAATTTTGTTAGAGCTATGAAATTTTGCATACATATTCAGAAGAGTTGTATAGTTAAAATAAAGCAATAAATTTTTTTTCGATATTTTGGTCATTTTAAGGGTACCGTGTCCCCTTAATCAGAAATCAAAGCAGCTTAGAACTAATTAAGTCAGAACTACTAGTAGCAATTGACTATATTAGTAAGTAGGTAGTTAATTAACATCGCGCTGGAGTTAATTAACATCGGTCTGGGATCAATCCGTGAGGGAAACGAATCCCTAAGGAATCCAAGGACAACGCCTGGTAATTTTGAACCACAGATGACCTGATGGTCAGCACCTGAGCTGGCGCTTCACTCCAAACTTCCACACCACGCCAACGTGAGGATATTTGAGGCCATGGCAGATTTAAAGTGCAGCAGCCCTCGTATACACTACGGGCTTTGGTTGGATCGAGTTTCGAACTCTTAAACCTCCGGTTGCTAATTCGTTACTCTTCCAACTGGGCTACCACGGCCCTAACTACATTTGTAAAGAATTTGAAATTTGCGCAGGATAAAAGATGTTTTTTTTTGTTCTGCAGCATCAGAAGACAAAAACAAATTTGTTAAGACTACGAAATATGCAAATTTATAGATTTTTACTCTACATTGTGAGACCTGCGTGTATACTAGATATAATTTAAATTACTTGTTTAATTATTATTCATTCAATGAACACATTAGTTGGAGTGATGCCGGAACCGCTATAAAAGTGTGCTGAATTTGCCGCGTCATTTAATCTCCCTTAAAATCATGACCGAAAGTTGGTCATCCTACATTCAAGAGACCACCTGTCTCATAACGTTACAAAGTTGCGGGGAACACCTCTCTCAAACGCAGTTAACCGCTTAGCACAGAAAATCTATTCTTGATTACAAACGAGTTTCCCGTTGAGCGTTCCAAGAACCAAAGGAAGAACACGAATCGGAACACCAAAACTCAGGAATAAGTGGGCCGCGCGAAGAGGTTGGGGATTACAACATTACTATGGTTAGTTTTCAATTCGAACACATTTCTGGACGACAGATCGCTTCTTTACCAAAGATGCTCTACGGATTAATTCTAGTCAATATCTTCTAGTGCTCCACCTTTGCAGAATCGACTTTCACCTCACTTGCTCCATTTATTCCAAACATTGACACATGGGCAGTTGGATCATGAATATTGGCGAGACGGGTGGACAACATTTAAATCCTCCAAGTGGTTTCGACGAGATATCTCGTCCATCAAGATATGACCAATTTTGTTAATGACTAGATATTTCATCAAGATATTGTCGATTTTTGGATGATGACGAGATCAAGGGTCAGTTTTCTTCTAATGGAGGGATATCTCGTCCATCACAAGATCTGGTCAGTTTTGCTAATGACGCGATGCCTCGTCGAGACAACCATCAGGAGGGTCAAAAAGTTATACCATCTGTTTTGCGTTTAACTTCAGTAACTTTCTTAGTTTCATAAAATTTTAAACTAAAGAGAACAGCGTGATTTAACGTACAATGTACACATTTTTATTTTTATAATTACTAGGGCCGCGGTAGCTCAGTTGGAAGAGCAACGGATTAGCAACCGGAGGGTTGCAAGTTCGAAACTCGGTCCAGCCAAAGACCGTCATGTACACGGGGGCTGGTGCACGTTAAACCTGTCGTGTCCTCACGTTGGCGTAGAAATATGGTGTGATATGCCAGTTCAGATTTTGTACTCGTCATCTGACCGTGGATCAAAATTACGAGGCGTTGTCCTTGGATAATTCCCTTAGGGATTGATCCCGGACCGTCGCCAATGCACGTTATGTTGCTCCAGACGTTAATTAACTACCTACCTACCATCTATAATTGCGTTTTTGCTTAGCCCTTGCTATATCGTGCTTTTTTCTTGTCCCCCAAGAAGCGCGATATATAGGGGGTTACTGTACTGTAAAAGCTTTTACTCTCTAAAATATATATTTTTACTTCTCAAAGGGAAATTGCATATTTCTTTTACTTTTCAGAATGCCCTCGAAGATGAGAACGATCCTACCAAGAACACAAATGGCACTAACACCCAAACAGATCCAGCGGCCTCCACTACCAGAAGCGATGGTTTACTGTCCCTGTTCGGCAGGTACTCATTCCCATTTCTGCTAGCGCGGTCTGTCGTGCAACTGTCCATCTACCTGAACAAACTGTACCAGGACAGTGCCGCGGTAGGCAAGTACTACGAGGACAAAGACACCAAATACTGTTTAGTGTCAGCTTTTTGTCTGTTTCTGCCTGCCTTCATATACATCATGTACGTGGTGGCGGCTTATGTGAAAGATCAAGAGGAAGCTGAAGCTAAGGAAGTTGGGACAAAAGTTGTGCACGGGTTGCTATTGGTGCCATGGCAAATAAAAGGGTAAGTTCAAAAATAAGGTGAAAATCTTCACTTTTCTTTTGACTTGAATACGTCTTTCAAATCGGAACAGTACTAGGGGCAGGCATGAAAAGTCGAGCGTTAAAACTGTTTTCTAAAAGAAACACCCAGAAGGTAAATATAGCGTCGGGTAGACAAAGGATATCTGTATCTGGCATCATCTTCGGACCGAGTGCGCACGGGGAGAGGTCCGAAATATGTCGAAATTCTACGGGACTGGGCGAACTTTGGGCCAGTGTAACTTTGGACTGCGTAAGTGGTGCCATTCGAAAGCTACCAAACCACTACCAATCACAGGCTTTTAATCAATAAAATTATTCTTCATATTAATATCTAACCGCACTTTAATAGTTCAAACTGTAACTTGTGAATATTGTTGATATTCACAATAAACAATCGTTCAAACTTCTCATCTCTGCTTCATTCATTCCACAATCCAACATCAGGCTCGGATATTCACGACATAACTACGGTTTGTGTCCTCGACACAACCTACCAACATTTTTAATGCGTTTACGAAACGCCTAGTTTCCAGCAGTGCAGCGATAACGTTGCAGTAGGGTAGCGTGAGATTGGATCGAAGGCAAAAATCAAATCTTATACTTAGTTTTAGATAAACTTTTTCAATACCATTCGTTGTTTCTTTTACGAAAAAAGAAAACAATACAAATAATTTTTAGCCCTGTTAAAAAAAACTCTTACGAACTTCCGCTCTTGTATATCCGTCAATGCTTTATATCTAGCGTAAAGATGTTTTATCATGTTTTGCCTGATCTATATCATGTCAGGCGTAAAGAGTTTGTATTCCCCTTTCAATTCATGTCTTTTGTAGGATGTTTTTTTCATAGAGAAGACAATACAAATAAGTGTAGTGTCTTTTTGTATCATGTTAACCCTTTGTTGGTAGGCTAGTTGGGTTTTATGAGCCATATTTGGTCAAGCTGTGTCAAACGTCAAGAAAATGGGCATACACAAAGAGATGTTTTACTGACATAGAAGAGAGAAATACACCCAAGACGGAATCGAACCTGCGCCGCCTATAACCCGCAGGTTGCTATGCAGTGGGCATACCCACTGAACCACGACGGTCCCTGGTGCTTCTAGAAGGATAAATATTTATGGCAGTACTGCCAAATTTCACCCTGACGAAAATTTTAAAACTAATTTTTATTTATTTAAGAAGCTATTCCCATTGCCAGGAAAGTATGCATTTCATATTTAATTTAATTTGGTCCAATTGTTCTTTCTACACAAAGCTCTAAACATCTCATGTTTAACCCTCCTAGTGGTTTCGAGATAACTCGAATCAAGATCAGACTAATTTTGCTAATGACGAGATAACTCGTTAATTGCAAATTTTTTGACGATGACGAGATCAACATCGGGCCAGTTTTCTTCTAATGACGAGATATATCGTCCATAAAAATCTGGTCAGTTTTGCTAATGACGAGATACCTTGTCGAAACAACCACCAGGAGGGTTAATGACAACCCTGAACTTAATATTTTGAGTATAAATTGTCTGAGAGTAATATTTTTATATTTACAGACGAGTGTTAATATTTTGAGTACAAAACTATCCTAGAGTAACATTTTTACATTTACATGACGAGTGGTTAAAATTTTGAGCATAAAGTAATCTAAGAGTAACATTTTTACATATACAAACGAGTTGTTAATATTTCGAGTATGAAATTATCTGAGAGCACCATTTTTACTTGAATGGACGAGTGGTTAATATTTTGAGTATAAAATGATCCGAGAGTAGCATTTCTATATTTACAGACGAGGGGTTAATATTTTGAGTACAAAGTGATTTAAGAGTAACATTTTTACATGTACAGACGAATGGTTAATATTTTGTGTATAACATGATCTAAGAGTAACAATTTTACATTTAGACGAGTGGAGGTCCTCCAGTTCTCCGCTCAACGTGTCTGTCAACGAAGGCCTCTGACTCAAAGCGAGCTGGAAGAGAAATCCATTCTAGAGCGACAAGCAGCCGTTCTCGAATTCTTCGAAGAGTTCTACGCAGGCCTGACGCAAATACTACTACAGCTGTATATCATTATCCTCTCCTTAGACGATAATACAGAATATAAGGCATGTAAGTATCAGTAAAGGATAATTAACGGAAAGCTGATGATTATGAAATAGAAAAGATCAAAATTTGGGCTATCATATTCCTTTGTCTCGTATGGATATAGTATGCGTCTGCCTTTTTGCTTTATATTTCCGATTTCTACTCGGTGAAGAATTGAATAATGCAGCATAAAGACATGCGTGACTAAAAGACCGGGTTTCGGTTACACACGCAACATCACATGGAGTTCCCGTTTCATCAATGAGATTTTTCTATGCTTTTTTATTTATTTGCTCTTACAGCATGGGTAGGTAGATAAATTAATGTCGCACTGGAGCAACACAACATACTATTGGTGACGATTCGGGGTCAATCCCGAAGGGAAAAATCCGAGGACACCTCGTAATTTTGAACCACGGTCACCTGAGCTGTCACCTCACTCGCTCTTTCAGCATGCAAATGCGATGTTTGACCAGGGATGGTAGTACAAACCATACACGAGAGAGAGAGAAATAAGTATACTGAACATTGTTATTGAGTGGAGCTTCAAAAAGTTTGACCAACATTTCGACTAGTAGTCACGTGACTGCTCTGTGAAAGATTGACTTGATTGGCCGATTTGCATCTTATCGCATTGTTTGGCGATATAACATCTTATGACATTGAAGGTGAGTGAATGCGAATTTCTGGAGTGGCGACATCTCCAAAGTCAACTATTATGTCGCGATTACCAATCAGATGATGAATCAATGGATGGGCGTCTTCTCCCGTCCCGTGGACCAACCAGATGATGAATGTTCGTTTCCACAATGCAGACGGAAGTAGTCTAAGGGTCACGTTATTACTAGATTTGGTCACTTTTATAATTCCTCTATGGTACAAACTGATAAAAATGTAGTGGTTGTAGTCTACAAATATCCACGGTTCACTTGCTGACCTCGATCAACCAAGACTATTACCTTCCTCATATATCATATTTTACAAAATATTTTAAAATACATTAATGTAAATCAGCATAATTGGGATGGTTGCTTTTTCTATGGCGCAATGACCAGATCTGACCAAGCAATGTTTTTCTGTCAAATAAATTGGACATACACACTAAGTTTTACTAATAGTTGAAATACACCCAGGTAGTTACAGTAATCGAACCTGTGCCATAAGTTGCTAGCGCAGTGGACAAACCGAACCATGGCGACCCCCGGCACAATTAACCCAAGTGTTTCGACGATATATATCGTCCAAGATCTGGTCAATTTTGCTAAGGACGAGATATCTAGTTAAGACAAAACTGTCATATTACTCCAAGTAAGAATGAAGATCTTAGTAGGAAAAACAAATTTTCCCTTGCCAAGAACAGGTTACAGTTTGGAACATGTTTTTACACCATAGGTTGGTCATTACAGGGCAGTTTTCGACGTGAAGATAAACCATCTGGAGGGTTAAGAAAGGGGTGAAAGTGTAGAAAAGGGTAACATTTCACCTCAAACGAATTTAGAGTTTCCTAGTTACTAAGCACTTTGGATTGTCGGTCTTTCTATTATAGAACGCATTTCTCCGGCACTTCCATCGTCTACCACCATACCTAGCATGGCTACTTATATACATTCCTTTCCACTAAACGAATGAATTTGATACCTTGGCTTTCACCCTATTCCATCGTAGGTCCTGAATTATTTTACTTGAATATTTAAGTTGCTGAGTTTTGTAGTCCTCCACACTTCGATTCAATTTCCGTTTGATCATTCTATACGTAGTGCATTGCCGTGCTTCTATATATAAAACAGATTTTCCCCTATACTATTAAACATTTCCGGCATTGGTAGGTAGGTATTTTAATTAACGTCGCACTTGCGCAACGGGCTATTTTCCGGCATTGGATTGTTCATCAGAGGACTTGCATAACTTGAAGTTGTGCTCGGAGATCTCTAAAAGAAAAAACATTTTCAACACAAGTATGGGTACAAAAGTAATTCGCTGACCTGTAACAGAGTTCATCAAGCAAGACGAAGCAACGTAGATATGAACAATTCCAATTAAAGAAGCGCTCTGTGTTATATCAAGAGGAAGTGGAGTCCAGGGTTTAATTTGCTTGTAGAGTTAATTACCACCTACTGAGGATATCATTAGACCTTTCTTTGGCCTCTTCTTGAGCTCCTCAGTGCTAAAAGGATAAATTGGCCTGGTTTGTTGCTCTACAGTTACTTTTTGCTGGAGGGCTAATTAGATTGGGACCTGCAGCTGAAATCGAAATTGTAAAAGGGCTCTGGTAAGTCACATTCAAAAACAATAATCTTAATCTCTCATGCGATGGTGCCAACTTGAGACAATTATTAGGGATCTAACTGTCATTTATATGTAGATTTTTAGAACATTTCATTTTGATTTACATTTCACAATCCAAATTATTTGTAGTTTTATAACATACCCCGCGTTTGGGGGCTGGGCTCCAACCATAAAATTTTAGAGAGGGAAAAGGGTTCGGGACCCCTGGGCTTTACATTTGTCCACATCTTCAGCATTTCGACAAAAAGTTTCATTCAAATCATAGCTTAACAATTAACCCTCCAAGTGGATTCGACGAGGTATCTCATCTATCAAGATCTGACTAATTTTGCTAATGACGAGATATCTCGTCCATCAAGACACTGTCGATTTTTTTTATGATGACGAGATCAAGATCTGGTCAGTTTTCTAATGACGAGATATCTGGTCAGTTTTGTCAATGACAAGTACCTCGTCGAGGAGGCAACCACCAGGAGGGTTAATACTTCCTACATATTTACATGTACGAAATATTCAACCTGATTAACTTCCAATGCTAATACAGGTACTCCTCATTTAACGATCGGCTCTCAAGTCCAATCCCCTTAGGCCGTTTTCACACACATCGGCAAAACCGGGGCCGGTGCCAACGACGGTCTAGGATACAATATAATCAAATGGAGGATTTCACACGAAGCCCGGTCTGGCATATTTGCCGGTCCAGCCGCCAACATCGGCAAATGGAGCAAGCCGTTGAATGTTCTCATTCTCAATCTCATTTCATATACCGTTGGTGATAAGCGTGCCCTGGTCATTTCCTGTTGATTATTAAGCGACGTCATAATCATCGATAGCATTGCTGGTGTGGGCGAGAATCTTTTCTTTATTCAGAATTAATAGAAACGATTAAAGCTTCTCGCTTATCGTCGAATTCGCTTTAGAACCTAATTGTAGAAACGGATGTAGGTATGGTAGATATTTTTAATTAACATCGCACTGGAGCAACACAGCGGGCTATTGACAACGGTCCGGGATCAAAACCCGAAGGGAAAGATCCGAGAACACCACCACGTAATTTTAAACCACGGTCAGATCACGAGGTCACACCTGTGCTAGCACCCCACTCTCCAAACTTCCACACCATGTCAACGTGAGGACATTTGAGGCCAGGGAAGATTTAACTTACTTGCACCAGCTCTCTTTTGTACACGAAGGTGTGTTTGGTTGGATTCGAACTCGCAACCTTCCGGTTGCTAATCCGCTACTCTCCCAAACGGGCTACCGCGGCCCAATCGTAGAAACGGAACTCGGTAGTTAAATGAAGAGTTCCTACATTGTGTGTAAGGCTGAATCAGTCAATACAATTTCTTTGCTGAAGTAAGGAGATAACTTTGCCCAAACTATTCCTTTACTAATTAAACACAATTTTATAGTGACCGGCGAGATCATCGCATCTGGACTTACTCTCATATCCATGATGGCCGCCGTGCGACGCAAAGACGACGGCATTCTCACAGGCACCCTCTCAATGGTCGGCTGGATGTCCATCATGATCTCTCGGGCCATAGCCATAGCACTCGCCACAACCGTCATCCACAGTTGGATGATACTCGCCTGCATTCTCCACGCGGTCTTGGTATCCTTCTGGATCACCCACATCGCAATGAAGACATACCGAGCGGAATCATCGACGACGGTTTTCACAAAGAAGAGGAGGATGGCCCTGTTCTTCCTCGTGTTCTCCGTCTTCGGACTGCCGTCCATCACCTACTGGCCGATAATGTTCGAGCTGAAAAAGCACAAGCGGCCGTTCATATTCCTCCTGATTCTGATATTGGAGAACGTACTCTTTGTGGGCCTATGGATGGTGTACACAAACAGGAAAGAATGGGCGAACCACGATTACAAGCTTCTGTTCCTAACGGCGGGTTTCTTCGCGCTCGGGGCTTTGTTCATCTTGTTCTACATCTGCTGCAAACCCAAGTACACGGACAACGTCGTCTACCATGACATGAAAGTGAGTAATGCTGACTCCTTCGGCATGTATTTCGAATTCTGTGATATTGCTTTCAAGTTGACGAGAAAGCAGGACGTGGAAGAGAGGCTGAAAGAGATCCGAGAACTGCGGGCCATTTCCCAATAACACCCACGAAATGATGTTTCAGACTTTTCTTCTAATCTGATTAACAGCAGGGGCGGACTGGTTTTTGTGGAAGATTTCACATGGCCCATATTTGGAGGCCGAGTGGGCCGGTATACTTGAGGGCGTAAGATTTACAATTTTTCTACTCCGAACATCGTGAAAACAGGCTCTTTTCCAGTTCATAACCTATCCGGGTTTGCATCAGATTCAAATTCATTTTAAATTAGTTTAGGAAACTATCCCCTACCTGCCTTCCGATAAACCCAACAATCTACAAAATCCATTATTATTCCAATCACTAAAAAATCCAGTCGATCCAGTTCATCTACCGATTCCATATGGCTCTTATATTAGTTCAATCTGGCTTACAATCCTTCATGAACAAATCCTTTAGTTTACGAAACTAACACCTGTCGTAAGTAAGGCTATGGTACTACTAAAACTCAAACTTCATCTTTTTCCAATAATAACAAAACTATTAAAAAAATGGATGGTCATTCGACTCAAAGTAAATTCCAAATATCCATCCATGGCTTGAATGGGATTTAAACCCTTTTGAACCGAGTCAGGCGCTAACCACTCGGCTGACAGGCTTTGATGGTTTGCTGTGATTTGGTGCAACATATGGAAAGACTGATGTCTACATAGTTGTCATGTACAAAAATTATGCATGAATCAACTATTGTAAAACATGCGTAAATAACATTACTTTTGTGGCCTGCAGACTAAAGATCCAGGATCATAAAGGTCTAAAGATCTACATTAAGTGTAGAATTGATTATGGGCATTTTCTGAACTAGTTATGTTACTTACATTCCAGGAAATGCATTTATTAGTTTATTTCCAATAACTTTTTAACACAAAGGATTTTATATATATTAAATTTCTATTATCTTTGTATTGTCCCATTTTTAAAAATTAATAACATAACTAGTTCATTAACTTAAACATTTTTATCATAATAGCAAGACCAACAAAGGAAAAAGAAAAATTAATAAATGTCCATATTAGAATGATTGCTTGCAACTTGTAATACATTTCGACATAAATTCAATAAAAACATTTAATTCCATAGCATTCACATATGAACCAGTAAAAGAAGTAAAATTGCATACAATAACCTTTTTGATATAGTAAATGATGCAAGGAAAATAGAATCCAATCAAGGGAATGCTACTACAGATGGTAATTATAAGAACTTCAATCAATAAAAAGCAGTGAACTTCATATGAGAAATATATATTAAATTCCCTGTCCAATATATTTCTTTGTATAGCCTCAAGTTCTATTTTAGTATTCTTTTTAATGCAAAACATTAAAGTACACTTGATTGTATGAATATTTGAAAATATATGCTTATTTGTATTCTGAAATAACTGAATAAAATTTTAGTACTGGATCTTGTATGACTTTTTAATTTTTAATAATGGTAGGTTAGTAGGTATTTTAATTAACGTAGCACTGGAGCAAGACAACAGGCTATTGGCGATGGTCTGGGATCAACCCCAAAGGGTAAGATCCGAGAACACCATGTAATTTTGAACCACGGTCACATGACGAGGTCACACCTGAGCCGGTACCCCACTCTCCAAACTTCCACACCACACCAATGTGAGGACATTTGAGACCCGACAGATTTAACATGAACCAGCCCCAACATACATGACAGTCAGGTTGGATCGAGTCTTAAACTCGCAACCCTCAAGTTGCTAATCCGCTACTCTCCCAACCAGGCTACCGCGACCCCTAATTTTTAATGAAAATTATTTTCTAGGAAAGGAACTATCAAGGTAAGAGAGAAGTGGTTATAATCATACTTTGCACTAATTAAATTTTGGTGAAATTTACAAGAAAAATATCAATTTTTCAGGCTCCACTAATATCCATTCAAATGCAACTTCAAAAAATGTGTACAAAAATAGTACACAAAACAATCATACTCAAGACCATCACTATACAGCAAATATCAGATGGTAAAATAGCCCAGAAAAGGGTCTATGCCCTTTCATTAGGATTACATACCTTTTGATTCAGAAGCAAAATAAACGTGAGTAAAAAACTAGTGTAGTCAACAGGTGTGTCTGATGAGGTAAATTTAATGTTTAATTTGAGAATAGATTTTGAAGAATGAATTATTTCAGTTCATTCAAATTAAAAATACGTTTTCCCAACAGCGAGCAATAGCTGATTTGTTATTTTCTTTATTTTTGATGCATTATGCATAGTTTTGTAAATGGAATTTTAAAACTGATAGTTTCTGATGGGAATATATACTTTTATATAGTGATAGCATACAACAATATCCTACAATCAATACATAACTCAGGATTCTAAAAATATTTGTGCAATGGGGGAAATATTTTTTTCTGTGAATCATTTTGAAATTAGGTTATTTCAAGTTAAGATCATTTTAAATTTTGATTACTTAAATTGACAAAATCTTAGGTGATTTTATCTGTTTGGCCTTTTACTATCTTTATCTATAATTTCTTTGAATGAATACAATACAGAAACAGTACAAATTCTACCATCCACAGCTCGAAAACTTATAGCATCCTTCTAAAATGAAACACCATTTCTACTTTAAAAGTATCTCTACTTTTTAGTTATTTTGTTGCAGAAATATATTTCACACCTCCATATAAATAAGGCTGAAGATTTTCCTATCAATTTTATGAAGTTATGATTTTGAAATTTTATAAAATTACGTCAAAAAATCAAAATAGGTAGTTGAATTAATATCTCACTCATCCACTAAAATAAACGGTCCAATCTCAAAGGGATAGATCCAAGGACACCTCATAATTTTGAACCACAATCAATGCCTGAGCTGGCATCCCATTCTCCAAACTTCCACACCATGCCAACATGAGGGCATTTGAGGCCATGACATATTTACAGCGCACCAGCCCCCATGCACACGAAGGTCTTTGGTTGAATCGAGTTTTGAACTCGCAACCCTCCGGTTGCTAATCTGCAAATCTTCCAACCAGGCTGCCATGTCCCCTCCAAATCATACATTTTTAAGTGTCAGTTCACCCCAAAATTACTTCAAATTCACTCTCCATTGGACCTTCCATAACTAGAGATGACCTATTACTCCACACTTCATTTGAATCCTCTATCATTCTTCAGCCATTCAAACCTGTTTCCACACCATTCCTTTATTGTATTATGCTTTGACTGATGTTTATTAAGCACGAATATATCAATGGATGAAACTTAGTTTTAAACTTATACGTTTGAAAATGTTATGTGGACATCATAAACATTTAATAGAGGGCTATGATTGTATAAAACAATGATTTCAATTTTGGCAAAGTAAATTTTAAGTTTTGAAGGTATGTATGTAATTCTCATTATATAACTCACACATGGTTCAAACTGGTTCATATTTAGATATGGATTTCACATTTTCTACTGATATCTCACAATAACAGTCAATTTAAAGAAATAAAAATTTTGTGTACAGATGTTGAAAAAGTACTGTACTAAACTGTCAAGTTGTAAAAGTTTAATACATAAGGCGATACAAATGAATACAAAAAATATAAATATTGCTAAAAAGTACAAAAGTTGTATACAAGGAGCACTTTATCAATGTCTTTGATTAAGTAAATGGAGACTTTGTTTGAATACAAGTTTCTAGCATTATTAATTTGTATATTTTTAGTCAGATTGAGCTGTGTGAAAATTACCTTGGAAGTAATACTTAATCATATAATGTTGTCACAATACTATGTTGTTCCATAAATCTAGAACATGAAACTTATACTATTTTGTTTTTGCTTAGCATTTTATAAGCATAAGGCACAGATCTAAATAAATTTTAAAAAGGAAATAACTTGTCATGACCAAATAACACCTATAAAGGACAATTTCAGGAGTAAATTTAAATAACATGGTTATCAGACAATGGGCAAAAAGGAAACAATGGAAAGGGTCTCATAAGACCAAGAGAGGTGACTAGAAAACAAAGATGTTTGGTCACATGGTGCACTAATGGAATATGCTATGAAGGACACACATCTCAGGGGAGTCACGTATATTTAAAGTATATATTTATCAGATAATAAGCAAAAAGGAAACAATGGAAAGCTCATTTGACTAGGAGAGGTGACTAGAAATCAAAGTTGGACACATGGGGGATGAAACAATTTAAAGAGCAGTTTTAATAGGCAAAAAAATAACAATAAAGCATTAGTTTCAAAATCTTATAAACTATAAAAGCACCAACAAAATTCTGGTCAAATGTTTTTGAAAGATACATGTTATCACATCATTTCACTGGAAAAAATAACATTTATAATTGTCCAGAAATTATTTTTTATATAAGTGCAGATGCAAAGAACTAGCAAAACATGTGCAGAGTCGTAAAACATATTACTTAGTCGTATTCACTAGTCCTAGTTAAACTGTGGATCACATAATCCCCGATAATCGAACAAACCGTATTCACAATGTCCAATACCTGATCTGAGGTTTAAACCTCAGTGCTAAATTTTGATCTGACGAAATCCAAGGTTTAACACTCAGTTGAGGGTTAAACTAGCTTAAGTGAAGCAGATTGTTAACAAATTGGATGCCACTTTATTCTGTGTTAAGCTACAGTATTCTAACTATGAATTCTTAAATATTAGGTATGGTAGTCGAGATTGGTACTGAATTTATACAATATATTAGTGTGATGAAATTTGGTGATATCAGCTTTCAGAATTGCTAGTAGTTCATTTGTAAAAGTGCAGCTGCTTGGTTTTGGAACCGAAAGTATATTATATTATTTATTTCTACATTCAACTCTATTAATCTCTGAAATTAGATTTAACCTCCTTTTTATTCGAAACATTGACAGTAACAGTATTTTATTTTTGGTAGCAGGTATTTGAAGGTTAATTTAAACTTACTCACTCAAAGTTGTCACGTATAACTATTTAGTCGTTAAAATTGTGGAATTTGGATTCCTTGTTTTCCAACTTCAATAATAAAAATGATTTTAGTGATTAATAAAAGAAAAATGACAATGAATGTTATTTCACTTTGCACCAACATCAATACTGACGAGCATAAAAGTAATCAGATTACATTGATTTATCAAGGAATTGGGTATAATTTTTGCTCACTAATTGAATTAGTGATTAGAATAAATTCTACTGTCTAGCAGTCATTTGATGAGTATGGAATAGATGATCTGTTCTGATCTTTTATCATCGGTTCGATACCCATTATATAGAAATTGAAGTACTGCAGACGCATTAGTGTGTCTTTCTTGAATTCTTAATTCTAGGGATTCTTTCAGTTCATTACCGAGTGTAGTATGAAGATCATTTAAAGATGTCAACATGAATTTTAAAGCAGCGTCAGCAGTCAATAGATTTGCATCTGCTCTACATAATGCTTCCACTGTAAGTTTTACTGGCAATAAGGCAGAAATAGTATCCACTAATAAATTAAAGTCCTGTTCAGAGAATGAAATTTTAGATGACAAATCAATTAGGGCTTTCTGAACACATGATTTTAATTTGTTGAACCTTTCCAACATGGTGAGCAAACTATTCAATCATGTTTTTGAATCTAAAATTAATGAGTACTCTACCAAATTCCAATTTCACATATTTTTGCAGTAGGGGATTTGCGGAACAATCGTACCACCACTCTAATTTTTGTAATAAGTGGTAAGATGGTGTCATGTTTAACATCTGAGGCCAAATTTCCATCTACATCATCTGAGTAAGCAATACTGAACCCACTTTCAAATGAATTTTCATCTTCCAATTCCGAATTGTCATCATTGTCAATATTCTCTCCTTCAGATTCTGAGACAGTCACATTCCAATTCAGTTTCATTATCCGATTGCGAGTTATTTTTTTCAACTTCGACATGTACTTTTTTGTATAGCACTTTGATTACACCAAGCTGGTATGCGCTAGACAGAGCTGTTGCTCAGCTTTAATCAATTTGCCTACTTTTATAATGACCGACGCTCCGTCTGTAGTGATACATACTATATCTTAATCAAAGCACAGACCAAAATCTTCCAGTTTTCTTCTAATTACTTCGACACATCTCTCAGCTGGTAAACTTCTATGTACACGAACCAGACCTAGACTCCAAAATTGTTTTTGACAATGGACATTGATGTTCAAAAATCGTTGATTCCTTACTGATGTCCATTCATCAAGAGTTAGACTTGCTCTATATCCTTTTAACTTTCGCCCATTAAATTCACTGACAACAGCTGCCCACACTTTGTGTGAATAGGCAACCACTAATTTCTAAATGGTATTTTAGGATTTTGGAATATTTTGAAATCCCCTTGCAATAAGATTTACAAAGATCAGTTGATGTGCAAAATACGGAAAAAGCAAGTCCATCCAACGCGGTCATTCTTCATAAAACAGCTGGCAACATGTCATCAACTAGATTATTAAAATATTTTGTTATTTTTGTCGAAGATGATATTGCTGGACTTTCTTCCAAAATAGGTACTTCTTTTCTTTTCAAAATGGAAATACAATGCATCTTTTTTAGGTGTGTATATAATGCACCTGTTGAGCTGCCAACACATTTTATTTCTTTAGAACATTTTTTGCATTTGCCTAGTTGACCATTTCTTTCATGAAGATAATGACACCAAATGGAATAATCATCACCGCTGCTACATTTAAATCCTCGAAAATATGACTGGCCATGCTCTATTATGGGTTGAAATAAAAAAATTATTTTATTTTTATTTCTTGCCGGTGTACGATTGCGAAATAAAGCTTGTGAAGAATACCTACCTCTTATTTCTGAATAAATATGTTCATTATAAACTACAAAAGGTTGAGCAAACAAAACTAATAATTCTTCAAATCAGAATTACCTAATAAACAGCAGTAATTGACAATGACATTGTGGTATTATGCGCAGGGAGCTGGCCGAGGTGTAGAAAGTCTTCTACTACATTGGTCCCTGTGGAGTAGGAAGGTTTTGATAGTATGATTGTTTATTGTTTGCGGCAGTGGTAGCCGAGTTGAGCTGCTTCCTAAATGACATGTGATATAAATTTCTTCTCTATTTGTATTTTTACATTTTATTGATGGGATTATTACAATGAGGATCCACTGTTTGGCTCATTGGTACTGATGCTGAGAATCCACCTACATGTTATTATGATTGATCAGTGGAGAAGTAAGTCATGTTATGTCACACGAAAGTGATGTGTGACTCATGTGGCATTAATACCAGACATGTAATAATGTTGAATTTTTATTCTGATAGGGTAATAAACACTGAACATTTAGTTGTTTGCATCAGTGTGCGTAGTATGGTATACCTTGTTGTAGTGAGTTTCTCTTATGGGTTGCCAATGCATAAAACCGAAAACCCGGTTTTCCTCTTTCACAAAACCGGTTTTTCGGTTTCGAAATTTGGGTCGGTTTACTGGTTAATCGGTTTTGCAACCACTAGTTACAGCTGACATGCACTTGAAATGGCATCCATCTTGAAAATTGTTTTGCAAGTTTATTTTTTCCTGAAACTGAGCAAAATGTCGCAAGTCACAAGCATCGAAAAACTTACAAAAGACAATTATCTTACATGGAAGTTACAAATAAAAGCTGTTTTGATCAAAAACGATCATTGAGATTTTGTGATTGGAAAAGCTGATGAAGCAACTGACGCAAATCAAGTAAAGCTAAAAAGTGGATTACAGCAGATAAAAAAGCAAAAGCTGATATTATTTTGTCGATGTCTCCTAGCGAACTTTGTCACGTGAAATACTGCACCACTTTGAACAAAGAGTTGACAAAATTAAAATCAGTTTATAAATCGAAAGGATCTGCTAAAAAGACTACCTTGTTACAACTCCTTTTCCAAAAGATGACTGACGGCAAAAACGTGTGAAAATTAAAATAATTTTTTCGAAAATGGATATCGAAGTCGCAGATGATCTATGCATACTCCTCTTATACACATTTCTGAGAATTATGACAATTTCAGATGTGCGATTGAATCCCAAGATGAGCTACCAAAACCTGAAGCTTTAAAAATTAAATTAACAGAAGAATGAAAAGCAAGGAAATAAATAAATTTGATTCTCTAAAAGCTTACCATTCATACTACAAAAAGGGAAATCAAAATCTGAAAACAAACATAGAAAATTGGAGAAACAATCAAAATGGAAATCTTAATTTAAAAAAAAAATAAGCCTTTTAGAAATTTCAAATGCAACACTTCTGTTCAAAACCTGGTCATAAAGCTCTTGAATGTCATAAGAAAATAGTTGATAAAAAGACTGCAGCTTCGAAACATGAAGCAAAGATGACAGCAAAAGATGAACATGCATCAACAGCTACTTCTCTGAGTAACATAAATATAAAGAAAAGACATTGTGGTGTCTGGATAGTGAAGCTACTTCTCACATGTGCAATGAAAACCTCTTCGAAATAAACAAACGAATTCATTCGTGAAACTAGCTGTCAATAAATCAACTGAAGTAACTGGAAAGGGATCTATTCGCATTACCGTACCAGTGGGGAAAGAAACAAAAATAATCGCCTCGAAAATGTTTTGTGCATTTCCGAACTGAAAAATAATCTGTCAAAAGCTACTGCAAATAAGCGATCTGTGATTTTCACCAAAGGAGAAGCGAAAATACTAGATACAAATGGAATGACACTTATATGCAAAGAAGTGATTTATATTACGTTGAACCAAGTGTCAAAATCTCTACAACAGTTACCGAATTCCACAAATGGCATGAAAAATACACACTTAAACGAAAATGATTTAAGGAAATTGAAAACTGAAGGGTCTTTAACAATATGAGTCAAGATATGTCTTTTAACAATACTGATTCTCTAAGATTAAAATTTGTATTCAGTGCAAACAAACTGTTAAACCATTTCTTAAAGAATCAAAATATGAATATAAACATCTCGCTCTCTCTCAATTGGAACTTATTCATTCAGATCTGTGTGAGTGATGATAGTTCCATCTCTCGGTGGTTTACGTTACTTTGTTACTTTCACTGATAACAAATCTCGATACATAGAAATAAGTTTTCTAAAATCAAAAGATGAAGTTAAAAACGTCTTCATTAAATTCAAAACCGTTATGAAAAACCGAATCAGAAAGAAAATAAAAACACTCCGAATGGATGATGGACTCGAATAATGTGGAACCGAATTCAACTACCTAGAACAAGAAGGAATTAAAAGAGAAAATTCGGCTGTAATAACACCCCAACAAACCGGCATAGCAGAAAGAATAAACCGTACTATTGTAGAAATGGCCAGGTGTTTATCAATTCAATCGAAATTTCCAGCTAGCTTTTGGGTGGAAGCTGTGAACTATGCCATTTTCCTTCAAAATCGTTCTCCAACAAAAAGCATAACAGAAAATGCCACTCCATTCGAAATAATGTTTGGTATCAAGCCAAGTGTGTCTTACTTGAAAGTGTTTGGACAAAAAGCATGTTCTCAATAAAAAATTAAAAGAAAAATTCGATCCAACATCACAGAACATATTTTTGTTCATCTGAATCAAAAGCATATCGTCTGTGGAACAAATCCGCTAGAAAAATAATTACAAATCGTGATGTAAGATTCATTGACGAGTTTGAAAACAATCTTTCTTCTCATAGTTAGAATCTATTATTCCATTAGAAACCGCTTCTGAAGAAAAGCCAAACAACAAAGAAATACAGCGAGATTTTTCTCAACCCATTTCTCCAATTGAAAAAGAGGAAGTTATGTCATTAGATGAACAGGAAGTTCCATCTGACCTAGATTTGGAAGAACCCAAACCTCCCACTCAAACACTTGAAAGAGCTACCGGTCGTCCAAAAATTGTAAAACCAGGTCTAAGGGGAAAGCTAAGAAAAGAATACCACGTGATCTGAAAAAATGAAACCGAAACTTCACAAATATCGGACAGTTTCGTAAACAACTCAACTGTTTATGAGGCTTTCAGTGGATCGCGAAAAGATCATTAAAAAAGTGCTATGCTAAGTGAATTTGAAGCATTCATTAAAGAAAATGCTTGGAAACTTGTTGACAGAGCAAAACACAAAAAGTTATTGGTTGTAAATGGGTATTGAAAACAAAATATACACAGGATGGAAGAATTGAAAAATATAAAGCATGATTGGTTGCTAAAGGTTGTTCTCAAAACCAGGAATTGACTTTGATGAAAATTTTTCACCTGTCGCAAGATTAAATTCCATCAGAACTGTTGCACATGCAGTTGAAAATAATCTTAAGCATATTAATTAGATTTTATTATGGCTTATGTAAATGTAAATTTAGCAGAAGTTTACATGGAACAGCCAGGTTTCCAAAATACATCAAACAGTGATCTAGTTTGCTTGGTATCAGAAATTAGATGAAAAATTGAAGGATCTGGGATTCAAACCCTTGTAATCAGATAAATGTATTTATCACAAGAAAACTCCCAAAGTTGAAGCAATAGTAGTCATTTAAGTGGATGATTTAATTATATTTGCTAACACTAAAGAAAACTATGACAGCATAAGGGACAATTTGTTAAATTCCTTTAAAATGAAAGACCTAGGACTGTTAACATTATTGTTCAGGAATTCAATTTTCTCAAAATGAAAATTGCACTACAATATCACAGAAAAAGTACATTGAGAATATATTGCAGTCATTTAACATGCAAGAAGTCAAGACTGTTTCCACTCCTTTGGAACAGTATCAAGCTGACCAAAGAAATGTGTCCCCAAAATGAAACTGAAAAGTGGGAAATGAAAGATATTTTATATCGATCACTAATTGGTTCTCTAATGTATCTCGCTGTCGATATCACGCATGCAGTAAATTTCCTGAGCCAGTTTAACAATCCAGGCAAGGTGCATTGGACTGCTACAAAGAGAATACTTAGATATTGAAAGGAACCAAAAATAAAAAACTGATATTCAAATCAACTGGAAAACCAATAATTGCATTTGTAGATGCAGATTGGGCTTCTGACATTAATGATGGAGTCATATAATGGATACAACTTAAAATTCGCCAATGGAGCTATTTCTTGGGAATGAAGAAAACAAAGAACTGTCACTTTATCTACAACAGAAAAGATATATATGGCTCTAACCGAAGTGTCTAAGATTATATATCTACGATGCTTTCTTAATGAACTCTCCAGAATCAATAACACTGCCAACAACAATTTTCTGTGATAATCCAATCAGGGCAAAAATTAAGTACACAATCCAGTCTATCATTCCAGGACCAAACATTGATATTCATCATTTTGAGCGTGAAATGTATGAGAATAAAATATTTGTGTAAAATATCTAAGTTCATCAGATATGCCAGCAGATATATTACCCAAAGGATTGAGTAAGTGTAAACATCAAAAATGTTGCGATTATATTTTTATTACACATGTGAATGCGTAAATAATAATTTTAATTAATGCTGATAAATATTTAAAATTTTGTATTGTGTATTTGAAAATAAGCATTAAAAGAAGGGGAATTGTTGGAAATTAATATTAATTTTCCCTTCCCTTACTGTCTGATGTCACTAACCACTTACATCATACTCAGTTGCTGCTGAGTTCTTATCAGGAGTCCATAACAGTAGGTGCTCCCTGTTTCCATGTTTATTATGTATGTATTGTTTTATTGTTAATTATGCATGTAAAATAAAAGTAATATTTCTACCTTTGTTTCCACTCACTCTACTCACCCAATGCATTATCACGTGATCAAGAGAAGAGATAGTTATAGCCAATCATAGCAAGCTTATCACTTTAATCGGCAGATTAATTAATTCAGGGTTTACGAATATGGTTCATGGATAATTTGACCTGTGGATATGTGATTTACAGATTAACTCGAGATTTGTAAATACAGCTGTTAGGCTCTTTTCAAGTATGAAAAATGACCTTAATTCTAGAGCAAGCACACTATAATTCTCAAAACAAATTACAAACTAAAAGTATTCACAACCTACAAACGGGTTGACTTATTTCTTCATTTGCAGTCACAATTAATTATGTTTCTCAAGAAATAAAAATGCATACTCTTTTAATGTGTCATGCCAGAAAGTATTATAGAATTCATTTTAACATCAATCTTCAAAGGATAAAATCTTCATTTTGTAATGATACTGTCATTACTTCATTTCAAATTATAAATATATAAAAAAATTTGCAACTGACAAGTATGTATATAATTTGAGCATTTATGCATAGGGAAATAATTTAGCTTATCTTATAAATATTTCATTTAAGGTATAGGTTTTTAAAAATTACGATATTATCAAACAGTAAAAAAAGTATCTTAAAAGTAGGTATGTATTGAAAACATGAAGTTATTTAAAATACTCATTGACACGAGCTGTGTGCTCTCAATGAGTTGTACATTTAAATGAAAAACACCACAATCACATTAAATAGTAATCTTTTACCTAAACAAAAATGTCTTAAAGTGTAACTTTTCAGGTACATAAAATTAAATATGCTTATGATATAGTTCTATGTGTTAGAAATATAAGCTCAATTAAATTGTAAAAATGTATTTTTTAAAAGCTGAGAACTGTTTTAAAAATAGTGCTGTAGAAAATGCCAAAATAGAAGATATCACCCAATTCCATAATCTAAAAAGTCTTCAGCTCTGTCTTTATCTAATTTTTCCAACTCCTTCAATCTCTAAAATAAAAACAAGATAATATTGAAAAATAAATACATCTTAATATTTTCTTATGAAATACTTTGCCAGTTGTACACTTCTAAATTCGTGAATGAATATATCAATTATATGTATTAAAATAGTTACCATTCTTAACAGTTTAAATCACAATTGCAATCAGAAATTGAAATTCAAAAAGATTACCAATAACATATAAAGTAATCAAGCCAGTTTGCAAAATTGCTGTAAGAGTAAAGATGGTTAGCAAACACAGGTGTGAGTTTCAGTGAATAGTTTTCATTTTGTTTTAAGTACTTATTCGGTGCAAATTACACCGCAATGAATTTGAATTTCATGTTTCTTTGAAAACGTTAATTGAAAAGAAAGGTTCAGATAAGAAAAATGAATCATATAGAAAAATGTTCAGTTGTGGAAACAGAACTGGTTATACGGCCACTACAATTGGCTTTTGTAATGATAGTCTATATAAGATCCAGTCATAAATAATAAGGTTTCCTGAATGATATGACAAGAAATTAATTCTTATTACTTGCTACCCAGATACCTCTGCCTAAATATTATCACAATTCTAATTATACTATTCTGTTAATTCAGATGGCCATTGACTTGGCAAGATTTAAGAAATGTGGAATGGTTTTTTTAGGCTACAGGCTATTGACGATGGTCCAGGATCAAATGTGAAGGGAAAGACCGAGAACACCACCACGTAATTTTGAACCAGTCAGATGACGAGGCAACACCTGTGTGAGCAGGCACCCCGCTCTACAAACTTCCACACCATGCCAACATGAGGACATTTGAGGCCATGACAGATTTAACATGCACCAGTCCCCTTTGTACATGACAGTCTTTGGTTGGATTCAAACTCGCAACCCTCCAGTTGCTAGTTCGTTACTCTTCCAACCGGGCTACAGCAGCCCAAGAAATGTACATCTAAAGTGGGACAGGCAAGGCACCACTGGAAGGAGCATATTTAGCAGTTTCTAAGAATCAGACAAAACCTCCAAACCTCATAAAATTTTCTCACTTCCACACTTAAGGCTGTTTAGTTTTTTGGGTTTTATGACAGAAGGGCTATATTTGGCCAAGTTGTGCTAAACACAAGACAGGCAATGTCAAGTAATGGACATACACAAATTCAAGAAAAATTTTATTGACATAAAAGAGAGAAATACACCTAGGGAGGCATTGAACCTGCACTGCCTACAACTCATAGGTTGCTAGGGCAGCAGGCAAACTCACTGATCCATGGTCCACTCTTTAGAAGAAACAAGAGATAATGAAATCCCCAGTGTAACATTAATACAAAAGCTAGATTAATTGCAAAATTTAATATTCATCACCTCAATATCACCAATTGGAGTATATCAGATTTGCTAAAAAGCTCCACACCAATTTCTATTGAAAGGTTGAATTGATTCATGATAAAATTAATATAAGCTGCCTATATTAGCGTCAGCGTCTAATGATTTCTTTTCGCTTTCTTTAGATGTTTGACTGCAGTTAAAGGAAACATAAATCTTATCTTGAGAGGGCAAATCATCTTCAGAGTTCACCCATTCTAGTTAGGTAAAATTCTGCTATTTTTCCTAACTCAACACCAAAACAGAGATTGGCAGTATGCTGCCAAAAGAAAGGAGTGTGAAACAGGAAGAGGAGTCATATGTATTCTTTTAAGAAACCAAGTGCTCATGTCCAACTATGTCTCTTAACCCTCTGAGCATCATTAAACTTCCTAGTAGTGGAGTATTGCTTCTACCCCATAACTCATAAAATAATTAACAGCCACATATATTGGGTGGAAAAATCCCTCAGAGGATTCAATTGGCCAAGAAGGTCAAAACTAAGAAGAAATCATGCTATTAAGACGACAGGCTGCAGAATGGAT
The DNA here is from genome assembly GCA_933210815.1 of Meta bourneti. Lineage (NCBI taxonomy): Eukaryota > Metazoa > Arthropoda > Arachnida > Araneae > Tetragnathidae > Meta > Meta bourneti. The sequence goes on from OW119928.1 coordinate 23,290,159, forward strand.
ATATGCCTGCAAATCCCTCAGAGGATCAATGCTTTCAGTCTTAAACAGACAAGAGTAACTGCCTGTTAAGATTCTTTCTCTTTCTAGAATAAAGCTAGAACATTCATCATCATAAACTGTGTATAAATTTTTTACACACAAGTTTTTATTTTCCCACATCCACCCATCTTCTTTCCTTAGATGGGAGGACTATTGACGAGAAGCGCTATATGGGAGCTACAAATGGTATAAAACCAAGTTTCTCAACCACTGGGCTCTGGCATCAATTGTTGTGAGAAGTTTTCTTATAATTTTTGTTTTTAAGAAGCATTTTTATGAATAAACATTCTCAAGTGAAAATATTCTGAGGCAAATAGTATTTGAATAAGTCAAAAAACTCAATCCCAGAATACCTAAATAACATCCGTATAGCAAATGTTGGTGACCTGTTTCTTTGAAATGGGATTGCAATGCAATGGATTGAATAACTAAGTGTAAGGGTGTTTTGAAATCTGGATGACAAGATTTTTTAAATAGGTTTAGATTTGAATTTTGATATGAATAAGAGATAAGGGACTTTGTTTAATTTTTGAGTTAATAAATCTTGTATTGAAGGTGTTTGTGACACAAGTATAGTTTTGGTGATCAGAATATGATATGTGAATAAAACCCAGCACAAATCAATTTAATAATGTTGGCCTGAGGAAACTACAGTATGACACAAAATTGCATCTGTCCAGTGTCTAAACACTAATTTAGATGAAATTTTATATTTGTCAGCATGCCACACCATATACATAAATGTATTAAGAGGATTTACTTAGCTGCAGTCTTACAAAGCTTGAGAACCACTGGTATAAATACCATAAATGGGAGCAATTGTGAAAGAGAAAAGAAATTCACCCCTCAAACAACCTTTCCAGATTATGACCCATTCACCAGCAATCCCAAAGAAAACTTTAGGGTGTATGTCTGGTGTAAAGTATTATCATGTCTTTTCTTTTTATCAGTATTATTTGATATATTCACAGCATTAAAAGCTTCATGACACCTATGTTATATATATAAAACAAATAGCATATTTGTGTATCAGGTGGACATACTGGCAAAAAGGGCTCCATGGCACAGCAAGTGGCAGGCAAAGATTTCACACTGCAAGTCTTTTCATTGAAAAGGCTTTAAGTTTAGTTTCATCAAAATCTGTCAAATAGATCTGCTTCAAAGAGTTAGAGACACCTTGTAAAGACAGATAACTTTACAAGGTGTTTGGTCGCCAGTGCCATGACTGTTTGGCTGAGTACCTTTGCTATATCGGTGTCCTACGCAACCCAAATTGTAGATACTCTTTGCAAATATGATGTTATGAATCTGGCTCATATTCAATGATGTGAGGCTCTCAGTGGGGTCTCTGAAATTGAAGAATATTGGAAAGCGAGTTTTAAAATGGGACAATGACTTCTTGTATGTGTACTTTTTCTAGTATCTGTATCTATGTATGTCATGTTTGTACCTATGTACATCGTGTTTTTGTTTGTATCTCAAGTTCCCTGCCATTGGAAATAAAAAATTTACAGCTTCAAAGGGTGAAGGCTATGATCTGGCTCTATTGTGTAAGAAAAGAAACTGAAAAGCAGTTCTGATCATATCATAGACCATTCATATAAGTTAAAGCAAGGGAAGTGAAAGATAGGTGTCATGTTCGAACAGAGATACAATTTCAGTGTTTGCTCTGGATGCCATTTCCCCCAAATAGATCCAGTTGGAGATACTGGAGTTGAGTTATTGTGAAACAAAAACTGGTGAATTAAACAATTATGATACTTTACAAAATCCCTGATAATTAGTTAACAAATGAATGTGGGTGATAAGCCAAAGCAAAAATAGTCACTCAAAGAGGTTATTACAATCGTGGGAAAAAATTGCCAGGTAAATATTTTATGTAAACAAATGAAAACTACAAATATTTTGCTTAGTTTTTTACAATTTTTATTTATAGGCTAAAGAACTATAATTTTGAGGATTTGAAATGTTACAGCTATGCTGAAAATGTTTATCTGATACGATTACATTATTGATGAAATTAAAAATGTTTGTCAAACGAAGGGATTTGGTTTGTTTTAAAATAATTTTCAAATCTACTTACCAAGGATATTTGACACTGAATTTCTGGTAAGTATTTCTTTTCCAATCCTAAATCTTTCATGTCCTTTAGGAAATCTCTTCTTTCTTTTATCTCCTTTAAAACTACAAATGACAATTTGACTTTTTGAAATATTTAAACTCTTCACATTGATTATATTTTATGAAATATATACTTGAATAATTAATTGCAGCATTCATTTAGTTGACAAATGAAAAACACAAACCTATGGATTTTAAAACGAAAATGTTAAATTAATGATTCTTAATATTAAAAAATTATGGGTAAGCAAATTATGTTTGGCAGCAAACTAATGATCTTAAGGTGATGAATATGAAAAAAAAACAAAGTACACAAACCAACAAAAATACTCATAAATGAAACCAGTGTGAAAGATGTTACGTTCTTGCATGTTATTAAACACTGCTTCTGCCTGAATTAATAAAATCAAAACTGCAGATGTAACTTACTTTCGTCAAAGAGATCAGAACAAAAATGTGTTGATTCTCTTTCTTCAACTTGAGGAAGTTTTCTAGCTACTACATCAAACTCTTTACCAAAAGCCATTAAGTTTTGCAGTCTTTCTTTCTCTTTAGATGATCTAGCTGCAGAAATATGGTACAAATCCCTGAATAAATATCTTATAGCCAAATTCAAATAACTATGTAACATTCTAGACATGCTTTTCATAATTTTTTATAACTATTTTGGATAAAAAATATAAAGTGATACATTCAAAATCACTAAACAGCACAATCTAGTATAAGATCATTTTGATCTGTACAAAATTAAGCCATTTAAATCAAATTAATACAGAAAAAAATTAAAATTCATTACAACTGTCATTGATGTTTTGCACACCTTGTTTCCCGAACCAGTAAAGGTACTCAGCTTAAAAGAATTTCCATACATTTTCATGTGGAGGCGAATTTAAATGAATATTTTGAAAATGTGTCCAAGTATTTTGTATTTTTATGCCATTTTCTTTTTTTTTCCAGGCAACTTTCTACTTAATGTGTACTTTAAAAATCATCAAAAATTTTAGAGTTTTCTCACTCGCTTTATTCCCAAACACCCATTACTTGGAATGTATTGTCGGAAATATCTAATATATTATCAACAAATGAGAAATTTATTTGTCAATGCTAATGTACATTTTTTAGAAATGTTCGATTAGGAAGATACCAAGTATGAGTATATCATGAAAAAGATGGAATATAGTACTTTATTTTAACCACGGATAATATAATTACTTTGAGATGGATTAGGTCTGTAACGTTCGACTTGATAAGAGCCAGATTCTATGATTGTGCTTTTCATTCGCTGTAATGGTTTGGGAGGAAGCTTTGATAATATCTTGATTATTGGTTTTTCATCTTCCAGAGGTTTAATTAATTCTTTAGGAACATATGGAAAAGTTTTGCCACAGCCTGCGAAATGGAGTAGCTCATTTTTTATGTTAGAGTTCATTTTCATTTCTTTCATCAGTGATTCAAGCACATTTTTGCAGGATGATTCTCTGCGTGATTGAGAAATATTACAGGATTTAAAATCCATTATTTATCCAATTATTTCTGTTTTCTAAAATAGATAAAGCTCTGGAGAGAAAAGACGTAAGCATTAATTTTCTTTACGCATTAAGAAACCATTAAATAACTGGTTTCCTTTCAGATTAGTGTAACATTATTTCTTTTCAAATCGGCAAATAAAATTTTTCAATATTTCGGGCTCCTGAGGCTCACAATTTTGGTGCGAGCGATCAAAAGTCTTGATTTTTTCATGGTTCAACAAAGAATTAAATCTAAATAGGTATTGTCTGCATGTTAGACATCGAAACTTTCAAATAGCGAAAATGTTTTCAGAGCTACGGTCACGAGTAATATGATATAATGTGAAAATGTCTTATGCAATTTTTGCTTTATGCTTAACTCTTATTAAATAAACTTTGAATTGTGATAACTTTTAAACAAATATTTCAAAATAGGTTTTGTATTTGCTAAATGTACATTCATAAGTTCGCTTTTGGATAATTTAAGCTGTTATTTTTATTGGCGTTTCAATAGCAACTTCACTGTATTTGTAATTTTCAACAAAGAGAGGTAAACAAAGTTTAATACATGATCACGAATATCGAGTGTAGCTTTGTTGAAATTGTAATTTACAATTGATTGCTTGCAATTTAATATCCAATAGTTTTCCTGTTAAAAAATAATTTGCAGTATGGCTGTTGCACCGGGCATACATATTGTTGAAGATTTTGAAAAAGCTTTTCAGGTAATTTTTAATTAATATCTTTACGGAAATGAAGAATCTGATATATTTTAAAATCCTGTCAGTACAATGTTTTAAATTATTCCCTAGGATTGCCTTGCTGCTTTAACAAATCAAGATCTCCACAATGCTAGAGATTCGGACGAAATTAGGACGAGTAAGTAGTTTAACGAAACAAAAGTGATTTGACTTCCTTAAATTTACGTTGGTTATGCACATTAGATGAATGTGATCACTTTATTTTTCTCATGAAAGCTAATTTCCTATGAAATTGTTTAGCTCTGGAAAAGTCAGCCCAATTTTTAATCACAAATGTTTGTAGTAGCAGAAAGTATAATCAAGATTTTTAGAGCACATATTTTTAAAATTATTTATTATAATTGTAAAAATGTGTTGATATTTTATTATTAAATAAAGTATCTAATTTCAACCACAAGATGTGAGGGTGACTTGCACCACATTGTTACAGAATGGACATAACTTCTTTTACCTTAAAGTAATTCTCAGACTTTTTGATCTGCAAATTTTGAAAAATGGACCGACTTTTGAGATAGATGAAAGGTACAGCTGCAGTCTCTGCCGCGCGCGGTGGCAACGACTCTTGGCACGGCTTTTGGCGTAGTTATAAGCGACTCATGCCGGGTGATGGTAACCCATTTTTTTCTCGAATTTTCTCCTGGTTAGGGTTAACCTGTTTTTAGGCTAACTTACGACACTGAGGTTTTTTTCGTTTTTTTTGTTACGAGTTGTGTCGCGATAAAGAGCTTTTTTTAACTTTTTAAAAGGAATCGGGATTAATTAAATCTAAAGTTTCTTGCAATAAATGTAACGGGGATATGACTTTTTCAGTTAGGGTTACCCTCACCGGCATGAGTCGCTTATAACTACGCCAAAAGTCCAAATATTTAATCACTATTTGCAGTGTTTTTCTAGTCAAAATGTTGTTTAATTCAGATTTACATAATTCATCCGTACGTATGCAGTATATATTCAATGTTGGAAGATTTCCGTGGTGACATAAAAAGTGCGCCAAACACGGCGCCAAAAAAAACGCGTTGCCACCGCGCGCGGCAGAGACTGCAGCTGTACCGCGCCTCTATGTCCATTACTAAAACCATTTTCATTTAGTTTACCAGTAGTTATAGGAGTAAGACGCGCTAAGGATCCAGGGAATTTATGGAAATTGTAAGGGACATAAACTGGGCGGAATTCAAAATTACTGTTTAATTGTGTGGCTGTTTTTATTTTTGCGATTTCATTGTGATATATAATCAAGATTTATATTTATTCAAGAATTTCTTATTTACTCCAGATTTATATATTGAATTGACTGTTTTAACCTAGATTTATATATTGACTGTGATAATTGTGTTTTTATATAATCAAGATTAACATATTTTAACCAAGATTTATATATTGAATTATTATTATGCGTTGGAAGCATTTTATTATGGCGAATGTGCTATTTCTTTGGCCCTTGCCGACCCAAAAAAAGTCGCCAAGTAAGGGATGGCGGCGAAAAAAGTCGCCAAATGGAGATTGGGGGTCTATACTACCGCTGTTGCCAGCAATTTCTTCAATCTGTTTTGATCATAATGGGTTTCAGTCTTCTCTTTTGAGTGATTTGATTATTTGACTACCATTTTTCTGATTCTTAGTTTTCAAAGTAATTAAGAAGTTAAATTTTGTATTCATATTAACAATGAAAAGTTTCAGTTGAATTATTTTTTATTGAGATTTTTAACATCCAAGTGTACTTTTAGGTGTGGATATAACAATTCAACGATTCCTGGATGTTTCCAAGCAGATGGATTGTTTCTTTCTTCAGAAGAGGCTTCTCCTATCTGTGCAGAAACCAGAACATTTGCTTGTAGAAGTAATATTTAAATTCTATTTACTATGTTACACATCGTTAGAAGTTCTATGTCATGATATAAATTTATAGCTGTTTTTTATTGATTTCCTCCTGTTTGAATTTACACATTATGAATTAAATATAGGGATATGAAATTGTATTGCCATCTTAAGTTTTCAGCACTGCACCTGTAATGATTGTATCATCTCTCTGCTGAGGAAAATATTTTGATTAAGACATTAAGCCGGTCTTGGGGCAGTCAAGGCTCAAAATTAGCAGTTAGTTATATATTTTTATCAATTTCGTTTTGACAACTGAATTTTTGTATCAAGTTGTCATTTTTAATGCCTTTGAATTTTTCTATTTGTTTGGTTCCAAACTCCTATCGATCAACCATTTAGTCTTCCTTCTCTAACAATGTATACTCTTATGTTTAAGAAGGTACATCTAAGTCTAGAGGCTTTAGTCATGACATTATGTTTATACACATTCACAAAAACAAATTAATTTTAAAATGCACTCACATCGAATGTTTTGGTAGAAAGTGCCATTGATAGCTGACTTTCTGCTCCTAAATTTCCAACACTAAGAATTTTCTGATTTCATACTACTGTTCAAAAACATATTTGATAAATTAATTCATTGAGTAATTTAGAAAAAAGTCATCGTTGTGATTTGTTTTAAATTTGGTAATAGTTCATTTACTCAGTTTTTTAATATATAATTTTTCTATTTGGATCTGAATATCTATTTAAATTATGAGACGCTTGAAACCTCTATTACCAAAATGTAACACATTTAGTTCTTTATAAAACAGATTATCTCTTGCAATATCATGAAATATTTGTTTATTGTTTTAGAATATACAGGAATTAGCAAATGAAATAAACAGAAAAGATGCACTTATAGAAAAATACAATGGAAAAATTCAAAATTGGCAGGCCTTACTAGCAGAAGCCTCCACTGGGGGAGCCCCTCGACCCCCACCTCCTGTACCACCCCAGCCTGCTCAAAATTTACCAGCAATGCAGGGATCACCCTCTCAGATCCAACCACAAGTTCAACAAAGCGGCACACCTGGTCATCCCCATCACATGATGCACCCTCACAACATGCCGCCCATAACATCGTCTCCGGCACCAATGCAGCCTGGCATGGTGATGCAATCTCAACAGATGCATCCTCAACAACATATGGGAGGTGCACAGCCACCAGGAGGTTTACAAGGGCCATTGGCCTATCTCGAGAGAACCATGTCTAACATTGGTATGTCTTGCATTTGGAGAATTTTTGAAATTTCCACTTTAAGTTGAATTTTATTCAATTTTTTATTTAAATGTTCTAACTGTAGAACCTCTCTTTAAAACAATATCAAACCTGTTAATCTCTAAAAAAATAATCTGGAAGATCTGTATGACATAAAAACGAACATGCAACTGTCAGAAATAAAAAAATGCCTAATAATGATAATTAAAAGCAACAGTTGCACAAATTGGGCTGTATAAAAAACTTAAAACAGAAGAAGTAACCCTACTGTCTACTATTGATATATTCTTGGCAGAGTTCGAATAATAAATTAAAACAATTCAAAGCACTAAGCAGTATAAAATAAAAAACAAAAAGCATGAAATTAGCAAGTTGTTCAAAATTGGGTTGTATGAAAACAACTTAATTGTTTGATAGAACATACTCTAGTTTAAAAATTAACAAAAACCTAGGGAGTTTTTATTGTTGAAGTTGGGGATATCTGAGATAATTTTACATTAATAAATAAATAAAAACTGTTTAAAGTATAATTTATTCATCAGATTGAAAACAAAAACTGTTTCCTTTATGAAAGGGATTTTCAGTAAACAAATCACTGGAAGATGAGGAATTTACTTCCAATTACCCATGTAGGAAGCACATTCTACCACAAAAAACCTTAACACCATCTACATTTAGCTTTACAGGGAAAACCTCTCATAATCTATTTAAACTTAGTAAAAATATTCCACTCTTCATGGGGTTAGATGGATCTACACGTTTTATTTTTTAAATGATTGATCTTTTTTGTTTTATATTTGGTATTTTAACTTAAAAAAAATTTCTTTTCAGGACATTTATAGTGTATATTCATTCTGGGGGTTGATTATTGAAGCAGACTGTTTTACTTACCTTGACAAAATAGAAGACTGGTATCTTGGAGCAACATTTTATACCTTTGTGTGTGTGTACAGTTACATTACTAGACTTATATCCTAATATACTGGATGATTAGCAAAGAAAGTTAACCCAATCCATTTTTGAAATAATTTTCCATATTCCTTAAAAACATTGGCAGTACATAAATTTGAGCATTAAAATAAGGCATTTGTCACAAACGACTGATTCATTTAGTAAAAGTTAGGTTATTGATGTGTATTGTTTGTTTGTTTTTCTTGCCTAAAAAATTTGATGAATCATCCTGTACTTACTAAAAATGTCACTTTTATTTTTGTGTTTCGAGTTCAGTGTTTTAATTTGCTTTGAAAGCATAAATCAAAAATTTATTTTTCAAGATTTTGTCATCTACACTCTCAAGTATTTGTGATCTAACTGTGGTTTATTGTATCCATTTCAAAAATTGTTTTGTACCATCTTCAATTAGACTTTACATTCTAAATTATAATTTTGAGTTTCTATTGTAATACATCGATTGTCCACTTAAGAAAACATGAAATATTGTATATATTCCTATAAAAATAAAATACAAATTTTTAGAAATTGTATTTTTGATTAACCATACACGAAAAGGTGATATATATATTTCATGAAGTATTTATATGAGGGAAATTCATAAAATGAAATATCGTTAGTGTTTTCTTAATTACGATTATATAACACTTCATTTTATAGTATGGCTTGCCTTATAGGGTATAGTAAGGGCATCCTATGCAAAATCATGTATGGTGACTGCCATAGGTAATTGCCTAATTCATAATCACTGATATTGCTTTCGGCAGAAAACCAACTCAAGAGCCAGAAACTACCAGACTCCAATTGTAAAAACACATTGCTTACTTTTGACTGGACTCTAATTTAATGGACTTGTTCAAAACCATACCAACTTGCCAGACTAGTTTCAGAAGACAATGCGGTGGATCAGTAGGTTTGCCCATTACACTAACTACTTGCGAGATGTAGGCAAGGCAGTTTCAATTCCTCTGGTTATATTTCTTGTTCTTATAGCTTTTCCTTTTAGATGTCAAGCACAACTTGGTCAAATATGGTCCTTGCATCATAAAACTCAACCAACCAGAAGACAGTATCAATAAACATATTCACAATTATAAATAAATTCTGCAAGAGATTTGATTTTCTAATAACTTTTAAGAATATGAGAAATTGTTAATTTTATTTTTTCTTCATGGTTAAACAAGTAGTGATTCTTAAAATTTAAGGAATACCGAGTTTATACTGGATCCTTTTGCCATGACTAATCCCAAAGCTGAAAAGAATTATCTAACAAATATCTTGAAAAGTCCCAGTTTTAAGTACACTAACATCAATTAACTGTTGACATGTTACTGTTAATGACACCCAGTTAATTTTAGTTTTAAAAGTATGTACATAATTTCATTTTTGTTTTTCTAAACTGTTGCAGAAAAATTGATTTTTTGCCATGAACCAGAGAAAGACATAAGTGTCTCAGAACTTGAGATAGTACATAAAAGCTCCTAAATTAAAATATGAAAGCCATTATTTAACCCCTTACCTGCCGAGGAAAACTTATGAGATTCGCTTCCCAGTGCCACCATTTTTCACATAGGCGCGCGTAGTTATGTGGTGTAAATGGTACTAAGTCCGAACGAAAGAAGCGGAAGCGAAAGAATAAAAAAGCACGACCTACTCAAACAGAAACACAAGCAATAACTGAACAGCTATGACTTTCACCGTTCCCAGAAACATCCCCCTTTCCAATTCCTTCCCCTCTTCTCTGAAATAAGTAAATCCTTCGCAAACACTGTCAAGGTCATTTTATTTCATTACAAAGCCGTGGGAATGGTTTTACTGGTAGCAGCGCAATGCAAAGGATCGTACTTCGGAAAGGCGTATATATACACCCGGGGCAGTTAAGGGGTTAAAGAACAAATTCATTGTGTATAAATTAAAATTTATTCAAAATGTGAAAATTACATTGTAATTTGTATCCCTCATTTTTGAAGTGGGAGGGGTATAATGGGTTCTGGCCCTTAGTTGCTGTCCTGAGACTAATATTTTTGAAATAATTCTTTTGAATTTAAAATAATTTGACATTATTTGGAATAAATGCTGAATTTGTATTTTAATGCCTAGAAAAGGAAACTGCTATGTCAACAAAAACCACTTTTATTTAGACCAACAATAGATGATTATAGAATATAAAAATGAAATCACAAGAGAACTAATTCTAAAAAAATTTCAAAAATATACATGTATATATGTGTAAAATGATTATGAAAATGTACATTTCAAGCATGGCACTTTGATAACAAAAACAACCTTCATTTTTCACAATAACGTGGCTGTCTTCAAGTTTTCTCTCACAATTGTATCCATAACAACTTGGAAGACAACTTGAACATTGCTCGTATCAGTTGCAGTTGTAAAGTGTGGGTATATCACTTTTCCAGAATGTTTATTCTGTGCTTGGAACTTGTGTTGGGCAAATAATGCCCCACTATCCACATCATAGTCTGGCCCTATGGAATATTTAAAATATTATATTTGAATATAAATATTTTCAACAAATCCTCATTATATTTCACTTGGGAGACAAGAAAGTGTAATATAGTGAGGGTCAAGAAAAAAATTACTCATTAAAGTAAAAGGACCTAGACAAGAAATTACTCTTATTTACTAATTAAATTTAAAATCGAGGTAAAACATTGTAAAATATATATATATATATTCTCTAACTTATGTCATAGGAATCGAAGTTATTTGTTTATTGTCAAAAGGCAACTATGGATATGAACAATATAAAATGGACTGTTACAGGATTCATTTGCCAATTTTGCCACTTGGTTTAAATATAACTGTTCTCGGTAGGGGATTAAAATAATTAAGGGCAAAGTAGTTCTGCACCCCAGAGAGTTTCCTGTTTCAGTAAACTGAGTTCAATGAAGGACATAAAAAGCAATATACCTGAATGTGCAATACATTGAGGTGTGATATGAGGGGTTACTATATTTGTCTAAATATGAAACATTTTCTTTCTGCACAGATGCATCATGTTTTTATAAGAGGAAGTATTGTTATTTTAAAAATCTCAAACAATTTAAACAGCATTAAAAATTGTTTTAAAAAATGAATAAACAAAAAATGTAATCGAAAATTGAAATATTAATTACTGCAAATAAGAATATAGTACGGATAAATTCTTGATTTCATATCTTACCAGCAGAAATAGCAATTTTATTTACATTTATAGCATTTTTTTACATTTATAACAATAGCAAAATAATTATAAATGTTTAATCAAGAAATGGAAATTTTATCCCTTAACATTTTCTTACATCAGGGCACTCATAAATTAAGAACAGTATCAACTTAAATTATAAGGAGAAAAAGTATTCATTCCTGAAAGGATATGATAAAAACTCATGACCAGATATTATCAGATGCATTCTCAAACACCAGAGTCAGATTCCACATATTTAAATGAGACAATAGACACAGAAATTGTAATACATATTTTAGACATTGGGATAAAGACCATTTTTTCAATTGTTGAATATGTATGTAGTAAAAGGTAACTTAAAACTTGCATTGTTTTAATTTACGTAATTTGTTATTTCAAGAACCTAATATATTTATTTAGTTATTATAATAAGAATATACGTTTACAATTTGTTACATACCATCATAATCAACCATATAGTATCGGAGATGTCGTCCCGAATATAATATTTTTTCACGAAATAAATCTAATTTGTTGAGAAATAATATCTGAAACATAAAAATTTGTGCAAAATTAAAAATAACAGCATGCAAAATCTCAAGATGGAAGGATCCCATACGCAAAAAATTACTCAGATAATTGCTAATAATTTATAGTTGAAATTTAATATTACAATAACTAATTCTATTACCTAGATATAAATCTAGATCTTGAGATTAAGGTGTGCAGTATAAAAGCACATGCATGGCATGTAAAAAAATCATACTTCCAAAAATAATTAAAATAAAACAAACCAATGATGTATTTAAATTAGTTAACCAAGGAGAAAAAATTTTCAATATTGATTTGCAAAAAGATATTCAAATTTGAGGAATTTGAAAAAGCAAAATATAATTTACAAATATAAAAAAATAATATTATTTTCTTTCTGAAGAATCTTTTATGATAAATAAAATGTCCACAATAATGATTTTTGATTTATTATTGATTTTACAGTTTGGACAGGTTCTTAAAAAAATTTTTTTTTTCAAGTTGTTTTTATACAGTAAATGTGAGTTAAAATATATTTTTAACTTCTATACTGCTTTCTTTGCTATGCTTGTTATGATTTATTTCTCCTATGCACATGTAAACTGCTACTAGTATTCAAATAATCTGATGTATATACTAATGAATGCAGAGAAAATTAGTTTTCTACTGAGTTACTCATTTGTTATATTTCTGTGATCCATCTAAAATATTTCATGTAAAATTAATTATGTAATTGTTAAATAAACATACTACTAGAACTGGCAACGAGAGTAGGATCAAGGCTAATGAATTATTTTTGAAATTATAAGTGATTTAATTTTGAAAAAATACGGATGTCGGAATCTTAAGCAAGATGGCTATTGAATCAATTTTGGAATTTGATGCAAGTATGTCGTGGAGTCTATGCTGATCAATTTAAATTCTTTTTTGAAGCAAATAGTAGGATTAGTGAACCTGAAAGGAGATATGCAGCACTGCTTGCTTATGTGGTTTAAAGAGTGTCATCAGTTTGCTTGTCATCTGGAAACATCGTCCGATAGAATATACTAGTACAACACTTTTTGTAGTTTTTATATTTGATTCGTTTAGGTTTCGTGCCTATCTTGGTAGGCATTGATATTTTTAACACCTTAAAATAGGTTGAAATTTATAGGAAGACATTAGGAATACTGCAGTCATGTGCTGTTTTGAAAACAATAAATTACGAAAAACAGTGATCTCACAAAAGTAATCTAAATTTTGGTAGGTAAAAGTTGAATATTAACACTGAGTATTAACATACACACATACAGTTTGACATGAAACAAACATTGCTTTGAAATTAGTGCTTATGATTGTCTTAAGCTAAAACTTTGTAGGCGAGAATATCTCTTAGCATACATAAGTATATGTAACATATTAGTACATAGGATTAATAGTGTTTCAAAAGCTTAGTGGAAAACCATTGTCCCTTGAAGGTACATTATGAGCATAACAATTGAAATGAGAGATTGGCATGTCATTTATGTGCTTCTTGCATCTACTAATTGTACCTGCTGAAACATGATTGAAAAAAGTAGCCACAATTACATTTTGAGTATTAAAAAATACAAGAATGTGTAAATTATTAAGGTGGTACTAATGTTATATAATTTCATAGACACTGTTTTCCACAGAAGCACCAAATTTTGCAACATCTGTAGTAATATCTTGTACTTTTTCATTCTAGACATTTCAGTTCTCTCTGCAAAATACTGCTTACTAAATGCCTTTTAGCTCATGATTCTCCATACATTTTCAATAGGACAAAGATTTCGATTTCAGTTTGGAATAGATTGTGAACCAGTTAGGGCAACACTGTTTAAATATCATTAGTACCAAAAATGCAATATTACAATTTATTCTAATATAATCTACTTAACAAAGTACAAGTAATTGTTATGGGAGGTGAATTATTAAACAGTTTAAAGTGCATGAAGACACATTGAACAATACATTAGTAGCAGTTGCAGAATATATAAAAGCAATAATACTTTACAAATAGCTTACCATTGATGTATTAATAAAAAACCGGTTATTACATATGGATGAAAACAATTGCAAACTTTCTTGAAGTCGATTCTGTAAAAATATATTATCAAGAATTTGTCAATTCATAACCATATTTGTGAAATTCTAAAACTAATTGTTGAATATACTAATAGTTTAAATCATAAAACTTACAACTGCTGTATCCTCTTGCAGTACCATATCATATCCACTCAAAGCAACAACAAATAAAAGAGCACCGACGTCATCAAAGCACTGAATCCATTTCCGTCGTTCAGATCTCTGTCCTCCAACATCGAACATTCTGTGTATAAAAGGTTAAACTGAATACATGATACTTATATTTCTGAACGGAAATTGAATAAATCAAATTAAAGAATACTCTATATGAGGGTAATTTAAATTTTTTGATTTTACATAAGAATGAATGTCTACAAGATAGATTTTTCAAACTTTTGCTTTAAGTATAGTCCAAAAGAATTTGAATAAAATTTGAACCCGTAACCCCTTCTTGGTTATGCTGCTATCTTACAGGCAACTGTTCTGACCAAATTTCACACCTGTATCTGGTATAGGCAGTGCTAAGGCCAGCATACACAAGTCTTGAAACTAACTTTATTCCAATCATCTATTTTCCAGAGCTCGTTATTTTTTATGCCAACAAAGATGCAACCATTATATTTTAAAATCTATGGTCAATATTAAATATTTATCAGTCACTCAGTTTTGTTTAACATAGGTTGACCATATTTCCTTGAGATAAAAATGGAACACTGGGATGGCGAAAGTGGTTGGCTGTTTTCGGGTTTTATGGTGCAAGGCATATTTGGCCAAGCACAAGACAGTCAGCACAATGGTAGGCAAAGGTAGAAATGAAAGGGAGATAAGATCACTTGGGTACCTTGGGGTTGCGATGCCGTACACACCTAAAGCTGTGCCCCTTAGGGCAGCAAAAATGGATTATGTAATATTCTATATTCAGGAAAAAGATGATAAAAAAAGTTTTACTACATAAACATGTTGAGCTTTTTGCTATCCTTCAGTGGGAGAAGCAAAACAAAAAATTTAGGTAGATGTAGATGGGGACTGTCACTACGATCGTACCATGAATATTTCTGCGATGAAATAATCTTACACAGAAAATTTGTCTTTTAAACCTTATCAAAAAAATTCTCACTCTGACCCAATTTTTCTTACACCTAACATAGCTCTCATCATCTCAACACTTAATTTATGATTACATTATGAACAATTCATAAGTTACCAACATTAAAGCATGTTGGAGTGTGCGAATTCGAACTCGCGATTTGATATGCCACGTTACTTTTATGTTCGTATTTACCATTTGCACAACCTTGATACTAATTTCAACAGGAATTGGAACTCTGATTCAGAAAATGATAAAGTTGTCAGAATAGAATCGTCAGTTCAACGGTTGGTGCCATATAAATATGCAATCGTAATAAATGTTTTGTTTTTAAATGCAGTTTTAATTCCAATGTACTTCTACATGCGCAATTTAGCAATACAGTCCACCTACGAACTTTGAAGTACACTTGGGTCTTTGAATAGAAGGCGAAAACAAAGCATAATCAGTTTTTTTTACAAATGAGATAAAATTGATATTTTTATTGAAACGAAGGGACGGCTGGGAAATATGGAAAAACTACTATCTTGTGAAAACGGTGCATATGGTCAGCCTAGTTTAACATATTCTTCCAATACTCCATGATTGCTTTTACATTATCTGTTCCCCTTTGGAAGATATATGATTACAGTAATTTGGAAGGTAGCTGCAGCATCAACAAACTGGGAAATGGATACAGAAAGCTGTACTTATACTTGGAATATTTCAGAAAGCCAATCTGATATGCACTACTCAATAACTACCGGATGGATATGGCATGAAGTCTTTTCATTGGTTGGTTTAAGTTTAATGTGGCACAAGGTTCAATGGGAAAGCTGTGTAAAATTCAAATCCAGATAAAATTCAAAATAGATTTTTTTAAATATTGAATATCGAGTTAACCAAATCAATGTTAAAAATTTCAGCAATTGTGAATAAATATCCAGACAAAAAACTTTTAAAGTAGTCAAATTAATCAATATAAATTAACAACTGTTAATATTATACAAAATCAATGAATAGAAACATTTTTTCTTCCAATTGTATAAAAATGGGAATTGATGTGATTGAAATATGTTGATCTACGACAAAGAGAATGAAAAATCAGTTTTTGTATTTTGTTTAGTCTTGACATTGGATTTCAAGTCTTAGCATAACTTCATTTTATTGCATGCATCAGCATTTCATTAACATGTTTTTATAAATATTGCTGCTGCAAAAAGTATGCAGCTGAAAAAATAAAAAAAAGTGTTAAAGAAGCTTACAGAAATAATACATTAACACTCGCATTACGGCTTTTTCAGTATACCTCGAACTACGGTGAGGTCATTTTGACCCCTTGCTTGGAGTAGAAGATATAAGGCTCCATTTCTTAACACTATTCAAAAAATTAACTCATATTTATTTCAATTATTATTTAGACTTTTTTTCCATCCAAGTAAAATTATTTTCAGTTTTCTAATAAAATTTTTGAAATAAATTAATAGCATATTGAAGATATTGATATTAAAGTGACTTTTTAACTTTAAAAAAGGAATAATTCAAAATTAATGGATATACACATGCTTTGAAATGCAATGCAATCAATAGTTATGTCATTTAACCATTCACATTAGTTATATTTACATATAAATTCATATTTTGGAAGATAAATTATTCATTATATACTTATATTACTCTAAATTACACTTCACACAAAACTTAATTTTTGCGATTTTTCCTATACAAGGGCCACATAATGATTTGTTACAATTTGTGCAAACATTCAGTTTTGTTTCCCTTACACATACACACTTCTTGACACTTCTTTCGCTTTCGGGTAGAGGAATCACAAACATCAATGTTGCGTATGCTTGGTCCTGTAAGTTGATTTGAAAGCACATAATTTTTTCGAAGTTCTTCGGCAACATTCAGGATGACAGCAAAGATTTGAACGGCTAGTAGTTTTCTTGTAAATTATACAAGCGTTTATTGCAGCCATATATAAAATAATAAAAATACTTGAACTGGCCAAAGTATGGATGACTTTACGGAATACTTTCTGGTCATCTGGTCCAATACATCTACTCCACACTTAGAGTTGTAAAATTTCATGACTTCAGGTGTTCTTTTTTCGTTTCTTGAAATTTCCAATGTTGGATGAAGGGTATTCATCAGCAAAACATTTTTGTTCTTTTCCCCTTGATATGAGATAAGGGATATAGAATCATGGGTCATCATTTTGCTGGAGTACAATTCACTTCGCTTTTTCTTCAGTGAATGAGGAATCTCTTTCCTTGTACAATTTCCAGTGCCCACACACAACTTATCCCTTTACTTTTCAATTTTTTACCAACTTTACAACAGAAGTAAAGAAACTGTCAGTTGTGACGTTTCTTAAACTATTATAAAAGGGCTCTATCAAACGGTAAATCACGTACTCACCAACTGTTTCTTCAGCATATAAAAGTGAAATAAAAACATCCAACTCGTCGAGATAAACACCAATTTGAGTTGTGTGTTTTGTGACATGCCTTGGCTTCAATGTATCATTGTACACGACTCAATACTTTTTCATCTATAGTCTCCAAGCACTACTTGGGTTCCCATCTATAATTTTCCTCATGGTATACATAGTTGGTCCAGATTCTTCACACAATACATTTTGCTGAGGACATCTTCCAGAAGAACTAGCCGAATGATCTATTTTCCAAACTGTTCCATCATTTGCTGTTTCTTCACCATTCATTTGGAAATTACTTTCTTCCCTTCAACTATGACTTCTTCCCATCCTGGAATGATTGTTCTTCCCCTTGGTGGCTCTCACGTGAGATATTTTCATTCCTGGAGCAAGGCAATGAAGTATTCTCTTGTTTGACATTGACCACGTTATTTACATTTATTTTATGTCCTGTACAGATTCTTCTTGATACAATGCATCTGATTCATTTACAGCAACAACATTCATATCATCTTCATCGGATATATTCGAACTAATTCTTTTGAGATTCAACATCCAGAGAAATTTCTGATCCAGATTCATCGCTAGACAAATTTTGCATCAATTTTCTCCCATGAACGTCCACAGGCAGAAGAACAGTCAACAATAGCCAACGAAAGGCTGTATCTCGGTCATAGGACAACACAAAAGATGAATGTTTTGGGAGCAGTCAAAATTACCCCTAGCCATAATTCTAGGTATACAGTTATATCTGAAAAAGTAATAGCTCAAAATGAATAAAAAATTTTGTGTATGATATCTACAAGTATTTAGGAAAAGTCAAAAAATATCAAAATGATAGGTGAAAAAATAAAATAGTTATATACCATTAAAACTACTTTGTGATCAAAATGACCTCTCCCATAATTCTAGTGTTAAAAATGAAATTTCATTAATTTTTATGAAACAAATGCAACCAAGGGGTTGAATATCAAAATAAATAAAAAGATAAAATAATTCAATACCTTATCACAAAATCATTTATTTTGAAATATGTTTCAATGATTCCACTTGTGCGTACTCGGGCGCGAAGGACATCGGTAGCTGTTGGCACATACTTCTCAGAGCAAATGCGATCCATTCCCTCAAATAAACTAAAATTCAATAATGAAAAGAGTTAAGAAGAGTGGATTTATCATGATGTTTTATTTAATGTCAAATAAGTTGGATTGAATTTTATGACACGACTTTAGAATATCGGATTCATTATACAATGTTTTATCAATGTCAAATGATACATTTATGTTCACTCAGGCATATTTTATCCCTGCAATCAAGAAAACATCCCTCAAAAATTGTTAGTATAAGTATCCCAAGCAATAACTTATCATTTATGACTTTGATGCTGAAATTGAATTTGCTCTACTATGAATGATGCATGAATAAGATAGGGTGGTTTCGTTTTTTTAAATCACAGCTGTAAATTTAGTCATCCAAGAGTTGATGGGTTGCTTTCGGGTTTAATGGCACAAGGGCCATATTTGGCAAAGTTATGCCAAACACAAAACCAGCCAAGAGAACCTCTCATGATAGAAATGTCAGTATGTGATTTTTTTCCTCAATTTTAAAAGTTAGTGAAGACGATTTTTTAGTTTTAAACTAATGGATTGCTTGCTACGTAACTAGTGTACAAAAATCATCGTATAAATCCAATAAATTTTCTACAAGTATCAAAATTTCAATTTAATTATAAAATAACAACACTATTACATTAATAAATAGAACAAGGAACAAATTAATATTGTCAACTAGGCAAACTTATATACTTATTTAGCAAACATGCATGGATTTCATCTCAAGTTTAAGTGTCCCAGACAGAAGATAAGCAGTCTTGAACATTAGCTGAATTTTCCAGAGGTGAATGAATGAAGTTTGATAGATCATGTATAAGGATCACCTGCACATATAAGGTGGACTTAATGTTAGCAAATATGGGAGGTATGAGGAAGGGTTTGATTGATTGTTGGGTTTTATGGGGTATGAGGAAGGGAGAAAGGTTAGGTGTTAAAGGTACCTATTGTGCCTAAGACAGCCTTAACACAAATAACACAGAAATTATCAAGCACTTGAGCAGATGTATGATTTGGTTGCAGAGTCAGCATAATTGTGATGATCGTGTGGACAGTATTGATCTGAAATTAAAATTGTTTTATTGAAGCTTTTAACATCAGTTTTTCTAGATTCAATTGAGGATTCATAATTTTTGTGTCAACTGGGTAATAAATTACTGACAAGAAGTCATTTGTGTGGAGAAAACAAATGTAACAATGTTTCAGTATAAGGCACAAGAACCAAACATTATTCCCATTGAAATGCATTCAATTAAGGCAATATATTTTTTATTAATTTGCAATTAATAATTTAGATTATCTTATTATATCCCTCTATTTTATAAATGCTTAGTTTGCAATTTTTAAAATGCATATTTGTAAATACATTTCAATAAGAGTTATCCTGTTTAAATTTGGATAAAGACCATTTATACATGAATTAGCACTTGTATACGTTTATGAGAAGTTATGGAAGCACATTCTTCATAATTAATATTCCAATGTCATATACAAGATAACAAATTTTCATCAGATTTAAAAATGCTGAATAAGATCGTACATACAGAACTGTAGCAACAAACTCCATCCTTGCATGAAGTTACATTGTATTTATAATATGAATTAAGACCAGAAATGCAATTCATACATTAAATCACAAATAAAAATTCCATATTAATGGCCATTGAAAGCCTAAACACATTTAAATTAAGGGAAATGAAAAATATATATATGGATAACGGGCTTACTATAGAGCCGAATCATTTAATTCATATTCATATCCTCTTGCTACAGCAAGTCTCACTCCTTTGTCATTCCACAAGTTTCTCAAAGAATTGGCAATAAATGGCAGCATAACAAAATGTTCATCAAAACAACATTGGCAGGATAAAATAGTTTGAGCATGACCCTAAAAAGGAAAACATTGAAACTGGATTAAAAGAATATTTGTTTAATGTTTGCCAAGTTTTTAACTCTATTTTCTTTAAAATTGAACTTTCTGCTTTTCACAAGTCATGTATTAGTATTTTATTTTGTTTTGAGATGACATTGCTTAATAGTAAGCAAATGAAGTTTTGCATATTTCTTTTCAAATTGCGTATTTTATAAATTAAAATTGAAAAGTTTTAAAAGACACACAACTTCACAAATAAATTAAAATGTGTAGTTAATATAGCCAATACTACATGTTCATTTTCCCATAGGTGAAATCCTAGAATGATCAATGTTCATTAGCATGGCACAAAATTAGAAATCTAACAATATCAGTTTGATTTTCTTTCACATGAAAATCACTGATATTGCGAAAAATACAAATACAATTCACTTTGACTGATATTGTATCAGACTTTTTATTTGATAAACAGATTTTTAGTTTTAATTTTCAGCAAGATAAAATATCTTCTAAAATTAAACTAAATATACTTTTACTATTTTAACTGAAATATTCTTCATACTTCAGTCTTTGAAGTTCAAGTGGACTTTGGTGTAAGACATTGGATGGTACAGAACATTTGGATCACCACTTTTTGTCAGAAAATGTTTTCTATTTTTGGAAAACGTGACAACTTTTTATTTGACATTGCTGTTTGACGGTCATGTTAATTTTCAGTAGACAAAGCCTGTCATTGAAGTGAGCGACCAAGTGCATCCACCCAAGTCAGCACAAGAGAAGGAAGGGAAAAGCTTAACAAAAACTAGTCACTGATTTAACTTGTAGGGCTAAAGGTAAATATATCGAATCCGGGGTATGTTTGTCGCAATTCGATTTGTTACATCAGCAAGTGAAAATGAGGAATGCACAAATAAGCAATAAAAAGTAATGAACTTTCTTTATAAATAAGCAATAAAAAGTAATGAACTTTCTTTATAAATAAGCAATAAAAAATAATGAACTTTCTTTATAAATAAGCAATAAAAAGTAACTTTCAAGCTCTCCGGATTCGCTAAAGATTCATCATACACTTTTCCATAAAAATATGCATTTATACGTCCAATCAAACCATTGCCATACCTAGTCCAGTCAAACCATTGCATCAAGGGTTAGTGAGTGGCTAATAAATCTATAATATCACGAACGATAATTAATAAATTGAATTTCTAATTTACAAAAATATATATATATATCAATAGAAATGTGCCACTTACTTGAAAAGATAGTAATCAAAATGTTGGAAATCCAATGGAAACCACTTTGACTGATATTGTATCAGACTTTTTATTTGATAAACAGATTTTTAGTTTTAACACTTATAAAATCTGTTGCAACCAAAAAAGCCGGTTAAGTGGAAACCAAAGAAAATCATTAAGGGCTAAGCAATCAGAGAACGCAATACATCGCAATTTCGTTAAAAAAATGGACTTAACTTCGTTAAAAACAACTTCATAGGGTTGCTATAAAGCTAGATCAAAACGCCAAGGTTACCATGTTTGGCGATAAATTGCCAGTGCCCACGATTCGACATCTCCACCGGGCTAAATATGGTGCAGTTCCAAAATTTCGTCAAGGTAGCATCTCATCACCAATGTCAACCAATACCATTTAGCAACAAAAAATTGAAATCAAGTCAAGGCAGTACTGTTTAGCATGATTGTACAAACATGTAGACCATCCACCATCTCTACAGTTCAGATAGGTATTTCTGGGTTGTTTATTTGTTTTGGCATTTTATGGTGCAAGGATCATATTTGGTCAAGCTTTGCCCAACACAAGACAATGTCAAGTAAGAAATGTTGAGAAAAGGAAAAAAAGGGGCATTGGGAAACAGAGTAGTGGAATGAAAGAAGAAAAAGATTGCTTGGGTAACCAGGGAATGCGATACGTCTACTAAAGACAGTAACTAAGACATGTTTACTAAAGACAGTAAACCCCATGTGAAAAGGTAGGTAGGTTTTATTTAACGTCGCACTGGAGCAACACAACGGGCTATTGATGACAGTCGGGAATCAAACCCAAAGGGAAAGAGCTGAGGACAACACTATGTAATTTTGAACCAGTCAGATGACGAGGCCACACCTGAGCTGGCACCCCACTTTCCAAACTTCCACACCACGTCAACATGAGGACATTTGAGGCCATGCCAGATTTAACATGCACCCCTTGTACACGATGGTCTTTGGCTGGATTTGAACTCGCAACCCTCCGATTGCTAGTCCATTACTCTTCCAACTAGGCTACCGCGACCCCCATGTGAAAAGAAAATTATCATTACACCAAAGCAATACCATGTACTAGGATTTGACACTTTCAAACAACAAAAATGAAATATATAAATTTACTTAAAAAGGTTTTTAGAAGTCATACCTTATTTTTGGAATTTTCCAAATTAATACGCAATATTCCCATTCCTGTGAGCACATATTTCATAGAGCTTAGTACGTTGTCTAAAACAGTGGGCTAAAAAAAAGTGGCAATAACAATTAAAACAAGTTGAATGTTTAATAACAGAGGTTTAAATTAATACAAAATTTCTGTTTAATACCTTGAAGCTTTTAAGTTCATCGGTTGTGAAACCATCACTATGAATTATTTTCATCTGTTTGACAAGGGTGCTTTTCCCACTTTCACCAGCACCTATAAAATAAGGATGTGCAAAATAAATTCGCTGAGCAAACAAACGGCACAGAATACAAGTTTGAAAGAAAGAGAAAATTCCTTACCTAACAGTAAAATTTTTATGACATTTCGTTCTTGTTTTGCAAGCTCAGCGAGTTGTTTGTCAATTTCTTCACTCCTCATCTGAGCTCTCCGTTCCTCTTCATCAAGACTTAAGCATGCCCCCATACTCCATAACCTTACAGATTGAGGGTGCGAACTCCTGCATACAAGCCACTCTGTAACAAAAATATTCAATGTTTTATTTCCAACTGACAGACGCCAAATTCGTTTGTCACAATATCAAGAACAACTTTCTGTCTTGTAAATCAAAGCAAAACAGTATTAATCGACTTCTTTCTTACTTTCAATAAAAGGCGTGAAATGCTGCAAATATATGCTTTTAAATTTATGCGTATATGTTATAATTGCAACTTTGACTCATGTTGAAGCTTGAATACGCTAACATTTTTGTTGTCAAACAGGATGGAGAAGCGGTCTGATATTGCCATTCCTAAGAAAGAAAGTTTTAAGTCTAAAATATGGCTGAGTACTAGTTCGGGATTACCGAAAATCTTGGTATTTTGGTATTTTCAATTAACGTCACACTGGAGCAACACAACGGGCTATTGGTGACGGTCCGGGATCAATCCCAGAGGGAAAGTCCGAGGACAACACCACGTAATTTTGAACCGCGGTCAGATGACGAGGCAACACCTGAGCTGGCACCCCACTCTCCAAACTTCCACACCACGCCAACGTGAGGACATTTGAGGCCACGACAGATTTAACGTGCACCAGCCCCCTTTGTACACGACGGTGTTTGGCTGGATTCGAACTCGCAACCCTTCGGTTGCTAGTTCGTTACTCTTCCAACTGGGCCACCGCGGCCCCTCAAAGTTTGAATTCCTAACCAATTGGAGTGGTATATACTGCTGCCATCTACAGGAACCGTTTGAAGTCAAAATGTCATCAGCAGAATTTCATATTGTAAATTGCCAAGCGGGGAAGGATTTACAGGCGAAAACTTTTGAAAAAATCCCACTGAAAATTACTAAAATAATGAGAAAAGATACTATTTAAAAATCAACTTATTTTTGTTCCACACGTTTTTTTTTTATTTCAAATCAACTTCAAGGAGTATTATCAATGCTACACTTTTCATTCAATGATCAGATTTTAAGTTTACATTTTGAGCAAAATAAAAATGGAATTATCTTCTCAAATGAAACAAAATATTCTTTTTCCTCTTTGAACTGAAATACACTCATGTCCAAATTTATCTTTACATACCCAAAAATAATGATATTTCATGAAATATCCAATCGATGTAATCCATTTTTGCAGGGAATGTGTGAACGACAAGCCTAATTAGCATTATCCAATCAAAAGTGATCAAACGGTTTCTGATATGCAAATCAAGGTGTTACATCATCCGACGGTGAATCAAGCGCTTTGCGCAAATTGAATATCTGAGTGAATTTCTGCAATACAGCGTTTGATTTCAGTGTGCAAGCACTCTAAACGGTTCGTTATGGCTCCGAAGTATCATTTGGAAGAATCTGTGAAGTGGCGAATTATCGGCCGTTTAGAAGCAGCAGACAATCATGGAAGCAGCGAGATGTGCGAATATTTCAAGACAGACAGTCTATACGCTATGGAAACAATTTCAGAACTCTGGAACTGGCCTGGACAAGGTCGTAAACGAATAACAACTGCTTCTCAAGATCGATATTTGGCAATAACTGCCCGTCGTAACAGGAAGTCTACTGCTCGGCAGTTAAGTTCAGAGGTTGCAGCCGCCACTGGAACTGTTGTATCACGGCAAACTGTATACAGAAGGCTTAATGAAAAAGGCCTTTATGCCAGAAAGCCAAGAGTATGTGTTTCATTGTCTTCACAACAAGAGGGATCGATTTAATTGGTGCAAAGAACATCAGAACTGGAGTGAACACCAATGGACCCATGTTCTCTTTACTGGTGAGTCGAGGTTTAGTTTAACACCTGATTCTAAACATGTTTACATCTGGAGGGAGTCAGGAACGCGAAATTTTCCTTCGAACATTATGGAACGTGACCGTTTCGGTAGAGCAGGTGTGATGGTATGGGGAGGAATAATGATCGATGGACGTACGTCCCTACACGTTTTCAACAGCGGATCTGTGACCGGCCAGAGATATCTGGATGAGGTCTTAGAACCTTATGTAAGACTTTTCAGAGGTGCTTATGGATCTGACTTTTATTTATGAACGATAATGCTCGTCCACATCGAGCAAACCTCGTTGACGAATTCCTTGAAAGTGAAGGCATTGAGCGAATACCGAGGTCAGCAAAATCTCCTGATCTTAACGATAGAGAACTTATGGGACTACCTTGGAAAAACAGTTGCACGGAGACATCCTCCTCCTAGAGATTTAAATGCCCTAAAGACAGCATTGCTACAGGCGTGGAACTTAATTCCCCAAACCGTGGTTAACATTATTGCCAGCATTAAAATACGTTTGTGATATGTGTGTACACGTCAGGGGAGATCGCATTCCATATTAAATTCATAAGCCTTAATTTTTTTCTGAGTTATTCTATTTTTTTCTGAACTCTCTTTGTCACATATTATTGCAGTTTTTATTGTTTCATGCTACAGTTTTATATCACACTAGCTGAATTACCCGGCGTTGCTCGGGTTGAAATGGTTAAATGTTGCTTGAAAAGTGAATTAGAATAATCACTTTTCTTTCACAGAAAAATGCAATCATTTAAGTTGTATGGAAAATATGTTTTAACTTTTTCATAGCTTCTACCGACGCAAATATATATATTTAATTCCTGAATATATTGCAATATGTAAAAGATTAAGACATAAATACAAACAGAAACGGAATTCCGACGAAAAAATGCAGAATTCTAAAAAACGAAAGATGCGCAAAGGGCAGTTTCAACTGCTTCTGTTTAAATACTCTCGTAAACAAGTCGTGGCGCTCACTGGGTAATTGACCATTGGTAAGCACCTCCTTGATCTCCGTCCAAGTCGGATTGCAGGTGAAGGTGTTAAATAAGTCTGGTCTCCCGTACGTCCTCACGTACGTCATAGCATCTTGCGTGTATTCGTGCATGTGTCTGTTACTGCCTGTAAATGTAGCTGGTAGTATGACCAAGGCACCGAGGTTTTCAACGTTCCCGTCATTTGCCACAGCATCTCTCAGGTGAATATATTCGTCAACTCTCAGTTCACGTTGATTTAGACGAATGTAAAAGAGACGCTCGCTCTCGACTTTTGCGTACACATAGACGATGAACTGATGAAACAATTGCCTGCAGTTCAATTCGTGGTTCTGCTCAGTATCTCGAACCATTAATCTGTACGCATAGAAATCCATCGCTGAAACTTTCTTGCTGGTTGTTTCACCTGTTCTTGGGTTGATCTGCCTCAGATTAAAATTATATCCATCTTCACCATGGGGGAATATCACTGGGTATTGCAGAGCATCATAAGATCGATGTGTTTCCGAAATGCGCTGCAATGATTCACTTCGTCGTTGAATAACGATATCCCGTTGATGAAACTCATCGCCTGATATAACCACCGCGACTTCATCTGCTTGAGGAGAGTAAAGCGCCGCTCGTGTTCGCCTGCTGGTCTTCGGTCTGCTCTTATGACTACTTTATATTCATTTGTTGGCCTACGTTCCAATGCTGTTTCAAACGTTTTAATAAGATTATTGTGCTCATGAAACATCCCCTGTAAGTTTAACACAATCTGACGTCTTGTTCCCGAGATGTAGGCGCACCTCTGATCAGTTTCCATTTGTTCGTTTTGAATAAAATATAATTGTAGAGATTTTGGTGGTTGATCTGGCAGCGGAAGCAACGATCCCGCTCTATAGTAAATGTGCCCTTTCACCTTGAATGTCGACGGAAATCCGGGCTGTCCAACAACTGATGTGGTGCCGAATGATGTCATTTGGAAACATGAGTTGTATTTTCTGATGTTACTAAGAAAATGCTTCGACTCTGACGTATCTCCAGATGTGTAAGTCAAAAGTTCTTGTGGTGGTGGTTCCAGTTGGCAGAGTTTAACTTTTCTATTTTTGCAGCAAATACCAGTAGACTCTGATTTAAACTTTTTGGCTTGACAGAAACTACAAACCATTTCCATTTTCCATTTCCATCCACCATTTCCACCTTGCATGCAGCGAGTAGTCTTTATGTGAATCGTAGTGGAATCCTTCCAATGCTAAGCTAAAATGATGCGCAGTCCGTGATCGTTTGGCTCTATCTCTCTTATCCTGTAGTCGGTCCTGACGCTGCTGTGTCGTCACTGTTTCTCTAAAGGTAGTAGCTCTATATCTCTTATCCTGTAGTTGGGCCTCACGCTGCTGTGCCGTCTCTGTTGCTTTAAATGTAGTAGCTCTATCCCTCTTATCCTGAAGTCGGGCCTCACGCTGCTGTGCCGTCTCTGTTGCTCTAAATGTAGTAGCTCTCTCTCTCGAAATCGCAAGTCTTCTATTCCTCTCCTCGGAAGTTTCTTGACTACGCTTATCTTTCATCATCTTAGCCGTTGATTTTACTTGGCCGATCGCCTTTCGCTTCCTTGGAGGCATTGCTACAGCAAAGAAATCTGTAAAAGAATACAAAAAAGCTATTTCATAAACTAAACAAAAGGCACACTCTCACTGAGCAATGAAATCTAATATAGAATACAATAAAAAAACAAAATTAACGAAAAAACAAATTTAAAATTATGAAGTACTTACATCCGTTTAGAAATATAAATCCAAAATGCACACTATCACTGTCAAATAAAGTAGGAAACACTTATACAATCAACTAAAAGAGCGAAATAAAACTGTCAGATTCACTGAAAGATGATACACTGGAAGACTTACCGAGTTAGCTTCCTTTAAATACAACCAGCTAAGAATCGAGTGGGTGCTGGAATGTTCTCCATAGTGAGTCCAAGGAAGTTTCAGTTTCCCCAACTTTCTAGAAAGTTCTACAAATTTTTATAAAAAAAGTAAACATTAATTCTGGTGCTGCCAGATACCGAGTAGCAAAATTACGCTTTTATGATCAATGAGTTTTTCGTTTGTGCTTTTCGGAATAACGGTACTTGGGTTAGAAATAAATGTAATCGGTGTAGACAAATTAAACTGAATAGATAAAATTTTTTCAAAAAGCAGAAGGTCGATTTTACAGAATTTTTCAGAAAGAAAATCACTGCTTTCAACGGAGGATTCGCATGTATCTATTCCGGACATTTTAAAATAAGTTACACGCCTTACCTAAAAAGCTCATGAAACAGAATTCTACAAATCATTACGTATTCAATAAATTATTTAAGGAAAGTTGGTCGAAATATACACCAACTTTCCTTGAAAATCATCCTTGAACTCCTGAGAACCTTTCCTTGAATTTCCTTGCAAAAATAAATATTTTAAAATATTCTTTCTTCATCAATAAAATATCCATAATTTATTTACATAATGGGAAGAACTAAAAAGTCAGTTCTAACATAAATATTGTAATTTAATTTGTTTCGGAAAAAATTGTTTTTCGATCAACACTAAAGCAATCATAGCTGCCTAAAGCAATCAATCCATGCT
This sequence comes from Meta bourneti, assembly GCA_933210815.1. Lineage (NCBI taxonomy): Eukaryota > Metazoa > Arthropoda > Arachnida > Araneae > Tetragnathidae > Meta > Meta bourneti. Next base: position 23,319,215 of record OW119928.1, read on the forward strand.
CAATGTTATTTCTATGGTGATTTCGAATAGTTTTTAGCCCCCTAGGGCCAATAGAACGGGGGTTAAGAGCTAGCCTATGCTGACCGCAGTGTTCTGAAGTATAAGTGTACCAAATTTGGTGTGGATTGGTCAAACGGTGTAGATTTGTATAGAAAATATACACACACATCCTATTTTATATATATAGATGCAGTGCTCTTAAATTTTCTCCTTTGTATTTATGTGTTATGATGTTATATATCATTTCACACAAATTCATAAAATTATAGTTCACATTTTCTGAGAAATCCGTGATTTTATGCATGTAAAGATAATTTTGGACATGAGTGTATTTCTGGTAATCCCATTTTGATTAATTTAGGGTCCTCCACTTAGATCAATGATCTAAGTGGAGGACCCTAAAGGGATGATGGGCTTTAGCCTTCAAAGCAAAAGAAAATTAAATACTCATCGACTTGAAAACAACATCAATTGAATGCTAGTAAATTTTCTAAAAGAATCTACATCAATATGTAGTTAAATACGATTAATTTGAGCAACAGTACATGAAAATCGGTCTAGCGGTTCCTTATCGCTTTCTTTAGACCTTTGACGCCACGAAAAGGTTAGAAGGGTTTTATGGCACAAGGACCATATTTGGTCAGTATACACCAAACGACGTAAAGTAAATGGACGCATCGATCTTCTAATGAAATAGACAGAGCGTATGGGCGTAGTCGCTGTCTTAAGACCTCAGAAGAGTAAGTCAAGTGACTTATGAATCGACGTGGACTGATTGACTATCAAAGCGTATAGACTAGGGCATCTATAATCACGCTGGATAATAATTTTAACCAATCAATAATTTGTTCCGCATTAGGATCTATGCTTTATCACATAACCAAGTGACAGACCCTCAAATCGAGCGATTGGCAGAAATAACATGAAGCTGCGGGCACATGCTCCGACTATTTTATTAGAAGGTTGATGGATTGACATACACAAAAAGGAAAGCTTTACTGAAACGAAAAAGAGAAACACACCTTGGGATAAAGCGAGCCTTTGCCGCCTACAACACGCGGATTTCTAGCAAAGTAGGTAAACCCACTGAGCCACCAACCACAGGAAAAGGAAAAAAAATCTTTTTATGAGGGAACAAGTCATCTTCCCTCCAGTTTTAATGGAGTAAAATTCGACCCTTTCCTGAAACGAAATTACAAAACGGACAGTGGGATATCGTGGTGCCCGATTGGTGGTGTAACAGCTATGAAAACAACTTGATGATTTTTCCAGATTCGATGGGATCTAGCTTCAATAAACCGCCGAACTTAAATCTCAGTATGACCACCTTGAAAATTTCCTCCAGATAATTTTAACCCTCCTAGTGGTTATCTGTACGAGGTATCTCGTCATTAGAAAAACTGACGAGATCTCGATGGACGAGATATCTCTTCATTAGAATAAAACTGACCTAATCTTGATCTCGTCATCGTAAAAGGATCGACAAATATTTTGATGGCGACATATATCGTTATAAACAAAATTCGTCAAATTTTGATTGATGAGATATCTCGTTGAAACCACTTGGAGGGTTTAGGGATGCTCCTATTGAAGTAGTGACCGTCCCGTAGTTGTCAATGAGAGGAGAAGACGGGCAGAAAGGGAGAATTTCTTTTACTCGTGGTTGCCGGTGGTTTGACGATTCCAGATCAATCATTATTTACATCGCCCTCAGCCGAGCACCCAGTCCAAGTTACGTGTTCAGAAAATAAATTTTGAAGAGGCCTAACCTTCTCTCCCAGTTTTCGAAAAGCACGAAAGGTAAGTAGGTAATTGAATTAACGTCGCACTGGAGCAACAACGTGCTATTGGCGACGGTCAGGGATCAATCCCGGTTAACAGTTAAACCAGGTCAACACCTGATTTAACGTGCACCACCACCACGTACACGACGATCTTTGTCGAATCGTTAACCCTCCAGTTGCCAATTCGTTACTCTTCCAACCGGGCTACCTCGGCCCCCAAAATCGAAAGGATCTAATCCTAAATGAACATTACATAAAACGATTTTTGGCGATGCTTGGCGTTAATTTTTTGTCAAAGCATGCTGAAATTGCATTCCAGGAACATTCCCAAGATACGAAACAGGTCACCAAATCACTGGTGCCTTCTATATATATCGTTAAAGAAAATCCCTTTCAAAATCTTACTTAGATTAGCATTGAACGTTTAATTGCATAAAAATTTTCTGAAATATATTATATAACAATCAACTTTGAGACACGCTTTATTGGATGATCTTTTTATTCAATGTAATACTAATCATTTTTGCGAACATTTTGAAAAATTAAGGTAACATAACAGCCTACGTGGCAGCGATAACTTCCATACACCATTAGGCAGACACCAATTTTCGTCCAACCTGCTACGGATAGTATAGCGACACATATATTTGAGGGATGGGGGTTGGTAGGTCTCACCATCTGCATAAGGGAAGAAATGCTTGAGATACGACTTTAGTTTGTCGTAATCATCCAATCCAGAGCAACGAGGCAAAATATAAATGATCTGCGATGTTATTTCGTATGGGTTGGCAGTGGAGACCAATAAAAGCTTGAAGTTCTGAGAGAAGGCAAACATTTTTTCGATGTAGTGTTGTTGATTAGCAGGTCTTTCAAGGTTGTCATTGCTCCAACGACTTTTCTTTATAAACCAGGATAGAAGTTCAGCAGCACATATGAATATAGGATGGATTTGGGTGGCTGTTTTATCAGGCAATTCAAACCTAACAGGAGAGAAAAAGCTTTAAACTTTTCTTAGAACTTAAAATTTTCTCCCCTTTTTTAAAGATGTAATTGGAAATTACAATTTTGGGGGATTACCCCTCCAAGTGGTTTCGACGAGATACCTCGTCCATCAAGATCTGATTAACTTTGCTAATGACGAGATATCTCGTCATCGAGATACTGCCGATTTTTTATGACGACGAGATCAAGATCTGGTCAATTTTCTTCTAATGACGAGATATCTCGTCTCTACACCCCTTTGAGACAGCCACCAGGAGGGTTAATACTCTTACTAACGTTTTAGATTTCTTACTGGACTGGAATAAACTTTATTAATAAGAAGGGTGTAGGGACCGCACATATGGAGAGGATGCTGCGCTACCATAGAACCGGAACCCAATAGTAAGGGATCCGAAAAATGTGGAAATATTTGTGTAGTAATGTGCAATCTGTTTTTACTAAGTTTAAAAGTTTTACTCTATTCATTATGGTAATAAATAGAAGTAGATGTATCCAAATCAAAAGACGTAGGTAGTTGAACTCATGTCACACTGGAACAACACAATGGACTATTGGAGACTGTCCTGGATCAATCCCGAAGAGAAAGATACGATAACATCTAATAATTAGAAAAACGGTCAGATGACGCCAAATCAACAGAGAAAACTTCATACATTTGGTACAAGAGTATTTGGAATGCACATTTGTATTCAATGAGAGATCCCATCGTCTATCCTAGTACTAGGGAAAAGTGTAAATGTGGGAGCCCTTCAAAATTTGATATTTTTCGTAAGATTTAATGCGGCCTTGTTCCATTAAAATGCTACATAATGAAATATTTTATAAAGTTTTAGAGAAACCTATGACGGCATCAACTTTGAAATATGCAACTGATGAAAAAATCTGTTTAAAGACATGTTGCACGAAATAAGCAAAGAAATACACCCCATAGGAACTGTTTCATATAACTGTTCATTTTCAGTGCTCAGAAAAATGTTTCTGAACAGCTAACAAGAGTACTATGGTCAATGACAAACAGTATGAAGCAAATCAATTTTATACACGTTTGAGATATCCATTTCGTGTTTCTTTAAATAACTTAAATTTGTATAAAACTGTTTTGTTATCTACGACCAAAATAGAACCTTTTCCAAGACATATTTTTGGGAAATAACAAATATTTCATTCTTTATGAACGGGTAAAATCCTGAGCGGTGATGAAGAATATTTCTGTCTCATAGTGTTTTATTTAACCCTCTGAGAGGTTCACACGAATAATTCCATCTTGCTCTATAGTGTTTTCTGTATGATTTTTAACCAGTTTTGATCTTGACCAATAGAATCGTTCCAAAGGATTCAATTCTAAAGAAAGGACCAATAGAAACTTTCCAAAGGATTCTATTGAAAGCAAATAAACAATGAGCAAAGCATCAATGAACCTTTCCAAAGAATTCCATTATAAGAAAAGAAACGATGGAATCTTTCTAAAGATTGAAAGAATTCGTGGATCTTTCAACCAATAGATGTGGTTATTTTGTCATTATGTATGCTGTGATATAAAGGTCCAGCACTACTCAGAAACCTCTGACGCTCACAGGGTTAAAAGATGTGCTTTTGTGATTTCAAAAAATTATATATCTTCTAGAATTTAAACACCCTTAATTTCAAAGTAGCACTGATTTCTTCAATTTTATTTATAAGTTGTTTCTAACTCATAACCAAGTTTCCACAAAAGCATCGTTTGAAACTTATATATAAAAAAATTCCACACCTTCTCGAAGAATTCCACACCTTTTTGAGAGCCACAACTCAAAAAAGTAAATTTTATGAGAGTTAAAAGCCAAATTGGGGAAATTTTAAAACATTATGGTATTCCACAAAAAATCATAAATATAATATAAGAAATGTATAAAAATAGTAAAACTTGCATTAAAGTAAACAGAAAATTAATAGATTATTTTTAGTGGAACGTGGAGTTCGACAGGGTTGTGTCATGTCAGGTCTTTTTATTATCATTATTGACTGGATCATAACAACTTTTAGAAATCAAACAGGAATAACATGAAATTTTATATCTGTTTTGGAGGATCTTGATTTTGCACACGGTATCGTCATGTTGTCGTCCAGGTTAAGAGATTTACAAACTAAAACTGATGTCTTTTCAGAAAATGCTAAACTAGTGGGACTAAAAATCAATCAGAATAAAACAAGTCCTCAGAATTAACGAAAAATCTAGCGCTCCCATCAAGATGCAAAATAACTCAATAGAAGATGCAAGCACCTTTTTATATCTGGGAGCAATAATAAACAAAAATGGTGGTACTGATGAAGTTATTGATCTTAGAATTTCAAAAGCTCGCAACTGTTTTAAGAATCTTAATAAATTTTGGAGAGTAACTAATATGCATGCAAAAACTAAATTAAATCTGCACAAATCACAAGTACTTTCAGTTCTCTTATACGATTCTGAAACATGGAAAGTTAACAAAACACTGTGCAATAAACTAAATGTTTTTCAAAATAAATGTTTAAGTTAATAAATGTTAAAATAAATGTTAAATGTTAATTATCTTAAAGATTTTTTGGCCATACTACATTTCAAATGAAGAATTATTAAATAAAGCAAAATTTAATGAAATAGGAAATGAAATCAAATTTAGACGTTGGAAGCTTACAGGACACATTTTAAGAATGAACAGGGACAGTATTCCTAATATAGCATTGACCAGAACCCCTGATGGAAAGAGAAAGCGTGGACGTTTGACCTGGCGACGTATGATGGAACAAGAGAGAATTGAGGCTGGATGGGGCGAGCTGGTATTAAGCTAGACTTGTTGCATCGGACAGGAAACTTTGGCGATCTAGATTGAAGGTTTTATGTGCTCCTAGGCACTAAAGAATTTATGATGATAAAAGACGATTACAAATCTTAAAGCATACTTCCTTCTCAATTTGAAATCAGTAGAATTATTTCATATTTTATTGAAAATTTGTACCATATTTCCTGATTTGATTACCATGGTTTAATGGAGTTCTCACGAAGATACCATATATTAACGGAAGTCATGCTGCTCATACTATCGACCTTCTAATGAAATAGACAGAGCACGTGATTGTAGCTTCATGTTATCCCGTTCTCTCGGTCTGAAGATCTGTCACATGGTATTCTGAGAATGGACGAATCATAATTATTGTGTAATGTAGGACCAATTATTAGCTGGTTGATGCGATTACTGAGCGTGATTTCAACTCTAGTTTGCGTTTCGATAGCCAATCGGCACAAGTCGATTCTCAAACCTACGCGACCTGTTTCATTAGAAGGTCGATGCGGAATACGTACAAGAAGCACGTCCGCCTCAAAATCGCCACCACAACCTACATTTAGCTTGACAGAAAAAGTCTCCCTCAGCCATAGATGTGAAATATAAGTAGACTGAGCAGACCGATTGCAGAAGTAGACTGATTGCTATTTGAGAGGCGCTTCAAAAAGTGTGACCAGCATGTCGACTAGTAGTCACGTTATTGCTCTCTGTAAAACTGACAAGGATAGCCGATTTGGCATATTATCGTCTCGTTTGGAAATATCATATCTCATGATTTGGTAGATGTGGGAATGCTCATTTCTATAGAGCGGCGACAAATATGGCGAAATCCCCAAAGTCTACTACTATGCCGCGTGGACCGATCAGGTGATGGATTAATGGATGGGTGTCTCCCGTTCCGTGGACTAATCAGATGATGAAAGTTCGTTTCCACCAGGCAGACGAAAGTAGTCTAAGAGTCACGTTACTACTAGTTTTGGTCACATGATCTTGGGCACACATAAATGTTGCCATTGCTCATTCTACTTTTATATTACCACTATCCTCTCACCAGAGATTTGTTTCTGCCTGCCACATACTTTACCTCAGGCCAAACTGCAGCAGAGTCCGTGTACACCTGGTCTCAGCGAAGAACAAGAACTTCGAGAAGAGCAGCGGGTCTGTGCAGACAATCATGTCAGTCAACCGCTGGTTTTGGAAAGTCAGTCTCTTCTTGTAGGCATGGTGCAGGAAATAAGTTATGGCCGAAAAAGAACCTTTCCTCAGCTCATTCCGTCTTCGTATATTACTGTGAGGCAGGGTTCTGTGCGTCAAACCCAGAAGCGTTAGAAACAGAACCAGGTGGGGCATCACTATTGGTGGAAGGGCGTGAATTGTACGCAGGACATCGACCAATAAGGTGCTGTCCTCAACATGCTCTTCGAAACAGAGATTTGGAAGTTCGGAGAACATGATTTTGTTGATGAATTTTCTATCGATGTTGTGTTTGTGATGTTCATAAAATACTAAAAGGCGGTGGATCCTTTCTTCGATGGAAAAGTTTCTTTCCTCCAACTCCTTTGATTCGATGTTCCTAATTTTCGAAAACAGAGTGAGAAATTCTTTTGTTCTGTCCTGAACACTTGGAGTGAGATTTCGGATGGTTTTAGGATGTGGTAGTGCTGCCATCATGACCTGGTTATCTATTCCCATCGAGCTCTGGAATTATAATTTTAGACATTTTTGTAAACTTTCATGGAAGTTAAATATACTAATTTTCAAAATTCAAGTGTATGTATCCATCTAATGTTTAATTTTTCGTGCTTCACGTATTAATAGTCCAACATATTTTTTGTAGTGCCTTCGAAGTCAAATGTAGGTATATTTGGGAGACCTATTCCAAAAATAGCCATAGTTTAGGAAAAACAAAATGGCCGCCAGAATATATGCTCAAGTTCATTCAAAATCCGTCAAAGATCGTCATAGTCCGAGATTGTCAATTGTTTGATTCGCTATTTTGCATTAAGTTTTGCGAATATAACTGAACTCGAAATTTTGTTATATTTAATTACATTCCTTCTATTCGTATGAAATTATTTATGAGAGGGATTTTCAGTGTAAAACAAATCATAAGGTAAGTGAATATTTTCTAAAATCTTTAACACATAATGCAAATAGGGGTTGCCTTAAAATGTATTTAGCACCGTTTTGACAACGGTGTCGTTTAATCTAATTGGCGTTGAAACATTTGGCACAATTCATTCTATGGAATTTTTATTAGCAACGTACTGATATCGTCTTCAAAAACAAGTCAAGGGACGCTTACGTTTGGAATACAATCGACCTTCTAATGAAATAGACTGAGCATGTGGTCGGAGTTGCTGTCGTAAGATCTCAGAAGGTTATGTCACGGGGGCTTACGAAACGACTTGGGCCGATTGGCTATAGAAGCTCAAAAACTAGTGTTTTTAATCACTTTAGCCCATCAAAAATTTGTCCTCCATTATGTTTCATGCTTTTTCCCACAACCACACGATAGATCTTGAAACCGAATTCAAGGAAGCAATATTATGAAGCTAAAAGCACCATTTCCGTCTATTTCATTAAAAGGTCGATGTGGAATATGTACAGAAAACACATTCCGCGAAGAAACACTAACCACAACTATATTTAGCTTCACAAAAAAGCCTCTCTCATATGACAGTTTTATGCATAATAATTTATTTAAGGCATTTTTGCCCTATTGAATACCTTTAAACTTGCTTTACTATTAACCGTGCACGAATAAAGAAGAGTGTATAAATTAAATCTAATTTTGAAGAATTTCAATTACAAGTAACGTATTTATTAAAGTTTAGCTTAATAAAAATCCCATACAAAGGTTGAAATATTTATGCTTCACTCAACAAAATTTAATTTAATTACAATTACTAAACATTTCCCCTATTTGAGTTTCAAAATTTTCCATTTCAATACTTATTTAAATTTAAAATATGTATTAAAATTTAAATAAGTATGCATAATTCGATTTTTCTTAAATTAATAAAAGATAAATTATATTTCCGTAGATAATTTCATTTGACATTTAAGTAGTTCAATTGACTGACAAAAAATAAAACGAAGTACTACTTACTTAATTGAATTTGGAATAGAGTAATTTTGTGGATTTTCAAGGGACATTTGTTATTGTTTATCTATTTTGGCATTGTACTCTGGTTTGTACTTCCACTACACACGTTTCCTTTTACTAGACCGGTTTTAATTTTCAAAAACCCACTAATACTTTTTTGATGAAAAAGAATGCTTAAAAAGGCAATGCTTTCCTGAAAGACTTGTATGCATCGACTTTCTAATGAAATGGACCGACCATGTGGGTGGGGATTGGTTATAGACTCACAAACTAGTGTTATCAATCACACTCGATTATCACATTAACTAGTCAATAATGTGCCCTACATTACGATTTGTGAGGAGCTTCAAAAAGTGTGATCAACATTTTCGACTAGTAGTGAAGCAACTGCTCAGTGAAAAATTAACTTGGTTGGCCGTTTTGGCATCTTATCACCTCGTTTAGCGATATAACATTTTATGACAAGGTCGATGTGTGAATGCGCATTTCTATAGAGGGGCGACAAAAATGGTAAAATCACCAAAGTCTACTACTATATCGCGCGGACGAATTAGATGATGAATCAATGGATGGCTTCCTCTCCCGTCCCGTGGATCAATCGGATCCTTAATGTTCGTTTCCATCGAACAGACGAAAATAATTTAAGGTCACGTTACAACTAGTTTTGGTCACATGATCCTGGACACACAAAAATGTTGCCATTGCTCAGTCTATTCCATTACCTAAAAGAGCCGCGCTTTTATAGAGAGCTTGTCAACATTTGGAGGGAAAAATCTAATGAATTACAATGGATGGTATAAAGTTGTGAAGTACGAGGTAACAAAAGTTGTCTGGTTGAGGCAAATACCTTGGCTAACTCGCATTAAATTCGTTGTAGTTGTGTTTTCATCCTCGTTTTAAAAAAACGTTGCACTCTTTTATGCATTATCGTTTCCTTCAATATGATTTTGTGATAGATTGGATTCTCTTATATGCCGATTTCCTTCATACCAGCCTAAGTATTGACATTCTGATTAACTTTTTAAAAGTTCAACGGGTGAAACTCAAGAGCACGGTACAAATCCCTTGCCAAATTGGTGAATACAAATTTTGGTCGCCAAACAGCTATTTGGATAGGCCGCCATATTGAATGCCTCCAATACAAGAGGAAGTACATGCCGAAAAATTAACGACGGGCTACCATATTCCAAAATTATCGCTAATTGGTGATCGTAATTATTGCCAATTGGGGATGGTACTCCGTTCTTGAGTCTAACCGTTCTATGCATGTTGTTGAATGGGATCGTGGTATATTGTAAACAACTGAAGATTTATCGATCTTTCGCCAATCAGTTATTGGCTAGGGGAATCGCTCTCTTCATATTGACGTCATCATTGTACCTTCTATTATCTTTAGAATTTATTTCGTTTAGTTCCCTCCACACTCAATTGGCGTGGTGTGGAAGTTTGGAGAGTGGGGTGCCAGCTCAGGTGTTGCCTCGTCATCTGACCGTGGTTCAAAATTACGTGGTGTTGTCCTCGGATCTTTCCCTTTGGGATTGATCCCGGACCGTCACCAATAGCCCGTTGTGTTGCTCCAGTGTGACGTTAATTGAAATACTCCCCCCCCTCCCCCCTCCACACTCAGAGGAGTCTTTTCTCTATGAATTTGGCATTGGTTCTGCCATTTCATTATGATGTTTAAAGACCATGGTACCATTGCTAATTAGCAATATTTTTGGAATATATCGTAGGTTTACTACTTGGACTTCAACTTTCGCAATAGTGGACGGCATCTACTATGGCAGGCTACCCAAATATCTGCTTGGCGAAGAAAATTTTAGTAGCCAATTTGGCGAGGGACCATTACCATGTCTTTGAGTTTAATCTTTTAAAGTCATATCGGTAAGGAGAGAGCAAAATTAAGAGATGATGAGAAGACAAAGTTCGAAGTTTGCATATTTATAGCTTATAAAGCGACTTACGAACCTACAAAATTGTCTTCAAGTTAACACTTAGAAAAGAGATAGATTTGGTGAGTAGAAAAAGTTCAGTTATTTTTTTCAGTTTTTACTTTTGTTTAAAGAATGCATTGTGTGTGTGTGTGTGTGTGATTAATCAAAGATCCTAGCTTCAAGTGTCTAGTCACGATTCATGGTTTGAAGTTATATGGATGCTCTAAACGATTTCTGAAGCAAGAATATCTTTTCAAACTTATTATTGATTGAGACATGAATATAAACATGTTTCACAATTTATTATTTGATTTAATAACTTTCTAGTCTATTTTCATATTTTCTGAAAATTGTTGCCTATGGTTTTGTGGACCTGTTTATGTCAATGAAAAGAGGTAAATGGATGGAAATAAAAATTTACTTGAGTTTTTCGGGTTTCTTGCAGTGTCTTTTCTTTCTAGAACTCCTTTCATTATTCCAGTAGCGTAATGTAAGGCTTCAATGTGCAGTTTCTTATTGCGGTAGAAAGTCCGCAGATCCATTCGTAACATTGCTCCACTTTTTGATAAATAAAATGAAATAGCGAAAATATGATGTGGTCATTTTAGGTCATATTCTGCTTTTGAAAGTCTTAAAAGAATTTAAAAAATTAAAAACCAACTTTTTAAAAAATGTGTTTCACAAATGAACTTTCTCAAAACAAAATGAGAAAAGTGGAGCAAAGAAGACCCAACTTACGATACATTAAGACTAAGGCATAAAAAGTATTATCTCACTTTTTATATACACCAGGGATGCGAAGCCCGCGGTCGCCTCATGCGGCCCTCCGCTGATTTGCTAGAGGCCCGCCTAACCATGTGTTATTTGAACTTGAACAAGACACACAATAGATACCTTCGAGTTGTAGGCGACGCAGGTTAGATTCCTTTCAGATGCATTCCTCCCTGGGTGTATTTCTCTCTTCTGTCAGTAAAACTTTCATTGTGTGTGTGTCTGTCGATTACTTGATATTGTATGTCTTGTGTCTGGCGCAGCATTGTCAAATATGGCCCCTGCGCCATAAAACCCCAACAAATCAGACCAACCATACAATAGGTAATTTAGGCTAAAACCTCGTTGATAGATAATGCATAAAAATGTGGAAGCCTCCTTGGATCAACATATATCTGTGAACAAACATTTCAGTCATGTATATTAACAAAGCGAAAAGATGAAACTCCCTGACTGATGAAAATTTAGAATCATTTTTGCCCTTGCCTACTACAAAAAATGAACCCAATGTTAAAACAATTGTCAAATCAATGATATGTCACGCATCAAATTAAATTCTTTATTTACTTATATTATATTTTTAATGTAACAATATAAAATAAAAAATAATATAAATAATAAATATAAATGAAATAAATAATATATGATAGATAACTTCCATGGTTGTTTGGGAAGTTCTCCCATAAATCGCAGCGAATCTATGTGCCATTCGGTCTTAACAAATCATTCCTGGTATAGTCGCCAATAGCCTGCTGTGTTGCTCCAGTGGGACGTTAATTAAAAAACCTACCTACCCTGGTATATACAGATGTCAAGAAGTGCTCTAGATGGATAGTGAAACATACGGTTCCGTCTCCTTTGATTAGTTATCTGACCGTGGTTCAAAATTACGTGGTGTTTTCTTCGGACCTTCCCCTTCGGGATTGATCACGGACCGTCATCAATAGCCCGTTATGTTTCCTCTAGTACGACGTTAATTAATTACCATTACCATTACCGTCTCCTTTGACAAAACTAAAAGAACTAAATTTTTGTTTTGGTTATTCGGGTTTTATGGCACAAGGACCATATTTGGCCAAGCTACGTCAAAAACGTCAAGTAAACTTACACATAAGGCAAGCTTTACTGATACAGAAGAGAGAAATTCACGCAGGGAGTAATCTAATCTGACAGGAATCGAATCTACGTTGCCTACAACTCGTCAGTGGGTTTGCCCACTGCCGCGGGTCAGTGGGCAAACCCACTGACCCACGGCATCGCCAAATTTGTTTTGTACAAAATACATTAAAGTTTAAGGACAAATATTCAGACATAAAATTTTTCTCCAAAAAAGGTTTTAAAACCTTTCAAAGGCATTTAACGCAATTATTATTCACTATACTTTATCGAGTCTACTTCATGAATGTTAAAGACCGACATGTTATGAAGGTTGGTAAGTTGCGCTTTATGGCGCAAGGGCCGACTTTTGACCAAACACACAAGACTTGCAACATCAAGTAATAGACATACACATTCAAGGTAAGTTTTACTGACAGAAGAGAGAAATACGCCAAGAATGAATCGAGCCTGCGCCGCCTACAACGCAGGTTGCTAGCGCAGTGGGCAGACCCACCGAGCAAAGGCGATGGCAAGTTTTATTTTGTACAAAATACATTACAGTAAAGAGACAAATCTTAAGCCTCTCCTTCCAAAAGCAGGTCTTAAAACCAAGTGCCTTTCAAAGACACTTAAAGCAATTACAAAGAACTATACTTAATTGAGTCTATTTCATGCTGAGTGTTAAAGACAGACGTATTATTGGAAGTAGGTTGGATGCGTTTTATGGCTCATGGGCCATATTTGGACATGCCTACGCCAAACATAAGACAGATAACGTCAAGCAATGGACATACACACACAACGAAAGTTTCACTGACAGAAGAGAGAAATACACTCAGGGATGAATCGAACCTGCGCCGCCTACAACTCGCAGGTTGCTAGCGTAGTGGAGAGGCCCCTGTAGCTTAGTCAGAAACTCGATACAACAAACGACCGTCGTGTACATGGGGCTGGTGAATGTTAAATCTATCGTGGCCTAAAATATCCTCACGTTGGCGTAGTGTGGAAGTTTGGAGAGTGGGGTGTCAGCTCAGGTGTTGACCTCGTCATCTGACCGTGGTTGAAAATTACGAGGTGTTGTCCTCGGATCTTTTCCTATGCCTACAACTCGCAGATGGACGCCGGACAAACTCACAGTCACGGCGACTCACGTATTAAGGAAGTAAAAACCAAGCGAATTAATGATACTAATCAATATAAACTGTACAATATTACTACAATCCGCGGGATTCTATCTCCCATCCCATTTCACTTTTTTCCTAACAGGACTCAGATGCAGAAAAAGATACCAGAAACAGAAACCACTTATTAAGTAAATCCATTTCCTCCTTGAGTACCCCATCACATCTCTAAAAATATAAAGAGCAACTATTAATACTTCAAAAGTAGACCTCCTTCATAATGCATGAGACAAAACTAATTCCCTTTCCTCCAAATTGCCCTTTGTCATCCAGTAGGTCTGCTCTCTTTGGTAACACGTGATTTTTATCAGTGCTTGTGGCCCCCACACACCGCGGACGCAACAAAAGGGTTTGTGATGCCACCGAAAATTTCATAAGAACGCGTTTTATCGGCACTTCTTCCTTGTCCTAGAAGAAGAGTGATAGTTTGAAGGGCTTGATTGCTCCATTAATCATGGGGCTACAGGGAAAGATTTGACATTTTCTCTTCCTTTTAGGAATCTTTCAACGTCCCTTTCCGATGGGTTCTGTTGCATCAAGTTGTGATCATTGTATGTTTCATCACGAACAAGAGTAGACTGGTCGTTGTTTTGTAACTTTAGTTATTAGGCGGGGCAGCATCGTTTAGAAAGCGATATTTTTATCTTGGGTGACACCATTGAAAAAAGCTTATCTGTATTTGGATTTGGGGTTTCGTGGCGCAAGGTTCTGTGCTTATCTGTGAAAATCGAGCTACGCGTGAAGTTTTTAAATTAGTTTTGGATTAGATCTGTTACACAATATGCAATTCTCCAGTGCGTGTTGTCATGCCTTGAGTCAGAACGCCAAATATTTTTTGGACCACAAACCAAAGGCCTTTTTTTGTTGTACTTATAAAATTGTCATTTTACGTTTTCCTTTCAATGTTCAAGGTATTAGATTTATTCAAATTATGGCAGGAATTTTTTCTAAACATCGAAATTCGATCAAAATCAAATCCTAATTATCAATAAGGACGAGATATCACACATGGTATAGTCGCGGATTAGCAACCTGAGGGTTGCGAGTTCGAAACTCGTTCCAATCAAAGACCGTTGTGTATGTGGAGGCTGGTGCACGTTAAATCTGTCGTGGCCTCAAATGTCCTCACGTTGGCGTGATGTGGAAGTTTGGAGAGTAGAGTGGATGTTGACCTCGTCATCTGCCCGTGGTTCAAAATAATGAGGTGTTGTCCTCGAGTCTTTTCCTTCGGGATTCATACCGGACCGTGGACAATAGCCCGTTCTGCTGCTCCCGTGCGGTGTTAATTCAACTATCTACCTGCCTTTGTAAAGGAAGCTAAAGGCAACGAGGTGTCAGGTGGCACGTAGATGACCACGTCATCTGCCCATGGTTCAAAAATATGAGGTGTTGTCCTGGGATAATTTCCATCCTGATTGATACCGGATCTTCGCTAACTGCCCGTTGTGTTGCTCCAATGCGATGCAATCCGATGCAAATAATACCTACCTACCTAATTATCAATATTTAAGTAATATTAAAAATTTTTTAATAAAATATTTTCTGTTCAATGCCCAAGTATCAAAGCTACTGCCTAGCAATTGTTTTTCAAGCTATCTCTCATTAGTTTAATTGGTAACATAACAGTACTATAAGATATGGTCCTAAGTACAATAGAAGACTTACCAAAACTATAGTTTCACGATAGTTTACTTTTGTGAGGGCATTTAGACAAAATAGTTTCCACAAATGACGGTTCCACAGATATAATTATGACTCAATGCCCAATAATATCACACTCCATATAAGAAAAAAATATGTTTGTTATGGTCAACCACAAACCGCCAAACGCAGATGGCGATTTCAGACCACGCCAATTAAAATTCCAAAGAATAAATCCCGAATTGATACTATAGTTGATTGTCAACACTAATATGATTAAACGCCAAACGTTGCCTGAATGGCGAAAAATAGCATTTTAAGGTAACCTCGATATGTATCATGCGAGGACATTTGGACAGCAAAAGTAAAATCTTTGCAGAAATTCTGGTTTGTTTACTCTGAAAATCCCTCTCATAAGTCGGTCACTTGTGTTTAATATATTATTTTTACTTTTTTAAAAAAAATTTATCCCTTTTAATTATATATATATCTTGTATTTTAAATATACTCTTATGTATACATCACGTCACAGTTGGTGTAGTATATTCAGCTAATTTGGTGGAACAAATAGTATAAACCACATTTCATCATCTGGGTACTTAAGTGATTTACTGTCAAGAACCTCAGAAAGGAAGACATCCCACTAATCTTTTTAAATCACTATTTTATGCGCTCAGCATGACTCAGAGTTAAAGAGGTATTGTTCAGTTCTTTTATACCCGATTTTAACTAACAATGCTATCATCATTCTTCATCAAAATCATTTGAAAAAAGACGGAAAATTCAGTTCATTTCTTTAATGTTCCCTAGCTAAAATTAAATGAAAAATAGTATAGGCTTCCATGAACTTGTAATTGACATTGCAGTTGGAAAGACAATGGAGTTCTACTTCCTGGGTGAATGTAAAAATGTGATATTTAATTTTGCATACATCCCTTCCTCTAAATATTACTACCGTTTACCCAAGTCTGCCTTTTGCACTCAGGTACAGTCCGGCTATGAGAAGACAGTTGAGTCACGTAGTTTTGACTTTGAGCGAGTCTATTCTTTAAATTAGGTGATAGGTTGAACGCAAACAAAGCGGCCCTAAAGACGCCAATCATGGAACCGCTAAGTTTGTCGTTCGGTGCCGATAGCTATAGCAGTGATAGCAAGTTGCGGAGTAAAAACCCTCCACGGCGATCGCCATTTATGCTTTCTGCATATGGAAGTCCTTCTACTAATCACCTTTCACACCTATTCCAAAATCGACCGACCCAAGGTCGACTGCCTTCTTGTCGGAGCCGCACAAAAACTACCTACCCTTGTAGGGCCTTACGTTAGCTAAAAAGACATTGGTGGGTTGTTTGGGTTTTTATGGAGCAAGGGCCATATTCGGCCAAGTTGTGCCAAACACAAGACAATGTCAAGTGATGGACATACACATACAAGAAAAGTTTTGCTGACACAGAAGAGAGAAAAACACCCAGAGAAGAATCGAACCTTGTACCGCCTATAACTCGTAGGTTGCTAGGGGGGCCGCGGTAACCCAGTTGGATCAGAAACGGGAGGTTTAGGATTTAATCGAGAAGGAAATTCGAAATTCGATCGAACCAAGACTGGACGTGAGGGCTGGTGCACGTTAAGCCTACCGTGGTTTCAAATGTCTTCTCGTTGGCGTTAAGTGGAAGTTTGGAGGGTGTAGTGGCAGCTCAGGCGTTGACCTCGTCATCTGACCGTGGTTCAAAATTACGTGGTGTTTCCCTTGGATCTTTTCCAACGGTATTGATCCTGGATCGTGGCTCCCTATAGGGGATGCAGGTTCGATTCTTCCCTTGCTGTATTTCTTACTTCTTGTGTCAGTAAAAGTTCTGTGTGTGTGTCTGTCATGTGTTTGGTGCAGCGTGAACAACATGGCCCTTGCACCATAAAAACTCAATCAACTATCCTGGACCATAGCCAATATACCGCGTTGTGTTGTTCCAGAGCAACGTAAACTCAACGAGCAACAACCAACCAGCTAGGGCAGTGGAAAATCTCACTGTCATAAAAAGACGTTTGTCTAAAAAATTTTTAAAAATGCACGATTTTAAGTTTTTTAACAGCATTAATAGTTTACTTAATTTATTCAACACACGAGTCTTCCTCATATACACAAAGCTTTTTCGTTTTGAAATAGTCGTCTTGATTTTCGCAATACCGTTCTTTCAAGAACCAGCATGAATTACACGCCTAGAAATTTAAATGCAAAATGTAGTCTGATTTTTACACATATCGAAAGGGGGCAAACAACCTGTCACCTCTACAGACGAAGAAGCCCACTGGCAACCCAAGGGGAAAGATCGTGTGCATAGATAGATGAAAGAAACAGATTTCCCTTTTATTTTTCCAAGCAAACAAGGAAGACAAAAAAATACGTTCACGGAATTCAGAAGTTCTCGTACACTGGACGATGCTCAATTGAGCATAGGCATTTTATTTTGTTGAGGAAAAGTGAGAGTTCTTTCTGCACTCTATCTCGTGCTGGCATGCTGCTACCCTTCGGTGATTTGCGTGGCAATAGACTGTTAGGAAATGTATATGGAAACCATCAAAACGCATCTTTTTTGATCGACTAATCACGAGGATTTTTTTCTAGCAAAAAAATTTCGTCTTAGGTAGGGGACCTTTATTTCTGTCGAAATCCTATGGAGCAAGTTCGTGTTTAAGAAAACCCTAATCTAGGGATCAGTTTAGCTTGTGAGACTGAGAGCCTTTTTTCGATGGAGATTTGGAGAATCGATGGAGGTTTTTATCTAAAAATTAGTAAATTCTTAAAAATGGTATAATGGTTTTTAAATGCCTGATACTGGTGGTTATTCTTGTAGCGTAAATCTATTTGCCATTGTTGTATAGCAAAGCTATTTGCGAAATAGGTACTATATTTTGGTAGCGTCCATAAAAACATATACGCGTAAGATAAATGTGGGTAGTTAATTAACGTCACACTCCAGTAACACAACGGGCTATTGGTTTTTTACAAAGTTTTACTAACACAGAAGAGAGAAATACACCAATGGAGGAAACGAACCTGACAGGAATAGAATCTGTGCCGTCTACAACTTGCAGGTTACTAGCGCAGTGTACAAACCCACTGAGTCACGATGGCCCCACAGACTAGAGGGTGAGAAGGTAGGTAGGAAATTGAATTAACATCGCATTGGGGCCAAAAATGGGCTATTGGCGACAGTCCGGGATCTATCCCGAAGGGAATGATCAGAGGACAACACCTCGTAACTTGAACCACGGTCAGATGACGAGGTCAACACCTGAGTTGGCACCCCATTCTCCAAATATATATATATATATATATATATATATATATATATATATATATATATATATATATATATTAAAAATTATTCAAAAACAGAAAATAATTCCCTTACCTCGTACATAGGAAATGTAGCTTCTTTAATATATATATATATATATATATATATATATACACAAATATTTTCATTTTAATTTAATAATAATCATTGAACTTTCATAATATGTTTGATTTCTTTTTCAGGGAGGAATTCAACTTTCTCGGCCATGTTTTAAAGTAAGGAAAGGGAAGAAATTATTGTACTTAAGAGAAGAATAAAAATATTGCTGGATCTTTCTTTCGGTAGAACAAAAACCAATTTCAAATTACGGGATTTTATAAGGATGTTATGCATATATTTAATTATAAATTTATTCATTCGATCATTCGGCAAACCTTTGTATATTGCAATTCAAAATTGGAAACAAAATTATTATCTTGCAAGTATCTTGCATTATTATCTTATAAGTTTAATAGGCAATAAAAACATTTCAATTTTCCATAATGTGTATTCTTTTTGACTGATGTACTATGTTAGATTTATTTATCTATGAGAAAAATTGGACTAAATAAAAGGGTTTACACAGCTTATACGCCACATATAACTGAACTGATAGATTTACCTGGCCGGCAGACTTCATATGGCCCTACGAATTGGTCTAACCGCCCCACAGAACAGATACGGATGCCAGACATTTAGAGAGAGAATACTCATTCATAAAAAATAAATATTTAAAAATATAACAAAGCGTAGCGTTAATTCGCAAATAGCTACGTTAAAATTTGCGCGCCAAGTCAGATTTATGTATTCCTGCTTCTAATTTCTGTTTCAGCGGAGGTAATTTCGAAAATATAAAATATTTGGAAACTTAAGAGACGGTTGGAACAAAACTGGAGAAAAGCTATCGATAATTGGGTTTACTTCACATATTTGTATCCATTAATATTTTATACGTCACGGCAGATTACCGTACACATTTCTGTACTTTTCTGATTTCCATTCCAGAAGACGGAAGATTATACATTTCTCTTCTTGCCGTCTAGGGGAAAGACTTTGCAGCCCGGTAGGAAAGGTGGTCTCGGCAGGTTGGTTGGTTTCGGGTTTTATGGCGCAAGGTCCATATTTGGCCATACTGCGCCAGACGCAAGACAAACAATATCAAGTAATAGACATACACACACAGAAATTTTTACTGACACAGAAGAGAGAAATACACCCAGGGGGAATGCACCTGACAGAAATCGAACCTGCGCCGCCTACAACTCGAAGGTTGCTAGCGCAGTGGACATATCCACTGAGCCACACGGCCCCAGGTGGGCTCGGCAATAGCAGATAACCTCACATTCTTTTAATCCTCTAAATGGTTTCGGACGGTTTCTCTTCCATCAATATCAGATCAATTTCGATAATGACGAGACGTCGAGGAAACAGCCCAAAGGGAATGGAGATCCAAGAAGGAAAAACAAACTTTCCTTGCCCAGAATTGCTAACTTCGAACATATCTTTGCATCAGAGGCTGGCTACTACAGGGAAGTTTTCGACACGATGATGAACCACCAGGAGGGTTAAATGATCAGCATTCAAAAGTGTATTGTAGTCAGAGTTGACAGGATGCAATGATTTTCATTCCAATTTAATTTAGATGTGCTTGCAAATAGTCGTGTCTTGTCATAAATTTAAGGTTTGCTGTAAAGTCTCTTTTTGGGATCTTGATTGGAATTCGACTCACTGCAGTTGCTCTCAAGATTTTTCGGGCCACGCAGCCCGGCTGGAAGAGTAACGGACTAGCAACCGGAGGGTTTCGAGTTCGAATCCCACCAAAGACCGTCGTGTACTTAGGGAGGTGGTGAAGTTAAACCTGTCGTAGCCTCAAAAAGTTCTCACTTTGGCGTGGTGTGGAAGTTTGGAGAGTGGGTGTGCCAGCTCAGATGTGACCTCGTGGTTCAAAATTATTACGCTGTGTTGTCCTCGGGATCTTTCTCTTCCGGGGTTGATTCCGGACCGTCTCCAATTGCCCGTTGTTTTGCTTCAGTGCTAGGTTAATTAAAATACCTACCCAAGATTTTTCAACAGCTCATATTTTTGAATTGAAAGCAATAAAACATAAAATCTCGGCATTTGTTGTGATTACAGTCCTATTAATTGCGCTGCCCTGACACAGCAATACAAGTGTATAGCCTTTACAATGTTTGTCATGATAAAAAACGTTTTCCATCATACTCATTACTTTTTTCTGTTTCTGGACCTTGCGCCATTAATGCCAAAACAAGCCTTTCTTCAGTGAACGAAATCAACAGATAACTTTATAAAGCCATGTTACAAACTACTCACACTGGCGATAATTATATAGTTAACAATGCGTACAATTTAATTACTGTTCATATGGTCATAAGTTAAAAAATGAACTAACTTTTAAGGGAGGTAGCCACATGCTTTCATTTACTCTCATTTTGCATTTTCAATAATTTTTTTCATGTCTCATATGTCTCTGAATTCATATATTTGGCATGTACTAATTGCAACTTCTGTTTTGTAGAAATACTGTTTTAACTCTCCTGGTGGATTTTCTCGACGAGGTATCTTTTCATTAGTAAAAGAGACCAGATCTTGATGAACGAGATATCTCGTCACAAGAAGAAAACAGACCAGATCTTGATCTTGTCATAATAAAAAAATCAGCAAAATCTTGATGACGAAATATCTCGTCATTAGCAAAATTGGTGAGATCTTGGTCGACAAGATATCTAGTCGAAATCCTTTGGAGGGTTTAAGAGATTCTGTTATCGTGAACAAACCAGTCAGGGAACGAAATTTTCTGGTAACTTTGGAATAAATAAGTTCTATGTGGCATTTTCACGGTATACATATTTATAAACAAAATAAACATATATTTTTAGCAAAATAAAATTATGATTATCCGGCCCGTCGCCAATAGCTCAATGTGTGTTGCTCCCAGTGCTACGTAAATTGAACCACCTACCTCCATATTACATACGCGGAATATTTTAAGTGAAATTCGGATATTGAACAAACATAAGTAATTAAATATTTATATATCCATAGCTTCTACGTTGAAAAGGGTGAGGAGGAATACAACTATCTATTCTAGAAGCCAGTTTATAAGCAATTAATTCAATTAATTTCATTCTAAATTTACTTCCTGAAATTGATGCATACAGATGCAATAGTATCCAAGAAAATGATGAAATTTCCTTAAGTCTTGTATCTTGAAAAACAAGCTTGTATAATATGCTACTGCCATGTCTAAAAAGTGATGATATCTTACTTCCAGATTTTGTCCAGATCTAATAATAAAATTACAAGCTTTGAAAAACCCAATCTCGATTCCATTCGATTCGGAATCATAAATATGGGCTTCAGAAGCATGACATCTTATTTATATTATATCTTTATTCTCCGTGTAATGCGAGGAAAAATGATTTTTACAGGAAAAAATCAAATTCCGCGATAAGGCTCTACGACCTGAGAATTCCATGTTTTATCGCTGCTGAAAGATGTTTTCGGACGAAAACACGGGTAAAGCAGACATTCCCAATATTTCCTTCGAGGGTATTCCATTTGAATAAAACATGAACGGTTATCACGTGATCCATATCCGCGGTCGCTTAAATGGAGGCAATGTGTGGAAGAATTTGAGAATCAAACCTACGTTCGTTTCCCCAACACTACTTGGACAAGGCGTCTTTCTTCCCATTTGGAATACTCTATTGCTGTCTCTAATTCGAGCACACAGTGATCAGAAGTGCGCACAGAATTTTACTTTGGGAGGGATTGAGCGGTTGTCTCATTATGGATTACTTTTATTTGTAATGCCGTCCGCTGACCGATTCGTCTTTGTGGCACTACAGAGGGGCCAAACACAAGATAATGTCAAGTAATGGACATAACACACACAAGGAAAGTTTTACTGACACAGGACAGAGGAAATACACCCAGGGTTAGTAACAGGAAACGAACTTGCTTAACCTACAACTCACAGGTAATTGTTGTAATTGTAATTAATTAATGTCTCACTGGAGCAACACAATGGGCTATTGGCTACGGTCAGGGATCAATCCCGAAGTGAAAGATCCGAGGACAAAACTCGTTATTTTGAAGCACGGTCAGATGACGAGGTAAACATATGAGCTGGCACCCCACTCTCCAAACCTCCGCACCCCGTCAGCGTGAGGACATTTGAGACCACGGCAGATTTAACGCGTACCAGCCCCCACGTACTTTGGTTGGATAAAGTTTCTCTTCTAACAGGGCTGCTGCGGTCCCATCAAATATGAGGGAAGCCATACCCAATGTTATTGTGTGCAACAGTAAACAAATTATAGAAATAAACTCTTATTTTTCAACCTTCAATAAGGGATATTTGCAGTGAATTGTAATCGTTTTGACTTAAAAACAAAGTCCGCATTATGTATATTGAATTCGTGAGACACATATCAGAACATAAATGCCCCAGAGACCTATACAAGAAGGGTTTCATAAACCAAACATCGATCGTCATTTGTATATCATCGATGTCCATTGCACAACAATTGCGGAAGCAATTGTAGTATTGTGGAGTTTATATTGATTAACATCATTAATTGTTTGACTGGACTGGACATATCACCTACTGTAAACAGCTTATCTCCCCATCATAAGGTGCACATAAAAATAAAGTTACATAAATTTTTTATTGAACAATAAAAAACTGGGCGGCAGAAAAGTTTTAGTCAGCTGAACAAAAGATAGATGGCGCCCCTAAGCATGGACCAATAGTTCGGTCGGTTACCCTTCCTAGTATTGTACTAGTTTTTACTTCAATAATGAGTGAGTCTCCGTGACTGTGAGTCTGCCTAAAGTGCTGGCCACCTGCGAGTTGTAGGCGTAGGAAAAGATCCGAGGACACCTCGTCATTTTGAACCGCGGTCAGATGACGAGGTCAACACCTGAGCTGGTACTCCACTCTCCAAACTTCCACACCACGCCAAACAACTAGCAGAATGCTAGAGCAATAAAAGATGAGTGGGATATAAACATCCAAAAACCTCTTATCTTTGTTTTGTTATGTAATTTCTTTTCAAAAGATTAATGACCGAATTTGAACAAAATCAACTTCAATTGAAAATTCTTTCACTTCAGAACATGCAAACATATCCTCTATTCCGTTTATAAATAAGGGGCGCGGTAGCCCGTTTGGAAGAGTAACGGATTAGCAACTGGAGTGTTGCGAGTACAAATCCAACCAAAGATCATCGTGTACAAGGGGCGCTGGTGCATGTTAATTCTGTCATGGCCTCAAATGTCCTCACGTTGGAGTGGTGTGGAAGTTTGGAGAGTGGGGTGCCAGCTCAGGTGTGACCTCGTCATCTGAACGTGGTTCAAAGTTACGTGGTGTTGTCCTTGGATCTTTCCCTTCGGGTTTGATCCCGGACAGTCGCCAATAACCCGTTGTTTTGCTCCAGTGTGAAGTCAATTAAATACCTACCTACCTTCCGTATATAACTACAGAAACACGCAATTTATATTTATCCTAAACTTAGTATTTCATTAAACCGATTCTACATGGAGAAAGAATTTTCATGTCAACTTTCATTCACGCATTAATAATTACCAGCTGAAAAATATAATTATGGAATAGCTTAAAGTAGGTAGGTAGCTACCACAAAAAATATCGTAATAGATGAAAATTTAATTTTATATTGTTCTAGGGGGAGAGTGGCTGAAGTCCATCAGCAAACCCTTGGAACACCACTGAACAAGATTGATACTAAGTTCATTGACACAATTGTCATATATCTTCCTTCATTGGAGTCCTTTCTTCAGTATCTTCAAGTTCCTTAAGGGCACATCTTTAGGTGAGTACGGGCATCACAACCCCGGGGTGCTCGAGATTCCTCCCTTTAATTTTACTCGCGCCTACCCTTTTGCTTTTTGCTTTTCCTTCCCTCATTGTGTTGTCTGTCTTGAATTTGGCACAACTTGTCCAAATATTGTCTTTGCGCCATGAAACCCGAAAACAATCAACAACCAATCAGTACCTTCGAGTTGACAGAAGGAGTTGGAGCAGAGAAGACACACTCTTCTTCACTGGTCACGATCCATTTCCACCCCTTTCGAAGAGGTTTAAAAAACTAAATTCGGACAATCGATCTTGTGGTAAAAATGGCACACCTATTCACTACATCGCAGTCTTCCTCCTTACAGCATTATGGCGTATGTAAACACCTGCCGACCACCTTAACCCTCCAAGTGGTTTCGACGAGATAATTCGTCCAAGATCTGGTCAATTTTGCTAATGACGAGGTATCTCAACGATACAAAACTGCCCTATTACTCCAAGGGGCAATCAAGATCCAAGTAGGAAAAACAAATTGTTCCTTGCTTTTTAGAACTGATGAAGGTTCATAACAGGTTTTTGCCTCAGAGGCTGGCTACTACAGGGTGGTTTTCGACGCCAAGATAAACTACCAGAAGGGTTGAAATCGGGTGTCTCAGGAACATAGCTTATATCAAGGGCCATCCCATTAGTATCTTCTAGATCAGGAATGCAAAGACTTATTAAGACCAAAGGCCACATTGATTCACTGTGACTTATGAAAGAGCCGCCCAAAAAGCATGAAAATTATCCATCATATATTGTTTATTTTATTTATATTTATTATTCATATTTTATATTGTTATAGAAAGATAATAAAACTAAATATAAAGAATTTAATTTGATATGCATTGATTTAACAACTGTTTTAATATTTGGTTCGATTTTTGTTGTAGCCAAGCATTGATTCTAAATTTTCATTAGTCAAGCGGTTCCAATTTTTCGCTTTGTTAATATTCGTGACTGAAATTTTTTTTCACAGATATATGTTGACTCAAAGTGGCCGGAGCATTTTAATGTTATCTATCAATGAAGTTTTAACCTAAATTTCCTATCGTGTAACCTGATAAAGTTAAAATAACACTTGGTGAGACTTGTAGCCAGCAAATCAACGAAGGGCTGCACGAGGCCGCGGTCTGCGCATCCCTCTTCTAGAGTCTGTTCAAAAGTAGGAATACTCACACATGACATACATCGAGCAAAAAGCAGATTTTCAATAAAGGATTTCCATTTATATGTAAACGCGTAAGAAAAATCAGTGTCTGCAGAAACGGGTTAAAGTGAACAGTAAACGTAGCCTCACATTTGAATTCTCTCTTCCAGCATCACTTTCGGTCCGTCTGGAGAGGTTCTTTTCTTCCTCGAGAACGATTTGCCGCGGAAATAGAACGTTGCATTCGAACCCTCCTGTTCTCGCGAACGTGGTTTCCCAACTTTCGATTTCCGAATCCGATAAGGTGAAGAGGGACAAAAGAGCACCAGAAAGCAAGCGGCATGTCGTAAAATGGCCACGGAATGTTTTTTCTTGTTTTTTGTGTTGCGGTCGCGTGTTTGTTTTCGAATGCCACTTGTCAGGTTATTGGGACAGTTAAGCGAGGATTTCAAATGAATTCTCCCAGGAAGTGAATAATTGAATCCCAACGAGAACTCAGACGAAGAATTCCCACAATTAAGAAACGTGCGAATTGAGAGAAGCTGCTTAACTTGATAAGAGGGTTCATTCAAATCGAAATGCTGGTTTCACGAGTCCTGTTTTTTTCTACATGGAGAATAAACTTGCAGGAAAACCCAATTTACAGTGAAATAAAATCAGAATACCAGTTAAAAGTTCCGTTAAATTTTAAGATATAAATTACTGTTCCCTCAATTTTTTCGAATTACAACCAAACCCCCTCAAAGTCAGTGGGGCCGTGGTAGTCCAGTTGGAAGAGTAAGGGATTAGCAACTGGAGGGTTACGAGATCGAAACTAGGTCCAACCAAAGACCGTCGTGTACACGGGGGCTACTGCACGTTAAATCTGTCATGGTATCAAATGTCTTTACGTTGGCGTGGTATGGAGATTTGGAGAGTGGGGTGCCAGCTCAGGTGTTGGTCTCGTCATCTGACCGTGGTTCAAAATTACGAGGTATTGTCCTGGGATTGCCAATATTGAGGTATTGCCAATAGCCCGTTGTGGTGCACCAGTGTGACGTTAATTAAACTGCCTACTTACCTAACTCCTTTAGAGTCAGTGAAAATTATTTATCGAAAGTTAACTGGATTTTTAAATCTAAACCTTTATTTTAGAAATGAAATTGTTAAAAATTTACATGAGTTTTGAAAAGTACTTGAAAGGCTGATTTTACAAAGCTGTTTGAATCTCAATGGTAATATTTACTTTCAACATGAATTATAGTGTTGATTCAGCAGTGGACAAATTCTTTAATTTTGTCTGAACAAGAAAATCGGAAATCTATTCTAAAAGCTATACTGTAAATTGAACTTTCTTGCTTTTCCTTTCTTTTTCTTTGTCCCAGTTCTTGTTTCCCAGTGTTCTTCTTGGGTCTTCTAAATCCCATAGGTGGTGGTAGCGACCATTTTGGTAGGATCATACGCCCACTACCATCAGATCCAAACTAATATTGCCCTCAGGGGCGCATCTCCTTTAGGTACGTACGAACTTCACGAGGTTGTCTTGTGATCTTTTATTTTCCCTTGGGGCTTACTGTCTTTAGTAAACACGGGTGTTCTCTCTCCCAAGATAACCAAGCGATCTTTTTTCCTACTTTAATCCTACTACTCTGTTCCATACTCCCTCTTTTCTTTTTACTTTTTACGACATTTTTTTACTTGACGTTGTTTCGTGTTTGGCTCAGTTCGGCCAAGTGTGGCCCTTGCGCTATAAAACCCAAAGCAACCGAACTAATACGAGTGGAAAACTCGAGTTTAAGCACTTTCCCCACTCTATTGTCGACACCCACTTTTCCAAGTAAGCGGGCCGCGGTAGACCGGTTGGAAGATTAACAGATTAGCAACCGGAGGGTTGCGAGTTCGAATCCAGCCAAAGACCGTGGTGCACAAAGGAGGCTGGTGTACTCTAAATCCGTCGTGGCTTCAAATGTCCTCACGTTGGCGTGGAAGCTTTTAGATTGGGGGCTAGCTCAGGTGTTGACCTCGTCATCCAACCTTTGTTGAAAATTACGAGATGTCCTTGATCCTTCCCTTTGGGATTGATCCCGGACCGTCACCAATAGCCCGTTGTGTTGCTCCAGTGTGTCGTTAATTAAATACCTACCTACCTGCTTTTCTAAGCCCGGTTTAAGAATGCAGAAGTGCTAGTATCGCTACCTAGCGCAAGGTAAATATGTATACAACTTCCCTAATATTTAATTCAAGAATAGATTTCGAAAATTGAATGGTTCCCAAAATATATTCTTGAGGTACTTTTAAAAAAAATAACGTTGCACTGAAGCAACACAACGGGTTATTGACGACGGTTCGGGATCAATCCCAAAAGGAAAGGCCCGAGGACAATACAACGTAATTTTGGTCAGATGACGAGGTCAACACCAGAGCTAGTCCCAAATCTAAAAGCTTCCAGAGCACCCCAACATGAGGACATTTGAGGCCGCGGCAGATTTAACATTCACCAGCCCCCAACAGACGTACTAGCATAGTTATCTAGCATATGGTTAGAATGTGTACAACTTCCCTAATATTTAATTCAAGAATAGATTTCGAAAATTGGATTATTTCCGAAATATATTCTCGAATCAAATATTAGGGAAGCCATGTCAATGTTGCTGTGTGTAACAGTAAACAAATTACGGGAGTAAACTATCTTTCTTTTTAACGGGAAATTTAGTAGTGAATTTTAATCGCTCTGACTTAAAAACAAATTCCGCATTATATTGAATTTATGAGACATCAGAACATAAAATGCCCCAGAGACCTACACAAGAAGGGTTTCATAAATCAAACCTCAATCATCATTTGTATTCCAAGAAGATCATCGATGTCCATTGCACAATTGCGGAAGCAACACCTCCAGATGATTACAGGATGGCCATAAAATTGGTACAAGATGAACAAGTCTTCAGCCCACGTCCTCAATTTGTTTTTACAATTCTCCCACTTATCGAGAAATTGAGCTTTCTTACACTTTTCTTTGCTACAATGAAAGCAAAGATTTTGTCATAGAATCGATTTGTATTCATAAGACGGTCAGAGTCTCTAATTCAAAAGAGTTTTCTTTGGTGAGTTTGATTCATGAAACTTTGTCATTCGTTTCAAGACCTTAGTAAATATCAAGCAAAATGTTAGTTAGATACTTAATTCACGTCATACTTGAGCAAGACAACGCACTATTGGCGACGGTCCGGGATCAATCCCCGAAGGGAAAGAACCGAGGACAACACCGAGTAATTTTGAATCGCAGTCAGATGACGAAGTCAACATCTGAGCTGGCACCCCACTCTTCAAACATCCACACCACGTCAACGTGAGGACATTTGAAGCCCCGACAGATTGCAAAATGTTAGGTTGGCTGGTTTTTGAGTTTTATGGCGCAAGGGCCATATTTAGCCATGCTGCGCCACACAAGGCATACGATATCAAATAATAGACACACAATGAAAGGCAAAATGCTAGGAAAATAAATACTTTTTTAACATGGTTGTCTCCCCTGTTGTCTCGGCAAGGTATATCTTCATAACAAAACTGACCAAATGTTTATTGACGGGATATCTTGTCATTCGAAGAAAACTGACTAGATCTTGATCTCGTCATCATAAAAAACCGGCAATACTTTGATGACGAGTTATCACGTCATTCGAAAAATTGGTCTGATCTTGATGGACGAGATATCTCAGTGAAACCACTTGAAGCTTATAATATGCTCCTCAAAATCTTTTATTTCTTAATATTCTCCTTAGTAATATTTGGGTGCCACCGTAGCCCGTTGGAAGAGTAGCGGATTAGCATTCGGGTGGTTGCGAGTTCCAAACTAGATCCAATCAAAGGCAGTTGTATATGTGGGGGTTGAAGCACGTTAAAAATGTCCTTGTCTCAAATGTTCTCACATTGGTGTGGTATAGAAGTTTGGAGAGTGGGTTGCCAGTTCAGGTGTTGGCCTCGTCATCTGACCATCTTCAGGATTGATCCCGCACCGTCGCCAATAGCTCGTTGTGTTGCTCCAGTGCGACGTTAATTCAACTACCTACCTACCTGAATAATGTCTATATTGTAATTTAAAAATTATTCAATTTCATTTTTTCGTTTTGATGGTTGTGATATAGTAGCTTGACGAGTGGTCTTTCTATTAGGAAAATTAAGAAAAGAGAGAAGAGGCAAAGCAGTGTAATTTTTTTCTCACAAGCGTCTGGATAAAGTGAGACAGGGACATACTTTCACCCAGGAGACCTGAACAAGAGCCAGTAACAGTCCAGATATTTGTAAGTTTCTATGCATTCAATTAATAAATGCAATCAAAAATTAATATTGTGAACAATAACTGATATATACAAATTCATGCAGTACTAATTATTTAAATAATAATACTTTATTTCCATTTTAAATTCGTAAATTTTGGACAGAGGGCGGCATCAGCCTCTTCGTCCCATATTCCAAAGAGTCTAGGTTTGCTTCTGGGACTTGGGTTAAGATTTGTTGATATACACAATTATATGAATTGTAACGAATGAACTGAGAAAATCGGATGCAGAGAAACTTCAATGTGTAGCAGATGAGCGGTTGCTCAACGCCAGCTGCGGAGCAATAAACCTCCGCTATATGTGGAACTTTAAGATGAAAACAGAACATCAGTTACGATAGAGTTCGATTACAGCTCTGATCGTCAGCTGTGAGACTTGAAACATTGAACTGTAATTTTAACCTGAGATATATTTTTATTGTTAGAATCCGTGATGGTGTTAATGTGTATTTTTAAGTTTTAAATTGTCTTATTAAACTCTTGTAATTAGATTGAGAGATTCCAGTTTCTTCCATTGCAGAATTGTTTTTCATTCTAACACTACACTATTATTACAACTAATAACTAACATTTTAGCTAAATTCTACAAGCCATCGAAATCACTGACTCATATTTTTTTTAGTATTCATTACGTTTTTATTTTATATGAAATTTACAACCCACTGGGAATGACTACGGTAGACATTTTCTGAACTCATTTCTTATAGAACTCTCTTTTCAGCTCAACTTATGCCAGAGTCAAATAAAAGCCATCTTAGAGCTTAGCTTAATGGTATCAATTGCTGTCAATTCGAGAAATTAGAACATTTCCTCCTCCTCTCGAACAAGCGTTTTAAATCCTTAAACCCATTAATTTTTTTAAAAAATTTGCCAGTTCTCAAAAGTAAAAGGAGTTTTGACTAAAGAAAATTCAAGAAATGGGTGCTATTTAGATCTTAAACTGAAAGGGATTTTATGAGGTCAGTGCAAGAAGCGAGATATGCATACTCCTATTCCATCAGATCACTTCCTTTTGGCGAATCGATATTAATCGAAGAAACACCTTTCGAAAAACGAAGCCCATAAGGTGAAGTACCGACGCATATTTTGCTTTTAGATTGCGGGGATTATCCTTTCTGTAGAAAGTGAACTCCCAATAAACAAACACAAAAATCCCGATTCTCTTTGAGAAAGCAGTTGAGGTGTTCCAGTTCCAGAGGTGATCAAGGCAGAAAAACCCATCGGGCGTGTGTCTGTTAATTTGCTTCGAAGTCAATGTCCAGTAATCTGTAGGGTTGCCACAGTCTAAAGTTTAGGGTATGGTAATTCACACTCCAGGTATTCTATCGGTGTTCTATATTTTATGCGCTTACTGTGACAAACAAACCTCATGATCGATTGGAACATGGAATTGAAGTAAAAAAGAAAGTGCAGGTAGTGTATCCATAACCTGTTCGAGTCTGATAAATGGCGATTGGAACGTGATTTAAATGGATTTTGGAATTAAATGGCGCTATATTAAGAAACAGACTGAAAGCTATTCGGTGCTAAATAGTTTAATACTTTTTTGGAATTTACAAATGCAATTCAGATTATTTTCTGACTACTAAATTCTGTCTGATTTTCTGTTGCTTTACTGTTTGGATATTTTAAACTTAACCCTCCACATTAGTTGTTTTGTTTGGACGCTTATTTTCAAGCAAAATACATAAACTTCAAATGAACCCCTGGTTCTGCAAATGAAGTACAAGTAAAAGGCGATTCAATACAGAAATTTATTGAAAAGATTTTAACAAAAGACATCGACTGCTACATTTTCTTTGGAATTAGAGATCAGTACTTTTTTGAACAACGTTGCCAAAATCTAAGCAATAAAAAAGGTTTCATCTATATATATAAAATAGGATGTGTGTATATGTGTGTGTGTGTATGTGTGTATATTTTCTATAGAAATCTACACCGTTTGACCAATCCACACCAAATTTGGTACACTTATACTTTAGAACACTGCGGTCAGCATAGGCTAACTCTTAACCCCCGTTCTATTGGCCCTGGGGGGCTAAAAACTATTCGAAATCGCCATAGAAATAACATTGAGCATAGATTAATTGCTTTAGGCAGCGATGGTTGCTTTACCACTGTTGATCGAAAAACAATTTTTTCCGAAACAAATTAAATTACAGTATTTATGTTTGAACTGACTTTTTAGTTCTTCCCATGATGTAAATAAATTATAGATATTTTATTGATGAAGGAGGAAAGAATATTTTAAAATATTTATGTTTGCAAGGAAATTCAAGGAAAGGTTTTCAGGAGTTCAAGTATTATTTTCAAGGAAAGTTGGTGTATATTTCGACCAACTTTCCTTAAATAATTTATTGAATACTTAATGATTTGTAGAATTCTGTTTCACGAGGCTTTTTAGGTAAGGCGTGTAACTTATTTTAAAATGTCCGGAATAGATACATGTGAATCCTCCGTTGAAAGCAGTGATTTTCTTTCTGAAAAATTCTGTAAAATCGACCTTCTGCTTTTTGAAAAAATTTTATCTATTCAGTTTAATTTGTCTACACCGGTTACATTTATTTCTAACCCAAGCACCGTTATTCCGAAAAGCACAAACGAAAAACTCATTGATCATAAAAGCGTAATTTTACTACTCGGTATCTGGCAGCACCAGAATTAATGTTTACTTTTTTTTATAAAACTTTGTAGAACTTTCTAGAAAGTTGGGGAAACGGAAACTTCCTTGGACTCATGGTGGAGAACATTCCAGTACTCACTCGATTTTTAGCTGGTCGTATTTAGAGGAAGCTAGCTAGGTAAGTCTTCCAGTTTATCATCTTTCAGTGAATCTGGCAGTTTTATTTCGCTCTTTTAGTTGATTGCATAAGTGTTTCCTACTTTATTCGACAGTGATAGTGTACATTTTGGATTTATATTTCTAAACTGATGTAAGTACTACATAATTTTAAATTCGTTTTTTTCGTTAATTTTAGCTTTGTATTATATTCTACAATAGATTTCATTGCTCATTGAGAGTATGCCTTTTGCTTAATTTTTTAAATAAGTTTAATGGGGGATCAGAATTAATGCTTTTTTTTTAAACCAGAATAAAAGTTTATTTTTTAGTATGATTTAGAATTCTGTGTTTGAGTATTTTGATTGACAGCTTTTAAGTAAGGCATTAATATTTTTTATTTGTGTTAAAAATTTGATATTCCTAAACTGATGTAAGTACTTCGCAATTTTAAATTTGTCTTACCATTCAGTTTATATTAGCTTTTTATTTTTATTGTATTCTGTAATCGATTTCATTGCTCAGTGAGAGTGTGCCTTTTGCTTATTTTATGAAATAGCATTTCTTTGTATTCATTGACGGATTTCTTTGCTGTAGCAATGCCTCCAAGGAAGCGGAAGGCGATCGGCCAAGTGCAGTTAACGGCTAAGATGATGAAAGATGAGCGTAGGCAAGAAACTTCCGAGGAGAGGAATAGAAGACTTGCGATTGCGAGAGAGCTACAACATCTAGAGCAACAGAGACGGCACAGCAGCGTGAGGCCCGACTACAGGATATGAAAGAGAGCTACTACATCAAGAGCAACAGAGACGGCACAGCAGCGTGAATCCCGACTTCAGGATAAGAGGGATAGTGCTACTACATCTAGAGCAACAGAGACGGCAAAGCAACGTGAGGCCCGACTACAGGATAAGAGAGATAGAGCCAAACGATCACGGACTGCGCACCATTTTAGCTTAGCATTGGAAGAATTCCACTACAATTCACATAAAGACTACTCGCTGCATGCAAGTGTTACCATCGGGAAAATGGAAATGGTTTGTAGTTACTGTCAAGCCAAAAAGTTTAAATCAGAGTCTACTGGTATTTGCTGTAAAAATGGAAAAGTTAAACTCTGCCAACTGGAACCACCACCACAAGAACTTTTGACTTACACATCAGGAGATACGTCAGAGTCGAAGCATTTTCTTAGTAACATCAGAAAATACAACTCATGTTTCCAAATGACATCATTCGGCGCCTCATGAGTTGTTGGACAGCCCGTATTTCCGTCGACATTCTAGGTGCAAGGGCATATTTACCATAGAGCGGGATCATTGCTTCCGCTGCCAGATCAACCACCAAAATTTCTATAACTATATTTTATTCAAAACGAACAAATGGAAACTGATCAGAAGTGCGCCAACATCTCGGGAACAAGACGTCAGATTGTGTTAAACTTACAGAGGATGTTTCATGAGCACAATAATCTTATTAAAACGTTTGAAACAGCATTGGAACGTATGCCAACAGATGAATATAAAGTAGTCATAAGAGCAGACCGAAGACCAGCAGGCGAACACGAGCGGCGCTTTCAACTCTCCTCAAGCAGATGAAGTCGCGGTGGTTATATCAGGAGATGAGTTTCATCAACGGGATATCGTTATTCAACGACGAGGTGAATCATTGCAGCGTCTTTCGGAAACACATCGATCTTATGATGCTCTGCAGTACCCAGTGATATTCCCCCATGGTGAAGATGGATATCATTTTAATCTGAGGCAGATCAACCTAAGAACAGGTGAAACAACCAGCAAGAAAGTTTCAGCGAAGGATTTCAATGCGTACAGATTAATGGTTCGAGATACTGAGCAGAACCACGTATTGAACTGCAGGCAATTGTTTCATCAGTTCATCGTCGATATGTACGCTAAAGTCGAGAGTGAGCGTCTCCTTTACATTCGTCTAAATCAACGTAAACTGAAAGTTGATATATTCACCTGAGAGATGCTGTGGCAAATGACGGGAACGTTGAAAACCTCGGTGCCTTAGTCGTACTACCAGCTACATTTACAGGCAGTCCCAGACACATGCACGAATACACACAAGATGCTATGACGTACATGAGGACGTACGGGAGACCAGTCTTATTTATCACCTTCACCTGCAATCCGATTTGGACGGAGATCAAGGAGGTACTTACCAATCAATTACCCAGTGAGCGCCACGACTTGATTGCGAGAGTATTTAAACAGTAGTTGAAACTGCACTTTGCGCATCTTTCGTTTTTTAGAATTTTGCATTTTTTCGTCGGAATTTCGTTTCTGTTTGTCTTTATGTCTTAATCTTTTACATATTGCAATATTATGCAATATTATTATATGCAGGAATTAAATGTATGTATTTGCGTCCGAAGTATATTGTAGAAGCTATTAAAAAGTTAAAACGTATTTTCCGTACAACATAAATGATAGCATTTTTCTGTGAAAGAAAAGTGCTTATTCTAATTCAATTTTCAAGCAACATTTAACCATTTCAACCCGAGCAACGCCGGGTAATTCAGCTAGTATTATATAAAGCGCTGTTGCCAGAAAATTCAAGACTTGCGGAAAACTAAAATTATTTGTTAAGATACAACACACTCCCACCTTTGTATTGCAGACATTGCCATACAAAAATAAAATACAATTCACAAGTCAATTCGCACGGGCGGAATAACTTTTCTTCCAGTCCGAGTCTGTCGTACGATAGTAGGGTGTTCTGTTGGAATGGGTTGAGTTTTGGGAGTCAAACTCTCAGGATCTGTAACAGGTTCAAAGGTAGGTGGTAATGTAGAAACTTCTGCCTGCATTACTTCCAACGGGAAAATCCTCTGAACTGGACGAATGATTTCACCGTTAGCTGTTCGTAATCGAACAACTCGTAGAACTGAATCTTTACCGGGGAAGAGTTCCAGCACTCGAGCTAAAGGCCAATTGATTTTGTTAGGACTGCTGGATTCAACAAGAACTATATCTCCTTCTTTTAAATTGTTTCTTCTTTCTTTGACTTTAGGGTTTTTAACCAGCTCTCCAAGGTACTCTCTGTAGAAACGTTGCCTTAAATTTTGTCTTACGGTCTGAAGGTAGCGCACACGTTTCAGTAAATGTTGAGCATCAATTAAATCCAAATCAACGGTCTCTTGCTCATTCAGGTCTTGTAAAAAATGCGCGGGTGTCAAAGGCTTTAATTCGTTGGGATCATCTGATAAATAGGTAAGGGGTCGGCTATTTATTGTTCTTTCACAGTCACAAAGTAATGTAATCATTTCTTCGTAGGTTACGCATGCCCTCAACAAGTTCTTCCTGAGTAATTCTTTGACACAACGAACCATTCTCTCCCACCATCCACCATACCACGGTGCTGAGGGTGGGCTAAAAAGCCATTTAATTTGATGTAAGGCACATTCCTTTTGTATTGAGTCCCAATCCAGTGCTTTTAGTGCTCTTGCAGCTCCCGTAAAATTAGTTCCATTATCTGTATAAAGAGTTGAACACCTTCCTCTTCTTGCAAAGAAACGTCGTAAAGCTTGCAAGAAGGCTTCGGTAGATAAAGAGGTTACAAGTTCTAGATGCACAGCTCTATAGACTGCGCAAGTGAAGAGCACTATCCAGGCTTTGTAACCACCTCGTAGGAATACAGGTCCAGCTAAATCCGCACCAGTTACATGGAAGGCTGGCACCCGATGTATTCTGTCAGAAGGCAATGGAGCTGTAACGGGAATCACTGGTTTAGAAGCAAGTTTTTTGCATTCCAAACAATGGCGAAGAACTTCACGAACTACTTTTCGACCCTTGGGAATCCAGTATTGTTCACGCAGCTGCGCCAAAGTTGTTAATACTCCACTATGCTTTAAAGATTTATGAGTATGTTCAATAAGTCGTCGAACAATAGAATGGTCTGGAAGTACGACAGGTTTCTGAAAGTCTTCATCATCATCACTTAGCACAAGTCTGGTCTTCACTCTCAGTATCCCATCATCTTCATAGAACTGTATCGACCGGGAATATTTTTCTCTCTCCTCTGATGACCATTGTTGTTGAATCAATTTCAAAAGAGCTCTTTCTGCCCTGGTAATCTCATCAGATGATAGCTCTGTTAAAATTCGCTGTGATCTATTCCTTGAATTATGACAAAAGCGAAAAATCCATGCAGTCATTCTTAAAATCTTTGAATATTTGGAGAAGTATAAAAATCGGTCAAGAATAGTATTGGCATCTATAGTCAAATTTGTCACCACAGTTTTACGCTTTTCTGTTGATACTTCTTCTGCGTCAACATCGAAATAAGTGCTACTGCAAGGCCACTTTTCCAAGGAACTTTTCATCCATGATGGACCTTCCCACCATCTAACTTTCACTAGCTGAGTAGCTCTGCATCCTCTTGAGGGAAGATCGGCAGGATTTTGATCTCCGGAAACGTGTCCCCACGATGAAGGATGGCTGAGTTTTCTAATTTCATCAACTCTGTTCTTTACAAAAACTGACCAATTCTCCTCTTGAGCTATCCAAGTAAGAACTGTAGTAGAATCACTCCAATAATAACATTGGATTGTTGTCGAACCGAGGGCATCAACTACAGACTTGGTCAATCTTGCTCCCACCAGAGCAGCTAGTAGTTCTAGTCGAGGAATCGTCGCTCCCTGTAAGGGTGCTATGCGAGATCTTGAGGACAACAGGAACACTTCGTTATTTTCCCCTTTATGGACTAGGTACACGACAGCAGCATAAGCATCTTTACTTGCATCACAGAAAGTATGGATGGAACAGTTCTCGTATCCCTCAGGAGTGACATTGATCCAACGTGGTACACGTACCTCATTCAAAATCTCTAGCTCTTTGAACCAATATATAAATTCTTCACGCAAAGCTCCAGTAATTTCTTCATCCCATCCCAGAGACATCTTCCAAGTCTTTTGTAACATTAGTTTAGGACAAAGCATGGCAGGTGTAGTGAAGCCGAATGGATCAAACACTTTGTGAGCCATTGACAACATCGTTCGCTTAGTAATGTGTTCTACATTCACTTCTTTTAACCACTTAAGATTAAGTGTAAGAACATCTAGATATTTGTTCCAATGAAGTCCCAACAAATCAGTAGTTTTGGGATCCTCTTCTCTTGACAGGGACCATTCCCAATCCCGAAGCTCAAAACCACCATTTTTCAATACGTCATTGGAGATATTTACAACTCGTTTCAAATCATCTCCATTGTCTACACTGGTGACAAGATTATCTACGTAAAAACTTTTCAAAAGGCAGGAAGTCACAAATGGATCAACATCTGAATATCTGTCAATATGATACTTTAAAACGGCTTCCAATAGAAACGGACTGCTTCGAACTCCAAAGACTGCTCTGGCATGACGAAAAACTCTGTAATCTTTGCAGTCTTTATCTTTCCACCACAGAAACCGTAGGAAATCTCTGTCTTCCTTACGAATGCCAATTTGCAGAAAAGCCTTTTTGATGTCGGCAGTGACTCCAATTTTCTTTTCCCTGAACCTTAACAGGATATCTGGGATGAGCTCTATCAAATTTGGGCCACTGTGCAAACATTGGTTCAGTGACGGATGTCCCTTCATCTTGGCTGACGCGTCAAAAACAGGGCGAATAGGTGTAGAACTGCTTTCCTTTAAAACTGGTCTGTGAGGCAAGTAATTTCCTGACACTCCAACTTCTGATGTAGTAACTTCTTCAATTATCCCTTCATCTAGCCATTGCAAAAGGATACTCTCATATGCATCATATAAATTTTTAGAAAGAAGTTTAGCAGTTGACGATTCCAATCTTCTTTTAGCTAGTTCTAAGTTGTCTGGTAATGGTACACAATTGTCTAACCAAGGCAGATGAACTTTATAACGTTTTTCTTCAGTATCTCACTGTTTGAAGGAAATGTTCTCTAATAAAATTATCCTGCTCTTGTTTCGAAAGCTTTTCAATAGGATCCTTGATCCCTATAGAGTCCAACTTCCACAACTCTGAAACATCCGCTTCTTTGACAAAAAGTGAAGTAACTAACATTGCGTTATTTGAATGTACCTCACTCTCAGGCACTTTCCCTAACAAAGTCCAGCCGAGTAGAGTTTCTATAGCCACTAGTCCGCAAGACAAAACTTTACGCCTCCCTGTCATGAGTTTTCCTAAAATGTCCGCGCCAATGAGAACTTGGACTGGTTGGGGTTCATTTCCGACATCTGTCAACGCGATATTCATTCTTTGAAGGTCTTCCAACCATGGACCTGAATTAACAGGAGTAATGCTGTCACATATGGATGACTGATCTAGTGCTTCAAAGTTGCAAGTAAAATTGTTTTTGACGTTCCTTAATCTTATTTTGTAGCACATGTGATCACATTGCGCCGACTTGCCTCCACCAAACAGAGAGTGTATTAGAGTCTCTTTTCGCACTGGAATATAACCCATTTCTTCAGCAACATCTTTTAAAACGTATGACCTTTGTGACCCGGAATCTAAGAGGGCCCTGATTAGAATCTCCTTTTTATCTGTTATCATCTTCACCTTCAGAGTTTGGAGGAACACCTTAGGACCAAGACT
Source organism: Meta bourneti (assembly GCA_933210815.1). NCBI lineage: Eukaryota > Metazoa > Arthropoda > Arachnida > Araneae > Tetragnathidae > Meta > Meta bourneti. Next base: position 23,358,568 of record OW119928.1, read on the forward strand.
GATGTTGGACATATTAACTTCACTATTTGGCACTTTTTCTGCACCCCTTTTCTCCGATTCCTGATTTTGGGCATCAAGTTTGCCACACATCAGAGGGACATGCTTTTTCCCACAAATCACGCATTTCAAGAAAACTCGGCATTTACGAACATGGTGCCCTGGTGTCAAGCAAGCAAAACAACATTGTTTTTCTTTTAAAACGTTCTGTCTCTCAGCCAAACTCATTTTCTGAGCTGAAAAACAGTCCACGCTGAGATGTTTTCCCATACAGAAGACACATGACTTTTTGGCATCTTTCGAGGAAGTGTATAATAAACTAGAAGCAGTAGGTATCTTCTCTTGAGAATGAGCTCCTTTTTTTCTTTTAAACATCTGAGTATTTTCACTTTAACTCAAGCCAAATCCTGCCATGGCTAAATTTATTCTTTCTTCACCCTCAACTTCTATCCCAAGAAAGGTCATCAGATTAGTCAAACGTTCCCTAGCATCAGTGGAGGAAGATGAAGAAGGACTTCTGTTCCAAGCTTTCAGAAAATCTTCAGGAAAGCATGACTCGACCATGGGATATAAAATGGATGCACATTTGTCCGTGGTTACACCCAATGTTTCTAGAGCCCTGAGATATGACTCAAGCTTATCATATAATGACGTCATTGAACATTTTTCATTTTTCTGAACTGAAATTATGAGCTTCAATAATTCTCTCACATAAACTTCAACCAAAAGATCTTCTTTGCCGAACCGAGCTTTTAAACTTTCAACTGCTTTGGCATAGTTAGCCCCAGTTGGCGGAAAACTTTCCACAACTTCTCGCGCTCGTGATCCAGTAACAGTTGCTTGAACTAGGTATTGAAATTTATTTTCCGGCGCGATGTCTTCATCCTTATGAATGTGTTCAAACTGACTCCAAAAAGGTAGCCAATCTTTGATGCTGCCGCTAAACTGTCTAAACTCCAATTTTGGCAGGTTAAATTTCCTTTTAGCATTAGTGACATCGGGAGCAGTCAATTGTGTCTCACCTCGAGTCAATGTTTGTGCTTGGATTCTCGCCAATTCTTATTCGTACTCTCTTTTTTCTTTTTGTTTGTGCTCTTCCTCTTTTTGTTTGCACTCTTCTTCCTTTTGCTTTCGTTCGATAACAGTCGTGACCAAGATACCTGCCACAAATTGTGGATCTCGCCCATACTCTTTACTTTTCAAAATAAGATCCTTTAGTTCAGACATGTTTATCTTAGAAGGCAAAATCTCACCGATTTCTTCCACCACAAACAATAAATCTTCTTTCTTGAAACCCTTCGCTGCTTGAAACATCTTAAAATCCTATAAGTGTCCTGTCGCGGACGCCAATTTGTTTTGTTTGGACGCTTATTTTCAAGCAAAATACATAAACTTCAAATGAACCCCTGGTTCTGCAAATGAAGTACAAGTAAAAGGCGATTCAATACAGAAATTTATTGAAAAGATTTTAACAAAAGACATCGACTGCTACATTTTCTTTGGAATTAGAGATCAGTACTTTTTTGAACAACGTTGCCAAAATCTAAGCAATAAAAAAGGTTTCATATTATATAAAGCGCTGTTGCCAGAAAATTCAAGACTTGCGGAAAACTAAAATTACACTGCTGGCCACCGTAAATGCAACACCCTGAAGGAAGCATGCAAATAATATGAAATTTACAACATGCATTAGCGGAGGTGAGATATGCAAATGATTAGAATTTCAGCGCAGACGCACATCACGCGCGCCTGTGGCGCCACTTCAAAGCGCTATTTAAGGCTTGGAGATTTCGACGATTTCAAGTACGGCAATTGTGTTTTTCTTGTGGTTTTTTCAAAAAAAAACGATCAATTATGCCTCGTAGAAAACAGCGATCATCTTTTGATCAAGTATCCGAGTTCGACAGAGGAAGGATAGTGGCCTACCGAGATTGTGGATTATCTTTCAGGGAAATCGGTAGTCGTGTTGGACGAAACCAAACAACTGTAATGCGGATATGTGATCGTTGGATGCAGGAGGGTACGACGGACCGACGTGTTCGATCGCATCCACCTCAGTGCACCACTTCACGTGATGACAGGCATATTGTGCGTATGGCAGTGACGGATCGCTCAGCCACATCACGAACCATAGCACAGCACATTCAGTCTGTACCGCATCATCCAGTGTCTGCGCGTACCATTCGACGCCGTTTACAGCAGAGTGGTCTGTCCGCAAGACGTCCATTGCTTCGTCTACCCTTGACGCAGAACCACAGACGTTTCCGCCGCCAATGGTGCGATGAAAGAAGGATGTGGACGGCAGAATGGAATGAAATTGTCTTTACTGACGAGTCACGCTTCTGTCTGCAACACCACGATGGTCGGATTCGAGTCTGGAGACACCGTGGAGAGAGGATGCTGAACAGCTGCGTTATGCACCGCCACACTGGTCCTGCACCGGGTATTATGGTATGGGGCGGTATTGGATATCACTCTCGCACTCCTCTAGTACGCATTGCCGGTACTTTAAACAGCCAGCGCTACATCTCCGAGGTGTTGGAGCCAGTTGTCCTTCCTTACCTTCAGGGCTTGCCCACAGTCATATTTCAACAGGATAATGCGCGACCACACGTGGCACGCATTGCCCAAGGGTTCTTCGTCAATCGCCAGATTGAATTGCTTCCCTGGCCAGCTCGCTCTCCGGATCTTTCGCCGATAGAAAACATGTGGTCCATGGTTGCTCAACGATTGACCCAGAATACATCCCCAGCTGCCACACCAGATCAACTTTGGCAACGTGTGGAAGCTGCTTGGTCTGCTGTACCCCAAGAACACATCCAAAGTCTCTTTGAATCAATGCCGAGGCGTGTGGCAGCGGTGATCTCCAACAATGGCGGCTACTCTGGCTATTGATTTTGGCAGGAACCACACTTCACAGAAGTCTATAAATTTAATCATTTGATACTTGGTCAACATGTTATCTACAAAATAAATTTTGTTGTGATATCTCTTGTCTTTCTTGGTGTTGCAATTTGAGTGGCCAGCAGTGTATTTGTTAAGATACAACATTAGTATTGGGTATTTTTTAGAAAATGAGATCAAGGTGCATTTTTGAGATGCTCTTCTTTCCTAAATACCCACGCATTAGTTATTCATATAAAAATACGCTGTATGTTTAGGAATACTAAAAACAATTAACTGTAAAAAATGCATTACTTAAATTAATAATGTATTTTTAGTTATCCTTTTCATCGTGTAACATTGAAAAATATTGAAAAAAGTAACCGTGCTAATGTCAGGATCAGTGCGATTAACGGAGAGATAAGTAACAATTGATTAAGGAATAATTAAGGTCTTTTAGAGTACTGCATTATTAAAATGATAATTACTTTCTCTTATTGAAATTTATCAAAGCGACACACCCCTACGAGAAGACTAAAAGTTCGTTTATTAAAAATAATCATATACTTTTTGTCTGAAAAGCCGCGGCAGCCTTGTTGGAAGAGTAACGGATTAGCAACCGAAGGGTTGCGAGTTCGAAACCAATCAAAGACCGTCGTGTACAAAGGGGCTAGTGCAAGTTAACTCCGTTGTGACCTCAAATATCCTCACCTTGGCGTGGTATGGAAGTTTGGAGAGTGGCGTGCCAGCTCAAGTGTTGCCTCGTCATCTAACCAAAATTACGTGGTGTTGTCCTTGGATCTTTTCCATTGGGATTAATCCCGGATCGTCACCAATAGCGCGTTGTGCTGCTCCAATGTGATGTTAATTAGAATACCTACCTGAAAAGAAAATTTTGCTTCGCGAGACGAAAAATAATTATTATACAAAACAGTTGACTGTTTTAGTAAGTCATGAATATAGAAATCTTAATAAAAAGAGATGCTTTAAACGTAGTGTTATTGTTCGATCACACCTCTAAAGAAAAACTAAGTTTTAAGAAATAATTATAATAATTTTGCCTTTTTTTATTTCCTTTTACTCACACTCCCTAAAAACCTTCCTCATTTGAATATTGTTGTCTCAGGGCTAATTGTACACTTACACATTTCGATGGTCAGCAGTATGTGTTTACACACTTGCTGGCCATCGGAAATGCGCAAGAAATATTAAAGACATACTTATACAAATGAAACGATGCACAAGCGTGAAATGATTGAAATTAGAGCTCCGTTCGAAGAAATCGGTATTTTGTATAGCCGTCATGGGTGTAGCCATAACTGCTGCAACACGTTTGGGCATTGGAGGAAAGAGGCTTTGGATACTTAGGTAGGTAGGTATTTTAATTAACGTTACACTGGAGACTATTGGCTAAAAGAGCTATTGGTGACTGTCCGGGATCAACCTCCGAAGGGAAAAATCCGAGTACAACACCACGTAATTTTGAATCACGGTCAGATGACGAGGTCACTCCTCCCTCTGACATCCCACTCACCAAACTTCCACACCACGCCAACGTAAGGACATTTGAGGCCACGATAGATTCAACGTGCACCAGCTCCCTTTGTACACGACGGTCTTTGGTTGGATTCGAACTCACAATCCTCTTTTTCAACCGGGTTTGGATATTTTCTTGGGGTATATCAGTTCTTACTGATTCCACAAGATGCCAAAATTTATCTGGCGTAGCCGTGGGTGGTCTGAGGTGTGCCAGTCTGGAAGTACTAAAATGTGAAGATGGTTGGTTGGTTGGTTGGTATTGGGGCTTTATGGCACAAGGGCCATATTAAAATGTGAACTTATGGTTGGACACCAATTGAAACAAAGAATGCCAAATGAAGTACGTGAACACCTTATATAGACAAATTACCAAAAATAAAAAACATTGATGAATTTGTGAACAAGTGGGATGACTACAAGACTAATCAGGATGCGAAAATGCTAGACTGTAGAAACCAAAAAAGGAGAAACAGAAAAGAATTTTATAAAACTTAAACAGGGTCGATCGTTCTTGTCCACAGTGATACTAACTCAACATTTAAGCGCAATAATTGTAATGACATTGGACATAAGGCAATATATAGAGTGTAGACACATAAACGATGGAATCAGGTGTTTTAAATGTAAAAGTTTTAGACATAAAAGCTTTTGATTGTGGTCAAAAAGAAGTAAATACGACTCCAATTCAAAATTATTATACCTGTCCAAAAAAATTCTAATTAATGACGAAATATATTGTGTCAAAGGGAATGCTTTATTGGACTCAGGAAGTGATGCTACTATAGTCAATTAGATATACTAGAGATTGGATTCCTTAAATTAAATTATAATAGAGCACAAATTTGATGGGTATTGGAGGACTTGGGTTTTTCTTTTCTAAGATAATGATTAACCCTCTTGGTGACTTATTGGCGTCGAAAACTGCCCTTAGTGACCAGTCTCTGTTTTCATTTGTGTCTACTTTTGGATGAAGGATTTGTGTATGCAATGGCCTGCTGTGTTGGATAATAAAAAAAACTTAAAAACCTGCTCATGGTGTGAACAAAAGTGCAACAATTAAATTAGAAGAATTAAAACGCTCACAACATTCCAGTTGGCCAATTGCTGGGAATAAAATTTGCATCTTGGCTGCATTTATGGACTATTTGGCGAAAGCAATCGAATTTAACCGCTATCACCTTTGGAAATGAAACACGGAAGTTATCCACATGTTATTTATGGCGATAGAATCTGCAGATCACTCAACAGTGCTCCGCCCAGCAACTAACAGGTGGAAATAGCTCAGCTGAGTCGTCCTGGCGATCAGGGAAGAATCCAAATATAAGCCGAGTGGAATTTCTTTTTCGATCCGTCAGGTTTCGCTCTGTAGGGGAACTTCTAATTGGTTAAATGACCGCGGAGGGGTCTTTATCAGCTAGCTTCTAGAAGATCTGTTACTTTAAGACGTCCATTTCCTGCAGTTAATCTTACTTAAAATCGAAATTAAATAATGGTCATTACAATGTCATTACAATTCATTACTATATTTATTTGGGTTTAATCAGCGAATAAAATTGGTACTGATAACAATTAAACTACAATAAAACAACAACAACAAACCAACAATAAAGAACACCAAATGAAACTCTCGTGTAATATCTTGCGTCTTTATATTTAATTACACTTTACACTTAATGACACTTAACATTTTTATTTTATAACTAGCAAAATTGCCCGACCTCATCGGGTTGAATTGTTTAACTATATATTGAAAATGACCAGAAAATAATCACCTTTCCTCTTTCGTAGAAAAATGCCAAATCATATAAGTATGAGTAAATAATTTTTTAACAACTTTTCGACATTTTTATAATTTCTACAACCTACTTTGGACACAAATTCCATAAATGCAAATCCATCCATGTAATATATTTCATATGTATCGCACCCCTGCTAACGGTACAAATTGGCGAAAGGTGAGCCACTAAGATAACTGCTACAAAAGACGATTTTGAGGGAGGAATAGGAATATTCCCTTTCTTAAGTTCTATTCCTGTAAAATTGCTCAACTCAATTAGTAAAAATGACGAATCTACTGTGGATACTCTCACATAATTTACCTGCCAATATTTTATTATTTGTGGCACTCTTCGAATTTCGCTACCATTAAGGGAAAGATGATAAATTAATTTGATTAGATATTTATCACTAATTCTGTTTTAAAAGTGGATACATTTTTTCTTGAAAATTTCGTTTGGTGGCAAGCGCAATAATAAAAGAACTTGATTTAAAATTTAATGTCTTCAGTAATGATAAAGCAAAGGTAACATATTACCATTATTTTAAATGGTAAATCAATTTGACAGCGTTTCTTCTAAAGAAAATCATTGTTTTAAACAAAATTGCTCTATATAAGTTGCTTAAATATAGCTTCAATTCGTAAAATAAACCACCTCGGTCATCTGTCGCTATGACAAAGATTTTGTCATATTTCAAAAGTCCTAGTTCGGATATTTTTATCATTAACGTTCTTTCAATAATGGCAAAAATCCACTTAAAATTTGCTTTATTCTAACTTACATGCCGCTTTAAACAGAATACTTTGTGGTGGTGAAAAAGAATTACAATTTATTAAAATAATAAATATTTAAAACAGAAATGAAAACAAAATAAATGTTGGCGTTAAAAAGTTCTAAAGACATAAATTCGTGATTATTTTTTTATCTTGATCTCGCACAGTTACCACAACACAACTAAAAGTTAGATAAAATTTAAAAGTACGAAATTAATTCGGAGCGAAAAAAAATATCACTGCACGTGGCAAACGAACAAGAATTTCCGTTTTGTTGAAAAATATCGTCTCTCACAAATGTTCTGAAATAGTTTATATTTTGCGAAGAAAATAAATAAGGCTCAAAATAAAAAGTATTTTAATTTAAATTTTTCGAAAATATAGTTTTTTTAAATAATTGATTTTTCAGCAGTACTGGTAAAACAATTTAAAGAATTGCAATGCTCAATATGCATTCCAGCTTCTCCAAAACTAACAAATTATGGTTGATTTAAATAGAGTTACTCAGATGTTTTAACATAAAACTTCCTTAAATACGTAAGCAACGTAAGCAAAGGAATTTAAAAAATAATGCATTCATTACACTAAAATATTGTTTATCAAATGTAGAACATTGCATTAAAACGTTTTGAATACATTATATGTGATACTTGTACAAACACACAGACACAAAATCGAACATAGAACGGGAAGACGGACAGAGACTTACTCAACCAAGTTCAGTCACTAAATGAATGTAAGTACTCACAGTATGCAAAGTTTCATAAAAATATATTCAATCGTTTGGACGCAGCACGGGAACACATATACAGACAGATGGACAGACAGACATACAGACATCAAACGCTCAAGAGACGGATTTTGCATCAGAAGGACCCACAACGGATAGAAAACTTGAAATGGGTTGAAAATATTCAATGTACAAACACTCCATTCTTATTTATATAGATTATTTATATTATTTTTAATTACACTTTACATTTAATTACGTACTTGGTATGAGAGGCATTTTCTGTCAAGCTAAATATAGTGGCGGTAATGCTTCTGTGGCGATGGTGTTTCCAGTACATATTCCGAACGTGACGTCAATTGGCTTGTTTTCTTGAATATGATTTCAGCATGTTGACAGTAAAAGTTTGCTATCCTCTCATAATGATGATGAAATTCGAAAATATCGCATCCCAGGTGCAAGAGTGTCATAAGTAAAAAATATTGATAGGAAAACTAAGTGCGAGACTATACGCTGGAAGTTCATCAGTTTTATTGAAAACGAATTTACGGGATAATCACTCTAAAACTCAAAATCGACTTCCGTAGTAGTTGATTTTTCACCTTAGAAAAAACTTTTGTGGTTTGCCCTACAGCAGGAGTGCGACGAATATGAAATGGATTATATGGATGGATGTATAATGTATACATATTTGCATCCGAAGTAAATTGCAGAAGCTATGAAAAGGTTAAAACTATGTTGAAGAATTTATTTTTCGTACACTTTCAATGATACTTTCATTTTTCTATGAAAGAGAAGTCATGTCTGTTCACTTTTTAATCAACATCTAACCAATTCAACCTGAACAACGCCGGGTAATTCTGCGAGTGTATTATATAATTCACTAGCTGAATTAACCGGCGTTGCTCGGGTTGAATTGTTTGTAATTCAACATAATATTACTCAACGTTATTCCTATGGAGATTTCGAACTATTTTTACCCCCTCTGAAGACCCAGGACAAATCGAACGGGGTTAATATACAGTCTATGTTTTTCCACAGGATTCAAAGAATGAGTGTACCAAATTAGGTGTGAATTGGTCTGACAGTGATCGTGAAAATACTCAATATTAATCCTATGGGGATTTTGAATTGTTTTTAACCCCATCTGCAGACCCAAGAAAAATAGAAAGGGGGTTACTATGAACCTACGATATTCGCAGTTCTAAAGAATAAGTATGCCAAATTTGGTGTGGATTGGTCAAGCGGTGTAGATTTGTATAGGGAACAGGCAGACGCCAACTATGCTTCATATATATAGATTTCTCTTCGAGGTCTCCATACAATACTTCAAGTACCACCAGTGATACCATTACCACAGGTTGAAAAACGCTGTCTAACCATTTGGAAGTGTCTTCTCTTTTCCACTTTACTGAATCGTCATCTTTTGTCCTGATTGGCGAATATTAAAGTTTTCACACAAAACAGGCACTAAACAATTGCTTACAGAACAGAGAACCACCGTAAGGTACAGTCACTTCCTCTCCCTTGGACGATGCGTTTGTAAACACGCCTGTTCAGCGCGTCTGTGAGCAACTGACCGTAAAACTGGAACCTAAACCTTGACCAAAGAGGAAAAAAGAAAACGCGACGAAACATACTTCCCCTCTGCAATGCGAACTTAGCGTCTTTCTTGCTGCAACAGCTCTTCTGTATTCTTGCCATTAGCATCCATGACGAAAAAAGTGCTTCACTCACTTGTAATGATTCACTTTCCTTTTCCGAATTGGCCAAGCGATACTTCTATGAATATGTCGTTTAGCTCTTTACAAGCCACATCAAATTCCATTCGTGCTTCAGTTTTAAATGAGGAAATGGAAGATCGAAATAGCGACGGACCCTATTTGTGTCGTCTTTTACTGCACTGCCAATTTGCATCTGGGTTTAATTCCTAACGCTTTTATGAAGGAGACCGAATGCGAAGAGTCAATGGGCTCTAGTGTTTTTTGAACAATATATACTGTATGCTAATTCCAACCGTGAGATTGATAGACTCGTTTTATAATTCTTTTTTTTTTTTCAAAGCTGTTAAATGTCGTTTAAAGATGTTGTAAAGCTACATGGGAACTATTTCTTCCAGATATGCTTTCCAATCGTTTTGTTCTTTTGTTTTTAGTTTCTGTCGCGTTTATTCCCTGTTACGAGCTTTTAAATGTTTCGATTTTTTTTTCTGAATTCTAACGCATGGTTGACTGGTTGGGTGCTAAGCCGTAAGGATAATTTTTGGCCAAGCTGTGCCAAACAACATCAGGGAAATGGACATACACACAACGAAAGTTTTACTGACTCAAGACAGAAATACACCTAGGGAAGAATCGAAACTGCGCTACCCACAACTCGCAAGTTGCTAGAGCAGTGGGCAAACCTAAAGCAAGAACAGACTTTCTTCTTTCAGTTAAAACTATTTATGGTTTTCTAAAAACACTTTTTGGGGTGACGTAGACCAGTTAGCAGAGCAACGGATTAACAACCGGAGGGTTGCGAGTTTGAAACTTCGTCCAGCCAAAGCCGTCCTGTATACAGCGGCTGGTGCACGTTAAAGCTGTCTTGGCCTCAAATGTCCTCATGTTGGCGTGGTGTGGAAGTTTGGAGAGTGGGGTGCCAACTCAGATGTTTTCTCGTCATCTGACCGTGGTTCAAAATCACGAGATGTTGTCCTTGATCTTTCCCTTCGGGATTGATCCCGGACTGTCTCCAATAATCCGTTGTGTTGTTCCAGTGCGACGTTAATTAACTACCTACGTACGTACCTAAAAACACTATATTCTGCTCTTTTCGATAATTTAAGTGATATCAGTCATCCGCCATTTGTTGAAACATTAAAATTGGAACACAGTTTAAGAGTTCGATATTAATTGCTTTTGTCCGGACATTTACATCCGCGTTTTCATGAGCTCTCATGTACTTGCATTGACGCACAAAGGGAATAAATAGAATTTTTGAAGTTTCGATTGTTTTTGTGGTTTTTTGTGCTTAAGTAATTTAAATCGAGGTCAGTACTATGCATATCGAGCAATGGTTATTATGAGCGAGACTCACCCTCTTACTGTTATTGCTAAGAGAAAAATAAACATTTAAATCATATAAATGCGTTGCACAATTATTTTTTCAATCTTTAAAGTATTATTTTGTTATTTTGAATCAAAAGGTTTTATAAAAATTAGTTTTTTAAATGAAACATAATATAATTATTAATTAATACATTTTATAAAAATTAGTTTTTTAAATGACTAGTTTCCTCTCATGAATCGAAATCTCGTAAACACAAAGTACTTTTAGGGAAAGATGGTCGAAATGTGTACGTTTCAAAAAGCCCATTCACATGTCAACATAATGCAATTTTAAAAATATAATTCAACGTCTATTACATCTATTAATTCGCTTTCTCTTAGGATCGGCTTACTGCGTTCCAAGCAACCATTTTAGTAATCTCAACCCGTAACACAGCACCCATATAGATATCGAAAAGCCAGACAGTCGCAACTAGAAGTTTTTCGTCAATCCAGTTAGCTGTGGTTGAATGATCGCACTGTTGTTCAGTGTTTGTTAAGTAATAGATACTTATTTAACCCAGCATGTAACACTACTCAACTCGAAAAAGATCAAACGAAAACACTGCCTTACTAACACAGCAGAATTGTGGCGGCGATCAATCGTTCGAAAAGATTTTAAAAAGCCAGCTTTAAGCTCATCCTACTGAGTTAAGACAATGGGAATAGTCCAGTCATGACGGCACTATAGAAAGAAATGGAACAATTCTGATGAAAAAGAATGCTGACAAGTTGGGGACCATGGCAGAAAAAACCCAAAATAAATCAAATAAAAAGATCTACATTGAAACACGATATCGAAATATTCGAAGAATCCCGTCATTCAAATGGTTTTTTATAAACACATATTAACAAAACAATAAAACCCCAATCTATATCCATCTGTGATCGTAATGGATTATGTCAATCTCAAATTCTGGGACTATTCCATCCTAAAATAGAAGTTCCCTTTCGTCTAAGAGAACTGGTTCTTGTCATCCTCAGGAATTCATTAAAGATCAACGACACTAAATGGAATCGCCTCCGAAACCTCCGAAATCGCCAATGCGTCTGAGATATAGCTGGACTTCTTTTCTCCTATCAAGAAATCGCTTCGTACTCACTTGTCACACAGAAAAAGGGCACAGAGATAATGAAATAACGACCATTTATCTCGATATCCTCAGAGTTGGAACTGTGTGCTATTGCAATATTTCTGCCCGGAGCGAAGCTGTGCCCAACTTCCTTCAAAACGACGACATGGATCACTCGTCAAAGATACGTTTTGTTCCCAACAATTCTTGAACAGTATAATTACCAACCGTTAGACTGTTTAAACGGTGTGACTGATTCACTAAGTAGACATTAGGTGAACTTTCAGTTTACTCGGGGAATTTATGAAAAATGATCGCACGTGGAAGCTATTGTTCAATGTCGTGATTTCATATTGCCTTGTTAGTTCCGCTTTGTATAACCTTTCGGTAATATTGAATTGAACTAGCATAGCGGAGTTCCTCGAAAATCAATATCATAATAATGGCGAAAGATGGACGTTTTTAAAGTATCATTGGTGCCGTTGTAATATTTGAAGGAATCTGAAATTTTTATTCCAAGTATAATATATTCCAAGTAAACGTTTAAAAAACTAGTGAAGGTAAATACAGTAGAACCTTGATTATCCGATCTCCGATTAATGGTGTGTCCGTGTTATCCGAATTGAACTTAATACCGATTTTTAAAGCTTTGATCAATCTGCGCACTTAGTGGTTGACTGATCTGGTTTGGCGAGGCAGATAACTGGTTGTTTGTTTTGGGTCTTATGGCACAAGATCCAAAAATATGTAAGCTGAGCCAAACTCCAGACAAAATAAAATTCAATAAAAATATATTTAAATATCAGATTAACGTTGAAAGCATGATAAAGCCTTTTAGTAAACAGCATGAAAACAAAATAAACATTTCAAAAGTAGAAAAAGTAAATATATTAAAAACATCTCATCCATCAACATGAAAAAGCAAAATGCATGATGTTTGAAATGCATTGACGTGGAAGATGAAACAATGCAGTTTATATACGTGTATGAAAGTACTGCTAACTAGAAAATCGTTAAGGACTTTTCAATACAGTTTAAGGTAGGTAGGTATTTTAATTAACGTCGTACTGGAGCAACACAACGGGCTATTGGTGACGGTCCGAGATCCATCCCAAAGGGAAAAATCCGAGGGTAACACCACATAATTTTAAACCACGGTCAGATGACGACAATTCAGTTTAAGAAGTACGTAACTCAAATCCAGATTTATTGTAAAATTATCACAATAAATATAAACTATGACACAAATCCTAGAATTGAGTATTCTTAATCGTTAATGAATCTTTCAGTAGCAGTAGTAGTAAAATGTATTACAGTAAATTTTTAGTGACACACACATGGGCCATTTGGTAGACCAAACAGATTTTCAAATAATTAGGTATTCTGAATTAATTCATGTAATTATATTCAATTCAAGCGACTTTATTTAGCGTTCACTTCAAAAGTCCATGCTTTTATATTTTTAAAATGATAATTTTGTCGTGCCCGTGGACAAAATATCATTAATTCAACAAAATCAAAATATCATCTTTGTAATAGTAATGGTGCCTTTCTACTCTATCTCATAAAGAAAATCCAAAAATGTTTTTCTATCAGTAAACCACTCTTCGTTCATAAAAACAAAATTAATTGTCTGATCTATTTTATTCAGTCCGCGGTCGAAGCTGTTACAGTTTATTTAACATTACTTTTTCTGGGTTTACGACACTTTAGACACTAAACATTGATTTAAACAATTCTTGCAATGGTCCTTGTTAATGTAACAGTTACTTTAATGATAACATCTACCTGGAAAATAAATATCTGGATGTTTAAAAAAAATTTTGTTTTGAAAACAATTTAAGGAAATTATAGACCTTTCTCTGAGAATGACCCAGATGTGAAAGTTACTTATGCAAATCGTTCTTTTTTACTTTCCTTCTTATGAGAGACATTTTCTGCCTAGCTAAATATACATTGTACTGACAAAAGTCACAGGACACCTGGAGTAAGAACAAAACTGCATTATTTTGGGGTCTGACTGTAAATTTAAATTTTCGATTTCCGAGTCCACATCCACGTGGGTAACTACAGAGCTAACTACAAGTGAGTATAGACTGAAATTTAAGGAAGGAACGTCCTACAGAAATGTGCAAATGTTTTACATCAAAATCTGAACACTGAAGTAGCAGTCGCTTTATTATACCTAAATATTCATACTTAGAATGTTAAATACGTTCCATCATGAGCACAAGTTCTAGGGGACTGAATCATTTTGGCTAGTCAATAATTTTATGAAGGGGTGACAGCACAGTTCAATATCTCCTAGGGCTTGTATATTTAGAGATAATAAAGTGACTGCTAGTTCAGAGTTTATTTTGGTATAAAACCTTTACACATTTCTATAGGACGTTCCTTCCATAAATTTCAGTCTATACTCACTAGCAGTTAGCTCTGTAGTTACCCATGTGAATGTGGACTGAAATTGAAAATTTGAATTTATAGTCAGACCCCCCAAAATAAACGGTATGTTTTGTTTCTACTGCAGATGTCCGGTGACTTGTCAGTATAGTGCAGGTGGCTGGAGTGTTTCAGCGGCGATACATGCTTCCTGTTTGTATTCTGAACGTGACTTCAGTTGGCTTGTCTTAGAAACGATTTCAGCACTTACCAAGAAATATCCCAAAGGAAAAGTTCCTAATCGATATATGTTTGATTGGTCAACGTCAATTAAATGAAACGCCAAAGTGTGTTTGCTCGTCAGTTTCTGTGCGTAAGTTGGTTTTGTCATTATTTTTATTTCTTGTAGGTCCCTTGCAACTTCCTCTAACTTGTTATAGTTGCCGTCATCATCCATTATTTTAGCTTTGAGTTCCATTATAGTTTTTAAGGACCCTTTATGGTTTTCTTCAAATGTTCCAACCATGATTTTGTTCATTCTTTCCCTTTCTTCCAATATACCTTGGAGTTTCGATATTTCGCTTTAATTAATGCAATATAATTGGACTTTGAGAAGAGGATTTATTATTATCTGTCTTATTAATGACAGTGAGGCAAATTTTAAACAATAAAGAATTCTCAAAGTTTTTAAATATGAACTATTTAATGGAATTTTTGAAGAATGAATAATTACATTTTATTCATGAATTCTTAGAACATATGGTAAATAAAGAATGTTGTGAGTATGATAGTTTAGTATATAAATTGTTCTACTCTCAACTAAAGTGTGTAAATATGCTTTTATATATACATTTAGTATTATAATTGATTGTACTATGGAGGAATTTAATTGAAAGGAAAAAGTATGTTTACAGGCCATGTAGGCCAAAAATTTTCTGTATAAACCAAAATTTTAAAGAAAGAAAAATTTTGTTCTCAGGCCCTGTTGGCCAATCTTTCATGTTAAAACTTTAAGAAAAGAAGAATTTTGTTTACAGGCCGTATTGGCCAAAGTTTGTGTAAAAATTAAAATTTTAAAAGACAATAAATGGTGGTGCCCAAGGGTGTTTGGGGACGTAGGTGCTCACATTGGATGATGGGGGTGTGCTTTCCCTGTAAGTAAGGGTGGTTCCTGTTGTTCCTCGTTGGGTGCTGGGGGTCGCTTCTTCCCCCTCCTCTCATTAAATACTCTAAACCGTACAGGTGAGTAGAGAGGAGGAGGGTCTATATTATAATAATTAAATGAAACGCAAAAAGCTGCCAAAGCGGAGATAAACTACATTTTAAGGTAATCCCATTATGTATCATGCGAAAGCATTTGGACAGCAGAAGTAAAATCTTCGCAGACCGTCTGGTTTGTTTGCTTGTAGGGAAAATCCCTCACCCCTCTGGCCTTGGATTTTTCCTTTCTGGATTGACCCGGAACAGTCATCAATGTGTTGCCCGTTGTGTTGCTCCAGTGCAACGTTAATTCAACTACGTACTCTACCTCATATAGCAAATTTTAAATTTTGTTCAATTAAAAATATTCATTATAATTTTAACCAAAACCTTTACTTTTGTTAAATGAATTGTAATAACTTGAATTGTAAGTAAACCTCTTTGTTTATTTTTGAGATTCCTAATTTCAGGCAAGTTCCCCTTTTTTTGATTAAAATTTATTTCCTTCTTCTATCACCACATTAGTTTCATATGGTTTCGTTGGTAATCTGTCAAATGAACAAGATTAAAAATAAAATTATAAACGCTTTTATTATATTAATCTTTTGAGAACATTAATTATTTCCCACTCCTTGCTAGACCAGTGTTTTTTTATTTTTAGACAAAGGTTCAATAAATGCGTGAATAAGAAAAAGTTTGTGAATAACAGAACACGATAATATGTTTAATGCAAACGTATAATGTAAATTTATACTTCTATGAATCCCTTTCTATGTCAACTAATTGCTATTACTCTTTTTACTTAGACCTGATTCTTAAACTGGGTTCTGTGAATGTTTTTTAGAGAGGTTCCTTGAAGCAAATAGAAGGAAGACAGAAATAATGTCAAATAAATTTATAGTTGGTTCATTTTTTGCTGGAACGAATTTACATGTGAGAACCTATTAATCTGTCGAAAAATTTAAATATAATTTCAAATTCCATTTTTGAAAGAATCCTTTTAAATAGTTTGGATATGAAATATATGGACCCACATTAAAATATGATTGTTGATATTGATTGAAATGGATTATGGAAAACAAGAATATGGAATAGGTGGTTAAACCTTTTTGTAATTATGATAAACCGTTCTACGAGCTTCATCTCATGCCTTCACCTAATCATATATTCACCAGCCCTACAACAGTAGTTCCTGTTCAAACCATCGATTACCATTCTGGAGAACAGCTTAACAGCAAGAAAATAATCAACATCGACAAAGCAGTGCAAAATGCACACTGCGACATGCGATTCTGAAATGGACAAGACAACATCTCATGTTTTAAATTATTGTACCCTGGAGTGAGGGCTTTAATTGATTTTAATATATTGCATCGTTTTTAACCCTCCAAGTGGTTTCGGCGAGATATCTCATCCATCAAGATCTGATAAATTTTGCTAATGATGAGATCTCGTCATCAAGAAATTGTCGATTCTTTTATGACGACGAGATCAATATCTGGTCAGTTTCTCTAATGACGACATAGTATATCCTGCATCAAGATCTAGTCAATTTTGCTAATGAATATATACCTCGTCGAGATAACCACCAGGAAGGTTAATCAGTTTACATACACCTCACTTCTTTTTTCTTAATTGGTTTGTAGACACCTCACTTTCTGAGGAAGTAACAAAAGCTTTTCCGTACAGTTAACAGCAGGCCCACTAAGTCTACACTCCAGGCATAGTTAGATGACGGGTATCTCAGGGTTGCTGCTCACCAACAGAATGCGAGTCAATCCGAATCAATCTGAATCCGATAGAGACTGACTAATGTATATTCGGACGGATTGAAGCGGAGCGCTCGATTTTAGGCAGTGTGAAAGGTTTTAAGCTGGACAATCTATTTCTTTTGGAAGGGGCTTTCCCAAATCTTTGTTAGTCAGTTTCTACTGGATTCAGATAGATTCGGATTGATCCAGATTCTGTTGGCATGAAACCACTCTTATGAAAAAACCATTTCAAGTAAATGTTTGACACAAATGTATAAATAAGTGGTTTCAACACGATATCTCGTCCATCAAGATCTGACCTTTTTGCTTAGGACGAGGTCGTCATAAATATATTGACTAGTTTTTGCTGACCACGAGATGAAGATGTGGTAAGTTTTTTCCTAAGGATGAGATATCTCGTCCATCAAGATCTGGTCATTTTTTCTAATGACGAGATTCCTTGCACAGAAGACCATCAGGAGGTTTAAAACGATGAAGATGGTGCAGGAAAGATAGGTAGGTAGGTTACTAATTAACGTCGTACTGAAGCAGCACGACGGGTTATTGGCGATGACCCGGGATCCATCGCGAAGGGAAAGATCCGAGGACAACACCTCGTCATTTTGAACCACGGTCAGACTTGAGCTGGAACCCCATTCTCCAAACTTCTACATCACGCGAACGTGAGGTTCAAGAAAAGACCGTGACGAGTTGGGCAAAAGATAAGATGTTTGTTAGTAATCTATGTGGTGAGGTTGACATGGGAGATGAAAGTTTTGACAAAGGCCACTGGGGCCTCGTTCCAATAGTGCTGCCAATCAGTTATAATACGATTCCTTTCTAAGAAAAAAGTGGTGCTGGGACTTTTATGTTTGTCTTTTCCTCGTTACTCTCCTATGGCACAATTTCCACATTTTTTCACGAATTTGAGGAAACGCTGAGTGCTTCTCTCGTCCTTCTCTCCTCCCCAGTCCCAATTAGACCAAAGACGCCTCTTCAAGGATTCCAAAAACAAAACAAGCACCTTAATCCCGCCGCTCAATAAATAGAATGATCGAAGGTATTGTATCCGACCACATGTCAGAACTAGGTTATCGGAAGAGTGTTACAAGACACTTCCTACCCCTGGGCAACGCGAATTCTTGAGATCCAGATCCCATCGAGGAACATCGAGCTCAAATTGCTCTTACGAAATACCTGGAAGGGGAAAAAAGATTCATCCACCCATAGAAAAACTCACTTTCGGTTTCGTCCTCCTTTGTTTCTTTTTTTGCTTCATGGGCCGTCTGTTGCCACTCTGGAAAGTGAAAGCTGTTATTTGTAGAGAAGGAAAGGGGGGAGAAATTATGAAAAGAGGCGCAGCAGGGGGTGTTTTATTTCAACATCAACCGCAGGAGTGGGCTGGTTTTCTAAAGATTGGTTACCACTTTGGGGAAAGGTAAAATAATGGCATACCACGCGTCGTTACTGCAACACATGTCGCTGAGGAATTAATATTTAGTTCCTAATCGCCGTGGAATGTTTTTGATTGTTTCGACACTTTTTAGAAAAGCTTTGCAAAAATATTTGTTGCTTTGAATAGTTCTTATAGTTTGAAAGGACTTCTACTTTTGAATTCAACTGTTGGGCAAGATTAAGCATTAAAACATTTATTTCCCTCACTAAATTTCAGGTGTTGACTTCGTCATCTGACATTGGTTCAAAATTATGAGATGCGATGGTCCGGGATCAATACTGAAGGGAAAGTTCGAGGACAACATCTCGTAATTTTGAACCACACCCTCAGTATTAGAAATAATTTTGTTTTAAAACCTCTGAGAATTACGAGATTTCCAAATAGTGTAATAATTGCTTTTTCTCCACAACACACACACACATAATGACTAAGTAACCACTTCTAGAAAGAAGTCCAGGAAAGATTCTATCGGACCATAGGAGTTAAACCGTTACCACCGAGATAACAAGGCCAGACCGCTGTGACGTTTCGATCACGTGACTCGCTTACTAGTAGTCATAACAAACATCGCCGCATGGCCGGCTACTTATGGATTACCTTTAATGTAGCTTAAGAAATTAGGGTTTTTATACTATTTTACCGGAAAGCAAGTGCAGCTGCAGTTAAATATTGTTATAGAACATTTGTGGAACATTACAGTGTCAAGGTGTTAAAGGCTTTCGTCAAATAACACGTTTAACGTGTGTCCAGACCGATTTATTTAGGCTTAACCACGAGGCTATCCAAAATGCCCTTTAGATGCTGTGTACCTACTTGCTCTGGAAATTATGGATATGGTGATGCACCAAAAGTGGCGGTTTTCTCCTTTCCAGAGGATAAAAATATTAGAAAAAGATGGCTCAGGGCGATTCCATGAGCCGACTTTACACCATCAAAACGCAGCAAAGTCTGCGAACTTCATTTTCAAAACGATGATATCGTCCGGAATGTATCGAAATTCAACAAAAAAACTGCTGAGTGTTCTACCTTTTCCATGAAACGTCTCCGTTTAAAAGTTGGTGCTATACCAAGTATATTTCCGAATTGCCCTAAATATCTCTCGAAAACTTGTCCCACCGTTCGTAAAAGCAGGGAAGATAAAATTCGTGAAACTGAGGAATCCAATTTATTGAGAGCTATCAACGAAAGCAAATCTGAGTTCATTGCTCATCATGAATCTATTTCTTTTCAAAATTTTAATAGGCTACTAGAAATTTTGGATTCATTACCCCATAAACAAAATTGGTTTAAACTAATTGAGGAGTCAAAAGTTACTTTTTCAAAATTTGTTTTAATCCAGGACCTGCAACAAATTACACTGTTGTAATACATTTAAATCTGAAAATGGAAACATTTATATGGCCAAGAAATTTCTGTAGATAACAATCAAATCAAAACACCCTGTCACGTTAGTAAAATTTGGAAGTTATTGAAAATTGTTTGAATTTTATAAATGAAATATCAAGGAAAAATTCTTCAGCCAACTATGATAATCGCTTCAATTGCTTTTACAGTTCAATTGCTTTGATTTCCCATTTTTACAGATTTAATGATGAAGAAAACATTAATTAGATTTCTTTAGACTATGAGAAAGGGTTTTCTTTTCTTTTTGATTTATGGTCGCATTTGAGAAACTATGATATTGGACGGTATTAAGCTTGATTGACGTGTGTATTTTAGTTAATAAAAGTCATAAGCGAGTTTTTCGCTATTTTTTAACTGAATTTACGATATAATTTTGCCCGGTTTTTTAATAAGTTATTGCTTTTACTATTTACGCACACTCTTTGTTATCGTTAGTAAATAAGGAAGAAAGACGCGAGGGTGCGGAAGTTTCATTCTGAGATTATCGTAGTTTTGACTAGGGAAAAACCATATTTACAAACTGCTATAATAATTTGCAATAACGTATAACAATATTTTCCTGTGGTCTCGACGTATATAGAATATATTATGTATCGTTGTAGACAGATTTCACTGTATTAGGCTTTGAATATTCCAATACGGCGGTGGTCGTTCGTATCGCACGTATGACTACTAGGGAGACGCCATGATGGCAGCGGTCAGGCCTTGTTATCTCGGTGGTAACGGTTAAACTGGTTAGAAGTCTTGCAGGGAAGATCGCAGATTGGAGAACGGATATATGCGTACGATCTCTCATTAGGTTAATCGATTTGAAAACATCATTTGGTGTTTGGTAGATTTGCTAAAAATTCTAGAGACCTGTGTGTTTTAAACCTATAATGAAACTTTAGATTTACGGGAAAAGATAACGATGTATATTACATGATTTTCAGTGTAGTAGTTTCGATTTTCTTTTGAATTGAGGGAGCATGAAATATTTTCTCTATTTTATGGTATAACAATCTAATCTGGTTCTGGAGAAGTAAAAACTGCGCTTAAATTCTGTAACGTAATTCCAGAACGGGCAGCGAGTTGAGGTTGTCAAAGAGCGGCCATTATTTAAGAGTACTTTGTCGAAAATTAAGGTAGGTAATTGAATTAACTTCGCTCTGGCAGCAACACAACTGGCCATTGGCGACGATTCTGGATCAATCTAAACAAATATATTCGAATTAATTGTTCCATAGTTACCAAAATCGTCGATTTTGCTTCTTTTAACGTCTATTACTTTTTTCGGCATCGAATTAAAATTTTTTTATTGGGGGATGTCTGGTTTCTTTGAGCTTTCATGGACGCAACACCACTTAGTATGTCTATTGTATCCTCCAAACCGAAGTTGTAACAGCAGACGGGTCTGTTTCTTAACAATACATCTAGACTAGAAGTCGCGAACCAAACATCCACACAACAAATCACCCCGCTGGTTCAATTACTTTGTAACTCCCATCCACAGCGAGAGTCCCGAACTGGATCTTAACAAATCAATTATGAAAAAACCGGAAGACAGCGAGCAACCATCAAGACGAGACCAGAAAAGGAAAAAACAATAATCAAGCAACACTCTCATTGCACGATATTTGTTCATTACTGAGGATCAATACGAAGAAAAAAGGGGCTCTAGTGGTGTAACTGGAGCAGGTGGGTTGCCGGGCTGGGAGGGCCCACATGTGCCCCGGGGGCCCCAAACGGAGAGGAAAAGTGAAAGCAGCATCTCCAATCCTTCTAATGACCCCGTTTCGCAAGAAGCGGCGTTCGGAAACTGATGGCCGCTGTGCTTTTGTATTGGTAGAGTTGAGGGGATATTTCGCTTTTGTTCTTTCCTCAATTTTCGGACACGGCGCTTTTTTGATGAGGGTCTTATGATAGCGAAAGGTGCGAAACTTTTCGAAACCACCTTGTATCCGGTTTGAACCGCAGAGTTTGGAAATACTTTTTTTTGGAAGGATGGGAATTATAAATATTAGAAAAAAGAAGGGTTTCATTAACGTTTGGTGGAAATTATATGTTTGGAGAATTTTTCTTAGCGATGGCGTTTAGCAGAAGTGATTTTCCGCTTGGATGTGCAAGTTTATTCCCTGACTTGGTTGTTGATTTTTTTAAAAAAGTCATTAAGAAACAATGCTCGTCTGTTTGAGAGCAAAAACCTATGATCAAATTATAGGTTTTAAATTCATAAAACTGTATATCAGCGATATAATCTCTGCGATTTAAAATGTTAAGGAAAGCATCTCCAAAGTATTCGATACAAAGAGTATAAGGCTTCTGATGATTGTCTTGGTTCGGTAAACGTTCTGTGGCTCAAGGTACAAGAAAAAGACAAGCTCTGCCGAAAGCAAGATAATAAAACCGTGGTAAAAAATGAAAATGACAGTAAAATAGAACAATCGATGAAAAGGGAAAATTGCAGCATAACTTTTAAAATATCACTACCCGTATGCAAATCCAGGCAACTCGAAAAATGGTTATACTTAAATTGGTAAAGTGAAATCATACAAAGTTTAATGCAAGAGAACTTGACACCTTTTTTTATCACTTAAATTCAAATGAAAAAGGCAGATATAAAACAGGCATTGGTGTAGAAACTTTCTTCCCTTTATCTCAAAAACTAAACAAATTGAGATACCTAGTGCTTCATTTAAGTGATATGAGTCATGAATTATGTGAAATGTAAAGATGAAAAAGTACTATCTGTATGAGTAAATTTTTTAACATCTGAGGGTTAAAAATAGTTGTATAAAAGATGTTGATTAACGCTAAACCTCAAGAGTAAAGAACTGAGCGGATTTGATTTATTTGAAATCTACGAAGTACGGAGATGAATATTTATATCATATTCAGTACTCTAGAGACAAGTCTGTGTTAGTTATGATTCATCTTATTACTCTACCCAGCAAAAAATTATCAACAAATGTCTTTGGGTAAAATCATCAGCTACCTCTGTGTGCGCCACTGCAAAAAAAAATGCATTGTATATTAAAATTGAAGTAACTAATTAAGTATATATGTTACAGTGAAAGACGAAATCTGGAGAATGTCGACTTTCACCGGTGAATGTCAACATTCACATAGTCGCTTGGTGTATGTCCGAAATATTTGCTAAATACCCTTATTTCTGACTTACACCGGCAAATGTCGACATTCACCATGCACTAATGGTGAATGTTGAACATGTCGGAGATTTATATTTTCTTCTCCGTATTTCAGTCGCGATAAAACGTCACAAGGGTGACGTAACTTTTTCGCCTCTCTTTCTGAGAGGAGTGACCAAGAACTTAAAACAAACAGTACATTCTAAATGAGAAAAGAAAATAATAGAAATTAAAAACTTACTTAATTATACAGTACATTCTAAATGAGGAAAGAAAATAATAGTAATAAAAAACTTACTTAATTATGTGATTCAAATCTTATTTATTGCAACAACTTAAACTATTATGACACTTTGAATTGCACAAGAGTCCCTTGCTTTTACAACTGCGTTTATTTGTGGAACACATCCTTTTGCAATGACAGCGTGTATAGCCTTGCCCCCCGCTTCTCGAATTCAGCTGCAGCTGCTTCTCTCAGCGACATTTCTTGAAAAGAAATCTCATCTATGGAAAATAACTTTTCTTTACAAATTACGAACTGATTACGTGTGTAAAGCTGCTTGAGGGTACCATTTTTATTTGCCAGTTTATAGAAGTCGGAGTCTTCTATTCCAACAACAACCGCTAACACATTTCGGCTATCTGTACGACCACGGTCGACATCAGGGACTTGTATTCGTACAGTATCACCAATTTGAGCAGGAGGAAATTGTTTTTGTGAGGTTCGTAACATTTCAGAAAGTATTTTAGAGTACTTTTCTTGAGAAAAATAAAAATAATTGTCTTCTCGTTTACCCGCAATTAATGCATTTAACTTTTCAAGAAAAAGATCACGATTCACTGCAGTATCCACTCAGTATAAATTAGGGTATCGGAAAAAAACCTCGTCTCCTCTCTTTTCGACCTCCACCAAAGCATATCTGTGATTGTCGACATACACCGGTGAGGGTCCGAATGTACAAGAATATAATGAAATATTCGATCTTTCACCGACGTATTTGGTATGTGTCGATATTCACCGGTGAAAGTCGATATTCTCCAATTTCGGTCTTTCACGGTAACATATATATATGTGAATAGCGTTAAATATGTTTTACTTCGTCAACTAAGGTATCTGGTAGACAGAGCAGGTTCGATTCCTGTAACTACCCTGGGTGTATTTCTCTCATCTGTGTCAGTGAAACTTTTCTTGTGGGCGTATGTTAATTTTACTTGACGGATTAAAGACTGCTTAACACAGTTTGGTCAGATCAGGCCCTTGCTCCATAAAAAACCAACCGACCAACCAATCGTCGCCTAAAGTATGATAAATGAAAATTTGTAGTCCCAAGATAACATCGCGACCTCAAGGATGGATATAATATTCTAATGATATGACTTATTTATTCTCACATCTCTCCATGTTTTCACGTTGGTATGGAGTGGTAGTTTGGAGAGTGAGGTGCCAGCTCAGGTGATAACCTCGTCATCTCATCATGGTTCAAAATTACGAAGTGTTGTCCTCGATCTTTCCCTTCGGAATTGATCCCAGACCGCCGCATTGTTGATTCAGTGAGACATTAATTCAATTACATACCTACCTCATATTTTCATTGTGAGTGAGCTCATCCATAACCTAAATATTTTGAGGAAAGATTTAAGAAATCAACGTACTCTCAACTGCACACTTTGGAATCCAAACGAAACGACTTTGCTAATTGGGAGAAAATGACGACTTACTAAAATTTAGTACCAACAGAACACGCACTAAACTCACTCCCGGAGGCAATCAAACTTCAACAAAGTACCCAAAACTCACAAGAACAATTGGAAAAAGACAGACCAGAATTTCAATTCTCAGATCACAAAGCTGGTATGGTCTTTGCCGATTTTTTCTTTCAGGATGCGTTTCCTTCAAAAGTAAATCAAAATGTATTGAAAATAGATACCCATTGAGCTCATTCTCCAAGTCGCAGACTGTCTCGCCAATTAGAGATGCTTTGGAATATTCATGAGAAATGGCGGCGGAAAACAATTAAGAAAAAATGCGCCTCTTTTGCATGGTTGTAAGTCACGTCCGCTCGATTTGCAGGCAGAAGCGGCATGTCTTAACGTGACGTGAAAAATGAGTCTGCACTCTCAGTCTTGAAGACGCTGTTCTGTTCAAGAACTACTTCAAACGGTAGCGATTAAGTCCGATTGGGATGTTAATGTATTGTTAGTTTTGTTCCAAGCTAAATTTAGAATGCAATTTGTTACACTTTAACGATGACTGATAATTGCTGGTTCAAAATTAATAGTTTAACACAGTTGAATAAGCTATTAATAGTTGGCGCATTAATAGCTTATTCAATTATTACCTAGGCCAGCGATAGCCCGGTTGGAAGAGTAGTGAATTAGCAACTGGAGTGTTGAGAGTTAGCAACTCGGTCCAGCCAAAGACTCTCATGTACATGGGGGCTGGTGCATGTTAAATCTGCCATGGCTTCACATAGCTCCACGTTGGCTTGGCGTGGAAGTTGGGAGAGTGGGGTGCCAGTTCGGTGATCTCGTCATCTGACCGCGGTTCAAAATTACGAGGTTTTGTCTTCGGTGTTCCTTATCTTCAGGAATGATCCCTGACCGTCGACAATAGCCCGTTATGTTGCTCCAGTGCAACGTTAATTCAACTACCTCTACCAGATACTAGCAGACCCATGCAAACTTTCTTAAATTTTTATATTTATTGATGCAAAATTACTCTCATTTCATATCGTCGGCTTAGAGCAGAAGCTTATGAAGGACAATATTTTGGAGACGCTAAACGCTTGCTTTCATGTTAATGATAAATACGTTGTCATATTGTAATCTGATTAGAAGATAGGTAATACTATCAAAATGCTGGGTTTATTTTTTACCAAAAATCTAATTGTTCGTCTTTAAATAGCTATAGAGTAAAATTTTTGTTTTGTCACTTAATGAGTTTCTGTTCTAAGTCGACAATATCTTATTTCAATCCTTTAATGAATATAGCATCCATATTCACATAAATGGATTTAGTCATATCTAAAAATATATAACAGCATTTCATTTACTTTTACTTAATTAGTTATTAATTAAGCAAAAGTAAACGAACTTAGTTAATTCGTATTTCTAATAAAATGCATGGCAAAAGCATACCTTAGTCTGACAGAATTAGATTCTGAATGTCCAACTTCAATTTCATCCTACAACCCTTTTCAAAGGCGATTCGGGAATTTTTTAGGCTAAACCTATTTTCACACATAATTTCTTTTCCGCACTTATTTCTATCATCCAGATTTCTCATTGCTTTCTGTAATAAAACTGCTGTAGAAGCGCACCACAGCGCTCAAATCAAGTACATTTATACTAAGCGGCAAAATTGGAGAAATGAATCCTGTAACGGCTGATTTAATGTTGTTTATATCCATTGTTGCCATTCGACAATGAAAAATAAATTCGATTTCGATGTCTCGTACGTTAGTTAAATATATAATGGCATACCCGAATACAGGTCGGAGGGGTCTGTGCGGCGGGTGGCAGACTCGAAAAATTTCGAAAATGATAAGTAAAAATAGTTTCTTGCTTCTTTTTTTATTATTTCGATGTTCATTGTTTCTTCTGTTATAAAAAATATAGTGTCCGAGTGGTATTAGCTATTGAAAAACAAGATATATAGTAAAAGTCATGTGTTCTGAAGATCAAAATTTAATTGGAGTTCAGTTTTCCTATCTTTATTTTTGGAAATTTTCTAATGACATTCTGAAATTTGAAAGAAATTTCTTCTCGCTTTCCTTAAGAGCATTATTAGATAGTATACATTCTCTCGATACTATTTAGCATTAACTATTTATCTATTTATTCCCAACCCAAATAAAATTGACAATGAAATTGGAAATTGAAAGGAATCATAGAACTAAATCCTGATCAAACTGGGACAAGAATAAAAGAACCGATGCAAATAAAGAAGTGCTGTATGCCTAAAAGAATTTTATATTACACAGCTCATGTTTTTCATCTCAAAAAGAAGATAATATTCCCTTTGGAAGGAATTAAATATAAGTGAAAGATTTTCCTAAAAGTAAAATTTATGATCCAGGTTAGTCCAAGTGCTTATGTTGTCCATTTAATATTATTTAAGGAACTAATCATCATAATAGAAAAGAAAATAAGTCAAGGTTATATACTAATGATCCTCATACCACTTCAACCGAAAGCGAAGAAATCACAAATCACTCTCCCATTAATTAATGTTTACTTAAAAAGAATGCCTCCAAAAAGAAATTCCGCTTCTATTAAGTAAAAGCCTTTTCTCTTTCAACTGCAACAGTAGTGAAGCTTATTGAGCTACATTTCCTAATCGAATTAACTCGCTTAGATCAATTGTGATTCTTGAACTTCCCACCCTATTTTTGATCAAAGGTCTAAGGGGCCAAGGCCCAGAATCACTTTCGTTCCTGTGACCCATGATCGGTGTATTATCGGGTAAAACCACCTGCATTACAACTTCTTCATGCTCGATTTCACCCATAGATTTAGGCCTTTTAACAATACCGACTATTACAGCAACTTTTCTCACACCAATTAACGTTCTCTCTCTCTTATTATTTCATTTACAGCAAGAACAAGGTGATTGACCTATTTCGTATTCACCACGCCTCATGAATGATTCTTTTTTTTTCACTTTCTATTATGCATTCATTAACATCATAGTATTAAATTTTCCAACGATGTTATATTTCACCAAACGATTATCCCAAAGTAAAAATTCTGTTATATATTTAATTAAACTATGTCTATATATTTTATAAGACGATTATTATTCCTTTAAAAGTACAATTTTAAAAAATGTTTTGCAAACGATTTTCATTAATGTTTTAATTTCCTTAGTTTGAGAATTAAGTTTATGTATTTATCTTTATTAATATTATTTTGCTATGTGGCAATACAAAGAAGATAACAACAATGAATCAATAGATGTTCCACAAAAAATGTCAAGATGAAAGTATTCTCAGAATTATTAATAGGATATAAATAATCTTTAATTAAGAAATTATTAACCTTATCGCGCTTTCCTGATCTTTTATAGCCAAAGAGAATACACGCACACAAAAACCTACAAATGTTATCTAATCTTTTAAAATTAATTCGCGTTATATATTCCATTCATGTCTGGTTGGTATAAAAATGCATCTTGTGTTGGTTAATCTAGATAGTAAACGAAGTTTAGGCGGGTGAATGCCCTTATTAAATAAAACGTATCGTTTCAATTTCATTCCTATAATTTGTACATATAAGTAGCGTAGTTATTTATAAACTGACTTATTGGGTAGCGCCTCATTTGCTGTTGGCCCATAAACAATTTCTAACGTGGTTGGAAGTACATCCTTAAGGTTTCAATTTATCGCGTCATTAGTCTCAATTGATATAATTACATTTTAAGTTAAAATGCGCAGTTTCAAAATTAATGAGGCTAGAAAATAATTTTAAGTTATGATCCTTACATTTAGAACTGAAGTTTCAGAGAGATACTAGAAGGCATTCTTCCATTCCTGTTCAAGCAGCATTCATTTCATAAAATTGGCGTACTTTTGAAATATTATTGCTTACTTGTATTTTCAATCTGCCGCATTATTTATCGTTAGCATAGCAGAGGTCTGTCTATTGTCTTAAACAGAGCAACATAATGTCGCAGCCCTCAGTGTTTGAGAGAAATTTACTATTGTTCAACTAAAACACACAAGACCGCGGACTGCTAGTTGAGATGAAACAAGCTGGATTAAGGACAAGCAGACATTTGACTTCAATCCATTGAGTACAGTAATGTCTGGCCCTGTCTGGATTTATTTTTTTAATTTACTTACTCTAAACACTTTCCTGTTGCTATTGTTTGATCGGTCGAGTCCTTGGGAGTAATTGTTTGTTCGAACAACGTGATTTAGGTGTTGCTTGTGTCTACATTTGGTTAAAATTTTGCAAGAATCGGAGTGTATTTGTCCTAAAACTACAAAGACAGCCCCGACATGATTAAAAAAAAAGAACTCATTGACGAACTTTTTTTTGGGGGAAAAAATTTGATGTGTGAAGACCTGTTACCTTGTATAAAGATATTTTGTACATGACAAATGTTTAGAATTCATTTTTTATTCTTTTTTTTTGTTTTAATCTCATTGCTGATTTAGAACACTTCTTGAAATCAGAATACCACCTGTGAGAGAGTATTTATATAACCTAGAAACCTTAACACATAGTGCGACTCCCAGCAATTGAGTCACGTGGCTTCGAACGAGTTCATTAGTTAAATTAGGGGACTGGTGGTAATGTAAACAAATCCCTTCTACAATTGGCATCTTTAGCGCTGATTCTGGCACCAAGTTTATCGTTCTGTGCCGAAAGCGATATCATTGATGACGAATTGGCAGGGGGAACATCCACGGTGTTGCCATTATGCTTTTGCGTATGGAAGCCGTATCCTAACTCCCTTTCGCACCCATTCAGAAATCACCTGACCCAAGATCCACTGCCTTCTCCCGGTATTAGACTATATACCTAGAAGATTTACATACATAGCTTTAACCATTTCAAGAAGGTGGAATGCCAGTCGTGCTACCACACCGAGAAAGGCCTAATGTTTATTCATGTACAAAAAAAGGTCACACTAATAAAGTTTTCAATGAAAGAAACTGAAAACTTTATTAGTGCGACCTTTTTTCAATGAAGGAAATTGAAAACATATCAAATTGATGCCTTAAAATATCCATTATTAAAATCAACATCCGAGAACATAGAGTAAATTCAAAACGGTAAGTAAAAGGGAACAAGGAGTAAGTAAAATGAATTAAGACTCAAATTTGCATGCCATTTTCAAAAACTTTCCATTCTATTTTTCTTTATTTTTAACTACATAATGCATACAGAACGGTGAAGTGAAAACTGGACACCTGAGTGAGAGAATCTCGAGACCAATGGAGGTGTCTTGATCGACGAGATATCTCGTTGATCATGATCTGACCAATTTTGCTAATGACGAGATATATCGTCATCAAGATATTGCCTATTATTTTATGACGACGAGATCAAGATCTGGCCATTTTTCGTCCAATGACGATATATCTCGCCCGTCAAGATCTTGACAATTTTGCTAATTACAAGATACTTCGGCGAGACAACTACTTGGAGGGTTAAGACAGTTGTAAATTCTGAACTACTAAAAATATTCAAGTTATACACAAAATTAAAGGTAATTTATTTCACTTAATTCTAGTATTCACAGTTTTGTAACAATCTGTATTTGTGAGATATGAAGAGAAAATCCCATCTTCAGTTGAGATTCTCATCTTAAGCATGCTCGCGATTCATGTTTCTAAACAAAAATTAAATCAAATTAAGAATAATTTAATTTTTTAAATTTATAAATTTTAAATAACCAAATCCACATAGGGACTTACAAATTAACTCTTTACATTTAGTGACAATGGGATTTTTGCCTTGGAGATCGAATACAAATACGTACTTCAAAGAATCCAGCAAAAAATCTCATTGAAACTACACCACAATACCTCCCGCTATTCAGTATGGGTTACGTGTTATACGTAGACAAAGCATCAAATAGAAATACGACATTCAGTAGTTTAGGGTAATCCTAAGACTTTACTCTAACAAAAAAAAATTTATTTGAAGCCCATACCTCAATAAGAGGCATTTTCTGTCAAGCTAAATGTAGGTGGTAGTATTGTTTTTGTGGAGATAGGTGTTTCTTGTACGTATTCCGAACGTGATATGTCAGCTGGCTTGTCTTTCGAATAACTTCGCCAATAAAAATTCCAAAGAATGAATTACGAATTGATAGATGATATGATTGGTCAATGTCAATTATATAAGACGGCGATAGATTAAGTTTTAGGATTACCCCGAAATGCATTATGCGAGAACATTTGGTTAACAGGAAGTAAAATTTTTGTTTCCCGTTTGGTTTATTTGTTTACACAGAAAATCCCTTTCATATCCACCTCAGTATGTGTTACTAGACCTATAGGACTAATTTTCAAAGGGGACAAGGCATCAGTCTAGAAATATGGCATTCAACGGTTCAGCGTAATCCTGATTTCTCGCCACACAGTCTAGTTATCTTCAGCAACCTGTCGTTTAAATACCCTACGAAACACTAGAATACAATCAATCACTCAAAAAAAGAACATTCTAAACTGAACGACCAAACCAGCCTTTATAGAGCATAATTTTTTGTATACAGGCTCCAATGTGGTAATACTTATTTAAAACTGCTCTAATTGACTGATGATATCATTTGCTAAGTATGTCCTTTCTCTTTCACTGCTTGGGAATCAATAAACGGGCCAAAAATAGCTTTTCATTCTCGGAATGACATATTATTAATTTCATTGGTGGGGCACGTGTCTTAGGTACAAAGCAGGCAGAAAAAACACGAAATGATTCCGGGCATTCAGTTCCGCGTGAGTAACGACAGGTAGGGAGGGAAGGGTTCGATAATGTAATTTTAGATGTCGAGGAAGTGATCCGGTATTCCTACAGGGTGTTTACAAAAGATAAATCAAAGAACAACACGATCAGAAATGACTGGTATATTTCAGGACTGCTGGAAGGTTTCCTCTACTGCATTCCAATTAAAACAGGGTTGTGGTGCAGTCCTGATCATTTAATTAACAGTCCCAAGGGACAAATTTCTCAAACCTCCTGGGTACTTCAATATCGTCTTTGTTATAGACACATTTTTTCTCGCAACTGTGTGCCGATCAGAATCAGCAAATCGCCGGCCTTCTGTTCCTAATTCCAGAAATAGCATTTCGATGAACATTGTCTTCTAAACTGGAACTGAGTCTCAATCCAAAAATGGATTGCGTGGATTTTGGAAAGAGTCTCCACCCTATAGTTGTCAAGGGAAATTGTTGAGGTATTTCTCGGAGAACCTTTTGACACTACGTAAAATGCTGATTGGTTTAACTGTAGTTTCATCGTTGAGAACTTTGAATTAACTTCGACACTTTAAATTAATATTAATATTTTGCAATCTATATATATACATATATTATAATTTGTGTTCAGATCATTGCATATTTCATTTCGTTTTCTCATATAATTTAACGCTTCAGAATTCTTGTTCTTATGTTCTTATTTCTTTTTTACAATTAATATCTTGTTAATTGTTCTTATTTTGTCATTTTCAGGATCCATAGCTGTCAAGGGAAATTGTTGAGATATTCTCGGAAAACCTTTTGGCACTGTTCGTAAAATGCTGGTTGTTTTATGTGTAGTTTCATCGTTGAAAACTTTGAATTAACTTTGACACTTTAAATTAATATTCTTTCTAATATTTTGCAATTTATATATTTTTTAATTTGTGTTCCTATCATGGTATATTTCATTTCAGCGTTTTCTCACAGTATTTAATGCTTCAGAATTTTTGTTTTTATGTTCTTATTCCTATTTTATAATTATCATCTTATTCTGTTATTTTTCTGTTGTAGTCGTGTTTTCAAAAAGCTTTTGTTAAGTTATCCTGAATTTTATGTTTATTATATATGAAAAGTTTTATTTTATAACAAAGCATTCTCTATATCTTCCAAACGGTCAAATCAACCCTTGTGTAGCAAAACAATGACCGTAGAGTGACAAACCAACTCCAAGTAGGATATAATTTTACTAATTCCTTGATTTTAAACAACATTGTATTGAAAACAAAGTTTCGTGATGCAAATGAAAAATCTTTTAATAATCGACAGAAAATATGACATCAAACTTAGGACATTTGTTACTTGCACTACATATTGCCATGGTACTAATAATAGGTTCATGGTTGGCGTAGTCAAGTTCAGTGGTTGATTTCAGGTCATGGTTAAAAAAAGGTTAGAGCCCCTGTTTTAGCTATCTGATATTCAAATTAATCAATCATCAATATTTTCCATAAAATTAACTCTTTTGGTTGTTGTGGTATTATTTTAGATACTTCGATCGCTTCAATCTATCATTCTGTTTTGTTTCTATTCCATTCTCGATAAAAATTGTCTTCAATGTAATCTGAAGAAAATAATATTCAACGCATGTTGTAGGAATTATATTACGGTTGCTACGTTCAGATCAAGAGTGTTAATACTACAAACATTTATAATCTATCCTTTCCTTTCACCATTGTAATTTTTTTCAGTCTTTGACTCTGTTTGAAACAGAAGGAAAATTATTAAAAACAACTATCTTAGACCACACTATCATAAATGCACAAAGAAATATCATTTCAATTCCCTTTAGATGAACATAATTGCATGATATACATAGAATTTCAAAATTCTGCGCATAGAAAAATATAAAATTGATGCTGTGTATTGAAAAATGTAAAATAACAAGTTTTTAGATAAGATTGGATACTCGCTTTCACTTTCATACCTTTATAACCTCTTCACTCGGAACTTTAAAAAGCAATTGAATGTAATGTACCCTGAACCACTATGAGGAAACGTATGATCCATATCTAAAATAGAATAGTCAAAAAGAAGTCTTTGGTAGGAAAATTCTTTAAAATAATCATAACTATATTTAAATCATCGAATAGTTTTTAAAGAAATTTATACTTATGATTGGATACCAGCCCTTTAGTGAAATTGTTCTTTAGATAATATCTGATTTTGTGCTCTATTTTTTAAATATTTCATAACTTTCATTTCTTGCAGACTCATTATAAATCAACATTGTTTATTCAATATTCATGTATGTGTGATACAATTTTTGTTGACCGGTTTGGGTTGAAAGGCCTACCTCCTACTTCTAAAAATGAAGTAAAATCTTTTAGTGAACTACATGGCTCAGAAAGAAGCTTTGTTTTTGAAGTTTATGAAACTAATTTCTCTATTGTTTTATCTCCAAGTACAATATTGATTGCGTTCCAAATTTTTTTGCGATACAGGCGGAAATCCCTTCCCCACGTAGATTAGCCCAGTAAGTTCAAAAATATAACAACAAACTAACAATTTAAACCAGAAATAATTGCTCTATTTATAGATGATCAACGGAGTCGGGTATCGAGGTCGATCAAAACTGGTTCACACCTGGTAATGTGTGACGAATGAAGACCGTTGTCACGATGAACCAAAGAATGGATCCTGATGGAAGAACTGCCAAAACACTCACTCAACTCAATTCCATTAATAAAAGAAACTTTAGCTCCATTTTTATAATTTAAAAGGGTTAAATAATGCCACGCGCTGAACTGTGTAGACGATAAATAACTGAAAGAAAACAGAAAGAGTTCCAGGTTCAAAAACGTCATTAGACTTTGATGGAAGGCGATATTTTTTCCGAACTAATTTTTTCATCAAAGTTTGCATTCTTGATAATGACATCGTAGAACTTTCTGAAGGTATTAAGCCTTTTTGTAACAAATAATAAGACTTCAAACGATACTTATTATTTTATACAATGGTGATCATTTTTCATTCAAAGTTTTTGTTTATCTTTCTCCAAATAAATCTTTAATATTTCGAATTTTAAATTATTTCTACGAGACTACTATCTCAAATTTAGCTCATTCTGTTTTATTTCCATACTATTCGTGCATCGGAGCAAGTTCATGTGATTCTTTTAATTCTCAAGGCAAAAAGATGAATTCGACTGGCCAAATATGAAATTCGAATGCCAAACATCCGGTCAAGTTGGGAATTTACGTGCGTTGCCCGGATTACGCTGGGAGTTATAGATTGTCCAGATTTTTTAGAGAAATCTCTATTTTAGAGAATCTACTCAATCCGAATATTGTATTCCTTGAATTACTTTGTGTCTAAAAAATGTAAATAGTTAACTGCCATTCGCGGAATTGTATCAGATTTTTTTTTATTTAAAAGGTTCGTATATGTTTTGTAACACTGTTATTCCTTGTTTGTAAGTGTTTATTTGACCGTTTCAATGTAAAAGTTCTTTTTATTTACATACCCTCAATTGAGCTTTATGGTCAGGACTTTCTGTGAAATTTCAGGAAATTATAATTGAATTTTTCAGGAACTCCTATTGTCAGGTCTGGTAACCTTAAATTCGACAAAACTGCTGTATTTCTAAATAAGAACCCAAAGGGGCAAATTTAAGGGGGAAAAATGCAGTTTGTTTTGCAGCTAAAAATAAAAACTTTTCAACATTTTTTAAAATGTATAAAAATTACGAATTGGATCATTGCGATGATGCTTCATGAAAGTAGAAACTTCAACACAGTTAGTAGTTAGCAGATGAATTTTACCTACTAGATGGGGAGGGCATGTGATATACAGATGTAAGAAGGGTTGTTATCAATTATGATAATAGGACGGTTGAAAAGTTTTAACTAGAAATCGAGTCCTTTGTTCATATGATTACAAGAACTTAAAAATACAGGAAGATGATTTAAATTTGACAAATGAATTTCGTACATGAATTCATTTGCAAAATGAATTCAATTCAAACTTCGCAAAATGAGTGTAAAAACATTGAGCGTGAAGGTTTCGGTTTTATTATGAGAAGAGATCGTTTCCTTCCTTTCTACATAACATTTAGTATTTATTCAATCTTGGTGATTTTCCAATTGCCATGTTAATTCCCGAATTACCCCTTAAGAAAAATCGTTATAGATTTCCATAGAGGAAACGAGCTCTGGGTGTATTTTTATAGAATTATATTGAGGTTTTATAGAAAAGTAAATTCGTGAAACAAAAGAAATGAGCTTCTACAGAATTCTATAGAGGTTTCTACAGACTTTCTAGAGATTGTTTTATAGAGCTTATAGAAACACGGACTATAATTCTACAGGATTGTATAGTCCATATTCTATAGAAATTTTTATAGAATTCTATAGACATTTTTCGTAAGGGACCAATTTTAAATCACATTCGAAAAATCTATCAATGATGTTT
This sequence comes from Meta bourneti, assembly GCA_933210815.1. Lineage (NCBI taxonomy): Eukaryota > Metazoa > Arthropoda > Arachnida > Araneae > Tetragnathidae > Meta > Meta bourneti. The sequence continues at coordinate 23,394,629 of OW119928.1, forward strand.
CACCAAAAGAAAAGTAAAATAAAACTACGAAACTATTAAAAAATGATGGCGCCAGCTACCCACTTAAGCTAACGCACGCGTTTCCTTTTGAATATAAATTGAATCCACAGATCTTATAGCTGATTAAGATGAGAAAAATCGACCGTCCGCACATTGACATTGCAAAAGCCTTGCAGCGGTATCTCAAGAATAGAGAGCAACTTTATGTTTAAACCCACTTAATGAATTTTCCCTTACTTCTTTTTATCCTCATAATTGCATATTGAGACTAGCGAGATATGTTGTCGGACTGTTAGTTATCACACTACAATTCAAATAATTATGTCAAAGGGAAATTAGAAATTTACAAGAGAATAACTGTTCCAAATTAGTAAGCGCATGTTCCAATACTTTACAAGAAAATCATTTTCAAACCTGGAAAAGCAACTCAATGTTTAATTTTAAATTCCTTTTATGAATTATTTTTAATTTCTTATGTTTTGATAAAAAAGCGTAACTTTACAACGGATTTTGCACATAAAAAGATTTATTCCTACATGTAACTGTGTAGTTAAATTAGGTTTTTCTTTCACTGTTAATGGAAAAGAACACAATATTCTCTTACCCTCCAAGTGGTTTCGACGAGATATCTCGTCCATCAAGATCTGACCAATTTTGCTACTGATGAGATATCTCGTCATCAAGACATTGCCAATTTTTGATGATGACGAGATCTAGATCTGGCCAGCTTTCTTCTAATCTAAGAGACGATCAGATCAGTTTTGCTAATGACGAGATATCTCGTCGAGACAACCTCCAGGAGGGTTAATTGCATCCATCATAAAAATTGCAATCGGTTATTTCCGTTCAATAACCTAAGTACCTTGATCACGGTGACAGATTCTTCCTGGCAATTTGATTTGTGTATGTATCTTCAAAAATAATCCCCAAATAAATGTTTTAAAATTGCCTGTTGTCGTGAAATAGATTAGAACATTTGTTTTGTGGTTGATCCGGCTGTACGATATCGTCTGCTTGAACCAAGATCATTGGCGAATTCTTGTTTCAGAATCAATGATCCGAATACGTGAATCCAACGATAAAAACTATTAAGTATTTCCATCCTTATAGATTTGACTGGCAACAGTGTCGGCAATAAGGTCAAGGTTTTGTGTACGAAGCTATTTTGGTGTCCTTCAATAGTCTTTTGTACATTGAAAATCGAAGTTTTTACTTTGGAAAGCTATTAAACCTTTTCAGGATTAAAGTACTGAAATAAAAGGTCAGTATTTAAAAAATTATTACCTTTGAATATAGTCTAACATAGTGCTTTATTTTAAAACAAATAAAATGCGCTACAATTTCTTCTAAAAAATGTAACTCCAGGTTTGTTTATTTGTTCAAATCCTTTTTCAGTGTTGTGGACCAAAACGTTTATAATCATTCACGTTCTTTAGTAGTTGTTCATTCATTTTTTATGTGAATTAACTTATTCTCTCTATTACAATTAATAAAAATATTTTAAAACTAACTAGCTTTTAAAATTCTTTAAATTGCCATGTCACTAAGAAGTATTCGTGTTCCTCTTTATTTAAAAGTTATAAAACAATCTTCAACGGTTGCATTCATACGTAGAACTGATTTGTTTCTTCTCTTTCAACTTTAACCCATACTTTCTTCCGTTATTCACGAATTAGAGACTATTACCAAATTATTTATTGGTTTTCGAACTTTCTTGTACGATAGAATAAAAGTTAGACTAAAACTTACATTCATAAATATTCTGTGCAACACATAATAGTTTTGAAACTATTCTGCTGGATAGAACTATTATATTCTGAATTCCATTACTAACTGCATTCCATTTATTAAACAAGTGACTTTTTTTATCACGAACCCTGAAAGCCTCTTCAACGTGCCATATAAGTCTTATCAATAACTAACTTAAATCTCCCATAAATCAACTGAGATCCACGGAAGCAAAAGCTTAAATTCAAAATTTGCTCTAAATATTTAATATGTTCTGAGCATGAAAATCCATCCACATTTAAAAATTTTGTAACTAATAGCAAAGAGCACGTGCGCATTCAAAATTACGTCTGCGTCTGGAACGCAATTATCAAATAACCGTCCGAAAATCAATTAACTAGCGAGGGTTTTGGAACAATGTTACTCAAGCTCGATTCCTTTCATGCTTCGCGGAACCCATCAAATCTTCCAAAAGTACTCCACGCCTGAGCGATCGTTTCTGATGTCTTGTCTCAAGCAATTACAAATGAGGAATGCACTCAGTTCCGATTTTCCACTCAGAATGCGTTTCTCGGACGTAATTCTCTTTTTTATTTTTTAGTTTCTCCTTCGTTTTTTCACAATGTCCTTATACAGAGACGCAATGGGTGTCAAAGGTATGAGGTTTGGAAGAATCCATGAATTTTCAGAGAAGTTGTGAGGGCTAAATGCAATTATAGCTTTTTGAATTGGTTCCGTTTCTTGGAAAAGACAAAACGAATTGTTCGTCCAACGCTATTACCCGAGCCCTTAATAGAATAAAACGTTTCCTGCTTTCAATGGCCTACAGAACGATTGTTGACTGCTCAATTTACTTCTATGAATCACTCTCGCTTTCTTACGCCCACTTTACACCAGCACACGCCCAGGTACCTACTGAGAATTTGACCAATTATTCTTTTCTCTTTCCGTCTGATAATACCTATGGCACAAATCTTTAGGCAACTCACATAAAGAAAATGCAATGTGTCTGAAAACGAATTGTTAGCTTCTGTCTTCCACAGATCTCGTAATTATTTCTGGCGTTTCTAAATTCGATTTCATTTGGCCAACTTCTGGACTAACAATGTCATTAAAACGATGGAAAATATTTATCTAATCGATAATATCTTCCACACTTAGAATACAGTTCTCCAAAACCTTAAAACTTTTCTTTTTCCCTTTAGCCCTCAGGGACACATCTACTTTAGGTGTGTGCGGGCTTCAAGGACACGAGATATTAATTGATCTTTTCCTTTCCCATGGGGTTTACTATCCTTAGTAAACACTGGGGTCTCGCTCCCAAGCGATCTTTTCTTGTTTGCATCCCACTGATATGTTCCCCAATCCCTCTTTCTCTCCTTTTATGGCATTTTTTACTTGACGTTGTCTTTGTTTGGCACTGTGTGTGGCCATTGCGCCATAAAACGTCAAAGCAACCAACCTTTTCTCTTAAATATTTAGGCCAAGCTTATATCACTGTATCTGGTTCTCACATTTGTACTCAGTCGCATTACCAGATACGATTAGCCCTGGTTCTGAGATGACAAGCCTGTGTTGAAATACCGGTATACATTCCATATATTCATTGCTTAACTTGCACACATGTATAATGTTTTTGCCATTCCTTAAAAATTTTACTGCTAAACACATTTCGACTGAATGTGGTTTCCAACAATCATAGAGAAACACGATTTGGAGATTCTAATCCAACCTTAAAAACCTGTTTGGATATCCTTACAACAGAAATTAATTTTTTATTTTTCACTGACATCCATTTTTATAAATTTTATTTAGATTTTACACTCGAATAATTCCAATTAGGAATATTTTTCTAATGTCTGATCACTGACCTCTTCGGCCTTCAGAACTATAAGGGGCACCAACATCATGCGCTTGCAAACTGAGATTTTAACCCGGGACATACTGGGTGGCAGACGAACGCTATGATCCACTATTAATGGCAGGTGGTCAAATTTAGAAATCCTAAATTTCTGCATTTTACATTTATTAGTCTTCTTAATTTGTTTTAAATTTTCTGTCTTGCGTTTGGCTTAGTTTGATCAACTGTGACCCTTGCACCATTGAAAGCCAACCTAACCAATCTCTCCACACTTGCTGCACAGCTCTCTCTATAAAATACTATGATGAAGATTCAACCTTTTTAACTTTATAAATCTTTAGAAACCTCCGGGGATCTATCTCTCAAGACCTGATACCATATTATAGGTAATTTACTTGTTGATTGACCCCCTGCTTTGTATTGAACATAAAATTCACATCTGAGTTTTAATTCATTCCAAAAGATCTATTACAGACAACCATGTGTATGTATGAAGCACACAAACATACGTAGCTCCATCCATTACTTAAAACCAGAACAACTGAATAATTATTAAACCAGATAAACTAGAATAATAATTAAATCAGAACTGGAACTAGATAGCAGATAGCATTGAAGTTGATAAACTTAGGCAATTGTTAGTGGCTCCACACATTTACAGCGAAACCCTTCACAAGGGGATATCATCGGAAATAAAATGGTAGATAGCCTGTTAAAGGATATCTCAAGAGTTTTTGCAATCAAACACTTCTCTTACTACGAGATTTTTGCAAGAAACTTCAGAACAATATCGGAAAACAAACAGAAATAAAGCTTCAGTACAAAATCTATTTATCTTCTGAACATTGTTGGAAAATTCCTCCTACCAGTAGCTAGAATCAGAAGCGCCCTGTATTCGAGGGTGATAGAAGTCAGCAGACTGTCATCTAGATTGACCAGTGGACATTTGAGATCAATTTAATTTGATCATGATTTAAAGTTTTTCGCGACCTGTCTGAAGCAAGCCTCTACTAGTCACCTCCTTGGTTATCTGAGGGCTGTTCAGGGAAGATCTGTTTTTGACGTGAATACGTCTTTAAAATCGTTTCGGGGTCTAAGACACATGCATGGGGATCATCGGCAGAAACTTGCGCGTCACGAAGTTTTGATATATCAAAGCCCCATAACTCCAGGGGGAATAAGCCTATGGGGATAAATGACCTACCATCGTGCAGAGGAAGGTGGGACGCGTCGACCAGGTCGGCCACTAATCCACTCTCCTCTCTGACCTTTGTTCCGCGTGGTGGGGGAAATGAGTCTCATTTCGGGCACATACGCTGGCCTGTTTAATCGCTGTAACAGGTTCTAATCGATGGGTCGTGGCGAGTGCATGCTTAAATTGAAGAGAGCGACGAGTTCTACAATTCAAATTGACTAGTTGACAGTTTAAACCACTTGTGTGAAAATTGTGTGCAGTAGAAAGTGACGATTTGTCGAAGATTTCACTATGAAGCCAAAATATCACACTAAAGTTCAATTGCGGTATAGGAAACGTAAACAGGTTGAAAGAGCAGTTCAAGACGAACAAGATGATACCAAGAAGTCTAAACCTATGACAAATGCGGAGAGATCTAGAGCTTACCGAAGATGCAAGAAGTCGGCGCGCGTACGCGGCGACGTCGCTGGTCCAGCTAGTATTCACGAACCAAACCTTACGGTACAGTGGGAACTGTGCCTACCCGCTTTTTTTTAATCCGTTGCTCGTCTTGAACGTTTGAAGATGCACTAATTCACGGACTTGGTTCAGCTTGCATAGACCAAGAGGGATTAGAAACAACAAAATTTTGAAAGTTCTCGTAACGGTACACTCAAGAACACAGAAACTGTCCCTCGCCAAATTGGAGACTAAATTTTTGTTTCCAAACGTCTATTTCGACAAACTTACGACGGGTTACCATATTCCATAATTATCGCCAACCAACTTTGATAATCAATCACCAATTGACGTTGGTTGCATGGTCTTGAGTTTTACCTCGTAATTATTTCATTTAGCAAAGAGTTATGAATTGTGTTCATGAGTTTCAATAGGAATTGAGTGTTTTTCGAGAGAGAGAGGGAGAGAGAGGTCTGTATAATCTCGGCCTGCCTACTCTTTTACTACAAGGCGGCTCTTGGATAACGTAATTCCTAGATATCTTCGCCAGTGAATTTTAGAGTGTTAACAACCAAGTTTAGCTTTGTTTGTCACTCTACGGTCTGTTTTGGAAGACGAGGTCTGAGTAAACAGCCAATGCCAGACCTTTTACTCTATATTTAACATCGTCAACACGTGTTTGTTATTTAACAAACAACATTGCCAACAAATGACTAATTTCACCGATGAGTGATAAAATGAAAAATCTTTCAAAAACATACATTTCTAACTTCAGACAAAGTTTTTGCAATAAGTTTGTTTCATCCATAAAAGTGTTTTAGAATTTATAATGTAATAAAGTCTGCGATTATTTACATTTTGTCAGGATTGTAGCAATAGAAAAACATTGTAACCGAAATAATGCTGAGTTATTTGGTTATAAATAGGAATAAAAAATTCAGTTACTCAGTCATCACATTAAAATGCATTGAAGAAAATAATAATGGCATGTTCACTTTTTCCTCTTGATTTTTTCTATGAACTATCTCTATTTCACTAACGTTTGTATTACAAAAATCGAAGTAATTTGTTTATTATCGAATGGCAATAACATGCAATATATAAACAATGTAAAATTGACCATTACAAGATTCATTCGACATTTTTGCCGATTAGTTTAAATATCCTTGCTTTGAGCTGTGGAGCTGTAAAATATAGCTGAAACTGCTCGGAACAGTTCGTCACTTTTAATGAAGCTCTTCAGCAGTCGAATCTAGAAAATAGAAATTAGTACAGAAAAGCAAATACGAGCGAAAATACGTGTAGGATAAAAAATTGACGAATCATCTTTGAACAAGAGAATGAAATTGAAGTAGCCTTTTAGGATCTAATTGTAGTAACAAGCTGAAATGTGCTTTTTGCCATGCATTTTATTGCAAATAAGAATTGATACTAATAAACGTATATAAAATGTTGCAAAATATTTTTTGGATAATTTTATTTCATTTAGAGGTATTAAATCCATTAATGTGAATATGGATGCTATATTTATTACAAATGGATTGAAATAAAATATGAAATGTAAGTAACGACACCTTGCCATTAATAGATATATGCAATTAAGAAAGTTTAGCACTGATGTAATGCGCGGATCTGCTAGTATTTATATAAACTATTAATGTGTCATAAATTTTGAATTATGAGTCATCGTTAGTGTAGCAAATTATCTTCTAAATTTAGCTTAAAACAAAATTAATGACAATACATTTACGCCCCGATAGTACTTAATCGCTACCTTTTGACGTAGATTTTAAACAGAACAGTGTCTTCAAGACTGAGTGCAGATTCATCAACACTAACTTCATTGCAATAGGAACTTCAAAAGACAATAAATACGAAGGTTGTTGTCTCATTTAGCTTCTTAACATTACAAATTTAAAGCTTAAAAAATAACCTTTATCGTTTTTTCCTCACCATATGTACCTTAGGCTGGTATAAGTTCAAGTTCGTGTAGAGAATATTTTCCTCTTTCATAAATTTCTTATTTTAAAGCCTTTGACATTAAGTAACGCTATTGAAATTACAATCTCAGAGCAACGCTCACGTTCAAGTAAAACCTAATAATAAAAACTATGATGCTCGCTTTAAATATCATCGATGCTTATCTCTGTCAAAGCTCATCACGTAATGTTGCTTATAAAGGAAAGAAAGGAGCTCTCGCTGCATTATTAACCTACAATGAACTTTATATAGAAACATTGCAAGACACGCTGCTAACGAAAACGCAGTCCTTTGAACCAAACGCCTTTCGTTGCTGTCTCACTGCAAACTTCTTCAGGTAATCTCATTAGTGCTTTGTTCCTAATAAACTTGAACATTTCTCTGTTTAATTTTTCAGGATTTCAAAACACAAGGAAAGTGTTAACCACAAGATTTCGGGATTAAGCCCTGATCTATTATTGGGACGTGGCCTCTTGAAGTAGTTAGAGCTTTGTTTTGTGTGTGTTGAGAACACATGATCCAAAAGTAGTTCGCTTTGTCTATTGTATTTTCAGTTTTGTAATGATGTAAGAGCATGATAGTTGATGTCTTCCTGCTTTGTTTGACATCTTAAATTAGTTTAGGCAAATTTAATTAGTTCGAGGTTTTAAGAAACGGAAAAGAACATCCTCCAAATAGAAGGCATTAAAGTGAGTGTGTCTTTGGACTTACCATTAAGAAACTGCTATCATTAACGATACGTTGTTTACTATTAAGCTGGAATCTAGATCTTAAAGTTCGGTGGTATCCAACATTATTGAAGCACACTACACATTATAGTTACGCATGAAATTGTATACGCACATCTTGTCCGTAAATTGCAATATAAATGTTATATAAATATGAATTGTTCTTTGTAGATTGGTATTTAAGTTTCTCCTACCAAATATGACATAATTCACTTTGGTAGCTATGAACTTATTGATAGACGAATGGTAGGTATGATCAGATTGAATAATTTGAAGAAAAGTAGACTAGCACATGCAATAAACTTTTATTATTTCCATCTCATAAAATAGTAAGACTACCAACACTTTCTTGAAATAATAAGTTTCAAAAAACGCTTTGAAAAAATAAATTCTGCAATCTTATAGAGGTTTTTTAAATTTAAGTTAAACAAATGAAATACTTGATTTGCAGTGCTTTTCATAAACTATAATTCAAAATTAATTCCATTCATAATTCTCTAAAAGCGAACTTTTAAATTGAGAAGGATAACTCCTAATTCTTTAAGTCAATACACAGAGAAATGACATTGTGGAATTCAAGAGATTATTTTCTCCAACTTTCTGCTTTCTGTTTACGAATGAACTTTTAATAAACTCATTTTAAGAACAATTATTAGATAAATTGACTGGTAATAAGAATGGCAGGTTGGTAAATTACTTAAAAAATTTGTTTATCTTGATAAACTAATCTTTAAACAATTACAATCCAAATAAGACTACCCTTTAGAGAAAAAAAACTGTGACACAGATAAAAGCTAATGTTCTCAGGCGAAGAAAATAAATCTCAAAAAACCATGGAGTGGGCCTTGGAAAGGACTAAATTGACTTTTACGAGGCACACGATTTTTATTACGTTTCATATCAATGAACTACCAATGATATATTCACCCTAATAATCCTTTTTTGGGCATAATGTGCACTGCTTTGCATAATGACCTTGTAATAGAAATATATTATTTGACCATTCTTCACTATCGAGAGTGCATTGAGGGCAAACAAATCAAACACTATAAAAAAAACCGTATCTGGTTATAGAATTTTAAATAACAACTGTACGCGGACACATTTGATCAGTGACGGATTGACTCATCAGATAGGCCCAGGAAATGTGATCATAAACCAGCCTAGAAGAGAATTTAGAAAATAGAAAAAGGAACTTTTTAACAATTTGTTGCCCTCTAAAGAAACCGAATTAGACACTCATATCCAATGCCGTGTTTCTCAATAGCCTAAGTAGACTGTAGTTTAATGCTGTATATGTTAGGATTTTTTGCAGCGAAAGGGAAATACTTTAAAACATTAATTCAAAGTTTATTTTAAAAGTGTACAAATTTGTTTGAAGCTGTGCGTGGGTAGTTAATTGACATCGCACTGGAGCAACGCAATAGGCTATTGGCGTCCGGGATCAATCCCGAAGGGAAAGATTCATGGACAATGCCTCGTATTTTGGAACAACGGTCAGATGACGAGAACAACACCTGAGCTGGCACCCCACTCTCCAAACTTCCACTCCAACGTGAGGACATTTGATACCATTGCAAATGGTATCAAATGGTATCAAATTTAATCTGCACCATCCCCCGTGTACAGAAGCTGTGCGTAAAAAGGCAGTGCCCCACAACTTCAGTCCACCAAAACGTACTTCACAGTTGAGAGTCGTTGAACAACACTTTATTATAAGTTAGTTATTGTGACTATGACTAAGTCCAAAATCATTGCGATGACATCAAATAAAAGGAGAAGTTTCAACACAAAAACCAAAGTAACAGAGCGAACAGGCAGTACAACATTAATCAGTCAAAAAATACTTCATGGTTGAGATTTGTTGCACTGTTATATATACTACTTTATTGTAAGTTAATTAGTGTAGCTATGACAAAGTTATAAGTCATTGCGATGGCATTAAATAAAAGAAGACCCAACAAACAAATGTAGCAGAGCAGTAAAAGGCCTTACAACTTTAATCTATCAAAAAGTACTTCACAATTGAGATTCGTCGGTTTAATTTGCCCTCGTGTCGCATAAAATGACCACACAGCGATAAACCAAAACAAACCTAAATTCAATAACAGCCAAATTTTCAAGAACAAATTCTATTGCCAGTAATGCGTAACTGATTGCATTATTTCTTTTTTGATTCCACGGTATGTACAACAACGGATGAACAATGTAAAGTCGTCTGTTACGGGATTTATTCACCAATTTTGTCACTTTGTTTAAATCTGCTTGTTTTAATCACGAAGCAGCATAATTTTGTTAAAACTACACGGAAAATGAATGTCCACGGATACCGTAATGAGAACCACTGGGTTAAATGAATAGTGTCCATGGATACTGTAACGAGAACCACTGGGCTAAATATGTCGCATATCGATGAGAAAAGCACTTCCATTTCAAATACTACCTAAGGATAATTTACGCAATGGTATGCTCCAACCTGCTTTTTATAGTCATTTCTATGTTATTCACGTTTTGTTTTTGACTGAGAACACGTGGAGGAAATAGTTATTTGCGTAGTCATCCACCTTACAATGATATAGGCAGGGCATGTGGGCGGAGTCGCTGTCGTAAGATCGTTGAAGGTTAGGTCACGTGGATTTACGAATCGACTAGTGCCGATTAGCTATCGAAGCGCAGACCAGTGTTTTCAATCGCACCGGATAATCGCTTTAGCCCATAAATAATTTGTCCCATATTAGGATTCATACTTTTTCTAGCAAACACGTGACAGATTTTTAAACCAAGAGACCGGAAGAACCGGAATAATGAAGTCGTGCGCTCATGCTCCGTCTATTTCAGAAGGAGGTCGATGTGCAGCACAGAAAACCTGGTATATACGTTTAGATGTAAGAACAGTAGCTTAAATTTTAAATATGAATGGAAATATTAATTATTTATTTAATAAACCACGAACTCGTGCTCTCACAATCATGAACTCAAATTTACTAGCATTTTAATAGCTTCAACAAGAAGCTTGTTTACAAGATTACCCACATACATAAAAGCTTAGGGCAATAGCGTAATCAGGATTTTATTTCGGAGGAGAGCCTAAAGCTAGAAAGACGAATTGTACATCAAATAAAAATCTAGACCTTATTAGAATTTTAAATTTCACTAAAAATCTTTATTTCTCCTTTATAGTATTTATTATGTTTACTCCTACTGCCGCAGTAGACCGATTAGATGGTAATTAATTAACATCACCCTAGAGCAACACATTGGCGATGGTCCGGGGATTAATCCCGAAGGGAAAGAACGAGGATGAACCATGTAATTTTGAACCACGGTCAGATGACGAGGTAGACCGGTTAGAAGTGTATAGGATTAGCAACTGGAGGGTTGTGAGTCCGAAACTCAATGGGGGTGGTGCAAGCTAAATCTGGCTTCAAATGTCTTCACGTTGGTGCGGTGTGGAAGTTTGGAAAATGGGGTGCCAGCTCAAATGTTCTCGTCATCTGTCCGTGGTTCAAAATTACGAGACGTTGTTCTTGGATCTTTCCCTTTGGGATTTATCCGGGATCGTCGCCAATAGGCCGTTGTATTGCTCTAATGCGACGTTAATTAACTATCTACCTTCCCTACTCCAGCCACCATATATCTAATTTCGTCTTTGGATTAATTCACTAGTACGGGATTAAGTAAGCATATATATAAAAAGTGACGTTTCAGTTGATTCGAGTACAGGATTGGTTGAAATGTAGCAAAGCATCGTTTCGCCAAGTACTTATGGCGATTAGATAATATTTACAGAACACTCAAATCATGTTCTTTATTTCACTTTCTATTTTTCCGTCTTTTGAAGCATTGATACGAATGTAGATATGCCATTATATGTGAAATTGTTTTTATTGGTATGAAAAAAATATCCTCATCTTTTCATATATCGATTTAGTAAGCTATTAATTAAACTAATGAATTTTTCATATTTTAATATCATAAAAGTATACCATAGATTTTTAAGACTATTTGTAAAAAGATATAACAATAAAAATTCAATACTTTCGGGGGAGCTTGAGCCCTAGAGCCCTTCTCTGGTTACGTGAAGTGATGGTGTACAAGAAAACTCAGTTGTCAGAAATTTTCAATACTTAATTTTGAGCTATTTTAAGTGCAATAAAAGTTTTTCTGACTAATTCAAATTTAGAAGCTGCTTGTATACCATAATTGTAATAGTTAAATTTCAGCATTATTGTTGATTGAGAATATAAGAATAATAGCTATTGTTTAGTTTTTAACAAGAACGTTATATTTTAGATTTGATATTTTAAACTTTAAAACGTTTCTTGTGTTGAGAAACATTCACTTATATTTGGTGGATTTGCCACTAAAAATGAAACTGTTTACGTTATTGGCATCGTGAAATTACCACAACTTAACCCTTTTGTTTTTAAACCTCACAAATTATAAAACATTTAGAAAACGATTTCTGTTCAAGTTCTCGCACAAATAAATTACTACGTAATTTTACTTCAGCTTTCCCTGGTGCATTATTTTTCAACAAAAAAGAAACAGCTTTGTATTCAGAGATTATTTGATAGTTTTAAATGATGACATATGGAATCCTACATGTTAATCCTGTTAACATGTACCATGTTAGTCATTTAAATTTTATGTAATGAAAAGTACTATTAAAATAGAAACTGATTAATAGAATCATTTCTCCTAGAATAATTTTTAAATTGAAAAATCCTATTTTAATTTTTATATAATTTTGTATATTCAGAAATTAACGAAATTCAACAAGTGAACTAGACATTTCCAAAAAAGATTATTTTCGTAACTTGATAACAAAATTAAGATTCCATTTACTCCTTTTAAATTAGTTTGTATTTTTTAAATGGTTACATATTTTAAGAAATTGAAATGATAAAAAGATCTTAAAATTATCATAAAATACAAATAAAATTACCAGACTTTCCTGACATGATCAACAAGCATATATTACATAAAAAGTATTCCTTCAGTATGCACTCAAAAAATTATGTCTGAAACATAGGCATGGCTTAAAATTTTAATTGCAGTTTTGCAATTTAATTTATAACCAGGATGCAATTCATAAGATAAAACAACTTTGTGTCAATTTTGAAACGAAGTTCACAATATTAAAAACAGATTATCTTAACAATTATCTTTGCGAAAATTGTCACTATTTTGAAAATAGTAGAAACATCAAAGAATATATTTTGTTGATACTAGAGTTAACTATACTGTCACTTAATTGTTCTTTCAGTTCTTTATAAAACGTGAGCTAGTTTAAATACACCCTTTAACTATATTTCAAAGCAATTAGTTTCTTTATCATTCTTATGAATATTGAATTTCTAAATATACCAGTCTGTATCGATTTATCGAACATTCTTTGTATTATATCGATCATGTTTTCTCTAACTGTTGAGCTAATCATTAGATGGCATTGCCCGATGTTTTTTTTAATTCAATCCAAGACACGGATACTTCTTTGTCTTTGGAGTAGTCTAATTTTCAACCACTTGGTATCTAGTTTGATTAATTTTGTCGGAAAAAAATCTTAGCATTCTTCATAAATAGTTGAAAACAATAGTGCTCCTTTAAAAAAGTACAAAGTACTCTTTTAAACTAAATTAAAAAAGTATTCTTTTTTTCATTTCAAAAATGGCGATCTGTGCAGTTCCAGTTTTCTCTTTAAGATAGAGCAATAATAGAGTTCTCTTTAAAATAGAGTAATTATAGTGTAATTCTATTTTATTCAACATTTCACAAATTAACTTTTTGCTGCTGTTTTTTCATTTCTGAAAATGTGATTTTTACAGTTCTAGTTTGCTCTTTAAAGTAGTGCAATAATAGAGTTCTCTTTAAAATAGAGTAATAATACTATAATTCTTTTTTTTATTTAATATTCCACAAAATAAATTTTTGGTACTCTTTTTTTTTCGTTTCGAAAATGATGATCTGTACAATTCTAGTTTTCTTTTTAAGGTAGTGTAATAATAGTGTTCCCCTTAAAGTACAGTAATAATAGTGTAATATACTTTTTTTAATTTAATGTTCCTCAAAATAATTATTCTCTACTCTTTTCATTCCAAAAATGGCGATCTGTACAGTATTTTTGAAAATAAAAAGAACAACTATAAAAAGTAAATGATATTTATGTATTAGTGCAACTCATACGTACATATTAGGAAGTTCGAATGTTAGTTGAGTATATCATGATGCCTGAATTTTTAAGACTACATTTCAAACAGACTATTTGTACATAAAATAATCAAATCCTTTAGATCATTAAGCTTTTTCTTTCTATGTACATATACTTTCACTTTCCATCCAAACGGATGACAACAAAAACTCAAAAGCACACATATCTCAATTATATTAAAATAGGGTCTTATTCCATTCTCCATTCCAACCTCATTACATGTATCTTTTGTAATGTATGTTCGTATAGCGCAGTGGTAGGACAAGAGAATTCTAGAAAAACAAGTAGCAGACACTCAACACTGACTGACGGAACTAGATATTCAGGTGCAAAGTAAAGTCGAAGGTTTTCCTAAGAAACTCGATTCACTTGATGCTTTACAAACTTGCTTACTAAGTTCTATTTGAAGTTAACTCAATTTTAACGTGTTGTTTTCAATGCATATAATTTAAATACCAGGACGTGTTATCCGATATTGTGTCAGCTGTCATTCATAGAGTGATTTATTTGTCTAGAAACAATATTCTATAACAGGATTTATTGTGCTTGAAAATGAAAAACGATTATGTAAATGCCATAGCTCAGAATTGCTAGTACAATGTGAGGATTGTACAACACAGACAAATTCTCCAACTACTTATTAAGGCTATAGAAAAGTCAGTGGATAAAGGCTATATTTGTACCTCTTCCTTACCTCGGATTTTTCTGAATTTAATACAAAATGTTTAAAAATGTTTGTGTTTTATGTCGCAAGGATCATATTTAGCCAAGCTGCACCAAGCAACGTCAAGTAAATGAACACGCACGCAAGAAAAGTTTTACTGACAGAAGACAGAAATGCACCCACGGAGGAATCGAACCTGGGTCACCTAGAATTCGCAGATTGCTATAGCAGTGGGCAAACCCACTGAGCCACGACGGGACGGATAATTATCGTTTGCGTGTGCGCGTTGATATCTTGACTCGCGAAGAATTTAGAATCGTTTGCAATTAAATTATTTTTGTTTTATTTATTAGACGTCATATGTGGCAACATTTTGTTTAACGATAATAAGAATTTGGGTGCTTGTTATAGTTAGTACTATTCGTGTTAAGAATTCTTCGACCAGCTCTGTGCCGATCTTTATACCTTAGCAGAAATTTTGTACGGCGCATGGAATCATTATTTCAGAGCCACAGTTTCTGTTAATGTACATAAAATTTCGGAAAATAAATAAGTTTTTCATCTATGCAGTCCACTTATTCAAACCTACTACGCTGCATGGGACATGCTGAATTCTTAACACGAACAGTTCTAACGATGACAAGAACAGATTCTAAAGTCATCTTTTTAAATGTTGCCACATCAAAATAAAAATCATTACTGCAAACGATTATTAATTCTTAATGAGCAAAGATATCAATGCACACGGTCAAACTATAATTATCCGTCACACGCGCACAAACAGTATGTATTTATAACAGTTATTTGAAAAGAAAAAAAGCGTTTATTCATTCATAATATCTATTTTTTAGAGATATAAAAAAATAAGGAACCAACATTTCAGGAGGGGGACTCCTCTATCTACGCTACTGATGCTGGTGACAAAGCGCATATGATTGTGATGATTATTAATTAATACACAAGTTTTATTCCATTTAAAAATTAGAAAGTATTTCTTGGGGTATAGTCTGTTACAAAACGCCCAATAAAATGCAATATTAAAGTTTATTGTAAGATTTAGTTTTTAAAATAGAAAGGAATTTTACATAAATCCGAAACCTACTCTGAAAGATTTGGATTTCGACCTTGAAGAAACCTTTAGCCTTTGTTATTGGATAAAAGTGCAGTATTAGTATTAACCATTTCGCTTTTGCCCCATTATCAATCACAGGGAATAAAGTATTAGAAAGTATTTCGAGGATTTAGAGTACATAGTCTGTTACAAAACGCCTAAGAAAATGTAGCATTAAAGTTTATTGTAAGAAGTTAAAGTTTATTGTTTATTGTCGAAGTCTATTATTTAAACAAAAGGACAGTATGTGGATTGTCTTTATTTGGAACGTTTAAACTTTCAGTACCAGGGTCACATTAAAAAGATTCGAAAGCTCCCGTGGACCATACATCTTTTAACACTGATCGAGAATCACACATAAAGGGTACCTTTAAATGAAAGCTACCTAAAAAGCTTTTACCATGAAAAGCACTTTCAGTAGCAATTTACTATACTTTATGATTATACGTATGTTTAAAACAAGAAGACCCTCGCATAGCATCTTCGCTAAAGTTTCTTAATTGTTTTTATCTTTAGATAGCAGTGAAGTTACTCACATTTGACACCCTATATAAGTCCATTTATAATGAATAAAAACATCGATATGTACATTTCATACACCAAATGAAATAAGTTGATAAAAAGTATAAAACAGCACTTCGAGTTACTTCTTACTGGTGTAAATTCTTATTTCCATTAAAGTACGTGGCAAAAGTATTTACCTCAGTCAGGTTATTACAATTAGCTCCTGAACACTCATTTCAATTACACCATATTTCTTTGACGTCTAAGCCTATTTTCATGTTCGCTTAAACTTTCTTTCCAGTACAGATTTCTATCTTCTCACTTTCTCATTGCCTTCTCTCTTCAGACTGTTTATGAGTTTCATTAGTCATATATCATATTGTCAATACGATGCATTACAGCAGGGATAAGTGCTTATTTCAACTGCAGGCAGCCGGTCGAAGACCTCGGATGTACATCTAGCGTACGAGTCGTAACGAAGTTAAATCCCATGACATGCTCCAATGATATTTAAATCAAGTTACTACAGTAGTACGCCTAAGGTAAAATAAACTACAGTTTACTCTTTGAGTATGAAAGATGAATGGAACCATTTTGAGCAGATTTAACAATTATAGTTTTATCTATGAGAGGGATATTTATGGGAAGGAGAATTCAATAAATGTTGTACTTAAAACGAACTGTACCAAATTCAAATTATATGCATTGTATTAAAGAGGAAAAAATTAAGAAATAATTGAATTAAGTTTTACTGCCGAAAGTCAAATCAGTATTCTTGCTGGTTCTTATTATTTAAAATGAGAAAGAAAAAACGTAAATCAATTTATGTTATTTGTGAAAGAGAGTGCACAGAAATTAAAAGGGCCCCATTGAGAACCCCCAAAAAGTTATCTTGTGTTGTGCACTTTAAAAGCCTGTTGGCAAGTCACGATTCAAATTAAAACATTTTAAATACCAAATAAGTTGCCTTTTATATACCATGGGTTATTAAGGTATGCATTTTTTGATCAAACAATCATCTGATGTTTATTGACTTGTACTTTACGTCTTCCACCTCAGAGATACTTATCCTTATATCAGCAACAAACTTAAAATGCTCTGTTAGCTGTCATAAGCCCACCTGGTGGTTTATCTTCGAGTCAAAAACTGTCCTATAGTGGTTAGTCTCTGGTGAAAAATCTTGTCCCAAACTGTCACCAGTTCTGGACAAGAGACAATTTGTTTTCCACTTCGTATATTCATTGCCCCTGGGAGTAATAGTGCAGTTTTGTCTCGACGAGGTATCTCGTCCTTAACAAAATTGGCCACTTCATGGACGAGATATCTCGTCAAAAAAATTGGAGGGTTAAAAACACTGCTCTGAAATTTAAGTGTTCTTGAATCTGTTTCATTTCCATGAACAACGGGATTCTCAAATAATATTTGGCTCTCGGTAGCCCAGTTGGAGAAATAACGGATTAGCAACCGGAGTGTTGTTCGTTCGAAACTGTCGAACCAAAGACCGTCGTGTACATTGGGGCTAATCCACGGTAAATCTGCCATGTCCTCAAATGTCCTCACGTTGGCGTGGTGTGGAAGTTTGGAGAGTAAGGTGCCAGTTCAGGTGTTGACCTCGTCATCTGACAGTGATTCAAAATTACGAGGTGCTGTCCTCAGTTCTTTCCCTTCGGGATGGATCCCGGACTGTCACCAATAGCTCGTTGTGTTGCTCCAGTATGACGTTAACTAATCACATACCTACCTTAAATAATATTTGGGTAGATGGATGAAATGAAATCAACGAATGAAAATCAATGAAAATAACAGTTAAAATGAAAGAAACAGTTCCAGTCATAACGGAGCAATAAACTTCATTTAAAAGCAGTCGTTGTAGGCTTTTACCCACCTTTCGGCTAGGTGAGTGATGACAGCCTCTAAGAACGAGTTTAGCAGCCATTTGAACCAGTCGATAAACCTCCTGTTCTATACAATCGTCAGCTGTAAATCGCCATCCCTTCAGATGCTTCTTAAGAGGCTCGGATATACGATAGTCACTAGGCGACATTATCACATTATCAGCAGACGCATTATCGTCAGTGACGGCTATTCGCTGTTTCCCGGGAAGAGGAAGATCCTTAAGATCGGAACTTCCTTCATGGAACTTTCGACACCAACGGAGGACTGTTAACACAAACAGTGTCATACACAGCATGAATATGACGACGAATATATCCATCCATTGGCATCCTTAGACTGACAAAAACTGCAAAAGCTCGCTAAGATGACTTTGACGCATCCATTTTACAAGTATGCACTTTTAACACGTTCTCTACAGCCACGAACAAGAAATATTCCAACAAAAAAGCCACGTGTTGTTTGCGCTGGCATGTGCCTCTAAGCAAAAATCAGCCACAAAGCGGCGCTGCAATCTGGAACAGCCAATGGGTCAAGCAACTTTCACTTTTATTCGAGCAACCCAAATAGTTGTCTAAAAAAGTATACATTCTCGGAATACACTAGGTATTTTTGAACTGATGCATTCATCCTATAATCCAATCTAAAAGGTGCGAATGAAGTGAAATACCCAAATAGTTGTATAAAAGTATGTATTTTCAGTAGGTAGGTGTTTTAATTAACGTCGCACTGGAGCAACATAACGGGCTTTTGACGACGGTCCGGGATCAAACACGAAGGGAAAGATCCGAGGACAACACCACGTAAATGTATTTTCGGAATACACTAGACATTTTTAACCGTTGTACTATTCTATAATCCAGTGGTTCAAAATTACGTGTTGTCCTCGGATCTTTCCCTTTGGGATTGATCCCGGACTGTCACCAATAGCCCGTTGTGTTTCTCCAGTGTGACGTTAATTAAAATACCTACCTACCTATAATCCAATTGCGAGTTTGAATCTAACCAAAGACCGTCGTGTACAAAGGGAGCTAGTGCACGTTAAATCTGTCGTGGCCTCAAATGTCCTCACGTTAGCGTGGTGTGGAAGATTGGAGAGTGGGGTGCCAGCTCAGGTGTTATCTCGTCATCTCACCGTGATTCAAAATTATGTGGTGTCCTCGGATCTTTCCCTTGGGGAATTGATTCCGGAACGTCGCCAATAGCCCGTTGTGTTTCTCTGCTCCAGTGCAACGTCAATTAAAAAAAATACCTATCTTATAATCCAATCTAAAAAGTGAATATAATGAAATACTCAAATAGTTTTTAGAGTATGTATTCTCGGAATATACTAGGTATTTTTAAATGATTCATTCATCCTATAATCCAATTTAAAAAGTATGAATAAAGTGAAATACACAGTACTAATGCCAGTGCTAGTTCTAATCCCAGGGTCGGGCTAACCCTTTCGTTGCCTGTATACCGTAAGATCTAAAAATCCCCTATTCCTTATGATTTTATCACAGACCATAGTTGTGTTGTGCCAGTGCAACTTTAAATACCTGTCTACCTACCATCACAGACCGTAGTCACCTGCAAACAAAAATCTTTGAGTTAGATTTTCTGTTTTTATTTGCGGCATCCTCTCAAATAACTAATATGTAATTTCTTACTTTTAGAAAACACATTTCATGCGTAAAACATGTTCCAAATTTTGTCAACATCAAGTTTACTACTTTAATCTTTAGGCTACTCAGCATGTTTAGAAAGAAGACATTGCTAATAACATCAAACCCTAATCTAGGACTCCATTTTATACTTACCATATGTCACTAGATATTTGATAAGTAACCGGCCGGCACGCATTCAGGGAGTAATTTCGGGGCTGGCCTAGTCTTTTCTCTCAGTGTTTTACTCGTAATTGTATGATGAGAGTAACTTTATATCGTCGATTTCGAGCCGAAACTTATTAACTGACATATTTTTGGTGGCACTCAATACTTATTTTCATGAAAATTGGAAAAAATATAAATTTTCAAAAAGATCATAATTTTACTTTCTGATCTAAAATATAATAGTCTAAAAGGTGTGCAGTAAAACTTGTTTTTGTCACTTAATGAGTTTTTGCTCTAAGCCGACGATATGTTTCATTTATAAGATCAACGAATATAAGATAATTAATTTGGTTTCAGTGTGTATTTTAATTTTTCACATAAAATATATTTTGGGGATGGCTTGAACACCTCCCCTTGAATGCATCTCGTCGTCTAAGTCAAGTATGAAACCAATTTTGGGTATTTTGCCCCATCCATTCCCAGTCAAATAAACTAATCCATTCTATCAAATATTACATTTCTTGTGTTTAAAATGAGTCAATAAGAGATATTAGAAATAAATTATGTCACTAAAATTTTTTATTCACAATTCTGGCTGCTTCTAATTATTTTAAATTACTCATATTAGTCACCCAACATATACATAGGCTATTCATTTGTTTCACCAACCCATCGAATTGCTGAGAGGGAATTTCAGTGTAAACAAACAAACCAGACGGTCTGGGAAGATTTTACTTCTGCTCTCGCATGATACAGATACCTTAAAATGTAATTTATCGCCGTTTGGGCGACTTTTGGCGTTAAATCTAATTGGTGTTGGATTATCATCATCATGGAATCATTATTCATCAAGCCGGAATTCGTTTTTGGAATTTTTATCGTCGAAGTGCTGAAATTGTACTCGAAAAACAATCCACTACTACTAGTTGGGGGCTCAGCCCCCTCTACCCCGAAATAAGCCATTATAGATTGTCAGAGGCGGCCCCGAAAGAAAAAAAAAGCCACTGCCGTCACGTTTGGAATGCGCATAGGAAACACGAATCATCACCACCTATATTTAGCTTGACAGAAAATGCCCCTCATAATGATGAGTACTTTGCAGATATTTTTAACTATTTTCAAATCTGTCTTTTTTACTTATAGCTTTAACAAAATCTCTATTTATATAGTGTTGAGTATTTTCCTACGAGATGGCGCACGGACAACCCGACCTCCCGGGGATGTCACCGCGCCTGCATGTTTATGTTCAAAGGGGCTGCTTAACCACCCCCCTGTTTTCTTGTTTATCTGTCACTTGCGAGGGGACTGCCTGCCGAGAACCAACCTCGCAGCTTCGCTCTCCGTTGTTACTTGTTAATAAATCTGTTATTTGTTAATTCTGAGTTCTATTCTGTTAACTCACAAAGCACAGAACGGGATCGATTGACGTGTCCAAACATATAGATTAACCAAACTTTAGCATTTATGTCAGGAAAATTTAGGGATTGCCAAGTCCTCCCTTCTGAATACGTTCTGGTAATGGATTAGGCCGGTTGTATTGAAACGGGGAGATATTTCAGATAGACTTAAACAATTCGCTTGAAAATTGCAATACGATATTTTTCGCACTTGCTCTAGTTTGAGTGAAATACTTGATCATGAAATAAAAAATGTTATACACACACTTGTGATATACAATTAATCTAATTAGGCTGATATATTTCATTTATTGAGGATGAATACAAAATCGGAAGACATACTTAGCTTTGCAAATACCCCCCCACACACACGCAAAAAGAGTTCCGCGATTCTGTTGTAAATCGCAATCCACGGAGATGTTCAATCGATGTTCATCGGAAAACAAACTCATCGCATCATGAAAATTCTAGGTATTATGATATTTATGATGAGAATAAATTGAAAAATCGAATTAGAGAATCGATTAAATAAATCAAATTTACCAATATAACACAGAAAATGAAACGAGGACTGAGAACAGCGATATTCAGATTGAATCAGTTTCGTTAGGAAAAATATTTTTAGTTAGCGATAAGTATTTCTTAACAAGTCTTATTTTTTGTTAAGATTTTCAAGTTTGTTAAACAATGGATCATTGCAAAAATAAAACTCTGAATTTAGCAAATGCATAATACCGACTAGAGAAACAATGGTAAATACTAAAAGAGAGAACACAAAAACAATATGAATCATATTAATCTCCTATCAACATCACTCGTAATCATGACATTTTGGCAATCATGCATCAAATTCAATCTCGGAAGATATCCAGCGAAAACAATCCATCGAAGTTTTACAATTAGCTTGAATCTATGAATCACAACTTTCCTTCACCACCTGCGATATATATCCAATAGCTGCTGTATCATCTCCCTGTGTAATAAGACGTCCGTAGCATAACAGGAAGTAAAACCGTTGCCATTTATTTATGCACGAACTTTGAAAAAATACGGAGCAGACGCATAAATAAGAAGCCTTTCTAGACAGAAAACAAGCAATTAAACAAGCGTTATCATCCAAATATCAAACAGCACGAGTTAATCGTCCACTGGGCGATCCGCAATCGAATTTTAAAAAAGAACATCAGTTTCACATAAGGACTAAAAATAAACGTCCGAACAAAACAGAAAGTTCTTTTTAAAGGTGTATCAAAACGTGTCGAACGAAAGCGAAATGATCCAGCGGAAAAAGTGAAGAACATAAAATAAAAGCAAAGAAGAAAACAATAAACAAATACTTGCTCCGATTTCTGTTCGTTTTATTCGGCTTTATGTGAGAGTATCTCGCTAGAGGCGCTCCATGCCTTCAAGGTTCAGTGTCCTATATTTTGCAAAATGGCGATTCCCCTTTTTTCTTGTCCCAAATAGGTCGGGCATGTCTTATTGGTCCACGCGAAGTATAAAAGTTTTGGGCAGTCGTCTGAGAAAGTATTCAGTCGCTTGTTTTCCTCTAAGAACATTTTCTCCCAATAATCGAAGAGAAAGTTTTTCCATCGGAGGAGAGAGTGATCTCAGGTAGGTCGAATTATATCGTCTGCTATTTATTTTACCGTTTAAAAAGTTTCACGGATTAACTGAAGTTTCGATATCGTCTGCAGTGGATCGATTTCGATTTTATTTCCCGTTTCTTCCCATGGATTACAGCATCGGCCGAATCTTTGGTTGGGACAGAATTCCCAAGAGATTTAAAGTTTATGTTAATTATTTTTAAAAGTTTCAAATTCACGTTTTACCTTGCGGAACTAATTCTCAAAGCGGATTACAACGATTTTTGAGCGATTTAATATCAATTACATTTTATTTTGGAAAAAGTTTAAGATCCCTTAAACAAAATAATTTAATTTGAAATATGAGGAATATTGTTAAAAGTTCAACAAACGATCGTTTATTTGGTTCTTTTTAGAAAATTTCCGTTCCCGCTTTAAGAAATGATGTATTCTATCCTAAATGTTCTAACCAAATCGCTAAAGGATATTGTTAAAACGAGATTATTTCTGATTTTCCCCCAAAATAATGCCTAGGTAAAAAAATATTCACAAATAAAGCTGGTTTTAGAGGAATATTATTTTTAAAAAATACTTTGAAAGAAAATTTGGAAACTAATCTCTTTGGAACGAAAAGAACGCATTTGGCTTCCCATTCATATTTCGCGCCTTTAATCCACCAATGGAAGCATTTAACTTTCACCTTCTAAAGCCACGGTGATAGGAGAAGCCACCTTAACAGTATATTATATTTTACGAACGATTGATTTCGTTTTCTCGCGACCAAATTTCTACGCAGTGAAAATATAATAGTTTTTCTTTTATTTAATTTAAAAAGAGTGATATTTATTTCGTAGGTTTCTTGTTTTATTTTTCATCGCACAGTAAGCATCAAAACTAAAATTTTAAAGTTGAGATTTTGTTCAAATTACATTTATAATCAACCAAATAGGAAGTTGTAAAATTGATCAAATAACTGATAATTATTCTTAAATGTATGACGGCTCAGTGCAAGAATAAACACAGTTTTATTTTATATTTAAATATAAATTTAGTTTAACCTTTGTACTAAGTGAATTATCGATATATATTTTTTGGATAATTAATATTTTGTACTTTATATACTATAATCAGGTATTGGAAGCTAAGCGTTATTTTTATTATTGTGAACATTAGTTTAAAAAATCTAATCAAATGCAAGCATTGTAATGTAATTTTCATGCATTTTTCATTCTTTGTGTTTGTTATTCACCAATTTCTTTATTTTATATATTTCTGAATAATGTCAACTGTTTCTTTAATCCTGCAATTACATATTCAATAATGCTCATTTTCTACGCAACTCTTTTTAATTATGATTTTCTCCGTTAGAGTAAAAAGAGAAACGAAAAAAAAATTCATTTCCAAATTAATATTTACAACTTGTAATCACGCGATTTAAAATATAATCAGGTAAAGAGACTTGCTCTCAATAAAGAACACGGAAAGATGATAAAGGAAGTGAGCGCTGGAATTTTACGATTCATAAACAAGATGAAAAATGTTTCCGGGTTGTGTTTTTATTAATTTAGATTAACACACTTCACTTCAAACCGCAAAAATATAAGTACTGGTCACTTCCATTAACAGAAACATCTTTTCGAATTAGAACGAATTTGATTGTGGGTTGAAAAATTAAATAGGTCTCGGGTTGAGATGGGTTCGAGAGAAAGAACAAAATCGACATAGTTTTCATTAATAAGAAACATTCTAGAATATAAATTCTGATTAAAAAGATTTGTAAAAAGTGCGAATTCCAATTTAGAGCGACGGAAGGAAGAGAAAAGACGCGTTCTTCGACGCGGAAGAATATTCTCACAGTTAAAGTTACATCACACAAAGAACTCACGGAAAAGACGCCCTTTGTTCAGCTTCTGTCAGAGCCAAGAGTTATGCCTCTTCACTTTCACTCTTTCCGAGTTATTCGGGTCATTTAACTCCGATTTTCTCAAATTGACTCCGGACGGTTTTGAACACTGCTCTCAAAAGTTCCACCTCACGTGACCCTTCCATTTCGGAACTGAAGCGCTTCCAGGGCCCTTCGTGCATTCACGATGGAACATAAAACTCTCGTGATGCAATAACGGTGTGAAAAGTTAGCGAGCGGTTTTCCATTGTGCGGAGATGGCAGCGAAGTTATTATCGTTTGCGAAACATGACAGCTTCGCTATCCATGTTTTCTAAAACAGCAATGACAGCTGTAGTATTGCGATGTAGAATATAAGACAAATGTTAAACTAAACAGAAAACGGTTTTGTCTATCGCTCTACTTCAAAAAGCTTAATTTATGGACAAATGTCATTCATACCTTGTTGAATTGCAACAGAATAAGATGAAATCTACAGCCATGTTCCATGGAAGATTCCGGAATTTGTCAATTTTCGTATCTTAATTCTCCATTTATATCTCAATTGCTCAATCGTATACTATCTTAGTTTATCGCAATTTAACTTTGTTGGAATTTCTAAATAGAATATCAGGTCCAGATTTCGTTTATTATTGAGATCTAGTGTCTTATTTTTCATATCCAAGTTTAAAAACGGTCACTATAATCACACACACAGATTGTCGTATAAATTCACCTCAGATTGGAATGTTTTAATTTAAAAGTCGTTAAAATTCGAAGATTACTTATACTAAATTATTAACAATGCGCTTTTAATTTGAGATTGGTTGAAAAAGAAGCTTAGATCAATATTCTACAAAAGAATTTTGTGAATTAAAAATCATTCAGAATTATTTTGGTGGAATGGAAATACATGTTACAGTTCATAATATAATAAATAGCCTATGATGAACGAAAAGCCATATTACATTCCTTTTCAATGGAGAAACTAATTAGAAATAGTATAATTTACATATTTCAAGCATAATTTAACACGTTTTGAATAATTTGAATAGTACATTCTAAATTTTTACCAGACAATTTGAAAGAAAATTCTTTTTATACAGAGGAATTAATAAAAGCAACGATCGAATGAATTTTACAAATCATAAAGTACTTTCCGTTAATTAAATTTACATACCTGAAAAAGGGTAAAATTATCCAATTTCTAATAAGACAAATTATTCAGGAAGCTTCATGTTTGCAAACTGGTTATTCCGTACACAGTTACTTCGAACAAGCATCAACCGATCAGTCTTACGACTTGTCAGAGCTTCTACTAAACATTTCCAAAGTCATTGTCTCTTCTATTTTGTAATTATGAGTTCATAAACCGTTTCGAAATTACTCCTTCACGTATCTCTGAAGTATTGAAAACTATCTTTAGACGTTTTCCGATTCATTTAACACGGAAGGTGACATCATTCGCAAACGTAAACTTTTAATCGATTCTTCTATAAGCGAGTGATTTCTTTTTTTAATATCACAATAATTTTCTCGTATAATAGCAAAATAACAGTCCAAAGGGATTAGTTTGTAGGATTAATTATTTTCATGTACGAGTAAGAATTTAGCGAGAATACTTTATATTGTTAAGGAGCAATGCTCTTTTTAAAGAACATTGTTCGGTGTTATAAGATTTCAATGTAATTCTTTTAAGAAGGATAAATTTCAAAAGTATTGATTTCAAACTGACCTGTTATAACTTATTCTGGGAGAAATAATATAACTATCATTTCATTAAAAATAAACATGTCAGCCGAGAGAGTTGTCAAATACAGAGGAAATTTGGTTAAGTCCTACAGTAATTTTACAGTGTAATTAAAAGTATGCAATTGCTATTTTCTGAATGATCATTAGTAAACCTATCTCTATATACAAATATTATGCATAAATTTTTCTGTCTATATAGAGTTTCAGAAATTGAAAAAAAAACCAACTTTGCATTCAATACTAACATGAGTCAAAAAGGTAAGGTATTTCAGTAAAAAGATCAAATACAGAAGATTTAGAAACATTATTGATCACACATCTTTCAAAATTTATAAGTTAAAACACTATCAAATTACGAATGCAAAAATCTAAAGGGTTCACATACGTAGCCATTTTGTTCTTTCTAAAGAACATTATTTGGAATTATAAGATTTCAATGTGTTCTTTCTTCTATTTCACTATGATATGAATATAAATACTTTCTCTTACAGTAAATTTAAATTATTAAATATAATTTACTTTTGACGAAATATTGACAAGAGTTTTTCTTTTCTTTCCAGCCAACACGATGCTAAGGCTAACCCTGGGAGCGCTGCTGCTATCTTGTATAGCGTTGGTCCACGCCGGAGGAGACTGGGAATCCCACCACTCTCACGACGAGTGGAAAGCTCAGCCCATAAAGTACATCATCAAAGAGAACCCCAAACTCATCACCATCCCCCACCACGTTCCCGTGCCCAAGCCGGTCCACATCCC
Organism: Meta bourneti; assembly: GCA_933210815.1. Taxonomy (NCBI): domain Eukaryota; kingdom Metazoa; phylum Arthropoda; class Arachnida; order Araneae; family Tetragnathidae; genus Meta; species Meta bourneti. The sequence continues at coordinate 23,422,129 of OW119928.1, forward strand.
CAGGCCCGTCCCTGTCATCAAGCACATCCCCGTCCCTAAACCATACCCAGTGCCCCACATCGTGCACGTCATCAAGCACATCCATAAGGAAGTACCCGTTCCCAAGATCATCAACATCCACAAGGAGGTCCCCGTCCCCAAGCCTTATCCCATCCCCAAGGTTATCCGAGTCCCCAAACCCTACGTCGTCCCAGTTCACAAGGAGATCCCAGTGCCTAAGCCATACCCAGTCCATGTCCCAGTCCACATCCCTAAGCCATACATCGTCCCCATCCACAAGCACGTTCCCATCCCAGTACCCAAGCCAGTCCATGTGCCCATTGAAGTCATCAAGGAGAAGTCCGTTGTGATCAAGAAGCCAGTGCCAGTTTAGTAAGTATCTTCTACACCTATCACAACTTAAAAATACATTAAAATAACAACACCAACCCCATTCTCGAATGGATTCAACAATACCAAATACAATAATTTCTTGAAATTTGCTTTACTCGACGTTGTCTGTCTTGTGTTTGGCCGAATATGGCACTTGTGCCATAAAAGCCCATCATCTTGAAATCTGCACAAATGAGCTTCCACTTGTCTCAATCCTTTGAATACATGCAAAGTCCCATGTATAAGTACTAGATTAGATTCTATACACTTTTGGTTACAGCATAGCTAAGACATTCTCATTTCAATGCTCTGAGTGAATAATCCGTTAGATGTTTTACATTTCAATTTTCGCACATAGAATTGATAATGAAATCTGTTTGATCTAAAGTTCTTGAAAATGAAACAGAAATTAAGAAGGAAAATTAGACAAATGAATATTAACATTAACATCTCTCGGATTCTACAAGTAATTGTGAATTGAAGAATAAGGAATGAACTATACCTAGTAAGGTCTCACTTATTCGGAATTGAGAGGTATTATTTACACTTTGTTCACACAATAGCTCGGTGGATTGAGTTTCAGATTAGAAATCTTATATTTGGTATACTTACTAATATATTTTCGTACTAGTTAGTTTTAAGTAAGATCTCTGAGTTTGGTAGTCAGCTTAAAACTTCTGTGGAATTACTAGTTCCTCCATTCATCGTAACTCTTAAAATGGGGTTCCGATTCGATCAAATACAAGAAATTCGAAAGATATCACATCGACATGACAGAGCAAAAAACCAGACTGTCTGCGAAGACTTTACTTCTGCAGTCCAAATGCTCTCGCAGGATGCATATCGGGGTTACTTTAAAATGTAGCTTATCGCTGTTTAGTCAACGTTTGGCGTTTAATCTAATTGGTGTAGATCAATTAACTATCATATATATATTCAAAATTTATTCTTTGGTAGTAATTAATTGCACTGAAGCAACACAACAGCCTATTGGTGATGGTCCGGGATCAATCCCGAAGAGAAAGATCCGAGGATAACACCTCGTAATTTTGAATCACAGATTACGAGGTCAATACCTGATCTGGCACCTCACTTTCACGCCAACGTGAGGACATTTGAGGCTACCATAGATTTGACTTGCCCCAACGTACACGATGATCTTTGATTGGATCGAGTTTCGAACTCGCAACCCTCCGGTTGCTAATGCGCTACTCTTCCAACAGAGCTACTGCGACCCGGAGAGTGCTGAAATCGTATTCCAAAAACAAGTCAAACGACGTTATGTTCAGAAACGCCATCTATATTTCTCTTGACAGAAAATTCCTCTTATATATGACGAATCAGATACCTTGCTAAGAATTTATAAAATGATACCGAATAATTGTTATTTCCCCAATTAACAATTTGTTTTCTTGTGCAGTCTGGAAGAGAAACATCATCACCATGAAGGATGGGAAGAGAAGGGTCACGGCTGGGACAAGAAATAGACAGACCACGACGACCACCACACAGTGCCTTCGGATCAAAAGAACACCACACAAGGCCTAGAGAGAACGACAAGGTTTCACGGGTAATTCATTCCAACATCTGATGGTTGCGGTATTTCCTCTCGACATCCACACATTACAAGACAAGAAACTTCTGTGGTTTTTAATCGGCTACGACTTATGGACTACATTTGCGATTGTGAATGCATGATTGTTAGATTGTAATACAAAGCCAGCGGCCCATCCGACTTGGTTCGGAGGGCTGGGGCGATTGTGTTCTTGTACAATAATTGTACAGTTTATCTCTTTGTTTATATTAAAGTCATTTGCTTATTTATACACTAGAAATGGAGTTTCTCGATTTATTTCATATGAATATCACCACTTTTGAATGTATCCAATTCGATTTTATTGAAACTACACTGTACGTACTCATGTGGATCTTTTTCGGCAAAGGAAAGAGAACACTTGGAACTTAAAACGTTTATTGGATAAACGTTAAAACAAATAATATTTGTCTCAGGGAACAGCCTCACAAAATATTATTGGTCTGCAATACCCGATCGTGTCCTCACCCCAATCCACCTTCTCTGACCTTTCTATTCCAACCACTCACAAATGCAACCCTCACTTCTCCCTCTGATCACGTGACACTTGCCTCTGTTTTCCCTATCAAAGTGGGGTTGAGTGAAACAAAGAGCAGAATATTCCACTACATACGCAATATCCAATGCTCAACGAAATAATCAATACTTTAACACACAAATATTTAAAAGGTTATCAAGTTTTCATTTATTTACCCTCTGCACTTTAAAATAACATAAGGATCAAAACAGGCGAAAATATTTTCTTTGTGTATTTAAGATTAGTAACTAGTCAAAAATTAAATTAGAAATGTGTAAGATTTTCGAAGCGATGTTTAGTATTTTCCGTCAGTTCTTGTTTTAGAGCAAAGTCATTCCTGAGTTGAGTGCTTGCGCGTCGTCAGGAAAACAGGTGCGGCCAATTTAACCCTCCAAGTGTTTTCAACGAGATATCTCGTCCATCAAGATATTGCCGATTTTTGATGATGACAAACATCTGGTCAGATTTCTTTTAATGACGAGATTTCTTGTCCATCAAGATCGGGTCAGATTTCTTCTAATGACGAGATTTCTAGTCCAAGATCTGGTCAGTTTTGCTAATGACCTCGTCGTTTTGCTGGTCTCGTCGCGACAACCACCAGAAGGGCTAAAACAAGAAGTCAGCAAATAAAAGATAGCCACCCATAAAGTTGTGATAGAAAATTTTTCAAGATTTATAGTGATACATGAGTATGTGATCTTCCAACTATCCTTTTTAAAATTTTGAAACGATCTAGCTCAAGTCAGTTGTTTGAGGTTATCATTGCTTGTGATGAAAAATACTTCTGATTGGATTGGATGTTTGGGTTTTACGGCGCAAGGTCTAAAAAATACTTATGAAATGTATTTTTAAAATTTTCTCTGAACGTATCAAAAGGCACTCATTAAGGACAGTTTAGTTTATAATGGTTTTCAGAAGATGGGGCTGTTTTCTGAGCCTTGCACGTGGGCATATACCCCAGGAACGACCCGTCCCTGCCTTAGAGGATGAGTGTTCAACCTTTTGGGTTCTTTGGTCGCCCGATGAAAACAACTTATCACCGGGTCGCTTGTAAAATCTAAACTTTATTAATAAATTCTGTGTGGTATTACATTTAGTTTTCCAATCGCGTATCCCAGGCTCCTTACCCATAACTGGAGTCGCTTGCATTAGACTTCCTACCGGACATGACTACTCACAAAGGCACACACACCGCTCATATGGACTGGATGCTAGCTTTAGCAGAAAGCAGGTAGTAGGGAAGTCTGCTGAAGGTAGTCGAGGAAAAATAAACGAACCACCCCTCTTCATTCAAGCAATTTTAACAGTAGAGAAAATTCAAAGATAGCGTTTGACAGGAACTAACGCCCTCTGTAAATTCAAATGCATAGAATTTGCATAATTGTCTTCATATTAAATTGAACACCAACTTCATAATTTCCAATGGAAACCCCCTATTTCGACACACAATTTCGAATCTATATCAAAATGTATCTTCAGATACCAAATTTCATGTTATTAGGTCTTACCGTTTCGAAGTTATTACAGAAAGATTGGAGCTTCTAATGTTAAATCAGTTTCTTAGACTTTTATGAATATCTTCCTAAATATTTCTATACCGCTGATATTTTGTACCATGTTACTGTTAAACTACGCAAACAAAATCCGCCTATTTAATTTTAAAAATAGTTTTTAGTATGCTATAACAATTTTTAAATTAATGTTTGAAAAAAATTATTTATTGGAGCCTTACTATATTTTGATAGGAATCAATTCAGGACTTCTATGACCATGCAAAATTTCAGCTCATTCCAATCGTTAGTTGTTGAGTTGCATTAAATTTTCCTCATTATTACGATTTTAGGGGCAACCAAGTTTTAAAAACGTCTGACAAACCTCGGATAGTAATTCTCGAACAGTTTGCACTTGTATAAATATAATGTAATTCTCCAATCGTTTTAGTTGCATAAATATAATTCTCGCACCGTTTGCACGCTCTTGACAAATAAGTTTCAAAGTGTTCAAATTTGAAATTCGGGTAACTGACTACAATTAATCTCGATCTACGAATAGCAATTTTGAATGTGGACATGATCCCTGAAATCGACAGCAACTTTAATATTGAATATCTCTGGAAGAGTCATGAAATTTCATATTTAGACTAATTTAGCGAAGACGAATCCGATTAAGGCATCAAAACAAGGAATTTCCATTAGAAATTTTGTTTGTGCAGAAGACGTCCCCTCATGCAATATGACGAATATGAAGACGTCCCCTCATGCAATTTTTGCATTTGAATTTGAAGAGGACGTTATTCTCTATTGAATATCTTTGAATTTGCTCTATGAATAGTGCTCGAAATAAAGGGGTGGTTCATTTTTTTCCCCGCGACTGTACCTATTGTATATGATAAACGTCATTCACAAATCATAGTAAACCATTTGATGCTGAAAGGATGGGGTCTCTGGATGCCTTTTAGCGGTGAAAATCGAGGACGTTAAAATAAAAACTGATGTCTCACTTAGATTTACGTTACAAAATAGACGTTTTTGCTTCAAGTTTAAAATTCGTTATGCCAAATTTTAAAATTTTGTTAGATGTCGAGCTTCTATGATCATTGCACTACTGATACAAATGCATATGCTATCAAACCATCAACACATGAATAGGGAATGTTTATGAAGCGATGGATATATTTAAATATACAACTCATAAAACATCATTAAATACTTGACTAGCATGTTCTTTTAGCCGTACGTCTGAATGCAAAACTCATTAGCACGCAGGTCAAATATCGACAGAAAATGGAGCATCAAATATATTAAAATAATTTATTTCCTCAAATCTTGAAATATATTCTCAAAATCCTACATCAAGGCGGAAATTAAAGTAGGATGTCTTCAGATATTCACATAACTGTTCAGATCAATTAAATTGACGATTTGCGATCGTCGCAGTTTAACTTAATTTCGAATTCAATTACAGTTCAAACAGCAATAATTAGTTTGTTTTCGCTTTAAATCAGCATGTTTAGTTCACCTAAAACAGATCCATCAAAAATGCTATCCCAATCTTTTCCCTTGAAGTTCAGGTCAGATTTCTTTTGAAAAGAATTGTTCAGTGCATAGCAATGGCTAGTTGGATACACCTGCTTCTAAGACTCATACATTGTAAGAAACAATGAATTGATTACATTGAGAGGCCATTAATTTTTATTCAGTTTATCAGTACTCAGATTCAGTGTTACCCATTTACTGAGGATGCTTTTTGTTCATACCATTTTTTTGTTTAGTCATTTATGCTGGATGAACTTCAACTATTGCTCAAGAATAATTCATGTATGCTGACATTTAGTGAATGCTCACACAACTATTTGAAGAGCCTTCATGATCAATTCATATAACCTTAAATCAGATCAGGAGTAATACCCATTTTTTACTTCAATTTGTACTTCATTAGTCTGCATGTGTCCTCAGCATTCTCTTTTTCTACTGATTCAACTCAATATTAACCCTCAGAGAGATTTACATGCATAATTCCACATTGCAACCTGTAGTCTTCCCTGCCTGACTTCTAACCAGTTTTAACCTACACAGACCAATAAATCTTTCCAAAGGATTCTATTTTAAAGAAAGAGAATCTTTCCAAAGGATTCTATTTTAAGGAGAAATAGAATCTTTCCAAAGGATTCCATTACAACAAAATGACCAATAGAATCTTACTAAAGGATTCTATTCTTTGTAGAAGGACCAATAGAATTTTTTAAGGGTTGAAAGAATACATGGATTCTTTCACCCAATGGATGTGGTTATTTAATCAGTGTGTTATGGGGCAAAAGCAATACTACACTACTCAGAAATCTTGTGATGTTCAAAGTTAATAAAATGCAGCTATTAAGCAGTTACATTATGAAGTGGTCGTTAACAATAAGTTAAATATTACTAAGTGTGTGATGCAGCTTCAGTGAGAAATTATATGACCTGGGGGAGTCCATTTATACACAGATGTTAAGTACTCGTGAAAGGACTGCTATAATCAATATTATATATGGTGATCCCCACATTATTTATTTTGCCAACTCATAATCATTGCTATGGCTTCCGGCATCGAATGAAAAACCCAGAGCTGAAAACCATGCAAAAGATGGCAATTGTGGAAGTTTTGTTTAACCTGCTGTCTAATTTAACAAATACACTTGTTCAAAACCATGTCACTAAAATGCCAACTTGCCAGAACTGGACTAGTAATTTCAAGAGAATAAAATCTTTAAACATGAAATCAAAAATTTTCGAATGGTTGGGGTTTTAGCAAAAAATGAAGAAAAATACTATGATAAAGAATGCTTTATATACACATAAAAATACATTAATTAAACATTTGCAGAGACAAATCGATATTTCTTCTCCACTGTGGAGCAGCTAGTTCAGGATCTGAAATTTAAATAAAATATTTTAGAGGACATAATCTTAAAAACTAAAATGTAAAAACTAAAGAGTATCAAGAACTGTTTTAAATCCTGAATAACTTAACAAAGAGCAAAGAAATATTAGAAGCCTTATTTAATATAAAAATAACCAAATCTACGATAATTGCACATAAAATCAAGATGTTAAGAATAAACTATGAAATACGACCAAAAGTAACTTTTATAGACTGTATATTGAGACAAGCACTCAAACCTTTTGATTAGAAGCAAAATATGGAAATTATCAACTAGGCTGGTGCTTTGCAAATATATCTAACTTGATGTGAGAAGTGTAAAGATTTAATTCTTTACAAACAACAAATTAAACTATGTGTTTGATGTTACTAGCTAAATACAAACTAGCTAGACTTGCAATAAAAATATTGATGAACCTATTCCCAAATGAAGACAATTAAGATATATCTTTTTAAAGTTATAATTTCTCATTTTTATTTAAATGCACCAGATAAAAATCGGTTATGTAGTAATATGAAAGATGTTTGTTTCCTAAAGATGACTGACAAAGATTGAAACTAGGTATCTATATTCAAACAGGTCAACAATAAATCAAAACTAAAGCTGCTAATTGCTTAATAGTTCTGGGATTTATAAATTCTTTGAAATTTCAAAGGCAAAACGCGAGACATACTTAAATGAATGTATTTATAAAAATAATACCTATTTGCTGTGGAGTACTTTGTGTACTATTACTTCCTTGTTGAAGAGATGCTGCTATAGAGTTAGCTGTTGAATCAGGCCCGAATTTCTATGAAACAAAAGTACATAAAATCATAAGAATATTCTTCTAAACTTAAACTGAACATTATTCATCAATGAAGCTTGCTCATAATTCTTTTATAATTTATAGAAGTAATTATTTAATAAGAATGCAATTTTGAATGCATAAAGCAATTTAAGCAAAAGTTGAATTCCAAAATTTAAATTATAAAACATTTAATAGCAAAACAGCTTATTTATGCAGGTCAAAAGCGAGTAAAGCTACATTGTAGTTCACGTTAACCCTCCAAGCGGTTTTGACGGGATATCTTGTCCATCAAGATCTGACCAATTTTGGTGATATCTTGTCGTCGAGATTTGATTGCCGATTTTTTATGATTAGATCAAGATCTGACTAATTTTCTTACAATGACCAGATATCTTGTGCATCAAGATCTGGTCTTGTTAATGATCAAATACCTATTTGAGACAACCATCAGGAGGGTTAAGACACAGTAAGAATCAAGAATTTTAGTCATTCTTGCAATGAACTAGAACTAGGTAGGTAGTTAATTAATGTTGCACTAGAGCAACACAATGGGCTATTGGTGACTGCCTGGGATCCATCCGGAAAGATCCAAGGACACCTCATAATTTTGAATCAGTCAGATGACGAGAACACCTGAGCTGGCACCCCCCCTCGAAACTTCCACACGACACCAACATGTGGTTACTTGAGGGTGCAGCAGATTAAATGTGCACCAGCCCCGATGTATAAATGGTCTTTGGTTGGATCGAGTTTCGAACTTGCAACCCTCCGGTTGCTAATCCATTGCTCTTCCAACTGGACTACTGCGGCCTGAACTAGAAATGTCTCAGAACTTATGCATTTAAAGTCATAAATAACAATTCACCAAGTTTGAGATTGCTTATAAATGCAGCGAAAAAGTTTATTACATAATGTAAAAATGCTGAAGTATCATGATCTTACCATTTCGGAAGCAGCAACAGTATTTTCAGCAGGATTCCAAATATTGGGCATTTCAGACTGAATAAGTTCAACAAGAATGCCCATTTGCATTTGAATATTTTTTGCAGCCGAGTCATAACCAAATTGAACCAGTATTTTCAGAGTATTGAGGAAATTATCTAGCATAAGGAAAAGAAATAAAAGTTATAAATGTTTCAAATATGATACTAAATCACTTGAACTAATACTTTCAAATTCATAAGCTGCTTTAAAGTTAAATAGTTTGAAATGAATAAACCATGTTAAGGATTAGAAATGGATTTATGCAAGCAAGGGATACCTAAATTTCTCACTTAAAAATGAGTTTTTTAAACATACACACTTTCTTTAAATTAAAATATAATCTATAAATAAAAAATCTTTTTACATTAAACTAATTCTTTCCATATAAATTCTTAATATAATTTATTATAAAAAAATCTTTCTATAAAAAATTATGCCCAAGAGATCATTTTATCTCTTTAATTGTTTGAAATTTTTGATGAGTTATAAATCGTTTTGAGTGAAATCATCAGAAACCCGTTTCACATATTTATTGTTTTGAGAAATGCTATAAATTGACAATTATAAACGCTACAATACTTAATATGCAGCATTGATACTTTGAATTCGTCCTGTGAAAAGCATTTGAACTAAAGCTCCTTAAGTTACTTGTATCTATTGATGAAGTCGCATTTCATACCTTATTTAAATTCCTTCATTATGAATGCACACATATAATGAAGGAATATACATATTTGTTACCTCCAAATGAAATAATAAAAATTTTAAACATCATTTTGTGTACCTCTGGTTTCAATTCCCTTATTCCCCATAAAATGCACTGCAAAAAGTTCATATCTTAGTCATGTGATTATAATTAGTTTCAGACCACCCACTTAAAAACCCATTTACTTGTTCAAAGGTGATTCTGTTTTTCCCCTGTCTAAACCTAATTTCAGGTTCACTCACATTTTCCTTTCTGCATTGATTTCTATCTTCTAAATTTCACCTTACCTTCTCTCATTAGACTGGTGAAGAACTTCATTAAAGCAATGAGCTATTTTTGTGCTTTTAGCAATATTATGCAGCTCCATAATGCAAATAAAGCATATTTAAACTAAGCAATAAGCAGCATCTACTGATTTAATATTGTTTATATCCATTTGTTGCCATGAGTCAATACAAAAATAATGTCAATTTCTCTGCCACTTACATAAGTGTATACAAAGATCATAAGGAATATTATTGCAATTTGTTTATCTTATGGCACAATTTATAAAAAAATGCTTATCTACAAATGTGTTTAAAAACGTGTTATTAAAATAAATTTACATTGTTGATACAATTGCAGTGAAGAAAGCAATAGGATATATAAATATCTGGGGATTCATTTCTTTTGGGACAATAAACAAAATTGTTTTACCTTTCAGTGCATCCACTTTTGTAATAATTTCTGATAAAGCAACAATGTGAGCTAGATCTTCATTGGCACTGCCTTCTTTTAGTCTGTATTTTTTCAGTTTTTGTTTCCTTCTACTTTTTGAACTCTTCCTTGTCATTATAGAGCTGTAAAAAATTAATACATAAATGCCCATGCTAAATGTAGTAACACAAAATAACAAATAACCAAACTATTGAATACAAAATGAAATATTTTGAAGACAGTCTATTAGTATTTGAAATAGAGGTCTTTGGACAGATTAAAAGGCGCTAAGACATCACAAAAAAAAAGAAATAAACCTTAAAGACGTGTTTTATCTTTTTATATTAGTAATAAGTTGTGTATAAAATCTTTTCCCTTTTATTCAGCTCAAATGATTTAGTATCAAATATGTTTTTGCCTTCACTTCTGTCCTAAATTCAGTTCAACCCTCAAATTTCAATACAGGTACTTAGCAACAAACCTGTTTAATGACTGCTGGGACTTACGATTGGTTGGGTTGAATTTCATGGCACAAGGGTCACCACAGCCAAAGCACTTGTGAAACTGTAGCATAAATTTTTAAAAATAGTAGCAAAATAAGCCCTATTTTAGAAGCAATTTTAGTTGCTCAGATACAAAATGAATCATCTAAAACACAAAATTAAGTATCCCATCAAGAAATTTAAATACCAAAACTTCGAAATTGGTGTACCTTATAAAATTTTCTCTCTAAAGAAAAATTCAGAAAATATTTTCTCAGTCCGATAATAGCTAAATTGGACTAAATTTTAATTTTGGACTTTTGGTGAATTTCAGTCTCCAAAATTTTGAAATTAGTAGCTTTTGAGACGATTTCGCTTGAAAAGACATTCCTTGACATAAACTTTAAAAAATAGCAAAAAGTTGCCTGTGACAGCCTTGCAGACAGCATCAATTAATAGACATAAACACACAAGGGAAGTTTTACTGACACAGAAGACTGACATACGACCAGCTTCCCAGTACTGGAATCCCCTTTCTTTGCTTGAGTTTTAGGTATCCCTTTTCTTGGGCCGTTTCCACACACGCTGCCAATACCAGAGATGGTGTCAACACAGGCAGTGGATACAATATGATCAAAAGGAGGTTTTCATGCATAGCCTAGTCCAGTCGCCAACATAGGCAAACATAGCAGGCATTGAACTCAACAAATAGGATGCCAGAATGATCTCATTTGTGTGTTGTATTGATTATCAATGTGCCTTGCTTACCCAGCATTCCGTATGTGAAGGATATGAGCCGTTATCAATGCCAGCCCTGGATGCAATGTAATCAAATAGAGTAATCCACAACTAGCCCAGACTGGCACATTTGCCACCAGAAAATACATAAGTTATTGAACTCGACATATTGAATGTTTGACATATTCTGTTGGTGATCAGCGTGCCATATTTACCCTGCACCAGTCATGATTACTCAAGGGTGCAAAAGTTCTGGATAGTCACCAAAAACAAACTGGTTATTGATACCTTTCCTTTAGTCACAATAAAAAACGATTAAGTTCCTTGCTTGATGAATGCCGTTTCTCTATTTTAGCTTTATCATTGAGCTTTACGACTGAATTCCAATTTGCATCTGATCACACCAAGGAAATAAATTCTCCAAAGAGTAATAGCAAAAAATTTAAGTAACATACCCAGACATTTGTTTAGATTCAGCACAGGAAGATGCAACATCACTCACACTTCCAGTCTCAGAGAACAGGTCATTCTCAGTGTATTTTACCAAGCCTATAAACAGAACAATGAAAAATCAATTTTCCACAAAAGATTTGAACAAAAAAATTCAGGAAATTTGAAATCAAGTGTTTTGATAGTAGTACACCTGATAATATGTATACCAGTTCTATTTAGTCATAGTGCTAGAAAGTAAAATGTCCAAAAGTTATGGATAATACTGAATCCGTATCAAGCATGGTCCCCTGATCTCAAACCAATAGAGCATGCTTGGGATGCTTTCAGACATTGTATTGCATCTTACACACCACCAAGGACCAAACAAGAGCAAAGATGTGCTCTGGACATTATGAGGCCTGCATTAGGGTCAGAGGTCAGCACATTCCCTAATAGGTTGCTTTGGACAGAGTTACAAATGCTTTCTCCACAATAACTAAAACCTACAATCGGTTGACCTAAATCTGATCATTTGTCATCAGATTGCATTATCCTCAGTTTTTTGACATGTTTGTACATTACTGTGCCATAAAAAAGCATTATTCCTGTCTCAAGACTACTCATGAAATAACAAAAACTGAACAAAACAAAAAATAGTTTGGTTGGTTAATTGGTTTTTATGGTGCAAGGGGCCATATTTGGCTGAGCTGCACCAAACACAAAGCAGACAACTTCAAGTAAAAAATGTCAAGAAAGGGAAAAAAGAGGGAATAGAATAATGGGATGAAAGCAGAAAGATTGCTTAAGTATCCCGGGAACACGACCCCCATGTTTACTATAAACCCCAAGGGGGAAAAGATCATTAGAGTACCTTGGGTCCGAGAAGCCTGTATACACCTAAAGGTAATTAATTAACGTCACACTGAAGCTATTGGCGAAGGTACGGGATCAATCCCCAAGGAAAAGATCCAAATATATACACCTAAAGGAGATGTGACTCATTGCAACAAAAAGAAGAGAAAAAGTTTTTTGGTTATCCCTCCCCCCAAACGTTTTGATATCAGTAGTTTTATGCTTTCTAAAATGTGACCATTTTCAAAGTCTGCTATAGTAAACTTCAGAAACAATGGCAGAAAGCAGCAGGTATGATCTAGCAACTAGATTGTTACTCACTAGCTTCCCCTGATTCTTTCTTCTTTTGAGTTCTGAGAAATTTCAGTCTTTCTAAATGCTTATTAAAGTCCTCCAACATTTGGGCAATATGGGAACTCAAATACATATGGTATTCCTTCAGTGCTGGCTTTAGATGAGTTTCTGCAATATCATTTCGTCTGTATTTTGACATCTGAGAAAGGATAAAATATGTATTGTTCAATAGCAGAGAAAGTTGGTAAATCAATTATATTTAAAAACATTTATAAGGTACTTATTTATCAAAGCATTCTTACCTTTCAATGAAAAAATAGTAACCTTTTGTTCTAAAAACGTTTAGGTTCTTTTAAACGTATTTAAAAGTTTTATTTTTATTCTGTAATTATTTTTCAATAATTTTGAAACAAGTAAAAATATCTTTTTTATATACGAAACCTAAAACTTATGACTTATATTTATAGATTTACAAAATATTAAAAAATGAGTAGGCATTACTTTAAAATAGTATAAAGAAATTAAGAACACTCCTTAAGACAAAATCTTTTGAGTAGGAACATTGTACTAAACTTGGACTGTTTTCTTTAGAAGAATATATCAGTCAAGTTTTTTATACTTACTAATCAAAGTTTTGTAATAAAATAAGTAGTTATTTAATCAAATCTTAATATATAAATCATGAAAAACAATGTTCAATTAAGATATGAAGTTTCACACAAGAAAACATTGAAAACACAATTACTGGAATAGAATTATTACACACACATACACTGGAAACACAATAGGAATGCTAATTGTGTAGAATTAATGGATCAAATACTGGAATCATAATTAGGAAAAAATAATTAGGATAACAGGAAAAGATGAATTTAAGTATCAAAAAATTAAAAACGTTTAATACTGAAATTTCTTAAAGTTTGACATAATCAAAAGCTATTAATTTATAAATGAGGACAAATGATTAATTATAAACCTTAGTTTAGTATTCATAGATTAAATATGTGCACAAGTCCTAACCATTTCAGAGTCAATCGAGCACCTGGCATCCCAAAGCCATTGAAAGGGTCAAAAATAGATTTTTCAAACTCAAAAGTGGCTGTTTTCCATTAACCTTTAGTTAGTCACATTGGTCCTGTAGATCTACCATAACTTTATTTCAGTTTTACAATGTAATGTTATGCTATGAAACGAATACCTGTAAAAGGTGCATTCATAAATTCAAATAATGCATTCATTTTTTTGCAGTTTGTTTTCAAATATATTCTATATTCTATGCATTTTTGTTAAATTAAACAATTAATGTGTATGTTACTAGGAAAGAATATGTAGAGAACCTCGCACAGATGCACTATGATCACATTTGTTAAAAAAGACCTAACCATTTCAGAAAGACAAGAGTCAGAAAGGAAAGTTAATAATATATAAGGAAATTATACTTCTGCATTTCTATGAAAAACAAAAATAATTACTGAAAGCATATATATTTACTAACAAAACATGGGTAACTCACCGTCAGCATTGCTGTGTTCCATTCATGCCCTTCTATTAAGGTTACAATACTCTCTTCAATGTCCTAAAAGGCAGAATGTTTTAAAAGAATAAACCCATTTTGTAAACAGAGAATAGCATAGCTGTGTATTAAATAAATGTTTAATTTTTACTACATTATCAAAAAAGATATACCAACTAAGCATTTAATTTTCTGTAAGAAAATCCAGTGTTTTATCAATTAATTTTTTAGAATTGTCTTCTAAAAAGCTCCTTTTTAAAAGTTAGAAAACATACAAATGTATTTAGTAATACGAAATTGTTCTTCATTGCACAGAAAAGTACAACATATAATTATCACACTTTATCGAAATCCATGCACTGTGGTATATTAATTTCATGAGACATAAAAAATGGGATAGGGAATTTTATTGTAGATAGATTTCCCCTACACTTAATTTTTAAATCTCAGTTAACTCCTTGAATATTTTTAAACTTAAATTTCAATGATGAGGTAGGTCCCTGAAAGGCAAGAAAAGAAATGCAAGTCCACCACTTTTGAACTTCCTAGTTTTGTGAATCTGAATATTAAAAAAAAAATAAAATTCAAATAAAAATATAACAGTAATCATTCATTTTTAAATGCAATATGAAAACTAGAAATTATATATAAAACACACCAAATCAGTTTTTTACAGTAAAATTTTCGTTTTTAGTTAGTTAATAGATTTGTAATAGTACAGAATTTTAAAAATTCATAGCTGCACATGATTCAGATTTTTACAATGAAATGACAAGCTTATAAACCTAATATTAATATAATTAAAACTAATTAATGATTTTAAGAACCACAAAAATACACCTACTTTTACATAGTGTTCCAATAAATGTGCAGCATCCTTAAATTTTTGATAGCTCTTCAACTTTACTATAAAACACAACGAAATATTTTAACATGTTTTTAATTTATAACTTCTAGTCAGAAAAGGTATGACAAAAGCAGAAAATATGCACAAGTATGTGTTTGGAAATAAAATGATGATTTGTTTATTTACAATGTTTAATATACATTAAAAATGAACAAAATTATTTTTTTTTATTATTTTTCAAAACCTTGTTTTGCAAAATAATCAAAATAATGTCTGAACATGCCTGAAAGATGCAACCTCTATTTGAACCAGGATATAGGGAGAATTCTGAAAAGTTGTTCAATTAAGGATACCTCCTTCATTTTGTTACAGCCCTCAGACACACATCTTTAGGTGTGTAAGGGCATCACAATCCCTAGCTGCCCGAGTGATCTTTCCTTTCTCTCATTTTTACCCTTGCCTACCCTACTGCTCTTCTCCCTCATTTATTATCTTGGGTTTGGCACAGCTTGTCCATATTTGGACCTTGCACCATAAAACCCCAACCATCATTTTGCTGCAGAATAGTTTCGATATGCATGTCAGTGCAGTCATTATATTTTTAAATAGTCTGCACAGATCAGCAATAATCATTAATTTTAAATACAGTATGGAAAATAGAAGTTAAAGCACAATGAATGTCATTTTTCTACATTATTTTTAAACTAATCAGTACAACTAAAAGGCTATATATACATCCCATATTTATATCACACAACACTTGGATATATATACCTATGGATTATATAAACACGAAAATTTCAGAAGAGATTTTCAACGTTTTGGATGTATTTAAAATGACTTCACCACCTATGGATTAGCAAGTGTAATTCATAGTCTGACTGGTCAGACTAATTTAGAATGAAAGTGAAGTCAAACAATCCCATATTCTTGGGTTTATCTGTTTTCATAATATTTTATTGAACATTTTTGGTTTAAAATTATGATATTTTTATTGAACAAAAGCATACTCCTCGTGCACCACAGAAGTACAACACTTGGACTTACAGAAGTTGAATTAACAAAGAAACAGTGGAAAACAATTTAACTAAAATTACAAGATTTGGTTACCTTAACAAATGAATAGAGAAGCAGAGATTAGATTTAACAAAAACATTGAGTATCATTGGCCATGTTTTACCTAATCTCAAATCATTTTGAAGGCCCATTCTTGCATTTTCAAATGCAGCACAACTGAAAAGCAAATGCTCCACATCTTGTGGCTGCTTTTTAGAACATTCACACATATCATTAGTCCAAAGATGAAACCTATATAGATATTTAGCAAAATATCCATGGCCAGATAAAAATTATTTTTGAAGTAATTTTGAAGTTTGCAAAGAAAAATAATTCCAGAGTTCAATCTATACTGAATAGTAGGAAAAAATTTTGGGTGTGGCTAGCTTTCTCAGATGAGACATACACTTTTCGTTCCACTTAGCAACAAGCTTTCATAACATGAGGCTTTCAAGTAACACTTAGGAATGTTAACATTTACATCAACTGCTAAATTCAAAGCGTCATTGGCTAAAAAATCAGCTCTTTCACTCCCGTAAATCCCTGAGTGTCCACGCACATAGGCAAAGGAAATCTCAATTCCTCTATTTTTAAGAGAACTAATTATTAAAAGCGTTTCAACTAATTTTTCTGTGCTTGCAACATTGTTCAATAAATGTAAAGAGGGAAAAGAATCTCTACAAATAAGGTATTTTGAACAATAATTTCCATTTTCTTTAAACCACTTAACTGCAAGTTTAATACGAAGCAATTCTGCTTGAAAGATAGTGCATTCATTACGGATACGATGTTTATAAAAGCCGCATTCGAAGTTGCCTTCAAATAAAACAAAAGCAAGGCCACCTTTATTGTTCATCTTACTACTGCCCATAAAACACTTTCTGAAAAAGATTTTCCACATTTTTCATGTACTTAATTAGATGAATGGGTTCTAAAACAGCCGGATGAGGGATGTCCCAAAAGGCAATTTTCCACCAACACAGCCCATCGAAAAATAATTTAAAATCGAAGCATACGATTAATTTTTACACTCAATTTCCAAGTCTTAAGGTGAAACTCCAGCTATAGCAAAGATTGCTTCATAACTTAAAGTTCAACAATCTTCTGCAAAAGAACTCTGTTGAATCTTCCTCAACCTGTGTAGGTTGGTCTTAGTAAGTTTAGTGTAGATTGTGATTATGATTTGTGTTAAACATTTTATGTATAAATTGTTAAAAGCTAGAATAACAATAATTCATTTATTTACTTAATATTAAATACCATAAGAGTTAAAACATTTTTATATATTTTCAGTATAAAATTATGTTCCATAATATAATGTAAACATAAATTTTAACAGAAATGAATAGTATTTATCTTTTTATATATTAATCTCTTTTGAATAAATTTGACTTTTGAAATAATCTCCTAATAAAACCTACCAGCCAATTCTTCACAAATAGATACAATTGTGTCATCTGTGTAGCCCAGGTTCGATGCTGCACAGAGGACCATTTGCCAGTTCAGACTCTCCTTGTATGCAGAAAGGGCTCTTTCATGATCTCCACATCGAGTTAAGACTAATCCAGCTTCATCATAATAGCGTTTCTCCATTAGATAGTTTCCATATTCTTTCCACACAGCCTTTAGAAATAAAAAGAGTTAGAAAACATCATGGTTCTCTTCATTTTCTTATTTCCATTTCAATGATGCATATATTCATACAAATTAAGTTGGTTGTTTTGGGCACAAGGGCCATATTTCGCCCAGCTGCATCAAACACGACAATGTTAAGCAATTAAAGAAAGGATGGATGGGAGAAAGTAGACAAAGTTCGCTTGGACATCGTGACCCCCTTGCTTACCAGAGGCAGTAAACTCCATGGGAAAAGAATAGATCACTAGGGAACCTTGGGGCCTAACACCTGAAGATGTGTCTTTGAGGGGCAAATAAATTCGTTATAGAAGAAAGATTTAGGCTATTATGAGAACAACAAAAAATTTATGAAATATTTTTCAATTAATCTGATAATATTTAAGATATCTGATTACATACAATTAATTTATTTCATTAGAAAAACACTCAGGGCCAATTATCAAACAAATATGGATTATTTTATTTATTACATTTAATAACTGTATGCATAGAAGTACATTTCAATTAGAGCCAAGAGTAATAATCCCATTTCTAAAGTTTATTTCAATTGAAAGTAATACTCCAGTGTTCCTAACTCTTCAAGCAAAATAAAAATTAAGGCAAACGAAAAATAAGACTTGAAAAGGCTATTTTTCATTCTTTTAAGGCTACAGTTTACATAGATTACAATAGCTTCCGTGAGCATAAAATTTCATGAGTGCTATGTTTGAGTATCAGACATTAATTCTTAGCTAACAAATAAATATTATGGTATTAATTTTTGATGACACACTGTTTTCGAATGCAGGTGAATAAAACATGTAATGTTCTTATGAAAACCAAGGTTTGTTGAATTTGGGTTTTATGGTGCAAGGGCCATATTTGGCCAAGTTGTACCAAACACAAGACATATTAACGCCAAATAAAAATATTGTGAAATCGAAAAAAGAGGGATTAGGGAATAAAGTAGTGGGATGAAAGCAGAAAAAGATTGCTTGGGTACCCCAGGAACATGACCCCATGTTTTCTAAACACAAAAACCCCATGGGAAAAGAAAAGATCACTAGAGTATCTCGGGACCATGAAGACCGTACAAACCTAAAGGAGATGCGTCCTTCATGGCTGTAAAAACCAAGGCTTTTAAAAACCTTTTTTGGACTATCAGCAAATATTAAGGCTTTTTAAAACTTTTAAAGCAAATATTACTGCTTTTTAAAGGCCTTAAAAACAGACCTTAAGACTTAAGGCCAGTGGGAATCAAGTACTCTTTAAGTTTACACTGTTTACAGAGTTTATGTATTTGAATGAGTCTTTAAGACAAGCAGTTACTTTATTGATTAATTGCATTTTGAAGTGATGTATGAATACAATGTGAGAATTAATCAAATGGAATTTATAAAAGAAAACATTGCTTTACCTTATATTGGTCAGAAAGATGTGGAAAGAGTTGCAAGGCATCAATGTATAACCTTTGTTCTTTAATCAATGCTATACACTCATCAAATCTGTCATCTAGATTAAAAATGTAAAAAGTTAGTATATAAAATAACGCAAAAAGAAAACTGATGATATCGAGCAGATTATTTTTAATAAAGTTAATGCATGGAGGGTTCTGTGTTGTATGTAGGATGTTTAGAACAGCTAGTTCTAAGCTCCTCATTCATAGCAGACATGACAGAATGAATAGTTAAAATTTAGTCAGCTAAGGGATGAAGAATTTAAAGGAAAGTTATTGGATTAGGGGACCACTAAGAAAGTTTATTGGCAGAAAAGGCTGGGTTCCTATAAAATCATCTCAAGTATTGTGGTGAAATGCGATGATCCAAAAGGGGAAATGGTAAAACTTGAACAAGCCAATTTGTTTGAAGCCATGGTTAGAGAGGTGGGAAAGTTCAAAAGATGAAAGTGGTGACAAGATTTATGGGGGACCAGATACTATAGCAATGAAACAGACTAGTGGATTTGTTCGAACAAGGGCCATACCTGGTTAAACACAAGACAGATAACATCAATTAATGGACAAACACACACAATGAAAGTTTCACTAACAGAGAAGAGAGAAATACACCCAGGGAGGAAACAAACTTGACAGGAATTGAACCTGTGCTGTCTACAATTTGCAGGTTGCTAGCGCAGTGGACAAACCCACTGAGCCACGATGGCCCCAGACTAGTGGGCGAGAAGGTAGGTAGGAAATTGAATTAACATTGCACTGGAGCAACACAACGGGCTATTGGTGACAGTCTAGGATCAATCTCAAAGGGAAAGATTCGAGGACAACACCTTGTAATTTTGAACCACGGTCAAAGCTCAGGTGTTGACAAGGTCAACACCTGAGCTGGCACCTCCCTCTTCAAACTTCTACACCCAGCCAACATGAGGACATTTGAGGTAATGACAGATTCAACATGCACTAGCCCCATGTACATGACACTCTTTGGTTGGTTTGAGTTTCGAACTCGCAACCCTTCGGTTGCTAATCCACTACTCTCCCAACTGGGCAACAGTGCCATGGGTGATAAGGAAAAAGGGGGACTTATTATCTAACATTAAGAGAATTATAATAATCAGAGGTGAATATTATATTTAGGGGTTAATTTTAGGTATTTCATATGACAGGTATGTATATGATGAATCAGAAAGTCAGAAGTCCTCTTACAAGTGGTCGAAAGTAAAGAGGATATGCATTTGGTTAGTTATAATATATAAGTGCATTACATTTATTTTTAAACTTACAGTAATAAATAATTTGGTATAAAAAGCAATGGTTTTCTGATACAGTGATGTCTTTTCCTGTTAGATTTATATTTCAGTACTAATAGGCAATAGGTACGATAAAACACTGCAAAAAGGAAGGTATATAATAAAAGGGAAGTGTATGCAAAGTGCAATTTTCATGTTTGGCATGCATGAGCTCACAATCTGTAAAAGATGACCTTTAGAAATATTCACATATTGATATAAAAGTTTACATATACTCACCACATTTACTGATGTGTTGTAAAGCTTGTTTGTATCTTTTTAAGTGTAGATCAATTTTATATTTTCGGTAGTTTTCTTCCAGCTTCTGTAGTTCATTATAAAAAGGCAGAAATTCTTTAGGATCCTGTAAAGAGAATGAATAAATGGACATAAATTAAAGGATTAATGAAATAATTTTCTTAAAAAATAATAAATGTTTAAATATTTTCAAAACACCTTTAAAACTTTTCCCTTCTTCGATCAACTATTTCAATTTAATACCTCATAAAAAAGTAACTGAAATATCTAACCATATAATTAAATGTTAAATTAAAAAAAACATACAAACATAACACCCAATAACATGAAATCAACATATAAATATACAGTATTTAATACAAATAATTCAATATAAAAAGCCATATGAAATATTGATGAGAGAATATTTTATGTGGTTTTTCCACATACTTCATCTCAACTTATAAGTTATTAACATTATTAAACTATTAGAGGATTTAAATTATCTCTTGTAAATCTTAATTATATAAGACTGTAACAAATATATTCCATATGTAGATCAAATACTTTATTCCCAAATTTTGTTGAAGCCATTTCTTACATTCATAAACTGTCTTACATTTGGTAATGGTGGTGAGTTTTAAGATTTTTTTATTATTTCTATTTTAAAAAAGCTATACATAAATGCAGTAAAATCAAATAAATACTGATTTCTAAACCCATATTATTTAAGGATGGTGATACATGGAGCAATTTGTGAAACATGAGCAGGGTTGCATTTCTTTTGGTGTGTGTTCTAAGTGGTTCTTCCTATTAGGAAGAAAGAGCGAACCTAGATTGCATTACCACGGATACCACAGCCAAAGCACTTGTGAAATAGTATCAAAGAGATCTCCTCTTAAACCCTGTTTTAGATACTTAGATTAACACTGAGACAGTAATATCAGGGCATAAATTTTTAAAAATAGTAGCATTCTCCTCTTAAACGTTATTTTAGTTGCTCAGATACAAAATGAATCAGCTAAAACACAAAATGTGCGAATTAAGTATGAAACAGACGTTGCAGATCTTGAAAAGGAATTTAAATTTTAAAATTAAAAAAAAAATAGATATTTTCTTAATAAGGTTTTCATGACAATTTAGCAAGCAGATTCTAATTTTTCTCTTCTATGTGACTTGGCACTAATACTACAAAACTATCAACCCTTGGAAATTTTTTTAAAGAAAAATCCAAAAAATAAAATCCCAAGCTATTTTATTGAATTTTAAATACACATTTCAGGCATAAAAATAATTAAAAAACTCAAATAATTTCCTTTCAAGATAACAAATAACAGAGAATTATATCATGTAACGGAATTAAAAAGATAGTAAAATCGTTGCTGATAGTTTTGTTTCAATTTAATTTAATAATCAGTTGAGAAGAGTTTGGTTTATGTAAGTTCAGGTAAATAATAACTGTACTATGCATATATATCCGAATTGGTTATAGTTTACCTTCTGGGATTTTTGAGCAACCATAATAGTAGTTTCTAGGTCATAAGTGCCCAGAGCAACATCCATAAGTTCATTTACATCGATTAAGTATAGTAAAAAGTTAAGAGCACTATCTACTAAGTCTTGAGTACATTTTGAGACATCAGAATCTATAAGGGAAATACAATAGAAAGCATCAGTCACATATATAAGGTTGTTCATTTTAAAAACATCGAATTGCATTGTTTTGCATGAAACATGAAATGCTTCACAAGAACATGCTGGAAAATCTTTCATCAGAATCTTTTTTAAATGTTTGCTAGAACATTTATTTTACAAAATTCAGTTAAGTAACAACCTAACTTTAAATAAAGTGAAATAGTGATAAAAACTCTCCTGTATTTCCCAGGAACTCCTGTATTAGAGTTAATTTTTTTTTTTGGATTATCTCGACTCATGTATTAACCTTCTATTTCTGCAATATATTTCTTAGCTAGACTGCTCACTCTTCTGAGATAAGGGGTTTTCTCAATAAAAGTTCAAAAATGTCATTTTAAACCAAAAATGGTATAAAAAGGTTTTGTCAGTGAAACAATTCTTAGCGATAGTAGTTGGAAACTTAAGGAAAATTACCTTTCAATTCTTTTAAACGTGTTAATGCCAGGTTAACTTCAGGAGGTTCTTTCTTTGCGTATGTAGCCATAAGAGTGTGATAATACCTATAACAGATAGCAAAAATACTTCTGAAACTTATAAAAGTAATTTAGAATTATGAAACATAAATATTGAAAGATGCTTACTTATTACTGTTTTGTCTTTCTAACACACTTCTAAATGCATCACACACAGCATTAATTTTGTTTGACAAAGGAATAGTCTCGTGAAGCTTTTGTTCAAATACAAGAGGATACATTGTGATACATACATCTTCATTTCTAATAAAAAGATAAATTTTTTATAAAACAACTCTTAATAAATATAGAAATACGACAAAAAATTACTAATAAACAAGTATATAAACAATATTAAACAAAAGAAATAGGAATTAAACAAAGGTTTTATGGCTAAGATGAAAATTTTGAATTTATCAACACTAAAAAAGATTTCAAACAAAAAGTTTCGACAGAAAACATTAATCTTTTAAATAAATATAGAAATACAACAAAAATTACTAATAAACAATATAAAATAAAATATAAATGAATTAAACAAAAGTCATGGCTATAAGATGAAAATTTTGAATTTATCAACAATAAAAATAAAGATTTCAAACAAAAAGTTTTGACAGAAAACATTAATATTTTTACAAGGAAAAAAACTTCAAATTATAGTGAGTAAAACATGAAATAAAAAGAATTTGAATGGATTTCATGAGAAGTACATTTACATAAAGTATATAAATATAGCCAAGACCTGTGGCAAGTCTAAGTTCATTTAATGATTGGGAACTTTGTATTGAATGTTAACATTTCATGTTTATCTCTCAATATGATAGTTATGAGACTATAGACCTTTGATTTTACTCATGCCGGTACTTTGATAAATCAACTATTAAATATACTTACTTTAAACTTGCTAGAAGTAAATTAAGGTCACTTGATTTAGAAATCTGTTCAAAAACCTTTTCAATATTTTCTACAAATAGCTGGTAGGAACAAAATTTGAATTAATACAAAAATTAATAAATCTAAATTAAAAATCACACTACATTAAAAAGCAATATCACCTTTATTTTTTACAAATTCGAAACAAATATTTAAAGGAAGATTTTCATAAAGATAGCACAGGAGCATGAGAATATTTAGATCACAGAACTCGAAATAAATTTTAAAACATCACCTTTTCTTAAGGAAACATGAAAAATATAAACAAAAAATACAAACTTCATTAACCATTAAAAATTCGGAACAAGAATACTGATTTGAAATCAAAGCTACAAAATATGAAAAACACAAAGGATATTTACTTTTGGATTATAATCATGAAGTACATTGAGATCAATCCTGTGCTCCTTTGACAGTTCAAATGCTTTACCAAATTCAAGACTAAAAATAAATAAAAATATTTAGTACACAATAACATGCATTTATCTCCATTTAAAAAACAAGAATCTGAAATAAACAGAGAGATATAAAGTTTTCAATATATATATTGCTAAGGTAAATAAGTAATTAAAGTCACACTTGAGCAACACAATGGGCTATTGGCGACGGTCTAGGATCAATCCCCAAGGGAAAGAACCGAGGACAACACCTCGTAATTTTGAATCACAGTCAAATGATGAGGTCAACACCTGAGCTGGCACCACACTCTCCAAACTTCCACACCACACATCATGAGGACATTTGAGGCCATGACAGATTTAAACAGTACATGACAGTCTTTGGTTGGACTGAGTTTTGAACCCATAGCCCTCTGATTGCTAATCTGTTACTCTTTGAACTGGGTTACCAAAGCCCAGAATTAGTCAAGAGAGGAGATTGTTTTCATTTATTCTGAACAAAGAAAAGGTCTAAAGGATACTAGATTTGATAACTGGTTTGTTTTAGGGGACTATCCAGAACTTTGGCATTGCTGAGTAATTGTAACAGGAAATGATGGGAGAAAGGTAAGAAAGACAGGCGAATCACCAACTGAAGATATCTACAATTTCACAATGGAAAAGCATTTTGATAACTGAAATAGGTAACATTATTTCTGACAAATATCTGTTCTTGTTTGTCAGTAAAGTATTAAACAAGTGCTTTTTTGAATTACACATATTTTAGTCAAATAATAATTTTGAAGTTATTCATTTGGCTGCATGGTAAAATTCAGGGTAGGTAATTAACGTCACATTGGAGTAACACAATGGACTATTGGCAACGGTCTGGGATCAATCCCGAAGGGAAATATCTGAGGACAACACCTCATAATTTTGAACTAGTCAGATGATGAGGTCAACACCTGAGCTAGCACCCGTCTCCAGACTTCCACACCAATGTGAAGACAGGTAAAATTCAGGGTAAAAGGTATTACCAGTACTACTCTTGTAAGAAAAATCTTACTGACGTTTCATTACATTATAAAATTCTTCCGAAATATCTTCAAGCCTCATCAATACAACTTGTATAGAGAATTTTACCAATATGTTTAGAGAGAGAATTAAAATGACTTACGAATCAAGAAGCTTGCAAATTTTTGATAACACAAGTGGTCTTGGGTGGACGGTTTCAAGGTTTCCTCTCGGCATTTGCAATATTACTTTTGTACTATTGGTAGGAGCAATCACTATTCTTGCACCCTTTTCTATTTTTTGGCTTTGCACTTCTGTTGGTAAAGAAGTATTTATCTTCAAAGCATCTATAGAAAAATACATGTTTTCAGGCTTCAATGTTCATACAGATAAGTGCATTTTCAAAATATGATTGAATAATTAATTACAAAATTGTTAAGATCATTTTCCTATTTATTCCTCAGAGGGTCATGCAAGCATAATTCCATCATGCAAGTTTCAGTTTTCTCTGCATGACTTTTGACTACTTTTAGACACCTGAGCCAGTGATTTTCAACTGGTGTGCTGCAAGAATGGCACTGTGAGCCTTATGGATGGTGAAACGGTTTAAATTAAGTGCGATTATTTATTTAATTTCAGTGGTTTATCCGGTGAATATTTCAGAGTGGCAGGTAACAAAATGGAAAAACGTTGTATGTTGCTCTCAGAGGCCTGGTCACTCTTTTACAATATGCAAAATAGTTTTTTTGTTCTATTGAAATGTTGATGGTTCTAACATACAACGTTTTTCCCACCACACATTCAATTGCATAATTGATTTTACATGAAGTACTGGGGTTCATGCAAAAGTTTGTCCCATTTTTGGAGCTAGATGGCATTGCATTGCAAAACCGAAGTGTTATCTACTTCACACATGTAAAGTTTTGATGTTGTTTGAAAGAAGGAATTTTATTGGGTACTTGCGAAAAAAATTGTGTTATTTGGTTGTTTTAAAATTTTGTTAAGCATTAAAAATGGCAGAAAATAAGGAGCATTTTCGATATATGATTTTTATTTCCAAAAAGGCGAAAATGTTTTGTAGACATGGAAGATATGTGTTGTGTAAGGTGAGGGTGCCGTTGACGATTTCACGTGCCATAAGTACTTCAGAAAGTTTCGTCATCTGGATCAGTTCTTTAGCAGGAAACCTCAGAACTTCTATGAGCGTGGGATTATGCAGCTAAGAAAGGTCATCCAACAGAACAGCACACACTATATTGATTAAATGTAAATTTTAGTAAATAAACTTTTTCTTCAATTTTTGTCAAAAAAACGGGATGAACTTTTGCATCAACTTAATACTTTTGACTGTTCACTAAAAGTATATGGAAATGAGAGACTCAGTAGAAAACGATATTTCTGCATTCTAAAAAATAAAGCATCTTGTTCCATATTATAATTACAGTTAAAGAATAATTTAAAATATATTCATTAGTATACAGTTTGTAAGTGTACTAGTAGGAGCTGGCAGACACACAATAAATGTTAAATCATAACATCCTCCACTTAAAAAACCAGTTTCAGCCGTCTTTTAGAATGGGGATTCTTAGATTTCTAACAAAGGGGTAAAAGGTACCCCTTGCACTTTTTCATGTGAGGCATATCTAAACTTCAATAAAACGAAAGAGGAGAAATCTTTACCAGAAGTGTTCCTTGATGTTACACTAGTGATTAGCGTTTATCTTCCCTTTAGCCTGAAAAACCATTTTTAGACCCCTGCTTTTAGTTCACATGAGTTTGTAACATAGAATGAGATACTCTGCATTCTTTTTTGTGGGATGCACACTTTGACATTGCTTTCCACTCAGAGTGTATCTAAAGTATTTGCTTATATTTTTTGGTGAAATTTGATTTAATTTTTTATTTTATATACCTAAGCATACATAACAGTTGAAGTACACACTTTATATAAATTGGCTCTGAAATTGAGTACATAAGAACAAGAAAACCAAAGTGCTGAGTGATAAATTTGTTCTGAACATGAATGTGTTGTGTAAGAACTGTCGCTCAAATCCTGATTGAGTAGATTGATATCATAAATGGTTAAATTTTTGTTACAAATATAAGCTTTTGGTTATTAAATTAATTATGATTTTAATAACTTTTGTGTTTAAATAACCAAGTTATTAAGTGAAATCATTATCAAGCAAGCATTTAAATATCATCAGACAAAAAATTGTGTATCTTATTTGGCCTATGTTGTAAATATTCAGCTTGGGGTATGAGAAACCCCATGTGACAATTTACATTTGGCTCTTAAGTGCAACTTCTGTTGGGTTAATAACAGCATTTGAACTGAATCATATTGACACACGTTTTTAAGGCATAGTACTCCTATTAAATGCACATGGAACAAATTTAATTTTAATTTTTACTTGCATAAATAACACTTACTTGCCACATCATACTCTTTTGTGAAACATTTCAACACATGATCCACAGTAGTTGTTAACAGAAACTCGTCAGTGACATAATATGAAGTACAATTAGGTAAAATCACAATTTCATTGCAAAACAGGCTATATTTCTCACTCAAACCCAAAATATAGTCCTAAAATAAAAATAAAGAGTAAATTAAGACTGCATTTTTAGGAACTCTGCATAGGGAGAAATGCATCAGATATTCCAGTTCTATTTAAAACTCTTGTTTCTCATGAATGATTAACATGAAAATACTATTTACAAAGTAAAATTGCAAACCATGGCTGTGATAATCCATCATTTTCAACATTAATGCATAAGTTAATGTGTATAAGCGTTTTTAATTAATTCAAATTAAGTTAGAGGATATGTGCAATATTAGCTCATGATTAACATAAAACCTTAACATAAACTGAGCACTTTCTTTAAACAAATTTAATTTAAAATTAATTTTGCATGGATTTTTTGGGCTTGTTCTTTAAATTTTCATTTTCAGAAAAAAATAGAAAATGAGAAACATAAGGAACGTTTGATTGAAATTCTCTAAGTTAACAGGAAGTTCTTAAAAAGTGAGTGAAACTCAGTTTAATTCTATGCAAGACAGAGCAGAAGACAGCATTTAAAACCAGTAGCCCAATGAAACATCTAATACAATTATTAGCTATACACTTTGAATGTCAAGTAAAACAGGAAAATATTCTTTGCAAAACTGATACATAAACATTTGAAAACATTTTGAAAACTATAAAACAGTAACAGTAAACAGAATATCCAGATAAGGTTTAAGTATGTATTCACTACCTTTGAGCACTTTTTGTATTTGGTCGGAGGAGATGTAGTGCTTTCTATTTGGTCGGAGGAGATATAGTAATTTTTATCTTTCTTTCTAAAGCTAATTTAGAAACAAGCTAGAACTCCAAAATTCTCAAACACTTTTATGAAGAGTGAATACTAATATAGAGTGTTACTTCAAAAGAAATTTAATAAAAGTATTCTTAATTCAAAAAATAAATCCAGAACCCTTCCTAAATTACCAGGGCAGAGACAAAACATATTTAAGAAGTCTTCCATTGCATTGTTTACATGGAAACCCTCAGACCAGACAGAGGAATGTTTTAGAATGCACCAGAGTTTATCTCAAGCAACATGTATGAGTATCCATTCAAAACCAGGAAGACTGTCGCCTCACCATCTTTGAATCAAATGATATTTTGCAAACAGGTATATTTTGGGCCACCTTGAATCAACATATATTTTATAACCTAAAAAAAAAATTTATTCGAGATACAGCGCTGTGAAAGCGACATCACAAATTAAAATTTATTTTTCTTAGAGTACATCACCTAGTTAAAAATCGCATATCTTCTAAAGTATTTAAGATAATCCAATTTTGTTTTTTTCAAAACAATTGTAAGACTTTAGAGCAACTAATGATACTAATTTCATTAGTGGTAAGTAAATAGTATTGGAAATTTGAACTTTTTAATTAGATGAATTTTAAATTTATTTTTCTCAAAAATGCCATCTTTTAAAAATCTAATTATTTTTTCTAAGTTCCTATATAAATATCCTATCAGAGTGTGAGCACCTTTTGCAGTTTTTGAATAGTTAAGCTTAAATAATTATTTTGTGTAATCACCCTGATCGGAAAACCTGACGCAATCAGAAAATAATGAAATACCGTCAAATTCCCTTTCAAAATACAAAAAATCCCTAAATGCATGTCAAATTCCCTTTCAAAGTATGAAAAATCCCTAAGCCCATGTCAAATTCCCTATATTCCCTTTCCATATTTGCTTAAAAATACTTTTTTTACTCAACGTTAACCAAATAATTTGAATAATTTACAGTATTTATTTAATTTGAATAAATTATCTATCACAAAATTATTTATTAAACATTTACACAGAATTTCACAAGCATATCATAATTTTGCTGTTCATCTCACTACAAAACCAAATTTAAAAAATACACTGTAATTGTTTTGATAGAAAGGATCAGAATAATAAACTACATATTTAAAATATTAATAAATTCCTATAACTATATTAAAACATTTAAACAGTATTGAAACTAGTAGCACAAAATGTAATACGCTATAAATCCTCATAAAACAGTTCTAAAATGGCATAAATAAGAAAAATTACGAAGCTCAGTAATACATTAAAAATTGCAGATAAAATAATGATATAAATTTTTGTTTACTTAAAACAATAAGAAAAGTTGCTAATTTGAATATTAGTTACATTAAATAAAATATTAATTAAAATAAATTGAGATTTGTTGAATTCGTTAAAAAAGGGTTTCATGTCCTTTCTGCCACATAAAACTCCAAGAAAGTATTCAACAAATACTTCAATAAATGACTATTTTAATGTTGAACTTCACAAATGCAATTCATAACTAAATACAGCTTCATAAGTAAATAAACTTACTTTCAATCATCTTCGATTCTTGAAAAGTTGCACTCTTATGTCACAATACTAGGAGATTGGATTTTTGTGTATGACAAGAGGCAGACTTTGTCATATGAACGCACCATTGTAAAACTTTCAACAAGAGTGAACTTGTTAGTTATTTAGAAACTATTTTTTGATGTTGGGCAGGAAAAGTTTCATGTGCTTTCCTCCATAAAGACATAATTAAACTTATTAGTCTCTTCTGAAACCATGAGATTGCTTTTCACTTAGTATATTGATTTGTTTGAGATTAATTTCACAAAACATCCCAGAATGAATTATACCCAAATCCAAGATTGAATTAAGAGTAAATGAGCATTATACACTAAACGATTTAAAATGTATAGGAATAAGATGTAATCAGACAAAGGTAAAGCCTTTTTAATGTACCAATCATGACGATGATTGGTACATTAAAAAAATACTCTTTCACTATATAAATAATCTTCCCCATGTGAGCAGCTGGGTGGATAAAAAGCAGCTGTTTGTGGAATATAAACAATCAACACTCCTAGAGCCCTCAGAATAGTATATCTTGTAACTTTATTTTATTTTATAATTTGTTGCAGAAGGTGCAAGTGAAACCATGTATGCAAGTGAAAATTTTCATGCAAACGAAGTCCTGAAGCAATATGCAGCTCAAATATTTACACAGTAAATAATTAGAAGTTAGTTATAATAAGTTCAGCAGTAAATAGAGCTTGGCTGATTTCTTTTTAAAACTATTAAGAGTAGAATTATAGGATTATCAAAAATCTTAGTTCTCTATACACTTTATTGATATATGTAGAGAAATAATGAATCATGTTAAAATAACACATCAAAAAAGTGCTTGAGCTTCTGGTTGGAGATTCGAGCACCCACTTAATAGTGGAGGAATACCGTTGGACCCATTCGTTGAGCGCACGTTAGCAGTTGAAATTTCAATATCTTACGAAGGCTCTTAAACATAAATCTTTGAGAAACTACATTAGCTATATAGTGTACTACATTAACAACATTCTAATGAACTTACACAAAAAGTTTCAAACATTTTAAAGATGGCTTTTTTTTATTAAATCTTAACCAAACTTCAGCAAGTTTCGTGCCAAACTGTTAAAAAACTAATCCAATTTTAAAAGATATTTTACTTATTATTAAGAACAGTACATTTAAGTATCACTAGCAAAAACAAAACAAGTTTATCTCTAGTAGTTTAAGTGTAGCGGAATTTTAAATGCTACGCGACATTCTTGAAAAGTAAAATTGAATGTTTTTGACAGCCCTTTAAAGAGTCTTATTTCCATGAAAAAAGTATTTTGCAAAAAAATAAACATGGCATAGTTTAACATACGCCATTGGCCACAATATACCACATTTTTAAAAAATCAAAGGTGGTGAGGCGAACATTTTATTTTTTATTGCCTGTATTTGAATGGATTCACCCATATATAGTGCTTCTTTTGAATCAGGAACGGTAGTCAAACATGATACAAAATTTAGAGTTATTAGTAACAGAAATGAAATGATTTATGTAGCAATCTTTCAAAAGTTTGATGATAAACATTACCTTTCCACATACTGATATGATGGACATATTTGAACATGGCTGTGGTAAAATAAGTGGTTTTTCACTGTTTCCAGTCCAAGGAGTAACAGATTCTCCAACTGAAAGAAATAGGAAAACATTTTAGATTACATTAGAAATAAAACAAGGATTGAATAAATGCTATTTATAAATATATACTGAAAATCTAGTTTAGTTTACAAAAGTCAGGACTGCTTCACCAAAGCACTTGTAAAATAGTAGCTTTAGTAGCATAAATTCTTAAAAATAATAGCAAGTCTCATTGTAAACACTATTTTAGTATCAATTTTAATTCCTCTGATACAAAATGAATTGGCTAAAACAGAAAATGCATTACGTATGAAACAGACATTGAAGATCTCGCCGAGAAATTTAAAAATTGAGGAACCATATATTTTCTTAATAAGGTTTCCATGACAATCTAAGAGCCAAAGATTCCAAAGTTTTTCTTACATAGTTATATTACTTGGTGGCAAATCTTCAAAATTGGTGTCCCTTGGAAAATTTCGAAAATATTTTTCTATCAGCTATTAGAAAAAAAGGTGGGGGAATAAATTTTCGTTGACTTAAGGTGAATTTTAAATAAGTTACCAAAATTTTCAAATTGGTAACTTTTGAAACTTGCTTGAAAATATACCCCTAGTCAGCAACATTGAAAAATATAAACAAACAATCGCCTGTGGCAGCCTTGAAAGGTTTATTAATACAAACAAAAATCAAAAGTTCACACCAAATACTCTCAAAATCCTTTAAGAAAAGTAAAAATTGAATTTTACTTCAGCTAGACAGTTCATTACACAGCACACAAAGCATTTTCATCTGATGTACTATTTTGTCAAAACTAGACTGATCAAAATCAGAGAAAGTGTTAAGCAATTGCAGTCAAACCTTGATATGAATTTCATGTCAATGTTGTTTAGTTGAGCAGATGACTTCACTGCCTAGCAAAAAGCGGTGAACAATTTCTAAGCCAGCAGAAGCTCCTTTTAACTCTTTGAGGCACACAATTTTAAAGAAAAAAACCCAAGTTGCACAGAATTGTTTATTCACTTATTCAGATTCAAAATATCAAATAACATGTTTTTTTAATTATAAAAAGATTTCACTCGTAATAAGTTTTTATGAAAAAAACATTTACCATTATGAAAGATAAAAATTCACTGCACCACACAATTCGCCAACCTTAATCACAACAGTATCAACAACTTACTAATGCGTTTTGACGTGCGTAAATTTTGTTTTCAGTTATTTACACATTTCGTGTGAGTTCATAGCATTGCCAACTCATGTATAACTATGAGTAACTTTTTGAGGTGGGTTAAAAAATATCCCAACATGCATAAGAAGCTAAGTAAAAAAGGAGGGGCAGTTTTAAACCCACCTAATCCCAAGAAGGTGAAAGAAGGCATGCTTATTCCTGCATCTTTCTTCAGAATCTTCATTTATTCTTTCCTATTCACTCTCTTCCACAAATAAATCTTCTATAATTTCGGAGTCAATGTTTCTGATGATTGAAAAGAATTATTTTTCCCTTAAGTTTTAAAATTTGTTCATCTTAACTTGAGATTAGTATAACCCGAATTCTTCTTAAGCGAATGAGTTAACATTATTTGAATATACATTTTGAAGGGGATTGGTTGGTTGGTTGGTTTGGGGGTTTTATGGCACAAGGGCCATATTTGGCCATGCTGCACCAGACACAAGATATACAAGATCAAGTAACAGACAGTGTTCAGTTCACAATGAAAGTTTTACTGACACAGAAGAGAGAAATACACTTGACAGGAATTGAACCTGCGCCGCCTACAACTCGAAGGTTGCTAGTGCAGTGGGCATACCCACTGAGCCACTACAGCCTCTTGATGAGGATTGGAATTTAGTTTGTATTATCGGTAATTCGTATTAAGTGAGTTCATCTTAATGAGGTTTGACTTTTTTGAAAATTATAGAGGTGGCAGAATGAGAAAAGTATGGACAAACTATCAGTGAAGATTTCTGTTAACCCTCAAGCCCTAAGAAGAGCTGTTGCTTTCGGACACACCTGTTTTGTATTGGAGTTGCTGATTCACGAACTGCATGTTATGTGACAATCATCAACCTATGACAGCTGAACACTTGAAAGCGTGCCTTGCATTAAACTTTGATAGCGTTATGTCTAGACATTGGACAGCACAGGGACTAATGTCTGGTTAAATGCAATGTTAAAAACAACACGATCACATACAAAATGTAATACAATAATTTCTCACACTATATAAATAAATTTAAATTAAAAAATTTGGCATTTGAATTGATTGTAAAGCTCCAAAACGTATTTTACAAGCAATTTGACAAATAAAAACATGTAAATACCAGGATTCAGTTGCAGAACTTCGCTATTATCCAGCTGAACAGCAACAACACTTCCACTTGAATTTGAGCATATTCCAACAACTGAAGCATCCAAGTAAGTCACAATTCTAAGTAAAAATTTTCACTTAAAAGTCATATTTAGCAGAGAATTGCATGCATACAGAGAAAGCATTTCTTGTATAATTTTTCAAGATACAAAAAGCTTACCTAGGAACAATTACTTTCTTGTCCAATGGCAAGGATGATAAAGACAGGTCCATCAACAAAAGTGCATGATTGGACTTCTGATCTGCTTGCTTACAATAACAAGAACATAATAGTCTTTGACCTTCAATCCAAGTCCAATGGCAGAATCCAAATGATGCAGTGCACATGGCACTCAAATCTATTCTGTAATAAAAGGTTTGCAAATTAAAACCAATAACAGCATGCTATCAAACCATAATTCTACCTCTTAACACTGGAAAAAATTGTACTGAAAATTCTGCAGAAAACTCCTTTTTAAGAATAGAATTATTGAATAGTACTATGTGTTTGAAGTGATAGGTCCATAATGAACACAGAATTTTTTTGCAGAAAGTGACAATAATCCAGAGTGAGGATGAGTTTTAGTGAGAGCAAAGAGTAAGCATATTTTTTGTGAAGGATATTTTAGGAGAAATTTAAATAAGCTCTGAAAAACAAATTCATGCGACCAATAATTTGAATAATAGCCTTTGAAACATTTCAAGTTAGTGAAATTTTCAACTGAGCATAACTAATACCAACCAGAAGCAGATTGGTATGGATGGTTGAAGAAAACTTTTTCCCTGATAAAAAAGGATGCTACTTTACTATTATTTGATATAAAGACATTTTATGGCAATTCTTTTGGCTTGGTTTTTGTAGCAAGTTGTGACAGGCGAAAGCAATCCTGCTTTATTAAGATTATGATAACTTGCAATTATTTGAATCTTATTCATTTTTGTAAATCATCTTTTAGATTTTGCCATGCCGAAAAAATTAGTTTGTAAGAATTAATGTGATCTTTTATATTATATAGCCTGGACTTCCATTGGACTTAAAAATAATAAATTATTTAACCTGGACAAAATTCTGTAACACTATATCAGAAAAAGTAGATTTTTTCATTTTAGTAAATACTTACCTAGTAGAAGTAGGAAAATCAGTAGTGTGATTTTTTCCTTTTTTAAATTTTTGTTAATTTTTTAATTTTTCTCCACTAAGTCTGAAATGGTGTTTTTTCTAAGAATACCTTCCTTGATGACATAAAATGCACACCAAAAGCACTGCCACGAAAGTCTTTACATCAAACTGCCCCTTTTAATACTTTACGATATAAATATTGAATAGAAATAAAAACTTACATCATAGATCCAATGTATGAATATGGCTGAACTTTAGATTTAAAACCATTCCCACCAGCAGCAACTAACTGCAATTTGCAATCAGGCGAATTACTTGGTACCACATCACCTAAATGATACATTAAAAATTTATTTGTAAGCATATCAATTTTTCCTTATCAAACAATACTAACTAAAAAATCAAAAGCAGAACTTATATTAATACTTCAAGAGCTTAATTCTACTCATGAATTTAGTGAGAACATCAAATTTTACTAAAAAAATATCTTTATTCTAAACTAAAATGCAAAATGGAATGCTGAGTTTACCAATATATCAATATCTTTTTATAATAATCTTTAAAAATGTAGTCAAAGGCTGGATTGTTGCCTTAAATTTATTGTGGCAGTTCAAAAACTGCACTATTTGCAAGGTAGGTAGTTAATTAACATTACACTGCAGTGACACAATGGGCTATTGCCAATGGTTCAGGATCAATCCAGCAGGGAAAGTTCCAAGAACTATACCTGTTAATTTTGAACCATGGTTAGATGACACCAGAGATCAACACCTGTGCTGGTACCTCACTCTCTACACTTCCACACCACAGCAATGTGAGAACATTTGAGGTGTACCAGCCCCTATGTATATGAGTCTTTAGTTGGACCGAGTTTCGCACTCGCAACCCTCCTGTTGCTAATCCATTACTCTTCCAAATGGGCTACTACTGTCTGCACTATTTGCAAGAAAATGTCCATTATTATTCATCCTGGCGGCATATAACACCAGCAAATTCTTTAAAATAACCATTTTAAGATTAAGGATATTGATACTACTTAATTAAATTATATTTTAAAAAAGGCTCAATGTATATAATAGATATTTTACCAAGGGATAAATCCATCATTATATGTTATAAACCAAATCTTTAGTAGATATGTGCTAGAAATAAATAACTCCCAAAACTCGACTATCAGCTTACTTGCAAATTAATTTTTATTAAAAAGTACACAAGTTCAGTTTCATGTTTTCTTTTACCTAAAGTTATGAAAGTATGTACGTGAAAAAAATGTCCTAAAATATTCAGGGTTTAAATAACACAAAACATTTTTTAACATTTCGATAAAAATACAATTGATTTCATTAATCCATCCAGTATTGTCATGTATCTTGTAAATAAAAAATATATGATATCCATAAATAAGTTTTTTATTAATGAAATAAGCTAAAACATCAAATAAACATTTCTTTTCTAATAACCTTGACATAAAATCTGAAATGTTAAAAAAAATAATTGCAAAAGCAATATTTTTAATACTCACCTATCTGAAAGAAAGCCAGTGTGTTATTACTTAGATAAGCACCAAATGTAAGTCCGCCAGGTGCAAAGAACACTGACTGCACAGATGTAGACATGGAATACATATAAGCACATAGAGGAGGTGGAACAACAAGTTTTCCAAATGGTGATATTAATACATTCTCTGCAAGAAAGGGATATTTATAAGCAACAATTATCACTCTTTTAAACATTAAAACAAAAGTTAACATACACAAAGGATGTGTATTTATTTACTACACTGTATTTATTATGTACTGCATTTATTCAGGTAGATATAGAATTTAGATGAAGGACAGAAATTTTGTGATTAGTACAATTTTACATCAGAATCAAAATTGATACCAACGATAAACCACCTTCCACAGATGTGATAAAGGGTTTTAAAATTAAACTAAATTGGCGAGATCTTCAGCGTCTCTTTCATACGTAATTGGCACATTTTGTGCTTTAGCTGATTTATTTTGTACCTGAGCAACTAAAATAGGGTTTATGAGATTTTTTGCAATTCTCAAAAAATTATGCTACCAATGTTACGATTTCTTAACAGCTTTGGCTGTGTTAGCCCTGTTATGTGTAATTTTTATCCATATAGTTTGCTATTTTTCACATTACTTTACAGAAGTAAAAGATTAATAGAAAGATTCTCAGCGCCTGTCCTCTATCAAAATTGTGATTGCAAAATCTTGTAGCTTACGTTATTATGCTTCAAAATTTTAATCAATTTTATTGAAGACACTTAGTTTCTAGAATCGTTTCATTAAGTTCTCTTAGTGTCTGGCATCCCAACAGAGCTTCGAGGTTCCAGGCCTATTGTATAGAGAAGTCTAGGTTCAGGCAGACTAGGATGTGATCTCATCCATGCTGGAATTAGAAGTTCTGCAAACTGTGCATTTCCTGGAGGAATATATTCCAATTCTCTCCAGGTATGCTGCAAAGCAATAATGCCCAGTTCTGAATCTGTAAAATGCCAGCTTCTTTTCTTGATCTGCTTTCGTTGTCCTATTGTAAGTGGCATAGTGGTTATAGTGCTTGTCTTCCATGCAGTAGGTCATGGATTTGAATCCCATTTTGTAAGCATCCCGTGAACCAATTAGGTCGTTTCCACCTTACAGATGAAAATCGTATAAGGGTCACGTTACTGCTAGTTTTGGTCTTTACTTTTGTCGGACTCTACTCGGCTATATATATAGTTATGATCCTGTACACATAAAGTTACATTTGCTCACTCTATTTTTATGACCAACTGGTATAATGGTCATAGCCCTTGTCTGCCACCCAGTAGGTCGCTGGTTCAAATCCCAGTTTGTAAGAGCATGGATTTTAGTGATTGCCCCTGTAAGGAGTAGTGGTTGCTTACTCATTGGGTACTCCTTCACAAATAGTGGTCAGTTCGCCTCTTGTAGTACAAAAGGTCAATGGTTGGGTTTGCAAAAAACATTTTTTGTATATTGTCCCAATTTTTACTTTTAAATTTTTGAGTGGCTTCTTTTCTGATAATCTTGGATGTTATTCTTGTAGAGACCAAGGTGAAAAAATAGTATAAAAAGGCATCTTTCATTCGCCAATGGCAGCCCTGTGTGATATAAGTAAATAAATAAAAAATAATTACCATTATTTATGGATGCTACTATGGAATCTTCACATCCATAATTTGGCTGCAAAATAGACCATGCCCATTTAAAACTGTAAAATTCTCCACTTGTTTGATTGAAACACTGAAGTTCATGAGAGTGAAGAATACTCCATTTTGTATCTAGAGCTCTATGAGATGAATTTGGCAAATGAAACCTTTGTTTTAAATACCAATGATAATTAGCAGATGTCCACAGCATAACTGAAAAAGGTATAAAACTTCATTAGGATATATAGGTAGAAGTACCATGAAAAGTGGTAGTAATTAAAATCTTCCAAAGTAAACTCATGATAAGGGTTTTAATTTTCATAAAACAGACACATGGCTAGATAAATATAATTCAAATATAAAATCCATGACAGCCACATTTTAACCATTGATGCCTTTATCTTGGGGAAAAATCTTTCAAAAACCCTTTTTTAAATACAAAATGAAGTTCAAGAGCATAAAGTACACAAAACACTTGGCTTTACAGATAAAAATGCACAGGGTTCATTATAATGAGTTAAAATTAATTTTTCATAAAAGCACTCCAAAAATGTTTCATTCAAGATCTATTTGAAGCGAGTTGGAATTTAGCTTCATCAAAGCATTTACCCTAAGTTTATTTCAGTGTCTAATTAACAGCCCAATTCAATTTCAACTTTTACAGGATCTAAAATTATATTTTTATTCCATATTTGATAAGTAAGGCACATTAGGCAATTGTAAGAGGAATTAAGCTCTGTCTATGTTTGCCTCATTATTTCAAAAATTTGCAATTATAAGCATAAATTTTAAGCAATGTCTTTGTTGGCTTGAAACAGAAGCTAAATACACTTATAACATGAATGGTTGGTTGTTTTGGAGTTTTATGGCAAAAGGGCCAAATTTGGCCAAGAATTGGGCAATAGAGTAGTGGGATGAAAGCAGAAAAAGATTACTTAGGTATTCTGGGAGCGTAACTCCAGTGTTTACTAAAGATAGTAAACCCCATGGGAAAAGAAAAGATCACCAGGGGATCTAGGGTCCATGAAGCCTGTACACAACAAGAGAATATTTGTTTCTGGGGGCTGTAACACGAATGGATAGAAATGCAAAATAAAACTTTCTGATAATAACCTATGAATATTATATCCCTATCCTGAGCAATGCTCTGGCCAAATATTTGTTAATGTGTTATTTGTTGCTTGAGGTATATAATTTGAAAGTTTGCTCATCCCCTGTCCTATCTGCTAGGAAAAAGACATGTTCATTCTACACCATGATATGGAAATATGTCGGCATTACATGCGTTTTAGTCATTAAATGCACCTACTAAGATCTATGCACAAATGTTTCAATTATAATCTTTATGACTATTGTTTTGTAACTTCAGACTCTTCAAGAAGGGAATCAAACCAACACCGGAATCATTTCATTAAACCCAGAAACAACTCCTCAATAGTTAAACAAATACCTCTGATGGCATTTATGATCTGTCATCTCTTAATTGAGTGTCACGAAATTTCTGAGTAGTGTAGTATTGATACAACATACTTCATGACTAAATAACCACAACTGTTGGTTGAATGTTGGGTTTTATGGCACAAGAGCTATACTTGGCCAAGCTTCACTAAAACGCAAGACAGACAACATCAAATAATTCTGAAAAGGAAAAGGAGAAAGACCGCTAGGGCATCCTGGGGTCACGACACCCATGTTTACTAGAGACAGTAACCCCATGGTAAAAGAATAGACCACTAGGATACCTTTGGTTTGTGAGGCCCGTACACACCAAAAGATATATCCCTGAGGGTTGTTTTGGGGTTTTAAGGCACATGGGCTATACTTGTCCAAGATGCGCCAAACACAAGACAATGCCAAGTAAAAAGTTATAAACTGAAAAAAGAAGGATTGAGGACATAGCAGGTTGAAAGTAGAAAAAGATTGCTTGGATATTCTGGGAGTGTGACTCTTGTGTTTACTGAAGATAGGATGTCCCCATGGAAAAAGAAAGGATCACTAGAGTACCTTGGGTCAGTAAAGCCCGTACACACCTAAAGGAGATGTCCCCTGAAGGAAATTGATTGAAAGAATCCTATGAAAGGATTCTGTTGGTCAAAAATGGTCAGTCATGGAGGGAAGACTGCAGATTACAGAACAGATATATGCATTACCCCTTCAGAGAGTTAAGATTTGGAAGTATTCTGGATTCATCATATTCAAACTTAAAAGATTGTTTCCTGGTTTTGCAAGGTGATACAGTTTGAGAAGCTCTGAATTGCAATGACAGAGCATTCAAAGTTCCAGCTTAAATTAATCAAGAGCAGCATATACCATTTTTAGTTTGAGGGCAATCAATACTTTACGATCAATCTCTAATTTAACAATGCTGGCTCAAATTAAAAATAAAGCTGTTACCTTCAAAATTTGATGGATTAACTAATTCTTCAGCTACAATAAGAAGAATGCTAGAATCAGAATTCCATGACAAAGTAGTTACCTAGAAAATAAAAAATATTCAGAGTAAACACATGATGATACAGTTCTATATAATATATTAATTTGTTATCAATATAAGTAATTATAGTACAAAGTAAGATAAATTCAAAAAGCAAAATGAAACATTAAAACAAAGCTTTTATAAATCTGATTTTTTTTTAATTCTATTTTAATGCACATTATTAAAATGTGCCCTACTGTATTAGACTTAAGGTTTACAGAAAAAAATTGAGGTAATATATTCGAATAATTCAAAAGAAATAAATTAGACATGCTTTAACCTTTTTTATATTCAAATGGCAGTATGTAAATACCAGCAAAAGAAATATAGTTAAAAGTTAAAAACATATGTAAAATCAAATTCTCACTTTATATGTGTTAGGTTGGAATGGTAAAGCAAATTCCCCATGCTGTAGTCCATTTTTCTCAAAGAATATTATCTTGTGCTTATTAGAGCACTGTTGGCTGCAAGCTATAACATTTCCAAGAGGCCTGCAAAATATAAAATATGTAGTTTTAAATATTGTTGACAGTGATATGGTTATCATTGATAAAAAAGACTATCACTGTAACTACGTTGAAAATTGAGCACTTCAAAATTGAAGTGATGCACAAATAGGGGTAAGTAAATAAATGTATATGTTACTGGTAAAGTATGTAAAGCAGGCATTGCATAGAATGCCTAGACAATGTATAGAATGCCTGGCGTTTGGGGGCAATGTATGAAATGATTAATATTTCATACATTTCCTAGGCATTCTATGCAATGCCAAAAGACAAACTGGCAAAGTATAAAATACTCCCATTAATGACATTTTAAATATCATGTGGCAAGGCATGTGACTTTCGACGCTCACCTCAGATGAAGAATTCCCATTTGCATTTCAATCTTTGTTCAGAAGTGACAAAATATGCTACCTTGAATTTATTCAGCAAACACTCTAGCCCATACTGTGCTGTATGAAAATGGAAGAGCAAGGTGTAGTGTTCGAGAAGGAATCATGACATGTTGACATGCAACGACGATTCTACGATGAACTATCTAAAGTGAGAGCCAATGCTGCAAAAAATAGTGTTTTCCTAACCAAAACTCTCTTTTAATACTTTGCCTAAATAGCAGTTGCCATTCTATATAATGCTTAGGTATTACATTCAATGCCTAGGGAAAGTACATATATTAAAATTCCGATATTTCATACTTTACTCCAAAATGCCAGGCATTCTATATATTGCCTAGACATTCTATACAATGCTGCTTTCATACATTGTCGGTAACATATACATTAGAAAATTACCCACCTTCCAAATAAGCAAATGTGAAATAATCCTCAGAAATAAAACTAAAATAAGCAATGCAATTGTTTATTTACTCCGTGACAGCCCAATGCTACATTGCTTTTAATATTTTTAAGGTTTCATATTATTATAGCTGTGTGTATATGGGCAATAGATATGAGTGGTTGGATGGGGCCATATTTGGCCAAGCTGCACCAAGCACAAGACAAACAACATTAAGTAATGGATATATACACACAATGAGAATTTTACTGACACAGAAGAGAGAAATACAACCAGAGAGGAATCAAAACTGTGCCGCCTACAACTTGTAGGTTGCTAGTATAGTGGACAAACCCACTGAACCACAGAGGCCACTAGACAGGATGGTAAATGTTTCTTAGTATAAACAATTTTTAAATGCATCTACAAGTTTGTGCAGCAATTTAAGAATTTTTTTTGAATGCCTGATCAATGACCTCTTTGGCCTTTGGTACTACAAGAGGCAACCTGGCGGCTATTTATAAAGAAGCACCCAGTGGGTACGGATACCCTTGACACAATCCTACAAATTCATGCTCTTACAAACCGGATTTAACCAGGGTGACAGACAAATGCAATGACCACTATACCAGTTATGTGGCTAGATTTAACCCTCCAAGTGGAGCATCCCCAGTGGGTAGGCCACTGATATTCCAAACTGAGACAATTCCCAACATCCATGCTCTTACAAACTGGGATTCAACCAGGGTGACAGACAAATGCAATGACCACTATACCAGTTATGTGGCTAGATTAAGTGGCATGCCCCAACATGCTCATAAAATTCACTTCGAATACAACCTAAAAAAATTCCCACATGACAAAGCGGCAGACATGATTCATATATTCAGATATATCGAAGGGACCCCAAGACACCTTGCTTGAAATGTTTCGGTAATGCCTCCCACTACGATGAAACCTCACTGAACCGTACTTGGGCATGCCACCTAGGAGGATTAAGAAACATACCTCCAACAAATAGGTTCTTCTAGTCCCTCAACAATTTCACCAGTAAATTGCAACACAGCTTCTTGACTCCATATACGCAGTTGCCTGCAACCTAAAAAAATAAAAAGTAATGCTGAATTCAAAGATAATTCATTTGATGAGAAAAAAGCAAAAATAAATGACTAGTAACAGTCAGCACAATAGGTATTTACATGACAAGTTATGGACCAATTCAATAGAGGATAAGAGACAATAAGAATATGAAGCTAATTATTAAAACTGGTCAGTTATAAAAAACTAAATAAGAAAATAATAAAGGTAACAAGGAAAGGAGAAACCCACTATCATAAGAATAAATGATTTTACATAGATAAAACCAATAGTATCTAAGTTACTTCTTACTTTTCATCAGAAAGAAACCTAAGAGTAAAAAATAAAAGTGAAAAGTTGTAAATATTAATATACCGTTAATTTTGTCAATGTTAGATGTTACAAAGTATTCCCCATCTTTCCTCCAGCTAATTCTAGATTTACGATCATCATAGGAAAGAGCAGGCTTTGGTTCCTAAAAATAATAATTCAATCATTTGTAACATGTAAAATATCTACTAAATATAAAAAATTCTAAAAAACACAAGTTTAAAAGTGAATACATTCAAAGAGTTTGAAGAGGTTTCATAAAGAATTGGATTAATGATAAAAAAATAATTGTTTCCGAAATTAAAATTGCAGTAAGTATTTTCACATAAATTACAGATGAATCCAGAAAATAGAGGGCATAGGGGATGTCTTTTTGTCCCAACACTTTATGTATGGTTGAAGCAACACTTCTACTGAAAGTGAGAGATAATAATTCTAACCATAGTATATATAAGAATCTAAAGACAGAACTTTTTCTTTTGCTTATGCTTTTAAATTTTTTGAAGTATTACACACTTCAAGTAGTTGAATTAACATTACACTGGAGCAACACAACAGGCTATTGGCGATGGTCTGGGATCAATCCCAAAGGGAAATATTCGAGGACAACATCTAAACATTTTGAGTCATGGTCAGATGACGAGGTCACACCTGAGCTGGCACAACACTTTCCAAACTTCCGCACTATGCCAACATGAGGGCATTTAAGGCAATGACAGATTTAACATCACCACCTCCCATGCACATGAAGGCCTTTGGTTGGAATGAGTATTGAACTCACAACCTTCCAGTTGCTAATCCGCTACTCTTCCAACCAAGCTACAGTGGGTGATTAAATTATTAGAGCCAGTGCAAAAAAGGTATTTCCTGAGTTTAGGCAAAAATGGATGGTTGCTATATGTCAGGCTGTGAAATCAATGTTGTCTGCTATGAATTAAAAATCTTCAACTAAAGTATGCAATCTAATAAAATGTGACTAGACACACAATGTGACTACATTTTCTTTTTCATAACTGATTAAAGTGTAAAATTGTTCATTTACAAAGGTGTCAACCACTGTGTATTAGTGTTAGATGCCCAGGTGTAGCAAGTGTTAACTTTAATTAAATGTTTAAAAACAAAACTAATTTAAAATTTTCTTTAAGTTAACTCATACAATTGGTTTTGATGTAGTTCTTTGAATGATTTACACTTATATGTAAAATAATTATTAATAAAAAATTATACCAGTGGGACAATTTAACTGCCTTGAAGGAGTGAATGAATCATATGGTAACTATCATTTCACT
Source organism: Meta bourneti (assembly GCA_933210815.1). Taxonomy (NCBI): domain Eukaryota; kingdom Metazoa; phylum Arthropoda; class Arachnida; order Araneae; family Tetragnathidae; genus Meta; species Meta bourneti. The sequence goes on from OW119928.1 coordinate 23,467,082, forward strand.
TTGAGAAAGAAAAATAGTTTTTAATTTATTTTTCTTGAAAAACTTTACTCACCTTTTTCTTAACAGTTGCAGCTTCTTTTCCTTCTGATCCATGAAATTGAGTAGTTTTAGAACCCCATCCAACATTTATTGGTTTACCTACACAAAATAAAAACTCAGAAACATAGAAAAATAGTTGTTCTGTCTATGCAAACTAATGAAAGCAAATTTAGTATTGCCAATAAATAGTAATAATTTTAAAATAAACTAATAGCTTAAAATTATAATGAATTATCTGCATGTCATGCTGTAATTTTATTAATGTTATACATCAGGTTGGCTTTTTATATCTTAGTTAAATCACAGTAAACAAGCAATTGGGTTCAAATGATATGTGATAAAAATCCTATTTTCTGCAGATAAAAACCATTAGTGTGCTGTTCATTAACATTCGAAAAATATGCTCAGTTTTGCATAAAAATAGTGAGTGAATAAAAATTGAAAAAAAAAATGTTTCACAGCAGTTCTGAAGTATTGTTGCTTTTGCTACAATCAAGTAAAAAAGAAAAGAAATAGAATTAGCCCTCCAAGTGATTTCGACAAGATATCTAGTCCTTCAAAGATCTGACTAATTTTGCTAATGGCAACATGTCGTCATCAAGATATTGCCGATTTTTTGATGACAAGATCTGATCAGTTTTCTTCTAATGACAAGATACCTCAAAACAATCACCAGGAGGGTTAAAGCATCAGGATTTAAACTGTTAAACAGTGTACAATTACTTATTTCTTGTAATAATTTCTGTATGCTCAAGAGATGGCACATTAATTGTAATTTGTATGAGATGGAATTTTATTTGATGTCATGCTTCTCCCCACTCTATAGAAAATAATGTTTTGAAAGTACAATTCTCCCATCCATATTTTTTCACAAACTGAAGAAATTTGAGATTCTTAAGTGCATTCCGTAGAATAGCACCTCTACTAGAATGCAGAGGCAATACTTTAAATGAATGAATAAACAGTTCACTACATAAACTCACTTTCACCAAATTCATCTGAACAAAGGCTTTTTTCTGTTATTGCATCAAAATCTTTAGTCATCAAGATTAAAGTATTGTTTCCTATAACAGAAAACATAATATACGATTTTTGACACTAAATGTATTAAAAATCAAATTTTATATTGAACACTAAATCAAAAGCTCATATTCTTCCTCCACATAATTTTTATTTATTCTAATTAATATCAGTATAAGTACATGAAAACTGATAAATTCCACTGAAAGAGAAGAACTTATTATGAAGAATATAACAATTCAACCAAATACAAGAAATAAAAACATTTCAAAATGTGAAAAGGCAATTGTTTTTCATTCTTTAACATGTGACACTGTGTAACTTACCAAGCGAAAAATATTGTGAACATCAAATAATTTAGATATTTTATCAGCCAATTGTTATTTTTAGCAATAACTTTAATATATTCATCACTTAAATATTTTAAGCTCCAATGCAATTTTTAAAATGAAACTGTTTTTAGGTAACGTTTTGAGTGGTTCAACTATTTTCATTCCCTATATATGATACAAGCAAAAAAAACCTCAAAAATCACTACAGAAATAAAAATTTAGGGTACATGTGTAAAATGCCACTTAAAACCAATGCCCTTCTGACTACGGAATTAAACCATGGTTTAGTTTCATAAAAACCAAACCATGGAAACCAATGGAAAAGTAGTTAAGGATCTTAATTTATTTATAAATGGTTAGCTGGTAATAATATAATACACCTACGATCTTGCATAGCTTATATTACATGTAAAATACCATAAAACATTTAATTATATGTGCTTGGTAGCAAGCTCTAGTCTCATGTGTGCCCAAATCGGGTTGGCAGTTTGAAGTTCCTGTTTTCTTCTAGACGACACATGCATGCAGGTCAACTTCCCTAAAGTGGGAAGGCATTCGCCTCCCACAATTCATGTTGGTGTGGTGAGCCAGCATCTCCCATGGTGCAATGGGGTAATGCAGACTGTTTCATTCTCACCAATTGAGGCTTGAAGGATCATGCAATCCACAAACTGGCATCGTAAAAAATATCCATATTTAATTTATAACAAAAGTGTTAAAAATAATATAATTTAACCTGTCAGCAAAACAAGCAACTCTTGATCAGCACTCCAACTAAAATTTTCTATGCGAGTTTCAACCAGTCCCACAGCAGAAACCTGAAAAGAAACACCTATTTTTGAAAATTGCTTTCAGTGTTTTATAAAAGAAAATGTAATAAAGCATGATCATTTTTCTTGAATGCATGAAAATAAACTGCCAGACTAATGAGCAATTGAAAATGCTACAAAATAAACTTGTCAAAACAATTTTCAACTTAAATTCATTGAACTGTGGTGAAGCCTATGTGTTACAAATATATCCAATCCAAAGATTATTTTAATTGTATATTGCAAGAGTAAAGAAATAAGGCTTTAAAAAAATCCTTCAGTAAGCCTTGCACAGAAAGTTTGAAACTATTTTTAAATACAGATGACTTCCAGAGCATGACTTCCTTAAACATTTCTTATATATATATAAGAAATGTTTGCAAAAACCCCTTTCAGGCCTTTAAAACTACATTTAGTGTTCTACAATGAAACTTATGTGTGTATCAGTGTTTTCTTTTTCAATTAATTTTAATCAATGGTCAATTATGAAGGCACTCACATGAAAACTCGTATGATCAATGGATAAATACTTCTATTATATGAGCAACATCAGCAACATAAGACATAAAAGGGACAGTATAAGCACTTGGAAAAATATTTTTATACATTTGTTTCTTTTTGTCAGATCTTAGTACTGTGTATTAGGTAATTTTACTCCTAAAAGGACTTAAATTTAAAAATATTAAAATCAAGAATTAAAAATTGAATACAGCATTAAAAAACTTACTTCTTTGTCATCTATGTTATACAAATAAAGGTCTCCTGATGATGAGGCAATAAAAATGCTGTTTGTTTCAAAGAGATATTCCATGCCAACAATATGATTCTCTGAATCTTCGACATCACTAACGAGTTCAGCACACAACTCCACCTAAACAATGAAAAGATTACATAATTAAAATCTGGAGATGTATTTATTGCCAAAATATGTCACGAAAATACATCAGTATAGCAAAATAATTTTGACATAATTTAGGAGTGTGTCGTCAGTTATTTCCTTTTGTTAACCCTAGAATAAGTGTATGTCACAATGATGCACGAAATACAAGAATGAGTATTCTTATCAAGTTCTGCCCCTCTTGTTTTTTAGGACCAACCCTTTGTCTAGTAGTGTCTGCTCAAGATCATCACACACACACACACACACACACACACACACACACACACACACACACACACATGTGACATCAGGAAAGAAAAAATTTACCATACAATTTTCCCATTATTGAATATAGAGAATGATATACATTTTATTTACATATACCTATCTGATATTCATTATTATACACTTAATTGATGAATATTTACCATGTACTTTAATGGATGCTTTCGTCTTATGAGTTTACATATAGAATAGTAGTTTTAGTTTTTGTCTATTATGTGCAAAAATGGACATAATGGACAAAACACATGGAACAAAAACACACATTTTATTAATTTTCTTTCTAGATCTATTAGATTTTTAGTAATATTTTGCTTTAATTTCAACGAGTTTTAAAAATTATCATTTGTATTATCTTTAGGTTGGTTATTTTAATTTTTATAGCACAAGGTCCTGAAAAAAGTGTTAAAAATCCCTATCACAATGTTATTATTGTTAATTATGTATTGTACCTTGGACAAATCTGGCAATATGATTTTTTTCTTTTATGTGCATTCTGATTTAAGTTGCTATGGCAAATGTCCTATATGAAAAGAAGTTATCTTTTGAACAAAGGCGTGTGAGTAATACAGACTTTAATACATTATTGTACCACTTTTTAACTTCTTAAATACATATTCAAAACCAAATGTCACTGTGTATTTATTTATAAATTTACCATCTAACAAAAGGACATGCTGCACATGAAAAATTTTGGAGTTCTAAGTCTAAAATAAATGGAAATTTGAAAAAAATATACCATGGACTTAAAATTTTTATATTCGTATTATTATAATTACAGTATATTTCTGAATATAAGCCGATCCGTGTATAAGCCGAGGGTGCGTTTTTTCTTCGAAAATTTACCCAAAATTCAAAACCCGTATTAAGCCGAAATAAAAATTAATTATTTTTTTTGACGTTCAAACATAACGCCATGAGGGCGTAAATGTCGCCAAGAAGGTAAAATGGGTGGAATATTTTCCAATCAAATCGCTGTAAAGTAAAACGCCACTCGCCAACGATGATAGTTTTAACCTGCTAATGATTTTCCCCAGTGTCCAGACGGTCCAGCTCCTGATATCCGACCTCTGACGGGGTGATTGACACGTGATGATGTACGGGACATTAGGATTCAAAAGGGGGAGGGGATTCATTATGGCTCTTGAAAGAAACTCGGGTAGGTTACGAACTATTCGGAAACTCGGATTCAGACGGAATTTGAAGGATTTATGACTTTTTTCTCTTTTTGTTTAAAGGCTGCATTCAAAACGTAAGTTAAAAGATTTTAATAATTGGAACAGCTGGCATGAAGTAAAAAAGTAGGGTTGCTTTCCCATCACCCGTCGGAGTTGCTATAAAAATCGTTAATCGCTCGTAAAGAATTCGAAAATTTCGCCAAGTTGCTGCCGCCGGACGGAGATCAGAATCCAACAGCTGTATCAAAAAATGTCCCCTTTCCAATTGTTATTTTTATGTGCTAAATAATTAACGGTATTCAATTATTATTTTGTGTGCTATATTTGGCGATTTATCGCTTGCGCCCGGCTAACGGAAAAGTACCTTCGTTTTCTGCGAAATTAGCGGATCCGTATATAAGCCGACCCCCCCCCCACTTTAGCTTTAGAAAAAGTTCCAAAAATTCTCGGCTTATACACGGAAATATACTGTACATATTAGTTACCAATAACAAAGTTTCAGAGGGCATTGCCTTTCTAGAATTAAAGTATTTGGTAATGCTGAATGGATGTAATGATACTTTTCAAGATAACTCTTTTCACTTATTGTTATCAAGTTTTTGGTGAGAATAAGTTTTGATGAAAAACTTCTTACTCAAGACGTTTAGACTTAACCGCAACAAATTTATTCATTTATTTTGAAACAAGATGGCCAATCATGTGCATTGTTTTATTAGAGGCTTCTTTAAACGCAAAATTTTTCAAGGCCAGATTGCCAATATTTCACTTAAAGGAAGTATTTTAAGTTAGTAGCCAACATGATACACATTCAGTGTAACTTCAAGAAAATTAGTAGCTTTAAAATACTTATTTTATTTAATGAATAATAAAGAAAGGTGAATTATTTCTTAGGAGAGGATTCATTGCATTTATTGAACCATAAGTAAATTTAATAAACAAAATTCGACTAATTCAACCAAAATCTGCCTAAACATATTTTTGAGCATTTCAAGTACTCAGTTTCAGAGATGTAAATTATTATTTCTTTGCTGACTATTATTTTGATTCCTATAAAAAGAATCATGGGGACTATATATTAGAAAAATAATTGGTAATTAAAGAATACATATTATCATATTATAAAATATCCACAATTTATGCAATTGCATATTGTGTTTAAAAAAAAAATTCCTCTCTGCTGAGAAGTATATTTCATAAGTGAATACCTATTCAGATATTAATATTAAATTGAATCTTTTCCTTGTGATTAAGTATCAAGACTGTCTATTGCAGTATTACACAATTAGACATTTATAGCAAACAAGCAAGTTTTATCTTAAATATTTATTCAAAACATTTAATAATTTTGAAGTCTTCAGCATTTTCTTGACACCTTAAAAGTTCAAAGTTCTAAAATTCATAGCCAACTCAAACTATTAAATGACTTTTTGTTGAACATTCAGTGTGTATGTTGATATTTTTCTTTTCGAAAAATCTAAAAATAAAAATAGGACAAAACTATTTGAAAAGCATACGATAATAGAAAATTTTAAAAACTGTTAAAAAGCTACATATATACCTTTCCAGAATCAGGATCCATAACAGATACATTATGGGATGAACCAAAATAGACATTCTTATCAAGATCAGTACAAAAGCTATCCCCCTTCACAGATGGTTTGTTCTCTGCACTCAAAAGCTTGAGATTTCTCATTTTTTTCTAAGAAAAATTATACAAATTTCAGTTACTTATTAGAAAATAAAAGTACATTTTCAACGTCAATAATTTGTAACTATATCAGCTAAACTTGTAGTATAACCTAAGTGGAAACTAAGTAAGCAACACCTAGGTGGTTGACTATTAAGTTACAATTTGAATTATCAGCCTTGAGTCTGGTAACCCTAATTACAATTTTTGTACAGTCCATCTCTAGTGAGAAAGCAGATGACTTCAGACAAGTCCATTTGTACAAAGGTGGTAAGGGTCATCAAAGAAAAGGGCTGCCATATAAAAAATCATGTATGGTGAATATCTGATTATTTCACCAACTGATTTTACTGCATTCACTTCCAGCACAAACAGATAATCTATGCTATGGATGTAAGTCGGGAAACTCATTGTTTATGTTTAAAATGCCAACAAATTTCTCAAATAAACTTGTTGAAAGTCATGTGATTGAAATATCCACTTGAAGTATCCATACTATACCCTAAGCTTAAGTTTATATAAAGATTGTTATGTTGGTGTTTCTTTTCAGATGCACTGATCACTGAAAAGTTTAATGGTGACAAATCAGAAATGGATGAAAAGAAAACTGTTTTAATGGCTTTTTGAAAAATCACTATTTAAAAGTGATTTTAACTTTCAAGGGCAGGTCTTCCTGGTGGAAGCTAGAGGAGTTTTGTCCACCTCAGGTTATAGTGAGTGATGGTAGGTAGGTAACTGAATTAATATCACACTGGAGCAACACAATGGCTATTGGTGACAGTTCGGGATCAATCCCAAAGGGAAAGATCTGATGACAATACCTCATAATTTTGATTCAGTCAGATGACAAGGTCAACACCTGGGTTGGCACCCACTCTCCAAACTTCCACACCACACAAACGTGGACATTTGAGGCCACAACAGATTTAACATGAGCCAGCCCCCATTCTGTTTGACTTTACCAAAGTTTTTCCTTTGAATGATTTCAATTATATCATAAAAATCGGTAGTGTAAAAACTACTTATAATTTTTTGACTGCAGTTGAAATTTTACCACTATCAAAATAATTCAGTTTTATGGGTTTATATAAGTTAGATTATTTAAGACTCCGAATAGCCATGTGACTACAATTTTGTTGTCAATTTGGCGATCAGTGGTACCGTGTTTTTTAGTTTCACCAAACGTTATATATTTGGAATGGCGAATTAAAATTTGACATAACAAAATACAAGAGAAAATGCAAACAAATCAAATTTTGAAGAAAAAATAAAAATTTTGGACAGATAATTTTTTAAAAAGAAATTAAATAACCTGAGAAATAAATTATTGACAAATTCAACAGCACTTCACATGCAACACGCTGTCTTGTGTTTGTTTTTAAAATCGAAGTGAAAATAGCGAAGTGAAAGTTCAAGTTTATAATTTTACAGTTTTAGAAATATACCTATCTCATTGAAGTTTTTAAAGAAAATTCATAAAATTATAATGAAACACAAGATGCTTTTAAGATAAAGTTGTTTCAATATCCTTGGAATTTACAGTTATGAAAACAAAAATGTTAATTTCATTATTTGGTGACGTGCCTTAGAAATTATCCAATCGAAGTTGAAATCCACTTATTTAACTGTCACCCGTCAAATCACCGAATGACAAAGCTCTTCCGATTTTCCGGCTACTTTTGAGTTTGAAAAAATTCTTGTTTATATATTCAATCTCGACACTCTTCTAGCTGGCAAGATGTTCCGAAACCAATATGATAATGATGTTACGGTCTGGAGTCCTCAGGGGCGCCTTCATCAAGTGGAATATGCCATGGAAGCTGTCAAACAAGGGTCTGCTACCGTAGGATTGAAAAACAACAGTCATGCTGTTTTGGTTGCCTTGAAAAGAGCATCTTCGGAATTGTCTGCTCACCAGAAAAAGATCATACCTATTGATAATCACTGTGGGATTGCCATTGCTGGATTAACTGCCGATGCAAGATTATTAAGTAAATATATGCGCACGGAATGCCTGACCAATCGTTTCACTCGAGATTCCTCACTTCCAATCAACAGATTAGTTAGCAGAATGGGTAACAAGATGCAAACATGCACCCAACGTTATGATCGCCGACCCTACGGAGTTGGTCTCCTGGTAGCTGGGTATGATGATTTAGGTCCACACATCTACCAAACCTGCCCTTCAGCCAATTATTTTGATTGCAAAGCAATGGCAATTGGTGCCAGGTCCCAGTCAGCCCGTACCTACTTGGAGAAGTATCTAGATGATTTCAAGAGTTGCAGTCTTGAAGAGCTGGTGAAACATGGCCTTAGAGCTCTGCGGGAATGCTTGCCCAATGAGGTGGAACTAAACTCGAAGAATGCATCTGTGGCGATAGTTGGTGAAACGATGGATTTCACTCTCTTCGAAGATGAAGGAGTGGAGCCGTACCTGGAGGCTATCAAGGGAGACGAGAGACCGCGCAGGGGTGGAGTTGCCGCATCTGGAGACGGATCGCCACCTGACGATAAACCTGATGGCAAAGGACCTGAGAAGAAAGACCCCGAAACCGCCGTCGAACCGATGAGTATCGACTGAACAATACTTATGTTTTACTGTATTGAAATTATTTGTATGAAGTTTGTGGGAAATACAGTTTTTCATAAAATTATACCTGTCCGTTAATTGTTTTAAATTCCTATTAAAATATACAAAATATCTAGTTTTTCTGTTTTCATGATGACTCAGAAAAAGCTTTCAGGTATAGCATATACAGATATTGAAGAAGAAAAATTTAACTATGGATATATGTAATGAACACTGGTAATAATTCCAATAAGAAAATTGTTTTATTACGATGTAAATTTTTAGTTATGGATTTACAGGAAAGAAGTTTTGTTGTTTATTTTCAATAATTAAACTTGGTTCATATTTTTGTTATATTCTTTGCCAATAGTGAAATATATTTTACTTTATCTAAAAGAGTTGGTTTTTCATTAACGTCACTGATCACAATCAAAACTTATTTATTTTGGGAAAATAATTTTTGTTTTGATGGTACAGCTTTGATATAAAGATTTTTTTGTGACAACGCTTTTGGTAGCTAGAGTCATGTGAATATTTATCTTCTGTTTCCGTTAATTATTTTCTACCAAAAACAATGGTGTTATGCTTATTATTTTCTGTTAAAAACTGTTCCTCAATATTTCTTCCTTGGCTACATAAAAGTGCCAAAAATATTGCCACAAGAAATCTTTATATCAAAGCTGTACCATTTGCGTTTTGTTTGCTATTATATATAATGGTAGCAAATCTGTTTTTTTTTGTTTCATTGATCAAGTTAATATATCTAGTTTATTGGACACATATTGCTATTCTTCGTCATTTGTGAGAGCTTAAGGTGTAACGTTTCATCTTGTCGCTTTTCTGGCTGTAAGGTAGTGCTGCAAAAACACATTGGAAGTTTAGAATGCAAGTAAATTAGTTAAGCTTAGCAAATTATGGTGGGTACAGCTGCAGTCTGCCGCGCGATGTGGCAACATGTTTTCTTTGGTGCACTTTTTATGTCGCCAATGAAATCTTCCAAAATTGAATACTACTGCATACATATGGATTAAATATATCAATCTTGATAAAACAACATTTTGGCTAGTAAAACACTGCACATCTGTGGATTAAATGTACCAAAAAAAATTTTAACGGAATTAAATATATAAATCTTGATGTCTAGTGTCTGATGAATTTGTAGCTACGATATGGCTTATCCCGACGATTCCTACAAATCCAAGTGTATCCATCGCTAATTGAATTCTTCACAGAAAACGTCTTTTCCCGTTGCATTTATCGCAAGAAAATTTTGATTTAATTAATCCTGATTCTTTTAACAAAGTCAAAAAAGCTCTTTATCGTGACACAACTAGTAACAAAATAAAAGATTAACAACTCCCATAAGTTTGTCTACCACCAGAAAAAGTAAACTTTAAGTTTCCAGAAAAATTCTCTTGGAACTTATCAACTACACTAAAAACAGAAGGCATCTTAAGAAATAATAAGATAACGGTATGCCAAGATAACTAATAACACAAAATCGACCGTGTCAGAAATCAAAAGAACAATGTATGCTAGAGCACTTGACCGTGTCGGAAATAAATAGAACAATCTAGAAAAAATAAGGATCTGGATGCTGGCAAGGTTGCCATAAAAACACGAGAACCCTAACCATAAAAATGGGTTACCATCAGCTGGCATTAGTCATTGCCACTCTGCGCGGCACAGACTGCAGCTGTACCAATGTATAGCATGGAATTAGTTTTTATATACATGAGTAATGTCATTCAGTTAGTTACATTGTGAATCATTGATTTATGAGTTTTAATCTCAATTTCAGTGAATGTTAATTTGGTCAGAATTAGATTGTTTCTATTTTGCTTTTAAGAATAGTCTGAAGGTTCACAAAAACTATGATCATTATCAAGATTTTAACTAAATTAACACCACTTTTAGTATGCATACAATCTTAATAGGATTACTGTTTTAAATTTCAACTTTATTTCAGAAGCACATAAACATTAAACTGCATTCAATGATGTCCAGAAAACATTCACCTTTCAGAAATTATTTCAAGTAAATTATGATTCTGGTTCAATTTCAAAGAAATATGGTGAGCAAACAATGTTTCTTCACTATTTAATTTGATCAAATTTAATTAAAATTCATTAAACGATATCTTCCTTTCTATTCAGGTTAAATCATTTTGTGTTACATTAATTTTGCCTTCCATTTCCTTTTTCACTCTGTTCGAACCTTCTCATTTGAATATTGCACTCCTGCTATAGGTGAATTTTTGCTACTTATTTTCCAACCTTGGTAACTATGAGTGTCTTAGAGCAAAATCGTTTCGAAAGCTCCATTTTTCAAACTTTTTTCAATTTTTTTTTAAACTTATCGAAGGTCAACAAAAATGCACTCCATTTATTTTTTAACTAGTAGTGGATGGAAAACATGTTTTGGATTTTTCTCTGGGAAAAATTTTTTCTCCAAAGCATGCCAATTTCGAAGTTTTGGTTCCGAGCCATGACAACCATGAAAAAACCCATCGGATTCTGTGTATGCTAGATTGTCATGAAGACCTTATTAAGAAAATATTTAGTTTTTTATTTTAAAATTAAAATTTCTTGACTTCAATGTCTGTTCCATACTTAATTAGCACATTTTGTATTTTAGCCAATTCATTTTCTTTTCTGAGCAACTAAAATAACCAAATAAAATAAATTTTAAGAGCAACCTATTTTTAAAAATTTATGCCTCTATTTCACAAGTGCTTCGACTGTGCCCAGGCCTGATATTACTGACTCAAATGTCAATTGTGAATACTTTCCTAGGCTCTGATTACATTCTCAGCCCATAGATATAGCTTATTAAATTAAGTTCTTTCAGACCATAACCTTGAGAGGTGCTCAAAGATAAGCTACCTGTTGTAAGGATGTGGACTGAAATTCGATACGTAACTGCAAACTTATTTCTTTGATACAATAATATAGTTAAAATTTATTGATGTTTTGTCTTCAAGCATGATATACATATATCTATGTATCACTGAGGATTAATCTATGTTGAGTAATAATTTGAGTGTGATCATGAGAAGCCAGTATTTAAAGAAATTGTTTTAGTCATTACTGATAAATACAATTGACTTTTTGCTTTATTTTTTTAAGAATTTGTAATTCCAAATCAAAAATTTATTTTCAAACTATATACGTATACTTATATGTATCAACAAGGATTAATCTGTCAAGTAATAATTTTAGTCTATGATCATGAGTGGCCAGTATTTGAAAAAATTGTTTTAGTCGTTACTGATAAATATTGTTGACATTTTGCTTTATTTTTTAAGAATTTGTAATTTCAAAAGCAAATTTATTTAAAAATTACTTTTACATGAAATGATGCCTTGTACTGTTAGAAATTAATTAAGTGTACAGATAATGTTTTTCTGAATAGGGGTGCCAACATTTTTCCTTTCGTGTAGTTTATTTTTTATTTTCTTGTTCAGGATCTGATTATTACAGGATCTGATTCATCAGTAACCTGTAAACGGTTACTGATGAATCAGATCTAATAGAAGTATTTAACATATACAGAAATATAAAATTCCTAAATGGAGGTAAATGCTCACAATTTTAAGTGTTTCTTTCAAGCTGTTGAAGCTTTAAAAGTAAACAAGATATCTCGTTTGAGAAACAGTAACACGAAGTTATTCACAAAAGTATAAAAGCTACTGGAATATCAACCCCCCACACATATTTCACACCAACCCATCTAATGAAATAATCATCTAATCTCTTTTTTAATCCACTCTATTTAACCCATATTGATCACATCTCACCTGAAGTGATACATTTTTCTTGTGAGTTTCAAATTATTATTTTACACCTATGAATTTCATTTTGGAGACCAAGATTTGGGATCCAATCATTTTTGACTCCTAACTTTTCTGATTTTTAATACAAATTTCAACCATTTATTCTATCTAATAATCTATGCTTTTAATTTTTATTTGCCCATCAAAGTCACAAGTCCAGGCCTTATTCATTATACTTTGTTTATACACATCCATGAAAACTAAGTAAATTTGAAATTTAACCTTAAGTAAGTACACTTTGCCAACTGAGAGAAAATGTTAAGGTTCATTGACACATGACTTTTTGCTCTTAATTTCCAACCCTACTTATATTGTTCATACTATTCTCTAAAGCCTTATGCTACCATATTTTCTACTTTTGGGCGTAGTGTAAAAGGAATGGAAATTAACAGATGAATCTCATTTGCATCTTTTACATTCTGTTCTTATAAGTTTAAGCAATGAGTTACTATATTGAATAAGTAGAATTCTAAAAGTACTGAAAAGCAACTTCGAAGTGCCTACTTATTGTTCCAAGGAAAATGTTATGTATGGGGTAGCCTCTAAATAAAGGTTTTACAAAATGAATACATCTTAGTTGAATGTATGAAAATCTAACAAAATGTGCTATTATACATATTTAGCATAAAATAGAAAAATGTCACCTTGAATAATCAGATCTGTTCTATTATCTAACAGCACACTACCTTTCTCCATGTCAAAACAAAGAGGGGGTCCATCAAAAGTCGAAAGAAACTTGCAAGTTATTTTTGGACTATGTAGTTAAGGCATTTCAGGGTTTGAGGGATTTAGACTTACATTACTCTTATTTGTATTGACAAGTAGTCAAAATGGATTATTATCATTTTACACTATCAAACAGCATTAACCCTCCTGGTGGTTGTTTTGACGAGGAATCTCGTCATTAGAAGAAAACTGACGAGATCTTGATGGATGAAATATCTTGTCATTAGAAAAAAACTGACCGGATCTTGATGGATGAAATATTTCATCAAAACCACTTGGAGGTTTAATAATAGATATGCAAAATAACAATATAGTTCTAATAGTTATTGATCAATCTTAAATTCACATACTGTATTATAAAAATAAAAAGATTTATACTGCATATGTATTGCTTATTTAACAATTCTTTCAGTTTAGTTTCTAGATGAATAGGCAGCAATAGTACAAATGTTTTTTTCATAGATGTATTACTTTTAAAGATTTGATGTGCAAGTCTTGCTGACTACTCTGGAATAATGGTTTAACATGTGAAAGTCCAGAAGCTGAAATAGACAGTAATTTTGCTTGAGAAGTCATGGAAACAAACATGACTTGAGGTCACTTGGGCCTATAGATTTAGCTGAGACAATTACTGTGTACTTATAATAAAGTTTAGACTTCACTCAGACTACATCTGAAAGCTTTTAACCAAAGAAGTTTGCTTGTTACAAACCATTCATGTTAACATTTTGAAAAGTGTAAATGGTCAAGATGTAAAGCTATTAGTTAAAGTACAAGTTAATGAAAGATTGTTAATATAATATATATTAGTTTTCTTTGTCTCCATAAGACAAAAACATTTATTTATAATGATGGAATAATTTTACGTATAATGTAAATATTCATATGCAATGTATAACAATAGTTTTATAAACATTTAGGTATAATGTGATAAAATGGTCATCCATATTTTTGCTTGGAAGTATTAAATTCTTGATTATTACTAATTTAATATAAATATTACATTTTGAGATTAGTTAATATTCTTAAATAGAAAATTTAATTTGCTTTGATTACATTTTTAAAAAATCATTCCTTAAGATGAAAAATAATTAGCACAAATGTTTTAAATTTTCTTTCACTTACTTTAATTTATATACTTTTTACTTAAAAATAAGACAAGTTTATAATGTTTAATAATAGTGAGTTCAAGTGCACTTCACTTAAAACATTTGTCCTTGTTCAATATTTCACCTCCTTGATATGTTTGGATGAATAAAAATCATGCATCCGAGTTTATAATACTGAAGCCATTTAGTTCATTTGGAAATTTCCAGAAATTATTTGGCATGTGTGTTTGAATGTCCTAGATGTCTAGTCTTGTGGAAGCAAACTAACCAATTTTTGCTTTTCTTTGGCTACTTTCTATGCAAAACACAAGTGTGCACAAAACTTGTGCATACATTTCATTCATCAATATGTTTTCTATTTTTCTTTCAATTTTCTGCTGTTTTCTTGACTTCTGCAGCTTATGTTAATTAAGTTCTACAATCCTATAGAGTCATCTTGATGAAAATTTATTAAAAAAATTTCAAAGGGAAATAAGGTTACATAAGACATTTGGTTGCTGTATTTATACAAACATTTGAAGTGATACATTCATAAATTTGTTTCAAAAGCACATACAACAGATATGAAAGCAGGAAAAGCTGGACACCAATATTTAAAGCACATATCCAACAGCAATAGTATTTCTTTAATGTAACATGATACCATATCCAGTTGTACTAAAAATAAAATGATAGCAACTTAAAGAAACAACCAGAATGAAAACTACTGAAGTATCTAGGTATTTTTTATCAGCATAACAATTTTTATGTTGCATTTGATAAAGCATCATAAAATAGTGTTTTTCAATTTTCTTTGTTTTTAAATACAAAAAATTGAGAACGCATATATTTGCTCTCCTGATTTTTCATTATATTACTAGACCTGATTCATAGGTGTGTTTACTAGCTATTGCATTGGATCATATTATCAAATTTAACTTCTTGACATTGTTGATCTTGTGTTTTGCATAGCATTTCCAGATATGGTCCTTGCACCATAAAACCATACTAACCAAATTTGCCTTTACAAAATTAGCTGTTTTAGTACCTTGTACAAATTTTCATTATGCCCAATTTAGAAAAGTTAATTCAGTTTAATCCTTGAATATTAATACTGCGTTGACGTCAGTTATTTTAAAATGTTCCATTTCATATATTTTTTGGGACTGGGATATTTTGGTTCTCAGTAATCAAATTGATCTTAAATGAAAAACTGTTTTACCATTTTGTTTTTAACTTTACAATGCCTGGAATGTTTTAAAATATATAAAATCTCTAGTCTTTGCATCATAAATTATTCAAAACAAATTACTTTCAGCTAATTTATTAAATCTTCGTTTTACTATCAAAACCTTTTGTCCGATTGTTTTGATATATGAGGTTTTAACAATATTTGGTCACAAATGTATTCACTAGACTCGCTTCTAAACGTCCTGAGTCTACATCCGTTATAAAGCCCTTATCGGTGAATTTTTAAATCTTGTATACTGGTCTGCAATTTGGTATCTTGTATGTCATTCCTGAAACATTTTGATTTCAAAACTTATGAGATTTTGATGAAGTTCTAAGTTCCTATGAATTTTTTGTGTTCGAAAAAAGCATTCATACAACTATTAAGTCAAACATCTTACATTTTTGTGGAAGAATTTTGATTAATTATGAACAATCTGCTTTCATTCAAGTGGCTCATGAATGTATTCATTAAAATGAATCCTACTAACAGGCACAAAATGAAATGATTAATTTCAAATCCTCTCCATCCTACTCAAATTTGTAATTCTAGCATCTTGTGCTGCTGCATACTTAGCACCAGAATATTGAGCTTTATGTAGCTGCCACTTATTAAGTTAAGTTAAATACAATATAGATAAAATAAAAGAATATTAATGTCAAGCAAACATTAAGAAAACCTCATCATAGTATATGTGTGCTCTACATTTTCAAATGATGTATTCAAATCCTTTTTAGATTGGTTTTTGTTTGAAATTCTTAAGCAAATCAGAGACCTAATCTTTTAAACTGCAGCTACCAATTCGCTTTTGAAATAATGATTGCATCGATCATTTTGTATATGTGCTGAAGTATCCTCAAGGCAACATTTATATTTTTATTAACAATTTGGATAATACTAGCAAAAAATACAGATAACCTTTAGTTTTAATGGAAAATGTATTGAAGTGACAGTTTTGACTGCTGGTAAAATCTATAATGCAAGCTGGATATATTTTGAATTATTTATATCGAATTACATTACATATATGTTGCATAGAACACGAAACTTGATGTTTAGAGTGATATGTGAATTTATTCAACTATTAGGCAAATAATGTGGAACAAATTACTCAGTGCATTCAGAAGTTGGGGAAAGTTCTTTTGACATATGCAGTTCTTTTGATTAAGCTAATATATGTTTCCATTCTTATTGATTTTGCAGAAGAAAATAAGCATTTAGGTATTTTTTAAATCAATTATGTAAATTTGATCACAGTGAAAAAGCTGGTGATTTAAAATAAAGATTAAAAAAGATGGAAATGGAAATATTTTTAAATATTTTTTTGCCATTTGAAAGTTTTTCTCAATCCTGAAAATTTCCTCATTCCATAAAGTTAGAATAAAGTAATTGTAATCACATGTAAAATAATTACTTTCACACTTACTGCAAATATGAAAAATTGTTTTATAACTACTAAAAGTATAAACTTAACCAGAGTCCAATTTT
The DNA here is from genome assembly GCA_933210815.1 of Meta bourneti. NCBI lineage: Eukaryota > Metazoa > Arthropoda > Arachnida > Araneae > Tetragnathidae > Meta > Meta bourneti. The sequence goes on from OW119928.1 coordinate 23,484,246, forward strand.
TATTGATTGATACTATAATAGAAGTTGGTCACAACAATCACAAGCAAAATAATTACTTTCACACTGCAAATATGAGAAGTTGTTTTATAACTACTAAAAGTAGAAACTTAGGATTGCCAGAGTCGAATTTTTCTTGATCAATGCTGGAGAGTTGGTCACAACCCATTTATTTTAAAGTTTTTTTAAAGAAAATATGAAATATATCTGTTACAATACTTATGTTAAAGCTTAAAAACAATTCTTAAAAATTATTTATTTTGTCATTCCATTATAACAATTTTCTATAAGAACCTGAAAAGGAATTATAAACCATGTTTTTATTAATAAATATATAATTACTTTATTTCTTAGCATTTGAATATTGGTCCTGAAGAAATCACATTCAAACTCATTTTTATTTAAATTTATGCATTGAGTCTACACTTAATAGAAAAGTATTGTATACAGTAGTTAGATGCAGATTAATCACATTGTTGATTAAGAAAATGTTTTATCTATACAGAAAAAACAAATGCTGTTTAGCATTTCTGAACTAAGGTAATAAAAAGGATGTAGAAAAATTCTAAATATAAGTTGATGTAACTTAGTATAATTAATAAACCCACATTTTGGGTCAGTGAAATAAAATGCTATTTCTAATGTTAATATCAAGAGTATAATAATTGGTTAAGATCACACTTATATAAGACACTTAGGGGCATTTTTTACAGATAAATATAAACATCAATTGATGAACATGGTATATTCTTTTTTATAACCATCAAAGTTTTTAACTAGTTTTACTGAAAATTAAGTTACTTCTGGTGTTTTACGATAAACTAAGTTTAAATCAGCAGTGAAAACCCCTTATTAAAACTAATATACATGATTGTCCAAAAATTAAGAATAACACTATTCAGGATGCTGTGCCAAGTACCTGGACTGAAGTAACTAAAATGACAAATGAATGTGCTACAAGCTATGTGGAATTTAAATAAGAGCATCCCCAAGCTGTTTGCTACTGGGAACGAAAGAAATGAAACTTAAAAGCTTAGGAGAATGCAGTGTAGGTTTTATTCAATTTATTAAAAAAAAACATTTTTTTGCCCTATTACAAGTAGCTTAATAGCAAATTTTCTAATTTCTGATCCTAATGCAGGTATTTGCACTAGAGCATATCCTTGCTCTTGTTTGGTACTTGGTGTTGTGTAGACCACTTTCAAGAGCATCCCAAGCATGCTCTATTGGATTGAGATCAGGTGATTTTGTTTGATAATTTTTGGACATGTGTATATTTCTCATTTTAAGATGATTGTTCATACCAAGAAAAAAATCAAAAGTGGATTCAGTATATCCAAATAAAAAAATAAGCTGATGCTGCTTGTAGCTACCACTTGTTTAGGTATTTTCAATCTATCATTTCTTTGACAAGCTGTCAATTCTTACTTTTACTTATAATTTTTTATTCAGCATAGAAAAGATTTTTCTTTGCTCAAACTCTTATAAATATATCTTAAAAATTGCTAAATTCCACATCAAGTTAGAAATTCTAATCTTCATTTGTCACACTGTGCTGTAACGTAAGGTTAACATTACAGATCTCAATAACATGAGTGATAAATTTGTAAGTAATTGCAAGATTAACTTTGGATAGAAAAAGATTAGACTCATTCAACACATCTTATGTAGAGACATGTAAGTTTAAAATAGAATTAACACTTTTCAATAAAATGGCAGGGACAGCTCCAAAACATAAATTACAGTTTCAATTCTTCAAACATATTTAAATAGTTAAGGATGCATTAGCATGTTTTTCTCTTAAATATAAATAGACTACATTCTTTAATTTATTTTGTAATTTACTTTTATATTATGATGCAAATTTAATGCACTTACACTTTGCTTACATGCAAAACTTAAGGAATAACATTATTTTTAAAGGTTACAACCTCGAAACTAGGCGAAATAACCTGTGGTGATTTTTACAACTGATATTCATTAGAAAGTTGGTGCATATTCAAATTTTGGAATTGTTACATCTGTTGGAATCACAGGAATGAATTCTGTTATTGCAGGAACCTGATTCTTATACTATTATTGATAAGAAGGGATGGATCGTTCTCTCGGTACACTCTTGGTGTCGTGGGAATCGCCCGGAAGATCTCTTGCTCTGAATTGCGACAGAACATATTCAGACAGCGCTTCCTCTTTTTCAGTGGCCATCTGTGGAGTCTCACATTTTGCTGTGGTCGCAAGGTTCATCCTGTTTGCCTTAAATGCCAATCTGACCAGGCCTCCCAGCACACATTCTCGAGTGCCTGGAGTTGTCCCTAGACGACCTGCTGAACCTCTTTTGGTGTATGACTGTGCAGGTGAATGAACTCATGGATTTGGTCTAGCTGGAGCTAGACGTGGAGATTAGCAACAACAACCTTATTCTTACTTTACAAGCGCAATGTGAAACCTGCGTCAGTGTTTGTGGTGGTCATGGACTGCCTCCTCTTTTTATTTAAGTTTTTAGTTACCCTTCTGTCTCACGGTACCCAGTGCAATGTCACTACTTCAGTTCAAAGACTTTTTACTGTTAGCTTCTATTCTTGTTATCGTTTTGTTTTTACCCATCGGTTCGGTAACTCTGGACGTACCTGTTGTACCCTTTTCTTCAGGTGACTTCATGCAAAGTACCAGCTGAAAACCTTATTAAAGTTAATCACGCCAGTGTATATCTTATATACTGTGGGTTTATCTCTTCTTTTATAACGGTTTAATTACAATTATAGATTTTTTTAGCAATTAAAGTCTTAAATTCGGTGTATTTTGAGGTAGACAAGCCACCAGCATTCCAAAAAAGGAAAGCAATATCATCTGACTTTGGGTCCTGAAAAGGACCTTTGCGAATAGGGGGCTTCATACCACTGGGTCGCAGTGACGGGGCGCTGTTATTCATTTAACACTACCCAGGAGGCACATGTAGCTTAAGAATGCTACACGGACGCGAGCGAGTAACTCTACCCCAGCCCTCTCCCTTACCTCTGTGCTTGTAGGTTGGTTGAGCGAAAGATAAATAAGTCTGTCTGGCGACCATCAAAAGCTTAAGACCACGGACAAAACATGGAGCAAGCTTTTGTCTGACCCGGTTCCATCTAATTTGCCACGACACATTTTCTTTCGAATTTTAACTGGACACGACTTTTTAAGAGGACACTTACACCGCATTGGCGTGCATGCTTTTCCTGACTGCCCCTTTTGTTCGACGGGGAGCTTTATGGATTTTAGTCATCTTTTATCTTGCACTTTTTTATCTGACGATCATATCTTAGTTGACCTTTTTAGCCGGGCTAATTTGTACTGGGCTGCCCGTAGGAAATTATGGTCCCTGGACTTTTCCTGACGTAGGAAAAAAATGATGCAACCCCAATATACCCAATTGTAATATGAATTTATGTTTTGGAGCTTGATGGATATAACATTTAGAAGAAGCTCATAAGATTAACATGAAAGCAAATATTAATACACATATACTTGTGACACAAAAAGGTATTGTAAGGAAGATAATGGAAAATAGCAAGCCTTTCTGTGTGTAAATGCATATTATAAATTGCTGGTATAAAAACTGTGCGATAGTATCAAATAAAAATATAAAGCACGACTGGAAGATATTGGGCGAGAAAAGCAGAATAGTACACTGATTTTTTAAACATTAAACCTATGGAAACACTTAAGATCATGTGCCAGGACTTAAGCCTTGAATTTTGGCTGCTCTTTGCTGCAGCTTTTTAGCTCCTTACTGGTTTGTTAAGAGCTAACGAAAATGCTATATCTAAACTTTTTACAGATCAAGAATAATGTGATTTGAAATGGAATTCTGTCACTCTATCAAATAGCTTGATTCTAGTATTTTAGAAAAAATGAAGCTTTTCTGCTTACAAATTTCAATTGAGTCACAAAAACAAATGAGGGATAGCATGGAGATTTGGTAATTGCAAATTTTTGTGCATTACAATATTAGTTTTTGTGACAATAACTGGATACAAATTCATTGGTTTAGCACAGGTATGCAAACCAATGAATTGTTGTTAAGACCAAGGGCCACATAGATTCACTGTGTATTATGGGAGGGCCCCCCAAAACCATGAAAGTTACCTATCATATATCATTTATTTTATTTATATTTTGTAATGTTACAAAAAAGATAATAAAAATTAATAAAGAATTTGATTTGATGCTTGACATTCTATTGATTTAACAATTGTTTTAATATTTGGTTCGATTTTTGTAGTAGACAAACGCAAAATCGATTCTAAATTTTCATTAGTCAAGCGGTTCCTATTTTTCGATTTGTTAATATTCATAACTGAAAAAGTTTGTTCACAGTTATATGTTGAGCCAAAGAGGCTTGCGTATTTTAATGCATTGTCTAGCAACGCAGTTTAAACCTAAATTACCTATCGTGTGACTTGTTAAAGTTAAAATAACTCATGGCGAGGCGGGCCGCCAGCAAATCAACGGAGGGCCGCATGAGGCCCGCGGTCTGTGCATCCCTTGTTTAGCACTTATGGTCTCAGTCTGTATATAGTAAATTTCTTCTACCATCCATTAAATTTTAGTTTATAATTAATTAAGTTATTGAATCTCTAAAATAGTAATAAAATTATAATTAATTATTTATAGTTATAATATCTAACATAATTATATGTATATAACACGTTTTTGTTATATAATGGTAAATATTTAATCAGAATGAGTTCCATTCTCAGGAAGTGTATTTTTTGTTTAGCTAAAAAATTGGAAACCTGATGAACAGTAAGTTTAGAATATTTTTATGTCAATATTCTGTGGAATAATTTTATATCAATCGTAATTGCACTTAGAGAGTGTTCTGTAAAATCTCTAGTTCTCTTTGTACTTTTGATATCACTAGGAATTTTAAATTCGTTTATATTATTTGCTATACATAATTTATATCTCTCATAAAATTAATAATAGACAAAATTAAGTCGAGGATTCTTATTCTCAAGTTAAAATAAAATCTAAGTGACTTTAGGGTTATAGGGCAATGTTCTAAGCAGACAATGACTTCATATATGGATATATACACATGTACACAATTAGATATAAATATAGAATTGAATTAATGAAACAACAAAAATTTCATTCTACCATTAATAGCATCCATTGAAATTTTATACTTCAGTTTTCTTTCATTTAAGGCCTCAAAGTTTTCTTTTTATATTTGTGAAATCATTTGACATAACAATTCATTCCTACAATTTCTATCGGTTATTTTTTACAAATTCATAATTGTTTTAACATACCAAAATTAATTTTAGAAACAGTCTACTAATTGCATTATCTTTGAATTAGATACTTTTAAGCGACTGCTGTTAAAGTTTAATACTATTTGAAGTATACCGATGAAATTTTTTAAATTTTGCTTTTAGAAAGAAAATATTGCTCTGAATTTAAGCAATTTAGTGAAGAGCAAAAACATAGAATTTTGTGAGCTTACAGCATTCATTTTAAAAGGAATTTGATATTTTATCAATTTTAGTCTATATCATCTATTTCCAACCTCTTACATCTCATGGCACTCAAAAACTAATTACTAAAATTCTGTGGCGCACCAAAATATATTATATTTTTTGCCGATATGACAAGAAAATAGGAAATTTTAATTGATTTACTAAACGAAAATAATAGTAAAACTTTTTTGTCCCATAGCGGATTTAAAAAAAAATCTTTTTGAAATAATTTATTTATACTTTGAACTCTTAAAATGATTTATACTGGTATTACTTGAAATCATTTGTGAACATGCTTGTCAAAAGTTCACAACTGAACCATTGAAATAAATAAATCTTACACAATCTAAACCATTTTACACTGCTGAAGATCGCTAGTCCATATAGTTGGAAATAAATTATGTAAGTTAACATCTTAAATGTTCTTGATTGCTATTAATGGTTGTAATAAAATTCATATTGAAAACCCACTTACATTTCAACTCCAATTTTTGATCAGCTGCCTTGTTTCATACATGTATTGGAAGCCAAGAAACTATGTCTTACAGAAAACACATACTTTTCTATGACCATCACATTGCTAACAACATTCAGTCTCCAAATCATCATACAAAATATTTTTTGCATAAGGAGGTTAAAGTCTCAAAAAGCGTCAAATAGAGGTTATAAAAGTCAAAACAGAGAAATTTGCTTTTGGAGTTAATACTGAAGCTTATATTTTTCAAAAATTTTCTGAAATAATGGTGATGGCTATAATAGTCTCATTTACTGTCTTTCACATGATGCAGATTGAGTAAATATTTTTATTTGAGCACTTCAGATGTAAGCTTCGGTATTGTTCAGTTCTTTGTGCCCTTAATTGTTATAAAACTTGTATCGTGTGTGATTGAACACTTAAAAGTTTGTCAAAACACTCAGAGGCTCCACATTTCAGTTCTTTGATGCAGAAATACTGGTTTCACATTTCAGTCGGCTCTTTCCTTGTTATCAGTTGCTTTTTAAGAAAGCACAAAATACTGTATTGTGTTTCAATACAGTGCTGATTTTTTATTGATGTCGTACCACATAATATAGTGAACCATGATATGGATCTTGATAAATTTAACTTGCATTAGCTAGATATCTGGAAAAGCAAATGATTCTCATCTCCCACTCACATATGAAAAGTAGTTTACTTGGGGTGACTTCGTTCTAATTCGCTAGACTAGAACAATTCTGACTTGTTTTATTGGAAAAACATAAAATTTTGGAACGGGACTTGTACAAAATTTTGTTTGGAATTATAATTACTTTTCTAAAAGTTTGGAAAATTGTTTTCAATAAAATACTAACTGAATATTACTATGCTGTCATTGTTGCCTTTTAGATATGGGTCAAGGACCTCAGAAAGCACAGTGGTGACAGCTCATTGGATGTTTTGAAAAGAAGGGGCATACAAAACCCACAAATCAGCTCTCTAAGCTGGCCACACATTGGAGCAGCTTGCGTACTCCGTTTTTGTACAGAATACATGTTTACGCATGCGTATTTCAGCCATTTTATTGTCACCGGACTGATGTTGGACCAATGTATGGCTTGCCTAAAATTGACAGGCAAGGGATTAAAACGTATTGGGAAGGAAGTAGTTGAATTATCGTCCAGAGCAACACAACGGGCCATTGGCGACGGTCCGGGATCCATCCCGAAGGAAAAGATCGGAGGACGACACCTCGCAATTTTGAACCACTAAAATGTACTGGGAAATACATCATTCATGACGGCCTCATTTACTATTGAAAATAATATGGATAGCAATTTGAGTACTCTCAGGCTAAGATATAAAACACTACATGTTTCATTTTGGAATTATAAATTATGAATATTTCCCTGACTTCAGATAGAGGCGATTCGGGTATGGGGCACATTGAAATTTCACCGAATGAAGTACCGTCCACATAAATAACTTTTTTAGATTGAGCACTTCTCTGTTTAAATACCTACCATACCCCAAGTAATTATGTTAATCCGAATTGGCATAGAAAATTTGTCTTCAAAGTGTGAATGAGCAGGAATTTTTGTTTTCTAAAATATTCTAGCTTGTTCAGCATTACTTTAAAAGGGTTTACTATTAATTGGTGTTTAGCTTTAATTTCTCCACATAATTATAAATAAAGAAACGCGTAATTTAACGCATGGTATATGCCTTTTTATATTTCTGTGATCAAATTGTTCTTGGCCCTTGCTGTATCTACCTCATATATCGCGTTTTTACTTGATCCTCAAGAAGCGCGATTTATCTAGGTGTTACTGTATGAGAGGGTTTTCCTGTTTGGCGCAAGGGCTATGTTTGGCTAAACATCAAGTAAATGGACATACACAAGGAAAATTTTGCTGACACAGAAGAGAGAAATATACCTAGGGGGAATTGAACATGCGCCTCCCATAACTCGTAGGTTGCTAGCACTGTAGGCAAAGCCACGGCGATGCCGGGTTTTTCTGTAAATGACTTACGTGGTTATATTACTCGAGTGTAATTCCAGCATATCGCACACATTAAAAATTTAAACGGCGATAAAACAAGTTTGCAATCTCGTTTTTTTCTGGTAGTTTGTTTATGTTTTATATTGAAAAACCCTCTCATACGCATTAGTTTCGACTTTTCATCATCAAAACTTCTATTGGAATTGTAAAGTTGTGTCTTTTGCTATGGTGATAACCGGTTTGGACATTATCCCCTGGTCCATGCATAGTATAAAACTCTAGTTATTCCTTCTTTCTGTTAACTAAGGGCGCACCTACGGAGGGGGCTTGTCCCTTCCAGACCTGAAAAAGGAAACATGATCCTTATTTAAATAATTGATCTCTGAAAATCCTGTGTGGAAAGGTTTTATACATTTTCTTACTGTTTCGGTATACCATTCGTCTATATTTGTGTACAACAAATAGTTATCCATTGGTGCTCATTAACAGTCAGGGGTAGGAGAAAACAAAATAAATTCTTCGAATATATTTTACATTCTTTATTAACCCTCCTGGTGATTTATCTTCGCGTCGAAAACTGCCTTGTGACCAGTCTCTGATACAAAACCTTTTCCTACATGGAGGATTTATTCCTCTTGGAGTAGTAATAGGGAAGTTTTGTCTCGACGATTTATCTCTTCATTAACTGATCTGACCTGATCTTCATGGACAAGATATCTCGTCATTGACAAACATGGCCAAGTAATGATTGACGAGGCATCTCGTCGCAATAACTTGGAGGTTTAAGGACTTGGACCACCTTTTCATTTCAATACACCTTCTCTTAGTCATGAAGTCTTCATGGTCAAGAAGCAGAATCTAAGACAGCTTCATCTTAACCCTTCGAGTGGTTTCGACGAGATATCTCACCCATCAAGATCTGACCAATTTTGCTAATGACGAGATATCTCGTCATCAAGACATTGCAGATTTATTGACGATGTCGAGATCAAGATCTGGTCAGTTTTTTCAAACGACGACGAACAAAATCTCGTCCATCAAGTCTGGTCAGTTTTGCTAATGACGAAATACCTCGTCGAGACAAACATCAGGAGGATTAAAGATAGGAAAACGAATTTAACATCAGACTATTAAAGGTTCGCGGTCTACTTTTTTAATCTGAAATTATCATCCCACCTCTAAAAAATGGTTTACGTTATCTATACGTAGCCCCTTCCAGTTGAATATCCTACGTGCGCGCCCCTGCTGGTAACAATTTTTTGAAATTGAAATGCTCTTTTATGAATTCCGCAGTTGGGTTTCGGTTGACCATATCCTCGTGATTTAAGTGGCAAAGTATCAAGTCCCTTAATACCTTGCCCCTGAATCGTTCTCAATGAGCACCTGAGTCTCGGGTATGTTGTTCGGTGGACTCGTAGGCGGCACACTGTTTGGGAGACTATCCGGCATGCCGTCCACGGCTACACTATCCGCCGCATCCGTCACTGGCAGTTCCGTAAACTCCGATATCTTTGTAAGGGGCGTCGTAGCAGAGGCTGCTTCTTCTTTGGTAGCGTTGGCCTCGGCGTCGACGTCAGTGATGATGATCTTGGTGGGCACGTCGGTAGCGTGCGCCTCTGAGCAGAAGACCTTGATGATGCAGAGCACGGCGCCCACCCCGATGAGCAGGAGGCCGACAGTCTGTGCGGTGGGGATCATGGCCCCGACCCCGATGAAGACCAGGAAGAGCCCCGAGATGAGGAAGAGGGTGCCGATGTAGATGAGGAACCGTCGCCGCTGACGGTCCACCTCGGTGTCGAATCTCCTTCGGTGGCGGAAGGCCCGCGCGCCCCCGTACTGGGTGCTGATGGTGCTGACCCGCTGGCCGCCGGGGCGGCGGCTGAAGCTCCGGGCCCGCCCCGCCAGAGAGGAAGTGCTCGAGTGGTGGCTTGGGGGTTGGTTGAAGCGGCTGAAGGTCTTGCTCTTCTTGCGGCCGCGCCGCACGGCTACCGCAGGCATCGCCGAAATCATGGTTCAAACCTGCATCAAAAAAGAAATGGACATGATAGTACAATATTAAAGAACGCGAAATTCAAAACTAATATTAAGATTAACCCTCCTGGTGGTTGTAACCCCGAGGATCTGTCCTGTTTTACTCAGGCCTACCCTTCTAATTTTTGCTTTTTCCCCTACCTCGTTGTTGTCTTGTGGTTGGCGCAGCTTGGGCAAATACACTCTCTACCAATAAGTATTTGGACACCCATGCAAATGACGATATCTGCGGTCCTGATATACGTCACACCCTGCGCCGTTAAATATCGTGTAGGAAACAACATTGACATTATTCGCATGCAAGATGCCACGAAGTGCAGAGTTATCTGATTTCGAGAAAGGTGTAATCGTCGGGTATCACAGAAATGGCCGATCCTTAAGGGACATATCTAGCGAGCTGAATTATCCAAAATCGACAGTGGCCTATGTGATTCAGAAGTGGAAGGTGAGCGGTGATTGTTGGAATGTGCCCCGAGTCGGCAGACCCACGAAACTGGGAGATAGAGATCGACGGGTGCTGTCCAGAGAAATTCGGAAGAACCGCACCCAACCGATGGGCCACATACTCCAGGAGTTTCAACAGGTATCTGGGAGTGTTGTTTCGATGAATACCATCCGTAAGGAAGCACATCTGCTTGGTTTTCATGGTCATGCTGCCGCCCATAAGCCTTTGATCACAAAGTCCAACCGTGCTGCTCGGTTAATGTGGTGCAAAGCACGTCGCAAGTGGACCGTAGATCAATGAAAACGGGTTCTCTGGAGCGACGAATCAAGGTTCCCCCTCTACCGTTCGGATGGCAGGATCTGGGTCTGTCGTCTGTCTGGAGAACGCCTCCTGCCAGAATGCATTGTGACATCTTAGCGCCTAAGAGTCTAGAATGGCCGGCTGCAGACCCGGAAGTTTCCTGTTAAAAAGTCCTTCAATACTGCGCTTGCGCATGTGAGGAGAATGAGAAACAGTTAGCTCACGGACTCCGTCTAGTTGAGACGTCTTCGTAGCAATTCGTAAATTTTAATATGAAAATAAGCATTTGTGTTTCGCGCGTCCATTATAAACCCATTGTTTTGTCTGTGTTAAAATAAATGTTATTTTTTAATGTCCAACAAAAGTTCGGATTAATTCGTCACAGACTAGAGTTTTGGTGTCAGAAGTGGGATGGAAGCAAGAAAGCAGGAAATGCAGGTAGGCCCACCCTTGTATTAAATTAAATTTATTAAGGTTCTGGCTTACCGAAATTAGTGAGGCAAAGAGCCTAAATAGTTTTGGTTAAAAAAAAAAAAGAAATGACTACATATCCAATTTTATTTTGTGGTTATTTAAATTTTGTCTTTATGAAAGTTAATAGAAGTTGATGATAAAGTGAATTTGCATGTTCTACTAAGTAGATATTATCAAGTTGATAAAGTCACGGCCAAAAAGTTCCAAATCGAAAGTGAACGAAAATTTAAATTTCGTTTTGATTTTACTGAAATTTTGTGTTTTGTGCATTTAATGATTTGAAAAGAATCAGATAATTTGAATTACATATGGTAATTACACATTAGTAAAAGAAAACAAATATTTAATTGCAACTATATATATTGCATCTTGTGTATTGTATATGCTACGATATAGTTTAAGATTCTGTTATTATATTTGAGAATTGTGTTTGATATTAAATCTTATCTAGTATTTGAAGCATATTTGGCATTGAGTATATTTTGTGAATCATATAGTTTATTAGAAAATATTGGTAACTATATTTATGATAACAAAATTGGATTGTTTACTAATAAGTTATTCATCGATCATGGCTTTTCTTTCTCGTGGGAGAAAAGAAGACCTCCTCGAACTCGCAGATGAACTTTGTGAAAAAGTATCGCATAATTGTAAACTGGTTGAGATAAGGAAAATAATCCTAAACAGTGAAAACTATGAAGAAGAGGAAGTTAAAATTTCTTTAACTCGTATTATGGAAGATAGGATAAAGAGAGAGAAAGAAGCAAAAGAAGAAATTGCCAGACAAGAAGCAAAAGAAGAAATTGCCAGACAAGAAGCAAAAGAAGAAATTGCCAGACAAGAAGCAAAAGAAGAAATTGCCAGACAAGAAGCAAAAGAAGAAATTGCCAGACAGGAAGCAAAAGAAGAATTTGCCAAAGAGAAAGAAAGGGAAGAACGTAATATTCGAATGGAAGAAATAGCTTTAGAGAAGAAAAAGCTAGAAATGCAAGCTGCAAGTGAGCTAGGGCTATCTAATAGAGAACGGATGCCAAATCATAAAATTGAGCTCATCAAAATTACCCCGAAATTTGAGGAAAAGAAAGATGAAATGGGTCTATATTTAATAAATTTTGAAAGAAGAGCTGAGATGGCAGGTGTGTCTAAAGAAGATCGGGTGCCGTATTTACTAGGCGTATTGCCTTCGGAAATTTCGAGCATGATGGCTAGAGAATCGCCTGAAGATGCAAAGAATTACGATTATGTGAAAGATATTATTCTTCAGAGGTATAAAATGAGTTCTGAGAAATTGAAGCAGATGTTTTACCGTCATCAAAAAGTCCCGGATAAAACATGGAGGAATTACGCTCATGAACTTACAAGCTACTATGATGAATGGGTTTCTGATTTGGAAATCAAAACTTTTAAAGAACTCAGAGACTTGCATATCACTGAGCAGATTAAAAGACGAGTGCCGTCTGAAGTAAAAGAACATTTTCTGGAGGAGTGGATGGACTTAAATTCTCCGCTAGAATTAGCTAAAAAAATAGATCAATTTGAAAGCTTGAAGGAGAGTCTTACACCCAGAAATACTAAAGGTCCCCAGAATAAAACAAGTATCAAGAAAACACACGTTGGTTTTCATAAGTTTGAGGGAGAAAACAAACCCTTTGGGAAAACAGAAGTAAACAGAGAAGATTATAAAGAGAGAAATTTTGAAAAAAGAAAGCAACTTCAATGTTATGAATGCAATTCCTATGATCATCTTAGACCTCAATGTCCTAAGTTGAAGAAAACTGAAATCATAGCTGCTAACGAAATTATGGGAAAGGGAATAATAGATTTGATGTCTCCCTACATTAGTGTCGGAACTGTAAATGGATCTCAGATATCTATCTTACGAGACACAGGATCCAGCATAGATCTAATTCCTAGGAAGTTTGTTAAGCCACACATGTATACGGGTGAACATGTATGGGTAGCATCTCCTTTAGCGGATAACCCTATTTGCTTGCCTATAGCGGAAGTAAATTTAGTGTGTGAGTTGGGTCATGTTATAACCAAAGCTGCTGTCAAGGATAACTTCCTAGATAAAGAGCGCTACTTACTAAGCAACAAGACCGTTGTACTTATAGAAGATATGAAAAAAGACAAAGGCTCTGATATTGAAGTAAAAGACTCTGCAACGCCCAAGTGCCAAAGTTCTCCATATTTAAATGAAACATCGAAAAACGACTGCCCTTGTAACAGTAACCGTTTTAGTTCTAGCAGTGTTACTCCTAAAGAGACTGGAATCGTTGAAAATTTGTTACGTTCATATGGTTTTATACAATGTTGGGAAAGACAAGCAATATATTTTTTTCACTACAGTCAATTTTCTGGAAATATTGATAATTTAAAACGTGGTGATGCAGTTGAATTTAAAATTACTCATAATCGTCGTACTGGAAAACCAATTGCTAGTTCTGTTTGTAAAATAATGTGTAAAGAGACAGTTTCTGGATTTGAAACCACTGAAAAAAAGGAAAATACTGAAGGTAAAGTTGCTTATGAAAATCGTGGTGAACGGCCCTATTCTGCTGAAAATGTTGATTGTAATGTAGATTTTCATCCTCCTAAAAAGATCACTTTTAGTATTCCTATTGACAAAAATACAAGAAACCTTAGACCTTGTAAAATGCGTTCGGAACAGCCCTTACCTGTGAGATACTGTGGTGTTATCTGTGCTCTTAAAGGAACATTTGGTTTTATTAAAAGGGGTGCTGTAAAGGATATGTTTTTCCACTCTAGTGAATGCAAAGTGTTCAAAAATCTTAATCTTGGCGATGATGTTGAATTTGGAATACAGACTCGTAACAACAAGGAAGTTGCTGTAAGTGTAACTAAATTGCCCTTAGGGACAGTGATATTTGAGGACGTTGAAACTGAAAGTTCGGTTGGTGAAATAACTGAATGCTTAGACAAATCTAAAAGTCGTTTGAAGAAAGCATAAAAGTTACGAGACAAAGTTGAATTTACTGTGATCCAGGATTACGAGGTAGTCCATAGAAAGGGAAAACAGCATATAACACTGATAATTTAAGTCGTACACCTCACGTACAAAAAAAAAGTGCTATTTTTTTGTGTTTGTATTTGTGATATCTTGCATATATAAAAATACTTTATTCCTAGTGTACATTGATACATTTACATTGCAAAAAGTTTTAAATTTGAATTGAAAATCTGTAAATATTTTGAAATTGAATTTCTTCTTTGATGATTATCACTGAGTAAAAATTTTGATTATACTTTGTTAAAATTATGATATTTTTTTTTTAATTTAGAGTAGGCGGTACAGCCAGGATCTTTAGGGTGTATGGTCTACTTGCATATTGCTTTGGGCATGAGTTGTTGCCTTCGCGAAAATTCTGTTGCTGCTGTTTTGTATCTTTTTTGCAGGTGTCTGTCTCTGCAGAAAAAGAATCTTGAGGAGGGAGGAAATAGACTGTGACATCTTAGCGCCTAAGAGTCTAGAATGGCCGGCTGCAGACCCGGAAGTTTCCTGTTAAAAAGTCCTTCAATACTGCGCTTGCGCATGTTAGGAGAATGAGAAACAGTTAGCTCACGGACTCCGTCTAGTTGAGACGTCTTCGTAGCAATTCGTAAATTTTAATATGAAAATAAGCATTTGTGTTTCGCGCGTCCATTATAAACCCATTGTTTTGTCTGTGTTAAAATAAATGTTATTTTTTAATGTCCAACAAAAGTTCGGATTAATTCGTCACAGACTAGAGTTTTGGTGTCAGAAGTGGGATGGAAGCAAGAAAGCAGGAAATGCAGGTAGGCCCACCCTTGTATTAAATTAAATTTATTAAGGTTCTGGCTTACCGAAATTAGTGAGGCAAAGAGCCTAAATAGTTTTGGTTAAAAAAAAAAAAGAAATGACTACATATCCAATTTTATTTTGTGGTTATTTAAATTTTGTCTTTATGAAAGTTAATAGAAGTTGATGATAAAGTGAATTTGCATGTTCTACTAAGTAGATATTATCAAGTTGATAAAGTCACGGCCAAAAAGTTCCAAATCGAAAGTGAACGAAAATTTAAATTTCGTTTTGATTTTACTGAAATTTTGTGTTTTGTGCATTTAATGATTTGAAAAGAATCAGATAATTTGAATTACATATGGTAATTACACATTAGTAAAAGAAAACAAATATTTAATTGCAACTATATATATTGCATCTTGTGTATTGTATATGCTACGATATAGTTTAAGATTCTGTTATTATATTTGAGAATTGTGTTTGATATTAAATCTTATCTAGTATTTGAAGCATATTTGGCATTGAGTATATTTTGTGAATCATATAGTTTATTAGAAAATATTGGTAACTATATTTATGATAACAAAATTGGATTGTTTACTAATAAGTTATTCATCGATCATGGCTTTTCTTTCTCGTGGGAGAAAAGAAGACCTCCTCGAACTCGCAGATGAACTTTGTGAAAAAGTATCGCATAATTGTAAACTGGTTGAGATAAGGAAAATAATCCTAAACAGTGAAAACTATGAAGAAGAGGAAGTTAAAATTTCTTTAACTCGTATTATGGAAGATAGGATAAAGAGAGAGAAAGAAGCAAAAGAAGAAATTGCCAGACAAGAAGCAAAAGAAGAAATTGCCAGACAAGAAGCAAAAGAAGAAATTGCCAGACAAGAAGCAAAAGAAGAAATTGCCAGACAAGAAGCAAAAGAAGAAATTGCCAGACAGGAAGCAAAAGAAGAATTTGCCAAAGAGAAAGAAAGGGAAGAACGTAATATTCGAATGGAAGAAATAGCTTTAGAGAAGAAAAAGCTAGAAATGCAAGCTGCAAGTGAGCTAGGGCTATCTAATAGAGAACGGATGCCAAATCATAAAATTGAGCTCATCAAAATTACCCCGAAATTTGAGGAAAAGAAAGATGAAATGGGTCTATATTTAATAAATTTTGAAAGAAGAGCTGAGATGGCAGGTGTGTCTAAAGAAGATCGGGTGCCGTATTTACTAGGCGTATTGCCTTCGGAAATTTCGAGCATGATGGCTAGAGAATCGCCTGAAGATGCAAAGAATTACGATTATGTGAAAGATATTATTCTTCAGAGGTATAAAATGAGTTCTGAGAAATTGAAGCAGATGTTTTACCGTCATCAAAAAGTCCCGGATAAAACATGGAGGAATTACGCTCATGAACTTACAAGCTACTATGATGAATGGGTTTCTGATTTGGAAATCAAAACTTTTAAAGAACTCAGAGACTTGCATATCACTGAGCAGATTAAAAGACGAGTGCCGTCTGAAGTAAAAGAACATTTTCTGGAGGAGTGGATGGACTTAAATTCTCCGCTAGAATTAGCTAAAAAAATAGATCAATTTGAAAGCTTGAAGGAGAGTCTTACACCCAGAAATACTAAAGGTCCCCAGAATAAAACAAGTATCAAGAAAACACACGTTGGTTTTCATAAGTTTGAGGGAGAAAACAAACCCTTTGGGAAAACAGAAGTAAACAGAGAAGATTATAAAGAGAGAAATTTTGAAAAAAGAAAGCAACTTCAATGTTATGAATGCAATTCCTATGATCATCTTAGACCTCAATGTCCTAAGTTGAAGAAAACTGAAATCATAGCTGCTAACGAAATTATGGGAAAGGGAATAATAGATTTGATGTCTCCCTACATTAGTGTCGGAACTGTAAATGGATCTCAGATATCTATCTTACGAGACACAGGATCCAGCATAGATCTAATTCCTAGGAAGTTTGTTAAGCCACACATGTATACGGGTGAACATGTATGGGTAGCATCTCCTTTAGCGGATAACCCTATTTGCTTGCCTATAGCGGAAGTAAATTTAGTGTGTGAGTTGGGTCATGTTATAACCAAAGCTGCTGTCAAGGATAACTTCCTAGATAAAGAGCGCTACTTACTAAGCAACAAGACCGTTGTACTTATAGAAGATATGAAAAAAGACAAAGGCTCTGATATTGAAGTAAAAGACTCTGCAACGCCCAAGTGCCAAAGTTCTCCATATTTAAATGAAACATCGAAAAACGACTGCCCTTGTAACAGTAACCGTTTTAGTTCTAGCAGTGTTACTCCTAAAGAGACTGGAATCGTTGAAAATTTGTTACGTTCATATGGTTTTATACAATGTTGGGAAAGACAAGCAATATATTTTTTTCACTACAGTCAATTTTCTGGAAATATTGATAATTTAAAACGTGGTGATGCAGTTGAATTTAAAATTACTCATAATCGTCGTACTGGAAAACCAATTGCTAGTTCTGTTTGTAAAATAATGTGTAAAGAGACAGTTTCTGGATTTGAAACCACTGAAAAAAAGGAAAATACTGAAGGTAAAGTTGCTTATGAAAATCGTGGTGAACGGCCCTATTCTGCTGAAAATGTTGATTGTAATGTAGATTTTCATCCTCCTAAAAAGATCACTTTTAGTATTCCTATTGACAAAAATACAAGAAACCTTAGACCTTGTAAAATGCGTTCGGAACAGCCCTTACCTGTGAGATACTGTGGTGTTATCTGTGCTCTTAAAGGAACATTTGGTTTTATTAAAAGGGGTGCTGTAAAGGATATGTTTTTCCACTCTAGTGAATGCAAAGTGTTCAAAAATCTTAATCTTGGCGATGATGTTGAATTTGGAATACAGACTCGTAACAACAAGGAAGTTGCTGTAAGTGTAACTAAATTGCCCTTAGGGACAGTGATATTTGAGGACGTTGAAACTGAAAGTTCGGTTGGTGAAATAACTGAATGCTTAGACAAATCTAAAAGTCGTTTGAAGAAAGCATAAAAGTTACGAGACAAAGTTGAATTTACTGTGATCCAGGATTACGAGGTAGTCCATAGAAAGGGAAAACAGCATATAACACTGATAATTTAAGTCGTACACCTCACGTACAAAAAAAAAGTGCTATTTTTTTGTGTTTGTATTTGTGATATCTTGCATATATAAAAATACTTTATTCCTAGTGTACATTGATACATTTACATTGCAAAAAGTTTTAAATTTGAATTGAAAATCTGTAAATATTTTGAAATTGAATTTCTTCTTTGATGATTATCACTGAGTAAAAATTTTGATTATACTTTGTTAAAATTATGATATTTTTTTTTTAATTTAGAGTAGGCGGTACAGCCAGGATCTTTAGGGTGTATGGTCTACTTGCATATTGCTTTGGGCATGAGTTGTTGCCTTCGCGAAAATTCTGTTGCTGCTGTTTTGTATCTTTTTTGCAGGTGTCTGTCTCTGCAGAAAAAGAATCTTGAGGAGGGAGGAAATAGACTGTGACATCTTAGCGCCTAAGAGTCTAGAATGGCCGGCTGCAGACCCGGAAGTTTCCTGTTAAAAAGTCCTTCAATACTGCGCTTGCGCATGTTAGGAGAATGAGAAACAGTTAGCTCACGGACTCCGTCTAGTTGAGACGTCTTCGTAGCAATTCGTAAATTTTAATATGAAAATAAGCATTTGTGTTTCGCGCGTCCATTATAAACCCATTGTTTTGTCTGTGTTAAAATAAATGTTATTTTTTAATGTCCAACAAAAGTTCGGATTAATTCGTCACAGACTAGAGTTTTGGTGTCAGAAGTGGGATGGAAGCAAGAAAGCAGGAAATGCAGGTAGGCCCACCCTTGTATTAAATTAAATTTATTAAGGTTCTGGCTTACCGAAATTAGTGAGGCAAAGAGCCTAAATAGTTTTGGTTAAAAAAAAAAAAGAAATGACTACATATCCAATTTTATTTTGTGGTTATTTAAATTTTGTCTTTATGAAAGTTAATAGAAGTTGATGATAAAGTGAATTTGCATGTTCTACTAAGTAGATATTATCAAGTTGATAAAGTCACGGCCAAAAAGTTCCAAATCGAAAGTGAACGAAAATTTAAATTTCGTTTTGATTTTACTGAAATTTTGTGTTTTGTGCATTTAATGATTTGAAAAGAATCAGATAATTTGAATTACATATGGTAATTACACATTAGTAAAAGAAAACAAATATTTAATTGCAACTATATATATTGCATCTTGTGTATTGTATATGCTACGATATAGTTTAAGATTCTGTTATTATATTTGAGAATTGTGTTTGATATTAAATCTTATCTAGTATTTGAAGCATATTTGGCATTGAGTATATTTTGTGAATCATATAGTTTATTAGAAAATATTGGTAACTATATTTATGATAACAAAATTGGATTGTTTACTAATAAGTTATTCATCGATCATGGCTTTTCTTTCTCGTGGGAGAAAAGAAGACCTCCTCGAACTCGCAGATGAACTTTGTGAAAAAGTATCGCATAATTGTAAACTGGTTGAGATAAGGAAAATAATCCTAAACAGTGAAAACTATGAAGAAGAGGAAGTTAAAATTTCTTTAACTCGTATTATGGAAGATAGGATAAAGAGAGAGAAAGAAGCAAAAGAAGAAATTGCCAGACAAGAAGCAAAAGAAGAAATTGCCAGACAAGAAGCAAAAGAAGAAATTGCCAGACAAGAAGCAAAAGAAGAAATTGCCAGACAAGAAGCAAAAGAAGAAATTGCCAGACAGGAAGCAAAAGAAGAATTTGCCAAAGAGAAAGAAAGGGAAGAACGTAATATTCGAATGGAAGAAATAGCTTTAGAGAAGAAAAAGCTAGAAATGCAAGCTGCAAGTGAGCTAGGGCTATCTAATAGAGAACGGATGCCAAATCATAAAATTGAGCTCATCAAAATTACCCCGAAATTTGAGGAAAAGAAAGATGAAATGGGTCTATATTTAATAAATTTTGAAAGAAGAGCTGAGATGGCAGGTGTGTCTAAAGAAGATCGGGTGCCGTATTTACTAGGCGTATTGCCTTCGGAAATTTCGAGCATGATGGCTAGAGAATCGCCTGAAGATGCAAAGAATTACGATTATGTGAAAGATATTATTCTTCAGAGGTATAAAATGAGTTCTGAGAAATTGAAGCAGATGTTTTACCGTCATCAAAAAGTCCCGGATAAAACATGGAGGAATTACGCTCATGAACTTACAAGCTACTATGATGAATGGGTTTCTGATTTGGAAATCAAAACTTTTAAAGAACTCAGAGACTTGCATATCACTGAGCAGATTAAAAGACGAGTGCCGTCTGAAGTAAAAGAACATTTTCTGGAGGAGTGGATGGACTTAAATTCTCCGCTAGAATTAGCTAAAAAAATAGATCAATTTGAAAGCTTGAAGGAGAGTCTTACACCCAGAAATACTAAAGGTCCCCAGAATAAAACAAGTATCAAGAAAACACACGTTGGTTTTCATAAGTTTGAGGGAGAAAACAAACCCTTTGGGAAAACAGAAGTAAACAGAGAAGATTATAAAGAGAGAAATTTTGAAAAAAGAAAGCAACTTCAATGTTATGAATGCAATTCCTATGATCATCTTAGACCTCAATGTCCTAAGTTGAAGAAAACTGAAATCATAGCTGCTAACGAAATTATGGGAAAGGGAATAATAGATTTGATGTCTCCCTACATTAGTGTCGGAACTGTAAATGGATCTCAGATATCTATCTTACGAGACACAGGATCCAGCATAGATCTAATTCCTAGGAAGTTTGTTAAGCCACACATGTATACGGGTGAACATGTATGGGTAGCATCTCCTTTAGCGGATAACCCTATTTGCTTGCCTATAGCGGAAGTAAATTTAGTGTGTGAGTTGGGTCATGTTATAACCAAAGCTGCTGTCAAGGATAACTTCCTAGATAAAGAGCGCTACTTACTAAGCAACAAGACCGTTGTACTTATAGAAGATATGAAAAAAGACAAAGGCTCTGATATTGAAGTAAAAGACTCTGCAACGCCCAAGTGCCAAAGTTCTCCATATTTAAATGAAACATCGAAAAACGACTGCCCTTGTAACAGTAACCGTTTTAGTTCTAGCAGTGTTACTCCTAAAGAGACTGGAATCGTTGAAAATTTGTTACGTTCATATGGTTTTATACAATGTTGGGAAAGACAAGCAATATATTTTTTTCACTACAGTCAATTTTCTGGAAATATTGATAATTTAAAACGTGGTGATGCAGTTGAATTTAAAATTACTCATAATCGTCGTACTGGAAAACCAATTGCTAGTTCTGTTTGTAAAATAATGTGTAAAGAGACAGTTTCTGGATTTGAAACCACTGAAAAAAAGGAAAATACTGAAGGTAAAGTTGCTTATGAAAATCGTGGTGAACGGCCCTATTCTGCTGAAAATGTTGATTGTAATGTAGATTTTCATCCTCCTAAAAAGATCACTTTTAGTATTCCTATTGACAAAAATACAAGAAACCTTAGACCTTGTAAAATGCGTTCGGAACAGCCCTTACCTGTGAGATACTGTGGTGTTATCTGTGCTCTTAAAGGAACATTTGGTTTTATTAAAAGGGGTGCTGTAAAGGATATGTTTTTCCACTCTAGTGAATGCAAAGTGTTCAAAAATCTTAATCTTGGCGATGATGTTGAATTTGGAATACAGACTCGTAACAACAAGGAAGTTGCTGTAAGTGTAACTAAATTGCCCTTAGGGACAGTGATATTTGAGGACGTTGAAACTGAAAGTTCGGTTGGTGAAATAACTGAATGCTTAGACAAATCTAAAAGTCGTTTGAAGAAAGCATAAAAGTTACGAGACAAAGTTGAATTTACTGTGATCCAGGATTACGAGGTAGTCCATAGAAAGGGAAAACAGCATATAACACTGATAATTTAAGTCGTACACCTCACGTACAAAAAAAAAGTGCTATTTTTTTGTGTTTGTATTTGTGATATCTTGCATATATAAAAATACTTTATTCCTAGTGTACATTGATACATTTACATTGCAAAAAGTTTTAAATTTGAATTGAAAATCTGTAAATATTTTGAAATTGAATTTCTTCTTTGATGATTATCACTGAGTAAAAATTTTGATTATACTTTGTTAAAATTATGATATTTTTTTTTTAATTTAGAGTAGGCGGTACAGCCAGGATCTTTAGGGTGTATGGTCTACTTGCATATTGCTTTGGGCATGAGTTGTTGCCTTCGCGAAAATTCTGTTGCTGCTGTTTTGTATCTTTTTTGCAGGTGTCTGTCTCTGCAGAAAAAGAATCTTGAGGAGGGAGGAAATAGACTGTGACATCTTAGCGCCTAAGAGTCTAGAATGGCCGGCTGCAGACCCGGAAGTTTCCTGTTAAAAAGTCCTTCAATACTGCGCTTGCGCATGTTAGGAGAATGAGAAACAGTTAGCTCACGGACTCCGTCTAGTTGAGACGTCTTCGTAGCAATTCGTAAATTTTAATATGAAAATAAGCATTTGTGTTTCGCGCGTCCATTATAAACCCATTGTTTTGTCTGTGTTAAAATAAATGTTATTTTTTAATGTCCAACAAAAGTTCGGATTAATTCGTCACAGACTAGAGTTTTGGTGTCAGAAGTGGGATGGAAGCAAGAAAGCAGGAAATGCAGGTAGGCCCACCCTTGTATTAAATTAAATTTATTAAGGTTCTGGCTTACCGAAATTAGTGAGGCAAAGAGCCTAAATAGTTTTGGTTAAAAAAAAAAAAGAAATGACTACATATCCAATTTTATTTTGTGGTTATTTAAATTTTGTCTTTATGAAAGTTAATAGAAGTTGATGATAAAGTGAATTTGCATGTTCTACTAAGTAGATATTATCAAGTTGATAAAGTCACGGCCAAAAAGTTCCAAATCGAAAGTGAACGAAAATTTAAATTTCGTTTTGATTTTACTGAAATTTTGTGTTTTGTGCATTTAATGATTTGAAAAGAATCAGATAATTTGAATTACATATGGTAATTACACATTAGTAAAAGAAAACAAATATTTAATTGCAACTATATATATTGCATCTTGTGTATTGTATATGCTACGATATAGTTTAAGATTCTGTTATTATATTTGAGAATTGTGTTTGATATTAAATCTTATCTAGTATTTGAAGCATATTTGGCATTGAGTATATTTTGTGAATCATATAGTTTATTAGAAAATATTGGTAACTATATTTATGATAACAAAATTGGATTGTTTACTAATAAGTTATTCATCGATCATGGCTTTTCTTTCTCGTGGGAGAAAAGAAGACCTCCTCGAACTCGCAGATGAACTTTGTGAAAAAGTATCGCATAATTGTAAACTGGTTGAGATAAGGAAAATAATCCTAAACAGTGAAAACTATGAAGAAGAGGAAGTTAAAATTTCTTTAACTCGTATTATGGAAGATAGGATAAAGAGAGAGAAAGAAGCAAAAGAAGAAATTGCCAGACAAGAAGCAAAAGAAGAAATTGCCAGACAAGAAGCAAAAGAAGAAATTGCCAGACAAGAAG
This sequence comes from Meta bourneti, assembly GCA_933210815.1. Taxonomy (NCBI): domain Eukaryota; kingdom Metazoa; phylum Arthropoda; class Arachnida; order Araneae; family Tetragnathidae; genus Meta; species Meta bourneti. The sequence continues at coordinate 23,507,804 of OW119928.1, forward strand.
CAAAAGAAGAAATTGCCAGACAAGAAGCAAAAGAAGAAATTGCCAGACAGGAAGCAAAAGAAGAATTTGCCAAAGAGAAAGAAAGGGAAGAACGTAATATTCGAATGGAAGAAATAGCTTTAGAGAAGAAAAAGCTAGAAATGCAAGCTGCAAGTGAGCTAGGGCTATCTAATAGAGAACGGATGCCAAATCATAAAATTGAGCTCATCAAAATTACCCCGAAATTTGAGGAAAAGAAAGATGAAATGGGTCTATATTTAATAAATTTTGAAAGAAGAGCTGAGATGGCAGGTGTGTCTAAAGAAGATCGGGTGCCGTATTTACTAGGCGTATTGCCTTCGGAAATTTCGAGCATGATGGCTAGAGAATCGCCTGAAGATGCAAAGAATTACGATTATGTGAAAGATATTATTCTTCAGAGGTATAAAATGAGTTCTGAGAAATTGAAGCAGATGTTTTACCGTCATCAAAAAGTCCCGGATAAAACATGGAGGAATTACGCTCATGAACTTACAAGCTACTATGATGAATGGGTTTCTGATTTGGAAATCAAAACTTTTAAAGAACTCAGAGACTTGCATATCACTGAGCAGATTAAAAGACGAGTGCCGTCTGAAGTAAAAGAACATTTTCTGGAGGAGTGGATGGACTTAAATTCTCCGCTAGAATTAGCTAAAAAAATAGATCAATTTGAAAGCTTGAAGGAGAGTCTTACACCCAGAAATACTAAAGGTCCCCAGAATAAAACAAGTATCAAGAAAACACACGTTGGTTTTCATAAGTTTGAGGGAGAAAACAAACCCTTTGGGAAAACAGAAGTAAACAGAGAAGATTATAAAGAGAGAAATTTTGAAAAAAGAAAGCAACTTCAATGTTATGAATGCAATTCCTATGATCATCTTAGACCTCAATGTCCTAAGTTGAAGAAAACTGAAATCATAGCTGCTAACGAAATTATGGGAAAGGGAATAATAGATTTGATGTCTCCCTACATTAGTGTCGGAACTGTAAATGGATCTCAGATATCTATCTTACGAGACACAGGATCCAGCATAGATCTAATTCCTAGGAAGTTTGTTAAGCCACACATGTATACGGGTGAACATGTATGGGTAGCATCTCCTTTAGCGGATAACCCTATTTGCTTGCCTATAGCGGAAGTAAATTTAGTGTGTGAGTTGGGTCATGTTATAACCAAAGCTGCTGTCAAGGATAACTTCCTAGATAAAGAGCGCTACTTACTAAGCAACAAGACCGTTGTACTTATAGAAGATATGAAAAAAGACAAAGGCTCTGATATTGAAGTAAAAGACTCTGCAACGCCCAAGTGCCAAAGTTCTCCATATTTAAATGAAACATCGAAAAACGACTGCCCTTGTAACAGTAACCGTTTTAGTTCTAGCAGTGTTACTCCTAAAGAGACTGGAATCGTTGAAAATTTGTTACGTTCATATGGTTTTATACAATGTTGGGAAAGACAAGCAATATATTTTTTTCACTACAGTCAATTTTCTGGAAATATTGATAATTTAAAACGTGGTGATGCAGTTGAATTTAAAATTACTCATAATCGTCGTACTGGAAAACCAATTGCTAGTTCTGTTTGTAAAATAATGTGTAAAGAGACAGTTTCTGGATTTGAAACCACTGAAAAAAAGGAAAATACTGAAGGTAAAGTTGCTTATGAAAATCGTGGTGAACGGCCCTATTCTGCTGAAAATGTTGATTGTAATGTAGATTTTCATCCTCCTAAAAAGATCACTTTTAGTATTCCTATTGACAAAAATACAAGAAACCTTAGACCTTGTAAAATGCGTTCGGAACAGCCCTTACCTGTGAGATACTGTGGTGTTATCTGTGCTCTTAAAGGAACATTTGGTTTTATTAAAAGGGGTGCTGTAAAGGATATGTTTTTCCACTCTAGTGAATGCAAAGTGTTCAAAAATCTTAATCTTGGCGATGATGTTGAATTTGGAATACAGACTCGTAACAACAAGGAAGTTGCTGTAAGTGTAACTAAATTGCCCTTAGGGACAGTGATATTTGAGGACGTTGAAACTGAAAGTTCGGTTGGTGAAATAACTGAATGCTTAGACAAATCTAAAAGTCGTTTGAAGAAAGCATAAAAGTTACGAGACAAAGTTGAATTTACTGTGATCCAGGATTACGAGGTAGTCCATAGAAAGGGAAAACAGCATATAACACTGATAATTTAAGTCGTACACCTCACGTACAAAAAAAAAGTGCTATTTTTTTGTGTTTGTATTTGTGATATCTTGCATATATAAAAATACTTTATTCCTAGTGTACATTGATACATTTACATTGCAAAAAGTTTTAAATTTGAATTGAAAATCTGTAAATATTTTGAAATTGAATTTCTTCTTTGATGATTATCACTGAGTAAAAATTTTGATTATACTTTGTTAAAATTATGATATTTTTTTTTTAATTTAGAGTAGGCGGTACAGCCAGGATCTTTAGGGTGTATGGTCTACTTGCATATTGCTTTGGGCATGAGTTGTTGCCTTCGCGAAAATTCTGTTGCTGCTGTTTTGTATCTTTTTTGCAGGTGTCTGTCTCTGCAGAAAAAGAATCTTGAGGAGGGAGGAAATAGACTGTGACATCTTAGCGCCTAAGAGTCTAGAATGGCCGGCTGCAGACCCGGAAGTTTCCTGTTAAAAAGTCCTTCAATACTGCGCTTGCGCATGTTAGGAGAATGAGAAACAGTTAGCTCACGGACTCCGTCTAGTTGAGACGTCTTCGTAGCAATTCGTAAATTTTAATATGAAAATAAGCATTTGTGTTTCGCGCGTCCATTATAAACCCATTGTTTTGTCTGTGTTAAAATAAATGTTATTTTTTAATGTCCAACAAAAGTTCGGATTAATTCGTCACAGACTAGAGTTTTGGTGTCAGAAGTGGGATGGAAGCAAGAAAGCAGGAAATGCAGGTAGGCCCACCCTTGTATTAAATTAAATTTATTAAGGTTCTGGCTTACCGAAATTAGTGAGGCAAAGAGCCTAAATAGTTTTGGTTAAAAAAAAAAAAGAAATGACTACATATCCAATTTTATTTTGTGGTTATTTAAATTTTGTCTTTATGAAAGTTAATAGAAGTTGATGATAAAGTGAATTTGCATGTTCTACTAAGTAGATATTATCAAGTTGATAAAGTCACGGCCAAAAAGTTCCAAATCGAAAGTGAACGAAAATTTAAATTTCGTTTTGATTTTACTGAAATTTTGTGTTTTGTGCATTTAATGATTTGAAAAGAATCAGATAATTTGAATTACATATGGTAATTACACATTAGTAAAAGAAAACAAATATTTAATTGCAACTATATATATTGCATCTTGTGTATTGTATATGCTACGATATAGTTTAAGATTCTGTTATTATATTTGAGAATTGTGTTTGATATTAAATCTTATCTAGTATTTGAAGCATATTTGGCATTGAGTATATTTTGTGAATCATATAGTTTATTAGAAAATATTGGTAACTATATTTATGATAACAAAATTGGATTGTTTACTAATAAGTTATTCATCGATCATGGCTTTTCTTTCTCGTGGGAGAAAAGAAGACCTCCTCGAACTCGCAGATGAACTTTGTGAAAAAGTATCGCATAATTGTAAACTGGTTGAGATAAGGAAAATAATCCTAAACAGTGAAAACTATGAAGAAGAGGAAGTTAAAATTTCTTTAACTCGTATTATGGAAGATAGGATAAAGAGAGAGAAAGAAGCAAAAGAAGAAATTGCCAGACAAGAAGCAAAAGAAGAAATTGCCAGACAAGAAGCAAAAGAAGAAATTGCCAGACAGGAAGCAAAAGAAGAATTTGCCAAAGAGAAAGAAAGGGAAGAACGTAATATTCGAATGGAAGAAATAGCTTTAGAGAAGAAAAAGCTAGAAATGCAAGCTGCAAGTGAGCTAGGGCTATCTAATAGAGAACGGATGCCAAATCATAAAATTGAGCTCATCAAAATTACCCCGAAATTTGAGGAAAAGAAAGATGAAATGGGTCTATATTTAATAAATTTTGAAAGAAGAGCTGAGATGGCAGGTGTGTCTAAAGAAGATCGGGTGCCGTATTTACTAGGCGTATTGCCTTCGGAAATTTCGAGCATGATGGCTAGAGAATCGCCTGAAGATGCAAAGAATTACGATTATGTGAAAGATATTATTCTTCAGAGGTATAAAATGAGTTCTGAGAAATTGAAGCAGATGTTTTACCGTCATCAAAAAGTCCCGGATAAAACATGGAGGAATTACGCTCATGAACTTACAAGCTACTATGATGAATGGGTTTCTGATTTGGAAATCAAAACTTTTAAAGAACTCAGAGACTTGCATATCACTGAGCAGATTAAAAGACGAGTGCCGTCTGAAGTAAAAGAACATTTTCTGGAGGAGTGGATGGACTTAAATTCTCCGCTAGAATTAGCTAAAAAAATAGATCAATTTGAAAGCTTGAAGGAGAGTCTTACACCCAGAAATACTAAAGGTCCCCAGAATAAAACAAGTATCAAGAAAACACACGTTGGTTTTCATAAGTTTGAGGGAGAAAACAAACCCTTTGGGAAAACAGAAGTAAACAGAGAAGATTATAAAGAGAGAAATTTTGAAAAAAGAAAGCAACTTCAATGTTATGAATGCAATTCCTATGATCATCTTAGACCTCAATGTCCTAAGTTGAAGAAAATTGAAATCATAGCTGCTAACGAAATTATGGGAAAGGGAATAATAGATTTGATGTCTCCCTACATTAGTGTCGGAACTGTAAATGGATCTCAGATATCTATCTTACGAGACACAGGATCCAGCATAGATCTAATTCCTAGGAAGTTTGTTAAGCCACACATGTATACGGGTGAACATGTATGGGTAGCATCTCCTTTAGCGGATAACCCTATTTGCTTGCCTATAGCGGAAGTAAATTTAGTGTGTGAGTTGGGTCATGTTATAACCAAAGCTGCTGTCAAGGATAACTTCCTAGATAAAGAGCGCTACTTACTAAGCAACAAGACCGTTGTACTTATAGAAGATATGAAAAAAGACAAAGGCTCTGATATTGAAGTAAAAGACTCTGCAACGCCCAAGTGCCAAAGTTCTCCATATTTAAATGAAACATCGAAAAACGACTGCCCTTGTAACAGTAACCGTTTTAGTTCTAGCAGTGTTACTCCTAAAGAGACTGGAATCGTTGAAAATTTGTTACGTTCATATGGTTTTATACAATGTTGGGAAAGACAAGCAATATATTTTTTTCACTACAGTCAATTTTCTGGAAATATTGATAATTTAAAACGTGGTGATGCAGTTGAATTTAAAATTACTCATAATCGTCGTACTGGAAAACCAATTGCTAGTTCTGTTTGTAAAATAATGTGTAAAGAGACAGTTTCTGGATTTGAAACCACTGAAAAAAAGGAAAATACTGAAGGTAAAGTTGCTTATGAAAATCGTGGTGAACGGCCCTATTCTGCTGAAAATGTTGATTGTAATGTAGATTTTCATCCTCCTAAAAAGATCACTTTTAGTATTCCTATTGACAAAAATACAAGAAACCTTAGACCTTGTAAAATGCGTTCGGAACAGCCCTTACCTGTGAGATACTGTGGTGTTATCTGTGCTCTTAAAGGAACATTTGGTTTTATTAAAAGGGGTGCTGTAAAGGATATGTTTTACCACTCTAGTGAATGCAAAGTGTTCAAAAATCTTAATCTTGGCGATGATGTTGAATTTGGAATACAGACTCGTAACAACAAGGAAGTTGCTGTAAGTGTAACTAAATTGCCCTTAGGGACAGTGATATTTGAGGACGTTGAAACTGAAAGTTCGGTTGGTGAAATAACTGAATGCTTAGACAAATCTAAAAGTCGTTTGAAGAAAGCATAAAAGTTACGAGACAAAGTTGAATTTACTGTGATCCAGGATTACGAGGTAGTCCATAGAAAGGGAAAACAGCATATAACACTGATAATTTAAGTCGTACACCTCACGTACAAAAAAAAAGTGCTATTTTTTTGTGTTTGTATTTGTGATATCTTGCATATATAAAAATACTTTATTCCTAGTGTACATTGATACATTTACATTGCAAAAAGTTTTAAATTTGAATTGAAAATCTGTAAATATTTTGAAATTGAATTTCTTCTTTGATGATTATCACTGAGTAAAAATTTTGATTATACTTTGTTAAAATTATGATATGTTTTTTTTTTAATTTAGAGTAGGCGGTACAGCCAGGATCTTTAGGGTGTATGGTCTACTTGCATATTGCTTTGGGCATGAGTTGTTGCCTTCGCGAAAATTCTGTTGCTGCTGTTTTGTATCTTTTTTGCAGGTGTCTGTCTCTGCAGAAAAAGAATCTTGAGGAGGGAGGAAATAGACTGTGACATCTTAGCGCCTAAGAGTCTAGAATGGCCGGCTGCAGACCCGGAAGTTTCCTGTTAAAAAGTCCTTCAATACTGCGCTTGCGCATGTTAGGAGAATGAGAAACAGTTAGCTCACGGACTCCGTCTAGTTGAGACGTCTTCGTAGCAATTCGTAAATTTTAATATGAAAATAAGCATTTGTGTTTCGCGCGTCCATTATAAACCCATTGTTTTGTCTGTGTTAAAATAAATGTTATTTTTTAATGTCCAACAAAAGTTCGGATTAATTCGTCACAGCATTGTGCCCACAGTAAAGTTCGGCGGAGGTGTAATTATGGTCTGGGGGTGTTTCTCATGGCATGGACTGGGACCCTTGGTCCCTATTCATGGTAAGCTCAACGCCGACGCCTACTGCACAATTTTGGATGACAGTGTGCTTCCTACATTGTGGCAGTTTTACGGGTTGGACCCATGTTACTTCCAGGACGACAACGCCAGATGTCATGTTGCGAGGTCCACCATGGATTGGTACGGTGACAATGGGGTTAACCGAATGGACTGGCCTGCCCAGAGCCCAGAACTGAATCCTATCGAGAACCTCTGGGACGAGTTGGATCGCCGAATTAAGGGGTGCAACAACCGTCCAAAATCGGTGAAGGAACTTACATGTCTTCTCCAAGCCGAGTGGAAGAAAATATCACTAGCCGTCATACAAGGACTTGTGGAAAGCATGCCCCGGAGGGTTGAGGCTCTAATTGTCTCTCGTGGAGGCTCAACCAACTATTGAATATGAATAAATTTTGTTTTTCTTTTCTATCACAGGTGTCCAACTACTTATTGGTAGATAGTGTATAGTCCTTGCGCCATAAAACCCAAAATCAACCAACCTGATGGTTGTATCGACGAAGTACTGGCCTGGTCATTAGCAAAACTGACCAGATCCTGATGTATGAAATATCTCGTCGTTAGAAGAAAGACCAGATCTCGATCTTGTCATAAAAAATCGACAATACATTGGTGGAGTGTTAACCTTATCATCAGCAGAAATGGTCGAATCTTGATGTACGAAATATCTCGTCGAAACCACTCGAAGGGTTAAAAATTAGAAAGTTATCAGGCCATTTCGGTGGAGAAGACGTCGACCATCATCGGGACAAGAAAATCACAAGAGGTAGATATTTGAATTAACGTCGAACTGGATCAACAGGACGGGCTATTGGCGAATTTCCGGGAACAATCCCCAAGGGAAAGATCAAAGGATACGCCATTTTGAACCACGGTCACATGACGACGTTATACCCGAGCTGGCCGCCCACTCTCCAAACTTCCATACCACGCCAACGTGAGGACATTTTTGAGACCATGAGAGATTTAACGTACACCAGCCCGCGCGAACACGATGGTCTTTGGCTTCTCAATCCTCCGGTTGTTAATCGGTTACGCTTCCAACTAGGCTACCGGGGCTCCGGCAATTCAATTGAAATAGGTTGGTTGTTTTAGGTTTAATGGCGTAAGAGCAATATTTAGCCAAGACGTTTAATGGCGTAAGATGCGACAAGAATATACTCACAAGGAAAGACACACAGAAGAGAGTAATACATCCAAGGAGGAATCGAACTTGCACCGCCGACTACATCTCGCAAAGAATTGATATAGGAAAGTAGACTCCCACCCTGAAAGTATTTTATTATTATGCCTGGTTTCTAACACATTTTGATTTCTAGAGCAATTATTTTCCCACTCACTTGTAAACAAACATATTTTTGAAGTGAAAAAGCATTTCTTTAACTCCCATCGTACTATTCACTTGACCTAAGATAGCAATGTTGATCACAATTTGCTCCAAATCTCAATTTTTCATTACTTTCGCGTCAACGTATAGGTATAAACATAATATATATATTATATATACACAGGGTGAGTCTAAATTGTTTTTACTAAATAAGAGGGGTGATAGTACCCGTCCAGAAGAGCAATAATTACCATGGAACAGAGCGTCGCATTCCACTCTGAGAGGCAGAAAAGAGTAAAGTCGAAACGCGTCGAGCATGAACAAGGCATCGCCTCTGATGTCGTTTTGTACCTGCCTACCTAGCATATCTCCTAAGCAAGATGGCCTGGTCGGTAGCGCACTGACGTCCAGTCCAGTGCCTTGGCCTCCTCTCTCACCGGACCTCAACCCACTGGACTTTTTCTTCTGGGGGCACATGAAATCTTTAGTGTACCAGACGCCTGTGGACTCGGCTGAAGATCTCGTAGCGAGAATCGATGTTGCCGCAGACCAAATTAACTCAACACCAGGAATCTTCGAGAGGGTGCGCCAGTCATTCCTTCGCCGGTGTGAACGATGCAACAACACGCGTGGCCGCCACTTTGAGCACTTGCTGTGAGTTTTTCTCTGATCAATAAATCAGATTGTGCAACTTTTGGTATCGTTCATTCGCTTTCCCAACACTGTTGAAATTCTAATTTTACTCTTTTCTGCCTCTCAGAGTGGAATGCGACGCTCTGTTCCATGGTAATTATTACTCGTCTGGATGGGTACTATCACCCCTCTTATTTTGTAAAAACAATTTAGACTCACCCTGTATATAAGTAGAGTGAGCAATGGTAACCTTTTAATGTGTCCAGGATCATGCGACCAAAACAAATTGTAACGTGACCCTTAAACTACTTTCGTCTACCGGGTGGAAACGAATATTCGTCATTTGATTGGTCCACGGGATCAGAGAAGACGCCCATCTATTGATTCATCATCTAATTGGTCCGTGCGACGTAGTAATGAACTTAGGCTGCTTAACCAATTTTGTCGCCACTCTATAGAAATGAGCATTCACACACTTAACTGTCATATCGCCAAACGAAGGGACAATATGCCGAATCGACCAACCAAGTGAAATTATCACAGAGAAGAGACATTTGACTATTAATCGATAGGTTGGTCACACTTTTTGAAGCTCCTTTCAACAGAAATGCTCAGTCTTTTCATACTTCATGTCAATGGGAATACATCTATTATCACCAACCGACAAATAGAGTTTAATTTTTCATGACACATTTTCAGATATGAAACTGGGCAATGTCGTCAATTGAACCTGACGTCGCCATAACATCCGACGTGGTGTTTTATCGATTGTTAGTGCTGTGGAGCTCCTTCAAAAAAATCGCCCCACTTCAAAACTTTAACCCATAAAAGCTCCTTTATCCGAATCGCCTCTCCGCAGTTTAGACAGATTGATAACGAATCGAGTTGCAGACAGGTTTCTTATGTGACTTCTCTGCAACTCGGCCTGAACTATTGCCAGCTACCCACCCGGAACCTTTCCTCCTTTTTAGAAGCTCCAAAGCTATTATCCTATTTTTTTTTCTGTCCTCTTCCAAATAGATTTTTATAATGGTTTTCGCAAATTTTTCTTTCTCCTGGAAGGTCTCCAGAAGGGAGTGCATTATTAAGTTATCCTCCGGTTTGATTTCCGTACCTCATTATTGGGGTCATTTAAATTAGTGAATTTAGTTCCCAACATTCGCTTATCAGCGTTGGATTTTATTTAGAATTTTTATGTCGTGTACCGAATATTTTGGAATAGGAAATGGAAGTCCATTTATTATTCGGCTAATCTACAAAACAATTACTTAAAGCTGAGTTTCTTTTTATGCTGAGTTTAAAAGCTGTGTGCCCCTTTTAAGATGGAATGGAACTTCCTGTGAACAAGAAATTCGAACTTAATTTTTTCCAACTTATTATTACAGTAGGACTAAAAACTAACTAAATTGCAATTAATAATAAACCTATCTACAAAAGATTAGCAAATGAAGTTCACACACTGCGACTAAGTGGCTAAAATACAAGTCATAAAACACTGGATAGGTTGTAAGCCGGATAGTCCTGTTTTCTATGCTATTTGATACATGTTTTGATTCGATACTAGGCTACGGGCAGTTTCTTAAAACAGGCTTGTATATAACAATCAAGTGATCTGTGATTCAAAGATGGTCCAGTTAATGAACGAATATCTATTGAACAATCTAGTGGTCTTTGTTTTGATTCTACTGTTTGTTGGTTGGATAGTAATCTATACTCCTCAATGGGGTTGATTTTCGTATAGTAATTTGGTTCGATTCTAATCTATGGTCCAATTTCCTAGTAACTTTGGAATTGATCCCGGACCGTCACCAATAGCCTGTTGTGTTGCTCCAGTGTGACGTTAATTAAAATACCTAGTAAGTAAATTGCCGCGGTAGCCCAGTTGGAAGAGTAGCGGATTAGCAACCGGAGGATTGATAGTTCAAAACTCGGTCCAACGAAAGACCGTTGTGTATGTGGGTGCTGGTGCACGTTAAATCTGTCGAGGCCTCAAATGTCCTCATGTTGGCGTGGAAGGAAAGGAAAGATCCGAAGGCAACACCTCGCAATTTTGATCCACTGTCAGATGGTGATGTCAGCACTTGAACTAGCACCCCACTCTCCAAACTTCCACGTCAACGTGAGGACATTTAAGACCACGACAGATTTAACGTGAACCAGACTCCATATACACGACGATCTTTGGTTGCATCGAGTTTCAAACTCGCAATCCTCTGGTTGCTAATCCGCGACTCTGCCAACTGTACAACTCGACCCACTCTTTTAAATGATGTAAGTAAACAAACAAAGACTTCTTGAATAAAAGCTGCTTCCTAAAGCATGTTTTCATACAAATTAAACTAATAGTATGCGATCTGAAACTGAAACATGTTGTTCTTAAACTAACAATGGACAACCCGACATAAATGAAATTACCAATTTTTTAGGATTTATTAATTTTTTATCTGTGAATAGAAGTCTGGCGTGATTTTTGAGACCTCTTTTGTGTCAAGAAAACGTGCCAAATTATTGAATTGGAAACATTACTCTTTCCGTCAATTAGCTTTTCCAGAAAAGGGTGTGGTGAAATCGCACACCGGGGCACCTGCGGTACAGAGTTTAAGGTATCACCTACAACGTGGTGAAACATTTGGTTTTTTTTAGAAAACCTTTGAGGTTTGAGTTTGTGTCTCGGTGGAGGTCAACAAATCCATGACCTGCTTTTTATTTATTAATCCATTAGTGAATAATTGTTTCAAATTTTAGTGCAAGCTGCTCCAGACGTCATTTTTCATATTGAAGATGGTTTGTTTCATTTCTGAGAACTGGTCTGATTTGATTTACGTTTAGATTAAAAAGATTGACGAAAGCACATTGTGAAATTCCATTGTGATGTGGTTCAAACTTACGAGGTGTTCTTAGATCTTTCCCTTCGGGATTGATCCCGGACCGTCGTCTATAACCCGTTGTGTTGCTCCAATGCGACGTTAATTAAACAATCAACCCACCATGGAGGTAGCCTGGAGAGTGGGATTTCAGCCCAGGTGTTGACCTTGTCATCTGGCAATGGGTCAAATTTACGAGGTGTCGTCGAGCCCTTAGGGATTGATCCCAGACCAATAGCATCCTCATCATCTGACGTTGGTTCAAAATTTCGTGATGTTGTCCTCGGTTCTTTCCCGTAGGGATTGATCCCGGACCGTCACCACTACACTATGCGTTGCTCCAGTGCGACGTTAATTACCTAATCCCGGACCAATAGCCGGTTGCGTTCTTTAGGGTGACGTAAATTTATCTACCTACCATGGTGATATCTTCTCTATAATTCTTTCCGACTTTCTTCACTCGTGTAATGTTTTTTTATATAAATCAGTGTTGATCCCAAATCTTCCTTTACCCAATGTGAATGAGGCATGCGTGCACCATTTGGAATATCTTATTAAACTTGATATCAACGAATGAAAATTTGGTATTGGAAAATGGGAATTCTAATATTTGAGATATTATAAGCTCTATAATTCTTTTAGAAGAAATTTTAATAATCTTGCAAAGGGCCAGTTCAAAGAAACTCCCTCATACAATGAGGTCACAAACATATTCGTCCACCTCACGTTTCTTATTATTTTCATGAATTGTATAAGGATGTAGTTAAAATTACGATTTATAATTTTTCACCACAAAAGCTTTCTCAATTTTATCGCATTAAAATAATGGAAGTATTTTAAGTTTTGCTAAAACATTTATAATGTTAAGTAACCTATATCACACACAAAAGTATTCGGTCACCTGTCGGAAAATGTACAAAGGTTTTACAAAAATATAAAACTCAATTTCTATTAGGTATCTCATTAAACTAGAAATTAAGGAAAGGAAATTTTGGTTATTCTAATCTCTGAGACGTGATTGTAATCTCTAGAATTCTTATGCATTTTTAGCACAGATAATCTTGCAAAGGAGATTCAAAATAAATCTTTATCATATGTATATGATCCCTAAAATTGTAATTCCAAAGCATGAAAAAGGGACCAATTAATATCACATACTAACTAATATATTTGCAATGGAATTTTTTTGACATAATACTATATTACTTGCATCTTTTTTTATTTAATTGACATTAAGAATCCATATCTCCACCCTTAGTCGAATTTCCATATTTTTATCTTAATCGAATCCTCTAATTCGAAATGGAATATCTCGAATTTTGGAGTTTCGTTTTCTTTTTGGTGGATTTTTGTTCTATAAGCCAATACACACAATTCTTGATCTACTTTAGAGTTTATTTCTCCAGCAATAAATAGATTTTATACTTTTCCTCTTAGGTATTGTAAATATAGGCTTATAGAACCCAAAATCACCAAATACACACAAAAACCTTCCAAATTTTGCAAAACTTCGAGTTCTCTTATCGAACTGGAAGATTCAATTATAAAAATGATTTACCCCTACCCCTCGTTCTCAAAGTATGTTCCAGAATATTCCGAAAAGTAACAATTTCAGTAAGAACCATTTAATCATTAAAGGAGGTGTTGAAAACAAAAAATTGCTACCTCGAACACTGCTACTAACTGCCTGAAAATAAATGTCAAGCAACCACTTTTCAAAAACATCTTTTTGATCACACATAGAACGACCGAGTTCTAAACATGTTTCGCGGTTTGTGTCCCGAGGGGTTAAACTAGGAGGCGATATCTCTTTAAATATTACTGCAAATATCCACTTGTTCAGCATTTTGTGAGACTACTCGTCTGGATGTCGACACCCATACTCTAAACACATTTAATTCAACGCATAAACGATTCACGCAGTCTTTTAGACATTACAACGCGTAGAGGTAGAGTAATTATGTTAATGAAATGAGTTAATATTTAAAGATCCAGCAGCACCATCTGTACGTGAAATTTAACGAAATATATATGTGCGACATTCATATCCATTACCCGAACGAAGTATAAATAATCAATGCAGGGAAACAAAGATGTATAGAATAGTCCAACATCTGGATTTATATTTTTAAAATAATGAACAATTCTAAACAATTCTGTAAAAAGAAGTTTCGAGAACAAGCTTGATTATTTGTTGTTGGAAACATCTGTCGTTGATAGGAATGTTTTTATTTTATTCGGTGAAGCAAAAGAACACTGTTAGCTTGTGTTGTTGGCAACAGATTTGATCATAGGTCGAACTCTTTTGAAAGAAATAAAAACTTGGAAGCTTCGTTCAAGTTCTATTGAAGCGTGCGTGATTTTAAATGTTTATGTTTCGTAATTTATATAATGCACAGATTTAAATTGCTGATAGGAGTCTTCATAATTTTCCGTATAAATGTTTTAATGATTGATTTATTCATATGGCCGCACAGATGAATCAAGCGGAAAAACACAGGTAGGTAGTTAATTAACGTCGCACTGAAGCAACACAACTGGTTATTGACGATGGTTCGTGATCAATCCCCAAGGAAAAGATCAGTGGACAACGCCACGTAATTTTGAACCACGGTCAGATGGCGAGGTCAACACCTGAGCTGGCGCCTCACTTTCCAAACTTCCATACCACGCCAACGTGAGGACATTTGAGGCCACGACAGATTTAACGTGCACCAGGAACACGATGGCCTTTGATTGGACCTAGTTTCGAACTCGCAACTCTCCGATTGCTAATCCGTTACTCTTCCAACCGGGCTACCGCAACCCCATTTTCGTTAGAATATAATTACAATAATTAATCTAATGTAATATAACAAAAAAATTATTACAATCATTATAGTTAAAGTAAATTCCGTTTTCATAATGCTATGAGAGGTATTTTGGGTGCAAACAAACAAACCAGAACAGAATGCGAAGATTTTACTTCCACTACCCAGTTGCTCTCGCATGATAGATATCAGGGGTTACCTTGGAATGTACTTTATCGTCATTTTGGCAACGTTTGGCGTTTAATCTAATTAGTGTCGAGCAATCAGCTGTCATACATCAATTTATTCTTTGGAATTTTTATTGGCGACGTGCTGAAATCGTATTTAAAAAACATGCCAAGTGTCGTCGTATTCGGAATACGCGCAGGAAACGCGTTCCGCCGTAGAGATGCTACAGCCACCTAACTTAGCTTGACAAAAAAAGCCTATTATAATCGCAAATTTTGCTTAAAACGTGTGCACAAATCATGATTGCATATTTATTTTACCCACTTCATTTATTACATCTATTAGGTGGTATCTTTTGATTGCTTGGTTTTGGTTGTTTTGCTCTTATGGCGTAAAAGCCATATCTGGCCACGCCCTAAATAACGTAACCGTATTACCTCTTAAAGAACCTCTTAAAGTAATATTGTTGGTTTAATGGTACATATTGTTTTCACGTGAATATGTCTTTTGAAATCGGCGCAGGGGCATGCATGAAACGTTGAGCGTTACAATTTTTTTTGTCTCATGATTTTAGAACTAGAAGAAACATCCAGAAGATAAATATAGCGTCGTGTAGGTAAAGGATGTCCCTACCTGACATGACCTTCGGACCGAGTGCGAAGGCACACTGTGCGCGGGGAATGGGTTCATAATATGTTGAAATTCTACGGTGCAGGGCGAACTTTGGGCCAGTGCAACTCTGGATTATGTGTAGTGAGGACTGCATAAGTGGTGTCGCACTCGAAAACTACCGAACTACTCTACAATCAAAGGCCTTTAATCAATCAAATTATCCTTCGATATTAATATCGAACTGCACTTTTATCGTTCAAACTGTAAATTAATTGTTGAATATTCGCACGATAAATAATTGTACAAACTACCTATGTCTGTTTCATTTATTTCACAATCCAATATCAGACTCGAGTATTCACGTCGAAACTGCGTGAATGTGTCCTCGACCCTCCAACCTACCACTTTTAAAATTTTTCAATTGAATTAGGTAGGTAGTTTAAATCACGTCTCACTGGAGCAGCCCGAAGGGTTATTTTTAATTGTGGTAAGAGAAAGGCTTCGTATTAACTATCTCACGAAAATAATTATCTTATACATAATGTAGATTTATCTTTCTGGTTTTAAACCTACAAAATGCATAGCTCAGACAAGTTTAGGTTTTCCTTTTTTGCAGTATAAAATGAAAGAAATATTGCGTGTATGTGTTAGGGATTCATATTTCCGTATCTGTATAAGTGCATGTAGGTTTATTCTTTTGATTAAGGTTTAGGAATTCTCTTCCATAAACTAAATAGGAATTGTTCCGTACAATAATTAGAATAAAGCATGAAAGTAAGTTAATGCCATCATAAGTACTTATGAAAACCGCATTTATTTTTTAATGTAGCAGAATCATAATTAACCATTTTTTATTACGATACACATAATTAAACCAAAAGAGGATAGAAGCAAATATTCGAACTAGAAACAAGTCGCGAAAAAGCTCGATTTTTAGTTTTCGCATTAGATAACGTTTTTCATTGTAATTGCTAATAGTTTAAAAGCGAAACTGATATTATCTCAAAACTTGCACCAATTTCATACCGTGTAAAGTTATTTATGTTCAAATAAAGTCAACTTTCAAAATTCCCCACCAATTTTTTATCGATTCTATCTCTTATTCGATCTCTAAAAGAGCTTAAAGTGCTCTTCCCAAGAACATAATTCTTTTGGAATAAAGATTTATGGGAATAGAAATAAGGTGAATTTCTAATTCTAGTTTGCTCTTGTTTTTTAATGAGTTTTGCTGGGTCTGCGAGATAATAAAATCGAGCGCTGAAATTTATTCAACTTTCGATGCACTTATGTTCAAAGGGATAATATTAAGAATGTAATTAGCTTTGACAGGCAAGGCGTTGTGTAATTTGTAAAATGAGTAAACATTGCAAATCGCTGGTTTCTTGATAACGTGGAAGAAATTTAATTTATTTTTGTTTCCAGGGTATAGGTTGAAAGGTAGAAAATGAGTATTTTAATAAGTTTTTGGTGAAGTTTTTGTTTTCCATTAAAGTGAGCGATGAGATTGATTGTTTTAAAAAGTGAACTCCATAAACAATTTTAAGAAAATCTATCAAACATTTTATTCTATTTTTAACAGTTAATTTCCTGCACTTTTATTGTTTAAGAAAAGGAGGGAAAGTTAATCAATTTCGTATTTTTCGTTTTAGGGGAATATTAATCCTGTTTGCTGATGGTTTACAAAGCGTTTTGTTTTTCAAAAAATTCCAGACACGATAATTGGTAAATATTTTAAATGTTTGAATTAAGGAAATTTCATAATTCAAGTTGATTTGATTAAATGTGTGTATAATAAACCTTTGAATACATGATATTAATTTACTTTTTACGGATAAAAATTCTAAAGGCAGAAAGAAACGACAGAACATACCATACACGTGACACAAGAAAGACTTTTTCCTCTAAAGCTAAATGCAGATGGCGCTAGTGTTTTGTGGTAGAACATGTTTCCTGTACGTATTCCGTATTGGGTAACCGGAAGTAAAATCTTCGTCTTACGGTGGTTTGTTTACACTGAAAATCCTTCTCATATAAGGTGACCAGACCCAAAAATAGAAGTTCCTGACAAATTCAATTATAATTTCTGACATTTCAGGAAAGGTTCGGACAAATACAACTCACTTTATGGAATTTTAACCCTCTTGATTGTTATCTCGATGAGGTATCTCGTAATTGGTAAATCTGGCCAGATCTTGATCGACGAGATATCTCGTCAATAGAGGAAAGCTGACCAGATCTTGATCTCGGCATCATCAAAAATTGGCAATATATGGATGACGAGACATCTCGTCGTCATTAGCAAAACTGGTCAGATCTTGATAAACTAGATTTCGTCGAAACCACTTGTAGGGTTAATTAGAAAACTTTTTACATTGAAACGGTCAAATAAATATTGTTGCAAACGAGAAATAACAATATTAAAAATAAAAAAATACCTTTCAAATAAAAAAAAATCTGACCTGACTCATACAATTCCACGAATTGCCGTTAACGACTAATATATTCCTTTTGTACACAAAACGATCGAAGCAATAAAACATTTGGATTTAATTGATGATTTCTCTGAAAAATCCGGGCAGTTTATAATTCCAGACGGAATCCGGGCAACGCACACAAATTGTGAACTTGTCCAGACGTCTGGCAACTCAACTCTCATACGGATCTTGTTCTCTTAAAATGAAATGAAGCCAGAATGTGGTTCGTGAAGAAGATTTAAAAAACAGAAGTTTATGAATTTGATTAAAATAAATTAATCATGATTGAATTATTTTAATATCAAAACTGAATGAAGAAATTACGACTTACCATCTTTAAAATATAGAGGAAAATAAAGCGAAGAATTTTATCAAACTAACACTGGCAAGATTCAATTAACAACAATTTCGTTCTTATTGTAGTTACATAAAAAGTAAAGCTATCATTGATGAATTGTTTATTTGCAGTCTATTAAATTAAACTTGTTTCACTTGTCAATGAAACCCATAGGTCATGAGAGATCGTAAGATCGCACCTTTGCGAGAAAATTGATCCAACACAAAATGGCAATTTAAAAGGTTTGGCGATTTTATTAAACTCGAACAAACCATGGAAATCAAATAAGGATATTACAAATTGCTTATCGTAGGTAGGTAGTTGAATTTACGTTGCACTGAAGCAACAATACAGATTCTTGTAAATTACTTATGAAGAGGCATTTTCTGTCAATCTAAATATAGGTGGCGGTAGTGTTTCTGCGGTGATATGTGTATCCTGTTCGTATTCCGAAAATGATATCACTTGGCTTGTTTTTTGAATATGATTTCAGCACTTCGCCAATAAAAGTTCCAAAGAATAAATTCTGAATTGACATATGATAGTTAATTGGTCAATGCAAATTATATTAAACGTTGCCAAAACGGCGATAAAGTACATTTTAATCCTGATGACGTGAACATTTGTACAGTAGAAGTATTATCTTCTCAAATCGTCTGGTTTGTTCGCTTTCACTGAAAATTCCTAGCATAAAATATGAGAGAAATTCTGCAAATTTCAAATTTCAGAAGTAAAATAGCGTAGATTTAAAATCTATTGATTCTCAAAATATTCTTTTTAGAGTTCATTTTCCAGAGAAGGTCGATATGTAAAAATCTACTTCACAATTTTATCTCTATTAACACATGCTTTATCGTCTCTTTCCTCGAACAAAATAATCAAAAGCGTTTGTTTACGATTCTTATGGAACAAAAAGAAAACCAGAACGAAAAGGAAAAAGCAAACTAAAGTTTATTCTATTAGCATGGAGCATTAAGTATTCAGAATTCTAAATACCTCGGCTCTTCACAGCTGGTTCTGAGTTCTGCAATTAATTACCACACTTATCGATGGAATGCTAATGATTATTTTAGTATTCAAAACTCTTCTCCACACTAAATAAAATTAAACAAATCTGAACAATGGGTCTGCAAACATTGGATGTGGCGCAACAATGCCGATTTGCGGAACAAATTCAATTTCGCAAATATATCGGGTCGCAAGCTAAACTAATAATTACTAGTTAATGGTGACAGGAAAGAGTACACGTCATATGTATTGATCTCGGGGCTTTCGTGGTTTTACTTTCTATCGGGGTGGGGAAATAAATTATTTTCGAGCCACCGGAATCTTTTCGAAAATATTCGACGGAACTTTTCATGTGGTGTTACAGTATTAATTCATAATTATCTTAAAGCAAATGCAGAACTTGATTTGATTTCAGTTTGGGAACATTTATTTATATTGTTGTAGTTAATTAAACTGAAGAAAAATATGAAATTACATCTTCCATGGTAGAGCCAAAGGGGTTAAGTCTGACTTTTGATGGGTTAAAAGGAGTCAAGTTCATCGTTAATTAAAAACTAACACAATATGCTTCAAATCGAAACTAAATTAATCTAAGAATCTAAATTACAATTATTTGTATCATGGCATGCTCCTTTTTTCTGAATATTTTAGAGAGAGAGAGAGAAAGATTGAACTATTCAACTTAAGATTCTGAGTAGACATTTTGACTTAACCCCTTTTGCCCTGACACGGAAGATATATACGAAGGAATAAAGTAGTACTTACTGCTCCTTCCAGTAAACAGTGACGCCATTCAAAAGGACAGTTTTACTTTTGCAATTTACAGATAATTCTAGTAAACTCGAACAAATATTTATATACTCGAACAACTTTTATGTCAAGCTAAACATATGTGTCAATAGTGTATCTGCGGAGGAAAGTGTTTCCTATACATATTCCAGACGTGACGCCACTTGGCTTGTTTTTCGAATACGATTTCAGAGAACTTTGTCAATAAAAATTCCAAAGAATTTCGAATTGAGATATGATAGTTGATTGATCAACGCCAATTAGATTGAACGTCAAAACGGTGATAAACGGCATTTTAAGGTAGCCCTAATGTGTATCATGTGAGAGCATTTTATAGCGGAAGTAAAATCTTTTATTTTACGTCTGGATTGTTTGTTTATACTGAAAATCCCTCTCGGAATCAAATCAGGAATATGCAGCCAAACGCATCTTCTAATAGGGACTAGGTGCTGTGCTTTATTTTTAGAAATAAAGAGAAGAAGTGTTATTTAGAACTGTTATTTTGAAAATACATATTAACGATTATTGCAATTTGCGATAGCAGTTATAATAAACTGCTAATATTAACAATAATATATAAATAATAGTTAATAAATTAATTTCGAAATAACGATAGACTGTTAGAAATTGACATTAAATGTAAATGTAAATGTTTGCACTGTTTAGATTTACCGCTATATCTTGAAAATATAATATTCAACTCTGTATTCATCAACTTTTTAAATAATTAAATTCACTAATTTTTGTAAAACATTTTGTTATTCAAAATAATTTTCTTTAAGATTTATAGATAACTAAATTTTTCTGATAACCGTTGCTAACCGCTAATTTGCGACAACACTTGTTTTAACTGCTATCGGCATAACAGTCGATCTCGTTACTATATTTTAACTATTCAAGTATGTAGCATTAATAACTGTTCTCTAATGACACCTCACTAAATTATTTTATTTTAAATGCACACACAGATTAACAACGGCGAATCTACAAAGACGCAACAGTCTAGCTAGTTTCTTTTTGAATTTATGTCATTGTTCTTTGATTCTTTTCAGAAGTTAAATAACCTCTTTTCATTCTCGTTCTTGAAATTTTTGCTCGTCAGATGTGAAACATTACATTACAGTCGAACCTCATTAAAACGAACTCGCTTAATACGAATTACTGATAATGCGAATTAAATTCCAATCACCCATCAACTCATTCGTTTGAGAATTCGGGCTACATTAATCGCCGATTCCGACGAACAAATGTTCGAATCTTAAGGGAAAACGGATTCTTTCAATCGTATTATCAAACATTAAGTGACTAAAATTATAGAACAGAGTGAAGAAGAAAGAATAAATGAAGATTCAGAAGAAGTCGAAGGAATAAGCGTGACTTCTTTAAAAGACTGCTTACTGCTGGCTCAGAAATTGTTCACTTTGTTGTTTGCTTTTTGTTAATCAGTGAAAATTCATCTGCTCAATCAAACAGCGTTGACTGCATCAAATATTTTCTTGAAGAATGTCACGAAAAAAAATCAAACACAAAAA
The DNA here is from genome assembly GCA_933210815.1 of Meta bourneti. NCBI lineage: Eukaryota > Metazoa > Arthropoda > Arachnida > Araneae > Tetragnathidae > Meta > Meta bourneti. The sequence continues at coordinate 23,529,148 of OW119928.1, forward strand.
TCGATAACAGAACTATTGCAAGACAAAAATTACGTAATCAGGAAATATCTGTGCAATCAAGAATTATCTGTGTTGTCAGGAATTATCTGTGTAATCAAGAATCACCTGTACAATCAAGAATAATCTGTATAATCAAGAAACATTTGTATAATCAAAAATTATCTGTATAATCTATGTAATGAAGAATACCATTTGTCTGTGAACAAAGAATTTTACAGTAAGTAATGTAAATACATTAATATTTTATTTTATTCTTGAAATAATACTTTCTTCTGAATTCGGATAACGCGAAATACGTGTTAATACGAATTTTTTACGGTCTCGGGAAATTCGTCTTAACGAGGTTTGACTGTATCTAATCGTTAGTTCGTATAATTTAATTTCATTAAAAAACCTTTCGAACATACCTAGCTTAAATCTTCCTAGCTTTTTTAAAAGAATTCTTGTAGAATCTGGTTCTTGTAAAATCAATTTAGAATCAAGGAGCTCTAACCCAAAAAATAAATATTCGTCTGGAACCGTGCTTTCAATAATAAAATCTCCAAGCAAAACAAATTCTTTTTATGAGCTTTCTTTGAGAAAAAAGTTGTGTCCCAGATGTCTCCTTTGGAATGCAAGACTCATTTAAATTCTAGTGTTTGTGTAGCAGTAGACAATAAAGTCATCACTAAAGCTATAAAGCAGCTGCTTACCACCCACAGACTACTTTCTCTAGAGAAAATATCTTTAACCTACGATTTATCACAACTTGTAGTTTCGCAATTGTTTGGCAAGCAAAGCCTTAAAAGTGTTGCTATTTCGGAAATTTAGATTTGTGTATCCCCTAATACTTAAAGGTTCTTTGCCAAGTTTCTTTTATCCAGTTTCGAGTATTATGGATTTGTATCATAAAAAAAAGTGAACATAAAATTGACCGCAATGAAAGGATTAGAGTAATAAATTAGCAGAGTAATTTTAATAATTTAAAAAATATATTTGTCACTATGTATATTAATGAATTAATAGCTAAAATTGAAATTATCAATTTGGAAGGGTTTTTTATATGAATGGAAAAATCGTAGGTAAGAATTTACTTGCTCTGTTGGCTAGCCCTTGTGTATTAATGTGTAATCTTATTCAGTTAAAGAAACTACATTGCAATTGCGTGAGGATTAAAGTTATAAATCTAAGCAATTACTTTTTAAAAAATCTGATTTTTGTATACTCTGCTACATGAAAATTATAAAGCTTTATTTACAAAAATAAATTGCTCGCGTTTCATGATTTTTCAATTTAAAAGCCTGATAAAGGTGTTATAGAAATACCTAAACATCAGAAAACAACTCAACATGGTAATTGAGGTTAACTTGAGTAAAATTGAAACGTCTTCAAAATAAAATAGTACTTTATTTAGACTCTTCACGTATGAAAGGGATTTTGAGAGAAACAAGCAAATCGGACGAAATGTGAAGATTTTACTTCCGCTAGTCAAATGTTCTCACATAAAACATATTTGGATTAACATAAAATGTAGTTCACCGTTTTGACGACGTATGGCGTTGAGCCTAATTTGTGTTGACCAATTAACTACCATATACCAATTTGGAAATTTTATTGGAGACTTGTTGAGATCGTATTCGTAAAACAAGTCAAGTGACGTCACGCCCGGAATACTTACAGGAAGCACGTTCCACCACGAAAACCCTATCGCCACCTATATTTAACTTTAAGAGGGGTAGGAAATCCAAATGGATTCCGGGCGTTTCGTCAGAATCTTGAGGTATACAACAATCTGAACCTCCTATAACGAAGGGACGGGAAATTCTCGGCCGTTTGGGCCGTTCTGGTAAGAGTTAAGCTCTACTACATTAGTTTCAGTCTGACTATTTCTTTCTCCTTTTTAGATGTTTAACCACAGGAAAATGAAGCATTTTTTCACCCGATCCATAAGCTTACCAGCCTATGGATCGCAGATGGTCCATAAGCTTACCAGCAGTAGATGCGATCCTTCAAGCATTAGTTGGGCCAAGCTGCGGCAAACACAAGATAATGCCAAGCCGGGATACCATGAGAGGTGCTGCCACATCGCATCCATCGTGTGGCAGCACCTCTCATGGTATCCCGGAACTGTGTTGGGGACATTCTTTCCAGGGGAGCTTTGGGAAACCTGGTCCGGATTTACGTATCATCTTGGAGAAACGAAATTTAAACCGGTACATGCAAGATTCGAACTCGTAATCAAGCCTGGGAACAATCCCCGTTTGGTTTTAGTGGGGTGAAATTTCACCCTTTCATCTAACTTAACACCAAAATAGGTGGTAGGATGGGGGTAGTCGACTGGTGGTGTACTTTTGAAAGCAGGGGTGTGAAACATGAAGTAACATGAAGCATTCCTCTGTCTTAGACTGTGAGTGTTACATATAGTTGGAGGCGGTGCTTATGTCTTAAAAGAACATTTGTCATACGTGTTCTTTTAAGACATAAGCACCGCCTCCAACTATATGTAACACTCACAGTCTAAGACAGATAAGGAAAGCTTTTTGAGGAATACAGTGTTTGAGTGTAAAAGAAATCTGAATCTATAATCGACCACGTTTACTCCATGATTATGACAACTTTCCCAGCCATTCCCAAAGAAATATTCTTCAACTATATGCAACATACTCAGTCTAAAAGACGTACGGAAGCATTCAGAAGAACATTGTGTTTGGAAGTGAGATAAATGTGACTCCCCAATCGACCACATTCGCACCATGATTATGACAACTTTTCCAGTAATTCATGAAGAAAGATTCTTCAACTATAAGCAGCATTCTCAGTCTAAAAGAGGTATCAAAGCATAATGAAGAACATTATGTTTGGAATTGAAATAAATGTTACTCTTCAAATGATTGCATCCGCAGCGTGGTTATGTCATCTTTCCCAATCGCCCCAAAAGAAAAATTCTTCAACTATATACAACATCCACAGTCTAAAACCGGTAAAGAAACATCATAAAGAACATTGTGTTTGCGAGTGAAAGAAATCTGAATCTCCAAATGACCACATCCCTTCTATGATTATGTCATCTGTCTCAGCCACTCCCAAATAGAAATTATATAACAATATGCAACATCCTCAGTCTAAAACAGGTAAGGAAGCAAGCTAAAGAATATTGAGTTTGATGCCGAAAGAAATCTGACTCCTCAAAATGACCACATCCATTCCATGATTGACAACTTTTTCAGCCACTCCCAAAGAGAAATTCTTCAAATATGCAACATCCTCAGTTTAAATCAGATAAGGAAGAATTCTGAAGAACTTTGTATTTAAGGGTGAACAAAATGTGACTAAAACTGATCGCATCACAACCATGATTATGACAACTTTACCAGTCACTCCCAATAAAAATTCTTCGACTATATGCAACATCCCCAGTCTAAAATAAGTAAGGAATCATTCTGAAGAAGATTGTGTTTGAGATGACCACATTCCCTTTTTCAACCATTCCCAAAGAAAAATTCTCCAATGAAATGCAACATCCTCAGTCTGAAACAGGTAAGGGAGCATCCAAAGACCTTTGTGTTTGAGAGTGAGAAATCTGACTCCCCAAATGACCACATCCCTTTCATAATTATGACAACTTTCTCAACCACTCCCAAATAGAAATAACAGCCCATTGTGTTGCTCCAGTGCGCTAATTCAACCACCACCCAACCCAAAGAAAAATTCTAGGTGAGCGCCTGAATTCGTGAACGATATTTTTATTTACGTTTCGTCGCCCACGAGTTCCCTCATTTTCCCCCTCTCACTCAAGAATGACCCTCGCCCAGTGGAAGACCAACTCCCTTAACTTTCGCTCTCGGAGTAAGCAATCGATACTATTGCACATGCGCCCTTCCTGAGAAAACCCACCCCGCAAAACTACTGTTTACGACAGGAATATCAACAACATTTATCCGGACGGAAAATATTGACGGCGATCTCTATTGACCTAGTACGTGTGCTAAGTGCTTTGAACTACTTTGACCTACTTTGAACTACTTTGATAACTCTAAATTCTCAGTATAGTGACCAACGTTACTAAAATCATCCGCTTATTATTAATAGTAACACTTTTTGTGTCGTAAGGGCCAGATATGGTCAAGCTGATCCAAGCAACGTAATTTCCGTCAAGTAAATGAGGGCCGTGGTAGCCCGGACTGAAGAGTAGAGGATTAGCAACTGGAGTGTTGCGAGTCGAAACCGGATTCAACCAAAGACCGTCGTGTACGTGGGGGCTGGTGCACGTTAAATCTCAGGCGTTTTGTGGAAGTTTGGAGAGTTGAGTGTCTGCTCGGGCGTTGACCTCGTCATCTGACCGTGGTTCAAAATTACGAGGTCTTGTCCTCGGATCTCTCACATCGGGATTGATCCCGGACCGTCGCCAATGGACCGTTGTGTTGCTCCAGCGCGATGTTAATTCAACTATCTACCTACTTCAAGAAAATGGGAGTTGCTATGGCTCAGTGGGTTTGGCCACCGCGCTAGCAACCCGCAAGTTCTAGGCGGCTAAGTTGAGTAAATTTTTCTTTTCTGCGTCAGTAAAACTTTTCCAGTATGTGTTTGCCCACTTGACGTTGTTTGGCTGGCCACTGCGCCATAAAACCCAACCAATACCCAGGATAAGTTGCCTGCGCCTCCTATAACTCGCAGGTTGCTAGCACGTAGGTAGGTAGTTGAATTATATCACTGGAACAACACAAAGGGTTATTGGCAACAGTCCGGGATCAATCCCGAGGGTATAGATCCGACGACACCTTGTAATTTATAATCACGGTCAGATGACAATACGAGGTCAACATCTGAGCTGATACACCATTCTCTGTACACATTTGAGGCCAAGACAGATTTGATCTTGTTAAATCTGTCTTGGCCTCAAATGTCCTCACGTTGGCGTGATGTAGAAGTTTGGACTTCGTCATCTGACCGTGGTTCGAAATTACGAGGTGCTGTCCTCGGATCTTTCTCTTCGAGATTGATCCCGGACCGTCGCCAATAGCCCCTTGTGTTACTCCAGTGCGACGTTAATTAACTACCTAACATACCTTACCATGCAATTTTATGCGTCAAGTCAGATTTTTTTTATTTAAGGACTATTTTTTATTTGCAATACGCTGTTATTCCTTGTTTGTAACAATGTTTATGTGGAAGTTTAAATGTAAAATTACCCATCAATTGATTTTTACCTGTCTGGACTTTCCCTAAACTGTCATGAATTATAGTATTTTAATTTGTAAGTAACTCATTTTTAGGTGTGGTAACTCTAGTTGGGGGTAGCAATCTATGAGACCCATAGAGTGAAATCCTTCTCTATAATTCAAAGCCACTGTACATATAAGATATGTGAATAACGATTCGAAAAATATGAAGGTCGTAATTTACGGGTCACCCTAATGCCCAATCTATTCATTAGCATTTGGACGCCGTATTCATAAACGCACGAAGCACTGAGAAAAACCATTTGCAGAAATAAATTACTTCATCTCGTCTCCTTCATAACTCTTCCCGACGTTAAGGGAATCATTAACCAGCTATTAATGAGGGAGGCGAAATGGGTCGGATAATTGATTAGATTATGTATGATTAGATTACTCTGCAGAAAGATATTACTCCTCTCAATGGGGCAATTGGAATGTTTGGTGCGATATATTTCCAGTGTCGTAAGATTACATATAGGAGATTGAGGGCTATGGCACATGTTCTCCAAGCACTCCAAAACCATCCAGTCAAGATTATGTACAACTTAGTAATTATATTCTCGATTTATTGACAAGTCATGTAAGTAATATGCGCTCATAAGCACGACCCATTTTGTGAGTTTTTTGGCACAAAAGCCATATTTGGCTATGCTGCGCCATACACAAGAAATACAATATAAAGAAATGGCCTTACACACGCAACACAAAGAAAGTTTTATTGACACAGAAGAGAGAAATACACACTCAGGGAGGAGTTGAATCATTTCCAACTACTAGCAAGTTGCTAACTTGGTAGATAAATCCACTGAGCCACGATGACCCCCTTTGTGTTATCGGAGAAAAATATTTTCTTGTGCTGAAATTTACTGGTAATTTTGTTATATGGAGCAAAAGAAATTTGCGAAACAGCGGTCGTTATTTTTCGTAGATTTTCGTAAAGATATCAGCTTACGTTATTGCTATAGTAAAACAGTCAATAAGTTTTGTGTATGAAAATAATATAAATCTATTTTCGTATTTCCAAAGAAAGTTCCTGAATAAAATCAAGACTCAAAAAATAAACACGTCTATAAATAATGCCCTCGAATATTCTTTTTTAAATGCCTAACCAGACCTTCGGTACTAGAAAAGGCGAACTGGTGGCTATAAGTAAAGGAATTAACAGGTAGGTAGGTATTATAATTAACGTCACACTGGAGCAACACCACGGGCTATTGGTGAGAGTCCAATCCCAAAGGGAAAGGTCCGAGGACAACACCACGCAATTTTAAACCACGGTCAGGCAACACGCGTGAGCTCGCACCCCACTTTCCAAACTTCCACACCACGCCAACGTGAGGACATTTGAGGCCACGGCGGATTTAACGTGCACTAGCCCCCTTTGTACAAGACGGTGTTTCGGTTGAATTCGAATTCGCAACCCTCCGGTTGCTAATCCGTTACTCTTCCAACCGGGCCACCGCGGCCCAAGGAGTTAACAGGACAGCGGCCATTACTCCTAACAGGAACAATCACCAACACCCATGTGTTTACAAAGCGAGATTCAAATCGGGACCTTCTGGGTGGCAGACGAACGTTATGACCATAGACGTGAAATATTGTAGTAGACTGAATATAGAAAGTAGTACAAGAAAGTAGACTGAATATTTCTATTGAGAGGAGCTTCAGAAAGTGTGACCAACATGTGGAATAGTAGTCACGTGACAGCTCAGTCAAAAATTGACTTGGTTCGTCGAATCGATGTCTTACCACCTCGTTTGACGATTATAACATCTTATGACAGGGTTGGTGTGGCTCATTTCTATAGTCTTTATAAAAATGGTGAAATCGCTAAAGTCTACTACTGTGTTGCGCGGACCAATCAAATGTTGAATCAATGGATGGGCGTCTTTTCCCATCACTTGAACCAATCAGATGATGATCGCTTCCACCAGCCAAATGAAAGTTATTAAGAGTCACTTTACAGTTAATTTGGGTCACATAAAAGGGTTACAATTGCTCACTCTACTTTTATATTTCCTCTACGGCTAAAACCACTATACCAGATAGGCGGCGTCAATAATTCCTGGATGATTTATTTAATATATTTTTGATTAATAATTTATTTTTCTAAAGAATGTCACAGAAGGATTCTACGCGTTTATTTAACTTTTTTGACAAAGGATAGTTAGGTAGTTGAATTAACGTCGCACTAGAGCAACACAACGGGCTATTGGTAACGGTCCGGAATCAATCCCAAAGAGAAATATCCAAGAACACCTCGTAATTTTGAATCAAGTTCAGATGAGAGTCAACACCTGAACTGGCAGTACACTCTCCAAACTCCCACAACCCACCAACATGAGGACATTTGAGGCCACGACAGATTTAACCTGCACCAGTCCCACGTACCCAACGGTCTTTGGTTGGACCGAGTTTCGAACTGGCAACCGTCCGGTTGCTAATCCACTCTTCTACCCGGGCTACCATGGCTCTTTAATAAAGGGATCAAAATAAGTAACTAGGCTTTACAGGGGATGTCCCTCGGCTACGCCACAGCGTGTTAGTACAAAATCAGGTAAGTAGGTAATTGAATTAACGTCGTACAGGAGCAACGCATCGGGCTATAAGCAACGGTCTGGAAGCAATCGCAAGGTCAAAGACCCGAGAGCAACACTCGTAAATTCGAGCCACGGTCAGATGACGGTCAACACCTGAGCTGGCACCCCACCCTCCAAACCACCACATTTGAAGCAACGACAGATCTAACGTGCACCAGCCTCCCACGAACACGACAGTCTTCAGTTGGATCGAGTTCAGAACTCCCAACGGAACCTATTCCTAATCCTCTACTCTTCCAACCGAGCTACGGTGGCCGCCATGGCTCAGTGGGTATGCCCACTGCGCTATCAACCTTCGAGTTGTAGGCGGCGCAGGTTCGATTCCTGTCAGGTGCATTCCTCCCTGGGTGTATTCCTCTCTTCTGTGTCAGTGAAACTTTCATTGTGTGCGTGTCTATCTATTACTTGACGTTGTATATCTTGTGTCTGGCGCAACATGCCAAACATGGCCCTTGTGCCATAAAACCTCCAATCCAAATACGACAGCCCTTAAATTGAGGCAAAAAATAAGTAACTAGTACTTTTCTGGGGTCGTCCCTCTAGCTGCGCCATAGACAGTTAGCACTAAATAAAAATGCTACAGTTTGCAAGGGAGTTACTCAACGCTATCTACAACTCCTTACATTCCCACACCACATTATCATACAGGCGCGTTATTTCCCAACGGAACGAATATTCAGAAAAATGCAATATCCACTCTCCTCTATCCTCTTATTCCCTGACAAAATATTGAAGTTCTGCTTCTCGAGAAAAGGCTGCCATGAGAAAACAAAGGACAGGTTCTCCTCACCAATGTAGAGTCAATATTTTACTGATAACTCCGGAGAACGAATTTGACAACTCAATTTCACGTAAAATGTTTACTTTCGACAGAGTGCCACTCTGTTCCATTAAGGCACTTGGAGGGAGAAAAGAAAAATTAGCGCCATCCCTCCTCTCGCCCCGTAGTTTTGACACTGGTGCGCGGTTGAAGTTAATGGTTCCCGTCCACTTTTCCCAGCGCTCTTCAAGAGAGAGGGTTTTCTTTGGATATTTCATTTTTGGGGAAGGTCCGGTTTGTTTGATCTCATACTCGATTTAGATTAATGGGGATTCGGATCTACAAACAATTAGTGACGAGCGCTTGTTTGGTGTCTTGAGCGTCGACTTTCTAATGGATAGGAGACAGCATGAGGGCGGAGCATAGACCTTAAGGCGTATGTATACACTAGAAGATTTTTTAAATTTTGACCTTTAAAATCCAGTTTTTTTACTACAGGTAATTGGTGTATTCTTAAAATTATTTCAGTGAGAATTAATCAGATTGTGCAAATAATTATCTAATTAAGATATAATTAGCTAATCAGCATGTTCTTTGAACAGTGATATCTCAAATTCTAATTTGTTAAGAAAGACGATTCCTGTTGAAAATTATTCCTAACATTATTCTTCGTGTTTTGACCCTCAATCAAGTTTCTAGATGAAATAGTTTTTTACAATTTTTTAATCAAGAAAGTATAAAAAATCAATATTTTTTCAGAAATTTTTACATTTAAAAATCAACTAAAAATTCATTTCTAAACTAAATACTCTGATTGAGAGTCAAAACATCCACTGTATTATATAGATTATAATGATTCAGAAATAATTATAATGGATGAATTCATTGTGGAGTTATCAGCGTTTGAACAAAGCATCATATTGCAAAAACACGTTCTTCAGAAATTGAGTTTAAAGTTTTGGAAACATGTTTTCAGAATGATATAGTAATAAAATTGATAAAATATATTGCCTAACAATAGCTAAAACCCTCCAGAAGCATAAGTTGGTCCTTCTTTTTCCATTTTTTTGTCTTTCCTTTTTTTGGTACCTCGCAAGTTCTTTCTTCGCTGTTTCTGCAGCGGTGTCGATTGACGTACACTTTCACTAATTCTTAGCTGATCTTTTTCCTGAATGCCATTAACCATAAAATGACCACGACTGATGCTCATGTACCTCATAACCTCCAATTCGGGCTTAAATCCATAATTAAAATGCATAACGGCCTCAAAAACCTAAAGTTTCACAGCGTCAGCACCTGAAAATTTTGTCTTTGGTGACCGCTTCCAGACAAGTGAATGTAAACACTCATTGTTGTTTTGGGTTTTGCTATGAAGGCACTTTTCTAACATTTCAGGATTTGTTAGTCTTGAGTAAATCGGTTTTATATGCTTCAATAAGTCGAGTGGCAATCCTCCTTTATGTTTATAATCACTTTCCTTCCCCGTGCTGTAGCACGCTGGTAGGAACACCAACTATCAATACCCTTTGGGCACTTGGTGTGTAGAGGGTGATTGTCTCTAGCACTCAGGTAGTAAAAAGTGCTCCAAATTGCAGTTGACATTTATTCTACGGATTGGGTATTATTCCGCAGAGAAAGTCCAAAATAATTTTATATGGTATTGATCTTAGCGTTTGTCAACTTGCCTTTTCCTCCTAGCCCTCGTACTGTCTTCTTTAATTTCCTCAAGGCAGTTCCAAGTCTTTTCTGGTAGTGTCCAATGAATTCTTTTTTCTTAATCTGTTTCTCAGGGTACGGTTCAAAATAGCACACTGCGGAATAACTTTTGCTATCTCCATCACCGTAAAAATATCTATATTCCAGCCCCCTGGTTTGTAAAGACCGTTGGAAAATTCGTCCTGCAGCGATCGGCTCCATGTTGGTGGACGATCCACTGTAGTTTATCGAGCACTTGTGCTCAACTTTCCACGACTTGAACTGCAGCGAAGACTTATCTTTCCGATTCCACTTGCGACATCCAATGCAGTCCTTCGATAGCACTGCAACGTCGAGAACTTCTCCTGTGTCAATGGAAATAGCAGAAACTACTCCATTTAGCGAGGAGTATCCCCGCTTGTGCAGATACTCCGCATTCTGAACTTCCATTGACTTGCCGAAGACGATGAGCAGCCAGTCGCATAGTTTCACCTGCAAGTGGTTGCACGATATTCAGCAAAGCTTTCATTTGTCTGTTGTAGGAAACGGGGTTCGGTGGTAGATATGTAAGTAGTTGAATTAACCTCACATAGGAGCAACACAAAGGGCTATTGCCGATGGTGCGGGATCAATCCCGAAGGGAAAGAACCGAGGACAACATCTCGTCATTTTGAAACACGGTTGATGCGTATGAGGGAAAGTGTTAGTACTCGCTGAAGCAATAAAGCCTGGTTAATCTGCATACAGATAACCATCGAATAACATGGAGTTCTAGGGTAATTCGAATTGCGGAGTAACATATAGTTTGATAAAAGTTATGAGAATCCTCGAATAACAGTACAATTGAGTCCCTCGGACACTCCATAAAAAATACATCATGCATATCCTTTAAAACTTTTTGAAATCTAACATACAATTCATATCTATCTGCAATTTTAAAATACAAGACTAAGTAACACGAAACGTTATCTCCAAATAGCATTAAACACGAGTCTCGAGTAGCACCATTTGTAATAACACGAAATAGATCACGTTATTTGAGGACTGTCTAAGTTCGTAGAGGAAATCCGTGTAATTTGGACCAATGGTGTTTACCCAGCTGAGCCTCCCTTATAACACATCGGGATCTTGTAACCTTTAAAAATAATGACGTTCCTTGAATTTTGTACGCCAGTGTTAAATTATTGCTTGTAAAAATGTTGTTTACATACTCGCTGTCCTTGTCTTCACTCCTTGTACATCCGGGTGACGCTTGCTGACATACCTCCTTTTGTGAATGTTCTTTTATTTTATGTTCCCTACCTCCCATAAGCCCTCCTGGTGGTTATTTCGACATCTACCCCGTCATACGATTTTCTATCCCCAAACTAGGCGATAAGATGCCAAATAAGTCAACCAAGTCAATTTTTCACAGCAGTCACGTGACTACTGGTCGACATGTTGTGGTCACATTTTTTATAGTTCCTCTCAATAACAACGCTGAGCCTACTTATATATTTCACGTCTATGGTAAAACCTTCCTTGTGTGTATGCCATTACTTGAGGTTGTCTTGGGTTTGATGATTGTTTCGATGAGGTATGTCGTCCTTAACAAAAGTGACCAGATCTTTATGGACGATATACCTCGTCATTAGAAGAAAACTGACCAGATCTTGATATCGTCATCATCCAAAAATTGGCAAGATATATCTTGATGACGAGATACGTATCTTGTCATTGGCAAAATTGGTCAGATCTTGATGGACGAGACATCGTCGAAACCACTTGGAGGGTCAATGCCCCGAACGTCGCAAGATTTGCGAGTATAGTAGTTTTGCTTGTACCCAAAAACACACTTAATGACTAAATAACCACATTTTTCTAAAAAAGTCTTGGTACGTATTTTAATTAACGTCGCACTGGAGCAACACAACGGCTATAGGCGACGGTCCGTGATCAAACCCGAAGGGAAAAATTTAAGGACAGCACCACATAATTTTGAACCAGATGACGAGGTCAGACCTGAGCTGGCACCCCACTCTCCAAACTTCCACGTCAACGTGAGGGCATTTGAGGCCCCGGCAGATTTAACGTGCACCAGCCCCCTTTGTACACGACGGTCTTTGATTGGATTCTAACTCGAAACCATCCGGTTGCTAATCCGTTACTCTTCCAACCAGGCTAACATGATCCAAAGAAGCCGTGGATCCCTTCCACTTTTGGAAAGATTCTTTTCTTGGAATAGACCCCTCAGGGACACATTTTTTTAGGTGTGTAGGGGCTTCACGTGCTCGAGGTATGCAATTGATCTATTCTTTTCCCATGGGGTTTACTGCCTCTGGCAAATAGGGGGATCGCAACTCCAGGATACTCAAGAGGTCTTTCTCTATTTTCTCCTCTCCCTCCCTTTTCCTTTCTTTTCACAATTACTTGACGTTACCTGTCTTGTTTTGGGCGCAGCTTGGCTAAATATGGCCCTTGTGCCTTAAAACTCCAAACAAACCATCCTTGGAATAGAATCCTTTGGAACGATTTTATTGACCCTTTCTGTAGAATAGAATTCTTTGGAAAGACTCCATTGTTCCTTTCCCAAGAGAAGAATCCTTTTGAAATAGTCTATTGCTCCTTTCCTTAGAATGGAATCATTTGGAAAGATTCTATTACTCATTTTATTATAACAGAATCCTTTTGAAACATTCTATTGCTCATTTCCTTAGGATGGAATCATTTGGAAAGATTCTATTACTCATTTCCTTAGAATAGAATACGTTTGAAACATTCTATTACTCATTTCCTTAGAATGGAATCATTTGGAAAGATTCTATTACTCATTTTCTTATAACAGAATCCTTTTGAAACATTCTATTGCTCATTTCCTTAGGATGGAATCATTTGGAAAGATTCTATTACTCATTTTCTTATAACAGAATCCTTTTGAAACATTCTATTGCTCATTTCCTTAGGATGGAATCATTTGGAAAGATTCTATTACTCATTTCCTTAGAATAGAATCCTTTTGAAACATTCTATTGCTCATTTCCTTAGGATGGAATCATTTGGAAAGATTCTATTACTCATTTCCTTAGAATAGAATACGTTTGAAACATTCTATTACTCATTTCCTTAGAATGGAATCATTTGGAAAGATTCTATTACTCATTTTCTTATAACAGAATCCTTTTGAAACATTCTATTGCTCATTTCCTTAGGATGGAATCATTTGGAAAGATTCTATTACTCATTTCCTTAGAATAGAATACGTTTGAAACATTCTATTGCTCATTTCCTTTGAATGGAATCATTTGGAAAGATTCTATTACTCATTTTCTTATAACAGAATCCTTTTGAAACATTCTATTGCTCATTTCCTTAGGATGGAATCATTTGGAAAGATTCTATTACTCATTTCCTTAGAATAGAATACGTTTGAAACCTTCTATTACTCATTTCCTTTGAATGGAATCATTTGGAAAGATTCTATTACTCATTTTCTTATAACAGAATCCTTTTGAAACATTCTATTGCTCATTTCCTTAGAATTGGAAAGATTATGCTGCTCATTTTCTTATAAGCTTTCGGAAAGATTATATTGGTCAAGAAGGCCAAAATTAGTTAAATATCATGTAGGGAGTACTAAGGGTTTCAAGGTGGAATTATGTGTGTGAACCTCTCAGAGGATTAAAGTTTGTACAGAAAGTTTTGAAAAATTAATAATAAACTGAACTTTAAAACCCATTTTTTTTAAAATGAACGTTTTCTATCTTTATTTCTAAGAAAAACTGTTTTAACCTGGTGATCAGATTTTTCAACGTGTTCATAAGCAGCATATATTACAATAAAGTCACCTTTTTGTTACATGTAATGTAATTATTCTTTTACAAATTTTCAAGAAAGATAAAATAGAATTGTGCGTATGATTTTCAAGTTAATTTTTTGTTTCATATGCAGAGTAGTTCTTTAGAAATTTTTAAGAACGAAAAAAAGAATTTGTGATTTCCAAGTTAATTTTACACAAATAGTTTTGATAAAAACGTTATGCAATTATAACATTAATTTATCACTTCAATATAGGTAAATATCTATTCAGTATACAAAAACTTCAAAACCGGTATTTTTAGTATGTTTTGAGAAAAGGTACACAGGAATTTAATAAATTAATCTATCGATAACAATTTGATTGATAAATTAATATTCCAATTCCTTTTAAGTTTTCTGTTTGCAAGAAAAATGTTTCACTAAACTGAGAGAATAGCTGTATCCATTCAATGGAATCTTTGATCTTTTGAAAGAGACATAATTGAAATAAATAAATAGGAAGGTCAACTCGAGAATAAAATCACAACGCGAAATAATCCAGGGTTGTCTGAAAAACAAAATTTCCATTCAACACAAAAACTTTTAAAATAACTTGAAACTTCGAAGATTATGAATAGTTGAAAAATAGGGATGGAAGGTCTGTGAGATCCAATATGTGTTAAGGGTTTACCGAAATCGCTTTAAAAAATCTGAATAAATGTAATCTGAAATAAATTTTTTTGATACATTTTAAGTTAATTTCAATCTATCGAAGGAAAATATGAAAGTTAATTATATTGTTATTACAACTGCAAATTAATACTGTCTCGTGAAAATTAATGAATTGCTTGCAATACATTTAACAAAAGCTATCCAATATTAGTTTGAAATTTATAGATCTGAGAGGTACTTTTATAAGTAATGTTTCCATATGCATTTTATAATGGGTCCTCGGTTGGAAGAGTAGCGGATTAGCAACCACGTTCGAAACTCAATTCAACCCGAGACCGCCATGGGGGCTGATACACGTTAAATATGACGTGGTCTCAACTGTTCTCTCGTTGGCATGGTCTGAAAGTTTGGAAAGTGGGGTGCCAGCTCAGGTGTTGTCCTCGTCATCTGACCGTAGTTCGAAATTTCGCAGTACCCTCGTATCTTTCCCTTCTGGGTTAATCCCGGACCGACGCCAATAGCGCATTGTGTTGCTCCAGTGCAAGATTAATTGAAACTACTTACCCACCATTTTATAATTTATTTTATCCCATTAAATTAATTAAATCAAATTATCAATACAATGAAAAGTGTGATGTCTTTTATAATGGCCAATATGTTTCACAGTAATTTTAAAGTACATTTCAGTTCTCTCTCTAGAATCAAGAATCCTTTCATCTAAATTGCGACAAAAATTCTATTGCTGAAACACTGATATTTTATTAATTTAAAACTGGAACTTAAAAGTCATATTTTTCCTGCCTATGTTATCATAACTAATGTTTATTCATAGTTTCGTTACATAATTAATGCTTTCTACTAAAGTATTTCTTAGAAACTTGTAGAATATTATACGATCTTTTAGGACACGAAAGTAAATTTGAAAATGCAGTTATGTACTCAAAAACTCCTTTCTAAAAGTTCCCTTAATGTCTACAATTTAACCTCATGTATGTGACTCTAGGGACATATCTGAGATTCCAAGAAGGAAGCATAAAAATCTTTGAATAGTCTCTTTCATTTCCTAAGTAATCCTGTGGGTAAAGTCAAGTAGATAACAAATCTTGCACGAGAATACATAGTTGTCTTTTTTACACCCTAGAGGTAGCAGGTGACGTTTTTCACCTCATCGATACTAAGTATTGTGGATTCTATGAAGTGCGTAAAAAGGCCACGCTAGCACTCAGTCATACGGGTCCCCGTGGCTGAGTGGCTATGCCCTTAGAGGAAATATAAATGTAGAGAGAGCAATGGTAACCTTTTTATGTGCCCAGAGAATCATGTGACCAAAACGTGTAGTAACGTGACCTTAAACTACTTTTGTCAGATGGATGGAACCGAACATTGATCATCTTATTGGTCCACGGAACCGGAGAAATCGCCCATCCATTAATTTAACATCCGATTGGTCCGCGGGACATACTAGTAGACTGGCGATTTCACCATTTTTGTCGCCATTCTATAGAAAGGCATATTCACCCACCACCCTGTCATAAACTCTTTATATTTCCAAACGAGGCGATAAGTTGCCAAATCGGCCAACCAAGTCAATTACTTTTTACAGAGTAGTCACGTGACTACTAGTCGACATGTTGGTCATACTTTTTATAGCTCCTCTCAATAGCAATGCTCAGTCTACTTACATTTCATGTCTATGATAAAACCTTCCTTGTGTGCGTGTCCATTACTTGACGTTGTCTTGGGTTTGGTAATTGTCTCGATGATGTATCTCATCATTAGCTAAACTGTCCAGATCTTGGTGGACAAGACATTTTGTCATTAGAAAAAACTGACTAGATCTTGATCTTGTCATCATCAAAGAATCGGCTATATCTTGATGATTAGATACCTCGCCATTAGCAAAACTGTCCAGATCTTTATGGACGAGATATCTCGTCGAAACCACTTGGAGGGGTAAAGTTTGTACAGGAAGTTTTGAAATACCATGTATATTTCCCTTTTTTACTTTACTGTTATAAATTCAATGAACATACGTATACTATAACGTTTTGAACATAAAGAGACTGAACATTGTAATACCAAAAGGTTTACCATTTTCCGTGACCCCTTTAGACCTCGGGCATGGGTACCATGGTACCGCCCTGCCCTTTTGTGGACCCTGTTTACCTGTAAAGATGTCGGGTAAAACCTAAATAAAAGACTAACAACATACACTAAGCTTAATGGATCAGTAGGAAAATCAATGGAATCTTTTCAAGCTATCATTGAAAACCTGCGCTAGTGGCCTATTGTTTAAACTTAAAAATAAAATGTAACAAAATCGATACATCTGCGGTGTATATTTCATACACTGTATTGTACTTGCCAATGTGAATTTTTATGAGACACACCGAATCAATGATACCGCACGTGTCTGTAGTCTGGGAACTAGAGTAGAGCTACCAATTTATGATTGAGTTGTCTGGGAAGTTCGATCGGGTTCGGGTTTAAAAACCGGTGACGAATTACCGGTTGAGATTGGTGAGATATGCCGTTATTTAAACATTCCCGATTTTCTTATGGTACGTTAAGGGCCATGGTACCCAGTTAGACGAGTAGCGGATTAGCAAAGGAGGGCTGCGAGTTCGAAACTAGGTTCAATCAAAGACCTTCGAGTATATGGGAGCTAGTGCATGTTAAATCTGTCGTGGCCTCCAATGTCCCCACATTGGCGTTGTGTGGAAGTTTGGAGAGTGGGGGTGCCAGCTTAGGTGTTACCTCGTCATCTGACCGCGGTTCAAAATTGCGTGGTGTTGTCCTGGGATCTTTCCTTTCGGGATTGATCCCGGACAGTCGCCAATAATCCGTTGCGTTACTTCAGTGCGACGTTAAGATAAACCTACCTACTTATTACAAACGAATTTTAGAAAGGAATTGAACATCTTTAAAAATTCTTGACGCGAATAGAAAACAATTATCTAATCTAAAATTAAAAGCAGCTAAATACGTATATTAGAAATAAGCAGCCATGGACCTTGTGGTTAAGACTTACCAACTGATATTTTTAAGACATAATATGCAAATTTTATGAACATGAATGACGGATAGCGAACCTAGGAACGAGACGTCTGAGATCCATAGAGGCTAAAACAAGAAAAGATTGTGCGAAACGGCAAACTGAGCACATGAGAGTTGCATACTCGTCAAATTTAGGGGTTGTTCACAAGTTTCTGAGAGGGGAATGCAACGGGATAACATTAAGCCTCTGAGCATCACGAGATTTCTGAGTAATGTGTTATTGCTTATACCCCATAGCACACACCTGACTATGTAATCATATTGACTCTTTGAAAGTTTTAGGAAGCATTTCCTTGGTCAAGGGAAAATTACGTCGCCAATAACCCGTTGTGTTGCTCTAATGCGACGTTAATTAAATACCTACCTTCGTCAAGGAGGTCAAAACTGATTAGAAGTTATGAAAGGAAGACTTCAGGTCGCAGGACGGATATATACGTGTGAACCTCTGAGAGTTAATAAATGATCGATGGAAAAATGAACAGTGAATAGTGTAAAAAAGAAGTGTTTTGGGATGTATTATGACAGCGATTTTTGCCTTTTATCTGATGTCATCTGACCGTGGTTCAAAATTACGTGGATTATACAAAATTAGGGTTCAAAATTACGTGAAGGGAAATCCTCGGATTTTCCCTTCGGATTTGATCCCGGACCAATAGCCCTTTGCATTGTTCCAATGCGACGTTAATTAAATACCTACCTACCTTTTATCTTATGCAATTTGTTTGGATTTAATAGCGCAAGGTTCGTAGTGGACAAACATCTGATGCAAGAGTTTTTGAAATACCATAGTGCGGAAATTTGAAAAGCTACAAATAATACGAAATGGAACGATTTGCAGCAATGTGAATTGGGAGGAGTCAAGCAGACACGGTGATTGAATATGGGATGAGTGGACTTGCTGGCATTGGTCACAGCATTAGGTTGGAAGCTGGGTTTTATTGTGAGTGGAGCAACCGACAAGGGACAAGAACTGGGAATCTCTCGGTAGAGTACCAGAGATTCCTAGTTTTGTCCCTTGTCAGTCGATCCACAACCAATAAAATCAGCCAAATAGACCAATAACAGAATCCACTCATCCCATATTCAATAACTATGGCTACTCATCGACCTTCTAATGAAATATGCGGAACATGTGCGGAGTCGCTGTCGTAAGATCTCTGAAGGGTAAATCACGTGGACATACGAATCGCCTTAGCCGATTGGCTGTCGAATCGCAGACTAGTGTTGTTGATCACGGTGGATTATCTCTTTAACCAATCAATAATTTAGGATTCATGTTTTTACCCACAACCACGTGACAGATCTTCAAACCGAGCAACTGGAAGAAATAACATGAAGCTGCGGGCACATGCTCAGTCTATTTCATTAGAAGGTAAATGTGGCTACTGTGGTGACGATAACAAGCAGTGATTTGTCTCATTTATACTTTGTGACCTTGTCCAGATTGCAAACTCTAACCAATTGGACGTGCACTTGGAAATTTTGAATGCAAAATTCAGGGGAATAGGTAAACTAGATTAATCTGAAGGTAATGCCAAAGACACCCTAATGTTTGAAATCATTGCTATTCACAAACACTATATATTGGTGATTAAAAGTCAGCCTAAAACTACGATTAAACCTCCAAACCACAAACCGAAAGTTTAACAAATTTATTTATGCATTTGGTTACAACTATTTTAAAAATTCCGGAACCCTTGAACATTCAAATCCTATATTCAATACGATTTTCTGTCTGCAAATTACTCCCAACTGATTTTACAAAACCAATTTCTCTCTCAACCACACAAATTGGTCCACATCTCTTCCCCGTCTGTATTTCACATCCCCATTTTATTCATCACTCGACTTATATGTAATACTCGTGGCTGTCAATTCAAAAGTCCCAGAGCCACAAACCGAATTTGAATAAAATGGTAAAAACCCCAGGCACTTTCCCATATCTTCAATGCACAATGCGATAACCATCTGTATATATATTAGCTTTTAAAATATACCCAACTTCAAAAGATCCACGAGTAGTATAATTCCAGATATTCTATTTCCCTTTGATGTGCTGCAGAATCCACCAGGGGTTATTTCTCGGAAACCATTTTTTTCGTAGAAAGATCTCCCTTTTCATTTGAAAACTGCACAAGCGTGACCTTTAGGACAAAAGGGTTTTCCATCCTGTCTCGTTCGGACAAAAGCGACCTATTGGTATCGTGAAATGCCAGGGAAAAGCTAATATCGGCCTATTCCAAAGAAGCCGGCATTGAATATCGAACTTCGAGTTGGAATTCGGGAGGGTGGTGAAAGGGGTGTTTCTGCACCCCACTCTCTCCCAGCTGATGAAATTCCCACCAGGAAAGGGCACTGCGGCTCGGTACCAGGTACGCTTCTTTAAAAATCGCTAAATAGTTTAGTTTAATTACCCGCTTCACTCGCGTGGAGAGTAAACTGAGAGGGCGCCGGAGAGTTAATTCTCGGAGGTTGAGTTTAGTTGTTTTGTTGTGTTCGTGCCAAGGGAGTCGGTATATAAATTGAATCCGGCACGCTATGGTATGGAGCGTTGTGAGTGCGATCGTTTGAGCTGTTTTTGGAGGATTTCGTGGGGGTTTTGAAGATGTATTGCTGCAAAAAAATGGTGCGTAATTGGATTTTTTGTTGAGTGAAGAATGTAATCTAAAAATAAATCATCTAGCGCTATATTGTAATGTACATTTTGAAATCAACCCTCCAAGTGGTCGACCATAGAGGAAATATAAAAGTAGAGTAAGCAATGGTAACCTTTTTATGTGCCCAGGATCATATGACCAAAACTAGTAGTAACATGAACTTTAGACTGCTTTCGTCCGTTGTAGGAACCTAACATTTATGATCTGATTGGTCCACTGGACGGGGGAAGACGCCCATATCCATTGATTCATCATCTGATTGGTCCGCGCGTACATAGTAATAAACTGGCGATTTCGCCACTTTTGTTGCCATCTATAGAAATTCGGATTCACGCACTTACCCTGTAACAAGATGTTACATCGCCAAACGAGGCTATAAGGCAAATCAACCAAAGTCAATTTTTCACTGAGCAGTCACGTGACAACTAGTCGAGATCTTGGTCACAATTTTTAAAGCTCCTATTAATAGCAACACTAAGTCTAATTATATTTCACGTCTATGATTTCGACGAGATATCTCGTTCAAGATCTGGCTCGTTCAAGATTCTGGCTAGATCAATTTTGCTAATGACGAGATGCCTCATCGAGACAAAACTGCCCATTTACACCAAGGAGAATGGATATCTAAGTTTGAAAAATAAATTGTTCTTTGGCTAGAACTGTTGACAGTTTAGAGAAGAGATTTTTCATCATAGGCTGACCACTACAGTGTGGTTTTCGAAACGATGATAAACCACCAGGAGGGTTAAAATGCATAACATTAATTGCTACAATTAGAGAAGATTATTTTTACTAATACTACACATTTTGATAATTCTTTGTGGAGCTAAATGTAGATGGCGGTAGTGTTTCTACGTCGGAAAGTGTTTCCTATGAGAGGGATTATCAGTGTATGCAGAATAACCAGACTAAAAGCGAAGACTACTTCTACTCTCCAAATGCTCTCACGGTGATTCATATTGGGGTTATCTTAAAATGTAGTTTATCGCTCTTTTGCAACTTTTGGCGTTTAATCTAATTGGAGCTGTCCAATCAGAAATCAATTCGGAATTCATTCTTCTAAATTTTTATTTGCTAAGAGCTAAAATCATATTCCAAAAACAAAGCAAGTGACGTTACATTCGGAATACTTACAGGAAATACCTTTCCACCTCAACAATATTACCGACACCTACATTTAGTTTGACAGCAAAAGCTTTTCATAGTTGTATTGTACGCTCTAAATTCAAAGTGCTTAACGTTAATTGTCAAATTTAGAGCCGATAATTCTTTACTATTAGTGCATAGTTTGGAAATGTATGAGCTGTGTATGGGAGAGATTTTCAGTGTAAAAAAAACAAACCAGATGAGAAGTGAAAAATTACTTCCGTAGCCTAAATGCTCGCCCACGATACATATATGGTATGGTAGGTATTTAAGTTAACGTCACACTGAAGCACCACAACGGACTATTGGTGATGGTCCGGGATCAATCAAGAAGGGAAAGAGCCGGACACCCCACTCTCCAAATTTCCACACCGCGCCAACGTGAGGACATTTGAGGTCACGATGGAAGTGCACGAGCCCCTTTGTACACTATGGTCTTTGGTTGGATTCGAACTCGCAACCCTCCGGCTGCTAACCCGTTACTCTTCCAACCGGGCTACTGGGGCCTTGATACATATCTGGATTATATAAAAATGTAGTTTATTGGCGTTTCGGCAACGTTTGGAATTTAATTGGTGTTGACAACCATTTATCATATATCAATTCGGAATTTATTCTTTGGAATTTTTATTGGTACAGTGCTGAAATCGTATTCGAAGAACAGGATGTTGACGTCTTGTTTGGAATACGGGAAACACGAAGCGTCACAAAAACACTACCGCCACCTATATTAAACTTGACAGGGGGTAGTTGAATTCACATCACAATGGGGCAACACAACCGGTTATTGACGACGGTCAGGGATAAATCCCGAAGGGAAAGATCTGAGGACAACACCCCATAATTTTGAACCACGGTCAGATGATGAGCACAACACCTGAGCTGTGCACCCCATTCTCCAAGATTCCACACCACGCCAACTTGAGGACATTTGAGGCCACAATTTAACGTGCACCAGCCCTCACGAACACGAGAGATCTTCGGTTTTATTTATTTTCGAACTCGCAACCCTCCGGTTGCTAATTTGTTACTCTTCCAACTGGTCTACTGCGGCCCTCAGAAAGTGTTTAACTGCGTTTAATATTTTTAAACTGCAATATATCTTCGACATTGAGCAGAAACTCATTAACTGGCATTTTTTTGGAGACACTAAATGCTTATTTTCATGATGATGCGAAATACATAGTCGTATTATATACGTTTAAAAGATATGTAACAATGTATCGAAATATTTATAAATTTTTTTAACTGAAATCTGATTGTTAGTCCTTAAACATTTGTATAATGAAACATTCCTTTTGCCAGTTTCTGCGTTTCTGCTCGAAGCCGAAAGTATATTTGCGTCTGTCTGTTAAAGCGATGCAAAAGTGTAAATTCTATTGTATTTAATGGACTAAGACTCACAATCTCAAATAATCAACGCTTATTTACCTGAATAAATAGTAATCTTTCGAGAAAAATACTTAAACTACGCTTGTTGCCTAATGAATTCCCTCCAAATCAAAGTAAGCAACCTTTAATTAATCGGCAGATTGAACATGCTTGTTAACAAGAGGATTTCTATAGAAACCTTAAATTGCGTAAAAAAGTAATATGAGCTCGTTCGACTTCGTCAGTGCTTGGATTCACTACGAAACAAAATTCAATCGTTGACTCAATCTTAGTTTTTTTTCGAATCTTCGTTTGATTGGATCTAAAAGAAACGAGAAAAGTTTGCTATTTCCCTTTAGCCGTTAAATGTGCGTGATGGGGAAATTGGAGTCAGTTGTATGATTTCTTCGTTTAATTGCTTTTTCTAATAGGATAGTGGGTTAAACTACTAGAACCAAAGAAGCAAATGAAAGTTTAATTTTACTAGGATAGAAGCTTGGTAAGTGGAAGTGTGCTTTTAATAGAGCGGACATTTACAGACGAAGACTGGAATATTTCAGATGGAATGTTGTACATGGAATATTATATATGGAATATCCCAGATAGAATGTTCTACATGGAATATTCCAGACGGAATGCTCCATATGGAATTTTCTGGAAGGAATGTTCTACATGGAATAGTATATATGGAAAACCCCAGATGGAATGTTCCACATGGAATATTCTAGATGGAATATTCCAGATGGAATGTTCCACATGGAATATTCTAAATGGAATATTCCAGATGGAATGTTCCACATGGAATAATATATATGGAATATCCCAGATGTTCCAGACGGATGTTCCACATGGAATAATATTTATGGAATATCCCAGATGTTCCAGACGGATGTTCCACATGGAATATTCTAGATGGAATGTTCTAGATTGATTACACAGGAACGTGTACAAAACGAGTAACTTAGTAGAAAAACTTAATTTTCTGCATTCAGAGCAAGAAGGTATTCATCGTTCCATTAAAGTTGCAGTTAAAGAATATACAATAAATCATTACAGATGAAGACTTATGATTAGGTCAGATCATGATGGACGAGATATCTCGTTGAAACTACTTGGAGAGTTAAGAAGTATAAATAAACCAGACGAAAAGCGAAGATTTTACATTTGGTACCCAAATGCTCTCGTATGATACATTTCGGGGATACCTTAAATGCAGATTATCACCGTTTTGGAGTTTGGCATTTAATCTCTGTCGTTGATCAATAAACTATCGTATATCTAATCTGAGTTTATTCCTTAGAAACCTTTAAAGGAAATCGTTTCCGATAAAACAAACCTAGTGACGTCACATTCGGAATCCGTACAGCAAACACTACCACCGTACAGAAGTGTGTCGGTACCGTAGAAAAACTATCGCAACCTACATTTAGCTTGATAGAAAATGCATCTCATGAGGTGACCCCTGTAGCACGGTTGGAAGAGTAGCGGACTGCAAAACGACGGGTTGCGAGTTCGAAATCCGATTCATCCAAAGACCGCAGTGTTCGTGGGATGGTGCACGTTAAATCTGTTGTGGCCTCAAATGTCCTCACGTTTGCGTGGTGTGGAAGTTAGGAGAGTTGGATGCCTGCTTAAGTGTTTAGTCATCTGAACGTGTTTCAAAATTATGAGGTGTTGGCTCCTGATCTTTTCCTTCGGGATTGATCCCGGATCGACACCAATAGCTCGTTGTGTTGCTCCAGTGCGACGTTAATTCAGCTGCCTACCTACTTGCCCCTCATACGGAACACGAACAGGTTGGTCGGTTTTGAGGTTTTATGGCTCGAGGGCCATATTTAGCCATGCTGCGCCAGACATGATATACAATATCAAGTAATAGACACACTATGAAAGTTTTACTGACACAGAAGAGAGAAATACACCCAGGAAGGAATGCACCTGACAGGAATCGAACCAGCGCCGCCTACAACTCGAAGGTTACTAGCGTAGTGGGCATTCCCACTGAGCCACGACGGCCCTCAGAACACGTACAGGAAGCACGTTCCTGTACGTGTACAGGACGTGTACGTACACAAAAACATCAGCGCCATCTACATTTAGCTTCACAGAAAGATTCTGATAAAAGTTGTATAACAATACGAACGGGTTTGAGATGTGCTAAGGGAGGAAATTGTAGAAAGGAAAAAAATTGGAGTAGACAATGGCGGATTCCTTCATTTCATTTTAAGAAAGGAAATTGAAAAATTCAAGATAATTTTCATAGATTAATTTTGGATTCTTTCAGTCCCGTCTAAATAACTGCAACAATAAAAGAAAGAAATACACAGGTGGTTTAATTTTTTTAAAAGAAACTCAACTAGTTCAAATAGAACTTAATTAAAAACTGGAAACGAAGAAAAGTTTCGAGTTTCCCAGTCGATTAAAACACAAGTTCACTAGTAAAGAAATAAGAGATGATCCAATTATTCTTTCACACACATGATACGGAACTAAAACGGACTGAAGAAAAGCTTATATAAGAATGATATTTCCAACAGCTATTTAAAAACATCATTAAATAAACTGTTTGTCAAGCATTAAGCAAATGATGAAAATAGTTAGTTTATTACCTCTAATTTAAGTAGTACACAGTGAGCCAGTGGAAACAGGAAAAAATTTAATTAGTTAACAGTTGTAATTCGAAAGAACTTGCATAATTCAAAACAGTTTTAAATTAAATTTGTCATTTGTTTCCCTTTTTAATGCCAGCAATTATAATTGCATAACAATTAATTTTTAATGGTATTATTTTGCTCGTTGAGTTTGACGGGACCCAGATAATTTAGTTGGAAGAGTCGCGGATTAACTACACGAGGGATGCGAGTTCGTAACTCGATCCAGCCAAAGACCATAGTGTATGTGTTGGATGGTGCACGTTTAATCTGTCGTGGCCTCAAATGTCCTCGCGTTGGCGTAGTGTGGAAGTTTGGAGAGTGGGGTGCCAGCTCAGGTGTTGCCTCGTCATCTGACCGTGGTTCAAAATTACGTGGTGTTGTCCTAGATCTTTCCCTTTGGGATTGATCCCGGACCGTCACCAATAGCCCGTTCTGTTGCTCCAGTGTGACGTTAATGCGACTAACTACATACCTTTCAGTTTGATGCATTGTATGTTTAAACGTGAAAGTTATACTAAGGTGGCAGGTAGGTATTTCAATTAACGACACACTAGAGAAGCACAACGGGCTATTGACGGCGGTCCGGGATCAAACACGAAGGGAAAGATCCGAGGACAAAACCTAATTTTAAATCAAAACCTGAGTTGCGATTTCGAATCCAGCCAAAAGACCTACAAAGGGGGCTGGTGCACGTTAAATCTGCCGTGGCCTCAAATGTCCTCACGTTGGCGTGGTGTGGAAGTTTGGAGAGTGGGGTGCCAGCTCAGGTGTTGCCTCGTCATCTGACCGTGGTTCAAAATTACGTGGTGTTGTCCTCGGATCTTTCCCTTTGGGATTGATCCCGGACCGTCACCAATAGCCCATTGTGTTGCTCCAGTGTGACGTTAATTGAAATACCCAAATACCCAAATGTCCTCACCTTGACATGGCGTGGAAGTTTGGAGAGTGGGGTGCCAGCTCAGGTGCGACCTCGTCACCTGACCGTGGTTCCAAATTACGTGATGTTGTCCTCGGACATTTCCCTTCGGGATTGTTCCCGGACCGTCATCAATAGCTCGTTGTGTTACTTTAGTACGACGTTAATTAATTACCATTACCATCTAGTAGCTGCAATTTTCAGCAAATCGGATTGAAACTTGAGATTTAGATATTTCAAGGTATGCGCTCGCGAGTTATGTGAATGACAATAATAGAGCTTTCGGTGGGTAGTTTAATTAACGTCGCACTGGAGCAACACACGGGCTATTGGCGACGGTCTGGTATAAATCCCAAAGAGAAAGATCCGAGGTCAACACCTCGTAATTTTGAGCTACAGTCAGATGACGAGGTTAACACCCTGAGCTGGCACCCAAGTCTCAAAACTTCCACACCACGCCAACGTGAAGACATTTGAGACTACGACAGATTTAAATGTTCACCAGGCCCCACATTCACGATGATCTTTGGCTGGACCTAGTTTCGAACTCACAACCTTCCGGTTGTTGATCCGCTACGCTTCCAAGCGGGCTACCGCGGCTCTTGTACCATAAAATCCAAAACCAACATAGCCCGTTGCGTTGCTCCAGTGTGACGTTAATTAAAATACCAAACCATACCATACCCAAACAGCTGAGTTGCGCAATCAGCAAATACGTTTTGTCCCATTGCATGAGTGGCCCGGTTGGAAGAGTAACGGACTTGCAACCGAAGGGTTGCGAGTTCGAATCCAGCCAAACACCGTCGTGTACAAAGGGGGCTGGTGCACGTTAAATCTGTCGTGACCTCAAATGTCCTCACGTTGGCGTGGTGTGGAAGTTTGGAGAGTGGGGTGCCAGCTCAGGTGTTGCCTCGTCATCTGACCGTGGCTCAAAATTACGTGGTGTTGTCCTCGGATCTTTCCCTTTGGGATTGATCCCGGACCGTCACCAATAGCCCATTGTGTTGCTCCAGTGTGACGTTAATTGAAATTCCCCCCCCCATTGCATGAGCTGAGTTTAAAAATCCTTCTGGATTTAGTGACGCGAATATTGATTCTGGTGGTCACGCTATGGTTCATCACAAATTTGCTATTGGTCGTTGACATGACATTTACGTCTCATTGGAATCCGCAGCACGTATTTCTTAACAATACACCCCACTAAGAGCTCAAGGTTTTCCATTATTTCATTTTGTGTTGGGCTGGTGTAAATGAGGTAAAGGTTTTAGTGTTTTGTTTTGCCGTAACCTTTAACAAAAGCAGTCGAATTTGGTCTCTTAATCGACGGAGCTAATTTCTTACGGATTGGTTTCTTTTTACCTTTACCAAATTTAACATCTAAAAGTTTTAAACATACCCGGATTAGTAACCGGAGAGTTGCAAGTTCGAAACTTGATCCAACCAAAGCGTCATGTACATGGGGGTTGACGCACGTTAAATCTGTATTGGCTTCAAATGTCCTCACGTTGGCGTGGTGTGGAAGTTTGGAGAGTGGGGTGCTAGTTCAGGTGTTACCTCGTTATATGACCGTGGTTCAAATTTACGTGGTGTTGTCCTCGGATCTTTTCCTTCGTTTTTGATCCCAGACCTTCGCCAATAGCCCGTTGTGTTACTCCAAGCGATGTTAATTACCTATCTATCCTATCTTAATGCAATAACCCGTTCTGTTCTGGGCCCAACGGTAGCCCAGCTGGAAGAACAATGGATTAGCAACCGGAGGGTTGCGAATTCGAAGCCCGGTCCAGCCAAAGACCGTCGTGTACACGGGGGCTGGTGCATGTTAAATCTGTCGTGACCTGAAATGTCCTCACGTTGGCGTGGTGTGGAAGTTTGGAGAGTGCGGTGCAAGTTCAAGTGTTACCTTGTTATATGACCGTGGTTCAAATTTACGTGGTGTTGTCCTCGGATCTTTTCCTTCGTTTTTGATCCCAGACCTTCGCCAATAGCCCGTTGTGTTACTCCAAGCGATGTTAACTTCCTATCTATCCTATCTTAATGCAATAACCCGTTCTGTTCTGGGCCCAACGGTAGCCCAGCTGGAAGAACAATGGATTAGCAACCGGAGGGTTGCGAATTCGAAGCCCGGTCCAGCCAAAGACCGTCGTGTACACGGGGGCTGGTGCATGTTAAATCTGTCGTGACCTGAAATGTCCTCACGTTGGAGTGGTGTGGAAGTTTGGAGAGTGGGATGCTAGATCAAGTGTTGCCTCGTCATCTGACCGTGGTTCAAAATTACGTGGTGTCGTCTTCGATCTTTCCCCTCGTGATTTATCCCGGACCGTCACCAATAGCCAGTTGTGTTGCTCCAGTGCTGTTAATTAAATACATACCTACCTAAGACCTGCAAATATTCTGAAAAATAATGCTGATAAACATATTTAATCCATAAATTTGATTTAATCGAATCACCAGTTTCGGTACACACATAAATTATGCAAGCAACATGCACATTTATAACTTTTTAGGGTATCTCGAAAAGGTGGCGGTCCCGAAAAGGCTTGATAGGCACGAAAATACATCATTTTCAACTATTATTCAAAGCACTATCACACCCGTGACGGATTATAAAGATTGTCCTGTCATGCGCGTCTATCACTAGAACGAAGTTTTTAGCGTTGAATTTCGGTCCGGATTTGTGTTTTCTTTCAGATCAATAGCGGGTGATGCCGCTTTACACGAAAAGCAGCCATCCGCATTACTGTCCAGTTGTGATGGATGACCTTGCATTGAAAAAGCCGTCCGTGTCTAAAACATTGGCGCCCTAAGTGAAACAAATGAGGCTTGCGTTTTCATCAGTCGAGCGGTGAAAGGGATTATCAGCATATTGTCTTTTATTGTAATGGTTGGTGGAGACGCGGTATCCCGGTTCGAAGAATATCGGATCAGCAATCGGAGGGTTGAGAGTTCGAAACTCGATTCAACAAGATACATTAGTAGCACGTTATATGTGTCGTGGCCTCAAATATTCTCATGTTGGCTAGGAAGTTTGGAGAGTGGGGTGCCAGCTCAGGCGTTAACCTCGTCATCTGACCGTCTTAATTACCAATTACCTTTGCATTATAATGGTTCGTGGGGTCGCTGTAGCCCGATTGGGGGGGGGGAATTTCAATTAACGTCACACTGGAGCAACACAATGGGCTATTGGTGGCGGTGCGGGATCAATCCCAAAGGGAAAGATCCGAGGACAACACCACGTAATTTTGAACCACGGTCAGATGACGAAGTAGCCCGATTGGAAGTGTAGCGATTAGCAAGCGGAGGGTTGCGATTTCGAAACTCTATCCATCCAAATACCGTCATGCATGTGGAGGCTGTTGCACGTTAAATCTGTCGTGGCCTCAAATGTCCTCACGTTGGCGTTGTGTGGAAGTTTGGAGAGTGGGGAGCCAGTTCAGGTGTGACCTCGTTATCTGACCGTGATTCAAAATTACGTGGTGTTGTCCTCGGTTCTTTTCCTTTGGGTTTCATCCTGGACAGTTGCCGGGGCCGTCGGGACTCAGTGGGTATGCCTACTGCGCTAGCAGCCTTCGAGTTGTAGGTGGCACAGGTTCGATTCCTGTCAAGTGCGTCCCTTCCTGAGTGTATTTCTCTCTTGTGTGTCAGTAAAACTTTCATTGTGTGTGTCTGTCTATTACTTGTTATTGTATGTCTTGTTTCTGGCGCAGCATGGTCAAATATGGTTCTTGCGCCATAAAACCCCAAAAAGAACCAACCCGGACAGTCGTCAACAGCCCGTTGTGTTGATCCAGTGCGACGCTAATTAAATACCTACCTACCTTATCCTATATTTTTCTTTCAGTTGTTAACTGTAACCTCTACTTTTTTGCCATTAGACTTTTGCGGATAAATGCTCAATATCTTTTGCTACTTTTTCCAATTTTTTTTATCCGAATAAGCCGATCTGTAGAATTCATGTAACATGTCCCTATATCTAGAATACATTTATTTGATCTCGTTATTAAGAACTTTTCTTCCGTGTTCTAGAGATTATTTCATATGGATCGCTGAAAATAACACCCTCTTTAGAACTGCTCGTTTCGGTTTTGCTTTGAATGTTTATCTTCTGGTTTTTAAAATTCCTTTAGAGTTTGTTTCTTTTAGTTTGCAGTTTACAGAACTTGATTGCGCTAAATCTTGTTGCAGTTTTCTGCCAGAGTAAAAAATCGGCTTAAGTCTAATCTTGTTTTTCTTTGTTTACTTTGAGCTTAGAATGATTAGAAAGGATTTCTATTTCGCTGCTTTTTCTTTTTCTACAGCTCTGTTTTATGTCAGCTGAAAGATTTATGGGTGTTGTGGAAAATTCGAAATCATTTGTAGTGGATGAATTCTTTGAATCCTTCAGATTTTTGTGGTGTGAAAGTTTTATTGGTGAAGTCAAGAAACTTCATTGAATAAAGTAGATATTGCCAAGTAGATTATTTTGAGAACTTCAAAGCATATTTCTAAAAACACTGCTTTAACCCTCCAAGGGGTTCGACGAGATATTTCTTCCATCAAGATCTAACCAATTTTGCTAATGACGAAATATCTCGTCAGATATTGCAAATTGGTTGATGATGAGATCAAGATTTTTTTCTAATGACAAGATTTCTCGTCCATCAAGATCTGGTCAGTTTTCAAATGATGAGATATCTCGTCGAGACAACCATCAGGTGGGTTAAGAAAATTGAATCTTCAAATGTGAATACCTGATACAAAAAAAATATTCTCAAACATTTTTTAGAACTTTGTGCTAATTATATAGATCGAGGTGAGGTAACTGAGTCCACTGAATGTAAAACGTGTCTGTGATTAAAGTAGGCTGCCACCTGTTATAAATGCTTGAAGATATGTGCCCTGTGGATTAATTTCACCACTAGAGCACTTCGAATATCGGCAGGGAAGTTACACAGAACAAAGGACATGTATGAACTGATATGCTCTTGCCCTACCACAATACTGTCCTATTGCAAACAAGAAAACAGTCGACGTTATGCATTTGTCGCATCAAATGGGGCCAGGAAAATCCAATTAAATTGCTAGAGAAGTGTTTTTTACATTAAAAAAACACTTCCTCTAAATAAAAATAAGAAGAATAAAATAAAGTTTAAATAAAGGGAGTGGTAAAAATGAAATTATAAAAATTTTCAACATTATTGGGAGACAAAGTAGTAATTGGTTCAATATGAAGATTTGGTTTTGCACTTGAACTACCTCCTTTTAACAAGCAAAAAAACTTTTTGGTAGGTATTTTAATTAACGTCGCACTGGAGCAACACATCGGGCTATTAAAATACTTTTTGGAAAACATAATATACATTTCTATGATTTCTTAAAATATTTTTAATTAATAATTTTGATGCAGATTAGAGTCAATTTAATCGGCAAGTCAAATGCCCAACGTTATAACTACATTTTTTATCTATCTAAAGGTATGATACTTTTAAATAAAGCGTAATTTTATTAAATTACTTCAAAAGGAAAAGTATATCATTGACATATAACTGTTCTGTAGGAGAAATGCATTTGAAACTGTATTGATATATAAACTACTATTATTCGAATCCAAGCAATTCATCTCAATTGAATACTGAAATGTTTATACATGGTTATGGCATTCGATATAAATTTTTATTCTATTTCTAGGATCACTTTTTTTCAGATGAAAATGCTCTCTCTATCTCTCTCTCTATCTAGCATTATTATATTACTTTTGAAGAGTGAATACGTCTTTAAAATAGTAAAAATAATGGGAGGCATGCATGAAAAGTCGAGCATTACAAAAAGCGTTACAACTGTTTTGTCTTATGATTTCAGAACAAGAAGAAACACCCAGAAGATAAATATAGCTCCGAGTAGACAAAAGATGTCCGTACCTGACATGACCTTCGGACCGAGTGCGCATGCACACTGAGCATGGGGAGGGGGTCAGGAATATGTAGAAATTCTACGGTACTGGGCGAGCTTTGGGTCAGTGTAACTTTTTATTGCGTGGAGTAAGGACTGCATGAGTGGTGTCATTCGAAAGATACCAAACTACGCTACAATTACAGGTCTTTAATCAATAAAATTATCCAATATCACTATCCAAACTGTAGTTTAATCGTTCAAAATGTAAATTAATCGTTTAATATTCACAATAAGCAGTCGTTCAAACTTCCTAATGTTTGCTTCATTCATTCCACAATCCAACATCAGGCCCGAGTATTCTCGTCAAAACTACGGTTTGTGTTCTCGACAGAATCTACCTTTTCAAATATTTTTCATTCCTTCATATTATGGTATGGTATTTTAATTAACGTCGCACTGGAGAAATACAACGTGCTATTGGCGATGGTCCGGGATCAAACCCGAAAGGGAAGGATTCGAGGACAACACGTAATTTTTAACCACGGTCCGATGACGAGGTCACACCTGAGCTGGCACCCCACTCTCCAAACTTCTACACCACGCCAATGTGACGACATTTGAGGTCACGATAGATTTAACTTGCATCAGCCCCTTTGTACACGACAGTCTTTGGTTGGATTTGAACTCGTAACCCTCCGGATGCGAGTCCGTTATTCTTCCAACCGGGCTTCCGTGCCCCCTTCATATTAGCATACAAACTTTAAAAACAAAATTAGTCATATGCCCTTTATTATTTAGTCATTTTTTATTTCGTTTCACCATTCCTTGAGCGAATGTATCGTCTGATGCCACAAATTAGACAGAGATTATAAGCAACGATATTTTTTAAAAGAAATGCTCCAGTACTCTGATTTCAAAATTAAAGTTAATCCATGAAAAAAGTCACTAAAACAACCTGGCTGTCATCTTGTAACTGAAACATGCAATTTGAGCACTTCTGGACTTTTAATGATACACCTCAGCTACATTTCAGAACGCTTTGTTCCGTTCCTATGCCTACAGATGTTTTCAAAAACAAACTAAAAAAATTAAAACAGAATGGGAGAAATGTAGGTCATTTTTCACCTGCTGAGTGAGATATGTTACGTGCTTCTCTTGAGGTTTCAGAAAACGATAGCTGTGTGTCACATCGCAGTCTATGTACAAATGTTTAAAGATTCCGTAAGGTAAAGTTTCTCTAGAAAAATCTTTAAAAGATTGAAAATAAAAAAAACATTACAGATTTTTCTACCGTAGCCGTCACGAGTTCTGAAATATTTAACTTTATCTAAATGCATCAGACTAACATCTTTATTTAGGGCCTTTGTGGCTCAGCGGGAATGCTCACTGCGCTAACAACCTTCGAGTAGTAGGTGGCGCAGGTTCGATTCCTGTCAGGTATATTCCTCCCTGGGTGTATTTCTCTCTTCTGTGTCAGTAGCGCTTTCATTATGTGTCTGTCTATTATTTGATATTGTATGTCTTGCGTCTGGCGGAGCATGGCCAAATATGGCTCTTGCGCAATTAAACCCAAACAACCACATCTTTATTTCTTAATGATTAGTAACAAGTTCCACAAGCATCCTTCACATAATTTTTAAGTACAAAGATTATATCTTATGAAATAAATTTCCACTTTCCTTGTCGAAGGCTATTTGATCTTAGATGCTTCAGAAGATTTGTACTTAAATTCATCCATGCATTTCTCTCTTTATGCGTTTTATTTTATTTCATTTCATTCAACATTTGAAGCATGAAGCAAAGCACTGGATGAATTCCAACTGGAAGATACTCTCTTTCAAGTTTAAGATTTGCAAAACGAGTCTTTTAGTGTTTGACTTCGGAGATTATTTGTAGATTTTTATTCAGAGGAATTTATTCTTTATCTCGGGCTTTCAGTTTTAATAGCACTTAAAAGTCGAAACTCTTAAGATTGTACTTTTTCTTCACATAGCTCTTGCTAATATCTTAAAATGGCGCACGAGTTCTTAACTCTCAGTTGAACCACTTATATTTATCCATGCTTTTTAAACAGTTCTGCTGCTTATATTAATATTTTTTCTAAAAGCTAACAATGGAATCATTTAGAAAAACTCGTTTCGAAATGTGAATGAAATTTTTGAAAACTTTTATCAACAAGTACATGAAATTCTGTTCTACTAACATCTCCCTCGCCATAGCTTCTAAATTGTTTAAATGTATTTATGGCAAAGTGTCGTTACTCCTCACATTTCATACCTTATTTAAATCCATTTACAACGAACATATTTCATATCTCCAAAAGAAACAAAATTTATAAAAATAAACATCAGCATTTTTGTACTTCTTATCGCGTACATCGTACTTATTCTTCAATAAAGTGCACGGCAAAAAGTGTGCACTTCAGTCATGTCAAAACAATTAGCTTCCGACCATCCACTTGTTCACAAGACGATTCAGTTATTTCTTAACACCTAAATCTATATTCCACATTCACCCAGACGTAGCAATTTTATGCTAGATATATATTCCAAAAATCAGCTCCCTTGATTTGCTTCATAAATTGTAAATGGCGAATAAAGTTGGGATTAAATAGTGAGTTTTCTCTTCTAAGTACCTTACTTGCGTATAAATGGCGCTTTGTTGGGTGATGCGTTTAAGATTCATGTGAAGTTGTGAAAATAATCAATTTTCTGTAAGGAAATATCCCGATCACATTTCATTTATTAAATTAACACGTAAATGAGGATTATTTGATTGATTTTTTTGAAGCAAGGGTCAGGTATAAAGCGTGCCAAACTATCAGTAAAAATAAAGTATATTCGAATATTTCCGTAAACTAAACAAAAATGTTTAATTAACAATAAGACAAAATTATACGAACATATTAAACATTCAGATCAAATTGTAAAAACCTATATCTGATGCAAATGAAAACAAGTTTATGAAGGATATCATCCACTAAATCAGTAAAAGTAGGATAAGTATCACCAAAGTGGTTGAGGGTGATAACTTTTAAGTATACTCCATTTACTTAAAATCTGACAGATCAAATCGTACATGTCAGATCTACAAAAAAGGAAGAATTAACCCATTGGTTATGAGAGGGATTTTCTGTGCAAACAAACCAGATTGAATGCGAAGATTTTACTTCCGCTACCAAATGCTCTCGCATGCTACATATCAGGGTTACCTTAAAATGTAGCTCATCGCCGCTTTGGCGACATTTGTCGTTTTATCTAATTGTCGTTGACCATTCAATTTTCATATATCAATTCGGAATTTAATCTGAATAATTTAATCTTAAATTTTTGTTTGTGAAGTGCTGAAATCGTGTTCGAGAAACAAGTCAAGTGACGTCACTTTCGGAATACAGTCAGGAAACACTACCGCAACCTATACTTAGCGTGACAGAGAATGCCTCTCTTTTCTAATATGAATAAAAACAGGTTTTCATGAGAGCGATCACCCACTAAATCAGTAAAAGTAGAATTAGTTTCACCAAAACGGTTGAGTCTGATAACAATAAAATCATAGCATTCACTTAAAATAATCGACCTTCTAATTAAATGGAGTATTTGCACTTAGCTTTATGTTAGTTCTACTGATCGCTTGGTTTAAAGATCTGTCATGTGGTTGTGGGAAAAAGCATGAATCCTAATGTGGCACAAATTATTAATTGGTTAAATTGATTAAAAACACTGATCTGCGCTTCGATTATCAATAAGTCCACGTTGGTTTATAAGCCAATGTGACTTATTTTCTGAGATTTTACGACATTGTCTTCGCTCACATTCTGTCTATTTCATTAGAAGGTCGATGCTTGGAATGTGCCAGATAAGATTTGCATTACACGTCAGACATATCAGAACTCAAAAATAAAAAGAATTAACCCTTTCCGACTGAGGCCGCGGAAATCCGGTTGTAAGGGTAGCGGGTTAGCAACCGCAGGGTTTCGAGTTCAAAACTCGTTCCAACCAAATACCGACGTGCACGTGAGGTCTGCTTAAATCTGCCGTGGCCTCAAATGTCCTCACCTCGGCGTGGTGAGGAAGTTTGGAGAGTGGGGTGCCCTCTCAGGTATTAACCTCGTCATCTGATCGTGGTTCAAAATTACGTGGTGTTCTCGATCTTTTCCTTTGGGATTTATCCCAACAATTGCCCGTTGTGTTGCTCCAGTGAGACGTTAATTCATTTACACATCATTAGAAGGTTGGTGCGTAAAATGTGACAGATCAGATTGTATCACAGGCATATTAGAGCATAAAAAAATAGTCAACCCTTTCTGGCTTATAAGGGTCATGTCGAAATAACGCAGCAAATCCCGAACCTATTCCCATTAAACCCTTCCTTTCAGGCGATCATAAACAAACACAGGAGAGATGAGATGAGATGAGATGAGATGAGAGGTCGAATTGCTGCTTCGACCCAATTGTGTGTCCTCAGTCACCTCAAAAGTGCGAACGCTTATTTCTCGTATGATTTATGAAAACCCTCGTCCCACCCCAGCACTCTTCGTAATGGACCCGTAATTACGGCCCGCGACCTACAGGGTATGTTGCCATTACCAGAATGGCTTCCGACATCCAATGACAATGTTTACAGAAGACAGCCCGGATGTGCTCCATCACGAAAGATGGCGTGTATGGACCGTAATTGGGTTCATTATATTGTATGGAGAATTCGACCAAAGTTGGGATGTATGGTTGGCAGGGGATTCTACTATACCCCTTATTTGATTGGGTGTGATATTTCTCACCCTGCGGATATTTTCGAGTCCTCTAATTGCTGTCCACTTCGTATTCGTTGATATTGGATTCTGTTGTGGTGGTGTCGTAATCCCAAGCAGCAATGAATGGGAGGTCTATTTGTAGATTGGTAGCGGCTGTTTGGATTGACGTTGAGCACTTGGTTTACTTTGATCAGTTTATGCAATTTAGACTGAATAAGCCATATATTAAAAACTACCAGATCCACGCATAGCATCAGCGCTGAATATCTACTGATGGCAGTATCATTACTCACCTTTCATGTATTATTTAACCCTTCAAGTAGTTTCGACGAGATATCTCGTTCATCAAAATATGTCCGATTTTTATAATGACGAGATATCTCGTCATCGTGATATTGCCAATTTTTTGAAGGTGAGATCTCGTTACCATAAAAATGTCAGTAATATCTTGATGCCTCGTCATTAGCAAAATTGTTCAGATCTTGATGAGCAAGATATCTCGTTGAAACCACTCGGAGCGTTAAATCCGTCTATAATCTATATAAGAACT
This sequence comes from Meta bourneti, assembly GCA_933210815.1. Classification (NCBI taxonomy): domain Eukaryota; kingdom Metazoa; phylum Arthropoda; class Arachnida; order Araneae; family Tetragnathidae; genus Meta; species Meta bourneti. The sequence continues at coordinate 23,566,816 of OW119928.1, forward strand.
AATATGCACATTTATTACCTTCAAATAGAATGAAATTAGTCAAAAAATATTTAACAGAATTTTATGTGCTTCTTACTGGGGTTAATTCTTACTTCCAATACAGTGTGTGACAAACCGTTCATACTTCAGACATATTACTGTTGGAATCGGTCTCAAACCTCTGGAAAGGACTTGAAATTGTGGTGCCGTATGGGGCATGTGAAAGTAGAAAGTTATGTAAATCTTGAGTGTATAAAAGATAGTAGAAGAAATAATGTAAAGGAGATGAGACGTCTTGATTCTGGATGTATGCTTGTAAATACGAGTTGCTCTCAATAAAGTTAATTTTTAAATAAAGTCTCGAGAACTTTAATGTCCTCTGGCTCCAATCGATCAAAGCCAACAATTACCATAATTAGCTTCTGAATATCCTCTTCAATTGCTACCCATTTATTTGGAAGGCGATTTGGCATATTTTAACATTTCTAAACATACATTCTTGTTCGCTACATTTTCTTTTTTTAGCTGATTTCTACCTTCTAGCTTTCTCATTGCCATCGATTATCAGACGCTTCTCCCACTGGTTGATCAATCACAAATAACCGCCAGTTCGCCCCTTGTATTGTCGAAGGCCGAAGAAGTCAGTGGTCGGTCGTTAAAAAATTTATCAAATTTGAATTCGATCTGGCTAAAACTTTAACGTTTTGTAAAATACAAATTACTTTGCAAACTCAAATCACTTTAAGATCGTGGTCTACAGTTTGTGTCACCGAATTGTTTTTATTTGTACTACGCCCGTCTCCAGTCTATCGGACATCAATCGCCGAGCAGCCCAATAGAGTTCTGAAGTAAAAAAATACGGCTTAAAAACACTATCAGCTGTATTTGCAATTCTATTGTCAAGAATTTTAGTGCAGTCCTTTGAGGTAGTCTCCAGTCATTTCGTCCAGTTCGCAAAGTGGGGGGATAGCTGATGTCCGCTACTCCAATACGGTGTAAGTGTCTTTGTACGTAGTTATGTCCGGTAAGAAGTAGAAAGGAAGCCACTCCTACAGTTCTGGGAAAGGAACCTGGGATACGAGCTTTATTTCTCAATAAAACATTCCAGCTCTTTCTTCTAGACATCTCTTAGTAGATCGAGTCTATTAGTCCTTATAGATAAGCATATAAGCTTCTTGATGTTACGTAGAGGTAAAGGAGATTTAGTTTGGGGCAAGTGTGCTTCAGCCTTAGCCAATTGTACAATCACAGCCTTAGCCAAATTGTACAATCATCACAAACAAGTTCAATCATTTGGTTGGTTTTGAGGTTTTATGGCGCAAGGGCCATATGTGGCCAGACACAAGGTATATAATATCAAATAATAGACAGACACACACAATTAAAGTTTTACTGATACAGAAGAGAGAAATTCACCCAGTGAGGAATGCACCTGACAGTTCAATCAATGGATTTCTGTACATAGGGACAAAGTAGTATCCGCTTTTGACTAAGCTACTATGAATCCTTCGAAGCATTAACAAAGAAGATCGAATTTTTAAATTGAGTTTCGGACGGGGTTTATTGCGCGGCTTAAAACTGCAAGAATCGATCGAACCTTTGTCTTCACGTACTAAAGTAATGGGGTTTATTACTCACGCATGGATTACCTGTTGTTTGTCGTGCGCCATGTACTGTGCGCATGACAATTTAGTTCCGATGTATTTACACTCGCTAGTTGACAGGAGCCATTAGTTCGCGTTAAAATACGTTTTAATAAAGGAAAGAATGTGATTGAAAGTGTTCAAACGGCAGTCCAAAACCCATTAGGGAAGCGAGAGCTCATATATAAGCAGCACTCCTAGCTTCGGTTTCGGAGTGCATTTCGCACCGGCGTTTTGAGAGTTGCAAAACTATTAATCATGTCCAACTCTAGGTGTTGGTTTATGCTCTCCGTGGAATTCGTGTCAAGAGAAAATCGGAAAATTCTCGTGCTGTGATATCTTAAATGTTCCGTCATATTTGTGTTGAATCTTGCGCATAGTTCGATAAGTCTTGTTTAATATTGTAATATCCCTTAGTGGATTCATTCAAGCATTATAATGATGCGTGTTACTGGATGAAAAATTGTTTTAATAATCAACGAAATCGCTGTTTCCTGAATTTTAGTGTGAGAGACATTTTCTGTCAAGCTAAATATAGATAAAGTAGTGTTTCTTTTACTTATTATGAACGTAGTATCAGTTGGCTTGTTTTGCGAATGCCATTTCAGTACTACGTCAATATAAATCCCAAAGAATAAATTCCGAATTGATGTATGATAGTTGATTGGCCAACACCAATAAGATTTAACGCCAAATGTTGACATAACCTCTTTAAACTACATTTTAAGGTAACCCCAAAATGTATCTTTCAGAGTATTTTAACAGCAGAAGTAAAATCTTCGCAGGTTGGTTTGTTTGCTTCACTGAAAATTCCTATAATAATATTCCATCGCTCCCAAATGGAATATTATTTAATTTGTATTAAACTTAATGATATTCGAGATAAATTGAGTAATACTTAATTAAATAGATCTTTAATTTGAGTAGTAAGAGGCATTTTAAGTGTAAGCAAACAAACCAGACGATCTGAGAAGATTTCACTTCTGCTGTCCAATTGCTCTTTCATGATATATATTGGGGTTACTTTAAAATGTTATTTATTACCATGTTTGCAACATTTGATGTTTAAACTAATCTGTGTTGACCAATCAATTATCATATATCAATTCAGAATTACTCTTATTGGTGAAGTACGAAAATCATATTCGAAAAATATGCTGAGGTTACTTTTTACTTTTAGAATACATATAGAAAACATGAATCGGCACTAGAAACACTACCCACAACCGATATTTAGATTAACAAAAAATACTCTCATAGACAATATTAATAATTAGAGAAGATTATAGCGTCTGAAAAACGTATTTTTAAATAAGATATTCTTTGATTGTTTAACAAATCATATTTTACCTTTCATTTATTCTTCGTTGCATCATTAATATATTTAGATATACTCACATAAGCGTCTGGAACTTGAAATTTGTTTCGCAATTAAATTTTTAATCACAGAAATTATTGAAAAATAAAATGTTTTTCCTTTTTAAACATTGAGTTTTACAAATTTTTGAATAATATCTAATTATCGTCCACTAAACGCATTTTTAAATCATTTATAAGAAATTCCTGATTGTTCGTCAAACAAACACATTAATTTATCATTTATAATTTAGATACACTCACACAAACATCTGGGACTTGAAAATTGTTAAGTGATCAACTTATTCACAGAAATTTTTGAAAAATAATAAAATGTTTTTCCTCTCTCAACATTGAGGTTTGTAAATTTTTGGATTACTTTAATTTAAACAAACACTTTTCTTCTGAAGCTATTTTTTTAGCAGATTAACATTTAACTACGAACTGTGGTGCAATTATTATCATTTTCAATAAATTGCCTATTTTATTATGACTTTGATATTGTAGATGTAAAATATTTAATTTCAAACAAAATTTCATGCACTTGGAATTAAGAAAAATTCCAACTTGAAATAAATAATTTTCTCTTTTCAAAATTCTTAGCGAAATCGACTAAACCACTAAAAAATTTCCTACTGTATTGTTTCTACCTTCCTATTATTTTCTCCGAACTTGTCATTTCTGTCACCTAAAATCCTTGAACTCAACTGAAAACAAATTTATGCAATATTTCTCTTGCTACAAAATATTTAATGGACATTTCATTTGCTTTATAAGACATGTAATCTTGTTTTTCTCTAACGTGGTATTCCAAAGGAAATACAATGTGTCAGATTGATTTTATGCATGGCGAATTCAGACATTCTTTTGCTGATATTTAATCTCAATTTAACGTCAAAGACAAGAAAGTATGTGCAAACTATGACATCTTTAAAGACGGCTGAGAGAGCTAAAATATAAGATACTTAAAAGAGGAAAATATTAAAAGCATCAGCATCTAAGAAAATTAAAATTCTTTCTACATAGCTGGTTCAGCAAAGAACTGAAGTAATAATCAACAGTTATGGTCAAATTGAAATGACAGTTAGGGATTTCTTTTGATTCGGTATTGTTATTGTAATAACAAAATTTTTAATCAGATAACAGCTGTCAAGTGTGATATGATAGTCTAGCACATCGAACTTTGAAACATTTCTCTATCATTCCATGAAAATCTTATCATGGAACTCAAATTCTTAAAGGTAGGGATAAATCCTTATAGCGTGGAAGTCTATTTGAAAAGTAAATCTCTTTTAATATCCATTCTACTCTGCTTTTATGTTTGTGAGGTTTGTTTCTCTGCGCCCTCTGCGTTAGCAATGTGAAGCAACATTTACAGAGGTTTGACAAGTGGCAAGCCGAAAAGCATCGTGTTAAAAAAAAACTTTTGAAATTTGAATTTAAGTTTGATACGACAGAATCCTAAAACAATATGTAAAAATTCGTGAAGGAAATTCTATAATAAAGGGACTGAATCACACGTCGAAACAGGAAACGACTCAGACGAAACAGAATGAGACATTCAGATAGCATAAAAGACTATTCCATTCAATATCCCCAAATAAGAATAAAATTGTACAGCATTCAGAAGTTAGCCATTCGTTCAATGCAGAACTAATTGCAACATTCACTGAATTCAACAAAAGTTCATCAAAAATACAAAAATCGACTCGCTGCAATCTCTTCAATCCATGAAATTATGCTTGGTGAGCAAAGAAAGAACGTAATAACAATTCACCAGGATTTCGTTTCTAATATACTTAGTCTTTTCACAACAAAGCGAGGCTTCCTCTATCACGTGATGTTTGAATTATACGGAATATATGATTAGGAAAGAGACACAGAAAATCCCAGCAAAGACTGTCCCTGTTGGTTTACTTGTATGAATACTGATAAATTCAAATTCTGTTCAGATTTTCTGACAAAAATGCAATTTGTGTTCCATTTTATTGGATAATTGAATGGCGATAATATATTCGAATTTAGTCAGAGAGCATGTGGTGCCTGTACCTGACCTTTAAACGTTTATTTTCAGAATCATAAATATTTAAAACTAGACCCGGCGTTTCTCAGGTTGAATTGGCTAACTGTAGATTGAAAAAGTGATCAGATAATCACCACTTTACTCTTTCGTAGGAAAGTGCAAATAACGTTTAAATCTCTGAAATAATTTACTAACACCTTTTGGATTTTATAATTTCTACTAATGTCCTGTACGTGCATATCCATCCATATAATCCTTTTCCTTAACCCTTCTCGTGGTTGCCTTGATGAGGTATCGTGTCATTATCAAAACCCTTAGAAGATCGTGATGGACTACATATCGCAAAACTAACCAGATCTTGATCTCGTCATCAGCACAAAATCGGCAATATCTTGATGACGATATATCTCATCATTATCTAAATTGGTCAGATCTTGATGGACGAGATATCTCGTCGAAACAACTTGGAGAGTTACATATCACCCCTGTTGTGACACAAAACTACAATGTAGGCAGAGGAAACATGAATAATGTATCCACTCAATTGAAATAATTTTATAAAATATTTAACATTTCATGAAAATACATTTATTTATATTTATGTGAAACTTGCACAAGCATAAAAACACAAAGCTTCTTTGTAAGCACAATGCTTGAATAAACTTCAATTATGAACCAAAATAATTAAATTGCGGAATAATTTAGAAAATGACAACTTAGGGGTATATTGGGATTTATTTAACAGGATTAACTCAAGACTACAAGTCCTGTTACCGAACAGATAATGCAACGTGACATCTTGATATTTAATAAATATTTTCTCCTAAAGTGGAATAGTGTTGTCATTTCTTTCCTCTCACTCAAAATTGTCCCCTCTTCGAATTAATACATGCTGACCACACAATCCGGCCGTAGCACTCAAAAAGTTGAGCACCCCTGATCTAAGATTTTACGTTTGTTCCTATGAGTAAATTATGTTTGTGGTATGCGTAAATTTTTAATACACGAGTGCTCATAAGTCTGGGACCTACATTATCTATAAACCTAGTGTTGGTTTTTTTTAATGGAGTACGTTTATCCTTAAGAATGTATTAAATCATTTTAAGTGGACCACATAGTTAAATAAATATCACCATTTAAGTCAACTAATTAAATTTGTTATTATTTTTACATTGTAGGATTTCTGTATGAAATAAACACAGCATGTGGGCAGAGACGCTGTTGTAAGGACTCAGAAGGGTAAGTCACTTGGGCTTACGAATCGACTGGGGTCGATTAACTATCGAAGAGCAGACTAGCGTTTTGAATCATGCTGGATAATCACGTTGACCAATCAATAATTTATCCCACAGTAGGATTCCTGCTTTTTCCCACAATCTCGTGATAGATCTTCAAACCAAGCAACCGGGAGAAACAGCATGAAGCTGCACCCATATATTCCGTTTATTTCATTAGAAGGTCGATGATTTTAGATGTGAGTATTTCTAACTAAACTGCAGCACCTGTTTTTCCTCTGTGGCTGAGATAATGGTACGAATAACACTCGATGCGCTTACATACAATAAGCATTATGATAAATAGATCTGCATGTAGCACATTGTTTTTCGAATATTATTTCAGCACTTCACCACTAAAAATACCAAAAAATTAATTCCGAATTGACATATGATAGCTGTTGGTCATCCAATATGTATCATGCGAGTGCATTTGAACAGCAGAAGTAAACTCTTCTCAGACTGTCTGGTTTGCTTGTTTACACCGGAAATAGCTTTCATACATATTTAAAATTACTCCCCTCCTACAAATTCCCCATTTTAGAGGAGCGAAACGAATGCATTTAATAGCAGGCGCTTCACCAGGCTCTCGGTTCAAATCCCGTTTTTGGCATGAATGTTAGAAGTGGTTCAGAATCCACTTTAAGCTATAGAGGTACAGATTTGATATAAAGACTTTTTCGGTGGCAACCCTTTTGACGTACTTTTTGTAGAGAGTAGTGGCAGGCAAAGGCAACCCCGCTTTATTAGGATTATGGCAGCCTCTCGATTATTTGAATCGAGAGGCTGCCATAATCCTAATTTTTTAGGATCCTATAAGTTTTTATTAAATTATTATTATTATTATTAAATTTAAAAAATTATTTACAAAAACTAATAATCCTATTAGTTTTTGTAAATAATTTTTTTGATTTTACCATGCCTAAATAACTCTAGTTTGCTAGAATAATTGTGATCTATAACATTCATATGATATAGCCTGGTTCCGTTAGACTCAAAACATACATTATTTAACTTGGAGTAACTTCTATAACAATGCTTCAGAAAAAGTAGTTTTATCATTATAGTAAATACTTACCAAGTAGTAGAAATAATAATAATCAGTTGTGTGGATTTTTTTATTTTTAAAATTATTTTCCGCTAAGCCTAAAACGGTGTTTTGTCTTAAAAATTCTTCCTTGACTATATAAAAAAGCACGCAAAAAAGCGCGCCTGGTCCGGTATAATTTGCGCCTGGATTCCGGAATAATTTGCCATGTAGTGGAAAACAATGACCGTAGAGCGACAAACAAAACCCGAGTTTCGCCTGCAGTTCAACACCGCATAATGATACGTGTGAAAGAAATCGATCCAATAATAAACGTCAGAGTTTAGTTGAGAGGACTACAAAATTTTGAGATAATTTTCATATGAGACATGAAGATTCATATCTAAGCTTGAAACTTCTAGAAAGAGGTAGCTTCCCACCTGTTGATTGGAATCAAGTTTCGACAGAATCGGGTAACTTACACAGAAGAATAACTTCATAAACACTACGAAAAATTCGAAAACCCTAAGGAATGGAATCAATGAGAAAGTGCTATAAATATAACATCCCAATTCACCGGATAATAAATTCTATTAGCTTGTTCATTAACTTAGAAATAACAATTAATATTTTTGTATTATTATGGAGTAAGGATTTAAAAAACACATTAAATTGTTCATATTAACTTCATAATAACAGCATAATTAATCAAAAATTGTTTAATTTGAAGCTTAATTTTAACCTTATGTAATTCGTATATCCCAAAAATTCAGTAAAAACGTAACTAAAATATCGAAAGAAAGTTAGGATGCTTGCTAAAACAATTCGATATAGATAGTTGTGTGTTTCGAATAACATTTAGCAATACCATGTTTACGTAATATTGGCTTAAGGACTTGTTTTATACTCAAAATAGATTTACAACAAATGTAATATACATTTACAACAAATGTAAACTAAATATTGGAGCTGAAGTTCAAGTCCTAAAAATATGATCCAACACTTATTTTTATTATTGGTTTACCTTTTAATTTTACTGTTATGTAGTTATATTAAAGAAATTAGTGTCTTTAAAAATATAAGAAATATCGAATTTAAAATATCTTGAAAAAGTAGTTCTTTTCAAATATTTAACATCGTTTTCTTGGTTTCAAGTTCTTATCTCCTTTACCAAACTAATTAACCTGATATTAGTTTTTACAGATATGTGATTAATCCCCAAGGAAATGTGTGGTGAAATTTAAAATTGTTATAAAAACTAGACACAACATACTTTTTCATGACAGATAGAAAGTTCTCTTTATCTCCATTCCCTTCAGTTTAAATATTTTTATAAAACATCAATGACCATAAACTCAAAACTAAAATCCAAATGCAGATAAATTAATAGATTTATTTTACTGTTAATATTGATTTGGCATTTAAAAATGCTTTATAACAATTTGTGTTTCAATATTTAATTACATATTTAAAAATTTAACGAAAGAATGCTTTTTATCAGAAGTAAATAGAACTTACTTAAATATTCTAGAATATTCTACTGTCGAAATTGTGCTTTCGACTAAAAGTACGAACAAGAAACAAAGATGGGCAGTTTGTTTTAAGAATACGAAAGAAGCTTCTATGAACAATATATTTCTAAACGATTTGTGTTCCAATATTCAATTATTTAAGTACTTAAAGAAATAATGTATGTATTCTATTAGAAGTAAATGGAACTTACTTAAATGTTCAAGAATATTCCACTGCCGAAAATTTAGCTTTCTTCTAAAAGCCCGAACAAGAAAATAAAAAGATAAGCTGTTTGTTATAAGAACACTAACGAAGCTTCTATGAATCAGCCTAAGTGTTAAATCATCCACCATCCATCGCTGAATGGAACGAAATCCGTGCAAACGATCGTTCCAAATCCCCCGAACAGCGGAACTTCAGCCCGTCCAGCTGTAGAACAAAGCCGCCGACGCAGACGATAATAATATTTCGTGGTCGTGAACATCATCCAGGGATTTCATTGTTTGACTGACATCCCATTTTCTTTCGGGGAACGGGGGTGGGCAGACGATATTCTTTCTATCTCGCATCATCCGGTTGATTCGGAACAACTCCCCTCGCCTCGACTCCTGGGTTCTGGGATCCGTTCTCGGATCGCGCGGTCGGTGGAAGAATATGGGGGTTGTCACGTGATCGCCTGCGAAACATGCGCTTGCTTTCCGTATTCCCTGGTATCGATTCCTTTATTGTTTTGTTCCTGAGTTAGCATTTTCGCTATTGGAATGTTTACTCCTTTTCCAAACATGGGAGGGGGTGGTTGGGGGTTAGGAGAAATAAACGATCCGCGGAAGTTTATGGGGGCTTCCTGAAGATTTATATTGGAACTGGAATGCGAGAATTTCTTAAAATCTCTCCACATTCCATAAACTGAGTCTTTAGTCTTTTGTAAGTACAGTTAATTGTCAGATTTCAGGGTAATTCGAAACCAAACTTTTCAAAAATGTAAGTTTTGAATGTTTAGAGATTTGGTGCCTATTTCACGCTTTTTCAAGATACTAGTTTCATCACCTATTAGAAGTTAGGACAGCCGTAGAGAAGTCCATTTGCCTTCTGCGCTAGCATGCTGAGAGTTGTAACCAACATAGGTTTGATTCCTGTAACTTAACCTGTGTAATTTCCCTCTTCTGTGCCAGAAAAACTTTTCTTGTGTCTATGTCCAATTATTCGATGTTTTCTATCTTGATTTTGGTGCGCTTGGACAAATATGGTCTTTGCGCCACAAACCTCAACGAACATATGAAAAGTTGTTTTAAAAGTGTAAATTAAATAATAAACTCAAATTTTGGACTTAAAATTAAGTTTTCTCAAAATAAATATTTCTTATCTTCGAGGTACCGTTTTTCTAAGAAACTACTTCTCCTTGGTAAGTAAGACTTTCCTTAGATGTTCTACAAGCAACACATTATATACTGAAACGTTCGTTCTTTGATGAAGGCATTATAAAAATTTTTAAGTGTAAAACACCAAATTTTGTGATATTTTAGTTAATTTTATATAAATACCTTTTATGGCAATGTAATACTAAATCCACATTTCAGTAAAAAGTGAATATCTATTATTTATAACCGCCATTTTCAGTCTGAGAGGGATTTTCATTGCAAACAAACAAATAATATTTTACTTTCGCTATCCAAGTTAAATTTTATAAGTTGTTTTTTTAATTATATTTTTGTCGCTATCGGAGTATACCTATTTGAGGTTACTGAATCCAGAAGTAGGGCGAATATACCAGAAATTTTATTTATCAAATATCTCCAAAAACTGTGAAATGCTCTGGATATTTTTGTTGCCATTCATGAATCAACAAATAATAACAAATAATAAATTTCTACACCTAGTTCGTTAGTTAAAATAGATGGAGTACGCAAACATTCGTGAATCAGTTTTCGTGAAATTTGATTCGAAGTTTATTGCAACAATAAACAGATACGTATATGGGTACCATATAATTTTACTCAATCATATTTACGGAAAACAGCTGTCCCAAATCACACAACTTTGAAATTTGATATTTTATTTTTATTTGCCACAATTCTTAAAATATGAAAATCGTCTGCACAATTGTATATTCTAAATTATTTCAGAATTTAATTTTGCTGAAAGGAAGAGCGCCAAAGTGCTAGAACTTTTCATTTCCGTTTATAACGTTATTTTGGCTTTGTTCTACATCATTTTGGAATATGCAAGTAGTACGATGTTTTTATTTTTTGCAATATAACTTCTAATCGTATAAATAAATTTTGTGAACGTAAGTAGGCTTTAAAAAGATAATGAAACTTATTCACCTTATGACCATGTGAATTTAAATTTGTACACTATGAAAGTGTTTTTATATTTCACAGCAATTATAAACTGGGCTTTACATAATCAATTACTTCGAGTTGAATTCTTCGTTCTATTTCAATTGCGTTTCCACCATAGAATACTTCCATCTATGCCAAATATGTTAAATTTCTATTAATTAGAACTAGATATAAATAACATTGTTAATAAAATTTTATTACACTTTTTTCTTTTTGAGTAACATTTGCAATTTCTATTTAGAAATTTTCATTTGACCTGTCAACTTTTATAGGATGAACCAGCCAGTAATTTGTCAGTTCATGTACTTTATTCATGAAAGAATTAATTCCCTAAGAGCTAATTACAATTGCACTTTAAAGATTTGTACTTAATATCTTATAAGGAAGGTGATTAAAATTATCAATAGAACGATTTCTAACATTTGATTACTTAATAGAATTTTTTTTCTAAAATTAGAACAGTGATTTGACCAGTAATTGACCCCTATTTATATTTTTAAATAAAATTCAAATGGAAACATTAGTATAATTATTTTAATGGTCACCAGTGTATTTCTTTCAAATATGGCTAGACTAAACATTTTTCACAGATTTTAAGTAAAACTGTAGGAGCAGACACAAGAACAAAGTATCGAATATTAAACAAATAAACAAGATAATGTGCTTAGTACTGACAATTACCAAGTGAACTAGCTAAAATATATAACAAACTAATGTTAAGCAAGTTAATACATGTTGCAATATTAAAGAATTCTTTGCCAATAAATATAACTTAAACTTGTCAGTGACTAAAATCTTCATAGTTTCTCCAAAATGCATAACACAAACAAAATCTACATCTTTAGTATCTTTTACACCTACATCGTCATCAAACAAATCGTCCTATCTAAACTGCAAAGCATATCTCTGGCGAAAGAATGCCATGTATGATTTGCAGTACCATATTTAACCCATGTGATTTTAATTCCCCATTTCGTTTTAATTTTTCCTGCTGCCTTCACATTTTTCACAAATTCAATCACCTTATTTAGCTTCACCACTCAAATCTTTGGAAGTATTTTCTCTTTTCCATTATCAGCCTAAATTTATTTTCTCTTTTGGTTTGAGGTAACCTGGTTTGATGGTTTTTCCTCTTAACTTTTTCTCACTTTATCTTTGCTTTCCCAACATACTACCCACCTTTTAGATGCAGCTGCAATCCGATGGGGCAATTTTTTCTATTTTGAACCTTTCTTTTGAGGAGACTGAATAAGCCGTAACACGTAATCTAGAATACAGTACTAACAGAAGGTTTTGTGGAAATTGAGGTGCTATACAGACTACTTCTTTACTACAAATTTCATTACTTTTGTATTTATCTCCTGCTTAATAGCTTTTTCTCTTCATTCTTGGTTTGGCTGTTATCATCTTGCCACTCTTGCATTTCATTTTCATCAGATTTTTTGAACTTCTCGCTTCATTTTGAATTTTCGAAACTGCTGATAATTTACATATTGCATTCCATTTAGTGATAACACTCTATTCTAGCAATCTGAATACAAGCTACTATTTTATAAATAATTTTCTAAAATTAAGTTTAAAATATTTTATATAAAACTATATTTTATATTTAATTCTCTAAATATTAATATCAAACACTCAGTCATAAAATATCGAACATAGAATTTCAAATCAAAGTTTGTCTAAAAATCCACTAATTGACCTAATTGGTCAATTTAGCACATGCTATTAGATTACCTACAAAGCTTGAATTAAAATTAAGTTAGATATCAGAGAGAAAACTTCTAAATATATCAAAATAATAGATATTTACTTGCCGCTCTATCCCACAACAAAATGGGGCCGCGGTAGCCCGGTTGGAAGAGTAACAGATTAGCAACCGGAGGGTTGCAAGTTCAAATCCAACCAAAGCCCGTCGTGTACAAAGGGGGATGGTGCACGTCAAATCCGTCATGGCCTCAAATGTCCTCACGTTGGCGTGGTGTGGAAGTTTGGTGAGTGGGGTGCCAGCTCAGCTGTCATATCGTCATCTGACTGTGGTTCAAAATTACGAGGTTTTGTTCTCGGACTCTCCCTTCTGGATTGATCCCTGACCGTCACCAATAACCCGTTGTGTTGCTCCAGTACGACATTCATTTTACTACTCCCTTATGTGGGACAAATTATTGATTGGTTAACCCTCCAAGTGGTTTCGACGAGATATCTGGTCCTTCGAGAATTGACTAATTTTGCTAATAACGAGATATCTCGTTATCAAGATATTGCCGAGTTTTTTATAATGACGAGATCTCACCAACAAAAAATTGTCAATATCTTGATAATGAGGTACCTCGTCATTAGCAAAATTGGTCAGCTCTTGATGGACGAGATATCTCGCCGAAATCACTTGGAGGGCTAAAGTGATTTCCGGAATAATTAAAAACACTAGTCATAACCAAGTCGATTCGTAAACCTACGAGACTTACCCATCTGAGATCTTACAACAATGACTCCACCCATATTCTCTGTCTATTTCATTGAAAGGTCGATGGGGCATAAATATTTTAAGTTTATATTAGCCTAATTACTACTATTTTAACTATTCTGAACCCTTTATTACTACTCTAAACGAATTGGCATCTCTAACAGTTGTCTATTAATTATAGAAAAAATTTTTAACGAGATTTTCACAACCATGAAACGTAAATTTACATATAATATCAATATCTATAAAGTGTGGAGTCGAAAGAGCCAATACCAAAAGTGTTAATTTACGTAATTTCTATGTAAGATGATGTGGGACAAGTGCAAACCTGAATCTTCATACTGAACCAATTACTACTCTTGTCTAGCAATTTTTAAAATATTCATATTTTTACCACGCACTCCCATACCTTTTACTAGTATGTTTACACTCTTTTATTTGTTTAAATCTCACCATTAAAATAATTTTTTTTAAAAGTACTTTTCAATACTGTTTGATGGGGTCGCATTTTCCACACGATGAGACAAGTGTATAACATGGATTGTTTTCTTTTTTGTAATGTGAAATTATTGTTGTGAGGCAAGACCATATTATTTCATCCATGCCCTTCTCTTTGGTAGGTAGGTATTTAATCAACGTTCCACTGGAGGAACACAAAGGGCTATTGGCGACGGTCCGTGATCAAACCCAAAGGGAATAATGATTCGAGAACCACACCACGTAATTTTGAACCACGGTCAGATGACGAGGCAGCACCTGAGTTGCCCCCCCCCCCAATCTTCAAACTTCCACACCACGCCAGCGTGAGGATATTTGAGGCAACTACAGATTTAACGTGCACCAGTTCCCTTTGTACACGACGGTCTTTGGTTGAATTCGAACTCGCAACCCTCCGGTTGCTAGTCCATTACTCTTCCAACCGGGTTACCGCGGCCCTTTTCTTTGGCCTGCGCAACATCCCTAGAGAAATTCGAAGCGCTCTAGAGAAACTAATCTATAGAACTCCTTCAAATTCCTTCAAGTTCAAACTCCTTTAAGTATTGTATCAAGCAATGAAAGTATTTGCAACATATCTAGACCTTATATAGAATTTTGCTACAATATGACTTAATTCTCCAAACCGATTTTCTTCAAACCAGGGGATTTGAAAGATATGCACTCCAATAAGTCATGTATAACCTTCTCAGACGATGCATGCTCTGTAATACAAATTGGTAATAAGTGTGGATAGGTATAGGTAGGTGTACGTATTTTAATTGACATAGCACTGGAGGAACGCAATGGACTATTGAACTACTTCAGCAGGTGGCAGCTCCCATTTTAATCAGACACGTTTTATATTCAGGGGACGTACTTACTCCGCAAACAAACTTGCTCTACCTCGCCCAAAATTTTGTAAATTATTATACCTCGTGTACTCGGTGGAACTGAAAGACGCTTTCGCATATAAAATAATATGAAAACGCCTACAAATTACGCAATGCTTAATATAGTCATTCTTTAAGTATTGCATCAAGCAACAAAAATATTTGCAACATATCTAGACCTTATATAGAATTTTGCTACAATCTATATATTAATACGTGAAGAAAAACCTTTGTATCCCTTTTTAAGCACATTGCGCACACGGAGGAGTATGAGATTTGGCATAATTAAAGTTCATATGGAGAAGAAGTGCAGAAAGATAAAATTTATGTATAATATGCGTTACAAATATATTAAATTAAACAAAATAACGTTCATATAGAAATATATACACCAACTTTCCTTGAAAATCATCCTTGAACTCCTGAAAATTTTTCTCTATATATTAATACGTGAAGAAAAAACTTTGTACTCCTTTTGAAGCACATTGCGCGCACGGAGGACTATGAGATTTGGCATAATTAAAGTTCATATGGAGAAGGAGTGCAGAAAGATAAAATTTATATATAATATGCGTTACAAATATATTAAGTTAAACAAAATAAAACATTCATTGTTTACGTTCATATAGAAATATATACACCAACTTTCCTTGAAAATCATCCTTGAACTCCTAAAAATTTTTCTTAAATTTCCTTGTAAAAATAAATATTTTAAAATATTCTTTTTTCATCAATAAAATATCTATAATTTATTTACATCATGGGAGGAACTAAAAAGTCAGTTCAAACATAAATATTGTATTTTAATTTGTTTCGGAAAAAGTTGTTTTTCGATCAACACTGGTAAAGCAACCATAGCAGTCTAAAGCAATCAATCTATGCTCAATGTCATTTCGATGGCGATTTCGAATAGTTTTTAGCCCCCTAGGGCCAATAGAACGGGGGTTAAGATTTAGCCTATGCTGACCGCAGTGTTCTAAAGTATAAGTGTACCAAATTTGGTGTGGATTGGTCAAACGGCGTAGATTTGTACAGAAAATATACACACATACATACACACACATCCTATTTTATATATATAGATATGCATTACAAATATATTAAATTAAACAAAATAAAACATTCATTGTTTACGTTTATATACTGTAAAAATTTTAGTGGAGTAAATGCGGAGTGGATGATTTGTAATTGATTTAATCCCCCCGCAGTGAAATCCACTCCAAGAGGGAGTTTATTTAGATTATTTATAAAAAAAAACTTTTCGGAGTGAAATACAAAATGCGGATAATTTAAATCTGTCAATGTCAAATACATATTAGCCTGTGGCAACAGTCGCACTTATTTATTATTGGTGGTTTCAAAAAAGTGAGTACATTTTATTATTTTTAAATTAAACCCTGTCTAATCTTGGTCATTAAATGTTTTTTTTACATCCAGGTATTCGCACCTATTTCCATTATGCCTCGACATAGAACATTGGCGGGTCGGAGTGAGAGACAAAGAAGGGATATATATTCGCGTACACATAATAATAGGCCAAATGCAAATTTAAATAGTGTAAATAGTATACAAAATGATGAATTTATTTTGAGAGATACATTTAAATGCGCACTGAATGTCATTCCAAGAACTTTTAATACTTTTGATTGTGGATTGATGGATTTACAATGCAGGTTTTGCAATGCAAAACATTTCGAATCTGAAGTCACTTTAGGTGAAAGGACTGCATTCACTTCATGTTGTCATAAGGGTAAAGCAATATTACCGGCCTTAAGTCAAAATGAATATTTTAAATCATTGTATGATGGACTTACTTCAAATGAACCTTCAATAAAAAGTAAGTCAAAAAATTATTTTGAAAACATTCGTAAATACAATTCATCATTTGCTATGGTTAGCTCAGAAGCTAAAATTTCGGATACAGTTACGAAAGGAGTGTATCATTTCAAAATACATGATGTTTTTTATCACAGATCAGGTCCAATGACTGCTGGATATGGTCGCTCACCATATTATGCGCAATTATATTTTTATGATGTTGACACTGCTATCAATTATAGATTACGTGAACACTTTAACCGAACATGCAATAACAATATAATGCGCGAAATCTCTCTTGAATTGGAACGCATTAATCCTTTCGTTCGGTCATTCATTGCAATGAAAGATCATTGTCAGAGAGTTGAAAATCAAAACAAAGAAATTTGTATGCTCATTAAAGTAAATCGTGATTTAGATCTACGCCGTTACAACGATGCAGTTCAAACTGATGTAGCAGTAATATTTAGTACAGTTGATGGTGAGCCACCTTTTGAACGAAATATGATTTCATTTTCAAAAGTTAATGGTACCATTAAAAATATCTCTGTTTTGGTTTCATCATTAGACCCTTTAGCGTATCCATTACTTTTTCCAAATGGTGATACTGGGTGGCATATCAATATTTCTCATAATGTACCAACTACATCTAATTCAAGAGCGCCCAGAAATAAATTAACCATGCTTCAATATGCAGCCTATCGAATTTCAATTAGAGAAGAGCAATTATTTCTGCAGTGGATAGTTGATATATATGTGAGAATAGAGGGCATAAGGTTATATTTCATTCGACAAAATCAAACAATTCTTAGGTCTGAAGCTTATAACAATTTAACAGATTATTTAGAATCGAACATCAATGCCAGTAATGTTGGCCGTAGAGTAATTTTACCATCTTCATTCAATGGATCTCCAAGAAATATGTATCAAAATTATTTGGATGCAATGTCAATTGTACAACATTTAGGAAAGCCTTCTTTGTTTATTACAATGACTTGCAATCCAAGTTGGCCTGAAATAGTTAGCAATATTGGTGTAGGTGAGTCTGCTAATTTTCGGCCTGATATTATTGTGCGTGTATTCAAGTCCAAACTGAAAGCATTAATTGAGGCCCTTACACTAAAAAATATCTTCGGTAAAGTTGAAGCACTCATTTATGCAATTGAGTTTCAAAAGAGAGGATTGCCTCATGCTCACATTTTACTCTCTTTAAATGAGCAAGATAAAATTGTTAACGCTACCGATATTGATAAAGTTGTATCTGCGGAGATTCCTAACATTCAAACGCATCCTACATTACATGAATATGTTGTAAAACACATGATGCATGGTCCATGCGGTATACTTAATCCAAATTCTGTATGTATGAGAGATAGAAAATGCACAAAAGATTATCCAAAACGATTTAATGAATTTACATGTGAATCATTAAATGGATATCCATTATACAGAAGGCGTGATAATGGTATTCATTCAGAAGTTCGCGGTAGTTGCCTTGACAATCGTTATGTTGTACCATACAATCTTATATACTTGCCAAATTTAATTGCCATATAAATGTTGAAGTATGCACTACAGTTAAAAGTGTTAAATACATTTATAAATACGTGTATAAAGGCTATGACAGTGCATCTGTTGAATAAGGTTCAGGGCGAAATGAACAAGGTCACGAAAGAAAAATTGATGAAGTTACAAATTTTGTAACTGGTCGTTATGTTGGATCAACTGAAGTTATATGGCGCATCTATGAATTACCAATGCATTTTCAGTCACATGTTATCATCAGACTTGATATTCATTTACCGCGTAGATAGAATGTTTACTTTCGAGAAGGGCAAGAACGTCAAGCAATTGAAAATGTAAGACAAACAAAATTATTAGCATTTTTTGAATTGAATCGATCAGATCCCTCAGCACGTGAATATAAGTATATTGAAATTCCTCTGCATTATGTGTGGGAAGATTCCATAAAAAAAAATGGAAGAGAAGGCGTGGAGGTGATAAAATCATTGCACGCATGTATGTAGTATCACCAAAAGACATCGAAATTTTCCATTTACGATTGCTTTTATTACATGTCTGTGGTCCAAAATCATTTGAGGATGTTAGAACATACAATGGAATTATACACACTTCTTTTGAAAAAAACCCAAGAAAATGTCAAACAACGCGTTATTGTTTTTTAGATATGACTTAACCAAGCTATACCGCATTTTTCCTATGACGTATTTGTACATGCTCACAGCTTGCGTAATAGAACAAAATTCAAAAAAAATTATAGAGGTATACTCTTTGACAAAAGAACTTTATTAACTTTCAAACTTAAAAATTAAATGAATTATGGTCGAATTTCGACCACTGGACGACCACTAGTACGTTTTAATTCTCCAAACCGATTTTCTTCAAACCACGGGATTTGAAAGATATGCACTCCAATAAGTCATATGTACCCTTCTCAGACGAAGCATGCTCTGTAATAATTTGGTAATAAGTGTGGATGGGTATAGGTAAGTGTAAGTATTTTAATTGACATCGCACTGGAGGAACGCAACGGACTATTGGCGATGGTCCGAGATCAATACCGATGCAAGGACAGCACCACTTAATTTTGAACCACTGTCAGATGACCAAGTCAACACCTAAGCAGACATCCCGTTCTCCAAACTTCCACACCATGCAAACGTGAGGAAATTTGAGGCCACGACTGATTTAACGTGCACCACCCACCCTGTACACGACGGTCTTAAGTTGGATTCGAACTTGCAACCCTCCGGTTGCTAATCCGTTACTCTTCCAACCGGGCTACAATCAGTGTGGAAGAAACACTATTGTTGGAGAGTGCGAGTTCAAGTTCGCGATTGATGTTTCAATTTATTTTCATTTCAATATTTATTGTGCGTGCAACTTTCCTGCCCAATTTTTATTTTTATCTTTAACCGGAATTGGAATTCTGGTTTGGGAGAACGATAAAGGGGATTTCAGAACAGTTTCAGAGCAATCGGTGTCAAGTAAATATACAGTTTTAATAAATGTCTTGTTTGGTTTTGTACTTTTGAATTCCAGCGCAGTTTCTACATGCACTATTTCGCAATACAGTCCACTTAAGAAATTTGTATGACACTTGGGTCCTTACGTAGAATCAACGGCGGACAACTATTGTCTGAAAATATCAATCGGGATCTCAGATATGAAAAAAATTAACAGATATTTTACATCCACTCTTTAAAATAAACAACTATCTTTTTACAAGGTGGTTTCTAACGATCGAAATAAAGTCGTCAACTCGTATCTCAAAATTCGCCCAATTTCTCGCTTAGAAACACTTACCGTATCACTAACCTAATTGGTTTTGAAGCTTCCTCAGACACCAAACAGAGCAACATAAAAATGTGGTTCGATAATTACCTGGGTGTATTTCTCTTCTGTGTCAATAAAACTTTCCTTGCGTGTGTATACTTGACACGTCTGTTGACGTTGTCTGTCTTGTGTTTGTCGCAGCATGGTCAAATACGACTTTCAATATATATGGCCAATATGGGTGTATTTTTCTCTGTGTTAGTAAAACTTTTTTTGTGTGTCCATTTACCAGATGGGATTTGATTCCTCCATGCCAGTAGTATTTCCCTCCTCTGCCAGTTTTCTTTGTATATGTATGTCCATTGATACTGTCTGTCTTGTGTTTGGCGCAGCATGGCCAAATATTGACCTTGCCCCATAAAACCAACCATCTAATAGTTTGCTCATTTTGACACTATAATTGCAACAACAGAACTACTCTGGTTGCATTTTTAGTCTAGAAAATACATTTCTAGGTATGTTGTTATCAGTGAGCGTAGGCCTTGTCTGAATAAAACCCGAAATAGATAGGTAGGTATTTAATTAACGTCGCACTGGAGCAACACAATGGGTTATTGGCGGCGATCCGGAATCTAACCCGAAGGGAAAGATCCGAGGACAACACCACATAATTTTGAACTACAGTCAGATGACGAGTTAGCACCTAATTGGCACTCTACTCTCCAAACTTCCACACCGCGGCAACGTGAGGACATTTGAGACCACTACAGATTTAACGTGCACCATCCCCCTTGCACACGACGGTCTTTGGTTGGATTCGAAATCGAAACCCTCCGGTTGCTAATCCGTTACTCTTCCTACCGGGCTACCGTGGCCCGCTAAAAATCGAAATACTAAAGTAATGTAATCGAAGGACTTGAATGCTTTGAAAACTCAAAAGAACCGAAATTGCGCATCTAAAGCATATACCAAAGGAAACCTGAAACATTTTTAATCATTCTATATTCTCTAGTCCTATCTCGATTGAATTCGCAGGCGCAGACTCATTACTCATTCAATGCAATTGCATTCCAGTCATAAGGCTGTACCACCCCCCTGAATTTTCTGATTCGGCACTTTTCTCAAGTTTCTTGTGTTTCGCAATTTTTTTTCTCTTCTGACTTGAACCGCCACTCCATTCAGACACTTCCCCATGTGTCTGCTATTCGTAATCCATGTTTATAATGTCATTACATTAAGTCTAAATAAATCGAGACACAATCGGAGTCTCAAGCACTTGACTACTTTCTCCTTATCTTTACCTCAAGGCCCATGACTGCTTTTTAATATTAATGCATACTAGAATGCCAATACATAAATAAATATATGAGAAATGGTCTCATGTATGGAAAGTCAAGATAAAAATACTTTAATATATCTTCCGTATCAGGGCAAAAGGGGTTAAGTCTGACTTTTGATGGGTCCAAAGGAGTCAAATGCATCATTAAAAAATAATATATAATATGCTTAAAATTAAAACTAAATGAATCCGCGAATCTCCATTACAATTATTTGTATTATGGCATTCTTTTTCTTCCTGAATATTTGGTTGGCGTGGTGTGGAAGTTTGGAGAGTGGGGTGCCAGCTCAGGTGTTTCCTCGTCATCTGACCGCGGTTTAAAATTACGTGGTGTTGTCCTCGGATCTTTCCCTTTGGGATTGATCCCGGACCGTCACCAATAGCCCGTTGTGTTGCTCCAGTGTGACGTTAATTGAAATACTCCCCCCTTGAATATTTGGGAGGAGTGAAATATTCAGCTTAAGATTCTGAGAAGTAGCCATTTTGAGTTAACCCCTTTTGCCCTGACAGGGAAGATAGAGGTTTTCAATTTAAACAAACACCGCAGGAAGACGAGGATTTTACTTCCGGTTAGCTAATGCTCTCGATCGGTAGGTAATGGAATTAGTTTAAAATGTAGTGAACTGACGTCACTTAGGGGAAACCGCAAAATCACAAGCACTATCGGCATTTAGCGAAACAGAAAAGCCATCTCATAGGAAGTTTTGTCGTAAAATCACACAACCATCCTCCGCAAATTTCCTTGGCAAAATAAATTTTTCAAGATTTTATTTACTCTCTCTGTCTACACAAGGATGGTGCTGTAGTGTAATATTCTGCTCCTTCCCCCAACCTCTACTTGATGGGGAAAACAAACGTATGTGTCACGTGGTCAGAGAGTTTCACTTGTGGGTGATTGGAGTAGAAAAAAGGTTGAGAATGAGAGGGAACGAGAGAGGAGGAAGACAGTCGGGTATTGCAGACCGATCGTACTTTGTGAGACCCTTCTCTGAGACAAAGATTGTCATTTGTTGTTTTAACGTTTATTCAATTTACGGTTTGTTAAATTTCAAGTGTTCTCATTCGTTTTCCAAAAAAGAAAGAACCACATCAGAACGTACAATGGTGTTCTATTTAATTTCAACTCAGAAAGTTTTCTCGTCATTGCTGTATTCTGTTTAATAAATGCTCTAGGCAGAATTTTTACAATCGTTTGAACTTTAGAGACACTTTTAAATTTCAATAATATTCTCATTGGATCTGACTTCGTTTCCTCACTTCGTGCGTGACAATTCTCGCATAGAATCAAGCAATTCTCCTTAAATTTGGCCGACTTGATGTCCTTGTAATAAGAACTGAATATGACCATTCCATTTGCATCGTTACCCACGCCTTGAAGAACCAGAATTTGACTGGGAGTGAGAAGTAAAAAATGGGCAGGAGCGAAGTTATTGTTGTGAATTAGCTTTTTACATGGTATACTATGTGCCAACGGTAACGTCAATCCAACTTTTATTTTATTTTCCATCAAAGGTAAGACTTCCTCATTTTTCTCATTTGTGTGAAGAAACATAAATCTCAAGTAGAATAAGCGTTGTAATGCTCTATCCCTTTCTGTTTGTCTTTGCATAATGCTGTCAGAATGTTCGTTTTCATCGAATAAATACACTGCTTCTTTCAATATTTCTGTTCCGATTTCTTTTTCTACCAGAAACTTTTTATACTCTTTATCGATTGTTGACACAAATTTAGGAACGCTATTGAACTTCACTTGTTGGCAAGTTCTTAAATACAAGTGCCTCAAGCTTTGGGAAAGGTGTTTTTTAAATTTATGCCAACGTTCAGAGCTGTTTTTTGAACATACTACTGTAATTTGTTCGACTGTCGAAGCTATTAAATTTAACGTTGGGATTTCAAATCTTGAAGGCGGGGTCCTTTCTATTTGCAAGAATGTCATCAGACTATTGAAGTAAGTTTTATGCAAGAGATAAATTCCATCCATATCTTTGAAAGAAATGAATGATTGAGATAGAGTATGGAGAAGGCGTACCGCAAAAAGTGGCAAAGTGTTGGACTCAAGATTAAAAATGGCGTCCTTTAAGCTCTGCATAATTTGATGCCTGAGTTTTATAATTCTTTCATAAGAGCTTCCAGGTGGAAAAATATTCTTCATTGATGTCTCACTAAACTTGATTTGTATAAAGAAATTAAGAACACTTTCTTTAAATTCACGATTGGTTGTAGCTTGCAACAGTTTGATCATAAGGAAGAATGCTATTTTTAGTGTTCTTATGGTGTTCTGTTGCCCAGTTAATGCTTCAAATACTATTGAAAAGACAAAATTCTTCAACATTATGGAACGTGCTTGGACTGCGATGGCAAAATTTTCTAGACATAAGATGTCGTCTATGTACTCAAATTCTTCATCAAGTTGACGACTAATGACCTCTACAGAAGCCTCATCGTTTTTATCGATGGTATTTTGTAAACATACAATAGAACGCTTCAAGAAGGAAATTATGTTTTTAAAGTGCCGAGTTAATACGGATTTAACAATGTACTTCTTTATATCGCCTTCACATGATTTAAAGATGGTGAGGAAACAAAGACGCGCTGTGTTCTTAACCAGAGAATTTTCGTGATGTCCATACTTCTGCAATGATCTTATAACAGGTACGTCGTCCTTCTCAGTATCGAGAAGTTGGTGCATGTCTCCAGTTGATATTTCCATAATCAACATTTTCAACGTAGTAACATATACTTCTGTTGCATCTTCGTCGTTTTCATCATATTCGGTGGTTTGCAACAACTTCAGAGTCGCTTGAATACGAAAGTTAATTTCTTCCTGAAGGTGTTTTTGTTCAGTTGAGGATTTTATATTGGTTTTAAAGTTCAGTTTCTTTAATTTCTGAAGCTGTTGAAGCGTTAGTTTGTCAAATCCCTGACTTGGTAGTTTCTTTGCAGGTGCTTTCACA
This sequence comes from Meta bourneti, assembly GCA_933210815.1. Lineage (NCBI taxonomy): Eukaryota > Metazoa > Arthropoda > Arachnida > Araneae > Tetragnathidae > Meta > Meta bourneti. The sequence continues at coordinate 23,591,211 of OW119928.1, forward strand.
TAATCGTAGACCAGCATAATGCAATTTAGTCAGAAAATATTCCCTTCAATAAAATATGAGGTCATTTGAAATTAAAATATTAGTCCAGGCATCTCAGTAGTTCAGACAGTTCTGTATTAATAGTTAAATTGCTTATTCAACGTGCATAGCTCCAGCTTTATAACATAAATATTTTCACCAGTTTTGTTCATTTGAGTGTGTCATTTCATATTAGTATTAACAAGCAAACCATAAGAAGACGAGGATTTTACTTCGTTACTCTGTACAAAATACGGACCGAAAGCACGTTCTACCACAAAAACACAAGCACCAGCTACATTTAGCTTTACAGAAAAAGTCGAATTTATAATTTTTTTTCTTTTCGTTATTTTTTAAACTTCCACTGAAATTTACGTCTTTCTTATGGACTTTTAAAAGAAGTTGGTTCCCATTTGCGTTATAGAGGATTTAAACATCTACCTTAAAATGAAACAGGGGGAGTATATGCCCGCTGCTTCATGTTATTCTTCCAGTTGCTCGGTTTTAAGATCTATCACGTGGTTGTGGGTGAACGAAATAGACAGAGAATGTGGGCGGAGTAGCTGTAGTAAGATCTCTGAAGGGTAAATCTAGTGGGCTTACGAATCGACTTAGCCGATTGGCTATCGAAGCTCAGACTAGCGTTCTTTTTTATCACGGTGTATAATCACTTTAACCAATCAATAATTTAGGATTCATGCTTTTACCCACAACCACGTGACAGATCTTTAATCCGAGTGACCGGTAGGTATTTTAATTAACGTCGCACTGGAGCATTACAACGGGCAATTGGCGACGGTCCGGGATCAAACCCGAAGGGAAGGATTCTAGAGCAACACCATGTAATTTTGAACCAGGGTCAGATGACGAGGCAACACCTGAGCTGGCACCCCACTCTCCAAATTTCCACACCACGCGAACGTGAGGACATTTGAGGCCACGACAGATTTAACATGCACCAGCCCAATTTGTACACGACGGTCTTTGGTTGAATTCGAACTCGCTACCCTCCGGTTCCTAATCCGTTACTCTTCCAACCGGACTTCAACAACCCTCGAGCAACAGGGAAAATACATAAAACAGCGCTCACATGCTCCGTCTGTATCATTAGAAGGTCTATGCAGCCTACGTCCTGGCATGCCAATTAACTTTTAAAATGTTCAAGGCATGTTGCCGAATGTGACCGCTTTATGAACAGATCTTGTGGTCTTTCTTCAGTCCACTATTGACTCAGTGAATCATTCTTTTGCATCGAATAGTTGACCGTTGATTGTTGGTCTTTTCCCAATCAGCTATTGACTAAGGGAATCTTTTTCTTGCATTCGAATAATTGACCGTTGATAGATGTATTGAACTTTTCCCCATCAGCCTACTGACTAAGGGTTGGTTTGTTGATTTGGGTTTTATGGCGCAAGGTCCAGTATGGGACAAGCTTGCCAAACAAGACGAAAAAAATCCAAATAAGTATATGCAATTTCGGAAAATTGAGACAAGCCAGCAATAAAAAGTATATTAAAGAAGAGTACAAAACCGTGATACCCGTGGAGGAGAAATTAAATTTAATCAATAATATGGAAAGTATACGATTAAAATTTGCCATAATTAATATAAATGTATAAAATCATAGTTGATATGAATTGATATTTTAAAACATGTTGACCAGCAACAAGGTGTATAGTATAAAAGTTATGATTAATAAATAGTTGCGAATAATAAAAAATATCAAATGAAGTTTAAGAGGCCAATATCTTTTAAAAATGAGAAGAGATTTGGGAATGGAGACTGACTAAGGGAATCATTCTCTTGCATCGAATAATTGACAGTTTTGTAAACAACGATAGATCTGTTGGTCAGATATTGACAAAGGGAATCATTCTCTTGCATCGAATGAAATCGACGAGGCATGTGGAATGAGTGGCTATCGTAAGATCTCAGACGTGTTGGTCATGTGGGTTTGGGAATCGACTTGTGCCGATTGGCTATCGAAGCGCAAACTAGTGTTTTTAATCACATTCGATTATCGCAGTATCCAGTAGATAATTAGTCCAAAATTACGGTTCGTGCTTTCTTCCAGTACCATGTGACACAACTTCAAACCGATCGATCGGGAGAAATAGTATGAAGCTACCAGCACATGCTCCGTCAATTTAATTTGAAGATCCATGCTCTATTGATGTTGTCATCATTATATCATCACTTCTGATATATCGTCGACTTAGAGCAGAAGCTTAGTAACTGAATTTTTTGCGTAGACACTAAAATTCTTATCTTCATGATGATGAGAAATGCGTAGTCGTGTTGTGATGTGCTTTTAAAAGAATATAATACAATTAAAATGCTTATAATTTCTATTTTTAACATAAAAACTAATAGTTAGTCTGCGAACAGCTGTACAGTAAGAAATAATTTTGCCGATTAGTGAGTTTCTGGTCGATATTTTAACTGAAAAAACAGCTTAATTTGGCCAGCCGAAATTGCACTGTTTGGGAAAAAACTGAGATGAGGGGTGAATTGAATCGCATCAAAACAAGTACCATCATTGAATTTTTTCATGAATTTTACCTTGAATCTCAGTAATTTTCAACAAACTCTTTCGAAAAATATCATATTTATTCGCATGTAAGAATCCAATTGCAACCTCTAGCAGATCATTACTGCTTTTTTATCATTGTACGGTTCGGGTTTAAGGATAGGGAGAAAAGAATACCGATTCAAAGAATATCCTTTCGTGCTTGTAGATGATATGCCTTGAACCATTTCTTTTCAGTATCGATTTATTATTTTTCTCACCACAAGTATAATTAATATTTGGTATACATTTCTTCGCCGCTTCAATGATCGGAAAGTTCTATATGAACTAACAAAAAAAGAATGTTTCTCAGAAGATTACAGAACGGAAAGAATAGAACGAATGTTTTCATTTTCTTTAGTGAAAACCAACCTTAAGTGCAAAGCTTTATTTTATGTTTTATCCTTTTCACAGAATGGGCTATTTGGGTTGAATGTAATAACTGCAGTTTCTATGTTATAGTGAAGGAAAACTATAGTTTAATTTTTTTAACTGACGTTAATTTTCTTAACTTTAAATAAAATTCAGTTACATTTGTTTCATTGTCTTCGTTGCTGATTGTAACACTTCAATCTTAACTACGATTAATTGTTTTTTAAAGAAGAATCGTAAATTCCAAGTTCTATTTTATTCTTTTCACAGAATGGGGTACGTACTTGTGTTTGAATGCGACACATGAATCTCGAAAATTTTAGCTTTAAACATAATTCAGTTTTACTTATCTCATTCTTTTCGTTGCTGATTGTAATACATCAATCTTAACCAAAATGGATTGTTTTTAAAATAATCGTAAATACCAAGTTCTATTTTATACTTTATTCTTTTCAAAGGATGGGTTATATGTGTCTGAAAAACACATGTAATTGATTTTCACATGTGTTCAATTTCGTCGTTGCTGATTGTAACACACCAATCTAAATCACGATTATTAATTTTTTAAATCGTAAATACTAAGTTATGTTTGTATTTCATTCTCTTTATTCACCAGTTTTAAGTTAAATGTAATGCTTTTGCTCCGTAATATATGAAATGCTGTGTACTATAGAATATATGCTTAAAATGTATCTCTTTTTACGGATACAAAAAACACTTTTTAACAGAATACATAATAACACACAGGTTACTGGTTTCTTTTCAACTGCGTTGGGGACGATAAAAAAAAGGAAGCTTCATTAACACTTGTGCACATCCACATTAATACACTGGCGGGAAAAATTAAAGGAACAATTATAAAAACTCATGCAACTTGAATGAATTTGTAGCTAACTTGATGGAACTTGCACAAGAACTTTATTTTGTCACGCCTGACATATCTTCAAAATGCAGAATATCCTATTTCTGCAAAAAATAAATTTTAATAACAACATAGGAAATGTGATATAAAGTAGGGTTGGGAAAAGTTGGTGTTACAACTTTTTAGAAATACATAGAAAAAATTAATAAGGTGTGTGGTCACCCCTGACCAAAATGCAAGTTTTACAGCGATTTTCCCATGCTGTGTATTAGATTGTCCAGGAGTTTCTGCGGTAACAAAGTGTACCCACGATGAATAACGCCTCAAAGCTCATGAAGAGTGCTAGGTGGGGCTGCAGTAATGAAAGTCGGCGTCCTAGTGCGTCCTACACATGTTCTATCGGATTTAAATTCGGAGAATATACGGGTCACTCCACCCGCTGTATTCCTTCGCCCTCAAGATAATCGGTCACTAGTGCAGCGCGATGAGGACGAGCATTATCATCCATTAGGAGGAAGTTATTTCTAATTGCACCCCTAAACAACTTGACGTAAGGATCAAGAACCTCATCTCTGTATTTTTCAGCATTCATAGTTGCACTGGTAAAAATATGTAGGTCGGTGCGGCCATTCAAAATTATGCCCGCTCATACCATGATTCCATCGCCTTTGTACCGATGCCTTTCACGGATGTTTTCAGGCTTATTGCGGGTGTTTTGCTCCCTCCAGATTCTAACACGTCTGGAATCACTCTCCAAACAAACACGAGACTCATCATTGAAGAGAACTCGGCTCCAGTACGTGGTACTCCAGTCACGATGATCTCTGCACCACTACAACCGGGCGCGTTTTGCAGCCCGAGTTAGTGGTACACAAATCATGGGTTTCCTTGCATACAGTCCTCTTTTATGCAGCCTGTCACTCACAGTCTATCTAGATATTCGAGTTCCTGTAGCTGTAGCGAACTCCTTGAAATCTGGGCTGACGTCAGTTGCCTATTTCTTTTCGCAATCGTTATCAAATAAAGGTCCTGAGAGTCTGTTGTGGTACGTTTTCGATCTCGACCTAGTTGTCTGCATACATAACCAGTGTCTTTAAACCGTTTCCAGACTCTTGTCATGCCGCTTTTGGCTACTTTTAGGTCTTTACAGATCTGTGTCAGTGTCTGTCCTCCTTCCATTCTTCCTATTAAACCCCATTTCTCACAATCCGTCAAATGCCTTCGCAACGACATGTTCCAGCTTCCACACGCGAAAATTTTATCCAACTACTCGTACCATCCTTGACATTCGAATTTTGAAACAACCCCTTGTACTCCTTTCCACACGTTCCGAAAGAACGGGCGCAAAAATGTGCATATTTTGCTGTGTAGTGAAGGTGAATCCCATTGGACGACGTGATAACGTTGACCTTGAGTTACCAACCAACTACCTTTCATTGGACTTCACTTAATAGAATTAACATAAAGCATCGTTCTATAATAGTTCCTTTAATTTTTCCCGCCAGTGTACTTCTTATTTCCTTCAAATTTCCTTACTGCATGTGTCATTTGATTTTATTAGCAAATTCAAAAACAGTTATACGGCCTTCTTTTAATGCAGAAGTCATCTAGACTATTACTTTTTAAATTTTTCCATTTCTAGGTAATAGCCCGTTGTGTTGCTCCAGTGCGACGTTAATTAAGTACCTACCTTCCCACTTTTAGACTTAAAGACACTACTATTTCATCTGTGTAAGAGCCTTACTAGCATGAGTGGGATTTACCTAACTTAAGAAAAGACAAAAATATGAATTCGGCGGGAAAAGAAAACATGATTTAAATAGTAATGGCACCCATAAATATTTTTTATAAGTAAAACTTGAAAGAGAAAAAAATTCTTTTAAAAAGGACACATTTTTAAAAATCCGTTTGATTTTCGGCGAATTTTCTTTTTATATTCACTACTTATTATAAACAATAAAGGCAATTTCTGAACACATCACTTTCTTTTGTTTCTGAATACGCCACCTACCGGAAATGGAAAGTACATTATTCTAATGCTTATATAAATTGTTTGAGACCTCAATAAACAAAAACAAGTAAATAGTCTAATGCTGGCTCAATTCAAAATTAGGCAGACGATATCCACCATATCTGTAGACACGAAACAAAATTACAAACTTGATGCATTTAGTTTTTTTGTAAGTCGAGGTAGGTAGTTGATTAATGTCGCACTGGAACAATACAACGGGCTATTGGCAACGATCCGGGATCAATACCCAAGGGAAAGAACCGACGACTCCTCGGTCAGATGACGAGGCCAATACCTGAGTTGGCACCCCACTCTCCGAACTTCCACACCACGCACAACATGAGCACATTTGAGGCCACGACAGATTTAACGTGCACCAGCCCCCATAGACACGACGGTCTATGGCTGAACCAAGTTTCGAACACGCAACCTCCAGTTACTCTTCCAACTGGGCTACCGCGGTTCTCTTATCGTAAGTCGAACTTATTCTCTAAGACATTTGACGAATTTTATATTTTAGGTGATCTTTCTTATTTAAAAAAATAAATAAAAACGCTTTATGAGTTCGCTTGAAATCTCTCCTAGCCGAGTTCTGTTTTTGCCTGAGCCACTGGAAAGAATTAAATTTAAGACCATTTCTGAATCCCAAATCTTGCATTAAACAACTAATTAACTTGTGCGATTACTTTTTTTATTCTTCCAATCTGATTCTTTAAACTGAACGTTCATTTCAAATGAGTTAAATGTATATTCTTTCTTTTAATGTTTTGCATCGTTGATAGTTACTTTCGCGCAATTTAAGAATTACCCTTGAATAATACATTTCGTTTTTAAGTCTTTTGACTTTAAAATACCAAGAAACGTTCGACGCTAACTTTAAAAATGTCCAGATGCAACACCTTTCATGTAATGAGAAATATTTTCATTTTGACTTTAATTATCTAGAGTAAATTTAGTAAACAATGTTTAGACTGCCTGTTTCCTCGAAGTCTGTAATGCAATTTGAGACAGTTGTGATTCGAATCAAAACAAGGCTTTCCAGTTTTCCCAAAAGGGATTTATTTCGTTTATTCTTAATACTGGATTCAGTTCGTACATATTTAGAAATTTATTCAGCTTTACTTTTTTTTGTTACTTTAAAATTTTAAAATATCAAAATGCTGTGAATTGTGAACAAGGAAGGAGAGTTCTAATTTTATAACAACTAGAGCTAAATAAATGCTTGAACGTTCCTCAGTTATTTCGATTATTTTCAATTTAAAATGATTTAATATACTAACGTAATTCTTATGGAAATATTTCTCCCCTAAAATCTTATTCTGGTTTGCATCTCAGCGAAATGAATAGTTATAGGTTTTGGATAAATATTTTTTGAAACATTTTCCTTTCAATTCTCAAATAGTAGCTATAACTTTCCAAAACAGAATATCTTTCTTGAGTTTTTTGTTGAATTCAGCCTTTACCTCAATATATTTTTCTATTAGACACGCCTTTGCTACTTCAACTTCTCATTAAAATACACAAAATACTTTCTGTTTCTTATACAATAAAAAGTAATTAGTCATTCACTGTCCCCTAATATCCTGTGCAAGTTTTAGATCTTTACAACCTTACAAATTAACCCTCCAATTGGTTTCGACGAGATATCTCTTCCATCACGTTCTAACCAATATTGCTAATTACGAGATACCTCGTCATTAAGATAGTGCCTATTTCTTTTATGATGACGAGTTCAAGGTCTGGTCAGTTCTCGTCTGATGATTAGATATCTCGTCCATCAAAATCTGGTCAGCTTTGCTGATGGCAAGATACCTCGTCAAGACAACCACCACAGGAGGATTAATGAAATAATATTCGCATCATTTATCAAGAAATGGATTCGTTATAATATCGTCAGACTTTCTTTGTTTTATACTACTTTCGAACACATTATTCATTTTTAAACATGAATGGGATATTTTTTAAGAGCCCGACCACTTGATCACTTAGCCTTTACCACTACAAGGGGTGAAATGATGGATCCTTATGAAGGACACCCAATGGGTGAGCCTCCGCTATTGCTAACAAGGACAATCATTGACATTCATGAGCTTATAATCCGAGAGTTGAACCCGTGACCTACTGGGTGGCAGACAAGCGATATGACCACTATACAAGCTACGCGGCTTTTTAATGGATAAGTAGGTATTTCAATTAACGTCGCACAGGAGCAACACAACGAGCTATTGGCGAAGGTCTGGGATCAATCAATCCCAAGGGGAAAGATCCTAGGACGCCACTTAATTTTGAAACACGGTCAGATGACGAGACAATACCTGAGCTAGCACCCCTCCAAACTTCCACACCACGCCAACGTGAGGACATTTTAGGCCTCGACAGATTTAACGTGCACCAGCCCCCTTTGTACACGACGATCTTTGGTTGGATTCGAACTCAATTGCTAATCCGTTACTCTTCCAACCGGAATACAGCGGCCCGGCTTTTGAATGGAATATAATATCTTATTAAAACACACACTTGGATTTATAACTGACTGAGATCACATAGTTTTTTCTTCATCTGTGCCCGTCTTCCCACTTTCTGCGTACATTTTGATTTTGTCTCATTTCCAAACATGTTTTCTACAAAAGAATACAAATTCTTTCAAATCCAAATCTTTCTGCGCATTTAAGTTAGTAAATTGGCTGTAATGTTCCAAAAGTCTTGCAAATGTTTACTGGTGTGTTCTACGATTACTTGGAAATCCGAGTCGAATTTATTCTCCGAATCTTTGCCAAAAAACAGAATTTGTTGAATGTGAGACATTTTGTTTTTGAAAATTGGCGTAATGTTCCTATGCTCTATGGACATGTTTGCAACAAAAGGAGTAATTCTGTGGTCGTGAGACATAATTTGTATTCCCGTAAATATTTTTTCTTTGCATTTAGAGAAAAATATGGAAAAGATATTCTTTGATTTTTTTTTTGCATCACTGTTTGGTTCTGTACTCAATGTATCCTTTCGTTTTTCCTCACTACTTCGATACATTTTCATCTAAGCGGTATTCTTACGAGGAAAAAATTCTCTTCAAATGTCTTTTTCAACTTTGGTTTCAGATGAGCGCTGTTCCTATTTGTCAGACTCAGACTCTATCCTTTTCTCAATTCTCTTTTCATTCAAAGGAAAGAAGAAAGTCATTCATGGAACATTTTGAGCCTCTTTTTCTGCAGTGAAATATTGGAGATTTAACATACGATATTTCTCTTCGAACTGCATATTTACATAAAGCAGTATATAGGAAATATTCGAAGACACTTTAATGTTTCTCGTTCAGTTCTTAAATAAGAACACTGGTTTTCTAGTATGTCCAAACAAACTTTTGAAAAATTCTAGGATTTAAAATAAAAAGAGAATTAAAGACTTAGAAATATTTTATGGCAGTTAGTTCTAATTTCGTTTTTATAAATGACGTTAAATCATTACAAGAAATTTAAAAGATTGTAAAAAAAGAGAGCCGTATTAGTTTAAAGTAGGGGAAATGCGTTCGCGAGGAAGGAACTGACCCAGTTATCTATTTTAAGCCTAATTATTTATTAAATATCAATGTGACACATTACGTTTTTTTTTCATCAACGTGACTTGTAGTTTGGAGTTAATCCTGTCAGAAATACTCAAAATATCCTCCAAATTCTCCCATTTTTTAAAATTAACCCTCGATTTATGCTTATTTTGATTCAAAACATTGAAAAAGTGTTCACATGTAATTGAGCTTCCGAAGATGCCTAACATTTCCTAGACAGTCGGTATCAAAGTTTTAAACTTACCTATTTCAAATCTTTTGTAGGAATGAAGAAAAATTCCTTAAATTTTGAATTGTATGTCCATTGCATACCAATTATCTTCTGTCGGTACATACCTGGTCCAAGATAATCTGGTCCCTAGTCTTCTAGAAAAAGAAACTTGGCTTTCTCTGACATAATGTAATGCCTTGTCTACGCCTTCTCTTACGCTACTGCCTTCTTATTTGCCAGCAAGCAGTCTTTTAGAAAATTGAGTCCACATTAGTATTGAAATTTTTCTCTAACCCAGTCCAGTGTTGTTGTAATCAAGTTTTTCTCTAACCTAGTCTAGAAGTAATACCTTTGCAGGCCGGATACGAGGCGTTCGCTGTCTGTATGCTATGCATGTCTGCTCTGTACTATGTTCGTTTAACTCAAATGCGTTTATTTATTTATTTTTGCAGTTCCATTCCAAAATAAGTGTCGCCACATCACACAGCATCACATAGCTGTTAGCTATGTGATGCTGTTTGGGAATAATACGAAAATGTATGAATGACTACTAATGGTTTTATATGACTAGGGCTCTGACACATGCTATTCGGACCCCAGTACAATGTTAGAGTCTGGGCTCCTCAAGAAAATAACATGTATTCCAAGTACTTTATGATTAATTTGGACAAATGCATATATTTCTTATGATTTGCACATTCATACGTCTTTGTTTTAACTACATAATAGTATTAATTACTCCGCACGACTCGGTTTGAGTTAATTCAAGAAATACGCGCGTACCATATTTTTCATGATTGCGTAGCAATCGGATCGAAGGACCATGGTACCCGTACCCTTCCATGTGGTCATCCTGATTGTGATAATACTTTTATTAGGCAGGTCCGAATATGAAATGAGGGAGGTAGTTTATACGGAGGACAATCCTTATCGAGTGAGTCGTTTACTGGCATTTTTGTTTTTGTCAACTTCTTCCGTTACATTTCATGACATACACATGACTCTCACAAACTATACCCTCGCAATGTTTGTTTCTGTAAAACAAATTACTCTTTACGTCAACACATTTGTAAAGTTACAAATAGGTATATTTTGTGTGGATGCATATTGCATTTAAGTATAAACGGAGGTATCAAATAAGTGTAATTTCTTCATTACGAGGCCACGGTAGCCGATTGGAAGGGATAGTAGATTAGTAATCGGAGGATTACGAGTTTGAAACTCGATTCAACCAAAGACCATCTTGTGCGCGGGTCTGGTGCACGTTAAATCTGTCGTGGCCTCAAATCTCTTCAAATTGACGTGGTGAAGCTTGGATAATGAGGTGCTAGCTCAGATGTTGATCTCGTCATCTGACCGTAGTTCAAAATTATGAGGTGTTGTCCTCGTATTTTTCCCTTCGGGGTTGATCCCGGACCGTCGCCAATAGCACGTTGTGTGGCTGCAGTGCGTCGTTAATTCAATTACGTAATTACTTTCACTCATTTCGCGATTCGGAATCACTTTACACTAGCTATTTTCAATCTTTTTCATTTCATGAGCCACGTAAACTAATTATTAAAATTATTACACCAAAAAATACAATTTTTTGCCGATATAACAAAAGAACAGGTATGATTTTGATTGATTTACAAAAAATAATTGTAAATACCCGTAATTTTTGTTTCCAAGTATCTTTTCAAAACAATATATTTATGTAATAAAACAAATAAAGCTCAAAATTATTCGTACGGATTTTTCTTGAAATTATTTGTGAACACTCTTGTTAAAAATTCAAAATTAAACAGTTGAAGTAAATAAATCTTACACAATCTAAACCGTTGAGGCACACCAAATACCATTCATACAGCACACCGACCGGTTGAAAATCGCTGCTTTACACCTGTGAGTTAATGTAGCTCTGCTATTTAATTTTACGAAAAAATCATGCTACTTCACACAATTTAAAAATTAAGAGTCGGTGTTCTTCACGGAATTATTGGTATTTTTCATAGGACTATTGGACGAACTATTTGGACCAAATACCTATACCTATAGAGAGCGCAAAACCATTAAATACAGCTTTTGCTAATGGCTCTCAAACTCGGATCAATTTGTTACAGTGTCACAATGATTAACTCGCTTTTCGGAAGATGGCGCCAGGAGGCCCACAACTAAATAGAGAAAATAATTTTTAGGAAAATAAATTTAGCAATTGCAAGGTTTTTAACAATTTTTTGCTCATTGTCAGATCAACCCCCGTAGAGTATGAATCAGGGACGAAAGTGGAAGAGGGAGCTACAGGGTTTATTTTCAAAGGGAAAGATCTTTGTGTATAGTTTATGTGCACACTCCCCACATATACAATCAGAGTTTGAAAAATAAAATTGGAAATTTGAGCAATTTTTCAAATCAGTTTATATAGGTAGGTATTTAATTAACGTCGCACTGCAGCAACACAACGGGAGATTGGCGACGGTCCGGGATCAAACCCGATGGGGAAAGATCCGTGGACAAAACCACGTAATTTTGAACCACTGTCAGGTGACATGTTTATATACGAAAATAAAAGCTGGTTATAGAAATCGAAATGGTATCAGATCATTTGCTGTCAGATTCCAGATTCCACTTAGAAGAAACTCACTCTTGAACAAAGAAATTGTACTTGCTTTTAAGCAATAATATGACTAGGCTTTTTGCAAAAGCTGTAGTTTGAAGGCGTTCTTGCAAAAAGGCACTTTTGATGCTGGGGGACTCAACATTTGTAGCCCTCCCTTCAACACGGCCCTAATCTAAAATATAGAAAAATCTAAAAACATCGGAAATAAGGTCTACCGAATGCTAATCGCAAAAATGGATTGTCTCAGTGGATTTGCCCACTGCGCTAGCAACCTGCGAGTTGTAGGTGACATAGGTTCGATTTCTGTAACTTATCCTGGATGCATTTCTCTCTTTTGTGTCAGTTCAGCTGTTTTGTGTGTATATTCATAATTTGACGTTGTTTGTCTTGGCCAACAACAGCACATACACCAAAACACTTAACCTAGCTAAAAATGTCACAATTTCAAACTAGTATATTAAAATATTATAAAGTAGCTTTGAAAAACTATTGACTTTTATTTTATAGTATGCTGTCGGAGGTACGTTATATATGCATTGCTTACAATTTCCCCTCGTTCTTGGATTTCAACTAAACTCAAACATAGAAGAGCAAATGGGATTTCTTGTGCAGTTTATCTCGTAAGATTTTCCGTAAAATAACTTAACTTTGAGGGAGAAAGAGTTTCGATAAATAACTGTGTAAATATGAGAAATAATAGCTAGGTAGATAGGTAGGTATTTTAATTAACGTCGCACTGGAGCAATACAACGGGCTATTGGCGACGGTCTATGACAGGGATGGGCAAACTACGGCCCGCGGGCCAACTCCGGCCCGCCGGAAGGTTTTATGCGGCCCGACGGAAATTAAAAGAAAATATGATTTATATATTATATATCCATCTCCTTTTCTACTTTGTTTAAATATTATTTTTTTTCTTCCTTTTTTTCAAAGGACTGATGAGAGAGAGAGAGAGAGAGAGAGAGAGAGAGAGATCTTTTTACTTTCTCTATTTTTGTTCTACAAAACATAAATCGACGGAAATAGCAAGCACAGACAGCTTTCAATCGGTAAAGTGTTAAAAGCGGTTCTTTGTTAGTTATACCTGTAGACTGGCGCCAACAAGCGTTATCTCTTTCTCGGGGAGCAGACATATGGGAATCCAATATAGGTGAATTAGACCTCACATGTGACAGACTGCGCATTTTAAGCTCCAGCCTGCGGCTTTTTCTTTTGGCGCGAGTTTTAATATTATTGATTGCGTATGGAAAGATTGCGGACATATAGCATCATTGTGAATAGTGGTGAAAGTATAAAAAGTATAGCGCAGCTAGTGCTTGTTTGGGTTATTCATAAAATATTTCAACCCCAAAATGGCTACTAAAAAACGTAAAGTTGATTCAGAGTGCCGTGTTTTTAATGATGAATGGACCTGGAAATACTTTTTTACAGTGGTTAAAGATAAACCAGTGTGTCTCATCTGCAATGAGGCTGTAGCAGTCTTCAAAGAATATAACATTTCCCGTCATTTCACATCTAAGCATAAGAATTCCAATTACGAAGCAATGTCCGAATATGAAAGAAAACAAAATGTAGAAAGTCTTTGTAAAAAATTATCAGGCCGACAAAATTTTTTCAAGAAGGTAAACACTATCCAAGAAGCAGCTACACATGCAAGTTACATTGTAGCATACAATATTGCTAAAAATAATAAAGCTCTCAGTGATGGGGAGTTCGTTAAACAATGCATGCTCCAAGTTTGTGATGTTTTATGTCCAGACAAGAAAAATAATTTTGAGACTGTAAGCTTATCTCGAAAAACGGTGACTAGAATCGAAGCCATCGATAAAAATTTGACATCGCAATTAGAGTCAAAGATTGGCCAGTTTAAATTTTGCTCCATAGCTATGGATGAAAGCACTGATATAAATGATACTGCTCAATTAGTATTATTTATAAGAGGTGTTGATGAGAACTTTGAAATTACCGAGGAACTGGCGTGCATGCGTTCTTTAAAGGGAACTACAACGGGATGTGATATTTTTCGTGAATTTCAGGAAGGGCTTTTAACTTTGAAAGTGCCTATAACAAATATATGTAATATTACGACCGATGGAGCACCAAATATGACAGGAAAAAAATCTGGATTTCTTGGACTCTTTAATCAAAACTATCCCGGGAACAATGTTGTTTTTCTACATTGTGTTATACATCAAGATGCTCTGTGTAAATCTGCATTGAATATGAAACCCGTGCTTGATGCAGTCGTGAAGCTTGTAAATACTATTCGATCTTGTGGGCTTACTCACACAGGCAATTTCGAGATTTTCTTCAGTCCGTGCAATCTGAATACTCTGATGTACTGTATTACACGAAAGTAAGGTGGCTTAGTGCAGGATGTGTTTTCGAGCGAGTTTGGCAGCTGAAAGACGACATTGTGTCGTTCTTCCATGAGAAACAGTGTTCTGCGGAGTGCGAAATGTTAGAAGATACAGAATGGCTTTCGGACTTAGCATTTTTCACAGATCTTCTTTGTCATATGAGCAACTTGAATGTCAAGATGCAAGGGAAAAATCAATTTATCGACGATATCTGGGCCCATCTCAAAGCTTTTAAACTAAAACTTAATCTGTTTGCTGGGCAGCTAGCTAAGAACGACTTGTCTCATTTCTCGAGGTTAAATTCAATACCCTCAGTAAATGAAGAGAAGCTTAAGAATTATGAAGATTGCTTGAAAAAACTGCATTTTGAGTTCGAACGCATATTTCAAGATTTCAGTGCCATTCAAACAGAATTGGATATTTTTACCATGCCTTTCAACGTAAATTGTGAAGCAGTGAGGTCAAATTTGCACAGCTTGAATTAATTGAGTTGCAATCTAACAATCATCTCAAGCAGCTGTTTCTAAATATGCCAAAGTTAGAGTTTTACAAATCATTATCGAAAGTAAGTTTCCCAAATTTAATATCTCACGCCCAGAAAATCAGTGCTATGTTTGCTTCATCTTATATATGTGAACAAGTGTTTTCAACTATGAACCTTAGAAAGAATTATTTCAGAAGTAGACTGACAGATGAGCATTTAGCCTCGTTCCTTAGAATCAGTACATCTCACTTCGAACCTCAATATAAGGAACTTTTAAAAATGAAATCGCAATTTCATTCATCTCATTAACATATTTAAATTGTAATACTTGTATATTGTTTTTAAAATTTTAGAAAAATTTATCTTGGCCCGCCAAACTTTTTTTTTTTTTCGATTTTTGGCCCGCGACCGAAAAAGTTTGCCCATCCCTGGTCTATGATCAAACCCAAAGGGAAAGATCTGAGGACAACACCACGTAATTTTTAACCACGGTCAGATAACGAGGTCACGCCCGAGCTGGAACCCCTCACCAAGCTTCCGCACCACGCCAATGTGAGTACATTTGAGGCCATGATTTAACGTGCACCAGCCCCCTTTGTATACGACGGTCTTTGGTTGGATTCGAACTTGCAACCCTCCGGTTGATAATCCGTTACTCTTCAAAAGGGGTTACCGCGGCCTAAGAAATAATATACCCCAAAACAAATATATACTTATAAACTTTATAATTTAATTAAATATGAATTTTAAAAATTTACTTCTAATAATATTTTTAATATAGTTAAAAGGATATAGCAATAACTCATAATCTATTTATGTTATGACGAACAAGATTTTTTGGACAAAAATTGCATCGACCGTGTAAACATAGAAACTAAATTATGGTAAAGAAAACAGTAGTATTTATTTATTCTTATTCAGCATTGATATCTAAGGATTAAAAGCTGTATTCTTCATTCAAGTTTTACTTATTTCATTCAGTATGAACTATTCGATGACAAGATTCGGACTTGTTTTAAACGGACTATTTTTGTTTGTCAGACTTGAGAGAAATTATAAATTTTTAATCTAACTACTTTATCGGCAAATATTTTCCCCCAAATCCCATCGCAATCTCTATTTCACATTAATCTATTATACATATGTCTCTATTAAGATATATATTTAGTATTAGATATGTGTGTGTGACTGAAATGTTACATATAGTTAATCGCTGGTGACATTAGGGTTTCGTTGTTTTCTGCAATAGGTAGGTATTTGAATTAACGTCACACTGGAGCGACACAACGGGCTATTTGTTTTCTGCGAATATGAGAGGTTTTTTATGTAAATGTAAATGGGTAGATGGCACTAGTGTTTTTGTAGTAGAACACATGCTTCTTTTATGTATTCCGTATTGAATAACGTAAGTAAAATCCTCGTCTTTTGGTAGGTTGTTAATGTTTACACTGAAAATACCTCTCATGGGTTAAGTAAATTATAATGGTTAATTAAATTTTTATTTAATGTACCTAATTGTGTGTAAGGATTGTAAATTCACTCCATTCGTTTTAACCAACTCGATTATACATATTTTCTTATTGACGTTTAGTATTGTATATTACCTTATATTATACTGATTATTTTTTATTTACCTCTCTAAACACTCAAGAGCGTTGGACCAGTTGGTAGAGCTGCGGATTAGCAACCGGAGGGTTGCGAGTTCGAAACTCGATCCGACCAATAACCTTCGTTTACGAGGGGGCTCGTGCAAGTTAACTCTATTGGCCTCAAATTTTGGCGTGGTGTGAAGAGTGGGGTGCCGGGTCAGGTGTTGACCTCGTCATTTGACCGTGATTCAAAGTTATGAGGTGCTGTCCTCAGATTCCTTTGGGATTAATCCCGGACTACAGCCCATTGTGTCGCTCCAGTGCGACGTAAATTCAGCTACATACCTACTTAACCGTTTAGTCACTGATAGGGCACTGCGATTCATCCTTAACAGTTATAAAAACGACTGTGGGGCCGCCGTTGCTCAGTGGCAGGTTGCTAGCGCAGTGTGCAAACACACTGCGTTTGAAATCAGCGAGATATAGACGGTTTAGATCCGATTTCGGTAAATTACCCAGGGTATATTTCTCTCTTCTGTGTCAGTAAAACTTTGCTTTGTGCGTGTCTATTACTTTGTGCCTTTTGTTTGGTGCAGCTTGAATATGTGAGAGGCTTATCTATGAAATCAAATGTAGATGGCGTTAGTGTTTTTCTGGTAGATCATGCTTTCTATTCGTACTCCATATTAAGTAGCCGGAAGTAAAATCTTTATTTTCCAATGGTTTGTCTGTTTACGCTGAAAAACTCTAGTACAAAACAATAAGATTAGAACTACCGCTTGTTTGTATAAAATAATTAATGCTTCAAAGCTTAAAAATTCTGAAGACATCCCAGAAATGTAATCATATCTCGCAAAATTCTAGAGTTCTTGGAACTTTAATTCAAATTAACTAAATTGATTAACTTTGTTTTTAATTACAAATTTGAACTGAGCTAAAATAGTTCTGTAAAGTTAGGAACTGACTAGTATTTTCATTAAAATGTTCTTAAATACATCATAAAGCATTTTGTTAATAAGTTAAAAACAAAAATCATGAGAGGTTTTATACACTTTGCTTAAAAGCAAGAATTTCTTAAAATTTTCGTGAATGCGATGTTTTCCTGTATAATAAATATAAAACGGTCCCAATAATAGACATGAGCATATATTCCCCATTTTCAATGGTAAATTCCATGTCGGTCATAAAGATGTTTCATTAGCAAACTTTTCTTCAGACCTGAAGCTTATAAACCGTGTATATTCCGCTCCAATCAGTCAATTCATCACACTTTTTCAAGCTCTTCTCAATAGAAATTCTCTTACTACTTATATTCACGTCTGTGACTGGCACTTATATTTAGCTTGACAGAAAATACTCTCACGTAAAAAAATTATAAAATAACAATGAACAGAAATGTATAAATAAATCACTTCACCTTTTTAATATCTGTCAATAGTTCTATTATGGTTCACCCCTTTAAAATATTTCTCACATGTTCTGCATCTAAGCCTAAAGTAAATCCAGTTTTAACCTGTGATTGATGATTTTTGATTCGATTCGACTGTAACACGTCTAAATTTTTCTCACAATGTAATGGATCCATTAGTCTCTATTGTCCTATGTGAATATTTTTAGCCCTTTTAGGAACGTCTGGTGCTCCATTTTTTCAGGATTTATTTTAAAGCATCCTGGTATTTACTACAAAAGTAACTTTAAAGGATGAATTTGTCTTCCTCCGGAAGGAGGTACAAAAAATTTCAGTACAGCTCAAATAAAATAGATTTTGAATGAAATTTTGTTTTTTAAAATAGCTTCTTTTACCCACTAAACAAGTTGAAAATTTCGATCATATCGATATTGAACAACAATTAATTGATACATGAGTGTTTTTCGCATCAGATATTATTTTAATGTAAAAAGTGTTTATAATCATAAATTTATATTTTTATATAAGAACAAAAAAGGGGGACCAATTTTTCAACCACGCATCTAGCTTTTTCTATTAATAGACGGCAGAGCGGTAAATCTTCTCAAACGATATTTTAAAACGACATTTCAAAATAAAATTATCTTTCTTTCTTGATGATTAACATATTGCTCATAACAAGATATATATTTAGTATTTTTCTTTTGGTATCTTTCATACATATTGATATTTTCCTTTGTATCTATCATATAGATATTTTCTTTTGGTATCCTTTTCATTCATATTGATATTTTCTTTTGATATCTTTCATACATATTGATACTATTGATATCTTTCATACATATTTTCTTTTGGTGTATTTCATACATATTAATATTTCCTTTCGGTATCTTTCATAAGAACCTGTTGGCTTGCAATTGCTAGTCGAACATGAGATTTTTTAGTTTTCATTCGTCAAGAATAGAGACTATTCGTGACGAATAATCGCTAGTCTTAACGAATACCGACTGACGTTAGACGTTAAATTCTTAGCTGTGCAAAAAAAAATGTCACTTTTTTAATAACCAAATAAAAATATTAATCGTTAATATATTTTCCTGCGTATTTTAAGCCCAAGTTACTGAACACTTGATATCATGCTTGGTATTAAACATCTTTAGAATCAATTCCCTTAAATGTGTGAAAAGGAAATATTTTACAATTAAATTAAATATTTCCTTTTCCAACTTGAATTTTTCATTCTACTGTATAAAAATCAAAACTTTTGACTACGTAGATCATCTTTTATCGTGGTTAAAGTCAAATAAATATTCCAATATTTTCACGAGAAATTGCTACCCCACAATAAATAAATATTAAATCGTGATATAGATGTAAGAAAACGAATAAGCGATAATATTTATGATAAAATAGTAGAAAACGCAAGTGCTATTTTTACAAACTTAGTGGATGATGCGGATGAGATAGTATAATTAAATTATTAGTACATGTAATTTCTATATCTGACTATGCAATAAGGTTAATTTTTTAGTTCTATTTAGAATTATTGAGATGAAGTTTTGAGCTGTGAGTTTAATTGAGTTATTTTCTGTATTACCGAGCTTTTGTAAGATTATTAACACAGATGTATTTTTGTGTGGTGAGTTTTATTAATTGAGTTACTATTTTTAGTTGTAAATATTCATGAACAATGAAGAATATTAAGAGTATGTTTCGATGCGTAGTCATTATTTACGAATACTCCGCAAAAGATAATAATTAGCACTTAAGTAAGTGATTTCTAGAGTCCGTGGTATTCTTATCTCAAGGAGTTTAACAGCTAGCATCAAATATAATTAACGAAAGTTTAAATAAAAATTTCATAAAACGTGTATTAAATTTTGAAGGCTTTGCTTTGCATATTTATTTTGGATAAGCTGATTATGATTTCTAATCCAGCAATTTTGTCAGATTTCCATTCGTTCATCGAGAATAAAATGACATCCAAGACCATCCTGATAAAATATACTTTATTTGAACAAATATCCACACAAATGTAAACCAGATTACATAAGACGCACGAAGTGCGCTGTTAATACAAACAATTACAGCTCACTCAGCATATTTAACATCTGTTGAGATAGTCGGGTTGTTAAAAAATAATAATTTTTTACAATCTGAAATGTAAATATCGCGGGGTTTTTTCGGTAAGCAAAACTCTTCGTTTGTTTAGCAAAATCCTCTTTTCCGATTTTGAAAAACGAATCTTCGACTTCTAGTCATCAAATAATTGATTCCCTTAAAAATATTGACAACCATGATCAAGATTACAAAACTGGTATTTTATCAACACTCTGAACATAATTTCGCAATAAAAAAATTCCAATTTTCTTACTTTGATATTGTGCACTTGATCGTTCACAATCAAGTATGATTTTATACGTGTCTTTTCCAGTGCCTAATCGGTTTACTGAACTATTTTGTTATTTACAATAAACTTTGGATGGGAAATTTATACCGACTTTTTTGATATGAGAAAAGAACAAAATTATACCTACATCTCTAAAATGTATTTCCTCTTTACTTCAACTAGCATGTTTTATATGATATTAAAAATCTCATTAGCTCACTAGACATCGAGTTAAGATTCAAAACTCTCACATATAAACTAGACACAGATATTTGAAGACTGGCAAAAGAAGCTGCTTCTCTACTGATAAGGGAAAAGACTATCTTCGTGGCTGTCTATGTGTTCACTAAAAGAGAATGCTTTAAAAAACGGCATAGAATCATGGAACACTATACGAAGCCTCATGAACCTCGTCATGTATTTAACTATTACCATGGTTAGTATTTAAAAATGCATACAACATACAAACTGCATCCAACTGAACATTGTAACTTGCCCTCAAGTGACAAATGCGTACTCTATGGGCATTATATGTACAATACTCTACAGCAACAATAAAAGGAAATCGAAACAAGTGTAAAATTCTGGCATTGGACAATACATTACGTACGTAGCACCAGAAATATGAGCTTTATTTCAGCTGCCTATGGTGAAGTCGTGGTAATTGTTCTACAAGCAGAGCAATAAGAAATTGTAGTCAGGCAATTAATTATAGCATTTTTGCAGGCTTTTATTTGAGTAGAAGCTATCGGTATACTCAAATAAGACTACCGTTTATTTGGTTAATGAAAGTATGTTTTATTGACCGTATGGATGTATTTTATAGCTGTTTGTGTATTTTATAACAGTTTATCTTTCAATAGTGAACTGAAAATCGTAGACCTTACTGGCATCAGTGGACTAACCCATAAATGTTATGTTAATATGAATGGATACTTTGGAAATTCGGTGTTATTATTGACCGTTAATCCCATAGGTTGGACTAACCCAGTGCTGTAACTAAGGATGTCACTTATTGGAGCTCATTGCCATCCGGCCAAGCTTGAATGTGCATCCAACAATTTATGATCTCAAGTTTTTACCAAAGTGTGGGTTAGCCCACTTTTGCGACAAGTACAAGGTACCTATTATTTAAAGCAATCAGCTTATTGATCCAAAAATCTTTCTGGAAATACTACTGACACCCTTCCGAGTAAGAAAAACAAATGCAAATCTTTCTTTTGGATTATTAGGATACAAAGAAAAAATTGTTTTCAAAAGTTAGAAAGGGGATCGTAATTACAGAAAGGCGATTTAGGACAATCCTTTTGAAGTAACGAATTCCTTCCCCGGATGATGAAACTGCGGTTTATTTAGGCTAATGTATGTGGAGTTTTACTCAAACCTTTTATACTTCATGAACAATATTGGTACGAATTAGGAGTTGATATTCATAAGGGTCACCATTGTACTTAAACACGCTGCTAAAAAACGGATTGTGTGTTTGCTTCTTAAATGTTCCTAACAAAAATACTTCGGTATTATTTTCTTATTAAATAGAGGTAATACAAAAGTATAAGATTACAGTTAGTTAATTTAAAATACCTTTAAGAGTTTTATTTTTACATATCGGTGTACTTAATAGAAATGTAATTGCTCCTTAAAATAAAAATAACTTATGTACTTTTAAAGCTTGTAGACTCATTTTCTGAAATTCTCCATAGTATTATGTTTTCATATATAATTTATATCCATTGTTATGCGCTGTAAACGTACATAAAGCGTTACACACGCATACTCATTTCGTTATTTTAAAAGTTGAAGGTGGACTTTATAATTGATACATAAATAAGCATTAGCAATAAGCGTAATCTCAATAGTAAGTACAAAAATTATGAGTAAAATTTGACATTTAGTCGATCATATATGTAAAGTCATGAGCAACAAAGAAGCTTTAACACATTGGCAGGAATATTGCTCCAAAACATAAATGATACAACATTACATTTCATGGAAAATATAAGCACTATAAGGAACACATAACTTGATTTTTTTCGAATGTCATACGGCAATTTATCCAGTGCCATTTTCTCAACTCTTGGGTAAATTACATATCTTCCAATAATATAAATTATTTTACAATCCGTAATACACAAAGAAGTATAACAAAAGGTGCAGTTTAACACTTACCTTAATTACCGTTTTATTAAAATAAACACCCTATCAAATATATCATCGGCGTGTAAGTGAAACACGTGCAAGTCAAAATTTTCAAGATATAAGTTTTTTAGATCAGAATGTAGTGATTTTTCGATTGGTGAAGTGACTAGGACATTTTATCTTTGCATGAAGGTTCAATTTCTTCTTGAGAAACACATAAATAAATTAATTAATATACATTATTTATTATAATTTCATTAAAAAATTGTTAGGCAATGTAAATAATGTAATAAGCAATTGCTGAACTGATGAAATAGCAATTTTCGCATTGCTGAAAATTAGAATTCTTTCCCCCTGTTTTCTCAGAAATATGTTTTTGAATTGGTGAGTTTCACTTGTAAGACGATGATATACAAGTTGAAACAATGTATACTTTAAAAAAGAAAATATGATTAAGAGTACATTTATAAACGATATCATTCATATTTCGGAGTATATTGGGACACACAAAGTTTAAGAAAAGCTCATAAAGTAGCATAAAAGCACGGTGAGAAACATTTACTTCCACAACGTGAAAAGGACGCCAGGAAGACAATGAAAGACAGCAAGCGTTTGTATAAATATGGTTTAGTAAATCAATTGGCAAATATAAAAAGTTGTGCGTGATACATCCAAATTAAAACATGAAGCATAACTGGACTGGAATGATGTTGAGCGAGCAGTCGGAGATACCCAGTAGTTTTCTTATATTTTTATGCATGAAACTTCGAAAGATAAGCTTTTAAATCTCCATATTTTTTTATTTTCTTCCTGTTGCAACATAAAATAGGCATTCTCGTCCAGATGTGAGAGAATTTCTTGAGAAAGACTGGTAAAGAGAATACGATTAGTCTTGCAAACGCTAATGGAAATTTTGATATTTTTGTTTGTAAGATTGTTAAAATAGCAGCCATAGGACATTCGATCTTCTTGTAGTTTAACGACACGGACCATTTTGTTTTGTTTGTTGCTGTGGTGTATTTAATTGTTAATATTTTACTGTTTAAATGAATGTTGATTTGCATTACTATAGATTTATTGAATTTTTGAAATTACAGTCTACAAACACGACATGCATTGCTCCGTCAAGCTCAAGCTAAATCGAATAAGAATAGAACTAGAATTCTGGAAGAATTATCGTGATAAAGTGGTGGAAGATTTTGAATTTACTTTCTTAAAGCAATAGTGACGGAGTTGAAGGAACAATGCGATAACCTAGAGGTAAGTCCTTGTCATATAATTATAACTCTTGTAGCATAACTAAAAGTAAAATATAAATATTAAATTTACATATATACCATTGCTTAGATTTACTGGAAGGTATCAAGATTGGTATACACTTCTTTTTTTTCTTTACTACTTTTTCATTTTTATTCAAAAACATTTCCCATTAATTCTAGTAATTAGTCTTCGAGGATTCTTAAAAATCTTTAGGTCGCAGATTGAAATAAGTCATGTCCACTCTTAAAACTTTTATAAAATTGCATTTACTGAAATCGGAATCGAAGAATTATTCATTGTGAATAATAATATCAAGGCAAGCTTATTCAAAACAATAATGTTTGTTAATTTAAAAAAGAAGACTAGATTAATAACTTAAAATGATAATGGATTTGCATGTAATAGAAGATGAATAATGTCGTTTTCCTGTTTTGTGACATGTTGCTTAGTAAGAAAAGGTTCAATTTGCTGTTCCAAGTAAGGTATGGTGTTTAAATATTGTTTTAAAAATCGATTTCTGAGCTCGATTTGAATCGATAAATTCATCTATTATATTATAATCAAATGGCAATGTTCAGTCACGACTGACGAAAAACTTCTCGTCAATCAAGTTAGCTGTGGTTCATTGTTTAAATATTAGGAAGAAAGTTTTAAAAATCGATTTCTGAGCATATTTGAATCGACACTTTCACCTATTATAATTAAATGACAATGTTATTATAGACGGGCGTATATCAGTGTGTTAGGTTTGTTATTTTCGTTTGTCAATATTCTCAAAATCACAGAAACTGTTTGATTTGATCTTTTCGCTCCAATGCTACCGCGGCCAGTATTTCAACTGGGTATCTCGCTGCAAAATCAAATTGCAAGGGACGCAACAAATTGCATTGAAAGTACACGGATGAATTCAGCACATTTGCTGAAATGCTCAAAAGCGCACTCAGTATACATGTAAACAGACACCAACACATCAAATAGAATTAACAAATTATTGAAAATATGATTCAAATATCAACTAACAGGTGTTAACTCTGAATGTACACTCATTAAACTGAACGATCTCGTTAACGATTTGTTATAGATAGTTACTAATCATGTCTAAATCTCTTAATTTCTAGAAACAATTTCGGTAATCTCATTACCTGTTATATTTCAGTTTTTAATAGCATGCGATATTAGTTCTTGCATTTCTGCATTGATATTTAAAATTTTGATTTCGCTATGTAATTTTGATTCGAGATATCCTTAACAAAAATCTTCTAAAGTCATCAATTAGTGCAATTTGACAAGTTATAAATTTCTTATAGGAAAAATATTCAGAAACAACATTAAGTAATAAAATTCATATTTATTACTTATTTTGTATTTCTATTTCATAATATGAAAGTATCAAATTTTAATGTTTCAGAAAAAAATCTTTTTGAACCAGGCAGTTCTGGTTCAAATAGATGGTATAGGTATATCTACCTTTTGTCAAGTTCATCAACAATGGTGGTGAGAAAAGATGCACATAACTGCTTTGATATTTAATTCAACTGTTTAAAAAAAAGTAATCAATTACATAAAAGATAATATCAGACATTTTAATGGGGTATTTTAAAAAATCGGTTTATAAATAAGCAGTTTGTGTGGCAAATAATAAGCTTCAACAACTACGCTTAAGGTTATTTTTTCCTCGTTTAAATTTATTCTAAACAAAATAAAATAAAAGCTATCTATTTCATATGGACTGAATTATAGATACATTCGTTTTCTGAAGAATATTACTTAAAAATTCATCTATTAGCGACGTGTAAAAAACGGATGAATGATGTAAGTTTATGGGAACAGATTTTTGTGTCACTAGCATCTCTTCTGCATCAGTCACTGTATGATTTTACCTTACTTAATCGTCTTTTTAACAGCTTCAATTTAATGTATAAACACCAAAAGAAATGCAAGTTCTCTATTACTTCTCACTTTAGTTTAAAACAATCAACTCTCATTTGTCTACTCTTGATTTCAATGATAATCATGCAATTCATACAGGTTGAGCCATAATGATCTCCGGGAATTTAGCGACCAATAAAATTGTAACTGTGAAGTAAACAGAAATATGGCGCATGGTGATAGAAAGAAGAAAATGGAGTCTTCATATTTTTTCCTCATCTGGATGAGATTCCATCCACTTTCAAATCGCATTTTATGTAGTTGGATTGCTCCAGGTAAATTGGCCCTGCAGTTATCGTCGATCAATCATATTGGCCGCCTCAATCAAAGAAATAAAAACCTTTGCAACTATGCTGTCCCTTCCCCAAAATGAAATGTAACCGTAAGGCAAGCTATTGGTCCAGGCTTATGACACTAAATATGATGAAATACGCATGCGTACCGACAAGTTTTCTGTACAGAAACGGAGTGCTCATGCGCATGTCGGGTGTATATCATTTCCTAACAGCACATCCAGCACTATCTGGTTCACTAGAGAGATAGCGTTACCACAACTATCCCTCTAGTGAATCAGATAGTGCAGGATGCGAGAGTAGGCCCACAATGATCACACACATACTATCGCCCCAAACGATTGATGGGATGGGCAGATCAAGTCAGTTAGAAAACGTAAATTTTCCTTTACATTACAATGAAACCATACCTGTGATGCACTGGTACGCTAAGATCTAAGGCAAGCCACACATTAGTTCATACTGAAATACGCATGCGTACTGACATGTTTTCTGTACAAAAACGTACGCATGCGCATGTTTTGTTTCGTGCTGCTCCATTGTGTGGCTGGACTGAGACCATTACGAATCATCCTGTATTTAAATGCAACATGAATATTTCTATTTCTTACCCTTGTTTTGTAATCGGCTGCCTCACATATTTTTACTGGAAGCCACACTACTTTCTTATTGAGGAACAACATGCATCTACTATGAGAACAAAAGGTACCATTAACATACAATGCATCATGACATTGTTACAAAATTCGTAAGCAGGAATCAAAAGTTACAAAGTAACATCAGTTATAAAGTACCATTGTTTTAATACTGTACCATGGAGAGGTCATTCTTCCACTAAACAGCGTTCTTCAGTAACGTTTCAGTCTCCATTCTCCAAGTATATCCATTGACAGAAGGATGCAAACAACACTGAATCTCTCTTCGATTGAGCCCTTTCGTCCTTTGTGTACTCGTTTTGTTCTGGCGTGATCCAGACTGCATGATTCGGAAAGGTTTGTATCTGAGAAAACATGTAGAGCTGGACTGCACATATTTTCGTTGAAGGAAACATTTGCACCATTTTCAAGTTTATGGGGTCTCTTTCCTTGTTCGTTTCCTTGGTTAGAGCGTGTTTGTTTTATGCAGTGCTAAGTTTGTTTCAGTTTACATAGCACCAAATTTGGTCAACAATAACGATATGGATCTGTTGATGAATTTAGCATCAGCGAGATGTGACTGGAACCACAGATTTGTGAAAGACAGTGTGCAACAGTAGGCAGTGCCTCTTCTATCCATCTTCCAGTATATTTAATTAGTACATTATGATTGAACCCTTTGTAATGAGAAGAAAAAACAACTCAATCTTGTTTTTGTGTTGAAGAAAATTTAAAAAATTATGTGATGTGATTATCTTTTGCACTGTTAAGTGTTTTGTTAAGTGTATTTAGCAAGATATTCGTGATGACATTTAAGAGACAGTGTACAAAGAATTGTTATCGAGTTAAAACACCCTTGATCGTGTTTCATCGAAAAAATTACGACAGACAGTCATAATTAGAAAAAACGTCCTTACTAGTATCAAACTTATTTAAAAACAAGTTTACATCGTGACAAACATGCGTTTTGTTGTTTTAAGGGTCTTATGGTATGTTTAATACTGAAATAATATGCTTTAAATATTATTGTTGGGAAGCATCTTTCATCGTGATTATGAAATAATTAACCCGCAACCGTCATGGACTTATTAGTTATAATTTAGATATTGTGACAAGCCTTGGAGTATTCATGGTTCTTTTATTCCCTCAAGCAAATCATTTCAGTTATGCTAACAACTAGGAATTCTGAATTCTTTGAGTGCTTATTCTTTTCAGAATAATAAAAATTCCATTTAGAGCACAAAAAAAGTCTTAATTGCATTCTTGAATCAATTTCACAACACATTTTTAAAAATTAAAAACTAAGCGGCTTTATCCGTACATTTTCCATGTTTAAGAGTATAACGATAATGCGCCAAAATAAGAATCTTACAGATCCATTTATTCCACTAAAATGGAAAGAAAGGCTAGTTTGTGAAATTGTATTAAATGCATATCAATAAGTCCTCCTTAATTAGAGCTTAAAGACTATTTTCAATTTCAAGTTTGCGAATTTAACTATCTTATTCACCAGCGCAAACCTAGGTCCCAAGTCCCTATTCAGATTTACTCGTTTAATTGGGATTTGTCAGAAGGGGCCTAACTTAATCCTTTACCCCAGGTTAACATCTCCAATTCGACATCAACCGAATCCGATTAGTGTCGCCAGGTAGGAAAGATCTGGATAACTTCTATTCGAATTGGGTTAATCATTTCCGAATCACAAGGTAGCCCAAATGCCTTCTTGGGCTAAGTTGCCTCGCATTTATGAATTGACTTGTAGGAGCCAGAAATCTCTAAGCAAACAGCCAAACATTGGCACATGCGAGTTGTTTTAGTACTTTGTTTAGTTTCCTTTCGCTCTTGTACAGGCCACCGAACCTACTCAAAGAGGTTTGATGCTTTAATTTAAATACACAAACCACGTCTCTGAACACACCAAAATGGTTAGGTAAGTGAACACACCAAAATGGTTAGGTAAGTGAACACACCAAAATGGTTAGGTAAGGCGGGCTGCAAAAAAAGTTCATAATATGTGTAGAATCACACGATAAACAGATTTACTCGTGCTTATGAATGGCTGCCACACTGCCATGACTCGCCAAATAGCTTATGTCCACTTTATGCAAGTCCTTTGTTGAGTATCCCTTTTTTGAGGTTAAACTTTCTATAACAAAAACAAATGCGAGTAATTAAATGCCACGATGCATTTTTGACACAATCCCCCACGTAAACGGAAAACTAACGTCCTCCAGGTAAAAACGTCCCCTTTCAGTATCGTCCACCAGAATCATTCCCGATCAGCACCTGCGTTTCGGGTATGCTGTTTGGCGGACTAATCGGCGTGACACTGTTGTGGTGACTGTCAGGGGTGGCCCTGTCCGGGGCCGCCGTGTTGCCGGACTCCGAAGTGGGCAACTCCGTGTACTCTGATATATTGGCTAGCGGCGTGGCAACGTCCTCTTCCTCGTTGTTACCACCCGAGTTGGACTCCACGTCGACCTCCTCGACGACGACCTTCTGGGGCACGTCGGTGGCGTGCGCCTCCGAGCAGAAGACCTTGATGATGCAGAGCACGGCCCCCACCCCGATGAGCAGGAGGCCGACTGTCTGTGCGGTGGGGATCATGGCCCCGACCCCGATGAAGACCAGGAAGAGCCCCGAGATGAGCAGCATGGTGCCCATGTAGATGAGGAACCGTCGCCGCTGCCGGTCGAGCTCGGTGTCGTACCTCCTTCGTTGGCGGAAGGCCCGCGCGCCCCCGATGGTGCTGATGGTGCTGATGCTCTGCCGCCCCCGCTTGTTGAAGCTCCGGGTCCGCCCCGCCAATGAGGAAGAGCTCGAGTGGTGGCTCGGAGGTTGTCCGAAGCGCCCGACCGCTGCCTTGGCTTTTTTGCGATCTCTCCGCAGGGCTACGGCTGGCATTGCGGAAATCATGGTGTGAACCTGAAACGAAAACAATGATCACGAAAATATCTTTTACTGATAACTTTACAGGCAGGCATTACGACTACAATCTAAGTATAAAGGTATCTATGGCCCATTCGCCATCTCTCCAGCCACATCCCTTGCGCCATTAAGTTCAACGAACCCGGCACTTCTTAATTTTATACCTTGAATGTTTACTTTTAATACTATTTTCAAGCCAATTAGCCATGATGCATCTGTTGGCCTAGTGATGCGATGGCTTTTGTGTGGACGCAGTTGAAAAGGCAGTAGTTTGCGTCACCTACTTCACCACAAAGGCTATAGTTGATTTTTATGGCCCCCTTTATTGCGCTGTATATGGCAATTAGTTCTGCTCGAAAAGCTATGCTGAGTACTTAGCTTATAGCAAAAAATTTTGAATAAATTATTACAGTACGTGGATGCATACAGTCATTATAATATCGGGACCACAGAGTGCATATTTGAGGTAATAATTTATTCAGTTTTCTGCTATAGGATAAGTAAACTCAACATAGTTTTTCGAGCAGAATTGCCATATACGGAGCAATAAAGGGGACCATTAAAAACAACGCATAACCCCGTTTGCTCTTGTGGTGAAGTAGGCGACGCAAACCACTGCCGCTTCAACTGTGTTCACACCAAAAACCATGGCATCAATAAGGCAACAGATGACACCATGGATAGCTGGTTTGAAAATAGCTTCAAGACAAAAACAAGATGGGTTGGTTGGATTTGAAGGCGCAATGTCAAGATGTGTCTGGATGGGGCTGAAGAAATGACAGATCGGCCATAGATACTTCTATATATAGATTTACATGAACTAATTTGATCTCTCCGCCTCCCCCCGTAAAGGCTGTAAGGCATTTGGTGGGTTGGGACGAGTGGGCACATAGAAAGAAGGTTCGCATACAGAGCATTTCTTCTGGAGGGTCTGAGAAAGTGGTCAAAATCGTGGTACTGGAGGAGTGGTATTTGGAAGAAAGTCGGAGTTCTTTCCTCCAAACTTCACGACATTTCTCAAAATGCTTCCTTGTCAAATGAAGACAGAGAACATTAGGATTTTTACATACCCATGTCCAAAAATTAAGAACAATACTAATTCATATCAAGCAAGGTCACCTGATCTGAATTTAATAGAGAACACTTGAGTCTATACAACACTTGCTGCCTTTACAGCACCAAGGACCGCACTTGAGCAAAGACGTGTTTTAGAGTGTAAATGGGACTCCTTGCCACAGGAATTCGTTGAAAACTGTGTGGAAAGCATGTCTGCACGTCATGAGGCCTCGTTATGGTCAGTAGCCAACACATTTCCTATTAGATTGCTTTTAATAGAGTAAAATGTTTTTCTCAGTAACTAAAGCATACAATGTGTATTCACATAAGCCATTTCTTTTTCTTTAGTTCCAAGTAGCACCACGAGGCATGTGAGTGTTCTTATTTTATTCCACCTATCTTGTGGAATATTCATTTGTCAGTTGAGGTACTTTGATGCAGGTACTTGACACGGGATTCATCTTTAATTGCTTACCGTTAATTTTTTTGGACATGCGTGTAGTTGTAAGTGACGCTGGTTTCTTGAAAGAATATATCATGCATGTTACTTCATATTTCACACTTTCCTTTCGGTAGCTTACCGCCAATCGGCCAATCCATACCATTATCCGTTTTGGTGCTAAAACTACAGAAAAAGGTGGAATTTTACTCAAATTAATCGGGAAAGATAAGATTTATAGGATAGATTTATAAGATTTACGATAAGATATATTTATCCGTTTTCGTGGTCTAATGAAAGCGAAAGAAAATCTCTAAACTGAAACTTTTCCTCAGAGATTGATGTAAAATCTTTCACAGCAAATCTACTAAACACCAACTAATAATGTTTCCAAGTCAATGAAAATTTAATTTTTTGTTGTTTTGGGGATGGCTGGCTGAAGCCCATCAGCCTTTCTCCTTTTGGGTGTGCCATTGAATATGGAAACTTTATTCAAAATCTCAGTCGTTATGGGAGACATATTTTTCAAAGTTGCCATAGGAGTGACAAATGAGAAAGGATTTGTAACATTATGATAAAACTGAGAAATTAGTTTACCCGATCAAACGTTTAATCTTTTAAAGGGTACCCATGCTAAGAAAATTATTTGTTAAAACAAAACTTTATGGGTGAAGACCTATCACGTGCATGTATTTGGCATGTAACAAGTTTTGGATTTATGCTTTTTCAACCATCCAAATGGTTTCGCAAGATAGTTCGTCCATCAAGATCTGACCAATTTTACTAATGACGAGTTATCGCATCATAAAAATATTGCTGATTGATGATGACGGATGATGACGAGATAAGATCTGCTTAGTTTTTATCTAATGACGAGGTATCTCGTTCATCAAGATCTGGTCAATTTTGCTAATGACGAGATACCACGTCGAGGTGGGTTAAGGGAAGGTGAGATAATTTGCGTACCATCGTCCATCTAGAGCATACTTTGACATCAGAATATCAAATGAATGAATATTTGCATACTCAACCCAAATGTACAGTCACGGAAAAAGAACGAACCGCCCCTCTTCATTTAAAGAGTTTTAATAGTACATTCAAAGATGGCATTCTACGGGAAATAACGTCTTCTAAAAATTCGTATGCATAAAATTTGCATAAGGGGCCGTCTTCATTTTGATTTGAGCATCAACTTCGTAATTTCCAATAACAACCCCCTATTTTGACACAAAATTTCGAATCTACATATAATTTAATTTCAGATACCAAGTTTCATGTCATTCATGAATACAGATAGTTTATAGCTCCTAATGTTAAATCAGTTTCCCAGACTTTTTTATGGATATCTTCCTAAATAATATTCCTATAGCGCTAATATTTTGTAGCATGTTGCCTATTAAGGTACTCAAACAAAATATATTTTAATTTTTAAATAATTTTTAGTTTGCAATATTAATTATTAAATTAATATTCGAAAAAATTATGAATAGGAATCTTGATATATTTTGACAGAAATCGATTCAGAAATACTTATAATATTACCATAAAAAATTTCAGCTCTTTCCTTTGGATTGTTTTTGCACTACACTTAAAATTTTTCGTAAATTCAGTTATTTTAGGGGGGCAAAAGGCGAAAAAAATTATGACAAACTTGAGGAATGTGCAAATTTTTGAAAATTATTTGGAAATATCATTTATGTAATCTAACAGACAATGCTTCTATCTGTCATGTGTGGTACAGCTGAACAATGATCAATCTAATTGTGGAGATGGGCAAAACTATGTCTGATGTGATAGCAGTCTTAACAGCTATTGCTATATTGCGATAACAGTTATTATTATTATTAACTGTTATTATGAAAAGTTTAAATAATCACTGAATAAGTTTAACAGCTATCATTAACTGTTAAAAATTGAAGTTGACGGTGAAATTAAACAGTAAATATTGATTATCCTTCTATCCAAATTTCCGTTCATCAAGATCTGGTCAATTTTGCTAGTGAGATACCTCGTCGAGACAGCCACCAAGAGGGCTAAGCTTCTTTGTAATCTTTTAGTTAAGAAACAAATGAACAGTTCCTGATTAACTACAAATAATCTCGATCTACGGATAGCAACTTTAAATGTGAAGATGATCCCTGAAATGGACAACGGCCTTGACATTGAATATCTCCAGATATAACGATAGTAGATTCATGAAATTTCATATTTATACTAACTTGACGATGTAGAATCTGATGAAGGCATCAAAACATGGTATTGCCATTGGAAATTTTGTTTATGCAGAATTTGATATGAAGGCTACCCCTTATTCAATGCTTGTACATTTGAATTTGTAGAAGACATTATTCCCTATTGCATGATACCATGTCTTTGAATTTGCTCTATTATGAATAGTACTTGAAATACAAGGGGATTCGTTTTTTCCGCTACTGCACCTAAGATATTTGTACCAACCTTAACCCTTTCAATTTATTTAGGCGCTCTACGGTCAGTTTTTGATACATTAGTGCTCATTAGACCGGACTTCCTAACACTTCCAGAGGTTATTGTATCTACTTCAGAGGTGTGACGTCCCACCTTACTTAAAGGGGCAACTCAAGCATCGTTTGAATAAGTTAACTCAAAGCATGGACATTTGGATATCTCAGTCACAACTGCCTTTGATACAATCGATAAAAAAATTTCAAATTGGAAATTACAGTCAGTTTAGTACAACAGCTGACAATCGTTTTGCCTGACACCTTGCATAGATATTAGCTGATTATCGAAACTTAATTGCACTTCGAAGTTCATCCACAAAATTCAACAATTCGAAATCTGAATTTTAAATTCCCTAGTAGAAAACGTCGATTCGCAGTCTCACATTGATCCAAATATGGATCAATTCTACTGTGGGAACTGAGAAACTGAAATTCGCCATGCTTTTGTGGGGTATTTTGCCACTTGTTGCGATTGGCAACAGGGCTGCCCCAACAAATTGTTCTTTACAACAATATTCCAAATACCATTAGGAAGACAACGAGTATTCAAAAAGATATTCTAAAATAAGTTTACAGATTTTAAAATGCAAAAAACTACCAGCTTAAAAGAAACGCGTTTTTGAAATACGTCGCTTGGCATTTGGTTCTCAAGAGTTTTTGAAACATCATATTTTGGTACCCAAGGTTTCTCAAGATATTTGCAGTAAATAAATGGAATACTTAAACAATTCAACTGTGGTGGCGGAAGAGTTGAAGTTTCTTTTTACGAAGCTTTAATCACATGAAAACTTTAAAATATTATGCTTTTGTCCTCATTTTTATAAAAAAAAAAACCAACACGTGAGTACCATCACTTTGATCTTCTGTGTTTTGTTTAAGTTAAGATAGTAAAAATTATCTAGAATTGCAAATTATTCTAACGACAAAAAAATTATCGTAATTTCAATTCTTATTCTTTCAATTATTGCAATTTCAATAGGAATTTAATTAAAGCATTGAATATGTCAGAATGGTTAATGGATCGTTCTTAGATTTATTTTTGAATTTTCAAATAGTGGCATGTAGTAAAAGTCATAATGCGGCAGTCGAATAATATTGAGCATGTTTTGCAAATAAGGTATGGCTCTTCAAACGCTCTTTAAAAACGCATAGATGGATAACCAGGTTTCAGGACCATACTATATCCTGTATGACAGATTTACTTATTAAATTTCAATTTTACATTTTTCTGAGCCCAAATATACCAACGAAACTTCTTAAATCACACATATAGTACTTAAAGCAGTAGGTCACGAATTAATTAACTCTCGTATAGCAAAAATGACCTTAGTGACAAACGTATCTGAAAGTATATATCCTGTATGTCCTATGCATAATAATTTAAAAATTAAATAATGATAAAATATCAGATAAATACTTTTTAATTTGATCCCATTAGGTGATGAAAATTTTAAATCCAAAAAAACAATGACATAGATATTTTCTCACTACAGTCCAGCACCACTATGGCGAAAGGGGATTTGTTTTGTGAAAGGTAATGTAAAAGATACTTTAAATTTTCTTGAAAAATTAATTCTCAAAAATTACAAAATAATAAAATGCAATCCGAAACAAATAAAATGCTTCGCAAAAATATAAAACTGCTCTGAAATAGAAAAAAACTAAAACTAAAAATTCCTTTGAAAAATAAAATGTTAAAAATACAAATGTCATTAAAGCTTTAACTATTACAGAACTATATCAATATTCGTATTCATTTCGAAAATAGGTTCATGAAAAATTCAAGAGTTTTGATTATGCTTTTGGGCACTAGTGTATAAATTATTGAAATAAGGCAGTGTAAATCACACGTTCTGTACTACGAAATTTTGGAGGATACATAGCTACACATAACATAGGTTTTCAATACGTCACAGTACTTCTCTGGATGAAAAATATAGCATCGTAAATAAGAATTTAAGAATATTTGTTGATTTATCTCAAAATTGACATATTGTTTGCATGGAAAACTTTCTAGGATTATAATTCACATGGTTATAATCGTTCATTCTAGTGATTCGCGAAATAATAGATTAAAAAAATATTGGAAGGTTCAAATTACCATGTTAATTTAACTAATTCCTTAGATGCCTTTCTCAGAATACACCGAAGGTAAAGTTTTGAAATTTTTGTATAATCAATTGATATTTATTTTTACACTGAAATGAGGATTTTAGATAGCATTTTTTGAAAATATTTACGTAAAGTTATATCACATTAAAAATAAAGCAATTACTCTACACTACAACTGCAAACGTGTCGCAACTCAGCGTTTGACCTGAAGAATCATTTAAAAAGTTTTGAAGCCATTGAAAACACTGAATGACTATTAGCTGCCATAGATTTGGCACTTTAACTGAGTTATGAAAATCTTACAGGAGACACACTCATTCAAATACTCAAAATAGACTTTTTAGATATAGCACTTTTTCAGTGGGAATGTGATATAACAAAATGGCCACTTCAGTTCAATCTGTGATGCGTATAGAACATGGTGGGTAAGTTTTACTTAACAGGTTAGAGAGAGTATCTTGAAAATAAGAAATGTTCATTTAGACAAAATCAAGTTTAAAATTCTAAACTGAGTTTACTATTAGTTTTAATTATATTTTTAAAACTTCTAATGGGAGAAAAAGAAAATTGAAGCATCATTTCTAAGAGCATAAAATAAACAATCGTAATCTAGTAATCTCTAAATTAATATTTTTGAAGATTTTAAGTTTCAACTCTCTTTAATAAAGTCAAAAAATTCGAAGCTTAAAAATTTGACTAATAAAGGGTCGAAAGAGACTTTAAAGAGTCGAAACATTCTTTCGACTCTTTAAAGTCTCTTTCGATCAATAGCTATTTCGGCGTTGCAAGCAAAACATCCGCCATCATCAGCACAGAAATGGGGTTTCTGCCTATTTCCTGTTTCTGAAATCAAGGCAGTGGAAGTTCTGCTTGCTCCACCGAAATAGCTATTGATCATTCTTTCGACTCTTTAAACCTTTATTAGTCATATTTTGAAGATTTTTATATTTTGACTTCTAGTTTACTAAGGCTTCACCTATGTATCTCCCTTTAATATTTCGAAAAGCACTATGCTAAGAAGTTTTAAAAACCTTTATAGGTGAGGTCCTATCACTTTGTATGACTGTATTTTGTGGGTAACAAAAACTTTGGTTAGATACGCTCTTTTTCTGTCCGTCAAACCATTCCTCTAGATAACCCAGACGCACTCCTAGACATCAGTATAGTTGATATTTTTATTAATTTATATGCCTTTTAGCAGCCCTTAAATACTTACAATATCCATATAAACCTTTACTATTTAAAGGAGATGAAACGGCAGACATCCCACCAATCAAACCAATTCTTTCGATGCAGCTTTATAGTTTTTATCAAATTATATAAAGAAAATTTATACTTTTAACTTCTAAAGTACGCCGACCAATCGAGCTGGTGGTCAGGGTTCTTCTAGATCAGTGGTTCCCAAATTTATTATGCCCACAGACCCCTTCTCATAGCAAAAACCTTACCACGAATCTCCAGTAAAATAACTCTACACAACTGTGCAAAATTAATTTTGATGTCTTGAATGGTGAATGGCGACGTAAAAATAAAATATAAATAAAACATTTTGATATTTAAAGTAGTATTTATTAAAACTATAACTTTTGTTTTAAAATACAAAAACATTATTTTTCAATGAGATTGGTGAACCTGATGAGGTGATATGAGATTATTTATGCTCGGCTCGATGTTTGTGAGTAACATTCGTAAGTCTCCACGAGCACTAATTTGCAATCGGTTTCTTTTTTTCGTGATGAGGCTCGTAACTGCACTGAATCCACGTTCTACTAAATAGGAAGACGGGAAAGCAATCAACAGCTTCTGTACAACAAACGCAGATATTATACTTTTAGTTTTGATTAAGTTGCATTGATCACCTTGTAATTTCAAATTGGTTTCGTTAAATTTGGCAAATAAGTCAGTCATATAAGCTATGCCATTTTTTGAATTAATTAAATTGAGCCGCAAATCATTGTCTTTGCTTTCTAGGAATTCCAACGCTGAATCAAAGAGTGCATAAAATCGATCCAAACATGCACCTTTAGATAACCAACGAACTTCCGTGTTAAGTAGAAAAAGATTATAATCTTCATTTTCCAAACAAAGTTGAGCAAATAATCTCATTTAAGGCATTCCTTTTGATTTTATTAAATGCTCTAATGACATAATCTAGTAAACCATGCAAGCGTTCACTAAAATTTTTGGCGATTAAATGTTGTCGATGAATGACACAATGTACAGATAATACATTTGGTATAGCTTGTTTTAAGTATGCCAGAAAGCCTCGGTGTCGTCCTATCATTGCCGGAACACCGTCAGTAGCAACGGAGAGGATATTACTCAGGGTATAACTTTCGCATCGAAAATTTCTTTAATTCATTAAATATTGTTTCACCTTTCGAATCAGTTTCCAAACATTTGGCAAATAATTCTTGGGAAATTTTTTCTTTTACAAATCTCACATAAGCTAAAAGTAAAGCTTCGTTTGCTGGCAAAGTTGACTTGTCAAGCTGTATAGAGAATTAAGATGTTTTTAAGTACCCACATAAAGAATTTTCTACGTCCTGAGCAATTTCGTCAATCCTTCTTTGTACTGTATTATTACTCAGTGAAATTATTATAATATCGGAAGCTGGTTTATGCAGCACGATGCGTATTACCTCACTTACAGCTGGTAGAATAAGTTCTTCACCAATGGTGTGCTGCTTTCCGGACTTTGCAATCACTAAAGAAATGTTATAAGCACGCAGTCCATCATCGTCTCGCTTAAATGTAGTCGCGAAGAGTTGTTGCAATGACGGTGTTTGCAAATATTTTTCTTTGAATGTTTTAAAAAAAACTTAAATGTTTATCTTTTTTGTCGCTATGGACTTTTGTCTAATGTTCCTTAAGCTTAGAAGGTTTCATTGATTCGTTTGACAAAGTTTTATTGCATAGAAGGCACATAGGTAGAGTGCTATTTCCTGGTAACGTAATAAAGCCATATTTTAAATATTCAATACTATATTGTCTGCATTTTTTCTTCGGCTCACTCATACTGAAAAAAAGGGCACAAATTTAAGATATAAGGTAAAATTTTAGATAAGTGTCACATATTGTATATGTTCGCATTTTTTACTATGTATTTATGACTATGGCCATTTATTTATTCAAATTCTTTTATTCGAACCTTGAGAAACAGGTGAGTTGCTCAACACAACACATTACTTGTACTTTATGTATTTATATATGCTTATATTTTACTCAGGATGTAAAAATGGCTACCAATTTATTTTTTGCTATTTATTTTTAACTTTCATAATAATGAAAATGGGTCACAATTATTTTACTTTATATTAAACCTTTCGCGGACCCCTTGATGTTGTCCACGCACCCCAAAATTAATTTTAATTTGCCACGGACCCCCTCAGCGGTTCCAAGGACCCCTGGGGGTCCGTAGGAACCATTTTGGGAACCACTGTTCTAGATCGAAATGTTTCTGGTTTCGAATCCGGAAAAAGGCAAGGATGTTTGTCTAGAGTGGATGTGTGGTTATTATATGAAACGTGTTGTGCCTTGAATGTATGGTGTGCAACCTCAACCATGGTGTACCAGGTTGGTACACCATCAAGTGGTTCATGATACCTAACAAGTTTAAATTGGCCGGGCATTGATAAAAAGTATTAAACCTTCTAAAGTATGTGAAACCTGTCATTTCACTTCACAAAATTGTTTAATTATTCGAAAATCATAGTTCGTATATTTTCTAAATTAATATTCTTTAAATATAATTGCATGTATTTATCTAAAATGTGCCCTCTATAAATGGGTTGTGCCTTGAATGTATAGAATGTATGTGAGGTGCAATGGGAACCCGCCACCCCCGATGCACCAGGCTAACCCCAAATGGTTCACTATTCCACCCTTGTATGATGACTAAAGCACCTCAAACAAGCTCAAATTTGCCGGGCATTGGTAAAAAGTAGGCAACCGGCCATTACGCGTCGAAGAATTTTAAAACTCTTCAAAAATTCTAGTTCGTATCTTTTCAAATACTAAGATTCTTCAAACATAATTTCATTTATCTAAAATTGTGTGAATAGCTGCAAAACTATCGCATTATGCTTGTTAATTAATAGATACAAGCTATGATCTTTTACCAAAAAACTAATAGTAAGAATATATTTGTAGTTATTTATCATCATTGCATATATAAATATAGTTGGATCAATAGCAGTGTTTGATATGACGCTAATGTATTTTTCACGGTAATTATGTTTGGATGGTTGTCAAAGTAACATTAGCACCTCACCAATTGTCAATTTCGAGCCAATAATAAACGCTCTAGCGTGCCCCAGTTACATAGCGAACATCTTTTTTTTCAATGCATTGATATTCAGTTTTGAATCGAACGATCAGCACCATTGATGTTCTTTTAACCAGCACTTCATGTTATTGTTTGGATAAACTTGAATAGAGTACTTATTTCAAAATTTAAAAACAATCCTTTAGTTATTATGTAGGTTTAGTTTGTTCCACTTTTGTTAAAAAAATGTAAAGTAATTATAGTCTTATCTTGCTTATTTGAAAAAGAAAAACTACAAAATGCTTGTTACTAAGGCTTTAAGTAAAATTGTTGAATATAAATGTAGTATAGAATATTGATGTCTCATAAAATTATGTACTTCAAAATTTACGTATTTCATTCTACATACAGCTCTTGTTTTGCCATTTTAATGCAAAAAATAACTTTTTTGAGCTAGATGTTAACTATTCCTGACAGTCGTCTATTATTACCCTTTTGAGATTTATAAATTTTTTAATATCTATTAACTGTTCAAATTATTTTACCAGTCTAAGTTAAAATTTTGTTCTATTTCTATAATTTTTATTGTGAATATGGGTTAACAAAAGTTAAAACTAAGCTTTTTGCTGTGTTTCTAATTAGAGTGCTAATAATATCGAAACGCAAAGTAATAGTCATTGTTGTTTTGTTTTTTAACAAGTAAGAAATATCTTGAATAAAAACTATCTAATGAACATGCTGTCTCTACAAAGTACTCGAAAACTAAAAACTCGTTTCATACTTATATATTCGTATTATATTATAGTAATTACACTTATTTTACTTGTACAAAACGAAGAACTGCAAGCACATGCTTGTTACTAAGGGCTTTAAGCAAAACTGTTGGATATAATTAAAGTATAGAATGTTGATAGGTTGCATAGAATGACCAACCCAATTATTTCAACTGGTTAGTTGTATGCATCTCAATTATTAAAATTGTTTCCCAATATCATCAAGCTGATCTTAAAAATGAAAAGACTATGCGAACTTAATTCTGTAAACTCCCTTAATCGTGCATCTATTTTATATTTTGTCGTAAATCTTAATTAAATTCGCTTTATAGAATGAATTTAACTGGAATTTTTTAAGTTTACGAGTATTTGGTTTGTTGGTAGAGGTACATGTTGGTTAGATAGTTATTACTTCACGATATGGCTTACTCGTTAAACTTTTGAAAGAAAAACGACAATGATTATTACTGTGGTTTAGATATAATTGAATCAGTTATTTGAGAAACACCTCATCTCCACTTTTTGTTCAAAACTGAGTTTGCCATGCCAATTTA
This sequence comes from Meta bourneti, assembly GCA_933210815.1. Lineage (NCBI taxonomy): Eukaryota > Metazoa > Arthropoda > Arachnida > Araneae > Tetragnathidae > Meta > Meta bourneti. The sequence goes on from OW119928.1 coordinate 23,632,510, forward strand.
CTGGTGAGGGCAAGCCACCATCCACTCCGCATAAAACATCACATCTCCAATATACAGGCAGATGGAAAAACGAGATGTTAAAATTTTGGTTCATTTGAGAAACAACACATCTCCAGGAGATGTGTTGTTTATCAAATGACATTCAATTTGTAGCAGGTGGCAGCACTGCACCTTTTTATTCATAATAGCTTAAACAGCTGATCTGATCTAAGGTTTGGTATAAATTCCATCTAAAAATTTTTCAGGAACATTTTGATCTGACTTTTGGTAGGGCTCAAATCGATTCCTGCTGCAAATGGGAGGAGCTCTCAGTCAAAATCAAAAGCCCATCACTGAATGAGGCAGCCAAAAAATTTATGTTGCTGAGCTCCTCGTTTATAAAAGGAGAGCAAAAAAGTCTTTTAAAACTATTGAAAGAATCAGGGAGAGATGTTTATCAGATAGAATATGTATATGCAAAATCTTCAGTTTCCACAAATATCCGTCCAAGAGGTATTCTATATGCGTCAGTTGACTGTGAATGTTTTCAACATTCACGATATTAAAAGCAACCAAGCCAAATTTATTTATATCAAGTGGGTTTGGCAAAGAAAGGCCTGAATGAAATATGCTAATTTTTGGTTGATTATTTTGGTGATGTTCTTGATGTAAATAATGTTAAGCATCTTCATGTTTTTTCTGACGGTGCGGCAGGACAGAAAAACAACGTTGTTGTAAGGCTTTTCCTTGCCTTAATAGAAATTGGGCGATTTGACAGCATTCATCATTACTTTCCTATACAAGGTCATTCATACCTCCCATGCGACCGGGACTTTAGTGTCATCAAAAGAAAATTTAAAAAATTGAAAGGATTTTTACAATGAAGCAGTAAGCAGAATTAATGTTACATTGCACGGTAGTTCACGACAAGTTCAAAGTAGAAGTTGTAGAAAGTGAAAAAGTAAAGGATTTTAAATCCATGGTGGCCTCGATTTTATAAAAAGAATGTAGTATCAACTGAGACTCAAGCAAGGATTATTCCAAAGGCAAACAAACAAAAGTTCAACATTTCAAGTTTTATGGAACTAACTTATTCTAACAAACTTGTGGGTGAAGTCAAAGCTAGAACCTTCATTGATGGACTTAATGAACGCAGCTTTGATTTGAAAAACCGCATGCCGGCTCTCCAGAACTTCCTAAAACCTGTGCCAATAAACATAAAAAAATTAGTGATCTAAAATACTCAAAGACTATATTCCTGCAGACATTGTTGATGAATTTTATTCCAAAATATATGACTGGCCAACTCTCGATAGGGATGAAAATGAAAAAGACGTGTAGTGAACAATGATGAAATAACGTATGTAGATTGTCAGTAGTGTAACATTATGTATATAGTATTCAAACCAAATATTGCTTCAAATAAAAACTTTTTACTTATAACCAATATTCCTAACCATTATTTTATGCCTAATAACTGCATCTTATGTCAGTCATTTGAGAAACAACACATCTCCAATGGCATTTTTTATTTTTTACGCATAAAACTGAGTAAAAAAATTTTTCTCCTTAAATAACTTCCAGACCAATACATATATATACATTAAAAAAATTTAAGCATGAATACAACTTGTAATAATGTAACAGTGAGGTTTTTATAAGTTTTCCGGAAGTTTACATTTTTGGAAATGAGGTGTTACTCAAATGACTGATTCGATTAAAATAATTCTAATTAGAAATGCAGCCCAATAAAAGTTTTAACTTTTCATATCCTATATTTACAATAAAAGAAAGATAGAAATAAAACAAAATTCTAACAGATTGGTAATCAAAATATTTTAAACAGTCAATGGATATTAATATTATATGTAAATTGCAAGATAATAATGGACGACTGTCAGGAATAGTTAAAGCGTAGCTCACAAAAGTTGTTCCTTGTATATATATATATATATGCCCAAAATCAGCAGTTTCTGTTCAACACATAAAAGAAACACCTATATCTCTAATCCTCCTGCATTTATGATTATATTAACGATGTTGCTCTACTCCTTAATAGACTCTGGAGTCATCTTCCAACTATCTAAACTGCAAAAGGGGATGACTAAAATTCATTAAGCATTCCTAGTAAACAATTGAAAAGGAATGTCTAAGGGTGTATATACCATAGCAGAGGGGTGGTTTATATTTGGAATAGTGAATGTACATTTATTTACAATATTGTAAAGAAGGTATTCTCTCGTGGATTCCAACAATATTTACATCAGCATCTAAATATTTCTAAAGAATACTTCAAATAGGTTATATAACAATGGGTAAGTACAAACAAATATATTTACTGCACTGAAATCACATACATAATCAAAAGTATCTCTTACGTAGTAGTAGTAGTAGAAAAAGGTAATCAACATCTAACGAGATGTATCCAATTTTCATCACATAGATAGCTATTTATTATATCATTAAAATTGTATTTATGAAAATTCTACTGTATAGTCTAACAAACTCATGTATTTTTAAACATAAATTATCGGTTCCTTAAGATGGGAAAGTGAAGGTCTTAACTACGTTACAATAAAACTGCACAGAAGAAAAAGATAATCAACGTCTAATGGGGTGAGTTCAATTTTCATCACATAAATAGCTATTTATTATATCATTCACCAATTATATCTATGAAAATTCTTCTGTCTTATACTTCAATCAAACTGAATAGTTTAAGGAACTCATGTATTTTAAAACATAAAGTATGTTCCTTAAGAAGGAAAAGCGAGTCTTAACTACATTACAATAAAAGTGCACAGCAGAACAAAGGTAAGCAACATCTCATTAGATGTATCCAATTTTCATCACATAAATAGCTATTTATTTGCATTATATCTACGAAAATTCTACTGTGTCATATACCTCAATCAAAAATCTGCCAAAAGTTCCGACATTTCAAATCAAAATAGGAATTCGTACTTACAGACAGCCGTAGGCTTATTCTTTTAATCATAATAAATACATATAATTGTACAAAGTATGAGCTGTATAGTTTAACAAACTCGTATATTTTTAAAATTAAGTATCGAGTTCATTTAGATGGGGAAGTTGGAGTCTTAACTACCAATAAAATAAAACAAAACACTACTTACGAAAAGATCCTGCAATGGCCCAGCGACGTAAAAAAAGAGTTACTTTACTCTAGTAGCACTAACTATCGCGACGATATCAACCACTATGAAGCTTCTACCGATGTATATGTATCTCAGCACTTCACATCAACCTCCATCCATAGCTGAGTATAGCGAAATCCGAGAAAGCACTGCCGTTCGAAGCAAAAGCCGAGTCCCAGCCAGTCGACCAGAGGTTAGGGCAAAGCCACCACGACACTATCTCATCATCATCCATGGACACCGCAGTTCGGCAGTTTGCAGTGCGAGGTTGGTCCATCAACTATGTCCTCTCTCCCTCGCATCGGTGTGTGGGGATCAGTATCTCTTATCTGTATCTCGCTTTCTCGAAAACCACTGTGGCCTCTTCTTTCTGGGGATTACTGTGATCGCGCGATGGAGGAGGGATGAGATGGGTGCGTCACGTGACAGACCTGCGCTACGTTCGCCTTTCTCTGGTATCGATTTTTTGTTTGGTCCGAGTTGACATTTTCGCTGGGGGAATGCTCCTGGCCTTTCCTCGGCTTGCCGTGGCCCCCTTCTCCTTTCCTGAAGGTTTCTCGGAAAATGAACGAGTTTCACCCCCCTCCTTGTGAGAGTTCAGGATGTGGGCATGCAATGCCTGACAAATAGCGCTGTTGGTGGGATGAGAAATCCGGTTCGTTCAATGGAAGGTTGCTTGAACTCTCTAAACAAAAAATAGTCCCACTTATTTCATTCATAAATTCTAAGGGTACCTATATACTCCCGTATCTAATTCCCCAATTTTGCTTTCAGTTTTTAGTAACAACCAGCGGTTTCATGAATCTAACTGTTTGCTTTAATCGAATAGACTGACCTTAACGCTGAATATAGTAGTTATATATTTACGCTAAGTAATTTTCGATTTCTTTATCAATGAGAAAAAATTGCTACAAATTTATATCCACCTACGAATTGCAAAGAACTATTCCTTTCGTTATGGAAGGAGGGCACCGTAGATCAGTGGTTTCGCACACCTGCGCTAGCAACCTGCGAGTTGTAGGCGGCATAGATCAGATTCCTACTTGAGTGTATTTCTATCTGTTATGTCAGTACTACCTTCCTTGTGTGTGTATGAGCATTACTTGATGTTGTCTGTCTTGTGTTTGGTGCAGCTGGGTCAAATCTAGCCCTTGAGTCATGAAAAACTTAACCAACCTTTCTTAAGGGGGTCTAATTAGCCCAAGTGTACACAATAAATGATTGCTCACTGACAAAACAAAACAACCTTTCTTAATTGAATAATAAACTTGAATTAAGTCAATAAATTTTAGATGCAATAATTTAAAACACATTTTCATCTATAAGCTGATAGAAAGTTTGGTTTTAATTTGGTTTGCGATTATTTTGTGCTATGCGAGAGGTTATTTAACCGTTACATATAACTTGAAACTAATATAAATATTGAGGAAGATAGAACAAAGTTGAGAAATCTCTTTCAGTCTTCTTTTTAAGAATAATGGTGCTAAAAAAAATCTCATTTTTAAGATGTTTTGTTTCAAGGGTAAAAACGTACGCATTTTATTTTACAAGCGGTAGTTTCTTGCCCTTTTGCGTGCAAAGGATTATTTATTGTGTGATACACGCGTGCCAAGTTTTCCACCCCTCCATGTAAAACATGTACTTCAAGCATAATGCCAGTGCTCTAGTTGCAACAAAGTCACGTTTCTGACAGTTGTAGATTAACTATAGAAGACATTTTTCAACGAGGTAGGCACAACAATAAAATGCAATTTTACATGTAATATTAATATCTAGTAACTGGAATTGAACGGTCCAATACGGAAAATGTCAAATTTTGAAATTTCTATGTTGGGTGAGGTGGGCAAATGCGTACTTCAATCAAAGTTCGCATTGAGCTAATTATTACTCTGTTCCAGTAATTTTTAAAATATTGAATATTTTTACCATACACTTCCGGAACCTATACTAATATGTTTACTTCTTTGTTCTTTTCTATACTAATATGTTCTTTTCTGTCTCTCTCTCTAAGCGTCACTAGATTTCCGAGTAGTGTAGCGTTGGTTTTACCCCACAACCCACTTAATGACTAAATAACCACATCTATTGGTGGAAAAAATCCCAGGAAAGATTCTATTGATCAAGAAGGTTAAAACCATAGAGTAAATATAAAAGTAGAGTGAGCAATGGTAACCTTTTTATATGCCCAGCATCATGTGACTAAAACTAGTAGTAACGTGACCCTTAGACTATTTTTCATTTGAAAGGTGGAACAGAACATTCATCAGCTTATTGGTCCACGTGACATAGTAGTAGATTTCTTGGCTATTTTACCACTTTTGTCATTCTATACAAATGTGCATTCGCATTATTACTCGGTCATAAGATGTTAAATCGCCAAACGAGACTAGAAGATGACAAATCGGTCAATCAAGTAAATTTTTCACACATAGCAGTCACGTGACTACTAGTCGCCATGTTGGTCACACTTTTTGAAGCTGCTTTCAATAGCAATGCCGTTTGATTATATTGCACGCCTGTGGCCAAAACTGGTTAGAAGTCATGCAGGAAAGACTGCAGGTTGTGGAACAGGTACTTACTCCATCGTGATGGGGGATATGCTTAACATGGACTGTTTTCTTTGCTTTTTTCAGCCTGATTCCTCGGCTGGTGATCAGGGTGATGGCTTCTAGATCGAAAGGTTCCTCATTTGAATCCGAGGAGAGGCGTGGATGTTTATCAATCTAGAATGAATGTGTGTCTCTAAATGGTTTGCGCCTTGAATGTATGGAAAGTATGTGAGGTGCAACGTGAACCCCCCGTGGTGCACCAGAGTAACGCCAAGTGGCTCTCTATTCCTCCTTGCAGTGCCATGGTGACTAAGGTACTTCTCCTAACAAGTTCAAATTGGCCGGGCACTTGCGAAAACATGTTTTCAAGTGATAGTATTATGAGTGGGACAAGATCATATCATTTCATTCGGGCCCTTCTTTGGTCTGCGTAACTTCCCTGCTGAAATCCGATGCTTTATGGATGTGAATCTTGAAAGAGATAATTAATCTTTCTGGGCAAAACTAATCTTGCTGGTAATGCGCAAAGGAGTCCAGGTGTCAGCATCTACCTTTATCACAAACACGTTTTATATCGAACTTACCCCCACCTCATCCTACTTATTTTCCGAATATAATAAACGGTTTGAAATTTTTGTTTGTGTACTCAATAGACATTTACTTATATACTGAAGTAAACATTTAGTAAAACTCCATAATATATATAAAAATATTTCTACAAAACAATTTTTTCTCTCAGAAATTTGTAAAACGTAATAATTCTGCATTCAACAAAACGGTTCAGAACTTCTTATAGAACATTCTGGAAAACTTTTATTGAAAAGTAATACCTTAGAAAAGGTACCCCGAAGGTAGAAAATATCCATTTTTAGAAAATCGGAATTTTAAACTCACTGCTTGAATTTATGTAATTATTGAGTTCATTATTAATTTTATTTGTATATTTAAACCTTTCAGTAGGAGTTGAAACAAAAATTAAGTTCATTTGAAAGGGCATACAATTGACTATTAAAATTTCTCAAATCCTCATAATCGATATTTTAGAAGTTTTTGACTTCAACTATCTTTAGCTTTAAAATGTTTGATGAGCAATCCTTAAATTTCATATAATCTCCGTGACGGGTTTGCTGCTTGAAATTTCCTGGTTTCATCGAAACGACACGTAAATGCGGGTCAGCTTCCCCAAATTTCTCTAGAATGGCATGTCCTCCCTCACAGTTCACGGAGTGTGCGATGTGGTAGCACCACCCATGGTGGATAATTGCATAGACTGCCTCATTCTGTTCGAAAGATCATACGATGCATAAGCTGGTATTGAAAAAACATTCATAGTTCTAGGTGCATGTCTATAGGTTCACGGTTGACAGAGACTAACACGATTGACACAGCCATAGAATGTGTAAACAAAGCAGCACATTGGGAATTACTTTTCAAAAGACAAAAAATGTTGACTTACGACAAAGTGAATAATTTATTGGAAACCCCTTCACTAATAGCACGCATCGATTTTCGCAACGCTCTAAATATATCCTGATTTCGTGATATTCAAAACCTTTACCACCACTGTTACAGAATAAACAAATGTAGGTGCGTACTGGCTTCCAGAATTTACCGAGGAAACTTTTTAAACACCAGTATCTTAAAATTTACATAATTTGTAATTAAATTTTATTTTGTTTTCGCTTAATTATATTAAATACAGGATTATAGAGGGTGTTTTTATGTAAGGGCACCATTTTATTTTGGAATAACTTTTAAACAACACATTTTTTATTAATTTTGTTTTTGCATATGTCTCCAATCACACTGGGATTTGTTCAATTTCTTCACGCTTCAATGGATATATCAAACAACAGATGTTTTGGGATCAGAAAATCCTAGGGTAATTCATGAACGACCTTTTCAACCCTGTAGAACAAGTGTTTTGGTGTGTAATTTGAAGTGGAGGCGTTTTTGGACCATTTTTTCGAGGATGCTAATGAAAATGCGGTTTCTTTCAATTCTGAACGATATTGTGCGATGTTGCAAAATTCAGTTCTGTCTGAAATTGATCCAAAAAAAGATTTACAGCACATGTGGTTTCAATAAGGTGAAGGAACATGTCACACAGGCCGTGCAATCATGCGAATTCGGAAGAACTTATTTCCCGATCGAATAGTGTCAAAATCTGATAACGTCGATTAGCCCCCCACGTTCCCCTGATTTGACCGGGCCATATACTTTTTCTATAGAGCTACTAGAAGAAACAAGTCTACGCTAACAAGCCAACAAAGATTCAACAGCTTAAGCAAAACATTCGTGAAGGAATTGAACAAATTATCCCGGAAATGTGCTCAAACGTGATGGAAAATTAGCTTAGGCGGCTTAAAGCAGAAACTTATTAACTGACCACAGAAAAATTGTTATTTAACAGGTGTTTCAAGATTGGTTATTAATTTTTTGTTCAAAAAATAAGAATTGTAAGCATTTAGATAGTGTTGCATTTCTTTTAAAAATTTTACAATCTGACAATATATTTCTCATCATGAATTTAATGACATTTAATGTCTACAAAAAAATGTCAGTTGATGTGTTACTTCTCTAAGTCGACGATACTTGCAACGTTTCCAGAGGTAGTTCTTTGACCGATGTCAAATTCCAAAAATTGTCATTGAGTGGGTAAACAACACGTAACAAATGATTTATTGAAAAGTTATTTTTAAAAAAATTGCACCCTTACATAAAAAAACACGCTGCACAGGATATAGAGCTATTATTAGAGAGATTATAGAGCTATTACATAACAGAACAAAAGGTAGACTTTTGGGACCTAGGGCAAATACGGCTAATGGCGCACTCTTCAAAACAAAATTTACATATTTCAAATGAAGATAATTAAGATAAAATCTCATTCGAGCCATTGATTTGGTTAATATATTAATGTTCACAATATTAATTTCTGCAATTAATTAATCAGCATAGACTAGCAAAAGTCTGAGCTTTGTTAATGGGACTCCAAGACGAAATAACAAAAGGCGCTCCTGTTATTACGCTGTCTTGACATTTGTGAGAATACCATTTAAATACTTTATTCCTTCTCTTTTCTGAATAGATACATGGTTGCAGAGATGTACATGAAAGTAATTGGTTGGTTTGGGTTTTATGGCGTAAGGGCCATATTTGGCCATGCTGAGCCAGACACAAGATGGACAACATCAAGTAATGGACCATACACACACAATGAAAATTTTGCTAGCACTGAAGAAATATACCCAGGGAGGAATCGAACCCGCGCCGTCTACAACACGCAGGTTGCTAGCTCAGCGGGCATACCCACTGCGGCATTTCGGCCCCCGAAAGTAATTGACTTAAGCGTTGTATTCTGAAGACGGAGGGCATTGAAAGCACGGAGGGCATATTCATTGCACCGGAAAATATTTCTATGACAGGAACAAATGCTAAACATTTAAAACAAAACGGACCATTTCTGGAATGCTGCCCCTTTAGAATCCGATTCTCGGAGCCATCGCCCCTGCCACCCTCCCTTAGCTACGACACCGGTGCCAGACCATCTGCTTATTTGATATTTGTTATACCTCTACTTTGTTTATTGAAAAAGATAATAAAGTTTGTGGGGTTTTCTATCAACCCCTTCCAAGCCCCAGTGCAGTTCGGAGAGGTTACTATGTGGCGGGAGCAGTCAGAATATTTTGAGAAGTGAGATGTCAGAATATTTTCTGTCGACCATCTGCTGCGCCGGAATTTTTCCGGGTTGTTATTGAAACTGAATTTTCAGTGCTGTGTTCGGGCGTGCCGCTTGGAGGGTTAATACATCCTTGCCTTCGACAGGATATATTAACCCTCCAAGTTAGGGACTAGTTTCCTAAATTCATGCGTCTTTGTTATTTATGAAGCAATCACAGGCCGGATAGAACCAAAAGAAGTTCCGGATAGCATCGATAGATGGGCCTTGTCTGCTCCTTTTTTAAGTGATTGGAAATTTGGAGATTTTCTGCCTTCAGGTGGGTAGGTAGTTGAATTTACGTAGCGCTGGACCAATACAACGCCTTCCTGTGGGATAGTTTCTTAAACTAATAAATTGACTGGCGTACAAAAATTGAGGAATAGTAAAGTTTCAGCTGCTACTTTACAGTAAAAACAAAACGATACCAAGAATAGAAGTAAGTAAAAAAAGTTTGGACTGGGGTAACTGGAAACTTTAAAAAATAGGAGGCTGTCCTTTGTAGGCTGTATGACCACCTATCTAGCAACCTGTGATTGTAGATGGCACAAGTTCAATTCAAGTCAGGTTCGATTCCACCATGGATGTATTTATCTATTCTGTGTCAGTAAAACTTTCTTTGTGTGTGTATGTCCATTACTTGACGTTGTCTCTCTTGTGTTTGGCACAGCATGGCCAAATATGGCCCTTGCATCATAAAACCCAACCAACCATATGGAGAATGAGGTTGGAGATGAGTTCCTGCGATAGCAGAACCCATTCCAATGTCAGGGTTTCTGACGTCTCGATTTCACAATTTGAATATGCGCCAGTTTCTACTTAATAGCTTCGGTTATGCAAATCCGCCGCAGCTGTTTCGTTTAATTTTGAGGTTATAATCGTTTAAAATAATTGTGTTCCTTAAGTTTTGCAGAGTAATCTTTAATTTGATCGACCTGGTAGAATGGTAAGGCTGAATATCATCTCGTTCTTACGAAGTTACTTGATTGGTTGTAAATTTTGTAAATTTAACAATCCTCAATGTGCCGGCCCATGTTGAATTTTCCGCAACCTCCACAAAGCCAGCCTTTCCCTGAACAAATGTAACAATTTCTTGAATATTTTTCGATTACAAGAATATGCGGATGTCTTAATCACTCCCTTTTCAAGTTTGATATACCTGAATAGATTATTCGTGACTGAAATTTTAAATAAAAATAGTTTTGAATATTTATTAATTCAAATTCTCATGATTTTAACAATAAATGCATTTGTTTGATTTTCCAGGTAAATTAATTTGACTTGTCAAAGTTTTCTTATTTTATAATTTATATTATATTTCCAATTCCTGCTCATATTGCAAAAAGCACATTAAAAATTGGTCGAATTTAATTTCAAATTCTGTATGAAAAGAAATAGTATCTTTTGCACACTGAACACATTTGCTAACTTTTTACTCTAAACATAGAGTAAAACATCTTTTATAGCATGCAAATTATCACCAATTAATAAAAATTTAATAATTACATAGAAGTAAATTAATAACAATCGTGACTTGATACAAATTGTATTTTTTTTCTGTGCGGGACATTTATTTTTGTAATTAAAACCGATATTAGGAATTGTGTTTCAGTAGATAAAATCAAAAATTTTAAATACTCTAGAAATATTGTATACATTCATAATATTAACTTTACATTTGCATATAAATAAGGATGCAAACATAAAACATGCAAAAGCGATATGCATTTGGTTTGGTTTAGTTTGTCGCTCCTGGTCATTTTTGCTAAAGGGCAAATTATGTTTTATTAATATTAATATTTAAACTGGAATACATAAGCAATAATTACGCTCAACGAAACTTCATGCATAAAGTTAGATAAGTATGCATTCTCACACTCATAATGCACAAACTAGGTTGAATATATTTTATTCAGTATCTTCGCTCGCAGCTACTCTTAACTAAATAACGGTGGCTCCCAGAAGATTAATATTTTATAAAACAATAATCCTTAGTATGAGAAATCATGGGAGCACAGGTGGTGGCGTAACAGCGCCACCACACGTCAACGTAATCCTAAAATAAATCGATTTTTGCTCTCACTCGATTCTCCGGACATAATTTAATTTTTCGTGGACGTAATTAAGTTGAATCGATTGACTGGAATCATTCGCAATAATGGGTAGCCTTTTTTACGACACAGAACGTAATAAAAGAAAAATTTGCCGTCCTTCCACTTTGTAATTGCCGTTAATGACACTTAACAATGCCGAGTTTTGGCATTAAAACTTAACTAGGAAACCGTTTGTAATATCAAAACTACTCGGAGTTTGTGTCAGATAGCTTTGATTCTGAACCCTGCAATATCTGGCAATATACTATCGTACTAACCTTAGAATTTTATTTGTTTTTAAATGCTTAAGTTACTCTCCTTTAGATTATAAACGGGCCATGGTAGCCCGGTTGGAAGAGTAACGGATTAGCTCCCAGAGGGTTGTTAGTTCGAAACTCGATCCAACCAAAAACCATCGTGTTCACGGGGGCTGGTGTATGTTAAATCTGCCGTGACCTCAAATGTCCTCACGTTGGCGTGGTGTGGAAGTTTGGAGAGTGGGGTGTCAGCTCAGGTATTGACCACGTCATCTGACCGTGGTTCAAAATTATAAAGTGTTGTCCTCGGATCTTTCCCCAAGGGATTGATCCCGGACTGTCGCCAATAGCCCATTGCGTTGCTTTAGTGCGACGTCAATTCAATTACCTACCTATAGATTAATTAGATATCATTCACAGTTAGTTCTTTTGTAGTATTTTCGTTTAGAACATTTTTATTTTTCATTTAAACTTTTTATTTTTGTAGGTAGGTACTTTTTAATTAACGTCGTACTGGAGCAACATAACGGTCTATTGGTAACGGTCCAGGATCCTTCCCGAAGGGAAAGATCCGAGGAGACCTCATAATTTTGAACCACGTTCAGATGACCATGTCACTGCAAATTTTTTCGGAATTGAATGTGTCAGAATTCTTCTGTCATTATATTCCTATGTTTCTGTTGCTGTTACAATTTTGCATTTTGAACAGTTTCTAGACTGGACCCAACATTTTGAACAGTTTCTAGACTGGACCCAACATTTTGACTTGGTGGGTGCCGAAATTAGTCATTTTGTGCTTAGTCGCATTTTGGGGCATAAAATATGTATGTAATGCAACAAAATTAATTTGTATCGGCAGAGTGAACTTCTTGAGCTTCTCGAAAGTGAACTGCATAAAAATATTGTATTTTATATAAAATATGTGTCTTCTCAATTTTTTCCAATGCAAGAATTGAAAGACACTCCTATGATATATATGTATAATAGGATTTTTCTGCAAAATTAGAGGGCGATAGTGTTTTTACAAGTAGTATGTACTTCCTGTTATATCTGGAAGTGACTTTGTTTTGTTTGCTTTTCGAATGCGATTTCAGCATCTAGTTTTTAGAATCTATCATAAAATTTGTGATAGTTTTTATCGACTTCCCATAAGGTATAGGCAACACATGATGTAACTGACTTCTCCGCGAAGTCTTGGTTCAAATTGCTTAACACGAATAAATCAGTGACAGGAAATGAACGCCAAACATCGCCCCAACGCGGTGATAAACCAAATTAGTTCATGACCTGACAGTATTTCCTCATCTTCCGGTGGTTTAATTTTGTTCACTGAAAAACTCACATATTACTTTTCCTGGTAAAATACTGATAGTAGTTTGGACGTTTTTAAAAGTGAAATTACTCCTTTAAATCTGGTGTACCATAATTCCGAAATCTCTAACGATGTTCTGTGATCAATATTTACAAGTAAAAAAAATGTTTTTAATCATATATGTGCATATGAATATTTTTCTTAGGAGTCATTTTTATAGAAACTAGCTGCTTAAAGACGATACTCTATAATCCATTCTCTTGAGCGCCAAACGTGTTCTTTTCGATTTCATAACAGCGTATCGTCCCTTGAGAAGTTTCATAACTCAAAAAAGCTAATTGTATCGGAGATCCAAAATAAGTATATTATAAGACGCGTTTTCTATCAATCTGGATGTAAGTGGCGTTACTGTTTCTGCGACAGAACGTATTTCCTGTACGTATTCCGAGTTTGACGTCGCTTGGCTTGTTTTTCTCAGCATTTCGCCAATAAAAATTCCAAAGAATAAATTCCAAATTGATGCGTGATAGTTGATAGGAAAACACCGATTAGTCTAAACGCCAAACCTTGCCTAAACGGGAATAAACTACGTTTTAAGGTAACTCTTATAAGTATCATGCAGGAGCATTTGGACAGCACATGAAAAATTTTCGCAGATCGATCTGGTTTGTTTATTTGAAATGAAAATCCCCCTCTTTCTTAAAGAATATTTTCTTTCAACTGAAATTTGTAAAATTCGTTCGTATATTAGTTAAAATTATATGTGAGGGATTTTCAGAGGGAAACAAGCAAACCAGACGGAATGCGAAGATTATACTTCCGCTACCCAAATGCTCTGGCATGAAGCATATCGAATATCCTTAAAATGGAATTTATCGTCGTTTTGATGGCGATTGGCGTGTAATCTAATTGGCATTGGCCAATCACCTCTCAACTTCCAATTCAGAATTCATTCTTTGGAATTTTATTGGCGAAGTATTGAAATTACGTTCACACGAAAACAAGGCAAGTGACGTCACGTTTGGAATACGTACAGGAAACGCGTTCTGTCGCAGAAACACTATCTCCAGCTACATTTAACTTAAAAGAACAGTATATTTTCTGATTTGACTTCCATGGTTTGTTCGAGTTAATTAATCTCTTATTAATTGACGAAATAAAATCTTCATGTTGAATTGTGCCACTTTTCTCGAGAAGGAATGATATTACAAGCGATCCCGAATGAAATTTAATCAACGACTCCATTATTGGTCCATAATAAGGGATTTAACAATATACTATAATATAGCGTGTTAGGGCAAAACGGTACAAGTCAAGGAACCAGTTATTTTCAGGAGTCAGTTTTAATTGAATATATTTTCTTATATATCCATTATATAAATCAGTTTAATCATTTCAACTAACATTAATATCTCGCTGCTTTTATTCATAATTAACATACTAATTTGACCAAATGAAAGATATTTTTATCTCGATTTGAACAATTTTTGACTTATACTGTTTTGCCCAAAATAATGTATTCAAGAAATAAATTTGATCTTCAATATCATTAAAGAAGGGCGATAAATTTAATAAAAAAAATTAACATTAGCATGCAAGTCATTAATCATGTAGGAAACAAAAAAAATGTAGGACAGATTAATGAAAGAAACGCACGCAATAAATTTATTATCGAAGCTTTTTAAGGATTAGATTCAGTATTGAGAACTGAAATAAACTACTGTCTCTGCAGTACTGAAAACTGAATACTGTTTGCCTCGCCGGCAGAGGGCGTCCTCTGAGCATGGTTATAGATTTTATATATTATATGATTTATAAATGTGTTTTGTGGTCTTGAAGCCTGGCGGTGGAGAAAATAATAGGTATACTCTTCACCACCTACAACTTAGACAAGAGTTACAACTTAGAGTTTTTCACAGAGAAAGGGACAGAAGGATGCATAGATCCAAGGACCCCCTTGAAAAAATTTCCGCGGACCTCTTGAAATTATAAAATTAAATGGGGTATATGTACATCTGCATAAGACCATAATGATCCTTATTTTTCACCTTAATACAGGGAGTAAAATATTTAGATGTTCCTTATGACCATAAAATAACATTCACGCTTTGGTGACATCTGTGGCTAAATCGAATAAGCGGAATGGAACCAAATTTGGTACTGAGGCTTTTGAGGATATGGGGATATGTATTCCGTGAAAAGTATCAAAACTCGCCGATAGGGAGAAATTTGGATCTGATAGAGTCTAAAACAGTCGGAAAATTTGCATCATTAAACGCAGATAAAATGGATTATGCAAAGTTTCTACTGCGTAAGCAACAACCTCGCTGCTAATTCCAGCTGGATATGTGGCACTTGTCAATTTTAAAAAACTGACAGTACACGTGCAAATTATAGAGATTCAACACACAGATTCACATTCTTATTCACCAGAAATTTGTATAATTCGTTTTATCTGTGTTTAGTGCAAATGTTCGATTGTTTTCGACTCCAAAATTGCCAAATTTCCACCTATCGGCGACTTTTGGTACTGAACTTTGGTACTCTTTTTCGCTGAATGCGTCTCCCCATGTCTTCAAAAGTCTCAATACCAAATCTGTTTATTCGATTTAGCTACAGATGCCGCTAAAGAGTGAAAGTTGTTTTACCCTGTATGTTAAATACGTAAATTATAAACGTCAAAATTTCATATTGCAATCATCAGTCACTGGGAAATATTCCAGTTGCAAGTTCAATTGCTCGTTTTTAGAACATATGATAGACATTTTTAACAAAATAGAGTTTTTTAGAACATAAAAGAATCGGAGGAAATAATAGGTTATTTTATTTTTCGTGAACGTGTTCAGTTCTAGTGGAATATTGAATGTTTTCCGAAGACCCTGTGAAACCTTATCATGAATCCTTAAGGGTCTGTCGACCCCATTTGGGAACCTCTGATCTACACACTTCTTCAATTTGTTTAATATGTTTGTATTTAATAGTTATCAAGGGCCTGATTTTAAAATCAAAAGGATATGTTCATAAACAAGAATAGGAATGTTTCATACGAAAATCAGGTCAATGCTTTTAATTTCTTCACTCAAAACAGTGGACCTAAATTGATAGAAACTAATGATGCAATATTGTGCATATGGAACAAACATTCTGTACATTTATAATTTCTGACTTATCTGTTTGCTCTAATTTGAAACATTGTAGGTGTCTGAATGAATATCACTCATTTAAAACCTGAGAAAAAATAACCAAGAAAAACATTTTTTTAATATGGCAATTCAAACATTAAGGGAAATTAATCCTTTGTAAAAAATTTTGGTAAAATGTTTCATAGTTAGTAAGTACATGTCAAAAGCTATTTAAACATGTCTCCAAATACTTTTATAATCAAGAATTGAGGTTCTGATTAACTTCAATTTTACAACTTTTTTTCCAATTCTTGAAATTTTTCCAAAAGCATTATTAAGTGTGGATAAACAACGAAAAGTTTTGATGTAACAATCATGGAAGTGACAAAGATCAAGAGAACAATTTTTTTTTTATTTAAATTTTTCCGCTTTTGAGACATCTTGATTTCACATTAAATGATCCCCATCAATGCACAATCATGTGGAAAAGCACTAAGTACAGTTAATTACGCTCATTTTTTTCTATTCATAATCCTTTTATGTGTTTTTGTTAAATATAATTAAATTCGAAGAGGGGCTATTTGTAATTAATGCAACAATCCGTAAATTTTTTTTGTGTATTTCATTTCGAAATATTAATGTTCCCTAACGTATTCTAAGTTAATTAACTCAATAAAAGTACATCTCTTATTGCTTTAAATTGAACGATGAAACCTTAATCATCATTCAAAGTTTCATTTTCCATTGAAAACACATTTAATCACCGACAATTATGCCTGTTCAGAAAATAGATACCATAATTCTCAACTAATAGTAGGCATGTATTTTTTACTCACCAAATAAAAATATCTAAATGCAATAATGCAAAGAGTATAAATAGAAAGAAGGAAGGTAGTAGTTGAATTAACGTCACACTGGAGCAACACAAAGGGCTATTGGCGATTATCCGGGATCAATCCCCAAGGGAAAGATCCGAGGACAACACTTCGTAATTTTGAACCACGGTCAGATGACGAGTTCGCATCTGGGCTGGCAGCACCCCACTCTCCACACCACGCCAACGTGAGGACATCTGAGGCCACAACAGATTTAACGTGCACCAGCCCCCATGTTCACGACGGTCTTTGGTTAGATCTAGTTTAGAACTCGCAAGCCTCCGCTTGTTAATCCGTTACCCTTCCAACCGGGCTGCCCCAGCCCAGAAAGGGGAAGAGTGCATACTTATAAACTGAACTCATAACCTTCCAAGTGCTTTCGACGAGATATCCCGTTCATCAAGATCTGACCAGTTTTGCCAATGACGAGATGTCTCATCCATCAAGATATGATTCGTTTTTGTTAATGACAAGATATCTCGTCGATACAAACCATCAGGAGGGTTAATCGTATAAACAAAACAGAAAATCTGTTTGAAGCAGAAAAAACTTGCGAACATTGAGCTCTGACGTCATGAAATTTGCACAGCATATTTCGACTGGAACTTTTAGATCAAAACAACTGTTTTCAGCTCGCTACGACATTCCCTTAAAATCATAGAAGTAAAATTTAATTTTAAACATTTCTTTCAAGAGACCAATTTTTAATCAAATTCGAATCAATATAAAATGCCAAAAGCTGTAGCGAGCCGAGCAATCGAAAGAGGAAAGAAGACAAGCACTTGAAGCGAGTTGACGAGACAAAGCTTAAAAAGTTGTTCGTCGACGCTATGAAACTGCTGTGGAAACTGGCGACACCTGCTTTGTCCAAAGCAGTAAAAACTCTGGCAAAACCGGGTAATAAAGCTAGTAGGATATAATTAATATTCTGTGGTTGCTTTAAAACTGCCGAAGTAGCCCCTCGCCTTCTACTATACTTTAAACATCTAAACTTCTGAAAAAAAGCAGTGTCTGAATGTGTCTTACATTTAATTGTTGGATACTGGGGTGTTTTTAAAAATATTAGTACAGAAATCGGCGTTATTTGTATATTATTGAATGGCAGCAAACGCTTTGGACTTATCCGCCAATTTTGCCTCAAAGTTTAAATATGCTTGGTTTGAGCTTTGGTGGTGGTGGTTGTATCAACGTCGCACTGGAGCAACACAACGGGCTATTGGCAACGGTCCGGGATCAATCCCCAAGGGAAAGGTAAGAGAACACCTCGTAATTTTGAGCCAATCAGATGACGAGGTACACACTTGAGCTGGCACCCCACTCTCCAAACTCTGAGTTTCGAAATCGTAACCCTATGCTTGCTAATCCGCTACTCTTCCAACCGGGCTACCGATGTCCTGATTAAGGTAAGGAGCTACTTAATATCGCTAAATCCTCCACGAAAGAGCTAGCCACTCTAATGAAATTCGTCAGCAGTCTGATTACAGAAAGCAATGAGAAATCTGAAAGATGGAAATTTGGATATATATAAGAAAAAGAAAATCTGAGTTAACTTGAAAACAGGCTTAGAGGTCAAACATATTGAATCGGCCTTTGAAAAAGTGGATGAGATGCAATTGAAGTGGACGTTCAGAAGCTAATTGTGGTAAGATGACTGAGATGTGAACTTTTTACCGTGCACTTTTTTGGAAATAAGAATTAACACCAGTATGAGTACATTTAAAAAATGTAAACGATTTTATTCCATTTAGACATATGAAATGTGCGCATCGATGTTTATATTCACTATAAATAGATTTAAGGTATAAAACGTGATATTAATTAAAATGAAAATTAATTAAATTAAGATATCAAAAGTGAATAACGTCACACATCAATAGATATAAACATTTAAATTGGTTGGATTGGTTTTTATGGCAAGGCCCATATTTGGTCATTCTGCGCTAAACACAAGACAGACAACATCAAATAATAGACATACACACACAATGAAAGTTTTACTGAAACAGAAAAGCAAAATACACCTAGGGAGGAATCAAACTGACAAGAATGGAACTTGCACCACCTACAACTCGCAGGTTGCTAGGGCAATGACATACCCACTGACCGCCCATATAATAAACAATCAAGAAACTTTAGCGCGGATACTATGCGAGGGTTTGCTATTTTCTTATAAACTAATTAATTAAACATTAAGTTAATAGAAAGTGTATTTGTTTTCGAGGACAGCGCAGCATTTCTATATGGTTAGCCGGGTCTACAGGTTATATCGCGGGTCACGTACCAGCACCCGCGATCAAACATGTAACTGAGGCCCGGAGAGCAGATGTGCGGGACATGAGAAGAAACACCCCTTCCTGTGTATTCATGCTTTTACAAATTGAGTTACAGGATAGAGCCATAACAAAATCGATGCAAGTAAGAGCTATTTGGGAAATCTAATAAATGGCCCAAATAAATAGCTTACGTTTTCCTCGTGTTTTTATTGAGTTAGATAGCTGTTTGAATTTAAAATCGATGTATCGTCACCGTTACTCAGTGCATGCATTTAATCTATAAAAATAACTTGGACTTAAGTGTTTACGCAAAACACACAAAAACTGCTTAACCCATTATTGTATCAAATTTGATGTACGAATTATTTTTCCTGATATATTGAATAGAAATTTTCTTTCTACCGCCGATACATGTTCTACCAATTTTGAAATATACAGCGCCTTATAACCGATATTATAACAATTTTCGAGTACAGAAAACAGTGCAATTATAATCTCTTACCGAGCAATAGTAATTTGTTGAATTTGAAAATGGTTTATGGCATTTTTAATGGTTTTACGAGGACTTCTGGAAATTACTTTTCATATAAAGCAAGGTTGGCTTCTGTTCTATACAAACCTACATCGTTTGACCAATCCACACCAAATTTAATACACTTATTCTATAGGACCCTGTGGGTAACATATGATACATATTAATCCCCGTCCTATTTGTCCTAGGTGTGGCCCTAAGCTAAAAGCAATTCGAAATCCTCATAGGATTAATATTGAATATTATTATGATTGCTGCACACACCTTTCCAGTATTGCTGGAAAAACAAATATTTCAAAAAGTCATATTTAAAGAATTTAAATTCTAATGCTTATGCCTGAATTTATTTTTTATTTCTTTCCACAAAAATAAAATTATTAAAAACATTTAAATGTATAACTTACATTTTATAAGGAAAGGGGTTTGTTTAATGCGAAAAGCGCAAGCTAAAACCCACTGATACTAAAAGTGTTATTTTGTTACTTGGTATCTGGCTAAGCCAAAATTAATACTTCATTTTCTAATTTCATAACGAGTTATTTATATTGTGCAAAGTATCGCTAGAGATATGGGTTCATTTCTTGGCGGTATGTATATTTCGACCATATTGGTCGAAATATACAGGGTGCAACGCAAAGTCCGTGCCCGGCCATTATTTTCGCAACCGTTGGTCGTAGACATATACTTCCAATTACAAAAATGTTTCAAATGAAGTAAAAATTCATGTTATGGTATTTTGAAATTTAAAAAATCAATTTTGTAAAAATTACAAAATCTAACTTTTTATACAGTCCCCCGTTCCTTATAGTGATATTTAGTAAAAGTTTACACTCATCCTAACATACGTAACACAAAACGTTTCACTTCTGTGTGACAAAAATTGACCGAGATATTTAATTTCAAAGTTTGGGATTTTTTCAGATTTGTTTTGCCTTCATTGAGGGGTTGGTTAAAATATAACTTAAAATAATTCGAGATTGAAATCAGAGTGCAACGCCCATTTTACGGCGAAAGGGGGTTCCCCGACCATAAACGATGGGTGCATGTATAGTAAAGTGGACATGCCCGATTCATAGAAAGTGGTCGTAGCGCCCCTAGTGGCGAAACACGGAAGTTTGGAAATCTAACTCCGAAACTAAGCAAGATAGACCAAAGATGTGAATTAGAAAGTTGAAGACCATTGTCGAATTATGTAGAATCGACACCCTGAAAATGAAAAATGAGCAAAAAGAACCGGATAAATGGCAGCGGAATGCAAACTACCAGCGGGGCTTTAACCCCCATGCAAATCGTGATTATGCAAATAGGATAGCACCGCAGCCACATGCTCGGGATAAAAGACGAGCCATCCAGTAGTGGGCAAACTAGTCCGCGCTGAAATCGTGATGGTGTGCTACACATCCGCGTAATATGCCGAAATGATAGTGATTTAGGGCGAATGTCAACGGAAATCCCAGAGCCGCTGCGAGGCTTTATGGCGAACGTTTTCTTATGGATCGACGTCCATCGCATCGAACTATAGCTACTGTACTTTGCCGTTTCAGACACCGGCGGCTTCACACCACGACCCAAATCAGGCAGACTGACGAGATCGGGCATTCGAGTGACACCGGAGGAAGTGCTGGGATACGCCCTTGCAAATCCACACCTAAGCACGGCGGAAATAAGCGAGGCATGTGGATACACGCGTCAACATATTTGGCGATTGTTACATGCGCATGGTTCGCATCCATACCGTCCGCTACTGGTGAAAGCATTATGCCGGGTGACGACTTTTGTAATTTCCTGCACAACACGTTGCACGACATTCCGTCGTTGTTTTCCGACATACTGTGATGAGTCGCAATTCACACGGGATGGAATCGTCAACACCCACAATGTGCATTACTGGGCTCTGGACAACCCTCACATGGGATGCACAGCACGACACCAGGTACGCTGGTCAACGAATGTGTGGTGTGGTATATGGGGAACCCAGATTGTTGGACCCATCTTCTACGACGGGACAATCGTTACCTGCACCTGTTACAAGACACGGTACGTGACTGATATGAACAGCTGCCTCTCCGAGATGCATGTCGTGTGTGGTTCCAACATGATGGTGCTCCTCCGCATAAAGCAGCAAACGTTCGTGCGTATCTAGCCTCCGAATTCGGCCAACAGATCATCGGATATGGTGGTCGGGTAGAGTGGCCACCGCGTTCGCCGTAATTGACTCCCATGAACTTCTACCTCTGGGGTTACGTCAAGGAACAGATCTATACGACCGAGCAAACCTCTCTGGATGATCTGAAACAGCGTATCAGCCTTGCTTGTCGCACAGTTACACCAGCTATGCTCCAACGCGTCCACGATTCAGTACTGTCACGCATTCAATTTTGCATTGCCACCCACCAATGGGAAACATTTTGAGCAGTATCTCCAGTAGATTTCTCCACTTTATGTGTTGTTTTCCGCTGTATGCTTGTCTGTAACTTGTGCGTGTTAGATTTCAAAACTTTCCATGTTTCGCCACTGGGGGCGCTGCGACCGCTTTCAGTGAATCGGGCATGTCCACTTTACTATACATGCACCCATCGTTTATGGTCGGGGAACCCCCCTTTCACCGTAAAATAGGCGTTGCACTCTGATTTCAATCTCGAATTATTCTAAGTTATATTTTAACCGACCCCTCAATGAAGGCAAAATAAATCCCAAACTTTGAAATTAAATATATCGGTCAATTTTTTTCAGACAGAAGTGAAACTTTTTGTGTTACGTTTGTTAGGCTGATTGTAAACTTTTACTAAATATCACTATAGGGAACGGGGGACTGTATAAAAAGTTAGATTTTGTAATTTTTACAAAATTGATTTTTTAAATTTCAAAATGTCATAACATGAATGTTTACCTCATTTGAAGCATTTTTGTAATTGGAAGTATATGTCTACGACCAACGGTTCCGAAAATAAAGGCCGGGTACGGACTTTGTGTTGCACCCTGTATAATAAAAGTCATTAATTTCGTAAAAGTCATTGATTAAATACATAATAATTTGTAGAATTCCCGTTTCATGGAGATAAATCAAACATACAAAACAAAACCTTTTAAAATAAGGTAGTAATGTTTTACTAAAAAAGAGGGAACGTCGAAATAAAGTTATTTTAACAACGTTAAATAAGAAGTGTAACCATACGTTAGAAGACAACGTTAAAATAAGAAGTGTAACCATACGTTGTAATTCAAAGATTCTTTTTAATTTTGATGTAGGTTTCCATTACAAGGCAATTAAAAACAGTACAACTTAGATTTGTTTTCTTCGAATTTCAAATTATATTATATAAAATTATATTATAGGCACGGGATTTCCATTTTGAAACCTATTTAGAATGATGAAAATGACAAAAAAGCGTCACAAAGAATCGATTTAAAATTGTATGCCAGTTGGAGTAAAGAAAATTTTAAATAAAGCTTTGCTGATCATGGAGTAATATCACGGTTATAAAGTATTCTAACTAGGACTTTTGAAAAGTTGAAAGGTTTGGTCTTAAACAGAAAATCGATGTTATTTACGAGTTGAAGTTATTCTTATGCAACTTCTATCTCAAACATTTGTTGAAAACATTAATTTTCTTTTTTGAAAACGCTGTAAAATTGACCTTTCGCTTTTAAAAGAGTTGTAATCGATCAACTTTGTTTCGTCTGCACTGAAGAATTTAATTTTATTGCAAGCTGTCATTTCACATGCGCTGTGGAATTTTCGAAAAAATTATTTGTTTGAAAAAAAATTCGTCATGAAATATCTTATCAATATGATTTGATATCATTTCACAATGACGGAGGAATTCAAAAATAGCGCATTCCTGGTGTAATAGGAAAAGTAAAAAAATGATTGCAATAATATGCTGTAAGTTTGCCATTTTTACAGGAAATGAAAGTAAGGGGCATTAAATCACTCCAAAACTCAAAATTCATTCTTGTTTAATAGTCATCTCACTATTACCTTTTGTAGTTTTTTGTTGTCTTACGTTATTCATATGCAGTTTTTTTACAAAGGGGATGACGGATATACTTTTTAGTAAAAAGGATTCAATGAATGAATTCTGAATTGATACATGATAGTTGATTGTCAATTCCAATTAGCCAAACGTCGCGTCACCCAAACGGCGAAAAGCTACATTTTAAGATATCCCCGATATGTATCATGCAAGAGCATTTGAGTAAGAGGAATCAAAATATTTGTTTTCCTTTCGGCAACTGTAACGTGATTTTGAACGACTCCTTCAAGCTTATTCTTTAAATTAGGTAGTAGGTGGGATCGATTCCACAACTGGCGTCTTTAGCGCGGATTCTGGTCCTACGTTTTTCTTTCGTTTGGTGCCGAAAGCGGAAATGTGTGGAGGGAAACCATCAACGGCGATTGGCATTCATGCTTTTGCGTATGGCAACCTTCTCATATCGTGTTCTTACATCTTTTCATAGATCCGCCGCCTTCTCATTGGAGCCGCACAATACCAGCATACAAACTATTTGAGTTGTTCTCGTTAGGATGAGGTTTAACCAGCCCATAACACAAAAAAACCTTGCGCAAGACAACTCAGTTAGAGTGACTAAATTGATTTCCTGCCCAGAGACCAGATACGGAGCTTCAAATATTTTTATCAAGCCCACAGACCAGAAACGGCCATCCAAATATTTTTATCTGACCCGCAGCCCAGAGACACCCATCCAAATATTTTTTTTATCTGGAACGCAGTCCAGAGACGGCCCTCCAAATATTTTTTATCAGTCCAGAGATGGCCCTGTAACTTTTTCATTCGCTTAAGGTTTATCAGGCCCGCTGTCCAGAGAAGGCCCTCAGAATACTTTTTATCAGGCCCGCAGACCAGAGACGGCCCTTCCATATATTTTTATCTGACCTGCGGTCGTCCAGATATGGCTCTCCGAACATTTGCATTAGGTCCGCACACCAGAAACTGACCTCCAAATATTTTTATCTGGCCAGTAGTCTAGAAACGGTCCTCCCAATTTTTTATCGGGCCCTAAGACCAGAGGCACCCCTCCGAATATTTTAATCAGGCCTGAAGATCAGAGACGGCCCTTTCATACATTTTTATCAGGACCGCAGACCAGATATGGTCCTCTAAATATTTTATGAGGTCTGCAGGCCAGATATACGGTCCTCGAAACATGGTTTTCCCAACCCGCAAACCAGATACTGCCCTCCAAGTACTTTTGACAACCCCTCATACGGTCCTCTGGACAGGTTTAACCGGCCAGAAGTCCTGATATGTCCCTACCAACAGATATTGAAAGCTGAAATATGCTAAAACAAAAAACTAACAATCATTGTTGCTTGCTTGTTTGATGGATTAAGAGATAAAGCGATTGAAGGACAAAGAAGTAAACCTCTATGTTTATGTTTGTAAACAAACCCCTTTTAGAGATTCGCGTTTTCTATTTGTAAAACAGTTCGTTTTGGAATTTTTATCGTCTTGTTGATAGCATTGTGGAGATTAATAGCCTATTTTAAAAATGCATGAATTCTTTTCCAGTTGGTTCTTGTGTTTTTAAAACTATATACATGGTTTTACTTGTAGCAAACGAAATGTTTTAGAAAGTTTACGCCTTATTCCGATATAATTATGAAGAGTTTGCCTTCAACCAGATTGTACAAACATGTTTTAAGCAGATACAAAGATACTTTACGGAAAAATGGTGAACTGTGTGTAATGAAACCAAAGAATTCATTCTCAACTGTGTCCGAACTAACCTTGAATCCTTTTTGTACAAAGCAATTACCGAAAGAAGCTCAAGTTGTAATTTGCGGTGGAGGTATTGTAGGCTGCTCAGTTGCTTACCATTTAGCTCGTGATTTTGGTTGGAAAGATGTGGTCCTGCTTGAACAAAGCTGGTATGAACTTTCACCCTTGTAAAAAAATACTCGAATATTAATTTTGAATTAAAGTATAAATGTTATGTTTTAAGGTAGTGGATGATGTTATTTTGAAGGGAATCAAAGAAATAGTTTATTCTAAATTGGAGAATATTTTGTAGTAAAAAATTCATCTGGTGTTTAAGATGTATACAAATTTTACTTTTCTTAAATATGTGCCTTTCTTTGTTTTGCTTCCTGCAAAAGTACACATTATGTTTTGTAATCAATAAAACCTTTCATGCCAAGAGTGTTCTATATTCGACCATCACGAGAAGAAAAAGGTGGTTACTCTATTCAATCTGAGGCATTTTCTGTCAAGCTAAATGTACGTAATGATAGTGTTTCTACAGTGGAACCAATTTCTTGTGATATTCCAAGCATTATGACGCTTGGTTTGTTTCTCGAATGGTTTTAGCACTTCCCATATATAAGTTCCAAGTAATGAATTCTGAAGTGAAAAATGATAGGTGATTGGTCAATGTCAATAAGATTATATGCCAGACAGTGATAAAATACATTTTCTGTCTGATTTGTTTGTTTACACTGAAAATCGAATCTCATAGCAATCTATTTAATGTCTTATTTAGTCTCGAATGAAGGACTCAACATAAACAAGTGAAGCAAAGGTAAAAATTAAAGGTAGGCAGGTCTCTCTAATTTGCAATCCTCGAAGGGTCTCTACCTGGAGTGAAATGAACTCTTTCTAAGAAACCAGCCATTAAGAGAATTCAATTTTACACATTTCAACTGATTTTCCATTGATATGCAACAGTTCGTGTATGAAAATAATGTTTCCAGGCCTTCATACATTTTAACCAATATATTTTGTGACACATCATTGAATTGTAATTTTCACCATTCCAGTACAGCTTTCTTTTGATTCTAAATTTTTGGTTTGTGTTTTTTGTTTCAGGTTAGGAGGTGGAACCTCCAAGTATGGTGCTGGAATCTTGGGTCAGATTAAGCCAACAGCTATTGAAACAAAATTATGTCAGTACAGTATTGATTTGTATAAGTCACTTGCAGACAAAGGACTGAGTACAGGTTTGTAATAGATTTCTGTTTTATTTAGCCATTTTTAATGTTATACTACATTTTTAAGACCCTAGCAAAGTTGTTTCTGAGTGCTGTGCTATGCATGCACTGACATATAGTCAGATAAAATAGGGGCAGCCAAAAGATAGGCACAATATGCCTCCAACTGTAAATAAACATGCCCAGTAATTAATTTTCGATATTTTTAATTTTATACTTATTCGGTCTTTGTAGATTCTTTTTGCAATTGTAATAAAAGATATACTTTGAATATTAATTTACGAGAGGATATAAAGCACTCATCAAGGACTAGAATATTTTAGGAGAGCCCACCGGACTCAAATCCTTCCTGATATGATTTTGGAATTAAAAAGTTATCAAAACACATGAAGCTAGTAATGTCAGTTTCCTTATTTACTCAATTAAAATGTACATCTGAATAGGTCAATAGTCTGAAAGAGTCCAAAAAAATCATTAAATGCAATGCTCATTCAGCATTACAGTATTTTGAGAACCAAGAAAAAGAAGATTGGGAGATCTGAAAATGCTTTCTGAATACATACTTTATGAAGAGCATTCTTTATAAAAACTTTTTTTTGGAAGAGCGGCGACTCGCTGAGGTTTTTCATGCATGTAGGCAACTTGTACCTTAGGAATGGCACTTGACCCTATAGTAATTAATTTAATTCTTTAGTCACACACTCATGACCATAATACTAATCAAATAAGCTGTGAGCTATTTATTTGTAGAACCTAACATTAGTATAGTAAATTGATAGAATTTAATTTTACATTTAAAAACGTATACAAATAAATTTCCACTTTTGTGTTATTGTTGTAGGTTTTAAAGGCTGTGGGAGTCTGTCACTTGCTCGCACTGCTGATCGTATGACCTTTTTCCGTCACATTGCTGCATCTGCTGTGTAAATATATTTTTTTTATGCCAAAATGCTCCATTTTTGTAACTTGAGTAAAAGTTTACATTGATATTTAGTAAAGATAACAAATTTATTAAACAGGGCTTAGTATTTTTAATTTTCTATTTTATTATTTAGGTTTAGGGTTTTGTTTTATTTGTTAGAAATTAAGTTATTTGTGTTGTGAAAGGATATGGACAGATTAATACCTCCCAAAAGACAATCAAACAGCTTGCTGTTGATAGTTTTAAATGTATAAAAGAAAGAGTAGTCCTATCACATGACTAGCTTGAAGTCTGGATCTTAATCCATTTTCTATTACTCAACTGTATGTGTTTGGAAAAGGAATTTTTCTGAATAATTACTGGAAAAACTGATTTAATTATACTCTAGACTAATTAAGGCTAATTTAATTTAGATTGGAAATAATTATTTAATTACAATTACTGGTAATCTCATTAGTTAGGCATATTTAATGATTTTAAAGCTCCTAAAACCTTACATTTGTTTTATCTCTTGCTCTATTATTAAACCATTTGCTACATTTCAATCCGTTTAAAAGATTTCCCTGAAATATTTTCATTATTGTAGGGCAAGGAATGTGGAATGTTATGTTATCTCACCAGAGGAAGCTAAGAAAAGGTGTCCAATCATCAGCACTGAGATGCTTAAGGTAATTAGCTGTCTTAAACAAGTTTTGCATTTGGTACTTTCAGTTTATGTCATCATTTCATGATTAGAAATATTTTCCTACCAGAACTGTATTCTAGAACATCTTTTCCCAAATGACTCAATCCAGACAACATTCCACATATGGCCTCAAAAGGCTTAGTTAGAAAAGTGAGTGGTGGCAACTCTATTCTAAAACGACATATTTAAACTCACATTTTCCTCTTGTGATTTATTTCTGCCTAATGACGAAATCTTGTCAATGGACCAAAGATTGTCAATGAACCAAAACGGCCACTGACAATCTTTTCTGAGATTTTATTCTTTATTAGTTTAGAAGGTTTTGAATTTTTTACTGCCAATTTGACTAAAGTTTTCATTATTTTATCTATTCCTATTTTGAATATTAAAATACCCATAATACTACTTCAGGCTCTGAGAGGCTTTCCAGAACCTAGTTTCTTCACAAAAATAATCCTGTTCACAATTATGCAATAAAATTATGAAATGATGATATAACATATTTTGGATAAATTAACTTCCCTCACCTTGCAATTGAATGAAAATGCTTTTTCTTTCATGGTTGAATTCTGTTTTCTCCTATTTCAAGGGAGCTTTGTGGATTCCTGGAGACGGAGTGGGGGATCCGCTTGATTCCACGCTCACTCTTGCATCTGAGGCTGCCCGCCTTGGTAATGTGTTCACATATATTCAGTTACATTATATACATTATATTCACATATATTCAGTTACATTATATACATTATATTCACATATATTCAGTTACATTATATACATTATATTCACATATATTCAGTTACATTATATTCACATATATTCAGTTACATTATATTCACATATATTCAGTTACATTATATTCAAATTTGTTTACACGTATTATTAACAGGGTGAGGATTTTGTTGAGATCTCGACTTGTTAGCATTTCATAGACAATACCCATAGATATAGAAATTCCATTTGCAACCACCTGATTCTATGTGTGTTGTTTTCCAGGTCAGTTTTCAGTATTTCTGATTTTATGGCATTTTTGTCATTCATTTTGGTCAGTTTTCAAGTGTAACAGGTTTAATTTTTATCACAGGTTTAATCCTAGTTTTGCTAAATTATTCCCAAATTCCTACCTTTCATCTGCAATTGCGTCCTTCAAAACACATTAAAAATCACTCATCTGCTAGTATCTATTAGCCAAAAATGCCCCTCTGATCTATCTTTCAGAATAAAACAGGCAGCATTAACCCAGTTGGTAGAGTGGTTGATTAGCACCCAGAAGGCTGCAAGTTTGAAACTCGATCTAACCAAAAACTGTCATGTATGTGGGGGATAGCACAAACTTGTTGTGACCTCAAATATCCTCATGTTGGTATGGTGTGGAAGTTTGGAAAATGGAGTGCCCAGCTCAGATATTGACTTTGTCATCTGGACTGGGATTCAAAATTATGAGGTGCTGTCCTTGGATCTTTCCCTTTGGTGTTGATCGTTGACCATCCCCAATAGCCCTTTGTGTTGCTCCAGTGCAACATAAATTCAATCACCCAACTCCTCTTGAGTTCCAAACAAAACCTTTACATTCGTTTCTATTGGTGGCTGTATCAACACCAGATAGAGTGAGGAGGTAGTTTTCTCTAGTTTTAACAGAATTTAAAAAGCTCACGTTATACTTTTGAATCTTTGAGTTAATTAAAATTATTAATAATGCCAAAATCTAAACAATTTAAAGTGGTGTTCCGCAAACTAAGGTCCATGGGCCATTACCGTTTCATAGGGAAAAATACCACTCTTCGAAAATATTAGAAAAATGTATGCAAATTTCTCTAAAGATGTCTGAGTATTACCAAGATTTCAATGGAATTGCAGCAAAAATGCACCTTATTTATCCTCTGAAGGATGTATCTGTTCAAATGGTCACTTGTCATTTCTTATTTAATTATCTCTTGTTATAGCTTATTATTTATTTATTTTCTATTATTAGAGTCATTTCTTATTAGAGCAAATTTCTTAATTAAACTCTTTTGCAACACTGCTCTGAATGCTAATAAACTTTGAGACTCAAAGTTTTGGTTGAAAACTTTGTGATAGAAAATATTTTGCAGTATATCCGTTAAATTTTGAGGTATATTTAGGTAAATTTTTGGTATAAATTTAATTATACCCAAAATTAATTAGGTATTTTTTAAAAAATTACCTAATTAATTTTAGGTAATTTTTTTAGTAATTTTTACACACATTTTTTAAGTCACACTCCAAGCCCTAATTATTACCTATTCTGGAAATTTTTGTATTTTTCAAAATTAATTTGTAGAATAGAGTTAAATTGTATAATTTTTATAGGAGTGTCGTTTGTCGAAGATTGTTCTGTGCAGAGAATCATAAGCAATGACAAGCATGAAGTGTATGCTGTAGAAACCAACAAAGGATCAATTAAGTGTGAATACTTTGTCAACACTGCTGGACATGTAAGTAGATATATTTTAGTTGCATGATTAATTGTGTATGTGAACTGAGAATTCTCTCTTGCATTTGTTAAGAAATTAGAATTCTTTGCACAGTTCCTCATGAAACTAAATAAAGTTGATGAAAATTAAATAATTAATCTTGGTACTTACAGTTTTAGGTAGTTCTTATTTTGCAATGATTTATAAACTGTTTAGCTGTTGACAAGTTTGTTTTCTTACATGACATGAATTGGTTTTTCTAGTATACCTTTTTATTCATAAAAATATTATAGAACTTTTTTGGTGCATTTAATTCCTTCTGATCTACGTCAATTATTTAAAACTTTTATAGCTCAACTTGGATCTTTTAATTTTTACTATAAGCAACTGCCGGTTGATGTAAAAACCTAAAATTTAAAAAAATGTAGTCTAAATAAGTGGATTTTTTCGAATTTTTAATTATTTAAAAGCAACTTTAAGATGTATCTTAAAGTTGCTGATATCTAATGATGTATCTAAATTGTATGCACTTTTTGGTATTTCAGTGGGCAAATCATCTTGGTCAAATGAGTTATCCTAAAGTCAAGGTTCCTTTGTATCCATGTGAGCATCATTATCTTCAAACCATGCCAGTGGAAGGTATTGATCCCATGATGCCAGGTCAGTACTTGCTCAGTTGGTATAATATTACCCTTCAACGTGGTCTTTTGCTTATGTAGTTTGAAAGCTATAGTAATATTATTTTGCATCTATGTAGAAAATTAATTTGATTTGTGTACTCATTTTCTATTTAAATATAATTCACCAGTGCATTTTCAAGCAAAGCAATTAGAGTGAAAGTACCTCACTATTAAACAAAACATAAATTTGGAGTATTTATGAATTATAGTAAAGATGGGAATACTTAATTGTTTTACTATTTTTGATGCTAAGAACAGTATATATGTAGCACATTTCTTTTTAGTTTTTTTTTCCGTTCATCAAAAACCATCCTGCCATTTTATCAACTTACTTTTAATAATTTAGAAAATGTTTCGTAAATATTTTAATAATTTTTCAAAATATTTAATTACAAATATTAATTTTTATAAATTCATACATTTTATCATATTTCTAATGCAAATGCATACACTTTTGCACACTAGGTCCAAAGTGCTTACATTTTTCTTAACCATATGATTTCAAAAGGTCACCTCCTAGTCATACATAAAATACATACAATTCACATAACAAGTTTAAAAATCTTATCTGATATAAATCGATAATTATGCTGACTGAGATTCAGCTACTGCTATTGAATGTTACTTTTACATATTCACACTTTCAAATACAGAATTACTGCTACTTTTGTTATCAGTAAGTTGCAGATTATTTTGGGATATCAAATCAGTTTTTCTATTTTGCCATGTTTTATTTTTTCATTTGTTGAACTGCGTTGGTGTGACAAAATCATGAGCCATTGTATCATTTCAGATGAATTCTGTTATAAGAGTGTCTCAAAATATTTAAATAAATTTTAAAACTTTGTCTTTAGTAATAATTTTTTAAGAAATACAAAAGTATAAAAAATTTTGTGTATTGTCACTCAAGGATCAATAATATTTTGAATGTGAAAGAAATCATGATATTATACAACACAAATGACAGAAATTTTGCAAATATACTCAATTTTACTTGGAAACATTTTAGTAATGAAAGTTGATTCACATTCTGAGCAAAATGTTTTGTTCTTTTAGGCAAACTTAAATTAATAATAAAGAAAACTATTTAAAAGCAGGATTGAAAATGTAAACTTTAAATTGTGTACCCATACCGCAGGAACTTAATGGTAATGATGAACTGTTTCTGCTATTCATGATAAAAAAAATTCAGTAAAACTTAACAATCAAGGTAGTAACTAAAATAATCCGCTATCATTACTTTTATGAGAACTGTAATTATGTTTTATGCTAACATAAATGTTTTTTTTTGTAGTGGTCAGAGACTACGATGGGTATTTTTATATCAGAGAAAAAAATGGTGGATATTTAGCTGGTGGATTTGAACCTGTATCAAAACCATTTGATTTGAAGGAAATGGAATCTTTGAAAGCTTTCAGACCTATTCCAGAAGATTGGGATCAATTCCGTAAGCATGTTAAAATATTTTATGTTACTTTAAACATTTTACTGAACAATTTCTGTGGAAATTCTTATAGATGAGTTAACTCATTCTTTAAATTATGAGTACTTAATTATATAATTTATAACCTTTGATGTGTCATACTGGTTTTCTATAACTAACTTTCTTCTAGCTTGATTTTAATTTTGCATGCATTTAAACAAATTTAAATATTTAAAACATTCTATTAAAGTATAAAACATGTAAACAAATACTTTACCTTAAAAATCGTGCACACAGTTTAGCACTCCAGATTTAGGCATATATCTGACATTGTGTTAACAGTGACTACAGTTTTTAAAAATAATTACGTTTTGTACCTGGATGAATTATAATCAACTGATTATAACTTTTCGCGTCATATAATACATATATTTTGGCTATGAAAAACTGATCAACACCATATCGTCTGTTTTCAAGTGAAACTCTAAATCAAAATTTACAAGATATGAATGTTTTTGCTTTTTGCTGCCAGAATGTGGTTGGTCAAGTCCACAAAGTTATTTCTTTCCATGATTTCTTTGTGAAGAACACAATTAGTGTAGTGAGTTTAGGTTATTGAGTAGAATATTTTCCCAGAACTGTTTTTTGGTAGTATGTATCATTAGCGAGCCAACAATATATTTATATAAAACTGTTTGTAATATTTTAAGTTCTAAAAAGTGTCATTTTTGAAAGGTAAAAAATGTAAGAGCTTAAGTTTGCTAATTGTATTTTCTAATCAATGTTCAATAAGAAAGAGTTGTACTGATGAAACCATTGTGAATCAATTATTCATTTTGGAATTGTTAGGAAACTGGGAAAATATTAGCTTAATGCTTGTTATTAATGAAGGATTAACTTTAAAATGAAAATCAGTTATGTCATTTATTTATATTTTCAGACACATTGCTTGAACAAATGCTCTTTAGAATACCCTCTCTAGGACAAGTTGAAGTGGACAATTTGTGCAATGGCCCTGAAAGTTTCAGCCCTGATTGTAAATTACTTCTTGGTGAAGCCCCTGAGGTACAACTTTTAAATTCATTAATCTGATATATTATTTTTCAAATTGTAACCTATAATACCTTTTGGTACTGCACAACAAAAATGAAACACTATTAGGAACTCAGCTTTTCAGAATATCTTCTCTAAATTGTAGGTACTGTTAATATAGTAAATGATGGTGACATTTGCTATTCAGATGCTAATTCTGTTTCAGTGTCCATTAGTGGTGCATTTAAGAGGTTTAAGTTGATTTTTGCTCATACATTGTATTAATTTTTTATCAACATTTACCCAGTGTTTTCAATGGGCTTCTTAGGCTTACTATACTGTACTTTTATTTTAGTTTCAAATGTGATAGCTTAAATATTTGTTTACATATTTACATTTCTATCAAATTAATAACCCATCCAATAAATTTGGATGCTTGCTTTTCACTTACCAATAAATATAATACAAAGTTACCAAATACAATTATGTGCCTTTTTGTAATGCTTATACCTATCTTGATTTCTGACAAGTTATGTCACTGGGGCCCTCATAAGCGAAAATTGGAAATATGATGTGTTGAAACTTGCAAAAAGGATTTCAAGATAGTGTTCAGAATTCTTGTTTTCCTTTTTCCTATTGATGCTGTTTGCCACAGCTTGGCCATATTTGGCCCTTGCACAATAAAACCCAACCAACCTTTTTTCTATAAGTCCTTTTTCTCTTTGCCCCTCATGGGCACATCTTTAGATGTGTACTGGCTTCATGAACCCGAGGTGCCCTAGTGATCTTTTCTTTTCTTATGGGGCTTATTGCCTTTTGTAAACATGGGGATCCCAACCCCAGGATGCCCAAGCGATCTTTACTCTCCCATCTCCTTCCTTTCTTTTCAGATTTACTCAACATTGTCTCGTGTTTGGGACAGCTTGACCAAATATGGCCCTTGCATCATAAAACCCCCAAACAACCAAACGACCTTTTTCCTTAAATGGTCTCATCTATTCTCCAATACTGTAATCAATGCAATAAATCATTATATCATAATTTTGTAACTTATATTTATAGTGATTTGCAAAACTGCATTCTGATGCTTTTATTTTCATATAATGAGACATTAGAGAGTCTTTGTCAACCTTAAGTCTTAAGTCTAAGAGCTATAGTCAATTCCTAGTCTGACTGAGACTAAATTTTCAGAAACATTTTATAAAAAGACTCAAACATTTAAATTAATTTTTCATACATATAATTTTTGCTATAATTGAAAAACAAATTAAATTCTATTGGGAACTCAGCCTTTTAGACATATTTTTGATAAAAATATCTTTTAACGCAGGATAATATTTATTTCATCATATAAATTATTTTGGACTTTTTATTTTGTCAACAAACTTCAATTGCAATCTGATATTCTACCATGCATCGAAAGTTTTCAATTGGAATAAAAGGTTTAGTCTGTTTTAAGTATCAAACTGTTTACTATTTATTTAAGAATTTTAAACTTTTCCTGCAGGTAAGAAATTATTTCGTAGCCACTGGCATGAAAGCTACTGGCATGGAAGCTGCTGGCGGAGTGGGGAAAATTACAGCTGAA
Source organism: Meta bourneti (assembly GCA_933210815.1). Taxonomy (NCBI): domain Eukaryota; kingdom Metazoa; phylum Arthropoda; class Arachnida; order Araneae; family Tetragnathidae; genus Meta; species Meta bourneti. The sequence goes on from OW119928.1 coordinate 23,668,095, forward strand.
TGGATTGTGAATGGAGAACCAAAAATGAATCTCTGGGATGTTGACATCAGGAGGTTTCTAGGGCTTCACAACAATCGATTGTTTCTCAGAGACCGAATGGTGGAAGTGCCAGGTAGATGGAATGATAAACTGTTCATTTTTTCATGACTTACTATGTGTAGTGAAATCTTTCTCAGGTTGTCATATACATTAAAAACTAGTCAACCCTTTAAGACCTGAGCTTTTCATATGTGTTTATTGTTTCTCAAAAATTGGAAAATTAAAGAATAAGAATTACCCTATCATGAGGTAAGGGCTCAAAGAAATAATGTAAAGATCAATCATTAAACAGAAATCATTAGCATAGAATCCCTGAAGTCCAACTTCTGACAACAATGGGGCTGCCATTGGTTGTCCACTGCTCTAGCAGCCTGTGAGCTGTATGCAGTGCAGTTTCAATGCCTGTAAATATCACAAAAATAATTTATCTCAATAGGCAAAAATCGATGTCTAAATTCAACTGTGTACATTGCAAGTCTTTCTCGTATTATACAAGTGCAATAAATTCAACTCACTGTTTTATTTGAAACTGTCTTTGTGTGTATCCATTTATTTGACGGTAAAAACACTGCTTGGCCAGATTTGGTCTTTGGTCCATAAAAAACAAATTGGTAGGTTCACATTAAACCGTAGTTTTGATGTGAATTCTAGGGCCTTATGTTGGATTGTGGAATGAATGCAAACATAATAAGTATGAACAATTGTTTATTTTAAATATTCAACAATATTTATCTTCTGAATGTTTCCTCTTGTTCTGAAATCATAAGACAAAACAGTGGTAACACTTTCTTGTAACTCTTGACTAATGCATGCCCCCTAATATTGTTCTGATTTTAAAGATGTATTTACGTCAAAAACAACCAACCTATACAAAAATGGATAGAAATTATGTCAATAAACACTGTGATATACTTACTCTCTTTCTACCACAAGAAAATTCCCATCACAAAGTCTGCCCAGTCTATTGCCTAAGAAACAGATTTTATCCTATTTTCCATAGGGGATGCCTGAAGAAATATATTCAAGTTTGTCTCATCGATACACTAAATGACAAATCGGAAATATATTTGTTGTTTTTTACTTGTTGCATAAAAGATCTATGCTAGTAAACTACCTCTTACTACCATCAACATTCATACAAATAAAATTAAGGCATCCACCAGAGTCATCTCTATTCAAACCAACCAATGTTTCTATAGTGACTACCTCTACCTCCACATGTAGCGAGTCAGAAGTTTGATTGTGAGAACTTAAGCAAATTTTTTTGTCAGTTACTTCCTTTTCATTATCTGTTTGGTTTTGATTTTCTGTTATGATTTTCCAAATAACCTCAGCAGCATGATTTTTTCTATATCAGCAAACTACCACTCTCCAGTAAGAAAAGGAAAAGCCTTCAAAACAACGACTAACAAAGATTAAAAACTTACAAAAAGATTGGCCATTTCAGTGGAGCAAATTGTTCACCTTCATTAGGACAGAAGAGCCATCACCTTTGTTCTGATGATGGTAGACACTTACTCTGATGAAATGGACATTTTAAGTTTTTTTTCGTAACGATTGTTTTGAAAGTTTTCCTTTTTCCTACCAACTAAGGTTTTAATGTGTTTATATCCACCTCTTTCCACCACCAACATTTCCCCCAAATGAAATAAGGCATCCATGATAGTCTCTTTCTTAAAATGAACAAGCCTTGTTTTTATAGTGACCACCACCCAGATTTAGTTAGCATGGTGTGGAAGTTTGAAGAGTGCGGTGCCAGCTCAAGTGTGACCTCGTCATCTGTTGTCCAAAATTAAGTGGTGTTGTCCTTGAATCTTTCCCTTTGGGGGTTGAACCAGGACCTGTAGCCAATAGCCTGTTGTGTTGTTCCAGTGCAAAGTTAATTAAAATACCTACCTACCACCCAGATTTAGTGGAGGGAGCAGTTTTCATTGTAGACAGGCAGTACCACAAGTGTATCGAAAATGCATTCACCCATCAGATACACTAAATGCCCTACTGGAATTATTTGGAAAGGAAATGATAGAGAAATAAAATGCTACAAGTAACCAGTATGCATAACCCACTTTGTATATAATCTCATTTTAATACTAGTATTTTCCTAAGCAGTGGGGTAAAGAACAATTGGTATTAGAGAATCAATACCAATAAAAGTATATGAAATGGATCATTTTATTTCATTCAGAGGTACGAAATACATTTATGGGATATGGATGCTATACTCATTATAAATGTATTGAAATAAGATGTGAAATGGGAGAAACGACATTTTGACGTAGATGAAAATCAGCAATTAAAGAAAGTTTAGTGCAGATGCTACTCATAGGTCTGCTTGTTGATTACAATTTATTATGCGATTGTTCACTCATTAATTCACTGCCACGTTGCAGCTCAAAATTTTTTTATTTTTGCTCAGTGAATAGTATCCTCTATAACTATTGTTTATGCTTTTGATGTCACCATTTAATTTTTATTTCAATTCATATTATTTTGGTATTGTATTTTGAAGAGATTATTTTTATGTTTTTATATTAATAGTTAACATGTAACTTCTTTCAGGCATTCATTATAAAATAAAATACCCAAATACTGAATTGAGGACTGGACGAAACATCAGAATGTCTCCAATTTATCCTCGCTTAAAAGCTGCTGGCGCTGTCTTTAGTCAGTCAATGGGATATGAAAGGCCTTGCTATTTCAGGACAGATTTGAATGGTATGAAAATTGTCTTATATTTTCTGTTTCAAATCATAAAACATCAATATTTTATAATTTAAATCAATCAATGTTTTATTTTTTTAAAAGTAGTTTTTAATTTTTTTAAAGTTTTCTGAACTGTATTTTATCTTTTAATGGTGCAATTCGTTTTTTTAAGGAAAATTTAACTTAATAGTACAAGGTTTCTAAAATAATCATAAATTATGTATGAAAATATAACAAATTTGAAAAAAAATGCATTGTAAGTCATACATTGAAACACAATTACAGTTACAAATAGCATGAAAATAAGTGGATAAAAACATTGACTGTATTAAAACTTTATAAAAAATATTACTATAGATCTTAAATAATCATTATGTGGTCTAGACAAACAGAATTGATGAAAAATAGTTTAAAATCAAAGAATCCTATTCTGCAATATTGAGATTATTTCGTTATTGTATAAAGCTTTTTTTTTTTTAATTTTTGTTTTGTAAGTAATTTTCCTTCAATTTTTCAGCTGATGAGAACTCTGAAGCTGAGGCTGAAGTTGATCATCCTACCTTTTATCAACCAAATTGGTTTGATTACTTGGAATCTGAGTATATGGCTTGTCGAAGGAAGGTGGCTCTTCTAGATTACTCTTCATTTACAAAATTAGAAGTTTGGGTGAGATCTTACTACTTTTAAATTTTTGCTATCTTCTTTAGGTAATTAGTTGTTTATGCGGCATAGAGTACATTTACATTGCTTGCACTAAAGTTAGTATTTGTGACCTTTTTTATCACAGTATTAAAAATTTTTCATGACACACTGTCTCAGAAATATTTTACTTGTGTAATTTGATTTCGAAGTCAAAAAGAGTATAAGGAATCAATTTGCACATGAAAATACATAAGAGAACTGTTGTTTTGTAATTTAATTGCATTCTAATGGGTTATCTCATGTTTTTTTTTTTACCCACAATCCATTTACCAGTCTCTTGAAAAATACATTTTGCACATTTATTTTAGTTTAATGTTAGAGCTCCTGAAGGTAACGAGAGTTTCTAAAAGTAAAATACAAAGGTTATAGTGTGTTTACTATTGTTTATAGTCCTGTTAATACACATTTTAGATATGAGAGAAATAATAGTGCAATTTTTATGTATAAATAATATGTGCTTTGCAGTAATGTTTATTTCATAATAATGAGATAATATTAAATTACCTAAAGTGCACAAACTAAATCCACAGTCTGCATGTAAGATAAGTTTTAAATTATTTTTGCTTTTGTTGAATTTTATTATCTCAGTTCTGCTTGAAATATGCAATTTTTAAAATTGGTGCACACATAGAAAATATGTGACTTGAGAAATTAGGTCACATATTCCAGATTCAAGCGTTTGAGCCACGTTCTTGTTGCCATTGCAATGTTATAGCTGAATTGGTATTACCTTACATGAAGCTGCACAAGACATAACCTGCAGCCTGTTTCTATGTGGCACACAAAGGTCTTATTTAACCCTGTACTAGACAAGAGAAGATAATTTAAATTTTGATCGGTTTCAAAAGCATTAGTGGGTTAAATTTTCTAAATAGCAAGTGAATGTCACTGAAATAAAAAAAGGTGTAAGTTGAGTTCTAACAAGACCTAGATATTACATTATAAATATGAAGAAGCCAAGCTTTTTTTCTAGAACTCTGGACCAGTGTTTCTTAGACTAAATATGCACAAACCTCCGACTAGAGATAATTCGTCTTCAATGTTCAACGACATAGGTCAAAAGTGGAAGAACTTTGCTTGATTGATTTCTGCAAAAGCCTGGAAAAGGTCATTTAAAAATTAGATAGCTGCTGCCAAGAAAATATTAAGCATCTTTGAATACACATTTGTGTGAGCCAATTTTTTCAATTATGAACCAAAATAAAAGTAAATTGCATTCTAATATGAAAAACAAGAATTTGGGAGATATCTTGAGGATTTGTACAATAGGCCTAACTACAGAGAACTAGTCATGTTGAAAACCATGTCACATTGGATGGTTAACAAAGAATTCTCCCAAATGGATTATTGTTATCATTTCCTTCCTAACTCAATGCATCCTCAGGGGCACATCTTCATTAAGTGTGTATGGACATCACAACCCCGAATGATTTTTCCTCTCTTCTATTTTACCCTCACCTATCATTTTTCTTTTTCCCCTCCCTCATTGCCTTGTGTTTGGTTCAATTTGGCCAAATATGGCCCTTGTGCCATAAAACCCTAAACCAACTAGCCTAACTCAAGACCTCCCCTTCAAACTTATACATGTATCTCGCTTTCTTCGCAGCACTCAAACAAGTGAACCTCTGCCTCAGTTATACGAAGTTAAAATTGAAGTATTTCCTTTCTTGTACAATCTATATATTGCAACCATAGTCCATTCAACATAGATGCACTTAGTTCTTTAAAAAATTGGCTCAAACAATTCAAAGAATTTTTGTTTATGAAAATCTTGATTTTTAATTACAATGCAACCTTTACATTGTGTATTTGGTCATTGAAGAAGTCCTTGAGCTAATCTTGTTCATTGTTGATTGTCAATTCTACTTTTATTATTTTGTACTGTCCTTAAAATAAGCTTTCAATTTTATTGACTTATAAGAAATTAGATTTTTCCTTTTAAATTTAGTCTCCTGGAACAGAAGCCTTAGATCTGTTGCAGTATCTCTGTTCGAATGATGTTAATATCCCTCTGAATGCAATGGTGCACACTGGAATGCAAAACAAATATGGAGGTTATGAAAATGACTGCAGTGTTGCAAGAATGGATTACAACAGGTGAGAAATGCAAAACACAAAATCTGTACTATTTGTTTTTTTCTATGGCTAAACATTTTTAAGACTATTTTCTATAAGGAGTATGGTTTGTGATAAAATAAACCTTGTTTATAAATTCTTAAAACTGATTGTAATATCTGATTGATGAGTTGAGTTAGCATTTGAATCATGTGGTTTTGAATGAGTATTTGTTGCAGACAGGTTAAATAAAAATAATGCATTTCCACAATTGCGCCTTTAGTGCATATTCTGTCTCCAGGTTTACTTTTTGTGCCGAGTTTGCAAAACAAAAACCACCCACGGTGGTCTCCATGCATGATTTTGCATATAGCAACCCTTTATTCTAATGAGTTTTGGGGCCACCAAGGCTCAGTGGATTTGTCCACTGAACCTTCAAACCTGTGAGTTGTAGATGGCGCAGATTCAATTCCTGTCAAGTTTGTTTCCTCCTTGGGTGTATTGCTCTCTTTTGTGTCAGAAAGCTTTCATTGTGTGTGTCCATTACTTGATGTTGTCTGTATTGTGTTTGGCACAGTTTGGCCAAATATGGCCCTTGCACCATAAAACTTAATGCAACTAACCTAACAAGTTTACTACCTTTCTGCAAATGAACTTCCTCAAGGTATCTGTCTTCTCACCTATCCTATCTCTACTATAAAATATGACAATATTCAGGTTTAGCTAGTTTAATTCAATTGTTCTCTGAAGATTGAAAATTAATCTGAAACTTAGCTTTATTATGCACATTTTAAACATTTAAATTTCACGTATTGTTTTAGTCAAGTTGGCTGATCGTTAGCTGTAAAGAATCTTAATACCCAGTGGACTTCCTCTTAACCGGCCTCCTCTTTAGCCGGACGCCACGAGTTTGAGACGATGATGACTCACAGACCTGTTGCGACATTTCCACTCTAGCTGCTAGCCTATTCAATTCAGTTGAGCTGCTGATTTACTGTGGTGTTGACATGCTTCTTGCATATCACTGTGTGAATACTGTAACCATGTGTGTGTGTTGTGTTGAAGAAATGAGTGAGAAAAGGAAACATAAGGTTGTAACAATGGAACAAAAGTTAAATGCTCTTGAGCGTTTGGACAAAGGAGAGTCGGTCAAGCTGTTATTGGTGAAAATGATCAAGAAAATGAAGTTCAAGAGGAGGATGTAGAAAAAATAAGCCACCCAGAAGCAAAAGCCGCACTTGAGCTAGTAACATCCTACGTTGAACAGCAAGAAGAGTCCACTCCAGGTGACATAATGTTTGTGAAAAAATGGCGTGACTTCGCCTATGGCGTGACCTAATATGTATACTGCAATTGTGTACTGTAAATACGGTAGCCTACAGTAACATGTGTTTAGTTTTTTCCCAACAAAGGAAGTTAGTTCTTCCAGGGTAAGTTTTCTTAAATATACATATCATATTACAATAAAGTAGGCTATATACTGATTTATTAGTTTTATACTAATAAAAACGATTTCGGGAGTGTATTTTAATGCTATTAAGGGAACGACGGTTTAACAGGCCAAATCGTTACCCAGTCTGGGTCCCTGTCCCTAAGTGGCCGGTTAAGAGGGAGTCTACTGTATTTCAATTTATTATTGTATTTTTCTCTATCAGGAATAAAGTCTTTTTTCATCTTTGATCTTTGTCTTATTCTGCTCATTAGTTATAACTCATATAAATTTGAACAAAATCGTAAAATTACCTTTCATGCTTTTCATAATCTAATAATGCTATTATAATCCATGTCTCTCAATCCTTTTAGGTTCATGATTATATCGCCAACAATTCAGCAGACACGATGCCAAGATTGGCTCAAACGAAATCTGCCGCCTGATAGTCCTGTTCTAATCACAGATATTACATCATTATATACTGCAATATGCCTCATGGGGCCGTTGGCTCAAAGTGTCATGTCTGATGTCACAGACAGCTCAGTTTCTTATAAAGAATTCCCTTTCTTCACATGTAAAGTAAGTCTACAGAAATTGTTTGAAATTTAATTCAAGCCTGTAATAAATATTACCATTAGGTATAACAGTTTTTATGTTTTATACACTTTAATCATACTGTAAAATCTTGTTTATCTAAAGTAATGTGGACTGAGGTTTCCTCGGATAACCAATTACTTGATGTTGTCTGTCTTGTGTCTGGCACAGCATGGCCAAATATGGCTCTTGCACCAAAAAACCCAAATAATCAATCTCGTATAACCAGAAACAGATAATAGATGGGTAACACAAAACAGCCTATACAAAATACAGGAAACATTCACTGTACTACATGTTTCTGTATTCATGTACACTATTCAAATTCATAAAAATTCACTGTACTGCATAGGGCAGCCCTTTCTCCCCTAATGAGTTTACTACCTTTCTGCAAATGGATTTCCCCAAGTTCATCTGCCTTCTCACTGTAGCTCTAATATATAATATGACAACATTAATGTTTAACTCATTGAATGTAATTGTACTCTGAAGACTTAAAACTTATTACTTTTACTAGTGCTACTTAAAGATTCATAAAGCAAGGATTAAGAATAATCCATACTTGGATTTTATGTCAGTATGTATTTATTGTGATTATTTTACTATAAATCTGGACATGAGTTATGTACCTTTCAAAAAAGTCCTTAATAATATTCTGTTTCGCAGTACTTTTAAGCACCCAAACTGCATTATTTAATCTTTTCTTCAATCACATCAATGCATTCTAAACTACATTTTATTTTTTCATAGTGGTATTTTTTCATATTTTTGAAGTGTTTATTTTGTTTTCATGTTTACTTAAATGTTTTATCATACTTTTAATGTTGGTCTGGTTGTTAATCTGATATTTTAAAATCTATTTTTATTAAATTTTATTTTGTCTGGTGTTTGGCACAGTTTATTCATTTTTGTATCTTACGCCATAAAACTCAAAACCAACCACCTGCCTACTAAACCAGAACTGGTAAGGACAGGGTATGCACACTCATGCTCCAAACTTTATTTAAAGCTTAAAAAACTCGGTATCAAATTCGACTTTGATAACACACACTCAGTAAATCTGTGCGAGGATAATCAAGATTCTACTGTAATTAGTTTTGGGACGGTGTTTCATCTCAATGTAGTATTATATTTACTTACCGTTTTTAAATTTACTTACATGCAGAGACAATGAATTTTTACATTTGTTTATTTAATTTCGGAGTCAAAAATATACCATGCACTAAATTGTACTCAACCTGCTACTTCTAATGGAACTTCTGATTAAACTAATAAAATCTTTGAATGCTTTGCTGAACCTCTACTTCTTAACCCAAGGCTAATTACGCTAAGAATAACGTAATTTTCTGTATAACTATTCACTACATTAAAAATAAAATCCATAAAAATAGAGTTTGTAAAAAAATAGAGGGGGAGGCAGAAATGAGCATCAACACAAAAGCTCTAGAGTAGAATTTTCATTAGCAGCAATATCATTTCCATCTGGAGTGATATGGGTTGAAAATTACCGAAACAAATATGTTAAAATTAATATAATTTATTTTACGATTCCTTCACTTTCATCAGTGTAAATTTTGTGATTTGAAAAAAAAAGCCATTCTTTTATACTGAGACAATTTATCTACATAAAAATAGTTTTATCATTAGTATTATGCATTATGAGCATTTTCGAAGGTATTAAATGTTTTTTATTGACTGATACTCTTTTGGAATATGTTATCAAAATATCAAATAATTATGACGCAATAAATATTTTGGCTCACAAAATCAGACTAAATATATTTATGACTGGTTTGCATTGGTGTCCAGGCATTAATTGCAGATGCTTGGACAAACATTTAATTAGTTGACAAACAAGACTGACAATACAGTCCTGGAATGGCACATCCTCATGCTCTCCAATAACATAGCACACACCTCATTGTTAGTCATACTCACGACTATATTTTGACAATACAAAAGTGTTTTTCAATGGCTCATAGCGCCCTCTGGTGGCCATCCTTGGATTTCCACATTTATTTGGCAAGCATTGATCCAAAATTACTGTACTGTTCTAAGTACATAAAGTGGGGTTCCCGAAAAGGAAATCTGCCGATGCATACTATCTCGTTTAGAGATCAGACAAAAACTGAAAAAGTTGGTGACGTTCTTGTCTGTTTCCAAGCACATCAAAAGTTAAGAATGCCGATTTAAGAATGTCACCAACATCATTAATACATATCTCCATCATGTAAATGAAAATACATATTACGTGAGCAATGACAGTTCTGTGCTATGGGAAATATGCAAATGTTTGTTACTTTAATTGCTGCAAATTTGGTAATTATTTCACTCCATCAGGTTTTTACATTTATCTGTTCTGAAATTTATCATTGGTTTCATTCCCATAGTTTCCATTTATTTTTCTCTACTGATAGGAATTGAATATTGGAGTTGCCAACAACGTTAAAACCTTTCATCAAACTCATACTGGAGAATTAGGATATGTTTTATACATACCAAATGAGGTAAGTTTGAGATTATTTGCTCTATTCATTTCTTTGCAAATATTTATGACATAAATTTATGTACTTTCATAAATGTTAATTTCTACTGATAGTACTCTCCTAATACTTAAAAGTACTAAAGTATGGAAATTCTTAAACTGCTATTTGTTGTAAACATTCCATCATATCTGAATGCGGTGCCTGTATTTTTGTTATTCATAAAAAATACATATTGTAGCAATTCTCTAACAGAGATCAGCAATGAGGAATTGCATGGTACTAGCAGACCCACACTTAGCATCTGTGCTAAACTTCCTAAATTGCTTTTATCTATTGATGGTCAAGTATCGTTACTCACATTTCACATCTTATTTTAATCCATTTACCCCCGGCTCTTCACATAAATGGATTTCATACCTCTAAATGAAATAAATTTCACCAAAAATATATACCGTTTACATTCATTGGTGTTAATTCTTATTTTCAATTAAATGTATGGCAAAAAGCACATTTCAGTCGTGTTGCCTCAATTTTGAACATGATTATGAATGTCTACTTCAATTGTATATAATTCCTCTGTTCAAATTCAGCATTCGATACAGCATTTTGTGGAGCTAAACCTATCATCGCTTCTGTGCTGATTTCTATCTTTCAGACATTGATTTCTGTGATCAGACTGCTGATTTCATTGGAGTGCCTAGCTCTTCCATGCAATTTTAGCAATATTGTGGAACTCCATAGCTTAAATGAAATATCTTTAAACCAAGGAAAAAATTGGCAAATAAATCCTGTAACAGTCGATTTTGTATTGTTTATATCCTTTTTGCCATTCGACAGTAAACAAATATTGATTTCTGTGGTAAGTGACGGAACATATTTTTTGTAAGCAGAATAAAAATGGTTTTTCCTTTTCGCATTATTTTAGTATGCTTTGCATGTGTATGACGAATTGATGGAAAAAGGCAAGAAATATGGCATTCAACATGCTGGATATTATGCTCCAAAGGCTCTGAGAATAGAAAAGTTCTTTGCTTTCTGGGGACAAGATCTCGACACAACTACCACACCATCAGAATGTGGACGTGTGTACAGAGTGAATTTTCAGGTTAAAAAATATGCTTTTATTATCATTGTATTATATTATATACATAAAAACATGAACTATGGAATTAAATTTGCAAACTATTATGGTTTTTATTTGCCACCAATAAATGTCATTTGTCGTTCACTTAATATTTTTATTTTACCACACTTGAACTTCACACTGCAAAAATTGAATGAGAGAAAAATAAACACATTGGAATTATGTCCACTTCATGTGACCTCTAAAAATGATTTTCCAGGTGACATATATCAAGGTCACTTTATATAGTGGTTTTGTCGATTATGCTTAAACCTGCAAGTTGTAGGGGCTACAGTAGCCCAATTGGAAGATCAACGAATTAGCAACCGGAGGGTTGTAAGTTTCAATCCAACCAAACACCATCATGTTCAAAGAGGACTGGTGCACGTTAATTGTGCTGTGGCCTTAAATGTTCTCTTGCTGGCATGATGTGGAAGTTTGGAGAGTGGGGTGCCAGCTCAGGTATTGTTCTCGTCATGTGACTTGTTTAAAATTACGAAGCATTGTCCTTGAGATTGATCCCGGACTGTCTCCAATAGCCCGTTGTGCTGCTCCAGTGCGACGTTAATTAACTATCTACCTGCAAGTTGTAGACAGTGAAGGTCCAATTCCTTCCATGAATTTCTTTCTTATGTGTCTAAAAACTTTCCTTGTGTGTATGTCCATTTATTTGACATTCGTGCAGCTTGGCCAAATGTGGTCCTTATGCCATAAAATAAAACCCAACTAGACTGCATATACCTTTATACAACACAAAATTATCAGTACATATATATTTTTTATTGCTTTATAGATTATATTCATTCAATTACTGGCCATACTGTTTTTTACTTTTGATTGTAAATGCACTTTTAATTTAGCAAATTTTGACAAAATCAAAAATGATTGGTTTCGTTTTTTGTTAGTGATTTTACTAGTATTAAAACTTATGTTTTTGAATTATATAGAACTCATAGCCAAAGCACTTGTAAAATAGCTTTAGTGCATAAGTTATTAAAAGTAGTTACAAAATAAGTGTTCTCTCAAAGATAATTTTAATAGCATTTTTAGTTTCCCCTCTGCATTAGTCCTTAGTGCAAAGTCTTCAAAAAAGCTGTGTAGTTGAAGTAGAAGAAACGTTTAGTGTAGCTTGGGCATTTAGTTAAACAGTTCACACTTATAACAGGAAAATACTATATGCCCTGTTACATGCATGCCTCATTAAAGCTATCAGAATTTTTATACTTACCAAATGTTTGGAGTGGAGTAGGCTAGTCACAAAAACATTTCCCCCATGGTGAAGTGGAAGGTATGAATTCGTGACCGAAACAAGGATTCATGTTATTAGTTAAAAAATAGGGGGCCTAATTTTGGTTGATCCTGGGTGAGTTTTCGAAAAAAGTCACAGAAACTGAAAATTGGAGCTTTTGAAATTGTTTCGCTTAAAGATACCCCTAGTCATCATGATTTACTGATAGTAGCAAAACGTCGCCTGTAGCATCTCAATTACACGATAATAACTATTACTTCTGTACCATAACGAACTGTAGAAGCAAAAACGCAGCTTTCATGAAACAAATTTAAAATTTTGTGCATTTGATCTTTTATTTCTAAATAATTATCAATAAATATTTATTGGTTACTAATGTTTTATTTGAATGTATTTCTAAGTAAACATTCTGAAAATACAATTAACTACCTTTAGAGATTGGGTTTAAATAATTAGATCATTGGTTTTCAATGTAAGTTAGGAGTCTAAGTTAAAATGTTATGCAGTTTGTATGGGCTGTATACAACTAATTTATTTAAATGAACTAATGTGTTATGTTTTCACAGAAAGATTTTTATGGGATTATAAATAATTAGATCCTCGGCTTTCTGTATCAGTTAGTCCCCAAAGTTGAAAGATTATGTAGTTTGTATGTGCTGTAGACAGCAATATATTTTATTTAAATGAACTAATGTGTTATGTTTTCACAGAAAGATTTTATGGGAAAAGAGGCTTTATTGAAACAAAAGGAGGAAGGAATAAAAAGACGTTATATTCAATTGGTTTTGGAAGATCACAACAAAGATGAAGACATCTGGCCGTGGGGCTCGGAGCCGATTTATGTAAATGGCAAATGTGCTGGATTAACAACAACTGCTGGATATGGTTTCACTCTTAAAAAACAGGTACCGTATTATCTCGTGTGAATCAAATGTGTTTTTTTGTAAATCACTATTTTCTCTCGATAGCATAGCATATCTCCTTTAGGTGTGCCTTAGGAACCCTAGTGACCTTTTATTTTCCCATGGGGTTTCCTGTCTAGGGGGTTACTCTCAGGAAACCCAAGCTATCTTTTTCTGCTTTCATCCCACTATATTCCCCAATCCATCATTTTCCATTTCACGGCATTTCTTGATGTTTTGTGTTTAGCCAAATGTAGCCCTTGTGTGCCATAAAACGTAAAAACAAAAATCTTTCAATAACACGAGGCAGGTCTCAATGGTGCAAGTTGTTATATTAGATGAAATAGTGCTGTCATAATATAAATTTTTCCTTTGTATTGTACTTCTTTATCTTAAAGGTATTGGTTTCTTCTCAGTTCCATTAGAAGCGTTATATGCGTCTGATGACTGTTTATATTTAGAAGTGACTTATAAGCCCAAGATATTGGTTGAAGTTACAAAAACTATACTTGCATCTAGATCATGTGCTTCCTCACCTTTATAACCAAGCTTAGCCAACTTGAGTTAAGGTTTGCGTTTCATTTGTTGAGGATTAAGATGAAGTCTAAAACACTAAACAGAAGTAAAGTAGGAAAAGTTTGTTCAGCATGTGGACAGGTAATGGCTATGGGAGAAGGAAGGGAAAGATAATGGCACCTTGAGATGCCTATCTAGAAGAAAGCGATTTTGTTGTCTCTTTAGTTGATACTAACATTTTGTTGCCTCTAATGACTATTTGGAGCTACTTAAAACAAAGTTAAGTTGATGTTTTTTTCTCTATGTAACTATTAAGTTTTATTCGTAGTTCTCTATGAGAGGATTGTATTGGAATGTTTATGCTCCTATTAAGGGGCTGTCGTGGATCAGTGGGTACGTCCACTGTGCTAGCAACCTTCAAGTTGTAGGGGGCAGGTTCGATTCCTGTCAGGTGCATTCCTCCCTGGGTGTATTTCTCTCTTCTATGTCAGTAAAACTTTCATTGTGTGTGCATCTAGTATTTGATGCTGTATGTTGTATCTGGCGCAGCATGGCCAAATATGGCCCTTGCGCAATAAAACCCTCAAACCAACCAACCTATTCTTTCAAAATTAGTATATTACCAAAAAGCTATTAGCCATTGGTGAATATTTAAAATCGGAAGAGCTGATGAAATTTGAACAAATTATCCTTAATTCATTTTTGATCAAATTTAGCCTTTTCATTACATTAGAATTTTTGATAGTTATCAGCTATAGTGTGGCTACCAGGAGAAAGCAATCGACCTTGGGTCAGCGAATTTCCAAATAGGCATGAAAGCACATTAGAAGGCTGCTATATGCCAAAGCATGAATAGTGATCCTCGTGAATGTTTGCCTCATTTGGCTCGATGATTGGCATCTTTTATGCGGATAGCATTTAATGTACAAGTGTGTTTAGCTTTATTTAAATTCTATATTTTACGATATTTAAATTGGTTATCTATATATACTATTGCTTTCGGCACAAAACAATAAACATAGAACCAGAATCCATACTTAAGATGCCAATTATCAAAAGACTTTGTTTACATTACCACCAATCCCTTAATTTAACAAATACTCGTTTAAAAAATCCGTGATTTGACTGCCTTCTCTCGGGTGCCATACTATGGGGGACATTTTATGTCAAGCTAAATGTAAGTGTTGTAATGTCACTTGGTTTTTTTATCGTATTGGCGATTTGAGCACATCGCCAATAGAAATCCTAAAGAATGAAGTCTGAATTGACATGATAGTCGATTGGTCAATTTAATTCGATTAAACGCCAACTTTCGCAAAAACGGTAATAAACTATATTTCAAAGTAATCCCATATGTATCATGAGAGCATGATAGAGCGGTAGTAAAATCTTCAGATCATCTGTTTACACTGAGAATCCCTCATAAGCTTGCTTTCTTTCTAACATACAAGTTTTTTTAAAATAATTTGTCTTATGCAGGTATGTCTTGGTTTCATCCAAAATTTGGAGAACGGAGTTCCACAAGTGATCACCAATGACTTCATCCTCAAAAGTGATTTTGAAGTGGATGTCTGTGGCACGAGATTTCCAGCTAAGGTTAACATTCACTCTCCAAACTTATCATCTGGATTTGAATATGTTATTGATTCAAATGGCTACATAGCTACGCAGTTCAATCACTGATTGCAATCTTTTATGTAGATAGCGTTTGATGTACAGGTGTGTTTAGCTTTATTTAAATTCTATATTTTGCAATATTTAAATTTTATGTGTCGTGAAACATTTCAATAAAAAGATTTATGCTCCTGTTTCTTTGAATTTTTAGGTTTAAACCAGAAATTATTGAGTTTAATGTAATCAATTTATTCATACTCTAATTGGTTGATTACAAGTTTGATAATACAGAATTCCCTATTATAGTGATAATTAGTGACTGTTATCTTTTTGATACAGAAAACTGTTTGGCTTCTAGCTCCGAATTTCTCTGTTCCTGTGTATCAAATAACATTTCCAAAGATAATATTGTAAAGTAAGGAACATGGCAACTGCTCAGTTTTTGATTGGTTCAGAAAAACTATCAGACTTTTTACCACCAAATTCCAATTCTAGTGTAAATTTATTTTCGAAAGGTAGGTAGTTGAATTAACGTCGCACTAGAACAACACAATGGGCTATTGGCGACAATCCATGATCAATCCCAAAGGGAGCAATCGAGGACACCTTGCAATTTTGAACCACGGTCAGATGAGGTCAACTCCTAGGCTGACATACCCTCTCCTCAAACCTCCACATTAACGTGAGGACATTTGAGGCCAAGACAGATTTAACGTGCACCAGTCTCCACGTACATAATATTTTTTTGGATCAAGTTTTGAACTCACAACCCTCCAGTTGGTAATCCGCAACTCTATCAACTGGGCCACTGTGACCCCCTTTCAAAAGGTGATGTGTGTGTGTGTTTTTGTTTTAATATTTCTTGTTGAGTAGGAAACTGTCGGATTTTATCTTCAAATTTTTAAAATTGATGGACTAAATACTTTATTTGTACCAAACAATTTAATTTATTTGTTGCTATTTTTTTATTTCAATGAGGATATGAAGAGTTTCTGAGTGTTTACAGCTATCACATTGCCTTTACATAAATAAAAAAAGAATCCTGTGAATAAAAAACAGAAAATGTAGCCAAAGCATAAAAATTTGATTGCACAGATTTCGGTAAAGCTGCATTGTAAGGGAAGTTAAATTCTGATAACTCAGTTTTTTGTTCTGTAGTTTTCAGTGAGGCTTTTGCTAACTTGCTGTACAATGAATCTTCTTACCCAGATTTCTCCCATGCCTAATGTTTTTACTATGCTAAAGGATACCATGAACAAGCCAGTACTAGCATCAAAGTATTTCAATATTTTTCTATTAAATATGAATTACAGCACTGAAAATTAAAAATCTTGGTTTAATAAGTGATTGCTTCCTCAAAAATCCCATTCTCAAATTTTTAATTCTCGTTTGTATTGGGTTGATGCAAAAGTTCGCGTCCCGTTTTTAGCGCTATATGGCATTGCATCGAAAAACCGAAGTGCTATCTACTTCACACGTAAAGCTTGCATGTTTGAAAGAAGGAATTTCAGCGAGTACTTGGGGGGAAAATTGTGTTATTTAGTTGTTTTAAATTTTGTTAAACATTAAAAATGGCAGAAAATTGGGAGCATTTTCGACATATGCTTTTTTATTTTCGAAAAGGCAAGAATGCTTCGCAGACGCAAAAGGTATGTATTGTGTAGAGTGAGGGGTACCGTTGATGATTCCACTAACTGTAAGTGGTTCAGAAAGTTTCATCATCTGGATCAGTTCTTTAGCTAGAAACCTCAATTTGAGCTCGGGATTATATGCAGCTACCAGAGATGGAGAAACGTCATCGAACAGAACGGTACATACTATATTGATTAAATGTCATTTTTAGTAAAAATGTTTCTTCTATATTTGTCAAAAAAATGGGACGAACTTTTGTATCAACCCAATATATCTAGATTGAGAATATGGGCTCAATGTTCCAAAACTTCTCATCAATGCAAGAACATTCAAACAAAATTATTTATGAACATAGATTTTATTTTCATCCTAACTACAATGTACAATAAATAAGTCAACAAATATTAATACTTAAGGCAGAGGTAGCTTGCCTTTATCTGTATCACAAGAATAGCTTCTGAATGTATACATATAGTTATGTACATGAACAAGTGTAACATTTACAAGCAATTCGTACATAGATTAATCTGTAGAAGGGATTTAAACCACTTTTACCGAAATATTTCATTCAGTTAAATACCGGGGAAAATGTGTTTCAATGTTCCAAAATTCTGCAACGGTAAGTTTTATACCTTCAATGTTAAGACATTGACAGAAACTTTAGGGTGTGAGAAATATCTGTTGAAATCCAGAACTGATATGATTGCTTTGAATTTTTATATATAATATAACCGAGTTAATCACCACTACTTTTGCATGCTGAATATAAATATGCTTCCTTAGATGCTGATGTGTACATAAATGTGATTTTTACATTGATTTGAATTGACCATATGCATTTTAATATAAAATATACTGATATTTAGCCTGGAAGTTTATGAAATATATTGGATGATATGTAGGGTTGATATACAGGATGATTCAGAATACATTTTAAACTGATTGTTTTGTAACCATTTGTTGCAGAAACATACTCTCACTTTGAAAGTATCCAAATCATTACATTAAATACTTGATTTATTTGATAAGGGGCATATATCGTTGGCTTACAAGTGAAACACTAAGGCAAAATTTCCAAGATAGTAGTTTTTAGCTTTTCTAGACCAGAATATGATCTTTAGACTGGTGAAGAGTGTCGACAAAGTAATTTTTTTACATGAAGCTTAGAGATTTCTGAGAAATACACTTAGTGAGTATACACACTGAGAATTTTTCCCCTTTGTTTTCTCATAACTATGAACTTTGTATTTCTATGTATTCAAAGTCATACAAGTTTGAATTTTAAGACTTAAATCACTTTACCTGAGGTGGTGATTTTTTGTGTGAAATGAATGTCTTTTTCTTTAAATTGGGTTTTTTGTAGTGGTGGTTAAGCTCATCTAAGCATTATATGAGCTTAATTCAAGAGCTATATATCATTTTCTCGCTTTGGAGATACTCCCTAACACTGACAATCACTTAAAATTTTAGAAGCTGATATCTCAGGAAATCTCCCTTAGAAACATGGATTTTTCGTTTAGCTAATTAATAAAATTTTTTTTGATTCATTTCGCAGTCAATCCCTTGTAATCCCATTCACTACACCTCTTCTCAAAGTCCCAGCAAAACCTATAAAAGGCTCTGACTAACTCACATCTGTTCTCCAGCTACTAGCAACTTCACAGGTCCAGGTTCTCCAAAAGCGTCCAAGCCATAACCTCTTTAAAATAAATTATGTATCTACACATTATTTGAACACTTAATTGGAACTATGTTTTTAACAAATGGTTCAAAGGAATCTCCATAAACGGCAATTCTGAATATCGGCTGGCTGGGATATCTAGATTTAATTATCATTTATAAGTGTTGGTGCCCTTTATTGCTATAGCAAATCAGCCAACTTCGATTCAAATATTTAAGGTTGAGGCCCCTAAGTAAGCGCGCTCAATCACTAAATATTTTTTCATTTTCCTCGTAGCTTGGAGGTTGCGTAGGCGGACTAACCGCACCATCAAACTTAACTATCGATGATTTTTGAGATCCGTTCAAAAGCAATGGTAAAGTGTCATTAGCAGTCCAGGCCGTTGATTTATCAGCGAGATCGCCCTGCATCCGAGTTGGCATCAGCACGTTAGTCCAATTCACTGGCACGATTGACTGGTCATCCTCCCTGGCTTCGGACGGGGACGCGCCTTCGTTCCTGAAGGCGAAGGCCTGCTGCTGCTCGAGTAAAGCAGCCGCGAGGAGTTTGACTTGACTCGGCGGCAGAGGATCGGCCGATGCCGTCGTCTCCGCCGCCTTCGGTGCTTCATCGGTCGGGATATCCGCGATGTGACTAAGCGAAGCACTTATGCCGGAGGGACCGGACGACGACCTGCGGTGGCTGAAGGTGAAGTAGTTCGGCTCCAAGGCCTCCCGAGGCGAGTCGATGGCAGTTGGGGAGGATGGACCGACGCTCCTGGATTCCTCGGACGCTCTCGACCTCGGCGGATGCACCGTGATGGTCATCGAGGAAGGGTGGGGTATTATTGCACTGGAAGAAGCTCTGCTGATCCCCTTCTGCATCATGTCCTTGAAGCTCCGCTTCTTGGAGACGGCCGCCCTGTCCGCACGGAGGTGACCGTCGCCGGCCGCCTTGCTGTCGCTGCCGCATCGGGCGATCGCAATCTGCTTTCTCTTGCTGATCAACTTGCAGGAGCACGCTCCTTCACAATCGCACGACTCCACGTTCTCGATATCCATCCTATCCTTCACAGGACTCTGGAGACTAGAGTTTATCTGTTTGGCCGCGTCGGGTCCCTCCTTCATGTCTTGTCCATCCGTGGTGTCGGGATCCTGTCCTTCCCTGTGGTCCTGCTCCATCAAACTGGGAAGAGACATGTGTAGGTTGGCATTAGACCCAGCATCCACGGTGGAACCACCCCTAAGTGGGGCCACCGGACTCGGTAGGCTCTCCTCCGGTAGTTGGACTTTGAGTATCATAGGGTGGTTGGTGTCTTGGGGTGAGACCCGGCTCTGGGAGGACCGAGGCCTTCGGACGTGGCCTCTCACCCCGTTTGGGCTGTCGTTCCTGTACCCTCTGTTGTCGACGCCACCTGTTCGCGGACGGAGGGGTCTCGTCCGCCCTCGGCCGATGGCGCTGTAGGGTGGGGGTGGAGGCAGGTAGAGTTTGATGACGTCTTCGTATGAGGGTGGTGGGTCGTATAAAGGTAAGTCCGATCCACCTTGATGATTGGGGGAATTTTCCGCTTCTGTAAAATATGAAAAGGTATTTTGTGACCAATAGTGTCAAAATTATTGTTCAATCTTGATTTTTCAAACCTACATAATTGTATTTGATCAGTGTAACGGCCAATGCTAGTCGTTTGGTCTTTTTGTCGGTATCAGATACTTATGCAGTATGGCGACTTACATTTTGCATACATAAAAGTATCTAATACTAACAATTCTGTTGCATTCAAACTGTTGATTAAATGTGCTCTAAATGTTTTGATGCATCAGGTATCGTTATACGGGATTTTCGTTGTAAACAGACAAACCAGGAAGATTTAATTTCTGTCCAAATGCTCCAACATGATACAAATTGGGGTTAAATTAAAATGTAGTCGCATTTTGGCAACGTTTCGCGTTTGATCTAATTGGTCTCGACCAATCAACTATCATTTACCAATACTGGCGGAGTGCTGAAATCTCATTCGAAAAATATCACGTTCAGAAAACAGAAATGCTTTGTTTTTTCGAATTCGTCAATAGGCAGGTAGGTATTTTAATTAACGTCACACTGGAGCAACGGGCTATTGGTGACGGTCCGGGATCAATTTCAAAAGGAAAGATCCGAGGACAACACCACGTCATTTTGAATCATGGTCAGATGACGAGGCAACACTTGAGCTGGCACCCCACTCTCCAAACTTCCACACCACGCCAACGTGAGAACATTTGAGGCCACGACAGATTTAACGTGCACCATCTCCCTTTGTACACGACGGTGTTTGGTTGGATTCGAACTGTCAACCCACCGGTTGCTAATCCGTTACTCTTCCAACCGGGCCACTCGGATCTTTCTCTTTGGGATTGATCCCGGACCGTCACTAATAGCCCGTTGTGTTGCTCCAGTGTGACGTTAATTAAAATACCTACCTTCTTCCAACCAAGCCACCGCGGCTCCTGAATTGATATAGGAGCCACCGTGGCTCAGTGGGCTTATCCACTGCGCAAAGCAACCTGTAAGTAGTGCAGGTTTGCTTTGCCTTAGGTGTATTTCTCTTGTGTCAGTAAATTCATTGTGTTGTCCTTTACTTAACGTTGTCTGTGTATCTAGCGCAACTTGGCCAAATATGGCTCTTGCGCCATAAAACTCATATCAACCAACCGAATTTATGTGATAAGTCAAAACCAATTAGGTTAAAAGTCGCTAAAGCGGCGACAAACATTTTAAGGTAAACCCTTAAGGTAATGCGAGAGCATTTGGTCAGCAGAAATAAAATCCACGTAGACCTGGTTTGTTTACATGGAAACCCCCTCGCCTAAAGAGTGAACTTACTACATATGCATTATAAAATACTAAAAACAGAAAACAAGATCATCATTGGTCGGGATATTTCGAAGTTACCTACCGAGATCTGCACTGATTGTCTGCAGTATTTCCCTGCTGATGCTATCGTCGTGCCTCTGGCGATGTAGCTTGACCAAAATCATGACAGTCGTCAGTACGAACATGCCCAAACCTGCCAGGCTGGTGACCAGGATGAGGGTGTTGGTTCCCGCTCCAGATCCCGAATCCGGTTTCGGGAAATAGTAATTCGGAGTCAGGGTTCTCCACCAGTTCAGATCCTCAGGAATGGCTGTACCGGGATTCAATCCTAAGAAAGATAAGGAATTACATCACAACTTGCATGTATTTTTTAGTACTTATTTTATGCTCGTTTGTGACGACACGAATGTGTTGCACATTTTCTTAGCAGCATAATCGGCTTGAGAATCGGTTATAATTTGTTTATTGTGCGGTTTTAGGGAGAAGACAAGACAGTCCAGTCACTTGGTTTTGAACGAGTCCTAGTTAAATTAGGGGCTGGTGATTAGGTAAACAAAGCGTTTCCACCACTGGCATCTTTAGGGAGGATTCTGGTTTTAAGTGTACTTATTGTTCGGGGCGAAAATGGTTACAGCATAACGCGTTGGCGGGAAGAGAACCATCCCTGCGATATATAATGGTATTGGTTTAGAAGTGAGAGTTAATGTTTAAAACTTTATTGGTGACCATAGAAAATCTTTTATTTTTAAATCTGCACGTTGCAGATTTGGAATTGATAAAATATAAATTTTCAGTTTGACATGTTAGATTGAAGATTGAGACATGAAGATTCATTCAAATCGAGTTTGAATTTTATTAACAAAAATTTTACTGAATATTAGTTTGACATGTCAAACTAATATTCAGTAAAATTTTTGTTAATAAAATTCAAACTCAATTTGACACGAATTGTCAAATAATAACAGAAGTTGAATTGTATTTTGCAAAGTGTTTGTTGTCGGAGTGTTATCTTTTCAGAAAAAATGCTATTTTTAGGTTATTTGATTTGTAGAGCATTTCTTATAGTTTTTAAAAAATAAAAGTGCTAGCAATTTTCGTGTCGTCAAAATCCTAGCTTTATTAATAAACATTGATTCTTTTAAAGGGTACAGCTTTGATATACGCATACTTTTCTGGCAAAACGCTTTGGGCGCACTTTTTATGTCGCCAAAAAATTTAAAAGAACCAATGAAATCAAGGGACAATTTAACGGAAATGAAAAGAACATTCTAGAATATTCGAAATGAAAACTTAAACTTGCCGAGGTTGCCACAAAAGCGGGAATAATCCTAATAAAGATGGGTTGCTTTACCTGTCATAACTCGCTACAAAAACGCGCCAATAGCGTTGCCACAAAAGTATGGGTACATCAAAGCTGTATCGGAATAAGATTAAAATAGTGCACACCTCACTTAGAGTTTAGTTGATTTTAAACTTACACCACTTACCGTAACAAGCAGCTTCATCTGAACCGTCCCCGCAGTGATTGAATCCATCACATCTCAAAGCGTTTTTAATGCAACGCCCATTTTTGCATTCGAAATCCACTGCACCGTAGCAACCTAAATGAAAACAGGAAAGCTTAGATTACACTTTCGATCGCAATAAAGTGCAAAACCTTCTTTGCCAATGACTGATACTACTTAGCTTTGCTTTCATTGTATTACATTTATATTTCAGTAGCCTAATGAAATACTAAAAAAGCACACTTGGGTAAAATGTAATCCATTTCAATCAAGAAAATTCTGGTAGCTAGGTGAATGAATGTCATACTGGAGCAACACACGGGCTCTTGGAGACGGCCTGGGTAAGTAGTTAAGGTTAAACTGGAGCAACACAATGGGCTATTGCGACGATCTGGGATCAATCCCAAAGGGAAAAATCCCACGACAACTCGTAATTTTGTACCACGGTCAGATGGCAAAGAAAATTCTGGAGAAATTAGCATATCAGGGTTTTTCCATAGAGGCAATATAAAAGTAGAGTGAGCAATGGTAACCTTTTTATGTACCCAGGATCATGTGCACCAAAACCAGTAGTAACGTGAACCTTAAACTACTTTCGTCAGCCGGGTTGATTTAAGCATTCATCATCTCATTGGTCCCCTGGATGAGAGAAGACGCCTATTCATTGATTCATCAACTGATTGGTCCACAGGACATAGTAATAGACTTTGGCGATTTTATCATTTTTTGTCGTCGCTTCATGAAATGCTGATTCACACATTTACTTTGCCCAAAGATGTGTTATATCGCCAAACGAGGTGACAAGATGCTAAATCGGCTAACCAAGTCATTCTTTTTACAGAGCCGTCACCTGACTACTAGTTGACATGTTGGTCACACTTTTTGAAGTTCCCCCCAATAGCAATGCTCTGTCTACTTATATGTCACGTCTATAGGTTTTTCAATTCGAACACATACACTATTAAAGAAAAATACTTCCGGTTATGGACCAATTTGATTTATTGCCGTTTTGACGATGTTTGACTTTCTACTGAAATTCAATTCGCGTAGCATGCGAACTTACTAGGTAGGTAAGCTTTGCTTAGTTACCTCTTTAAAAAATGGTTACCAAAACACTAGCGCCCTCTATATTTTGCTTAACAAAAAATCCTCTGATACCACTAATTAAAAATACAGTACTTTGACCAATGCAAATGAGATGGAAATTAACGAATCGATTTGTAGTTTTGAGCAAATGATTTTCATTCCGAGACTACCACTCTATTGGCTAAGTCTAGTAAAATATCGTCAGCACACTCTTAGTGGCCCTCGGTCCTAATCCCGCTTTAGGTATGGATGTTAGAAATCCACTTTAAGCAGTAAGTCCCGGTCCAATTAACCCTAGTGTAGTAAAATAAAAAATGACCGAAGAACAGGGCCATCCTACCCACGGCTCCACAAGATCGTTAACTTTTATTATTGTGATGTTTACCTATATTTTGGTAGGTTTGAATTAACGTCGCACCGGAGCAACACAACAGGCTATTGGTGACGGTCCGGGATCAATCCCAAAGGGAAAGATGAGGGTCTGTCATTTTGAACCAGTCAGATGACGAGAACAACAGCTGAGCTGGCACCCCACTTCCAAACTTCCACACCAACGCAAGGACATTTGAGGCCACGAGAGATTTAACGTGCACAAGCCCCCACGAACACGACGGCCTTTGGTTGGATCTAGTTTTGAACTTGCAACCATCCGGTTGCTAATCCGCTACGGCGGCCCTGTCATAGCACTTGGACAGCGGAAGTAAAGTCTTCGCATTCCGTCTGGTTTGTTAACACTAAAAATCCCTGTTATAGGCATGCTTAAGACATTATCATTCTTCGCAAATAAACTTATTACCCATTAAGAATATAGCTTTGCTAAGCATTCTGTCATAACTATATTTGATATGTTAAATGCCTCGTCATCTGACCGTGGTTCAAAATTACGTGGTGTTGTCCTCGGATCTTTCCCTTTGGGATTGATCCCGGACCGTCACCAATAGCCCGTTGTGTTGCTCCAGTGTGACGTTAATTGAAATAAATAAATAAATAAATAGATATGTTAAAATGTATTATAAGGGTGATTTATTTTTATTTTGTTATTCATACTGGCTTTAAAACAGTTTGAGCCAAGTCGCATGTATCTTCCGAGTTTGAGTTGACTGGTGTAAAGCATTGATGAGTTTAACTTACCTTCGTATCGGAAGGTTGTGTAAATAATTGCTAAATGAGACTTGTTGGTGAAGTATCCGATGAGGCGTATGTAAAAGCCACTTGTAGTGGGGGCCACAAACTCTTGACCACGGGGCATTTTGAGATGTTGGTAGGTAGTCACGGACTCGAGCACAGGGGCGTCGGAATGTTGACCTTGACGAATTGTCAGAGTGGACTTTGGACCTACAACAGAACGAAACACATCAGGAAAAAGTTTAAGAAACATTCTATGCAGTGTCACTGGTGAAGTGTTTGATGAAGGAAAATGGTAAAAATAAACCGAATTGAAAAACGTAATGAAATGGCATTGAGGTTGGCAGATTTGATTCATGTCAATACAGGAACTCCTCACTTAACGACTGGGCTCCGTTCTAGCGACCAGGTCGTTAAGCGAATTGGTAGACAAGTGAGGTGATAAATTTGTTTTAGGGTACTATTCAGAACTTTGGTAAGAGAAGTCAGCTTGAACTGAGTAACAAGAAATGACATGTTCAGGGTAAGCAAGGCGCACCTATACCCATGCTGGAGAACTGGTTGTTAAACAGGCAGGTCGTTAAGTGAGGTAAACCTGTTTGTAGAATCACCGGTGCAAAGACAGACACTTACAAAAGTCTACCAGACCCTGATGGACAGCAAGCATCGTATTTTACCATTTAGCCAGTAGGACATGTTCGGAAGTTCATAGCGGAAGGGTCAAGCTCATCATGGTAATGGCATATGACATCTGAATATCTGAGAATATGGGACCCATGCCATATCAGTTGAAACTACAGAACACAACGCCACCATCCACAAGCTTTATTGCAGTTATTACCTTACTGTCCGATCAATTTTGTTTGCCTAGTGTAATAGCCGTCTGGACTTTCAAAGCCACAAAAACAGCAGTATCCTCTACCTGATTCTTTAATTTGTCAAGTTAGGCACTTACCCATCTCTTCAAACTGGGCCACCCTGATCGACACCTGGGTGTCGGGGACATGCGAATTCCGGGGCCGTATCAGCCATATGCAGTCGAAGGCCCTGAGGGCGTTGGTCGGGACCATGTTCATCATGGTGATGGCACCACCAAAGTCCTCCACGAAGCCACCGCAATCTGCAAAAAACCACAAAGGGGAGGCATGTTAGAAAAATGAGATAACACATGCTTTGGTCTAGCAGACAAAAGGCTAATATTTGAGAGCAAACAAGACATTACCTCCTGCAAACAAAGATCATCGCACTAGAGAGAGCCGTTTGTATTTCTTATGGGTTTCTTTTTTATAGCCGGTTCTTTTTGTGGTTTACATACTTCGCTTATATTATTTAAATTCGTTTTCTTTTGATGGTAAACGGAATAATAACCCCACATGAGTTCGCGATTTTGTTTGATGACGGCTTGCGGTTAGTCTCTTGACTTAAAACTAACTCTTGAAATTAACATAATCATACAGTACAAATATGCATTAATATGTTCGTTTTAAAAGTTCAAAGGTCGTATATTGTGATGCGGGTACATTTGTCTTTAAGATGACTTGGGTATTGTTGATTGAACATTGAGGGTGGCGATAACGTGCATTGACCCTCTCGACTGACAACCCTCATGAAAGAATCGGATGTTATTTGCTCTTTTCTGTTTACAATTTTTGAGGAAGGTAAAAACCATATGGGATTTACCGGGTTGTTAAAAAAGGCCTCTATCTCCAAGTTGGGTCTTTCAGAAGCTTATTGCTTAGTTTTCTACATAATACATAGCACTAGATATACTAAGTATCGACCAATCGGGTTGATGGTCAGGCTACTGGTTTCTAGATAAAAAAGCTCCTGGTTCGAATCCGAGATAAGGCATGCATGTTTGTCCGTCTGGGGTGAAAGTGTTGCCTCTCTATAAACGGGTTGTATCTTGAATGGTATGTATGTGAGGTGCAACTTGAACCCTTCCACTCTTGGTGCACCAGGGTTCACAATTCCGCCCTTGTAGTGCCATGATTACTTAAGAACTTCGCCTACCAAGCTTAAATTTGCCCGGCATTGGTAAAAAAATGATCAGTGATCATTCAACCAACTCTATTCACTAGTGTTAGTTACTTAACATGAGATATTTACAATAATTTTGATAACCGTTAACAGTAAAGAGCAAACTTTAAGAGTACAATCTTATGCACAGAGTGCTTCCAAACTTCTTGTAGAAACTTTAGAAGTAGGAGCACAAAAATAATCCGTATTCACACAGGAATGTATGCCCGCAAGCGCCACCTGGATATGCTAGAGGGTACACTAAGCTGCAGAAATGACAGCAAGTATAAGGAAAAGTTTTATTAGCCCTAACTTTGCAGTTTGACAGTAGTTGAACACTTAGTTTTAAACAGTTGGTGCTTAAAGTTGCGACCAACAGTAGTGCACGTCTGACACGACCATGGATTGCCATAGATACTCGTCAACTGCCGAACAGCACCTTCCGGCAAATTCAGGTGGCGTATGCGGACATACCTCCATGTGTGAATACGGTTTAATTTTGGGTTTCCTACCTCCAACCCTCTAAGTGGTTTTGACGAGATATCTCGTTTATCAAGATATTGCCGATTTTTTTATAACGAGATCAAGATCTGGTCGGTTTTCTTCTAATGACGAGTATTCGTTCATCAAAATATGGTCAGTTTTGCTAATGACGAGATACCTCGTCAAGACAATCTGCAGAGGGTTAAACGTACAGGAAGTTTCGAAAAAACCCATAGAATAAGTCAACATTTCTCTAGTAGCCTATTTTCAAATGGAGCGTAATTTCAAATATTATTAATACTTACCAGTCGAAGGCCGATTTATCCAGTATTTTTCAGGATCTGGAAAACAAAAACACATTTTTAAAACGGGGAAGTTGATCTTTATACATACGATTTCGTGTAGTGAGATAAGGACATGGGAAGGAAATGAAAGTTATTTAGGTACTTACAACTGACAAAAGTATATTTTGCTTGGAAACCTGTGCTGGGGTACTCATCATTCGCTTGGAATTTAACCGTCAAGGTCGGTCCGGAGGAAATGATGGCAGGTGGTCGAAAGGTGTTGCCGTTATACACATCAATCCGAGTCCCGTTGCTGTCAAATATCTGGAACAAAGGACACGCTCAGAATATGATCAAGTGAATGGTACCAGTTAAGCAGACCGGCCTCAGAACCAGTTAAGGGGTCCGGCCACAGTACCAGGTAAGATCGGCCATAGTAACAGCTAAAGAGTAGGGATCCCTGTACTAGTTAATGTGACCGGCACAAGTACCAGCTAAAGTGTAATGACCCCGGTACAACTAAAGGTAGCTGGTCCCTGTACCTGCTAAGGCGTACAGGCCCCAGTACCACTTAAATTGACCGTACCCCAGTACCAGCTAAGGCGTAAGGGCTAAGGTACTAATTAAGGTGACCGGCCCTAGTACCAGCTAAGGCATACAGACTAAGGTACCAGTTAAGGCGTAATGGCAGGTACCACAAGGTGAAGGGCCTCAGTACCAGCTAAAGCGTATGGGCCCCGGTACTACTTAAGCTGACCCGCCCCAGTACCAAGTAAGACGTAAGGGCTAAGCTACCAGTTAAGGTATACGTTATTCGGCACCAGTTAAGGTAACTAGATAACCATCAGAAATGACTCCAAGCCTGTGCTTTTGAGGGACTTATCAGTTTGATGGGCGCTCCTGAATACTTCATTAAAAAGTAAGTAATGATAAATAAATAAAAATACAAAGCGAGGGGGTGTTGAAGAAAATCATCACTGTTGTATTGCAACCTCTTTCGCCAGAGGGGGTTGTCCATTGAAACTAATCTTCCATAACAAAATTTTGAATAACTAAACAAAAGATGAACAAAAAACCCATCATGATATAGCTTATGTGCAAAGATTTGCCATTTCATAGCCATGCCTTAGCAGGAAATGGATTAGTTCACTGATTTATTTCTTTGCCTCTCTGTGCCTAAATACCATTTTTCTCCAAGCGATATTCGGCAACACTTTCGACAGCGCTCATGAAATTTGGTCCACCAGGTTAGGGTTAAGGCCCCGAAAATCAGTTAACGCGATGGGTCCTAGTACCAATTAAGGCATACTGGCTCCAGTATCAATTAAGGTATACGGACCGAGTACCAGTTAAGAAGGCGGGCCTGAGTACAAGTTTACCTAACGATTTCCTCATTAAATTGAACTTATGTTTTCCAAGTACTCAACGTCCGTAACGTTTCCTAGTACTACCGTACGTAACTGTACGCATCAGGGGCGGTGATACCATTGACATCCCTTGTCCAACTTGATGCTGACCATTCAGTTTTGTGCAAATTATGTTATTAAATTATTTTTCTATTAACCAAGTAGGTAATTATGATCACAAGAACGTACGCACGTCTGCATTTATATACTTTACACCAGAAGAGTATCTACTTTGGCAGCATTAATGTACCAAGAATATAACCTTCTCTAGGAAGTGGAACATCAGACATCCCACCGTCTAAACATAGAAGGACCCGTTATCTAACCTGGTACTGGAGCCAGTCGTGTAAACTGATACTAGGGTTTGTAATGTAACCTGGTTCTGGGGTCCGTAATGTAACCTGGTACTGGAGTCGGTAGTATAAATTGGTACAGGTGTACGTCGTGTAAACTGGTACAGATGTAAGTCGTGTAAACTGGTACTGGGGTCCGTAATGTAACCGAGGTTACATTACGGACCCCAGTTACGGAACCATTACGGACCTTAGTTACGGATCCAGTTTACACGACGTACAGGGGTACGTCGTGTAAACTGGTACGTAAAACTGATACAGTGGTCTTTCGTGTAAATGGTACTGGGGTCTAATGTAACCTGATACTGAGGTCGGTCGTATAAACTGGTACAGGGTTATGTCGTATAAACTGGTATAGGGGTACGTCGTGTAAACTGGTACTGGGATCCGTAATGTAACCTGTTTTGGGATCCGTTATGTAACCTGGAACTTGGGATCGATCAATATGCTGAAAAGAGTCACAATTAATCTCAATGCTCACCTCCACGTAGGACCAAAGAGAGAGTTGGAAATCTGTGAATATGAGCTGTATGAATCCCGTGAGATCGATGTTCTGGAGGATGAACTCGGCGCTGTAGTCGCTGGGGTAGCCCCCGGGGAAGTTCGGGGACTTGATGAACCCCGAGCTGTTGCTCTGGTAGAAGTCGTACTCGCCCTTGTAGATGTAGATGTTCTCTGGAATGACATCGAACCGTTATATACAACAGACCCACAAGTATCGCTACTCACATTTCACGCCCTATTTAAATCCATTTATTATAAATATCAGAATCGATATGCAGATTTCATAAGTCCATCAAAAACATAAAACGGTATTTTTAAATATAAAACGGTTTACTTAAAAAAATTTTTTCGTGCTAAATCTCAGTTGTGGTATGCACACTGCGCTAGCAACCTGGGAGTTGTAGGCGGCACAGGATATATTTCTCTTCTGTGTCAGAAAAACTTTCATTTTGTGTGTGTCCATTACTTGATATTGTACGTCTGGCGCAGCATGACCAAATATGGCCCTTGCGCCATAAAACCCCAACGAGACAAAACTTATTTCCAATAAGTGCATGGTAGGTAGTTAATTAACGTCACACTGGAGCAACACAAGGGGCTATTGGCGACGGTCCGGGATCAATCCCAAGAGAAAGAACCGAGGACAACACCAATTTTGAACCACGGTCAGATGACGAGGTCAACACCTGTGAGATGTTATCCCACTCTCCTAACTTCCACACCACGCCAACGTGAAGACATTTGAGGCCACGACAGATTTAATGTGCACGTGTACACGACGGTCTTTGACTGGATCGAGTTTCGAACTAGTAACCCTCCGGTTGCCAATCCGCTGCTCTTTCAATCGGACTACCGTGGCCCTTCCAATAAGTGCATGATAAAAAATCGAAGCGCACAAACTATTTTTATAATCACGCTGTATAATCACTGACTAATCAATAATTTGTCGGACATTAGGATTCATGCCTTTTCCCAAAACCATGTGATAGATCTTCAAATTGGGCCAACAGAAAACATGGGATGAAAAGTTGCGCGCATAGTCCGTCTATTTCATTAGAGTGTATGTCTGAGACCAGTCTGCAACAGTTTGGCATACAAAACGGAAGATAAAACTTCTGTTCTAACCGGGACAAAACGACCAACTGGCTGGGACCTCGGGACAAGTGTTTCAAATCGGGAAGTATGACAGGATTTAGTAAGAGTTAATTCACATTTTCTAATGCAAAAACATACACAATAAAAATGAGAATCATTCAAAAAACAAATAGTTTGAAGTTTCTAAAAATATGCGACAGTACCATACGAGAAGTGATCAATTTTGCAGACGCTATTCGATTTTTTTAGAACAAAGGCGTGGGATTTCTGAAATGTTTAATAATTATTTTGCTTTTTGCTTAGCTTTTAGGTTTGATTCCTCTGCGATTATTTCTCTTTTCTGCCGGCCGCGGTGTCCAATTAGAAGAGCAACGGATTAGCAACTAACGGAGAGTTGTGACTTCGGAACTCGGTCCAGCCAAAGACTCGTGTACATGGGGGCTGGTGCAAGTTAAATCTGTCGTGGCCTCAAATGTCCTCACGTTGGCGTGGTATGGTAGTTCGGAGACTGGGGTGCCAGCTCAGGTGTTGTTCCCGTCATCTGACCGTGGTTCAAAATTACGAGGCGTTGTGGATCTTTCCCTTCGGGACTGATCCCGGACCGTCACCAATAGTCCGTTATGTTGCTCCAATGCTACGTAAATTCAAATACCTTCCTTATGTCTTTTGTAAAATTGTTCTGCAAAGTATCATCAAAAAATTCTAGTGCTAAAAATCCGGTTTCGACTCAAATGTATGTAAAGAAAATATTTAATTAGTGTGTACTTCATACTAGTTGCAATCAAAACATTCGTAACAACGTGATACTTCATAGATTTTGTGTAACAGCCGGTTTGACTGCTGTACTAGCCATCTGCGAGTTGTAGGCGCAGCATGGTTGATTCCTCTCTTGGTGCATTTCTCTCTCTGAGTAAAACTTTCCACGTGTGTTTACGTTGTTCAATGCAACTCGGCCAAATATGTTCCCTGTTCCGTAAAACCCAACCAATCAAAAGCCAAGGGGGTCGAACCACCCCTTTTTATTCGTGCATCGTTCCAAAGTAAAGGAAATTCAAATTGATATTTTAGCATGTATATAATAAATTGGTTTACTATTATGCTTAAGATTACAATCGCAATTAATTAATTTTATTACAAAGCAAAAAAATTTAAATGCCCCCTTGTAATAAAATTATTTTAACAAAAATTTATTCAAAAATTATATTGTTGCGTCCCTTTAGAAGGATAGGTAGGTATTTTAATTAACGTCGCACTGGAGGAAAACAAAGTGCATTGGCGACGGTCCGGGATCAACCCCCGAAGGGAAAGGACAACACGTAATTTTGAACCACGGTCAGATGACGAGGTCACTCCTGAGCTGGCACCCCACTCTCCAAACTCCCTTAGAAAGGATGAGTAGATATATAATATCAAGAGAAATGAAGGACGGAAGCTTACTTTTGGCACTAAATTGTAAGCTGAAGGCCTCCTTGTAAGTTCCGCTGTACAGGAAATCAACAGAGACTAGTTTTGTTTTTGATTCATACACCAGGTCAAGAGATCCGTTTTCTTTGAATCCACAATATTCGCGCCCAGATTTGCTGTAGGCAGATTCTTTGATCCACAGAAAATCACATCTGAAAATGTGAAGCACAAATTATAACTGAAAGTAATAATAAAATCACATCACAAGCGTAAAGGTCATAGAAAAGTCGTGTTGCTTTTCAAGACAGTTTCAATAAAACAATGACTTAATTTTTGAAACAGATTGTCGAAGGTGGGGAAATGAGTTTTTGGATTGGAAGAAAACAGTATTCTATAAATTAAAATCCTTTCTCTTTGTTAACTTCAAAAAGTTCTTCAAACTAAATAAGCATAATTCGGAAGAAACCCCTATTGGAAAGTGAAAATAACACTGGTTTTTTCACTATTTTTTAAATCCTCTGAGTTCCAAATATTGAACCTTCTTGTGTTGAAAATATCTTTTTTGGAAGGTTTGGCGAATCCTCGTGAGTACTGGGTCGAAAAAAATTCCATACTACACTTTTTTCAAGACAATTATATATTTTTGTTCCGTAACGATATCTCAACTCAAACACGTGAAAAGCAATTCGGATTTGTGCTTCAAGCATTAGCATTTAACAAAAATGTACATGAATGCGAATATTGT
This sequence comes from Meta bourneti, assembly GCA_933210815.1. Taxonomy (NCBI): domain Eukaryota; kingdom Metazoa; phylum Arthropoda; class Arachnida; order Araneae; family Tetragnathidae; genus Meta; species Meta bourneti. The sequence continues at coordinate 23,701,664 of OW119928.1, forward strand.
TTTTCTATAGTATTAACACATTTTTATTATTTCTCATTTTTAATTATCTATATCAACAAAATTTGAACACAATGTGATTCATAAACATAAAAGCTTTAAAAAGAATGCTTTGATTTGGAGGTTTCTAAAAGTTATGCATATATTTATAAAAAATATTCTGGTTTTGAAATTCCCATCTATGTGTGCATTTTTTTCCTAATTGACTTCAATAAAAGTTCGTTTCTTTATCATGCCACGTTTTTAAAGCATCTGGGATACGCATGCGCGCGTCGTTTCGGTGGGACAATGATTTATGTGTCGTATCAATGGGACACGCATGCACGTCGTATTAGTGGGATACACATGCACGTGTCGTATCAGTGTGATACGCATGCACGTATTGTCAGTGTGATACGTATGAACGAACCAGCCTGTGCCTGAACGGTTACTTGCCTGCAGGTCTTGTCGTTTGAGCAGGTGGGTATGCTGAGCTTCTGGATAGTGATCTCGAGATGGCAGGAGGGACAGGTTATCAGCTCGACGCTACATCGTTGAGGTATCTGCGGCTGGCTGTTGGTGGGATCTATCGCTTTTGTCAGGCTGGTGGCGTTCTCTACATTGATGATGCCAGACTCACCCACGTCGATGTAGTACTTGCGACCGTTCATCCACTTGCACAAGTCTAGAAGGAAAATAATCTTATTGAAACATAGAGGACACGGGAAGAAAATAATCGAGCATATTTTCCATTTTTTTCAATGAAATGAATACTTCACAATTGATTGAATTAAATTCCATTGATCTATAGCCTCAGGGATGAATCTTTTTTACGCGTACGGGCATCACAAACCCGAGTGATATTTTTCCTTTTCATTTTTACTCTCCTAACCCTTTTTGGGTGGCCGCGGTATCCCGGTTGGAAGAGTAACGGAATAGCAACCGGAGGGTTGCGAGTTCGAATCCAACCAAAGACAGACGTGTGCAAAGGGGGTTGGTGCACGTTACATCTGTCGTGGCCTCAGATGTCTTACTCCAGATGGACAGCAGGAAAGCTAACTACATCCATAAGTGGGGTATGCTTCCCATCATCAATCTGGGGCCGTCGTGGCTCAGTGGGTATGTCCACTGCCCTAGCAACCTTCGAGTTGTAGGCGGCGCAAGTTCGATTCCTGTCAGGTGGATTCCTTCCTGGGTGTATTTCTCTCTTCTGTCTCGGTAAAACTTTCATTGTGTGTGTGTCTGTTACTTGATGTTGTGTCTTATATCTGCCGCAGCATGGCCAAATAGGCCCTTACACCATAAAACCCCAACAAATCAAAATCGAGTTACAGGCGGTGTAGGTTCGATTCCTGTCAAGTGCATTCCTGGGTGTTTTTTTATTTTCTGTGTCAGTAAAACTTTCATTGTGTGTGTCTATTACTGTCGTATGTCTTGTGTCTGGAGCAGCATGGCCAAATATGGCGCCATAAAACCCCAAAACCAATCCACAAAAAAACGGGGTTTCGCATTCTTTCCCTTTTACCGTCCTAAGAGAGGCTTAAACCCAATCGCAATAAAACAGATTGAAGTTTTGCCACGATCTATGCCTCGGACTGATTCCACGTTTTTCCGAGCCCTCCATAATCTTGTCTCTTCAAAAGGATGAAATCTGAGAGTGCATGCACAAAAGGAGAAGGAAAGAGCTACTCTGTATTTAAAATGCCTCAGATATGCAGGGAAAAAAACCAACTAGGCTCGCATTGAAGGCAGCTTTTACGGATGCTTTTATTCTGCGACATACATATGCTTTTAAGGCAGATACGTGCCCTCTTTTAAGACCGACGTCAAAAGGTATATCGCTTTTCAAACGGAACCCCCTTTTCCACTCGATTTCTTACTTTTGATAAAGAATCGTTTAGAATATTGATCCTCCTCACTTCAACGATGGAAGTTGATCCTTGTCATTAGGGGAAGAGGTGTCTTTCATTTCGACAAGATGCTTCCATGCGATAAAAAAGTGGATCAATTAAGCCTTTGGAAAACAAAGCAAATGTATTTTGATGTTTCTTTTACACACCTTAGTTTCCTTTTGTGAGAAAGTACGTTTTTTCTTAAGGGCGAGTAACTTTTAAACAAAATATACTTTCATTTAATGTTTTTTACATGTTTGCTCATTTAATGAGGGCCGTGGTAGCCGTTGCAAGAGTAGCATATTTTCAACTGTACATCAATATCTGGGGTCCGTCGTGGCTCAGTGGGTATGCCAACTGCGCTAGCAACCTTCGAGTTGTAGGCGGGGCAGGTTCGATATTGTCACGTGCATTCCTCCCTGGGTGTATTTCTCTCTTCTGTGTCAGTAAAACTTTCATTGTGTAATTGTCTATTACTTGATATTGTATGTCTTTTGTCTGCCCTAGCATGACCAAATATGGCCCTTGCGCCATAAAACCCCAATACCAACAAACCATCAATATCTGACCAATTTCACTAATGACGAGATATCTCTTCCATCGAGGTTTGGTCAGTTTTATTAGTGGCAAGATACCTTGTCGAGACAACCACCAATAGGGTTAATAACTCGTGTTGCTCCAGTGCGACATAATTCAACTACCTATCAACATTGTATCTTATTCAAAAGTGGGCCACGATAGCCCGATTGGAAAAGTAGCTGATTAGCAACCAGAATGTTGCGAGTCCGAAATTCGATGCAACCAAAAACTGTCGTGTACGTGGGGGTTGGTGCAAGTCAAATCTGTCGTGGCCCCAAATGTTCTCACATTGGCTTGGTGTGGAAGTTTCGAGAGTGGAGGTGCCAGTTTAGGTGTTGACCTCGTCATTGATTATGACTCAAAATGCCGATATGTTGTGCTCGGTTCTTAGCTTTCGGGGTGGATTCGGGACCGTCGCCAGTAGCCCTGTGTGCTTCTCCAGTGCGACGATAATTAACTACCTACCTCTTATTCAAAAACTATTCGTGAAATTTATTCAATCATTTTTCATTGCTTCATATTTGTGCGAATTTCCAGAAATTAAACATTAACAGTACTTTAGAATCGCACTATACGAATGCCTTTTTACATTCACTATTCGCAAAAACATGAATACATTTCGTGTTACAAGAAAATGAATCCTTGACGATCAGCCTGACACAGCAAGGACTCAAGAGTTTCAAAGTAACCCATCAATAGAGACTCGTAATGTTGCGTGATCGATCAAGGAAAATATCAAGAGTTCACAAAAATGCATGGATGCACCGAATACAAGGTCGAAGCGCAAAATGTGTTGCAAAGCGGGAATTGCAAAACAAGTAATGCATCATCCAAAATCCATTCAACAAGGATGACACGGTCTTCATCAACCCAATGAATGGCGAGGTTAGGCACACACATATTCGAAAACTAAATCACAAATTGAAAGTTGATTGCCTTCCACCATTGGGAGGTGATTCGCTACAAAAACGAGTTAATGTATTTATTTCCTTATACTATTTACCTTCGCGTCTTTTAAAAAAGGCGGATTCTGTTAAATTACAGTTATTTATTTAAACCGGGGTGAAAGTTCGGGACTCTTAGAGATAAAACAATTTTTTGGTTAGTGTTCTACTAATTCCCTATCGATCAAGTAGCGTGTTCCATGCACGACCTTGTAGAAAAAGATGTGTAACTGCCATGTTAAAGTGCAGCTACTTCGAATTTTAATTGCAGTCAATTGTCGGACTCCTGCTGTGGAAAATAAAATATAAACCTTCGGCGATTCTAGAAACAACATTCCTATGGTTTTAATCGGAGAGTTATGGCAACAAAAATAATGAATGTTATGCATTAGGTACTTGGGTGCTTTTTATCAGAAATCCTTTCAATTTACATTGGTTGGCAATTATGACCCGTTTTATATACAACCCATTTTGTTTGTATGAATAATTTTTAGCTCGTTGTTGCCTTGCGCTAACCTTGGAAACAAGTATTTTCAAAAACTCCACTTGTCTTTATTGGTAAATATTTTTTAATGTCAAAATTAAGTATGTATGATATAGCATAATTAGCGCTAGAGCCTTGTTGGTGCTGGTCATTCCAATGAGATCAATTTAAGATTTTAGTCTGGTCGTACAAGACGGGTTTGGGCGAGCTTTTCTTGTGTTTACGCTGTTAAGCTTGTATTTCTGAAATTTTTTCTTGGGAAAAATATTAATTGAGTATTTTGAGTGCCGCGCAATACTACATCCCAAGAGAGACAAAAAATCAACGTCATGCATCTGTAATATAAATTTTACTACCGTGGCAGAAAAATCGACGTTATTTGTTTAAGGTGTACGCATACACTAGAAGATTGTTTTTAAATTTTGACTTTAAAAACCCAGTTTTTTTCCAAGAAGTCATTGGCTTATACTTAAAATCATTTCAGTGAGAAAAAATTAGATTAAGCTACTTATTAATTATCTAATTTAGATACAATCAGATAATTTGCATGTTTTTTAACAGAAAGACAGATTCATATTGGAAATTATTCCTAATATTATTCTTCATGTTTTGATCCTCTATCAAATTGCTAGAAAGAATAGGTTTTTGGCAATTTTTTCACGAAAGAAGTCTAAAAAATCGAGACTTTTTCATGAATTCCAATATTAAAAATCACATAAAAATTCATTTATAACTTTGAATGAGGGTCAAAACATCCACTATATTATATAGATTATAATGACACAAAAACGATTATAGATAAATTCATTGTTGAGTTACCACTATTTGAACAAAGCATCATATTGCAAAAACACAGTTCCTCAGAAATTCCTCAGTTTAAAGTTTTGGAAACATGTTTGCATTGGTGAGAGTAGCTATCGAAAAACCCTAATAACTAGAAAAATATTCCGAATATTTACAAGATTTTGATATTGTTTAAAAGCTCAGAAATTGGGAAATATTTTGAAGCAATAAAAACCAAATCGATATTCTAGTCAATCTTCGCGATTTCTAGTTTCTCGTGAACCTTTATGTCGAATGGCAACAACGGATGTAAACAATATAAAATAGACCGCTTCCGGATTCAATTCCCACTTAGTTTAAATACGCTTGACTAGCTACGGATCTGCGTAGTATTGCAAATACTACACTCAGAGCTCGTACTCTAATGGAATTCTTCAGCAGTCTGATGGTTGAAAGTAATGAGAAATCTGGAAGATAGAATCAGCGTTGGTTGCTTGCCTTCGGGTTTTATGGCGCAAGGGCCATACTTGGCCAAGCTGTGACAAAACACTAGACAGACAACTTCAAGTAAAAATGCTGAGCCATCTTTCTCTTTCTTCACTCAATCCTTGATTACTTGATGATCACTAGAGTACCTCGGGTTTGTGAAGCCAGTACACACCTAAAGGAGATGTGCCTTGAGGGCATAGATCAATGGATTGCTTGGTTGTTTTGGCGCAAGGGTCATTTGGTTGGTAGGTAATTAACATCGCACTGGAGCAACACAACGGGCTGTTGGTAACTGCCCGGAATCAATCATTAAGATTCAAGGACAACTCCTCTTAGTTTTGTGCCAGATGACGAGGTCAACACCTGAGCTGTCACCCCACTCACCAAACCTCCACACCACGCCAAAGTGAGAACATATGAGACCACGACCGATTTAACGTGCACCAGCCCCCGTATACACGACGGTCTGGCTGGACCTAGTTTCGAAGTCGCATTTGTTAATCCGTTGCTCTTCCAACTGCGTTACAGCGGTCCTGGCCATGTTTGGTCAAGCTGCGCCAATTACAAGACAGAAAATACAATGAGGGGTGAAGAAAAAGCAAGAAACAAAAGGAAGAATGAAAGGGGAAAAGATCACTAGAGTATCTCGGGTTCGTGATGCCCGTACACACCTAAAAAAGATGTGCCCCTGAGGGTATAGATAATGGAATTTAATTCAATCAATTAAGTATTCATGAGATTGGGAATGTCTAATTGTGGTAACATGACTGAGGTACGCTTTTTACCATGCATTTTATTGGAAATTAACACCAGAGTAAAAATAAATGAAATGCTGTTACATATTTTAGGATAATTTTATTTAATATAGAGGTACGAAATGCGTTTATGTGAATATATATGCAATATTCATTGAAATATGATCGACGAGTAACGCCAGCAATAGATATAAGCAATTAATAAAATTTAGCATAGATGGCTATGGGCGAGTCTGTTGGTATTGAATTAATTTCACTCGCAGTGCTCGTTAAAACGATTTCAGGTATCGGTTACATATTCTTTTGTAATGATGTAGGGGAGGTGTCCGCTTCATTAGAGGTAATGAAAGGAGTAACCTTGGGTCTGCTTTAGAGCTGGGTATGGGCAGCCCTGAAATGGAGAAATGTTCCATTTTCACACACAAACCTATCCTCGGAACCTTATGAAAGGCAGCAGTCGCGTAACTCCCAAAGCGAAGTTTTACCTTGAATCCTGACCTGATTCCACGTGAGGTAATATTGCGGCGTTATTCGTCTTCGTTTAGTCGATGGATTTTTTTTTCTCCCTATGCAAAAAAAGTAGGGCTGAATTCGTTCCGCTTTTGCAAGTGTTGGAAACTAGAATGCGATGGAAGTTTCAGGAAATAATGGTTCTGATACATATTTCTTTTCAATCTAAGTATATAGGGTGTCCCAAAAAGGTCTTTCCGCAATTTATCTTTTTACCATTTGAAGATAGGTAGGCAATGTAAATTGCAAAAGTGCACCAAATAAGGTAAGTAATTAAGATATGTGAATAAAATTATCACGCGATAACAATTTACGCGGATACAGTTTTTAATTTGTATACAACCCCTCTAGATAAAAATCCGAGATGACAGAAATGTTCCTTACCTGCATCCCTATCGTTAGCAGAAAACTGCATTTCTGTAGGTTGAACAGTAACGGAGGCATAAGGACGCAAAAAAGTTGACTTATACCGCTTGTGCACAGCTGTTCAAGCAGTCAGATTAGGGACCGCATACACAATGCTAAAAAGCATTTTTCGGTCAGAAAGTGCAACATTGTGCAAAATAATGTAGTATTGCAACTGCAGATGAAAATCGCAATGCATAAAAGTAGACAATGTAATCTATAATAAAAAATATTGTAGAAAAAATGGTTTAAATAAAAATAAAAGGAAATTTTTCCATCTGCAGCAATGCAGAACTTAGCTCTTCATTCTTGGCCATGGGTCAGTTTCCGTTCTAGATTAGATACGGCCCCCTTAAAATAGAAACTCTTGTATCTCCGTTACTATTCAACCTACAGAAATATGGTTTTTTACTAACGATAGGGATACAGGTAAGGAACATTTTTGCTATCTCGGATTTTTATCTAGAGGGGTGGTATACAAATTAAAAACGATCCGCTTAAATTGTTATCACGTGATAATTTTATTCACATCTTAATTACTTACCTTATTTGGTGCACTTTTGCAATTTACATTGCCTACATATCTCCAAATGGTAAAAAGATAAATCGCGGAACAACCTTTTTGGGTACACCCTGTATATAGGTAATTAATTAACGTCGCACTGGAGCAACACAACGGGCTATTGGCGACGGTACAAGATCGTCTCCTGAAGGGAAAATCCGAGGACAACACGAGGTAATTTTGAATCACGGTCAGATGACGAGGTCACACCTCAATTAACGCCCCACTCTCCAAACTTCCTGTAAGTTCAGAGGGCGTATTGAAATGACTTCACTCTTTTGCTTTTGTAAGCTACATTTGCAGTTTAATTTTCCAAAATTGTGTTTTGGGAATTAATTCCAAAAAAGGGGTCGCGATTGACCAGTTCGGAAGAGTAACGGATTAGCAACCGGAGGGTTGCGAGTTCGAAATTCGGTGCAACCAAAGATCGTGTACCCGGGGGACGGTTCTCGTTAAATCTGTCGTGACCTCAAATGTCTTCACGTTGGCGTGGTGTGGAAGTTTGGAGAGTGGAGTGAGCTAGCTAAGGTGTTCACCGCATCTGACAGTGGACACGGTGTTGTCCTCGGATCTTACCCAATAGCCCATTGCGTGGCTCTCCTGTGCGACGTTAATTCAACTACCTAACCTATCAGTCTGTAAGTATAGACGTGGACTTCGTGATGAGGAAATTAATTCCGAAAAAGAGTTAGAAAAAGGAGGAAAATTTATAACCGCAAAACACATGCTGTGTCTATAGAGGAAATATAACAACGGATTTTTCGAAATGCGACCGCTGACATGATACGGCCAATTCGGTCTTCGGCACTACAAGGGCCGAAATGGTGACTACTTGTGAAGGAGCATCCAATGGGTGAGCTGCCGCTACTCCTAACAAGGACAATCAGTAACATCCATGCGCTTACAAACCGGGATTCGAACCAGCGACCTATTGAGTGACAGATCAGCGCTATGACCACTATACCAATTAGCAGGGCATATAAAAATAGAGTGAGCAAATTGTAACTTTATGTGTACAGGATCATAACTATATACAGGGTGAGTCTAAATTGTTTTTACAAAATAAGAGGGATGATAGTACCCATCCAGACGAGCAATAATTACCATGGAACATAGGGTCGCATTCCTCTCTGAGAGGCAGAAAAGAGTAAAGTCGAAACGCGTCGAGCATGAACAAGGCATCGCCTCTGACGCACACTTTTCCAGCACGGTCCGGCACTTCTTGAATGCCACATATCCCGCACGATGGATCGGACGTGGCGGACCTGTGGCTTGGCCTCCTCGCTCACCGGACCTCAACCCACCGGACTTTTTCTTCTGGGGGCACATGAAATCTTTAGTGTACGAGACGCCTGTGGACTCGGCTGAAGATCTCGTAGCGAGAATCGGTGTTGCCGCAGACAAAATTAACACTTCACCAGGAATCTTCTAGAGGGTGCGCCAGTCATTCCTTCGCCGGAGTGAACTGTGCAACGACACGCGTGGCCGCCACTTTGAGCACTTACTGTGAGTTTTTCTCTGATCAATCAATCAGATTGTGCAACTTTTGGTATCGTTCATTCGCTTTCCCAACACTGTTGTAAGTTCATGTTGAAATTCTCTAATTTGACTCTTTTCTGCCTCTCAGAGTGGAATGCGACCCTATGTTCCATGGTAATTATTGCTCGTCTGGATGGGTACTATCACCTCTCTTATTTTGTAAAAAAAATTTAGACTCACCCTGTATATATAGCCAAGTAGAGTCCAAAAAAATTTGTGACCAAAACTAGCAGTAACGTGACCTGCCGGTGGAAACTGCCGGATTAGTCTGCCGGTGGAAACGAACATACATCATCTGATTGATCCACAGTACGGGAGTAGACGCCCATCGATTGATTCATCATCTTATCAGCTCACGCGACATAAGAATTGACTTTGGCGACTTCGCCATTCTGTAGAAATGCGCATTCCACATCTACCCTGTGAACCCCTACCCGCATCTGGACTGCGGGCATGTTAAACCTGTCCGGAGAACCGCATCTAGACTGCGGGCTGGATAAATGTGCCCGGAGGACCATATCTAGACTGCGGGTTGGGTAAACCTATCTGGAGGACCGTATCTTGTCTGCGGGCCTGATGAAAATATTTGGAGGGTCGTATCTGGTCTCCGAGTCTAAGATCAATGTATTAGCTACAACTTATTGATCTTACGCGTGGTTTTTAATGGACAGCCTGGTTAATACCCAGCCCCTACACGAGAACACCAGCTATTTCTCAAATATCTAATATGCGAACTTGGATTAATCAACTAACGCCATCATGCTGTCACGGATTATATATTAGTATTTACTTAAACCTCAACCAATATTAATATACCCAATTTGGCATCCATCAAATTCTACTAGTGTCTATTGGTTAGACTAGGAAGATGTCGGATAAGCGTTTCCGCAACACCGAATCTAAATGCCTTCCTGGGAGGTTTTGAGATAAGGCTTAGCCGTGTCGACAGATACAGTAGAACCTTGATAATCCGAGTTAATGTGGACCGAGACCAACTCGGAAAACCAGAAACTTGGATAACACGGACGCAATAACTCAAAACTGCCTTTACGAAAAACAGAAAAAATTATGTTACCACTACTGCTAGTGAGAGATTCATAAAGCAAGGATTAAGAATACTCGGATTTGCGTCAGTTTGTATTTGTTGTGATAATTTTATTATAAATCTGGGCGTGATAAACTCTTGAAAAAAGTCCTTTAATGGTCTTCTGTTTCGCAGATTGCATCATTTCATCCTTCACATCAATGCATTTTAAACTACATTTCGTCATCTGACCGTGATTCAAAATTATGTGGTGTTGTCTACGGATCTTTCCCTTTTGGATTGATCCCGGACCGTCGCCAATAGCCCGTTGTGTTTCCCCAGTGCGACGTTAATTAACTACCCCTACCTACCTGATGCTTTTAAATATACGTTCATTGAATTTTATTTTGGTCTGCAGCTTGTCCATTTTTGGTAGGTAGTCGAATTAACGTCGCACTGGAGCAACACAACGGGTTATCGGCGACGGTCCGGGATCAATCCCTAAGGGAAAGATCCGAGGACAACACCTCGTAATTTTGAACCACGGTCAGATGACGAGGTCAACACCCGAGCTGGCACCCAACTCTACACACCTCCACACTCCAAACTTAGTCTTCCCTGCATGACAACAAGTTTTAAGTCATGAAGGGAATCCAATAGAATTTTTCCAAAGGATTCTATTCGAGGGAAAGGAGCAATAAAATCTTCCCAAATGATTCTTTTAGAAAAGAACCAATAAAACATTTCCAAACAATTCCGTTCTAAGGAAAGGACGTACACAATTTTCCCAGAGGATTATATTCTAAATAAAGGACCAATGGAATCTCCAAAAATAATCCAGTCAGTTAGGTCTTCAACACTATGTAAACTAGTTAGCCCTTTGAGGGGTTAACAAGCATAATTCCACCTTGCAACCTGCAGTCTTCCCTACACGACTTATAACCTGTTTCGACATTATTGACCAATAGAATCTTTCCAAAGGAAACTATTCAAAGGAAAGAAGTAATATAATATTTCCAATGGATTCTATTGGAAGGAAAGGAGCAGTAGAATATTTCCAAAGGATTCTATTAGAAGGAAAGGTGACCAATAGAATATTTCCACAGGTTCTATTCTAAGGAAAGGACCACTAAAGGTTGAAAGAATTCATGGATTATTTCAACCAATAAATGTGGATATTTAGTCATTATCTGTGCTGTGGAGTGAAAGCAATACTACAGTTCTCGGAAATCCGGTGATGCTCACAGAGTTAAAGATGTTTTGATGTTTGATGCAATAAAGATTAAATTTTCTCCAATGGCTTTAGAAGGCACATTAATAAGCAAAATTAACCCAGTAATCTAACTTACCTCCATCGGGCAGGCAATTAACCAGGCACATAGCTAGTAAGAAACACCAAGATTTCAAACCTAAAATGGAATTTCAATCTTTAGAATCCAAAATAATACAGAAAATATAAAATTTCAAATGACTAGGAATTAAAAATTATTAACGCTTTTAAATCTAGGATAAACAAGGAAGGGTCTGTTTATTTAGAAGCACTTGTGAGCATGAATAAGGCAGATATAGGAAGGATTGTTTGTTGTGTATTCAGCAATTAATTTACAATTTGATATTAATATTGAAGATAAATTTATTGATTAAATGCTGTGATTGTACCGAAGTTCGGTAACTTTCGATTAACGCAACGCAATTCAAAGTTACACTGACACAAAACTTACCCAGCACCGTGGAATTTCGACATATTGCGGACTCCCTCCTAGAGCTCAGGGTAGGGCAGTCGTGGCTCAGTAGGTATGCCCACTGCACTATCAACCTGCGAGATGTAGGTGGCGTAGGTTTGATTGCTATCAAGTGAATTCCTCCCCGGGTGTATTTCTCTCTTCTGTGTCAGGTAGGTATTTTAATTAACATCACACTTGGAGCAAATCCAGATAGCTTTTGAAAACAATCCAAAAGGTAAATCGGTTTAATTTCGTATTCCCTATCTCGCTTTGAAGTTTGTAAATGAAATTTCAAAACACTCTGTCTGGTCTAGAGCGTGTGCCGGAGAACCAAGGCCTTCTATCTCCTGAAGTTAATCGGGAACAGAACCGAAATGGGATTTTGAAGAACTTATAAAAGGTCGGCAGGGCTTAAAAAGAGACAGGTCTCCAATGAGAAAGGAGGAATTTCTCAGGAGGCGGAGTCAGTGAATCCAAGTGAGTCGGAATTTGGTACCAGGCAGAGATTTATAAGTTAAAAGTAAATAAAAAATGAAAGTTAAGAAGTTTAAAAGTCATTAGCTATGATTACCATTTAAGATGTGTGGCTCTAGGTCTTTTACTATTTTCAGGTTGATGAAAGTCATCCCTGGGGACATGCTGAATGGATATGTTGTCAAGGTTGGCATACAATTGAGTTGTAGCTTTACTGAAGAATTTCTTCAGTTCAGTAATATCAAGATCTTCGCGTATTTTAACGTTTCTGTAAAACCAGAGATAACCACTGATAATACGTAGGGTAGAATTTTGAATACTTTTAAGTGCGTTGAGGTTGGTTTGAGCTGCATATCCCCAGACATGACTGGCGTAGCTGATTATCGGTCTGAGCATAGTTTTATAAATGAGCAACTTGTCAATAGAAAGTTAAAACCCCCTGTGTATATAAAGCATTTGCAACCCACACTAATTTCCCCAAGTTCACGCTACGTATTCGATTTTAAACAACTCTCCAGGTGGTATCGACGAAAGATCGCGTCAATAAAGATCTGATCAATTTTGTTTATGTCGAGATATCTCGTCATCAATTTTTTATAACGAGATCAAGATTTGATAAATTTTTTACTCTAAGGGCAAGATATCTCGTCCACCAAGATCAGGTAGGTAGGTAGTTAATTAACGTGGAACTGGAGAAACACAATGGGCTATTATCGACGGTCCGGGATCAATCTCGATGGGAAAGATGCGAGGTAGGTATTAAAATTATGTCACACTGGAGCAACACAACGGGCATTGGCGACGGTCCGGGATCAATCCCCAAGGGAAAGATTCGTATTTGGTATTTGGTATTTTCAATTAACGTCACACTGGAGCAACACAATGGGCTATTGGTGACGGTCCGGGATGAATCCCAGAGGGAAAGATCCGAGGACAACACCAAGTAATTTTGAATTACGGTCAGATGACGAGGTCAACACCTAAACTGGCACCCCACTCTCCGAACTTCCACGACATGCCAACGTGAGGACATTTGAGGCCACGGTTGATTTAACTTGCTCCAACCCCGCGTACACGGTCTTTGGTTCGAACTCGTAACCCTCTGGTTGCTAATTCGTTACCCTTCCAAATGAGCTACCATGGTCCTCAAGATCTGGTCAGTTTTGCCAATGATGATACTTCGTAGAGACAACCACACCAGGAGGGGTAACGGATTTTATTAATAATTCTTCACTCAGATTCAGATAAAAGATGTGACATCTCAAAGGCACTGAACCTTCGATGGAAAGACGAGACTGTATGGAGCAGTCAATGAATTTCTAACTTTTAGCAAGGAAACATTACAGGAATTATGAACATTAATTTAAATGCTCCAAAAGCATTAAATAAAAATTATATTTAAAAATTGTTTTTTATTTTAATAATTAGTTCATTTGATTTAGAGAGTATTCTCATAAATATTGTGAATTTAAATCCAGATATTAGAAGGACTATTGATTATATATTTAAATTTCAATTGTTGATCAGTATTGTTTCTCAAAGATCTTCAAGTTGGGTTCCTTACATTGTTAGTAATTAAAATACAGACGTAATAAAGGGGTACAACAATATGCATTCCTTTCAACAATAGTTCCTTCTTCAGCAATGTTTTTTAAGAATGAAATCACACAAGCAATAGATTTACTTTACTTGAGTCGGCAAACATTATAACTCGTTTGACGAATTTCTAGTGATTTAAATATGAATAAGACAACGATTGTGGCGTGGCTATATTTATTCCCTTGGATTTGGGGCCTGTTTGGACTGATTGTCATCGGCGATGCAACTTATACTGTGCCGCTGATGGTATATTTCATGCTAGCTCTGACTATCGAAGGAGATAAGGATAAAAAATTGGATATCGATTTGATTAAAAGCGAAAATATCGAAGAAAAAGAGAAAGTAAGAAAAGGGGCAAAGGGCCATGCCACCGGATCCATCAAAAGAATCTTAAAAGCAAATAACGGTGATGAATATGGAAACGGATTGCTTCAGGTTCTAAACGAAAAGAACGCACTGAATCCTCCAACCACCGAAGCACTTGCGATTGCAAATGATGGAGACGCTGATGAATATGATTATGAGATGATGAAAAAGATGGAAATATTGATGAATATGATTGCGGGGATTGTGGAAATCATGAAAAAGATGATCATTATGATTATGAGGAAAATCAAAATGATAGAGTTCATGAATGTGATTGAGGGGATCATAAAAATAACAGAAAAGTCGATGGATATTTTTGTGGAAATAACGATACTGATGCTGAATTTGACTGTAGAGATAATGAACTTGATGGATCAGTTGATGAATATAATTCTGGTGATGATTAAAATGCTTGATAAGATGATAAATATGATTGTGGTGTCAATGAAAATGATAGGAAAGTTGATAGATGGAATTGTGGAAATAATGGAGAAGTTGATGAATTTGATTGGGAAGGTAATGAAAACGGTGGAAAAGTTTGTGGATATGATTGTGGATTTTATGGAAAGATTGATGAATTTGATTGGGGAGATAATGAAAATGATGGAAGAATTGATGGATATGAGTGTGGAGATATTGGAAAGGTTGATGAATTCGATTGTGGGGATAGTGAAAATGGTAGAAAAGTTGATGAGTTTGATTATGGTGATAATGAATTTGATGGTTCAGTTGATGACTATGATTGCGGTGATAATTAAAAGGATAGAAAAGTTCATGGATATGATGGTGGAGATGGCGAAAATTATAAAAAGGGTGATTGATATGATTGTGGAGAGAGTAAAAATGATAGAGAATTTGATGTATATGATTGTGGAGATAATGGATTATTTGATGAATTTGATTATTAAGATAATGAAAATGATGGACTACTTGATTTATGTGATTGTGGGGATCAAGGAAAATATGATTGGAGAGATAATGGACACGATGGAAAATATGATGTATACTATTGTGGGGATGGTGGAAAATTTGATGAATATTTAATTGTGGAGATAATGAAAATATGACGATGAATATGATTGAAAAGAACAAGAAAACGAGAATTCTTACCTGGAACTATCGTAGAATCTTACCTGGAACTTCAGTGGAAATGAGAGATTGACAAGATTACAGACATATCCCAAGAAAAAAAAAGAAGCATAAAATATCGCCTGTGGAAATTTACTTAATAAAATAAACGAAAGCGTCGAGATTGTGAATACCTTCTGAAGGACATGATAAAATTAATACTTTGGCTTTTGGAAATTCAATAGATGCATTTGTGGAAACAGATACGAAGGTAACGAAAAATATTACCACACAAAAACGTGCACTGTTTTGTAGCCAGGAAGTAAGAAATAGAAGCAAAATATTTGAAATATTCCTTTTGTGGATCGCTAAGAGAAGAACTATGTGGTCAGGCATACTTCATGAACAGCTACTTTTACATTCTACATCGTTTCAGTTGGAACATGAGAAAAAAGATTTAATCCGAACTTAGTTTAAGATTTAGTGACGAAAGAAAGAAAGATAGAGATATATTCAGTTTACCAATTATTGAATCACCAGTGTTTCGATGACCTTGTTCAATTCAGAGAACTTAATTTTTCAATCAGGAAATCTAAAGGAAACATTTTGAAAACAAAAACTATTCCGAAAAATCAAGCAGAAACTGATAAAAACCATCAAATTTTTCGCTGCAGACTATCATTATTGAATATATTGTTTTCATGGATTATTTATTTAATGCCTACCATAAAATTTATAGAAGATTGTGCAAAGACTTTCTAATAGTAAAGTTTTAAATCTCGACATTATTTTTTTCTGGATACCTTAAACTTCCGATAGAAAATAAATAGAATTTGGCCATTCAGAAGTTTTGTTTCTTATTTCATTCAATGACCACATTTATAATTATTAATTTGATTACCTTGATTTATCAATATTATACGATGAGAATCGAGATTCCATTTACACTTTTTGTCTCTTTAATTGAATATTACATTTTGGTTCGCTATCATTTTGGATACTAGTGAGGCAATATGCTACGTGCAAAGGTATTTACTTAAAAAAGAATTCCTAAAAAGTTGTTTCCTTCAAAATCTTAGAAAGATTTAATAAATGTTTATTTTCCTTTAAAAAGTACAGTTAATATCCTTGTACTTGAATTGTTAGGCCTGATTTTAAATGCAGAAAGTAGATATCAGGGAGGTTGGTTGGTTTTGGGGGTTTTATGGCGCAAGGGCCATATTTGGCCATGTGGCGCCAGGCACAAGACATACAACATCAAGTATTAGACACACACAATGAATGTTTATTGACACAGAAGAGAGAAATACACCCAGGGAGGAATGCACCTGGCAGAAATCGAACCTGCGCCGCCTTTAGGCCCGTTCACATGAGGCGTTTTCCAACTCGCGTTTTACGTCAAAACAAAACGCGGGTTGCCAAATTACATAGAGTTCTACTGGAGTGTTCACATGCAGAAATCGCGAGAATCCAAGTGCTAGATAACTTCGCCGCTTCAACAATCTCCGGTCGTTCTCGCGATTAGAAGGCGTTTGGAGAAGCATAGGTTTCTACTGCACCGTTCACATGACACGCGTTTTGACAGGCGTTAGGGCTTTTTTATTCTAGTCCAAGTTTCTATCTTCGCGAAAATTCTCTATATCGGAAAATTTTACACCAGATCGATACCTGAAATGTGATTTTCTTTAAATAAATAATTTTATCAACTGCAACTAATATTTTCGGGATACTCATTTGACGAATATATTCATTACGAACACAAAAGGGAGTATTAATCTCGTTTTTATAGAAAAGATATAACTTGATTGGAGTGTTTTGTCTTAATCCACTGATTTATATTTATGGTGGGAAAAAATAGGTGGGCCATTAAAAATAGGATGAGAAAATTTAATCGTATTCGATTTATTGAAGAAATTTACCCTGCTTTCACACAAAACTTGTAAAGATGTGAGTTTATAACTAAAGGGTATAGTGGGTAATTTTATTTCTGAGAATAACGTATACCGACAACTGCCCGTTCTAGTTTTCATGTGCGGCAAACGTCTTGAAAATAAAGCTTAAATTAAATATTCAATTTAAAAGCTAAACTTTAGTTATTTTTTTTATTTGTCCTCAACGGGTGAAATGCGTAAGATAAGTTTCAACTTTCATTCATTTTTCATATCCTCGTGTTACATTGAACTCGATATCACTTTTGAAAATGAACTTAATTTACTGTGAGCTTATTTTTGATAGAATTTATATTTTAATCTTGCAGTTATTGTTATTACTACTTTAATCAAAATTTTTATATTATATATATACGTGTAGACGCAAATTCTATTAGCAATCTCCTGGTTTTCGATATGTACTGTTTTTTGGTTTTTCTCAGAGATTTTTTTTAGTTTTAACACAATTTTCTTGTTTCATCGTAGGTTTTAATCAAATTTTAGCTGAAATATTTCCCAGTCGTAATTCCATTCGTGGGTTCATTTGCGCTACAAAACCGTTGAAAGAGGGTAGGTTGGAGGGTTATTTTTCGTTTCGGATAGTCGGAACTCAGGGAAAATTGTGTATAAAAATTAAAAAACTAATTATTGTTATATATGTGTTATTTGTACTGATACATAAAATGTTTAGAGATAGGTTTTAAAAAATGTAGAGATGATTTATTTGAAGGAAAATTAAATAAAATTTAGCTATAGATGGTAGGAAACAAGATAAAATCTGCAAAAATAGCAAAAAAAAGAAAGGTTACCACCAATGCCAGATTTTGTTTGCGTGTCATCTTTTTGATAGTACTTCGTAGACAATGCCATATAAACAGAAATTCCGTTTCCAATTTCCAGGTCTAGAAATGTAGTTTTTTGGGGATATATTTTTACTTCACACTGTCAATTTTAAAATTTTGAGGCAATTGTTTGGTCATTGTCCAGTTAGTTTCGTTTTAATCAAAGTTTTACAGAAATATTCCAATTTTTCATACGCAGTTTCGCTTTTACGATAAAACACATTAGAAATGACTCATCTGCTAGCTTCTTAAAAAAATCCGTGTTCAACCCTTAACACTAAACAAATCCTTCTTACTACTTTTTTATTGTTGGGTGAATCATCGACACTGGGGAGTGAATGTTATAGGGTTTTTTCCTCTAGTCTTGAAGGTAAAAAAACGAATACTTTAAGATTTTAGAGTTAATGAAAATGTTTAATAATGCCACAATTTGAACTACATAAAGTACTGTTTCTCTGTGATCCGCTGGCTCTTACCTGTTCCTAGGTCCAAAATATCCCGTCATTCGAAAATTTTTGAAAAACGAAAAGCTAACGTGCAAAAATTTACAATCGAGGTTAATGGCATTGGCATTGCACTGGAACTCATCGTATACTATACGTTACGAAAGATTTACCTGTTTAGGTTGTCACTTCTGGTCAGCAAGTCGATTATATTGCATTTATTTATGTATAAAGATTGAAGTTCAAAAACACTTTATTCACAGGCAATTATGGAACGGATATTTTACAAATCGAAATATCAAATTTTTACGTCATTTTGAATATTTTTTTAGATTATTTTAGGCATTTTATTGGTCAATTTTATACATTTCTTAGTTAACCAAATCCAGGCTCTTGTGAACACAGAGAAATCAATTTTAGGTGGGGAAAGAAAGATTTTCATCCTATTTTTAATGGCTGTAAAATTAAAACAGTTGATAAGGGGCAACAAAATATCCTATGAAAGTGACATTCCCTTTAAAAACAAGGCATTGCTTACGCTTAGTATAAAAGGAATATCTTCAAAAAGATTAGTTCGACAATTGAGAAAAAAAATTATTTTCAAAGAAAATGTTTTTGGTATCGATCTGTCGTAAAATATTACGCTGATTTGAAATCCGTTGAAATTTTGATTCTAGCTTTAACCATTCAAAAGATAGAACCTGGATTAGGGGAATAAAAAACATAATTTAATGCATAACGGAATTGACTTGAAAAACGCCCAAGAGGTGTTCACATGATAGTGCTCGAAAATTCTTATCAAATGCGCGTTGGAAAAAGTATATGTGAACGGGGCGTTACAACTCGAAAGTTGCTAGCACAATGGTTGATACCCACTGAGCCACGACTGCTCCATGTATCACTGGAGGAAGTAGAAATAAGTTTTCAGCAATTAAAATGGGAAGAGATTGAATTTAATGAAGTTAGTGTCAAGAAACGGTAGGTAGCTATTTTAACGTCGCACTGGAGCAACAAAACGGGCTATTGGCGATGGTCCGGGATCAAAGCCGAAGGAAAAGATCCGAGGACAGCACCACGTAATTTTGAACCAATGTCAGATGACGAGGTCAAGAAGCGGATGTTGTTTTATACTATTCCTAATTGTTTTATATAATTCCAAGATGGATAATTGAACTTAATATATATCCAGTGTTCAGTATACTTTCTGTAATTGTTTTAATATACATGCATCCTAATTATACACTTATATATAAAATTGCATTGTAAAGTTATAAATATGGATAGTAAGGACTATAAGTGTTTAATTGCGACCGGTTACCAGAGAAATTGATAATCTTATGACTTTTGACTACATTGAGGAGATATTTCAAAGAATCCGCTTATCAAAATGCAGAGAGAATAAAACACCAGTTAACAAAATGAATATTATTCGATGTGGAATTTTAAAAATGCCACCATTCTAGACTTTAAAGTACTTAAGACAAAGCAATTCCTAGAATTTTTAAGATGATATCCTTCGCTGCATTATATAAACGTTCTTTTCAAATCAGTCACTTCAGTGTAACTAAATATTCGTGAATATTTGCTTACGACAAATCTTGGGAAAATATTTAAATACATCCTAATTATTATTGAAAACGTCTTTCTTAACATTTGAGACAAGTTTATTATTTATTTAACAGGAGTGCAATTGATTAAGAGCTCTTTCCAAATCGCTTACATTGTATGTACAAATCTCTTGCCCCAGTTTAAAGTCTCTTGATTTAAAGCTTAATTTATTCTATGTAAAAAATTACGCTTCTTTACACATTATTTCAGCTGGATTCCAGTCATCTGCAGCATGGTTCCGAGGTCTAGAAATAATATTTTTTAATTGTATATACTGTTTATTTACTTTATATTTATTATTAAATACAATGAACGTTCTACGTTTCACTCGGAATAATTTTACATCCTATAATACTTTAAATAAAAGTACACAAGAGTAGAAAATGAACTTTTCTTGACTAATTTTTTAAAATTAAAGTTTAAAATAATTCTGAATATAAAACTTTGGTAGAAACAATAATTACACTGAAAATAAAGCAGTACAATGGTCAAAAAGTATTCGAACTTCAGCCAAAAAAAGATAAAACGACCTTGTATATTTAGATAAAGCCAAGTCCCGTTTAAAATGGGCCCTTTATAGGTCGTCACATTTTTACATGGTCTTCCAAAACTTCCTGTTCGGGGGGGGGGGATTTCAATTAACGTCACACTGGAGCAACACAATGGGCTATTGGTGACGGTCCGGGATCACTCCCAAAGGGAAAGATCCGAGGACAACACCACGTAATTTTGAACCACGTCAGATGACGAGGCAACACCTGAGCTGGCACCCCACTCTCCAAACTTCCACACCACGCCAACGTGAGGACATTTGAGGCCACGACAGATTTAACGTGCACCAGCCCCCTTTGTACACGACGGTGTTTGGCTGGATTCGAACTCGCAACCTTTCGGTTGCAAGTCCGTTACTCTTCCAAGCGGGCCACCGCGGCCCCACTTCCTGTTCGGATCTTAGAAGTTAGTCGTATTCTTTTTTTCTCAAGAAATTAATAAAAATGACGATTATTAAATTTAATATAGTGGAGAAACATTAGAGGAAGAACGCGAGCTGGAAGTTTTGCATTGTCTTACAAAATATCCTGCACCGATTTCTGTCAAATTATATAAGGGTTACTATTCATTTTTTGATATTAAATTTCACAATTAATTTTGTATAACAAACACATTTACTTAAAACAGAACCATTATGTAGTTTGCTTTGTCTCTTTTATAGTGAGCTTATGAAACATTTCAGAGTAATTGGAAGATTTTCGGAAAATATCGATTAAAGTCTTGGAATTCATATAACATTAAGCGCTTTAAGTTTTCAATACTCGAAGTCCATGAACAGTGAGGCAAATTAACTTGACACTTGGTATCGAAGTTTAAAATTTGATATCGATTTGGTGTTGGAGCTCGAATTCAAGCCGAGCAATCGATGTTTCATTTTAATTTTCTTTAATATTTATTGCGGGCCGTGGTAGCCCGGTTGGAAGAGTAACGGATTAGCAACCGGAGGGTTGCGAGTTTGAACCCAACCAAAGACCGTCGTGTACAAAGGGGCTGGTGCCCGTTAAATCTCGTGGCATCAAATGCCTCGCGTTGGCGTGGTGTTGAAGTTTGCGGTGCCAGCTCATCTGTTGACCTCGACATCTGCTTCAAAATTATGTGGTGGTGTTCTCGGATGTTCCCCTTGAGCGATTGATCCCGGACCGTCGTCAATAGTCCGTTGTGTTGCTCCAGTGTGACGTTAATTACCTACCACCTGCTTTCTTTATTATGTAGATATACCAATGAACATGGAGCTATGGTTTTTCTTACTTAGACTTAAGATCAGAAAGGGAAAAGAACTGGTATTTAATTATCAGAAATTTAAATGGTTTTACAGAACTTATAAAGTACGGCTGGTACATTCAAGCACACAGTAGAAGCGAATTGAAAATATTGAATACTGGGAATGGGTCGAAGTGGGCCGGTTGGAAGAGTAACGGACTAGCAACCGGAGGGTTGCGAGTTCTAATCCAGCCAAACGATCATCGCGTACAAAGGGGGCAGATGCAGGTTAGATCTGTCGTGGTCTCAAATGTCCTAACGTTGGCATGGTGTGGAAATTTCGAGAGTGAGGTGTCAGCTCAGGTCTGATCTCGTCTAACCGTGATTCAAAATTACATATCCTCGTATCTTTCCTTTAGGGATTGTTCCCGGACCGTCGCCAATAGCCCGCTGTGTTGCTCTTCGACGTTAATTACCATTACCCCCAATAATGGGAACACATACGATTCGCACTGAAAACAGCTGGAATAAGAACTGACAAATGAAATGCGATTTCAATCGCTTTTATGCAAAAAGAGGTGAAAATCCTTTTGGAAAACTCGTTATTTTTCTACTCAATCAGGAAAGCAACCATTTTGAATTCAACTCCGTTAGCCACCTGGAAGAATAAAGTTTTCCTGGGTTTTATTTAGTTTTGTATAGAAATAAATCGACGGATGAAACTTATTTGCATGCTTGCATAAATTCTTGAATGCATTATTCATTGTTTACAAAAGTATAAAAACTCGCAGTTTACTGCAAATTGCGCATTTTGAGTTTACAGAATTTCGATGCATAGAAATGTGTTCCTCGAAATTCAGACCTTTCTAAACGAAGCAGTTTATTTTGATCGGGCCAAGTTGAACCTGGTCAATATTAACTGCCTAAATTCATACAAGATCCTGATTCATGCACATGCGGATATGTAGTCACTCTAGCTCCCATTACAGGGGGTTGGAAGGATGCTTAAAGGGCATCTGCGAAATCAAACAGGATAACGCAATCATTCAATTAATTATAATTAGCTCCCGCCCACTGTTTAAAGCATATTTCCTCAAAGTGGGTGCTAACGCCCCTAGTGGGAACTGATGGATTCTAGGGGGAGGGCAATGCTGACTCCAGGGTGACAGTAGGCAATAAGAGACTTAATGTTTCAAATGTTTTTAACACTAGTACACTCCACTGCTAAACTGGATTGGAAAACTTCTACTCTGGCAAGATTTTTACGATACGTCAATAGGTGCAGTGATACGGGCTGTAGTAAAGGGGGCTGGTGCATGTTAAATTTCTCGTGGCCTCAAATGTCCTCACGTTGGTGTGGTATGGAAGTTTGGAGAGTGGGGTGCTAGCTCAGGTGTGATCTCATCTGACCGTGGCTCAAAATTACGAGGTCTTGTTATCGTATCTTTCCTTGCGAGATTGATCCCGGACCCCGCCATTAGCCCGCTCAAGTGCGAGGTTAATGCAACTACCTACCCAAAACTGGTGGCAACTTGGTGAAGGTTTTACCACCAGACTGGCCTCTACAGGGCAGTTTTCGACGCGAAGGGAAGTTTGGAGAGTGGGGTGACCGCTCACGTGTTGCCTCGTTATCTGTCCTCGGATCTTTCCCTTCGGGATTGATCCCTGATCGTCACCAATAGTCCGTTGTGTTGCTCCAGTGTGACGTTAATTAAAATATCTACCTACCAACCGACGCGAAGATTAATCACCAGGAGGATTAGGTTTCGCGATTCAAAAGGTTTTTGCGTCAAGAAAAGAGATAGGTAGGTATTTAATTAACGTTGCACTGGAGGCAATACACGGGCTATTGGCGACGGTCCGAGAAACCCAAAGGGAAAGATCCGATGACAACACCACGCAAATTTCAACCACGGTCAGATGAGATCACACCTGAGCTACCACCCCACGCCAATGTGAAGACATTTGAGGCCATGAAAGATTTAAAGTGTACCAGCCCCCTTTGTGTACAAAACGGTCGACGGTCTTTGGTTGGGTTCGAATTCGCAACTCTCCGGTTGCCAATCCGTTACTCTTCCAACCGGACCACAGCGACCCGAGAATCTGCTCTATCAAGCTCTTAAAGTTCGAGTTACACTCGTAGAAAACCCTATCAGTTTAGCCACAACCACACAACAAATCAGACTCTGAAACCAATTGGCATCAATTGAGCAAGCGGGACACCTCACAGCTGCAAACGGTTAAAGCATTGCGCAAGACAGCACTTCGGTCTCTTCAACTCTCCTCTAATGCACCTTTCTTTCCTCAAACGTTACGAAAGCGACTGGGGAAACAAATTACACATTTTCCGTGATTTTCCGCAAAGGTCAAGAATTAGTCTTATCTCGGCAGACTTGACCTCATTTACATCTACCGAGGGTTGACCACACCCTGGCTCGGGAGAGACGCCCTGTAATCGCCGGCCGAAAAGGGCAAGAGAGTCCACTTTTATTACGTTCCCACCCCCCACCCCTCTTTTCTTTTGTTTACTGTCGTGCTGCGTTTGCGATGGATGCGTCCGTTTCGGTCAAAGAAGGACGAGAGTGGCGTGAAGGTTTTTTTTTTGAGAAATTGCAGATGCGTGAGTTTTCGGTTGCTTCTTTGTGTCTTTTTCGCAGATGTTTTTGTTTCTTGGTTTTGTTTTGTGCCGAGTGGAGAATGTCTTTTTTTTTTCTTCGTATCGCAAGTTCGCCTGGTGAAGCAACTTGTTGCTTTTAGGGATTACTCAAGACACGCCGGCTGCAAGCGTCCGGCGACCTGTAGCAGTTAATCCAATAAAATTCCAAAACCCGAAGTTGAAAGTAGATGTAGGTATTTAATCAACACATTTCCGTGGCACACTGGATGAGTTAATTAAATAATTAAATTCGCTCACTGGAGCAACACAACGGGCTATTGGAGACGATCCGGGATCAAACCCGAAGGGAAAGACAAGAGGATGATACCACGTAATTTTGAACCGCGGTCAGATGACGAGGTCACACCTAAGCTGGTACCCCTCTCCAAACTTCCACAGCACGCCAACGTGAGGACATTCGAGGCCACGACAGATTTAACGTGCACCAGCCCCCTTTGTACACGACGGTCTTTGGTTGGATACACGCAACCCTCCGGTTGCTAGTCCGTTACTCTTCCAACCGGGCTACCGCGGCCTTTGAGATAATTTTACAACATGGCGAGTGGCTCTAGGCAATTGAAAACAGCACATTTAATTAGATTAAAATTTTACAGTAATTATAAGATTAACAAATTAAGGCAATTTCGAGGTTAAATGAGTTAAATGCAAAATGTTTTCAACCCCACGCTTTCATCGGAGCAGACCAGCTCTGCGTTCGTTCTCATCCAAAAATACAACGGTTCCCTCCTATCGAGGGACCAGAAATCAATGTCACCTCTCCTCTGTAGCTCGTTAACTACAGTTGAAAAGCAGTTAGAAGTTCAGTTAAATTCCGATATCGAAATTTGGAAATGAGAAAATGTACCCAAAAATAGCAAGTAAAAATAAGCGTTTGTAGGTTCTTGCGTGCATATTTCTTTTTTGCAATAAATAGAACAGCAAAGTGATAGAAGTTAATAATTTTTTCAAAACTTAATTAACAAATTCCTGGAATTTTTTCGTAGCAACACTTTTCATAGAACATCTATTGATTCATTGTTTTTATCTCCTTTCAGTTAAAAAAAGTTTCAAAATATCAATTAAGATAAATACATAAATTAAAACACTAATAAAAACCGTTTGCAAAACTTGTCGAATTTAGTTTTTATATGAACATTTATCGTCTAACTTACAAATAAAAATTTTTACTTTTGAATTAAAATAGTTTGCGGTAGAAGATATTCCTAGTATTTTACTCATAACACGTTTATAAAAAGAAAAATTAAATTTACATGAAACAACATTGAAATTAATCCCCAAAAATATAATTTGCACCACACATTTGTTCCTTAACGTTCCAGAATAACTGCCTTTTTCTTCTCTTCATCCGATATCTTGCTCACTGCTGTAGCCATGTCCCCAATACATCTTCACACTATTTTCACTTTTGGGATGCGTTCACAAATCAACTATGATGTATCAAAAACAAGCCAAGAGATGTCACTTTCTAGAATACGTACATGAAGCGCGTTCCACTCATAGAAGAAATATAAAAAAGTGAGCAATGGCAACCTTTTTATATGCCCAGGATCGTGTGACCAAAACTAGTAGTAAAATTATCTTAAACTACTTTCGTCTGCCGAGTGAAAACATTCATCATCTGCAATAAGATGCCAAATCGGCCAACCAAGTAAATTTTTCACAGAGCAGTCACGTGACTACTAGCCGACAGGTTCACAATTTTTGAAGCTACTCTCAACAGCAATGCTCAGTTTACACTTATATTTCAAGTCTGGTTCCACTGCGGAAACACTACCGCGCCTCCAACAGTTCGACAGAAAAAGCTTCTCAGAAAATAAAATGCACAAAAATGGACATTCTTCACAATCACTTATTTTACTAACATAATTTATTTTATGCAGAATAATCCATAAGCATACTTTTAATTGAAACGCATTAAACGTAAATTAAAGCTTAAAGTATCAGACGTTTTGAGGAACAGATTTGATCAATGCCGGGTTATAGACGTGGAAATCGGCGCTTAAATGTCTTAATCTGTCCCATAAGAGGTTTCACTCTCCCAAGTTAACATCCATAATCAAATAGCATTGAGAACTGAACGGTCTAGATCTCAGCATTTTCTGTCTGCGTTCCAGTGGGTCAATGCCGTGGATCTATTTACACGATTCCTATTTCAATCGAACAACCGTATATTTTAAAACTCATTTGAATTTCTAATGTCTGTGATATGAATGTGTTTGAGAGTAAAACGAATTTTTTTAAAATGTTCCCATTACTATTAATCTGTTCCGCAAGAGAATGGCTCCAAGAAATCTTTAAAATATTCGTTCACACATAATAGCAAAAATTAGTGAGTAATGTAAAATACATTTACACTTTCCTTCCATGTAATGTAACTAAATCCTTGAGACTAAAAAAAATAATTTGGTGATCATAACGATACAACAGCAAAGATAAACCTGAGTGTGGAAATTTAGTTTCAACTTAGAAATTTCTTGCCCGAATTTTGAAAGCAGTTTCAAGGTAGCTTGAGAAATTATAAGAGGCCTTTTCTGTTAAATTAGATGTAGGCGTCGGTAGTGTTTTTACGGCCGAAAGTTTCATCTGAGCTCGACCATCAGTTCGTACCAACTGAAAAAGTGACTCATCGGCCACGCTACCTTCTTCCAGTCATCTAGTGTCCAATGCTAGTGTTCGTGAGCCCAGGTGCGCCGCTGAAGCCGATGATGTGCTGAGTTGCCACTCGAGTCGGTCTTCTGCTGCCGTATCCCATCAAGGCCACGGTAGCCCGGTTGGAAGAGTAACGGACTAGCAACCGGAGGGTTGCTAGTCCGTTACTGCGAGTTCGAATCCAACCAAAGACGGTCGCTTACAAAGGGAACTGGTGCACGTTAAATCTGTCGTGGCCTCAAGTGTCCTCCCGTTGGCGTGGTGTGGAAGCTTGGAGAGTGGTGTGCCAGCTCAGGTGTGGCCTCGTCAACTGAACATGGTTAGAAATTAGGTGGTGTTGCCCTCGGATCTTTCCCTTCGGGTTAGATACCGGACAGTCGCCAATAGCCCCTTGTGTTGGCTTCAGTGCGACGTTAATTAAAATACCTACTTACCCATCAACTCCAAATTTCGCTACACAGACCCCACAGACACACCTGTAAATGTGGCATTCGGTTCATGTAGTGTCTGGTTCATGTTCGTCTGTTACCACGGACGCGTCTGCTCAGACGTCGCTGGGCTCGATCATTCAGCAGACGTAACCAGCCACTGCGCTGTCCCTCGTGGAAGGTAATACCTTCCATGAGGTACTCCCCATACACCCTTGACACTGGAGCGAGGAATCTTTTAAGTTAGTGGTTCCCAACTGGTGGTACGCAGAAGGATTCAATAATACAAACCAAACGTACTTGGTTAAACCTTAATGAATGTTTAATAGAACTAATCAGTGACAGTTCAATGAACGCCTCTTTCAAGGAGAAAAGTTTTGTTTCCTTCTGGATGTCTACAAGAAATGAGTATCTCGCTCTTTTTAGTCAAGCACTAAAATTTTTAACTCCATTTGTAACAACGTTTTTATGTGAACGTGGGTTTTCAGAGCTAGTGTATGTGAAAAACAAAAACAGGTATAGACCGCGTGGAAAACGACTTAAGATTAAAAATAAGCACTATTGAACCTGACATAGAAGCTCTAATAAGAAATATAAGTAATAGCAAGTTTCTCCTTAAGCCTCCTGATAAAGATATTTTAGTGTTGGGAAATTGTACATAACAATTACATATAAACGGTTTTTTCTAGTTTTATGGATTTGTTTTCTGTATTTTGTTTTATTTATACTTAAATACATTCTGTAAAGTTATTCACATGGAATAGAATTTATTTGATTCCCTCCAAAAGTTATAACATAACCAGTGGTACGCCACGACCCTGCAAAATTCTCAGGTGGTACTCAAGTATAAAAAGGTTGGGAATCACTGTTTTAAGTCAGCAACTTCCGAAATGCTACGCCCCATGTGTCCAATTATCATTCCACGTTCAAACTCGGTTAATTCTCGTCGGGTAGTCATTGTCGTTGTTAAACGTTTTACAAGACATTTCAACATACAGCACTGATAACAATCTCACTCTTTATATACTTTTAATGACAGGCTCAGGTGTGACCTCGTCATTCGACCATGGTTCAAAATTACGTGGTTTTGTCCTCGGATCTTTCCCTTCGGGATCGATCCCGGACCGTCGCCAATAGCCCGTTATGTTGCTCTAGTGCGACGTTAATTAAAATACCTACCTACCCTTTTAATGCGATGCGAGCACCTCTTGTAAATTTGCATACTGTTATCCCATGCTTTTCGGCACGTCAGTGTTTACAGGGTGAGTCTAAATTGTTTTTACAAAATAAGAGGGGTGATAGTACCCATCCAGACGAGCAATAATTACCATGGAACATCGGGTCGCATTCCACTCTGAGAGGCAGAAAAGAGTAAAGTCGAAACGCGTCGAGCATGAACAAGTCATCGCCTCTGACGTCGTTTTGTACCTGCCTACGTAGCATATCTCCTAAGCCACATATCCCGCACGATGGATCGGACGTGGCGGCCCTGGGGCTTGGCCTCCTCGCTCACCGGACCTCATCCCACTGGACTTTTTCTTCTGGGGGCACATGAAATATTTAGTATACCAGACGCCTGTGGACTCGGCTGAAGATCTCGTAGCGAGAATCGGTGTTGCCGCAGACAAAATTAACACAGCACCAGGAATCTTCGAGAGGGTGCACCAGTCATTCCTTTGCCGGTGTGAACTGTGCAACGACACGCGTGGCCGCCACTTTAAGCACTTGCTGTGAGTTTTTCTCTGATCAATAAATCAGATTGTGCAACTTTTGGTATCGTTCATTCGCTTTCCCAACACTGTTGTAAGTTCATGTGGTAATTCTAATTTTACTCTTTTCTGCCTCAGAGTGGAATGCGACCCTATGTTCCATGGTAATTATTGCTCGTCTGGATGGGTACTACCTCTCTTATTTTGTAAAAACAATTTAGACTCACCCTGTATATCCAAACGCAATTTGTATAAATACCGCTCACCGTTTGCAACGAAGTTTTGATTGATTTGAGTTGCATTAGCGGAAGATGATAAATCATAAAAAGTAGTAGACATGCCAGAAAGAATATATATTCGAAGAGGGAATATATATCCTAGAAAGAATATATAAACGTTTTTACCCCGCGTGGATCAAAGGTTTTCTGAATTCCGTGGAATTGATATATAAATGTTGGTTATGTGATGTTAAAATGCCCCCTTCTGATTTTATCTACAACCTCACTAGCCAATAACTTAATATCTCGTTAACCACTAAAGCAATCGGATCGCACTTCAATTTCCACGGCTTCCCTGGCTTGAGGCTCCATTTGGAGCCGCGGCAGTCTGAAACTGGTTCCAAATAAAAACCACCTTCAAAAGCACATAAACTCTTAGGAAATCCAGAAAAAATTGAAAGCAAACAAGAGAAAACACTCATACCCCAACAAAACGCGAAACACCCACCCAGAAACAAGAAAGAAAAGATCAAATAAAAAACCCAAACAACTCCACTTGTCCGTACCCCACACAACAAGCGCTCTTCTCTGAATCCCATCCACTCGAGCGCTCCCAAGCCTCTGCCCGTCCATTCTTCCAGTCACGTCGTGTCCGGTTCCGGCCCCGCGCTCTAGGAGAGATAACGCTCTACGACGCTCGGAACAGAAAGGAAGATGGGCGTTGGTTGGTGGACGTCTTCGCGGCTCTCCCATTAGCCGCACGGACGGCTGCTTGAAAGGGATTAGACCGCGGCTTTGTTGTGGAAGCGGTGGGGTTGTTGGTGAGTGCTTGGACTCCCTTGAAGGGGAGTGTTTTGGATTGGGGAAGGTGGACTGGGTAGGTTTAAAATTCAAAATGGGCCGGTATGAGACATTTTCTCTCAAGCTAAATATAGGCGTCGGTAGTGTTTCTGCGGCCATACGTGTTTCCTGCAAGTATTTCGAATCTCATGACATTTGTTTTTCGCATATGGCGCTGGGCCCGATTGGAACAGTACCGAATAAGCAACCGGTTGCGGGTTAAGTTAGGTAGTTAATTAACGTCACATTGGAGCAACACAACGGGTTATTGGCGACGAACAGGGATCAATCCCGAAGGGTTGGTTTTAGGGGTTTTATGGCGCAAGGGCCGTGCTGCGCCAGAAAAGCCATACAATATCAAGTAATAGACACACACAATGAAAATTTTACTGACACAAAAGAGAGAAATACATCTGACAGGAA
Organism: Meta bourneti; assembly: GCA_933210815.1. Classification (NCBI taxonomy): domain Eukaryota; kingdom Metazoa; phylum Arthropoda; class Arachnida; order Araneae; family Tetragnathidae; genus Meta; species Meta bourneti. The sequence goes on from OW119928.1 coordinate 23,732,354, forward strand.
TCGAAGCTGCGCCGCCTTCAACTCGAAAGTTGCTAGCGTAGTGGACATACCACTTTCCCAATATCCAAGGGAAAGATCCGAGGACAACTCGTGATTTTGAATCACGATCAATGACAAAGTGAACAAATGAGCTGGTAAACTTTCACACCACGCCAACGTTAGGACATTTCATGTGACAGCGATTTAAGGTACACAACGGTACTTGGTTGGATCGAGTTTCGAACTCACGACCCTCCCTCCGATTGCAAATCCGCTACTCTTCCAGCCAACCTCCCGCAGCCTCAAGATATAATGTGCATACATGAGTATTATCATAACAATAACTATGTACTCGCGACCTACTGTTCTGCAAAAATTTGGAGCCAAGATAGCTCAGTTGGTAAAGTCGTGGTTTAGCAACCGGAATGTCGTGAGTTCGAAACTAGATTCAACCAAACACCTTCGTGTACGTTGGGGCACGTTAAATCCGTCGTGGCCCCTAATGTCCATCCCGTCGGCATGGTGTGGGAATTTGGAGAGTGAGGTGCAGTCTCAGATCTCGTCATCTGACTGTGATTCAAAATTACGAGATGTTTTCTCGGATCTTTCCCCTTCGGGAGGGATCCCACACTGCCACTAATAGCTTGTTGTGTTGCTCCAGTACAACGTAAATTCGGGACGGTCAGGACCGTGCACCAATCCCCACATATACGGCGCTCTTTGGTTTGATTGAGCTTCGAACTCGTATCCCTTCAGTTGCCGATCTGCAACTCTCCCAAGGACAGCTCTTAAAAAAAATAAGAAAGCGTCATCACAAAATGCTCAATTTCTATCTTAGACGATTGGTCGACCGAGTAGCCCAGTTGAAAAAGCAAACGGATCAGTAACTGCAGGGTTGCGAGTTCGAATCCAACCAAAGACCGTCGTGCACAAAGGGGGCTGGTGCACGTTAAATACTTCGTGGCCTCAAATGGCCTCACGTTGGTGTGTTGATGTTTGGAGAGTGGGTGCCACAGCTCAGGTGTGACCTCGTCATCTGACCGTGGTTCAAAATTATGTGGTGTTGTCCTATAATCTTTCTCTCCGGGTTTGATCCCGGACCATCGCAATAGCCCAGTGTGTTGCTCCCAGAGCGACGTTAATTAAAATACCTACCTCAGACGGTAAGTAGTTAATTAACATCGCACTGTACTATCTCAGACGGTAGGTAGGTATTTTAATTAACGTCACACTGGAGCAATAAAACGGGCTACTGACGACGTTCTGGGATCAACACACGTAGGGAATGATCCGAGGATAACACCACGTAATTTGGAATCACGATCGTCTTAGAGCAGAAATTTGAGTGTCATTTTCTGGTACTGCGTTTTTTGACATTAAATGCTTGTGTCCATGGTGTACAAAGGTAGCTCAGTTGGTAGGTATTTATTTCAATTAACGTCACACTGGAGCAACACAACGGGCTATTGGTAACAATCCGGGATCAATCCCAAAGGGAAAGATCCGAACTATCTCAGACGGGAAGAGCCGAATCTCCTTAACGGTATGAAAGCGAAACTAATTTTAGAAGATATCTTCGTTTTTACTCAGCATATGCGATTGGAAAGTGTCTTCACAAAGAGAGCGATCTGCACAAAAGACTGCCAGGCCGTTGCCCCTGCCTCGTTACGAGAAATTCGACTCGAGATAAGGCACCTCTTACAGACCTGACTCAGAAGAACTACTCCCCGTGATGCAGAAGATAAGTTCTTACACCGACGTCCAGTTTCACCGCTATTGTTAACCAATGCACGTGATGCGGGGATTTGGAGGAACTTTCATTTGCTCTTGGATTGCTGTCGTAAAAGTGCGTTTTGTATTTTTACGAAATCGGGCGTGATGGCTTTTATTGGCGCTGTATTCCAATGCTGGAAATGTTTGCGATTTTATCTTGGAGAGTTGAAAGCGTTACTTTGCGATCCGTGTCGTCGTTGTGTAAAAGGTCGTGATTGATTCGAATGCGTTTCGTTGAGTTGGCAGCTGGAACGAGTCATTGTGTGTGTAGCACGAGTTTCTCGTGAAGTGCGTGAAATATTTCGATATTCTTGGCTTTGGAAAACACGATAAAGTTTTATGATTCAAGCGTTTTGAAGTTTTGGCAGAGTATACTATAACTAGAACTGAATAATCAAACTTAAAAAGTATCTGGTCGTAAGGTTGGTAGTTAATTAACCTCGCACTGGGCTATTGGCGATGGTCCAGGACCAATTTGAAAGCAATCCCGAAGGGAAAGAACAGAGGACAACACTTCGCAATTTTGAATCACGGATAGATCACGGGATAAACATTTGAGTCGGTAGCCCACCAAACTTCAACATCACACTAACGTGAAGACATTACAGGCCACGACAGATTTAACGTGACCCAACGTACACGACGGTGTTTGATTGGATCGAGTTTCGAACTCGCTACGGTGTATGTACGGTACTCATGTATGCACAGGATATCTTGAGGCTGCGGGATGGAAGAGTAGCGGATTTGCAATCGGAGGGTCGTGAGCTCGAAACTCGATCCAATCAAACCGTAGTGTACGTTAAATCGTCGTCACCTCAAATGTCCTCTGGCGTGGTGTGCAAATTTGCCAGCTCATTTCTTAACCTCATCATGGTGATTCAAAATTACGTGGTGTCATCGGATCTTTCCCTTTGAGATTGATCCCGAAACGTCGCCAACAGCCCGTTTTGTTGCTCCAATGCGATGATAATTAAAATACCTGATCGTGGTTCAAAACTACGAGTTGTCCTCGAATCTTTTTCTTCGGGTAATGGTAATTAACACTAGATTGCCAAAGGAAGTCATTTTGACTGCTTTTTAATTTCGTTTAGAAAAAATTATACTTATAATGATACGATTTCTTAGATTTTATGTGACTTTTTATACATGATATAAGTGCATTTATTAATAGTTGTATTAAACTCCCCCTCTGTTTCTGATATATGTATGTTATACCTATATTGCCCAAAAGAAGTCATTTTGACTGCTTGGGAAATTTAACTTAATTCAATGAATTTTATTATTGAATTTCGTAAATTTTATTTAGAAATCAGAGTTTAGCATTTATATTTTCGAGAGAATATTCCTTTGTTTTTGCGTTCCTTTTCGCTTCATTGTTGTCCATCGCCATGTGCGCAAACATCGCGTGATGCGCGTACCGTTTCTTCCAGCGATAAGTACTGCGTCGATCGGCACAAAATATAAGTTGCACAGCAAACCAAAAGTAGTACTTTTTATTATTATCTCTATGCAGTGATTCATTTTATATTATTTGCCCCCAAATTCATGAAAAGAGTGTCTAATAGAAGTGATTTATTGAAAAAGCTAACCAACATAAGTGAAGAGTGCTCCGATATAGAATCAGATGCAATAAGCTTTGAACTATCATCTGAAGATGAAGCGGTTCACATTCAAAGTGAGGCATCTGAAATTGAAAATAGTGATGAAGAATCGACCACTCATGATGAAAATGAATATATCCTCAGTATGCACAAAAAATGATGTAGGATGCGAATTATTTCAGACTGATGAAGAAACTGAAAACACCTTTCAGGAGATCGAAACTGCTGCTGATGGTACTGTGTGGTCAAAATTTGAAAGTGGTATTCCAGGCAGATTACTATCTACATATATTTTCAAGGATATGAAAGGGCCAACAAGCTACACAAAAAGGAATATTATGGCAGATTTAATGGTATCAGTGCATTTTCATTGATAATAGATAACCATATGATGAAGCACATAATAATGTGCACAGAAGCAGAAGGTCGCCGAATTTTGAAGAATGATTGGACAACATCAGTACCGGAAATACTTGCATTTATAGGAATTTTATATGCCCGTGGAGCTTACGAAGCAAAAAATTTAAAATTGTATTTATGGTCAACAAAGTGGGGCCCTGAATTTTTTATGAAAACAATGGCCAGAGAAAAATGTATGTTTGCGGAAAATGTACGCAAAAAAGAATTTACACATTTATTTGCAAAAAATGTATAAATAATAATAAATAAATTACTTTTTTCTTTTTTAAGTGAAGTAAATTTTCTTTATAATATAGAATAACATTAAAAATTAATTTTACATACATTTTTTATGCCTTGGTTATTCTTTCACAAAGAGGTAAATTTGACTGCTTTTGGGCAATATAGGTATATACTAAATTTCAGTCTTTCTAGTGTTAACGTCGCACTGGAGCAACACAGCGCTTTCCCTTTGGGATTGACCCCGAACCGTCGCCAATAGCCCGTTTTGTTGCTCCAGTGAGACGTTAATTAACTACCTCTTATCACGATTTCAAATTTCCGAATACATAAATCCAACAATGACAAAAGTAGTGAGTTGCCACAAACATTGGGAGCCGTTCTCTACCAGCACATAAAAAATAAATTCATAACGTAGTAAATAAATTCATCGATTCTCGTGTTGGGCAAGGTCAACTCAGCCTTTCATCCCTTTGAGGGTCGATAAAATGAGTACCACGTGTGCTTGAGAACTAAACACTGGGGGTTCCCGCGTCAGGCCGACCACCTGATAGATTAAAAGTGCCACTCGCCCGCCTTCAAGGTCTCGTAAGCTGGATGGGCACCTCCGGCCATGGTTCTTCGAGGACTGTAGCGCCACGGAGTTTAGTTTTTTGTAGCAAGTATTAAAATCTCCGACACTCGAAACAAAACACTCATCTAGATCTTGACCGCAATAAAGTAAATCAACACGTTCCAAATGACAGAATCGTCCGACATTCCCGCAATTTACAACCTTTTTCTACACCTGGCAATGTGACCTCAGTGCGTGTCCACGAAATTACAAGACACGCAAATACCACGGATCATTTAGTTCTCCCCAATCAAACAGAACAGACAACCCGCACAAAAAAAATGGCTAAAGCAGCAACACGCAATTCGTTTCACAAAATGGCGACGAAATATGGAATTCTAAGTATCTCAGAACGCATATATCAACGTCCGAGTTTTACCACTTGGAAATTGTTCTCCGCTGTGTTTCTTGGTAGTCTAAGCTTTCGAGTTCTCTAGAAACTGATGAATAATGTAAATAAAGCACGCTCGATTTTTATGAATTTTCGCGGAAACGTAAAAGTGAGATTGTTCGAAAATTTCGCACACGCGAATTGTCTTGCTTTTGATTGAATTTCTGCGCAACATGTAAATGAGAAAGACCAATTCTGAGGGAGAAAGTTCTCCGATTACCCAAGGTGATTTACTTTCAGACATGCACGAGGCATATATTCAAGCGTATAGTTGAATTGGAAGCTAGACTTTTGTGACCTGGGGAAATTAGGCTAATACTACACTGTTCTAAACAAAATTTACGTATTTAAGATAAGGATCAAATAAATTATTCGTACCAAATAACTTTTGTTATTACATTAATGTGCTCAATTTTGATTTTTGTATTGTGATTAAATATTGAGTGATAATAATTTCAATGTTCCCTTTTGCGGTAAAGATAGGCTCTGCTCTGTACCTCTCCATCTCTCCCTTCGGATTTCTCGTCATCTGACCGTGGTTCAAAATTACGAGGTGTTGTCCTCGGATCTTTCCCTTTGGGATTGATCCCGGACCGTCACCAATAGCCCATTGTGTTGCTCCAGTGTGACGTTAATTGAAATACCCCCCCCCCCCTTCGGATTTGAACCCGGACTGTCGGCAATAGCCTGTTGTGTTACTATAGTGCGACGTTAAATACCTGCTTGCTTTGCTACTGTTTTAAGGGCCGCGGTATCCCGGTTGGAAGAGTAACGGACCAGCAACCGGTTGGTTGCGAGTTCAAATCCAACCAAAGACCGTCGTGTACAAAGGGGGCTGGTGCACGTTGAATCTGTCATGGCTTCAAATGTCCACGTTGGCGTGGTGGAAGTTTTGAGAGTGGGGTGCCATCTCTGGTATGAACTCGCCATCTGACCGTGGTTCAAAATTACGTGGTGTCGTCCTCGGATCCTTCCCATCGGGGATTGGTCCCGGACCGTCGCCAATAGACCGTTGTGTTGCTCCAGTGCGACGTTAATTGAAATACCTACCTACCTTATGGATGAGAATCTTCTAGGAATATCTGTTCGTCGGTAAACTTGTTTCGAGGGCAGTACCTGGTCGGCGAATAGGAAAAACCTTTTCTAATAAATAAATAAAATATTTGAGGGGCTAATTACTAAAATGTTTAAGGGCTGTAACTACCCAGCTGGCCGGGTAAATCAGTACGGAGGGCTGTCTCTGGACTGAGAGCCGTTTTTAAACCTATTTTATGGGATGACTGCGGTAGCCCAGTTGGAAGAGCAACGGATTAGCAACTTGAGGGTTGCGAGTTCGAAACTCGATCCAACCAAAGGCGGTCGTGTACGTTATATTTGCCGTGGCCTTAAATGTCTTTACGTTGGCGAGGTGTGGAAGTTTGGAGAGTAGGGTGCCAGCCCGGTGTTGGCCTCGGATCTTTTTCTTCGGGATTGATTCCAGACAGTCGCCCATAGCCCGTGATCGTAATTGAAAACTGTTTTAGCTATCCACAGAATTGAATATCAATTCATTCTTAATGTTAATGTTAAAAAATCGTTTTTTTTTATAGATTTTGGTGATTTTGAAAGTACTAGCCTCTTAATGAACAAAATCGGCAGAGCATCAAAAGGTACTAAATCCACACACAAAATTGGAGGGACTTTAAAGTGTTTATTAGATTATTTACAATAGATAATAGGAAATTTAAAGTAATCTTCCACACCTATGAGATTGATATCCTTTTCATAGGGAAAAGTAAAACTAAAACTTTTTTGTATTAGGTAGGTAGGTACTTAATTAACGTCGCACACTGGAGAACCAAAACGGGCTATTGGCGACGGTAAGGGAATAAATACGAAGGGAAAGAACCGAGATTACGTAATTTTGAATCACGGTCAGATGACGATGTCACACCTGAATTGGCATCCCACTCTCCAAACGTCTACACCAAGCCAACGTGAGGAAATTTGAGGCCACGACATATTCAACGTGCACCAGCCCACTTTGTACACGACGGACTTTGGTTGGATTTGAACTCGCAACCCTCCGGTTGCTATTCCGTTACCCTTCCAACCGGGCTACCGCGCCCCCCTTTTTTGTATTATATTATATTAGAACATTCGAATGAGCTTGTCCAAAAATGCTATAACGCCATTTTGAGAAAATATCAATGCAATACGTAAAAGAAAATTTGGCAACTAGAAACAATTTACATATGCATTGTGGATTAGTACTAAAATACCCCCGATTGAAAAGCATAAATCGAAACTTTGACACCAAAATAATACAATTACGTAACAGAACTTTAATATTAACTTACGAGCTAGGCCTAATCAAAATGCTTCATTTCGAAATTTAATTAGATCCATGTTCGAATTACGTTTTAAATTAAAAACCGATCACACACATTTCCTGTAGCGAAACAGCTTGATTACCTTTTCCATAATCCGAGTAAAATACATTAAATTACATAGCATCCATAAAGTCTCTAGGCGTTTTTTAAAAAATATTCTCTCTCCAACAAGATCAGACGAGAGGTGAAATCTAAATGTCAACGCGAATGTAAAAGCCAACAGAGATGAAGATGATAGCAAATATCAAAGGAGGAATAAACTGCAGAGTGTAAGTACATCTGCGCGTTGTGTGAAGTAGGATTTAACTGCGGTGACAAAAAAAAAAGAAACGACACTTGTAACTGTATGATGCCTCTTATGTAAAAGTGAATTTTGGGGTAAAAGATAAACAAACAAGTACCCTCCTGTTTTCTTAACCCTCTGAGGGGTTCACACATATAGTTGCATCTTGCAGTCTTTCGTGCCTGACATCTAACCAGTTTTAGCTTTCATGACCAATAGAATCTTTGCAATGGATTCTAAGGAGGGGTGTAATAGAATCTTCCAAAGAATTTTATTCTAAGGAAAGGATCCATAAAATCTTTCCGAAGAATTTTATTCTAAGAAAAGAACCAATAGAATCTTTCCAGAGTTTTATTCCAAGAAAAGAACCAATAGAATCTTTTCAAATAATTTTATTCTAAGGAAAAGATCAATGGAATCTTTCCAAATGATTCTATTCTAAGGAAAGGAGCAATAGGATCTTTCCAAAAGAAACAATATTAAGGAAAGGACAGAATCTTTCCAAATAATTTTTTTCTCAGGAAAGGTCCAATAGAATTTTTCAAAAGAATTGCATTCTAATAAAAGAACCAATAGAATCTTTCCAGAGTTTTATTCCAAGAAAAGAACCAATAGAATCTTTTCAAATAATTTTATTCTAAGGAAAAGACCAATGGAATCTTTCCAAATGATTCTATTCTAAGGAAAGGAGCAATGGGATCTTACCAAAAGAAACAATATTAAAGAAAGGACAGAATCTTTCCAAATAATTTTTTTCTCAGGAAAGGTCCAATAGAATTTTTCAAAAGAATTGCATTCTAATAAAAGAATCAATAGAATCTTTCCAGAGTTTTATTCCAAGAAAAAAACCAATAGAATCTTTTCAAATAATTTTATTCTAAGGAAAAGACCAATGGAATCTTTCCAAATGATTCTATTCTAAGGAAAGGAGCAATAGGATCTTTCCAAAAGAAACAATATTAAGGAAAGGACAGAATCTTTCCAAATAATTTTTTTCTCAGGAAAGATTCAATGGAATTTTTCCAAAGAATTTTATTCTTAGTATAGGACCAGTTGAATATTTCAAAAGAATTTTATTCTAAGGATCAATATACGTATGTATATAATCTTTCCAAACAATTTTATTCCAAGTAAGGACCAATATAATATATCTTCCCAAATAATTTTATTCCAAGGAAATGGACAAATAGAACCTTTCCAAAAGATTCTATTCTAAGGAAAAGACCAATAGAATCCTTTTAAAGGTTCAAAGAATCCATGAATTTCTCTCAACCAATAGATGTGATTATTAAGTCATGTGTGTTGTGGAAGAAAAGCAATAATCAGAAATCTCGTAACAATTGGAGGGTTAAAGAAAAATGTTACTACTTTTAACCTCTAACGATTTTCAAACCGTGCTCCACGGCAGTAGTATGTCGCGAAAATGGCAATGGGATGCCGTACGGATAGTAAACGGTTTAAATTGTGTAAGATTTATCGCATTTTAACGGTTCAGTTTCGATCTTTTGAAAAGCGAGCTTACAAATAATTTAAACTAATAACCGTATAAATAATTTTGAGTATTATTTTTTGTTACCAAGTGTAGTATCATGAATATACTTTTTCGTAAAGAATTCTTTAAAATCCAATTAGGAGTCAAATGAGTAAGTTATTTTGTTAATCTATCAATTAAAAATTATACGTATTTTTCGTCGGATCGGCGAAAAATATACTTATTTTGGCGCACCGCACAATTTCAGTAATTGGTTTGTGTTCCATGAAATGAAAATTGTTGAAATCGCTGTTCTACAATATTTAGAATCATCTGTTTTAAGCATAAGTTCTACAAATAATAGCAAAATGTTTCACGCTAATTGGCTTAGTCGTTAAATAATGCATAATTTGAATTTTTAAACAGAAACAAACAGATAAAATTAGATTTCAATATACTCAAAACACATCTATTCGTTCTCAAGAAAAGTCGGGACGAAGCATGTTGATCCGAGTTTAATTTCCCTTGGATGAAAAATCACTAGGTTCGCTTTGGATGACTAGAATATCGGTTCGATTGCATTAAATAATTGTAGATAAGCTTCTCGGTTACATACATGGAGAAGAATGCTTAATAAATTATTAAAGAAATTAATAATTTATTAAGAAAACTAAAGACGACACAAAAATTACAAACCATCCACTCTTTTTCCCTCTCGTCTTCCAATTCTTCTAAATTCCAAATTTCCGTATCATATATATCGTGGTTACAGTCTACCCGTATATAATTAAAAAACATATTCACATTATCATCGTTTGCGTGTACATAATAAATATAATTCTTGGATCTTTTGCACGTGCGTAATTAAAAATTAAATTCTCGGATCGCTTGTACAAAGTCAAAAAACGTTGTTCTGAGGAAGCGAAAGGGGGAAAATTTTATTCAATTTGCCTTACTCACAAAGAGTGCGTATCTTAAGAAATCTAATCTTCAAGCAAAAAGAGAGCAAAAATAACTTAGTGTATTTCACCACATTCTGTTTAAGAAAAGCAAAAATATCTTGAAAATGTTGACTTAGTGTGTTTTACTTGTAAGCGAAAAACATCAGAAAAAGAACTTAATTTCCAGAAAACCAGCATATTCTGTTATTTTTCTGACAGTAGTTCAGGGTCACCGTAGTAGCCGAGTTGGAAGAGCACTGGATTAGCAACCGGAGGGTTGCGAATTCGAAACTAGGTACAGCCAAAGACTCATTAACTGACTCATTAACTGACAAAACTGGATTGCATCGCTAATTTCTCTGAAAAATTCGGATTTCACGGTCAAATCCTGACAATGCATTCAAGTTTCGGAATTATTTTTTATGTACGGAATTTTTTGGATGTATGCTAACGTCAATTGTACAGTGGCTCCCAAAAGTGTTCGTACACTTTAAAAATTTGTAGAAAAGCGCTGTAGCCTGGAATTGTATTCGAATATAAAGTCCAATATTTTTTTATATCTCCATGTGATTCTGAATAAAACCTAACATTCTTTAAAAAATACTGTCTTATTTCCTTTTTATAAAAATGAAAATGCAAGGAGGCAGAGAAAGAACACGTCACAAAAGTGATCGTACACCGAAACATTTTCGGATAAATTCATAAATAAAATTATCGTTTATAGCTTTTTTTATTTTTGCATTGTGGTGACATTTAAAAAATCGCTTGGCTTCAATCCTTGCTTGCTTACTTCGTAATATTCTATTTATTATTTAAAAATGGCTCGTAGTCGTAAGGAAACAACGAACAGCCTTCGAAAATTGATTATTTTTCATCATAGTAGTAGTAAATCAGTTCGGAATATCTCTAAATTAGTAAATTTATCGTATTCTACGGTGCAGTATGTGATAAAACGCTTTAAAGAAGAAAATCGGATCGAAAACAAAATAAGGAAAGATCGTCCGGCAAAGTTAACTCAACGTGATCAGAGATTTATAGTTAGAATATTTGTGAAAAATCCACGTTTGAGTGCTGTAAAAATTTCTTCAGAATTTACTGAAACATTTTCTACTTCAATTTAATCTGAAACTGTTCGACGAGTGCTCAGATCAGCTGGATTAAATGGGCGTTCTGCCCGAAGAAAATTTTTCGTAAGTGCGAAAAATAGAAAGCTTGGGCTTTTCGCAAAATCAATGATAAATAAGCTCGAAACGTATTGGAATCGTATTATTTACAGATGAAAGCAAATTTAACATACAAGTATTTGGTTCCGATGGGCGTATAATTGTATGGAGAAGAAAAAATGAGGAGCTTAATCCCAAAAACTTAGTTAGTAAAGAATGGCGGTGGAGGTGTCCTTATGTGGGGGTGCATGTCAGCATCAGGACTAGGTAATTTGGTATTTATTGATGGCATAATGAATCATGCTCTTTATTTAAATATTTTAAAAGACAATTTAAAATTATCAGCCCAAAATTTGGGTATTGGAAACAACTTTGTTTTATCAAGATAACGATCCTAAGCACACGGCTCTCAACGTTCGCCTCTGGTGTCTATAATTGTCCACAAGTTCTGAAAACACCACCTCAGTGACCGGATTTAAACCCAATAGAACACACTTGGAGAGAACCGGAGGTTAGAGTACGAAGACACGACATTAAAACGAAAAGCGAACTAGAAACAGTAATGATTGAAGAATGGAGGAATATTGATGCAGAAATTACAAAAAAAAACAAGTGAACTCTATTCCAAGACGTTTAAAAGCTGTTGTGGATGCTATAGGATATCCTACTAATTTACCAAAATATTACAATATTTACTAATATGTAGATTTTTTTTAAAGTGTACGAAGACTTTTGAGAGGTAACTTTTTGTTACTCTTTGATTATTGATTTTCCAACAAAAGTTTTACTATGTTTTTAAAATATTTTATGTAGTTTGGTTAAGAACACGTTATAGATGTTATTAAAAAATTCCCATTCTGAAATATTAATTTTTATTAATGGATAGAGCAGTATTTCATTGAAATTCGTAAGTGTACGAACACTTTTGGGAGCCACTGTATACTATATACATAACATAATACATAAATTTTGGAAACCACTACCTACAATTGAGCAACGACGACAAAAGCGGTTTTGTCAGTTAATGAGTTTCTGCTGTTAGCCGACGATATTTGCAAAATACTTTTACGTTTTAGTAAATAAGTCATCAAAGAGAAAATAATTAAAGAAATATTTAGTAATGAAAATTCGTAAGGTGAGCCAGTTTTTATGTGTAAAAGGGGAAGATAAGTTTAGAAGACATTACTCTACAATTATGCAGCGACGACACAGAAACAGTTTTGTTAATTAATTTTTCCTCAAAACCGACTTATATGATTTATGATTTGCAAAATATTCTTGTTTTGATAAATAAGTCATCAAAGAAAATAATTTAAGAAGTATTTAGCAAAGAAAATTTCGCGTGAGGTGAGATATTCTTTTCATGCGTGAAAGGGGAAAGAACATAAAGTTTGGAAGTCATTACTCTACAGTTGAGCAATGACAGCAGAAACAGTTTTGTTAGTTAATGAGTTTCTGCTCTAAGCCGACCATATTTGCAAAATACATTTATGTTTTAATAAATAAATCATACCGTATATATATATAATAAATGATTTAAGAAATATTTAGTAATGAAAATTGGAGTAGTCGAGACATTTTTTTATGCGTAAAAGGGGAAAATACATAAAGTTCGGAAGTCACTACTCTACAACACAGAAACAGTTTTGTCAGTTAATGAGTTTCTGCTCTAAACCGACGATATTTGCAAAGTACTTTTATGTTTTAATAAACAAATCATATAATAAATAATTTAAGTATACAGTAATGAAAATTGGAAGGGGCGAAACAGTTTATGTACAAAAATTATAAAAGCCACTACTCTACATTCGAGCAAAAAAACACAAGAACAGTTTAGTCAGTTAATGAATTTCAGCTCTAAGCCGACGAGATTTGTAAAATATTCCCGCTTTAATGAATAGGTCATGAAAGAAAATAACTAAAGAAATATTAAATAATGAAAATTGGGGAGGGGGCGAGACATTTTTATGCCAAAAAGTGGGAGAAGTTACATAGTTTCGAAAAGCCACTGGACTACAGTTAAGCAACAACGACACAGAAACAAACAGAATCCCATCTCACCTAACAACTCCGTTGTAATTAGTATTTTCTTTTCCAAAAGCGGCATAACGAATGTAATAATTAAGACTTTAAGTCAAAGAATCCATAGGGTTGTAAATCTTAGGCAAAGCGTTTTCAGCAAAGTGGAACCGTCGACCATGAAGTCAGTCTTCCATTCCGCATCTGGTAACCGGAAGCCTTAAAAATTGCTAACTATTTTTCCAGAAAGAGTTTAATTGGATTAGTATCCGAAACCTCTGAATGTCACTTGGAGATTTGCTTGTGTAAACAATGTGCGTCATTAAGGCATTGTCACATGTTATACAACTTTGAAAGGTCACTGAAAAGTATAGGTAGTAGGTATAGAAGTACAGGTGTACGTCGGGATTTTTTTGTTTTTTAAATCAGTTTTCTCTGGATTTGTTCGGGGTGATTATCGAAGGATGCAGAGTTTAATACTTTGAAAAAGGAAAGGTATGGTAAAAGGTTGGAATCAAAGTTAAATAAGTCATTCCTTTAAATGAATCACGGCTTAACTGGTAGGTAGTTAATTAACTTCGCATTGGAACAACACAACGGGTTATTGGCGACGGTCCTGGATCAATCCCGATGGAAAAGATCCAAGGACAACAGGTCGAAATTATGAACCATGGTCAGATGATGAGGTCAATACCAAAGCTGGCATCCCACACTCCAAACTTCCACGCCAACTTGAGGATATCTGCCACGACAGATTTAACGTGCACCAGCCCCTTTTGCACACGACGGTCTTGGGTTAGACTCAAACTCGCAACCCTACGGTTGCTAATCCGTTATTCTTCCAACTGGGCTACAGCGGCCCTTAATGATATTGGAAACATGGTTCGTACACAAGACTTCTTTCTATTTCAATTAATTTCTAACTAATTTTATAGATTGGACCACTTCCGAGCATTATTTCTTTAATGCTAATACACAATCCCTTCTTTTTATTCAATGCTAGTATAGAATTCGTAGTTACGGGGCAAACATTCTTCTTAAAATCAATACCAATTCATAAAACTGACTATTAGAAAATTAGATTCCGAAACATGCGAACAGATTCTTGATGAGATGAAAGGTTAACGGAGGATGGGTCTGTTCAAGTCGAAGGCCATAAAATAATTTGCGTTATTTCATTTGATTACTCTGGAAGGGACCCGGTAATTACGTTATTCCCGCTACCGGAACTGAACTCGTGGTACGGATTCGTGCTGGTGAAATAAAAATAAGAATACACCTGCAAAAGTTATCAAGAATTTCATTATCTTCGAAAGAATATGACTTCGTCGTCGGAAGGATGAAGTTTAGAGCCATTCCGTGAGTTTGGAATAGTTCGTATTGGTGTTCACAATTTCCATTCTGCTTTTACCTGTCTTTTAATTTCCGAGTAGTCTAACATTTTCCTTACTCTAACTGTAAGAGTGTGGAAGAATTGGTATTTATTTTTGTTTTTGTTCCTTCGGTCAATATTTCTATGTGCCGGAACGAGGTAGCCGAGTTGGAAGAGTAGTGGATAAGCAACCGGACGGTTGCGAGTTCGAAACACACGATCCAACCAAAGACCGTCGTATAAGAATAAGACCTATTTCTTCTACAACAGGCAAAAGCAGACTGTCTGGAGCAGTTTTCGTTGTAGGCAGACCAGAAGATAGTGAACTTTTTGATTTCCAGAAACTAGCAGACGAGTCGTTTATAATGTAAATTGTAAAAGTTTAGGGATTGTTATTTGGAAATGATCTGACAATAATTTGACTAAACCCCAGAACAAAAGTAAAACATTATGCTAAAAACTCGTAAAATGACAAAAATGCTATATTCGAATCGAAAGTACTGAAAAATTACCTAAAAACTGCACATTTCTTGGAAAAGGAGATTGCAAATGGAATTTGTCTCAACCGACCCTGCGAAGTGCTGCAAGATGACACTTCAAAAACTTCGGGTCCTCGTCATAAATAATCACTTTTGATTAAAATTTCGCTCGAAGTTTCACGGCACACGGATCGAGAACTGACCGAATGTAGGTAGTTCAATTAACGTCGCAATGAAGTAGCAGAACGGGGTATTGGCGACAGTCCGGGATCAAACTCCAAGGGAAAGACGAGAAAACCTCGTAATTTCGAATCACGGTCAGACGACGAGGTCAACACACAGCTGGCACTCCACTCTCCGAACTTCCACACCACGCCAACGTGAGGACATTTGAGGCCACGGCAGATTTAAAGTGCACCAGCCCCCTTTGTACACGATGGTCTTTGGCTGGACATAGTTTCGAACTCGGAAACCCTCCGGTTGCTAATTCGTTGATCTTCCAACTGAGTGTTAAGAAACTCTTTATAACTACACAAAACACTATTTAATGCAAAGTAAGTGTATGAATACATCTAATATACTTTACCCGTGATTGGAGCAAGCAGGTTTTGGAGCATTTCTTGACCAATATTCCTTCACCTAAAACAGAAATAATTGGGTTAGAAAATCAGATATAAAAGCATTGTATTTTTACACAAGTTTTGTAACAGTTCCAACAGGTGGTTAAGAAACTTTCAAGAGGACGAGGAATTACATATGGGGAAGAAACTGACCCATCTCAACATACTGATCCATAACATTTAAGGGTTGCTTGTACTTATACTGTTTGTATTTAAAGGTTGTACAAATGTTCCATACTACTTGAGAGGGCGTCGTGGATCAGGGTTTGTCCAATGTGCTAGCAACCTTTGAGTTGCAGGCAACGCAGGTTCGAATCCTCTCTGGGTTTATCTCTCTCTTCTGTGTCAGTAAATCTCTCTTTGTGTATGTATGTATGTCCATTACTTGATATTGTATGTCTTGTGTCTGACGTAGTATGGCCCTTGCGCCATAAACACCCAAACAACCTACCATACGATTTAAACCTTCGAATCAGTCGTTTTAAGATTGAAGTACTGCAAATATGGAGGCAGAATTGTACACTGTAATAATAGATCAAATGGGAATCCATATTCGTTAAATAAACATTGAATTTTTACACGAAATAATTTAAATCTGCGATATTTAAAAAAAGAAGAAATATCTTCAATACCATCATCAATTTTTTCGGAACTGACAAAAACACAATAGCATATCCTGATGCAATTAGGGTCTAATTATTCCTCGTGTAGCAAAAACAAAATGAACGTAGAGCGACAAACTCAAATCAAACCGGATGCAATTAAAAATATCATGATACTTTCAAACACATAAATTCTATACTTAATTAGCGAATTTCCGAGTTTCCTTTTACACAGATGTAAAGAATTTAGAAAATGGGGAAAAAAAACACATATAAATTAAAATAAAATTACATGCTCTCTAGAAGTTTTTATTTCCACAAAGGAAGAAAGTTTGTATTTAATTTCGAAAGTAGCATTCTGAAAAAGAAACCAACGCTTTTTCCACGAATTTAATTCCATTACTTTTCTTTGAGAATTCCAGGAACTTTTCATCGACTAACCTTACCGAGGAATTTTTTTTATTTGCAAAATATGACGCATTTCTGCAGGCTAAATGTAAGTGGCGATAGTACGTATTTCCCTTTAAGTTTGTTTTTCGTTTGCCATTTTAGTACATCGCCAACAAAATTGCCAAATTAAAATATGATACTTGATTGGTCAAAGCAAATTAGATAAAGCGCCAAAAGTTCACGAAATAGCGATAAACTAGGTTTTAAGGTACCTTCATATGTGTCCTGCTGGAGTATTTGGGCAACACAAGCAAAATATTTGCAGATAGGTATTTTAATTAAAGTCGCACTGAGCAACACAACGGACTATTGGCGAAGGTCCGGGATCAATGCCAAAGGGAAAGATCAAAGGATAACTAGGCCCGCGGTAGCCCAGTTGGAAGAGCATCGGATTAGCAACCGGAGGGTTGCGATTTCGATACTAGGTCCAATCAAAGACCTGGTGCACGTTAAATCTGCCGTGGCCTCAAATGTCCTCACGTGGTGTGGAAGCTACGAGAGTGGGGTGCCAGCTCAGGTATTGAAATCGTCAACTCGATATAGACATCGACCTTCTAATGAAATTAACGGAGCATGTGTTCGCAGCTTCATGTTATTTCTTCGAGTTGCTCGGTTTGAAGATCAATCACGTGGTTGTGGGTAAAAGTATGAATACTAAATTATTGATTGGTTAAAGTGTTTATCAAGAACACTAGCTGGCGTCTCCATAGCCAATCGGCTTCGTCAATTTGTAAGCCCACGTGATTTACCCTCCAGAACAGCGACTCCGCCCACATGCTCTGTCTATTTCATTAGAAGGTCGATGGATATAAAACGGGGGGGGGGTTCAATTAACGTCACACTGGAGCAACACAATGGGCTATTGGTGACGGTCCGGGATCAATCCCAAGGGGAAAGATCCGAGGACAACACCACGTAATTTTGAACCATGGTCAGATGGATATAAAACGGATGTTATAGGCTGATGGACATTATATGAGGGATTTTCAGTGCAAACCAACAAAGTAGATGGAAGGGGAAGATTTTACTTCCACTACCCAAAGAATCTCGCGTGATACATACCGGGGTTACCTTAAAAAGTAGTTTATCGCCGTTTGGCATTTAATCTAATTGACGTTGAAGAATCTGCCATATTCAATATTAACCAATCATCATCATATACTTTGGGTTTGATCACGGACCATTGCCAATCAATAACCTGTTGCGTTGCTTCAGAGCTACGTTAATTCAACTCCAACTCCCCGGGCCCTCGTGGCTCAGTGGGTATGCCCATTGCGCTAGCAACCTTCGAGTTGCAAGCCGTGCAGGTTCGATTCCTGTCAGGTGCATTCCTCCCTGGGTGTATTTCTCTCTTCTGTGTCAGTAAAACTTTCATTGTGTGTGTCTATTACTTGATATTGTATGTCTTGTGACTTGCGCAGCATGGCCAAATATGGCCCTTGGGCCATAAAACTCAAACCAACCAACTCCTACCGATCATTATGGTTCAAAATTACGTGGTGTTGTCCTCGGATCTTTCCCTTTGGGATTGATCCCGGACCGTCACCAATAGCCCATTGTGTTGCTCCAGTGTGACGTTAATTGAAATACCCCCCCCCCTACCGATCATCATATATCAATTCGGAATTTATTTGGAATTTTTACAGGCGAAGTGCTGGTAGGTAGGTATTCAATTAACGTTGCACTGGAGCCATTGACGACGGCCCGGGATTACCCCCGAAGGGAGTGATCGAGGACAACACCAAGTAATTTTGAACCACAGTCAGATGACGAGGTCAACACCTGAGCTGACAGCCCACTCTCCAAACTTCCACGCAACGACAACATGACGATATTTCAGGTCACGACAAATTTAACGTACACCACCCCTTTGTAAGGACAGTCTATGGCTGGATTCGAACTCGCAACCCTCATATTATCTATTCGGAATTCGGGGCCGCGGTGGCCCGGTTGGAAGAGTAACGGACTAGCAACCGAAGGGTTGCGAGTTCGAATCCAGCCAAACACCGTCGTGTACAAAGGGGGCTGGTGCACGTTAAATCTGTCGTGGCCTCAAATGTCCTCACGTTGGCGTGGTGTGGAAGTTTGGAGAGTGGGGTGCCAGCTCAGGTGTTGCCTCGTCATCTGACCGCGGTTCAAAATTACGTGGTGTTGTCCTCGGACTTTCCCTCTGGGATTGATCCCGGACCGTCACCAATAGCCCGTTGTGTTGCTCCAGTGTGACGTTAATTGAAAATACCAAATACCAAATACTATTCGGAATTCATTGTTTGGAATTTTTTCCAGTGAAATGCTGAGATTATATTCGAAAGTAAGCAAGTGACGTCACTTCAGAATATGTAAAGGAAACACGTATCGCCGCAGAAACACTATCGCCACCTATGTTTAATTTGACAGCTGTAGGTTGGTAGGTTGTTGAAGTAACGTCGCATTGAAACAACACAGCGGGCTATTGGCGACGTTTAACTTGACTGAAAAGGCCTGTCACACACATTAACTATTACCAAGGACAGTCATTTCGCTGCCTAAAAATGAAAGTCGACTAGATTGCAATCGGAGAACAGGAAAACCGGAATCACGTGATCAGAAATTTCGGTTCTAGCTTATTTTGTGTTTGCGGTTGTTCTTTTCTACTTCCCACGGTCATTCCATCGAACGTTTTCCACGAAATGCAGAGGGAGAGGTTTCTCATGAAACTGCCAATTCTATACCGGGTACAAAAATGACAACGA
This sequence comes from Meta bourneti, assembly GCA_933210815.1. Classification (NCBI taxonomy): domain Eukaryota; kingdom Metazoa; phylum Arthropoda; class Arachnida; order Araneae; family Tetragnathidae; genus Meta; species Meta bourneti. The sequence goes on from OW119928.1 coordinate 23,751,854, forward strand.
AGCATTGTGTGTCACATTTCCTTTTCGAATATAACTTAAAAGGGAAAGGACGAAGTTTGGTTTTTGACGACCTTGAAAGTGAACGTGGAATGTTCGTCAAATGTTGGGTCAGTCGGAAAAAAGGAATGTTTGGAATCGAAAGAGCTATTTTAACGGATTATTTATGATTTGTCATATTGCTCCAAAAACTATTCGAAACTAGATGATTTTATTCCATTTATTCTACAGTGCACATAAAAAAGAATGAAGCGATTAAATTCCTCTTTAATTCACTTATCTGAACGAAACTGGAATGTTTGTATGAGAGCGATGGATTTAATTGGATTGTTTGGAGAGTTGCGACTTTGTGAATCCAAACAAAGAACGTCGTATACAGTGCGGGTGGTGCACGTTAAATCTTCCGAGGCTTCAAATATTCTCACGTTGGCGTGGTGTGGAAGTTTGGAGAGTGGGTGCCAGCTCAGGTATTGCGCCTCATCTAACCGTATTTCAAAATTATGTGTTGTCCTCGGATCTTTTCCTTGAGGGATTGAACCCGGACCGTCGCCAATAGCCCGTTGCGTTGCTCCAATGCGACGTTAATTAATATACCTACCTAGCGACTTTTCGATAATGAAATCAAGGCCTGGTCAGTTTTCTAATTTCGATTTTCGTGAAATTGTTTGAATTATGTTTGACGCAGCTTGGATCTTGCGCCATAAGTCCCCAAAAACCAAACAGCAACCAAATAAAAAATATGTAGGTAGGTGTATTTAATTAACGTCGCTCTAGAGCAGCGGTTCTTAACCTATGGGTCGCGACCCAAAATTGGGTCGCGAAGCATATTTCTTGGGTCGCGCTGAGTCGAACCAAAAAAGTTAGTAATACACCAAATAATAAGTAATACCAACACCTCCTAGAAGAGTTATTCCCTAATACAAGTTATTCCCTAATACAATGTTTCGGTTTTACCGCTCTTCGCGAATGGCCTTCCGGAAGTGACGTCCAATTCCTGTCCTGAGGCTTTCTCTTCTAGGAGGTGTTGGTAATACGCACGCCATTGCTTTGCGTGCGCGCAGACTCAGTAAGCTCTCTGTCAAAAACTCGTTTCTGCGTATTGTGTTGTGAATAACAGTGAAACGTGAAACGTGTAATAACAGTGAAACGTGAATACAAGCATTTTAGAAACAAATTTTGTCTTATTATTAATAGTGGAGTGATCAAGCTGCAGTGTGTATTGTAAAATTGTAATCACCCTAATAATGGCAAAACGTGAATACAAGGAAGCATTTTTAGAATTAGGTTTTACTTGCATTTATGATCGAGGAGTGAACAAGCCGCAATGCGTGTTGTGCAGTGAAATATTAAGTAATGAATCGATGAAACCGAACAAACTTAAAAGACATTTTGATGCAAAACATAAAAATTTTTCCTTTGAGGGAAAAGATCGTACTTTTTTCGAAAGAAAAGAAGCCCATTTAAAAAGACAGCGTTTGGATGCACCAAGTAGTAGTGGTTTTATAAATTCTGCCAAACAAGCTACACTTGCTTCTTTTCATGTGGCTTGGCATATTGCAAGACAAAAGAAACCCCATAATATTGCTGAAAAACTTATAAAACCTGCTGCCATTGACATAGCACGTATCATGTGCGGAGATGAAAGTTCAAAGAAATTACAAAAGATACCATTATCAAATGATACAATTCGTTTACGAATTAATGATATGTCATTTGATATTAAGAATCAACTTATTTCTGCTATAAAAATTGCTGGTTTATTTAGTATTCAACTGGATGAAACGACAGATGTAAGTAAAGATGCTCAACTCATGGTTTACGTGCGGTATCCAGGTTTAACAGATATACAGGAGGACATTTTATTTTGCAAACCAATGTCAACAACAACTAGAGGTGAAGATATTTTTCTTATGGTCGATTCGTTTTTTAAAGAAGAAGGATTAAATTGGAATCAGTGTTTCAGTATTTGCACCGACGGTGCAGCTGCCATGACAGCATCTCAAAAGGGATTTTCGACAAGAGGAAAACAAATGAAACCACAAATTATATCGATTCATTGTTTGTTACATAGACAAAATCTTGCTTCAAAAAAATTATCACCCGAATTATGTATCGTTTTGGATGAAATTGTTGCGGTAGTCAATTTTATCAAATCAAGAGCTCTTAACTGTAGAATTTTCCGCGAACTGTGTTTCGAATTTGGTGCAGAATACGAACATTTATTATATTATTCTGAAGTTAGATGGCTGTCCCGGGGCAAAGTTGTTCAAAGAGTATTATCATTACGGACAGAAGTCGAATTATTTTTGAGAGAAAAGAAACACCCATTAGCATCTAAATTCTCCGAGTTGAAGTGGATTACTCAAGTTGCTTATTTGTCAGATATTTTATTTGAAATAAATAATCTAAATACGTCTATGCAAGGACGTAATCATACTATTATTGAATGAACTGAAAAAATTACATGTTTTAAAAATAAACTCAAATTATGGAGAAATAAGTTTGAAGTAAAGAAACTTGCTTCATTCCCGACTCTTAATTTATTTGTTGAAGACAATAATATTGATATCACAGATTTTGAAATACAGAAAATTATTATTAATCATTTAGAAAAACTAATAGCAGACTTTGATCGATATTTCCCTGCAGACGATGTTTTCAAATATAATTGGGTTCGAATGCCATTTAATTTTGATGTAAGTGATTTGCATGAGGAATTTGTTAATATTAATCAATTTCAAGAACAATTAATAGAAATACAAAGTGACCAAGCACTTCGATACAATTTCTACAAAAACACTGAATCTTGAACACTTGAAATCTGAAACCAGAAAGCACATAAGTGCTTTCTGGTTAAAATTAAAAACCGAAAAGCCAATAATTGTTAAAGAAGCCCTAAAAGTATTATTGCCCTTTTCAACAACATATATGTGTGAGGCTGGTTTTTCGGCTCTGTGTGTAATCAAAAACAATTACCGGAACAAGTTAAATCCTGAAATAGATATAAGGTGCTCCTTGACAAGCATTCAACCGAGGTTTGAAGATCTTTCAAAATGTATTCAAGCACAAGGTTCTCATTAAAACTGTATGACTTGCATTTAAAATTTAAGACTTAACATATGTATTGATATTTCTTTTTTTTTTAGGAATAAGTTAAAATGTCAATTATTTTCAAAAAGTTATAAATATATTTTAATTTGGTCAATAAAAATTATTAAAAACACTTGATTATTAATTAAATTTTCCTTGGATCGAAAAGTACTTTTGTTTATCTTTATTATTCAAAAAATAAATAAAAAATTTGTAAATTAAAAAAAATCATCATCGTAGGATTGAAGATTTTTTAAAAATACGATCTAAAATAAAGCAATGAAAAAATTTTGACTTTTTTTTGGGTCGCGACATGAACATATTTCTCAAATTTGGGTCGCGGCTTAAAAAGGTTAAGAACCACTGCTCTAGAGCAACACAGGGCTATTCGCGACGTTCCAAGATCAAACCCGAAGGGAAAGACCGAGGACAACACCACGTAATTCTGAATACGAGGTCACACCTGAGTTGGCACCTCACTCTCCAAACTTCCACGCCAACGTGAGGTGTTCATAGATATGCCGATGTCAAATGCCTGTGGAAAGCACAAACTGTTCCAGCAAGTTAGCACTTATCTGGCCATGAAGCACCAAACAAATTACCCGTCGGCTTATGCGAAGTGATTTCCTTCCGATCTATCTCCTTAATCGCATTGATGCCTTCTGGACACATCCCGATCCCAATTGATCACCCTTTAGGAGATTTTTCTCCTCGGTGAATTGTCTGCCCGACCTTGCATGTCGCTAAGATGACAGAAATAGCTTCGGCGTTCCTTGTCTGCGAGGCGGAAGTCGTTGGTTCGTTTGTTACGATGACAAGTCGCGATGGCTTTTATTCAATGCTTTTTCTGAAGGAAAGTTGTCATATAATTTGCCGCGTCAGGATGTTTGGGGCTTCTTACAAGTGTTCCACAGCCATTGCAGGAACTTTCATTAGTGATTTTGTGGGTGATATTGATGATGAGATGCCAAGTTCGGAAGAAAAAAACTAAACTAAAGTATTTGTAATCTTTGGTAGTTGAATTAATGTCGCACTGAAGTAACGAGTTATTGGTGACGGTCTCGTAATTTTGAAACACGGTCAGATGGCGAGCTCAACAACTACGATAGATTTGACGTGCGTCAGCCCGTGTATACGACGGTGTTCGGTCCTAGTTTCGAACTCGCAACACTCAGATTGCTGATCGGAGCCATTGGGTACGCCCACTGCGCTAGCAAACCTTCAAGTTGCAGGCCGTGCAGGTTCGATTCCTGTCATGTGCATTCCTCCCTGGGTGTATTTCTCTCTTCTGTGTCAGTAAAACTTTCATTGAGTGTGTCTGTCTGTTACTTGATGTTGTGTCTTATGTCTGCCGCAGCATGGCCAAGTATGGCTGCCTATGTCTAGTGTCTGGCCAATTATGGTCACTGCGCCATAAACCCCAATACCAACCAATCCGGTTGCTAGTCTGTTACTCTTCCAACTGGGCTACCGCTGCCCATGGTCGGCTTAGAGGTAGGTAGGTATTTAATTAACGTCGCACTAGAGCAACACAGCGGGCTATTGACGACGGTCCGGGATCAATCCCCGTAGGGAATGATCCGAGGACAACACGTAATTTTGAATCACGGTCGTCTTAGAGCAGAAACGTATTGAGTCTCATTTTTTGGTATTGCGTTTTTTGACATTAAATGTGTCCATGATGATACGACGCCGCCGTCGCTCAGTTGGTAGGTAGGTATTTTAATCAATGTCACAACGGGCTATTGGTGACGGTCCGGGATCAATCGAAAAAGGAAAGATCCGAGATCAACACCAGGTAATTTTGAGCCATATAGCTCAGTTGGAAGAGTAACAAAGTAGAACCCGAAGGGTTGCGAGTTCGAAACTCGATCCGTCGTGAACGCGGGGCTGCTGCACGTTAAATCTGCCGTGGCTTCAAATGTCTTCACTTTGGCGTGATGTAGAAGTTTAGAGAGTGGGGTACCAGCTAAACTGTTGACCTCGTCATCCGACCGTGATTCAAAATGACGAGATGTTTTCCTCCGATATATCCCTGCGGGATTGATCTCGGAACGTCGCCAATAGCCTGTGTGTTGCTCCAACGCGACGACTTACCTACCACAATGACGAGATTTACATTGTCATATTATAATCTGAGAGTGCTTAACTATCAGTCTAAACTTATTTAATAATCCAATTTTAAACTGGCAAGATTTAGTTGGTTGGGTTTATAGCCCAAGGGCTATATTTGCTGTGCCAAGCGTAAGACAACGTCAAGTATAATGGACACACAGACACAAGGAAAGTTTTTACTAATAGAGAAAAGAGAAATAACACCCAGGGAGGAATCTAACCAGACTGGAGTTTTGGTGGCGGAAAATCCCCATCCAATCTGCATAATCTTTTCTATTTTGCTGTCTTAAAACTTCATGGGTTGTTTTTCAATTGTACCTTTTAAATCCCATCGCATTTCTTCTATTGTAAATTACTATTATCACCATTTTTTAGATTCATGATGCCATTATTTTATGTTAACCTGAAACACCTTTTTAACATCTTTTGGGATTAATATTTTAACTAGTTCTCTTATATAGTGCACCTACATGATTTTAAATCTGTTTCTGGTCTGGCTATGAATATCTTATCGGTTGGTTACTTAAGGGCCATGACACAAGACATACAATATCAATAGGCAGACACACAACGAAAGTTTTTACTGACACAGGGCCGCGGTGGCCCGGTTGGAAGAGTAACGAACTAGCAACCGAAGGGTTGCGAGTTCGAATCCAGCCAAACACCGTCGTGTACAAAGGGGGCTGGTGCACGTTAAATCTGTCGTGGCCTCAAATGTCCTCACGTTGGCGTGGTGTGGAAGTTTGGAGAGTGGGGTGCCAGCTCAGGTGTTGCCTCGTCATCTGACCGTGGTTCAAAATTACGTGGTGTTGTCCTCGGATCTTTCCCTTTGGGATTGATCCCGGACCGTCACCAATAGCCCATTGTGTTGCTCCAGTGTGACGTTAATTGAAATACCCAACCCTTTACTGACACAGAAGAGAGAAATACACCCAGGGAATAATTGAACCAGCACTGCCTACAACTCGAAAGTTGCTAGCGCAGTGGGCATACCCTCTGAGCCACGATGGCCCTGAATATCTTATTGATTTTTATTGGATTGTATTTGACTTGTGTTTGGCGCGGCTTGTCGTATTTTGGACCTTTTTTCATAAAACCCAAATCAACAGACCAACCAGTTAACTAGAAAATCGTTAAAAATACACCGCGCGATGCACTTTTAAGTATCATTTTGCCGTTACCGGGACTACTTAAAATTGAGTACACTTTCCATCAAATAACCACTCTCCAAACGCTTCCAGAAAGAACCACGTCACTGAAAAATGACGAGTTTCAAACCCCGCATTTTGAAATTCAGATACAAGAAATTTCAACTCAGCATCCGATTTCGAGAACATTTTTGACTTCCTCAAGAGTACTTTCAGAAGCACGGAAGGATGAACAACGAATTTGCACTTCAAAAGAAGGGTTGCTCTGAGTTGCATATAAAGCGTTTTGCCATTTTGTTTTTGTGTAAAAAAATGATCATGGCGAAAACGCACCGCATTCAAATAAATGCAGATGAGTTGGAGAACTGCATAAACAGCAGACAGATGTCAAGTGATGTGAACTCTCGTTGGCTTTTAGAGTTTCTGGGACGAAACTAGGATCTTTAAAGTTGATTTTGTTTTTTAGGGGAAGAAAATTTTAAATGTATGCAGCTTTTCAAAGTTCAGAATAAAATGTTAGGAAGATATATGGGCTAATCGGAGATGAAAGTATTTTCGGTTTCTGGTTTTAGGATTAATTTTAATTAAATCCACATGTTCCCTGTCTGAACGGTAGGTAGATAGTTGAATTTACGTCGTACTAAAGAAACACAACGGGCTATTAGCGACGGTCCGGAAACAACCCCAAAGATCGGAGGACACATGGTAATGTTGAATCACGGTCAGATGACGAAGTCAACATTTAAGAAGGCAACCTATTCTCCAAACCTCCACACCACGTAAATGTGAAGATATTTGAGGTCTTGACAAATTTAACGTTCACCAGCCCCCACGTACACGACGGTATTTGGATGGATCGGGTTTCGAACTCGCAACCCTCCGGTTGCTGATTCAGGGTCACGGTGGTCAATTTGGAAGAGTAACGGATTGGCAAACTGAGGGTTGAGAGTTAGAAACTTGGCTTATTTTACCTATCTTTAACGTGCTGGGTACGTTATAGGTAGGTATAGGTAGTTAATTAACGTCGCACTGAAGCAAAAGAACGGACTATTGGCGATGGTCCGGGATCATTTCCGAAGGGAAAGAACCAATGACTACGCCTCGTAATTCGAACCACGGTTTCAGATGATGAGAACAACACCTGAGCTGGCACCGCACTCTCCAAACTTCCACACAAAGCCAACGTTAAATTAAAAGGTAATAAGAGCAGAAAATGCGATTTGTTCAAAACAGAATTATTAATTTCCTTCATGTGACATCACAATTCAACCCCAATATTGAGCTCTTTGGCTCAAAAAATTTATATTTTAATTACCATGAACTTAATTCCAAAGTTATCCACCTGTTAATAGCACGTATAAGAGGTATTTTCTGTCAACTTAAAACGAGATGGCGGTAGTGGTTCTGTGGCTATACGTGTTTTCTCTACATATTCTGAACGTACCGCCGCTTGGATTGGTTTTCGGGCCCGCTTGTAAAAGTAACGGAATAGCAACCGGAGGGTTGCGAGTTCGAATCCTACCAAAGACCGTCGTGAACAAAGTTGGCTGATGCACGCTAAATCTGTCGTGGCTTCAAATACCTCACGTTGGCGTGGTGTGGCAGTGGGGTGCCAGTTCAGGTGTGAACTCGTCATCTGACCATGGTTCAAAATTACATGGTGTTGTCCTCGGATCTTTCCCTTCGGGTTTGATCCCGGACCGTCACCAATACCCCTTTGTGTTGCTCCAGTGCGATAATTTAAATACCTACCTACATAGGATTGTTTTTCGAAAGTATTTTAGGGCCGCGGTGGCCCGGTTGGAAGAGTAACGGACTTGCAACCGAAGGGTTGCGAGTTCGAATCCAGCCAAACACCGTCGTGTACAAAGGGGGCTGGTGCACGTTAAATCTGTCGTGGCCTCAAATGTCCTCACGTTGGCGTGGTGTGGAAGTTTGGAGAGTGGGGTGCCAGCTCAGGTGTTGCCTCGTCATCTGACCGTGGTTCAAAATTACGTGGTGTTGTCCTCGGATCTTTCCCTTTGGGATTGATCCCGGACCGTCACCAATAGCCCGTTGTGTTGCTCCAGTGTGACGTTAATTGAAATACCCCCCAATACCCTCCGAAAGTATTTCAGCACGTCGACAGCAAAAATCCCAAAGAATAAATTTAGAATTGATGTGTGATACTTGATTGGTCAGCGTCGATTAGATAAAGTGGCAAACGTCACCGAAACTGCGATAAACTGCATTTTAAGGTAACCCCGATATGTATGTTGCGGGGGCATTTGGGTATTTGGGTATTTTCAATTAACGTCACACTGGAGCAACACAATGGGCTATTGGTGACGGTCCGGGATCAATCCCAAAGGGAAAGATCCGAGGACAACACCACGTAATTTTGAACCACGGTCAGATGACGAGGCAACACCTGAGCTGGCACCCCACTCTCCAAACTTCCACACCACGCCAAGCGGGGGCATTTGGTAGCGAAAGTAAAATGTTCAGACTGTCCGGTTTGTTGGTTCCTTTGAAGTTCTCCCATTGATTTAAAAATAAGTCTTTTGAATGGGAGATGTGTTGAGATATGGTGATTTTATATGACCTAAAATAGATTTAAATTCACAAGTATCAGAAACAAATTTTGCAACTTTATTTCTCTGATTTTATTTCCCAATCAGAAATTAAATTGCGATTTTTTCTCAAATTTCAAATATTTCGTTTTAAATAGTCTGTTTTTCATTGTTTACTTGTTATATAGGTGGGTAGGTATTTTAATTAACGTCACACTGGAGCAACACAACGGACTATTGGTGATAGTCCGGGATCAATCCCAAAGGGAATAATCTGAGAATAACACCACATAATTTTGAATCACGGTGAGATGACGAGGCAATACCTGAGCTGGCACCCGACTCTCCAAACTTCCACACCACGCCAACGTGAGGACATTTCAAGCCACGACAGATTTAACGTACACCAGCCCCCTTTGTACTCGATGGTCTTTGGCTGGATTCGAACTCGCAACCCTCCGATTGCTAGTCCGTTACTCTTCCAACCGGGTTACCACGTCGCCTTGTTGCCTAAGAATCTTCCTGTAAAGCTAAACGTAGATGGCAGTGTTACAGTGTTAGAACGTGCTTCATATACATATTCTTCATATACATATAGGGCCGCGGTGGCCCGGTTGGAAGAGTAACGGACTAGCAACCGAAGGGTTGCGAGTTCGAATCCAGCCAAAACACCGTCGTGTACAAAGGGGGCTGGTGCACGTTAAATCTGTCGTGGCCCCAAACGTCCTCACGTTGGCGTGGTGTGGAAGTTTGGAGAGTGGGGTGCCAGCTCAGGTGTTGCCTCGTCATCTGACCGTGGTTCAAAATTACGTGGTGTTGTCCTCGGATCTTTCCCTCTGGGATTGATCCCGGACCGTCACCAATAGCCCGTTGTGTTGCTCCAGTGTGACGTTAATTGAAAATACCAAAATACCAAACATATACATATACATAAAATCTTCATCATCTGGTGATTTGTTTACACTGAAAATCCCTCTCACAGCATGAATCATAGGAAATGTCGAACCGGCAAAAAAATCACATTAGTTCAAATCGGAAGTACTTTTTCTGTACAGCTTTGATATCAAGACTTGTGTAAACGCTTTTGGCATGCTTTTCGTATAGAGTTGTGGCAGGCAAAGGCAACCCCGCTTTATTAGGATTATGGCAACCTCGCGATTATTTTAATTTCTTGTTAATGTTTGTAAATCGTTATCTTTTTTTATTTTACCATGCCTAAATAACTCTGTTTCAATGTGATATTTTATAACATTCACGTTATATAGCTTGGTTCCATTTCCAACAAAATATTATTTAACTTGAACAGAAACTTCTGTAGCAATATTTCGGAAAAAGGAAGGTTTTGTCATCAAAGTAAATACTTACCTAGTAGGGGGTAGTGATAATACTCAGTTATGTGCATTTTTTTTCTATTTTAAAAATTATTTCCTTTAATTTTGTAATTATTTTCACCTAGTCCTAAAACGATGCATTTTTTAAAACGTTCTTCCTTGGTGGCATATAAAGCAAGTCAAGTGCTGCCAATAAAAAGTCTTTATAACGAAGCTGTACCCTTTTTTCTGTCCTATGTTTACACAGAAAAATTCTTCTCAGAGCTAATTTTATTCGCCTTATCGCTTATTTCTTTGGAACGTTTCTTTTCAGTGTATTCTTTTTGTTCCTTATTTGTTGCTTTTTATTTTGTTTCTTTACATTACTTTTTGTAATGAAACTCATGAAATTGCTTTTATTTTAAATGTGAAGCACAACCTTGAGAGGGATTTTCAGTGCAGACAAAACAGACGGAGGTAGGTAGTTAATTAACGTTGCACTGGAGTAACACAACGGGCTACTGTCGACGGCCCGGGATCAATCCCTAAGGGAAAAGTCCAAAGACAATATGTAATTTTGAACCACGGTTATATGACGAGACCAACACCTGAGCTGGCACCCCAATTTCCTCACACCACGCCAACGTGAGGACATTTGAGGCCACGACATATTTAACGTGCACCAGCCCTTCCTTGTACACAACGGTCTTTTGGTACGATTCGAACTCCTAACCCTCCGGTTGCTGGTCCGTTACTCTGCCAACCAGGCTACCAAGGCCCCAAAACAGACGGAATGCGAAGATTTAACTCCGCTACCCAAATGGTCTCGCATATTGAAGGGATACATACTCATGCATATTAGCGTTACCTTATAGACATTTCACGTTTTATCTAATTGTCGTTGACCAATCAACGATCAAAATTAATTCGGAATTCCTTCTTTGGAATTGTAGGCGATTGGATTGGATAGGGTGCTGGGGTTTTATGGCGCAAGGAATTGCAGGAAAAGTTATGGAATCGTTTCGAAAAACGAGCTAAGTGGGAATACGTACGAAAACACGTTCCGTCACAGAAACACTTCGCCACCCACTTTAAGCCTGCGAAAAAGTAACTCAGAAATATTTTCACATAAACCAAAAGCACTATCTTAAAAAAATTAAGCAATAATTCTCCGAAAAAATACGAGAATTAAAACAAGCAAAAGTTTCAAATCGTTTGCGATAAAAATGCAGGCGCCATATTTCCGAAAACAAGTCGAATGATGAGAAATTGTTCCCGAACGTCTTTCCCGCTGCTGCTATTGGCTGTACAAATGAGTTGGAACAAGATGCTTCAGAATTTCCATCCGAACAAGTACAACTCATTACTGAAGTATTTTTCCTTTTTCAGAGATCGATCGATACATATTTCCTCATGTTTAAGGGCACAATATTGATTGAATCAGCTTTCGCTTTATGAGTTATGCAATGCATATCAAATGCAAATATGTCAATTCGGGATTTTCGTATATGGGCTGTCACAGCCAAAAGCACTAAACAGCTATTTCTCAAACAGCTATGTACTTACGAATACATACTTTTGCAGCTTGTCTGATCATTTAGTTCTGGTTATAGTACATTTTGCAAAAATTTCAAAACGGTTGAATCAAAAAATTTTATTGCATTCTATAAGCGAAGAAACGGACCTTTGAAATATCTTGTGCACTGAATTTTTCGAAAGAAACTAACTCCAATCTCCCAGGGTGCGGTAAACCAGTTGGAAGAGTAGCGGATTAACAACCGGAGGGTTGCGACTTCGAAACTCGGGCCAACCAAAGACCGTCGTGTACACTGGGGCTGGTGCACGTTAAATCTGTTGTGGCCTCAATTGTCCTCACGTTGGCGTGGTGTGAGGAGAGTGGGATGCCAGCTCAGGTGTTGACCTCGTCATCAGACCGTGATTCAAAATTACGAGGTGATGTCTTTGGATCCCCTTTGGGTTTTCCCTTTGGGTTTGATCTCTTATCATCACCAATAGCCCGTTGTGTTGCTCCAGTGCGACGTTAATTAAATACCTACCTACCAAAGCACTTTCGAAATAGTAGCATTAGTAACAAGGTTTTTAAAATAGCCAATAAAGGTCTCCTTTTATAACCGTATTTTAATAACAATTTTAGTTGCTCAGATACAAAATGAATCGGTAACCCCTTTGTACACTACGGTCTTTGGTTGGATTCGAACTCGCAACCCTCTGGTTGCTAATCCGTTACTCGGATATATGAGGGATTTCCAGTGTTAAGAGCAGACTGGAAAGCGCGGATTTTATTTCCACCTCCCAAAGATGCGCATGATACATATCGCGTTTACCTTAAAACATAGTTTATTGCCGTTTGACGTTTAATCTAATTGATATTGACCAATCAATATCAGGGGACGTCTTTGCTCAGTGGGTATGCCCACTGCGCTAGCAACCTTCGAGCTGTAAGCGGCGCAGATTCCTCCTGCCAGGTCCTTTCTTTCTCTCTTCCTGTTTCAGTAAATCAGTAAAACTTTCACTGTGTGTGTCAGTTAATTGTTATTGTATGTCAATGACTTTATATTGTATTGTTTCTGGCGCAGCATGGCCAAATATTGCCCTTGCGCCATAAAACCCCAAAACCAATCAACCCTCATAACATATTCTCCGCAAAGGAATAATTTTCTTTTGATTTTACTTCACTGAGCAACAAATGTCCCACGAATCATATATTCCCAAATAAGCAAAATTTCCGAGCTATACCCTGATGCAAGACTGCAGGTTTCTTAGGAGCGCCCCGACACAGTTTGAAAACCTGACTTAAAGCCAATACCCTGGAGATATGTGGTGGACTTTTGTCCGTTATCATCCAATTGCAACACTCTGAATGAATGGTCCAAAAGATTACAGCCAAGCGAGATTCGACAGCTAGAGAACAAGTTTTATACACAAACTAAGAACACATCAATTCAATCAGACTTCCTTCTTTTTTCAAAATCTTGAAGTCTTCAGAATTCGTTTATACAGTTGGTAAACTCCTAACTTTCTCGCAATGTTATTTTTCTTTTCAAACTTGCACTAACTTCGGATACAATGATTGGGCTTCAAATAAGATATTTCTAGACATTAGTTTCTAGTCTAGAGATAATTTTATACAGTAGAACCTCGATTATCCGCAGTAATGTAAGCGGAGGTCACCTCGGATAACCAGAAATTCGGATAATATGGACGTAGTAACTGCCAGAAATAAGAAAAAAATTACTGAACCATGTTCCCACTTTCGCTATAAATATTCATAAACCAAGTATTAAGAATAATCTATACTCGGCAGGTAGGTATTTTAACTAAAATCACTCTGGAGCAACACAACAGGCTAATGGCGACGGTTCGGTATCATCCTCCGAAGGGAAAGATCCGAGGACAACTCCACGTAATTTTGAACGAGATGACGAGGTCACACCTGAGCTGGCTGCCCACTCCTTCAAACTTCCCCGGCACATTAACGTGAGGAAATTTGAGGCCACGACGGATTTAACGTGCACCAGCCCCTTTGTACACGAAGGTCTTTGGTTGGATTCGAACTCGCAACCCTCCAGTTGCTAATCCACTCTTCCAGCTACCGCGCCCCGTATAACAGCTCGGGGAAACCATCAGAACATATATAAACATCGGAACAAGAATTGCAAAAGAATTATTTTATGGTATTTTTGGTATTTTGGTATTTTCAATTAACGTCACACTGGAGCAACACAACGGGCTATTGGTGACGGTCCGGGATCAATCCCAGAGGGAAAGTCCGAGGACAACACCACGTAATTTTGAACCGCGGTCAGATGACGAGGCAACACCTGAGCTGGCACCCCACTCTCCAAACTTCCACACCACGCCAACGTGAGGACATTTGAGGCCACGAGAGATTTAACGTGCACCAGCCCCCTTTGTACACGACGGTGTTTGGCTGGATTCGAACTCGCAACCCTTCGGTTGCTAGTCCGTTACTCTTCCAACCGGGCCACCGCGGCCCTGAATTATTTTATGAACGGATTAGGGCTTGTACGGAGACTAATTTGAAACCGGAAACACACGGGAGTAAATTCATTGTGTGGGAGCCGTGGGGAGTTGCAGTTTGCCTCCCATAGAGCACTATTCTACATGTTCCAAAAAGTACTCTTGATGGATTGAAGTCTATTTTTGTAAAGGGATCTTTTTCCACGAAATCCCTCCCGCTGTCTCACTCATACGAACCAAAAACTTGTAAAATAAATTGCACATCACAGAAGCTAGGATTTTTGGATGACCTAAAAATAGCTGGAGAGCCCGATACAATTCACGATCCAAAAAACATAAGAAATGCACTAAAAAGATTTATATTCATTAGAGGATTAAAATAAGATATAAAATGCGAGTAACGATATTTTGCCATCAATAGATATAAGTATTTAATTTTCGTGGATGTCTCGACGAGGTATCTCGTCATTAGCAAAACTGACTAGATGTTGATGGACGAGATATCTCGTCATCAGAAGAAAACGGACCAGATCTTGATTCTCATCCTCATAAAAATGATCAGCAATATCTTGATAGCGAGCTATCTCGTCATTAGCAAAATTGCACAGATATCTAGTCGAAATCACTTGAAGGGTTAAGAAAGTTTAGAGCAGATGCTATGAGCGGGTCATCTACTTGAAAATACTCAAAGGCACTTAAATTGGGTTGGTTTTTTTAATCACATTTTTCCTCCATTCAAATAACGTATCAGTCTTACCAGAAAAAGATGCAAAATTATCACACACACACACAAAAAAAAAATCATAAGTCCTTCACACTACAATACAAAAAAAATGCCTTACATTTTCCGGGCTCCTCAGATCTTGATGGACGAGATATCTCGTCGAACCCACTTGTAGGATTAAGAAAGTCAATACTTGAAAATACTCTAACAGAGGCACTTAAATCGGCTTAGGTTTTTTTCTGAATCATTTCTATATCCACTCAAATAAGGTTTCAGTCATGCCAGAAAAAAGATGCAAAATCGTAGTATTGAACATTACAATACACAAAAAAGGTTCATGTTTTCCATTTCCTGTATAATGGTTGGGGGCAACGGTAGCCCGGTTGGAAGAGTAACGGACCGGAGCAACCAACCGGAGGGTTGCGAGTTCGAATCCAAACAAAGACCGTCGTGTACAAAGGGAGCTGGTGCATGTTAAATCTGTCATGGCCTCCAATATCCTCACGTTGGAGTGGCGAGGAAGTTTGGAGCTCGTCATCAGACCGTGGTTCAAAATTACGTGGTATTGTCCCCGATCTTTCCCTTGGGGATAGGTCCCGGACCGTCGCCAATAGCCCGTTGCGTTCCAGTGCGACGTTAATTAAAAATACTTACCTGTATAATGCAGACTCAATTTGAGGTGACTGACTCTGAGATAGCTGGATATTCACAGAAACTCGTAATTAAATAAGTATGTTCACTAATGGAGTATACTAGCTCCCACTTTTACTTTTAATCCAATTTTTCTTCGATCCTATCGAGTCTCACTGCATTCTTGACTCAAACAAAGCGCGTCAATTGGGGTCGTTCATTTTTTGTGCAATGCATTTAAATAAAACAAAGGGCACGCGCGATTAAAAAGTAGCGGGGATTTACATTGTGTTTTAACGATAATACAATCACTCCAGTATCGTCTCAATTACTTAACCTGTCTCGGTTTATCCGTGTTTTTTAATCGGTAGTCTGAAGGGGCATTCAGTCACCGAAAACGGGTGACGAATAGGCCTGATAACAAATTGAAAACAATGTGGATGATGAAAGCGTTTCAGACTCGATAAAAAGAGCTTTTGTACTTTTTAAAACGGAATTAATGAGGATGTTAATTATCAGAAGTGTCTTTGTTCGTAAGAGAAGAGAACCTAATTCCATTTGGAAATGCCATGAAAGGTTCGTGAAGTATGAGGATTTTTCTCTCAAGCCAAATGTAGGTAGCGGTAGTGTTTCAACAACGGAACTTAAACTTTGAGATGTCAGCTTTCCATTAATTCATTTGAGCTTAAAAATGTAATAGTGTTGCCCTTGGAGATATTTTTGAAGGAGGAGCAAGGGAAAAAGCGCTCTTCCTATACCGTATTAGGAATTTTTAAAACTTATTTCCTCGTTTTCTGGTGATTTCTTTACACAGAAAATCCGTCTCATACGTACAAAAAGCACGTTATACCACAAAAATACCAGTGTCATCTATATTTGCTTACAGAAAAACCCTCTCGTAACTTTATGAGACAACATTATATGTATGCTATTAAGATTTTATAAAAAGTTTCCACCTAAAACATATATGTAAAACGGGAAACTATACTCTCACCAATGAGAGATATTTTCTGTCAAACTAAATATTGCTGGCGGTAGTGCTTTTGCGGCGATACGTGTTTCCTATTCGTATTCACCTCAGGTGTTGCCTCGTCATCTGACCGTGGTTCAAAATTACGTGGTGTTGTCCTTTCCCTTTGGGATTGATCCCGGACCGTCACCAATAGCCCATTGTGTTGCTCCAGTGTGACGTTAATTAAAATACCTACCAATCTACCTACCTTGCCAACTAATTATCACTGCTATCGCTTACGGCACGAACAATAAACTTAGAACAGGAATCCTGTAGGCGGCGCAGATTCGGTTCTTATAACCATCCCGGGTGTATTTCTGTATCAGTAAAAACTTTCCTTGTGTGTTTACGTCCATTTGGTCAACGGGGTCGTAGCGGCTGATTTGGTGTTCCCACTGCACAAGCAGCCTGCTAGAAATAGGCAGCGAAAGTACGATTCCTGTTACTGTCCTACCGTATTTTTATCTGTAAAAACTTCCTTTGTGTGTGTCCATTTGTTCAATGAAGTCCCCGTGGGTTTTATCTACTGTGCTAGCAACCGGGAGGTTATAGGTGACGCATGTTCGAATCCTCCCTGGGTGCATGTCTTATCTTCTGTGTCAGTTAGTTTTCCTTGTGATTAAGCCTATTTACCTGATATTGTTTGGTGTGTTGCAGCTTGGCCAAACATGGCCCCTGCGCCACAAAGACCCAAACAACGGTTTGATCAGTGGAAAAAACATTGTTTGGTGCAGCTTGAGATCTGGTAGGTAGGTATTTTAATTAATGTCTCACTAGAGCATCACAACGGGCTATTGGTGACGGTCCGGGATCAAACCCGAAGGGAAAGATACGAGGCAACCTCACGTAATTTCGAATCACGGTCAGATGACGAGGTCACACCTGAGCTGGCACCCCACTCTCCAAACTTCCACACCACGCCAACGTGAGGACATTTGAGGCCACGATAGATTTAACGTGCACGAGTTCTCTTTGTACACGACGGTCTTTGGTTGGATTCGAACTTGCAACACTTCCTCTGCCAATCCGTTACTCTTCCAACCGGGCTACCGCAGCCCTGGCGATATCTGGCCCTTGCGACATAAAGAAGTAACCAACATAAAAAAGTAACTCAATAAGCAAAAGTGTTGAGATCTCGTTGATTTAACCGCTGAGTGCCATGAGATTTCCCACAACACATTTGCTCTAAATAACCACAACTATTGGTTGAAAGAATCCTACGAGATTCTATAGGTCAGTCTTGCGGGGAAGAATGCGGGATGTGGAACGGATATATGAGTGTGAATCCCTCAGAGGATTAGAAGCCCGCTTATTTACTAAGAGGGCTCTCTTAAGCAGCACGAAATTAAGTCTTTTATCAAAACAAAAAATTTTCAAAATATATTCGGAGGATTGAAAACGGTTCCATTAACACACTTCAGTTCTCTAAAAGTAAACAGACCAAGTGTGGTTAATTCCTGGATACACTACTCCATGCGTCACATAAAACGAAGGACGTATTTATTTATGTTTGCAGACACAGAATACACAAAACTGTGAGAAAAACATTTCTTTTAATTATTTCAGAATTTTTCCAACGAAAAAAAAAATTAATGAGTAATTCCAATGTGACTCAAGAAGTATAAGCATGGATTACTTTGTTTCAAATTAAGCAAATATATAAATACTAAGAAAAAATGGAGTGTCTTTTGTGTTAAATTAATTAGGCTCGGCTAATTGGCTCTTGACTGCCAAACAAAAAACGTCACTTTGAAAAATGAATTACCTCCTTTTGTTCAACGTCTAATCTACTCCGTTTTTCAAAAATTGGTAAGTGCAAGCGATTCTTCTTAATCTTAATGATCAAATTCTTATATAAACTGAAATATTCTGAACTATAAGATTAAAGGTAATTAGTGTGTAGAAAAATAGCAATGCTGTAAAAATTAACACTAATAAAACATTTTTATGATATGGGGTCTTGCTCTTATTTTTAGCGTAATCGTGCTGCTTTTCTATTAAATATCGGAAAAGTTTTGAAGCAAAATCTTCAATTGAGATTAGTTAACGTGACCGTCTAGAGTAATTTATATTGGGATATATGTACTTAAAAGGAAAAATATTTTTGAAAAAGTACCTTGTAATATAGAAAACGCTCGTTTTGAAAAAATCGAATATAAAACTTAAATATAATTTAGTTTATTTACATCATTAAAACTTCTATTACGAATTGAAGCAAAAATTAAATGTTTAAGAGTACAAAAGATTTCAAATCTTTAAAAATCCCAAATTCAATATTTTTGAAAATTTTCTCTTTCAATGAAATAATTTTTATTATTCCTCAAACAGATTGTTAATAATTTAAGGACAAATAATCAGGTCAACTAGTTATCCAATACTACTTTGTGATCTAGTTAACCCTCAGAGGGATTCACACATAATTCTAAATTGCAGTTTGCAGTCTTCCTTGCATGAATTCTAAACAGTTTTGACCATCTTGTCCAATAGAATCTTTCCGTATGATTGTATTCTAAGAAAAGGAGTAATTGACTATTTCCATAGGACTGTTTGGAAAGTAGCAATAGAATTGTTCCAAAGTATTCTATTCCAAGAAAAAGATAGTGATCGAATATTTCCACAGCACTATTCGAAGGAAAGGAGCAATAGAATCGTTCCAAATGATTCTAACGAGAACAGCAATAGAATATTTCCAAAGAACTATTTGAAGGAATGGAGCAATAATATTTCCAAATGATTGTATTCTAAGGAAAGGAGCAATAGACTCTTCCAAAGGACTATTCGTAGGAAAGAGGCACTAGAATCGTTCCAAAGAATTTTATTCCAAGAAAAAAAGGCAATAAAATCGTTCCAAAGGATTCTATTATAAGGTAAAGAGCAATAGAATATTTCCATAGGACTATTCGAAGGAAAGAAGCAATAGAATCTTTTCAAATGATTGTATTCTAAAGAAAAGAGGAATAGAATCGTTCCAAAGGACTATTCGAAGGAAAGAGGCAATATAATCGTTCCAAAGGATTTTATTCGAAGTAAAAAGGGCGATAAAATCGTTCCATAGGATTCTATTATAAGGTAAAGAGCAATAGAATATTTCTACAGTACTATTCGAAGAAACAAGCAATACAATCTTTCCAAATGATTCTGTTCGAAGGAAAGGAGAAAAGAATCTTTTCAAATGATTCTATTCGAAGGGGAAAGGAGCAGTAGAACATTTGGAGAGACTGTTCCAAGGAAAAGAGCAATAAAATCTCTTTCCACAGGTTGAAATAATCCATGGATTATTTCAAGCTATAGATGCGGTTATTTATTCATTAAGTGCAATACCACATTGCTTGGAAATCACGTGAAGCTCAGAAGGTTAAGAGAAATAAATGTTTCTTGCTTTCCCACATACTAATTCTCTTTCTAAAAAATTGCTCCTTGACATTTGTTTTTCAGTGACAGGAAATCAACCTAGCGGAAGTTGCCATCTCTTGTCCACAACATGCGACAAACAAGGTTTTCCTCTTAATGATGTGCTGCCAAAATGAAAATACCAAACAAGAAAGCGAAAAATAAAGGAAAATCGTTACCGTTCTGTTCCATGAAAAGAATCAAAAACCTCAAAAAAAGAATCCAAACAAATAAAAATCGGAAGCATCGAATATAAGAATGAAATTTCCTTTCCAATGGAACATGGAACTCCCAAATTGACAATGGTCATATACTGTTATGTGTACGATTCGTATCAGGAAACATCTTGATAGAGATGGAAAAAGTTTTTTTACCTTCCGAATAAGAATGACGGAAGTTGGATTGTTTTGGTCACGTACTGTCATTGGACACAAAAAATATCATTTATGCAGTTCTGAGCAGCGAAATCGCTTTCGTTCAAATCCGAACATTCAGACCGTAGATGAAAACGATTTTTACCTTTTTCAATTTCCTCTCATAAGGGTTATTCTTTTGTGTGATGTGTCTTTTGTTCGGTACAACGCTACAAAGAAACTTCCTACCGACTGCTCCATTCAACTCAACTCCGTAATGTCAGCTAGTGATTCGCAGCCGTGATATACTTCATTAGGCTACACGGTGGAATGTAGCAAGGTCTGTAACCCCTAAAATCAAGGAAACATTAACAGCTAAATTGTTTTTGACGTAGCACTAAGTCTAACTCAGCGTATAGTATAGGGCGACTTATGACTGATCGCGTGACAAAAAATAGGTTCCACCAAAATAGGTAAGCACTTGTGAAATAATAGCATTAGCAGCATAAGTTTTTAAAAATACTAGCAAAAAGTCTCGTTTTAAACCCTATTTTAGTAGCAATTTTAGTTGCTCAGATACAAAATGAATCGGCTGAGACACAAAATGTGCTAATTAAGTATAAACAGACGTTAAGAAATTTAATTTTTTAAATTAAAAAACTAAGTATTTTCTTAATAAGGTTTTTATGACAACCTAGCAACGACAGATTCCGATGTTTTTCTTTTATCGTTGCCACGGCTTGGCGCCTAAAATTCGGAATTGGCGTCCAATGGAAATTTTTTTCTATATACATAAATCCGAAAAATATTTTTTCCGTCCTCAATTAGTTAAGAAAAGGGTCCAGATTTTCGTTGACCTCTGGTGAATTTTAGAAAAGTCAGCAAAGGTCAAAGACAATTTGTTCTTTTAACTAATAGAGGACGGAAAAAATATTTTTCGGATTTTTCTTTAGGGAGAAATTTTCCTTTAAACACCAATTGCGATATTTTGGCTCCAAGCTGTGGCAACCATGAGAGAAAACATCGGAATCTGGTAGCTAGATAGTCATGAAAACCTTATCAAGAAAATATTTAGTTTTTTAATTTCACAATATAAATTTCTTGGAGAAATCTACAACGTCTGTTTGTACTTAAAGAACCCATTTTGTCTTTTATCCGATTCATTAAATTTTCAGAAAAATCACCAAAATTTTGAAAACAGGGGCTATAGAGACGATATTACTTCAAACGATACACCTAGTTGCCAAGGTTGAAAAATACTAGCAGAAGTGGCATGTACAGCTTCGCAATTGAAATCGTTAAAAATACGTACCGAACTGTAATCATATTAGCACATCGTATGAGCGCAAACAATACTCGTTTAGCGCATTTCAAAACAAATCTGGTAGTCCTACATTCCAAACGTAGGCTCAATCACAAATGAATCTATTTTTGTACTCGTTCCCTTTTACGTTAGTAGCAGCAGAAAAAATGACAACATACCTTTCTCGAAATTTTAATTGCATTGACAATTGTCAATGCAATTAAAATTTCGTTCACTTTCGATTGAAACCTCGTATGTTTTCAAATTGATGTAGTTCAACAATTAGTGCCTCGAACGACCAATTCCTGGGCTAAAGATTACAGGATTATAGGAACGGAATGCTATCTCATTCCTATATCCTTAAGTTTTAAATCACGTGAATTGAGTGGGCCGTTGTGGCTCAGTGGGTATGTACACTGCGCTAGCAACCTTCGAGTTGTAGGCGGTGCAGATTCGATTCTTGTCAGGTGCATTCCTCCCTGGGTGTATTTCTCTCTTCTGTGTCAGTAAAACTTTCATTGTGTGTGTCTATTTCTTGATGTTGTATTGTCTGGCGCAGCATGGCCAAATATGGCCCTTGAGCCATTAAACTCCAACAAACCAACCACGTGAATTGAGACCAGTTTCTCAGAATAGACGCTGAAGAAATCTTGGGGGCAATGCTAGACCCAGAAGTAGGGGACGTTGCGGACAAGAGTGGTTAATAAGATGCTAAAAAAATTGTCTCCTAAAATGGGGTTTTAAGGAAACTTTACTTGGCCATACAGAATCATAAACTAGTCATGAATTGCCATTGATTCTATCAACTAAAAGGGGGTCGCGGTAGCCGGGATGGAACAGTGTGTTAACGACGAGATATCTCGTCATTAGCTTAATTGGCCAGATCTTGATGGACGAGAAATCTCGTTGAAACCACTTGGAGAGTTAAAGAATTAAACCGAGGGAAAATATTTATTTGAATGCTTATTTATATCTTTGAAAACTCGAAATTAAATAGACTTTTCCTCCAGAGTAAAGGTTGCTGTACTCCAGATGGAAGAGTACCGGAATAGCAACCGGAGGGTTGCGAGTTCGAAACTCAATCCAACCAAAGACCGTGTACGTAGGAGCTGGTGCACATTAAATCTTTTGTGGCCCGAAATGTCCTCACATTGGCGTGGATGTTTGGAGAGTTGGATGTGACCTCGTCATCTGACCGTGGTTCAAATCCGAGGTGTTGTCCTTGGATTTGAGCCCCTTTGGGATTGATCCCGGACCGTGGCCAATAGCCCGTGTGTTGCTCGAATGCGACGTTAATTCAACTACTCCCAATTTTTCGATTTTGTTTAAATATTATAATTGGCCTAAATACAGGCTTCACATGCAGAACATTCCGAATTCACTCCATAAACAAATGTAGGGTCTTCCCCAATGAAATTTACAGTAACAATTCGTAACAAGGATTTTAAGTGGGTATGTAAATTTTAAGTGGGTAGGCGTTAAATTAACGTCACACTGGAGCAACACAACGGGCTATTGGCGACGGTCCGGGGTCAACTCCTGAAGGTGCCCAAATCCGAGGACAACACCTAATAATTTTGAATCACGGTCAGTTGACGAGGTCACACCCGAGCTGGCACTCCAAACTTCCACACCATGCCAACGTGAGGACATTTAAGGCCATGACAGATTTAACGTGCACCAGTCACCTTTGTACACGACGGTCTTTGGTTGGATTTGAACTCCGGATTTTAAGTGGGAAATTGCTGTAATAATCATTCTTTTTACAGTTATTTACATAAAATGAGGAAAATACTTTAAATGAGTTCGAAGAAACGGCAGGAATAACCTTGAAAACGTATCCTGACTCGACCCGTGTGTAATGAAGCGGAAAAACATATCTTTTGCATCCTCAGCACGAAAATGACCAAAATTACCTTCCTTAACTCAGCAAATCAACTGTAAACGCAGTAAATAAAAAGCAATTTAAAAATTTAAACAGTGTTCTTTTTGCTTCGAATGGGTTGAGGTAGCCTGCATGGTGTAGCGGAGCGTGGTATACATGGCCCGCAGTTAGAAAAAAAGTGTATCCAAAATTTATCTCTAATGAAAGAGGATATCAAATTTAATATGACAGCAAATTTAACGGTTACAAGATTAACAAGAAAAAGAAGAGTAACAAATGAAAACACTTGCTGAGTTTAATATCTTCGCTCTAAAAACTGAGATAAACACTGATGGTTCGGAGAAAAAGTGCAATGGCTTGCGGTTATTTGCTGGAGTCGTCTTTTAACTTTCGTTTCGAGAGGTGACGTCAGTGGTTGAAGGATGTTGCTAGCCGGGTTAAAAATTTAAATATATTAAATCTTCCAATTTAGATACCTTTATAAAACCTGCGTTCGAAGTTAACTATGACGTAATATTTAATGGCAATGAAAGAGAAACTTGTATTCTTCAATTTTTTTAAATTCTTCTCAAGCAATGTAAATTTTTACATCAATCATTAAAAGTTAATCTAAACAATAATTTTTTGTTAGAAATGCCTATTTTAAACTAGTTAGATTTCCATGATAAAAAACGAAAACAGCATACAAAAGTCAATTAAACTGAAGTTCATTTGCAGGAGTGATTCTTTTGACTTTTACCTTATCCGTTTGTTATTTATTGCAAATGTTACGTTCATGGGTGATAGGTTTATGGGAATTAACGTCACACTGGAGCAAGACACGAGCTATTGGAGATGGATCAACCACGAAAGGAAAGATCCGAGGAAAACTCGTAATTTTGAACCACGGTCAGACAGCTGCCATCCCACTCTCCAAACTTCCACACCTCACCAATGTGAGGACATTTGGGACCACGACAGATTTAAAGTGCACCAGGCTCCACGTATACGACGTTCTTTGGTTGAATCGAGTTTCGAGCCCGCACTAATCCGTTACACTTCCAACTGGGCTACAGCAGTCTTTCCAAGACAACAAAACGAAATCAATAGCAAACAGAAATTAATTAAACTAAAATATCTCTAGTAAGTATGTAGTAATGCTTAAGTGAGCTTATAAAATAAAGAAGTATTGCTTGTGCAAACTTATCCTTACATAACTAGAAGAATGATCCATTTATTCTTTTGAAGAACTTTATTTTTCTTAGGTATTTTGGTATGGTATTTTTAATTAACGTCACACACTGGAGCAACAGAACGGGCTTTATTTCTCTTAGGATAGCATTCCCTTTTTATAAAGCTAAATTCTCTAAGAGATTAATCGAGGATAGTTTCTGTGAAGACATTTATTCGAATTGAAGATGCAAAGAAACGAGTTTTTGGCTTTTATCCTATGCGTCTGGTATTTATTACACACGTTACGTCTATGGAAGCAAGGTAGGTAGCCGAATATACATCGCACTGGAGCAACACAACGGTCTATTAGAGATCCGGGATCGATCCCGAAGGGATATATCCAAGGACAATACCTCGTTGGACAATACCTCAAGACACGGGCTATTGCAGATGGTCCAGGATCAACCACGAAAAGAAAGATCCGAGGAAAACTCGTAATTTTGAACCTCCGTCGTATGACGAGGTCAACACCTGAGCTGGAACCCCACTCTCCAAACTTATACACCACGCAAACATGAGAACATTTGGGACCATGATAGATTTAACGTGCAATGGCACCCCACGTACACGACGGTCTTTGGTTGGATCGAGTTTCGAACTCGCAACCCTCCTGTTGCTACACCGCTACTCTTCCAACGGGCTACCCATGTTACATTTATGGAAATATGAACACAGAGCTACGGTTTTTAACAGGTGTGCCTTAAGGATGGTGAAAGTTTCCACAGAGGGTGTCTTTGTAAAATCGTCTTTGAAAAGAGGGTGCCAAGCCAAAAAAAGTTTGGGAAACTATGTTCTAGCACATACGGGAGGCACTTTCGGTTGGTAAGTATTTAATTAACGTCGCACTGGAGCAAAACAAAGGGCTATTGACGACGCTCCGGGATCAACTCCCGAAGGAAAACACCATGTAATTTTGAACACGGTCAGATGACGTGATGGCACTTTCGGATACATATTCCTATGTTAAGAGGGCCGAGGTAATCCGGTTGGTAGAATAACGAATTAACAACCAGAGGGTTGCGAGTTCAAAACTTGATCCAACCAATCACCATCGCCGTGTTCGTGGGGGCAGATGCACGTTAAATCTGCCGAAGCCACAAATGTCCTCACGTTGACGGAGTGTGAATGTTTGGAGAGTGAGGTTCCAGCTCAGGTGTTGACCTCGTCATCTGACTGGTTCGAAACGACGACGATTTAACGTCCTCGGATCCTTCTCTTCGGGATTGATCCCAGACCGTCCACAATAATCCGATGTCTTGCTTCAGTACAACGTTAATTCATCTACCTCATTTGTGAACACGGTTTAATTTTGTGTTTCCTACCTCTCTAAAGTTTGTACATGTCTTAAAATACTCAGAATCTGAAGTAAATTCCCTCATGTGTACACACGGAAGGAAAAATTCTCGATTTCATCAGCTGAGACTTTCCAACGAACCCTCCAAACCAAACTTTTAAACCACAAAACTAATTGCAACGATAACAAACAAGACAGAAAAACTCTTTTTTTATCAAAGGTTCCGGGAACCCGATTCACCAATAAGATTGCAGCAAACGGTAGGAACCTTTGATGATTAATTTCAACTCTTCGCAGATTATTTTACCCGGGTTTTTTCCCCTTCAACCACCTTGGAGGTTCATCCTTTGAGTCCGCCATCCCTGGGAAAACGAATCAAGTTCACCGAAGCGTGGTATGAACAACTGTCAGCGTAATACTTTCTAAGAAAAATATCGGATTGCTGATACCTTTGACATGTGCGGATCATTTTCAGCTTCATTGGGCTTCTGCGACGCGAAATCTCTAGGCTATATCCAGGGAATAAATAATTTTGCGTTCGTGTAGCCGTTTTTTCGTATTCGCTAAACCGTTGGATTTCGCTGTCGTGATTACGAAGGCTGAGATGAAAACTTTATTTCGAACTTTGGAAATATTTGGATGGGGCAAAGAAGTTGATTGAGGGAAAGGAGTTAAGGAATTGGAAAGACGCGTATTTTTCGATTGAAAAAGTGTAGTTTTCAATCCCGGCTGAATTGATTTAATTTATATTCTTTAACTGTTCGATATTTTTATGTAATTTAGATTCTTGAAGAAGCATCGGCTGCTTTAGTTTTGCGAATTTAATTCAGTAACAACGCGTGATGTATGAATATGATTCATTCTTTCTTATTTACCTTTGATCCATCATGTGATTAATTTCGTTTTTATCTTCCTCATTATATGTGGGATTCATATGCTAAAGTGAGAAGGAAATTGCTTTAATAGATGAAAGAATAAAATTCGTATGATAATCTCTTGTGGGTCAAACCTTTTTCTTTTGCAGAATTCAGAGAATGATTTTCATGTGAATTATTAGCGCTTTGCATGAATTAGTGATTATATGAAACTCTTTAGTGCTTTAGTTTTCAATGGTGCTAATAGTTTAAATGTTTTAAATGGGAGTTTTTAACCGTATTAGATTCGAGCATAAAAATAACAGTTCAAGATATGGTAAATGAGTTCTTACTCTTGAAAATGCCTCAGGATTGTCAAGTTTGTAGAGTGGGGTGCCAGCTCAGGTGTGATCTCGTCATCTGACCGTGGTTCAAAATTACGAGGTGTTGTCCTCGATCTTTCCCTTTGGGACTGATCCCGAGCTGTCACCAATAGCCCGATGTGCTGCTCCAGTGCGACGTTACTTAACTACTTATTATCAATGAATATTTGAAAAGAATCTAATCCATGTTGCAAACAAAAGTATGAAAAATAACAATAATGGCAGTCGACAATGTTAAGTACGAAAATATCGCAACTAATTAATGTGGTTCAAAATTACGAGGTTTGTCCTCGGATCTTTCCCTTCAGGACCTTCTCCAATAGCCCTTAGTGTTGTTCCAGTGCGATGTTAATTCAACAACATACTTACCCAACTAATTAATGTAAATTCATGCAATACCGCCTATTTGAAAAATGATCGACATTTTTACAACGAAAAGTATAACAATAATCTTCCTAAAAGAATGCAATAATCTATACCAAATTCAGCACATGAATAAATACACTGCTGGCCACCCAAATTGCAACACCAAGAAAAACAAGAGATATCACAACAAAATTTATTTTGCAGATAACATGTTGACCAAGTATCAAATGATTAAATTTATAGACTTCTGTGAAGTGTGGTTCCTGCCAAAATCAGTAGCCAGAGTAGCCGCCATTGTTGGAGATCACCGCTGCCACACGCCTCGGCATTGATTGAAAGAGACTTTGGATGTGTTCTTGGGGTACAGCAGACCAAGCAGCTTCCACACGTTGCCAAAGTTGATCTGGTGTGGCAGCTGGGGATGTATTCTGGGTCAATCGTTGAGCAACCATGGACCACATGTTTTCTATCGGCGAAAGATCCGGAGAGCGAGCTGGCCAGGGAAGCAATTCAATCTGGCGATTGGCGAAGAATCCTTGGACAATGCGTGCCACGTGTGGTCGCGCATTATCCTGTTGAAATATGGCTGTGGGCAAGCCCTGAAGGTAAGGAAGGACAACTGGCTCCAACACCTCGGAGATGTAGCGCTGGCTGTTTAAAGTACCGGCAATGCGTACTAGAGGAGTGCGAGAGTGATATCCAATACCGCCCCATACCATAATACCCGGTGCAGGACCAGTGTGGCGGTGCATAACGCAGCTGTTCAGCATCCTCTCTCCACGGTGTCTCCAGACTCGAATCCGACCATCGTGGTGTTGCAGACAGAAGCGTGACTCGTCAGTAAAGACAATTTCATTCCATTCTGCCGTCCACATCCTTCTTTCATTGCACCATTGGCGGCGGAAACGTCTGTGGTTCTGCGTCAAGGGTAGACGAAGCAATGGACGTCTTGCGGACAGACCACTCTGCTCTAAACGGCGTCGAATGGTACGCGCAGACACTGGATGATGCGGCACAGACTGAATGTGCTGTGCTATGGTTCGTGATGTGGCTGAGCGATCCGTCATTGCCATACGCACAATATGCCTGTCATCACGTGAAGTGGTGCACTGAGGTGGATGCGATCGAACACGTCGGTCCGTCGTACCCTCCTGCATCCAACGATCACATATCCGCATTACAGTTGTTTGGTTTCGTCCAACACGACTACCGATTTCCCTGAAAGATAATCCACAATCTCGGTAGGCCACTATCCTTCCTCTGTCGAACTCGGATACTTGATCAAAAGATGATCGTTGTTTTCTACGAGGCATAATTGATCGTTTTTTTGAAAAAACCACAAGAAAAACACAATTGCCGTACTTGAAATCGTCGAAATCTCCAAGCCTTAAATAGCGCTTTGAAGTGGCGCCACAGGCGCGCGTGATGTGCGTCTGCGCTGAAATTCTAATCATTTGCATATCCTACCTCCGCTAATGCATGTTGTAAATTTCATATTATTTCCATGCTTCTTTCAGGGTGTTGCATTTACGGTGGCCAGCAGTGTAATAGGCGAAGGTAGGTAGTTAATTAACGTCGCAGTGGAGCAATGCCACTGCAAGCGGCATAATAGCGACGGTCAGGGAACAATCCCGAAGGGAAAGATACAAGGACAACGCCTGGTCATTTTGAAACACGGTCAGATGAGAACACTTGAACTGGCACCCCACTCTCCAAACTTCCACATCACGCAAACGTGAGGAATTTGAGACCACAACAATGAACGTGCACCAGCCCCCACGTATACGACGGTCTTTGGTTGGACCTAGTTTCGAACTTGCAACCTTCCAGTTGCTCATCCGCTACTCTTCCAACTGGTCTAAAAACTGCCCTATGTTGCAAACGAGAATATGAAAAATAATATTAACAGACGATAATGTTAAGTAAAAAACATATCCCAAATGATTAATGTAAATTCATGTACGTAGGTACGTATTAATTAACGTAGCACTGAAGCAGCACAACAGGCTATTGGTGACGGTCCGGGATCAACCTCCGAAAGGAAAGATCTGGACAACACCACGTAATTGAGAACCACGGTTAGATGACATAAATCCACGTAACACGGTATTTGAAAAAGGACCGACATGTTTTTACAACAAAAAGTATAACAATAATCTTCCCAAAAGAATGGAGATAATCTGTGTACCAAATACTCTCACTACATAAACAAATAAATAATAGGCGAAAGAACCAGTGAAAGATATACTGTTTCACGCTCGCATAACTGTAATCGGGGCGGCATGATACGATGGTAAGATGCGATATCACGCAAGGACTTAACCCACCAACTTACGAGATTAATCGACCCAAAAAAAAAGAAAAAACATTCCTCTCACAATCGCAATCATCCCATTCCATCAGGCTTCTGTGTATTTGGTTCAACCTTCAATGGGGAGTTGGAACGGAGCCGTAATTAAGCTAAGCGCGCCTTTAACAACGATACCAACAAAAGAGCGTTGGAACAATGGAAATTAGCGTATGTCGATCTCCCTCCCCGTTGGATTACGAAAGCGCAGATCTGGATCGAAATCCTTGGAATTGAATAAAAGATGACCCCGCCCTTTTAAGGGCTGTTTGGATGTCCACCCACTAAATCAAGGATAAGCGCAAGGTGGTTTGAGATCTTAACTCAGGAACTCTTTGAGGCGATTACAATGAAGGTGGATGTCGAGGTTTGGTTTTCTTATTATCTTTATTCCACCGTTAGCTGTGCGTGATAGATATGTGTTTTGGCACGGTTCTTGGCTGTTTAAGACCTCCAACTGTGTGTTGTACAGTCAAACAGATTAACCGTCAGGGTCGGGACCGGGACGGTTAATCGAATAGACAGGTAACAGAAAAACCTTAAACAACAACCCACCCATACGAACGAATGATAAAAAATGCACTTTTACGAACTGGAAATACACTGTACATGTATTTTAATTTACATTAAGTATAGTACATATTTGTACATGAACTTACGCTCTAGACGTACATTCATATTCAAATTTTAATAGTCTGTCATTTCCTTTTGTTTCTTCGAAGCTCGTGCTTTCTGAGCTGCAATGTTCCGTACTTTACGTAGAAGTATCTACGTTTGCTCTTGCCTCTCAAACCACTCAATGCATTTAGATAACATTTTTTCTGCTTCTGTATGGCTTAACGTAGTTTTTTCATTCAAAATATAACACTCGTCTTGGTCAATTTCTTCTTCGATGTCAATCACACTAGAAACAATTTCACATCGTCGTTCAAAATGTCAAAGCCTCCGTCCAATTTGTC
Organism: Meta bourneti; assembly: GCA_933210815.1. Lineage (NCBI taxonomy): Eukaryota > Metazoa > Arthropoda > Arachnida > Araneae > Tetragnathidae > Meta > Meta bourneti. The sequence goes on from OW119928.1 coordinate 23,782,780, forward strand.
GCATCTCAACCACTCTTATGCTGGCGTTATGTCTTCAGCATTGGTACATTTTTCGCGGCAATCTGGTTATTGTACATAGAGTACAATATGTATGTAGTACTTAATAACTTTTAATATTGAATTAACTTTTAATAACGGACTGACGGTTAACAGAAACTGACGCTTAATCGAAGTTTCACTGTACCTTTTTGTTGCAAAGTCGAATTGACGTAGACTACCTGTGCTGAGTGAATAGCCCGTCGCGTTGTTCCAGTGCGACGTTAATTAAAATACCTACCTACTTGTGTTATGGTACGACGCAGGATAACAGCGGACACGACGTAATTACCGGATCTTTCCGTTCGTAGGACTTTACCTAAGTGGTGTAGTGTCGCAATAGCCCGGTTGGATAAGTAGCGGATTCGCAGCCGGAAGGTTGCGAGTTCGAAACTAGGTCCAACCAAAACCCGGCGTCTACGTGGAAGCTGGTGCACGTCAAATCTTCCGTGGCCTCGTGTTTCCGCGTTGGATTGGTGTGAGTTTGATCCCGGACCGTCGTCAATAGCCTGTTGTGTTGCCTCCACTGCGACGTTAATTAAATACATACCAACCTAGCGACGTAATGTAGTTTGGGGAGTGGGGGCCAGCTCAGGTGTTGACCTCGTCATCTGACCGTAGTTCAAAATGACGAGTTGTCCTAGGTAGATATTTTAATTAGCGTCGCACTGAAGCAACATATCGGCCTATTGGCGACGGTCCGGAATCCCAAACCCAAAGACGTCCGCGCGTCCGAGGACAACAGCACGTAATTTTGAACCACCCCTCACAGATTTAAATTCAATTACCTACCTAATAAAACAATAGAACGGATACGTGGAAAAGAATCCAATTTATCATTCCTAAGTGTTCTGCGTTCGATTCCTGTCAGGTGCATTCCTCCATGGGTGTATTTCTCTCTTCTGTGTCAGTAAACTTTCATTGTTGTCGTCTATTACTTGATATTGTATGTCTTGTATCTGGCGCAGCATGGCCAAATATGGCCCTCGCGCCGTAAAACCTCAACAAATTTTCCTAAGTATTCTGGAACATGCGATTCGGGAGCCCAAGGCCTTGATAATAATATACACCTTATTATAACAAAGTGATATACAAATAAATTCAATCTATGCTAATGTGTATTCATTCTAAATACGCCTCCATGAGTCATATTTTCGTACATATTTTCACGGAAAATGTTTTCGACGAATATCGATAAGAATCGATGGAACTGCCAATGCAAAGCTCTTAAAATAATTGAATTGGGTTTCGATAATACGTTTAGTACAAGACATTTTTCCACGAATTGCTTAAAATGTGAATTAAAAAACGCATGCGACGCGCAGAAAACAGCGTGTCAAAAATTGTATCGAGAATGCGTGATTTGTAATATTCCTACAATCTTTATAGAGCCGTGGTAACCAGATTGGCAGAGTAACGGATTAGCAACCGGAGGGTTTCGAGTTCGATACTCGATCCAGCCAAAGATCTTTGTGTATGTGAGGGCTGATGCAGGCTAAATATATCGTGGTCTTAAATGTCCTCACTTTAGCGTGGTGTGGATTTTGGAGAGTGCGATGTCAAGTTCAGGTGTTAACCTCGTCATCTGACCGTGGTTCAAAACTACGAGGAGTTATCCTCGAATCTTTCTCTTGGGGTTTGATCCCGGAAAGTCGCCAATAGCCCGTTGTGTTGCTGCAGTGCGACGTTAATTAACTATCTACCTCCAACAAAACAAGCTCACGTTGGCGTGGTGTGGAAGTTTGGAGAGTGGGGTGCTAACTCAGATGTTGGCTCGTCATCTGACCGTGGTTCAAAATTACGTGGTGTTGTCCTAGGATCTTTCCCTTTGGGATTAATCCCGGACCGTCACCAATAGCCCGCTGTGTTGCTCTAGTGTGAAGTTAATTAAAATACCTACCTACTAACAAAACAAGCAGAAATTATTTAATAACACAAGGTAGGTAGTTAATTAGCAACACAACGGGTTTTGGCGACGGTACGGGATCAATCCCGAAAAGAAAGATCCGAGGACACCACGTAATTTTGAGCTCCGGTCAGGTGACGAAGACAACACATGAGTTGGCACCACCCCACTCTCCAAACTTCCATACTACGCCAACGTGAGGATATTTGAGGCCACGACAAATTTAACGTGAACCAGCCTCCGTGTACACGATAGTCTACGGCTGGACCGTGCTTCGAACTCGCAACCCTGCGATTGCTAATCCGATGTCTTCCAACTGTTCTACCGAGGCCCTTAATAACACTAGGACCTTACAACTTATGTACGAAAAAGAATAGATAACAAAGCAGAACTTCATTTTTAACGTAATTATTTTCCAATAAAATAAAATTTATTTTAACGTAATTATTTTCCAATAAAATAAAATTTATTTTAACGTAATTATTTTCCAATAAAATAAAATTTATTTTAATTGACACTTCTTGCAATGTCTCGATCATAGGAGGTATACTTGTCAGTGTTAAACCTTGTGGTGTATTTTTTATATGCAGCTAATAAACAAAGCAACAAATAGGAATAAATGCGATATTCAAATAAGCGAGCACGGAGAATCAGTTTTCAAAAATGGAGAGTCGTTGAGCCATTTATTCTGTTCCTTTATATACTTTCCTTTTTGAAAACAGAGCCACTGTAGCCCGGGTGGTAGAGTAACTGATTTGCTATCAGAGGATTGCGACTTAGAAACTCGATCCAACCGTTGTGTACGTAGGGCTCGTGCACGTTAAATCTGTCGTGGCCTCAAATGTCCTCACGTTAGCATAATGTGGATGTTTGCAGAGTGGGTTACAAGCTCGTCATCTGAGGGTGATACAAAATTCCGAGGTGTTGTCCTCGATCTCTCCCTCCGGTATTGATCGCCAACAGTCCCACTGCGACGCTAATTCAACGCCACACCATTTCTAAAACACAAATTCCAGAAAAACGGGATCTTTTAAATACTTTTTCTACTCCAAAATTAAATTGTTCTAAACAAATACATTGTTCAAGACACGTAAAAACAAAGGTAAACTTTGTCATACCTTCCGAAGAAAAAATGAGCCAACTTCATAATAACGTTCGGAAGTGATGTTTCGGCTTGTTTGCTTTGATGCCCGGTAAATATACTCCGCACTCCAGCGCTTCGAAGCATTTCAGTCCACTTTACAAATCGGAAACGCGGAGTAATCAGAAGCGTGTTTGATCTTTCTACACGAATGTCAGTTTCTGTGAAGCAACTCGAGCAATTGGTTTGAGCTTCGTCGATCTCAGCGACCGTTTGAAAAAAATATACTGAATTTCCGTTACTCAAAACCTAAGAAAGTGGAAAAGTAAATATGGGTTTATATTACTAGACTTCTCGTAAATATGTTGTGGCCAGATTGGAAGAGTAACGGATAAGCACCCGATTGGTTGTGTCGGGGTTTTATGGCGCAAGGGCCATATTTGGCCATGCTGCGCCAGACACAAGAATACAATATCAAGTAATAGACATACACACACAGTGAAATTTTTACTGACACAGAAGAGAGAAATACACCAAGGGAGGAATGATTAGCAACCGGAGGGTTGCGAGTTCGAATCCAACCAAATGCTGTCGTATACAAAGGGAGCTGGTGCATGTTAAATCTGTGGTGGCCTCAAATGCCCTCACGTTGGCGTGGTGTGGAAGTTTGGAGAGTGGGGTCCAGCTCAGGTGTGACCTCGTCATCTGACCGTGGTTCAAAATTATGTCGTGCTGCCCTCGGATTTTTCCCTTGGGATTGATCCCGGACCGTCACCAATAGCCTGTTGTGTTGCTCCAGTGTGGAGTTAATTAAAATACCTACCTACCTACGTACCTTTTTGGGATAGATATGGGGCATGGCAAAATATTAAGAGTTTATGTATAGGTAGGTATTTAATTCATGTTTCAACTGGAGCAATATAACGGGCTATATAACGGTCTGGGATCAACTCCGAAGGGAAAAATACGAGGACAATACCTCGTAATTTTGAATCCCTGTCAAATGACGAGGTCAACATAACTGGCACCCCTCTCCAAACTTTCGCACCATGCCAACGTGTGGACATTTGAGGAAACGACAGATTTCACGTGCACCAGCCACCACGTACTTGACATCCTTGGTTGGGTTAAGTTTCGAACTGGCCACGTTCCAATTGCAAACAATGATTCTACCAACAAGGCTACTTGGCCTTTGGAAAAGGCGGGTATGGTAATAGAATACAGAATAAAAAAAATCATCGACAAAAATTCAGAGTAAAAAATTACATCAAAATTATAAGAACATGTTGTCACCTAATTGCAGCCAGGAGTAACATGTGCTATGTACTTAGGGGATATCGAACAGGGGGTGGTTATTTCAGGGGTGGTGGAACGCCACACATTCCATCGCCTTCTGAAAGGGTTGAGGTCCGTATAATATCGTTAGAGCAAAAATTATTAAAACTCAAGTGATTTCGACTAGATATCCTTATTTTGCCTTTCAAAATTATTTCGTTAGTTTAGACGAAGAAAAATACCCAGTAATAAATTGGTAATTTACTTTTTATGCAAAGAAATAATTATTATTTACATCACCACTCTATTCAGATAAGATAATCATCGAATTGAATATTTTTTCGTATTGCTGAAATCGAAAGTTAATAATGTTTTCGGCAGAACAACAATGTCTTAATAGAACGCAGAAAAAAACAAGCGAGCTAAGTCAAGAACAATAGTGGGCAAAACATTTATTTTTACCATTAGAATTAATCGTTTAAACTCTACATACAATGAAAAATCAAAAATAGCTATAAAATTACGTTTTTAGGTAGTCATGTCATGATGTCAAAATTCGAAACCGAAAAAAAAAAGAATTTTCTTTTTAAGCAAATGCTCGGAATTTTCTTATTGAAAATTAATTGTTCCAGAAAGCCTGAAACGGAATAGCTAACATTGAGTGCAATATTCACATATTGTTCCTTTCCTAGAAAGCCTCTTTTCGTGTCCATGACAACCAAAGAAACTACATGCAGTTCGACCCATTTTTCGAAGAAAAAGTTCAACCAACTATTTCTGCCTTGTTACGATATTCCGTTCCGTTTAGAATCATCAATTGTGCTTCGGGAAATACAATTTTGCAAATTAAGATTTAATAGCTTTTCAGAAATGGCAACAGTTGTAAGGAGAAATGAGAATGGAGTTGAGAGTTTTGCTCTACTACTGCTTGCATTAAGATAATTGAGAGATACATTATACATTGGAAAATGAGAAAATTAAACCGATTCCATGAAATTCTGGATGGTTGAGTTGATTAAAAACTAATTTACTGTAAGTAGGATATCTAATTATTTTCATGAATTTAATTCAGTTAATAAAATTCTCCTTTTTCAAATATTATAGTATCATCTAAATAAGAAGGATAAATACAAGCATTCTAGAATCATTTTAACTTTATTTTCGATGCATAAATTCGATTGAATTCTAATAATAATTTAGAATTCACAAGGTGATACTGCGCTATTATTTCCAATTCTTATTTTGAAAACTAAAATATGTTTCTGCATACAAACTATTAGATACATTAACCATATATCTAGACAATATGGTTATTATTTTCCTTCAAAACTAGTGAATATAAAAATACACAAAAAAATTCAGGCATAATTATCTATTGCATGGTATTGGTATTACGAGTATAATAAGAGGCATTTAAACGAATGTGATAAAAATTAAGCAGTAGTGATATAGGAAAACTTACTAGGGAAATGTCAAAAATAGATATAGAGAAACTTAATTAACAAAAATAAAAAGGAATTATACAGGATGTATGTCCGCAACAGTTGTGCATATGTACTAGTATATTCGTTCAAATCGTTCTTAAAAACCTTCGTCTTGGCCACCATGATCGCCCTATTTGACATGTCTCTATTTCTTCCTATAGAAATACTTGAATAGCCTCGTGGAACTCACGGTTAACTTTAATGAGGACCTTGTCACAGATTTAAAATGAATTAAACATTTTGTTTCACTTTTTGACCAATTCCTGTGTTAGTCTACGCGTAACAGTTGTAAACATACATTCTTTGACGAAAAATGTTTATTTCGATGAATCCTACAACCACTTAAACAGTTTGGCCAGCGAATTTCGAATTACCCTGTATTTATTTTAAAGAAAAAATTCCTATTTATATTAAATCTTTAGAAACGGGATATTTAGGAAGAAATCTTCAAAAGAAATGACTTAGAAAATAAATCACGCATTTGATACCTTTACTCAAAGATTAATTCGTTAGAGGAAGACAAAAAAAATACAAAATTAATTAAAAAAGAAAATTAATACCGCATAAACAATACCAAGACTTATAAAATAAAATGCCTTATAGAACGCAAAAAGCATGTTTACAGACCTCTAATTATACTATTTCCTAGTTCATTTGAGGTCTCTAATATGATTTTCGTTGAGAACGCAAGCAAAAAAATTTTAAAAATTTAGATTGGATCTTGTTTACGTGTTTTACGAAAACTGAAAATTCATTATCAATGCCGGCCTTGTTCGCAATTTTTACTTTCAACTCAAAACAGATTTATTGCTTAAATTAGACTACGAGAATAAATAAATGCACTTTATACGAAGAAATCAAACGGCAAGGTTGGATAGATCGTGCCAAATTGCAGGATTGAACAACAGCCAAATTTCACGCTTTGATTGATACAGCAAAGTCGATTCCTTCACAAAACGTCTTTGGAAAAGGCATTTACAAGATTGAATCAAGTTGGAAAAAAAGACGAATGAGAAAATTCAAGATGATTCGGGCTTCCAAAATGTATTCTTTTTAAATCAATTCAATTAAGCCATTAAATACTTCGAGAGCTTAAAAAATCTATACATATAAAGCAGAGTTGGCATCTGTCTGTCCTCTGTACAAATCTATACCGTTTGACCAATCCGCACCAAATTTGGTACACTTATTCTTTGTAATCCTACGGGTAACGTAGGCTACATATTAACTCCCGTTCGATTCGTCTTGGGTGTGCAGAGGGGTGTAACGTCCCGTCATCCTGGACAGAGCACTTGCTAGGGGGCGTTTTCTTCCGGTCTGACTGTGCAGATATCGTCGGAGTTTACAACTACAGGAGTTGCCTCTCAAGATGACATTGGATTTTTTTGTGCACTAGCCCCCATTGTACACGACGATCTTTGGTTGGATTGCAACTCTCAACCCTCCGGTTGCTAGTCCGTTACTCTTCCAACCGGACTACCACGGCCCTTTTGATGGACGAGATATCTCGACGAAACCACTTGGAGGGTTGGTTAAAGAAACCGGGGGAGGCAACCACTGTTCACACAAGATAACATAATTTAAACTCGAGTTTACCTGATGTTTATTTTGGTACTACTGATGGTGAACGTTTCGTTCCGCCGAAATAGCCATCGACTAGTTTACCATGCTTTTATCATCACCATTACTTTTTTAAAATTTTTTAATGTTATTATTTATACTGTCTAACTGGTATAGTGGCCAAAGCATATATATGTCTCGAGTCAATAAAATAAACTTTAATACAAATTTTAACTAAAATGGTTTCATGTCTTCTTCCATGCCGTTGAGAGGCCACCATATCTCAGTGGAGTTCCCACTGCGGTAGCAACCTGCGAGTTGTAGGTGGCGCAGGTTCGATTCCTGCATGGAGCCGCGGTAGCCCGGTTGGAAGAGTATCGGATCAGCAACCGGAGAGTTGCGAGTTCGAATCCAACCAGACAGTCGTGTAAAAGGGGGGCTGGTGCACGTTAAATCTGTCGTGGCCTCAAATCTCCTCCCATTGGCGTGGTGTGGAAGTTTGGAGAGTGGGGTGTCAGCTCAGGTGTTGTTCTCGTCATCTGACCGTGGTTCGAAATTACGTGGTGTTGTCCTCGTATCAATCCCTTCGGGGGTTGATCCCGGACCGTCGTCAATAACCCGTTGTGTTGCGACATTATTAAAATACCCTACCTACCTCAATTCCTCCCTGGGTGTATTTATTTCTCTTCTGTGTCAGTAAAACTTTCCTTGTGTATGTGTGTTATATCCATTTACTTGACATTGTTTGGCGCAGCATGGCCAAATATTTCATAAAACCCAACCAACCGAAAAAATGACAGTTAATGAGTTTCTGCTCCAAGCGACCGATATATAACGCGCTGGGGTCTAATATGTCCACTACACCCCAATAATTTCGAAGCAGTGAGAACCGCTATCCTGTCGCCTCGTTTCCAACCAACTTAATGACGACTTCCACAGCCTCCATTCCTACTAAGCTTCCAAAAAACATCCATCAGATTCTCCTCATAAAATGATTTTAGATAGCCGAGAAGATGGGAGAGCTACCTCAACTGAAACCAGACGTCGTCTTATAATAAGCGGGTAGCAGACTCACCTACTTCGCACGCCCCCCCCCCCTACTTTTCAACTGTGCGGTGGCAGCAGCAAACAAAAATAACAGGTCCATTGTGTGCTTTTATTCAAGGTCGCAGGGTTTGGAAAATTTCTCGGAACAACCGTGCATGCAGCGCGTCACCGCTGAATTCTTTATTTGTTTGTTCCGCCGCCATCTTCCTTTTTTTTAATTCGGATGCTAATCCTTCTTCTCCGGTGATTACCGATCACAGTCACGGTTAGTGCGTTTTGCAAACGATTTTTTTTTTATTATTCTTCGGGCTTTTCCGAGCCGAAACGCCACAATTGTTCCATATTTTTTTGTTCTTTCGAGTTGCGCCATTTCCTGCCGAAAATTGAATAACGATTTTTTTTCCACTCGAGTTTACGACTGCAAACTTAAAAGTAACGGTGGCAAGAAAGAAGAAAGGCCCTTCAAGCTGTTCTTCTCAAGCCGTTTTTTTTATTCTTGTGACCGAACAGGTTCCTTTTCTCTACTGTTCTATCTCTAAATTCATGGGGCCGCGGTAGCCCGGTTGGAAGAGTAGCCGGCGGATTAGCATCCGGGGGGTTGCGAGTTCGAAACTCCATCCTAACAAAGACCGTCGTGTACGTGGGGGTTGGTGCACGTTAAATCTGTCGGGGCCTCAAATGTCCTCACGTTGGCGTGATGTGGAAGTTTGGAGAGTGGGGGTGCCGGCTCAGGTGTTGACCTCGTGGATCAAAATTTCAAGGTGTTGTCCTCGATCTTTCTCATCAGGAATGATCCTGGATCGTCATCAATAGCCTGTTGTGTTGCGCCAGTGCGATTAATTCAACTACCTACCTCTAAATTTATGAATTTTTCGTTTCGTTTCTTATCAATTGTAGTTATCTCAGGGGAAGTCCACAATTAAGTTTCTAGAGTGATGCCAGCGGGAATTTTTACTCTGAAGAACACCCACCCCTATATCTCAAGTCTGGCGATGTAGGGGCAAGGGCTTACATTTAAAATTATTTTATGGTAACTTGGGATACGAGGTTAAATGACGGGCCCCAGTGCCAAGTTAGATGACAGACCCCAATACCGGGTTAAATGACAGGTTCCAATATAGGGTTAGATGACGGGATTTCGGTACCGGGTTAGATGTTAAGATCCTAGAATCGGGTTGAATCATGCGGTTCAGTATCAGGTTAAATGAAAGGTCCTAATACCGTGTAGATGACAGGATGATGACGGAAGTTCAACATAGGTTTGATGATAGTACCCGATACGTCTGTACCCGGGATCACGTCATACAACCCGGTACTGGGATTATGGGATGGCAATACCGGGTTAGATGATGAGTTCTTAGTACTGGGTTAGATGACAAGATCTCCCTACCGGGTTTGATGAAGAGGGTCCAGCATAAGGTTGAATGAAAAATTCCCTATATAGAGTTCTGATTTGTGGATATTTTGATTTGCTAAGAATGAAATTATGCACTGTATGGTCACACGAGCAAAATATTTTATTCGTTGAATTACTACAACAGACGTGGGCAGTAATCAAACAAAAAATAAATGAAATAAAAACAACAAAACATAATTTTAAAATAAATATCCCACATTTCCAATGTTTCCAAAATTTTAATCTATATTCATTTATTCTAAGATAAATTTCGGGCAGCGGTAGCACGGTTGGAAGAGTAACGGACTAACAACCGGAGGGTTGCGAGTTCGAATCCAACCAAAGACCGTCGTGTACAAAGGAGGTTGGTGCACGTTAAATCTGTCATGGCCTCAAATGTCCTCACGTTGGTGTGGACGTTTGGAGAGTGGGGTGCCAGGCCAGGTGTGACCTCGTCATCTGACCGTGGTTCAAAATTACATGATGTTGTCCTCGGCTCTTCTTTCCCTTATGGATGAATCCCGGACCGTCGCGAATAGCCCGTTGTACTGATCCAGTACGACGTTAATTAAAATACCTACTTACCTAAGATAAATGTGTAGTGTTTCAAAATTCTAGTGTAGTGTTCTATTTTTATTGGCAGAAGGATACATTTTGCTGTACGTACAACCAAGTTAATTTGACCCGAAGTACAGTTTTAAAGTATTACTTCCGTGTTGACAATTTAAATAAAGTAGAATCTATTTAAATACATGCAAAGAAACAAAATCACAGTGCGGAAAATTAATTAAGTTAGAAACCCTCACGATGTTTCTTAAAGGTTATCCAACCATATATAAAAAAAAACCTAAATTCCAGTTGAAACTGTTTATATGTTTTTAAAAACAAAATGGCGAGTACCTACGTTCTCAATTTAAGGCCAAATACACAAACGCTGAAATCTTTTTTTGCATTAAACACTTCACATTCAAGCTTATTTCATTCAATGCCTCAAATCGAATGCATTTATCCATGTAAGAAATTTAATTAACTAAATCGAATTAGACAGCGCTTATGAACTTCAGCCTTCCACCGAAAGCGCATCTCGAACGCATAATTGCCAGAAACGGTTCGCAAAGAAATGCGAAGGCACTTCACATAAAATCAGAGAACTAATTACGTCTCATTTCCGAAATATTCTCGTCATACCGCAGCTTAGCTACTGGACTTATTAAAAGAGTTTCAAATTATTCTACAATAGTAGGGTTAACAAGTAACACGATTAAGAAGCTTAATTAGAACTTCCGGCCCCTTTCTGTTGGATTGGAAAGAATTTCAGAATTATGCGTCACAAAGTTCGTTTAAAATCGTCGTTATAATTAAGTATTTAATTAATGGAATTTGATTTATAAAGCTCAAACTAAAAGGCCTGCATACGAGCGATAAAGTTGAATAGGAAATTAATTAAGAATTTATTTATTTCTGACTAAACGAAATGAATAGACTATTTTTTAATTATCCATTGATGACTTGTATAACACTCACAATAATGGTAAAAATTAAAATCGATGTAAAGAATCTGAAAGGTAATATTTTTAATGATGTGGTAAAAGACAGCCGTGAATAAAGAACTTTCATTTAAGACTTAATCCTGTGTGATATCATAGTTATTATCTCATTCAATAACTAATAATTATTTTAATTTTGGAGCATTGAAATTTATTTGGTTGCTTTTATAATTGAAACATCTTGTTGAAAACGATTTTAAAGACAAATAAATTATGCTATTCTGTATTTGACAGAAAAAAAATCCGTTATCTGACTGGTTCAAAATTGCGTGGTGTTGTCCTCAGATCTTTCCCTTGGGGACTGATCCCGGACCATCGCCAATAGCCCGTTGTGTTGCTCCAGTGCGACGTTAATTAAGTATCTACTTACCTACCTACCAAAAAAAATCATATTCAAAAGGTAGGTAGGTAGTTAATGAACGTCGCACTGGAGCAACACAACAGGATATTGGCGACGGTCCAGGATCCGTACCCAAGAGAAAGACAGAAGACAACACGTAATTTTGTCAGATGACGAGATCAACACCTGAGCTCATATTGAAAAGGAATGCCTTTAATTGTATCTTAGTTTAATCTTATCTTTTCGATGCATTTGAAGAGAAGTGAACTGTTAGCTCCGAGAACTAATCTCCACCTAACTATTTCCAATGTTTGGCAAATTATCTTTTCACTTACGAATCTATTACTTTTGTCGTGATTCGTCCAAAGGAAATCCTTCTTTTGGCAAGCTTTTGAAATTAGGTGTTCCGTATTAGGTATCTTTATCCAATTGCTTTCAATATTTCTGTACCTTGGTAGAAAAAGGACGTTCAAATTTGTTTATTTTGACGATGTCCACAAATCACTTCAAGGTAAAGAAAGTTATAATAGAGAAGAGCTAATGTCCTCCTGCTGTCAGCATTACGAAATAATCAAACTATTGGAAAGTATTTTTATGTACGCTGTATTAAAAATTAACACATTTGTTATTTAATTTTTTTTATCTAAAACTTTCAAAATGGACATTGCCCCTTTTTCTTCTAAGGTACAGATTTAAAAGTATTATTCTTTTACTTCTCAAAGCAGTGTAAAATAAGTAAACTTCAAAAGGTTTTTCTTTTGAAACAAAAATCATAATACATTTAAAACGATTTTGAAATTAGTTACCTGAGGAAATTTTATATCATTGGTTCTAGATTATCGAATATGATAATGTGACATTGCAAAATTTGGAGGACAAAACGTTGGAAAAATGCCGGTCACGTTTAGGCAAATATCATTAGCTGTGATACAACAGAATTTATTTTAAATACTGTGGTTTATATTAATGTTCCTGTTAGCCTTTTTACCATAGTACATTTCAAAATTTAACTTAGAAATTATTAAAATAAGAAATTATTTCCCTGATGAAATTTTGTGTCATTGGTTCTAGATTATCGAATATGATAATACGACATTACAAAATTTGGAGTCAAAACAACGGGAAAATGCTCGCCACGTTAAGGCAAATATTATTGGCTGTGATACAACTATATTTATTTTAAGTACTGTGATTTATATTCATGTTCCTGATAGCATTTTTATCATGATACATTTTAAAACAAAGCTTATTAAAATCAAACACTTAATTCCATGTTTTTATTTCACTATTGATTTGGAAAGGTTTAACTGTTTTATTAATAAATATTGTTAAAGGCTTAAATGTTACTTAATTTAATAAATTCGCTCACAATTATTAATTCAAAGGAAGACGGGATATTATATAACCTAGAGATGTTTTTTTGTAGATGTAGAGATGAAAATTTCTCGGTATAATCTTTTGTAAAACATTCTTAAGAATATTCTGCAAAAGATTATTACCGAAAAATTATTCCAATCAATCAAGAATATAACAAAACAATTCAAGAATATTAGCGAAAAATATTCTTGAGAAAATTCTCCAGGGGAAGAATAATCTACAAATTTCTTCTAAAAGCATAAAATATTTTAAATAAAAAAGCCATGCAATATATTTTTTAATCAATGAATGAATACATAAATGAAAATTGTATTCATTCGAAAAGTTTTAAAATGTACTTCTAAAATTAGTTAGACATAAAAGAAATAAACATTTCAACTATTTTGTAGTCTGCCCTTTTCAATAATTTTGCTCTATGTGTGAATTATTTACATCTATGGTATGTACAGTTATTTTCGAGTTCAGAGAGTTCATTTTTATTAGGTACTCAACCACTAAGTTTAATGTGCGCATGATTCTGGTGTCACTGTGAAGTCTAGAGATGTGATAAGCAATACATACCCCATATTTTTGCATATAGATTTTTTATTTTTTTTCCAATATATGGGGGTATTTTAATGTTTATGTTATTTGAATGAATTTTAATGTTTGCAGAATATTCTCGTCATAGGAGAATATTCTTTGGTAATAATTCTAATACGTATATTTTCTTTAATATATAGTTATGCAGCGCACAACTATATGCAATAATATGGGGATATTTGGAGAATATTCTCCAAACTTTAACCTTTGCAGAATATTATTTGCTTACTATTCTAAAATATATTACTAACAACTCTAATAGTCATGTTATTTGAATGAATTTTTTTGTTTGCAGAATATTCTCATCCTAGGAGAATATTATTTGCTAATAATTCTAATACGAATATTTTCTTTAATACATATTTATGCAGCGCACAACTATATGCAATAATATGGGAGTATTTGGAGAATATACTCCAATTTTTAATGTTCGCAAAATATTCTCATAGTAGGATAATATTCTTTGCTAACAACTCTTGTATAATATTCTCTATAGTATACAATTATGCAGCGCACAATTATATGCAAAAATATGGGGATTTTTGGAGAATATTCTCAAATATTCTCCAAAAATCCCCATACAAAAAGTGCAAGTCGATCATATTTCATAATATTTAAAGTACAGGTTCAAAGAGAATAAAATACCATTAGGAAGGGCATTCAAAATAGAATCGAATAAAAGATTCAAACGTAATCATACATTCGTAGCTTTACTCTATCCCAAACGATGATCGAAATTCAAAGTTCTATTCAAGAATTCATTAGGTTAAATAAATAAGAATAAGATTTTATCATTTTCAAAGAGATGAAAATAAAAAGTAATGCCGATTAAATTCTTTCTATTGCAATAAAAATCCTCTCCTCTGATTAAGACAGCTTAGTTTAAAAATGGAGAAAATACTTAAAAATTCATAAACCTATTTGGATACGTCAATAAGCTAATAATCGGAAAGTTTTTTTTAAATTCCTTACTTTAAGTATTTTCATATCAATATTTTAATCACCTCTTTTCATATTAGAGAAAAGACAAAGGTTGCAAATTCATAAGATGGATAATAATGGCTCAAAATAATCCGTTAATCACTAAAACGCATTTAATGTTTCGAACAGAAAAAATTAAACTTCCTACATCGATTATTTTTCACGTAATTTACATTTCTAAAATATCCATTTTCGTTGCCTGGTGGGTCAGGATCAGGAATTCACAGCTTTTCTGTCAAATTCAAGACCATTGTGAATTATGAAACCTTTAATACGTGACAAATTATCCTGGACTGCAGCTGGGCCGCAGTAACCCAGTTGGAAGAGTAACGGATTAGCAATCGGAGGGTTGCAAGACCGTCGTGTACACGGGGCTGGTTCACGTCAAATCTGTCGCGGACGCAAATGTCATGTTGGCATGGTTTGGAGGTTAAGAAAGTGGGGTACCAGGTCAGGTGTAACCTCGTCATCTGACCATGGTTCAAAATTACGAGGTGTTGTCTTCGGTTCTCTCCCTTCTGGATTCATCCCGGACAGTCACAAATAATCCGTTTGCTGCTCCAGTACAACATTAATTTAACTACTCCCTTATTTGGGACAAATTATTGATTGATGGTTGTGATGGCTCCAGGTGGTTTCGACGAAATATCTCGTCCATTTAGATCTGACCAATTTTGCTAATAACACGATATCTCGGTATCAAGATATATTTTTATGATGACAAGATTTCATCATAAAAAATTGTCAATATCTTGATGACGATATACCTCGTCATTAGCAAAATTGGTTAGATCCAGATGGACGAGATATCACGTCGAAATCACTTCGAGGGTTAAAGTGGCTTCAGAGTGAATTCCGGAGTGATTACAAACACTAGTCGATAGCCAAGTCGTAAACCTACGAGTCTGACCCATCTGAGATCTTTCCCATCGGAATTGATCCCGAACCGTCGCCAATTCCTTAAGTTAGTTACCTACCTATCTGGACTGCATGTATTTAGTAAAGGATTTATGAAACCTACAATAAGTCGTCTTCCAGTGAATCCCGGTTCATTGTGGTATTCCTGGTAACGAGGTGGTAGATAAAATGGCCTAGAGCGGTACACGAATACTCCAGGTTTCTCAGTGGGATTACCATACTGTGACTGATTCGTTGTAGAGTGTATACTGAGCATAAAACAGCATTTTTAGATCGAAATGAGGATAAAACTTAGAAAAGGTAAATCCTTTCCCTCTCCGATTATACAAGGGCCCGTCGTGTCTGCCTGGGTATGACCACGGCGCTAGTAACCTGAAGAAGTGAATCCTTTGGAAAGATTCTGTTTGTCCTTTCTTTAGAACAGAATCCTTGGAAAGATTCTATTGCTTTTTACCTTGGAAGTGAATTCTTTGAAAAGATTCTGTTGCTCCTTAACTTGGAAGTGAATCCTTTGGAAAAAGATTCTGTTGCTTTTTTACTTAGAATCGAATCGTTTAGAAAGATTCTACTGATCAGGAAGGTCAAAACTGGTTAGAAAAGTCAGACAGGAAAGACTGCAGGTTGCAAGGTGGAATTATGCATTTGAACCCCTCGGAAGGTTAAATTGGAGTGGGTCAATGTAAAAACCATAAAATTAGAAGAGTAAAGGATTTCAGTTACATGTAAGTGACAGACATCATTTCTAGAACACACCACATTAATAACTAATCAATTAGCAATCTTCAGCTAATAGAAGAACAGGTTTTCTGCCATCAGACTAAACTGCAAGCGCTAATTTACGATTCCATTGACCGATGATCATATTTCGACTCTTTTTTTGTAATTCTCTCCTCCGATAAAACCGGATTTGCATTTAGGTAAAAGAGCAGCGGGATTCAATTTCGGTTTTGTTTCTAATCATCTCACAAATAATGAAGCAAATGATGTCATGTGTTATTGGCTATAATATTTCTGTCTTTTCATTTCTAGGGCAAGCATAATCGGACCGTGCAAGAATATCTAATGAGGGAAATCGACCTGTTGAGGTGATACTTACATCACCTATCAGGTTTTCATGGAGTCAAGGTGATTTTTAACCGGCTCGCATGGTTGTGTGTTTACACGTGGAATACATAAAACTAGCATCTGCGTTAAAGTTTTTTAATTGCTAATATCCATTGATGGCAGAGTCGTTATGCTCAATTTCATACCTTATTTAAATCCATTTATAATAAATATAAGCATCAATATGCATATTTCAAACGTCCAAGTGAAATAAAATTAGTAAAAATAGAAAACGGTATTTTGTTTACATTTTTCATGTATTTCCAAACTTAATGTGTATTTCGATTTCTTTAAACGTATGCTATAGTAGGTAGGTAGTTGAATCTACGTCGTACTCGAGCAACACAATGGGCTATTACGAGAGCATTTCGTCAGCAGAAGTAGTATTTTTGTAGACCGTCAGGTTTATTTGTTTACACTGCAAATCTCTCTAATATTCAGAGTTAATGAACTAGTTTCACAATTTTGTCATTTCTTGCACAGAGCAAATATCGAAATAGATTGAGCAATGATAAACTTTCTATGTGCTCACGATCATGCGATCAAAATTAGCAGTCACGTGATCTGTAGACTACTTTCGTCTGCCGGATGGAAACGGACATTCATCTGATTGGTCCGCGCGACATAATAGAATTTAGCGATTTGACTATTTCTCGCCGTATAATACGCATTCATACACCTCCGACATAAGATGTTACATCACCAAACAAGACGATGCCAAATCGACCAACTAAATAAATTTTTCACAGAGCAGACACGTGACTATTGGTCGACATGTTCACATTTTTTGAAACTCCTCTCAATAAGTTGTAGGCGGCGCAGGTTCGATTCCTGGCAGGTGCATTCCTCCCTGGGTGTATTTCTCTCTTCTGTGTCAGTAAAACGTTCATTGTGTGATTATTTGATGTTGTATATCTTGTGTCTGGCGCAGCATGGCAAGATATGGCCCTTGCGCCATAAAACCCCAATATCAACCAACATCTGAATAGCGGGCCGTGGTAGCCCGGTTGGAAGAGTAACGAATTAGTAACCGGAAGGTTGCGAGTTCGAATCCTACCAAAGACCGTCGTGTACAAAGTGGCCTGCCGTGGCCTCAAATGTCCTCACGTTGGCGTGGTGTGGAAGTTTGGAGAGTGGGGTGCCAGCTCAGGTATTGCCTCGTCATCTGATCGTGGTTCAAAATTATGTGGTATTGTCCTCGGGGGGGGGGAATTTCAATTAACGTCACACTGGAGCAACACAATGGGCTATTGGTGACGGTCCGGGATCAATCCCAAAGGGAAAGATCCGAGGACAACACCACGTAATTTTGAACCACGGTCAGATGACGAGGCAACACCTGAGCTGGCACCCCACTCTCCAAACTTCCACACCACGCCAACGTGAGGACATTTGAGGCCACGACAGATTTAACGTGCACCAGCCCCCTTTGTACACGACGGTGTTTGGCTGGATTCGAACTCGCAACCCTTCGGTTGCAAGTCCGTTACTCTTCCAACCGGGCCATATCTGACCGTGGTTCAAAATTACGTGGTGTTGTCCTCGGATCTTTCCCTTTGGGAGTGATCCCGGACCGTCACCAATAGCCCATTGTGTTGCTCCAGTGTGACGTTAATTGAAATCCCCCCCCTAACCGGGCCACCGCGCGGTATTGTCCTCGGATCTTCGGATTGATACCGCACCGTCGCCAATAGCTCGTTGTGTTGCTCCAGTGCGACGTTAATAAAAATACCTACCTATCTACCCCTCAATAGCAATGCTCAGTTCACGTCTATGATTTCTTACACAGCACGGGTAAAACACGCGAAGATTCCATCTTTTCCCTCGTAGGCATAATTTTATTCCAAAAATTCTCTCCTCACCTTCCACAACTTTCTGTAACTTCGCAAGTGGCACCAAGAAGCGGCCGATCTCGTCCATGACGAAATCTCCGAGTTACAACTAAACTCGAGGTGCTCCAGAAACGAAACCTTAAAAGTCGCTGCTGGCATCGCAGTTCGCTGTCAATCGGGTTACGCGTTGCCAGGGGCAACGTCGTAAACACTTATTGTCGATTTACTTATTTCTTTGGAGAGGAACTTCGCGAGATGCTCTGAGGACAGAAGTCCCGAAGAGTTGCCGATAAGAATAAGGGGGAACGTAAAGCGTGAAGTTCTGTGGAATGCACTACTTCAGAAAAAGCAGGGACGAATTTTTCCCCCGTTGACGTTGTTAGAAGATATAGGAGGAATTTTTCGAGATGTAGTTCTGAAACTTTTGTTGCCTTATTTATTTATATTTTTGAAGTTGTTGAAGCGTTCAGTATTTTTTTTTCGGAATGATTTTTCAAAGAATAGGGCCGTGTATTGTTCCGAATACTTGATTATTATTTTTCTTCCGTAATTAATTTGTAAGTTGTAATGACGTTAAATTTAAAAATTAGATCTCACTTGAACGTTGAAAACTTAAATTGCGAGCGCATTTTCTTATCCTGGCTATTTGAGTCTTAAGTGTAAATTTTATTTATTTATATTTTAAACTTTTTTACTTGATTATTAATTTTCTTTCTTTTTAGTAATTAATTTTAAGTTGTAAAGAAGTTAAAGGTAGGTAGGTATCTTAATTAACGTCGCACTGGAGTAACACAAGGGGCTATTTGTGACGGTTCGGGATCAAACCCGAAGGGAAAGATCCGTAATGAAGTTAAAATTAAAATTAGATCCCACTCAAGCATTTAATGCTTTTAAATTGCTGGCGCATTTTCTTATCCCAGCTATTTGAGAATCTTAAGTGTAAAATTTCTTTATATTTAAACCTTTTTTCATGCTGGAATATGGTGTTGTCCTCGGATCTTTCCATCTGGGATTGATCCCGGACCGTCACCAATAGCCCATTGTGTTGCTCCAGTGTGACGTTAATTGAAAATACCAATACCAAAATACCAATCATACTGGAATTATTTGGTAGGTATTTTAATTAACGTCGCACTGGAGGAACACAACGGGCTATTGGCGACGGTCCGGGATCAATCCCGAAGGAAAAGATCAGAGGACAACACCTCATCATTTTGAAACTCGGTCAGGGGATGAGGTCAACACCTGAGCTGACACCACTCTCTAAACTTCCACGCTAACATGAGGACATTTGAGGCCACGACAGATTTAACGTGCACCAGCTCCCTTTGTACACGACGGTCGTTGCTTGTATCCGAACTAGTAACCTTCCGGTTGTTAAACCGTTACTCTTCCAACCGGGCTACCGGGAATCATGTGGAGAATTTGTTTAAGAATGAAGCAGGAGGAAAAAGGAGGCACGAACTTGAAAGTTACCTGCGCCTCGGTCTTCTCGTGAAATAATTGTTTTCTCAGACGTGAACTATGTGTACCTGTATTCTGAAGTTCCGAAAGTACTCTGTGGTTGCAAGGCGTATGAGACTTGTGAAACATTCCAATTGAAATTAAGGAACATTGCATTTCGATTGAAAACGGGAAAAACTACTTTTGGGAGTTTTGGACGATTCTTAGGTATTTTAATCGTTAATTTTAATGGTATTTGGTATTTGGTATTTTCAATTAACGTCACACTGGAGCAACACAACGGGCTATTGGTGACGGTCCGGGATCAATCCCAGAGGGAAAGTCCGAGGACAACACCACGTAATTTTGAACCGCGGTCAGATGACGAGGCAACACCTGAGCTGGCACCCCACTCTCCAAACTTCCACACCACACCAACGTGAAGACATTTGAGGCTACGACGGATTTAACGTGCATCAGTCCCCTCTGTACACAACGGTCTTTGGTTGGATTCGAACTCGCAACCCTCCGGTTGCTAATCCCTTACTCTTCCAACCGGGCTATCGCGGCCGAATATATAGGTATGAGTTCACTTTTATGGTAGGTATTTAATTAACGTCGCAGTGCAGTGACACAACAGGCTATTGGCGACGGTCCGGTTTCAATCCTGAAGGGAAAAAAGGTCCGAATTTTGAACCATGGTCAAATGACGATCACCTTTATGGAGTGATAGTAATAAGTGTAAATAAATCAAACTAAGTTACGGGATAATTTAAAGAACGAGAATTTGGGAGATATTTTGAGGATTTCTACAACAGAATTAATTCCCGACAAGTCATGTTAATAAAACAATTCTAAAACGTCACATTGATGTTTAACCCTAATGGTAGTTATCTTGAAGAGGTAGCTCGTCATTAGTAAAACTCTCCAGATATTGTTGGACGATAGCTCGTCATTAGAAGAAAACATGATCACGATCATTAAAAGAAAACTGCCCAGATCTTGATCTGGTCGTCATCAAGAAATGGGCAATATATTAATGACGAGATATCTCGTCATTAGCAAAATTGGTCAGATCTTGATGGACAAGAATTCTCGTCGAAACCACTTGGAGGGTTAATAATTAACTCATAATACATGTGGCCCGCTTTCTTCACTCCATCGCAATACGATCAACTCGTGCAATTGTACTCCTGCGCTAATTCATCGATACGCACTTTTAAGAACTTTTCATTAAAAAAAAGCTTTTAGGGAAATTGAGGAATCGAGATTTATAAATTTGTAATACATACTGATACACAGACATTAGCTACCTTACCACAAGAATAAATATAAATTCGGGGAAATCTCTTTAGCCTAGCAGAACACTTTACGAAAGATGGTCATCAATGATTTAAATTCTTGGAAATATTATCAGTACAAACTAAATATCGAAAACAAAGAACAGAGTTCACTTTTTCTCCACTGTTATCATCACTGGTTGTGGTACATTGTCATGAATTTTAAACCGAAGCAATTATTTGCAGCAGGTATAGTAAAAAATGTGAAAGAAAATTTTCTTTTCCACTTTCATCTTAATTTTATTTCAGAACAGTTTCATAAATAAGTGTTTATTCTAAAGTTGTATGAATAGTATAGAAATTTATTTTAATTGCGCCATATAAGTGTTTTAAAACTAATATTTTTCATCATAGCAAAGTAGTGTTGCAGAAAAATTGCCTATATACTATTTTTTGAGTAAAATTCCAGGAATATATTTTTGCAAACAATATTTATTCATTTGTAAAAATTCCGATTTGTATTTTATGAAACGATGACTATTCATATAAAAGTATAAATTTGAAAAATGCTTTGCAAACGATTTTATTAATGTTTTTATTTCCTTATTTTCAGAATTAAATGTATTTATGAATGTTCTTTTGTTATGTAGCAAAAAAGGAGATACAAACGAGGAATCAATCCGCCATGTCCCTTAGAACATTTATGATGGGGACGGAAATATTTATTAATAATATTATAATTATATAATAATTAATATTATAATAATAATCTTAATAATATTATAATTCGGAAATATTTATGTACAAGTAACATGCTGCCTATTTTTGTGTCAAGAGTTAAATACTTTGGCAATATTTTCAAGCATTTGCGATTTCGAATTATTTTTGTGACAATCGTGAAACAATCACTATAAACGAATCGAATAGATTTTGTCGAAGAAAAAACTTGCAAATGGGATATTTCGCTTGCAGAACAATGTGGGGAAAAGTTCACACAATGCGAGGACCTTGCTGCTCAATGGATGGAACAAACAGCATCGAAATTGTGACGTTTCATAACACGTAACAATCACGAAATCAAAACATGTTTCGCGACGCCATGTAACCGACATTTATAGCTCGCATAACAACCTTCTCGCGCATCTGCATACACTGAATAAGGATTCGAATCCAACTTTACGTAAGAATTTAACAATGAACGTATAGAATAACTGCTACTACCCCAAGGATTCTTCGCGAAGCCTTAATGGAACGACACGATTTGAATTCAATGGCGGCCAAGCACAGGGGCTTTTCCCGCAGTCTGCCTTGTTAATTCACTTCGCGGCTTCGATTTGCATGCTCGAAGACACCTCAGACGTTCTAAGGAAAGAATGGTTTTCTTTATGCATCACTAGCTCAATTACCCGGCGTTGCTCGGGTTGAATTGTTTATAATTCATTGTAATATACTCAATATTATTCCTATGGAAATTTCGAATTGTTTTCAGCCCCCTGCAGAACCAGGACGAATCGAACGGGGTTAATATATAGCCCATGTGTCCCGTAGAATTCTACAGGATGAATGTACCAAATTTAGTGTGAATTGATCTGGCATTAATCGTATAAATACGAAATGTTATTCTTATGAGGATTTCGAATTGTCTGTAGCCCCCTGTACCATATCGACGATAAAATAAAGACCACTTTTTATAAAAATATCTTATATTATCATAAAAATTTACATTCCAATAATAAAGCTACACTTTAAGAATTTACAGACGGGATACATAAATGATATGATACTGAGCGATTTTCAGCGCAACCTCAACCATCTGCGATGGTACCCTACTCTAAGATTCTCAAAAATCCTCCAATGTCATCTTGAGAAGCGACTCCTGCAGATGTTAATTCTGACGTCATCTGCACAGCCAGACCGGGAGAGAACGCCCCTAGCCAGTGATCTGTCCAAATGAAGGGGCGTTACACTCTGCACACCCAAGACAAATAGAACGGGTCTTAATATGTAGCCTACGTTACCCGCAGGGTTCCAAAGAATAAGTACCAAATTTGATGTATATTGGTCAAACGGTGTAGATTTGTATAGAGAACAGACAGGCAGGCCAACTCTGCTTTATATATAGAGATTTGATAAGAAATACAAATTCGGGTGTTCTGTTTCGGAATTGGAAAGGAATATTGTAAGAAATGCAACTGGGGAAACGGAAACGTTTCTTTCATCAATTCGTAAAGCTGTTTTCTAAAAGTGAGGATTTGTTCGAGAATTCTCTAATACAGTGATTTTCAACCACTGTGCCACAAGAATGGCACTAATGTGCCTTAAGGATGATGAAACGGTTAAAATTGTGTACGATTTATTTCATTTAGTTTTGAACTCATGACAAGTGTGTTCACAAATAATTTCAAGTAATACTGGTAATTTTAATACCAGTATAAAGAATTTTCAGCATTTTTTGTTACAAAGTAGTAGCATACATAAATAGTTTCAAAAATACTTTTCAAAAGCCACTTGGAAGAAAAAAAGGGCACGTAATTTCTCTTATTTTTGTAAATTAATCAAAATTATACTGCATTATTTATCAGATCGGCAAGATACATATGGTTTTTAGTGTGCCACAGAATTTTAATTAGTTTCTGTATGACATGAGATGGAAAAGATTGAAAATAGCTCTTCCGATTAATTATTCAACAGTCCGTTACTTATTGAACATGTTCTCTGCGGATCTTATAATATAAAGGAAAATAAAGAAGCTTTCAAGTCAGAATTGGGGCCGCGGTAGCCCGGTTGGAAGAGTAACGGATTATCAACCGGAGGGTTGCGAGTTCGAATCCAACCAAAGACCATCGTGTACAAGGGGGACTGGTGCAATTTAAATCTCGTGACTTCAAATGCCACACGTTGGCGTGGTGGGTGTGACCTCGTCATCTGACCGTGGTTCAAAATTAGGTAGTATTTTCCTCGGATCTTTCCCTTCGGGTTTGATGCCGTATCGTCGCAAAAAGCCCGTTGTGTTGCTCCAGTGCGACGTTAATTAAATACTACCTACCTCAAGTCAGAATGGGAAATGAATATTTAATTTCAGTTGGTAATTTATTTCCACATGTTCAAAATTCCAAGTTTACAAATGACGTAGTGTGTCAGTTATCTATGTAGTATTTGATTTCGTATGAGTTACAAAATACTTCGATTAAAGAGAACTTAAAGCACATTAAAGCTATTCACCTTTTTTTAATTTTCATTTTCACAACGTTTATTAGCCATACATTTATTAAAGTTTCTCACAACATTTTCAACATTTGATACCTTATTAGAACAACTAGGATCTACCACGCAACATTTTTAGTTATAAAACAGACAGTAAAAATTAATTAATATACACTTAAAATTATCTAATAAATGTATAGAGAGAAATAACTTCATTAACACGAAACAAGATATTTGAAAAATGCTCATGATTATAGAATAAACTACAACTACAATCTTTCTGCCAATCAATAAATTAGAATAAAATGAATCGTTATAAAATATTAACATTGTAGAAATAATTTTCATTATAAACTTCGGCAAGAAACTGTTAATTTTATAAACATCTTATTTTGTAGTTGCTGTGTTAAGTAACCGTATTTTTCACGACAATAATCTTCCTTTTATACAATTAATATTGCCTTATCGAGTTATAATACACTCTAGATTAAAATTAACATCTATGAAAACTTATAACAAGTTATATTATAGAATATAACAAAACGAGTCCTTATAAAATATATAATCAATGTTTTGTTAATGGTATTCAGAAATTATAAAATAAATGAAATAAACTTAAAAGGCCTGTTGTGTGATATGCATAAATTAAAAAAATACTATTGTTGCATTCCCAATAATTGACCAAATGATAGGTAGGTAAGTAGAAAACGTCGCACTTGAGCAACACAACGGGCTATTGGAGACTGTCCGCGTCAACGTGGAGATATTTGAGACCACGACAGATTTAACGTGCACCAGATTTAACGTGCTCGCAATCCTACGGTTGCTAATCCGCTGCTCTTCCAACTGGGCTACCGCAGCCCCAAATTGACTAAATAAAAGAGAATACAATGAAAAATAAGAGTAATCTTGTTTTAAAGAAAATAAAAGATAATGAATAAGTAAAGAATAATTTGTAAAGAAAAGAATCAAAATAAACATTGACATGAAACTTGGATTTTTTCCTACTTCGATTCTCCAACGAATTGAAATATATATATAATATTTATTAATTCTTCAAATAAACATAATTATTTGGAAAGGAATATTTCATTTTAAGATCTTTGAACGAATTTTAAATATTTTTGTATCCCTGAATAGATCAGAATAGCACTTGCTCTAGTCTGCCTTTACTAGATATTTTGAATTCCACTTCACGTTTTATGAGATTTAGACTACTTTAAATATTTAAAATTTTATGAAGCTCCAAATGATGCATTAAATCAGGAAATGTTATGGCTTCGAGCAATAATCATTAAGAATCATAGAAGTTATTTACGGTAAAGAATTAGAAAATATCCTTATAACAGGAAAGTTCCGTAATGCGTTCTAATGCCATTTCGTCTTATTTCCGATACAATTAGCATTAGTTTTATAATACTACCACTAGGTCAAACGAGTGAGCGTCAAGTCATTTGATTCGTGCTCGAATTGTGGAGATAAACATTTGCATAAGGTAAGTAGGCGTAAATTGTCCTCCAAGCAACGATAAGTACCATATTAACATAGCTGTTATACATTAGAATTAAGTTGTCCAATGAAATTTATCTGTGTTTAAATTTAGAAGTTGCATTCTTAAGCATCATTTATTTCCTTCCTTTTATGTTGTATTACTTAACGTTGTGTTTGGCGCTGATTGGCCAAATATTAACCCTTGCGCCTTGGGTTACCATACATTAAATGGAACCCTCCTTTTATATTACATTCCTTGACGATATGTTTGGAGAAGCTTGGCCAAATATGACTTGCGCCTAGGGCTATCAGACCTATAAATGGAACCTTCCTTTTGTGTTACTTGACATTGTGTTTGGCGCAGCTTGGCCAAATAGGGCCCTTGCGCCATGGATTACTAGACTTATAAATAGAACCTTCCTTTTGTGTTACATTACTTAACTTGTGTTTGGTTCAGCTTGGTCAAAAATGGCCTTTGCACCTAGGATTACCATAATAAAAAAGTGTTTACGTTGAAACGGTCAAATAAAAATTGTCATAAACAAGAAATAACACTCTTATAAACTGTTGTAATCGAAGTGTCTTTTTATTTAGACAATCACATTTAAATTTTACATGGCATGTTCTAGATGGATCACACAGAAATATGCACAAACGAGTAAGTAGCAAACGATATTTTTCTGCATTCAGAGCAATCAAGTTTTCATTGTTCCATTAGCAGAATTACCCGGCGATGCTCGGATTGAATTGGTTAAATGATGATTCTATTTCATATAAAAATGAAAGTATCACTTAAGTGTACAGAAAATATTTTTTAACATCGTTTTAACTTTTTCATAGCTTCTGCAATTTACTTCGGACGCAAATATGTATACATAATATATCCATCCATGTAATCCATTTCATATTCATCACTCTTGCTGTAAGACAAACTACAAAAGCTTTTTCTGAGATAACTTCTTCAGAAGTCGATTTTGAGTTTTGGAGTGATTACGAATGCCAATTAAGCTCATTTTCAGTAAAAATGAGAAACTTTCAGCCGTATAGTCTTGCACTCAGTTTTCTAATCAATATTTATTATTTGTGGTACCCTTGCACCATGGATTCGATGTCTTCGAATTACATTATCATGGTGAGAGGATGGCAAATTAAACTGTTACGGCATTAGTGGTTAATTTATTTTGAAGCACACATTTTTTTCTTGACAATTCTATTCAGCCGCACGTGGAATAACGGAGCTTGTTTTTAAAAAAATGTCATCAATGTAGACAAAGCAAACTCAATCGATTACACTTTTTACAAAATCACTGCTTTCAATGAATGTTTCACAGGTACCTAAGTTGTATACGAACAGTTTCAACTTCAAGTAAGTAACCTCGACCTTCTGCCACTTAAGACAAAAAATTTCTATTTTTCAACAGTCCTAGTTTACATACTTCCTTACTTTGATATTATTCCAAAATCAGCAAAGTCTTATTTAAAATTCGCTTTCCTCCAACAGAAAAATTTAGTTTTAAATCGAATCCTTGAGGTACTTTTTTAATTGAGACTCAATTTCTATATTGAAACCACGTACCTATTTAGAATGATAGATGTAGTTACTTGACTATGGAGTACAACTTTCAATAATACCCATGAAACAAGAAAAACAAATGTAAATAAAATTGATTTTAATCGTCCTGGTAATGAAAATATGTCAAAATTTAGAAATATCTTTGAACTACAAGGTATGGCTACCCGTTTCGATTTAACGTAACATACTTATTTTAGAATAACTTTATTTTAACTTTATCAGTTATTTTAAAATAAGAAGTTATACACCGTACTTAAAAAGGTTTCCATTTATTTTTATGAAACAGAATTCTACAAACTATAACGTATTTAACCAAAGATTTAAGGAAAGTTCGTCGAAATATACATATACCACCAAGAAATTACCCATGTCTAGTGGTATTTGGCAGAAAATAAAAATAATTCATTACAATTTAACTCCTAAATAATATATCTAATATGAAAAGTAATGGAACACATAAGTACAAACAGAAACGAAATTCTGGTCATTGAAAAATGTAGAATTTTGAAAAACGAAAGATCTGAGCAAGAGTGTCGAATTTCGACGTCATGAGAAAATTCTGAAATAGAGAAATTTGAAAAAGACGCTTGAAAAATATTGATAGACAATGATGAATTATTACAAAAGAACACTATTTTACAAAACTTAGAAATGCTCAAATATGACCGTAACATTTCTGTCTTAACTTAAATACACAAATACG
The DNA here is from genome assembly GCA_933210815.1 of Meta bourneti. Taxonomy (NCBI): domain Eukaryota; kingdom Metazoa; phylum Arthropoda; class Arachnida; order Araneae; family Tetragnathidae; genus Meta; species Meta bourneti. The sequence continues at coordinate 23,810,940 of OW119928.1, forward strand.
GAATTCTAAATCTAATTTATAAAATAAAACATTAATTCTTTCGTTGCCAGACATCGAATTGCAAAATTACGCTTTTATGGTCAATGAGTTTTTTGTTTTGGCTTTTCGAGTTCCATTACAAAATGTAAGTTGTGTAAAATTAAGTATCTTAAATATCCATTTTTCATCATTCAAATATTCCTAAATTATTTATATTGTGGAAAGAAATAAAAAATCAGTTCAAGCATAATTAGAATTTTAAATTGTTTAAATATAACGTTTCGAAAAAAGAATTGGAGCAATGCTGGTAAAACAATTTTAGAAATTTTATTTTCGATCAATACTGGTAAAACAAACTGAGTTGCGTACCGCAATCGTTTTATGCTCAATGTTTTTCTATGGCAATTTCGAATTGATTTATCCCCCTCTGCATACCTAGGTTAAAGAGAACGGGGTTAATATGTAGCTTGCGTTACTCGCAGGGTTCCAAAGTATAAGTGTATCAAATTTGGTGTGGATTGATCAAACGGTGTAGATTTGTAGAGAACATACATACACACACATCCATTTTTTATATATAGATTAAAGTTGCAGTTAAAGAATATTCAATAAATCAACGCAAAAAGACCTAAATAAATAAAAAAATACGACCTGATGCTTACAATTCCGCCGAACTGCCATTAACGACTAACTCATTTTTTGTATACAAAGCTGTTTCAAGCAATATATCATTCGGGATGAAAGTTTCTCTGAAAAATCCGGATAATTTATGATTCCCGGGGAAATCCGAGCAGCACACATAAATTCCGGACTTTTCCGGGCGTCTGGTAACCCAACTTGCCCCATCAAATACAACCAACCTTTTTTATGTGATATTCCAAGAGACTTAGGGCCGAAGTAGCCCGGTTGGAAGAGTAGCGGATGAGGACCCGAAGGGTGACGCGCGGCCGCGAGTTCGAAACTCGATCCAATTAAAGATCGTCGTGTACATATGGAAGCTGCTGTACGTTAAATCTGCCATGATCTCAAATGTCCTCACATTGGCGTGGTGTGGAAGTTTGGATAGTGGAGTGTGTGTGCCAGCTCTATTGACCTCATCATCTGACCGTGGTTCGAAATTACGAGGTGTCCTCGGATCCTTCGGGATTGATCCTGAACCGTCGCAAATAGGCCTTTGTATTGCTTCAGTGCAATATTAATTCATCTATGTATCTATCCAAACAAGACATTTTACTTTCGATTTTATGTTTTAAAACATAACAATCCTGTTTCCACCAAATTAACTCATTTGCCACCGAGTTCTGTTCATGAAAATGGCAAAAACGTCATCTTTTCTCAAAACAACACTGAAAGAGTTGCGACCAAATTGAAAACAAATTCATTTAGTTTTTTGTTTTAGGTATTTCCCACGAAGCAGTCGATCATTGTGTCATGTTTCTCCACACCTTATTTATATTCAGTTGCTTTGTAGTCAAAAATTTGATGAGTTGCATTTGTTCGAATGATCAATCAAATTGATATGATTTTTAGCGGCAAAATGTTTTCTTTTCCAGTTGTGTAGTGGTAGGTAGTTAATTAACGTCACATAGAAGCAACACAACGGGCTATTGGCGACGGTTCGGGACCAATCCCGAGGCGAAAGATCCAAAGGACAACGCCTCGTACTTTTGACCCACGATCAGACGACGAGAACACCTGAGCTGGCATCCTACTCTCCTAGCTTCCACACCACGCTAACGTGAGAACATTTGAGGCCACGACAGATTTAACGTGCACCAGTCCCCATGTACACGACGATCTTTGGTTGGACCTAGTTTGGAACTCGCACCCCTCCGATTGCTTATCCGTTACTCTTCCAAACGCGCTACCGCTGTCAAAAGTTTTAAAAATTGCTCTTTCTTCTCTGAATGAAAACCGGTACTTAAGAACTTGATTAAATAATATAAAAAGACCAGAATAAAACTACACTTAAATGCAACTGGCTTCAAGAGGTAAGTGTTTTCCAAGAACAAAATATCAAAACTTTTTATCCCGACGATAAGAAACGGAGCACTTAGGATTGTTGCCAAAAACACTCACCGGAAATTTCGGAAACTCAGGTGCTATTTAACCGAATTCCAGTTTCTCATTTTATTTGTCGTTTTGTAGAAATCCGGCTTAAGAAAATTATAATCCGCATTTTCATTCTTGATACGCAGAGGGACTCAGAGAAGAATAAATACCTCGATCCCTTTTAGTTTGGGAACTTTGAAATCCATCAGAACAAAGGATCAAGAAATATTGCCACCATTTTGGATGTAAAGTGCAAAAGACGTCGTAATGGAACACTTTCAATTCATTTGTAAGCGAAACGAAACAAGACGTTATAAAAATACAAATACCCATTACTAAATTGACGTTTTTATAAATATGCTTTTAAAATCGCTCTATTTTGTAAGCCATTCTCACTAATCATCATTTTAGTTTAAAAATCGAATTGAATCCATAAAAACAACGAATTATTTCGGGTTGGGTTGGATATTTCAATTAACGTCACACTGGAGCAACACAATGGGCTATTGGTGACGGTCCGGGATCAATCCCAAAGGGAAAGATCCGAGGACAACACCACGTAATTTTGAACCACGGTCAGATGACGACGAATTATTTCAATATTCATGTTTTAAATGGTATATTTTCCATTTTGTTATTACGTGAAAGTAAATTTTCCATTTTGTTATTACGTGAAAATAATTCAGAAGTTTTGTTTAATGCTTGAAGCACACAACTCGTAGTTTAGCAGCGTTGTATTAAACAAATTTTTAATTACAAAATTTAGCCTAATTTGGATAGATAAATAAAGTCTGATTAGAAAAAAAATTGTATCTCTACTATTATAAAAGGAAGTGTTTGTGTGTGCGTTTCTGTGTGCAGTGGTCAGACGAATCTATAGCACTTACAGCCATGAAATTCGGCACAGGTAGTCCTAAAGGTGACTGAATGTCCCTCGAAGCCAAATTTTAAAGTTTAATCTAGAAAATGTTTTAGTATTTTGTGCTGCGCGTGTAGCTCCTCATCCACTATGGCGTATCTGCGCAGACTGATCTGACAGATACTATCGCGCATGCTATCTCTTCACTAAAAATACCCTTCCTCACATTGAAATGATGGCGTAGTGAATAAAGCGACGCACTCAAGTCGTGCTTAGTCAGTTAATGAATACATGAAATGAAGTAAGTGTTTATTACTGTTTAATTGGGTTTTGATTTCGCTGACATTGTGATTCATTTAGGTTGTTTGTCGGAATCAGTGAGGTGACATAATAAGACTTTAAAAGCATAGTGTTATATTTAAAGATTGAATCACATTTTTATTTCAGTAGTGGTTTTTCATAACTTACTTTTGAATTTGTATAATTTCTGTATTTGTATAATACAAAAAAATCTATTGACACTACATGTGACACAGATGAGGTTGTGAACTACACAACAGAGTTTTTGAACACACATTGGAGCCATCTGGAGTACCAAACAATTTTGAACATATTGGAGTCATCTGGAGTACCCTCGCACATATTACAGCTAGAATTCGATTATGCTTCTCAGAAATCTGCATCCACCTTCACTCTGCAATGGAATAAGACTCTATCAAGAAACTGATGCCGAATATTATTGAAGCCACCATCATGACTGGGCATGCCGCAGGCGAAGACGTATTCATTCCTAGGATCCCAATCATCCCACGGATCTCCCATTCCAATTTAAACGAATTCAGTTCCCTGTTCGTTTAAGTTTCGCCACGAGCATCAACAAGGCACCAGGCCAATCGCTGAAAGTTGTAGGACTCGATCTCATTAAACCGTGTTTCTCCCACGGTCAACTGTATGTGGGTTGTTCAAGAGTTGGAAAAGCCGACAATCTTTACATCCTAGCTCCAAATGGAAGAACATTCAATATAATGTATCATGAAGCTCTCTAAGCAAGAATCAGTGAGGTGGTAGAAATGAGGCGACATGCCCGTGTCATGTCGTGTGGTGGTGGGATTCATTCTTAAAATTATTGTTTTTTCTTTTTAATGTTTTCAGAATCAGTGACGACAAACAAGAATGATGTCACGGGCAACGCAGTGCGGGTAATGTTAGTAGAATATATCAAAGAAAATATTGAAAGAGAAAAAGAATCGTGGCACAATGTGAATAAATTATCCAAGTGTAATGCATTCGCTCAATGTATTCCTGTTTTATTGCATTGTGCGTTGTTTACTACTAGCTAAGGATTTTGGTTTTGAGATTTAGCTATAAGAATGTCGTATCACGTCAAGGGAAGCGGGAGACCAGTTGGAAGAGTAGCGGATTAGCAACCGGAGGGTTGCGAGTTCGAATCCAACCAATGACCGTCCTATATAAAGGGGGCTGGTGCACGTTAAATCGGTCGGGGCCTCAAATAGCGTGGCGTGGAGGTTTGGAGAGTGGGGTGCCAGCTCAGGTGTGACATCGTCATCTGCCCGTGGTTCAAAATTACGTAGCGTTGTCCTCGGATATTTCCCTTCGGATTTGCTCCCGGACCGCCGCCAATAGCCCGTTGTGTTCCAGCCATTTTTAGTGGTATTGCAGATAATTGCAGACTACTAATTTAACAGTACTTCGGATGAGCGCGCGGATATGATTAAATTCTTCTGTGACACTTATCTAATACATGTAATATTGCTTTCTTCATCAGGTGGTGATGATCTTTAAAGCTTTTTAAAACGGATAGTTAATTTACCTACCATTTTGTATCAGAGCAACAAAAATTCCTACTAAAATAGGGTTTAAGAGTAGACTTATCTATACATATAAAGCAGAGATGGCATCATCGCTCAGTCTGTTCTCTATACAAATCAACACCGTTTGACCAATCCACACCAAATTTGGTACACTTATACTTTAGAACCTTGCGGGTAACGTAGGCTACGTATTAACCCCCTTTCTATTTGTCGTAGGGGATAAAAACAATTCGAAATCCCCATAGGAATAACATTGAGTATTGCTAGGGGGCGCTCTCTCCCGGTCTGGCTGTGCAGATGACGTCAGAGTTAACATCTACAGGAGTCGCCTCTCAAGATGACCTGGGAGGCTTTTTTTAGAAATAGAGTATGACGCAATCGCAGATGGGTCGGTTGCGCTGAAAATCGCTCAGTATCACATCGTTTACGTATCCCGTCTGCAAAATGGGGGATGAAGTTTTCAAGCATAAAGTGTAACTGCTTGAAACGTTGATCATGGTATCGTATCAATATGATTTGTCAGCATTTCATAATGATGGTGGTTTTCCTGGTGCAAGGTGCTACAAATAAAAAAATATTGACAAGACAAAAACTGACTGCAATAATACGATGTTATTTTTTAAAAAATGAACATGAATGAGGGCATTTACAATCACTCCAAAACTTTAACATATGGTCATCTCAGTGTCAGTTTTTGTAGGTTTGTCTTACCTATAGTATGTGAAATGGATCTAAAGTAAATTGTAGAAGGTATAAAAATCTCAGTTTTAAAAATTATTTTGCGCTCGCTTATTTTTTTCTGTATTTACATTTTCTGACTGATAAGTGATTTTTTTGGATCACTTTCAATCGATGTTTAACCAATTAAACCCGAGCAACGCCGGGTAAATTCAGCTAGTAGGTTATATAGCGCTTTTCAAGGGTTTAAAAAGTTGTATTGAAGTACCAGCACAACTGAACACTTGAAATACATGTTTTATTTCATTTAGGGGCCCCGTTATCTAATCGTACTGGACGAAGCTTTCTAACTTGATTCTGAGTGATTAAGATAGAACTCGCTAACGAACAGCAAAAATCGAAAGATAAAGATCGAAAGACAGCGAAAACTCTATGATTCAGAGACAGAAAGCTCAAAACTTCAGAGACAATGAAAGCTCAAAGATTCAGAGACAGTGAAAGCTCAAAGATTCGAAGACTGCGAAAGCTCAAAATTGGCGAAAGCACAAAAACTCAAAGACAGTAAAAACTCAAAGATTCAAAGACAGCGAAAGCTCAAAACTTCAGAGACAATGAAAGCTGAAAGATTCAGAGACAGTGAAAGCTCAGGTTCAAAGACAATGAAAGCTCAGACTCGAAGACGATAATAGCTCAAAAATTCAGACAATGAAAGCTCAAAGATTAGGATTAGAAGAGAGTGAAAGCTCAAAGATTCGAAGACAGTAAAAGCTCAAAGTCTGAAAACTCAAAAACAATGAAAGCTCGAATATTCAAAGACAGTGAAAACTCAAAGAGACAGTGAAAGCTCAACGAGTCAGAGACAGCAAAAGCTCAAAGATAAAATTCGAATACAGTTAAAGATCAAAGATTCAAAAACAGCGAAAGCTCAAATAGTCAAAGAAAGTGAAATCTCGAAGATTCAACGACAGCGAAAGCTCAAAGATTTGAAGATAGCAAAAGCTCAAAGTTTTAAAGACAGAAAGTTCAAAGATTCAAAGACAATGAAAGCTCAGACTCGAAGGCAATAATAGCTCAAAGCTTCACAGACAATGAAAGCTCAAAGCTTAACAGACAATGAAAGCTCAAAGATTAGTAGACAATGGAAGCTCAAAGATTCGAAGACACTGAAAGTTTTAAGATTCGAAGACAGCAAAAGCTCAAAGTAGGTGAAAACTCAAAAACAATGAAAGCTCGAAGATTCAAAGACAGTGAAAGCTCAACGATTCAGGCAGCAAAAGCGCAAAGATTCAGAGACCATAAAAGCACAAAATTCAAAAACAGTGACAGCTCAAAGATTTGAAGACAGAAAAAGCTCAAAGATTTAAATAGAATAAAAGCTTAAAGATTCAAAGACACTGGAAGCTCAGACTCAAAGACAGTGATAACTCAAAGATTCAGACAGCGAAAGATCAGATTCAAAACATATTGAAGGCTCAAAGATTCTAAGACCGCGAAAGCTCAAAGATTCAGACAGCGAAAGTTCAATCTGACAAGACCCCTTTCCCATATCGAACGCCTTCCCTCGGGTAGCACACGAAGCCATCTCAGCAAGTGTCAAGGTACTCGTGTGTCCCACGCAATCAAGAGAAAGAGAGGTCGGGACGCCGGCTGTTGACATCGAACCCCATTTGCGACATCGTCGAATTAATGGCGACATCATTCGAGATCGGAACCGATAGCGGACCGAAGAATACCCTCTGTCGGGGAGTTTAATAAAGCGGGATTGCCGCAGGGAACCAAGAGTGAGAGCCATTCTATAACGACCTTCTTCACCACGGATCTACACTTAAAGCAGGATTGTGAAGTTGCACTTGCAAGTTGTAACGGGGCACGTCCGATTGTTGCCGGTTCCCAATGCTCTAGGAGCAACCAAGATAAGCGGTTATCACTTGTAGCAATTATTGCCTAGGGAAACACTTTATCTGTATGGGTATTTCCGAAACAATTTATTTTCTTTACACAGATCATTACCAGTGTTTGTTATATTTATCCTTCATGTCTGGGTTGGCGTGGTGTGGAAGTTTGGAGCGTGGGGTGCCAGCTCAGGTGTTGCCTCGTCATCTGACCGTGATTCAAAATTACGTGGTGTTGTACTCGGATCTTTACCTTCGGAGGTTTATCCCGGACCGTCCCCAATATCCCCTTGTGTTGCTCCAGTGCGACGTTAATTAAATAAACCTAAACCTTCACGTCTGGGTAGGTAGTTGAATTAACTTCGCACTGGAACGACACAACGGGCTATTGACGACGGTCCGGGATCAATCCCCAAGGAAAAGATCCGAGAACAAAGCCTCGTCATTTTCAACCCCGGTAGGATTACGAAGTCAACTCCTGAGCAGACACACCACTCTAAATTTCCACACCAAGCCAACGTGAGAGCATTTGAGTCGACAGATTTAAAGTGCACCAGCCTTCGCATACATGACGGTCTTTGGTTGGACCGAGTTTCGAAATCGTAACCCTCCTGTCGATAATCCGCTATTCTTCCGACCGGGCTACCGCGGTCCCTCATTAAAGTTTGGTTGGTTGGTGTTGAGGTTTTACGGCGCAAGGGCCATATTTAGCCATACTGCGCCAGACACAATATATACAATATCAAGTAATAGGCACACACAATGAAAGTTTTACTGACACAGAAGAGAGAAATACACCCAGGGAGGAATTCACCTGACAAGAATCGAACCTGCCCGCCTACAACTCGAAGGTTGCTAGTGCAGTGGGCATACCCACTAAACCACGACGGCCCCCATTAAAGTTTTGATATGTATGTGATATTCTCTTGAGAATATGTTGATGGTTCGATTAAATGTGCTATTAATTAATTTGTTAATTATTTCATAATAATTAATTAATGACTAGATTTACTATTTCCCATAGCAAAGACAACTCATCACACCATATGCATTCCATTCAGTAAAATTTTATAAAAATCGCAAAATTATCCGAAAGATTTATTCACGTGAGAAAATGTGATCGCAAAGGACAATTGTGGTAATTTCAAGCTTACACGAGAGAATTAAGAGTTATTTGTGGATTCAGATTCAGTCTAAAGAATCACCACTATATTTAATTACACAGACAAGTTCTCTGACACGAACAATTTGCATTATCTGATGAATGGTTGTTTGGAGAACTTTCCGAGAAGTTCCGAGTTATTTCAGAGTTATGCAAATCATATAGTTCACTTTTAAAAGTAATGATATAAATTAGGGGTGTGTATATAAATAGCTAACCTCATAGAATAAATCATGATTTCTCACAATTATTTCGCTCAGATTATTTAAACTGTTATTGTTTGTTCCATTACCAAAATTACCACATAAGTTAGGTATTTTGCAAAACAGAAACATTGATGTATTTTTAATCACAATAAGTAAAAGGGGACCACCGTGGCTCAGTGGGTATGCCCACTGCGCTAGCAACCTTCGAGTTGTAGGCGGCGCAGGTTCAATTCCTCCATGAGTGTATTTCTCTCTTCTGTGTCAAAACTTTCATTGTGTGCGTGTGTCTGTCTGTTACTTGATGTTATATATCTTGTGTCTGGCGCAGCATGGCCAAATTTGGCAATTGCGTCATGAAACCCCAAATCCAACCGAACACAATCAGTGAAAATGTACTTCTATGTCGAGGGATATAATGGATAGTATACAAACATTTAATACTAGCTGTAAAGCCTGTTGAAATAACAATACAAAGGACTCTAGAAAACGGAAGTTGCTATTCAAGTGCTAATTATTTTTTGCGGAGAAATCGTTAATAATGAGTGTGCATTAAAACATCCCCCTTGCTTATGCTACATTGCTCATGAATATTTACAACTCAAAATACTCAGAATAGTAAGTCAGTAAATAAATCTCACAAATCAAAATTACATCTCAATTAAAAATTCTAAATGAAACTGAAAAGTAAACACATTACTAGCGTGGGCCGCGGTAGCCCGGTTGGAAGGCTAACGGACAAGCAACGGAGGGTTGCGAGTTCGAATCAAACTAAAGACTCGTGTACAAAGGGGGCTGGTACACTTTAAATCTATCGGGGCCTCAAATGTCCTCACGTTGGGGTGGTGGAAGTTTGGAGATTGGGGTGCCAGCTCATGTGTGATCTCGTCATCTGACCGTGGTTCAAAATTACGTGGTGTTGTCCTCGGATCTTTCCCTTTGGGATTGATCCCGGAACGTCACCAATAGCCCATTGTGTTGCTCCAGTGTGACGTTAATTGAAATACCCCCCCCTCAATACGTTTCAGTATAAATCACTTGCGTTTCTACCATTTTATCTTAACTCTTATCACTTGAATTACTTGTTTCCTTGCATCTATGTTAACTGGCCGCGGTAGCTCGGTTGGTAGATTAGCGGATTAGCAAGAGGAGGGGTGAGAGTTAGAAACTCGATCCAACCAAGGATCCTCATGTAAGTGGGAGCTGATGCACGTTAAATCTGCCGTGGGCTCAAATGTCCTCACGTTGACGTGATGTCGAAGTTTGGAGAGTGGGGTGCCAGTTTAGATGTTGTCCTCGTCATCTGAACGTGGTTCAAAATGATGAGCGGATCTTTCCCTTCGGGATGGATCCAGGACCATCGCCAATAGACCGTTGTGTTTCTCCAGTGCGACGTTAATTCAACTACCTACCTATATCATGATTTAATATTTATTTATGAGCGCGAGTAATTTGTGGTGAAAGTAATGAAATGTTTTATTTAACTTTAACCATGATAGAGGATAAAAGTGATCTACGTCGTCACAAATTTGCTTTTCGTAATATATAATGCGTGTTCTGATTGTACAGGAACACACATAGGTAAACATTTCATAAGTATAAAATAAAAATGATATACCTAAAAAGCAAACATGTATTTGAGAAATATCAGGAATATAAAACAACAGTATAAATAAATAATTAAATGCTTAGTTATTTTAGTAAGTAGAATACGAGTGAAATAAAATTAATCACAATAAAAATAAAAATAAGCTAAATAATTCTAAATTTTTCAAAAAATTCTAAAATAGATCGCTTTTTAATTAAAACAGCATTAATAACTAACAGAAACGTTTGCAATATATATGGCCTCTCAATTATCATTTCGCCATAAAGCGATAGATCAATCGAATCAACCTTTCCAAATTTTATTTACTATTGTTTAAAGGCACATGGCATTTAAATTTTTTCAGATCCTATAGTTTTCTTAGTTACGGGCCGCGGTAGCCCGATTGGAAGAGTACCGAATTAGCAACCGGAGGGTTGCGAATTTGAAACTTGGTCCAACCAAAGGCAATTGTGTACGTGAGGGCTGGTGCACATTAAATCTGTCGAGGCCTCAAATATCACATGACGTGTTGTGGAAGTTTGGAGAGCGGGGGTCACAGCTCAAATGTTTATCTCGTCATCTGACCGTGGTTCATAATGACGAGACGTTGTCCTCGGATCTTTCCCTTCGGAATTTAACCCGGACGTCGCCAATAGCCCGTTGTTTTGCTCCAGCATGACGTTAATTCAAGCACCCCTCTTACAAATTTTTCGCAGTAAATTTTCACGTTCATTATGTGGATGTTCCAAGTGGTTTGGATTCCCCTTTCAGTTATAGGTCGCGGTCTAATTTGCCCTCGTGTAGCAAAAACAAACTGTAAAGCGACAAACCAAACTAGCAAGTTTTACACCATCTTATATAGTACAATTTTAAAATCAAGTTTTCAAAAATTCAAATAATAAATTAAAAAATCAGATAATAATTTAAAATGATCCATTCCCATAATGGACAGAAAATGTAGACCGAAAGTTAAAAACTATTTTTATTAGAGTTCGGTATTCAGGTTTTAAAATACGAATTGTAATATGGCATTAAAAATTACCTGATAATTACTTTTTGTCTTCATATGTTAGTGAAATAAACATTTGCTAAAAATTTATTTTACCCAATTAATGAAATGACCAGTAAGTTCAATAGTATTCATTAAAATTTCCTGATGTAAAAATTAATTTTTGTTTCATTCAATCTTATTTTTCTTACAATCAAATTTAAATTTTTTTTGTCTTATGTTCATCATATTTATGCTTTTCTACAATAAAAAAATGTGTGGCTGTTCTTTTTGTATTATTTGGAAACGGCAGAAATAATACAAATTAATCTACTTTTTCATATGTGTTTTTACTTTTGGGTCGCTCAATCTCAACAAATGAAAAGATTCCATTAGCTAATACTAACAATAATTTATGATTAAAACATTAAAATGCATCTTCACATAATTATATCAAACAATAGATTAATAATTATTTCACCAAAAATAATTGTTTCAGTTTCTTTATTAAAGGAGTTTACAATTTATAACAAAATTAGCAAAATTTTCATATAAATTTAAGTTTATCAGAGCATTGTACCTGTTAAGTGTAAATTTAATGAAAATTCATTTTGTTTTCAAAACTGAAATCCATTACTAATTAATTGTAATACTTTTATTCAGACTTCCAACACATAAAAAGGACTCCGTGATTACAACCGACTCTTTTCATAAAAACAAAGAAATTAATGCCACATTGTAAATTCGAGCAAATATTTTATCAAAACTGCCCAGTATAACACTTACAACCACTCTAAAATTAATTTTTAAAACTTCATTATTTATTAAATAATTTTTCGTTTTTCAGTTGTGGCATCACTTTACACCAGACATTAAATATTCAGGGAATTCTAACAAAACTCATAAATTCTAAACTTTCAAACTGTAAATTAGTTTACCTTATAAAAGGATTAATTTTTTTGATTTACGATAAAATTCAAGTGTTTTTTCGCCTCAATTATCTGAATTCTCAATTTCAACACACATTTAGTTCTTTTCATAATCGTCTGAAACATAAGTTATAATTTCAATGTTTTCATTAACCTCGCGGGCAACGAGGTTAATGAACAGCTTTATTCTTTTACTTGACTTCAACGTTTTGACTTGTTTCGTGGTTCTGTTATTCATGTTCAATAAGAACTGTGTGAAAATGCTTAGGATAAAATGGCAAAAGTTTTTATGTGGAAATTCTCTTGGGAAATATTCCTGTACTTGCTTTAAGCAAAACGATTTTTAGTAGTGGATAAATTAATCCTAGATTTGTGAGAATTAGAGAAAAGTCTCATAACTCAAATAAAAGTTAATTTTAACGAAGAATCAAAAGAAATCTCGATTTAAAATTCGTAGAATCAGTCCAACCTTTCACTAAAAATGCGCTACATATTTCTTGATTTGATTTCTACGGTTTGTTCTAGTTTAACGATACTTGTTAATTGAAAATTTTAATTTTCAGTTGCCACTTTATAATCGAGAAAATGCTTAGAAAATACAATTCAAGTTATAATGAAAGAATTTTCTTTAACACTTGATTTGATGTCACATTTACCAATATAAATATTCTTAAGAAAAAATTATTTATGCTCATTTTAGCATTGTTTTCAACGAACATTTTTAGCATCAAATACCTTATTTAGCGTTCTATGACGAACGCTTTAAAAGTGATGTATTCTGTTTAAAATTAAAACTTTAATTTTTAGTTGCCATTAAGAATTTTAATCCAGAAAATGCTGTTGGAAAATACAATTTAAGTTATAATGAAAGGATTTTTCCCTAACACTTGATTTAAAATCCTTTACCAAACTAAATATTCTTAAGTAACAAATTCTTTATGCTCACTTTAGTATTGTGTTTGCAGTGAACATTTTTAGCACCAAATACCTTATTTATCATTCCAAGACAAACGCTTTAAAAGTGATATATTCTGTTCAAAATTCCCTTTCTCACCGAAATTCAACGTGCAAAATAACATCAAAAGATTTCGAATTGAAACTGCTAAATATTCTTGACTTCCATTTTAATAACACATGCTGCCTGGAGCGCCTCGGGATTTCTTTGGGAAACGATTTCACGAGACGTTGCCATTTCAAGAACCTTAATATCCGAAATATAGCTCAGAATAACAAGTGATAGAATCAAATATTGACCTGAAATGTGAAAGTAATATTTTTCGCCTTTCGATTTTTTTTATATTCCTACCGGAGAGATGGTTGCTTGATTGGAAAATACGGTCAGATGTCAAAATTAGAAAAGGCAAGACGTCGAAGATTGAAATTTTAACATTTCCGACGTTTCCTTACTGCATTTTTTTTACAAATGTCAATGATAAAACTCATTTCGTACGTCAAACACATTCCAAGCGTCTTTATCCATTCTTTTATCAAGTACTCTTTCGCTGGATTCAATATTTTTACTTGCTTCTGTGTTTATGTGATGCAATTTTTAAATAAATATCCTAATATTAAAGCGAAATAGATTTGTTGATATGTTATTTGTACGAAATTTTTGTATTTACAGTGCTTCACGAAAGTATTCGGCAATCTTATGTTTCTATGTATTTTATAAGAATGGAGTTAAAATTACAAGCTAAAATTTACCCACACAAGTTTTGTCTTTCTATTTTTGCCTAACATCAAAATAATTAAATAATTTTTTAAAGTTTTGATGAAAATATTTAAAATGTAACGCATGAAATCAGACACACAAAAGTATTCGCACACATTCCGTTAAAAAAACAAATGTTAAATCAAAACGTAAAAATTTGTCTCTAAACTTGCATTTTGTCTTACACTTTAGACTGCTTCAAGTATAAATATCATTGTACCCTAGGTATGTGATCAAACTGGAACTAATTCCATTCTATTTTGCATTGGTTGAGTTGGATTTTATGCGTTAGGGGACTATATATGGCTAAGTTACGCCAACGTCAAGTAAATGGGCACACATCAGAAAAGTTTTACTGACACAGAAGAGAGAAATTCATCCAAGGAGGAATCGAGCATTCGCCGCCTACAACTCACAGGTTGCCAGCACAGTGGGCCTATTCTGCTTGAAGACCAGAAAACGATGGGTTTTTTTCTCGGATGACTTCTGGAAAAAAACAAGGAAATTTAGCAACACTTGATGTGTGTATCCTGCGTTGCGCAGCTTGGCCAAAAAAATCCTTACGACAAAGAATAACTTCTGTTCCATTACTTTGTATGCACGATTCTATGAATCACTTCTGTTTCATTACTTTGAAGCACCGTAAAGACATTGTTTAACAAAATGTTTCTACAACCTTCTCTATCAAAAACGGATCTTTCCCTTAGGGATTGATTCCTGACGCCAATAGTCCGTTGTGTTTGCTCCAGTGCGACGTTAATTAACTACCTACTTCTACAAAACAAAATTGATTGGCCCTTTTTAGTTTCATGTATTGATTTTAATATGTCCCCAGGTATATCATCAGAAACTCAATTATTTTTTGTTAAACTAAAAAGAAACTATGCACAACAATTTAAATACAAATGGATTTTCTAAACTGTATAATTCTTTCTCGGAGGTTGACATATTTTTAAATAATTTAAATGCAATAAGAGTAACTTACTTCCATGAACTGTTTTGCTTCATCTACAATCTAATTGTGTTCGTATGTGTCTTTTAACATGAATTTTTGTCGTATATTTTTTGTTCTCTGTAATTGGATATTTTTCTGCGAAGAAACAAGAATCAAACAAATAAATAAAACCCAACCAACCGGGAAAGTTAACAGGGGTATGAAAATATCTCCACACAATTTGTCCACCGATCGAAATCGACTCAATTTGCATAAACCGTTCTACAACCTAAAAATAAACACCAATTACCCAAACTCAATTATCTCCCCCGAACAGAAACAATAGCTATCGAATCCGAACAATGCTTCTCGACGTTAAGGTGGGAATATTTTCTTCCAATTCGAATTACCGAATGAAAATAAATAACGAACCAAGGAAGGGAGTAATCGAACTCATTTACGAACCACTGTTCTGACTGCCGTTTGCTACTGTTCTGACTGTTTTTGTTTATCAAACCCACTGGAGTAGAAATTGGGTTATCCTTGCGTTAGAGCGTCTTACCTATTCAAGGAAGATTAAGAATAATAACCTAATTGAACTCGATTGTTTCCGCTTAAGGCTTGCGAGGCGTAACACTGGAAGGTGTGAAGAACAAGAGCTATTTAATGGATTAAATGCACCGTATTAACCTGGTCGCCGGTTAATTACACGATGAGCTTGTGATTTTTTTGTGTTAGGGTAAACTAGATCACGAATTATTTACAAGGTTCATTAGTAATCTGACAGAGTGGATCTTTTGATCCTTGAGCTTTTCAGTACCCGTTCGGTCTAGGATGAAATCTACTTTTGCACACCAATTTTTGATGTTAATAAGTCTTTAAAATTGGAACAGTATTGGGGCATGCATGAAAAGTGAAGTGTTACAAAGCCGTCTTATAATTTCAGAAGTAGGTAGGTATTTTTAATTAACGTTGCACTGGAGCAACACAACGGGATATTGGTGACGGTCCGGAATCAATCCCAAAGGGAAAGATCCGAGGACAACACCACGTAATTTTGAAACACGGTCAGATTACGAGATCACACCTGAGCTAGCATCCCACTCTCCAAACTTCCACACCTCGCTAACGTGAGGATATTTCAGGTAACCGACAGACTTAATTTGCACCAGCCCCCCTTTTACGCGACGGTCTTTGATTGGATTCGAACTCGCAACCCTTCGGTTCCTAGTCCGTTACTCTTCCAACCGGGCCACAGCGGCCCGCCGAGTAATCGAAAGAGGGAAACACAAAAGAAGCGGTTTGTTGCTTAGTCGAACAGCTCAAAAAGCTATTCGACGAAGCAACGAAACAGCTGAGGTAACAGAGACGGCACTTGGTTTATCTGAAGCAGCTAAAACTCTACATCAAAGCCAGAGGTGGTAAAGCTAGTTATGTTATAGAATACGATTGATATTAATGATTAGTTATTTGATTTTCAATTATTGTTTATTTTTATTATTTAATTTAACTTATTTTGGCTGTTTGAGTATGAAAGAGTTGAGCCATTCCCATTATTTTTACGTTATTTTTAGGTTGGTTTATCAATGTTTTTGCTAAACGAGGAGTGAAACGAGGAAACGAAATCCACTTTATACCTACGGTATAAAGTGGATTTCGGACGAAAGAGTGTGGACGAACATCCATATCCACACAGGAATTCGAATTCAAAACCTGTTTGAACCTATCTACCTGTTGAAGATATCTATCTATATATATATATATATGTATATATATATGGAATGAAAAACAACTTCATTTATTCAAAGCCAATGTAATTTTAAATACATTTTAATTAGTCTTAATTAACAACTTCTAATTTTCTTTATAAAATTTCTTAGATGGAGATGTTTATATTTTTATAACTATATTCCAGGATTTAACTGAATGGCAGATTTTATTTAATTATAACTAACATTAATTAATTTTATAATTCAAAATTCAAGTCATCGAAACCTTATTTAAACAGATATATTATTAATTGCTGATTAGGAGGTGCGCTTCTTCACATTAGAAACTTCGTTAGTTAAATTATCTTTCCTTTCTCATTTCGAAGAAAGGAATAATGGGTAATTATTAGAAAGCAGATTAAAACAAAATCAAAGCTATATTCATGTTTACTTGTTAGTATAGTTGTTAGCTGACAGATAGCTTATAAGAGTTCACCTGCTGTACTTTCGGGGCAGCGGGAGCCTGTTGGAAGAGCAACGGATTAGCAACAGGAAGGTTGGGAGTTCAAAATTCGGTCCATCAAATACCGTCGTGTGTGCAGGGTTTGGTGCACGTTAAATCTGTCGTGGCCTCAAATTTCCCACGTAGGCGTGGTGTGCAAGTTTGGAGAGTGAGGTGCTTGCTGGAGAGTGACCAGCTCGAGTGTTGACCTCGTCATCTGACCATGATTCAAAATTACGAGGTGTTGTCCTCGGACTTGACACCAGATCTTTATCTCGTCGTGAAAAAAGGCAATATCTTCATGTCGAGATATCTCGTCATTAGCTTAATTGGCCAGATTTTGATGGACGAGATATCTCGTCGAAACCACTTGGAGGATTAAAGAATTAAACCGTGGGAAAATACTTCTTTGAACGCTTATTTATATCTTTGAAAACTCGACGTTAAATAGACCTTTCCTCCAGACTAGGGGACGTGGTAGCTCAGTTGGAAGAGCATCAGATTAGCAACCGGAGGGTTGCGAGTTCGAAACTAGGTGCAGCCAAAAGATAGTCGTGTACACGGGGGCTGGTGCACGTTAAATCTGCCGTGGCTTCAAATGTCCTCACGTTGGTGTAGTGTGGATGTTTAGAGTTTGGTGTCAGCTCAGGTGTTATTTTCGTCATCTCATCGAGGTTCAAAATTAAGATGCGCTGTCCTTGGTCTTTCCCTTCGGGGTTGATTTCAGACCGTCGCCAATAGCCCGTTATGTTTCTACAGTGCGACGTTAATTGACCACCTACCATTCCCCAGACTAGCTAAATGAACTTTCGGCTCTTACGTGAATTATATCCAGTGAGGGTCAACCAAACAAGGGTACACGAAATTAAACGAACACGACTTTCAACTCGAAAAGAAATGAAGAATTTCAATCGAATCGTTTATTTAATTAAATTTCTCTAACCGAATTCACGAATTTGTACTCGTTTTCTATTTCACGGAAAAATTGATTGAAATCACGTTACCATCATCCAACAAGAATATTCATTCCACTTAAACAGTTGAAGGACAATTATCGAATAGATGTTCGACAGCTCCTTTGGAACGAAGTGGGTCAATCGGCGCCGGTGAAAATCAACCAAGGACGCAAGTTCCAAAGATGTTCTTATATAGGTATGCATCTCGAGGAAGAGAACACTCTTACTGAGGATTAGAGCACACTAATCTCTCCGGGCGACATTCTTATGAAACTAATATTCCATTCTCTCAGAACACAAATCGTTTGCGAAGCGTGCCTTTACCTCTGCTGCCGTATCGCCAGTCATGGCGAAACCTTGGTTCAACCTTATTAACTTGTCACTGCGAAAAGAAGAATGATTTGCTTTGTTAAAGAGTTCCAGTTCTTGAGAGCGTGTATGTTCCTTTTTGTTCTTGTTTTGAAAGGAACAGCA
Source organism: Meta bourneti (assembly GCA_933210815.1). Classification (NCBI taxonomy): domain Eukaryota; kingdom Metazoa; phylum Arthropoda; class Arachnida; order Araneae; family Tetragnathidae; genus Meta; species Meta bourneti. Next base: position 23,829,388 of record OW119928.1, read on the forward strand.
TTTCCAATAAGCTTCTATCATATTCTAGGCGTGGAACGAATTCCCGAGGCGCATTTTAGGAAGAATTTCTAATTGGCTTATAAAGAGGTGCATTCTCAACTATTATTTATTAGAATTAAAAATTATTAACAATATAGATGCGGCAACACTGCTAACAAGTTTATGTTCGACAAAATTATTGAATAGTCAACCACTTCGCCAAGTGGTGTTAACCTGTTCAGGGTAATCGGGGTGAAACATTAATCTTTTCAGAGCAGTCAGGATGAACCAACTTTTTTTCAGGGCCAGTCAGGGTGACCCATTAACCCTTTCAGATGGAGTCTGGAAGTACCATTAATCCTTTTCATTGTAGCAGGGACGAACGATTAACCCTTTCGTTTCAGTCGCGGCGAATCATTAACCCTTTCAGGGGCAGTCGGAAAACAATACCACGTCTGAGAAGGTAACTTTAATATATATATTCTAGATATATTGGGGCGGTTATAAAATATAAAAATATTCTAGATATATTGTGGCTGCTAGATTTTAAATAGTCTTTAATTTTATATAATGATGTCAATGTGTGCTGTAAAGGGGAAATGGGGAAAACGGTGTTAAATCTCCTCTTAGGCTAGATAGCCTAGTGGATATCGCTCTGAAGCCACAGGTGTACAGAGGTCGGCCGACGTCATTGGCCATGTTGAAAGAAGCTATTCGCCATCATCTGACAGGAATCACAGCTGTATCACTTTTCGATGCTGTGCAGAGTGTGCCACGTCTGACGGCTGTTTCCATGAATGACAGCTGTCACATTGAACACTTGTGATCCTAGCTGCGTTACGAACTGTGCTGCACCACTGTATCAACCATTGACTGGTACAGTGTCTCACGACACTAGGCACGGGAATGTGTGTTGGTGTTAGTTAGTTAGTATCAACTATTGACACAACTGAAGCAACACCTTTCGGTGGCAAATGCAACTATTCTGTAAATAAAAATTTTTGTTATTAAAAAAAAATCCCATGTCTTTCTGTGCATTTCTGTGAAAACAGCATCGTGCTACTGCCTATACTTTTCGGCTTAATGAATTTTTACTTTTTCTATGACTTTTGGATCACCCTGTCCACTATGACAATGTTATGTGCAATAAGCCTCCCATAACAGTTATAAAACCAAAGTTTTTTAGCATAGCTCCTTCAAAGAGTTAGCTTGAACAAATATAGCCCTTGTGGCACAATACCCAAAACCAACTAACCAACCTTCAAAGAATTAGAGTGCCGCTCCTAAGACTGCTATCTCGAAGAGGCAGTTCGCAGGTTCTATCCTCAATGCTCCCTCCCGTCGGGCTGGTTAGTAGGTGTTTTCCTGCTTTTCACTGCCAATTCACATACCTCCAATCTTACATCTTAGAAAACATATTAGAATATATATCTGTACCGCAGAGGTAAACTGCCCATTTTTGGCGGTTTGGAGTTAGAGCGCATTTTTTTAAGTAGAGTTGTTGATCTATCTAGTGTTGATCTATCTAGTCTATAAAGTGCGATAACTGTCAGGGACTTTTATTCTGAATTAGTGATCGATTAGAACGACGTATGTCCATGTTGTTCCATAAGTAAAAAGTTTTTTGCTTTCCTGAAAAGTAGCCAATTTGGACTTACGACACTTTTCCTCTGGGGTACAGATATATTAGAACAGGAGTCTCCAAACTACTGCCCGCGGGCCAGACCCGACCGATGCAGCATGCAATATACATATATATACAGTGGACTCCCTCTTAACCGGTCACCTTTTAACCGGCCTCCGCTTTAACCGGCCGCGACTAACCAATTATGTACTGTAAATACAGTAGCCTACAGTAACATGTGTTTAGTTTTTCCAACAAAGGAAGTTCTTCCAGGTTAAGTTTTCTTAATATACATATCATATTACAATAAAATAGGCTATATACTTAGTTTTATTCTAATAAAAACGATTTCGGGAGTGTATTTTAATGCTATTAACATAACGACGGTTTAACCGGCCAAATCGTTATCCGGTCTGGGTCCGGTCCCGAAGTGGCCGGTTAAGAGGGAGTTCGCTGTATATATATATATTTATTTATTTATGTGTGTGTTGGCCCGCCTGACTTCCAGGATTTTTCAATCTGGCCCTGAAGTGAAAAAGTTCGGAGAACACTGTATTAGAACATTGTTGAGTATTTTCCTACGAGACGGCGCCGTACAACCCGACCACTAGGGGACGTCACCGGGCCTGCATGTTTATGTTCAAAGAGGCTGCTTAGCCACCTGCCTGTTTTCTTGATTATCTATCACTCGCGAGGGGACTGCCTGCCGAGAACCAACCTCGCACCTTCGCTCACTCTTCTGTTACCTTTAATAAATCTGTCATTTGTTAATCCGGAGTTCTGTTAACTCATCAAGCACAGAACGGGATCGATTGACGTGTCCAAACAAATATATATATATATATATATATATTAGAAAACAACAAAAATAACGATTCCTCCTTGAGGTTCAAAACTAGTAAAAAGACAACCCATAGAAGCTAGAGCCCTACCTGTAATAAAATAAACAAGAATATAAAAAAATACGCTTCCTAAATTTCAACATAGTTTATTTCGAAATAACATTGCATCTGGTCTGCGGGCCTGCTAAACTTCTCCTTCTCCGGAGGGCAGCATCTGCTCTGCGGCCGGTTAAACCTATTCCGTGGGACATAGCTGGTCTGCGGGCCAAATGAAAATATTTAGATTGCCGGGTTAACCTGTCTGGAGGCCGTATCTTTAGGAGCCTGCTAAAACTTCTTTTAAATGATTATCAGATCTTCATCTCGTCATCATTTAAAAAATCGGCAACATCGTGATAGACCAGACATCTATATCTGCGATGCCAATTGGAGGGTTAAAAAAATTACTCTATCTTGATACAGTATAGTTGAGAAAATGGTGATTGATATATTTATTCTGTAATCATTCAATGCGGGTCGCAAAACAATTGGCGCCCGACTGCTGCAAATTTGGGTTCATCGATGTACCTACTGTCTATCACAAGTGATCCCGCCACAATGTCTGGATACGGCAGTCGCTATGGGAACAGGGTTGGTTCATTTTGAGTAGGATTGAATCTGGTGGATGTCTTACTTTTGTTGTCGCCAACCGAAAAAGTATATTTTTGGATGTTCTTGCAACAAGCAAAAATCATTACCAAATCATTTTCCTCATAATCTATCAGCAATAGGGCATTAAAAATATTTACTTGTAACAGATAATTTTTTAAAATTAATTTTTAATAAATATATGCGCCACTTTACCGCGAAGAATATTATTTGCCACATTTCAAAAGCATGGAATTGACATAATGTTTTATGTGGTAAATAAAGCCATTGCTGGAGATGGGTTCTAAGGATTCAAAGCAAACGTTTTTTTTATTTTAAAAATTGAACGAGTAAACTTTAAAAATACACGTTTTTCTCCCAAGGCATTCGTCGGGTTTGATCCTGGACTGTCGCCATTAGCCCGTTGTGTTGCTCCAGTGCGATGTTAATTAAATACCTACCCAAGGCATTCTTGCAAAAGGTCACTTTTTACGAGTAAATAAAAGGGACTCAGCACGACCCAGCTCACAGATGCACCAGGGCCCGAGATTTAAAGCGGTCCCAGAAATGTGAAATATTTTTAAACTGTAACGAGCAGTCTGTTTTCTGGGTTCAAAAGGAAATTAATGTGCAATGAAAGTGTTCAAAACGAACAAAGGTGTATTTAGGAAATAAAGGTGTATTAAGGAAGCCATATGAGGGGCATACACGTATATATCCGTTCTGTAACTCGCTCTGTCTTCCCTGTATGACTTCAAAACAGTTTTGATCTTGATCAATAGAATCTTTCCTAGGATTTTCTCAACCAACCGATGCGGTTCTTCAATCATTAAATGTGATGCAGGTAAAAGCAACAAGGAAAGGACCAATAGAATCGTTTCAAAGAAATATCCTGTTCTATGGAAAGGTAGGTAGTTAATTAACTTCGCACAGGAAAAACACAACTGGCTATTGGCGACTGTCCGGTATCAATACCGAAGGGAAGATTCAATCTATGGAAAGGACTGATAGAATCCTTCCAAGGCATTCTATTCGAAGGAATAAAGCTATAGTATTTCCAGAGTGTTATAATCTAAGGAAATGACCAATGGAATCTTTCCAAGTGATTCTATTCTACAGAATGGATCAATAGAATCGCTTCAAGGGATTCTATTCCAAGAAAAGGACGAATAGAATCATTTGAAAGAAAGATTCTATTCTATAGAAAGAACCGATAGAATCTTTCCAAGGTATTCTATTCCAAGGAATGAACCAAAAGAATTGTTTCAAATAATTCTATTCTATGAAACGATTCTTTTGGTCCATTAAAACCCAAATAAAATTATTTGGGGTAATAATTTTACTAAATCAGGGCCCATCCTCTAAACTAGTACCGGGTCCCCAACTGAAAATGTAAGGAACCTAGCCAGGATGCAGATTTATTTTACCGTTTGAAGTTTAAAATATTGTTTCATGAAGTTGCAAGTGAACGAAACACCATTCCATTGATGTATTAATCACATGCAAATTGTATTTCATAAATTAATTTAATAAACGGCGTTTCGTTTTAAATCGCATATGACAAATAGATCAATGAAGCCACAAAAACCTTTCGTTCCACCGGTCGATCAATGTTGACAAAAGTTTAAAACCAAACAGAACAATTCCAAAACAAAACTTACCGAACTTTCAATAAAAAATAATGGTATTCCACATTGCAGAGAGCAGTCCCACGGCGCATTAAATTCCTCAGAAAAAGATTTCGCGCACAAACGTTCGAAACTCCCCGCAAAAATCGAAAAAGAATTCTATTTCTCCCTTACACAGCGAATGTTCACCAAATCTCTCAACTACCGACTTGTATCTGGCGCTTCTGAGATTCGTCTGCTAAGCTCACCAGCTGCTAAAAGGGTTGCCGCAATAATCCGCCGCGAACCATCTGCGATCTCTCGCCAATTATCAACAGTTGTAACGGAAAGCAATGCTGAGATTTCGTCGCCTTGGCGTTGTGGATAAGGTGATAATGGTTTCGTTCTGTGAAGAAATGCGATCTTTGCTTGAGTCCAGATGATGTTTAAAAATTGCTCTCTGCTAAAGGAAGATGGAATCAAGTATTTAGGACTATCAATTTCAAGATTTGGATAGATACTTCATTCCCTTTCAAATGTTACTTCGATTTCAAACCCGTTTTTTTTTTCAAAATTAACATTTTTCATCTTCTAAGAATCTACTTAACTTGAGAAAAACTTTTCCAAGATTATACATTCTTCTAAAGGAATCATTTTGTAGAATTGATTGTACTTGACTTTTGTAGAAGAGGATTTTTTTGTAGAGTAAGAATCTACTTTAATCTGACGAGTAAAACTTTTCCAAGATCACATATTCTTCTAAAGTGACCGTTTTGTAGAGTTTAGAGTATTTTTGTAAATAATCTAACCTGGCGAGTGAATTTTCCAGAATCACATATTGAAGTGGTGTGGAAGTTTGGAGAGTGGGGTGCCAGCTCAGGTGCTGCCTTGTCATCTGACCGTGGTTCAAGATTACGTGGTGTTGTCCTCGATTCTTTCCCTTTGGGATTGAACCCGGACCGTCACCAATAGCCCACTGTATTGCTCCAATGTGACGTTAATTAAAATACCTACATACCATAAATTGAAGTTACCATTTCGGAGAGTTTTTTTTATTTAAAATTTGAAAAAACACAGAAACAATAGGATTTTTTAGTTTATTTTATATAAATATTTTATTACAGATGTTCTGCCACATAATACCAAACCCTCACTTCCAAGAACGTAAATGTCAATTAATGCCCCACACGAAAAAATTTCAAAATAGTAACTTAAGTTCATTCTAGGGGTGGCGATAGCCCAGTTGGTAGAGACGCGGATTAGCAACCGGAGGGCAGCGAGTTCGAAATTCGATACAACCAAAGACCGTCGTATACGTGGAGACTGGTACACGTTAATTCTGCCGTGGCCTCATATGTCCTCACGTTGGTGTGGACGTTAGGAGAGTAGGGTCATAGAGGAAATATAAAAGAAGAGTGAGCAATGGTGACATTTTTATGTGACCAGGATCATGTGACTAAAATTAGAAGTAACGTAACACAGACTACTTTCGTCTCGGCTGGATGGAAAGTAACATTAATTAGATGATTGGTCTACAGAACAGAAGAAGACGCCCTTCCATCGATTCGTCATCTGATTGGTCCATTGATTGATCATCTGATAGTAGTAGACTTTGGCGATTTCACCACTTTTATCGCCAATCCACAGAAACGAGCATTCACACACCTTTCCTGTCAAGATGTTATGTTACCAAACGAGGTGATCAGGTACCAAATCAGCCAAATAGGTCCAATTTTCATAAAGCGGTCACGTGGCTACTAGTCAGCATCTTGTAATCACACTTTTTGAAGCTTCTTTCAATAGCAATGCTCAGTCTATTTATATTTCAGGTCTGAATGGGGTGCCTGCTTTGGTGTTGACCTCGTCATCTGACCGTGATTCAAAATTGCGAGGTGTTGTCCTCGCATCTTTTCCTTCGGGTTTGATCCCGGACAGTCGCTAACAGCCCGTTGTGTTGCTCCAGTGCGATGTTAATTAAATACCTATCTACCTATCGTGTTTGTATATTTGAGTTAAGACAGCGAAATGACTAAAATAGCCTCAATAACACTATTACTAAACAATCTCATCTACCATTAGTTGAAAAAATCCACGAATTCTTTCAACTTTCTGAAAAATTTTATTTTGGTCCTTTCATAAGAATAAGAATCCTTTGAAAAGATTCTGTTGTTCTTGTACTTAGAATAGAATTCTTCGTTAAGTGTCTATGCTCAGTAAGCCCAATTGGTCTATGCCAGTTGGTAAAACCCAGTTGGCGGAATAGCAACCGAAGAGTTGCGTGTTCGAGAAGCAATCCAACCAAAGACCGTCGTGCAAGTAGGCACGTAATTTCTGCGGTGGCCTCAAATGTCCTATTGGAGTGGTGTGGAAGTTTTCAGAGTAGGATGCCAGTTCAGGCGTTGATCTCGTCATCTGACCATGATTTAAAATTACGAAGTGTTGTCCTCGGATATTTTTCCCTTCGGGATTGATCCCGAACCATCGTCAATAGCACATTGCGTTGCTCCATGGGACGTAAATTCAACTACCTACCAGTTAATTCTGAGATAAGGTATGTAGAAATAAGGTAAAATGTCCGTATTGGACCTTCAAATTCCCCTTTCTATAAAGAGGTAGGTAGGTATATTTAATTTACCCACTGGAGCAACACAACGGGCTTTTTGTGACGGTCCGGGATCAATCCCAAAGGGAAAGACCGAGGCCACGGTAGCCCAGTTGGAAGAGTAACGGATTAGCAACCTGAGAATTGTGAGTTCAAAACTAGTTCCAACCAAAGATCGTCGTGTATACTTTGGCTGGTGCAGGTTAGATCTGTCGTGGCTTCCAATGTCCTCATGTTGGTGTGCAAGTTTGGGGAGTGGGGTGGCAGCTCAGGTGTTGCCCTCGTCATCGTCCAGTGGTTCATAATTATATGGTTTCGTCCTCGAATCTTTCCCTTCAGGATTAATCCCGGACTGTCACCAATAAACCGCTGTGTTGCTCCAGTGTGACGTTAATTAATTATCTACCTGTCTTCCTGCGGTCGGGACACTTTATAGCAACAATATTAACTCAGTTACCCAAATAACCATCAGATAACCAACAAAGAGGTATGTAGGTATATTTAATTAACGTCACACTGGAGCAACAACGGGCTTTTGGGGACAGTCAGGGATTTGGAACAGGTTGCTGCACCAGATAACCATCAGATGTCCAACAAAGAGGTACGTAGGTATATTTAATTAACGTCACATTTTGGAGCAACAGGTTTTTGGGGACGGTCAGGGATTTGGAACAGGTTGCTGCACCAGATAACCATCAGATGTCCAACAAAGAGGTACGTAGGTATATTTAATTAACGTCACATTGGAGCAACAGGCTTTTGGGGACGGTCAGGGATTTGGAACAGGTTGCTGCACCAGATAACCATCAGATGTCCAACAAAGAGGTACGTAGGTATATTTAATTAACGTCACATTGGAGCAACAGGCTTTTGGGGACGGTCAGGGATTTGGAACAGGTTGCTGCACCAGATAACCATCAAATGTCCAACAAAGAGGTTCGTAGGTATATTTAATTAACGTCACATTGGAGCAACAGGCTTTGGGGGACGGTCAGGGATTTGGAACAGGTTGCTGCACCATATAACCATCAAATGTCCAACAAAGAGGTACGTAGGTATATTTAATTAACGTCACATTGGAGCAACAGGCTTTTGGGAACGGTCAGGGATTTGGAACAGGTTGCTGCACCAGATAACCATCAGATATCCAACAAAGAGGTACGTAGGTATATTTAATTAACGTCACATTGGAGCAACAGGCTTTGGGGGACGGTCAGGGATTTGGAACAGGTTGCTGCACCATATAACCATCAAATGTCCAACAAAGAGGTACGTAGGTATATTTAATTAACGTCACATTGGAGCAACAGGCTTTTGGGAACGGTCAGGGATTTGGAACAGGTTGCTGCACCAGATAACCATCAGATATCCAACAAAGAGGTACGTAAGGTATATTTAATTAACGTCACATTGGAGCAACAGGCTTTGGGGGACGGTCAGGGATTTGGAACAGGTTGCTGCACCATATAACCATCAAATGTCCAACAAAGAGGTACGTAGGTATATTTAATTAACGTCACATTGGAGCAACAGGCTTTTGGGAACGGTCAGGGATTTGGAACAGGTTGCTGCACCAGATAACCATCAGATGTCCAACAAAGAGGTACGTAGGTATATTTAATTAACGTCACATTGGAGCAACAGGCTTTTGGGGACGGTCAGGGATTTGAAACAGGTTGCTGCACCAGATAACCATCAAATGCCCAACAAAGAGGTACGTAGGTATATTTAATTAACGTCACATTGGAGCAACAGGCTTTTGGGGACGGTCAGGGATTTCGAACAAGTTGTTGCACCAGAGGCTGGACACTACAGGGCAGTTTTCGACGCAAAGATGAACCACCAGGAGGATTAACCAGCATTATAATTTGTCGATTAAGTTTATTATTAATTCCGATTATGGAACCGATTCACTGACTTAATTCGTGCAATGGCTGCTAATTTTCTGAACGTCTAATCCGTAATCTATATTTCCTGAACACCTCCTCAATTGAATATCTTCACAAGAATGCCACGTATAAAAATACTAGTATGATGAATGGTTAATGAACATTGTCAGTTAATCATTAACAGCTTTTCATTTTCGACCAATTAAAAATAAACTTGATCATCGATAGGACAATAAGATTTTCTACTTATGAAACATCTTAGTGTTATTATAATTAGGTGATCATTTATAAAACTGAAGCAAAACCTTTTAAATTGTTTTTATTGGCTTTTAGCCTGAGGGGGAGCACACGTATATATACGTTCGCCGCCTGCTGTCTTCCCTGCTTGGCTTCTAACGTGTTTTGACCTTATTGACCAATATGTTTCTTAGGATACTTTCCTCCAATAAGTTTGGTTGGGTTAGGTAGTTGAATCAACGTTGCATTGGAGCAACACAACGAGCTATTAACGACGGTACGAGATAAATCCCGAAAGGAAAGGACAACACCACCTAATTTTGAACCACGGTCAGATGATGACCTTTCCATAAAGAAAAAACAAGTTATCTTCGATTGAATGAGCATTTCGGCGCTACGTCCAAAATTTAATGTTGTGTGACGAATGTTCTGAAGTTGCGATGAAGTGGAGAAGCGTCAACACGGTTTAGAATCTCCAACCCCCTCATTTTTCTTCTCTGGGTATCCAAGTATATACCTTTCAATTTTTAATCTACCCTCTTTTCCTGTCATTTCATCGCCCGGAAACACAAACACTCTGACACCGTGGTTTAATTAAAAGGTGACGATCGATATTAACCTAAAGTTATTGCAGGGAAGTGTCAAATATTAAAACTCATCCCGATATCATCATTTAGTAGTACGTTGTCCAAATTTCATCTGCGCTGCGTTTATAACTCTTGCTGGAATGATTTGACTCCCTTACTGGAATTAATTGGCCGTGGTAGCCCGGTTGAATAGGTAGGTAGGTATTTAATTAACGTCGCACTGGAGCAAAACAACGGGCTATTGGCGACGGTCCGGGATCAATCCCAAAAGGAAAGACACACCACTTAATTTTGAACTACTGTCAGATGACGAGTAGCCCGATTGGAAAAGTAACGGACTAGCAACTGGAACGTTAAACCTGTCGGGGCCTCAAATGTCCTCACGTTGGCGTGGTGGAAGTTTGGAGAGTGGGGTGCCAGCTCAGGTGTGACCTCGTCATCTGACCGTGGTTCGAAATTACGTGGTGTTGATCCCGGATCGTCGCCAATAGACCGTTGTGTTGCTTAAGTGCGACGTTAATTAATTTCTATTGCCTTATTGGAATTGCTTGTTACTTATTTCTAATCATGTATGTTGTGGATTAATATGTTAGAAGTGAATTGAGGAGAGCATCATTACTATTAAATATTGTTTTAATAAAATCTAGGGGAAAAGGGGGGTTAATTACAGGGGTCAATTATGTACAAATATCAGATTAAACATCAAATCATAGTGGGATTAACATCCTGGTGGCACGTCCGTGAAAAGCCACGTCTTAACATCAAATCGCTCGGAGTCAGTCTGCGGGGTTCGCGCCTTCTGGCGGGAAGTGCTCCGATTGGTCTTTGGGAAATGTTTCCCGCGCTTTTTTGGAACGTGGGCAGGTTGGCGCCTAGACATTCCGACATGTATGCTTGAACCTCTGAGCGTCAAGAGGTTTGTGAGTTCTGTAGTGTTGCTTTTATTCCATAATACACTTAATGACTAAATAACCACATCTATTGGTTGAAAGAATTGGTGGAATCTTTCAACCTTGGGAGAGATTCTATTGATCCTTTAATTAGAATATTATCTTCTCTTTGAAATTATTCTATCGGTCTTTTCATTGGAGTAGAATTCGTGGAAATGATTCCGTTGGTTATTTCAGTAGATTATAATTCTTTGGAAACACTCTATCGCTCATTTCCTTAGATTAGAATCCATTGAAAAGATTCTATTGGTCCTTTCTTTAGAATACAATCTTTTTTTTAAATTATTCTATCGTTCTTTTCCTTGGAATGGAATTCTTGAAAGCTATTCTGTTGGTTATTTCATTAGATTATAATTATTTGGAAACACTTTAATCGCTCATTTTCTTAAAATAATTCTATTCTTGAAAAGATTCTATTGGTCCTTTCCTTAGAATAGAGTCTTTTTTTAATTATTCTATTGGTCTTTTCTTTGGAATAGAATTCGTGGAAGCGATTCTATTGGTTATTTACATTAGATTATAATTCTTTGGAAACACTATCGCTCATTTCCTTAGAACAGAATCCCTTTGAAATATTCTATTGCTTAATTCTTTAGAATCGAATCCTTTGGAAAGATTATATCGGTCCTTTTGTAAGAAAAACACCATTTGGAACTATTCTATTGCTCATTTTCTTAAACTAAAATCTATTAGTCCTTTCCTTAGAATAGAATCTTTCTTTGAATCTATTCTACTGGTACTTTCCTTGGAACAGAATTCAAAAGCGATTCTATCGGTCTATTCTGTAGAATAGAATCCCTTTAAAATATTCTATTGATCCTTTCCTTAGATAACAATATTTAGGAAACACAACGGCTCCTTTCCTTAGAATATAATCCTTTGGAAAGATTCTATTAATATTTTCCTTAGATTGTAATCCTTTGGAAAAACTCTTGCTCAATTCTTTATAATAGAATCCCTTAGAAATAATTATATTGCTTAATTCCTTAGAATGGGATCCTTTGGAAAGATTCTATCGGTTCCTTCTTAAGAAAAGCACCATTTGTAACTATTCTATAGCTAATTTTCTCAGAACAGAATCCTTTGGAAAGATCCTATTGGTCACGAGGGTCAAGATTGGTAAGTCATGCAGGAAGACATCAAGTTGCAAGGTGAAATTATGCGTCTGAAACCCTCAGAGGATTAATTAGAGCAATTAGTCGGTTTGTTAGGCTGGTACCAATTTCAAATCATTCGGGGATAGGCTGGTACTGCGGCCCGATGTGTATGTGTGGGAGCCTGGCCCTGCTCACTTTTATCATGTTCAGATTAGGACACTTCAAGAATTCGTCTGCGAATTATTTGTGTTAAAAATATACTCCCTATGCAGGGTGATTCTAAATTGTTTTTACAAAATAAGAGAGGTGATAGTACCCATCCAGACGAGCAATAATTACCATGGAACATAAGGTCGCATTCCACTCTGAGAGGCAGAAAAGAGTAAAGTAACTCTCCATCCAGAGAGACATGTGGTTGATGCACGATGGAGCCCCAGCACACTTTTCCAGCACGGTCCGGCACTTCTTCAATACCACATATCTCGCACGATGGATCGGAAGTGGCGGACCTGTGGCTTGTCCACCTCGCTCAACGGACGTCAACCCATTGGACTTTTTCTTCATCTGGGGGCACATGAAATCTTTAGTGTACCAGACGCTTGTGGACTCGGCTGAAGATCTCGTAGCGAAAATCGGTGTTGCCGCAGACAAAATTAACACAGCACCAGGAATCTTCGAGAGGGTGCGCCAGTCATTCCTTCGCAGGTGTGAACTGTGCAACGACACGCGTGGCCGCCACTTTGAGCACTTGCTGTGAGTTTTTCTCTGATCAATAAATCAGATTGTGCAACTTTTGGTATCGTTCATTCGCTTTCCCAACACTGTTGTAAGTTCATGTTAAAATTCTAATTTTACTCTTTTCTGCCTTTCAGAGTGAAATACGACCCTATGTTCCATGGTAATTATTGCTCGTCTGGATGGGTACTATCACCCCTCTTATTTTGTAAAAACAATTTAGACTCACCCTGTATATTATATTTGATTAATTTCCCGTCAAAGTTTCCTATTTTATTTAGGGCCGCGGTAGACCAGTTGGAACAGCAACGAATTAGCAACCTGAAATTTGTGAGTTCGCAACTCGTTCGTACTGTCATGTACGCGGGGGTTGGTGCACGTTAAATCTGTCGTAGCCTCAAATGTCCTGACATTGGCGTGGTAAGGAAGCTTCGAGAGTGGGGTGCCAGCTCGTGTGTGAAACTCGTCTTCTGACCCTGGTTACTAGGTGCGATCCTCGGATCTTCACCTTCGGGACTGATCGATAGCTCCAGTGCGAAGTTAATTCAACTACCTACCGTTTTAAAAAAAGCAACCTTTCTCAGCTAGACACTGATCTGTAACATAATTATATTCTTAACAATGGTATATTAGGTATTTTTTAATAAACGTCACACTGGAGCAACACAACGGGCTATCGGCCGTTTTAACGCGAAGGAAAAGATCAGAGGACAACACCAAGTAATTTTGAACCACGGTCAGATGACGAGATCACATCTGAGCTGGCATTCCACTCTCCAAACTTCTACACCACGCCAACGTGAGGACATTTAGCCACGACAGATTGCTCTAGACCCCCCTTGTACATGACTGTCTTTGGTTGGATTCGAACTCGGAACCCTCCTGTTGCTAATCCCAACCGGGCTACAGCGCCCTCTTATCAATTGAAACGAATACTGAATTTAATTCGATTGGGCTGATTTTTCTTTAGTTTTTTAGGAATACCTAATTAATACGCAACTAAATAAGCAAATATTCAATTACAGTGAAACCGATTAACCGTTAGGGTCAGGACCGGGACAGTTAATCGAATAGACGGATAACAGAAAAACCTTAGACAACAACCCATCCCCCATCCATTGCATATGAACGAATGCTAATAAATGCACGTTTACGAACTGGAAATACACTGTACATGTATTTTATTTTACAGAAACAAACAATATACAATCTACATTAAGTACAGTATAGTATATGTACATAGTTACATGAAAACTTACCCTCTAGACGTACATACATATTCAAATTTTAAAATAGTCTGTCATTTTCTTTTGTTTCTTCGAGGCTCTGAGCGGCAATGTTCCTGACTTTATGTAGAAGTATAGTATGTATGTGTGTGAGTACAGTATGTATGCATGTAATAACTTTTAATATTTAATAAATTTACTTTTAATAAAACGGACTGACGGTTAACAGAAACTGACGTTAAAAGAGTGACGGTTAATCGAAGTTTCGCTGTGAATGGAATCCAAATCCAGTATTCCGACCATCAACTAAATTGCATGGCCGGCATTCCACTTTTTAATTTTTTTAAATGCCATTTCAAAAAACATTTAAGACCTCGGGCGACATGTTTTCTCAGACTCATACAAAATGGCTTCAAGGATTTGTGAGTTTCTAGGGGTGGGGAAAGGAAAAGCAAACAGAAACTAGATAAATTTCGGAGATTGAATACGGTTGAAAACAAAATCAACACTAAAATATCTATTCTTTCAAAGAGCAGTCGCCAAATGGTAGAGAACAGTATTTCTTAACCTTTCAATAGTCTGCCGACTCATCGAATAAAACGTGTGGGGGCTATTTTTGGAGCAACGCTATTTTCTTATAGGCATTTCCAAAAGAATTCAACTATTTATATGAATCACAAATTTATAAACACCTACATAGATTCGCGAGTTCATGCAGACTCGAATCCAACCAAATACCGTCGTGTCCAAAGCGGGTTGGTGCACGTTAAATCTGTCGCGACCTCAAATATCCTCACGTTGGTGTGGTGTGGTTGTTTGGAGAGTGGGGTGCCAGCTCAGGTGTGGCCCCGTCATCTGACCTTGATTCAAAATTACGTGGTGTTGTCATCGGATGGGTTTGATCCCGGACCGTCGCCAATAGTCCGTTGTGTTGCTTCAATGCGACGTTAATTTATATTACGACGTTAATTTTTTTAAATATCAGTTGCTATGGTTGAATGGTGAGTTTCGTTTGAAGCTTAAAAAGTGTGAACAATAATCATTAATATAGTGAAACCAAATACAAGTATATACAGTACGTTTTGTATTTCTTTGTTATTGACTTTATGACGGGTAGCCCTGTTGGAAAAGTCACTGATTAGCATCTGGAGGGTTGCCTTAGAAACTCGATCCAAGCAAAGACCTTCGTATATGTAGGGGCTGATGCACTTTAAATCTATCGTGGCCTCACTTTGGCGTGGTGTGGAAGTTTGGAGAGTGGAATACAATCTCAGGTGTTGACCTTGTCATCTGAAACGTGGTTCAAAATGACGAGACGTCGTCTTCGAGTCGTCACCAATAGCCAGTCCTGTTGTTACAGTGCAACGTTCATTCAACTACCTCCCTAAACATTTTCATCAAACAAATAACTTTAATTTATTACCTAATACTTACCCATTACTTAATGCAATTAATTAACTCTTATACAATAATTTTCTTGGAAATTATATATTTTCTCGGATAGAATATAATTTCCTCTATTTCAAAAACAGGTTTTGTGGAAAACTATTGTTTTCTTAATGGTCTTTTTATTATGAATTTCGTCTGACGATCCCCTGAATTAAAATATTTTCATAGTTTTCATTCCACTAAAAGAGTTATTTCGTTATGAAAGTTTTAAAAGCTAAAGATATAAACTAATCTAACAGAGGAAGTAATAGACAAAACTTTCGACTTTTTTTTTACGCACGAAGCATACAATAGTAAAAACTATTTTCAAACAATAGTTCTTTGAAAAATGTTATCAGGAAATAAATGTGCAAAGCTTTTGTCTTGATTTTTGAATGAGTGCTTCAATGAAATAGTTTATGAATTTCTGTATTGTTCATGCAATTGTTTTCGGATCCCTTACGAACAAGAAATTCAATTTTAAACTACTCGCGATAAACTTTTTAGGAAAATTGTCATTGAAACAATTTAAACTTATTAGTTTTTAGCTGTCGCATATGCTACAAAGTGAAAATCTAAAAAAGTTTGGATTTTTTTCCAGGAGATATTAAGCACCGCAGAATGAATATTTGTTGTAAAATATAAGTAGTTATATAAATAAAAAATACTTTAAATGTAAGATAAGCTACTTTAATGCTTATACTTTGAGGAAATTTATGGGGCTCGATACAACTGCGTTGAAATGTTCAACACGAAGTATCGCAACTTTAAATCATTTATACAGCTTTTAGCAAACGAAGGATTGCGAGTTCGAGAATCTCCAATCAAAGATCGTCAAGTCGTGGGGGCTGGTGCCGTTAAATCTGTCGTGGCATCAAATTCCATCATGTTGGCTTGGTGTGGAAGTTTGGAGAGTGGGGTGTCAGCTCAGTTGACCTCGTCATCTGACTGTACGAGGTGTTGTCCTCGGACCTTTCCCTTCGGGAGTTGATCCCGGACCGTCGCCAATAGCCCATTGTGTTGCTCCAGTGCGACGTTAATTAAAATATCTAAATCTCTTCTGCGTCAGTAGGTAGTCTAAGTAGTTAATTAACGTCCCTCTGGAGCAACACAACGGGCTATTGGCGTCGATCCGGAATCCATCCCGAAGGGAAAGAAGCGAGGACAACTCGTGAATTTGAATAATGGGCTGATCTGACCCGAGCTGTCACCCCATTCTCCAAACTTCCACACCACGCCAACGTGAGGACATTTGAGGCCACGACAGATTTAACGGGCACCAGCCCCCTTTGTACACGACGGTCTTTGGTTGGATAGAGTTTTGAACTCGCAAATTAGACGATAGGCTATCGAAGAGCAGACTTGTATTTATAATCACGGTAGATAATCACTTGCGCCAATCAATAACTTAGAATCCATGCTTTTTCCCACAACCACGTGACAGATAGTCAAACCGAGTGACCGGGAGAAACAACATAAAGCTAAGCGCACACGCTCCGTCTATTTGATTAGAGGTAGGTATTTAATTAACGCCGCACTGGAACAACACAACGGGCTATTGGACTGGGATCAACCTCCGAAGGGAAAGATCCGAAGACGACACCATGCAGTTTTCAATCAGTCAGATGACGAGGTCACACCTGAGAGCTGGCACCCCACTCTCCAAACTTCCACACCACGCCAACGTGAGGACATTTGAGACCACGATCGATATAACGTGCACCAGTTCCCTTTGTACACGACGATGGTTTGGTTTCGAACTTATTTTGGTTGGTCCCTATTTGATTTTAAGGTCGATGGGCAGAGTATGCCCTTGCGCTATAAAATACATTTTGGGTTTCATCTGTGATTTCTTTCCTTAGATGGCTTGATCGTCCCGTTCTATCCTATCTCGACCCCAGAAGAACAGCTTAGACCGATTAAAGAACTAATTTGTTTGTCGTTTGTTCCAATCTAGCTAATCCTATTACTCTGGAACACGATTGGCCGAAAATCGCGCGTTAATTTCAGTAAGACAAATCCTTGACAAGATTATAAAGAGAACTCATCTCTCCTAAAGGTGTGATAAATTATGTAGAAGCCTACAGAAATCAGCTTTTAAAATAACAATTTTGCTGATTGGATAATTAAATATAAACAAGACATTTGCCTCATTCTTCCAGTTTTAAGAACAGCATTATTCCATTATCCTCTGTAATATTCTATTTTATCAGGAATGCACAATTTTCTTTAATAAAACTGCTTGACAAACTAAGCCGTTTCCCAAATTTCAATCTACGGATCAGGGAGAAGATTTGTTATTAAAGAATTAAATTAAAAGCTTTTCTCGTGAGTAATTTTACAATTATAGATAAACCCTCTGACCGTCACGATATTTCAAAGTAATGTAGTATTGCTTGGCCTCACAACACACAATGACTGAGGTAGGTATTCAATTAACGTCGCACTGGAGCAACACAACCGTCTATTGGCGACGATTCGGGATCAAACCCGAAGGGACAGATCGAGGACAACACCACGTAATTTTGAACGACGGTCAGATGACCTGAGCTGGCACCCCACTCTCCAAACTTCCACACCACGCCAACGTGAGGACTGCTGACACCATGGTAGATTTAACATGCACCAGCCCTCTTTGTACACGACTGCCTTTCGTTAGATACGAACTTGCAACCTTCCGGTTGCTAGTCCGTTACTCTTCCAACCGGGCTACCGCGTCGCACACGATGACTAAATAACCTCATCTATTAGTTGAAAAAACCCATGAATTCTTTCAGGAAAATTATTTTGGTCCTTTCATTGGAATAGAATCCTTTGGAAAGATTCTATTGCTCCTTTCCTTAAAACAGAATTCTTGATTAAGTGCCTATGCCCAGTTAGCCCAGTTGGTTTATGCCAGCTGGCAAAACCAAGTTGGCAGAGTGGCAACCGAAGGGTTGCGGGTTCGAGACGCAATCCAACCAAAGACCTTCGTGCAAGTGAGGACCGGTGCACGTAAAATGTGAAGTGGCCTCATATGTCCTCATGTTGGAGTGGTATGGAAGCTTGCAGAGTGGGGTGCCAGCTCAGGTGTTGATCTCTTCATCTGACCGTGTTTTAAAATTACCGTGTTGTCCTCGGTTCTTTCCTTTCGGGATTTATCTCGTACCATCACTAATAGCCCGTTGTATTGCTCGAATGCAACGTTGATTCAACTACCTTACCCAACCAAACTTATTGGAGGAAAGGATCCTAAGAAACATTCTATTGGTCAATAAGGTCAAAACTCGTTAGAAGTCAAGCAGGGAAGACAGCAGGCGGCGAACGTATGCGCCCCCTCAGGCTAAAAGCCAATAAAAACAATTTAAAAGGTTTTGCTTCAGTTTTATAAATGATCACCTAATTATAATAACACTAAGATGTTTCATAAGTAGAAAATCTTATTGTCCTATCGATGATCAAGTTTATTTTTAATTGGTCGAAAATGAAAAGCTGTTAATGATTAACTGACAATGTTCATTAACCATTCATCATACTAGTATTTTTATACGTGGCATTCTTGTGAAGATATTCAATTGAGGAGGTGTTCAGGAAATATAGATTACGGATTAGATGTTCAGAAAATTAGCAGCCACTGCACGAATTAAGTCAGTGAATCCGGTTCCATAATCGGAATTAATAATAAACTTAATCGACAAATTAATAATGCTGGTTAATCCTCCTGGTGGTTCATCTTTGCGTGGAAAACTGCCCTGTAGTGTCCAGCCTCTGGTGCAACAACCTGTTCCAAACTGTCACCAGTTCTATGCAAGGGACACTTTGTTTTTCTTACTTGGATCTTCATTCCCCTTGGAGTAACAGGACAGTTTTGTCTCCACGAGATATCTCGTTCTTAACAAAATGACCAGATCTTGGTGTCGTTGAAACAATTGGAGGGTTAATTAATGTGCCGAAAATGTTTTGCTATTCGTATTGCTCTAATACTATATCAAAGTGAATTTCTTTTCTGTGCATTTTCACATGTTTGTTAGTACGGCTTATAAATTATAAAAACATATTTTAATTTCGTCAAAGCTCAAACTTATGAGACTGAAGAAAAAGGATATTTCGTAGGTTTCGACATTTCTTCTTTCAAAATTCTCCATAAAAGATCAATGGATTTGTATCCAATATGAAATCATTCAAGGAGACTTTAGACCAATGTTAATTTGTTGCAATATCTATCATTTACTAGTGGTCGCCCAGTGGTCGAAATTCGACCATAATTCATTTAATTTTTAAGTTTGAACGTTAATAAGGTTCTTTTGTCAAAGAGTATACCTCTATATTCATTGCATATAATTTTTTTGAATTTTGTTCTATTACGTAAGCTGCGAGCATGTACAAATACGTCATAGGAAAAATGCGGTATAGCTTGGTTAAGCCATATCTAAAAAACAATAACGCGTTGTTTGACATTTTCTTGGTTTTTTTTATTGCTATACTGGCCACAGGTTTCGCCAAGGCTACACAGTTAATTTGCCTATCTTTTTCAAATTATATAAAATTTAAATAAAAAATAAATCCAAAAAATGAAAAATGAAATAAGGAATACGTGCTTCATATTTTTTTATATATTTTTTATTGAAAAAAAAAACTGGGTGGTTAAAAAAATAAATGTTGTCCATTGAACTTGAAATAGTTCGACAATGAATTTAATGATTCAAAACTTCTGTGTAGACGATGTTTTCTGTAAAAACTCTTTCATCGTTTGCTAAATGCCCTTGACCGTTATATTCCGAAATATAAAATCTCAAACCATCGAATGATCGAACTCTACTTGCTGCGACGTACAATTGACCATGTGTAAAAACTGGCTGCCTCAATAAAATTCCAATTTTTTTGAGTGTTTGTCCTTGAGACTTATTTATTGTCATCGCAAATGCAGGTATAATTAGAAATTGAGTTCTTTGAAAGTTAAATGGTAAAATAGTTCCGGAATATGTTAAATTTATACGTGGAATCAAAATTCTTATTGCGTGCGGTTCCAGTTAAAACTTTGCAAGCAATAATATTACGATGCATAAATTTGATGCGCATTCTTGTTCCATTGACTAATGCTTCCTTTGTATTTAAGTTTCTGATCAGCAAAACGATGCAATTAACTTTCAATACTAACTTATGTGGTGGCAAATTATGCCAAATCTCATACTCCTCCGTGCGCGCAATGTGCTTAAAAAGGGGTACAAAGTCTTTTCTTCACGTATTAATATATAGATTTTTATATTTTAAAATATTCTCTAGTAGCAACAAGATGATATTTGTTTAATTTATTCTTCCGTTGGCAGTTGGCATTCATATATGTATTAGGTTGATGCAAAAGTTCGTCCCGTTTTTTTTTACCAAAATTGAAGAAAAATTTTATTTACTAAAAATAACATTTAATAAAAATAGTACGTGCCGTTTTGTTCGATGGCCTTTCTCCATCTCAGGTTCTTTTCTCTGCATAATCCCGCGCTCATAGAAGTTCTGAGGTTTCTGGTTAAAGAACTGATCCAGGTGACGAAACTTTCTGAACCACTTACGGCACGTGGAATCGTCAAAGTCACCCCCCCCACACACACACACCATACACAACACATATCTTCCTTTGCGTTAGCAAAGCATTCTTCCTTTTTCGGAAATAAAAAAGCATCACATGTCGAAAATGGTCTTTATTTTCTGCCATTTTTAATGCTTCACGAAATTTTAAAAACACAACCAAATAACAATTTTTTCCCAAGTACTCGTGAAATTCCTTCTTTCAAACATCACAACTTTACACGTGTGAAGTAGATAACACTTCGGTTTTTGCGGTTCAATGTCATCTAGCGCCAAAAAAGGGGCGGACTTTTGATCAACCTAATATTAAAACTGCATATTTACATGACACGCCTTGGACCTGTTGAACACTAAAATCAAATTTGCCGTTTTTCCCAAATCAGAATTCCATATTCATGAAATTAAAATAACGAAAAGTATGTTTGGGAAAAGCTGCATGCGCAATAAATATCAAAGAATATTAAAATGAAACATCAAGCTCTCGCTCGAATTTGCAAGCTCCAACACAAATGGATATAAAAATTTCATCTTCGATACCAAGTGTCAAGTTAATCTGCCTCACTCACTCTTCATGAACTTTGAGTATTGAAAATTTAGAGCGCCTAATGTTAAATGAATTCCAAGACTTTAATCCATATTCTCCGAAAGAATCTTCCAATTTCTCTGAAATGTTTTATTAACTCACCAGAAAATAACTAATACAAACTATGTAATGGTTGTTTTAAGTAAGTGTTTGGTTTACAAAATTAGTTGGGGGTGAAATTAATATTAAAAAATGAATAGTAATCCTTATATATTTCGATGGAAATCGGCGGAGGACATTTTACACAATGCAAAATTTGAGCTCGCGTTTTCCTTCTCTAATGTTTCTTCACTGTAGTAAATTTAATAATCGTGATTTTTATTAATTTTTTTTCAAAAAAAAGGAACTTCTAGGATGCGAACAGGAAGTTTCGACAAAACATGTAGAAAATGTGACTACTCATAAAGGGCCCATTTTTAAGGGGACGGCTTTATCTAAATATATAAGGTCGTTTTATCTTTTTTGGTTGAAGGTCGAATACTTTTTGACCAGAGTACTACTTTATTTTCAGTGTAATAGTTGTTTCTACTAAAGTTTTATATTCAGAATTATTATAAGCTTTAATTAATTTTAAAAAATTAGTCAAGAAGCAAAGTTCATTTTCTACTCTTGTGTACTTTTATTTAAAGTACTATAGAAACGGAACGGACGTATTAACTACGGAGTACCTGGCAGATTGACTGTTAACCTCCACATCGTAATTAATAGAAAGTTTACTGATTTTAAAAATGCAATAAGAGGAGAAAAGTTAAAGGGAGTGGCAATGCACTTGTAAAAGGTATATAATTTAGATAGTAGATAGATTTTAGTAATTGATACAATTAGGAGTCCAATTCACGTTCCAATAGAGAGAGAGAGAGCAATGCAAATCAGTAACCGAAAAAGAAGATGGTAAGAGATTGGTAAACAACGCATGAGTTGTGGTGATTATTAAGGGATGGTGATAATTTAGGGGAGAGGAATAAAAATAAAGAGTGTCAATTTGGTGTGTTCAGAAGATTCCCTAGGGAGTCCCTGAATTCACCACATCGACGTTTTGGTCGTTGAGGGAAGGTGTGGTACTCTCTGTCAAGATGAGAACGAGGTCTTTTTTTTTGGATTTGATTAGGGAAGTGTCGTAAGGCGGGATGCTTTGGAGAAGAGTGTTAGGAACTTGAGGAATTTTATAGAAAAATTTTGTGGATAAGGTTTTGATAAATTCGGCAATCGGTTCAATTTTGAGATCGTTGTGGATAACTTCACGACGGACATAGAAAGGGGCGTTAACCATATGACGAAGAGTGGTGGTTTGGAAAGCTTGAAGAAATTTGATATTAGATTTGCAGGTAGAGCCCCATATGGTAGAAGCAAAAAGAAGGGTGGGTCTGATGATAGTTTTGTAAAGGAGGACTTTGTTGCTGAGAGAGAGATGACTGTAGTGACCAAGAAGAGAAGCAAGGGTAGATTTAAGAGCAAGTGCTTTTTTGCGGATAATTTTGATGTGAGGGGTGAAAGAAAGTTTGGGGTCAAGAGTGATACCAAGATATTTATAGGTACTAACAAATGGAATAGGCTCGTTTTGGAAAATAATGGGCTGAAGTTGAGTGGGGATTTTATTTGAAAACATAAGGACAGCGCATTTGGAAGTATTAATTTTAATTTTCCAGTTGGTGAGCCAGAGCTGGAGAATATTGGTATAATTTTGTATATGTTGCATGATGAAACTACGGTTTTGGTGTTGATACATAATGGCAGTATCGTCGGCGTAAATGGCGAGAGAAGTGCGGGGAGCAGTAGGAATATCATTGATGTAAATATTAAAGAGAGTGTTGGAAAGGAGTGAGCCTTGTGGTACACCTGCTTTAATAGGGCGGTGAGAAGAAAGAACAGGATTAACTTTAACTTGAAAAGAGCGGTGCATAAGGAAGTTTTGAAAAAAGGTGATGAGTTGCGGGGAGTATTATAGGATGTAAAATTATTCCGAGTGAAACGTAGAACATTCATTGTATTTAAAAATAAATATAAAGTAAATACAACGAAAAGTATAAAGTAAATAAGGAGTATATACAATTAAAAACATTATTTCTTGACCTCGGTACCATGCTGCAGATGATTGAAACCTGGCTGAAATAATAAGTGTAAAGAAGCGTAATTTTTTACACAGAATAAAAAAAGCTTTAAATCAAGAGACTTTAAACTGCGCAAGAAATTCTTTCATACAATGTAAGCGATTTGGAAAGAGCTTCATCAGTTGCACCCCTGTTAAATAAATAATAAACTTATTTCAAAATATCGTGGCTCAGTGGGTATATCCACTGTACCAGCAACCTTCGAGTTGTAGAGGTAGCGCAAGTTCGATACCTGCCAGGTGCATTCCTCCTTGGGTGTATTTCTCTCTTCTGTGTCAGTAAACATTCATTGTGTGTCTATTACTTGATGTTGTATGTCTTGTGCCTGGCGCAGCATGGCCAAATATGGCCCTTGCGCCATAAAAAACCCCAAAACCAACCCCCCGTAATATTTACTTTCTATATTTAAAATCGGGCCTATCAATTCAAATACAGATATTAACTTTACGTTTTAAAGGAAAATAAACATTTATTAATTCTTTCTAACATTTTGAAGGAAACAACATTTTAGGAATTCTTTTTTAAATAAATACCTTTCTACGTAAAATTGCCTCACCAGTATCCAAACTAAGTGTTTCTAAAAGTGTAAATGGAATCTTGATTATCATCGTATAATATTGATAAACCAAGGTAATCAAATTAATAATTACAAATGTCGTCAATGAATGAAATAAAAAACAAAACTTCTGAATAGCCAAATTCTATTTATTTCTATTGAAGTTTAAGGTATCCAGAAAAAAATGATATCGGGATTTAAAACTTTACTATTTAGAAAGTCTTTGCACAATCTTCTATAAATTCTATGGTAGGCACTAAATAAATAAACCATGCAAATAATGTATTCAATAATGATAGCCCGCAACGAAAAAATTTGATGGTTTTTTTTATCAGTTTCTGCTTGATTTTTCGGAATAGTTTTTGTTTTCAAAATGTTTCCTTTAGATTTCCTGATTGAAAAATTAAGTTCTCTGAATTGAACAAGGTCATCGAAACACTGGTGATTCAATAATTGGTAAACTGAATGTATATCTATCTTTATTTCTTTCGTCACTAAATCTTAAACTAGGTTCGGATTAAATCTTTTTTCTCATGTTCCAATTGAAACGATGTAGAATGTAAGAGTAGCTATTCATGAAGTTTGCCTGACCAGTTAGTTTTCTCTTAGCGAATCCACACAAGGAATATTTCAAATCTTTTGCTTCTAGGTATTCCTTCCTGGCTACATTCGAGCACAGTGTACGTTTTCGTGTCGTAATATTTTTCGTTACCTTCGTATCTGGTTTCACAAAAGCATCTGGTGAATTTCCACAAGCCAAAGTATTAATGTTATGTCCTTTAGAGGTATTCACAATCTCGACGCTTTCGATTGATTTCGTAGTGAATTTCCACAGTCGAAATTTTATGCTTCTTTTTGTTCTTGGGATGTGTCGGTAATCTTGTCAATCTCTTATTTCCACTGAAGTATTCGGAGGATAGTTCCAGGTAAGACTTCTCGTTTTCTTGTTCTTTTCACAATCACATTCACCGTCCTTTTCATTATCTCCACAATTAAATATTCATCAAATTTTCCACTATCCCCACAATCGTATACATCATATTTTCCATCGTGTTCATTATCTCCCCAATCATATTTTCCATGATCCCCACAATCACATAAATCAAATAGTCCATCATTTTCATTATCTTAATAATTAAATTCATCAAATGTTCCATTATCCCCACCATCATATACATCAAATCTTCTATCATTTTTACTGTCTCCACAATCATCACCTCAATCACCTTTTTTATAATTTTCGCCATCTCCACAATCATATCCGAGAATTTTTCTATCATTTTAATTATCATCATTATCACAGTCATCAACTGATCCATCAATTCCATTATCACCCCAATCAAACTCATCAATTTTTCTATCATTTTCACTATCCCCACAATCGAATTCATCAACTTTTCCAATATCTCCACACTCATATCCATCAATTCTTCCATCATTTTCATTATCTCCCCAATCAAATTCATCAATCTTTCCATAAAATCCACAATCATATCCATAAACTTTTCCACCGTTTTCATTACCTTCCCAATCAAATTCATCAACTTCTCCATTATCTCCACAATTCCATCTATCAACTTTCCTATCATTTTCATTGACACCACAATCATATTTATCAGCTTATCAAGCATCTTAATTATCACCAGAATCATATTTATCAACTGTTCCATCAAGTTCATTATCTCAACAGTCAGATTCAACATCAGTTTCGTTATTCCCACAATCATATCCATCGACTTTTCTGTCATTTTCATGATCCCCTCAATCACATTCATGAGATCTATCATTTTGATTTTCCTCACAATCTTAACGATCGACTTTTCCATGATTTCCATAATCCCCGCCATCATATTCATCAATATTTCCATCTTTTTCATCATCCCATAATCATATTCATCAGCGTCTCCATCATTTGCAATCGCAAGTGCTTCGGTGGTTGGAGGATTCAGTGCGTTCTTTTCGTTTACAACCTGAAGCGATCCGTTTCCATATTCATCACCGTCATTTGCTTTTAAGATTCTTTTGATGGATCCGGTGGCATGGTCTTTTCCCACCTTTCTTACTTTCTCCTTTTCTTCGATATTTTCGCTTTTAATCAAGCCGATATCGAATTTTTTATCCTTATCACCTTCGATAGTCAGAGCCAACATGAAATATACCACCAGCGGTACAATATAGGTTGCATCGCCGATGACAATCAGTCCAAACAGTCCCCAAATCCAAGGGAATAAGTAAAACCACGCCATAATCGTTGTTTTATTCATATTTAAATCACTAGAAAATCGTCAAACGAATTATAATATTTGCCGATTCAAGTAAAGTAAATCTATTGCTTGTGTGATCTTATTCTTAAAAACACCGCTGAAGAAGGAACTATTGTTGAAAGAGTGCATATTGTTGTACTCGTTTATTACGTCAGTAGTTTAATTACTAACAGTGTAGGGCATTCAACTTGAAGATCTTTGAGAAACAACACTGATCAACAATTGAAAATTAAATATATAATCAATACTCCTGAGATCTGGTTTCAAATTAATGTAAGAATATTTTAGGCACTTTAGGATGAGTTTGCATACAGAATCTCTACTTTAGCAAAAGAGATAAGAGCGACATAATTAACAATTAAAGATGTTCATTTACAAATAAAGGGGGAATATTTACAGATTAAAAATAGTTAACAATTTCACTTCATCGGTTATTCATTAGACATGGCCGTACGCCACCCTCTTCTCGCGTCATCGTTCTGCAACTGTCTCTGGGAAATCGTCCTAAGCCAGTCCGTTTAGACTTGGCGGCGCTTCTTCATTTTCTGTATTACACACTGGGGGAGTGGCAGATGGAATGCTGATCTTTAAAATAAAACTCACACTCGTCCATCTTGACATAGCCAGGTCCTCCGGTTCTAGAAACCTTGCCTCCGGCTATACACGAAATGGGAGTATGACATCATCACTACCTGAAAAATATAAATGGAAAAGAGAAAGAAAGCAAAAGAAAAATTTCAGAGTTGAGCATGTTTGGGATGCTCTTGCACATTTCTTCACAATGCGGCACTTTTGTACAACGGTGGGTTGATTTCAGCGCCTTCGTGCAGAATTCTGTTGAAAAGCATCGTTTCGTCGTGTGCAGTGGTAAACATCGTTACTGCGGGTTTTCTTCGTGTGGCCGTCTTGAGTAGAAGCTGCATTCGTCGTTGTCTTCAATCATGTACGTCGTGGAGTTCTGCATCGTAAAAATAGATAACACAAAAATACAAAAGTTTGAAAAATATATATATAAATGTCGGAATGTCTAGGCGCCAACCTGCCTACGTTCCGAAAAGCGCGGGAAATATTTCCCGAACACCAATCAGAACACTTCCCGCCAGAAGGTGCGAACCCCGCAGATTGACTCTGGATGATTTGGAGATAAGACGTGGTTTTGCACAGATGTGCCACCAGGATGCTGTTAATCCCACCATGATTTGATGTTTAATCTGATACTTGTAAATAATTGACCCCTGTAATTAACCCCCTTTTCCCCTAAATTTAATTAAAGCAATATTTAATCGTAACGATGCTCTCCTCAATTCACCTCTAACATAATCTACAACATAAATTGTAGAATTCAGTTTTGTGAATGTGATTCAATGTTTTTAATTGAACCAGGCTTTCATGTAGTCGGCTGCAGTTGAAGTTTGGTTGGGTCCTTCGTGTTGACCAATTTTCTTGACTTCATATTGGTCGTTTGGGAGAGCTTTAACAATTTGGTATGGATCATAAAATTTTGGACGGAGTTTCGAGGCCAGTTCCAAACTGTGTTCGTTTGATTGCTACTTGTCGCCAATGTTGTATGAATGTGCTGATTTTCTTCGTTTGTTGTACTGTCGTGTATTTTCTGCTTGAATTTTTAAGATGTTTGGCTTCATCGCGAAGAATGGGTTTATCGTTCATCGTGGCTTGTAGATATTCATCTTCTAATATTTGTTTGATTTGGATGTCATCTTTAGTTTTCATTTTTGCGCCAACTAAGAGTTCAAAAGGTGTAAATTTAGTGCTTATGTATGTGGTACTGTTGATTATGCGTTGTACTGTTGCGACGTGTTTGAATCATTTAGTGGGTTCGTTTATGGACAATTTCGTCAAAACTGGGATAAGAGTTTTGTGATGACGTTCGATTTGGCCGTTGCCTCTGGGTACTCCGGTTTTTATTAGCAAATGTTCGATATCTTCTTTACAATGAGTTTCGAATTCTTTGGAGGTAAAAGCACTACCTCTGTCAGAAATTATTCGACTAGGGTTTCCGAAAATGATTTGCTGAGGTTTGAGCATGTCGAGAGCATCGTTTGCTGGAGTTGATTTAACGGGGTAGATCCAAAGAAATTTGGTGAAAGCATCAATAACTGTAAATAAATGCTTGCAATTTTTGTTGGTGGAAGGAAGGGGTCCGAAGAAATCGATGTGGTAAATGTGTAGAGGCACATCACTTTTAGGGATGGGATGAAGAAGACTTTCAGGTTTACCCGTTTTTCGAGATCAAAGGATACATGGGATACAATTGGTAAGAATTTCCTGTACAATTTTCTTAAGATTGGGGATATAAAAATCTTGCGAAGCAATTGCTTCGGTTTTGCTAGCAGCAAAATTACCTTTAGCATGAGCATCGGTTACAATTTCTTTTTACATGGTAGCAGGTACAACTAATAGTTCTTTATCTTGAATGAGTTTGTACAGAACATTGTTTTTTAATGAAAAATCATTTAATGGAGAAGTGTCCAAGTATGTACAGATTTCGACGATGAATTCGTCTTGTTTCTGAGCATCAATAATTTTCTGTGTTAGAGTATCACGTGTAACAAACATTACGGGATAGCGACTAAGAGCGTCGACATGTTTCATTAACTCTTTCCTGGTCTGTGAACAATTTCGTAGTCAAAATCTTGTAGGAAAAGAGCCCATCGTGCGATTTTAGGTGTTAATTCCTTATTTTGCATGGTTTTTTGAAAAGCGGAGCAATCGGTCAATACTTTAAATTTGATACTAAGCAGATAATTGCGAAACTTTTTAGGGCTTTAATGACAACGAGAACTTCAAATTCGTAACTGCTATATTTCTCTTGTTGAGCAGTCGTCTTTTTGATCATGAAATAAATGGGATGCATAGTGCCGTCATCATCTTTTTGTAAAAGACATGCACCAAATCCATGGCAACAGGCGTCGGTGTGGAGTTCCATAATAGAGTTTTGTTTGGATAAATGTAGGACAGGGGTATTACACAATAAAGTCTTAAGTGTTTAAAAAGCTTCTTCTTGTTCTCGTTCAAAACTGAATTTAACATTATTGCGCAGTAGGTCACTTAAAGGTTTAGAAATCTGTGAATAGTTCTGGATAAATTTCCGGAAATAGCCTGTGAGTCCGAGGAAACTCTACACTTGTTTTGAGGTTTTGGGTTCAGGAAAATTTTGTACTGCGGTAGTTTTAGTTGTAGATGATTTGATTGCTCCGTTTGTTAGTTCGTATCCTAAAAATTGTATTCGTCTTCGTAAAAAATGACACTTCTTGAGATTTAATTCGAGTCCGTACTTAGTTGCAACGCCAAAAACGCGCTTTAACTTTTGAATTCCCTCTTTTTCGTCGTGAGATGGGATTATAATGTCGTCGAGGTAAATTTCTACTGTGTGATCATTTAAAAGGTCTCTGAACACGTGGTATACGTATCGCTGGAAGACATTGGGGCTGGTGGACAAGCCAAATGGAACACGTAGGAATTCGTACTGACCCTTATGGGTCACAAAGGCGGTATATTTCGTGCACTTGTCGTCAACCGTTCTTAAGATCTAGAGTAGTAAACACTTGAGCGTTTCCGAGATTGTCAAGGACATCTTCGGTTAAAGGGAGAGGAAAGCGATCCTTAATGATTTTTTGATTTAACTTTCTGTAGTAATACAAAGTCTATAATTTCCATCTTTTTTCTTACACAACACAATTGGGGCTGCATAGTCAGAACATCTTTTAATTATTCCAGCATCTAGCCATTCGCGAATTTGATTTTCGACGATTAATTTTTCCTGGGAAGATAGCCGACGAGGACGTTGGCAAATTGGAATTTCGTCGTTTAGAATTATGTTTATTTTTAAATCTGTCGTTTCTGTTTTGTTTGGTTTATAATTACTAACTAATTCTACGATATGGAGTCTGTGTTCTTGATCTTTGATGTGAGAGACCTCTATTGGGTTCAAATTAACTGCATGGGCCATGTACATCAAGGTGTTGGAATCTGAATCGGTGTTTTGTTGAGGTTTTGTTTCGTTTCTGCAAATTGGAACAGATTGTGCACATGGTATTTTGTTATGTACTCTTATGGTACCATTTGTAAAATTAAAATTTACTTGATTGAGAATGTCCATTCCAATCACAAAAATAATTGCATATGTCTGTAAGAACGTAAACATCTGTCGATATAATAACATCATCAATACGAATTTGGGCATTGAAATATCCAATAGGAGTAATTTTGTCACCCTTATACCCATTAATGATATA
This sequence comes from Meta bourneti, assembly GCA_933210815.1. Lineage (NCBI taxonomy): Eukaryota > Metazoa > Arthropoda > Arachnida > Araneae > Tetragnathidae > Meta > Meta bourneti. The sequence continues at coordinate 23,860,144 of OW119928.1, forward strand.
TTGTCTGTAATCAATGTAGTATTTTCGAGCGTGCCGTATAATTCTTTGTTGATCATTGTCACCTCGCTACCTGTGTTAATTAAGGCAATGTGTTCTGAATCGTTGAGGATAACATTCTTTTGAAGTTTTCGGGAATCAGGAACAACAATAATCTTTACTTCATGTGTTTTGGGACAGTCTCTTGTAATCTGTCAATTAAAAGAATTACATTTAAAACATTTCTTGCCTTTTAATTTATCGGGGCAATCAAAAGATTTGTGTTCTGTTTTCCCACAATTGTAACATCTATTTTCATTTGTCGTAGGTCGTAGACGTGCATTCTTGTGCGAGTGTTCTATTTTCCACGAATTACTTTTTGGTTCGTTAAAACGAGGCTTCGTAGTATCGAAATATCGTGTCTGAATGTTTTGAAAGGTGTTTGGTCGTTTTCTATGAACAGAAATTTTCTCATATATCTTTAATTTTTCTTTAAATTCCAAAAGATTTTTGGCACCATACAAAAGCAATTTGTTATTATTTTCAGGAATACCGGCAATTACATATTCGATGATTGAGGCTTCATCAATATTTGAACGACTAGCAATTTGTCTCATTGCAATTAAATATTCAGAAAGTGACTCAGTAATTGTAAGTTTACGGGAATTAAGATTTTATGTATGTCAATCGATGATACCTGAGAACTAAATTCCAAAATTGTTCTTTCAATTTATCAAAAGTAAAAATGTGTTTCAAAGTTGATACATACAGTTTGGCAGGATCAGCTAATGCTTTCTTAGTAAACAAAATTTTTTATTGATCGGAGGTGATATTATGAAAAGTAAACATTTCTTCTATCTCATCTAAAAATAAATCAATAAAATATGTATCTCTTCCCTTAAATACGCGAACAGTTTCAAGAATATCTTTCAATGAAAAAACACTCCACCTTGAGTAGGCATAGGCAAACACTCTTGAAAAGGATTTGTAGCAACAGCAAATGGAATAGTACTGTTTCGCGGAGCGTGAATCATAGGTTCGTTTGAAGAAAAAGACTGTTCGTTTCGATTAAGCATGGGATGGGGTAAGTCAGAATTACTGATGTTTTGATTAACGAGTTGTTGATACATAATACACCTAATTCTGTTTTTACATGATAGATACATTCCTGAAGAATACGTGCAAAAAAATCGTGTAAAAAAGACATTGTATCTATGGAAGAAAAGTGGTTCCGAATCTAAAAAAATTCAGTAAAAATAATTTTAAAAAGCATATGAAAATATTCGTTTTAAGCTTGTTATTTTATTTCAACAAAATACACATGTAATAATATGTAATGAAAATGAAAAAAAATTCTTCATGAACAAAAAAAATCTGTTTTACACATAATTTTTTTTTATTCATTTTCACTTTCTGACAATAAACGGCGCATACGTTTGCGTACGACTGGAATATCACTGCTATAACTAGAAAGGTTGTGGACATCGTCTTCTTCCTCTATTAATGAAATTCTTTCTGTGATCTCTAGAGCAAAATCAGCACGAGTTTCCTCTGGTATAGATGTTTCACCGGTTTTACGAACGAATTCAGTTATTAACCGTTGTGTTCGTGTTTTGGTTAGGCCGTTGTATAATTCTCTGTAAGAAGCTGTCAACAACTTCAGTTCACGTTGAAACTTCCCAGCGCGTTCCTCGTTAGGGTCATGTTTGACAAAGGCCAGTTCCAGAGGCCAGTTCCAGACCTTTTTTATTAAATCTGCATTAAGAACAGGATCATTTTCTTCATTATCACTACGTTCTGTGGGATTAGGAGTCTCAAGGACAACCTCTAATATTTCATCTTCGCTTAAGGCTTTATCGACTAATAATTCATCAATATCTTCAAAGGATAGATCACCGAATCCTTCTCCACCAATTGTTGTGTTCCATTGTAATGATGTTGGGAAATTCGGTCGTATTAGGGATGATGGGATCTTTGTTTTTTACACATTGTGGCCAAACCGCTTTCCAACACGCGTTCAAAGTTGCTGGTTTTAATTCAGTTAACGCTAATCCAACTTGATTGATACAATCCATAATTGAGAATTTCTTCCACACATCAATTACTGTTAGTGTTTCATCATTCAGTTTGTCCAAAATGTTCGTTTTGCGTAGTATGTTTTAAATGTCGCAATTATACCATGGTCTAGCGGTTGTATCAAAGATGTAGTATTAGGTGGCAGAATAAAATTTGTACGTTTGGGTGTTCCAAGACAGGATGGCCGGGTGCATTGTCAAGAATCAGAAGAACTTTAAATTCGATACCTTTCATATTCATGTAATGTCTGACTTCTGGGACGAAACATTTGTTAAACCATTTTATAAAGATAGCAGTGGTCACCCAGGCCTTCTTGTTTGCCATCCAGTGAACAGATAGTTTATTGATATCTACACCTTTCATTGAACGTGGGTTTAGGGCTCGATTTACCAGCAGTGGTTTCAACATATGATCTGAAGCGTTGGAGCAAAATAATAAGGTCACACGATCCTTAGCTACCTTAAAACTACCAGCAGTTTTCTGCGATTTGGCTACGTACGTTCTGTTCGGCATTCGTTTCCAGAAGAGACCACTTTCATCTGCATTCCACACTTGATCAGGAGTGTATCCTCCATCTTTAATAATTTTAGTAAGTTCCTGCGGGAATACTTTAGCAGCCGATTCATCTGCAGATGCAGTTTCACCTTTAATTTTTATATTATGAAGAGCATGCCTTTTAAGAAACCCTGTCATCCAACATGTACTTGCAGAAAATTCATACTTTCTGTTTAACTGAGATGAAGTGTTTGGCTCCTTTTCTTTAATCTGTCTATAAATTCTTAATGCTGTTTGCTTGATGGCATTTCCATCTACTGGTACTCTTTTTTGTGATTTATCCTCTATCCATATTACCAGAGCCTTTTCCATCTTTTCCTTGACAATATCTCTCGTATATGATGATGAATTAACACTTACTTTTGTTCCAGAACATACCGACTTCCTAATTGCAGCTTTATTTTTCTTAATTGTTCTTATGGTAGCTTCATGTACACCAAAATGCTTTCCTACAGACGTAGCACCTTGTCCAATTGTAAGACGATCTAAAATTTTGAATTTTAATTTCCAAAGAAATCGCTTTCCTTTTCGTTTTGGTAATGGGTGAATTATGTGACATTATATAAGGGCTACCGAAAAATATCTCAAATTAAAATTAATAAATAAAGGTATGAAAAATTTGTAAACTAACAATTTAATGACTTTCGGCAAAATTTATATGTGCACAAATTTCACTATAGATTCTTTCACTTTGAAATAGAGCTACATACTAAATGTCTTCCGAAGATACAATGCACGAATACGGTAGATGTGCACCAAATTCAATAAAAAAATGTTATATAATGTATCTAGAGGAAAGCACGCGTTTCAAAACACACACACTAGCTGTTATACATATAGAAAATAGAAATGATCTACTACGCCACAAATAAAATTTCGTTTTCTTAGAATTTAGGCAAAAAAAATTGTTAGAAATTGGATTGGACCGCTTGTGTTAAATCAAAATGACTCGCGTAAAAAGAGAATGAAATATTTATTTTGAATTCGTGTTAAATCAAATTCGTGTAAAAAAGGTTCGTGCAAAAACAGAATTAGGTATAGTTCCGTGTTTAAATGAATCATCATGAGAAACTATTTCAGCCGTTGCGCTGGGACGAGAATTTGTTTCGTCTTCACTTTCGTAAGCGTCAGAATTGGATTGCACACTTTGATCTGTCTAAATGAGGTAATCCAAACAAGATTCGTTCAGTTAATTCGTCAGTATCAGCTGTTACTTCAAGGCGTAGAATGTTGGCAATTGAAATAAGATCGGGCAAAGAGAATTTTTCAAGAACTGTTTCTTTTTTCAACTTTTGATCACAATCGGATGGGAGGCCAGAAAATTTTCTCAAATCTGATCTGTTAAGTCTTTCGTTGTCTGTTTCAAATACCAAAGAATGAAAAGTTTGATATTTTTGGTAGATGCTGATTTTATGCTTTCGCGCATCCTGTGGATATTACTAAGAGTTTTTGCCATGATCAAGGATAACAAAACAATTTTCTCAAAAAAGAAATTTCTTACTCACAGTTTAGACCAGAGGTTCCCAACCTTTTCTGGACCACCGCCGCCTTTACAAGAAAAAAATTGCAACGCCCCCTCTCCCATAATACCAAATATTAAAACATTGTTGCACATTATCTATCTATCCATCTATTCAGAATCACAAAGCAGAAATTAAAGACCATCAAAAGAAGAAAATTGTTTATTAAAAATTTAAAAATTAACACAAAAATAGAAGTAAAAAAATCAATGAGATGGTTGGAGGCTGGTGCAGTTTTATCAATTTGGTAATGTCGGGTTCCAATTTTGTCAACATCAGTCGCAAATCGCTACGCTCAGTGATCTGCAGTCTGTTCTTTTTCTTTGAAAGTAAATTTGCTACTGCACTGAACCGATGCTGAGCCAAATACGATGAAGGAAATGCAATTAAAAATTTCTGTACTTTTTCCCACAATCCAGGATAGAGTGCTGGTATTGATTTTTGAAGCCAGAACTCTTGGTATCCATTTCTGAATTTTACTTTTAGTTCTTCGTTAGTTGTGTTAGTTCTACGAGTTCCTCTTCTAAATTTGATGATTCTGCCGTATTGCATTTGTGAAAGGATCTAAAACCCAACTCGGTATATTCATCCCTAAAATATCCTGGAATAGCTCCTTAAAATCAGCCTGAAGAACGACCAAGTGTTGTCAGTAAGTAAATCTTTCTGTTTTGCAGACTGCTGATAACGTGGGAAAGTGGCTGGTATTCACCTCTACCTAAATCTCGTTTGAACAGAAGTTTCCCCACAAAAGCAGCTGTGACGTTTTTCGTTTTAATTAAATTCAACTCATCTCCTTGCAACTGTAAATTTACTTCATTAAATATTTTAAACAAATAAGCGATGTCATTTTTGGATGTAATCAGGTTTGCGCGCAGTTTTTCGTCTCTGTTTTCAAGGAAATCTAGTAGTGAGTCAAATAGATTGTAAAAACGATTCAAACAAGTACCTTTCGAGAGCCGACGAACTTCTGTGTGCAGCAGCAAGCGATAATAATCTCCATAATTTTCACTACAAAGTTGGCCAAATAGTCTGTCACTCAATGAATTGCTTCTAATCTTATTGCCTGCTCTAATAACGTAATCAAACGAGGTATGCGGGCGTTCATTCAGATTTTTTGCAACCAAATACTGACGATGAATAACACAATGTACAGCGAGTATACATATTTGGCACTGCTTGTTTCAAATGCGCTATGAAACCCTTATGACGCCCCGTCATTGCTGGAACACCATCAGTAGCAGCTAATAAAATATTACGAAAAGGAATTTCTTTCTCTTGAAAAAACTTGTTCATGGTATTAAATATCGATTCTCCCTTTGTATTGGTTTCCAATTTTTTAGCAAATAATAACTCTTGATAAATTGTTTCTTCTTTTATGAATCGTACGTATGATAAGAGTGCTTCATTATTTGGTAGAGTTGATTCATCAAGTTGAATGGAAAATTTGCAAGTCTTCAAGTAATCGCATAATGATATTTCAACGTCTTTAGCCGTTTCATCTATTCTTTACGCTGAATTATTACTCAGAGGTATTTTCCTGATGATATCTGATGGTGTCTTATGATGAACAGTTTTTATTACTTCTTTGACTGCCGGCAAGATTAATTCCTCGCCAATTGTGTGTGGTTTTCCCGCTTTTGCGTTTAACAATGAAATATTATATGAAGCTCGTAGTACACCATCTTCTTGTTTAGAAGACGACGCAACAAGGCTTAATATAGTTGGCTGTTTTAAATATTTCTTTTCCAGTCCTTAAAAATAGGATAATTCTTTGTCCTTTTTATCAGCATGCATTTTATTCAAATGCTCTTGTAGCCTAGAAGGCTTCATGACTTCACTTGAAAAAACTTTTTGGCAAATTAAACACATAGGTAATGATTGGTTCGTAGGAGAGTGTGCGTAAATCCATATTTCAAATACTCAATACTATACTGCCGGCATTTCTTCTTAGATTCAGACATGTTGAAAGAGAAAATTTGCCACGGTTTCAATAAATTAACTTTTCAACAGATTTATAGATATAATATAATGGCTAATGACTTCTATCACTTACAAATAAGGATTATTGGCGAAGCACACAAAAATAATGAGACATTCCAAGCTATCCATGTCTTTTATAAATTTGATGTCGTGCACGCATCACTCGTTTGCGATGCCGGTGCACTTGCTCTGTAAACAAGTCATAACAAGCTCCCATATTTTTGTCGAAACATGCTTGATTGCGTGAATCGCGTCGTTGCTTACCCATTTGCAAAGACTTGTCACCGACAATACTAAAACCGAATTAGGTATACCTAATGCTAATTTAATATTTTTAATGCTTATTTACGCGATAACAATAAGATGAAAATTTTAGAGATAGGTAAAATATTTTTTCATGAAAACAGTATTTTCAAAGTATTTTATCCACGGCCACCCCCCATTTGCCTCTGGGCCCGCTATCGCCCCCATGGAAGACTCCAGCGCCCACCGGGGGCGATACCGCCCCGTTGGGAACCTCTGGTTTAGATGGTCTCGCAGCTAGGTAATCCAATCGGGTTTTGGTCACAGTGTAGACGATTTCACAACGATGTAATCCAATCAGGTTGCTTTCGGTTTCAAACACACATCAGTTTTGTAAGATAATTCATCACTCGAAGTCTGCTTAATTGACGTCCTGGTCACTTCTGGTATTATTTGCGGCGGACAAATGAGTATTGAGAGGCACGCATGAAAAGTCGAGCTTAACAAAAAAGTTTTACAACGGTTTTGTCTTGCGATTTCAGAACTCGAAGAAACATCCAGAACGTAAAATATAGCGTCGTGTAGGCAGAGGATGTCCGTACCCGACATTACCTTCCGCCCGAGAGCACAGGCGCAGTGAGTACGGGGTTAGTTGGATGTTTTGGGGGTTTTATGGCGCAAGGCCATATGTGGCCATGCTGCGTCGTACAATATCGAGTAATAGACATACACACAAATGAAAGTTTCACTGACACAGAAGAGGGGTCGGGGTAGCCCGTTTGGCAGAGTAACGGAATAGCAACCGGAGCGTTGAGAGTTCGAATCCAAACAAAGTCCGTCGTGTACAAAGGGGGTTGGTGCTCGTTGAATCTGTCGTGGCCTCAAATGTCCTCATATTGGCGTGGTATTGAAGTTTGGAGTGTTGGGTGCCAGCTCAGGTGTTGCCTCGTCATCTGACCGTGGATCAAAATGACGTCGTGTTGTCCTCTGATCTTTCCCTTTGGGATTCATCCCAGACCGTCACCAATAGCCCGTTGTGTTGCTCCAGTGTGACGTTAATTGAAAAATACCAATACCAATACCAATACCAATACCTACCTGACACAGAAGAGAGAAATACACCAAGGGAGGAATTCACTTGATAGCAATCAAACCTGCGCCACCTACCACTCGCAGGTTGCTAGCACAGTGGGCAACCCCACTGAGCCCCTGATATCCAGGAATGGCTCTAGAGGGGTGGTGGGGAGCCTCACGTGTCAACAGAATAGAATTTTCAAAATATAATTCAACGTCTTTCACATCTGCCTGTTCGCTTTCAACGAGTCGACGTACTGCACCCCGAGCAAACATTTTATTTACTACTGCCCGTAGGTAGGTATTTAATTAACGTCACACTGGCGCATCACAACGGGCTATTGGCGACGGTCCGGGATCAACTGCCGAAGGGGCCCAAATCCGAGGACACTACGTAATTTTGAATCATGGGCAGATGACGAGGTCATACCTGAGCCTGCATCCCACTCTCCAAACATCCACACCACGTCAACGTGAGGACATTTGAGGCCACGACAGATTTAACATGCACCAGCCCCCTTTACTACAGCCCATATCACTGCACCCATTGACGTATCGTAAAAATCCGGACAGCGTAGAAGTTTTCCTATCCAGTTTAGCAGTGGAGTGGACTAGTGTTAAAAACATTTGAAACGTATTAAGTCTCTTATTGCCTACTGTCACTCCTAAACGCCCTCCTATACATCCTGGAGTCAGCATTGCCCTCCCCCTAGAATCCTTCAGTTCCCACTAGGGGCGGTAGCGCCCACTTTGAGGAAATAGGCTTTAAAAAGGGGGCGGGAGCTAATTATAATTAATTGAATGATTGCGTTATCCTGTTTGCTTTCGTAGATGCCATTTAAGTATCCTTCCAATCCCCCTGTAAGAAAGCTTGATTGACTATATGTGCATGAATCTGGATCTTCTATGAATTTAGGGCTAGTTAATATTGACTAGGTTCAACTTGGTTCGATTGAAATAAACTCTGCTTCGTTTAGAAAGGTCTCTGGATTTCCAGGAACACATTTCTATTCATCGAAATTCTGTACTCAAAATGCGCAATTCGCAGTAAACTGCGAGTTTTTATACTTTTGTAAACAATGAATAATGCATTCAAGACTATGCAAACATGCAAATAAGTTTCATCCTTCGATTTATTTCTATACAAAATAAATAAAACCAGGGAAAACTTTATTCTTCCTAGTGGCTAACAAAGTTGAATACCTTAAAGTAGGGATGGGATAAAAAAAGGAAATAATTCAAAATGGTTGCTTTCCTGACAAAATATGAGATTGAGTAGAAAAATGACGAAAGTTTTCCAAAAGGATTTCCTGTTGCTCCAGTGTGACGTTAATTGAAATACCCCCCCCCCCCCAAAAGGATTTCCACCTCTTTTTGCATAAAAGCGATTTAAATCGCATTCATTTGTCAGTTCTTATTCCAGCTGTTTTCAGTGCGATTCGCAAATGTGTTCCCAGTATTCAATATTTTCAATTGGCTTCCACTGGGGTTTTCGACGAATGTGCCAGATTTACTTTATAAGTTCTGAGAATCATTTCGAATTTCTGATAATCATACCAGTTCCTTATTTTTCTTTCTGATCTTAAGTGTAAGTCTTAGAAAAACTCTACTAAATCTTCATGTTTATTGGTGTATCTACATAATAAAGATAGCAGGCAGATAAGTAGTTAATTAACGTCACATCCTGGAGCAACACAACGGGCTATTGGTGACGATCCGGGAACAAACCCGAAGGGGCCCAAATCCGAGGACACCACGTAATTTTGAACCACGGTCAGATGACGAGGTCATACCCGAGCTGTGTGGCACCCTACTCTCTAAACTTCCACACTACGCCAACGTAAGGAAATTTGAGGCCACGATAGATTTAACATACACCAGCCCCCGTGTATACGACGGTCTTTGGCTGGCCTGAGTTTCGAATTCGCAACCCTCCGGTTGCTAATCCGTTACTCTTGCAAGTGGGCTACCGCTGCCCGTGTCTATGGAAGGACTCAAGCGTCCTACAAATTTCTAAAATGGATTTTATTGTGAATGGCGCAATTGGAAGGTACACCTGAACTCAAAACTTCTAAAAAACAACGTATTGACTGGGTTGATGCAAAAGTTCATCCTTTTTTTGACAAAAATTGAAGAAAAATTTCATTTACTAAAATCACATTTAATCAATATAGTATGTGCCGTTCTGTTCGATGACCTTTCTACATCTATCCGGTAGCTGCATAATCCCGCGCTCATAGAAGTTCTGAGGTTTCTGGCTCAAGAACTGATCCAGGTGACGAAACTTTCCGAACCACTTACGGCACGTGGAATCGTCAACGGCACCCTCCCCATACACAATACAAATCTTCTTTTGCGTCTGCAAAGCATTCTTGCCTTTTCGGAAATAAAAAAGCATAATGTATCGAAAATGCTCCTTATTTTCTGCCATTTTTGATGCTTAACAAAATTTTAAAACACAATCAATTTTAAATAACAATTTTTTCCCAAATACTCGCTGAAATTCCTTCTTTCAAACATCATCAAAACTTTACACATGTGAAGTAGATAATCACTTTGGTTTTGCGGTTCAATGCCATCTACCGCCAAAAAAGGAACGAACTTTGGCATCAACCCAATATTTGTGTGTTTGAAACAATTGACATTTTTTATACATTTAGTTATCCACATTATCTGCGTATTTGAGATAGCATCGGGGACTGGTCCTAGTTACAAAAATATTCTGGAGGGCAAGCAGTTAATACCCCAGGAAGTTGGCCCCATACAATTGGCCATACAGTCCAATAAACAATTCAGGATTTACCCTGCATGTTTGACTACCCATATTGTTTTTATATTTGCAATAGTTAGCTCTCAGATTTTCTAGAGGAAGGAGGGGTTGAATATTGAAGGACTATAGGGGTTCGGTCCCGTACAGCCCTGAAAAGGGATTAGTCATTTTTTGAAGATTTTACATTATTGACTACATGTTTAAGTAAGGCATTTCTCATTTACTCTACGTCTACTAGTACTATTTCAGACTCTCCTGTTCATTTTATTGCACCGGTTTTATCATCTTTATTAGGGATTTTTATGAAGTTTTTACGATATGGATTACATTTGAATAGAGCGTTTATCTCACTCTTACCATCGTTATTTCAGGCTCTGCTTTTCATTTTGCTGCACCAGTTATTAGTCATTTTATGAAGATTGTACGTTATTGAATACAACGTTTATCTTTCACTCTAGCATTGCTACATCGGGCTTAGCCATTCATTTTAATGCACCAGTTCATAATCTTTATTAGTCATTTCATGAAGATTGTACGTTATTGAATATGGCGTTTATCTTTCATCCAGCATTGCTACATCGGGCTCAACCATTCATTTTAATGCACCAGTTCATAACCTTCATTAGTTATCTTTTGAAGTTTTTACGTTATTGACTAGCGATTCGAGTACTTTGTAGCTCTGAATAATGCAACAGGCGTATTCATTTCACTTCGCGCACGCTCGTAATATGAAAAAATATCGCATCTCAACCCGTCTGCATTGCCCATCACTGCTCCGTTCTGCACCACCCCAGGCTAGAGGTGCATCTGTATCGAAATAAGGCAGGAAGACATTTTTGATGAGAATGCGAAAGTTTTCCTATCTCCCGTAGCCCCGGGATTATTGGCTTCTGTTTTGTACTAAGCACATGCGCAACTCTCTGAATGATAAGAAAAATATTGGAGTGATTTGTGTCTTTTTTGTTAAACTTCTTTAACATACAGAAGATATTCCGAAAGGGAGACACTATGCCAATGCTTGTGAGGATTTGCCGAATTAGTGGTCTCTCTTCGGAATTGATGTTCCTTATACGCAAAGAATCACTGCTGGCTTTGTTGCACCGGTCGCGGTAGCCTAGTTGGAAGAGTAATGGATTAGCAACCGGAGGTTTGTGAATTGGAAAACTCGGTTCAGTTAAAGATCGTCGCGCACACTGTGGCTGGTGCACGTTAAATCTATGGTAGCCTCAACTGTCGTCGCGTTGGTGTGGTGTGGAGGTTTGGAGAGTGGGGTGCCAGCTCAGGTGTTGCCTCGTCATCTGACCGTGGTTCAAAATTAAGAGGCGTTGTCCTCGTATTGTTGCCAATAGCCGTTATGTTGTTCCAGTGTGATGTTGATTAACGATCTACCTACCTCTTTGTTAGGTATCTGATGGTTATTTGGAAACTGTGTTAATATTGCTGCTATAAAATGTCCCGACCTCAGGAAACCAGGTAGGTAGTTAATTAACGTCGCGCTGTAGCAACACAACGGGTTATTGGTGACGGTCCGGGATTAATCCCGAAGGGAAAGACCGCGTAATTATGAACCACTGTGCTATGATGAGGTCAACACCTGAGCTGCCACCCCACTCTCCAAACTTCCACCACGCCAACGTGAGGACATTTGAGGCCACGACAGATTTAACCTGCACCAGCCTCCGTAAACACGACGATCTTCGGTTGGACCTAGTTTCGAACTCTCAATGCTCCGGTTGCTAATCCGTTACTCTTCCAACTGGGCTACCTTGGCCCGTAGGATATCGGTATTGTTGCATTTGTTGTCTTTACTCTTCCTGTGTTTTAGTGATAGAATCAGTCATCTTGGGGTGGGTCTTGGAAATAAGAAACTCGGGTGGAGTGAGCTTGTGGGGGGTCATTCCAACCCTCCTCTGGTGGTTGTTCCGACATGGTACCTCGCCATTAGCAAAACTTATCATACCTAAATGGACGAGATATTCCCTTCGGAATTGATCCCGGACCGTCGCCAGTAGTCGTTGTGTTGCTCCAGTGCGACGTAAAGTCAACTACCAACTTGACAAATAGGTTTCTACTTTGTCATCAAGTGCCCCAATGTGACAAATTTACATACATTTCTCAAGTATCCCCTATGGGAAAATGGCATAGATTCCGTTTCTACGGCAACAGAGTCGCAGACTTCGTATCTGAAGCAATTCTCATGGTATAAAAACATTATAGTATACTAGAAGAATTTGAAAACAATAGATATTAATCGATAATAATCTGAACTGCTTAAAATTACGAGATTTCAAAAGGTTATCTGTATATTTTTATTCAATAAGGCATTCCTTTTCATAGTAAAATGCACTTCAAATTTGATATAATTATTAGACTCTTTAGAACTTATATTTTGCATTTCAATTTGCTAATCAGTTTATGTCAGTTAATTTTACATTACACATAAAATTTCCTTTAGGTTTCATTAAGAGGTAATATTTGTTTCAATAATAAACGCAATAAGAGTAAAGAAAGTCTCGTATTTAAGTTTGTGTTCGTCAATTACTATATGCAAATCCAAAATTAGAATCTAGATGGTTGGTTTCGGGGGTTTTATAGCGCAAGAGCCATATTTGGCCATGTTACGCCAGACACAAGACAATACAATATCAAGTAATAGACATACACACACAATGAAAGTTTTACTGACACAGAGAAATACACCCAGGGAGAAATGCACCTGGCAGGAATCGAACCTGCGCCGCCTACAACTCGAAAGCTGCTAGCGCAGTGGGCATACGCACTGAGCCACGACGGTCCCCTTCGACTCTAGAAAAAAATTTGACTGTTCATTAACATAAATTAAAAACAATGAAAAACATCTGAAACAATTTCTTGTTTTTGCAACATTAATAAAATGTCTATTATGAATTTTTTCCGAATACTATTCGAAAATAAATCGCAACGTCATTTCTGAAATTCCATGATTTTGGGTCAATTTAACATTGTATTCTTTGTCCCGAACGAATTTTATTTTTATCTCGAGATAATATAACTGGTTGCCAATAAAACAAAATGTAGTGTAAAGTGATAGTCCAGAAATATAGAGACCGCCAAAGTATTTAGAACACTAATAAGAACAAAAAGCTCCCATTGTATTGAGCAGAGAACGATTTTAAAATAATTCATGGTTGCATTGTTAAAATAAATTGAAAGCACCGCAATTATTTTACTGTGTTTCGAATTTCCACTTTTCTCAGTTAGGAATTGACATTTTCAATTACTTAAATGTTTCCATTTCTTTCTCATTTTTACTTTATTTGAGGTCTTCAAAAATAACAATTCAAAATTATTCGTGCAACAAATGCAATTTCAAGACATGCTTTTTTCATCTTCCCCCGATTCATTAAACACTTAAAAATAATTCGTCATATATCCTCAGACTAAATATTATTAAGTTCATCAGACGAACAATACAATTGCTACTTGAAAATCCAGCGAACTGCAGGCAGTACAATTAAAGGGCTGCAGGTAACAAAGTGAAAGACAGATTCAAAATCCCATAAGGAAAAAAAATTAAAACAAAAGAATCAAAAGATGAGTGTACAATACTTGAAAGCCTAAGATAAGATGACATCTTGCAAAATGGATAAATCGTTATAATTTGTAAAAACTTGAAAATTTTCTGAAAGAATTGGAGCCGCATAGTCTCGGATTTGCAATCAGAGTTGCGAGTCGTCTTGTACAGGGGGATGTTTTGCACGTGAAATCTGGCTTGGCCTCAAATGTCCTCACATTGGCGTGGTGTCGAAGTTTGGATAGTTGGGTGCCAGTTCATATGTTGACCTCGTCATCTGACCGGGGTTCAAAATTACGAGATGTCCTCTGAACTTTCCCTTCAGGATTGATCCCAAACCGTCACCAATTGTCCCATTATATTTCGACGTGAATTCAACGACCTATCAACCAACTCTTCCGGAGTTTTCGGAAGTCTCCCCGAAAACCGGAAAGAATTGGTTTTCCAGAAGACTTCTTGGGAAGAGTTAGTTGATAAGTAGTTGAATTTACGTTGCAACGAAAAAAAATTCCAAAATTTTCTTTAGAGAGAAAATTTTGAAGTGAAACCAATTTCAAATTTGCGGAAGTTTGGACAGTAAGGTGCCAACTCAAGTGTTCTCGTCATCTGAGCGTGGTTCAAAATTATGATGCGTTGTCCTTAGATCTTCTCCTTCAAGATTGATCCTGGACCTTCGCCAATAGCTGTTCCAGTGGGACGTTGATTAACGACCTGCCTACCTCTTTGTTGGACATCTGATGGTTTTTTGGGAACTGTGTTAATATTGTTGCTCTAAAGTGTCCCGACCACCAGGTAGGTAGTTAATTAACGTCTCACTGGAGCAACACAACGGGTTACTGGTGATTGTCCGGGATTAATCCCAAAGGGAAAGATCCGAAGACGACAACGCGTAATTATGAACCACTGTGCGATGACGAGGTCAACAACTGAGCTGCCACCCAACCGACTAATTACCGACCTGCCAGCCTCGTCATCTAGCATTGGTTCAAAATTACGACTGGTTGTCCTCGAAGCTCTCGATAGCCCGTTCTGCTGCTCCAGTGCGACGTTAATTAAAAATACCATACCATACCTCGGATCTTTCCCTTAGGGATTGAGCCAGCACCTTCGCCAATAGCCCGATCCGTCGCTCCATTTTGACGTAAATTCAGCTACTTACCTGAAAAAATTTGAAAATGGCTTCTCATTATGTCGCTCGAAGACATTCATTTATTGATTTTCGAGCGAAATTCAATACTACTATGGTGATGTCACTCCATAACACACTCTTGTGTATTAGTGCATTTTAAAATATTACTAGTTAAACCAAACGTGAAACGATCTTATCCTTTTTTCCATAGGGATGTTCTCTCAGGGACGCATCTTGTGTACAGCCTTCGCACACCTGAGGAACTCTAGACAGCTTTTCATTTCCCATGGCGTTTATTGCCTTTAGTTAACGCTCCTGGGATACAAGTGATCTTTATCTGCTTTCATCCTACTACTCTGTTCCCCAATGCCTCTTATTTACCGTTCACGACTCTTCACTTGAGGTTATCTTGTTTTTGGTGCAGCTTTGCCAAATATGGCCCTTGCGCCATATACCCCAAAACAGTCAACCAACCATAGGCTTGAAAAAATGTATTCAAGTTTCTATAATTGGAGAACTCGAAGGCAAATTGGAAATTTATTTGTTAAAATTTTTGCTTGCCGTCGAGGTAGGTATTTGAATTAACGTCGCACTTAAGCAACCCAACGGGCTATTGCCGATGGTCCGGGATCAAACCCGAAGGAAAGATCCAAGGACGACACCACGTAATTTTGAACCACGGTCAGATGACGATGCAACACCTGAGCTGGCACCCCACTCTCCAAACTTCCACACCACGCGGAATCTGAGGCCACGACAGATTTCACGTGCACCAGCTCCCTTTGTACACGACGGTCTTTTGGTTAGATTCGAACTCGCAACCTTACGGTTGCTAATCCGTTGCTCTTCCAACTGGGCTACCGCGGCCCCCTCAAAATTATTAAAACGAGTATTAAAAATACGAGTGTTACTTGATATTATTTTTGTACAGTTTTGATAAAGATATTTATTTTGTGGTAATGCTTTTGGCGCGTTTTTTGGCGTGCATTTTGTAGCAGGCAAAGGCAATCCCGCTTTATTAGGATTATGGCAACTTAATGGTAGTTTGAATTTTTTTATTAATTTTCGTAAATCATTGTCTTTTATTATTATTTTACTATGCCTAAATAACTAGCTTCGTAGAATTAATGTAATATTTTATGAGATTCATATTATACAGTCTGGTTTCATTATACTTAAAACTAATAAATTATTTAATTTGAACGAACTTCTATAACAATATTTCAGAAAAAGTAAAGTCTTTTTGCATTAAATACTTACCAAGCAGTTGTAAGAACAATCGGTTGTGTATGGGTTTAGTTTCTATTTTTAAAATTATTTTTGTTAATTTTTTAATTATTTTCAGCTAAGCCTAAAAAACTGCTATATCTAAAAAATTCTTCCTTGTCGACATGAAAAGCACGTCAAAGTGCTGCTACAAACAAATCTTTATATCAAAGCTATGCCATATATTTGAACACTTTTCAAAATTTGAAAACCAAACTCTTGAAATGAATTAAATTTTTCACAATTTAAATCTTCTCAACTTCCGTATCGAACTCTAGCGCCATTTTTGCTAAAATCGCTGAAATAGAGAATGAATGCCCTTCAATGAAAATGTTTAAGTTCCACCAAAAAATCATTTTAATTCAATTACGTGACATAAATCACGCGCCCCTGCACCAAAAACAATTATGTCTTTAAAAATAGAGATAAATAAAATGGAATAAACAGCACATTTCCTCCTCGTTTTCATCAAACCCTAGAATTACCATAAATACTTTAGTATTCACTTAAATTAATCATTCCAAACACGCAATTCAACTACACCAAACAAGAACGCTCGCTTGCCGTTTCCTTGTAACAGACACCCACCCCACTTTTAAGTTCGAATCCGGAAATGAATTTTTAATTCGCGTCAGGTGCTTTTTTTTATGCAACACAGTTCGAAATATTGAAACGTGAGAGAAAGATCAAAAGAAAAACAATAAACAAAATAAAAGAAGCTTTGAGGTTAGTAGGCAAACCGAAAACACACACACAAGTTACTTGGAAGACGCGTTCCGAAAGCTCACAGATCAAACTGCCAGTAGGTCAATCTTCGAAACGTGTTGCCAGCTTACAAACACTATTTGTTTTTGAATTTTGGAAATAATAAATAACCAAAGCGACGGGCTAAAGCGAAACAGACGATCACAATGACTAATACGTTGGGATAATGGAACAATCAAAACAGGAAGGAACCGGTTTGTGCGTTAAATGTTGTAACATGCAATTTTACTCCTTTGCTGGAGGAAAAAAAATTGCGTGCTTTTTTTTATTTTTTATTTTTAAATGATGGACTACTGATTTGTTCGTTTTGACACTTGCCATTTAGGATGACCTTTGAACACGAATGCAAATTTAAGAAAAAAGTTGCATTTTCGAACTCTGATCAGAAGGAATTAATTATTTATTTAGTTCAAGGAACGCTGTGGAACAAAATATAGAAAAATTGAAAGTCGCGCGCTTCGGAGATTTATGGTTGAGTGGTATAGGAGAAAATCGTGATTTTTCCTTTTTTCGATAACCTTCAATCAATTATATTCAAATATTACGTACATTCAATCAATTTTAAAATTTCTAAAAACGTTTTTATGAATGCAAAAGGTGAAAAGGAAAATGAATTTATCTAATCAATATTTGCTTCATTTATATTCGCAAAACAATACTTTTTTATTGTCCTCGTTTTTCCACGTCTGTCTAGACTAGAACTGCTCTAGACACAAAGTCTGCCCCCGTGTTAAAAGTCGTTTGCATAGAATGCATAAAGTAATATTAATAATCGCTTCCATTTTAATTGATTAGATGAAGGAAAAAATTAATTAATTAAATGTAGAGAATTTAATTGGATGTCAAAGGTAGAACTATTTATCGTTTGCATTTTAGATAGATAATAAAATCGGTGCTAATTATCGTTTGCATTTTAATTAGATGTTAAAAGTAGTATTAATTATCGTTTGCACTTTTGTTACTGTCATATATTTGCATAATTTAGTTTTCTTAGAATGGCAACAATATTCTGTTGCAGAATTCTATTTATAAAAAAAAAGATGCAAAACAAAGATGAAGAAGATAGCCGTATTGAAATTTTTTTACATTTATGGAATTTCCTATTGAATAAAGTAATTTTTTGAAGAGAACTGAATATTTTGATTAAGGGCGTCTCACTAACACCCTGTCTTTTGCCGTAGAAATGAGACAGCCCATTTTCTGAAGGGGTTGCTTCACGAAATGCATGGGGCTGCGGTAGCCAAGGCGCTAGTCGCGCGATTATATAGCGAATACTCATACTTGGTGTCGGGAGCAGTTCTCCGTGGTAGACAATCATCTAACAGTGATTCAAAATTACGTGGTGTTGTCCTCGGATATTTCCCTTCGGGTTTGGTTCCGGACCGTCGCCAATTGCCCGTTGTGTTGCTCCAGTGCGACGTTAATTAAAATGCCCTTACCTACCGCGGTACACAATAAATACATTTTCATAAACTAGTCTCATGTGGCTATAGTCTTCTTTATTACATAGGAAGATGTGAGAGGAATGGGGTACTCTCTTATTGAATGAATATTATTTTCACCATTTTTTATTATTTTTAATGTTTAATTATTATGATACTTTGTTTCTTAAGTCTTGATCTCTCATAAAAAATTAATTATTGACCTTAAATTATTTGGTCACCAAAATATTCATGTTTTTTTACAGTGGTGGAAAATATTCCAGACCTCCCAGATCACAGGGAGGAACAGGACAGCTTTGATGTCCTCGAATCCTTTCCCTTGGAATTGATCCCGGCCCGTTAACAATAGCCAGTTGTGATGATCCAATGCCAACGACCTACCAAATAAAAAATGTAGACTATAAAAACGTATTTTAATTGATGAGGATTTAAAACATTTTGGTCAACAACATATATAAATTGTTGGTGAACATGTTGGTCAATATGGTGTACAATAAAAGAATGTATGAAAAATGATGAACAGTATAAGAAAGTCATGATGGATAAAACTTTATATGAAGTCCTTAAAGGAAACAGAAGGTCATACAAGTTTTGGACCATCTGATGAGGCAATTTGTAACTGCTGAAATTCAGGCCGGGATATTTAATGTGTCCCACATCTCCCCTAAACGAATTACTGCCCCATATACCCTCTGTCTATGGGGCAAGGGGACCACGGGAAACATTTTTGTTCTGTTATGTGTAACCTGTTTTATAGGTTCAAAAAATTTATCTTTTCAGTGTTTTTATGCAAATGCACTATTGTATAAAGAAAAATTTGCACATCTGTGCATGTTATACATTGAGTACTTGGAATACGAGTTTATTTCAAAAGAAACCCATCGAGTAGCTTAGCAATAAGGCCCGACATTTTATTTAGTACTGGGGCCGCTGTGGCTCAGAGAGTTTGCCCACTTCTCTAGCAACCTGTGAGTTGTAGGCGGCGCAGGTTCGATTCCTTCCTGGGTGCATTTCTCTCTTTTGTGACAGTAAAATTTTCCTTGTCTGTGTACATTCTAAACCTGAAGTCTGTCTTGTATTTGGCGCAGCTGTGCCAAATATGGCTCCTAAAAACCAATTAAACCAAATTAACTTGGTACTGAAGCTTAGGGTCCAGAAGGGGATGACACCTATATTTACGTGGAAGTGTCAAACGATTAATTCAGGAAGACGAAACCTTTTTAAATCTAATACTCTCTTAAGAAATAAAACAATTGTATAAAGAAACATTTGCACATCTGTGCATGTTATGCATTGATTACTTGGGATTTTAAGTCATAAGAAACTCATCGAGTAGCTAATCACTAGGTCCCGTCATTTTACTTGGTATTGAAGGCCTCAGTGGGTTTGGCCACTGCTCTAGCGACCAACGAATTGCAGGCTGCGCAGGTTCCTTTCCTCTCTGGATGTATTTCTCTTTTCTTCTATCTATCGCGCTCCTGTGCCAGTAAAACTTTCATTATACAGGGTGAGTCTAAACTAATAATACACTACCTGACATTGAACACCAAGAAGGAGTTGGCAGAAAGTGATGAAATTTGGCAAACAGAGAGAGACAGCAACGAGTAATAAGTGATCTTTATTGCAATATTATACACCTGGCCACTGAGCAGCAAGAACGTCTCATCAGTAGGTTGTAGGACCACCGCGAGCGGCGATACAAGCAGCAACACGTATAGGTACAGACGCAAAGAGGGTGTGGATGGTGTTCTGAGGGATGGCTGACCATTCCCTGTCAACTATTTTCCAGAGTTCGTCTTCTGAACGTGCCGGTGGCAACGCATGCAAGCGACGTCCAATGACGTCCCAGAAATGTTCGATAGGTGAGAGATCAGGGGAGACAATTGGCCAGGGAAGCACCTGGGTACCTTGCAGGGCATGTTGGCTGATGCGTGCCGTGTGCGGCCGGGCGTTATCCTACTGGAAAATGGCATTGGGCACCCCCTGAAGGAAAGGTAGTGTCACCGGCTGCAGCACGTCATCCACGTATCGTTGGGCCGTCATAGTGCCCTGAATACGGACCAGAGGTGACCTGCTATCGTAGGCGATGGCGCCCCAAACCATTATACCGCGTTGTCTCGCGGTATGGCGTTCAACAGATGCGGCCGGATTGGCCCTGTCACCACGTCGGCGCCAGACTCGTACACGGCGACTGTCATTGCTAAAACAGAAGCGTGACTCGTCTGTGAACCCTGTGCCATTCCGTCGTCCACATGGCTCTATCCCGACACCATTGCAAACGGAGACGTCTGTGCTGTTGGGTCAATGGTAGTCGTCTCAACGGGCGCCATGAGGTGAGAGATCAATCGGCGGCTAATGGTCCTGGACGATATGGAAGCATCAAGGGTGTCCTGCACATGTTGCAAAAGGGCGACAGACGTGGCTTGCGGGGCTGCCGATGCTTGCCGGCAGATGCGTCGGTCCACGCGTGCTGACGTTACTCTGGCTGCACCGGAACCCCTCAAACGGGCCACATTCCCTTGGTCCAACCATCTGTGCCACAACCGGTGCACCGTGGACGCGTGTAGGTGGGTATCTGCTGAGATTTGACGTATGGACCAACCTGCCCTTCTGAGGCCAATCACCATACCCCTCGTGAAGTCGTCTGTTTGCTGAAACTGTCTTGATTGGCGGCATCCTGGCATTCTCCGCTACTAGACGTTTACTCTGAGACACAAAAACAAATTGCAACTTGATTTACCTGGCAAACAGAGCGGCGCGAAACTGACCACTTTTGCAGGTTCCTTCTCTGGTTTTTCACTCGCCGTGCGCGGGACAGCTGCGCAGTTTGCATCATTTACATATCTCGGTGAGCTGCGTCTACCCTGTAAATTTCATCCAGTTCTGCGCACTCCTTCTGGGTGTTGCATTTTCAATGTCAGGTAGTGTACAAACTTCAGGGGGTGATAGAACACAACGAAACAAACACTTTTCCCATAGAATGTATGGTCGCAAGTGCAGCGGTTGGCCGCTAGAGAGCGCAGTCAAACGCTTGTATAAAAGCATTACGTCGGCGATGCGAGGCCTGCATCAGGTGGGGTGGTCGACATTTTGAACAGCTTCTGTAATTGTGCATTTGAGTTGTACTTACCGACTGATGTTTGTACATGTTTCATTTCCATGTGAAAAGTTTCTCATGTTTTGTACTTGTCATTTCTTACACGTTGTTCCTTGTACTTATCCTTAATTTATGCAAATCTAATCGTATTATTTCGTTTTGTCAAGCAGTTATTGATGTTTATTTGACATTAAAGCGTTGTTTCCATATTTCATGCCTCTTCTCCTTTCCAACTTGCGGGCCGCGGTGGCCCGGTTGGAAGAGTAACGGACTAGCAACCGAAGGGTTGCGAGTTCGAATCCAGCCAAACACCGTCGTGTACAAAGGGGGCTGGTGCACGTTAAATCTGTCGTGGCCTCAAATGTCCTCACGTTGGCGTGGTGTGGAAGTTTGGAGAGTGGGGTGCCAGCTCAGGTGTTGCCTCGTCATCTGACCGTGGTTCAAAATTACGTGGTGTTGTCCTCGGATCTTTCCCTCTGGGATTGATCCCGGACCGTCACCAATAGCCCGTTGTGTTGCTCCAGTGTGACGTTAATTGAAAATACCAAAAAAATACCTTTCCAACTTGCATCGGACCGTGTGTTTGTGCTGAAATGGAAAGTGCTCTCTAGCG
Source organism: Meta bourneti (assembly GCA_933210815.1). Lineage (NCBI taxonomy): Eukaryota > Metazoa > Arthropoda > Arachnida > Araneae > Tetragnathidae > Meta > Meta bourneti. Next base: position 23,882,203 of record OW119928.1, read on the forward strand.
ACCAACCGCTGCACTTGCGACCATACATTCTATGGTGAAAAATGTTTGTTTCGTTGTGTTCTATCACCCCCTGAAGTTTGTATTATTAGTTTAGACTCACCCTGTATAAGAATGTCCAGACCTTGACTTGTAGGCGGCGCAGGTTCGATTCCTATCAAGTGCATTTCTCCCTGGGTGTATTTCTCTCTTCTGTGTCAGTAAAACTTCCATTGTGTGTGTCTATTACTTCATATGTCTTGTGTCTGGCGCAGCATGTACAAATGTGGCCCTTGCGCCATAAAAAAACCCAGAACTTGACGTTGTCTGTTTTGTATTTGGCGCAGCTGGGCCAAATATGGTCCTTACGACGTAAAAACCAAATCAACTAAATTAACTTGATACTGGAGCCTAGGGACCAGAAGGGGAAGGGGCTGACACCTACATTTACGTAGCAGCGTCAAAAAAAAATTAATTAAGAAATTCAATCAGACAAAAACCGTTAAGTCTAATGCTTCCTGAGAAAATCTTCCCGATAACAACCTCTTCTATCCCCTTAACCTATGTATATATATATATATATATATATATATATATATATATATATATATATATATATATATATATATATATATATATATATATATATATAAAGCCATTAGGATGTATTATCAATTCAGGGAAAATCACTCCAGTATCATTTGTGCGAATACTAAAAAATACTGATATGTTGATTCAGAGAATATCGCGATAAATCAGCATAAATATTTTATATTCTGATTTATCGCGATATTCTCTGAATATAAAAAGAAGGTAGCATTTATTCGGTTGCAACGTTGCAATTTAATATTTCCTAGAAGATAATCCAATTTGTGTGGAAGGCATCTCTAAATTATCGCGTTTCCTAGACACAGTAACTTCTTGATATATCGTGCTTCTTGGAGGGGGACAAGAAAAAAGGTATATCGAGAAGAACGATATGGATGAGGTAGGTAGGTAGTTGAATCGACGTCACACTGGAGCAACACAACGGGCTATTGACGACTTCGGGATCAAACCCGAAGGGAGAGATCCGAGGACAACACGTGAATTTGAACCACTGTCAGATGACGAGGTCACACCTGAACTGGCACCCCACTCCCCAAAGTTCCACACCACGCCAACGTGAGGACATTCGAGGCCACGACAGATTTAACGTGCACCAGCCCCTTTGCGCACGACGGTCTTTGGTAGGATTTGAACTCGCAACCCTTCGGTTGCGAATCCGTTACCATTCCACGGTCCTGAACTATGGTCGGATGAAGAGGTCAACACCTGAGCTGGCATCCATTCTCCAAACTTCCACCCACGCCAACGTGAGGACATTTGAGGCCACGACAGATTTAACGTGCAATAGCCACCACGTACACCATTGTCTAGTTGGTTCCAGTTTCGAACTCGCAACCTTCCGGTTGCTAATCCAGGCGGAGGTGGAGGACAACTTGCACATTACAAATAAAAAGATTCAAATCAAATATTAAATTACGCGTTTTCGTTTGAAATTATGTGAAACTGCGCATTAAATACGGAATCAATGAGTCTTTGAGCTTCTGATTACGAAGAGAAACCCTATTGAGATTTTCTAAAACCAAAACAATTAAAACCAAAAATTCGCAAATTTTGAAATGTGATTCGCAAACCAAAAATTCATTGGGGTTACACACAAGTGAAAAGGGAGCGACATGACAGAATGTGCGATTTTATGAGGATTGCAGTATTTAACCCTCCTAGTGGTTTTGACGAGATATCGCGTCCATCAAGATCAGACCAATTTTGCTTTTGACGAGATATCTCGTCACCAAGATACTGCCGATTTTTGACGATGACAAGATCTAGATCTGTTCAGTTTGCTTCTAATGAAGAGAGACGACAAGAGCTTGATGGTTTAGATATGCGTCCACCGAGATCTGGTCAGTTTTGGTAATGACGAGATATCTCGTCAAGACAACCACCGGGAGAGTAAACCCTCTGAGAATCGCGAGTGTTGCTTTTACCTCAACACACACGAAATGACTAAATAACCACCATTTTCTAATGAAACCAAGGTTCCTTTGAACTTTATAAAGATTATATTGATCCATTCCTTAGAATACAATCCTTTAGATAGATTCTATTGGCAAATTCTGTAAAATAGAATCCCTTGAAAAGATTCTATTGCTCCTTTCCTTAAAATCGAATAATTTTTAAATGTTTTGCTGCTTCTTCCCTTGCGAAACAATTTTATAGTTTCATAGAACTCTAGAATTCTCTCTAGGAAAACGAAATTTCGTTTCTATAGAAAAAATTCTATAGGGAAAACTAGCTCTGATTCTATAGAAATGTATTTCTACAGAATTCTAAAGCGTAGTTCTATAGAAAAGTAAAGTCGTGAAACGAAAGAAATGAGCTTCTATGAAATTCCATAGATGTTTCTACTGACATTCTATATAGATTTCTAGACTTTCTATAGGGTTACTCTATAGAGCTAGAAAACCGGGCCATAATTCTATAGGATTCTATAGACCGCATTCTATAGAAATTTTTCTAGAGGTAGGTAGGTATTTTAATTGACGTCACACTGGAGCAACACAACGGGCTATTGGCGACTGTCGGGGATCAAACCCGAAGGGAAAGATCTAAGGACAATACCACGTAATTTTGAATCACGGTCAGATGACGAGGCAACACCTGAGCTGGCATCCCACTCTTCAGACTTCCACACCACGCCAACGTGAGGACATTTGAGGCCACGACAGATTTAACGTGCCCCAGCCCCCTTTGTACACGACGGTCTTCGGTTGGATTCGAACTCGGAACACTCCTGTTGATCCCAACCAGGCTACCTTTCGTCAGAAGGTCGATGATGCAACATTGAAACGCTTATTTAGAAGTAATGGGTTTTAAAACCGCAAACAAATGCAAGCAAAACATCCCAGAGCAATCACGACTCAACATACTCATTTCCTTGAAGTCTGAGAACTCCTTACAAATCATTAAAAATGATTTATTACCAACACAACAATCCATCGCTCCTCATGACAGAGGGAATTCGTTGACCATCTCATTATTTACTAGTCCGCATTACTCTTTCGGAGTTAATTACACGACAAAAGAGCACGGGTAAAATACTTTAATCTCCCGAATTCGGATGCGCACGAGCGTTTTAAAATTACCCCCAGAGACAATGGGAATTCCTGTAACAATTAGTGCTCCCGTAACGACCCCTAAACGGGATCGTCTGAAAACAAAAGATATCGCTGCTCTCTCAGGGGGGGAGGGTATTTAACGAACTGTTAATTTGGGAGTTCTATGCACGATACCTCGATCACTAATCCTCGATTGCTTTTATGCGAATTTAAAATATGTGCTAACAGTAGAATGTGGGTTTGAGGGATTGAAAAGTATTTGTTCGGTATCTAGAAGGTCGTTTACTTTTTGATGTAGAACTACGTCTTCTCATTATGGTGAGGATGGTAGCCCGGTTGGAAGAGTAACGGATTAACGACCGGAGGATTGCGAGTTCAAATCCAACCAAAGATCGTCGTGTACAAGGGCACGTCAAATCTGTCGTGGCCTCAAATGTCCTAACGTTGGCGTGGTGTGGAAGTTTGGAGAGTGGGGTGCCAGTGAGGTGTGACCTCGTCATTTGACCGTGGTTCGAAATTACTTGGTGTTGTCTGCGGATCTTTCCCTTCGGGTTTGATCCCGGACCGTCGCCAGTAGCCCGTTGTGTTGCTTCAGTGTGAAGTCAATTAAAAATACCTGCCTCAAAATATCATTATGGTAAGGGGCCGTTGTGGATATGCCCATTGAGATAGCAATGACCAATGCATGTGAGCGGCGCAGTTTCGATTCCTACCTGAGTGAACTTCTCTCTTCTGTGTTAATAAAACTTCCTTATGTGTGTATTTCCGTTATTTGATGTTGTGCTTAGCGCAGTATGGCCAAATATGGTTTTATGGTGCAAAGGCGATATTTGGCCAAGTATGGCCCTTGCGCCATAAAACCCAGCTCAACCAACCAGCCATATCTACGTGCATTTTACCTGTCTGTGTCGGCATCTGACCGTGGTTCAAAATTGCGTTGTCCTCAGATCTTTCCCTTTGGGGTTGATTCCGAACCGTCACCAATCGCCCGTTGTGTTACTCCGGTGTGACGTTAACTAAAATATCTACCTACCTACTTGTTTGTGTGATAAACGAAGCGATATATTTACTCTGATTTCTGCAGAACATCGTTACACACAGTGCGACGTTAGTTAACTATACCTAGAATATGTTATCTTCCATTAGGACAAAATCCAAAAGGTTTTAAGTTTAAACTAAGTGCAATTTTTAAAGAAAATAATATTGTTTAAGAAGCGATTGAATACCGAAGATATAATTTCAGAACAATCCTGGCAATAATTTTGTTTCCGTATTTCCTTGCAACTCGATTCTTTTCTTTCAAGAATGTAGACATTCTGGTGCTTTTCTTTTGCTGCGAAATGAGAAATTGAAACCTTCAATTGCTTAACACGATTCAATTTCATTTCTGCTTTTTGAAGGCTTTCATCTGCGGAAATTGAGTTTAGTTTTACTGACATTTCCTTTTCCCCGTGAAATTATAAACTCGTCGAGTATTTCGTTGCATTCGAAATCATTTGCAAACGATATTGCTAAATTAAATTCATTTTTCTATAAATGAAAGGGATTTCAGTGTAAATAAACGAACCAGACGGTCTGCAAAGATTTTACTTCTGCTGCCCAATTCTGTCGCATGGTGCATATCGAGGCTACCTTAAAATGTAGTTTATTACCGTTTTGGCAACGTTTGAAGTTTAACCCTCCTAGTGGTTGTCTCAGCGAGGTATCTCGTCATTACCAACTGACCAGATCTTGATGGACGAAATATATCGTCATTAGAAAAACTGACCAATTTTTTCCTCGTCATCATCAAAAATTCGACGATATCTCGTCATTAGCAAAATTGTTCAAATCTTGATGGACGAGGTATCTCGAAGAAACCATTTGGAGGTTTAATCTAATTGGTGTAGACCAATCAGCTACCATATACTAATTCGAAACTTATTTGGAATTTTTGTTGGCGAAGTACTGAGATCGTATTCGAAAAACTAGCCAACTGACGGTACGTTAAGATTCTATACAGGAAACACGTATCGCCGTAGATACACTAAGACCACCGATATTTGGCTTGACAGAAAGTGCCTCATAGATTTCTATTAGTCTAATTTATTTGAGACAAAGATCGAACAATTTACTTACAATCTTTCAGCTTAAATTTAACAAGATTAAAAATGTTTAATAAAAAAAAATTGAAATCTGTTCCTTTGAATGGAAATCAAATACAAAATCATGCAAGGTATTAGCACATGTTAGCCTTTAACACTCTCATGATTTAGTTTATCAATAAGCACAGCCTAAATTATTAACCTTTTCAGCAGAATTTCAAATAATGCAAATATATAAACTTTAATTGACTCATATTTATAAATAAATACTAAAATGTGTAAAAAATGTTTTTCCATGTCTCAAACCTTTTGAGTAAAACCCAAAGCAATTGTAACCTGATGCACAAGTTTTTCACCTTTCTTTAACAAAAAGCAAGGACTCTATACTATATTATGTTTTTCTGTCTGTGAGCTGTCAAATTTTATTTTTTAAACATAAACAATGATAAAAAGCAAACTAAAAAATTCTCACCGAATTCTGTGGGGTCGCGGTAGAGCACCGAATTAGCAACAGAAGGATTGAGAGTTCGAAACTCGGTCCAGTCAAAAACCGTCGTGCCCATGGGGGCTGGTGCACTTTAAATCGGTCGTGGCCTCAAATGTCCTCACGTTGGCGGGGTGTGGAAGTTTGGAGAGTGGGTTACCAGCTCAGGTGTGACCTCGTCATGTGACCGTGGTTCAATATTACGTGGTGTTGTCCTAGGATCTTTCCCTTAGGGATTGATCCCTCACCGTCACCAATAGTCTGTTGTGTTGCTCCAGTGCGACGTTAATTACCTACCAACCTACCGAATTCTATGGCACCAGTTAAACAATGAATTGTGAAATTACCGATGTCTATGATTGTCGAGAGTATGATTGAATCTATTAAGTCTGAACAAAGTGGTACGAAAATGAAAGATGAATCTACTTAAAGTGTAATTTCGCGAAACAAACACTGAAATGTATTCGCAACCCACTTTTCATTCGGATGGAATAAATTTTAAAATGATTCTTTTCAATCTATGATGAAAGAAAATGGCCTTATTCCATTATAGGCAATTTATGTTGCCAACTGTACTCGAAACAAATTGGAATAAACAACTTTTTCGTTCTAGTGATAATTTTATCTAGTTTGAATTTCTTTCTCTATTGATTTACATGGCATTACATTATGAACTAAACTCCAGAATATGTTTTCCTTTGACAGCATAGTCAAATTTATAAGTTGAGTTGCATAAGTTGTGATTGGTCCGAAAACATTCTAAAAGCAATTTTGTTGTTCTGGATTCGCATGCTTTGTTCCTCAGTTTCGTCAGTATTCGTAAAAGAAACTTGAGAGAATAATTGTAAGACTCAAGAACACAAAATGGAATATTTAAAAGCATTCTTCGACCGAAAATAGCGTAAGCGGGGAGTTCTGTTTTCAATTGGAATGTTACTTAACGGTTAGGCAAGCCATTGTGTAAGGAGCGTAGTTCCAACGCTTCAGTTGCTTCGATAACAACCTTCCATTTCGCATCCGAGAAAACTCTTGTTGCCTGTGCAACCTCTAACTGGAACGTGGAAACAAAGTGGAGAATATTGAATTCAAGTATGTACACATGTATGATGCTTGTTATTAAGAGAGTGTTTTATTCTAAAGTTTATCCAACACAAATGTAGTTTTGCAGTTGGAATTGACATAATAGATTGGAATATTGTGAAATTTTCGTGTTTAAACTAAGGTCCAAGATTTCAATTTCAGACTATACAGTCCCACTGTTGTTACAGGCAGAAATTTCCATTTGAAGAGGATTTCTGAAGAGTAGGTCATTACAGCGTTTCCCTTGATGTTGCAAAATATGCTTGTTGCCTCAACAGGCATATGACATATATGTACAAAGTTTTGTGTAAGAGACGGATTTTAAGTATAAACAAACTAGACGATCTGCAAAGATTTTTCTTCTGCTGTCCTTATGCTGCTACATAATACACATCAGGTTTACCTTAAAATGTCTCGCCGTTTTGGCAATGTTTGATGTTTAATCTAATTGGCATTGACCAATCAACTATCATTCATCAATTCTTGTGATTGAATTTTCCATGGAGCTTCTGGGCCAAAGGCCCTCTGTCTCCAGAGAACAAAATCCTTGTGTTCCGAATATGTTTAGGTTATCAGAAACTTTCAACGGAGTAGCAGTCTTGGGTGTCAGGTTATCAAGGAGGCTGCTGTTGGTGCGGTAGGAGAAGGCGTTACAATGAACGGTAGGCAAGCCTATCACTCCAGTCAGATCTCAGAAAATATCAGAGTTCAGAATACCTGTGACTATTGCGTTTAAAAGAAGTATTAAAATTATGAAGTAATTAGAAGGCTTGGAAGACTACATGATTTTACAGAGGGAAATTAGATTATTTTTTTAAAAAACAAATTAACAATTTTAAATCAAAAGTATGAATTTAAGTTATTGTTTACATTTTTAGCATAATTCATAATGGCTCTTGGTCAGTTGTCAATTTGTAGACGATGGTCATATCTGGGGATCTGCGATACAGCTGAGTTTTCATTGCAACGAAGTAGCGGGAAAAAGTTTTGCTCTAATGTTGTCAAAAATTCTTTGAGTTCTAAAATTCCTATTTCTTCTCTTATTTTGGTATTTCTGTAATACCGTGGGCTCTTCATAATGATACGGAGGTAGAATTTTGGAGTGTTTCAAGTTTGTTTATGTGTGTCTTAGCTGCATATCCCCAGACTTGACAGGCGTAACTAATCACTGGGCGGAGCATAGTTTTATATATGAGCATTTCATTATGTATCGGCATTTTCGAATTTCCAGCAATTGTATACATCAATTCTGAATTCATTCTTTTGAATTCTTATCAACGAAGTGCTGAAATCGTATTCGAAAAACAAGTCAACAGACGTCTCGTTCAGAATATGAACATGTAACACGTATGGTGGCAAAAGCACTACCACTACCTATATTTAGCTTGACAGAAAATACATCTCATTGATGAGAGTAATGTTTCCTGTTTTGCGTACATATTTTTGGGGGAAACAAAATATTAATAGTATACATAGAATGATGTTCCATATACTATGAGAGGGTTTTTCTGAAAACAAATGTAGATGACGCTAGTATTTTTGTGGTATAACGTGCGTCGTGTACGTATGAGACAGATTTTATGTGGAAAGAAACCACCGAAAAACGAGATAAGATTTTTAAATTCCTAATACTTATAGGAAGAGGGCATTTGCCCTTGCTTTGCCTTCAAAAATATAGGATCCTCAAGTTAGCGCCACTAATTCATTTTTAAGCTTAAATGAATTAATCGAAAGCTGACCATCTCAACGGTTATTTATTTATTTTTCGTAATTTCAAATAATATTTTTTTGTTTTAAAAATTTGAAGGACAACTATTGAACAATTGATGAATTTACCTTGTAGCGAGGAAAATTAAGTTATATTATATTTAGAATTAAAATTATATTTAGAATGTGTTTCTTGATTTTAATATTTAGCTTATGTCTTTTAGAGAGTATTCCCATAAATGTTTACATTTTGTGCCATTGAATCCATATTTTATTTTGAAGGAGTAATAATTCTATAGAAATTTCAATTATTTATCTCTATTGTTTCTCAAACATCTTTAAGTTTAATTCCTTGCATTGTTGGTAACTTAACTACTGACATTATGAAAATATATCAGAATATGCACGCTTACAACGACAGTTTCTTTTTCAACGAGTTTTGAGAATGAGATCACATAAGCAATCGATTTACTTTACTTGAGTTGGCAAATATTATAATTCGAGAAACTGCGTTGGAAAATGCTGGAAAGTTGACAAATGTAACTGGAAACGATGATTCAATGAAAGCAAGTCGGAGTTTTGTGACGAGAGACATCGATCCAAGCTGTGAGCGGAAGCAGTGAATTAGTCTTCAATGGCAGAAGTAAAGCACGTGAATGAAGCACTGAATACTTTAATGGAGCAGATAAGATAGCTCTGATCATTGATACGCGGAAGGAACAAGAAGTAGAGGACAGTTTTGTTTGTGGCTATCTTCCGAATATTTTTTTGGTGAAACTTGAGAATGACAACATTGTGAATGCGTCTTAAAGAACAGATAGAATCAGAAAGTTTCGCTTGTGGTGATTCATTGAATACCTTAATGAAACCAGATGGGAGTACTATGATTGTAGACACCCCATGATGAAATTGATAGTTTGGTCTGTGAAGATTCATTGAATGAGTATGATCAGACTGGGGACATTTTCAAATGTTGGTAAGTAAAAAAAGTTGGTAGTTTATCATGCAGAGATTCGCCAAGTGATTTTGTGAAACCAGACACTAAAATATCGAAAAATATTCAGCCAGTACAACACATACTTGTGGTTGGATGTGATCAGGAACGAAGGCCTAGGAGCATAAAATGTATGTGTTGCTGATGATACAATGGATGCAAGTCAAGGTTATAAAACGAGAGACAAATCAATCCAAGCTGTGAGCAAGAACTGTGAATCAAAGTCTTCAATGGCGGAAGTAACCCATGTGAATGTAATGATAAAGGAAAGAAAATATAACAATTACACCTGTGGGAATTCATTGAATACTTTAAAGGAGCCAGGTAAGAAAGCTCAGATCTTAGACATGGGGACAGAACAAGAAATAACGGACAGTTTTGCTTGTGCCTATCCTCAAAACTCTTTAGTGAAATTTGAGGAGAATGACAATATTATTTGCGCGTCTGCAGAACAAACTGGTGCACAAAATATAGCTTATGGCTATTCACTTAATGCCTTAATGAAATAAGATGGAGGTGCCGAAATTGTGGATTCCTCCAAAGGATACGGTTAGTATGATCTGTGGGGATTCATTGAATGTTTTTCAGAAACCAAATGAGTATCATGAGATTGTGGATATTTGCAAAAGACCAAATTTTATTCCACTTACCATTAAGTGTTACTTATTGCAATAAGTGTCATTAAATCAAGTCATTAATACGTTATCTTCTTATCACTGGGAAAGGTCGATGCATTCAGATACATGTTTTAAATTCAGAAAAGTAAGGAAACTCATTTAAAATTGATCAATGCCGCAGCAACTCATTTCATCGAAATGAAAAAAAAATCGAACGTAATGGCGAATGCTTGAAATTTTTTGTATGGATTGCCATGGTTGCACAGTAAATGCCCTACACACCAGACAGAAATCCAACGAGCTGGGTCAAGTACCTTTTCCTACAATGCAGCTTCTCTTCGCCTTGGTTTGGTTTGTCGTTTAGCGGTTAGTTTTTGCTATACAAACTATTCTTCTTGAGGTAGTCATCAAATCTAAGTAGCATACACTTCATAAAATTGCTATACACTACAGAGGAAAAAAATTAATTTAAAAATCATGACCACATTTGTGGCTTGCTTGACTCAATATTTTAATCATATCAAATTACTACCTTCCTAAAATTTCCAGTTTACGATATCAATGCTGCTACTAATGCCACTACTGCCAGGTTGATATCCTGGGCAGTAGTGGGTCACCCACAAGGCGGGCGCCTATAATTTTTTTTATTTAAATAGCTTCAAAACGTAAAAATATTGTTAAATAAGCATTTTTCATAAAATTTCCAGTAAAACAGAAACATTTTCTTTTAACTTCACTTTTGATGGGAATTAGTTCGGTTACTTTTTATGGGAATCTTCTAATTAATCATTTTTATTCGAACAAAAAATCACAAAATTATTTTTAATAAAAATTATTTTAATCTAATATTCTTATTAAAATATTCAGGACAATATCGGTCTCAAATTGTTGTGTCAAGGGATTAAAAATGACAGTTTTTTTATGGCGCAAGGGCCAGATCTGGCCAAGCAATACTTTTTTCGTCGAGTTTCATAAGGAAAGTTTTTACTGACACAAGAAAAACATCCATGATAGTTACAGGAATTGAACCTACGCCGCTTACAGCTCTCAAAAAGACATGATCCGCCACTGATCCAAGTTGCGCTCTTGGGCATGACGCGAAAAGGTTAAGAACCACTCCTCAGATGTAACTCTAGATATGATATAAAACATTCCAAACAAAGATTAAACCATACCTCGAACATCGTAACCGAATCTAACAATAGTAGAATTTCAAATTCCACTACCGTGAAACAGACTTTTCCTCCTAGACTCAATGTCTTCTTCCTCAAAATAGTTTAATAATCTAAAACATTGTTCTGTGATACTGCTTTAATTAATCCTGACGAAACGAAATAGAACACCGATCATTAATAAAACGCTAAATTCTAAGTCGCCGAAATTAGAAACACGACACTTCAGAAACATTTCCTCAAAGGACGCTGTTCAACCAAGAAAGCTTTTGTTTTTCAAGGTGCTGCGAAACTAACGAATCCATTCATGGTTTACCCAATCAAAGGGAATTTCAAGTGGAATGACTTCAGCCTTTCGTGCGACAATTTTTCCTTTCTTCTTGAATGCCGTTTACTGCGCGTGGTAGAAGTTCGTATCGGAATGCCCAGAATAGAGTCAGTTTCACTTTTTGCGAGAGCTTTTATTATCGATGCTAAAAATTGTGTTCATTATAATGGCATCTTTGTCGAGAATCATGTTCGCGTGCTTTCGCTTCTGATGGAGACGCTTGGATTGGTTTGGAATCGCCTTGTTCTGTTTTGTTGTTCTTGGACAATGAAAAATATATCGAAACAAAACAATAAACAATTAAATAGTTCTTCATGAGCGAGTTACGAAATTGTTCTCTTGCCCTTTGCTTTCCGACCATAAGAATTTTTCAGGCAAACCTAATTGTTCTAATAGTTTTTATATATCGTTGCAAGTAAATTGTCAGTATAGAATTCTTTGAGTTTTTACTTCTGCTTTACCTTTTAAAAATATGTTTTATTAAAGGTTACTAGAATTACCCGGCATTGCTCGGTTTGAATTGGTTAAATTTTGATTGAAAAAAATCGGACCAATCACTTCTCTTTCATAGAAAAATGCAAACATCATTTAAGTGCACAGAAAATAATTCTTAAACATCGTTTTAATTTTATCATAGCTTCTACAATTTACTTCGGAAGCATATAGAGTGGCTCCCAAAAGTGTTCGTATACTTTAAAAAAATTTGTAGAAAAAGCGCTGTAGCCTGGAATTGAACTCGAATATAAAGTTCAATATTTTTTCATATCATCTCCATGTGATTCTGAATAAAACCTAACATTTTTTTTAATATTGACTCATTTTCTTTTTATAAAAATGAAAATGCAAGGAGGAAAAGAAAGAACATGTCACAAAAGTGATCGTACACCGAAGAATTTTCGGATAAATTCATAAATAAAATTATTGTTTATCGCTTTTTTTATTTTTGCAATGTGGTGACATTTAAAAAATCGTTTGGCTTTAATCTTTGCTTGCTTACTTCGTAATATTCTATTTATTACTTAAAAATGGCTCGTAGTCGTAAGAAAACAACGAACAGCATTCGAAAATTGATTATTTTTCCTTATGGTAGTGATAAATCAGTGCGGAATATCTCTAAATTAGTAAATTTATCCCATTCTACGGCGCAGTATGTGATGAAACGCTTTAAAGAAGAAAATCGGATCGAAAACAAGGTAAGGAAAGGTCGTCCGGCAAAGTTAACTCAACGTGATCAGAGATTTATAGTTAGAAAATTTGTGAAAATCCACGTTTGAGTGCTGTAAAAATTTCTACAGAATTCACTGAAAATTTTTCTACTTCAATTTCATTTGAAACTGTTCGACGAGTGCTCAGATCAGCTGGGTTAAATGGCGTTCTGCCCGAAAAAAAATTTTTGTAAGTGCGAAAAATAGAAAGCTTAGGATTTTCTTCGCAAAATCAATGATAAGTAGCCCGAAACGTATTGGAATCATGTATTATTTGCAGATGAAAGCAAATTTAACATATTTGGTTCCGATGGGCATATAATTGTATGGAGAAGAAAAAATGAGGAACTTAATCCCAATAACTTAGTTGGAAAAGTAAAGCATGGCGGTGGAGGTGTCGTTGTGTGGGGGTGCATGTCAGCATCAGGACTAGGTAATTTGGTATTTATTGATGGCACAATGAATCATGCTCTTAATTTAAATATTTTAAAAGACAATTTAAAATTATCAGCCGAAAATTTGGGTATTGGAAACAACTTTGTTTTTTATCAAGTTACGATCCTAAACACACGGCTCTCAACGTTCGCCTCTGGTGCCTCTATAATTGTCCACAAGTTCTGAAAACACCACCTCAGTCGCCGGATTTAAACCCAATAGAACACATTTGGAGAGAACTGGAGGTTAGAGTACGAAGACACAACATTAAAACGAAAAGCGAACTAAAAACAGTAATGATTGAAGAATGGAGGAACATTGATGCAGAAATTACAAAAAAACTAGTGAACTCTATTCCCAGACGTTTAAAAGCTGTTGTGGATGCTATAGGATATCCTACTAAGTACTAATTCACCGAAATATTACAATATTTACTAGTATGTGGAGATTTTTTTAAAGTGTGCGAAGACTTTTGTGAGGTAACTTTTTGATTATTGATTTTCCAAAAAAAGTTTTACTATAATTTCAAAATATTTTATGTAGTTTTGTTAAGAACAAGTTATAGATGTTATTAAAAAATTCCCATTCTGAAATATTAATTTTTATTAATGGATAGAGCAGTATTTCATTGAAATTCATAAATGTACGAACACTTTTGGGAGCCACTGTATATACATAATATGTCCATCGATGTAATTCATATTCATATTCATCCATTTCATATTCTTCGTACTCCTGTTGTAAGACACACTACAAAAGTTTTTCTAAGGTGACTACTTCAGAAGTCGATTTAGAAATAGTTTTAAACTACAACGTATAGTTATCCGTTTTAATTTAACGTAACCTATCTTATTAAAAAAAAAAGAGAGAGAGCAGTCATTTATTTTAACTTCACCGGTCATTTTAAAATAAGGAGTTACACACCTTACTTAAAAAGGTTTTGTTTTGCATATTTTATTTATTTTTATGAAACAGAATTTTGCAACCATTACGTATTCAATCAAAGACTTAAGGAAAGTTGGTCGAAATATACATATAACGACAAAAAAACCATGTCTAGTGATATTTTGCAGAAAATAAAATAATTCATTAAAATTTAACTCCTAAATAATATATCTGAAGTATGCAAAATACTGGAACACATAATTACAAACAAAAACGAAATCCCTATCTTTGAAAAAATGCAGAATTTTGTAAAACGAACTATATGAGCAAGCGTGTCGAATTTCGACTTCCTGAGTACATTCTGAAACAGAACAATTCGAAAAAAAAACGTTTGAAAAATATTGATGAAGACAATAATGATTTATTTACAAAAAAGAACACAAATTTATAAAACTTCCGAAATGCTCAAATATGACCGGATCATTTCGCTGTCTTAACTCAAATACACAAACACGGAATTCTAAATCAAATTTATAAAAGGTGTTGATGAGATCATGGAAAACCTGGCCTTGAAGGGGCCTCAATCTCCAGTAATGACAGAATGGGCCTGCCTTGGTATTTGGAAATCTTAATAAATTGGTAGATAAGAAAAGAACTGAATAAAAATAAATATACAGTGGCTCCCAAAAGTGTTCGTACACTTACGAATTTCAATGAAATACTGCTCTATCCATTAATAAAAATTAATATTTCAGAATGGGAATTTTTTAATAACATCTATAGCTTGTTCTTAACAAAACTACATAAAATATTTTAAACATAGTGAAACTTTTTTTTTTGAAAAATCAATAATCAAAAAGTAACAAAAAATTACCTCACAAAAGTCTTCGTACACTTTAAAAAAAAATCTCTACATATTAGTAAATATTGTAATATTTCGGTAAATTAGTACTTAGTAGGATATCCTATGGCATCCGCAACAGCTTTTAAACGTCTGGGATTAGAGTTCACTAGTTTTTTTTTTTGTAATTTCTACATCAATGTTCCTCCATTCTTCAATCATTACTGTTTTTAGTTCGCTTTTCGTTTTAATGTCGTGTCTTCGTACTCTAACCTCCAGTTCTCTCCAAATGTGTTCTATTGGGTTTAAATCCGGCGACTGAGGTGGTGTTTTCAGAACTTGTGGACAATTATAGAGGCACCAGAGGCGAACGTTGAGAGCCGTGTGTTTAGGATCGTTATCTTGATAAAAAACAAAGTTGTTTCCAATACCCAAATTTTGGGCTGATAATTTTAGATTGTCTTTTAAAATATTTAAGTAAAGAGTATGATTCATTATGGCCATCAATAAATACCAAATTACCTAGTCCTGATGCTGACATGCACACCCACACAAGGACACCTCCACCACCATGCTTTACTGTTCCAACTAAGTACTTGGGATTAAGGTCCTCATTTTTTCTTCTCCATACAATTATACGTCCATCGGAACCAAACATGTTAAATTTGCTTTCATCTGCAAATAAGACATGATTCCAATACGTTTCGGGCTACTTATCATTGATTTTACGAAGAAAAACTTAAGCTTTCTATTTTTCGCACTTACGAAAATTTTTCTTCGGGCAGAACGCCCATTTAATCCAGCTGATCTCAGCACTCGTCGAACAATTTCAGATGAAATTGAAGTAGAAAATTTTTCAGTAAATTCTGAAGAAATTTTTACAGCACTCAAACGTGGATTTTTCACAAATTTTCTAACTATAAATCTCTGATCACGTTAGTAGATGGAAAAGGCGGGTTCTGGAACAGCGGTGCCGCGGTACCGGAAGTGACGTCACGTGGAGTTGAGTTGTTTTCTCCTGCTGCCGGAAGTGACGTCATAGACCGGAAGTTGAGTTGAGTTGTTTTCTATTGCTGCCGGAAGTGACGTCATAAACCGGATAGGTTGAGTTTAGTTGTTTTCTTTTTAGTTTTTTTGGGATCTGGCAACACGAATATATATCTTTCGCAGAATGGCAACGAATTTATCATGGGAAGTGCATGTTATGAGCAAATTGCGGTGCCGTGAGTGACGTCACAGTCTGGATTGAACAAATTGCGGTGCCTTGTGTGACGGCAGACTCGGTATACGAGAAAGGACTCGTTCTTACATGTTTGATCATGTTCTCAATGCTGCTATAACGTCATCATGGGAAGTGCATGTTATGAGCAAATTGCGGTGCCTTGGTATTTTTTTTTTTTTTTTTTTTGCGTGTCAGATCATGTCCCCTGATACAAGTTCCTGTGTAGAAGCCTGTTTTCATTTCATTTCCAATATAAGTACTGCGGTGAGTTGTAATAGTCCTGCTTGCAGTTTTTTCATTGGTTGTCAACCGGTTTTCTGTTTGGAATAAACGACGTTCTCATCTGACCATCGCATTTTAAACTCTGAGGTCCTTTAGTGAACAGTGACTCTATCTCTTGCTTTACTGAAAACCTTTTCGTGAAAAAAAAAAAAAAAAACTTTCAACCTAAAAGCTAAGGGGAAAAAATATGAAGCGTTTCAGCAATCAACCTAAAGTGTGTAAAAGAGTTCATTTTGATGATCAAGTGGTTCAATCTGAAGTTTCTAAATTAACGATGCAGTCACTTCCAGACACCATGTTTCATCTTGGAAACTATTCATTTATGTTGATTAACAACTTCATCGGCTCTACTCGAGTGCATGTGCGAAAATTTGCTTTGAATGGAAATGGTGACTTGCAACCAACAAAGGAAGGTATCTCCCTACATCCAAAAACATGGGATATTCTGATGAGAAAGGTAAGCAATTTTTTTGCACATGCTGCTGACTCTGACGTTAAAGTTTTACAGAAAGAAGTCTGTCTTTCGAAAGTGTGTGATAACGGAAAAATGGACTTGGTTTTACAAAGAGTATTTCAAAAAAGAGACCACTCCTTACAATTCCTACCCAACTCTATTTTTCTGAATTCTGATCAGTATTTTAAACTGTGCGAACACTATGAGAATGTATCGGATATACTGAAAATATCGCTTTTGAAATATTCCCTACCATATTATGTGAAAATGGAAGTGCAAAAGAACTTTCCCAGTGAGATTTACAAACTCTACTATGGTGATCCTGATAACCCTGAGGGTTGGAGAGAAGTTACAACTTCATTGTGTAAGTGCCTAAAGGATATTATAGCGCTTAACATTACTCTTCTTTTGGACTGTTTAAGTTGTAAAAATGAAATTATCGATCAATCTGTACATACATGCATGAACATGAGTGTTGATGAACGCTTTTGCGAATTCTTTACTCCAGCCTTATATTCTATAAACTGGAAAGATTTTGCTTTTAACTTTGTGAAAGAAAACCATGGAATTATAAACTTTTTTTATATAATATTTGAGGGTGACTTTTTTGAATGCTTGAATACAACTGATGTTTTCAATAATATCAGAAATATGTATGTAAAAGATCTGTAAAAATAAGTATAATATATTCTCTAACAAATGTAACTGAGTAACATCTTACGTGCTTTTAATAAATGTTGATGTTTTTCAATGGTGTGTTATTAAAATTATTCTTTAACAATCATGAATTACTGTGAGAAGTTTCAAAGAATTTTTACCATTTTTTTTAATTATCTATTTTAAAGAACATAAACTAAAATTAAGTTTAATTTAATTACTAGAAATAGAAATTCTTTTAAGCAAAATGTTTTACTCAGAAATTAGAATATTAATTCAGATATTAGAAACACTATTTCTTTTTTATTCTTAAAAATTATTTCCCATGAAAATTTCTATTAAAAGTCATCAATAATCACATCAAATGCTTCAAAATGAAAATGTCTTTAAGTCTAATTTTTAGAACATATTAACATAAGAATTACATTACTAGGTCTTTAAGCAAAACATTTTAAGCAATATAATAGAAGCTATTTCAGAAAAAAAAACAGGTTTTATAAATTAAACACAATAAAAATTCATAAGTGTTTAAAATAACGAATTTTATTTCACCATATACTTTCAAGAAAAAAGTTACATAAATTCCTCCTGTTATAAGCAACAGTAATTTTCAGAAAAATTTTCATTTTCAAAGTTCTGCATAAAATATCTAATTTTAAGAAATAAAGCAAAGCTACATTTTTTTTTATTAAATTGTTAATTAAACTTTTAACAAAAAAAAAATTGTTTAAATCAACCACAAGAGAGTTCCTATAGTTAAGATTAATCAACAATGAATGGTTTAATGCGAGATTGTTTTAAACGAACTCAGATCTCAATGCTTTTTTTCAGTCTAATTTTCAGAATACATAAATCCTGTAAATTTTTTTTTTAGCTTTACTGCATTACTAGAATATTTATTTAATCAAAACATTTTTTTTAAGCAAATATATTAGAAACACTACAAACAAATATAACATTTAATAAAAATATGTAACTAACTACAAAATTGAAAATATACAGAAATAGTTACGTGCAGTTTCATATCAGTTAAATAGTAATTGATAACATTCTTTACAATATTTAATTAAAATGAGGTTACCTCTCGCAGTTCATGATGCCCCCAAGCGTATGTTGAAATACCGTCCTCGGAGACGAATCTTTTTTCATCACCCGGGGACAGTGCAAGTTTATTCATCTTTGAAGTAAATACCTCGTGTCCCCCACTTCGAATGCTTTGCATCGTTGTGTATCGCTCATTTCCAGCAAATACACAATTTTTATAATCCTCGAAGGTTATTCGATTCTTCAAGGCCGGTTTCCTCACACCTTTTAATTTTTTTACAAGGTCTCCTCCTTCCACTCTGTAGCAGTACACTTTGCTGCGGAGTGCTGCAAATTCGATCATAATACGACCTCCACATTCATCTTTCATGAGCCCTAATTTCTTTTTGTTGAGTAGGGGCAAACCAAACACATTGTTTTGAGGATAATCTGATGTGTCGAAGAGATGAAGAGAATCTTTCATATCCTCATACACATCATGTGTTTCTACTTTGAGAATTAAAGAGTCTGTGTCGGTATACATCAGACGAATGTTTCTTCCATACCTCGCTTTCAGGTGGTTGTAAAAAAAGTCATACATAAGTATTTTCGAATTATCTAAAATAGCCATTCCAATTGTGATTGCTTTGTTGAATACTATCTCGGATTTTCGGAGGTGAATTGCCACCAATTGAGGAGTAAAAATTGTTCGATCAACAAAATTCGGCTTCGCAATCAATTTTTCAGCTTGTCTTGTGCTGCAGCATAAGCGGATATCTTTTCTTCTCCTCACATCCTCCATACATTTTCCGAAAACACTGTTGTTCATCAATTTATAAAAATCCTTTTCGAAGGCATTTACGGCCGCTGTTCTTAGATTGGTATTATGTTCTATATAGGGCTTTAAAAAGGGCATTTGTTTAAAACGAAGAATTCTGTGTATTTTACTGAGCTTTAGTCCATTCTGAATATAAAACTTCAAATTTCTGTAATGAACAATATAATTTTTCTTGTCTTCTAATGTGAGGAGAAGCCGTTTTTCCTTGCAGCCGGGAGGAACTTGACTGGAAGGAGCTAATGGATAATCATTATGATTTTCATGCAGCTCATGAGGATAGTCCAGATCGACTTCTAAAATGAAGCCAAATTCGTCTTCGTCGGATGTCTTTAATATATCGGGTGTATAATCCACCCATTCGAAAGTGTTGAGTGGAAGTGGCTGGCTCATGGCCCAACCATACAGATTATTTGCATCTAAGTAAAGCAGGTATGAGTCGGGCTCACAAGCATCATACTCGGACATATATTTGTTATTCGATCGGGCATAACGGTGACTGCATTGGGACACACCACCTCTTATCCCTTTTTCAATAAAAAGCAATTGTTCGTAATCGTGAAGAAGCTCAATTTGAACTCCAGTAAACTTTAACATAGCATCGAATGAAAGTCCAGGGGCAGTATAGTACCATGCCATATCCAAACCATACGTCCGGAAACAATTTCTCCTAAAGGCTTCTAGCACATCGGCTAGTAGCAAAACATCTGTTTTTACGTACAGGTCGGTGTATTCACCCAAGTCCTTTAGTTGAAATTCTTTCCAGACGTGTTGGGCATGTAAGTATTCCTCGTCGCTGATGTTACATTCGTTCAGAAAGCTGTAAAAAACTTCATGGCTGGGAAGAGACGTTTCATTGAATTTGCACATGTCGTCCATGTAATCATAAGGATAAACACCCTTCCGCAGCAGCATATCCACTTTCGAAGAAGGAAAGAAGGTTTTCATATGCTTGAATTCCTCTTTGTGCAAATTGGAAACCAAAGTTTCTAAACTACTCGGCATGAAACGGTAGGAATCCAGGAAGCGCAATCGAATCTTTCCTACTTGCTTGCTGAACGAAATGTATTTTTCCTCATTCTCAGCAATCAACTGGATTTCCTTTTCGTCTAGACCAAGTTCTTTAACTATGAAATGCGAATCGTATCCCGACAAGTTGTGCAGAAAAACCGGGATAAAATTCGGCATTTGATGCTTTAAATTGCAGTTATTGCATGCTGCTCCTCTATAAGCCCCTGTGACGTGGTCGTGATCGAAGACTTTGTAATTTGTTACTGAAAATTCACAATTACATAGATAACACAAAGTTTTTGTGAAATGTTCCAATTTTTTCTCTTCGTTGAGGCGTTCCATTGGAACTGTAGCCTTGTATATTTCAGCAATTTCTTTAGCTTCTTCCACCAGCATCTCCATAAATTTTTTAGGCGCTGCAGCTCCTCGGTAAACAACAGGTGCCTTATATTGTCCATGGGAATATAAAATATAGTAACAAAAGGAGATACACTTATGCTTTTGATATGGCATGGAGAAGGAGGCTCTTAGGTTCGGCTCACACACATCAATTTTTTCTGTAAGCGCTTCAAAATCAGCAACAATGATAAAAGGAATTTTTTGCTGATGTTTTGTGTTTTTAAATGAAATAAAATCACCTTTCAGGGGCATTTTTACTTTCGCCACATCATGCTCGGAGCACAACACTTGATGCTTTGACAAAAGTTCTGACGACCCGAAAGCATTGAGGCAGCGACGGCAAATGTACTTTCTATTTTTGTGATTTGAAATTTGAGATGACACCAAACGCGAAAGATCTTTAATCCACGCGTAATGGGCAGTGCCTTCAGTTTTCAAGTATAGAAGGTCGATGTGTGAGGAATTACATACTTTGCTTATACACAGAGGATAGATTTTAAATTGATCATTGTAGGAAAACACATTTATAGAAATATTATTGCGCTTTTCAAATTTTGGAATATCAGAGAGACTCACCGGAAATAGTATTCCATCAAAGTTCAACGAATCAGCATGCGATTCGTAGTGTGATTGTCTATGAGCATTTTCATCAACGGGATGCAGGGCTGACAAAACGGCCCATTTGAAGCACTTATTGTCATCATTTTTAACATTTATCACCGCATGTTTTTGCTGAATCAATGGTGGCAAAGGAATATAGGATGTGGCTTTTAAAGGATTGTAACTATTTACTCGCAATTCCAAATACAAAATTTCCATCAGCCGCCATCCAGACTCTTTTTGCTCAAATTCCGATGCTTCTCGACACAACTTGTCAGCAGCTTTGGCATAAAAATTTGCCAATTCTGTGGTTCGAAGCACTACATCGGTTTTTGTTTTGAAGTATTTAACTTCGTCAATATATCCACCGTCCACAGTTTTTTCATATCCGCAAAACAAGCGAAAATTGACTTTTAGTTCACGTTGCGGTAAAATGTCATTCAGATGATCACACACATCGACTTCCACCGAATTCAGGAATCTCTGAATGTCCAAGAACCCAAGAGAGTTTTCTATTCGGTATGTCTCCAGCACACCGTCAAAAGCACGTTCACTTTGTTGCAGGTTGACACGTCTCAAACGAGGCCTCTTCTCTTTCGGTTGCACAATATTCGATTCAGATCGCTTTTTCGATGACCCAGGAACAGGTTTGTTATGAATCTTACGATGACGTTGTAGAATATCTTTGCGATTAAACACAGACTCACAAATATCACATGAGAATGAGGATGTTCCGCTATGCTTTACTCTGTTATGCCGCAACAAACTTTTCTTAACCGTGAAAGAAACGCCACAAACTTCACAAGAAATCATATCGAAGTTATATTCAGCAGTAATCTCAATTAAAACGTTTCAGCAAACTCAGATAATGGTGCTCACCAAAGGCTGAGAAAAAAAGCAAGTAAAATGCAATGATCCACCTAAAACGTCTTTATATCTGCTGGTTAAAACTTATTTCTATTGCCACTAAACATGGAATAAATAGTTGACAACCAATGAAAATATTCCAAGAAGCACTAATACTACTCAATGCGTTATCTAAACTTGAAATGAAATGAAGACATGTTTTTGCTGGAACGCCACGTGGTGTTAACAATGCATGGAGGAATGTTGTTAGAACATGTTTTGCAGGAAAGTCGCGCGATGGTGTTGACAATGCATGGAGGAATGTTGTTAGAACATGTTTTGCAGGAAAGTCGCGCGGTGTTAACAATGCGTGGATTGTCGCAGATGCATATCAGTGACTAGACTTATTATCTTGAAGTGAGAGGGTCCCTTCCAGTGTAGATAAAACTATTTACCATACAAATGTGAAAGATTACTTTTAAGATTAACTTACTAAACAAGACATTAGCATATGGCATTATGTCAAAAGGATCTCTAGATGAGCTTCGTCTAAGTTAATGTAATTTTATAAAATAAAAAAAAAGAAACAAGTCAATGTAGTTAGATAAATAAAACATTTTTTTTATTAATAAGGTATCCATGACATAATTTTCATATTAGATCTTGTTCTACGCTTAGGATTAACAAAAACCTTCGGAATATTCAGTTCGTGAATGGCATTCAAAAATTGAGAAAATCCATTTATTTCTTCTTTGTTAGATGCATCATTTACAACCGATTGAATCAAGTCGATCACATTAGAGTGTGGAATCAGCTTTCCCTTATGAATGATTTCTCCTCTCTCATTCCAGTTTATGACGTGTTTGTGCTGTTTTAAAAATGATAAAATGTTTCTAGTCATAGTCTTTTTATTTCTGGGCGCTGCATTTAATATCAGCTGATCAAGAATTTCAGTTGAAGGTTCCGTTTTGATAGAGATTTCCTCGGACGATTCATGAACCGGAAGTCTTTCTCTCTGTTTCTGACCAGGAGTAGTTGTGTATATTTCTTCAACAGGTTTCTTAATAGAGGGATTATGTGTTTCAACATGAATACGCTTTTGAAGAACTTGATGGTAAAGCTTCACTTTTTCATCGTCAGAAAGCATGCGTTTCAGTATTGCAGACATTTCTTTGTCCAGATTCGATAAGTTTTCTTCGGTAGGTACATGTTTTGAAAGTTGATCATGAGGTACCAGAACAAATTTTTTCGCAAACTCCATTACTTAGCAATAAGACTTGTTAAAACACTCAATGCGGCTGGAATCAGCAAATTTAAAAACCCTCCTTTTTGCACTAAAAGCTTGCGCTTCACATACAATGGTGTTTTTTTATCAGCCAATTTTCTGAAGGTTGTTTTGTATTGACGGAATCGAGCTTTTTGAGCTGGTCTTAAAGGCACATTGCCTTTTATAAGATTTAAACAATATTCACAGATGCATTTCAAAGTTGATTTCGGAACTTTCCTTATCAAGGATTTCCTCAATTCAGGTTTGCTTGCACTAATGGCCAGCAGTTTTTGAACGTCTTTCTTATTCGGTGGCATACTTCAAACTAAATTGATACAACTAATGTCGTGGTTGATAAACATACGTTGTTTCTCCTGGTAATATGTTGGTTCGCAAACGCATGGACTCCTCGGTATCAGGTTTTAAATCAATCAATAAATAGCTGTAAGGTCTCATTGTTGCGTCTTGAAAAGCTTCCATGAAAAATTTTGTATTATGAGGATACAATTGTCTTCCAAGATGCGTAATTTGATTGATATCTCTACGTGACTTGAATAAAAACATATAATGGCTGTTTAGCGATACTTCTCTGAACTCTTTACCTTTATGAAAAATATTTTGAGTCACTGTGATGATTGATAGATTGAGATGATGTGAGCCTTTAGTATACAAATTTGTTAAACGTTTATCGTTTCCGCATTCAACCATTAGATCATCGATAATGAAGAGTGTATTTCCATCCAAATAATTTTTAAAATTCTCTGGGAATCCCTCCACAAAGGTCACATTTGTTATCTTTTCATACAAATCCTGATAGATACCGTAAAACCATACAACTTTGTTGATATTTGCATGAATCACCTCTGTTCGGTGTTCGAGAAGTTTTTTTAAAAAGTATGACTTTCCACATGAAGTCGGGCCTGAAACTAGAGCAGTAAAAGGATGTCGTAGCACTAAAGGATTCATTGTGTCAAATGAAGAAAGAAAAGTCATTTCATCTAATTTATAATATTTTTTTTTATTGAAACAATTTCACATATAAATTATGGTTTCTTTTAACATAATTATACATAATAATATCATTATTCATTGAATCATGTCCAAACTTAGATAGAATTTGCTTAAAAGAATTATTTCTACATCGCTGTTTAAGGTAATATATGCAGTATTGTCCACAAACAGCTGTTCTGAAGTTTTGTAGCGGGAAATCGTTGTACGTCACATTGGAAAATTTTTTAAAATAATAGCGGATGTAATTGTTGAAAACTTGAGGGGAACGTCCAAAGGAGTCAAAGAATTCTATATTTCTCGACGATCTCAGAAAAACTGCTAACCAGTGAGTACCTTCTTCGTGAGCAGGATCTGTGTTAATAACCATGGCTGCTGGATAATGATTCAATCGCATTGGAATATTATCACAGGCAAACACGCCAATGAAACAATGTCTTGTGTAAGCATCTCTTTTCAGAATTTCATTTATTTGAATTGAATTCATATTGAAAAATCACATAATACATTGCGCGACTTGGTTATTTCAATAACACTTTGAAATTCGGCATATACCAACACTGAAATGGTCTTTGGTAGAGCAGATGCGAATTTCAATTCTATGCGTAAATTTCCTTGTTGTATCAAATTAAGGTGGTTTCCATCGCAAAGATCCGGAGTCAAGTCGAAGGAATATAATGAATATCCTTTTGCAAACTCATCCCTATTTATGTATATTCCTTTGTCTGATATCAATTTTCCACTTCCTAACAGTAGACTGTTATATGCTCTTATATATTGATCGCTAGAAAAATCCGGTGTGATAGGTTTGAAAGCGATTGGATTTCCATCCACATACACACCGATGAAGTTTAAATCATAGTGTTTGAATTCCAAAGGGTTCTTCTCAAAATTTCCATTGAAAGCTTCATTGTCTATGGTGGCGATAATTAGTTTATTTGGCATAGCACCGAGAAAAACATTATCCTGCTGGAAACTATAACTTCCACCTGAGACGGCGTACATTTTACATAAAATTCGATCAATGGGATATTTAGCGTTTGATTTCTCAAGAGCCTTTGCATGTCCTATTAGAACACCTGGGGACAATTTTTGTTTCCTTATAAAAATAGAAGCATGATCAATACTGATGGTGTAATTTGCTTTCTGCAAAGCCATCAGACAGAATTCCGGCTTGTTTCGTATCAGTCTAATCTTCAAATCCACCAAGTTCAGTAAAAGTCTATCTTGGTGGAATATATCGCAATGCAAGTTTCCAATCATATCTAAAACTTTGCTTTGGGCAGTCATTGATGTCCTTTTCTTTAAACCTTCGTTTCCTTTCGATGGATCATTTTCCCCAATATGATCGGCAGTGTCTTTATAAAAACCTTCCGAGGTGAGAAAACTTTTCTTGTAATCCGAACCGTAATTTAGCAAAGTTTCGATGTAAGCTCTGTATGGATACGTATTACTGGACGATGAAATCAGACGATCATTCAAACTCACATCTACTTGAGAAAACAGGGAATGCAAGAAAAAATTTATAGGGCCTACAGGTTCAGTATCGGGTAAGTCGGCGCCGTTCTTTAAAATGCGTACTTTTAAATAAAGCTGTGTGGCTGATAAATCAATGTATTCCTCGCCGCTCCCCGAAATATTAAATTCTATGGGTGACTCATCTTGTATATTTGCAATTGGGTAGTATTCCAACCATTGTCCTTTTTCTATTGATGTTTGTGTCGGAGGAGTTAAAAACAAATCAAGCTCGCTCTTTACTGAGGGATAGGAATCATTACGTATTAGAGCCATGTTATGGATAGTCGAAAATATCTGACGTGCTCTGCTTGCGAGATTTCTTTCGAATGAAGCGTTTCTTAGTAAGACGTTTCCTTTTATGTCCACCAACCATCGATTTCACTTTGGTTGCTGCTTTATCAGATAGAACACTTGCTGCCTCTTTTGCTCTTTCTTTTGCTGACGCCTTCAGATTTTTCCCTTGTACGTAGTCGTTGGCAATATCCACCCCAGTCTTGAAGGCCTGTTTTCCAAAAACCTTTGCACCAGATTTGAATAACGGCAGAATCATTCGGTACATACTTCTAAAAATACCTCCAATACCGCTACCTCTTTGTAAAGAAACTCCCTTGTAGAAAGATAAACCATTTCCAGCTTGATTTGAATAGTATTCCTCGTAAGAACGAGTGCAGCAATGATATGGTTGATACATGACTTACAAATGCTTTAGACGAAAATGTAGTTTCACGATCACTTTCCCACGTTCAAATGACACGTATCGTCCTGTGTGCGTCTTTATAACTATTTCGATGGTCTGAAAATTTTTTCTAGAAATCGAATAATAATGAGGTCTATCGAATAATTCATGTACCATCTGACCGTCTATACCTCGAACTGTAACGATGCGTAATAGGGGAGCAACGACACCACCGACCACTTGAGACTCAATTATATCTGTATACACGTACAGCAATTGTAAGTCAACATTAGGATCTGCCACAAAAGGACTCTCAATGCTCAAGGTTTCAGAAACATTATTTTCCCCAATTATATTATTGGGCTCAAAACCCAAACATTGCGCTAATCCATCACTCAGTTTCAACTTTGAACCTTTAAACAACTGAAGTTTAACTTTCTTATTATGTTTATTGTAATTCATTTGTATTTGAATGCGTTTTTCAAAAGCGTTTATAATGTCTTGCGGTGTTTCATAATAACCGCATGGAATACTGTAGTTCATTTTTCCACCAGAACCTAAATCATACTCATATTTATTGTTACCGTGAGTAACATTATTCCACATTTTTGGATAGATCAATTCAACTATGCCGCATTCCCATTCTCCAGACAGTTCAAAATTCTTCGGAAGTCTCGTTATGTAATGAGACAGAGCATTATCAGTGAAAACATCAATGCTTCCATCACTAGGAAGAGTTATGTAGAAACTCATTTTTCTTTATACAAATGATTGCTTTCTTACTCTCACACGTCTTTTATAGGGAAAACAAATTTCTGGAAGGTATCCAATCATTAAATTTATTCGAATATCCCTTAAACTTTACGAAGTACTCTATCACGTTTTTCCTCTTCCTCTTCTTCAGAACTTTATCCACTGGAAATTTTTCACTGTTCGCTACTTGTTGCAATTCTTCAGCATAAAATGTACCTTGAATGTCTTCATGTAACAAATCCTTAATTTTATACACGGGTATAGGGTTGGACACTAATTCGCGTATTACAAATAATTCTTCTGACCAATTACTTTCATATCCTTTTTCGAACGTTATTTTCTGCTTTGAAACTCTTACAATATCTCCCACTTTAAATTTGAAAATAGGTTTCTTACGCATCTGAAGTGCATCCCCATAAAGTTTTTTACGGACTTCATTTTCATTATCAATATTTACGCTAGATGGTTTTCTACCGATGCTCGAGTGAACGGTATTGTTGTAGCTGTGAACCAACTTTTTCAAAACATTAATGTAATTGAAAGTGTTAGCATGAGTAAAATATCGCCACATACGGGTTTTAAGTGTGCGATTGTAACGCTCAACAACGCTTGCTTTTGTCTCATTAAATGTAGAAAAGAAGTGAACTCCCTGAGATTTTAAAAAGGACTGAAATCGCGTATTCAAAAATTCTGAACCGCGATCGCTTTGCAATTTCAAAGGTTTGCGTTCCTCAAATATAATTTTAAAAGCTTCCACTATACTTTTACCAGTTTTATATTTCAAAGGTATAGCCCATGCATATTTCGAAAATACGTCAATCACAGTTAACAAATAGCAATATCCTTGGTTGAATTTGGAAAGACTTATTAAGTCAACTAGATCTGCTTGATACTGCACTTGTGCACCTGAAACGTAAACGCGGTTACGGGGAAATACTTTTCTAATTGGTTTATGTAAAGTATATGCACGTTCCTTTTGAAGCATAGATCTTATGTCTTTAGCAGGGACTTTAAAAAATTTCTTTAAGGTTTGAACATTTCCCAATCCAGCAGGATGAGCAACGTCGTTGAATACTTTCTTCACCTCTTCCATGACTGATTATTTTTTGTGGAAGACTAATACATTTATATAGCTAAGATCGGTAGATATTCGTGGCCGAGTGGTTTAGTTGATCAAATACTCGGAGACGAGTATCTTTTGTCACGCGTTCAAGTCCTGAAAAAGTAGATAATTTTTCTCTATATAAAATTTAAAAAATTGTCTCTTCATTTTAAAAGTGATCGCCAGATGGCCCCACGGGTACCGAAGGTATCACTAAGTCATGACGTCACACAAGGCACCGCAATTTGCCGAACACGCCAGACTGTGACGTCATAGCAGCATTGAGAACATGATCAAACATGTAAGAACGAGTCCTTTCTCGTATACCGAGTCTGCCGTCACACAAGGCACCGCAATTTGTTCAATCCAGACTGTGACGTCACTCACGGCACCGCAATTTGCTCATAACATGCACTTCCCATGATAAATTCGTTGCCATTCTGCGAAAGATATATATTCGTGTTGCCAGATCCCAAAAAAACTAAAAAGAAAACAACTAAACTCAACCTATAGCCTATGACGTCATTTTTAGCAGCAGGAGTAAACAACTAAACTCAACTTCCGGTTTATGACGTCATTTTTAAGCAGCAGGAGTAAACAACTAAACTCAACTTCCGGTTTATGACGTCACTTCCGGCAGCAATAGAAAACAACTAAACTCAACTTCCGGTTTATGACGTCACTTCCGGCAGCAATAGAAAACAACTAAACTCAACTTCCGGTTTATGACGTCACTTCCGGCAGCAATAGAAAACAACTCAACTCAACTTCCGGTCTATGACGTCACTTCCGGCAGCAGGAGAAAACAACTCAACTCCACGTGACGTCACTTCCGGTACCGCGGCACCGCTGTTCCAGAACCCGCCTTTTCCATCTACTCACGTTGAGTTAACTTTGCCGGACGACCTTTCCTTACCTTGTTTTCGATCCGATTTTCTTCTTTAAAGCGTTTCATCACATACTGCACCGTAGAATGGGATAAATGTACTAATTTAAAGATATTCTGAACTGATTTACCACTACTATGATGAAAAATATTCAATTTTCGAATGCTGTTCGTTGTTTCCCTACGACTACGAGCCATTTTTAAATAATAAATAGAATATTACGAAGTAAGCAAGCAAAGATTAAAGCCAAACGATTATTTAAATGTCACCACAATGCAAAAATAAAAAAAGCGATAAACGATAATTTTATTTATGAATTTATCCGAAAATGTTTCGGTGTACGATCACTTTTGTGGCGTGTTCTTTCTCTGCCTCCTTGCATTTTCATTTTTATAAAAAGAAAATGAGTCAATATTTTTTTAAAGAATCTTGGGTTTTATTCAGAATCACATGGAGATGATATGAAAAAATATTGGACTTTATATTCGAATTCAATTCCAGGCTACAGCGCTTTTTCTACAAATTTTTAGTGTACGAACACTTTTGGGAGCCACTGTATGTATTGACAGGTTTTTTAGTATTGAATTTTTTAATTTTTTCTGCCTCTAGGTTAAGTCCAGCCAAAGTAAATTTGTTTTATTGAAATCAAATTTATAAAATAAAAGAGTAATTCTGGCGTTGACAGATACCAAATAGAAAATTTGCGCTTTTATGATAAATGAGTTTTTCGTTTGGACTTTTCGCGTTCCATTACAAAATGTAAAATTAAATATTTTAAATATCCTTTTTTCATCAATCAAATGTTCTTAAATTATTTATATTATGGGAAGAAATAAAAATCAGTTCAAACATAAGTATTAGAATTGAATTTGTTTTGGAAAAAAATTGTTTTTCGAGCAATACTGGTAAAACAATTTTATTGGAAAAGTTCTTTTCCATCAATACTGATAAAACAAATAATGAAGTTAAATTATAATTGAGTTAGGAATTTCCAATTTTTGGTCAGGTGACCCCCTACCCTCTTTTCCATACCTTCCACACATGTTATCCTCAGTCGGGCTGATATGCACAGTTGGTTTTTGCGCACGATCAATTGAACTTCAGCCTCAAGACTGCTCTCTGGTTTTTATATCTTCTGCTCTTGGAAAGATAAAATCTTTTAAAGAAAATCTAAAGAAAGTTCGTCCGCTACATATTTCTTGTTGAGTTGCAGACAATATTTTAGTCCATGTGTCCTGTTTTGTTAGCTTTGAAATTTTATCATAAGTGGGATTTTAATACCGAAAGAAAATTCATTAGATTTTTTGAGGTAGATAGTTGAATTAATATCGCACTAGAGCAACTCAGCGGGCTATTGACGACGGTCCAGGATCCATCCCAAAGGGAAAGAACCGAGGGCAACACCTCGTCAATTTGAACCACGGTCAGATGACGAGGACAACACCTGAGCTAGCACCTCCCTCTCCAAACTTCCACACCACGCCAACGTGAGGACATTTGAGGCGACGACAGATTTAACGCACATCAACACTCACGGGCACGACAGTCTGGTTGGATCGAGTTTCGAACTCGCACCCGGGACGCAATAGTCCGATTGGAAGAGTAACGGAATATATCGTGGCCTCAAATGTCCTCACGTTGGCCTGGTGTGGAAGTTTGAAGAGTGGGGTGCCAGCTCAAGTGTGACCTCGTCATCTGACTGTGGTTCAAAATTAAGTGGTGTTTCCTCGGATCCTTCTCTTCGGATTTGATCCCGGACCGTCGCCAAAAGCCCGTTGTGTTCCTCCAGTGCGACATTAGTTAAATACCTACCTACCTCAAACTCGCACTCCACCGGTTGCTAATCTGTTACTCTTCCAACCGGACTACCACGGTTCCAGATTTTTTATGAGGATATTTATACGCCAATTATCATGCGAATAGTTACGTTCGTTTAAAACTAAGAATCGCTTCCTAATTCTTCAAAGTTGTAGGCAAATATCACTTACTGACTTTTATATCAACATGGTATGAGAGGATCCCTTGTCTGACTAGATATACAGGTGCCGAAAAAATTAAAGCTCCTCTTTTCATTCGCGCATCGTTCATAGTAAAGAAAATTCAATCTCGGCATCTCTAGTTGAAAATGTTACGCTACGCTACTGATATTGCATTGCAATTTTAAAAAAGAACACACGTTTTAAGCATTGAAAAAATTCCAACATTTGAGCAACTCTAAGTGAAATTAATTTGAAATAAAGGAATGGGGGGGGGGTGAAATCTGAAACAGAAATGGAGTGAGCATCTCGGGGTTAGAATTAACTGCAATTTATTTACAATATTTACACACTAAAAGCAAACATTTAAAAGGTAGTAAGACAGAATCATAGCGCAGTCGTTGCCGGGAAGGGACCAGTAGAACTCGTACTCTTCTTTTTCTACCGCAAGGTGGGGTCGCAGTAACCTGGTTGGAGGTGTAGAGGTTTACCAATGGAGGGTTGCGAGTTCGAAACTCGATCCAACCAAAGACCGTCCTGAACACCTCGGGTTGTGCACGTTAAATCTGTCCTGATCTCAAATGTCCTCACGTTGGCGTGGTTTGGCAATTTGGAGAGTGGGGTGCCAGTTCAATTGTTCACTTCGTCATCAGACCGTGATTCAAAACTACGGGGTGTTGTCTTTGGATTTTTCCCTTCCGGACTGATCCCGGACCGTCTCCGATAACCCGTTGTGTTGCTCCAGTGCGACGTTAATACAACAACCAACATACCGTTAGTAACTTTAGAGGGATTTTTACTGTGAACAAACTAGACGTGAAAGGAAGGTTTTACTTCTGCCCAAATGCTCTCTCAAACCTTTCGGTTAGTAGGCAGGTATTTAATTAACGTCGCACTGGAGCAACACATCCGGTAGGTAGTTGAATTAACGTCATACTGGAGCAAAAGAACGCTGTTGGTGACCGTCAAGGATCAATCTCGAAGGTAAAGATCCAAGTATAACACCTTAAACCTTTAGAAGTTCCTTACAATGTAGATCGGCAGTTTTGGAGACATTCCGCATTTAATTGAATAAGAGTGTAGACCAAAGATCTATCAATCAATTCGGAAATTATTGGAAATTTTTCTGGTAGGTAATTTAATTAACGTCCCACTGGAGCAACACACGGGCTATTGATGAAGGTCCACGATAAATCCCAAAGGGAAAGCTCGAGGACAGCACCACATAATTTTGAATCATGGTCGGTATTGACAGGTATTTTTAATTAACGTCGCACTGGAGCAACACAACCGGCTGCTAGATGATGGGAACACGTATTACATCATTTTTTTATATTTCGCTTCGTTTTCATTCCAAAAATCATTCTCTCAGTACAAAAACAACTCAACGTTGTAAGAAATTTGTAAACAAAATAAACAATATGGCCGCGACCATGCGAATTGCTATTAAAAGTTCGATTTCGTTTCTGAAAGGATTTTCAGAACTTAAAAAGGGAAAAATCACCCAAAATATATTGGCGAACTCATCATTTAATAAACGAAGACTCTCCACAAATAAATTTAACTCCTTTCAGTATTGTTTAGATTCAGTTCGGTATGTAAAGGTCATTTAAAATATATTTTGGTCAATCATTTTCATGTTTTTACCACAAAGTAATGAACATTCAAGTTTCTAAGCGAAGTTGAACTTAATTCTTCAAATCATACTGCACTAATGTTAATTTCTGTTAAAAAATATTCCATTTAAATCTGAAACAAGGGCACTTTTGGTATTTTTATTACAACGCTTTGTTTTCATGTCGAAAGTAATTGACGATTGGTGCTCTGCTCTGATATTAACTTTAAAAGTACATTGAAATATTGTCTTTTTTCACTAAGACTAGTGTGCACAATCTGCCAAGTTAAGAAATAGAATTGTTATGTAGTATGGAACTCCGTATAAATTTGCTAGAAAATCACCAAGCTACAAAAAAAAAGGAACAGCTGCAGTATAGACCCCCCCCCCTCCATTTGGCGACTTTTTTTGTCGCCAACCCTGACGTTACTTGGCGACATTTTTTAACAGACGTATTACAAAAAAATGTACATAAGTTGAATATAAGTTATTCTAATCTTTTAACAGATTTCACTGTAAATGAGGGTTTCCTGTTTAAACGGGGCTGCCAGTCGTGAACTGAACCCTCATTCGCACCCCATTCGATTTTTTTGTAAAATGGAAAACGAAATTTCAAAGCAACCATTATAGAAACCCTGGCGTTTTTTTATGTGCAAAGAAATTGCAGAATCGCCATAATAAATAATGTAAATCTTGATTATTTATAAAAATACAGTTATCACAGTCAATATGTAAGTCTGGGTTAAATATGTCTGTATATACAGAGCGTAGGGACGCTGTAGGGTTGCTAGAATGGAGTGGAAAAAAGTGGTAGTTACCAAAAACAACAAATCGCAATTGAAGGTTGGCGACAAAAAAGTCGCCAAATGGATTGGGGGGGGGGGGTCTATACTGCAGCTGTTCCAAAAAAAATTGCGTCTTTTCACCAAGCTTTAAAACTAAGCTTGAAAAGTTATAAACAAATGAAATACATGTTTTAAGGTATCAATATGTAGTAGAGTTAAGGGTAAGAATTAAGCCACCAATCAGACATTTAAAACAAAGTGACACATTTAGATAATGGGTTCCAAACTTGCTTAAAGATAATGCCATAATTTCGTGGTTACCATATCTAGTAAAAAAAAACCCATCTGAAATAAATTCAGTTAAAAAATTTCAACCTTTAAGTGAGATTATAATGAAAATCAAATACAATGTAAAGTTTTAATTTACTTATATTGCCAGAAAACATTTTGAATGAGTTTTCTATTATTGAGCCATATATAGCCTTTATCGAAAGGTGATCACTTATCAATGATCTAGGTTTGACATTTCACTATAAAAGACTCCCTAGCTTCCTTTTTAATTAAGAACAATTTATAAAAAACTATTGTAGTTTGAAAGAAAAGTATTATTTTATGTTCTATTTAATATATGTTATTCTTATATTTTATAGAAAATATGACTATGAAAATTACCTTTGTACCTTACTTTTACCTGATCCTGTTAGATCATCTGCTTTCATTATTAGGGCCTTCAATGTTGAAATATCACAGGTATGTAAACAGTTTATGATGATCCTCTTATGTGACTTTAATATTGTTTTTTAAAGGTGGTATCTGTATTTTTAAATATGTTATAATGAAATAATTCTTTTATTTTGTTAACCCTCTGAGCATCACGAGATTTCCTAGTAGTGTAGCAATGCCTTTGTCCCACGTGACTAAAATATCATATGTATTGGTTGAAAGAAGGATAAGATTCCATTGGTCAAAAAGGTCAAAATTGGTTAGAAGTCATGAAGGTTGCAGAACAGATATGTATGAACTACTCAGGGAACCCTACATCAGAGAAAATCTTATCTGTTTCTTTGGAATTTGGAGTTCAAAAGTCTTGTTTCAAGTAGTTATTCTAAACTGAAGAAGATTAGACCTTATGTAGCAAAAGATGACCTTAGAGCCACAAATCTAAACTGGATTGGTTAAAAAATACTTGGGTGTTTTGAAAGCATGGTGTTTATGTAATCACTAATTTTTACCTAGAATGTTGAAATTTGAGCTTGAATAGAAAATTGTGCAAGTCGACTTCCTGGTGTACACTGTTGGTGATCAAGCTGAATCAATTTTGACTGCCTTGAAATTGTCAAGAGAAAGAATTTCTGTTTTCAAACACATATCAAACAGCATCTTGTGTTCTTCACATTTTCAAAAAATTCCATCTATTTTGATTAACTTGCAGTTTTACTTAGTTAAAAAAACATGTAATTTTTAATGCATAATTTATCTTTTTATATTTCCACTAAGCAAGTTTCCTTCAACCCTCTCAAGTTGGTATTTCGTGTTTTTTTCTCGTCCCCCAAAATACCATGATACATCAAGGGATTACTGTGTTTCTAGGCTGTTTGCTGTTGCATATTGAAATAATTAAAAGATAAATAGATATAAAAATTTGAACGTTATGAATTTTTGTCTTTTTATTGAAGAATGTGTTCTATTGAGGTCAGTATCAAGAACCTTTGCAAAAAAATTACTCTGCATTTTGCAAATTTGGTAATTTTTCACCTAGCGATCATTTAGAGTAAAAGTATTGAAAAGTGCAAACTCAAAACTCATGTTTGCTAGTAAAAATTGGAAACCTTTGCAACAATAACTAATCGCGATTTAAAAACTTCAATGCAGAAACTCCTTTGTTAATGTAAGGGATCGTTATAATGACCATTTCAGTGAAGTAATATGTCCACCATCATCAGGAAGTGACTAAGGTTTTTATCTGTTTATCTCCTGATGTTTGCTGTGTTATTTAAGAGCAACTTCTAAATATAGAAAGCTTTTTCACTATCACAATTTTAATACCAGTAACTTTGTTATTTATTAATGTTTGCTCTTAGAAGCATTCACCATTAAAGTAATAAACAGTAAAAGTTAAATAATGTTATATCTTGTGCAAAAATAAAAGTATGTTTCAAAAGTAATGATTGGCAAAGGAAGGAAAAATTAGTTTTGGTAGCAAGTGATTTTAAGGAGATGAAGCTGTTGAATAGGTGGAATTAAAGAAAATATAAGTGTAGAATTTAGTTTAATTTGCCTACTTTATTTGAACCTATTTTTAATGTTTGAGAATAATATCATATTTTCACTTATCTTACTGAATCTACAAAAAGTCCATAGATTATTTAAGTCTACTTTTACAGAATAAATACTGTATTTTTCTGAACTGATGGCAATAAATCCTTTTAATCGGATTTGCTGTCCTGGAATTCTGTTATGTAACGTGAATTCCAACATTCACTGATTGTTTACATTATGTTCATTATAATTTGTTGATTTAATTTTATTATTCAAATAATATTGAAATTTGTGTGACATATTGTAATAAAGCTCTGATCAGTTAAGCTAGGAAAATTATGCCCATATTTAAGAGTGCATGCAAGTTATTCTAATAAAATTTCGAGAAATCAAATTTATGACTACATATATTTCTTTACATTTGTCTTATTTTAAATGTTTCCTTTTAAAGGTCAGAGATTTAGTATCCACACAAACTATTGGAGAGATGAGAATGCAGTTTTGGAAGGATTCTCTTGAAAGAATATTTGCTGTAAGAAGTTTTTAAATCCAGTTGCAAGCTTTCCCATAAAATCTAACAAATTTTTATCTTTGTACTTCATTTACAAATTTGGTAGTTTTACTATAATTTCAATATCCTCATTTGGACAGACTCCTGAGTTCAAACCAGCACCATAACCAGGATATCAATCTGCAAAAGGCTATATTTTATCTTAACCTCTTTATTTAACGGATGATTTTAAAATTTCTTTGAAATAGAGTAGTTTTAGGGTGTGTTAATCAGATTCGTTTTAGAGTATGTAACCTAAAGGCTAGTTTTAGAGTGCATTTCCAAGCCACTAGATTTAGAGTTGTTACCTAAAGACTAGTTTTGGAGTGTGTTACATAGAGACTAGTTTTAGAGTGACCTAGACTAGCTTTAGAGTGACCTACAGACTTGTTTTAAAGTGATTACTCCATGACAAATAGAAGCTGTATTGAAGAGAAAAGGTCACGTTTCAATGAAATATTAAAATTTTGAATAATTTTATCCAACCTCTGAAAATAAGAAATGGAACTCTTTTGTTAATGGGCTGAAAGCAATATATGTAACATCAGGCATACGCAATCAGGAAGACTTGCGTCAGCCATGTGAACAACAGGATACGCAACCAGAGTGTATATTGCATCATCCGAGACCCTAGCAACTACATAATGACTATCAGCAGGCCAGCCATTGGATGAAATCAACCAATGATGATCCAGCCAATGCCCAAGGCGAAAACGCCTACGCAGAAGGACCAGAGTCAGATGAAGATGTAGTTCAGGACCTGGCAATTACCTAATTGTTTTAATCTTCACTGTATGTAGTTTCATATGTAAATTGTTAAATCTCAATTAAAATTGTTTAAAGTGATGAGAACTCTCGCCTCCAATTCCATCAAAACCAAAGGACGGGGCAACTCGTCCATAATACATGGGGGGCTTGGCCTAACTCCATAACACATGTGGGCTCGGCCGAACTCCAAGAACGGGGCAACTCGTTCATAATACTTATAAATTTTACTTATCTGTAAGGAGAGCGAGAAATTATCTAAACACCTATGTACATGATTTAAAAAGAAGCAATCAATGAATTGAATATTTTTTTCTTTTCACAAAGTCTGGGAGGGCTAAAGCCCCCATAGCTCCACCTTAGGTGCACCCCTGGTTCATACCCACCGACATTTTCCTCTAGTATGGCAGTATTTATGTACAAAATTTAATAATCAACTTTTAAACAGCAATCCTTTATTTCTGCTTATTTTTTTGTACTTAGATACAAATGGAAATGGGTTTTAAATTTCAAATAAAGACCTCAGCAGCAATTTTGGTAAATTTTGCATACTTCATTTTGTTCATCTTGTGCGTATGCTTTGTTTTGCTATTAACTGAGTGTCACGAGATTTTTGATTAGTTTTGTAATGCTTTTAACCCAACACTCGTGATGATTAAATAGCTACAGACATTAATTGGAACAATCTAAGAAAGGATTCTATTGGTCCAAAAATCTAAAACTGGTTAAAAATCATGCAGGGAAAACTCCAGGTTGCATTGCGAAATAACACATGCATGACCATCAGGGGGTTAAGTAACAATGAGTCCTTAATTTTGTTGGAAAATGAAACAAGCACTGTTTAAAGGTTTTTTCGATTTAATTGATATTAGTATAAGTTAGATAAAAACTAATTTTATTTTAGGTTCAATTTTTTGTAATGGAATGTATAGGAAATACTTGATTTGTAACTTAAAATTACATTTTGTGTAATTTTAATCTCTTAAATGTTTCTAATTCAGTTTTCTTTGCTGCAGGGTAATCCACCAGAACAGCCTATTGCTCAAGAAATAGCTAAGGTATGGCTTATTAAGTTTGAAACAGTAAAATGAATTAGACTCTTTCTAATAAAATGAAAATGGTCTAAAATTACAAATTGTAACAAAAAATTTAAATTTTAGTATTTATTTGTATTTTAGATTCTCCAAGACATAAAACTGTCCAAATCATGGTTTCATCGATTGATAGTTGGTCGAGTAAGTATTTTTAATTCTTATTACAAGAATTTTATTTTAAAAAATGCATTGATATGTAACACAAAACATTATTTGCAGTTACTATATCTTTATTCTTTAGTCATTGTGAATAATATATTAGTTAATACACCACTTCTCATTAACTGCGGGATGTCTTTAGAGATTGCAGAAGTCACACAACAGTAAATATTTTAAGTATTAAAATCTTAAGAACAAAGGCAGCAATTTTCAACTGGTGTGCTGCAAGAATGACACTGGTTTGCCTTACAGATGGTGATATGGTTTAAAT
This sequence comes from Meta bourneti, assembly GCA_933210815.1. NCBI lineage: Eukaryota > Metazoa > Arthropoda > Arachnida > Araneae > Tetragnathidae > Meta > Meta bourneti. The sequence continues at coordinate 23,921,189 of OW119928.1, forward strand.
TAAGTAAGATTTCTTTAATTTCATTGGTTTTGTTTTGAAATTACAAGTGTGTTCAAAAATAATTTTAAGTAATATCCTTATAAATAATTTTGGGGTATTATATTTTTTTCGAAGTATCAGAAATAAAGTGATTCAAAAAGATTTTTTAAAAGCCTTTTAAGAGCTGAAAGGGTAGTTATTTTTGTAAATCAATCAAAATTATATACCATTTCTTTTTTGTTGGATTGGCAAAAAATATAATATACTTTTCAGTGTGCTGCATAATTTTAGTAATCAGTAAATATGGTGTGCCATGATATCAAAAAGGTTGAAAATCACTGCTCTAAAAGGGGTTGGTTGGTATTGGGGTTTATGGCGCAAGGGCCATCCATATTTGGTCATGCTGCGCCAGACACAAGACATACAACATCAAGTATTAGGCAGCACAATTAAAGTTTTACTGACAGAAGAGAGAAAAACACCAGGCATCTGACAGGAATTGAAACTGCGCCTCCTACAACTTGAAAGTTGCTAGCACATTAGGCATATGCACTGAGCCACGGCGCCCCTGCTCTAAAAGGGGAAAACTGCCTTTAGTAAAAATGGTAACCCATTAATTACAATATTTTCATAGAATTATCATTAGGGAATTTAAATTATCATTTCAGAAAATGAACAACTCAACTCCTTAGTACAAGGTAACCATGCAACAGCACTCCTTTAGAACAATAGGGGCCATCATGGCTCAGTGGGTATACCTACTATGCTACCAACCTGCAAGTTGTAGGTGGCACATGTTCTATTCCTCCTTGGGTGTATTTCTCTCTTATGTGTTAATAAAACTTTCATTGTGAGTGTATATTAATTGATATTGTATGTCTTGTGTCCAATGCAACATGGCCAAATACAGGTAACCCCTGTATAACACGGTACTTCTATAGCACGGATTCACTCTAATACGGTTCAAGAATTGGGAACATCCCCGTATAACACGGTGCTTTTATGGAATGATTGGAACAACGATGCGAAAAGGACAGGCATTATGAAAGTTTTATTTAAATGGTGTAGCATGGGAATGTCCTAAGATCTACATGCGTGAATATTATCTCGAGATAAATTAAATAAAAAGTAACTTAGCTTAGGAGAGACATGGCGTCTCTTGGGGATCCCCGCTCATCATCAAAAAGAAAAAATGGCAAGAACGCTTAACGCGTTTCTTTCTCACAAAACTGCAAGGTCGTTGGACTGAGGCGAAAAGAAAAAGAGAGTGTGTTCTTCCTCTCCACTCTTTTTATCAGTTTTTCAGGGGGTCGCAAATCAGGGGAGGTGGTCTTGTCAATCAAGGGAGCTGGACTTCCTGGTTCGCTGTTTTTAAACTAGCTCATCTGTAATTTGTTAGACGGACACACATAACATGGCATGACGTAACTTTCTGGAAGATTCTTAGCATAGTTAATGAGCATCACTGGAGCGAGGGAGAAACGGAATTGAGAAATAAAGGACTTAAAAAATATATGGCATCACACTGATCTCGTGGCTGTCACTCAGAGGATGAGGATATCTTGCCAAAAAGAAAACACCCTCAGTTAATAGTGCTTAGTGATGACGAAGAAAACATTTTTTAATTCATATTAATATGTATTACTTAAGAAAATTTTAATAAAGATATTTATCTTAATTATGAAAATATAATAGCATGTTTTTTAATTTTTGGAACCTAACCCCCCTTTTCGTACTAGTTCTTTGTTTCGTATAACACGGCAATTTTTTGGAACATAACTCCCGTGTTATACGGGGGTCACCTGTATCTCCCTTGTACCATAAAAATCCAACCAACCTTTAGAACAATAAAATTTTTAGTTATTAGAAAACTAAATCTTTGGACCATAATTTAAAATCTGATAATTTTGACATGCTTCCTACTTAGGTGTCAGTTCTTCATAAACAAAAACTATTCTTCCACTATTAAAAAGCTGCTTTACTGTTCGATGCTGAAATCTCTGATGTATTTTCATGCAGATTTTAAGGTATCGATTTGGATTATGAATCCTCTTGATCCTGACTAATTGTTTGTGCTTTAGAAAAATTGATCAACCTGACACATGATACTTTCTTAAATTCAAAGAAGATTATCTGACTTTTAGATATGTGTGTGTGGCAGGAGTATCCAACTTTATGTAAGGGCCCTCAGTAGCCCTGTTGGAAGAGTAACGGACTAGCAACCAGAGGGTTGCAAGTTCAATTCTAAGCAAAGACTTGTGTACAAAGGGGCCTGGTGCACGTTAAATCTGCCATGGCCTCAAATGTTCTCTCGTTGGCATGGTGTGGAAGTTTGGAGAAGTGGGGTGTCAGCTCAGATGTGACATCGTCATCTCACCGTGGTTTAAAAATACTTGGTGTTGACCTCAGATCTTTCCCTTCGGGGTTGATCCCAGACCATCGCCAATAGCCCATTGTGTTGCTCCAGTGCTATGTAAATTAAAATACCTACCTACCAACTTTAAGTACCAAAGGTGGGAGTAAAAGTCCCACTTCCATTTGAGACTACCTATCTGAGAAACATGGTTTTTAGCTCTTTGCAGCTAAGAAAACCAGATATTGTTTCAGACTGAACATAATCAAAGCACTGTGAGTTGCTATTTCTGATTTAGCACCTAGATTTGAGAGTTTTAAGAAACATGAAACACTTAAAATTTGATACATTTTATTTAGAAGTTGTATTTTAATAATGCATTCATTATTTACATTTCATTTTATGGCCCACTTACCTGCCTATTAACATGACTTGACCATGCTATGCACAAATTTAGATTGAATTCTAAGACTACATAGACATGTAGTAAAATTGTACGGTTTTTGAGAAAATTTGAAAACAAATATTAAATTTTGTTTTCAAAATGAAGATTCAATGCACGTTTACAGATTCCATTTAATTTTCTCTGCAGTTTCAACATTCTATTCTACAGAATGTTTTTGGAAACAAATTAAACGAGGAAAACAAATTAAACGATTGTAAATGAATTTTCCATTTTCAAAGTTCATTTTACCTTCCACTGTTTTATTGATTACAGAACCATTTTCCTCGAAATAGAATGTGCATTTTCAGACAAGTCACCAAAAATTCAAGAAATTAAAAAGTGACACTGATGTCAAGTTAGTGCCACAAAATCATAGTTGATGATCACAACTCCTCATTCCTTCCCAAAATTATCTGAAAAACTTCACTTTGAGAACAGCTAAATCAGCTATTATAAATATATAACCTATAAAGTGCAGAATATTTTGGATTGATGTATATATTGGGTTGCTTTAAAATATATTTACATTCCTCGTATCTATGCATGCTATGAGCAAATAAAAATTGTAAGATTTCCCAACATGTAAGGGTTCATTGCATTCTTAAGCCCATGAGTTAAATTAAAAACTTATTAAATCTTTTCAGTTTGTTTTCATATACTTTTATTTCATGTTTGACAGTGAAACTAATACTTATGGATTCATATTGGTAAATATAAAATTATATTATTCATCCAAATGCTTTAAACCTCCTGGTGGTTGTCTCAACAAGATATTTTGTCATAAGAAAGCTGGCCAGATTTTGATGATGAGTTATCTCGTCATTAGAAAAAAAAAGTGACCAGATCTTGCCATCATTAAAAAATGGTTAATATCTTGATGAGACGATATATCTCGCCATTAGCAAAATTGGTTAGATATTGATGGACGAGATGTCTTGTTGAAACCAGTTGGTTAAGGGGGCGTGTCTATATCTCGCTTGGAAATAGAAAGTTTGAGAACTGTTGGGTTAATGTATTTTAAAATCAATATCTCTTTGTGGTTTTCATTTTATACTTTTTATAAATAAAGGTGTGATTAATTTATACCATGATGTGTATATTTGCATGTTTTTAGCTTTTTGTTTGAGAAGTCAGATTTTTCCTTATATTAAGGTGTGGCATAAATTCTTCCGTGCATAAGGGTGGTTAAATGAATATTTAATTTCTTAGATGAATATTTTGATTCTGTACTGAAATCCTCTGGTTGGTTGGATTTTATGGTGCAAGGGTCAGATTTGGCCAAGCTGCACCAAACTGAAATTCTCTGAAGTACAGTTTAGGAATTCTCTGTATGGGTATACTTCTGGTACAATTAAGTGTTTTTTAATTAAAATATGCAATATTCATCACACTAATAATGCTTTTAACACAAATTTCAAATTGAAAGTCCATGCTTGTCTGAAGAAAATAAAACAATTCAAAGATGTAATTGTATTTTTAAATTTGAATTCTTCGATATCTTTATATTCCAGAAGCCATTAAAATTCAGAAAAGATCCAAAGCTCATATATTTTTATCAGACTTGTAAATCAATAATTATGTGTTATGAAAATCCGTGGATGGTGCTGACAAATGATAGGGCATATTTAAAAGGGTAGAAATATTTGATAGTGTTATTTTAGGGTTAGCAGTAAAAATTAAGTTTTATAAAACTGCTTAGTAATGGTAGACAAAGTTCATTTTTCAGTATAGGCTAGGAAAATTTGAGAAGGATATGTTTCAAAATTTCAGTGGAATGTGGGAAATAGTCTTTATATATATATATATAATTTGGATAAATGTAAAGCAAATGAAGAGAGACATACTTTCTTTTAGATGCCCTGGAGTTCCTTATTTTATTGTATCATGTGTCTATCTTTTAAACACGTGTTTTCTTAAATTGCACATGAAATAGGGATGCTTTTCAATCATACAATAATTGCAAATAAATTAATAAGTCTTGACTTCCTATCCCTGGAGTCATGAAAATATGCTCTTTTGTTCTCTTATTTGAGTGGGACACCTTGGCTTAGTGGGCTTGTCCACTGCACTAGCAACCTGCAAGTTGTAGGTGTCACAGGTTCGATTTCTCCCTGGGTATATTTTCTGTCTTCTGTGTCATTAAAGCTTTCCATGTGTGTGTATGTCCATTACTTGATGTTGTTTGTCTTGGGCCAGATTTGACCCTTGCATAATAAAACCCAACCACATCCTATTTGTGAATCACAGTGTATGCTTAATTAAATTATTAATTTCAGTTATTTCTGTACTATATAATTTGTAATCTAAAATAAATATTGCAGTGTAACAGTGAGTTTAGTTAGAGAGCAGTAAAATTATAAAACTCTTGACTGAAATACAATCTATCATACCAATTTTTTTTCAGGAGAATCTTTTAAGTGATAAACCATTTCTGTCTATAGAAGAACTCGAAAACTACTGTGATCAGACTGTTGTTCCTGTATACTTTTTAATCCTACAAGCATCAGGTGCATGTTCTGTTATACTTAAAGTTTAATATTAGAAATTGAAATATTTATTCCTATGCCATCAAGCAAATACTAGTTACATTATATTTTCCATACCTTGATTTGAATAATAAATCAAGGTATGGAAAATCAAATTTCAGATAAATTCAATTTTTGCAAGCTTAAGTATGAAGGTTGAGAGAAATTGTTACCCTTCTCAAAACTTTGTAGGATTAAGCAGTGTTATTAACTGAGAGTTATATTTATTCTAGGCCTAAGATTGATCCTTATGGGAAATTAAAAATGTTATCAATATTTACATCTTCAAACTTTCAATACAAAAGTTGATACTACAGTTCTACGTATAAAAAATAAATAAGATATTCGAAATATTCTCATTGACATCAAATCATCAGTATCAGCCTAACCCTAACCTTAATAAAAATGTTGACAATAAAATAAATATGTTAAGATATTGAAAGAGAAAGTCCATGGAAACTTAATGTATAAAAGTTGGAATATGGAAATATATTTACTAATAACAATTCAAACTAAATATCTAAAAGCCATATACTGCTATTATTTAAATATTGTAATAGTAGATTCCTTGAAGATACATTAAATCTTGTGGGTTTGTATGTTACCAGCAAAGTTTGAAATCCGGCATTCTATAGAATACCTAGGCATTTTATAGAATGCCGAAAACTGGCCTGCAATGTATGAAACGATTAATATTTCACACATTTCCTAGGCATTCTATAGAATGCCAAATGACAAACCGGCAATGTGTGAAATACATCTCCGATTTGTTTCGAATATCACGTGGCAAGGCATGTGACTTAATCCTCTGCTCAGGCTCAGAATTTGTCATTTTGCACTTCGTTCGGGAGTGTCAAAATACGTAATTTTACTTAAATTTGTTCAACAAAAAATTAGTTTTATACTGTGCTGTATGAAAATGGAAGAGCAAGATATAGTGTTGGAGAAGGAGTCACAGTCAATAGATATGCAACGACAATTCGAAGATGAACTGTCTAAACTTTCAGTTAATGCTGCAAGAAACAGTTTGTTCTAAACTGAAACTACTTACCTGAAGTTAATAAATCATGTGAAAAAAGCCAAAATGACTACTAAGAAAGAACCACAGGACTATTGGTTGCTGAATCGCTATGATGTGATGTTTGTGGAAAACAAAAGTAAACTCATTTATCCTGTTAAAGAAGGTGTCAGTACTATACAGTATTACGTCACAGACACTGAGTTATTTCACGTACTTCATGAAACTCATTTGGCTATTGGACACAGAGGACGTGATAGAATGTTGAAAGAACTTTCAACCAAATACAAAAACGTTACATGTAATGATATTGAACTGTACATCCACCTTTGTGAGCCCTGCCAGAAAAAAAGAAAAGGCATTGTTGTGAAACCTATGATTTTTTTCAAAATTTAATTCCCGTTGTCAGGTAGATCTTATTGATTTTGAGTTCCAGCCAGATAGAGAATACAAATTTATTATGGTGTACCAAGATCATCTCACAAAATTTGTGAATCTGAAGGCTCTGACATCAAAAAGAGCTTAAGTAGCCTACAACCTAGTGGACATATTCTCGTTGCTTGGGGCGCCATCTATATTACAGTCTGACAATGGTAGGAAATTTGCCAATAATGTGGTGACCAGTTTGAAAGAGTTTTGACCAGCATTTTATTTTATTTAATAAGAAAGGCATAAATTTTGTTTTGTACAACTTTAATTTTGTTTACGTATTTTGAATAAAAGTTTTTTAATAGCACTCATTATTTTTCAAAATAACATTTGTATTTTTGAGGAATGAACGGTTTTTAAATAATAGCCTTATCATGATCTTTTTTTCATACTTTGCCTAAATAGCATTTGTCATTATAGAATGCCTAGGGAAAGTATATAAATATTCTCATATTTCATACTTTGCCTAAAAACACAGGGCATTTTATAAAATGCCTAGGTATTTTATACAATGCCAGCATTTCAAACTTTGCCAGTAACATATACATTAAATTTCTTACTAGACTATATAATTGTAATTTTTTGTTCAAGAATATTATGATTTTGTTTATTACATTGTAAAATTATGATGTATAAGTAATTTAAAAAATTATCAAAATCATGTGAAACTATTGAATTAGTTAAAAATTTAATTAATGCATCTTGTTTTCAAACAGTAGCCCAGTTTAATTTATTTAAAGATAATTTTCAATAAATTAATGGGTAATAAAAGAACTGCAAATCTTACAATAGCTAACTTTATTTTTTGTTTCTCTATGAATTTCACCTCTATTTATTATACATTTTGTATATTGATATATCTTTTGAGTTAATTATGTGTTTAAAATTATATTTCAGGTATTTCTGATGTACATTGTGATCATGCAGCTAGTCATATTGGTAAATCCCAAGGTATTTGCAATTTTCTTCGTGGAATCCCATACAATGTGTCAAAAGGACATTTGTTTCTTCCCTTAGAAATTATGAGCAAGGTATAGCACTTAAATTATCACATTTTTGGCACACAATTAGTGATAAGGTATTTCATATATAAAATTTGAATTTCTGTTATTTTGCAAAGTATTTTACCTCTGTTATCCATAATTCAAAATACTTTGCAAAGTCAGGATTGATATATATATATTTCATCTAAATGATTCATATTAAAAAATAGAATTCTGTGTTTGGTTTAAAAATATTTGTTATGAACAAATGTGCAAGGTTTGAAATAATTTTTAATAATAAAGAATTGGTCATAGTGTTTGTAATAAAAAAATTATCATTGATTGAAATAGTTAACAGCTTAATGCCGTATTTCTATTTATTTTGTGTATTTTTAAAATAGGATTTTATCCTTACAGTATAAAATTTCACAAGAAGGATTGTTTCAAGGAGATGACAAAACAAAATTACAAGATGCTGTCTTTGAACTTTCCTCCCTTGCTAATCAACATTTATTACTGGTTTGTAATTATTTTACATTTTATTGTATTTTATGTATCTTTACATTTAAAGTTCCATCAGTTAACACAATTTAATTTGTAATGTGAATTTTTCTTAAATGTTCTTTCAAAAATGCATTGTTAAAATTTAATTTTCTATGTTAAAATTTATATTTAAAAAAAACACATGAAAATTTATGCTCTTTTCAGGCAAGAAAGCTAATCAAAGATTTGCCAAAGGCAGCAAAACACATATTTTTGCCCACAGTAAGTTCATTTTTTAGATTGTCATTTATTATTAAGCTAAGTTTTCTACAAATAGATTTTCTGTGTACTTTTAAAATCTTGTGCCATTATTTTTAAACCAAATCTTTGCAAGCAGATGCCGTTCCCTCCAATAAAAACTCAAGAGTGGACAATAGAAATTTACCCAAAACTTAAAATTGCACTTCGCATTGTCTTGAATAGTTGCCAGAATGAACTATAATTCGGCTGTAGGGAGTTGGCAGTTGAGTCATGTGGTTTTGAACGAGTCTATTAGTTCAATTCGAGGAGTGGCAGTTAAGTAAACAAATTGCATCCACAATTGGTGTCTTTAGCATGGATTCTCATTCTCAAACTTTCTCAAGTTTGTTGTTCGGTGCTGAAAGTGATAACATTGATAATGTATTGTTGGGGTAAACCAGCCATGCTGATTTCCATTCATGTTTTTGCATATGGTAGCCAGAATGAGCAACAGTTTAGCTCCTGTCATGTGGTTTTGAAGGAGTTTATTAGTTCAATTAGGGGACTAGTGGTGAAGAAAACAAATTGCATCCATAATTGACGTCTTTAATGCGATTATTATTATAAGTTTACTGTTTGGTAGAGAAATTGACAGCAGTGATAATGTATTGTTAGAGGAAAACCATCCACGTCGATTTCCATTCATGCTTTTGTATATGGCAGCTGTCTAAGGAGCTTTCACCACACCTTTTCAAAAGTTCACTGAGCCAAGGTTGACTTCCTCCTCTTTGGAGTGACTATACTAGCCAGAATGAGCTATAATCCGACTCCGGGAGTTGATGAGTCATGGTTTTGAATGAATCTTATTAGTTTAAGTAGTGGACTGGTGGTAAAGTAAACAAATTGCACCCACAATTGGTGTCTTTAGCATGGATTCTCATTCTGTTTTTGGTTCGGTGCAGAAAGTGATAGTATTGATTACACATATCATCGGGAGAAAACTAGCCACGCTGATCTGCATTCATGTTTTTGCATATGGCAGTTTTCTAATGGGCTTTCACCACACCTTTTCAAAAATCGACTGATCCAAGGTCAACTGCCTTCCCTTTGAAGCCACTCTATACTATAGACTTTTCTTCTTTTGGATGTTGCAATTTCAATGTGCCATTGAAATGAAAATTTGATCTTTTATTAAAGCATGACAGAAAATGCAAAGAGATGCTTCAAAACAATCAAATGCAAACTCACCTCCCATTGCATTTTGATAAGTTTTCAAATAAGTATTACCAGACTTTTATATTTGTCAAGATGTACAAGAAAGTACAATTACATTAAGCATTAATGGGCCTTTAATCAATGGTCCATTTGTCACATTTTTTTAAAAAATGAGATCACTATCTGTGAGGTACTAAACATTTTTTTCTAATTCTCAAACATGAATTATTTATTAAAAAAATACATAATATATTTTAAGACACTAAAAAAGTATTATTTAAACTTATAAATAATATATTTTGTTATTCTTTTTATTGAGTAACATTGAAAAAAGTCACTGCACCTGTCAGGAACAGTGACAATGGAGAGTTAAAGGGTTATTCTTGGATAACAAGCAGTCACATGTACCAGGAAATTTTATTCAAAACTTTCTTAAATACAAGTACTTTATTGGAGATAAAAGTGATATTTTTTATCACAATCATAAAGATCAAGCACATAGAATCGTATAAATTGAATTGATATTTTAAGGAAGAAAATATATATAAAAAAAGATGTATCAGAGGAAATAATCAAATTGTGTGCAATTAAGGCTGACAAGTAATGAGTTAGCTCAGCTTAAAATAAATATAAATATATTGTGTAATGGTGGTTAGTATTGATTATTTACTAACCACATAACACAATATATTTATATGATAGTATTGGTTATTTACTGTTAAAATAAGGTTTAGAACTGAATCCAATGACTAATGCAAGAATTGGCCAAAAGAGCAATTTTAATTAACACTAAGCACAAGACAAAACAATTACAAGAATAAACAAACATAAAAAGTAACATCTCGGGGGAACAAAACTTCAGCGCGTCAGTTCTACGCTCGCCTTGGGAAACAACTAGAGAAAAAGGGTTCATTCTCTTTCGCGGAGAGTGTGTCACGTGGTCCGCCATCGCCAATCAAGGCGCATATCGCTGAGATACACGTTAAGGGGCTGATGCGTTACAACCTCCCCCTCTGGCTCCGACGACGTCCCGACGAGGAGTCAGCATTACGTGCTTTAGGAGGGCGTCCTCTCTTTCTTAGTGGGACCACAGGAGTACTGTCAGTAGCTTTACATGCCTTGAGAGCTGAAGAGTGATAAACTCCTATAGGTGTGGTCGGATTTTTGGGATCTGCAATTTCATAAGTTGTAGGTGACCGTTGAGTGAGCACCACGTAAGGTCCGTCACGTCGAGGCATGAATTTGGCAGTCCTTTTATTTTCTGCGTTACTCACAGGGTGCATGGTGACCCAAACGTGATCACCAGTATTGATCCGATGTTCTATAAAAGGGGTAGGTTCTCCCCCTAGCTTGAAGGTAGACTCAAATTTTTCTAACAAACCATTCATCTTTCTGCGCTGATCAGACATTAAATGTTCTCCTTCATCAGAACGCAGTGAGCTTGGTGATATAGCTTGGCTGTATGAGAGTTGCTGGTTGCAACTTGAACGTTCATCTTCTTCATGAAAATTTCCTTTGTTGCTACAGTTGTCGACAGGCTGTTGAGTCTTTACTGGTGGGTCTTCGACAGATAGCAGATATTTTACAGGGATATCTTTCTTGAAACTAATCTTCCGACAGGGATTGTCAGAGAAATGCCAATTTTTGTTCTTCATGTCTAGAACAATTCCGGACTTTTCCAAAAAGTCGGTTCCTAGTAGAGTACGATTCTTTTTTGCATTTGGTAATGCCAGTAAATTCAGCGAGACTGATTTTCCTTCAATCTCTATTTTCACCATGGTGGTGCAAGCCTCTTCAGTTGTTTGACAGCCATTTGCCAAAGTCATTGTTACTACTTCTCTTTGGAACTCTACTCCTCTCTTTTTTAATTGGTGGTACATGATCTCTCCAGCGACTGTTCTGCTGGCACCACTATCAACACAAACCCTGGCTCTTACTCCCGATATACAGATATCTATTAGCGCTAACGGGGATGCATCGGTGTGACAGGTATACATGCGGATAGAGTTCGCTTGGAATGGCTCCCTTCTTGTCGATGACGAACAGTTTTTGCATTTTGATTTGATGGTTCCTGGTGCTCCACATCCGTAGCACGATATTTCTTTCTTCTCTTCAATACCCCTTGGTGTAATTCTGCCGTGTGAAAAGGAGTCCCTCCTACTTTGACTGAGGACCCCGGGATCCCGCCTACTGTTACTGGGAATCCCTGGCAGACTTTGTCTATTATCTCTTTGTTCCAATTGTGATTGTTGGGTTCTATAGTAATTTCTTTTTTGGAACACGGGTTTTGTTTCTTGTTGCTTCGGGTTGATAGTACGTAAGTTGTCGTAACTGTCCATCTTCTCCACTAGGTCACTTGGGGTGACCCATTCGCTCCATACGTCCAAGAAATGGTTTTTAACCTCTGAAGGAACACGTCTCTTCATTTGATCCAGGATCATGAGGTCTTTCAATTTCTCAAAATCCGTTATGTTCAATTCTGCTAGCCATGCTTCAAAATAGCTATGCAGTTCAAAATGGAAGTCCTTCCAAGTGCTCTCAGGACTTTTCTTGTGAGTTGCGAAGAGCTGTCGCATTCTCTCAGCACTTAATTTAAATCTCTGAAGCAGCATTGTTCTAATGTGATCAAAATCATGAGCCTTCTGTTCTGGTTCTCTGGCGATGAGTTGTGCCACGCTATTAGGTAATAGGCCCAGGAGATAGGCAACCCAGTTATGTCTCCCTACTTTAAGAACTTTCATCTGTCGTTCGAATAACTGAAGAAACAATGTCATATCACCATCATTCGGATCAAAATCAGGTAGCAACTTTTTCAAGTTAAAGTTGGGTTGATGGTCTGCAGACAGAGGATTAAAACCAGAGACCTGCTCCAATTTCTGTGATTCTACCTGCAGACGGAGTCTTTCCAACTCGTACGCTCTTTCCCGTTCTATTCTTTCATTTTCCCGTTCTATTCTTTCCTTTTCCCGTTCTATTCTTTCCTTTTCCTCAGCCTTTTCCCGTTTGCACGGTTTTCGCTTACAGACAGAAGCAGATTTTTCGTGAAGTCTTCATCATAACTTTCATCTCCAGTGATAAATCTTTTTATATCAACTACTCTAGCATCAGTAGGTATTTCGATGCCGAGTTCATTCGCCAACTCTATCAGGTCACATTTAAGAGCTCTTGCCAAATAAGACATCTTTAGGTTACGAAGTGCACAAATAATTTTGAATACGAAAGTAAACAAGTTCAGTAAAAAATTTTTTAAATATATCTCACACAGTTTGTTTTCAAGAAAAAAAATTAAATTAAATTAATAATGACCACTTCTTATAGGTACCACTTGTTCAGCATTGTTAAACAAATTACTTTTAAAACATTAACATTTGTCCAATAACACTTAAACACATGTTATTTATGAACATTAAATTCCAAAACACTAGATAACATTCCACTCGTGAGTTAGTCTTATTTCAATAATACTTCAAAAGAAATGATAAATTCTCGTAATATTTCAAAATTCAAAAAGAAACACCAATGCTTAAACAGAATGAAATCTATATTTCCTAATATCTAATCCTTAAAGGCATAATATAAACAAATTTCTGCGCACGTTGCACTTGATTCATACATATATTCACAAAACCAATAACTCTCAAAAAGAAATCCCAATGTAGTTCAAACACAAAATAAAGAAAAAAAATCGCTTTAAACATCTAGAAAGGTTTTTTTTTCTCTTTTTTTTTTAATGCAGCTGGCAGAAAACAGACCTTGAATCTATTGAGTTATGACTCATGAACATGACCGAATCAGAATGCGATCGGTTCTTGCACTTTTAAAACGAAATAACGCTGTAGCTTTCGTTTTTGAACACAATTAATTCATACCACTTATTATTTTTACAGAGTAGCTTATTACAAAATGAATACACATAACGTATTTTCAAAAAAACTTATTCTAGCAGTACACTTAATCAAAACAATACTACTTTGCACTTTTACTTTAAGAACAAAACTTTTCATAAAACACAAATACTTTTCACAAAACACAAATACTTTGCACTTGTGAACCAAAGGAATAATAACATTTAAAGTGATTTCACACTATATTTTAAACAAGAATACTGTTTGAACACAAAACGAAACTTCAAAATCCTGTTGCTGGACACGGGTTGGCCAAATCGAAAGTACTGCTAGACAAGAATGATTTTAAACAAATTAAAATAAACTTATCTCATTCTTCATCACCACTTGGGGATACGAGCATAAGGATGATCCGTGGAAGGGATTTCCACCTATATTCAATAGGATACACCTGGGATGAGGCTTCCTAAAATAGTGAGTTCGACGCCGCTGCAGAACACTAAAACCATGGCTTTTCCTACCAGTATGCTAACTCGGGATGAGTTTCTAAACATCAATAAAACACAGGGTGTGTTTTTCTTTCAATACCAACAGTGTTGGACCTAGATTCCTGAACAAAAAAACGAGTTGTTCCCAAAGGCTTTAATTCGGGCCACAAGATTGGGCGCCAATTTTAGAGCTGAATCCAATGACTAATGCAAGAATTGGCCAAAAGAGCAATTTTAATTAACACTAAGCACAAGACAAAACAATTACAAGAATAAACAAACATAAAAAGTAACATCTCGGGGGAACAAAACTTCAGCGCGTCAGTTCTACGCTCGCCTTGGGAAACAACTAGAGAAAAAGGGTTCATTCTCTTTCGCGGAGAGTGTGTCACGTGGTCCGCCATCGCCAATCAAGGCGCATATCGCTGAGATACACGTTAAGGGGCTGATGCGTTACAAAGGTTATTTTATGTTTTATGGTACAAAATAAAAGAATAAAAAATCTCACTCATTAAGTTGATAAAATTAATTATAAACATATTTGTATTATCAGCACTTATTTAGTAGCCAGTAAACTAACAAAATATTGAAAAAACTATTTTCTAAATTAATAGACTAGCCTTTTCAATAAGACTGGTTTTTTAAGTGATAAATTTTGTCTATTGTCTTATTTTTAATTGATATTTTATGTTTTATTCACATATTTCATATTCTAATTTTTACCAAGTGGTGAATCCTAAATTAAGCTAAAATTTTGTTCAAGATTATATCTTATCTCTTTTCATAATCTTTTCTGTTGCCATAGAAACAGACTTTATCCAATTTTCTCTACAGGGGTTTCTTGATTGAATTTAGTCACGTTGGCGCACTTAATAAAATGGAGATATATTTATTATGATTTTTATTTGTTGCTGTGAAGATCTATACTAGTAAATTACCTCTTTCTGCCAATCAACATTTGCAAAATTCTATCGAATCCAAAAGAGACATCTACTTGAAGCTGCCCTTTTTAAAATAAATGAGCCCTGTACCTCTAGAGACCACCACTACCCAGATTTAGTGACAAGAGCAGTTTGTCTCATGTTGTATTTTTTCTTAAATTGCTAAAATGTTGTCAAAAGATGCATAAATGGTGGTTTTAACTGGACTGTTTTATAAATCAAATAACTCATATTAAAAGAAAAATTAAATGAACACCATATCTAATTTGTCTTAATAATTCACCATGTGCTGGACGTGAATAAATTTTTTTCACAGCACTAAAACTACACAGGATTTGTATACTTCTCAAAAGTACTTAGAAGCATTTAGCTTTGGCTTTTAAAAATAAGAGATTGGATAAGTTAAATATACATTTTTAAAGTAAGTAATTGAAATTGATTGCTTTGGAAATGCATGGGCTGTAACTACAGAAGGAAAAATTACCTCTAGCAAAGCATAAATAAAATACTCCAAAAATATCTCAATATTTGTATGAAAATCCAGTCTTTTGATGAGAAATAAATTGTCATATTGTATTCGGCTTGGAAGAAAATAATGCTATCAGAATGTTTATAATTTTTTATTTTTGACCTAAAAATGAATAGTCTTTAATCGGCTGTTCTGTAAGATTTGTTTTTTTGTCAGTTAATGAGTTTCTGCTCTAAGCCGATGATGTAGAAGTGGGGCATAATAAACTTTATAATATTCATTATAATAAATATTTATCTAAGCAGCTTGCTTGTAAGACATTTGTTAAACAGCAGCCAACTTGAAAGCTTAATATATGTGATACAGCATAGAGGTAAAAGAAAACAATAGTAAGCATTAAACATAATCTGAAATTTTTTTTCATTCCCACATTTACTACATGCCAAGATATATCATTACGTGCCACAGCCAAAGCTCTTATGAAATAGCTTTTAATTGCATAAATTCTTAAATATAGTAGCAAAATTAGTCTTCTCTTAAAATTTGTTTTAGTTGTCCCCAGCAGTTGCATCCTTGGTTCAAGGTCTTCAAAAAACACTGGAGGAGAAGTAGGAAGAAGTGTTTGGCATACTTAGCAGTTCAAACTTTTAACAGAAAAATCCTATACGCTTCATTATGCAGATACCTCATTGAAATGATCAGATTTATACTTTCCAAATGTTTTTGATACCATTGGTTGGTTGAGTTGGGTTTAATGGTGCAAGGGCCATATTTGGTCATGCTGCACAGACCAAAGATGGGGCAGTCGTGGCTCAGTGGGTATGCCCACTGCACTAGCACCTTCGAGTTGCAGGAGCGCAGGTTCGATTCTTGTCAGGTGCATTCCTCCCTGGGTGTATTTCTTCTGTGTCAGTAAAACGTTCATTGTGTGTATTACTTGATATTGTGTGTCTTGTGCAGCACAGCCAAATATGGCCCTTGCGGCATAAAAGTCCCAAACCAAAACTAACCAGACCAGATAGACAATGGCAAGCAATGGACATACATACAGGGAATGTTTTACTGACACAAGAGAGAATTACATCCAGTTTGATATACCATTGGAGAATTGAAGTCTTATTTGCTTATTGAATTTTACCCAATGATGGAGCAAAAAGCTTGAATTTGTGACAAACAAGGATTCATGCTATTAGTTACAAAATGGGGAGACTTTTTTTATTGATGAATTTTCGAAAAGTCACCAAAACTTCAAAATAGAAGCTTTTGAGACGATTTTACTTAGATACCCATAGTCGCCTGGGTAGAAAAATAGTAGCAAAAGTCGTCTTTTAATTGCCAGTGACAGCCCTGATTACGTCGCCCACAGGGGCACATCTTAAGGTGTGTATGGGCTTCACAAACCCGAGGTCCTGTAGTGATCTTTTCTTTTTTCCCATGGGGTTTACTGTCTTTAGTAAACACTGGGGTCCCAGGATATCTAAGTGATCTTTTTCTGCTTTCATCCCACAACTCCATTCCCCTTTCACATTTCTTGACATTGTCTTGTGTTGGTGCAACTTGGCCAAATATGGTCCTCGTGTCAAAAACTAAACAACCAATCAATCTGATTATGTCATTGGCTGGAAATAGAAAATATGAACTCAGTTTGACTCCAACAAGATTGACATCTTCCCAGTTAACCAGAGTATGGCATACTTTTATAAAGCCATTTGCGGCTCCACCTTCACGCATCATTTTCCGAACTTGCTGTTAGAAATATTCATTATTATAGCATCAAGGTAAACTGCAAAGCTACTCAAGATTATTTAAAATGAATTCTGCTGTTTCTGGGGACACCTGAAGAAAATCAACTGAGCTTAAATAGGAAGAACCTCTTTATATTTGCAAAAGCAAATTATTCATATAGTATACCTATAATTATAAAAATTCAAGTGAAAGATAATTATTTTGATTTCCACTTTGTGAAAACATGGGATCCCAGGAATGGGTGAAACTCGTTTAGATTTCAGTGTTTGTGTAGAAAACAAAAGAGCCATTCATAAAGTCATCTTACCACTTAATCTACTTCTGTATTTGTAGAAGAAATATATTTTCAACAAAACAGTTTAACTTAACTCGCCTTTTGTACACTTGAAACAAGTTGTATAATGAAAAGAGAAAATCAAAAGAAAATTATGATTTCTTGTGTATCTTCCACATAACAATGCTAAAATTAAAAACCTGTCAACTAGCTATTATGTGTAGAGCTCTTGAAGTTAAACACAGATTGAGTTTCAGCAGTATGTTGTCAGGGATTAAGGAGATATCTGACAGGTACTTTGCACACTGCTGGGTTAAAAATTGTACAGTAGAAAAAGAAAAATTTTAATGGATTTTTTCCTATTCACAGGAGACAAAAATAAATGCTGAAATCTTAATATGTGTAAATAGAAGTTTTGTTAAAGGCATTATATCAGGTGCAGAAACAAATAATACATGTATGTGCTGGGTGACTGAATGGGAAAGGGGGCAAAACAAGAAATATAGCTTCATGCTGGCTTCTTGTCCATTCGCTTAGACACAGGGATGTTTTAAAGAGGAACCCGTAGGGCTTGAGCAGTCCCTTAAATATATTTTGTTAAAAAACAATTAACAAAACATGCTGAAACCAGTTTAATCAAAGTTTGTTTAGCTATACAAGTAAAACATGGTGACAGAGAAGACAAAGCCACCCCTAAATTATTTTCGGAATACTTGTCTGCAATTCACTCATTCATTTTGGTGAATTATTTTCAAGGAATAAAATTTAATCAAGTAAAGATATCTTGGATTATATTATTTAACAAATAAATAGTATGGCTATCACAATGTTACCTTGATTGTCATTTTCTTTTGTCGAATTGGAATTGAGTAGGAAAATTTGTATTTGTACTATGGGCTAAATGTGAGTAAGTATTAATATCACAACCTTAGGTAACAGGTTATAAATTGCTAATCAAACTCCAGTTCGATAAAGGATGCTAATCATATTATCTTCAATGGATATTGATTCTTTTTGGATTAAATTAAGTCAAAATATTCTGATATTAAAGTATTCTAAAAACCATAGTGTGTGGTAATACAGCTTGAGCTAACATTTAGCATCAGACTAAAGACAGATAAATAAATATGGATATTAATTGTAACAAGATCTTATAAACAGAGCTATACTACAACTAATTTTGTGTATCAATACTTATTGATACACAAAATAATGTTCTTTAAGTTCACCAAAAATAACATTGCATTCAAACCCACCGCTTTTTGTGTTTCAGCCTGTATTCGATGTAAACTGCTGGTATTGTGAAAAACATTTGCTACTGCACCATATCGAGTGGGTTTTTATATTTGATTTCTATATGCACCACAAAAAGTATTACAAGTATAAATCGGATAAATTTAAAAATCACAGTGGCATAATTTTTACAAAAAATTATTTTAGAAACAAATTTTGTAAATGTAGCAAAGTAATTATCAGTTAGGAATAGATTATATTAGAGTGACTAAGGGTCTCCAAGAGAAGCAGCAAGTTGAAAGAGAAATCTTTCATGATTAATGGACAATGAAAGAGGATTCATTGATGTAGTGAACTACAGAATTGTCACGATTGCAGAATGGCGGATCGATAAGGTGGAAATGATGAAAATAGTAAGAAATTCTTTCATGACCAGAGAAAATTTGAGTGAGTTTGTAGCAGGCTTAAAATTTCTTTGAAGACATATTTGTATCAATGGAAATAATTCCCTATTCCTTTCTTTAAATATTAGTTGAAAAACATTGTATGGAAAAAAATAGTATGAATTATGTTAAACATTAATATGTATGACGGTTTATGAAATATAGCGGGCAAATATTGAAACAATAAAATTATTCTTGGGCCTCTTGGTTGCTTTTATTCTTTCATTCAAATTTTATTTTATGATACAAATCTATAATATTTTTATAAGGAGAAATATGACTTAAATTTAAATTTAATAAATATTTATAAATACGAGGGTAAGTCAAAAATTACTTACACTTTTCGTTCTACAATTTTATTAAACAAAGATAGGTGGCGGCCGCATGCGTTGAGTTGGCGCGTCTGTGGAATTTAATCACGATCGCGTCAGTTGTTGTCTAGCTACAACAGCACAAGCATGTCAGCTCCGCTATCAGATTGCACCAAAGAGGAGCGATTAGATTTTTGTGGTCAGAGGGTGTGAAAGGTGCTGAAATTCACCGGAGAGTTTTGTCACAATACAGGGAAAGTGCTTTATCTCGTAAAAGCGTTTTTTTGTGGATCGAAATGTTTAAAAGTGGCCGAACGAGCGTAACACAAAAAGAGGGAGCTGGGCGACCATCAACCTCGACCACTGATGACAACATTCAGCAAGCTCAAGAGATGGTTACAGCAGATAGGCGAGTTACCATAGATGAGGTCGCATCTTCTTTAAACATGTCACGGTTCTGCCTATCAAATTATCCATGACGAACTCAAATTCCTTAAAGTGTGTGCATGATGGGTACCACGAATGCTTACCGCAGCAAACAAAACCAAACGTTTGGACATCTGCCAACGTTTACTGGATCGCTTCAACGTGGAAGGTGACGCATTTTTAAACAGAATAGTGACCGTTGATGAAACGTGGGTTCATCACTATGAGCCCGAATCGAAACGCCAGAGTATGAAGTGGAAACACCCAGGATCCCCTAGAACAAAAAAATTCAACACCTCGCCATCGGCAGGAAAGGTGATGCTAACCCTGTTTTGGGACGAAAAAGGCCCTATACTGGACAACTACTTGGACAGGGGGATTACCGTAAATAGTGCGAGGTACAGTGATTTGTTGGCCAATAAGCTGAAACCAGCAATTCGAAACAAATGCCGTGGTCTACTCTCAAAGAAAGTTTTGTTGTTGCAAGACAACGCCCAGCCGCACACGGCCCATAACACCATAGAAACAATCAACAGGTTGGGCTTTGAGATCCTGGAACACCCTCCCTACAGCCCAGATCTCGCTCCCTCAGACTTTCATCTCTTTGGACCGCTCAAGGAAGCTGTGAGAGGTCGTCGATTTACATCAGACATGAACGCTTGGGATGCGGTGCAAAAGTGGCTTCACAACCAACCGAAAACCTTCTACCAGGAAGGCATACGGAAGCTTGTGGCTTGCTGGACCAAGTGCATTGCTCAAGGTGGAGACTATATCGAAAAATAATGTATCTGTTGTATACCTATCTTTGTTTAATAAAGTTGTAGAACGAAAAGTGTAAGTAATTTTTGACTTACCCTCATATTTACAAATTTTATAAATTACAATTTGAATTTTTCTGCATTTTCGTTATACAACTTTTTTTTGCGCAACTTGGCATAACTTTTCATGTATTTGGCATGTGATAAGAACGTTGCCAACTTCTCAATTTGTGCCTGATCTCGACGCGATAAGACGATTTCACCAGCGTTCCATTCTAGGAACCGCTCCTTGTGTACTTAGGATAGTACAAATCTTTTATGCACTTAGGAGGATGGTACAGCAATCAATACAAATAAACATAATTAGTCCACTTAAGTTTGAATTGTAAAAGCTATGTAGAAACTCCTGAAAATATTTCTTTTACAAATACAGAAGTAGCCGTGGTGCTAAGTTCCGTGTCTTCGACACAAACACTAAAATCTAAACTAGTTTCCCTCATTTCAAGGGAAGTATCTGGGATACAATGTTTTCGACAAAGAGGAAATCGAAAAACTTATCTGCTTTCACTTGGATTTTCATAATTACAGGCATGATAGATGATTATTTTGCTTTGGTGAATATTAAGAGGTCTTTCTATTGAAGCTCAGTTGATTTTCTTCTGGGGGTTTATTAAACAAGCTAGGAAGTATAGGAGCACCTAATGTTTGTTTGTAATATACTGAAAACGAATTTGAACCAGTGCTTATTCCTTTATCAAAACTTGCAAACTCCCTATTGGAAAGATATCAGTTCAAGTCTATCCAACATTTCCATGGGGAAGAGTATGTCAAAATTAACAAATAACTCAGCTTCTGCTGAAAAACAGATTTGTGAAATCAGATGGACCAGACATGTTCTGTTTATGATCAATATGTCTTGCTTACCCTGCACCTGTCATTACTCAGCAGTGCCAAAGGTTTAGATAGTTCCTTAAAACAATTATCAACACCATTAGACATTTTCTTTGTTCAGAATAAATGAAAATGATCCAATTTATTGCTTAACATAGTAATAGGAACAGAACTTGTCACTAAGTGAGGAACGCCTCTATTATCGATTTTCAAAATAATTTGGCAGTATAGAACTTATGGCAAATGAAATTATATAGCAGACAGAGAGAAACAACATTTGTCTAAAAAAATATTTAATGAAACATTTGCTAGCTATCTCTTAGCATCTTTTGACTTGAATGAAAACAAATAAAACCATTTACTCAAGTTTAAATGTAAATAAAATACTAGTATCACAAAACCATTTTTGATATACTTTGTTTAAAAAAAACAGGCAAGTATATTATAGAATTAATTGAACTTAGTATGCACAGAAATCTAGATTTAACCCGCGAAGACGCGCGCTACTTGTTGTTACATGAAGACGCGCACCGGGCTTCGTAGGCCCGAAGCAATATTTTCTTAACAAAACATAAACAAAATTTATTTTACCGTTAAAAATTAATTTAGTTAATCAAAACACAATATGAAAAATAAAAAAAGTATTTTTCAGATAAATATAGCTTTTAAAATTCTACATTTTAAATTTATAATAATGTCACATTGATACTGAGAAACGAAATTTAAGAAACCAAATTAGAAACAGTATTCATTTATGAAAAATTAAATTATTGTTACATTAATAAATTGAAAATAAAACTTACATTTCACTGACATTTATTGCAGAGAACATTGCTATGTTCTCCATACATTTTTTCCACACTTAGCACAACAAATTTATGATTTCCTGTCCTTTGAACTGGGGCATACATGGCACCTTTTTCTTGAAGAATTCTTTTGTTTTTTTGTCGGGGGTGCTTCACAATATTCACTCTGGCTACAGTTTAGTTTTTCTCGCATTTCACGTGGAAGCATTGGTTGCAAACTTCTTTCTTGTAGGTGGTCCTTCAAAAGTTCTTTGATAAACAAACTTCGTTTTCTGTATTGAATCGCCGGTGTTTTAGTTGACAACAGCAGTACTCGGGCATTTATTGTTGCAATATTTAATATACTGAAAAATACAACCATGGGCCATATTTTGCTTATTCTAGCAGTAGAATATGTAGATGACATTTCATCCACTACATCTACGGCACCCTTTGTTAGATTATAAAATGTTATAATCTCTGGTTTCTTGGCTTCTTCTGTCGATTTATCAATGGCACTATCATTATGCATTGTAGATAACAGGACGACGCATTTGTTTTTCTTTGGCACATAGGAAACCAAAGTCATGTTTTTTTTAAATCCAAATAATGATGAATGCACTTCTCGATTCTTTCCACAAATAAATTCTTTTGGTAGCTCTTTTTTATTTTTTCTAACGGTTCCAACAAGTGTAATTTTCTTCTCTAAGAGATCCTTTGCCAAACTGTAACTGGTATACCAGTTGTCAATGGTAAGGTTTCGCCCTGAATTGAAGATTGGTTTCACTAATCTCTTGACCGGGACCATTTTCTGTCTTGTACGGACCTGTAGGTTGAGCTCCTGCATAAATTTCAAGGTTCCAAGTATAAAATGTTCTTGCATCCACTAGAGCAAAAATTTTGAGTCCATATTTTGCAGGTTTACTAGGGATATACTGACGAAACAAGCATCTTCCTCGAAATGGCTCTAACTTTTCATCAATTGTTACATATTCGACAAGACTATACAGTTTTTTGCAATTTGCAAGAAATTTTTCGAAAATATTTCTGATGGGAGCAAGTTTATCCAATTCTCTTCTAGAAGAACGGTTTCTAACATCAACAAATCTCAAACACCTCATTAGAAATAAAAAACGTTTACATGACAGTTCTGTGAAAAATGTCAAACCCAGTACCATCAGTAGCCCAAAGATCACGAACATTTACATGAGAAGCTTTGTGGAGTCCTCCAAAATAAAGAAGTCCGATGAATGCCTTTACTTCTGAGGTACTTGTGGGGCGAGCATCTCTTTCCCGTTCAAAATTACCAGCAATCGATTGAATATAGATATTCGTACACTCCACAATAGTTGATATTATTGTTTCGTCGATAAGCAATTGCCAAGAATTTACAGGCGAGGATACAGCTTTCGCTTCTCCAACATTTCCGGGCAATTTTGTCATGTTGTGAGCCAGAGTTCTCACATTTTTTCTTGGATCTTTTTTTTATTCCATTTTGTCAATTTATCTTTACCAAGATAGTGATCCATAGATTCAAAAATATCTGATTCATTGCTTGAATCAATATCTTCTTCCGAATTTGACTGATGATCACTAAACTCCTCTTCATCAACAATTTCTTCATCTTCTTCATTAATGGATTCTTCATCAGTTGACACTTCAGCTAATAGCGTCCGCAATCTCTTCATTTCATCATCATAGCTCAAATAACGAGACATTTTCAATCCGTCTGTTCTCCTTCGCGATCTTAACGAAAACGCCAGCGAGCGCGCCGGGCCTCAAAGGCCCGAACACCGTTTTTCTGAGAAAACAGGTGGGGGAAAATTCTTGAAATGCCTGTGGTTGTGACCTACATGACCTTGAATGCAGCTACTGTGAAACTGGATTTATTCCATTGAGGGGCTGATTTTCTGTGCCAAGTTTTTGTAATGCTCGGGCCTGATAGGCCCGGCGCGCGTCTTCGCGGGTTAAAAGTTTGGGAAATTCATTTTTAAGACTAGATTTAGATTCTACAATGTATTTGGGAGTTAAAAACCATTACCTGAAATTTTATGCTTTAAAATTGAACAATCAATGTAAAGTTACAAATTTTAATACTATCTTACTCTTATATTGGGTTGATGCAAAAGTTTGTCCCTTTTTTGGCGCTAGATGGCATCGCAAAACCAAAGTGTTATCTACTGCACACGTGTAAAGTGTTGATGCTTGAAAGAAAGAATTTTGGCGAGTACTTGGGAAAGAATTGCTATTTGGTTGTTTTTTAAATTTTGTTAAGCATTAAAAATGGCAGAAAATAAGGATATTCGGCATATTATGCTTTATTTCTGAAAAGGCAATGCTTCACAGATGCAAAAGTGTATGGTTAGGGTGCTGTTGACAATTCCACATGCCGTAAGTGGTTTAGAGGCGTGTCATGTAAATATGCAGTTTTAATATTGAGTTGATGCAAAAGTCCATCCCTTTTTTGGTGCTAGATGGCATTGAACCGCAAAACAGAAGTGTAAAATTTCGTTAAGCATTAAAAATGGCAAAAAATAAGGACCATTTTCGACATGTGATGCTTTTTTATTTCCGAAAAAGCAAGAATGATTTGCTAACGCAAAGGAAGATATGTGTTGTGTATGTCCACGTGTTGTAAATGGTTCAGAAAGTTTCATCACCTGGATCAGTTTAGCCAAAAACCTCAGAACTTTTATGAGCGTGGGATTATGCAACTACCGGAGAGATGGAGAAAAGTCGTTTAACAGGACGACACATACTATATTGATTAAATGTAATTTTTAGTAAATAAAAATTGTTCTTCAATTTTTATCAAAAAAAAACAGGATGAAGTTTTGCATCAACTTAATACCAGTAAAATCAATACCAAAATGCTGTTTTATAGATTGTAACTAAAACTTAAAAGCTCTGTAATACAGTAGCTATAATCTTGTTTACCAGAAGTAATGTAGACTGAGGCCATCTTGTTTAATAGACTAGTAACCCAAAACAGCATATAAGTACAGAAAATATTTGCTACACTACATGTTGCTCTGAAATATTGCTTGGATAATCCAAGATTCTACTGTACTTGTAAACATATTTTGGAATACAAATGTATAAAAAATTGAAATGAGCATTTTCATGTCTTGGAGAAAGAAAGAAATATAAGTTAAGTAACAGTGTAGAAGGAAAAGTACTATTTTGAATGTATTTCTTCTCAATATCGTTACTTTGTAGTGTTTAATGTGATTCAAAGCAATTAGCTACAAGTTTATGTTACAAATATGTAAGCTTTAATTTCCAATATTTTTAATTTACAAAAATATCATCAATTCTAAGATGATATAAACCAAGGTGAGGTTTAATAAAGGATAAGCAAAATGAACTAATAATATTTGAACTAGCAATAAGTCTGAAGTCTAGCAATAATCTCTGAAGCTATGTTAATGTTTTGTGAACGATATAACAGATAGTCATTTTTTTGTCAAAACCATGATCCTTTAGCACTTTTATACTTTAACATCTGCATGGTTATTGCAGCTGCAACTTGATCTGCTGTTTTAGTTTGTCCATAATAATCCAAAAACTCACCTTCAGGGTCAACTAAGTATGTTATAATGGTGTGGTCAACAATGTAGTCTTCATCAACGTCTTTTGGACCTTCACTGTAGTACACTCGATATGCTCTAGTAACTTCACGGATCTGTTCCTTGGATCCAGTTAATCCTATGAGTTTGGGAGAAAATTCCTTGATGTACTTGGAGACAGCTTCTGTTGTATCTCTTTCTGGATCTACTGTGATGAAAAGGGGTTGGAGTTTCGGCAGGTCTTTGGAAGAATCAAGATCATTTACAACCTCTATCATTTTTTCGATTTCTTCAGGGCAAATGTCAGGGCAGTGAGTAAAACCAAAGTATATCAGTAGCCACGTGCCTAGGAAATCTTCACTCGTGCGTGGTTTGCCAGTGTGATCAATCAAATTGAATTTGCCACCGATGGCAGCTTTGCCCAGTTCCCGCCGTCTTTGTTTGTCTATGGCTATTTGCTTCTCTTTCTTTACATACTGCATTCCGACCAGGAAAATTCCACCAACTCCTAAACTTATTAACAACGATCTCCATGAAATGGGGCCGTTATTCTTTCCCACATCTTTTTTCTTGGGCAGGGAGTGAACGGATGACTTCGTCGAGTTACTTAGTTGACGAAGGGTGACATCTTTGAATTGTAATAGATTAGACCTGTATATACTTGATTTAGGATGAGATACAAGGCAGCGAACGTTCACATGTTTGCCATATAAATTGTATGCTTTGGATATTCCTGAAAATCTATAAATAATCTTGTTTGTCAAATTCGCAGCTAGCATGTTGAGTCATACACCGGCAAATTTGAATATAAGAAAATTGGGCTGTAATTAGCAAATCACAAAAGAAAACGCTTCAGTCATTTGCAGAATTCAGAAAGTTGTGTGAAACGATAATTTTCAATCCAATGTACAATTAAATACTGCGGCGGAAGGTTACATTTCCCAGGTACAAGCAGCAGTCACGTTTGTTTACAGTTACGTAATAACGGAGCTAGAAGCTCTTTTAAGAGTTGAGTTGCATACATACTACTTACAGCGAAGGGACCTTAGTAAAGAACTCTAGGCATTTTTTCAGCATGAAGCATTTCCTTTTGAAGGATTTTCACACTTGACAAACAAACTAGATGAATACAATGACTACTTCCGCTATCCAACATTAAAATGGTTCATCGCCCAGTTTGGCCACGATTTTTAATCTAATTGATGTTGTCCAATTCGGAATTCATTCTTTGGAATTTTTATTGCAGACACGCTACCCCAACCTACATTTAGCTTGGCGGAAAGCTCACAACGAAATACCACCGAGTCTACGGCGCAGTCGGAAGCGCCTCAGCCTCGCATTCGGAAGGTGCCCGGTTCGATACCCACTCGACACATTCACCTACACTCAGATTTAATTTAATTTAAACTCTTGCGGTCACACCTTCCGCCAACAGGCACTATTCGGAATTTCCGCTCAAAACAAATGGCATTTATGTATATGACAACCAAATATAACATCAAAATGGCCACCAAATACAAATAGTCGGGGCTCGAAACTGTCTTCTCCGGATGTCCGGCAACCCGCTCCCGGGACCACGGCAGCGTCGGGGGTCTTCGAATTCCCCCAGCGTTGTCGTCGGTCCCGGGGTTAGTAGAGATTCGATCGGCTTCCGCACGAGGAGGCGGTTTTGCAATTTTTTTTTGAACCATTCACGTGACATGGACCTCTGGTGGAGCTTCGAACTATTTCCTGATGATCTTCGCTTTTGGAAGGGAAAAGACGAGTGGTGCAAGTATGTTTTTAAAATTTATTCCGGGGATAGGTTTTGACATTTCAAATATGATAGCCCGTTAATTCAGTTACCAAACTTATAATATAATCCGATTGATATTTGTTTCTGATTTTGTATTTCGTAAAAGGGAAATAATTCATGCTCGGAGAACAATAATATATTTAGTTTATGTGCGATAATCTAATTTTTATGAGTCCCAGCCAGAACAAGCAGCCACTGCTGTTTGCTGAAATTAGAATTTACTTTGTTGGTGGCCCTAAGGTTTCTACTACTTACACAAGTTTTTGCTTTAAAGAATCATTATCCCTGTCGAAAAAAAGTTTCTTTGCTTAGAATATTCACAAAATCAACCAAACCAAGTCCAGTGTGGGAATTTCAAAATAATTATAACAAAAGAGTAAATCAGAATAGGCAGCGATGCAATTTACATTTCAGATCTCTGGTTGCAGTGTGCAATTTTCATTCTTTTGACGACCCTTGCTCTGCACTAAAACAAATTCGGTTCTATTTGTTTACTATTAGTAATGCTGCCTTTTAATAAAATTAATTTTTTTCTGAAATGTTTCTAAATTCTTTATTTTTCAAATAACATGCCTGTATATTTTCCTTGTAAACGATTATACAGAACTTTAGTATACCTTTATCTTAGTGATCATATTTATTAATTAAAATAACCTACAACTATACAACCTATAAGTTAAAATTAAACAATTAACACATTAAAACAAATAAATATTATAAAATAAAATGAAGAATTCCTTTTCCATCCTTGCTCAGTGTCAATGAAAGGTCAATTTGAATTTATTAAGAATTTTATTTAAAAAATGCGGGGCAGCTATAGCCCAGTGTCGCGGATTAGCAAGTTCGCTTGCGAGTCCGGAACTCGATCCAACTAAAGACCGTAGTGTACGTGAGGGTTGGTGCATGTCAAATCTGTCGTGGCCTCAAATGTCCTTACGCTGGCGTGATGGGAGAGTGGGGAGCCACCTCAGGTATTAACCTCGTCATCTGACTGGTTCAAAATTACAAGGTGTTCTCGGATCTCTCTTCGGGAATGATCTCATATCATCGCCAATAGTCTGTTGTGTTGGTCCAGTTGCGACGTACATTTAATTACCTACCTACCTTTTAAAATTGCAGCTTAGCACTCATGATAAAATTTACCGCGTTTTCTTTCAGGTTTCAACTGCATCATATCTGAAAAATTTGGAGAGGACAAACTTTGACGTGTTTCATCCAAAAATCCAGAGAAGAAACAATTTGCTGCCCATATTATTGTGGTATCATAAATGCCGAAATACTTATTAACAAGGAAATTCGTCTTTTTTTACTGTTCTATCTTGACTTGAAAATGACCTTATTTATTTGTATATATGAGCATTTTTCGTCATGTAGTTTCATTGCATGTCAAATAAAGAAGTTGTCATTTTTTGATATCGTAGCATCTTAATATTCTAAATACTTTAATTTAATAATGTTCTCCTTTGTCGCTTTTTAGCTATTTTATGCCAAAACATTATAAAAGTAAAATGGTGCTTACGTTGAATGCATATGAAAAATATGTTTGCAGATGGTATCTGAAAAAGGTGCAATGCAAAGTAATTGCTTATTTGAGAAATAAAGTGTATTTATGAGAAAAATTGTGTTATCTTATTTATTTCACGCGTGGAGTTTATGCACACGTGAAATAAAGAAAAACAAATAAGAAGTGAAACTAAATTAGAATCAATTGCTAAAACTGTTAAAAAAAATATTTTCATGTTTATGAATATTGTTGCCAAATATATATTGATAATAATACCGAATCGATTACCATTATTTCACACTAGGCAAAACACAGCACATGGAAACCAAATTATTTTCATTAAACAATATTAATAAAGCTATTTTTGAAAGAAATGTATCATAAAATCTACAAAGCGAAAACAAATTATTACTATTAAAATTATAAGAAATGAAATTAATTTAAATGAAATTCGTCTTCTAGCAAGAAATATTAGCGCAAACGATTTTTTTATCACGTATGAGAACATCTGCTTTTCATTTCCATTTGTGGTTGTCTCATTGCAGTTGGTTTAGAATTAAGCAAAAAAGTAAGTTTCTCATTTTTTGTTATTTTATATTTTTTAACCACTGTTTTTTAATATTTTACATCTAACCATTTAATATTTTATATCTAACCATTTATTTTTTATAAATTTGAAGAATAATTTCTTTAAGAACATTTTAATTATAAATATTCGATTCTTTTGAATATTCATTCTGCAGAACTAGTGTACTAATAATTTTAATGTCGAATCTTGCTTTTTTCGTTATTTTTCAATAAATCTTTTTTAGCGGAATTTTTTACGGATTTATAAATATTTTCAAATTCTGATTGTATTTATTTATTTTGCATTTAGTTGTTCAACACGTTCTTGATTATTTTTTTCAACAGAAATGACCACTATGATGCTCTCCACTCCAATGAAAGAAGCAGAAGGAATTATGCAAGATGTAAGTGATGAACAGTTTCATGCATTTCATTATGATTATGCAGTATTTTCATTAAAATTAAAAAAGCGATTGAAATCAAATTTTACAAGTGGGATTAGAGTAATCCAAATTATAAATAAAAAGGAGACGAGAGAAGTTACTACTAGTTCATATGCATAATTTTAATTAATATATCTATAAAAACAAAATTATGATAAGTAATAATCGAGGGATCAATTATCGTCGTTGCTAATGATGAGATGTCCTCAATCTCATGTTTTATGCAAAATTTACGTGGCCTTTTTGTCAGTGTGACGTCATGGTGTAATATAATTTAATTGATGGAAAGCTAAGTAATATACTTATTTAGTTATAAAAAACTGAAAATTGATTTCTTGGAGCATTACTTTTTTGATAGGGTGAACCAATTTGTAATGGACCATTTTTCTTGAAAAATTTCCCTAGAGCTAATTTGCGATTGCACTTTCAAGATATTTTGAACTTATTAACTTGTAAAGATGATTAAAATGATTTAGTGCAATTATTAATATTTCATAGGTTTTTAGAATTTTTATTTCAAAGTTCAGAATAGTTATAGGACCAGTAATTGACCACTACACATGCGGTAATTGTGGCCACTATTATTTTTTTAAATAAAATTCAAATTGAAACATTTGTGCGAATTTTTTAACTATGGAAAGAAAATCAGAAAATTTGTATGAAATGTAGCTAGGCTAAATATTTTTACATAATATTCTAAGTAAAACTCGGTAAAAAAACAAACTATCGAGTAAACATGATAATGGTTAGTACTAATATTAAATTAGCGAACTTCTCAGATTGGTTACCATTTATTCCAGTAGTCCATTGGCTATAAGAATATAAATTTATTATATTGTGGAATAAACTAGTTTGCTTGTTTTAATGAGAAATATGAGGAAATGGTCAATTACTGGTAGGTGGTCAGGAACTGATTAGTTCAGTTTACATCAACAAATAATTAGAAAGCTTAAATTATGCGTGTTTCCAATTCTTATTTCAATGACTACGTTTCAAACGATTCTTTGTAATTTTAATTTCAGTCAAATAAAAGTCAATTGCATTACTTTTTGTCTATTTTTCGTGATTTATTTTATATAATCTGCAATACAATTTTGTTTGTACTACTAATGAGTTCTTTTTTACAAAGTTTAAAATTTACTTATTAAAAAATTACCGGTTTCTGGATGTTTTTTTATTTGCACAGGTGACAGATTTGCATATGTAGTTTTACAAATCAGAGTAACGACTACTGGAATAAAAAGAAACTAATTGAATAAAATTGTATTTTTAGTGGAAAACCGTCTTTCCTGATTTCACTACTTTGGAGGGATCATGTTTATTCATAAAGAAACTCATTGCTGTGTCTTTATCTTCCATTACTTATATCAGAAGAATTTTTCCTGAGGAAGCTTATGGGGAAAGAAATTTGAATGGCAAGTTTTGTTAATTTCATTTTCTCTGATATTTTACGTTTTTAAAATAGCTGGTAGAACATATATTTTTAAACGAAATTGTTCTGATTGAATAATTGCAATGCATAATTTGTACTGTAGTAAATTTCTTCCTTAATTATATACGTATCACATGCCATTGATAAAATATTTATTTTTGCTTAAAGTATTTTTAAGATTTTTTAAGGTTGTTGAGAGCTATTTAAGTGTTTTTACTTTTGTTATTGCAGGACTTAAAATAAAAATCTTGTCTGCAGATTCTGGTATAAAATCAGTCACGAAATTCATTAATTTAATCAGGAGTTGTTATGATGCTGTGGAAAAGAAATATGTAAGTTTGAAACAGCAAATAGTAACGTATTTCTTTTATCTATTCTCAGCTATGGACAGGGAGGGGGGCAATAGAGGGAATTTAAGCCTGTGCTCAGTGGGACCCACAGCGTTAGCAACCTGCGAGTTGCAGGCAGCATATGTTCGATTCCTGTAACTTACCATGGCCGTATTTCTCTCTTCTGTATCAGTAAAACTTTCCTTGTGTATTACTTGATGTATATCTTGATTTTTGGTTCAGCTTGGCCAAATATGGCCCATGCACCTTAAAACCTAAACAACCACCTGACTACCTTTGGCTATGAAATTCTTGTTTAAAAGGTCTTTAAACATGCATATAAGGAGAAGGCACTAAGTTTGAAAAGAGGGTTTTTCTTATATTTATAGTTCTTTTTGAATGACAATATTTTATCAAATATGCACAATTTTTTCATAAGTTTTATTATGAAGGAAGTGTTTGAAGAATGCATTATTACCTTTTGCACACAGAGCGCACAATTTTGGACTTATAAAATCTTCAGTTATTGCCTGTTTGAACTTTATTTCTTGTAAGCCCGCAATGTGAACTTGAATTTTACCTTTTAATTAATTGTTATGCTTATGTTTCATTTACCAACTCAATGCTTCTAATTTTTATTTTTAACCTGGTACTTTAATATCGTTTTTTATACTTATATTTCCATAAAATGAGGTAAAAAGAAGAGTTTTTATTCAAACCAGACAAATTCATTTTTTAAAAAACGGTAGATATCGCCATCAACGAATGTAGAAAGCCTCTTACTTCGCATGAGTTCTCCAAAACAAAAATTTCAATTAATGCAATGTGACCAATTCTTCCCAATCATGGCTGGTACCTGGGAAAAATTCTGCATCTATCCTTGTTTTACAAAGAGAAACGATTTTATCGAGATTGCAAAGAGAGCATCTTAGGAGCATGAAATTCCTGAATGGTCAAAAATCTTTTCTGATTTGTTCTAAGTGCAAGGGTGAACATAGCTCTAGCAATCACATTCTTACACAAATTCAGTCACATCCACTCATCAGAAGATCATGACTTAAAGCATCAATGCATTTTATGCACTTTCATCAAATTGATTTGTCTGCTTTTAAATGAAAGCTTTTTGAATATTCATTTTCCTTTTGAACATTATGCAGTACATACATTCTTTTGATACAGGTATATTTAAAGCTTTGTGCAATTTCAGCTCTTTTATTTTAAAACTTAAGTTATTCGAATAAGTATGCCCTAAGGTGAATGATCTTAGGGCAGACTTAGGAAAACAAGTTATCTCATTTATAAAGACTGCTGCTGATCTTTAAAAGTTCATGTAATTACCAATAGTTTAGCATCAAACTGTTTAATTTGGAGTTTCATGCAATATTAGATCAAGACTGTATTTTATTACATAATTTACTTCTTTATTTATTATAAGTACATATCCTCTGCTGTCAATATATCACTAGATTTTCTTGTTACCCAGGATATGCAATATATCTATAGGTTATTGTATAAATTAGTTGGGAATTTATTTCTATGTGTTAGACTGTCTTGTTTTGAGTTATTTA
The DNA here is from genome assembly GCA_933210815.1 of Meta bourneti. Classification (NCBI taxonomy): domain Eukaryota; kingdom Metazoa; phylum Arthropoda; class Arachnida; order Araneae; family Tetragnathidae; genus Meta; species Meta bourneti. The sequence goes on from OW119928.1 coordinate 23,954,676, forward strand.
ATAAAAGAATACTTTAATTAAAGAATACTTTCTTTTACAGCTACAGCAGCTAAGTGTTGGGGTAAGTAAAAATTTACAAAAGTAAAAGACTGGCAGAAATACTTAGTAAAATATAGATTAATGTTTCAGAAATATTAATAAAGTATTACTCGATTAAATTTTTTGCAATTACTTTTTATTGTTTTCTTAAGTGATTATTTATTGTTCTTGACTATAATATCATGTGTGAGTGATAGTAAAGTCACCATGTTATATTAAGAATCACTATTTTCCAAAAAAAAAATGAAAAAAAAAAAAGAATTTTTTTATGAAACTAATATTTTTATATAATGCTGACATATATTGGAAAATTTCTTGTCATGACTAGTGATCTTTCAACTTTTTAAATTGCTCAGAAGTCTATTAAGTTAATTATGTATAGAAATATTCAATATTTTAGAACTAGATTTTATTTAATGTAATGAAAAAACACTACTTCTAAGTATAATACTACACTGCAATATATGATAGTGTTATATGCCTGACATTTTAAAGTTTTGTGTGAATCAGACCAAACTGGCTGGAATTTATGTTACAAATTTAAAAAAATTGATTAAAATGTGATAAATTAGCCAAAATCTGATTGGAAAAATACAAAACTCTAAAGCAAAATATTTTTCCTTAAAACCATTTCAATTTCTTTTTTGCCTTTAAAGACAACTTTGATGGATTCTAATGGAGCAAAAAGTTTAAAACTCATTCTTCAGAATATTTCAAAGAAAAATAAAAAATCACTAATTCCAATTTTTCTGGGAAGTACCTGTTTATTGTTTTCTGTGCAGTGCAATGATTTCTTTAAATTAATTATTCTTTCTACTTTGAACTAGTGACTATCATTTCTAGGCACACAAATTATTTGACAACTAATATGGTGGTCAGGCAATCATATTTTTGATTAATATCTAAATGGCCTTATGTAATTATTAGAAAAAAAATTAATTTCATTCAGTACTGTAAAAGAAAGCTATGAAATTTATAGAAGTTGGATTTTTGTTGAGGCAAGGATCAAGTTTTGCCTAAATAACTAGGAAATCAGTACAGTTAACTCCTAGTTTTACATAAACAATTTATCCGTCTGCATTAATAAAAATTTTTTTTGTGGTTGAAATATTCAACAGCTTGACTCAATCTATAATGTTCCGTGTCAGAATCACTTAACACCCTTTCACTTGATAGCGGAGAGAACTTCTGAAATCACATTTAGGACGATAATAGTACTTTGTAGGTTTGGTAGTAGGTTTTGGTTGAACTGAGTAGTAGGTTTTCATTAACCCCAAATCTTTTTTACCTATTACTTGTGCCAAATGCTACCCACTGTTGAGAATTGATAGTTATATTATTATCAGTTTTAAATAGTTTGATAATTTTATTTAATATTTGTTTCAGACAATTTTATTTGAGATTTAAAATGAAATTAATTACTTTTCTTTTAGATTTGCTATAATCCAGATAATATGGATGTAAGTTGTTAATTAATTTTTTTAGTATTTATAACGAATGCCAATACTTTTATAGAATAAGTGATATATGGAACCTTTAAATTTTAGGAAGTCGTAGAAGCATACAATTTAGTATTTCGTTACACAGATAATGAATGCGCTGTAACATGGTAAGTTCAGAAAAGTAGTATTTGTGTAATTTAATACTTTTTACCTATTTAGATTTTAAAACATAATTTCCCTTTATATTTATTACTGAATTATCACAAAATTTGTTTTTCATCAAAAATTGTCAAATGCTATATGATGTCAATGAAGGAAAATCAAAGTGTATGTTTTTATTGTAATAGTTTATCATTTTTGATATAATTCCAAAATTTCAGTTTTTAGTTGCTCTTAAAAACTACAAATTTCTTCAATTTGTTATCTTTTTTAGTCATAATGCCCGTACACTACTTCAAAGTGATCCAACTGTGCAAGCAACATTCCTTATGTTGAAAAGTATATGTGCCATTAGTGATTTACTTGGAGATTTGCCTAAAAATGCATACATATCAGTAAAACTTCTCTATTACGATGATGGTTAGTATGTATAATTGGTGCTAGGTTTATTCAGAATTTTCAATTTGCATACTTATTTGCATTCTTTATTTTTTACATTTAGAAAACCTTTTTTATTGAATTATAAATCCCCCATATCCACATATAATTTGGATATGTTTTATAATTTTTTTCTCATGATAATGAATTCAGAGAATGAATGTTTTTTATTAATGAAATTTTATTAAATTTAGTGAAGAGTAATTTTGTGTGTACTTAAGGATGGCAGTATCTTATATTTTGGAGGGAAATTTGATTTTCACAACACTTGGAATTCAAACACATAATCTTTTTATTTGTTTTAAACTGTATTTTTTTATTTGTGTTCTATAAATTTCTTTAAATCTAATTATATACCTCGTATATATTGTGAACACCCAGTCACAATTTTAAATACACAATAAAGTATCAACACTTTTTTGCAATTCAAAGATTACAAATTTAAAATATTTTGATTTGCATGGTTTACATTTCAAATATGATTAACTTGGAAATTGTGATATTTGTCTGGAGTGTAAAAAATATTGATCTTGGTTGCATTTATTGTTTCAGATTGTCTATAATGAATTTCTTTTAATCATTTTAATATACATTTTCCACTGAAAATTATTAATTAGTTAATCTACATAAATCGAAGACATCAAGACAGAAAACGGAGAACTAAAACTTGTTTTGCTTATATTAAAATTTGACTTTCTTTTAGCTTTGATTCATAATTTTTTTCTTGAATTTATTGTTTCTGAAAACAATCAAACAGAATGCCAAATTCTTTATATCCTAATGATTTAATAAATATTTTTCAATGTAAAAATGATTGGCTGTTGTGGACAAAAAAATGTCCTCAGAAAGTTGATATTAATTATGTTATGTATTAATTTTTTCATTGTGTGCAATTTTATTTTGATCAGTTACACCACCAGATTATGAACCAGAAGGTTTTGCACCATCTTCTAATATAAAATTCACCTTTACTGGGAAAACCATGAACTTACAACTGGGAAAAGTCAATAGTGAGCGATATAGGTAATATACATTTTAACCAATAGATGTTACTGTTTATGAACTTTATTTATATTACTTATTTTGCCATTCCAAACACAACTTATTTTACTAAATCAATTTATTTGAATTGCCTTGATTTTAGGTTGTAAATTATTGTGTGTGATAACACATTCGCACATACATCAGTAACAGTATTATGAGGCAAACATTAAAAAATAATTTAAATAACTCATTCAGCAGAATACAACAATCAAAATTTAAAAAAATATTTGCTAGTTTTTAATTTTGTATGGTTACTTTGCTGTTAACAATCTCTAATTACAACACTAATTGATGCAAAATATTGTCAGACTTTTTGACTCGAACTGTTCTGACAGACCACTTCCAAGTCAAGCCTAGAAAAAGGTGTGATAGTTAGAGAAATGACTCTTGAAAAGGCTTTGGCATAAAATGACGCCGGAATACAAGCAATCAGCACTGAAAATAGTTGTGATTAACAGGCATGTACATTTAAAAGAACTTTCACAAAATAAAATTGGAAATTTCTTTTTAAACTCATGGGAAGGACATTATATTACTTACCCAGGATTACTTACATGGGAAGGACATTATATACTTTTTAATTGCATATAGTGAAATTTTATAAATTATCTCATAAAAATATTTATTTGAGTACTGAATGAGACGGTAAATGATCAGTCTATTACTTACATCATTAGGCTGCTAATTTGTTTCTGTTCAACAAAATAGTTGCAAAATTTATTTTTGTGGCATGAATGCATTGATGATATATTAAGAACTTAAACTGTCTTATGAATTGATATTTTCTAAATACTTTGCACCTCTTTTTTTAGTTATAAACTTCTTTTGAAAACTACTGCAAGTAAGCAATCATTGTCCCAATTCAATCCTGAGGAACCTATGATGAATTGTACAGAAACAATGAGTGGAAGTGAAAAGGTTTACAATTATCTATTGTACTTCTGCATAACTAATATCTGTACTTCTCATTATTCAATGTTTACTTTTTGTTTTATATATTTTAACTAATTTGGAATTAGTGCTGTAATAAATTTGATATCAAATTGAATTTTCCATTTTGAATATACTTTATATGAAATTTGCTCTAAGAAATTTAACTGTTTATTTCAAGTGACTGTATAGTTTAAATGTACATGTATGTCAAGTAAAAATATGATAATTTGTCATGATTTCTGAATTTTTTCAATCTATTAAATTTCGATTTGCATTGGAGAAGTCTATTAATATGATTATTCCTTGCTAAAGGGGAGAAAAATACTGATATCGTATAAGATTTTATTTCTGTTTGTAGTTCCTCTTTTATGTAATAGCAAAGAGGCTGGATTAGCAAAAGAGTAGGGTATTTATTTTTCTGTATTTTTACACCTTTGATTACATAATTTGAACTTTTGCTATTTCACTCTTATGAAAGTATTACTTATTTTGCTTAAATGAGTTTTCATATTTAATATTGTTTGTTCAAATTATTGCTTTACTAAAACAAGAATTTTGAGAATTTAATCGAAATTAATATATTTAAGTGATACGTCATGGTTTAATACCATGAGCTCAAGTTTCCCACAAGATGTCTTTAGAAAAAATATTTGTCATGCAAGTAGTGTTTTGTAAATTAGGAATCTAAAATTTAACATAGTTAAAAGAATAAATTTCTAAAATATTGATCTGAATGATTAAAACATAATTTAGATAATGTGAAAATAGTAATTAGGTACACATGCCATTTTATGATTTTTTACAAAAACTAGTTTTGTGGGGAAGAGTAAAAATGATAAATAAGAAAAATGCTTTTTAAGTACATTTCAATATGCTTCAGTATACAAGGTGGCATTTTTACTTTTTGTAAGCATGATTTATCTTTGATTTTAATGCAATTTGTTTAAAAATGTTCTTCAGAGTGTAATTTGTTTTTAAAAGTCTTCTTAAGATATCGTTTTTTTAAACTTAAAAGGGCACTGACTTAAAATAATTTTGTTTTGTAGGTATCAAATGAAAATAAGAGTAGTCAGAAAATTCAAGACTCGCAATCAGGTTTATATATATTTTCAATTCCATTATATGTATTTATTCTGATCACAGTAAAAATTTGGATGTATCTTGTAATGTGCACATATCTTAAAATATGAGTATTAGATTTAAACAGGTAAAAAAGTACTCAAGGTTGGTATTAAATATTCTTTTAGGAAAAGTTCTTGCTCCTGGAAAATCAAACAAGTCACTGCAATGCCCTTGTGAACATAAATGTGTAAGAACTACATTCATTTAATTAAAATTATAGAAACTAAATAGTGTTTGTAAGTAAGTAGTAGGTTTTCTTTTACAGATGTTTTTACCTTTCTAGATAGATGATTCTGATATGATAACATGTTTGAGTTGTGAGAGGGTACAACATAAAAGTTGCTATGGTCTTCGGACATCAGAAAACATTCCTATAGTCTTCTATTGTGTTGAATGTATTTTGCATAATTCAGATGGACATGTACCTTTGGACTTAGTATATACATATAGAGGAAAAGAGCGCCAGGTATCAATTTTCCTCTCCACATTTTATTAACTTTCCTTATCTGTAGGTTTTAATAATACATATTTTAATGATGTCAGAAGTTAGATTGAATACATAAAACCTCCCAATAAAAGATCCAATGGCTGAAATATAGAATTTATCTTTTCAAAGTACATGAAATATTGAATTATTTTTGCTGAGTATATGTTCGAAAAGCAGATGTGCCCATAATGGGAAATTTCTTTCACTCCAATGACTTCATTCTATTTCCTTGACAATAAAAGTATAGTAACTGGATTGAAGGGAAATTTATTTTCTGAATTTCGTTTCATCTATGGTAGACTATGAATTGGAGTTGCAGCATGATTATTTCACTAACCTGTTAAAAGAGCTGACTCATGACATTAAATTATATTTTGTTGACACATAAATGGTCTAAAAAGGTCCATTAAAATTAAATTACATGCTTCATCCAAATTTGACTGATAGATATTTTGAACTATATGATTATTTTATTTTTATGTAGCAAATTTTTAAAAGCATAGCACAGAAGTATCAATGGAGCATGACAGTTATGGAGGGGTATACATTTTGAAACTACAAGAAATCTAACTAAATTCTATGGTCTACTCTTGGTATATAACTGAAATTATATTGTGCTTACTGTGCAACACTAACAATCGTCATTATATTTTATATTACAAATATTTATTCATTTTAAATTTCAAACCAGATTAAACACACAACCATGTCAAAATTGTAAATATGCTACTGTTCACTATTTTATCATAAAATGTAAATAGCATATTTAAAATTACTGTTTTATTTATTTTCTTCAAAAGAAAATTATCTGTCATTAACAAAGCTTTGCCTCTAAAAATGTAACCAAATATTTACAGTTAAATTATATATACTTGCTACATTGCATGTTTCAAAAAAATTCCTTACATAAAATTCTTTGTGTAACAATTCTTATTTTTAAAGTTTGGTTTCATTAATTCAAATTTAAAGAAAAGTTAGAGAATACAATAAGCGGTACAATGCACATAAATCATGAATGTTTAATGTGTTCTCTGAGTGGCAGTGATGACTTGAGATCAGCAGTCATCGCTTATCAGCAGAAAACTAAAACTTGTGCTGTAACAAGGAATGTACGTTACTTCAAATTTTCACCAATTAAGTCAGGCATGGTAAAAGATCAGCTGAATGCTTTTCATTGCCATCTTAATATGAATATTAAGATTTCAACTAAATTCTTCGAATTAGTGATACAGTGGTACCTTGAGATATGAGTGTCCCAAAATACGAGTTTTTTGAGATACGAGCCTGCCTTCGGTGACGTCCCAACCACCACTCCGCTCAGATTCCCGAGTCTTGCGCATCATTCTGTTCACATGTTTACTTCTCCTGATGACAGTTAACGTCTGTCACAAAAATTAATCAATTTCTTAATTTGGTTTGACATTTACTGTCAATTGCCACAGGGAGCCCCCCCCCCCCGCGAGCCCCTTTCTTATTTATTTTCTTTTCTCCGACCAGATGTGTCAATTCTGAAAACGGAAAAACGGGGTGTATGTAGTTATTTATCTAATTTTTTCGTATAACCATGAGTCCAAAGTAGGTGAGTGTAAAGAACAGTGGTGAGAAAAGAAAAAAGGTAATATCCATGGAATTAAAGAGTGAGATAATAGACAAACATGAGCAAGGCGTAAGAGTAACAGATGTAGTCCGATTGCACTACTTTTACAATATGTACTATTCTGAAGCAGGACTCGATAAAGGCTATAACTCCAGCTACAATGTGTTCATTATAAATACATTATGAAAAAATTGAAGTGGTTTTTTTTGGGGCTGGTACAAATTAATCTCATTTTAATTCATTTCAATGGGGAAAATTGATTTGATATACGAGCATTTTGACTTACTAACTTGGTCATGGAACAAATTAAATTCGTATATCAAGATATCACTGTATTATGTTCTGTTCTTGATCACTACTCACAAATCTACAAGTTAAAAATATAGGGAAATGAGAAAGACTTGGTAACAAAATGTGATTCTTAGGTTTGAGAGCTCAATGTTTTTGTTTAATTCCTTTGTAGAACTGAATTTGATGACATAAACGTTCATAGCATTCTAGAAGACATTAAAGTTGTATTTAGTAACAATTTTATATTTAATTTTAGGAATTTTGTAATATGAGAAGGGCACTCTATTACTGTTTCTCTCACAAAACCTTCACCAACTTGAATTTTGAAAAGCATATGGGCTGCAACAAACCAGCTGCAAAAGTTTTGCTTGAACGTCTTGAATTTGAAGGTTTTATTACAAAAGGGTAAGTTTTTAGCATTTATATTTGTTTTTTAATTTTTTGACTGCATTTGTAAACTAAAAAAAATTGCATTTTTAAACTATTAATAATTTTTAATATTAAAGGTTTCTTTCCCTGTAGTGTTCACATCAAAGTTTAAATGTCACACAATGTAATTTAAAATAAATGGTAGTTATTATCATTTTTAGCAGTTTTTAATTTATGAGTGTATTTAAATGTAAATTTCAATAAAAAAAATCTAAATATAAATAAGAAAAATGTTCTAATATGCTATTATTTAAAATTTATTTTTCAAGTCTTATTATATTCACTTGTTTTTCTCTTCACCAGGTCTGGTAAAAACAAATACATTGTTGAAGAATCTGTTTTTATGGATTCTTGTGAATTATCTCGTTATTTTCCATTAAATGAAAACAATGAAAATGAAGAACAGTTGGAAGAAAATGCAGACGTAAGACAAGAAATTTATAATTAGTTTATATCCTCAGCTTAGAAACTCATCTGACAAAAACTAATTTTACCATACACCCGTTTTAAATATTAGATTTTAGGTCAAAAAATAGAAATTATAAGCAATTTGATAGGATGTATATTTAAAACAGATTACAGTATGACAATTTATTTCTCATCATGAAAATAAGCATTTAGTTTGTCTGAAAAAATGTAAGTTTATTAGTTTCTGCTCTGAGCTGATGATATATTTCTTATTTACATGACCTTATCTACTATCTAACTGGGTAGATGCTGCTGAAATTATCTAACTTTATTGAAAGAATAAGGGAGTGAATATTGAGTTTATATTTAGTCAATTTTAAATTTGATATCAAATATTGTAGCCGAACCTATTTTATGTAGAAAAATATTAACTTACTAAGCAACTAAGAGTAACAAATTATTCTTGGTAGACTTATTTTAGAAAGTTTACCCCAAATTTTTTTCTTTGAAAGAAAAAAGTTAATTGTAATCCCTTGAAAATTTAACTTGGACACTAAATGAAATGCATTCAAGTCAAATGCAAAAATGTTTTGGTGTGTACGTAATGAGTATATTTAAAAGAATAGTTTCTCCAAAGATGGATTTCCCTCAATGAATGGAGATTTCCAGCTATTTCAAAAGTTCTTTGACCTATATGGATCTTCCTGTTTCTCACTTTCTCAATATGTATCGGACTTTGAACTAGAATATTTGTAGTTTGGTACTAGCTAAAGAATTGGATAATTTAACCAGTCAAGTTTCTTTAGTCAGAGATGAACATGCTGTGTTAATCTTTGATTTATTTGCATTAGTAAATTATTATTTTGGTTTTGTCTCCAGGTTATTTATCTTTTAGTTATATTAATTTCAGACAACAAACTGTTCATATTTCTAAGTTTCTATTTTCTCTGAAAGACAATTTCATTAATGAAAAGGATCTGCAAAAGAACCAACTAAAACAGAACTTTAAGCAGTATAGATAAGAGCTATGACAAAATAATGTAAACAAGAACAATCTTGAGTAAATTACTCTACCTTTCAGTGAAATTCTCCAAACAAGTTTTTATTTACTTCTGCCCAGCCCCACATTGATTCGTTGCATCATTCTCTTACATTTAAATTCATGAAGGTCATGTGAAAAGATTCTGTGTTACCAATATGAATGAAAAGTATTAATAATCTACTGTAAGATATATATTGCGGCTCACAAAAATACTCCACCTTGAATTTCTCTATTTTTCAAGTTTTATTTATATTATTTTGTAGTGTAAGAGTAGTTATATAGTAACTATGCACACACCACATACAACAAAATAAATGAACAAACGCATTTCATCCTACTACTCTCATACTATAAAATAGATGAAAATGAGAGTAGTAGGATGAAATCTTCAAATTCTACCCCATATCTGATCTTTAAAAATATGCATTTATAAATATGCATTTATAAATAAATAAGAGTTTCCAACAATAAATATTTTCTAGCATGAAATGGATCAAGTTCCCAGTCCTTCCTTAGAACATGAAAACATTTCACAAGACTATTCTACTTCTCTTCTTGAAAACTCCATAAATAAGGCAAGTCATATTTTTTAAGATTTAAGCTTGTTTATTTTTTAGTAATGTATGTTTCTTTTTCTGTATTTATGTAAGATAACTATTGGATTAATTGTTTTTCAAATCTGAACGATATGTGAAGTAATGTTGCTTATTCTCCTTTATGTTTACAATCTAAAAACATCCTGTTGTATATCGCCACAGCGTATAAATGAGTTACACATAACAAATATTTCTTTCTTTCAACAAATGATCATTTCAACAATGGAAGAATATTTGATATTGCTGTGGTAAGGTAATGTTGGGTGTTATATTACAACTCTTCCTAATCTTTAGTAAACTTTTCATTACAAGTTCGTTAAAACAATTGAAATTAAAAATCTATTTTTTTTACTTGACTTGTTTAGGTCAGTATATTTATTTGGATTAATTGACTGATATTAATTCCAAATCTCATTCATTTCTTTTAAAAAGGAATTCTTTAAGGATTAAAACTAGATTGGCTTTTTGGCCATGTAGCAATCCAATTTCAATCCATTAAGGATCCCATTCAAGTCTGGAATCTATCACATACTCTACACTTTTGGTGCCAGTTACATAGGTCAAACTGAATGTACTTAAATTTTCTATCTACAAGAACCGTTAAAAACAAGAAAACTAACAAATTTGTGCTATGGCCCAACCCTGTTGGGAACATTCTCATCATTTTGAATTTAAACTTGCCAAAATAATGTGGTCCACATTATAGTCTAGTAACAGATTTCACTTTGCATTATATTTTTTTTATCTTAGGAGTGTCTTAGTAAGGGGGTTCCAAGGGAATAAGCCAGTTTAAGTATTAAAAACATACATTTAATTTAATTTAGGGCTTATTTACAGGGACAGAGTTAACAAGTATTAATATTGCTATACATATGTATTCAGTTGAATTCAGAAGGTGATGGAGTAGGGAGATTCAACTGTGAAAGAGAAAAAAAGATGGAGACGACGAGTAGAAAATAGTTAGCATAATGGTATCCCCAGATCAACCAGTTCACAAAAATGTAAGTGCCTTGGGTTAGATTTGTCTTCTATTCTCGGCTCTGGTAAGATTTGTCACTGTTGGTCGACTATTCTTCATTTGCATCTGTTCTCAAGAAACTTACTGTGTCATGACTAGACCTCATTACCTTTGTACTCACACCTACCTTCTACCTCTTTTTCAATTCTCATAAGAGGTAATGACCGACCCTCTTCTCAGGGTTAAGTCTTAGATACCTCATTAAAAGCATCCTCCTCGCTCTCGACGAAAATCCAACTATGAAGTTCTCTCCCCTCTATGACCCTCCCAATTCTTACAAGTAAACTCAAGTAATGCCAACCAAAAGTTCTATAAAAACACACACACATAAAATACAATATATACCAACACAATAAAGAAAATCAATGCAACTATAATCCAATCTCTATTCTGGAGTTGAATATTAAGAAGCCATGTAATCTATTTTTACGCTATCTAACACTAGTGCTTTCCTGCCTTTACATGTGGCTTGGAAGGGTTTAATTAAGAAAGTGAATTTATTATTTTAGTCATATTTTGAAGTTTTTACTACTAGTTTGACTAAAGTTTCATTTGTTTAATTTACGTATCACAATTTTTTCCCTATCAAACTTACTAGTTAACTGTATTCGTGCTTCTCTACCTTTGCTTACGGCCTGAAGGGTCTTTGAAAAATGAGTGTTAACTCTGGATGAAGACACTCTTGAGTTTTCCACTTGTTTACTTTGGTCATGATAATGGAAAATCTTTCCAAAACAATTTTCCTTAAATATCTTTTAATTATTTTCTTGTTTTTAATTATCCTTTTGTCTGATTATTTTACCTTTACTCTTATTGCTCAATATTAAATTTACATATAAACTGAAGAACAACTATTATTTTCTAGTTAAAGTAAAGTCAATCAAGTATAAAGGTTGTTAAAATATAATTACAGCTTATCTGCTTGTACTGATAATTTCTTAAGCATTTGAAGTATTAAATAGGTTTATTTAATTGCAGGTGAAAGCTCTTAGCCTTAATAATAGGTCACCTAAGGAAGTAGTGCGTTCTACTAGGAAACGGAAATCATCGTGCAAGGTAATATACATCTCTAATATTTATACTCTTGCCTTTTAAAACAAAACATTACTAAGTTCAATTTTGTTTTGGGTTATGTGATGCATTTGACTATAATAGGTTTAATATGTGAGTGGTTTTCATATTTACTTGTTTTTCAAAACATTTTTATAAATGTCATTAGTAATCAATTATTAATTAGTACCATTGAAAATTAAACGCCATTTTAACTTGTAATTCTCTCTCCTCCTTGTCAGGTGATGCTGGTTCCTCAATGTATAAACATACCATATTACTAATAATACTAAATATTCAAATTAATTTTCCTTTATGCCAATATTAAACGTCCACACTTCTACACATGAGCATACAAAGATCATAAAAAATGACATTCTTACTGACATCTGTCACATTTAAAAGATTTTTCATCGAATTTTATAAAATTCCTTATTTTAATCAAGTCTTTTCACTTATAATTCTAGTGACCCTAATAATTATGCATTCTGTCTCATTGTTAGGCTATCAGTCCTGCTGCTTCTGATGAACTCTTTCAAAGCCAAAAGAAACTCAGAACCAGGAGGAGAATATGAAAAAGAAAATTTCTCTCACACAAACCGAAGGACACTGCATTTGTTATATAAACGATTTAAATGTCTTTATATTTTTTGTTCATGCTAAAATAATTAAGTATTTATTTCTAGAACTTTATTGGAGGAATATTATCAGAAGCATTACATACCAAGCTTATGTGGCAATAACTTTTTATCTATCCTGCAGCTTAACAAATTATTTTTAAATGTAACTTATATTTAAATATATTTTCTGATACTTTAAAAATGTTAAGATAACATTAATTGCTTTTGATACATTGTAATTATTTTAGATATTTTTTATTTAAATTGTTTTCCACAGGTGTGGAACATTAATATTTTACTTCATTCAGTAAGTTTTTAACCAAGCAAATAATTTATTAATAGACTTTAGAGACTTTCTGGATTAGAATAGTCCTCTATTAGTTCATGTAATATACTTCTAACATATGTTTATCATTTAATATTATTATATGACCACTTGTTATTAGGCTGCAAATCAAGTCAAGGTTATAAGCTTATATATATTCCTCTTTATCAAGTAATCTTACTTGAATCTGAAGAAATGAAAGAGAAAAACATAGTATATAAAACCAATATATAGAACCAAGTAAACAGTGAACTGAATTCTATTATTTGTATAAGTATTCTATACATTTTATTCGCCCAAAGAGGGTTTTTCTTTTCATTATTTTATTCCCCAAAAGAGGGTTTTTCTCTTTTCAGTATTTTATTCCCCAAAAGAGGGTTTTTCTTGTCATTATTTTATGGTTTATGTATTGTCTAATTTGCCTTTGCATGGCATTTAAGTTTGTTACAATTCGATGTAAAATGTACTGTTAAATGAAAAAATAAAAACAGTTGGTTTTTTATGCTATTCTTGTAATAAAACTTTCATATATAGTTATTGGCTTTGTCTAGATCTGACAAAAAATTATATTCGGTAGTTGACATAGCTTATCAGTGGTGATTTGGGTTTATTGGTTTGGAAATCAGGTTTATTTGTTATTGGCAACTATCAAATGATATTTCTTTTATGTGATTAATTCTTGCTATTCTGAAAGCCCTCCATTGTCTTCTATATTATTTTGTCAAAAGTTTAGTCTTGATTTGCTTTAAAATTAGATTCCTGTCTTTCTTCTGGTCTATACTTAAATCAGAATCTGGATATTAAGCCTAGCACTAATTCATGCCTATACTTTAATATTTAAAGGTAGTTCGGTACTGATTGCCATTCGTTTCCTAGACTTCTGTATAAAAAAATTTTCATAGATTTGAAAAGTGTTTTGTTTAACTACTTTCTTTGCATAATATTGTAGTGGACTGGTAATTTTCTACCTAAAACACATATTACGGTGCTGGCTGATGGTGTTTAATTTAGTTATGATTAATGCTATTATATAACCATATAGTTGAAGTCTAGTGGGCACTATTACTATAAAATTTGCGGTCATTGAAAAAGCAGTACACAATGTTCAAGCCTAATAACAATTTACTAAAAGGGAAAATTCTTTAAAATGTTTCTTTTACTACATTAATTATAAGTTAAGTTGGCTTTCTAAAAACATACTAGCCTCTGGACAAATTGCACTCCAGTTGCTTATTTTACTCGAGATTCGTTGTTTTTTAGTAATCTTGGTTTTGAAATTACATCCAGTGCTTTATTTTCATACTAACCTTATAAATAAGCCGATATTCATAGGTAATTGTATTCAGCATGGCCATGAAATAGCTTCAATAAATCATTCAACATTCTGCTTGTACTGGCAATAATGCAAAACCCTTTAGCACCTCTTTTTGTCAAATAAATGGATTCATCGTAAGGTTTGTGACTGATGTAATGCCAAAGTTTAGATGATCAAACCATCATTCCATCTTTAATTTAGTCTTTGCGAAAAACTATAATCGGGGCAAAACAAGAATTTAGTTTTCATGCATAAATTTGTTGCGAGATACGTTGACATTAAAAATAATGGCGCACATAGAAGGATATGTGACAGGCTTCAATCACCCCCCCCCAAAAAAAAAAAAAAATGTTTCTCGATTTAAAATCTTAATATGGATAATTTGGTGGGAGATATTTGCTGAAAAATTCTACACCAAACTAATGATAGGTTGGGTTCGTGGATAGTTATTAGGTCATTATTAGGGTAGTTAGGTCATTAGTATCAATCATAGGCATTTTCTGTCAAGCTAAATATAGGTTGCAGTTGTGTCCTGTACGTATTCTGAAGTGATTTTTTTTCGAATACGATTTCAGCTCTTCACCTATAAAAATTCCAAAGAATAAATTTAGAACAGACATAAGTGATTGGTCGACAATAAGATTAAACACCAAACGTTGTCAAAATGGCGATAAACTACATTTTAAGGTAATCACTATGTATCATGCAAGAGCATTTGGACAGCAGAAGTAAAATCTTCACTTTCCTGTCTGGTTTGTTTACACTGAAAATCCCTCGTAAAAATTCCAAAGAATAAAATACAAACAGACATGATAGTTAATTAGTCAACACCTATTAAATTAAACTCCAAAACGGTGAACATTTGAACAGAAGTAAAATCTTCGTAGACCGTCTGGTTTGCTTGTTTACAAAATCCTTCAAAGGTTTTGTTTCGGAAAAGAAAACATCTAGAAATATCCTTCATTAGTAAAACTAATTAAATAAAGAAGTTTAATTTAAGAAAGCGTAATTAATTTTATTTATGAGTAACAATAAATATGCCCTAAAGTAATACCGCTTCCATTCTTTTAGTTTTTTATAAAATGAATTTAACTTACAATAAAACATCAAACTTAAATGTTGATCCAATGGTTCTGTCACTTCTGAACGTGATTCAAAACTAGGAGTCCTTGGTAGGTAGTTAATTAACGTCGCACTGGAGCAACACAAAGGACTATTGGCGACGGTCCTTGATCAATCCAGAAGAGAAAGATCTTAGGACACGGGCACTGTCCAAGGATCTAGTAGCTGGCACCCCACTCTCCAAATTTCCACGCGTCAATGTGAGGTCACGACAGATTTAACGTGCACCATCCCCTACACGACGATCTTTGGTTGGACCTAGTTTCAAACTCGCAAACCTCCGGTTGTTAATCCGTTATTCTTCCAACGGGATACCGTGACCCCTGTATTCACCCGGATTTTGCTGGTGTGAAAGAATCCAAAAGGCAAAAAGAAAAGCACTCAATTAAGTCACCATTTGTGCGAAAATTCTTTCGTGCGACATTAACCTTCTAATCGCAGACAGAAGAAAAGCTACGGCCCCATAAAACAATGCCGTTCGTACACAGGCAGACGGCCATCCAATAGCTAATAATGCTCGCTCCCGACTCGTTGATGCTGGTAATAAAACGACGCGCTTCCATTTTCCTGTTGGGCTAGCTTTCTAACATAACGCCTTCGCTAAAAAATACTACACTCTACCATATGAACAGAGCAGATGGATGTCCTGCAACAGAACCCTGCTCAAGTCTTCACAAATGCGTTGAATCAAGTGTCGGAGATGTTGAGTTAGGTCAAGGTAGGTGTACGACCTTTTAAATATTAGTGTATAGAAGTTGGAAATTCTTTTTAAACTCTATCATTAACGTTAACTCTATTTGAAATATTTCGTAAAAGTTAGGCATAACTATCTCGACAGATCAGTGCTAGCATAAGTATTCAATCTTGATTTAATTCGTAACATCATGTTTGACAGTCGGCGGTACAGTGACTCACTGTCCAGTAAAACTGTCACTGTACCAATGTGTCAGTCACTACCAGTAGTCACGATGCAGTGACAGTTACAGAGAGTGACTGGTACTGGTGTATACTGTAGTGGTACAGTCACTGCCGCAGTGACTCACTTTCCGGTAAAACTCACTATACCAATACAGTCACTGATAGAGTGACTACTGGTACAGCGACTCACTCTTTGGTGAAACTGTCACTGGTGTGTACTGATGTAATTTGGTGAACTGTAATGGTACAGTCACTGCTAGTGACTCATTGTCCAGTGAAATTGTTACTGTAACAAGACAGTCACTGGTACAGTTGCAATGTACTGGTAGTCACTGCTGCAGTGACTCACTCTCCTATGAAACTGTCACTGTATCAGTAGTCATTGTTAGATTGACAGTGTACTGGATCAGCGACTCACTCTTTGGTGCAACTGTCACTGGTAGATTACTGATGTACTGGTACAGTCACTGCTACAGTATTTACTGTTCAGTGAAACCGTCATTGTACCAGTACAGTCAGTGTGCCACTAAAATGGTACATTGCTGCAGTGACCTACTCGCAGGTGAAGCTGTCACTACCAGTACGGTCTCTGGTAGAGTAACAGTGGTACTGTTGTACAATGTACTTGTACAGTGACTCACTCTGATGAAACTGTCACTGGTAGAGTACTGATGTGCAATGTACTGGTACAGTCCCTACTGTAGTGGCTCACTGTCCGGTAGTGTCTACCAGGGCACTAACTTTTCCGGTACCAGTTTATATGACTGACTTATGTAATGCAAATGTATATTACAAGTACTCTAATTTTCGCACATTCATTGCACAGATCTATTATAAATACAGTGAAAATATTTACTTATAAACAGTGACCTGACACTGCTGTACAAAATATTTCTACAATCTACCTTGAGAGTGTTTTCGTCCATTCTTTACTAAGATATTCCGTTTTCGTAATATGCTAATTTTCACCTGCGTGAGATAAAACTTGTCTACTAGTTCGTTGCATTTACAGGACAAGAAGCGCGATGTAACCACATTCCTGTGAGGTATGTTTGGTAGATGGGTGATGTGTAAGTTTCCCATATATGTGATGACCTTAATTGTGCACCATTTGAAGATGTATAAGATCAGCTTCCAAACGATTTCAGGGATCGACTTGGCTCAATGGTTTGCCCGCTGCGCTAGCAACCTGCAAGTTGGCGGCGTAGATTCGACTACTCCCTGGGTGGTTTTTTCTTGTGTTGGTAAAACTTTCCTTGTGTATATATGTATGTCCATTTATTTGACATTGTTTGGCGCAACTTGGCCAAATATTACCATAAAACCCCACCACCCAACCAATCAAACGGTTTCAGGTTTAAGAGACAAAATAGCATGGAGCATGTCTGCTTAGAGTAGGAACGCATAAACTGACAAAACAAAAATTTTACCGTAAAGCTGTTTAAAGACTAATTCTTGGGTTTTAGGTAAAAATAAAAATTATAAGCACTTTGAGGGTGTAATAAATATTTAAACGGATTACAATATGGCAATGTATTTCTCATGAAAATAAGCATTTAGTCTCCGAAAAATGTCAGTTAAACAGTTTCTGCTCTAAGTCGACGATATATTAAACAGTTATAAAATCATATATATCTTCATTTTTGAAATAAGTTTCTTTTTCTTAAAACAATAGAAATTTCCTTTTATTTCACGATTTGTTGCATCGATTTCAGGATCATTTTGTTCTTAAGGGATCCTTAGCGCAGGGTTCATTCACCAAGATAAATGCGGAGAATTATTAGGAATCAATAAACAACTAATCTTTCAGAGAAAATTGGGGTTAAGAAGCTGGAAAATATTGCGAAAGAAACAGGATTTCTATAAAGTCTGCAATCTAACCTATCTATCATGTTCTCTACATGAGGGTCGGCTATACTACTCAACCAAAAGCCAGTGGAGGTTGGGGGAATTGAAAAGTTTTATGTATTTTTGTGATGATGGTTCAATACAATGTGTAGTCTGTTTTTGTTTCAAAATTTATAAATCGCTTTATTACATTTATAACAAAGTTGAACGAATTATTAATGAACCATATGGAAGAAAAAGAAAATATGAATTTGTATACATGGAATACATAGTTGTAATCTATGAGGGCTCCGTCATCCAACCTGTTACTGTGAACTTGGATTGGATTTTGAATTTAATGGCGCAAGGTAACAGGTTGGTTGGTCGGATTGGGCACAAGGGCCATATTTGGCCAAGCTACTCCCAATAATGTCAATGGACATATACACACAAGGAAAGCTTTACCAACTTTGAAGAGAGAAATATACCTAGGGAGGAATCGAACTTGTGCCGTCTACAACTTGCAGGTTGTTAGCGCAGTGGGCAAATGAAACCCACTGAGCCACGACGACCCGGTCCCAGAAACAGGACATGTTGAGTCTGGTGCAGATGTGGCTTACACTGTACTGAATGTTATTATTAGTAAAATTATTGAACAGTGGTCCCTCTATAATCCGGCACTTCGCCAATCCTCCAGTAGTCCGGAGTTTTGAGAAGGGCTGAGTGATATCTTTGTGTTAAAACGACTTCAAGAAAAAGTGTTAAAAATGTCATTTCAAGCAAAAAACAAAAGAAAATTGACACATTTTTAGACCTGATTACAATAACTAGGCCTGAGTTAGGTTTACGTTATGTAAACTACAGGAAAATGCAATATCTTGTTTCGTAATTTTTTTACAACACTAATGTCCATTTTAATGAATGTATTTTGTGCAATAAACATAGGTTTTGCTATTAAAATGCGTTTTTTAATGAACCTCCACTAATCCGGCGTTTTCGTTAATCCGGCAGTCCTTTAGTCTGATATCTGAGGGATTACTGTATATTATATTGAAATGTTATTTAAAATCACAGGATGGGAAGTATATAGATGGTCATTTTAATGCAGTTCACCTTGATTATCCGAGGCGAATTCGATACCTTTTTTGAAGTTTTAAATGAAGCTTCGAGTATGAGTGTGCGTGCTTTGTCCAAAGAGATGAGAAAGTGCTGTGAAACAGAATACCGTTAATGACCGTTTCAAGAGTATAAAAGGAACATAATTCACGTTGATTTATTGTAAAATTATCATAAGTACATACAGTGACACAAATCCGAGTATAGATTACTCTCAATCCTAACTTATGAATCTCTCACTAGCCAGTATTCTGTATTTCGTATAGGCTGTTTTGTGTTACTATGTCCGTATTATTCAAGTTTCTGGCACCTTCAGGGGCACATCTCATTAAGGTGTGTACGAGCTTCACAGACCCCACGTACTCTAGTAATCCTTTCTTTACCCATAGGGGTCGAGCTCCCGGAATACCAACCGATCTTTATCTGATTCTTTCACATTTTTTACTTGAAGTTTTCTGCCTTGTAAGGGTAGCCCGGTTGGAAGAGTAACGGATTAGCAACCGGAGGGTTGCGAGTTCGAATCCAATCAAAGACCGTCGTGTAGAAAGGGGGCTGGTACATGTTAAATCTGTTGTGGCCTCAAATGTCTTCACGTTGGCGTTGTGTGGAAGTTTGGAGAGTAAGGTGTCAGTTCAGGTGTGACCTCGTCATCTGCCCGTGGTTCAAAATTACGTGGTGTTGTCGGATCTTTCTCTTCGGGTTTGGTCCCGTACCGTCGCATAGCCCGTTGTGTTGCTCCTAGTGCGATGTTAAAATACCTACTTGTGTTTGACGCTGCTTAGCCAAATATGGCCTCTGCGCCATAAGACCCCCATACGACCAAATTTCTGGTTATCCGAGGTGGCCTCAGTTCACATTACATCGGACAATAGTTAATTAACGTCGCACTGGAGCAACACAACTTGCTATTGGCGACGGTCCGAGATCAGTCCCGAAGGGAAATATCCGAGGACAACACCACGTAATGTTGAGCCGCGGTCAGATGAGGAGGTCAACACCTGAGGTGGCACCCCACTCTCCAAACTTCCACGCCAACGTGAGGACATCAAATGATCAAGGTTGTACTGTACTTGCTATATTCTGCAGGAGAAATTGAAAAAACCTTAAAATGTTTTAATATAAATTACACATGAATTAAAGGTTGTGCGCAATCGAGTTTCCTTTCAGTTTGTTGGTTTGTCACTAAAGTTATATCTTTTTGCTACATGCTAAGCATCGTGAATAACCTAATGAATATACAATGAACTTCCGAGGGTGCTGACTCACTCCATTCCCGAACAAAAAATTACGTTGAATCATTCCATTTACCAGAAAAACTCACGCGGTAGGTTCTGCTCTACGTCAACGTATCTCCTTGGTCAAGTGATGTTGGGTAGGCAAAGCTGTTTGCTATTCCAGACTAATGACTGCAGAAACAATGGGATCCTAAGAAGCACTTTATATGTTAAGGACAAGGCGCCGTGTCATTTCCACAGAATCATTTCAAAACCGTCATCGGATTGGAAATCCTTCACACCCACACGCCGAGCAACAGGTGCCTTTATACTTGCCTTGGTCTTGGGGATGTGGATTGTATGAACTGACTCTGTAACCTCGGTGTTGATTCTTATCTGTTGGCATGGCTCGTCTTGGACTAATACTCTGCTCGAAAAGATGTAAGTACGAATACATTCCTGTGATGACCCCCTCTTTTTTAAAGACCTTAATGATTGAATTTTTTTTATTTGATTTATCATTTATTAATATTTGGTTCACTGCATCACTAGGGTGTGTGGAGAGAGCAGATCAGTGATGTGTTTAGAGGGTGGGCGACGGATTTCAACCCCCCAAAGCAATGGTGAATTTTCATCGATTTGAAACCTTTAAATGGTATTTAATGCATTTTATGAAAAATCCTGCACCAGTCTCATGAAAATTTGAGGATCAACCAGAGGTTCATCTAGAGCAGGGATGTGGACTTGTTAAGATCAAGGGCCACGTAGATTCACTGGAGGGCAGCCAAAAAATACATGAAAGTTATCTATAATATATTTTATTTACATTTAACGTATATTGTTTCAAGTAAAGCTAATAAAAAGTAATTAAGGAATTTAATTTGATGCTTGACATTTCATTGATTTAACAATTGTTTCTATAATTGGTTTGATTTTTGTAGTAGTCAAGCGCAAATTGGATTCTAAGTTTTCATTGCTCAAGCAGTTCCTGTTTCGATTTGTTAATATTCATGACTGCAAAAGTTTGTTCAGATATATGTGCCGCACCTTAAAGTTAAAATAGACCATGATGAGGCGGGCGAAAAAACAACGAAGGTCCACATGCGAGCCGCGGTCTGTGCATCCCTGATATAGAGGGTTGGTTTATGGACCTCTGGTGGCTCAAATCGGTCAGTCAGCCTCCATAGCAATTTTCTACGATTTGAAAACATCAATTGGAGTTTTTGGTGGATTTCATGAAAAATTCGACACCAATCTCAAATGAAAGTTTGGATTCGTGGGTAAAAACTTCAGCTACTCTAAATCATCTGACCGTGATTCAAAATTACATGCCGTGGTCCTCGGATCTTTCCCTTCGGGATTCATCCCGGACAGTCACCAATAGCCCGTTGTGTTGCTTCAGCTCGACGTTAATTAAATACCTACCCTCTTATTACAAAATTGCATACCGAAAACTTACCTAAATCTAACATAAAATCTGGTAGAATAATTTTTGTAATTATTTTTTAAAGTATGGTATGGTATTTTAATTAATGTCGCATTGGATCAACGCAACGAGCTATTGGTGATGGTCCGGGATCAATCCCCAATGGAAAGATCCGAGGATAACACCTCCTCGTAATTTTGAAACACGGTCAGATGACGAGGTGACACTTGAGCTGGCATCCCACTCTCCAAATATTTTTTAAGGAATTACCTGGGTAAACATCATGAATTCTGTTGTCAAGCGGACAAAAATATCAGCCTTTTCGAATGAACGTTTGGAATAATCTGATTTTCGAAAATCAGAATTATCTATTCGTAAATTCATTCTAAATTAAGCTACGGTTGAGGAATTAACATTATGAACAATTACACTAACTTTAACATGCTAAAGTTCAGGAAAATATAATTCTACGTCATAAAACAATACAAAACTTTTCAAAATATTTTAAATAAAACCATTTAATGCTTTGATGATTAAATGATTTAACACTTGTGGGTGTGCACTTTTGTTTTCTATCATTTTTAATATATGTATATATTCAACCAAGATACCAGGAAAACCAAGATACACAGATATATAATCAATTTAAAATAGCATTTATCACTTATTCTAGCGACTGTTCAAACTGTTGAGTGCAATATGTGAAGGGTTTTTTTGGTTTAGTTGTTGCTCAGCTTTCATTTTATTGTTTGGGGAAAGCGACGATAGTTTGTTTTTTCTTTTATGAAGTTTTACAAAGCCTTTAATAGAACAAGATTTTAGTTCATGAATTTTGCAAATTTGTTTCTCCTTAATTCATAATCTGAACAAATTTCTTTTATGAAGTTTTACAAAGCCTTTAATAGAACAAGATTTTAGTTCATGAATTTTGCAAATTTGTTTCTCCTTAATTCATAATCTGAACAAATTTCTTTTATGAAGTTTTACAAAGCCTTTAATAGAACAAGATTTTAGTTCATGAATTTTGCAAATTTGTTTCTCCTTAATTCATAATCTGAACAAATTTCTTTTATGAAGTTTTACAAAGCCTTTAATAGAACAAGATTTTAGTTCATGAATTTTGCAAATTTGTTTCTCCTTAATTCATAATCTGAACAAATTTCTTTTATGAAGTTTTACAAAGCCTTTAATAGAACAAGATTTTAGTTCATGAATTTTGCAAATTTGTTTCTCCTTAATTCATAATCTGAACAAATTTCTTTTATGAAGTTTTACAAAGCCTTTAATAGAACAAGATTTTAGTTCATGAATTTTGCAAATTTGTTTCTCCTTAATTCATAATCTGAACAAATTTCTTTTATGAAGTTTTACAAAGCCTTTAATAGAACAAGATTTTAGTTCATGAATTTTGCAAATTTGTTTCTCCTTAATTCATAATCTGAACAAATTTCTTTTATGAAGTTTTACAAAGCCTTTAATAGAACAAGATTTTAGTTCATGAATTTTGCAAATTTGTTTCTCCTTAATTCATAATCTGAACAAATTTCTTTTATGAAGTTTTACAAAGCCTTTAATAGAACAAGATTTTAGTTCATGAATTTTGCAAATTTGTTTCTCCTTAATTAATAATCTGAACAAATGCAATACCCAAGCTGCTTTAGGGAATTTTTCCTTCACATTTAGGGCATTTAAAAAACAATTTTAAGGCCATAAATATTCGGACTCTATTAACCCTCCTGGTGGTTGATACATGTCATATTTCCATTTGTGTAGAATTTAAATTTTTTAGTAAGAAAGGTCTAGTGTACCAATGTTACCCAGAATGAATAGAATAGTTCAGAGTATGCATTTAAAAATAAAAGCGTTTCTCATAATTATCATAGTGATTAAAAATGTTTCAACTAATTAAACCACTTACATTAATTAGTAGTTATTGAATGAAAACCATCAAATTGAAAATCCAGAAATACATCTTAAAAAACAGATTTTAAAAAGCTTCAAACGAAATTTAATGAATGTAACTGTTTTTTCACTATAAATAGATTCTTCAAATATAACGGACACAAATTTAAAAAAGTAAACGATTAAAAAAATACCAAGGTTGCCATATTAGCTGCCAGTCCTATTTTAAAAGGTCTTGTTCAACATATTTTATTTATAATTTTTTTATTCTTTTTATCGTCTGTCCCAAGTATTCATAATTTTTTTTAGATTTCGTAAAGAAAAATATAATTTAAAATAAATAAAGTATTAGAATTTAAATACCGTAAAAATAGTTTTGGGAGAAAATTGATTTTTCAGCGGCACTGGTTTAAACAATCCAATTGCAATGGTCAATATACCTTCCAGCTACTCCAAAACTACCAAATTATGATTGATTTAAGTATAGTTACTCAGATATTTTAGTTCGAAACTTGTCTAAATAAGTAAGCAAAGGAATATGAAATAACGCATTCACTAAACTAAAATACAATGTATAAAATAAAGAACAGTGAATTAAAATGTGTTGAATAAATTTTATGGGATACTTGTGCAAACACACAGGCACAAAATCAGACATAGAACGGGAAGATGGACAGACAGACTAACGCAACCAAGTTCAGTCACTAAATGAATGTAAGTACTCACAGTTTGCAAAGTTTCATGAAAATATAATCGTCCGTTTGGACGTAGTATGGGCACACACATACAGACACCAAACGCTCAAGAGACCGATTTTGCATCAGAAGGGCCCAAAACGGATAGAAAACTTGAAATGGTCGAAAATATTCAATATAGAAACGCTCCATTCTTATTTATATAAATTTAACAATTAACGTGGGTGCATATTTCCAAGCCTAACTTTTAAATTCTATTATTGCTTGATTTTAACTCTTAAGACGAGCAATGATATTACGAGTATGCCGAATTATAAAAATTACATTTGAGTTTTCATTGTATTTTAGAACTAATTTTTACCGAATGCAATCTTAAGTTCATTTATCAACGACTTATTTGGTTGTTTGATGGAATTTTTAATTTGTGTTTGTTGAATCTTAAGTGGTCTTGCTTTTGGCGCATATTGTCCGTTATTGGACCCGTTGCGCCATTGGACCAAAAACCTGTTCTCTTCTAGATTACGAAATGAAATCCTACCTATGTGTGGTGCAAGTTCGATTTCTTCATGCGTGTATTTCTTTCTTCAGTAAAGTTTTTCTGTATCGTTAAAACTTCTGTATATATGTCCATTTACTTTACATTGTTTGGTGCAACTTGGCCACGTATGGGTCTTGCGCCATAAAATCCAATCAGCCTATCTACGCTTCTGTTATCCTTGTCGTACCTGAAACACGTACGAAATAAACTATTTCTCTCCATATTTTGTGTGCTTATGTAAAACAAACTAATATTTCCAGGATTTTTAGAAACTGGGAAAAATGTATTTTCAAGCGTTCATAAACACGTCAAAGTTCCATGAAAAGATGTTGAAAATTATCTTCTTAAGAATGGGTTGGTAAAGGTAGGTAAGTAATTCATTAAAGTCACACTAGAGCAACACAACGGGAATCCCAAAGGGAAAGATCAAGGTCAACGCCTCATAATTTTGAATCACTGTCAGATGACGAGGTCAACACCTAAGCTGGCACCCCACTCTACAAACATCCACACCACGCCATCGCGAAGACATTTGAGGCCACGGCAGATTTAATGTGCACTCCAGATTTAACTAGCCCCGTGTACACGATGGTTTTTGGCTGGACAGTTTCGAACTCGCAGGGAAAAGTTCATATGTACAAGTTCGGTGCAAAATTATGAACGAAATATTTTAATTGAATTCACACAGAATTGAGGGGAAATTTTTTCTATTATCAAACTCAATTCAAAACATGGACAGAGTTTGCGTCAACTGTCATCTTGAAGTATTAAAAGAATCGATTACCGAGCAAATTCTGTTATTTTACTTGAATTGACTTATAAAGTGCAATTTCTGTTATTTTTACCTTGTATAATAAACTGTCTATTCTTTCTCTCTAAGCCTCATTTAGAAATCACCAGGAAGTTTAATACCGCCATAATTCGTTTTATTAAAAAGGAAGCTCATTCTCATTGATCACAGAATTTACATATAATGGGTGATTAAAGAGTGATTTATCTTTATAGATGAGACCTTGTTACACGCGCATCAATTCTACGGTACTGCAGAAAATGTTAACTTTTAATAACTTAGCTTATCCAGAGAGTGAGTAGAATCTATATAAATAATAGTGTTTGCACATTGAATATTTTTACCCCATTTCAAGTTATGCATTTTGGGTCATTCTAATGCAAAATTCGTGGTTTCCACGTTTGGTTCCCTGTCTTTATGTGTGCTCATACTACGTCCAAACAGCTGGATATAGTTTCATGAAACTGCATACTGTGAGTAATGTCATTCATTTAGTGACTGAACTTCATTGCGTCAGTCTTCCCGTTTTATGTCTGTTTTGCGATTGTGTTTGTGCAAGTATCACGAAAATTCTTTTCAATTTATTTTTAATAGTGTTTTATATATTATAAAAATTATTTTGACTTCACGAATACATTATTTAAATTTCTTGACTTCACGAATACATTATTTAAATTTTTTTGACTTCACGAATACATTATTTAAATTTTCTTTGATTGCATATTTAGGTAAGATTTATGCTGAAACATCCGCGTAACTATACTTAAATCAACCATTATTTTTTTGTAGTTTTGGAGAAGCTGGAATGTATATTGATCATTGCGATAACCCGGATCGTCTTACCAGTAGAACAGAAACAATAAATGATACTCTATCTAGTCAGGCATTTCTTAGTCGGACCACCAATTAAACGTGAGTCGAGGTTCTTTGTTTTGCTGGAAGGCCCCAAAAGTATTATGAAATAAAGATTTTTCATGAAAATCTTTTTCACAATGTAGAAATCATTTCTAAAATTTCTTTTGCACTGGAAATAAATCCTCCATGAATCTAAACTATAAGCTTTTTTTCCCATATTGTATAGGGCCCACTGCACAAACAACCTGCGAGTTGTAGGCTGCGCAGGTTCCATTCCTCTCTGGGTGTGTTTCTCTATTGTGTCAGTAAATTTTCCTTGTGTATGCCCATTTACTTGACGTGGTTTGTCCTGTGATTGGCCAAATATAACCCCAGCGCCATAAGAAATCCAACCAACCATATTGTACCGCTCCAGTTATTTTTCCAGACAAAGGATACACTATGATCACATATTCGTCCCTAAATAAAAGGTAACATTTTAACACCCCCGACGAGTTCTTATTGTATTAGAACAACCTGCAAACACACATGTGGGCGGACCCGCTCTATTAAAATTGAGATAATTGCATATTAGAAACAAATGTAGACAGACATAAATTTTTTAAAATAATTTCAAACAGATTACAATTATGTAGAATATTGTAGTACAGTTACATTTATTTAAAATGCAGCGAAACTTTAATAAATAAGAGAGATGCTTTTTTATCGCTAAAAGTATCTCAATGTATTTTGATGAACAAATCTTAGCATTGCTGGATCCTTATGGCCACATCTCCTTTAGGTATGTAATGGCTTCACGGATCCGAGGTACTCTAGTGATCTTTACCTATGGGGTTACTGTCTTTAGTAAACACTGGTGCCTCGGGATACCCAAGCGATCTTTTCCTGCTTTTGTTCCTCTACTCTGCTCCCCAACCCCTCTTTTTCCTCCTTTCACATTTTTTACTTGATGTGGTCTTGTGTTTGGCGTAGCTTCGCCAAATATTGCCCTTGCACCATTAAAAGCCAAAACAACCAACACAGCATTATTGGCAAGGGTCC
This sequence comes from Meta bourneti, assembly GCA_933210815.1. Lineage (NCBI taxonomy): Eukaryota > Metazoa > Arthropoda > Arachnida > Araneae > Tetragnathidae > Meta > Meta bourneti. The sequence goes on from OW119928.1 coordinate 23,982,475, forward strand.
TCAACCTTGCGCCTAGGGCTGAAATCGACTTGATCCACCAATGCGTCTGATGGTTGATTTTCGCTTGGCATTCCACCAACTACTTGTACATCTTGAGCTTTCAAAGAAAAGGCATTAAGTCCAACAGATTTTTTTGCGATTGATATTATTTTGATTAATATATACTTTTTTGTGAAGCTCTATTGTGAAGGATTTTTTCACCTTTCAAGTGGTTTCGACGAGATATCTTATCAAGATATTACCGATTGTTTTATGATGACGAGATCAAGATGTGGTCAGTGTTTTTATCTTTGGCGGTATATCTCATCCATCAGGATTTGGTCAGTTTCGCTAATGACGAGATTCCTCGTCGAGACAACCAGCAAGAGGGTTGAGATCAAGCACTTAACGGGGCCTTTACCTGTAGATATAACGCAATGTTTTCGCTATCATTGAATATAAGTAACTAATATTTTATACTATTTTTGACTTCATTGCCTTTCCCTTGTATACGTCCACGAAATATTCGTTACGTTTAGAAATACTTATTGAATTATGACATTCGCTGATGCGGATAAAAATAGCAGAAAAATATAATAGAGGAATGACTTTAAACATCTGCCACAAAATAATTTTTCTATTCTTTGGGGATAATGGTAGCTGAAGACCATCAGTCAATCCTCTGGGTGTGCCATTGAACTGATCCACATATCTGTATGTTGGGAGTTGAATTAAACGTCGCAATGGAGCAATACAACGGGATATTGGTAACCGTCCAGGATCAATATCGAAGCGAAAGATCTGAGGACACCTCCTCATATTGAACTACGAAGTCAACATCTGAGCTGGAAGGCGCTTCACTCTCCAACTGTTGGAGTGGTATGGACCACTCCAACGTGAGGGTATGTGAAGCCACGACTGATTCAATGTGCCCTAGCCCCCACTTGAACGTCGGTCTTTGATTGGATCGAGTTTCGAACTCGCAACCCACCGGTTGCTAATTCACACCAATTCCAACCGGGTTTCTGCAGCCCCGAGTGCGATAAACGGACCATTAAATAGATTCGTTAATAACAAAATCAATCAAAATAACTTGCACCTTACATTTTTGCAATGCAATATTTGATTTTCTATTCACAAATTTTCTTTGCCGAAATCTGACAGGAATCGTTGTAGCATGGTTGGCAGAATATCGGATTAGCTCATCGGATTGGTGCATGTTAAAACTGTCGTGTCCTCAAATGTCCTCACACTGGCGTGGTGTGGAAGTTTAGATAGTGAAATGCCAGCTCAGGTGTTTATCTCGTCATCTGACCGCGGTTCAAAATTACGAGGTGTTGTCCTCGGATCTTTCCCCTCGAAATGGATCTCGAACCCTCGCCAATATCCCGTCGTGTTGCTCCAGTGCGACTTAAATTCAGCTACCCACCTGCCTGCCAAAATCTGACAAGCTAATGTATCCGATTCCAGTAATGTGTTGTTGAGAAATCTTCGCACAAAAGGTCATAAAATCTGATATACCTTGACGCTTCCCGACACTGTTTCAAAAAGTCATCTTCTTCCCATGATTCCATAGCGCTATGTCCCACTCCTATGCGAGACATCTATCAAGTTCCGCTATAACTTCTCGCTCAATTGACATTTACCACTCGCTCCAATCTTACACCGATCATCACTTGGAAAAAGGCTCGCTCGTTTCGATATCATTAACTGCAGTGGCAGCGAACGAAAACATGTGACGTATGTGCAGTAATATTTTTTCCTGAACCGTCTACAAGAGCAGCTACCATGCATATTGATGTATTTCTTCCAAAGCATTCGGTTCTCAGAGATGAGTGGAGAATTCTTACGGGGTCTTTTTGTTGTAGGTTTGGACAAAATTATGAAGACTTGTTTCGTGCTGGCGATTTTACTTGTGATGTACACACATGGATGTTGCAAAGAAACAGGTGAGAATTTTTTTTAAATTCTGTAGCGAAATTGTTTTTGTTTAAGTAGTGCCATTGATGTTTTTTCAAATGAAGATCCTTCGCCAACGCAGTGATAAACCACGGAAACATCTTTTGTAATGAAAAAAATTAAAAACAAAACAAATATTGTATAAAAACAAACACGAAAATTAAGTTAAACAAATAAAAATTAACAAAAACAATCAGAAATTCGTGAATTTCTGATTGTTTGCATGAGTGGGTAATGCTTGACAGTTTAACTCTTCGGGGTTAGGTGGGTTAAAAACTGTCCCACCTTTTTTTCTTAGCTTTTCATGCATGGTGGGATATTTTTTAACCCACCTCCAAAAGTTGAAATTTCTCAGTCATAGTTTAATATTTTATTTAAAGTTTTACATTGAGTTGGCAATGCTATGAACTAATGCTAAATGTGTAAATAACTCAAAACAAAAATTTACACATGTCAAAACGCATTAGTAAGTTGTTGACAGTTGTGATTAAGGTTGGCGAATTGTGTGGTGCAGTAAATTTGTCTTTCATAACTTTAATGTTTTTTCGTAAAAATTTGAGTGAATAAATCGTTTTATAATAAAAAACATGTTATTTGATGTTTAATACTAATTTCGAAGGCTAATAAGTGAATAAACTATTCTGTGCAACTTGGGTTTTTTTCTTTAAAATCGTATGCCTCAAAAGAATTAAGATAATGTACCTTTTGTATAGTGCATTAACCATCACACTTTTGGAACCTTTCAAAACTTAAAAATAACTGATCTGAAAAATTTGAAAAGTGGGTTTAACATTATGTTGCCCGAAACTCTTAAAATGGATCTCAGTGAATTTTATTTGTATTACTTCACGTATTTTCTTATTTAACAATTTGTTATTGTTTATTTTATTGTATGCGACTATTTGTTATTTACTGGTAGCCCGGTTGGAAGAGCAACGGATTAGCAACCGGAGGGTTACGAATTCGAATCCAACCAAAGACCGTCGTGTACAAAGGGGGCTGGTGCACGTTAAATCTGTCGGGGCCTCAAATGTCTTCACGTTGGCTTGGTGTGGAAGTTTGGAGAGTGGGGTGCGAGCTCAGATGTGACATCGTCACCTGATTGTGGTTCAAAATTACGTAGTGTCGTCGTCGGATCTTTCCCTTCGAGGGATGATCCCGGACAGTCGACAATAGTCCGTTGTGTTGCTCCAGTGCGATATTTATTAAGTACCTATATACCTGTTCTTTACTGAAATTGTTTTAAGTCTCCAGGTGATTTTCTCGACGAAATATCTCGTCATTAGAAAAAAATTGACCAGATCTTGATGAACGAGATATCTCGTCATTAGAAAAACTGACCAGATCTTGATGAACAAAATATTTCGTCATTAGAAAAAAGCTGACCAGATCTTAATTTCGTGATCATAAAAAAAATCGGCAATATCTTGATGACGAGATATCTCGTCATTAGCAAAATTGGTCGGATGTTGATGGACGAGAAATCTCATCGATACCACTTGGAGGTTTAATACAGCTCTCATGGTCTTAAGCAATAGGCAACCTATCACCTAGTGGTATCACCTATCAAATTCAGCCATTGCTAAATTTTGGTAGGTATTTTTAATTAACGTCACACTGGAACAACACATCGGGCTATTGGCGACGGTCCGGATTCAATCCCAAAGGGAGATTCGAGAACACTACGTAATTTAAAACCACTGTCAGATGACGCAACTCCTGAGCTAGCACCCCACTCCAAACTTTCACACCACGCCTCCGTTAGGACATTTGAGGCCACGACGGATTTAACGTGTACCAACCCCCTTTGTACACTACGGTCTTTGGTTGGATTCGAACTCGCAACCCTCCGATTGCTAAATTTTGGAGTGGGAGTATTGTGCTGAACGTATATATAACCTTAACTTAAAATGCAATACAGTGCAACTTGGATAAAACGAACGTCTCTAATTCGAAATCGTCGTTAATTCGAAGATTTCTTTTAGTCCCTTGAACTTCTCATTAAATCAATGTTAAAAAATCGTGGGTAATTCGAAGTTCAACTTCCTTAATTCGAAGTTTTTTATAAAAACTTTCGAACCATAACGACTTTTCGGCCTTTCATAGTTAAGAAATCATCGCCGGAATACCCCCACCTGTTCGACACGTGAAAGCTGAAATCCCCTTACCGCCACCTGTTCAACACGTAAGAGCTGAGACTCCCCTACCCGCCACCTGCTACATAAGCTACAGTACATGTAATATGTACTGTAGCTTACGTAATGTAAATCTTATTTTGTTTACATACATATAATGTTTAAGTCTTTCATACCATGATCTTTCTGAATAAATATTTACTTATTGACAGAATAATCTTTTCAAGCATTCAGTGGACCTGAAATAAAAGTTAAAAGATGTAGCTTTTTTAATTCGAAGTTTTGGATAATTCGAATTTTTTAGTGGTCCCTTCAGCTTCAAATTATCCAAGTTGCACTGTATATACAACAGTGTAACCTGTCTATACCTTGCAGTACTTTTGGTAGATAAAAATATGTATTGCGTTGCCTCTCACACGTCTTGCTAAAAAAGATAATTTCTGGTCCATATTAATTCTAAACCCACATTTTCTCATAGAAAGCTGCAAGATGTGATGGCCTGCCATGATAATAGTAATCAGAAATGCGAAAAATATTTACTGATGCCCCCGTAGTACTAAAAATCTAAGAAAATTATTCACTACTTTAAAGAGCAGTTTGAATGATTTTGCTGAAACATACAGAACATTTTTGCTATTGCTGACTGCTTCGCGGTGAATGAGAACCTTTATGACATTTCTTCTAACATAGGTATTCCGCTATTGTATGCTGAAGCGAAATTATGAGAATCTTTAACTCTCTAAGTTCGTGACTTGTTTTGACTTCATAGGCTAATAACACCTCACGACAAAGCTTTCATACTTTCGTGAAACCAGATAGAACTTCCTGTAAACAGTTTTCACTGTTCTTAACATCGATAAAAATTTCATTTACTCTTTTCAAAGGAAAAACGAATTAAATATTTTTTATTCAATTCTGAGCGGTCTCCGCGAATAACTTAAAAGCAAGTTCACTTTGAAATTTTTTTTCATGTGCCATAAATTTTTGGTTTATATATTTTCGCTTATATTGATGTGAGTGTGACCTACGCTAGTTTGTTCTGAATCTTGTTGGTTGGGTTTTTGTATTATTCCATTATTATTAATCTTCTGTCCGGATGATGTTCGTCTTGCTCCACCAAAATGACCGTTGACGATATTTTTCTAAGTTTTTAATCACTACGTCGTTTTCCCATTTTTTACTACCAATTTGTGACCGAGGTTTTATTGGGATTTCTTATTTGGTGATGGTTTAGTTGAATGGTATTTACCAGTTAATTGACACTCAAGTAGGTAACGATCTTCATCTCTACGCTCTCCACAGGGACAGTATGGGGTACTTTAGTTTAAAACGATGAAGAAGCAAATGAAATGTGCTTCCACTTCCTTTCTGTATCAGGCAGAAACCATACTGAAGTTCGGGAATCGGATCCAAAATCGATCTGAGAGCAGAACACAAATCAACTCTGACTACCAGGCTAAGGACTTGTAGGATAATTCGGTTTCAAGATAGAAACCTTTGAAATCTGTAAAAAGAGGATAGTTCCTTGAAAAGGTGTATGCTCAACATCGACCTTCTAACGAAATGCAGAGAATGTGAGTGTCATAGTCGTAAGATCTCAAAATTGGGAATCGACTTGGACCGATTGATTATCGAAGCGCAGACTCGTGTTTTTCACCATGCTCGTCAGTTAATCCTACAATAGCATCCGTTCTTTCTTCCCCTCGTGTAGCAAAACAAATGACGGCACACCATAAAACAGACCGTAGAGGATCAGAGGATTAGCCCACTCTAGCAACCTGCGAGTTGTTGGAGCGGGTCCGATTCCTCCTCGGACGTGTTTCCATCTTGTGTTAGTAAAACTTTCCTTGTGTATGTCCATTACTGACGTTGGATGTCTTAGGGTTTTATGGCGCAAGGGCCATATTTGGCCAAGCCGCGTCAAAAGCAAGACAGACCACACAATGAGGGAGAAAGAAAAAGCAAAAGGCAGGTAGGTGGTTAATTAACATCGCACTGGAGCGGCACAATGGGCTATTGGCGACGGTCCGGGATCAATCCCCAGGGAAAGATCCAAGGACAACGCCTCGTGATTTTGAACCACGGTCAGATGAAGAGGTCCACACCTGAGCTGTGTGGCATCTCACTCTCCAAACTTCCGCACCACACCAACGTGAGGACATTTGGGTCAACGACGGATTTAAGCTCCCGTGTACATACATGACGGTAAAACCAAAAGCAGAAGGGTAGGCGAGGGTGAAAATGAAAGGGAGGAAAAAATCACTCGGGTACCTGAAGTCTTGTGTTTGGCGCAGCATGGCCAAATATGGCCCTTGCGCCATAAAACCCAAACCAACCACAAACCAAATGCACTTACACTTCCTTTCCGTTTCAGACTACGAAGGCTACAAGCACGATGACGCTCTCGCCAACCTCACCGCGGAGGACAGCATGTTCGCCAACTTCATGCGACCGAGGAACTTCACCCCAGGAACACTCCTGGGACTCCTGGTCGCCTCCATGGTCGTGGTCATCGGGTCCTTCCTGGTCCTCTGGAGGCTGTGCTGCGACGTCGAGATGAGGGTCACCAGGGAGGCCATGGAACCCCTCAAGAGCATATCCCAGGCGGTGTCAGGAGACCGAGTCCAGCAATCGAGGTCCACCTCTGGTCAGTCGTTGCTGAGTCACAGTTGCTCGTCCAGTGTGCTGGAGATAGCTTGACTTTGATGGGGCTGGACATAAAGTCGAATGTCTAGTTGAATATCGTCAAGGAGACGTGAGTTTCTTGGAATATTTTGTGGAAGGATAGTCAATGGATTTGTGGCTGGATGGCCAGTGTGTGGATTCGAGTCGTCGTTTTTCCATTGTTGGTGGATTGTGATCAGTTTTGGATCTTTCTTTAGTCAAGCCGCGCATTGGTCCAACATTAGTCCTGCGATACTAAATTGGTTGAAATACGCATTCGTACCGACGACTATTCTGTACAGAAACGAAGTACGCATGTTGGAGGTTTCGTCGCATAATGCTCCAGTGTGTGACCTGACAGACAGGTATAACGAAAAGATTAGGTTGTGCGTGTCTGTTGAATATAGTTGCAAAATGAATACTCAGAATGAGGAATTTCGATGGAATTTTTTTTCTACCTCTTGCTGTTTCAGATGTTTTGAAAGTAAAGTCATCATCGGTTCCTATTTGAAAAGAAATGCATACGTGATATCTTTGAATACTTGAGTAATAATTGTAATAATCTTAAATATTAGTAGAACATGAATAAATAGTTGCGTAAACAATTTAAATTTTACGTAAATGAAGTATGTAATTTATTTTCCTTTTTGCTGTGCAATATTTTTTAATGCACATGAGCAATTATGATTATAATAATTTTCTACTTTAGATATTAAACTAGTCATAAGACAGACGGAAAGCGAAGATTTTATTTATTACCAAAATGCTCTGGCATGACATATATCGGGTCGTTTTAAAATGTATTTCGCCGTTTTAATGACTTTTAATCTAGTTGGCATTGAATTAACTATCATATATCAATTCGAAATCCATTCTTTGGAATTTTTACTTACGACGTGCTTAAATCGTATTCGAAAAACAAGCCAAGTGACGTCATTTCCGGAATACGAACACCAAGCACGTTCCACTGGAGAAAAACTACCATCACTTACATTTAGCTTGGCAGAAAACGCCTCTCAAATAAGTTTATATAATAAAGTCTCATAGTTTAAATAACCCACAGAGAAATAATTCTGTTCTGAAATTAAAATCTTGATTTTTTTATGGTTGTGTAGTTTTATTACTTTTCTTATTCCCTTAAAATATAAACTCAAGTTTAGATACTTTTTTATTCAACCATTTTTCATTCATTTATCTACTTTTGTATAATGTAAACATGCTTTAATTGTTTTAATAAAGGAAATGTGTATTCAATATTAATTATATAATGTCTTAAGTGCTAGTTTTATTATCTTGTGTGTGGATAAGTTTATGCATTTCAGAATTCTTGTGGGGAGAAATGATTCGTTTAAAACACTATGAGTGTAACTACTTTTAGTGTAAACAAACCAGATGGTCTGCGAAGATTGTATTCCTGCTGTCCAAATGCTCTTACATGATATATATCAAGGGTACCTTAAGATGTAGTTTATCGCCGTTTTGGTAACGTTTGATTTTATATCTAATTGGCGTTGACCAATCAACTATCTTATAAAAATTCGGAATTCATTCTTTTGATGGTATTTTAATTAACGTCGCACTTGAGCAGCACAACGGGCTATTGGTGACGGTCCGGGATCAATCCCAAAAGGGAAGATCCTTAGACAACACCACGTTATTTGTAACCACCTATAAAACCTAACCAACAAAGCTAAAAATAATAAAAAATACCATAGCTAAGAGATAATGTGGTACTGGTAATGGAAATTCTTACCAATTTCCAAAATAGGTAAAAACAGTCAAAACAGATTTTATTGATTCTTTAAGAGACTTGCGTCATTTGTTTCTCATTGAGAATTGCACACTACCTCTCTTATAGAGAGCCGCGGTAGCCCGGTTGGGAAAGTAACGGTCTAGCAACCGGAGGGTTGTGAGCTCGAATCCAGCCAAAAACCATCGTGTACAAAGGAGGCTGGTGCACGTTAAATCCGTCGTGGTCTCAAATGTCCTCACGTTGGTGTGGTATGGAAGTTTGGAGAGTGGGGTGCCAGTTCAGGTGTTGCCTCGTCATCTGACCGTGGTTCAAAATTACGTAGTGTTGTCCTCGATCTTTCCCTTTGGGATTGATCCCGGACCGTCACCAATAGCCCGTTGTATTTCTCCAGTGTGACGTTAATTAAAAATGCATAGCTACCTCTGATATAGATTCAATTTGGGTAAGAACCTATTTGTTTTATTTTTGTAAAACACAATTATGTAATTTTATTTAAAAAGTATTTAGTAATCATTAAAATTAAAAATATAAAAATGGTGCCTACACGTATATAAATTACTTATGATATCAAAAATAAAAGAATCAAGATATAAATGCTGTTACTAAAAGTGTTTTTATGTTCTTATAATCATACTTAAAAAGGATTGAAAATAAATTATATAAATAGCTTAATTGAAATATGAATTATTGTAAAACGAAACATTTTAATTTAAAATCACAAAAAACAGCCCGATCTCAGAAGAATTGAGTCTAATCCCAGAATTCGTATTTAACAAAATGAATTCTGTAAAACAGAATAAACTCCAACTTTCAAATACTTTTAAATTAAAAGTTTTTATTTTTCAATTGATATATTAACTGTCTTCAAAAAATAGTTCGCCAATCAAATATGCCTACAGGAAATACGCTACTTTTTATCGGTAGGTAATTGGATTTACGTCGTACTGGAGAAAGACATCGGGCGATTGGCGACGGTCCTGGATCTAACCCGAAGGGAAAGATCCGAACTCTTAATCGGATTTAAAACAAAGCAAATGTTATGAGTAATTTCAATTTTAAAAAATAAATTAGGGTTGCGCTGTCAAGAGTTAGATTCAGAATGAAGCTAATTAGCTAATGAATCCTTAGAGAAAAGCTATGAAAGGTAAAGGAAGAACAAAAAGAAATGAATTCAAGTACTTCCGAATTAGCTTAATTGCCCTGGTGCTTTAAATAATGAACTTGATTTAGCTAATTGGAAAACTCGAAGTTATTAAAAAAAATTATCGGCAACATGGTATAATTAGGTTTCTTTCTTCACTTATAAAATAGTATTGGGAGAAGTGGGGCAAGTGCAAACCCGAATTTTCAAAAGTCCGGTCATTACTCTCGTAGTTTTTAAGGTTTCAATCACCCCACATGATAGGCAAGTTCCTACCATGGACTGTTTCTTGTTTGAAATGGGACAAAATTGTGAGTAGGGCAAGAGCATGTCAGTTCATTCACTGCCTTTTGATCTGCACGGACTTCCCTTCCGAAATTCGAAGTGCCTCTAGCAGTGAAAGCAATCTATTGGTATTGGGATTGGTTGTTGGGATTTTGTGGCACAAGTGTCCATATTTGGTCAAACTGCCCAAAAAACAAGACAAAGTCAAGTAATTATGAAAAGAAAGGACGGATCGCTGGGGTTGAGTACCCCGTGTTTACCAGAGGTAGTAAACCCCATGGGAAAAGAAAAGATCACTAGGGTACATCGGGATCGTGAAGCCGTACGCTCCTAAATTTGTGCCCTTGAGGGGACTAATCACTAGGACTCTCAAGCAATCCAAGCAGGTGGCAGCCTCTTCTTTAACCCTCCAAGTGGTTTCGACGAGATATCTCGTCCATCAAAATCTGACAAAATTTGCAAATAATGAGACATCTCAAGATACTGCCGATTTTTCGGCGATGACGAGATCAAGATCTGGTCAGTTTTCTTCTAATGTCGAGATATTTCATCCATCAAGAGCTGGTCAATTTTGAAAGTGACCTTGTTGAGACAACCACCTGGCGGGTAAATCAGAGGTTTTACATTCAGGGGGTACAATTATGCCTTACCCCACTCTTTTAAATTGATACTGGCTGTGGTAGACCAATTGGAAGAGGAATGGATTTGCAACCGAAGGGTTACGAGTTCGAAACTCGATCCAGCCAAAGACTATCGTGTACACGGGGCTGATGTATGTTAAATCTATCGTGGCCTCAAATGTTCTCACGTTGGCGTGGTGGAAGTTTGGAGAGTGGGATGCCAGCTCAAGTGCTGATTTCGTCATCTGACTGCTGTTCAAAATTACGAGGCGTTGTCTTCGGAACTGTCCCTTAGGGACTGATCCTGGACCGTCGCCAATAGCCCGTTGTGTTGCTCCAGTGCGACGTTAATTACCTACATACCTAAATTTATACTTTTCATTTAGCAAAATAGTTCACATTTTTGATGCTAGGGGACACTAGAAGCCATCAGCCAATATGGATTGTTTAGCAATCTTCAGGGGTTGACAATTGAGATCGAGCTGCGAGTGGACCCCCTGTAATAAAATAAAAATACCTTAGCTACCAAAATTTTATTTCTGCAGCAGCAAATGGAATTTCGTAAATTTATAATATTATATACCTCACGAGATAAGAAATCAGACTATTATTTCACTTTGTATCTCAGAAAGACATTGCAAAATTTCCCAAGCTGCGGTGAAGCCGACTACTGCTGGAGCAGTAACTGGTTACGTCTCGCCAATTTCATACAAAAGAACAATACCCGGACTGGAACAATGGACCTGGCTGCTACCTTCTTGATTTAAAGCTCCATTTTTCTACTAAAGTATACGAAAAAATAACAATAATTGAAATAAGAGATGGCTTTAAACGAATAATGCAGCAGGAGAAAAACTCAGAACGGGTCATTTCTGCGAGGAAAAAATGACACCATAAACAAGGTCATGATTCAGGCACAAAGTGACTTCGGCTCATAGAAGCATTTTAAAGTTATCCGAATGTGAAAGCTGTCTGGGAACCAAACGTCATGAGTTCTTGAGGGAAAACAAATTTAAAACTGATTTTTTATTCAAAAGAACTTGTTTTCGAAGTACATTATCTCGTGGATATTTACAGAAAAACGAATTTTCGTCACATATTTTTTCGTATGTGGTGAATATGGAAATGCCATCGATCAGAATTTTGAAAACAAACAGTGGCTTGATTTGCATAAGGCCTTATTTCATCGTTGCCTTTCGCGACTCGTACAAAGATATATCCGTGATGACTTTGAGTGGGTTGAATTATCTCTTCACATTTATAAAATACAGTAAACGCAAATTACTTTTTAATTATCTTTAAATAAAATGGTACTTAAAGATGCATAAAATGTTATTTAAAGATGTATAAAATAGCATTTGAAGATGCATAAAATGGCATTTAAGGATGTATAAAATGGTATTTTATTAAATAATTACCTTATTAATTGTAATATACACTATTGTACAGAATTAGTTATTCATTATGAAAGTAATGATTATGGATTTCGATTTTCTCCTTGATATATATTATGGCGCAAAAGTCATATTTGTCCAAACTGCTCCAAACACGAAACAGACAACGTCACGTAATGGACATACACAAACAAGGAAAGTTTTACTGACAAATAGAGAAATACACGCAGGGTAATTAGAAAAATCAAAATCTGTGCCGCCTACAGCTTGCAGACTGTGGGCAAGCCAAACGTGTCGAAAGGTTGATTGGCTTTGGTTTTTATGGTGCAAGGGCCATATTTGGCCAAGCTGTGCCAAACACAAGATAGACAGCATCACATACTTGCGAAAAGAAAGTAAAAAGATCACTTTGTAATCCTAGGGTCACGAACCCTATGTTTACCAGAGAGAGAGTAAACCCCATAGGAAGAGAGGGGTTTGGGTTGACTGGGTCTTATGGCGCAAGGGTCATATTTGGCCATGTTACGCCAGACACAAGGCATACAATATCAAGTAATAGACACACACAATGAAAGCTACACTGAGAAAAAAAAATGAAAATACATCCAGGGAAGACATATTTTTATTTGATAAGGTTGGTCATTTCAAAAACAAGACATACAACGCACAGTAATGGATATTTACAAACAAGGAACATTTTACTGATACAGATTCGTTTACTTTGCAATAATTTGTGTATTTTAACACACGCTGTACTATATATACAACCGTGATAATTGTCATCCCTATTGCTCTTTGAATGAACCTTAAGTGTCACTTAAGTCACGGATAGGTTGGGTGACCTAGGTTATTAATGAATGTCACAGAAGGGAGAAATATCCCAAGGTCATTTTCAGGAATCGAACTTGCGCCGCCTACAGCTCGCAGGCAGAAATCGAAGTGGACAAGCTCAACGTGCTGAAAGATTGGTAGGTAATTGAATTTACATCGCACTGGAACAACACTTCGGGCTATTGGCTACGGTACGGAATCAATCCCGATAGGGAAGATCCGAGGACAACACCTCATAATTTTGAAGCACACTTAGATGATGTGCCGAATGGAAAAGAGAAAAATATATACATTTGTGCACGTTAAACATTGAATGTATTTGGATATGTATTTTATTTTTTAATTAACGTCGGCACTGGAGCAACACAGCGGGCTATTGGCGACGGTCCGGGATCATCTACTGAAGGGAAAGACCGAGAACACCACGTAATTCTGAACCACGGTCAGATGACGAGGCAATACTTGAGCTGGCATCCCACTCTCCAAACTTCCACACCACGCCAACGTGAGGACATTTGAGGCCACGATAGATTTAACGTGCACCAACCACCCTTGCACATGACGGTCTTTGGTTGGATTCGAACTCGTAACCCTCCGGTTACTAGTCCGTTAATCTTTCAACCGGGCTACTGCGGTCCCAAATGTTTTGGGGAAACATTTTTATTTTGAGGGCCCAGTAACTTAAACTTGTTCTGGGACCCTGAGTGTAATTGTAAGGATCCTGGCAGAGACCGTTATTAAATAATATTATATAAATTATTAATACCGTTATAAATTATTCCATACAAATCATAGTTCATAATTGAGCGATAAGCTCGATATATTTATAACAGTATCTGGAAATTATGCAAAATTTTGTCTGGTGGAGTTTTATACAAATGAAACAAAATAACCATACAGCATGAACTAAAGAACGACTTCTAAATATTATGCAAGCAGTTTATAAAATAAAAAAATTCAAAAATTGTTGGCTAAGGACTATTGTTTTAATAGTACTACCTTTAACCTAGATATCGAGGCATTCAAGTTAAATAAAAAGAAAATTACGTTGTAAAAAAATTAAAATTACTGCATCTTACTCAGTAGGCAGATTAATTTTTTCTGTTTGTCTATGGTGAACAGCAATTCCACAAAATAAGGAGTAGTACAACTCCTCATTTAAAATGATACCCAATTCATCAATTCTTTTGATAACAGAAAAACGATAGTGCTGCCATCTGTTAGCTAATCTAAACAACAATAGGAGAAACTGAACCAGGTGTCGATATAACAATGTTAGGGGTCAATAAAAAATATGACATCGTTGTACTGGTAATATTTAATTAGATTAACTTGGATTATACCTCCATCCTGAATGACTACGTAATTAAGGGTGAATTCCGTGGCGATTTAAGGCTGATACTTACTAATTTTGAACCCAACATTGCTAATCGAGTCACGAGTTCACATTGACAATGTTAATAAATTGTATACTAAGTTAATAAAAGGAAGATTGTATTATGGTTTTATCCAAATTAAATTTGATACATTATTTATCCCTCTTATCCAATATGTAATATTAAGAAGGACGTCAAAAACAAAAACGTATCCCTTTGACGTTAACAAATATAATATATACTCCTTATACATACAATAAACACTAACGATTTAAATAAAGAATCTAAAAACTCAATAAGCGTCTTTTTTGCCTATCCTATCATAATTACAAAAATAGAGGGGTTGATAAAAAGTCAAGAAACTCTTGAAGGTCGACGGTCAAAAAAGTCTGGTGACCCCCTGCGCTAAACTATTTACTTGCACGCGTACACAATTTTAAAAAAATAATGTTAAATGTTGCATACAATTTGCGCTCTAGTGGTTAACGAATCACCATGACTAGCTTCATTGTTCTACCTTTAAGTAATTTCGTTACTGCCTTCAAAGTCAGATATAGACCTCCTTTTTTGCAGTCAAATTTACGAACTCCTATTTTACGAATTGGCACGAAATTTCAATTTCATGCAAACGAACTTTTTGTACGAAAATTTTCTTGTTTCATGGGGTTTGTAAAAGGGGACTTTGGGACGAGGAGCTTCACGTGGGACATTTGCAAATTATGTAATACATTTTTTATTTTATTAATTTTCGTTTATATATTACATTTTAATATTTGTTTAAATGCATGCTCTTGTCCTGATGCAAAAGTAGTTTTCAGGCAATATAAAATATCGCGTTTGGAAAGTATCTTTTATCCACGGTTTACAGCTCGTTTGTCCTTTAAATCCTGAAATTGACACACATTGTAGAGGTTTTTTCGATTCTAGAAACAGGTGCTCCTCTACCATATGCTCCTCCTTAACACTATCTTTCCATAGAAAGAAAATAATAGCTTTTCGAGAATTTAGCGTCATACATAATGGCGAAATTAACATTTAAAAGGAAAGTCTATTCGCCAACGGTTAATCTTCGAAGTGGATTCGACGAAATATTTCGTCCATCAAAATCCGACCACTTTTGCTATTACGAGATATCACGTCATCAGGTAGATAGGTTGGTAATTAATTGACGTCGCACTGGAGCAACACAACGGGCTATTGGCGACAGTCCGGGATGAATCCCGAAGGGAAAAACCCGAGGACACCTCGTCATTTTCAACCACGGTCAGATGACGGAGCTAACACCTGGGCTGGCACCCCACTCTCCAAACTTCCACAAAACGTCAACGTGTGGACATTCGAGACCACGACAGATTGAACGCGCACCAGCTACCATTTACACAACGGACTTCGGCTGCAGCTAGTTTCGAACTCACAACCCTCCGGTTGCTAATCCGTTGCTCTTCCAACTGGGTACCGCGGCCTTCACGTCATCAGGATATTGTGGGTTATTTTTGATGACGAGATCAAGATCTGGTCACTTTTCTTCTAATGATCATAATCGTGTTTTATCTTCTAATGACGAGATTTCTCTTTCAACAAGATCTGGTCAGCTTTGCTAATGATGAGATACCTCATTGAGACAACCACCAGGAGGGTTAAATCATACTGATCTGCATTGACTAAAATCGTTGGGAAGACCTGACAGAACTTTTCTGTGCCTGAAAGCATTATTCAGCTGGATAGAAATTCCCAGAAGTTTGGAAATCCATCTTACGGTTAACACTCGTTTCAACGAACTCCTGTTTTACTAATTTCCATCCACAAAGCAAAGAACAAATTGTTTTAATTTGTACGAAATTTTTCTTGTTACTTGGGATTATTGAGACAACCGGAATGATCCTAACCGTATCCAGGCAGTCAATTTTTGTAATTTATTTTTTATGATAATGCAAACATGTGTGGGATGTAAAATGCAGAAAGGAGCCAGAAGGGCACTCGGAATTATCCTTTGGGAGAGTGGGAAAGTGTTAATTGTGGGACTGATGCAGTGATTGTTTTGGGAAGGGGAAAGCAATTTCCTCCAAGTGCTTAAGGCGAGAAGATGGGTTGGTTACGAAATTTTTTGACTTAATACTTTGTTTTTGTCCGAGAAATTTATAAAATTAATTTGAACAATCGAACTTCGTTGAAAATTCTTTAACTTAAGAACATCAAATCCTTCCATTAACACTACAACTCCCTAACTTTTAACCGTTAAACCTTCCTTTAACCTCTGCGATATTATTTTTACGAGAACATTTGGAAAGCGGAAGTAAAATTCTTCACTTTTCGTCTGGTGTGTTTGTTCGCACTGAAAATCTCACTCATAGTAAGTGAATCTAGGTGACAATGATAAGAAAATACATATTGAGTTGGTTATTGGGTAGGTAGTTGGATTAATATCGCTCTGAAGCACCACGTCGTGTTATTGGCTACTGGTTGGTTGTTGGGTTTTTATGGCGCAAGGGCCATATTTGGCCATGCTGGACCAGACACGACATACAATACCAAGTAATGGACACACACAAAAAGAAAGTTTTACTGCCACAGAAGAAAGAAATACAACCAGGGAGGAAGTACTTGACAGGAAACAAACATGCGCCTCCAACTTGCAGGTTGCGAGCGCATTGAGCATACCCACTGTGCCACGACGGCCCCCGTGACGGTCCGGGATCAATCCCCAAAAAAGATCCGAGGGACACCTCGTAATTTTGAACCACGCGCAGATGAGGTCAACACCTGAGCTGGCACCCCACTCTCCAAACTTCCACACCACGCCAACGTGAGGACATTTGAGGCCATGACAGATTTAACGTGCACCAGCCCCTACATACAAGAAGGTCTTTGGTTGGATCGAGTTTTGAACTCACAACACTCCGGTTGCTAATTCGTTGTTCTTGCAAGTGGCCCCCGATTGGTATGACTCCAAAATCATATAAGCTACACCAAATAACATGAAAATTTCAAACCAAAAAAATCAGTCATGATCGCAGGTTAGACATTCCCGGGTGTTTTCAAGCGAGGTGATTTCTCTTCGATCTGAATAATTGCCATGACATCCAGATCCTCAATTTTTAAACGTCTTCCATTATTATTATGCAAATGGGGTTCGTAGACCCAGGGAAGACGGACGGATCTCTCATTCTTTTGACATCAACAGGTAAGTACAACTCAAAAGAACGCCTCTCCACAAAGCGTTTCCGCCGCCAACGCTCCCACACTACGTTTCTCCACAAAAGGAACGAGCCCACGGAAGATATAATGAAAACAAAATCACGGATCTGGCATTAGGAAGGAAAAATGAAAATAAATCTCTAGTTTTTCTCTGTCCCGATGCAAAGAATAAAAAGCCCGTCTTCAATTAAGCCGTTCGGGCATAATAGGTTGGCGAGGCGTCGGCGGTCCACCGTGGCTGTAATTAAATCATTAGGTGTGACATCCATTCAATACGAGCTTGTATTCCTCTGTTCACGATTGGGGATTCTGCGTTTAGAGCGGCTGCTTTCTGGTCTAGAGTAGGGATCTTCTCTAAATTGAAACGAATGACTTGATTTGGTTTTGGTGGAAGTCAAGTTGGTGCCGAGATCAATTTGAAATGCAACATATCTGTTGATGGGTGTGAATGATTAAGGAGGTATATTGAACTGGTTTCCATGAGCTACTAGTTACCTGCCATACAATGGCACGCCCAAGATAGTGGTTGGATCAATTTGAAATGTTTACAGGTCAGAGTTAAGTTATGTGATTGGTGAATGATTAAGGAGGTATATTGAACCGGTTTCAATGGCTTTAGGTGCTACTAGTTACTTGCCAAACAGTGGCGCACCCAAGATGGTGGTCGGATCAATTTGAAGTATTTACACGTCAGAGTTGATAAGTTAAGTGATTGGTGAATGATTAAGGAGGTATATTGAACCGGTTTCCATGAGCTACTAGTTACCTGCCATACAATGGCACGCCCAAGATAGTGGTTGGATCAATTTGAAATGTTTACAGGTCAGAGTTAAGTTATGTGATTGGTGAATGATTAAGGAGGTATATTGAACCGGTTTCAATGGCTTTAGGTGCTACTAGTTACTTGCCAAACAGTGGCGCACCCAAGATGGTGGTCGGATCAATTTGAAGTATTTACACGTCAGAGTTGATAAGTTAAGTGATTGGTGAATGATTAAGGAGGTATATTGGGGGACTGGTTTCAATGGCTTTAGGTGCTACTAACTACCTGCCAAACAGTGGCGCACCCAAGATGGTGGTCGGAAATGTTTGCATGTCAGAGTTGATAAGTTACGTGATTGGTGAATGATTAAGGAGGTATATTGGGAAACTGGCTTCTATGTGCTACTTATTTATTTGCCATACAATGGCACACCCAAGATTGTGGTTGGATCCATTTGAAATGTTAATGTCTGTTCATAAGTTACGTGATAGGTGAATAAGGAGGTATACCGGGGGAGGGGGTAACTGTCTCCCATGCCTTTATGTAGTACTAGTTACTGCAGTACAGTGGTGCACGGAGGGTTGCTGGATCAATTTGAAATGTTTACATGTCAGAGTTGATAGGTTACGTGACTGATGAATGATTAAGGGGTATACTGAACTAGCTTCTATGCCTTTATGTGAGACTAGTTCCTTCACTACGGTTGCGCACAGGGGTTTCTGGGTCAATTTGAAATGTTTACATGTCAATTGATAGGTTACGTGATTGGTGAATGATTCAGGAGGTATGCTGAACTGGCTTTCATGCCTTTATGTGGTGCTAGTCACTTCACAACAGTGACACACAGGGGGTTGCTGGATCATTTTGAAATGTTTACATGTCAGTTGATTGATTACAGGATTGGTGAATAATAATCACTGAGATAAACTGAACTAGTTTCCATGGCTTTATGTGGTCCGGGATCAATCCGGAAGGGAAATATCCTAGGACAACACCTTGTCATTTTGAACCTCTGTCCGATGACGATGAATGCTTTTGGAGATGAGCGGTTTATTAGACTAGATTTAGCATAGACTACACCAAGAAGAAATAATAATCACGTTCCTTTCTTTGTTACCAAGGATGGCATAGGCTTGGGCGTTAGTAAATCATTGTTAAAATATTTCGATTAGCATAGGATTGGTATTGCCAATAGGATCAATCCCGAATCTATACTCTCGTTTGTGATAGTACCCAAACGGGAGTATAGAAAAAACTGAAATTGATTACATGTTCCTAGTTCATATCTGGGTACGTATCCTGCATCTGCGGTGGCCATAGTAACTGGAACAAAGCAGACTACTTGTCCCGATTGTTGTTTCTGGATGAAAGACAGACCTAAACTTTCTACTGTTGGAGCCTTAACAAATCACGATGGTTTATGTGAATGCCTCTTTCGCATTGGAATTGATACTTCTGTGATTTTAACCATCCTGTTTTTATCATCTGACGCCCAAACCCCCAGCATATTTTGACGTGCGCCACAAAATTTTATGAGAAATTAGGCACACCTAAGAGGCACGGCTACCCCTCAATAATTTTACAGGGGGACCGGGCCCTCCAAAGCGGGAGGGGGTAAATATTAAAGTACTACAAATGAGTGGTCAAGTAAGTTGTTTCGCAAAACTATCACACCCAGGGAGCGCCAAATATGTGGGGCTCAACCTTCTTGCAGATCCCCTATTTTTTATGGTTGCAGCCTGAACATGAGGAATAAATATTAAATATACAGATGGTAGGTATTTTAATTAATGTCGCACTGGAGAACACAATGGACTATTGGTGACGGTACCGAACGGAAAGATCCGAGGACACGTCATTCTGAATCACGGTCAGATGACGAGGTC
The DNA here is from genome assembly GCA_933210815.1 of Meta bourneti. NCBI lineage: Eukaryota > Metazoa > Arthropoda > Arachnida > Araneae > Tetragnathidae > Meta > Meta bourneti. Next base: position 24,002,456 of record OW119928.1, read on the forward strand.
ACACCTGAGCTGGCACCCCACTCTCCAACTTCCATACCACGCTAACGTGAGGACATTTGAGGCCACGACAGAAGCTTTTTATGTGTATTGATTGCTTTCCTAATCGCTGCAACTCCTCACTAAGGTAGACTATACAGGTCACCCCCAGTCGCTGTATAAGTCGCTGTAAAAGTAGAACTGGTCACACTGGTTATAAGTCGCAGTTGCTGTAAAAGTCACACTGGTTGTGTCCGCCTGTGGCCTCCAACCCAATTTTGGAGTAAATATGCTTTTAAACACTTCAAAACATTCAATGTCAACTGACCGTGGCACAAAATTACGAGGTGTTGTCCTTGGGACTTTCCCTTCGCGATTGATCCGGGACTGTCGTCAATAGCCCGCCGTGTTGCTCCAGTTAATTTAACTACCTACCTACCCTCTCATACAATTGGTAGTGCGTGAAAGTTTAATGGGGTGTCAGCTCAGGTGTTGACTTTGTCATCTGACCGCGGTGGAAAATGACTTTGTAATTGCAATATTTAATAGTTTTAGTGGGATCACTGCGCAGTCTAACAAAGCCGTTTGAACTTTCCTCTCTTCCGTAAAATCTATATCAAAATCTGGAAATTTCCTGGATACCATTCGTTAACAGGAGTGGGTTGCTCTTCCATGCTGTATTAGTGCAAGTTCTAATTTTAGCCCTCTGAGGGTTTCACACCTATAATTCCACCTTGCAACCTGCAGTGTTTCCTGTACGATTTCTAACCAAATTTGACCAATAAAATCTTTTCAAAGGATTCTATTCTACAGAATGGGCCAACAGAATCTTTCCAAAGGATTCTATTATACAGAATGGGCCAACAGAATTTTTCCAAAGGATTCTATTCTACAGAATGAGCCAACAGAATCTTTCCATAGGATTCTATTCCACGGAATAGGCCACCAGAATCTTTCCAAAGGATTCTATTCCACAAAATGGGCCACCAGAATCTTTCCAAAGGATTCTATTCTACAGAATGAGCAAATAGAATCGTTCCAAAGAATTATATTCCCAGAAAGCGACCTAGAATCATACAATAGAATTAAATTCCAAGGATCGGACCTAGAGTCGTTCCAAAGGATTCTACTCCAAGGAATGAACCAACAAATATCTGAAGGTTGTAAGTATTCATGGATTCTTTAGAAAGATGAGGTTATATATATTTAGCCATTGTGTTGTGTAGTAAAAGCAACACTACACTATTTTCAAATCTCGCGATGTGTTCATAGGATTAACGAAAATTTCCTAGAACGTTTGCACAATTTGAGGTCACTTGATATTCATTGAATCATTAGTCTTAACCCAGGAAAAGGAATAGATCGAACCATTCGCATTTATGTTCACCTTTCTCATTCTACAGGTGTTTCGTTCACAAAAGCGACTAGACGTGAGACCCGTAAGCCTTCCATTTGTTGCCATTCCCCATTTGAAATACCACGAACTCGTTTTGCTTTCTCCCAGACTCGATCACAAAGCGTGGAACTCCTTTTGTTGGCATGAAGATGAACAATCGGCCGTCACCGTTATAAAAGGCTGCCTCAAAAAAGCACCAGACTGAAGAATACGTGAGAGATATGTCATAATTAAAATTAGACGTTTGGAACAGCTGTTAATTGAAGGTCCCTCCCATCTTTCCCACCTGTTCCCATTATCCTGTGTGTGCAGCGACTCTGCAAAGGTTAAACGCGACACTTTGCATTGTGGGTAGTCACGCCCCAAATGATTAATGGCGGAATGAACTTTTTGAGCATTGTTTTTGGAACAGAACGATACCATTTGGAATATGCCCTTTTGTAATTACACATCCAGGAATTCTCTTCAGACAATTCGACATTCGAAGAATAGGAAAAATAAGTCGATGGGTTCTAAATGATTGCTTTTGAGAGGGTTCAGTATCCTTTTTCTTCACAAAAAGATGCTTCAAGATTGTGCCAAGGACAATGAAGATTTCATTGACGAAGACGGTAGGTTTGGCCACTCTAACTGGCTTCCCTTTATCCTGTTGGGAACAAGCAACCACCACAACATCTACTCTCCGAGCACCCAGTACCGTATAAGATTACTAGTTCCGGTACTAGTTTAGGTTACTTGAGCCGGGACTAGTCATCTAAGGTGCTAGGTACAATTATAAGTATTCGAATCAAGGAATGCCATACCCACCTCGCGCTCCGGACTCCAGCACCAGGTTAGATTACTAGTCCCGGTACTAGGTTGTATGACTAGTACCGTGGTTAGTCATCCAAGGTACTAAGTACAAATAAAGGGAAGTACCAAGTTAGATGACTAGTCCCAGTACTAGATTAGATGACTGGTACCGGAGCTAGTCATCTAAGGTATGCTATGTAGAATTACTGGATTCGGATTAAGGATTACTACACCTATATCTGCACTCCGGGCTCCAGTGCCAAGTTAGATTACTAGTCCTAGGACTAGGTTAGATGACTAGTAATGGTATTAGTCATCTATGGTACTAGGAGCCTGCACTATGATCTCCAGTACCAAGTTAGATGGCTAGTCCCTTTACTAGGTTAGATGAATTATACTGGGAGTAGTTATCTAAAGTACACTGCGTACAATTATAGGGAGTCGGATCAAAGGATGCCACACCCATATCTGCATTACGGGCTCCAGTACCAAGTTAGATAACTAGTCCCATTACTAGGTTAGATGACTAGTGATGGTATTATGCATCTAAGGGGATATGCACAATTATAGGTACTCGAATCAAGGCATACCAGACCCATCTCTACACTCCGAACTCCAGTACAAAGTTGGGCATACCCACTGCGCTAGCAACCTTCGAGTTGTAGGCGGCGCAGGTTCGATTCCTGTCAGGTACATTCCTCCCTGGGTGCATTTCTCTCTTCTGTCAGTAAAACCTTCATTGTGTGTCTATTACTTGATATTGTGTCTGACGTAGCATGGCCAAATATGGCCCAACCCCAACAAACCAGTACAAAGTTAGATTACTAGTCCCGGAACTAGGTTAGATAAGTAGTCCTGTATTAGTCATAAGGTGCTAGATACAATTATAGGTATACGGATCAAGTGATACAACAAACATATTTGCACTCGGAACTTCAGTACCAAGTGATTACTAGTCCCAGTACTATGTTAGATGACTAGTACCGGGGCTAGTCATCTTAGCAATTAGGTATAATTATAGGATGTTACCTGCTAGTGAAGGTCCCTCCAATCTTTCCCACTGTTCCCATTGATGGCATTCGCATTATCCTGTGTGCAGCTACTTTTCCAAGGGTTCTGTTAAACGCGACACTTTGTATTGTGTGTATCTACGCACATTTCCTCGAATGATTAATGGTGGAATGAGCTTCGGGTGCATTGCTTTTGGTGGGTTGTTTTGGGGGGGTTTTAGGGCGAAAGGGCCATATTTGGCCATGCTGCACCAGATACAAGACATACAATATCAAGTAATTGACAATGATAGTTTTACTGACACAGAAGAGAGAAATACACCCAGGGAGGAATGCACCTGACAGCAATCGAACCTGCGCTGCCTACAATTCGAAGGTTGCTAGCGGAGTGGACATGCCCACTGAGTCACGACGATCACACATTGCTTTTGTAATAGAACGATGCCATTTGCAATATGCCTTTTTGTAATTACATATCCAGGTTGGTTTTGGGTTTTGTGGTGCAAGGGCCATACTTAGCCATGTTGGGCCAGACACAAGACGTACAGTATTCAGTAATAGCCAGACACACGATGAAAGTTTTACGGACACTGAAGAGAGAAATATACTCACGGAGAAATACGCATTCAGGAATTCTCTTCGGTGGTAAGGAGTGCAGAGACAATTCGGGATTCGAAGAATGGGAAAATAAGGGATGAGTTCTAAATGATTGCTTAAGGGGTTTCAATATCCTTTTCCTTCATCAAAAGGCGCTTTGAGATTGTTAGATTGTGCTGAGGATACTGAAGGTTTAATCGACGCCGAAGGGAATTGGTAGGTTTGGTCACTCTATAACTGGCTTCCCTTTATCCTGTTCGGTTCAAGAGATGCCAGCTCAACATCTGCTTCTCCGAGCTCTAGTACCAAGTTAGATGACTAGTCATCTTAGGTACTTACATATTAGATACAATTATAAGTATTCGAACAAAGGGATGCCGCACCCACATCTTCACTCCGAGCTCTGGTACAAGTTAGATGAGTAGTCCTGGTACAAAATTAGATGACTGGTACCCGGGCTAGTCATCTAAAGTACTAGGTATAATTTATTCGGATCAAGGGATCACATTCACATCTGCACTTCGGGCTCCAGTCCCAAGTCAGATTATTAGTCCTGTACTATGTTAGATCACCAGAACCGGGGATATTCATCTAAAGTACTAGGTATTCGGATCAAGGAATATCATAATCAGAACTTCACTCCGGTTTCCAGTACCAAGTTAGATGACTAGTCCCGGTACTAGGTTAGTAGACTAGAACCGGGTCTATTCATCTAAGGTATAAACCACAATTATACGATGCCACACCTACATCTGCACTCCAAGTTCTAGTACCAAGTTAAATGACTAGTTCAAGTAATAGGTTAGATGACTAGTACAGGGACTAATCATCTATGGTGTTAGGTACAATTGTAGGTATTCGGATCACAAAGGGATGCCACATACATTCCAAGCTCCAAGTTATATGATTTGTCCGGGTACTATGTGAGATGACTAGTCCGGGTATTGAGTTAGATAATAAGCCTTTATTGAATACGAAAAAGCTTGAGGTATTCCAACTTGCACAAAGGATAATTTTTATCTCCTCTTATCCTTTGAAACACCTGCCAAGTTCTATTTTAAATACAATCGAAATAGATACAATCCTTAAAAAAGAATACTTCCCATGCGAAAAATTTACTGGTAAATACCTCTCCAGTTTTTTTTAATTCTCCAAATCGTTCCGACGAGATATCTCGTCCATCAAGATCTGACCAATTTTGTTAATGGCGAAGTATTTCGTCAAGATATTACCTATTTTTTTATGACGAGATCAAGATCTGGTTGGTTTTCTTCTAATGACGAGATTTCTCGTCCGTCAAGATCTGGTCAGTTTTGCTAATGAGATACCACGTGAGACAACCAACAGGAGGGTTAAGTTGATACATTAAACTGCCGTAAGAAAAATTATGGCATAATCATAAACAGTATTAATACATTTGTGCACACGGAGTGACAGGTTGACAAAAATATATAAGATTACATTCAAATTAGTTATCCATCCTGGGCAGAGCTGCGGACTAGCAACCGGAGGGTTGCATGTTCGAATCCAACCAAAGACCGTGTACAAAGGGGGCTGGTGCAAAATCTGTCGGGCCTCAAATGTCCTCACGTCGGCGTGGTGCGGAAGTTTGGAGAGCGGGATGCCAGGTGTGACCTCGTCATCTGACCATGGTTCATTACGTGGTGTTGTCCTCGATTGGTTGGTTTGAGAGTTTTATGACGCAAGGGCCATAATTGGCCATGCTGCGCCAGACACAAGACATACAACATCAAGTAATAGACACACACAATGAAAATTTTACTGATACAGAAGAGAGAAATACACCCAGGGAGGAATGTACCAGATTTTTTAACGGAAAAATTAAAACAATGTCCCGAGTCTATTCATATTTAACTGACGTGGGGTGGAAGTTGGTGTCATCTGAACCGTGGTTAAAAATTACGAGATATCCTCCAATACCTCGTTGTGTTGCTTCAGTGTGACGTAAATTCAACTACCTAACGAAGTATTCTCGAAAAGTCGCAACTATGAAGAAATTCGCGTCCATGCCCAAGTCGTTAGACACCATTAACAGTCCAACCTAACCCGGTTGCTCACATTTCGGCGCTAACGACAATTTGCAATAATGGAAATTTAAACTTTAGTTTGTTTAAACTTACTTGAACGAAGTCAACCTACACCCTTGGCAACGCCTCTCGAGAATAATTAGCTCCGTATCATAAATCAATAGCAGGCGTAGAGGTTGACTCTTGCATGAATTCTAAAGTTACTTCGTTTCAAACTCTCTGAACAATTAGTAAAAGCGCTGATGTTGTTTCCGAAGATAAATGATGTTCAGGGTTTGATTCGGATACTTTGTTGCGATTATAAAAACGATCTGTATATTAATAGTCGCCTTAGTATACTTTTCATGCTTTCCATATGGGAGTTTAGATATTCATTTAAAGGTCTTATCTGCGGGATTGGTTGGGTTTTTATGGCAGAAGGGTCATTTGACCAAGCTTTGACTGGTTTTTAATATTTTTTCATCATTGAGTAATCGTTTAAGGTGTAAGTATACACTATAAATTTAAAAAATTTTTGACTTTAAAAATCCAATTTTCTACAATATGTCATTGGCTTGTGCTTAAACTCATTTCAGTGTGAAAAATTCAGGTTAAGATAATCATTAATTATCTAATTTAGACATAATTAGCATGTTTTTTGAACACCGATATCTCAAATTCTAATTTGTTCAGAAAGACAATTCATGTTTTGACCCTAAATCAAGGTCCTAGAGGGAATTTTTTTTTACAACCGAGGAAGTCTAAAAAAAATCAAGTTTTTTCAGGAATTTTAACATTTAAAAAATCAAAAATTTATTTCTTAACTAATAACCTGACTGAGAGTCAAAACATTCACTGCATTATAGAGATTGTAATGACACAAAAATAATTATAATAGATCAATTCATTCTTGAGTTATCACCGTTTGAACGAAGCATCCTATTGCAAAAACAGTTCTTCAGAAATTGAGTTTAAAGGTTTGGAAATGTGTTTGTACATGGTCATACTACCTAACGGAAACCCTTGTAACTAGAAACTATTTCGAATATTTACATCTTGGTATCGTTTAAAAGCTAAATTGAAAATATTTTGAATTAAAAAAAGTGTCGATATTCCGACCGATTTTCGTGATTTCTTGTGTATACATACACCTTAATCGAAACTTTTAGGAGTCGCCATGACTCAATGGGTTTGCCCACTGAGCTACCAACCTGCGAGGTGTGTGGGTGGTGAAGATTCAATTCATCCACTGGTGTATTTCTCTTTTGTGTCAGTAATACTTTTCTTAGGTGTGTATGCCCATGTACTTGACGTTGTTTGGCACAGCTTGGCCAAATATGGTCCTTGAGCCATAAAAAACAAACCTACCGAAACTTTAATACTTATTTTGAAGTTTGGCGTAATGGGTGCGATTAAATCTGAAGCGAGTGATGTCAAATGAGCGGTAATGATAAATCTGAAGCGAGTATCGTCGGCTTACAAGTGAAACACACTTTCGAGATTTTCAAGCCATGAGTTTTTTTTAGTTTTCCAGATTCTTAGTAATCTTTAGACTGGTGAAGCCCCAAGTCGATTTCTTTGTTAGAAAGTTAGATTTCTTTTTAAACGCATAAATAAATGTATATTTTTATTTTATTAACAAGTTACAGCAATGCATAATCATCATACTCTTCTCTGAATTATTACCAAGTTGAGTAAATACAAAATGTAATAAATTATTGCTAAAATGATAAAATTAGAATTTTCGTATTGCTTGAAAAACATAATTATTTCCTATTCGTTTTCTCTGAACTGTTTTTTGACCTAGAATATTTCACTTGTCAGCCGACGATATTCCTGTTAATTTTTCTGGCATGTCTATATTTTCTAGATTGATTGTTTTGGGGGTTTTATGGCGCAAGGGTCATGTTTGGCCATGCTGCGCCAGACACAAGACATGCAATATCAAGTAATAGACACACGTAATGAAAGTTTTACTGACACAAAAGAGATAAATGCACCTGACAGGAATCAAACCTGCACCGCCTACGACTCGAAGGTTGGGCATATCCACTGAAACACGACGACCCCTTTTGTAGGTTGGAGATGGGTTTTTATGGTAGGTATGTATTTTTAATTAACGTCAAACTGGAGCAACACAACGAGCCATTGTTTTTTGGTGCAAAGGACCAGATTTGGCTAAGCTGCTCCAAGCAAGATTTTTTTCCGTCAAGTAAATGAACATACGCACACAAGGAAAGTTTTTGATACAGAATAGAAAAATTCAAAGCACTGGTTTTGACGTATCCTAAAAAATAAAACAAGCTTTTGAGCTCAAATCATACTTTCCCACATTTCTATTCGGGATTGATCCCCGACCGTAGCTAATAGCTCATTGTGTTGCTCCAACTGGACGTAAAATTCAACTACCTACCTTTCAACATATATGATGCGGGCAGGTTTGATTTTTGTAACACTTACCTTGGGGCATTTCTCTTCTGTATCAGCAAAACCTTCCCATGTGTGTATACCCATTACATAACTCGTTATCTGACCGTGGTTCAAAATTACTTAGTGTTGTCTCAGGGAGGTAGGAATTTTAATTAACATCACACTGGAGCAACGATAATGAAAAATACCTACCTACCCATTACAGGACTGTCAAGTGTTTGGCGCAGATTGGGTGAATGTCCCATGCGCCATAAAACCCAACCAACGTTTCAAAATATATTTGATCTTAAAGAAAACGTTTATCAAAAAATTAGAGCAATAATTTAATTCCTACTTGGATCACTTACACAGCGAAATTCCGTGGATCCTTCTACAGCGATTTTTATGAATAATGTCTTTGATAAAAAAGTAAATATAAAATGAATGCGCAAAGGGTTTCAACTCGATTTAGGCGTGTCCTTCGCTTTCAGCTATCCAAAGACGATTCCTTGCAAACAAAGGAGAATAATCTCCTTCCTCCGCAACCTTTCGAGTACGTTTATCATCGTAGTTTCCCAACACTTGATGAATGCACCAACGCGTGCATCAATGGCATGGACTGCATCACAGCCCAGAATCCGTTGGGGGCACACACGGAAATCCCGAATCGCAACCACGAATCACGATTCAATTTCGCAACTCGCACCTGTGCGCATCCGTCACCATTCCTCCTTCCCATTCATCTCACACACACAAACACAACGCAGAGAGCGAACCCCATTAAACATAAAAGCCTTTTTGCCCGCACTTAATGACACCAGCGTCTTTGAACTCGGAACCAAGCCTCTTCGACGCTAGCACCATTAATTAAAAACACAAAACGCGATGTTTTTTAATAACCGCACGCCCTCACAGCATTCGCAACTGGAACTCGTTTTGAGGAGGGCCATTTGGGGTAGAACAAGGAGGACCTGCTAATGCACCGGCGGACGGTATCACGATATGGACGCTCTATCTATTACGAGAGGGTCATTTGTTATGGGGAGTGTTGAATTATGGATCTCGGTTGATGATCGGGGTCGGGCTCGGTGGGCACACCCGTTTTCAACCGATGGCTACCGATCGCCGTGGATCTATCTCGTTGCCGATCACGACTTCGGGGCCTTGTGTAGTGGCGGGTGGTTTTGTGACAATAATTCAAATTAAATACTTTAATGGGTTGTTTGGTTGGCGCAAGGGTCAGATATTGGCGAAGCTGCGGCAAACGCAAGACAAGATAGTTAACACCACAATGAGGGTTGGTCGGGTTTTATGGTGCAAGGGGCCACAAGAGAGACATCAAGTAATGGACATACACAAAAAAAGGAAAGTTTTTACTTACACAAAAGAGAGGAATACACACAGGGAGGAATCGATCCGGAACGGTACAGGAACACGTTTCGCCGCTGAAATAATATACTTTGCTTGACAGAAAAAATGCCTCATATAACTTTCTCTTTAAAAAAAATCGGAACTCCCAAAGCTAGTGTTCGATAGGAATAAAACTTAGCATATATATGATGTACATGAATAAAATAATCGCAATCTGTATAAAAAAGCAGAGTTGGCGTCTGTCTACCTGCTCTCTATACGAATCTACACTGTTTGAACAATCCACACAAAATTTGGTACTCATACTCTTTAGAACCCTGCGGGTAACGTAGGCTACATATCAACCCCGTTCTATTAATTGGGTCTGTAGAGGGGGATAAAACAATTCGACATCCCCATAGGAATAACATTGAGTATTTTTTACGATCACTGTCAGACCAATACACCAAACTTGGTACATTCATCTGGTAGAATTCTGCGGGAAACAGGCTAGATATTAACCCCTGTTCTATTTGTCCTGGGTTTGTAGAGGGGCTAAAAACAATTTGAAATCCCATAGGAATAATATTGAGCAATATTACAATGAATTATAAACAATTCAACCCGAGCAACGCCGGGTAATTCAGCTAGTATCAAATATAGGACTGTTTATTATCTTCCAATGCCAGATTATCGAAGTATAATTTTTCAAGTAGAGTTGGCGAGAATCGCAATGATCTGGCAATTTCAGTGTTAACCTCGGGACACCCCATGAGAGGTGTGCCACATCGCACCCACCGTGAGCTGGGTGAGGACATGCCTTCCTGGAGGACTTAGGTGACACTAGCCTGCCATTTAAGTATCGTCTTGGAGAAACCAGGAAACTTCAAGCAGCCAACACAACCTAGGCACTTATGAGCTATGTAAGTATTTTAATGAACGTCGCACTGGAGCAACACAACGGGCTATTGGCGACGATCTGGGGTCAAACCCGAAAGGAAAGATCCGAGGACACATAATTTTGAACTACGGTCAGATGACGAGGTCACACCTGAGCTGGCACCTCACTCTCCAAACTTCCACACCACACCAACGTGAGGACATTTGAGCCACGACAGATTTAATGTGCACCAGCCACCTTTGTACACGACGGTTCTTGATTGGATTCAAACTCGCAACCCTTCGGTTGCTAATCCGTTGCTCTTCCAACCGGGCTACCGCAGCACATACGTGATTCAAACTCGTAACCAAGCGCTTGTCTACCAATTTTTTAAGAGCAACGCCATTAGCCACTAGGTGGGGCACTCTTTATTATTGTAGAATTACACATCAGAACTCTAAAAGAGGGTTAAAGGTAAGTTGTAAAGCCCCTCCTGGCGGCTATATACATGCCGATATACGGCATGCCATAAAGTCCTTATGCTCTCCTTTGGCAAAGTATGCCAAGTATTCTGAAGTTGCTGCTCTAGATATCAAATATTCTGGTGATTGTGCAATCGACCGCCTATCATATCCCAGATATACTCAATACGTTGGTTGGCGCAAGGGCCATATTTGGCCATGTTGCGCCAGACACAAGACATACACACACAATGATAGTTTTACTGACACAGGAGAGAGAAATACACCCAGGGAGGAATGCACCTGACAGGAATCGAAGCCATACTCAGTGGAAGAGAGATTTGTGGTTCTCTCTAGCCAACGAAGTGTTTCAATACCACTTAGGCCATCTGGGCAGAGGCGAGCGAGATCACGTTGGTAAATGGCCCCTTGGTCACGTGACACGAAAGACAAAACAGTACGATCTGCTGGACGTATCACTATGCTGTCAAACCTCGCATCACTAGAGTGGGCCGGCTGTCGTAAGTAATCCAATATAGAGGTACGTAAATTATTTCTGATTACCTTAACCGCACTGACATTGTTGCCAGCATACTACATGATACCATCGAAGACATTAAACTTACCGAAAAAATGATTGCATATACTTTTGGCAGTCAAGTAGAAGCTTTAAGTAGCTCCCCACACCATTATACTAGTTACAACGGTATGCGGCTCGACAGTAACCATTTTACGAGTTACGAAAATTTTGATGCAATTCTAATTATAGTTCTCTAGATTTCATATTGCAATCATATCTTTATCTAACACCACACATGCTTCTTCATTCCAATCGAACACCGGGGGCTACCTTTTTGGCCGTGTATTTATATTGCAAAGTAAACTCCCATGTGGACATTTGTGTGAGCATATAATTGTATAGCCTTAGACTCAATGCCTTAATTTCCAAGACAATGGAATTGAATAGCGTAAACAGGGCTATATGGCTTGTTAGAGATCAATTTGTATTCCTTTAATCTCAAATTATAATTATATCACAAGACTCCTTTATCTACCGCTCTTAGAGACGGTTAAGGATGGATCTTTTCTAGTTCTCTCTCACCGTTGGTACAACTAGAAAGCCCCAGTTCTGTCAAGAAAACTCCCAAATACTTAGGTGCAGGTGAGTTCCTTTCACTAAGTGAAGGGGTGGTTTTACACTTTTACATTGATGAACTACTTCTCGCACCATACTTTGTAGGTAGGTATTTTAATTAACGTCACACTGGAGCAACACAACGGGCTATTGGTCGGGATATACTTTTTAAATATTCGCACACACGTATTGCATATAAAATCAAATAAACATCCACTATTCATTTTAGAGCTAAAGAGGGCAACCAAATAAAAGTTTCACCACAAGTGTCGAATTGGTCATTGAAAATTTCGAACTTTTTCATGCTCACATAGCAAAATAGACTGAGAACATCAGCGTACCATTGAGATATCCCTTTCTGAATGTTGGTTAGGTTTTATGACACAAGGGTCATATTTGGCCATGCTGCGCCAAACACAATAGACACCAAACTTAGTCGTCGACATCGTCATCTGACCGTGGTTCATTCAAATTACGAGATATTGTCGTCGGATCTTTCCCTTCGGGATTGATCCCGGACCGTTTGGGTCAGTGTACCTTTGGATTTCATGGAGTGAGGACAGCGTAAGTGTTGTCATTCGAAAGCTACCGAACTGCGCTATCCCAATCACAGGCCTTTAATTAATAAAATTATCCTTCAATATTAATATCAAACTATAAATTAATTATTGTATATTCACAATAAACAATCGTTCAAACTTCCTAGATTCATTCATTTCACAATCCAACATCAGGCCCGAGTATTTCAAGTCCAAACTAAGGTTTGTGTCCCGACACAGCTTATAATTTTTTTTTCTGATACGCCATTGAAAAACGATGGCGTTGTAATTGTTGTATATTCACAATAAACAATCGTTCAAACTTCCTAGATTCATTCATTTCACAATCCAACATCAGGCCCGAGTATTTCAAGTCCAAACTAAGGTTTGTGTCCCGACACAGCTTATCATTTTTTTTCTGATACGCCATTGGAAAACGATGGCGTTGTAATTGTTGTATATTCACAATAAACAATCGTTCAAACTTCCTAGATTCATTCATTTCACAATCCAACATCAGGCCCGAGTATTTCAAGTCCAAACTAAGGTTTGTGTCCCGACACAGCTTATCATTTTTTTTTTCTGATACGCCATTGAAAAACGATGGCGTTGTAATTGTTGTATATTCACAATAAACAATTGTTCAAACTTCCTAGATTCATTCATTTCACAATCCAACATCAGGCCCGAGTATTTCCAAGTCCAAACTAAGGTTTGTGTCCCGACACAACTCATCATTTTTTTCCTGATACGCCATTGAAAAACGATGCCCACCATCATCTCTATCTGCGTACAGCAGCACTCCCACTAAGCAAAACATCAAAGTTTCATGGCGACTAGATAGCCATCGTCTGTCGGGTAGGGGTGTACATTACTTACAGGGAGTGTGAGCCACTGCCTTTTTGTGTATCGACCGGGAGAGATTGGAATGAGATCGTCACTCTGTGGGATCACGGGCCGAATAATTCATTAAGTGCCCACCCACGCCTGCTGCCGATTAATAACCACTGGGCAGCGATGAATTTGCTGGGATGGATCAGGGCCTTCCTCAGGTGGTGCTGGACGCAAGGTGCGGACGTCCTCGATTTGGAACATAGCGCTTTTAATCATCTAAGTCCTCGCATTTTATTTCAAGAAATTCAATTGAGGTAGTATTCTATTTTTGAAGAGATAATGATGGTTGGCTTAATTTTTTTAACAATTTACCACTAATTTACAGCAATAAATAATTGACTAAGTATCAGAATTCAGCCTTTCGCAGAGGTACGTTTTTGACTAGTGCGAACTCAGTTTGAGTTTCCAGTCGCATGTGTCATTAATTCTAGTGTAGCCTTTCAAATGCTTTTAAAAGATAACTTTCGTGACCGCACCAAGTAATAGACATCAAAATACATTGATCGGAACTTCTCAACCTTTCGAAGAAACACGTTTGAATACTGAAAATGAGATAAGTACGGCAAATTACCCTAAAGTATAATTTTGGGGAAATTAATCTTTTCAGACGCTAAAGAAAAAATTTCGTTCTAGATATGCACTAGTGTAAGAAATTGGCTGCTATCTCTTCACGAAAATTAAATCAAAGTACTAATTGTTCATATATCTAATCACAGATGAACTACCAAAATTTTCAAGCGAGTTGGTGGCCTGGTGTTCTCTTCTAAGTAGACAGTATTATCATTGAAATAACTGAATCTCGTACAATGATTATGTTTCGAAATTATTTTATTATATTTATATGAATTTAAGAAATAAACTATTAGGTCCGACTAAGTAGAAGTAATTCAAGTATCATATAAGGCCAAATAAAGAGAAACAAGTATCATGTAAGTCGGAAGAAAGCCAAGTATAATTTAAATCAAATTGAAATTAATATGCAAAGCCCAATAGGAAGAAGTCAAGAATCTGATTTTAACCAAGTAGAAATAAGTTATTACGTACGTCCTTCATGAAGATAAATCATGAAATATTACATTTTCTTTAACAATTGACCATTGGTTACAAGGCATAAAGAGTTCGGGTTTATTTTGATTATATAGCCATTCATACAAAAAGCCACGACTGCATTACATATTCTGTACGATCAGAAATATTCTCGGAGTTCATTCCCAATAAGATTAAAATGAAACGTAATTTTACCTGGAGCATTTCACAGGTGGCCAATGCAGGTTTGGTTGAACTTTGCACCACGAGGGCAAATTAGAGCAGGACATACTAATCCAATGCAAAGCTTGCGCAACTTGAAACATGACTTACGTAACTTTAGATTTTATGATTACACGAGTTTGTTTCGTTGTTAGAATTTCCTGGTGCATTTAACTGTACAAAGATGGAATTTAAGTAACTAAGAAAACCTATAAATTTCACACAGTAAATGGACCACATAATCAAAGGCATAAACTCGTTTTAATCGTATATGAGGTGACATACATTCATGACATTTTATAAGAAAAAAGAGGGATTGTCACAATTACAAGTAAAACAATTGCAACAATATTTGGTGGACAAAAGGGTGGGTAATAAGAAACAGCACGATTTGATCGGTGTTTATGGAAAAATAAGCAATATTTTTAGAAATCTCTGAAAAATAAAGTATGCATGTATATATTACAAATCACAAACATATTTAAATAAAACAACAATTAAAGATTTTGTAAGATACTAAAATCGATCTGAAAAATAAGGTGAGATAAATTAAAAATCACAGAATTCATAAACTATATTAATTAACTTTAATTTTCTTTTGATAAATATGCAAATCGAGAAGAGGTAAAACAGTTATTTTAAACAAATAGAAGCACAGGTAAATCAATTATTTAAATCTTTTCAATTCTTAGTATTTTATAATGGAACAAATTATAATGAGCAATGCCGATATAATTGGATTAGAAAACTTATAAAAAAACACAAGACCTGTTGGTTGGTTGATTTCCTTGAGACTTATAGCTGCAGAATCAGGCTTTTGTCTCCATTCTTCCTAATTACAATATCCAATAAACGACACAATACAATAACAAGTAATTGACACACACAGTGAAAGCTTTACTGACACAGAGACAAGACCTGTCTCAACATATAAAAATACCAAATACAAACATTTAAATACATACATTGAAAGAAATTTCAAACACCAAACACAATTTTCGAATCAAGCAGATTTTCGTTTATTTTTCGATCTCAAGCAAGGAAAGTTTTAAGGATCGAAATACAGTAACCCCGCGATATATCGAGCGTCTTGGGGGACAAGAACGCGATACATCGCAAGAGCGGAGGCCGAAGAAAATTTGCTAATTACAAATGAAAGGCTTGGGCAACCATAAGCCACTTTTCAAATTTATCCAACCAATTTTCAAGTTTTGAAAAATTCCAAAATTACAATGGTTTATCCACAGTTCAAGTTATGTTATCTGAAATTTTCAAGTATTAATTACTCCTTCAAAAAATCAGAAATTATTTTGATCCTCTTGAATATTTTTAATTGTTTTCATCACGGGACAGATTTTTGTGGCTTATTCCTTCTCATATAAACGCATGAATAATACATTAAATTACACGTTTTCAATTAAAATTACATACAAATTAAAACACAATACCGGTGCTAGTACCTTTTCATGTGGAACTAAATATGCAGGACTGCTACAGCCAAGGCACTTGTGAAATAGTAACAAACTTTTATAAATAATAGCAAAACAAGTCTCCTTTTAAATCCTATTTTAGTAGCAATTTTGGTTGTTCAGATACAAAATGAATCGGCTAAAACACAAAATGTGCTAATTAAATATGAAACAGATGCTGAAGATCTCGCCAAGAAATTTAAACTTTAAAATTAAAAAACTAAATATTTTCATGACAATCTAGCAACCACAGATTCAGATGTTTTTCTTCTATCGTTGCCATGGCTCGACGCCAAAGCTTTGAAATTGGCGTCCCTTGGAAACTTTTCTTCCAAAAGAAAAATCAGAAAATTATTTTTTCCGTCCATATTAGTGAAAAAAAGGGATTAAATTTTCGTTGATCTTCGGTGAATTTTCAATTCTATTATCAGTTTGCCTAAAACTTCTGTCGATATTAACGGGCTATTGGCGACGGTCCGGATCAATCTCAAAGGGAAAGACCGAGGACAACACGTAGTTTTGAACCACGGTCAGATGACGAGGCAACACCTGAGCTGGCACCTCATTCTCCAAAATGCTACAACTCGGAGTTTGCCTAAAACTCCTGTCAATAGAATTGCAAATTCTATTGACAGGTATAAATACTTTTTCACTTCAGAACTATTGAGTTGCTCTTCGATTGATGGCCGAGGGGGAGGGAGACGATCGTAAGATAAAAAATAATTTGGCCAAGCAGCACCAAGTAAATGGACATACACACAATTCAGTTAAAGACAACTGCTTGAAACAAGTGCCTTTGAACTCGCAATTCTAAATAAATAGATTGACATTTCTTTGTTCACAAAACGGAAATTCATTGGAGGTCAAGCAAAAATGAGCGATATAGCAACGGTGATATATCAATGGGTTACTGTACATACAGTTTATATTGATATTTTACAGTTAGCTCGTTTTATGCCGATAGAGCGTAGATATCAGAGATGAAACACACATTCATGAGTGAGTGAAAAATTGAGTAATAATGAAGAAATGAATGAAAAACACTATATTAAAAAATTCGCAAAAATTAGTTTGAAAGAAATGAACTAACCAGCAAGTACAGACGTGGATTCATATGACGCTATCAGTCTTAGGCAGGCCACACATTGGTCCAACATCCGTCCTGCGATTCTAAATTCGCATGTGTACCGACATATTTTCTGTACAGAAAAGGAGTACGCCTGCACATGTTGCTTCAGTGTGGCCAGGCTTACAGACGTAGACTGACTTCGCTGATATATTTTCTCTGTTGAATTTTGTACTCAGTTTGAAGCTTTTATAAACTTGTGATAGGCAATCATTCAATTCCAGAAAAGTTTCGAGAAAGCTGGAAAAGTTATAACTAAAAGAAAGTGAAAACCCACTGCATTACACGTGCTACATCACATGTTGAGCATCCAAATTTTAAGCAAAGAATTAGCGTACTAGAACAGCGATTTCTATCTGGAGTGCCTTAAGGATGGTGAAACGATTTAATTAATGTATTTCATTTAAACGGTTTAATTTTGAAATTTTGACAAGTGACTTCAAAAGTAATTTCAAGTAATACCCGAAGGAAAAAATATTTTTTTATTAGAAAGTATCATAAATAGTTTCAAAAAGATTTTTTAAAAGCCATTTTTATAATTACTGTTAATTTGTAAATCGACCAAAATTTAACTATTTTTTTTTGTCAGATCGGCAAAAAATACAATATAATATTTGGTGTACCGCATAATTAGTTTCTGTATGCCATCGTAGGGAAAATCGCTTGATTTTCAGCGACGTTGAAGGCTGAAAATCGCTATTCTAGAAGAGAGAGGAATCAAATGCAAAATTCAAATATAGGTATTGTTCTAAGTATCTTAGACAGAGTCAGTTTAACTCTAAGGGCAAGCGGTATTTTAAAAACGAATGACAACTATAAACAAATGTTGACTAGGACTTAAAAACAGGTAAAGAATTACAGGTTTTTAATAGTTTTGAAAAGTGATGAGAATTTTGTTACAGAACCAACCGATTTTTTAGGTATGGTATTTTATGATTTCAGTTTTATTTGCTTTTAATATCGTATTTTAGAGATCAATTTATATAACCGCAGTAGCCGTCAGAATGAGACATGTCAGCAGAAATCTAATGTGAACAATTTTTGCTTTGAGATCTTACGTTAAATAAGCATCTGCAAGAAAATTCCACTTCCACAAACCGCGATTATCTTATTTCGATTTCATGATTTGTGAAAAAGATTACTATTCCAGAGTTAAAAAATAATTTTAGTTTCCATTTTGCGGTTTATACATGTACTACAGGAAAAGCAGCTTTTCACTGTCGCAGTAAAAAATATTGTCATGTTTGAAGCTCAAGTATGCAGTTCTCAAATACCTTGCTATTTTTTTGTCATTGTAGTACGGCCGTAGTATCTGATTTAATCCTATAATCGCGCCATTCAGTGCTTTAAGCTAAGGTAAAAAGGAACCTTAGCTTAAAGAAAACCTGACTGATAATTTCCGTCGGTAATTTACTGTCTTTGAGAATGTCGGTGATTTTGAACATACCTGTAACCTCCAAGAAAAAAACGTGGAAGATATTTGTGACGAAAACCAACGCGCAACTGTGTGAAAAAAAAGCCTAAAATTAATTATTAAAATAAAATAATAATAATAAATGCCAAATTAGAGAGTTACGCCAAATTGGGGTTTATGAAAACAAGATCAGAAATAAAAAATGCTTAAAAATAATTTTTTAAAATTAAAAAATTAATTATTTAAAAAAATAATAAATTAAATAAAAAATAACGAAAAGCGCCTAATTAGCGACAATTGTGCCAAAATGGGGTTTATGAAAACAACGTTAGAAATGAAAAATGCTTAAAATAATTATTAAAGTAAAAAATAATGAAAAGGCGCCAAATTAGCGACAATTGAGGTTTAATGAAAGCAACGTTAGAAATGAAAAATACCTAAAAATAAGTATTAAAATAAAGATAATAATGAAAAGCGCGAAATTAGCGACAATTGTGCAAAATTGGGGTTTATGAAAGTATAGTCAGAAATGAAAAATAACTAAAAATAATTATTAAAATAAAAAATAATAATAAACGCCAAATTAGCGCCAATTTGGGGTTAATGGAAGGAACGTTCGTTATGATAAATGCTTAAATAATTATTAAAATAAAAATTAATAAAAAGAAACGCTAAATTAGTGACAATTGGGCTTCATGAAAACAATTCAAAACAGAAAAATTAACACAGCTCTACTTCTGCTATATGCTTGGCGCCGGTTTGTACTCAACAGAACCGATTTGGTTATATTTCACACAAAATGACGCCAAACATAACACAAAAATGAGCAAATAAATATTATCTTGAGTGTTTCAGAGGTATAATCCCCCAGTAAGGTTTCTTCAAAATTTGTACCAAAAAAGGTATTTATCTAGCAACCAGATTCCGAAATTTTCTTTCATAGCTGCCTTTCTAGGCGCAAAATCTTCGAAATTGGCGTCACTTGAAAATTTTCTACCGAAAGAAAAATCCTAAAAATATTTTTTGTCCGGAAGAACGAAAAATCAAGTGTTTATCCGGACCATTTGCGAAAAACTTATGACCTTTTGCGAAAATACTTCTCAAAGATTCTCGTACTTCTCAATTTAAAGGAACTGAAGTGATGGATTCAAAAAGAAAAAAAAACCACGTGATGACCACCAATGAAAAAGCTGGAATCAATCTAACCCTCCGTCTGTACTTGCACGTTAGTTTTTAAATAAAAGAAAAGGGTATTATGGCATCTTGAATGGCAACAGCACAGCGAAGCTCATTTCCTAGGCAGATGTCCCTTGTGTAGGTTCTTCCGCTGGTTCGTCCGATTCGTAGTCCTGCGTGACTCCAATGGGGCCGTAGAGCTCTTCCAGCATCTCCAGAACGCAGTCTTGGATGAAGTCGACGTCTTCCGGAGGGCAGTAGTCATCTCGACTGGACCTGAAGCGAAAATTAGGTACATTAGAGTGTGGGTGTCCATCTGGTCACATTGAAAGATAAACTAGGGCTGGATCTGAATTACTCCAATTATGTCCTCCCATTGAATATCATACAGTAAAATGTGTTATAAATACAAAAATCAAGCACTTTCGACTTATTACTTACAAAGGCATAGCTACAGATAAAGACAACTTCCTGCTAAGGGTCTTAGTTACCATAAGATCTACAGAGGACTATGGGAGTTTGTTTTCGTGTTCTCATTGGACGCAACTATCTACAGATTCAGAATTGTTTTCGTGTTCCTACTGGAAACGACTATTTACAGAATCATCTACACCTAGATGATTCTGTTGGTAGATAGGTATAGATGATTCAATAGGTAGTCATGTCCAGTGAGAACAGCTGGCTGGGTTTCGTGTTCTCACTGGACGCAACTATCTACAGATTCAGAATTGTTTCCGTGTTCCTACTGGAAACGACTATTTACAGAATCTTCTACACCTAGATGATTCTGTTGGTAGATAGGTATAGATGATTCAATAGGTAGTCATGTCCAGTGAGAACAGATGGCTGGGTTTCGTGATCTCATTGGACGCCAACTATCTACAGATTCGGATGGTAGGTAGGTATTTTGATTAACGTCACACTGGAGCAACACAACGGGCTATTGGAAACGGTCCGGGACCAATCCCAAAGGGAAAGATCCGAGGACAACACGTAATTTTGAACCACGGTCAGATGACGAGGTTACACCTGAGCTGGCACCCCAATCTCCAAACTTCCACACCACGCCAACGTGGGGACAATTGAGACCACGACAGATTTAACGTTCACCAGCCCCCTTTGTACACGACGGTCTTTAGTTGGAATCGAACTCGCAACCTTCCGGTTGCTAATCCGTTACTCTTCCGAGGCAAGGGTAAAATTGAAAGGAGGATAGCTCATGCCCGTGTTTACTGAAGAAAGGAAACCTCCCGAGGGATATGTATAAGCAAAGGGAATATAGTAAAGGTTTATCACGTCGCGTTTTTTTCTGCGCTGATTTCCATCTTCAGTATTCCTCATTGCCTTCTGTCGTCAGACGGCTGAAAAATTTCATTAGTGCGGCGAGCTCTTCCCGAATATTTTTGAATGGTATTTTACAGCTCCAAAGCTCAAACCGTTTTAAGGAATCGGCAAAATTAGTAGCTATAGCTTTTATATGGTTTATATACGTTTGTTGCCAATAGCTACTATACAAATATTGCCGATCTCTGTGCAACGTTAGTGAAATACATTCATACATAGGTTATAATTATACGAAATATAACCTATGTCGATACAGCAACATATTTGCAAGGAATGGAAAATTACGAAAGTGGTGAATATTAAAATCACGTTGGGTGGATATGAAAGGATCCTCATATAAACATCCTTCATGAGTATTAACTACACTCATATGAAGTCATAGACCTTTTAGTGAAATAGACGGAGTATTTGGATAGAGTCACTGTCGTAAAATCTCAGAAGGGTAACTCACGTGGGGTTGGGAATCAACTTGTGCCAATTGGCTATCGAAGCTGTGAAGTTCGGATATTCCTTCCCGATGACTCATACGATGATTCCTCTGCGTGGGCAAGTAATGAGTACTACATCCGGTATGAAAAACCGCGCAAATAGACTGAGTCATAAACGATTTGATCAGTGTTGAACTTGTCGTCAAGCGTGTAGCATCGTGTGTCTTCGCTTTTAGTGTGTCGTACTGTATTATTCTTCGTGTACGCCGTTATGTGATGTCCAATGCAAGCCCTTCCATCGTTTTTACGAATTTTACAGAAGCGCAGACTAGTATTTTTAAACACGCTGCATAATCACTTTAACCAGTCAATAAAATATCCCATATCAGGATTCATGATTTTTCCCATAACCACGTGACAGATCTTCAAATCGTGCGATTAGAAGTAGCACCTTGAATCTGGTTGCAAGCACTCCGTCTATTTCATTAAAAGGTTGCGGGTAACAGACAGGTTGAACAGAACAGGTTGCGGGTAAAGGTAACAGACATGCGCGCCTATAACTACTTTTAATTGTTATCCGTCCAAGAAAAAGTTTGAATACCACTCGGGCCTGTTCACTCCGGAACTATTAGCCTATTCGTGAACTGTATCAGCAATATCGCCTCATACCTCAGTATGCCGCAATCGTACAAAAAAAGCTGTACAAAAACACGAATCCCACAGACTAATTACGATATTTTCGGCAGAACCGGGCCGACTGCCACTGCGAGTCGAAATCATTACAAGAGGAAACTTTTGTGGTAATGCGGGCTAATTGGCGGTATAACCGTGTCCGTGGATCATACGGAAACCCGCTCACGGCCAGCCGAGGTCCACCCACCATCTCCTGGTCACCGCGGCGAGACGGAGGGATGAATCATCGGTCAATTAACCACGAAACCTCCCATCGGGCCTTTAATAATGCCATCAGAATTCATTAATAATCAAATCCTTCCCCCAGAGAAAGTGTGGCCGCTTCAATTACTCGGCCTTTGGCTGCGGCCTGCTTAAAGCTTCGATTAAGATGACCAATTAACTATCAGGAGAGACCGGACTATCGATTGCGGATTGGGAATCGGGTGGCAAAGAGGATTACTTGGGGGAATTTTGAGGGTAGATTTCATTTTAGTCGGATGGTCAGTTTCGGATGGGGAAGTGATCAGGTGTTTAGAGTATTCCTAAAATAATCGCGTTGGGACTGGTTTAATTTTAAGTGATTGTGGGTTGTATT
This sequence comes from Meta bourneti, assembly GCA_933210815.1. Classification (NCBI taxonomy): domain Eukaryota; kingdom Metazoa; phylum Arthropoda; class Arachnida; order Araneae; family Tetragnathidae; genus Meta; species Meta bourneti. The sequence continues at coordinate 24,025,397 of OW119928.1, forward strand.
ATAACACCACAAATAACGAAATAATTGACAGAACATTTAAGAGTTCAGAATGAAATTAAACATCTCATTCATGATGGTAGTTTATTGTAATAAAGGCGTTTGCTGTCAAGCTAAATGTAGGTGGTGGTAGTTCCCGGAATGTGTTTCCTTTACGTATTCTGAACATTACGTCACTTGGCTTTTTTTTTCGAATACTATTGCAGCACTTCGTCAGTAAAAATTCCAAAGAATGAATTCCGACTTCACATTTCGCCGGCTCACAAGGGAAATACACTAAATTCAAAAGTATAGTTCTATAATTAAGGGAGAAATTCTATTCACTAAGTGTTTCTCGTGAAGAAATTTAACCTTCATGCAAAGAAAAAATAACTTAGTGGACACTTCACATGTTTAAAGATTACCACATTTTGGTCTAGAAAAAAAACACCTCATACCTCGAAAAATTTTACTTTGTTTCACTTGAAAGGCGATGACATAATAGTGGATTGGTTTTGCGATTGATCAAATTGATCAATCGCAAAACGTTGTCAAAATGGCGATAAACTACATTTCAACACTCCGGGTGCGTTGAAATGTAGTAAAATGAATCTTTGCGTTGAAAACTCCTTTAGTGGTTAGACTGATGCAAAACCTGTACGAAACTGTCATCAATTCTGGGCAAGGGACAATTTGTTTTTCCTACTTGGATCTTCATTCTCCCTGGAGTAATAGGACAGTTTTGTCTCGACGAGACATTTCATCCTTGGCAAAATTGACCAGATCTTGAAGGAGATATCGCGTCGAAACACTTGGAGGGTGCCTGCTCCAGTTTTGTCTCAAATTTTCCTCAGACGTAAGATACTGTGTTAAAAGCTCTTACCTTTAATTTAAGAGTATTTTCCTCACTTAAGCAGAAAACATTAAATATACCTTTTTCGTGGACATAGGATGAATGGTTTTTATGCCACAGGGGCCATATTTAGCCAAGCTGTGGCCATAAGAAAATCACATAAGTTAACGAGGATTTTCTTATCTAATTTCTTTATTTCTTAATACAGTGGAGATTGTATAGCGAACCTGTTCTAAAATGAACTCGGCCATTTGTATAGAGCTGCAACGAAATCTTCATTACTCGGGCATTATTTTATGTTGAGTATATAGAGTTACATTATAAGTAGGACTGACCAACCCGCGGGCCGTAAGCGGCCGGCACATTATTTATTATAGGTCACCACATCACATAAAAAGTCATGAAAAAATAAAGGAAATAGTAAAATGAAACACCGAAAAATGCTGTAAAAAGTTCTGTACTAAATACCCTACCACAACAAATCTTAAGACATAGGATACGTAAATTGTATTTTTAAATATTCATATTTTATACCTTGGTACCAGCACAGAAAGAATATTAATTAGTAATAATTAAGTTTTATTTTTTGCAAACAAGAAGTATATTTTTAAGGTTTTAAGGGTTGGTTGGTTGGGTTTTATGGCGCAAAGGCCATATTTGGTCATGATGCGAAATACATGCCAAGTAATAGACATCCATACAATGAAAGTTTCACTGACACAGAAATACACTCAGGGAGGAATCGAATCTGCGCAACTATAACTCGCAGGTTACTAATGCAGTGGCCAAATCCTCTGAGCCACGGCTGAATTCGTGCCTGAAAATCACTGATAAAATTATAAAATGAGTGAGTGAGAAATAAATTCTAGAAAATTTTGTGTTTTATTTTTAAAACTATTTTATATGCGGTCGGTATGTAGGTAGGTATTTTTAATTAACGTCGCACTGGAGCAACACAGCGGGCTATTTTATTTTATATGCGACCTGCGGAACATCGTATTTCCCCAAAGTGGCTCACAGAACGATTTGGGTTGGGCCTGATTATAAATATTAAATGCTTAACAGGCAGAATTAATTAATTTCAGCTGTTCTTTCGTTCAGTAACTAATAGATAATTTCGGTTTTGATTAATTGTTCCGTCATGTTCGCTATATGCTTAGTGCATTTGAATTCAATTTTCGTAAAAATGACAATCCACTACCATTAGTTCTCAGACGATAAAAGCTCGTCAACCCATCACTGACTGTTCTGACTACAGTATAAAGAACGTTTCGTTCCCATACCATTTATTCTTAAACCCATACACTTCAAATAAAGTCTACAAAGTTCATTCTAGAAAATTATTTGTTTCTAGAATTATAGAAAACTGTTTATTAAGCTTGATATTTATAAATTACTTTAATATTCACTACAAATTACTAATTTAAAAATGTGTGTCATTAACAAATACTTAAAAAATAAAGGTTTGTATTATATCTTACAATTGTCAATAATAGTAATGGTAATTAATTATCGTCGCTGGGATCAATCCCTAAGGGAAAGATCCGATGACAACACCATGTAATTTTGAATCACGGTCAGATGACGAGGTCATCACCTGAGTTGGCACCCCACTCTCCAAACCACACCAAGCTAACGTGAGGTCATTTGTAGCCACGACAGATTTAACAAGCACCAGCCCTCGTGTGCAAGACCGAGATGTTTGGTTGGACCGAGTTTCGAACTCACAACCCTCCGATTGCTAATCCGTTACTCTTCAAACCGGGCTACCGCAGCTCACGATTGTGTCAATAAAAAAAATTTTATAATCTAAAAATCTTAATCTTATTCACAAAACATAAAATTTTAAAATATAAATATACATCTCATTGCATTATTCAAAAACATAGCTTCATAAAACAAAAATCTATATTTTGCGATATTTTTAAAAAACGTATAATTTTATAAAATAGAACCCTACATCTTTAAATACTACTTTCAGAATTAAAAAAACAAAAGGATCTACAACTTGTCATTTGAAACTTATTTAAGGGAATACAGTTTATCATTAAAAAATAAACATTTAAAAACTAACAAACGAAACGGAAAAAAAGACAATCCAACCTCGCTATGGTAACTATCGCAGGCTTCGGATACTGCACAAGGAAGTCTTTCGTCACTGCCACCAGATGGCGCACCTCGTCTTGCGAGGACACATGGTGTGGGAGATCGCAGTCGTCGCACGTGCAGCCGGCGTCGTTCAGGAGACCGGCGTCAGGGGGTCGACCGTCAGGGAAAGTGTCCAGCAAAGCTCGGACATCCGGCGGCCTGGAATGAAAAATATGTTTTCCTTGAATAAAATTAAAAACAGGCCCAACAAGTCCAATTTTGTTCATTGGTTCCAAGAACAGGGGGACTACAAGGAAGCCCCACCCCTTTATTTGTCTCAAATTGTTCCATCATGTCAGGCTGGTTGGGTTTCATGGTGTATATTTGGCCAAACTGCGCCATACCCAAGACATCGCCCAGAAATGGACATACACACGGAAATAAAACCAACACTGAAGATAGAAACACAACCACGATAAGTTACAGGAATCTAACCTACGCAGCCTATAACTTGCAGGTTGATAGCATGGTGGGTAAACCCACTGAGCCACGGTGGCTTCTGTCTTGTATCAGAGGTCCCTTTTTGCACAAGGCTGTTCCTGAGGTTATAGCTGTAAACCTCAGCAAACTGCCCTCCCCATTTTAGAAACATTTAATTTTTTAACCCTTCGAGTTTGGAGAGTGAGGTGAGACCTCGTCATCTGACCGCGATTGATCCTGGATCGTCGTCAATAGCCTGTTGTGTTGCACCTAGTGTGACGTTAATTATGATACCTACTTACCTACCAGTAAAAGTACATTTGAAAACTGTAAACAAAATGCCGTTTTATATTTTTGATTCATTTTACTTCATTTGGACGTATGAAATGTGCATATCGATGTATTTAAGAAAGATATCAAATTTGCGTAACGACACTGACATCAATAATATTAACAATTAAGAAACTTCAGCGTAGATACTATGCGCAGATTTGTTAGTAATTCCAGAAAATGTAGTACTGGACTTTATTTGAAGTTGAAAGCCGAATGCGCCTGTTTTTCGGTCGCCATTTTTTTACAGACTGCACACCAATTAGGGACAGCCCAAATTATGAGAATGTGGTGATCATGGAATGAAAACTCTTATAAAAAAACAAAATGTCTAGTAATATAACCAGCCCACAGCACTTAGAAATACAGTTTCATGCCGTATGAAGATTTGGATCTTCAAGAATTTTAAAGTTTTACCAAGTCTTTGCATCAAATTTTGTCATAATAATTTAAAAGAGATTATGTAAGCAAAGAATGCGTCTTTGTTAATTCGAGGTCGGACGGGTATTTTTTTTATGGCGCAAGGGCCAGATCTGTCCGCGCCAAGCAATGTTTCTCTGTCAAGTAAATGGACATACACACAAGGAAAATTTTACTGATGCAGAAGAGAAACACGCACAGGTTGGTTAGAGGAATCGAACCTGCGCCGCTTGCAGAATGGTTGACACTCACTAAGCTAAGCAGCCTGCGAACTGTACTGAGCCATTGCAACCTCAGTTGATCTGATAACAGAAATCCTTTCAAAATGGTGTGGTTCAAAATTAAGTGGTGATGTTCTCGAATCTTTCCCTTTGGTATTGATCCCGGACCGTCATCAAAGCCCGTTATGTTGCTCCAGTGTGACGTTAATTAAAAGTACCTCCCTACCTTTCAAAATGGTAGTGTTAGTCAAATATCTGACAATTAAATAACAAGTGAATACTCAAATATTGTTTCTCGAAATTCACTTTTCATGTCTGGTATTTTTTAATTAACGTCACACTGTAGGAACACAACGGGCTATTGATGACGGTCCGAATCAATCCCAAAGGGAAAGATCCGAGGACAACACCACGTAATTTTGAACCACGGTCAGATGACCGAGGCAACACCTGAGCTGGTACCGCACTCTCCAAACTTCCACACCACGACGTGAGGACATTTGAGGCCACGACAGATTTAACGTGCACCATTCCCTTTGTACACGACGATGTTTGGCTGGATTCGAACTAATCCGGTTGCTAATCGGTTACTCTTCCAACCGGGCCACCGCGGCCCTCACCTTTCATATCTGGCTTTGAATGTTTGTTTAATATATAGGTATGCAAATATGAGATTGTTGTTTTTAATTAAAAAAGGTCATAATATAGTCCCTTTTACATTTATACCTAGTGTAATTAATTTAATAAATTATTTAATTTAATGACATTTTATGCAAAGAATATACAATCTCAAATATATTATGCACAAATATATTATTTTATACTATATTTATAAAAATATATAAAAATAAGAAACAATTTTATTTGGGAGATTTGTTCCCCCACAGTCTACTGGCTACGCCTCCGATTATTTCTCTTTAAAAGTCTTGAATTTGTATCCAGGAATCTGTTCATAGCCTTATTCAAATGATTTCTTTGTAAATTGATACCCTGAAATCTTTAGTAATAAACACGGGTTCGCGTAACACGGTTGGTAGAGTAGTGGATAAGCAACCGGAAGGCTGCGAATTTGAAACTCAATCCAACCAAAAGACCGTCATTTACGTGGAGACTGGTGCACGTTAACCCTGTCGTGTCCTCAAATGCCCTCACGGTGGCACGGTGTGGAAGTTTGGAAAGTGGTGTACCAGTTCAGGCGTTGACCTCATCTGACCGTGGTTCAAAAGTTCGAGGTAATGTCCTCGGATCTTTCCTTTCGAGATCGATCCCGAACCGTCGATAATAGCCCGTTGTGTTGCTCCAGTAAGACTTTATCTCTAATTCCCTATCAACCTTATACAGTCTCGACATTCTTAAATCAAATGACTGAAAGAGAGACTATTTTTTTTGGAAAATTTTACTTACGAAGTGAGTAATAAATATAAGGCTGCCACAGCCGATGCACTTGTGAAATAGTGGCATAAATATTTAAAAATAGTAGCAAAAAAAGTATCTTCTTTAATCCTATTATAGCAATTTTAGTTCACATACAAAATGAATCGGCTGAAACACAAAATGTGCTATTTAAGTATGAAACACAGACGTGTAGATCTCGCCGAGAAATTTAAATTTTAAAATCAAATAACTAATAGTTTCTTCATAAAATTTTCATGAAAATTTAGAAATCACATATTCCAATGAGTTTTTCATGGTTGCCACGGTTTGGCGTCAAAACTTCGAAATTGGAGTCCCTTGGAAAAATTTTCTCTCTAAAGAAAATATTTTTCCATTCTATTAAAAAAGGATGAAATTTTCGAAAAGTTGCCAAATTTTGGAAATAGCTGGAGACTGATTTAGCTTAAAACGATATCCTAGTTGTCAAGGTTGGAAAATAGTAGCAAAAAGACACCCTTTAGTCGCCTGGGACAGCTCTGTAAATACGATCATATACGGTTTAAAATATACTTCATTTAAAAATAACTTTGAATAAAATTATTTGCGAGCAAATAATTTTTTGCAGGGCTTTTTGGCCTTGGCTCAAGTCTCTGGTTTCGAAAACCCGTAAAAAAAGACAGATGTTCCTAGTGGTTCGAAATCCACATTATATAAACCGCAAGTCCTGGTCTAATAATACCTTGTGTAACAAAAATAACAGTAGAGCGAGGAACCAGAACGAAAAATTCCAAACAAATATTAATTTACACCCACCAGTTTTAAACACTTGATACAATCTAAGCACTTTTAAGAGGTTTCAATGGGTAATATATTACAGCACTTCACAAATGCAACAATTTGTTTTAAGCTGCCTTTTCGTGACAAAATTGCTACAGCATATCTTTGAGCATTTGCTCGAATATTTGAGCGCATGATATAAATTTGAAATGTCAAGAAATGCGATGCAAATCTTTTCAAAGAAATAAAAATATATTAAGGAAAATTTAAGAGGTTTCTTATTTGCCTCTTGCAAAGAGTATATGGATTCACAAATATTATCATATAACATTGTTTGGAGCATGTCAACAAATGATAACAATGAATTTCGAGAGAAAATAAAAATTATGAAATGTAACAAACCAAAATAAGTCGATTCAACAAAACGAAAGTATAACTCAAACCACAATCCTTTAGCCAATTTAACCTTTTAGCCACTAATCTTATTATTAACCCTCCATGTGGTTGTCTCGACAAGGCATCTCATCTTTAGCAAAAGTAACCAGATCTTGATGACGAGATATTTCGTCGCAACCACTTTGAGAATTAATGAAAAAATTTTAAATAGTCATTTTTCCTGCGACGAAAATACGTAAAATCTTTAAGTCGTTATACTTAATACTAATAATTATACTTAATACTTATAATCTTATGACAAACGGAAGATATGATTCGAGGCGATAATATCAAAGGAGTTTTAATCACGAGTGAATCGAAGTAAGACCACCTAGCTCATTCCTTTATTTAACCCTTCAGGGGGTTGTCTCGTAGAGGTATCTCGTCAAATGTATTCCTTAGAATTCTATCGTTGTATAATATTAGCAGTTATTATTACTATTAGCAGTTACTTTATTAGCAGTTATTTGCGGACTATACTTCATTTTCGTATGGCTATTTACTTTTATTTAATAGTAAGCATTTTATCTTTTGTAATGAGAGAGAAGAGAAATGAGTATACTTTAAATTTAATATTAAAAGTACCACAACAGCTAGTAGAAATATTGTAGTATTTCTATTAAATTGTATACCCATTATGCGTAACTGACTTTTAGGATAAAATTGCTAACTAAAAGGTCTGCAATTTTATTCTAATAGTCAGTCCATAATATGTAAAAGAAAATTCAATCTACTGTTGTTATTGAACTGAATTTATTTTTGTGCAAATGATTCATTTTTTGAAGTTGACTTAATGACTGGTATTTTTATCCTCTAATTCATATATATTTTTTTATCGTGAAAGTTGAAACTGTTTTTATTTGTCAACAATAGATGTGATTTACGTTTTCCTTAATTCTAGAGTTTGAATTGTAGACTTCGTTTCACAGCATTTATCTGCAAATTTTATTTACATGCATTTTATTACACCATTATTTAAAGTCGTTTCAACAGCTTACAAAAACAAAACAAAATTATATGGAATCGTCACAGTTCCTTTCAGAGCCCAAATGTATTTTTATTATTCGTTTAATTTCAAATACAATACAAATCGTGCAGGTAAAAAAGAATTTTAATTAAGAAAAAACTTCGTCGGATTAATGGAAAAGAGGGAATATCTGTTTTGTAATAGAACTTGGTTCTTTTTATGGCGCAAAGCGGACAGATCTGGCCAAGCAGTGCTTTTTACGTCAAGTAAAATAGGCATACACACAAACAAAGCTTTTTACTGATACAGAGGAGAAATACACCCAGGGTAACTTACAGGAATCGAACCAGCGCAGTGGTTGGTTTTGGGATTTTACAGCGCAAGAGCCATATTTGGCCATGCTGCGCCAGACACAAGACATACAATAACAAGTAATAGACACACAATGAAATTTTACTGACACTGAAGGGAGAAATACACTCAGGGAGGAATGCACCTGATAAGAATCGAACCTGCGCCGCCTACAACTCGCAAGGTTGCTAACGCAGGGGCCAAATTCACTGAGCCATGGCGGCACTCCTCGAAATAAAGAATATCTAAAATAAAGGAAAAATTCAACAAGACAGCTCGCAAAACTTATTCGGTCTGGACAAAAACAATTCTAAAATTCTGGAAATGCTGGACAGCGCACTTGTTAAACATTAAGAACAACCTGTTTAAAAGCCATTGTGAATAGTCGTGAAATAGACAGAAAAAAGAACATATATTTCAAACGATGCCTACAAACCGGTATATATAACCTTTTCGTGATATATTATAACTACTATTTCTCTCAGATCCGAAGAAATATACCTAAAACTTTTTTCAAAGCAGCATATCGTTTTGAGATTGCAAAGGAACCCTTTTCGATTTAGTGAGGGATAATAATTGTGCTCTTAAACATGGAGTTCTAAAATCCCATTCATCGGATATAACTCTAAATTCGCAGTTTTATTATTTTTCTTTCAATCTTTCTAGTATTATATTAACTACTACAAAGGTATCTATCTAATTCAAGCTCAGGTATTGACCTCGTCATCTGACCGTGGTTCAAATTTACAAGATGTTTATCCTCGAATCTTCTTCGGGATTGATCCCGGACTGTCACCAGCCCGTTCGTTGTGTGGCTCCAAGTGTGACGTAAATATAACCTATCTCATTTAAGAGACATAATACAAGCACGATAATTTTACTATTTAAATGCTAGATCGGGACTAATATAGGGATCTGTAATTTGGAATCCTTATCACAGCCGCCATATCTTAGATATTGAAAGATGTAGGTAGGTATTTAATTATCGCCGCACTGGAGCGACACAACGGTCCATTGGCGACGGTCCGGGATCAAAACTCGAAGGGAAAGATCTGAGGACACCACTTAATTTTGAATCACGGTCAGATGACGAGGTCACACTTGAGCGGGCACGTTACTCTCCACACAACACAAAGTGAGGACATTTGAGACAATTACAGATTTAACATGAACATTTAGCCCCCTTTGTACACGACGGTCTTTGGTTAGATTCGAACTCGCAAACCTCCGGTTGTCAATCCGTTACTTTTCCAACCGGGCTACCGCGGCACTAGATATTGAAAGAATACAGAATTAATTTGAGACATTTTTAAAATTATAAATCTCCCGGAGTATATTCTGAATTGGGAAATCAATTCGGTTTAATTACTTTAAAGCTCTTTGGAGACAGCTTTAACAGACAATTTTTTAGAGCCTCCTATACAACAAAATTGATTCGCTCTTTTTAGTTTCTTGTCCCCAGGTACCAGAAACTGCACATATATACATAAATTATTTTTTGCTAAACTTTTTAAAAAAGAATGTGTTACACTTTTACTACAAATAGATTTTTTAAAATTGATTTATTCTATCTCGTAGGGTTTTTTTTAAAGAATTCAATACGATAAGTAATCTGCTTCAATGAAGTGCTTTGTTTTTATCTAAATGTATTTGCGTATGTATTTTTTAAAATTTGTTTGAAAATATCTTTTCTGTGTATTTGAATATTTTTCGATAGAGAAACAGCAAATTAAGTAAATAAATAAGTACCTGAAGTTACAAACGGATTCAAGGGTAAACTAACAATATCTTGGCTTGAATCTTGTCTAGGTTGACGCAAAAGTTCGTTTTTTGACAAAAATTGGTCACAAATTTTATTTACTAAAAACGACATTTAATCAATACATTATTTGCCGTTCTGTTCGATGAATTTTCTCCATTTCTCCGATAGCTGCATAATCCCGCGCTTATAGAAGTTCTGAGGTTTCTGGCAAAAGGACTGATCCAGATTTCTCAATTGAAATAGTTTTATTAAAATGTATTTTGGTTTTGCTACACAAGGTAGCCGATCCAAGAAGGATTTACGGCTAACTACAGGCATGGATTTAACCCTCTAAATGGTCTCGACGAGATATCTCGTCCATCAAGATCCGACAAATTTTGATAATGACGAGCTATCTCATCATCAAGAATGTCGATTGAATTTTCAATGAAGATATTGCCGTTTCTTTTATAATGACGAGATCTAGATCAGGTAAGTTTTTTCTAATGACGAGATATCTCGTCCATCAAGATCCGACCAATTTTGATAATGACGAGATACCTTGTCGGGACAACCACTGGGAGGATTAATACCCCGTTGTGTTGCTCCAGTGCGACGTAATTCAACTACCTGCCCCTTATTCCTTATTTAAAAACTATTCGCAGAAGATATTCAATCATTTTTCATTGTTTCGCGGCATTTGTGCGAATTTTCAGAAATTAAACATAAACAGTACTTAAAAATCGATGCTACGAATACCTTTTAAGTTTTGGTTGGTTGGTTTTTGGGGGTTTGACAACGCAAGGGTCATATTTGGCCATGCTGCGCCAGACACAAGACATCAAGTAATAGACAACAATGAAAGTTTTACTGACACAGAAGAGAGAAATACACCCAGGGAGGAATGCACCTGATAGGAATAGAACTGCGCCCCCCATTTCGGTTTTGCTAATGACGAAATACCGCGTCGAGACAACCACCAGGAGGGTTAAAGAAGTTGAGAATAAATCAAGACAAACCTCGAACGAGAGATGACAAACAGTGAAGCGAAGATATTGCGAGGGACAATGGGAAACTTAGTATTTGTTTTCCCTTTATATACGATTCAAAAAAAAAGCAGAATGATATGAAATAGAACATCATAAACTGGATAAAGTGCTACAGCCCAAAGTAATATCGTTGTTCGGGAAAAACGACGATGAATTCTGAAATTTGGATTTAATTTTCAAGATCTACCTTGCATCAGTGGCATTATTTAACCCTCACGCAGGTTATAATATTAATCATATAATTAATATTAATCATGAATAGAATTCTCAGTTTTTCTGAATAAATTGACGAATTCCACTTGCATCATTGTTCTTTCAGAACAGCGATGTATACAGTGAAAACAGCAATAGAAACAACGCAAAATAAGTTATAATACAATAACACAAAAATAATAAGTAATACAAACAATAAAATAAGTAACAAGTTCATATGTAGTCGTGAAAGGATAAGAGTACAATCTATCAAGATTTCCTAGGCAACAAAACAGCTATGTACAATTCTGTAATTCATAGTGCTTAAGGCTACGTAATGTAATTCAGATTTGCATCGCATTGGAGCAACGCAACGGGGTATTGGCGACGGTCCGGGATCAATCCCTAAGAGAAAGATCCGACGACAACGCCTCGTAATTTTGAACCACGGTCAGATGACGATTTCAACACCCGTGCTGGCACCCCACTTTCAGGTCTGCCATAGCCCTGAGAGTGGGATGCCAGCTCGGGCGAAATAGAAGTATTATTAGTATAAATTTAAAAAAAAATAGTAGCTTAAACGTAAACCCAATTTTAGTTGCTCAAATACAAAATGAATAGGGTAAAGCACAAAATGCGCTAATTAAGACGTTGATGATCTTACCAAGAAATTTAAATTTTAAAATTAAACTAAATATTTTCATAAGGTTTTCATGACAATCTACCAACCAGATTCCTATGTTTTTCTTTTGTGTTTACCACGGCTTGGCATCACAACTTCGAAATTTCTGTTCCTTGTAAAATTTTCTCCGTAAATATCAGAAAAATATTTTTCCGTCCGTTATTAGTTAAAAAAGGACTAAGTTTTCGTTGACACGATGAATAATCAAAAATATCTATTTCAAATTTGTAGAACATCTCCATATCTTTAATAGATATTTGTATTATATTTTCTGATTTGATTCATATGGTTTTTGTTTGAGTTCAATTTATATAATTGTTTGTAACAATGCAAGCATAGAATTTTAATTTTGAGTTGTTTCAATGTTCTCAAGATGAAATTAATATATATGTGCATTCTCAGAGAACACACTTTTTACATATTTCAAGAATGTAGATATTAAGATTTAATCACTTGATAGTAATGCATTCTGAAAATTATTCTGAATTGGTTCCTGAGAGAAGCTATTGAAAAGGAAACTTTGGCAACTAATGTCTATATTTTTTATCTATTTGCTTATTTTTATGAAGCTTCCAATGCCATTTCTTGAAACTCGACAGAAACAGTAAGCTAGAGAAGAATAGTTAATCTGTGTATTTAAAACTAACCATAATAAACGAATAGTTGATGTGTCTAAGGAGCTAACCATACTGGAACGAAAAATAGTTGATGTTTGCAGGAAACTAACCAAAAAAACTGAAAACCATAATAGTTGATGTATGAATTGGACAACTAACCATAATTAACGAAGAATAGTTGATGTATATACATGGAGCAATTAACTATAATAAAGGAAGAATATTTGATGTTTGCATGGAGTTAACCATAATAAACGAAAAATAGTTTATATGTGCATGCAGCTAAGCCTAATTCACGAAGAATTGTTGATGTGTGTAAGGAACTAACCATACTGAACAAAGAGGTGATGTTTGTACGGAACTAATCACTAATAATAAATTGAGAATAGTTGATGCAAATAATAATAATTGATGTTTGTAGAGAACTAACCATCGTAACCGGAGAATAGTTGATGTATAAACGGATCAACTAATCATAATTAGCGAAGAATAGTTGACGTGTGCATGAAACAACTAATCATAATAAACGAATAGTTGATGCATGGAGCTAACCATTATAAACGAAGAATAGTTGATGTGTGTATAGAGCAACTAACCATAATAAACGAATAGTTGATGCATGGAACTAACCATTATAAACGAAGAATAGTTGATGTGTGTATAGAGCAACTAACCATAATAAACGAATAGTTGATGCATGGAACTAACCATTATAAACGAAGAATAGTTGATGTGTGTATAGAGCAACTAACCATAAAAAATGAAGAATACATATGAATATGATGTGTTTAGTTAAATAAACGGAACTTAAAAAACAGGTGACTAAAATTATTATGAAATTATCAGACAATTTTTGTCCTATTTACAAAAGAAAATTTACACAGAAAGAAGTTAGAGTTGAAATGTAAATTTCTATTTAATTAATATATTTAATAATACAGGAACAAAAAAGAGAAAAGTTAAGAATAATTTTACTGCCAAGTTTACTGCATTTACTCTAAAACAAGAAAGATATTAATTCGAAAAAAGCTAGACGCGTGGCATTGCAAGATCGCACATTCATTTCGATCAAATGTAGCAGCTACATATAACACGAAAAATACATCAGTTGAAAGTACAATTATACTGACATGTATCCGCATTACTCCATAAAAAATAACGATATGAATTCTGCCGTTCAGGTCAAGAAGGTAATATCTCCAAGTTTGGTTTTTAGGATTAACGATTACTAAAATGTTGTATCTAATTCCTCATAAAGCTTGAAAGCACAGAAAATACACTGTTTGAGTGTTAATATTGTTTTCTTGTGTTGATAAGTATTGGATACTTAAATATGCAAGAAACAAAATAGGAGATTCAGCCATTTTCACATGGAGGATTCTAAAAAAGCAAGACTCGTGTTCGGTTTAAAGAATTTTGATTAGAAATTAATATTTTAACAGAAAAAATCAAGTAACTAACATCGGTTCCAATTAAAACGTAGAATTTAATTATTCAGATCAATCCAACACGCAATTACCTACGTAGCACAAACGACAATTACACAAGCTCAAGATCTCATTAAATATAATAACCGTCCTACTCTCAAATTGCAGCGCAGACGATAAATCGGAGCGCTCAATCAAGCAATCAAAGCAAACAACGCAGGGAAAGCAGACGACAGTCGCTGATCGCTTCTCTAAGCCGACTACGAGATCTCCTCAACCCTTCGGTCCCTCGAAAAGCGGCTGCCATGGCAACCGGTGGGCGGAGCCCGTCCGCATCTCGTCGCCAGGGGCAACCAGCATTCATTGAGCCGGGGATAAAAGGGGAGATGCGACCGGGGGGAGGACGAGTACGGGGTCGCTCCCGCATAACAGACAGCCAATTGACCAATAGAAAGGCGGCGCGGGGTAACCCTTTTAGAAAAGGGGTGAACCACGGCCCAGAATTCCTGCACGGGTCGTGAAAAAAGGGACGGGCAATGAACCGGGTTTTTTCGCGGGTGCATTTTTTTAACATGTCATTTGAGGTCGGGGGTGTTGAAAAATTCAATAAACTCTCTTCGGGTTTTAATTAATACGTAATTTAATTAAATGCAATATATAATGCTGAAGGAACGCTGTTGATTAATTAAAATGGAGGGATAATCAGGGGAATTTTTTTGTGCGTTCATTGTACGTAAATTATACGCAATACCTACCTGTATCACGGAAAAATTAAAGGTTGAACTGAAATTATTTTATTAATTTCGTTTACATTTTTTCGGTGTTCTTAAGTAACACTGGATCGTTTTTGTAGGGGATAATTAAAGATTATCGTTTTATCAAGACTTATAGATAAATGTTTTAAGCGATTCTTTTACTTCATAAGGCATTTTAATTCACAAGGTTCCTGCTCGAATGAGAAGAGGAATTTCGATATAATTATGCACAAATTAAAGCACTCATCTGATTCTATATAAAGTTGACTATAGCAGGATGCTGAATTTTAGAATTTCACATACATTATTTTGTCACATGGGTTACTGGTAGATAAATAAGCGTTTTATTTAAATAAGCACAATTTAAAAATATTAGACACACTTTATCTATCATGTGCAAAATAAATGTTTACGATGGTTACGCAGGTACGAAATGGTCATTAAAATTTAAGGCAAATCTAACAATGAAATCGTTCATCCCGGTGTACAATGCCGATCCGTACGGCATTTTAAGAATTTTTTTCATATTTTAGCAGTTATTAAATCTGTATCTTGACAGAAAGAGGGCTAATATCTATTTTGCAAGGTTTTGATAACACAACACCTGATTTAGTGTATTAAAAATTCTTTTAATAGAGTACAAAGAATATTTTCCAATGTTTTGATTCTTTCAAAATGTATATACAAGAGGATATTGGCACTTTTCCACTATAACTTTCCTTATCTTGAAAAATAACTTCAAATCATCGAATTTTGACATTGGTTCTTTTTCTACCAAGGTACAGAAATACAAATAACGAAGACGACGAAAACGAATCAATGCATCGTAAACAAAGGCATAGTATTAAGCTAAACGAGAAAATTGAAAAAAAAAATTTTATTAAAAATATAAACAGAATGAACATTAAACAATAAATCTAATCTCAATCACCTGTTATTAAATGAGAACATTTTAAAATAAAAGTATTTCATTTAAAAAAACATTTAAAATCTAATTTAGATTAAATAGTGGATAAGATACGAATGATATTATCAGACAATAAAAATTGGCATCTAAAATACAACATGGATGTTTAAAAACAAATAAATTCATTTGAATGGGACGGCTTCATTAAAAATGATCAACGACTTATTGTTTTATTGTAAAAACTAAAACAGTAATTCCACCTATTAGACTAACATACTTTCAAGAATCCCGAATACTTCAACTGTGTATGTATAATTAAAGTGAGTGATAAATAATAAATAAAACACTCAATTTCTCGATCGCAGGAGAATTTCGCACAAATGATTTCATACCATTAGGAAAAAGAAATTTCTGCTGTCTGACAATCTCAATGTAACATTTGAAATATATTAAACTAGTAGACCCACTCATAGCATCTGAGCAAGTATCTTAATTATTCATATCTATGCTGATAGCAAGCGTCAACACATTTGTTAGCCTATTTAAATCCATTATCTATTTATAGAGAGCAGACTTGGCGTGTCTGTCTTTCTATACAAATCTACACCTACGCTAGACCAATCCACACCAAATTTGGTATTTATTCTTTAGAATCTTGAGCGAAACATAGGCCTGTATGAACTCCCGTTCTATTTTTCTTAGGTTTGTAGACAGGACAAGAAACAATTCGAAATCCCCATAGGAATAACATCGAGTATTATTACGATTGCGCTACAAAGCTGAAATTGTTTTACCAGTATTGCTGGAAAAACATTTTTCCAAAAAATTGTACTTTAAGAATTTAAATTTCAACATTTAAGTTTAATCATATTTTTATTTCTCCCCAAAATGTCAATATTTATAAATATTTGATTGATGATATGAAAATATTAAAAATATTTAACTTTGTCCTGGATCTGCAGAGGAGGCTAGAAACAATTCGAAATCATCATAGGAATAACATTGAGTAATATTACGGTCAATTACAACCAATTCAACCCGAGAAACGCCGGATAATTCTGCTAGTAACGAATATGAGCATCGATATACACGTTTCATACATCAAATGGACTAAAATTTATTTATTCTTACTGGTGTTAATTCTTATTTATAGTAATACATGGCATAAATTGCACACCTCAATCAATTACAACATTAAGCTTTTGAACGCTCGTTACAATTCATTTGCCAAAGACGATTCGGGTTTTTTGTCATCTAAAACTATTTTTGAGTTCGCTGACATTTTTTTATGCGCTGATTTCTATCTTCCAGATTTCCAATTGCCTTGTTATGAGACTGCTGAAGAATTTCATGACAGCAGCGAGTTCTTCCGTAGTTTTAGCATTATGCAGCTCGTAGTTCAAATTAAACACATTTAAACTAAGCGACAAAATCCCTTAACGGTGGATTTTATATTGTTTATATCCGTTTGTTACCATTCGTCAACATACAAATACCGTCCATTTCTGTGCCACGTACGTTAGTGAAAGATATATAGATTTTGTACCATATCAAGGTAAAACAATGCACACTACTTAAAGTTTGACATGTACATGTGTTGAGCACAATTAACAAACATTATTTTAAAGCAGAATAAATTCTATCACATCTCAATACTATTCGAGTCGAAAAAGCTTTTTTAAAGTAGTAAAAATCATACCCGAAATGAAATTTACTGTTTAACTTTTATCGGTACGAAATGCTATATAATTTATGTTTCTAAAAGATGAAATTCTATAGTGACAATTAGAAATGAAATCACCTCTAAATGAGAACAAATTTCATAATCCACCATTGTGAACAGTTCATTAATTACATTCTTTAATCCGTGCATATATAGATGTATAGATTTTGCATCCTATCAAGGTAAAACAAATTAACACTACTTAAAGTTTGACATGTACATGTGTTGAGCACAATTAAAAAACATATCTCATTACTATTAGAGTCAAAACACTTTCTTAAATAGTAAAAGTCCTGCCAGAAATGAAATTTACAGCATAAAATCTCAATATTAGTAATAAATGCTTTATAAAATTTATCTTTCTAAAAGATAAAATTCTTTAGTGACATTTATAGAAATGAAGTCACCTTTAAAAGAAAACAAATTTAATAACTCATTATTGTGAACCGTTTATTATTAACCGTCTATTATATTTTGTGATAAATGTAATTATTACATTTGCATCCTATTATATATTATGTAAATAATTACATTTGCGTACGGGATTTCAAAAAACTGTGTTTAAATTCTATATGAAATCCAGTAGCTATTCCAGAATAGTGATTACAGTAGCCTTATTATAGAATTGTAAATGTGCGTGATAGAAATACAATCATGTTTAATGAATGGTTAACGTTTTCTATAGTTTTGTAGGCACATTACAAAACCCGTACAGTCCGTCAAACAATGTTTTAAATTAATATTCAAAGTTTGCCCTACCATTTAAATTATGTTATTTTTAATGCTTAAGAGCCTTTTAATGTTGTCGAGCAATGCAAACCTCAACGCACTTCAAGCTGGTGACCCGGACGTAGTATCAAATTACTTGAGACACCCATATAGCGTTTTGGAACTAATGCTATATGGGTGTCTCCAAGTAATTTGACTAACTCCTAAAATATTTCATGATTCGAAAGAAAACTAATTTATTGCATACACAAGACACTTTAAACAATGTATTACTTAGTCGCGGTAAGGGGATTAGATTGATTTGTCGATATGCGCTCATGTTCTGCACAAGAGGGCTGGTTAAGATAGTGGTGACTAAATTTAATACCAAATAACTAATACCAAAGGCCAAATACCTCATGCCAGAGATCAAAGTAGTAATTTTTCTTAAGCCAACTACATTTTTGGTTGCACGACGAATAAACACAGGGGATATCGTACAAAATATCATAAAGTAAAACAAGGGAAATAATAGTCCCATTTCCTCCAAAAATAAGAACTTAAGAGTAACGCATGAAGTTGAAGTACTAAATGTATGCTTCCGATGTTCAACGAACTTAAAAACGAGTGAAAGGGGAATAAAACAGTTGCGAACCCAAAATCACCTGATATTTTCACCTAATACTTCAGTCTCATTTTTTTATTCTGATTCAAAAAATAAACCAGAACGGCTTTGTACTACTTTTCCAGCAAGGACAATAGACATGAACTGACATTCATGACTGGAATAATTCAGTGAATAAAGCAATCTTAGATGTGAGGAGAAATATTTACAATTCTCCGTACCAATTATGATTGGTATGAACAGTAAATATTTCTAGAACTCTATATTCGTCTCAATTTAACTCTATATTTGTCTCAATATTATGTTCTTTATACTGTAATTCCTATTTTGGTTACCGTTAGATTGATAACTGCCGAAGCATGTTTAGTTCTATTAAAATGTTTTATAATTCACCTCCAATGGTCAATTTAGCTTTCGTGGCTATAACAGTATTTTTAGTTGAAGTGATTTGAAGTGATAGCAATTTCTGTTGTAGTAATGGCAAGTACACAATTTAAATTCAGATATCATATTATATTTTTTATCCTACTGTGTATTTATTGTGTGTATATCCATTCACTCTACGTTGTTTAGTGTAGTTTTGGCCACATATATTTTTATACCTATACATGTCTTATGTATAGGTATAAAAATATATGTGGCAAGCTTAAAATATAATATAGATTATATAAAATATAATATAGATTATATAAAATATAATATAGATTATATAAAAGGCAAGCTTTGCGACGAGGTGGATCACTTTTTATCCTCTCAATTACGGTTAAAGTTAAATAAAATATTTAAATACTCTCAAGTAAATTGCTCGCGCACAATAAATACTAAATCGCGAAAAAAATGTAGGGAAAGGAGTAATAACAAACGATAATATTTACGATAAAATAGTAGACAATGCAAGCGAAATTGATACAGAAACTTGGTAAAAACGCGCATGCGATATAATTAAATTCATAATTATGAGTGTAATTTTCCATATTTGGCAACGCCAGTAAATTCTTAATTTTTTTAGTTCCATTTGGAATTACTAATTGAAGTGTAGTTTTGAGCTGTGAGTTTAATTAGTAATTTTTTTGTGAATTGTGAGATTTATTGTGACTGACTTACTATTCTGAGTATTTTGAGTTGTAAATATTCACGAACAATGAAGCATATCAAGAATGTTTCAATGAGTACTCATTACTTAAGATTACTCTACAAAATGTAATGATAAGCTTCTGAATGGTAATAAATGATTTCTTGAGTCCTTATATCAACGGGCTTCGCAGCTAGTCAAAATATATTATTGTTGAAACAAAATTATAAGCTACAATTGTTTGTTTTTCTTATCGATTTCAATATTGATTGAACTCGTGTTACAGATTGGATTACAATATTATTTCAATATTGTCGGAAACAAAAATTTTGAAAAATTAACTCATTCTTTAAAATGTTGTAAATTTGGTAATTCCAGATTTGATTGGAATTAAAATACTCAAAAGGCAGTCAGAACTTGAATGCTAAAATTAGCAAATTAAGGTGCATAGCTTATTTTTGGGTCCGATTTTTCAGAATCAAGGTAAAAATTCCTATACATATTTATGCAGTGGAGATAATATATACCAAAATGAGGCATTTGCCATAATTGGAGTCAATTAAATTGAGCCCTGAAATCATTTTTATTGGATTAGATTTTAATGTTTTTTAAAACTATAATAAGTATTATTATAGTTTTAATTACACAGCCACTTAAAATTACGGATCTCAAATACTTTACTCATTAATCATGATATTCAGGTCAATTTCTACTCATCACCAATATTAAAATTTAGACCTTATTACGCTTTAATCATTCATCAACGTCTTAAAACTGTCATAAGATTGCATTTAAATATTCATCTTATTCAATTAAAACCAATAATTATTGAAATATGTACACCAAAAATGTTGCCAAAACCAAAACGATTTGCATATAAAAAATAACATTTTTTCCCACTCAGATTAAAAATGATGAAAACAAAGTCGAATTCTTTATCGTTTGCACCATTTCAGAATCCCAATGAACGTTTATTAACGCTGTAACAAATGGCAACAAATAAATCACACTATATCATCCTTGGGTGCAAGAGTGTCGAATAATAGTTAAAAAAAGAATACGATAGTACGATGTTAATGTAGATCCATAATTGCCTGCTTCGATAAACTTCTTTTGGTTGTCGTGTGATTAATATTTAGAATAAAGATTTGTGTCATGAATATTCATTCGGAATTCGGGCAAACACCTCTTTTGGAACGTGTAAAAGCGGAAAGAATAATAAGTATGGTTCGATCATATAATATAAAATGATAGATTGCTTTAAAGTATAACTGGTCCGAACTCTCAACGGAAGTTGAATCACTGAAACTTAAGACAGGCATTTTTGTTACACGATTACTTCAGTTTTCGAGGTATAAACATCACAAATTTTAAAACGAAGCATAGGTTTTCTATTTGATATAATAATAGCTCAAAAACTATCCTTGCTGTATAAAAACAAATTATTGATATATGTAGGTAATTAAAAACTGTCGCAGTGTAACAACACAAAAGTTATTGCCGACGGTCCGGGATCAATTCCGAAGGGAAAGATCCAAGAACGGCTCGTAATTTTGTACCACGTGCAGATGAAAAGAGAACACCTGAGCTGGCACTCCATTCTCCAAACTCCCATACAAAGCCAATGTGAGGGCATTTTAGGCCGCGATGGATTTAACGTGCACCAGTGTACACGACGGTGTTTGGCTGGACCGAGTTTAGAACTCGCACCACTCCGGTTGCTAATCCGTTAATTATTGATCTAGGAAAACTTAATTTCTTATTGAATATTTTATATATATTGAATATATTTCTTATTGAATATTTTATATGTATGAATATTGAATATATTTGCTTACTATTTATTTCCATCATTCGTAGTTTAGAAGATATCTCTAGAAAAATGGCACAGCGCAAAAAGTAAAGTTCATGAGCGAGTCAAAATATAGAAAATCTGGGTATACAGTACGCTTAAAACATTCAAAATTATCGGGTTTTTTATTGATTGTAACAGATTTTAAGAATACATAACTACTGCTATGCAAAAGTTCATAGCAGTAGTTACATTATTAAGCGAATTATTCAAGCTTTTCCATCAAATATGTCAGAAGTGGAACCGACTAACTTTTACACTATAAAATTCTTTTCTCAGCGCCCTCAGAGGCTGAAGAAAGGCCTTTATAGGTTTTTAAGATCATCCTTTAGATATGTATGTGCTTCAAGGACCCGAGGTACTCTTATGATCTTTTCTTTTCCGATGGGGCTTACTGTCTTTAGTAAACATGTGTCGCGATCACGGGATATCGGAACGATCTGTTCCTGCTTTCATCCCATTATTTTATATTATCCAATTCCTCTTTTTCTTTCTTTTCAGTTTTTACTTGAAGTTGTTAATCTTGTGTTTGGCGCAGCTTGGTCAAACATGGCACGAGGGCCATACAACCCCAAAACAACGAAACTTTTCTCACCTTTCTCTTTTTCCTGTTTACAAAGTATTTAAATGCTAGACTTTTTTTTAAATGAATAGATTTGAAACTTCGCTGGTTGTTTTTATGGTTGAAAGGGTTTTTAAGGCGCAAGGGCCATAAATGGCCATGCTGCGCCATAAACGAGACAGATAACGTCAAGTAATGGACATACACACACACAAAGAAGGTTTTATTAACACAAAAGAGAGAAATATACCCAGGAAGGAATCGAACCTGCACCGCCTAAAACTCGCAAGTTATTTTTTATGATGTAATTGATAACTTTATGTAATAGCCCGTCGTGTTGCTTCAGTGCGACGTTAATCAAAATACCTACCGATAACTGTGCATGGAATAAAAAAAGGATTTAGAATATCTAATGTTTAAAAAATTGATAAAATAACCCCATGGATAGGTTGGGTGGCCTGAGTTATGAATGAATGACAGAAGAGAGGAATACACCCGGGGTAAGTTACAGGAATCAAACCTGCATCGCCTACAACTCACAGGTTGTTAGCGCCGTGGGCAAAACCCAATGAACCACGCTAGCTCCAGTTAATTTAAATTAAATGAATTTAACCCTCCTGGTGGTTGTCTCGAAGAGGTATCTCGTCACAAGCAAAACTGACCAGATCTTGCTGAACAAGATATCTCGTCATTAGAAGAAAACTGATTAGATCTTGATGAACGAGATATCTCGTGGAACCCACTTGGAGGGGGTAAAGATACCTATACAACTATCTACAGGATATTGTGAGATTCCAGAGGCTTCAAAACATCGCATCGGCTTCCAAAAGCCATCTGTTTTTTCACTCCTGAAAAAAAGGGTAAACACCTTCGCTGGGAGGGGGTTAGAAGAGAGGAGACACTGCACAACAGCGCCACCCTCATCAAGGAATCTGGAACGTTGATGTATATTATGAAAAATGGGATAAAATTCCGGAATTTTATTCCATATCTCCGGAAAATGAGACATTTTTTCTTTGCGCCGATCAGATTTGGTTCAGTTGACTACGCCATATGTCTGCTAGCTACTTAACTGAATTAGGGACCTAGAATAGGTGAGTAATAAATCATGATCCGAATTCGGGACACGTCTGAGGCGTATATGTATGAATCCAGAGTCAAGAAACTGGCATTCATAGGAAATCGGGGAGTATTTTAGAGTACCTTCAAATACGGCCATGACGACTAAATAGAAAGAAATGTCTGGTAGACTAATTTACTAAATGGCAATACTTTAGTTCCCTTTTTTATGATTTTGAGTTTGTATTTATTAATAAATTGAATAAAAATTGCGATAGGTTTATAACATATTACTGAGTAATCTGATTACGCTGAGCGCTACGATATTCCCTAGTAGTGTAGCCTTGCTTTTCCCACACGGTTGGAAGAGTAACGGATTAGAAACAGGAGGGTTGCGAGTTCGAATCCAACCAAACACCGTCGTGTACAAAGAGAGCTGGTGCACGTTAAATCTGTCGTGACCTCACGTTGGCGTGGTGGGGAAGTTTGGAGAGTGATGTGCCAGCTCAGGTGTTGCCTCGTCATCTGACCGTGGTTCAAAATTACGTGGTGTTGTCCTCGAATCTCTACCTTCGGTTTGACCCCAGATCGTCGCTAATAGCCCATTGTGTTGCTCCAGTGCTACATTAATAAAATACCTACCTACCCACAACACACGACTAAATAACGACACCTTTTGATTGAAAGAATCCTTGGAAACATTTTATTGGGCTAGGTCAAAACTGGTTAGATCATGTATAGGAAGACTGCAGGAAGTATAACGGATATATGGATGTTATAGGCTTTAACCCTCCAAGTGGTTTTGAGAGATATCGTCCATCGAGACCTGACTACTTTTGCAATTGCCGAAGATCAAGATATTGTCGTTTTATGAAGACAAAATCAAGATCTGGTCATTTTTCTTCCGACGACGAGATATCACGTTCATCAAGCTCTGACCAGTTTTCTTCTAATGACGAGATATCTCGTCGCGAGAACCACCAGGAGGGTTAATAGATCCAAAGTAAAATACACGCAGGACTTTCATGTGAATAATTTGTAATTGATGTTATTTTTTCTTCCAGTCTGTCTACGTATTTTATTTTTCATTTCAATTAATATTCTCGCACATCCGAGAGCTTCATATCATGCTGAAACATGATTGGTCGCATTGAGTTTCTATGGCGCAAGGACCATATTTGGCCAAGCTGCGCCAAACACAAGACAGACAACGTCATGTAATTGACAAACACGCACAATGAAAGTTTCACTAACAAAGAGAGAAATACACTCAGGAAGGAATCGAAACTGCGTTCGCAAGTTGTCAGAACAGTGGACAAACCTACTGAGCGACTACGGTTCCCGTGAAACATAGAAAAACACCAATTTAATTGTTTGCCAATTCGGTAACAAACCAATTCGGTATAGATGATTCTATAGGGTTGTCGCGCCAAGTGAGAACACGAAAACAAGCGACTTCAACATCTCTCGTTGGATCCTGTGGCAATTGAGACCTCAACAAGTTTGGTTTTTCATAGCAGACCTTAGCAAGGTTGGTTAGTTGATTTTTATGGCTCAAGGACCAGATTTTGCCAAGCTGCGCCAAGCACTGCCTATATTTATTACCTAGTTGTTTTCAAATAGAAGAAAAGGTTCCTAAAAGCTATGTATAAAATTCAGTAGTTTTAGTCTAAATTGAGAGTTATGATGAAATATAAAATCTAATTAGTTTATACAGCCAATGTCAGTAATAAATAAAAATAAGTTTTTATGGTATGGGCCCATCAATAAGTTAGGAAGCTAAAAAGAGAAATACCATTCAAGCTAGGAAGAGAAATGCAAATCAAATTAGGAAGAGATACCAAATCGGTTTAGTCTGATTATTAAAATTCGGGCATTCTGATTCTCAAGATGTGTCTGATGGATAAAACACTATTATATGTCGTGATAAAGGATCAGGTTCTTTGTATAACAAATTAACAAATGTCTATGGGTGAAATATGAGTACCCGATTCGAAGCCTTGTCAGTTTAACGTAATGATTTGTCTAAATTCGTTTTATTGAATGCCGTTATAGAAGATTGAAGTTGATTTTGAGTTTCTAAAACCCATGAGAATAGCCATGATAAATTTATGGCATGAGTTAAAACATTATCATGTCGTGAATCGGGGCAGTGTTGTATTTTTGGATGCCAAGTTTGCACTCTCCTAGTTGAATTAATATAGCAGTGGAGCAAAACACACCAAGCTATTGGCGACGGCCCATGATCAATCCCGAAGGGAAAGACCCGAAGACAACATCTCGTCATTTTGAATCAATCAGATGACGAAATCAACTCCTGATCTGGCACCCCACTCTCCAATCTTCCACACCACGCCAATGTAAGAACGTCTCAACCCACGACAGATTTAACGTTCACCTCACGTACACAACGGTCTGGTTGGATCGAGTTTCGAACTCGGAATCCTCCGGTTGTTAATCCGCTACTCTTCCAATCGGACTACAGCGACCCTGGTATTCAATGGTAGGTCGGTTGGTAGTTGAATTAACGTCGCACTTGGCGACGGTCCGTTACCAATCCCGAAGTGAAAGATCCGACGAAAACATCTCGTCATTTTGAAACATGGTTAGATGACGAGGTCAACACCTGAGCTGTCACCCCACTCTCCAAACTTCCAACGGCATTCAATGGGAGGACATTTATACACTAGGGTATTTCAGATATTCAGTGTTATTTTTTGGAATACTAAGGTATTTCAGAATCGACCTTAGCTAAGCAGATCTGAAAGGGATATGAACGTAAATTGTTTCAAGAACCGCTGACCTCAAGCCAATAATAGACTGAAACGCTACTCGTCTGCTTGGAACCTGCGACAACACAGACGAAGGCCGATGACGATGAGCAAAAAGAAAATCCTTAATCGATATCCCACGCGATAGACCTCACATCACAAATTTAATTGGAACCAATGATATCTGACGCACAAAGCCGCGAAACCCACGACATCCTCCGGTACCAGAACAGAATCGTAATTCCGCACAGAAACGCCAAGGAAATAATGCATTAAAAAGAAACAAGAGCACACAGACGTGAACATTTTACCCAAAAAAACACAGAAAATGATAATGGAATTGGATAGATCACCTCGATCGATGGGCGAGGAGCGGAAAAAGAAATTGCCGGCATTTTGGGCGTCGGAATCACGTATAAAATGCATCGAAGTGAAGAGATTTCGGTCTCGCATGGCATTTTTCCCCGAGACATTCTTAGTGCCTTGTTAGGACTGTGCAGTCCCATTCCTTTAAAAGCGAATGCCGTATTGTCGAGACTTGAATTGACTGTGCGGGGTATAAAGCCGGGGTTGATGGAACATTAACAGGTCGTCCGTGCTATTTTACTTCGGCTGTGGCGTTGGAGATTGAGCATTTCTGCAAAGTGTATGCGTCCCATTAGTGGTAATGTAATAAGTTTTGGGTTCGCCGGTTTATTTGCCGAATGTGCAACGTTTCCTCACCTATGGATGACTGCAGAGGTATGTAAAAGTGTCTCTGTACGTTGATGGTTGGTTGGATTCCGTTTTATGTCTTCCAAGGGCCATATTTCACCAAGCTGGGCCAAACAACGTCAAGTGCACCCACAAGGAAAGTTTTAATGATACAGAAGGGAGGAATCGAACCTGCGCCGCCAACTGGTCAGATTCCTAGCGCAATTGATAAACTCACTGAGTCACAACGATCCCTAAGAGGTGATCTGACTGAGAAGATTTGATTGGGTTTTATGGCGTAAGGTTCATATTTGACCATCAAAAAATGGTCAAGAAAATGGATAAACTCACACGGAGCTTTACTGTTACAGGATACAGAGAGAAATACACACAGGGTGGAATCAAACCTGAGCCGCCTGAACTCGCAGGTTGCTAGAGTAGTCGGTAACTCTTGAACCGCTTAAGTAAACTTGTGTGGCAGTTGACACCTAATCCATCTCTCAGGACTAGATTGGTACGGGTTTTATGGTACAAGCTATGCCAAACATCAAGAAAATGGACATGCACACAAGGAAAGCTTTAATGACACAGAAGAGAAAAATACACCCAAGGTAGAATCGCATCTGCGCTGCCTACAACTCGCAAGTTACTAGCGCAGTGGGCAGACTCACTGAACCACTATTACCTAAGCGGGTGTTTGCTCTCTTTGGTTCATCCCCCAGCAATAGCACTCATACATCAGAATATCAAATGAGAGAATATTTATACGCTTCAAGTCTTAATATTCCTATACCTCTCAACAGTCATTAAGAAGAATTCTAGAAAATTCCTATTCCTAGTCTTGACCGTTTCAAGGAGGTAAGATGTGAGATGACCCATCACCCCTTAAGGGTAACTTCAAACGAGAAATTTTAAAAAATATGATGTAAAATACAATAGTGCAGACGATACTGATAAATTATTATCACTACCGTCTGCCAAAAATATATCAGAGTAAATAAAAAACCAAATTCAGTGTAGTAGCACCATAATTAAACACTTGCAAAACTCCCGCATATAATTTCAAATCCACCTACCTAGAATCTGGCAACACCGAGAGATCGCTCAGAAACCGAACGTCCGATCTCACCCTCGTCCATCACACTCACCACCCAATCCTCTTTTATTAAAAATCTCTTAAACCCAAACCACTGCTCCCCCCTCGCCTTGTTCTCCATAATTGAGGACACGTCGGGACAGGACTTAAAGGAAAAATAATCGCCCATCGCCATCTGCAAACGATATGTTTCGTAAGAGAACATTCAAGGGGTGGATGGAAATGTCCGGCGGCTACCAATCGGTCTTCCTTCCGTCCGGGAGGGGATGTTGCGGAAATTCTGTTACTCGTGATGGATAAGTGGTGGCAGGTGGTTTCGTCGGTCGTCTCTGCAGCTGAGAGACGGCTGACACTCGAGTGACGAGCACCCTGGAATCGTTTGCGGACGAAAGGTGGGCGATTTCGAAGGAAAGTGTTCGAAAACGGTTAAAATCGGGTCGAGGAATGGAAACATGTTCTGGAATAGAATATGGGGTTTCTGAAAGATAATTGTCTTTGACCTTCTACAGTCCAAGATGGTTGGTTGGTTGGCTTTGGAGTTTCATGGCGCAAGGACCATATTTGGCCATCTAAAGTCCAAGAAACCTTATCCTAAAAAATTATTTTATAGGTTATTTAAACCTCTTGGTGGTTGTTTCCACGAGGTCATTAGCAAAAGTGATCAAATCTTTATGGACGAAATATCTCGTCATTAGAAGCAAACTGACTAGATCCTGATCTCGTCATTAGAAGCAAACTGACTAGATCCTGATCTCGTCATTAGAAGCAAATTGACTAGATCCTGATCTCGTCATTAGAAGCAAACTGACTAGATCCTGATCTCGTCATTAGAAGCAAATTGACTAGATCCTGATATCGTCATCATAAAAAAATCGGCAATATATCATGATGACGAGATAGCTTGTCATTATCAAAATTGGCGACATCTTGATGGACGAGATATCTCGTCGAAACCACTTGGAGGGTTAAGATACTGAGATTCAGAAATGATAAAAAAATGTTTTAAAAAAATTGGGTAAAAATTAAGGCAATTCCTGCTATCCTCATGAGTCAACATTAGTTTGGTTTTATGGCAAAAGGAGCCATATTTGGCCATGCTGCGCCAAACACGAGAGACAACATCAAGTGATGGACACACACAAAGTTTTACAGACACAAAAGAAAAAAATACAAGCAGGGACAAATCTAACCTCCACCGTATACAACTCGCACAAAAATTAAGATACAACTGAATGGAGACAGAAGGGATTGATGAAAATAAACTAAAACGTTTTAAGGTAAAGTTATTCTTTTAACCCTCTAAGAGTAACGAAATTTCCAAGTAGTGCAATATTGCCACACTTTTCAATGGGGATCTTAGTCCTTTCTGGGGTTATTCCCATAATGCTTAAGACACATTTGGCATTCCACTACATCTGATGTGGTTAAGGCTAGGTATATAAATATTTTAGGTATATTAAGGCTAAGATATACATCCTTTCGCATTAGATATTCTGTAAATCCTCCAAGTGGTTTCGACGAGATATCTCTCATCAAAATCTGACCAATTTTGCTAAAACCTCGTCATCAACATATTGCCTATTTTTTCATGATGACGAGATCAAGATGTGGTCAATTTTCTGCTAATGGCGATATATCTCGTCCATCAAGATCTGGTCAGTTTTGTTAATTACAAGACATCTCTTTGAGGGAGGACAACCGCCAGGATTTAAGGGGCGCTCTAGATGGGAAGTGGAAGAAGGAAGCCATGCTGGGAAGACTGACGGATATAAGTGTGAGAATACTTGTGAGGGTTGGTGCACCCAAATAGGTACTCTAAGTTGGCTGTTTTGGGGTTTTGTGGCGAAAGAGGCCATATTTGGCCATGCTGCGCCAGACACAAGACATACAATACCAAGCAATAGACATACACGCACATAAAATTTTTTAGTAACACAGAAGAAATACACCCAGGGAAGAACAGGTACTCTAGGAATGAAGAGGCTAAGCCAACAGGATGGATTAATTTTTAGAGAGTAATATCAAACCTCCCCATCTGTACTCCAGGCCCTAGTACTAGGTAAGATGACTTATAAGTACTAGATAAATTTTGCTAATGACGAGATATCTCGTCATTAGCAAAATTGGTCAAATCTTGATGAAAGAGATATCTCGTTGAAACCGCTTGGAGGGTTAACATAGTACTGAGGCCTTGTGCCCATGTAGGCCTTGATATCAACACCCAGATTGCGTTAAGATGATGGTATTCTTCTCAATTTTTCATTCCTTCGTCCAGATATTAATTTCTATTTTACTTTTAAATAACCGTAAGAAATTAGCTTTTTTCAGGGATGCAAAGCACTTTTGAGATAGCTTTATCAGCATAAAATTTTAAAAATAGAAGCAAAAATGTATCCTAAACCATATTTTAGTAGCAATTTTAGTTGCTTAGAAACAAAATCAATCCGCTAAAGCACAAAATGTGCTGATTAAGTATGAAATAAGTATTCGCCAAGAAATTGAAATTAAAAAATTAAAAATAATAAATTTTGTTAACGAGGTTTTCATGACAATCTAGTAACCAGATTCCGATATTTTTCTTTCATGGTAACAAATGCTTGGCACCAAAACTTACGAAACTTGGAGTTTGGGGGAAAATTCTCTCCCTAAAACAGGATTTTTCCCCTTTTGCTAGTAGTTTAGGTATGTAGGCATTTTAATTAACGTCGTAAAGAAGCAACATAACGGGTTATTGGCAACGGTCCGGGATCAAACCCGAAGGGAAATAACCGAGGACAACACCATATAATTCTGAACCACGGTCAGATGACGAGGCAACACTTGAGCTAGCACACCATTCTCCAAACTTCCACACCACGCCAACGTGAGGATATTTGAGGCAACGACACAGATTTAACGTGCATCATCCCCCTTGTAAATGACGGTCTTTGGGTTGGATTCGAACTCGCAACCTTCCAATTGCTAGTAGTTTAGAAAAAGGGACTAAATTGATGAACTTTTAAAAAAACAATCGCTAAAATTTTGAAAATAGGAGCTTGAGACGATTTTGCTTAAAAAGATATCCCTAGTCGCCAAGTTTGAAAACTAGTAGCAAAAAGGCTCCTTTTAGTAGCTTGAGGCAACCCTGCTATTTTGATATCCCAGAAGCACTTTGAACTTAAAATAGGATTATGATAAATTTTAAATCATTTCCTTGAAACGCGTGACATTTTAAAACCCAACATAAACACCATTTCTAGGCAGGTTAGAAAAGTAGGTTTAAACCAGACCAGTCACCGACTGAAGTTTTCGACCATTAAGTATACAACCAGCTGTTCTTGCTT
Organism: Meta bourneti; assembly: GCA_933210815.1. NCBI lineage: Eukaryota > Metazoa > Arthropoda > Arachnida > Araneae > Tetragnathidae > Meta > Meta bourneti. The sequence continues at coordinate 24,056,523 of OW119928.1, forward strand.
TGTATAAGGTCCCAAGAGATCACAGGCAAGTCGTACATTGATAGGACATAAGAAAACATCCGAAATACGCATGTGTTCTCCATTATTGTGCAGAAAACATCTCGAGCATGCTCTATCGGATAAGATCAGGTGACCTTGCTTGAAACGAATTCAGTATGACATGTGTGTATATTTTTAAATTCTATAAAAACCTGTCTTGAAGGAAATGGGACTTTAAATTTATATATTTTCGTGTAAAGCTTTATTATAAATACAGTGAGATTTGTAAATTTAGAAATTAGAATATAGAGATCATATCAGTGCATAAAAAGGTTCCGCATTCGAGTCCCTGTAGGATAGCGACGACCCCTGTGAATAACCCCTGTAAATGACCTGTAATGAAACTGTAATGACCCCTGTAAAGTAATGTCAAAAGTATAATAGGAATCACAAGACAAAAACTAAATTTGGGTTTCAGCTCTACGATTCAGTATTGCTTTTTGAGGGCTAATTAGACAGGGTAGGTAGGTATTTTAATTAACGTCGTACTGGAGCAACACAACGGGCTATTAGCGACGGTCCAGTATCAATCCCAAAGGGAAAGATCCGAGGACAACGCCACGTAATTTTGAATCAGATGACCTGAGCTGGAACTCTCCAAACTTCCACACCACGCCAACGTGAGGCCGCTTGAGGCAGCGACAGATTTAACGTGCACCAGCCTCCTTTGTACACAGCGATGTTCAGTTGGATTAGAACTCGCAATCCTCCAGTTGCTAATCCGTTACTCTTCCAACCGGGCTATCCTGTCCCTAATTAGACAGGGATCTACGGTTTAAAGAATTAAAAAATAAAAATTAAAAATATTCAAATAATTTGGTAAAGATGCATTGAAGGCGACGTTTTGTCGCCAAATGAAGATCTGTGATAAATTCCAAAGGGTTACCACATCGAAAGTTAATAAAAAAAGAAAAAAAAAGGCGGGTTACCGGAATTGGCGTCGGATTGAACATCCCCTACAATGCATCCTTATCAAATATTTTTTACCAAACAGAAACTTCACAAATTTTTACTCCAAAAGACTAATGTCGCTGATGGTTGTATTATGCGCGGTTTTCGGTTGTGACTAGTGCTTGAAAAAAAACGAAGATACCAACAGCTAATAACTCATCTCGACAAGATAAAACATTACAAGCCACAAAACGAAAACAAATCAGACTTCACAACACGTGAAGAAGTGAATGTCGAGCCAAAAATACAACTCCTTCTTCCAACTCTCAATAGGAACAATTAATTACACGCATTCCATCAATTACCGAGAGCATTTCTAACCAAGACATAAATCAAAACAAGACTGCCAGGTAAATAATTGCAGAAACTTCTTCAGTAGCTTGACAAGAAGCCGCATTCAGTTATTACCAACGTAATCCAAAACGTTTTTTGGAGCTGGACTTAATATATTCCGCGCATATCAAAAGGGTTAGATTTGTTGCGTACGATGAAGATGGAGCGATAACGATTCGATATATTTATTGAGCAGTCCGACTGGTGCATCGGTAATTAAAATGGCGACAGTGAATGATTAGCTGGGACAGTCACCAATTTTGAAAAAAAAAACCACTTTTAAGTTATTAATCTTTGAGGCGAATTAGTATTCAGAGTCTATTCCCTGGTCGCCATGCTGTTATCATTTCTCACCATCGCTATAATTATTCTCTGCAGCAGAAATTATCAAAGTATTAGCATACTGGCTACATAGCAAAAAGAAGATAAGTGTATATTTAAAAGAGTAGTTCAATGTCAAGATCTTCGGAAAATTCAAAATAGCATTGAATGAACTTTATCTTATTGAACTTAATCTTGTTTTTCAGTCTGGAGGTTATTATATAGGTATTTTCCAAGTGATTGGAATCGTACAAAATTTATCAAATATCGAGTACTCAAAAGGATATCTTTATTATTTTATTTTACGATGTTGAGTCCTTTTGCAATGTCTCGCAACAAATCCTTTCATTTTCAGTCCAGGTTCCAACATCATTTAAGATGATGGGTCCTGGTACAAAGAAGGCCCTTCATGAAAACAAGTATTTTAATTATAGTAACCTCGTGATATATCGCGCTTCTTGGGAAACAAGAAAGTGCGATCGATCGTAGAGGCTACTATACTTTAACGAAGGGCCTTATCTAACCTTACACCAGTACCCATCATCTAATGTCTCCCAAAAAGCTCGATATATCCCGAGGTTAATTTAATTAAAATGCTTACTGATCTTTATGAAGGGATCTTTCATCTAATTCGGTATTACTTCCAAGAATCTCGATATATCGTGAAGTACTCAAGATACTTCCTTGTTTCCCATTAAGGCTTCCCCCATTTAATCTAGTACCAGGGCCCATCATCTTACTCGATATGTCTCCTAGGAATCGCGATTTATCGTGAAGTCCCTATACTTAATCCTCCAAGCTGTTATGACGAGATATCAAGTCCATCAATAACTGATAAATTTTGTTAATGACGAGATATCTAGTCATCAAGATATTGCCGATTTTTTTGTGTTCAAGATCTGGTCAGTTTTATACTAATGACGAGATATCTCGTCCATCAAAATCTGGTCAGTTTTGCTAATGACGAGATACCTCATCGAGATCACAACCCATCATCTAACTCGGTACGACTTCCAAAAATCGCGATACATCGTGAGGTCACTATACTTAAAATGCTTGCTGGTTTCTACCGAAGGGCCCTCCACATAACCTATCACCGGGACCTGGGCTGCAGATGTGATGTTTGTCTCCCAAAAACGCGATATATCGAGGGGAGCGATATAGCGGAGGCCAAGAAAAATTTACTAATTAAAGAAAAGAGCTCAATTTATACACTATGCATTAGGTGCTTTTTACTAAAAATTACGTAAAAAACAATTTTGCATATACACGCTCATTTACAATTTTTCTACATTCCTTTGGGCAATGAATGTATGTGCCCTTATGAAATTCCATATTGTGACAGCAGAGCACAAGGTAAAAAGGCCAAGAAAACTACTTCGAAACTTGTGTCTTGGAGCAAATTCTGAAGAAATAAAAAGTTAAAGGGGCAAGTAAAAAAGAGAGGTATAACCGAATGCGCGATATATTGACAGGTTACTGTATTCAATGTTGTTCAACAGCAAAATATTTTGTTATTCTTCTTTCTGCCACTTATTGATCACCTTCATTATTATTAACCCTGCTGGTGGTTGTCTCGACGAGATATCTCGTTATCAGAAGAAAACTGACCAGACCTTGATGGATGAGGTACATCATCATTAGCGAAATTGGTCAGATCTTGATGGACGAGATATCTCGTCGAAACCACTTCGAGGATAATTCTATGAATACATCTATTTTTAACTAAGAAAACAGATTGAATAATTATGATTAAAAAATTCCACATTTCCTAGGGTCATACCAAGATCCGGCATTGTGGTATCAGCGATTCCACCTGTGAGAGTCATATTTTATAATTTGGTGGAGGGGGTCTTAAATCGAGTCACCCTGCTGACCTAGCCGAAAGGAGCACTATGTCAAGCTTCATTAGTGACACCTTTGTGACCAGGTTGTTTGGCTGAATTTTGTGGCTCAGTCTTGTGTTTATCGCAGCTTGGCCAAGCTGCGATAAACACAAGACAAGCTGCGACAAACACAGAAAGACAAGTAATGGGCAGACACAAGGAAAATTTTACTGGCAGAAGAGAATAGAAGAAAAGCACCAGGTTTAGTTACAGGAATCGAATCTGTGCCGCCTACAATTCAACCAAGATCAATTATTTAACCATTAATTTTTCAAACCTTTGGTCTACCAGAAATCGATTCATGGTTAAAAAAAATTAGTTTTTAACTTAATCGAGTGTTTAATTCAATGTATTACAACCAGTTTTCGTCCATTAATTTTTTAAAGTGGGGTAGTAATTTTCAACTGTTACGAAATTGCTGCAGTTAAAAAATCAATAACTTGAACGAGAGGAACTGTCAGTCTAAAGATGCTTAAATTCAGAGCATCCTTATCCAGTATATCAGTCATTACATTCTCCAACTGAAAATACATCAAAACTTGACATACGTGATGAAATCCACTTAGTCTAATCTTTGTTCTCTTAGGACAGACTTTAGACTAATATAATTATAAGATAATAATCAGACAAGTTAAATATAACTAATCATCAACTATGCCAGAGATCTTTTCATCCACTATTCCCATCTCATTAAAGTGTTGACAGGCAACATTTATCATTTATACTCAGTGCTATTTCATTATATTATTTAAATTAACTTTTGATTTAAACTTTCAACGGTTTTGACGAGATATCTGGTCAGAGATCTAGTCAGTTTTGCTAATGATGAGAAACCTCGTAGAGACAAAACTGCCCTATTATTCCAAAGAGGAATGAAGATCCAAGTAGGAGAAAAAAAATTGTCCCTTGCCCAGAACTGGCGACAGTTTCGAACAAGATTTAGTACTACAGGTTAGTTTTCGATGTGAAAATAAACCACCAGAAACTTACCCTGTGTATTTCTCTTCTGTGCCACTAAAACTTTCCCTGCGTGTATATGGTCATTACTTGAGGATGTTTGTTTGGCGCAACTTGGTCAATTATGGCGCCATAAAAACTCAACCACATTTTCAATTTGTCGTTAATTGCGCCAATGTAACAGACTTAAATGAATTTCTTCTAACATAAAGGCAACAGACAGGAGCAGACAGTGTCAGGGGTAAATCTCACGGTAGAAAGAATCACTCGAACAGGTTTTTTCACCAAAGACTGACCACTATAGGGCAGTTGTCGACGTGAGGAAAAACCACCAGGAAGGTTAATTTACCCTGTGTGTATTTCTCTCTTCTTTGCCACTAAAACTTTCCTTCTGTGTACATGCCCATTATTTAACGTTGTCTTGTTTGGAGCAGTTTGTCAATTATGGCCATTGTGTCAGAAAAAATTAATCTAATCCTGGAAGCTGGACTCAGCGTCGATTGCCACGCAAATTTACTTCGGCGGTTCAACGCCCAGTTACCGACTTCGTTAACAACATGCGAATTATAGGCGGCTCACATTCGATTCTTCCTTGTGTATCTGTCTTGTGTAGGTAAAGATTTCCGTGTGTGTATGTCCATTTTCTTGACGCTGTTTGGCACAGCTTGGACCAATATGGCCTTTGCAAACATTCTAAATACATTTCCAATATGTCGTTAAGTGACTTGAATGCATTTCTTCAAACATAACGGCGCAGACTTAGTGACCGCGGTGAATCTGGAGGTAGGTAGACAGCGAAGGACTAAAAGTTGGAAACATGTAAATGCTTAGTACTTGCAGTTGTTATATAGCTACTATCGAAGTCACAAACTCTGTCGCCTTTAGGGGGACATCTATACGGACTTCACAGATCCGAGTTACCTGAGTGATCTTTTCTTTTTCCCCATGGGGTTTACTGCCTTTCCAAAAGACGGGGATCGCGCTCTTGGGATATACCCAAGCAATCTTTTTCTACTTTCATCCCACTACTCTGTTTCCCAATCCCTTATTTGCCTTTCATGACATTTTTAACTTGTGTTTGTCGCCGTATGGCCCTTGCGCCGTAAAACCCCCCCAAAACAACCAGCCAACCCAAACTGTCCGAACATCCAACGAAGTCTAAAACATAATCCATCCCCAGAATTATTATTCAGCGTCCGAATAACGTATCGAAAGGTCAATTGAGAAGGTCAATCCGCAGGTCCTCATAGGCGTCGTAATTACATGCGGCGGACACTTCTTTATACCTGCAATTTATAACGAACAGCGTGTTTGGGGCGAGTGGGCAACGAGAAGAAAAAGAGGGAAATTATACATGCAGCGATGTTTTCCCTTTTTATTTCTTCCACGATTTTTCCTATCTTTTTTTCCTTTTACGAAAACGAATATTTTCGATCGCAGCCTCGCTCAAAATATATTGAGATTAATGAGTTAGGGTGGATACTGTCCATCGAGGATATATTGGAAAAATCCTTTTTAGATTCGAGGTGATAGGGTTGAAGAAGGCATCTCTTCTGACAGGGCATAATAAGAACGTAGACTTTTTAGGTGGAATAATAAAAGGAACGCCGATTTTTTGGAGGAGATTCTAGAATAACTTTATGTGCGTGAGCTAAGTATGAGAGGAAATTTCGGTGTAAGCGAAAAGCAAATTATTTGAGATTTAGGGTTTGATGGTGTTTAGGTATTTTTTTTAGGTATTCTAATTAACGTCGCACTAGAGCAACACAACGGGCTATTGGCGACGGTGCGAGACCAAACCGGAGTGAAAGAGCCGAGGACAACAAGACGTAATTTTGAACCACGGTCAGATGACGAGGTAACACCTGAGCTGGCACCCCACTCTCCAAACTTCCATACCACGCCAACATGGACATTTGAGGCTACGGCAGATTTAAAATTTATCAGCCCCCTTTGTACAGGACGGTCTTTGGTTGGATTCGAACCTCCGGTTGCTATCCGTTACTCATCCAACCGGGCTACTCCAGCCATGTGGAAAAGGGAGAACTCTGAGTTTGACTCAAACAAGTTAAATAATGGACGTACACACATGAACAGTTTTACTGACAAATAAGAGGGAAATACACCCATGGTAAATTACAGGTATCAAACCTGCGCAGAATACAACTCCAAAGCGATCCCCAAACTACCAAAGAATACTTTCAGTTAAGAGATAATTTGATTTTTCGAGTTTTTTACGATGTTTGGCGTTCGTTTTTAGTATAAACGGCATTTAATACTGCATTCGAGTATCACACGAAGGTATTCCAAGATTGGCTTTTAGCACTTGTACCATCCCACTTCCTCATGGCCTTGGTTTAGCGTTCTCTACTTCTGGTGCTAAATAGAAAATGGCAAATGTTGAATTTGACGTTGTCTGTCTTGTGTTTAGCGCAGCATGGTCCCTGCGCCATAAAACCCAACCAAACCAGCTACACATCTAAGGTTATACCATCACAGCATTTTAACCCTTCTGAGGAGTTCACAAGCATATATCCATTCTGTAACCTGTAGCCTTTCCTGCACAATTTCTACTCAATTTTGAGATCTTGACCAATCAAATCTTTGCTGGGATTCTTTCAACCAATAGATGTGGTTGTTTCATCATTATGTGTGTTGGAGACCAAGGCAAATACAGCACTACTCGGAAATATCGTGACGTTTAATTGCAGTCACAATAAAAACTGCAATAGTCACTGCAAATAAAACATTTAGATGGTTTCACTAATTAAGTAAATGTCCCAACCAGAGAAAAAAAATGAGGCTGATCTCAATTTAACCCTTTAATCTCGATCAGGATCGAGTTTATTCTAACTTATTTAACCCTCCTCGTGGTTAATCTTCGCGTCGAAAACTGTCCTGTAGTGTCCAACTTCTGGTGAAAAAACCTGATCCAAACTGTCACCAGTTCTGGGCAAGGGGCAATTTGTTTTTCCTGCTTGGATCTTCATTACCCCTTGGAGTAATAGAGCAGTTTTGTCTGGAGGAGATATCTCGTCCTAAGCAAAATTGACTAGATTATGAACGAGATATCTCGTTGAAACCCTTGAAGGGTTAAGAGTTAACTTAAATAACACAATGAAATAACACCGAGTATCTAAGTGATAGATGTTACCTGTCAAAAGCCTTAATGAGATGGGAATAGTGGATGAAAAGATCTCTGGCATAGTGATTAGTTAGTTATACTTAAATTATCTGATTGTTATCTAAAAATTATATTAGTCTAAAGTCTGTTCTAAGAGAACAAAGATTAGACTACGTGGATTTCATCACATGATAATTTAACCCTTCCCGTACCTTTGATTATTTAACCCTCCTCGCTGTTGTCATCAGCAAAACTTTCCAGATCTTGACGAACGAGATATCTAGTCATTTGAAGAAAACTGACCAGATCTTGATCTCGTCATAAAAAAGCGGCAATATCTTGACGAAGAAATTCCTCGCCATTAGCAAAATTGACTAGATCTTGGACGAATTATCTCGATGTCTTCAAGCAAAACGAGAGTCCAATCAGACATAAATATATTCCCAAAACTTGTTGTGGGTGCTTCTCTTCTGTCAGTAAAACTTTCTTTGTGTGTGCTAGTTCATTACTTGTCGTTATATCTTGTGTTTGGCACAGTATGACCAAATACGAGACAGCATAAAACCCAACTCAAAAAATCACACATAGAAGGTTATAAGGGGGCTGGTGCAGGTTAAATCTGCCCCCAAATGGCGTGGAAGTTTGGATAGTGGGATGCTAGCTCCGGTGTTTTCTTCGTCATCTGACCGTGGTTCAAAATTACGAGGCGTTGTCATTGGATCTTTCCCATAGGGATTGATCCCGGACCATCACCACCCCGTCGTGTTGCTGCAATACGACGTTAATTAACTACCTACCGAAAAGGTTATACGATCACAAAACCTTAATTGAAGCTACATAAATTAAAACGAAATTACCCGCAGAGTAAAAAGGAAAAAAACATTTCGATGGTTTAACTAATTAAGCAACTGTCACGATCAGAGAAAAAAAATGAGGCTCCTCTCTTAATTCTTCCCCTCCTATTTATTCCAACTTATTTAAGACCTTCCCATATTCGGACTGTCTTCGTTGATTTACAGGCGCCTACCTCATACACGAGATACAGCAAAACAAAACGAGAGTGCAAAGAGAGAAATAAATCAAATCGTAAATCAAGACCCTCATGAAAAAGCTCCCACATTCATGACCGACGCATCGAATAATTAACATATTCCGGGCAATATGCGCTTAGGGCATTTTCCGTCCAGCCCCTTATGACAGAGCCAAAACTCAAATTCAATCGAAACTGCCTTACACGCCTAAGGCAGGTTCGATACTTAGAAAGCCATAAACTTACTTTGATGTATTTCTTTCTTCTGTATAAGTAAAACTTTGTGTGTGTATATCTATTACTTGACGTTGTCGATATTGTGTTCGGTACAGCTTGGCCAAATACGCCCTTGAAGTCTTTCGGGGCACGCAGAAATTTGGTTGGAAGAGTAGCGGATTTGAAATCGGAGGATTACGAGTTCGAAATTATATACAACAAAGTACGTCGTGTGCGTACACGTGAAATCGGGCGTGGCTTCAAATGTTCTCAGGTTGGCGTGGTGCGCAAGTTTGGAGAGTGAGACTCCTGGAAGCCAAGTTGCTGACCTCGTCATCTGACCGTGGATCAAATTTACGAGGTGTTGTCCTCGTGTCTTTCCCTTAGCGATTGATCCAGGATGGTCGCCAATAGCCCCGTTGCGACGTAGACTCAACTATTTACTTGTAGTCTTCCCTGAACGATTTCTAATAAGTTTTGATCTTCTTGACCAATGGAATATTTCCTCGGATTCTCCCGACCAATAGGTGTGATTATTTGGTGATAATGCGTGTAGTGGGAGTAGGTAGTTCAATTTAAGTCGTACTGGAGCGACACAACGTGTTATTGGCGGCGATCCGGGATCAATCCTGAAGGGAGAGGTTCGAGGACTCTTTGATTTTGAAGCATGGTCAGATGCCGAGGTCAACACCTGAGCTGGCATCCCAGTATCCAAACCTCCACACCATGCCATCGTGAGGTTATCTGATGTCACGACAGATTTAACACACACTAGCTCCCACGTACTAGACGGTCATTGGTTGCATCGAGCTTTGAACTCGCAACCCTACGATAGCCAATCCGCTACTCTTCCAACCGGGGGAGGTTGGGTAGTTGAATTCACGTCGCACTGGAGCAACACAACGGGCTATTAGCAACGGTCAGGGATCAATCCCAAAGAGAAAGATCCGAGGATAACATCTCGGAAGTATGTACCACGGTCAGATGACGATGTTAGCACCAGAGCTGGCACCCCACTCTCAAAATTTCCACACCACTACATCTTGAGGACGTCAGATTTAACGTGCACCAGCCCCAACGTACACGAGGGTCTTTGCTCCAATTGAATTTCGAACTCGCAACTCTCCGTTTGCAAACAGGGCCGTGAGTTGCGAGTTCGAATCCAGCCAAGACCGTCGTGTTCAAAGGGGGTTGGGACCGTTAAATCCACAGTGGCCTCAAATGTCCTCACGTTGTCGTGGAGTTTGGAAAGTGGGGTGCCAGCTCAGGTATCACCTCGTCATCTGACCGTGGTTCAAAATTACGTGGTGTTGTCTTCGGGATTGATCCCGGACCATCGCCAATAGCCCGTTGCGTTGCTCTAGAGCGGCGTTGATTAAATACCTACCTACCGGTTGCAAACACGCGGCTCTACCAATCGGGCTACCGCGTGGGTTACGGGGGAAAAGCAAAGCAGCACAACTCGGAAATCAGCTCAGAGGGTTTATCGAAGCCAGAAAAAAAAATTAAAAAACCCGATTACAACCTCACCGCAAATAAAACATCACGGCTTAACTAATTAAGCACCTGTCACGATCAGAGAACAAACGAGACCGATCCCTCGATCGGAGATGTTTTATTTATTCTAACCCATCCAAGACCTCTCCACACTCAGACCATCTTACAGACCATCCACCAGGCAAAGCAAAACGAGAGTTCAAAGCCAGAAATAAATCAAATCGTAAATCAAGACCCTCAAGAAAAAGCCCCCCGCCTCCATGACCGCCGCCCCGAATAATTATCATATCCCGGGCGGTGCATTAAACCCTTCCATAACCCAACGCTGCCCGGGCAAGAAAAAGCAAATGGGAGGATCCAAAAGCATCCCAACACCAAAGGGGTGAATATAGAGACATGCACGGAAATTTAATGATAGCCACCGGACTCGCATCAAAGCTCGGGGAAAATTTATGGCGCAATTAATTTAATATTTTGTGTTCCTCCAAAAAATGCTTGGCCTTATAGCGTTGCCAGTTCGATTTATCAATTATCCCGGATGGAGCACGCACTGGAATAAGGAATGCGAGCGTGCGAGGGTAGAGCTAAGCTGCTAATACACCATACCTGCATCGTGATGGAGGAACGGTATGGGGACGTAGCTCAGGTAGTGGTTAATTAGGTTTTTCTTTGTCTAAGATGTGTGTGGCGTGAGGTTTGGAAGCATTGTTGGGTTAACGAAGCGAGTTCTCTAAGTAGTCGGTAGAGGTCGCTGTGAAGTACGAAGCTCCCTCCCTTGTCGGTATCGAATTTGTTTCGGATAACCCGGTTAATTGAAGCTCGGATAATCAAGGTTCATCACGTAAATGTATATATACCTTTGGGGGTAGGTATTAAATTAACGACAACATGTGGGTACGTATTAAATTAACGTCGCACTGGAGCAACACAACGGGCTCTTGACGTAGGTCCGGGATCAAAACCCAAAGATCCGAAGGCAACACCACGTAATTTTGAACCAGTCAGATGACGAGGTCACACTTGATCTGGCACTCCACTCTCCAAACATCCACACGACAACGTGAGGACATTTGAGGCCACGACAGATTTAACGTGCTCCAGCCCCCTGTGGACAAGACGATCTTTGGTTGGATTCGAACTCGCAATCCTCCGGTTGCGAATCCGTTACTCTTCCAACCGGTCTACTAACCATGTAGGCGTCACGAGATTTCCAAGAAGTATTGTTTTAATATACAGCAAACATATTGACTAAATAACCACATCTATTGGTTGAAAGATTTCTAGGACCGTTTCTATTGGTCAGGTTATGTCTAAACTGGTTAAATCACTATTGTGGATGGTCCGGGATCAATCCCGAAGGGGAAGACGAGAGTACAACACCACGTTATTTTGAATCACGGTCAGATGCCGAGGTAACACCTGAGCTGGCACCCCACTCTGCAAACTTCCACACCACGCCAGCAAAGAAAATTCGTCTAAACTTGTGCTTTCCACTCATATATCACGTTGGCATGGTGTGGAAGTTTGGAGAGTGGGGTGCCAGCTCAGGTGTTGCCTCGTCATCTGAACGCGATTCAAAATTACGTGGTGTTGTAATCGGATCTTTCCCTTTGGGATTGATCCCGGACCGTCACCAATAGCCCGTTGCGTTGCTCCAGTGTAACGTTAATTAAAATACCTACCTACCTACTCATACATATATAGGATCTCCAAGATGATAGGCCTATAGAATAATTTCAGCCACACCAAAATATCCAGACCTCCATTTGGAACTCACGTATATTGAATGACTCGTCGTTTCATGTTTGTACTCATTCGACTGCCTTCATCCATCACTGAATCAATTAACATACACCATCGGCACTGACTCCACGCGAAAAGGGATTCACAATTCCCATGTCGAATGACGATTTTATTAATTTCACGAGTTAACACTCGCGCCCAACAAAAGCGCTCAGTCCCGTCGACAGAATACCGGAAACGCTCATCAGACACTGGATATTCGGGACCTCTGATGTGCTGTTGCATTAAGCGGCTTAATGAAAATCCCACGGAATTCGATACGTTTGTGAGCGGACGTAAATCCAGGTAAAGCAGCGCGATCAGATTCGATAATGCAGTCGAAGCAGAGGAGGATTAAACGTAAAATAATAGTCACTCCATTGGATTGAGCTTCACATTTCACGCAGCATATAGTATTAGTGTTCATTATAATTAGATAAGGATCTACACATCTGTATGTATATTTCACTATACGTGGCACAGAAATCGGCGTTATTTGTTTATTGTTGAGTGGCAACAACTTATATACACAATATAAAATCGACCGTTAGGGATTCGTTCGCTATTTTCCAGCTTAGTTTCACCCTTTTGGTGGTATGCTCTTGACGAAAAATCGCGTCATTAGCATATCTTGATGGACATCATTAGAAGAAAACTGACCAAATCTTGATCTCGTCGTCATCGAAAGATCGGCAATGTCTTCATTAGCAAAATTGATCAGATCTTGATGTGCAAGATAATCCGGTCGTTAATCTGCTGCTCTTCCAAACAAGCGACTGTGGTCCCCCATGAAAAATTAGATTTTATGTCGTTCATTACAAAACATGAGTGTTTTTAACCATGATATCATAACTAAATATTCGGCATTCACAAAAACTACAATGAAAAATATCCCAGCAATAACCAACAAAGCATCTCATAATTACACGCGACACAAAATTACATAACACTTTAATCTCTCGTTAAAGACGGCGCACAATTCGTGACTTAATTAGCCCCCAATTACATTACAAACACACAAAGTCTAATGAACAATAATTGAGTACACCGAACGGGTTCTTGTGTATAAAATACACCACATATCCCTTTCAGTCCCGCATTACAAACCCAACCACGCAAGCCACTCAAACTAGGTATTTAACAAACAATTATTACAGCCGATTTCGAAATACTAATCATTAAAAGAGCGCGTGACCGTTTAAAATTACATTTCAGTTACTTTAGGGGCACTTAAAGAATTACGTCCGTTGCTGCGGCGCCCGAGGGATCGCCCCACAGGAGACAGGGGGCCCTTTTTGCCAAACCGAGGCGCCAATTAATGTAGGTTTTGATACATAATGACGCTACACGGCAGATGTCCCTCTCCAAACTAAGATAAATGATCTATTGATAAGGAGGAAAAAAAATCGGGACCTCAGAGCACATGGAAAAATAGAGGTATCAAAAGTCTCACCTCCAGAAACCATTAGTAGCAGTTTCGTGCGTTTGTGGACTAACTACATGTCATTGGAAGAGCTATTACAATTCGGATGGGGGCCACATCCCTGTTGCACCCCTACAGGTATTCCAAGGCAGAAGGAATGGTGGAATGGCGGCTGTCCCACCGAAAACAGGTTGCAACAAAGTATTTACGGCTTAGAGCAGAAACTCGTTAACTGGCATTTTTAGGTAGGCAATTTTTGGCACTAAGCGATTATTTTTATGATGATGAGAAATAAATTGTCGAATTGATTTCTTTTGAAACAAAATATAACACCATCGAAGGTAAGTAGTTAATTAACTTCGCACTAGAGCAACACAACGAGTTATTGGTGACGGTCCGGGATCAATCCCGAAGATTTCTAATCCGAGGGCAACGCATCGTAATTTTGAACCACGGTCAGATGACAAGAACACTTGATCTGGCACCCCATTCTTCAAACTTCGACACCGCACCAACATGAGAACATTTGAGGCCACGATAGATTTAACCTGCACCAACCCCCGTCTTTGGCTGGAAAGTTTCGGACTGATTTACTGAACTGACATTTTTAGGACAGGTATTTTTTGACAGTAAATGATTATTTTTATGTTGATGGAGAAATAAATTGCCATATTGGGTTTGAAAGAAAATATAACACTATCAAAATGTTAATTTTTATTTTTGACCTAAAAATGAGGCCGATGTAGCCCAGTTGGAAGAGCAACGGATTAGCAACCGGAGGGGTTGCGAGTTCGAAACTAGGTCCAGCCAAAGACCGTCGTATAATGGGGGCTGCGCGTTAAATCTGCCGTGGCCTCAAATGTCCTCATGTTGGCGTAGCGAGTAAGTTTGCAGAGTGGAGTGCCAGCTCATGTGTTGCTCTAGTCATCTGACCATGGTTCAAAATTACGAGGCGTTGGCTTTGGATCTTTTCCTTCGGGATTGATCCCGGACCGTGGCCAATAGCATGCTGTGTTGCTCCAGTGCGACGTTAATTAATTACCTACCTACCAACCTTCCTTGACCTATAAACTAAGTCTTTAAACCTCCAAGTGGTTTCGATGAGATCTGGCCAATTTTGCTTTTGACGAATTATCTTGTCGAAACAAAACTGTCTTGTTACTCCAAGGGAATGAAAATCCGAGTAGAAAAAACAAATTGTCACTTTTCCAGAACTGGTGACAATTTGGAACTGATTTTTGCAACAGAGGCTGGTCACTACGAGTTTTTGACGTGACAATAATCCACCAGGAGGTTTAATAGGCTGTGGTGTAAAATGTGTGTCTTTGTCAGTTAATGAGTTTCTGATCTAAGCCGAAAATATGTACAAATAAATCTACTTGCGCAAATTTGGACTGAAACTATTTGCGAAATAATGTTACGATCGATTTGCTATTTTAATGCTTACTTTTTTATGAATATCCTCTGAGAATATCGGTATCTGGTCAGCTGGTCGTGGAAAACCTTTTTCGTAGGGCCGTATCACGTCTATGGATCTGATAAAAACATATCGAGGGCCGTAACTGAACTGCATGCTTGATAAAAATATTTGGAAAGCTATATCTGGTTTGTGCGCCTGATAAATTTATTTGGAGAGCCGTATCTGGACTGCGGGCTGGGTAAACCTGTCTCGACGGCGGTATCTCAACTGCGGGCCAGGTAAATCTGTTCGGAGGGCCACGTCTGGTCTATAGGCCTAATAAAAATATTTGGAGGGAAATATCTGGACTGCGGGATGGGTAAACCTGTCTGGAAGGCCGTATCTAAACTGTGGGCTGGGTGAACCTGTCCGGAGGGAAGCATCTGGTCAACTGATAAAAATATTTGAAAGGCCCTTGAATATTATTCATCATGGTACTACACAATCGGAATTGTGAACCACTTGGAGTTACTCTGGTGCAACAAGGGTTCCGGTTACACACCACTTACATACCATACATTCCAGGCACAACCCGTTTATAGAGGCCACACATTCACTTCAGACGGACAAACATTCATACCTTATTCCCAGATTCGAACCAGGAACTTTTCGATCCAGAAGCCAGACCACTTGGCCGACTTAATTATAAAGTTAATGCAGGGTAAACTAGCGTTTCAGTACCTAGTCCGGCAATTCATGGTGCCAACCAGGCAACAGATCTTTATATAATCCGAGATAATTAAGATAATTTCATATACACATAAATCTTATAAGATACTTTTGAATTACTAATACCACGTCTTTTTCTGCATTGAATGGTGTTAATAGTTAACACACCATTCCAACAGATTGAATTCTAAATATTCTGTTTACACGGGGTTTCGTCTATAATATCGTCTATTTAGCCCTCCAAGTTCTGAACAATTTTGTTATTGACGAGTTATCTCGTTGTCAATATATTACCAATTTTTTTATAATGAGATCAAGATCTGGTCAGTTTTATTCTAGTGGTCCATATATGGAAATATCTCGTCCATCAAGATCTGATCAGTTTTTTCTAATGACTTACATGAAATATAACTTGGAAAAGCACTATTTTCGTAAATTACAAAATTAAATGTACTAATTTGCAACAATGCAATACTGTGTGGTGTTGAAATGCCCAGAGAAATAACAACGTGGCTTTTGAAGCTGTATCTCTACGGCTGTACATCGAGAATTCTAAAACTACATTATAATATACCATAACATAAGATTAAATATTCTTATGGTGAATTGGTTACAAAGAAAATATTAAATCCCCTATAAGACTTCAAACTTTGTAACTAGAATCGTAAATAAAGGTCACACGAGTGCATAAAGTTAATTTCTCTATAAGAAATTCAAAATGCATTTAAGTTTTGAGAAGTATACAAACTGATTTTAAACGTACAAAAGGAAACGAGGCAGCATGTAAATAAATGAAGACTCAATCAGTAAATCAGTTGTCGAAAGGAAAGTTGTTTTTAAATTACTTCGATTTAAGTCGAGGAATTTAATGTTGTTGGCTTCTAATGCATGAGGTAGGGAGGCATTTTAATTAACGTCCCACTGAACAACACAACGGGCTATTGGGGACGGCCCGGGATCAATCCCAAAGGGAAAGAACCGAGGACACCACATAATTTTGAATCACGGTCAGATGACGTCTAATGCATGAAGAAAAGGCAAGTTTTTTAGAACTTCTAGGAGTTCATGCATAAAGTTTATTCTAGTCGGTTGTTTGTTTGGGGGTTTTATGGAGCAAGGGCCATATTCGGCCAATCTGCGCCAAACACAAGCCAGACAACTTCAAGTGAAAAATATCGTGAAAGGGAAAAACAGAGGGATTGGTCCCAATAAGGGTCCCGAGAATGGGACCTCAGTGTTTACTAAAGACAATAAACCTCATGGGAAAAGAAAAAATCACTAGAGCACTTTGGATCCGTGAAGTCTGTACACACTTAAGATGTGCTTCTGATGGCTTACCCTAGTGAATAAATAAAAGTCGATTGCGAAAATACTTTGAAATATTAGATTCGGACAAGGATAAATTTTATGGGACAACAAGGACTTTCAGCAAGGATGTTTATGACGAAATGAGAAAACAACACGAACAAATCTTAACTTAAATTCACGGGATCAATGTAACTCTCTTATAAAAGAAATTCAACAATCGATGATTCAAAATAGAAAACGGTAACTAAAAACTCTAACTTCCAATCCTGTAAAATGATTAGAATATCTTAATAAAAATTAAATTACAAAAAACTAACTTTGGAAGTATTATTTTTGTTATTGTTAAATATATTTAACCATTCGATTTTTGTTTAAATGCGTTTTTAATTAACCAAAATTGAGGAGACAAGAACGCTTATAAAAACACCTTCGATTCAATTGATTATTCATATCGTAGGCTTAGAGCAGAAACTCATTTACTGACGTTTTTCGGAATCTCGTTTTTCGACACTAAATGATTGTTTTCACGATTATGAGAAACATATTGACAAATTACAATGTGTTTGAACAAAAAGATTACACTATAAAAATGCTTATGTTTATTTTTTACCTGAAATCTAATACTTAGTCTTTGAACGGCTGTCATATAAAATTTATTATTTTTGTCAGTTAATGAGTTTCTGCTCTAAGCCGACGATATAATTTGCAATCACATGAGGACAATAGAGGATATTTTAACGGAATACAGGTTACATTGAATACAAACAGTTCAACATTTTCAAATACTATAAAATAGGCCATGAAAATAGTTTGATAAAACTAATTATACAGCATTTTTAAGACCCTAACTGACTAACCTACGTAGAGGGTCTAAGGCTACACGAGAGGACGTTCATCAGGCCCCATAAGGCCCAATTGAAAAAACAAAATACAATAGAAACATACAGAAAAATACAAATAATGCAGTAATGTTACATAGGCACTGCATACCAAAGGACAATTTTTGGCATTGTATAGCATTAATGACTTCAAATACGTAACAAAAAAATATCCTACCTGCCAACGGAGCAGTCGATCACATCGGTCTTGCAGGTAAAATGCAAAGACGCCAACTAAGAAACAAACCTGAACATCTCGGGGAGAAAGTTCACGGCCAAGACGCCAGGATTAAACAAACGAAAAAACAAACCACCCCAAAAAACCCTTTCTTCAAAAAAACCCCTCCCACCTGGGTACATCAACCTACGGGGGGCAGGAAACACGAAATCCGCACCGTTATTCACACGAAAAAAAACCGGGTAAAAACTCTCAGTTTCTTGCCCAACCCTTTCGAAGCCCCAATATTTATGCTAAACAACAAAGCAAAGGAAACGAGGGTTTTTGTTTGGGGAAAAAACCTGAGGGGCATAAAAAACCCATCACTCTCTCTCCGGTCATGAACCCTGGGTTTTGAGGGGCGGGCCCCCTTTTTGCGAACCCTTCCGAAGAGGGGGTTTAGGGGGTGTTAAAAGGGGCAGGCAGGGGTTACGGGAGCCAGAATTCCACCGTATGTCGGTCATTGGTACCGAACGGGTGTGATGGCAAAGGAAAGGAAAAGGCTTCCCAGGTGTTTCCCTTACGTAACGTAGAAGGGTTTCTCCAAAGTGAGGGGAGCTGAATATAATTCTAACCTAAATGCAGCAAGGGTTAAAAAAAACCCGATGAAGGAAGTGGAAATCGGTTACTAGTGTCTCGCATTCTGGGGGATTCTAAAAAACCTTAACCCTACGTGCTCCTTTATGGTTTACCTATATTGTCGAGTAAAAATTATTAACCCTAACTAACTAATAAACTAAACTAACTTAAATATCTGAGAAGGAAATGATTTTTCAAAGACAACTCTACCAATGACAGGGTAGCAATTGAAAAATAATGGGAGCTCGAATAGTTTAACCCTCCAAGTGGTTTCGACGAGATATCTCGTTCATCAAGATTTGGCTAATTTTATTAATGACGAGATATCTCGTCATTAATAAAATTAGATGACGTCATTAATAAAATTAGATGACGTCATTAATAAAATTAGATGACGTCATTAATAAAATTAGATGAAAAAATTGCCGATTGTTTGATGATGACGAGATCAAGATCTGCTTAAAAAATTGTTGCAAAAAGTCACCTGTAGCAGCCTTGCATTCTAGAACAACGATTCTAAAAACTTCAACCCTACGTACTTCCTTTACCTATATCGTCGCGTAGAAATAATTTTAAAAAAAATCAAAGCTATAAAAATTAGAGGTTTGTTTGGAAAAAGATAAACACAGCAAGCAGCAAAGCACAGCAGAAGAAAAATAGAAATGAATGATAAATAATAATAAAGGTTAATCTTAGTATGTAAGAGGCAAACTTGCAAAGGAAATATTTTTGATAAAATAGTAAAAAACGCAAGCGATATTAAAAAAAAACTTGGTGGAAACGCGCATGCGACAGTAAAATTAAATTATTAATAAGAATTATTATTAAGAACAATTTTCTATGTTTGGCAACGCTAGCAATTATTTAATTTTTTAGTTCCATTTGGAATCATTTAGAGTTTTGTTTAGAGTTTGCTGCGAGTTTAATAGAGTTTCGAGATTTGTTAATTGACTTACTATTCTGAGTATTTTGAGTTGTAAATATTCATGAATAATGAAGTTTATGTTCCACGCGCCTTCATTATCTATGATTTTTCCACAAAAGATAATAATAAGCACTTGAATGACAAGTAATTTTTAGAGCCCGATGTATTCTTACCTCAACGGGGTTTACGTAAGAAACGGGGTTATAGAATAATAAACACCGTTTGAAGTTTTATGATTTGCTCGGATGCTTCTTTAAAATTCTACAATGCCATTAGCAAAATACAAATTTTAATGAAAGAAATAGTTACGGGGAAAATATCGTCTGCCATCAAAGTCTAATGGGATTTTTTAAACTTGGAACTCCTTTCGTTTTCTTTCAATTATTTATCGTCTGCACAAGTCCATGGTGGCAATAGTAGTTGATAGTTAATACAAATTATTACGTAAAGAAACATTTCAACATAAGTTGTTGAAAGCCCTTTCAAAATCAGTACTTTAATCTTTTGTCTTTGAATATTTAATAATTTATTTTAATTATTGAATCGTCTAAATAAAATAATGAAAACTAGCAAATATTGAAACTAGTGGAGACTAGGCCCCCTGAAGTGATATTTAAAAGTGTTTCAGTCTTTTGTAACTAGGGCCAACTAAAGCTACCGGAGTACTCAGATAATCGTCCTAATTTCATGCCACACCAAGTCTAAAAAGTGTGGAGATATTCGACTTTGGTTTTGAATCTAAATATTATGGATTTTAAACATATTTTATAAAATATTTTCTCATTAAGTAGTCAATATCATTATAAGCAATGAAGGGGTAAATAATGCTGAAATATTAAGCTGATTCTAGACATCAATTTTGCACATGGAATTAGAGTTAAAACAACGGGATTTTCTTTGCAAAAGAGCAATATGTAGATACTTGACCACTGGTTAAGTTAATTTTTTCATTTTTCGTATTGCAAATCCACAACGCTTCCAAATAAACTATAAAACATGAAAACATGTGATAACATAACACACACTGCATTCGAATTTATTTAATTAAAAATCAATTGGTACTTTATTTTAATTCACGATATAAGTTTATGTCCAACAACGGTTTTTAAAAAGTTTAAAACAATGTTTCGTCGTTTTTACTCTATCAGAATCTCTTGACATGAAATGAAAAAATTTCAGGAGAAATAAAAACTAGATCAAATTGCACACCAGTAATGCATTACAAGGTTTAAAAATTCGCCAATAGAGGGCTTTATAACTGATGTAGGACTTTTGAAACAAGGTTAGTAAGCATATTTGTAACCCTCAAAAATCAAGAAATTAAGACTTACGAGGGTTTGATAGTAAAATGATTTAATACTGTGCAGTTTCCTTTTGCAAACAATATATTACAAAAGTGAAATGCTTTCTTCTTAACCCTCTTAGTGGTTGTCTCGACGAGGCATCTCGTCAATAGCAACACTGACGAGATCGTGATTTACGCGATATCTCGTCATTAGAAGAAACCTGCCCAGATCTTGATTTCGTCATCAAAAATTGGCAATATTTTGACGATTCGTGTCATTAGCAAAATTGTTTAGATCTTGATGGACGAGATATCTCGTTGAAACCACTTGGAGAGTTTATCAGAAATGATTGATTTTTTACAGCCCGTTTGAAGTTTCCCTCAATAAAGGAGAATTAAATGACCCACTTGATGTGCTTTAAAAATATTATTAATTATTAATATATTAAATGTATTAGCTATCTGAAAAACACATGCTTTATAGATTTTGCTCAGCATGAAATTCTACGTCATAAATTCGATATGTCAAACGAATTCTTAATTATAAAAATAAATATTAGAAAAATATTTCTTTGAAAACGTGGTCAAGTTTCCCTTGATTCAATAAGGGCTTCTTAAATACTGGAAAAAATATGAATCGGAAACACAATTAATTATACCTAAAATCAATTACTTGGCTCGATTCTAGATTGTGTGTGATTCTAAAAAGTTTAAAACTATGTACTAACCACTTTTGAATAATTTGGTTAATGTGATGATGATTACAAGAAAAGTCTTCAATTACGAGGCACACAATCCGTTTTGTCATTCCTTTAAAATTGAGAAGTTTTTTAATAGAAAAAAGGAAAATCTTTTTTCATTCCATAAGGCACGAGATTATAAATACTTGATTGATAGTTTCATTGTATATTTTGAATAAATCGTTAGCATCGTTAATTCCTTATATCGTGTTTAAGACAAGTGAATTATGTATTTTATGTTATGGGACGATATTACACAAACACAAGGGAAATAGTGTTTGTATTATTCTTAAAATATAAAAACAGGAATACCTTGACTTATCAAAGCATGTAATTGCTTTTGATCATTGTTTATCTGAATTTTATGCCCGCAAACATCTGTGGTGGTTTATTTGATAATTATATTTTATACCTTATTTCTTTATACACTCAAATATTGTATTTCAAAATAATTTCTATTTTATTTATATTTACACAAAGCGCATTATGAAAAGAACTAATGCGTTTCAATTTATTTTGTTTATCATCAAACCCAAAAATTACGTGTTCAAGTTCCTAAATTGTATGGTTTAAAGAATTGCATTGTGTTAAGTTTCGAAATATCTGTTATAAACTATATAACGCTACATTTTTGAATAATCTGAATATTTCGAACATTTCTTTGGATTTAGTTGTAGGCAATTTACACTGTTTAAATAAAAATAATTGACAGTATAATTTCATTTCATAAATGGATTACCAGTTTACACTTTATCAAATTTTTGGGCATTTAATTTTTAGCATGCATCTTTTACTGTTACTATGTTGCATTTTTAACACTCTAAAAACTCTTGAAATGATCACTTTACGAAAAGTTAATTTTTAATGAATGCAATTTTGTATTATACACATTCAATAGAATATGAATATATATATATATCTTACTAATTATAATTTTCCGATACATATAAGTAACTTTTGAAAAATAAATAATCCTTATACTAAATGAATGAATTAATATAAAAATAATGCGTTATGGAAGCATGGTAGTTATTTAAGAAGCGACCATACGCTTAGATGAATATGCGTGCATAAAATTTAGAAAACAATGATCAAAATAAGGCAAGGTGTTTACATTGTTAAATGCTCCTTACTATACAGATTAATAATAAAAAATGTGAATGAATTTGAAAAATAGTATCGAAAAGTAAAAAAAGAAAGAATAGTTATTGATTTAAAAGTTCACAGAATATTCACAAATATTATTCACAAAATACTAATTTTAAAAGCAGGAATAAGTGGAAATTA
Source organism: Meta bourneti (assembly GCA_933210815.1). NCBI lineage: Eukaryota > Metazoa > Arthropoda > Arachnida > Araneae > Tetragnathidae > Meta > Meta bourneti. Next base: position 24,079,429 of record OW119928.1, read on the forward strand.
TGAAAGGAAAATATGTATTTATTACATTACACAGCAGGATCAAAATATACAACGCATCTGTCTTGGAAAAAAATAATATTGAATTTAAAATTCAAAAATCAATTATTTAAATTTATATTGAAACTGGGTTCTGTGGAACCCCGGGATATAACGGTTTAAGGGGTTCCACATTAAAAAAAAATTAAAATTTGGATTTTTGTAGTACCCCATAACTCATTTTTATTACACTAAATGTTACATATGTATAATTCGATACAATTTAAGTTTCTAATTTATAAATTAATTATATTATTACGCTACTCTCTAAAATTACAAGCAATACAGGCCAATAAAAACCTTAAAATTAGTCAGATATTCAATATGGATTGTGTGATTAAAACTAATTCATATCAAAGAATCCATTTTCATAATAAAATGATGGAAATTTAAAACCTTTATTACTATGAAAACTAAAACATTAAACCTAGGGTGCATTTTCGTTCTAGTTTCAAAGATTCAAATGTGTCCACAAGTTGAAGACTACTGGTTCAGACTATCTAAACAATCCACTTTTTAGTGGATTTATATATTAAATGCACAAGGATACCATATAAAATAGTAGATACAATTTTTTGTCTTTCGTACAAGTGACAATCTTACATGACATATCTTTCAAATCACAAGCCTCTTAAACTCTGATAATACTTCTCCCAAATAGAGGAAATTGAAAATTATTTAATTAATAAAAAAAAACAATATTTTATTTATTAAAAATAAATTAATCGACATAATATGTCTTGGGAACCAGCAATCTTACTAAATGTCTTTGTGCCGTGTATTCCAATTCCTATACTCCTAAGAGATATTGGAAAATTTCAAATTATTTAATTAACCAATCAAAAGATTAGTCAATTAATTAATAGAAAATATCTTTTGTCTTGGGCATTTCAAATGTCTTTTGGGTCACCTATTACTAGCCCGCTTCCCCACAGATGAAATTTGCCTCCTTAGTATTGGAAAAATAAAACTATTTGATTAATTAAAAAGAAATAAATCGGAACTATCTATTTTTGTCTTGAGTAAATAACAATCTCACTTTAAGTCAAGTGTTCTTACATCACATGTCACCAAACCGCTTTCCCTCAGGCAATATTCTCCTAAATTGGGTAAGATTTAATATTAATTGATAAATTAAAAAATAATTACGTACACCAAACAATGTTTTTGTCATGTATAATAACAATCTCACGTCAAATGCCTCTGTGTTACGTTTCACAAGCCCGCATTCACATGGGTAATATTCTTCTAAATAGGGAAACAATGGTAATTAATTAATTGACAAAAGTTAAATTAAAATGTTTTTATTTTGGGTAAATAAAAAATATACCTGCTTTTATTAAACATATCCCCAAACATTTTACCCGGAAAATAGTTTTCATCTGGATAGGGAAGTAATTAAAATTAAATTAATTAAAAATAAATTAATAATTGAAAAATCTGTTTCTATAAATAAGTCTCAAATTATTTTTCATAAATCCTTAAGTTTCGCTTACCAGATAATAGTCTAAATAAAAATAATTAAAATTGAAACGTTAATTTAAAATAAATTAAATTTTCGAAAGAATCTCTTTTTGTAAATAAAAAATATCCAAGTTGTATTTCGTATACCTATAAATATCTGTTTCTAGAAAAGTCTTCATCTAAATAATGAAATAATTAAAATTTAATTACTAATTACGATTTTTAAAATAAGTAATCGAAACAATCTGTTTATCTCCAGATTATGTTTCATACTTCCTCAAGATGCTCTTAGATAATAGTGTTCGTTTGAACAGTGAAATAATTCAAATTAAAATTAATTAAAAATAAATATTAATTAAAAATAAATAATAAAAAAATCTGTTTTTATAAATTAAATATTTCAAAGTTATTTTTCATACACCCCCAGTCTCCCTTCCCAGAAAAATCTTCATCTGAATATGAAAATTAAATTATTTATTAAAAAATTAAATGAAATTATCTGTTTTATCCTCATGCTATTTTTCCTACATCCCCAAGTCTCTTTTCCAGGTAATAGTCATCTGAATAGAGAAATAATTAAAATAAATTATTAATAACATTTTTTAATTAAATTATCTATTTTATCTCCATGTTATTTTTCATACATCTCCAAGACTCTTTTACCAGATTTAACTGAATAGATAAATAATTAAAATTAAATTAATAATTTAAATTAAAATATGTTTTATATCTGTTATTTTTCATACATCCTCAAGTCTGTCTTTCCAGATAAATAATCTTTATCTGAATAGAGGAATAATTAAAGTTAAATTATTAATTAAAAATTTAAATTAAATTAATTTTTTATCTCTCTCTTTCCATACATCCCCACACGTCTTTGGCTGAATAGAGAAATTAATAAAATCCAATTATTTATTAAAAATAAACGAAAAAATCGGTCACATTTTATAATTAAAATATCTCCAAGTTATTTTTATAAATCCCTAAGTCTCTTCCCAGATAATAGTCTATCTAAATAGAGAAATAATTAAAAGAAATTATTTATTAAAAATAAATTTAAAAAGATTCTCCAAATAATTAAAAATAATTCACAAGATATAAATAACTGAAACCCTTTGTTTGGTATAACAAATCTCCTCCTCACTTCAAGCATCACACAACAAAAATCCCCTAAACCCCCCCGGTAATAAAGTCTTCCCTAAATAGGGATAAAGCCCAAATAGGGGATAAATGTCACCCTTCAGACACACAGAGGCACAAAAAAAGGGGCCTGATATACTACACTACAGACACTACCCCTCTCCGGCAACTACCGAAGACAACTCTTTCACAGATTCTCATCCTCTGGAAGTTGAACGAACCCAGACGCAACAGAACCCGAACCAAAAAATAAAAAGGGGGAATGGAACACCGTCCGCCATTGAGTTAACACACAGCACCCCCCCTTCTTTTGGGAACAGGAAGAAAAAATAAAGGCCCGCTGTCCCACGGAGGGAAGGGGTTATGAACCGAAGTGAAAGGATTGCGCAAAAAAAGAGCGGAAAGGGGGGTCGAGTTGAGACTCGAGCGGCGTTCTATATGTAAATCGACCATCGAGCAACGAAATGCGAAAGTTTTTTAGGGGCAGGAAGCTGGAGCTTTTTGGGGTACGCTCGCTTTTTTACCATTGGGCGGATAGGGTTGGGATTTTTTTCTACCCCCAAGATGGCCGGGGTTCGATGCCCGAAACGGGTTGAAGGTAAAAAGGGTTTCGGGTTTTTTTCGTTGGCGCCTAACGGAACAGATGGAGTTGGTAACGGTCTTTCGATGTGTGATGTTTGATCTACATCATCTGGGAAGAATCTTGCCTTCCGTGGAAAAGGGATTAGAGTGTTTTTATGGTTCACTCATCGCTGAATAAACTAAATATCTGAGAAGGAAATGATTTTTCAAAGACAACTCTACCAATGACAGGGTAGTAATTGAAAAATAATGGGAGCTGGAATAGTTTAACCCTCCAAGTGGTTTCGACGAGATATCTCGTCCATCAAGATTTGGCTAATTTTATTAATGACGAGATATCTCGTCATCAAGAAATTGCCGATTGTATGATGATAACGAGATCAAGATCTCGTCAGTTTTCTTCTAATGACGAGATATCTCGTCCATCAAAATCTGTTTAGGTTTCTTCTTAGGAAGTGATATCTCGTCCATCAAGATCTGGACAGATTTCTTCTAATGACGATACCAACCACGAGGAGGATTAATTCCAAAAAGCCCAACATAATTGCTAATCTGCTAAAAAGCAATTAATAAATCTAGCAGACCCGCATAGCATTTACTCTAAAGTTTCTTCAATGATTGTATTTATTAATAGCAGTATTTTTATCTTTATCATATTTCATACTTTGTTTTAATCCATTTACAATGAATAACATACATTTTAATCCAATTTCATTTTTAATTGCGTGAAAGTGTGAAAGGGAAGATTGTTTTTTCTTTGAATAAGCGTTCAGAGAGCCTGTAAAGAATATATAATTAGTTCTCAGACCCACTTAAAAAGATTTAAGTTTGAATTTATTTCATTGTTCTAACACTTTGGATGCCACTGAGAAAGCCAAATAACCTAGCACTAAATTGTAGGTTCTTGCATTCACATGTTCTCTTTGCCAATAGAACACTGGAGAGCTGATAAAAGTTAATATACATATAATTTTTATTTAAAAACATATATCATTACCAAGTTCCAAGAATCTTTTCGAACCGACATTTTTATGGAATATATATTACATTATTGTTTTAATCTCCTTTTTGTTGCCACACAAATAAATACAATACATAAATTTAATTCTGAAATTAAGGAAATTTAAACATTAAAAACCGTTCACAAAACCTATATCAAATTCGTATTTTTAAATGAATAATTATCATAATAATGAATGATTAAAATATAAATCAGAATTAAATAAAAACAGAACTTTTGAATAAATATCGTTTGATTAAATTAAATAAATATTTTTACATTTGAATAAATATCGTTTGGTAAAATATAAATTATAATTTTTACTTTTGAATAAATATCATTTGGTAAAAACATAATTTTTAGTTTTGAATAAATATCGTTTGGTAAAATATATTCCTGGTATTTTACTCAACAAAATCTTTACACAGCATTTATAGAACTAAGTTAAATAAATGCAAGGACGAGTTCCTTGTCCAGCAAATAACAGGCGCGAATACATACTAAGGCATGTTGGAACGCTATTTGAATGTTACTGAACCAGAGATTTTACAAGAATGGTAGCAGAAGAAAATTTCACTGGAAGCATAAAAAATATGAGAAAACGAAACACCATGTCACGAAGCCCCGACTGAATACCAAAAGAAAAAACAAATCCAAACCATAAATCATTTTATTACCGAAAGAACAATTAAAAAAGGAAATCCCATGCTTCATGCTAAATCATTTTAAATTATGTATAACAATGATAAATTAACAGGTAATAATAGCATAAAATTAGAAATAATGGCAAAACAAAAAAATTGAAAGTGAAACAACACAACAGATCAAAATAAAATTTATCCGTTGATGTCAATCGAGAGCGATTAGAAACATGATAAATAGCAAAATAACAGGGATGGTAATATTGACGAAAATAAAAGATATATACAAAATATGAAATGAATAATTCAATGAGAATTTTATAAATTAATTTTATTGAGATGAAACGATGCCTCTTTTTGTAGAATGATTGATAACATCCCCATCTTGTATACTATTCAAAAACTAAAACAATAATTACACTGGTGAATTGCAAAAATGTGTTTTCCAAGAAGGATGTCAAGTGTTAATCGCTCAACCTATTTTAAAAGGCTAAATTCGTATTGAAATATATATATTTCACTAATAATGGCACATAAATCGACATTATTTATTTTCTGGAGACAAGAAACAAACGGATATCAACTATTTAAATTCAACCGCTACAGTATTAAGTCGCTAATTTTGCCACTTAGTTTTAAGCATGTTTGATTTGAGTTATGGGTCTACATAACGCTATTGCAACGAGAACTTGTAACTCCGCTTATGATATTGTGCCTTTCTTTAGCACAGACGTCGAGGGATTCAATGGTACCAAGAGCTAAGAGATTTAAACGGTGGGAATGAGTTAGTAGGTAGGTATTTAATTGACGTCGCACTGGAGCAAGACAACGTGCTATTGGTGATGGTCCAGGATCAAACATAAAGGGAAAGATCCAGGACAACATCTTGTAATTTTGAACCACGGTCGGATGACGAGGTCACATCTGAGCTGGCACCCCACTCCCAAACTTCCACACCAGACCAACGTGAGGACATTGGAGGCCACGACAGATTTAACGTATACCAGCCCCCTTTGCACACGACGGTCTTAGGTTGGATTCGAATTCGCAACCCTTCAAATACACTAATCGCCTTAGAAGAAGTGACTGGGATGCAATGAAAATGTGAAAGTTCAGAAGATAATTTTCATATTACGACAAAGACGTGCACTTTTTGCAATAGTTATTACAAATATGAATTATCACAGGAAGTATTAAATGTTGCTTTAAACATTTGATTAATTTTAATTAACGTCGCACTGGAGTAACAACAATGGGCATTGGCGACAGTCCGGGATCAAAACCGAAGGGAAAGAACCGAGGACAATACCACGTAATATTGAATCCAGGTCAGATGACGAGGTCACAAATGTGTGAGCTGGAACCCCACTTTCCAAACATCCACACCCCACCAACGTGAGGCCACTTGAGGCCACGACAGATTCAATGTGAACTAATACGACGGTTTGGTTGGATTCGAACTCGCAACCCTCCGGTTGCTAATACGTTACTCTTCCAACTGGGCAATCGAGGCCCTTATTTCATTCGGTGGTACTAAATTTGCCCATATAGATGTTTATATTCATTACAAATAGATTTAAATAAGGTATCAGATGTGAGTCTCATAATGTCATCAATGAACATAAACAAGCGCATATGATATGCAGGGGTCTTCCAGTTGTCTAAACTCCCAAGTAGCTTCGACAAGATATATCGTCCATCAATATCTGAACAATTTTGCTAATGACGAGATTATCAAGATATTGCTGATTTTTCTATGACGAGATACCTCGCCATTAGAGGAAAACTGACCAGATCTTGATTTTGTCATCATAAAAAAGACCCTGAAATATCTTGATGGACGAGATACCTCGCCATTAGAGGAAAACTGATCAGATATTGATTTTGTCATCATAAAAAAGACCCTGAAATATCTTGATGGACGAGATACCTCGCCATTAGGGGAAAACCGACCAGATCTTGATTTTGTCATCATAAAAAAGACCCTGAAATATCTTGATAGACGAGATACCTCGCCATTAGAGGAAAACTGATCAGATATTGATTTTGTCATCATAAAAAAGACCCTGAAATATCTTGATGGACGAGATACCTCGCCATTAGGGGAAAACTGACCAGATCTTGATTTTGTCATCATAAAAAAGACCCTGAAATATCTTGATAGACGAGATACCTCGCCATTAGAGGAAAACTGATCAGATATTGATTTTGTCATCATAAAAAAGACCCTGAAATATCTTGATGGACGAGATACCTCGCCATTAGGGGAAAACTGACCAGATCTTGATTTTGTCATCATAAAAAAGACCCTGAAATATCTTGATGGACGAGATACCTCGCCATTAGAGGAAAACTGACCAGATCTTGATTTTGTCATTATAAAAAGACCCTGCAATATCTTGATGGACGAGATACCTCGCCATTAGAGGAAAACTGACCAAATCTTGATTTTGTCATCATAAAAAGACACTGCAAAGTCTTGATAGACGAGATACCTCGCCACTAGAGTAAAACTGACCAGATCTTAATTTTGTCATCTTAAAAAAGACCCTGCAATATCTTGATGGACGAGATACCTCGCCAGTAGAGAAAAACTGACCAGATCTTGATTTTGTCATCATAAAAAGACCCTGCAATATCTTGATGGACGAGATATCTCGCCATTAGAGAGAAACTGACCAAATCTTGATTTTGCCATCATAAAAAAGACCCACACCCCACCAACGTGAGGACACTTGAGGCCACGACAGATTCAATGTGAACTAATACGACGGTCTTTGGTTGGATTCGAACTCGCAACCTTCCGGTTGCTAATACGTTACTCTTCCAACTGGGCAATCGCGGCCCTTATTTCATTCGGTGGTACTGAATTTGCCCATATAGATGTTTATATTCATTACAAATAGATTTAAATAAGGTATCAGATGTGAGTCTCATAATGTCATCAATGAACATAAACAAGCGCATATGATATGCAGGGGTCTTCCAGTTGTCTAAACTCCCAAGTAGCTTCGACAAGATATATCGTCCATTAATATCTGAACAATTTTGCTAATGACGAGATTATCAAGATATTGCTGATTTTTCTATGACGAGATACCTCGCCATTAGAGGAAAACTGACCAGATCTTGATTTTGTCATCATAAAAAAGACCCTGAAATATCTTGATGGACGAGATACCTCGCCATTAGAGGAAAACTGATCAGATATTGATTTTGTCATCATAAAAAAGACCCTGAAATATCTTGATAGACGAGATACCTCGCCATTAGAGGAAAACTGATCAGATATTGATTTTGTCATCATAAAAAAGACCCTGAAATATCTTGATAGACGAGATACCTCGCCATTAGAGGAAAACTGATCAGATATTGATTTTGTCATCATAAAAAAGACCCTGAAATATCTTGATGGACGAGATACCTCGCCATTAGGGGAAAACTGACCAGATCTTGATTTTGTCATCATAAAAAAGACCCTGAAATATCTTGATGGACGAGATACCTCGCCATTAGAGTAAAACTGACCAGATCTTAATTTTGTCATCATAAAAAAGACCCTGCAATATCTTGATGGACGAGATACCTCGCCAGTAGAGAAAAACTGACCAGATCTTGATTTTGTCATCATAAAAAGACCCTGCAATATCTTGATGGACGAGATATCTCGCCATTAGAGAGAAACTGACCAAATCTTGATTTTGCCATCATAAAAAAGACCCACACCCCACCAACGTGAGGACACTTGAGGCCACGACAGATTCAATGTGAACTAATACGACGGTCTTTGGTTGGATTCGAACTCGCAACCCTCCGGTTGCTAATACGTTACTCTTCCAACTGGGCAATCGCGGCCCTTATTTCATTCGGTGGTACTAAATTTGCCCATATAGATGTTTATATTCATTACAAATAGATTTAAATAAGGTATCAGATGTGAGTCTCATAATGTCATCAATGAACATAAACAAGCGCATATGATATGCAGGGGTCTTCCAGTTGTCTAAACTCCCAAGTAGCTTCGACAAGATATATCGTCCATCAATATCTGAACAATTTTGCTAATGACGAGATTATCAAGATATTGCTGATTTTTCTATGACGAGATACCTCGCCATTAGAGGAAAACTGACCAGATCTTGATTTTGTCATCATAAAAAAGACCCTGAAATATCTTGATGGACGAGATACCTCGCCATTAGAGGAAAACTGATCAGATATTGATTTTGTCATCATAAAAAAGACCCTGAAATATCTTGATGGACGAGATACCTCGCCATTAGGGGAAAACTGACCAGATCTTGATTTTGTCATCATAAAAAAGACCCTGAAATATCTTGATAGACGAGATACCTCGCCATTAGAGGAAAACTGATCAGATATTGATTTTGTCATCATAAAAAAGACCCTGAAATATCTTGATGGACGAGATACCTCGCCATTAGAGGAAAACTGATCAGATATTGATTTTGTCATCATAAAAAAGACCCTGAAATATCTTGATAGACGAGATACCTCGCCATTAGGGGAAAACTGACCAGATCTTGATTTTGTCATCATAAAAAAGACCCTGAAATATCTTGATAGACGAGATACCTCGCCATTAGAGGAAAACTGATCAGATATTGATTTTGTCATCATAAAAAAGACCCTGAAATATCTTGATAGACGAGATACCTCGCCATTAGGGGAAAACTGATCAGATATTGATTTTGTCATCATAAAAAAGACCCTGAAATATCTTGATAGACGAGATACCTCGCCATTAGAGGAAAACTGAGCAGATCTTGATTTTGTCATTATAAAAATACCCTGCAATATCTTGATGGACGAGATACCTCGCCATTAGAGGAAAACTGACCAAATCTTGATTTTGTCATCATGAAAAGACTGCAAAGTCTTGATAGACGAGATACCTCGCCATTAGAGTAAAACTGACCAGATCTTAATTTTGTCATCATAAAAGAGACACTGCAATATCTTGATGGACGAGATACCTCGCCAGTAGAGAAAAACTGACCAGATCTTGATTTTGTCATCATAAAAAGACCCTGCAATATCTTGATGGACGAGATATCTCGCCATTAGAGAGAAACTGACCAAATCTTGATTTTGCCATCATAAAAAAGACCCTGAAATATCTTAATGGACGAGATACCTCGCCATTAGAGGAAAACTGACCAAATCTTGATTTTGTCATCATAAAAAAGACCCTGAAATATCTTAATGGACGAGATACCTCGCCATTAGAGGAAAACTGACCAGATCTTGATTTTGTCATCATAAAAAGACCCTGCAATATCTCGATGGACGAGATATCTCGCCATTAGAGAGAAACTGACCAAATCTTGATTTTGCCATCATAAAAAAGACCCTGAAATATCTTAATGGACGAGATACCTCGCCATTAGAGGAAAACTGACCAGATCTTGATTTTGTCATCATAAAAAAGACCCTGAAATATCTTGATGGACGAGATACCTCGCCATTAGAGGAAAACTGACCAGATCTTGATTTTGTCATCATAAAAAAGACCCTGAAATATCTTGATGGACGAGATACCTCGCCATTAGAGGAAAACTGACCAGATCTTGATTTTGTCATCATAAAAAGACCCTGCAATATCTTGATGGACGAGATACCTCGCCATTAGAGGAAAACTGACCAGATCTTGATTTTGTCATCATAAAAAAGACCCTGAAATATCTTGATGGTCGACATACCTCGCCATTAGAGGAAAACTGACCAGATCTTGATTTTGTCATCTTAAAAAATACCCTGCAATATCTTGATGGACGAGATACCTCGCCATTAGAGGAAAACTGACAAGATCTTGATTTTGTCATCATAAAAAATACCCTGAAATATCTTGATGGACGAGATACCTCGCCATTAGGGGAAAACTGACCAGATCTTGATTTTGTCATCATAAAAAGACCCTGCAATATCTTGATGGACGAGATACCTCGCCAGTAGAGAAAAACTGACCAGATCTTGATTTTGTCATCATAAAAAGACCCTGCAATATCTTGATGGACGAGATATCTCGCCATTAGAGAGAAACTGACCAAATCTTGATTTTGCCATCATAAAAAAGACCCTGAAATATCTTAATGGACGAGATACCTCGCCGTTGGAGGAAAACTGACCACATTTTGATTTTTTTATTGAACAAAAGCAAACTCCCCGTGCACCACAGAAGTACAACACGGGGCTTGCAGAAGTAAGTTGATTTATTTTTTTTATTTTTTTTTATTATTTCAATTAACGTCACAATGGGCTATTGGTGACGGTCCGGGATCAATCCCAAAGGGAAAGATCCGAGGACAACACCACGTAATTTTGAACCACGGTCAGATGACGAGGCAACACCTGAGCTGGCACCCCACTCTCCAAACTTCCACACCACGCCAACGTGAGGACATTTGAGGCCACGACAGATTTAACGTGCACCAGCCCCCTTTGTACACGACGGTGTTTGGCTGGATTCGAACTCGCAACCCTTCGGTTGCTAGTTCGTTACTCTTCCAACCGGGCCACCGCGGCCCTTAAGTAAGTTGATTTAACAAAGACACAGTGGAAAACAATTTAACTGAAATTACAAGATTTTATGAACTTGACAAATGAGTAGAAAAGCAGATTAGATTTAACAAGAACATTGAGTTTCACTGGCCATGTTTCACCTAATTTTCTCAAATCATTTTTTAGACACATTCTTGAAGTTTTAAATGCAGGACAACTAAAAAGCAAATGCTCAACATCTTGTGGCTGCTTTTTAAAACACTCGCACAAATCATTAGTCCGAGGATGAAACCTATATAGATATTTAGCAAAATTTCCATGACCAGATAAAAATTGTGTAATTTGGAAGTTTGTGCAGAAAAATAATTCTGAGTTCAATCTATGCTTAATAATAGGAAAAAAAATTTTGGTGTGGCCAGCTTTCTCAGACGAGACATATTCTTCGTTCCATTTAGCAACATGCTTTTCATAATATGAGTCTTTCAAGTAACACTTAGGAATGTTACAATTTACATCAATTGCTAAATTCAAAGCGTCTTTGGCTAAAATATCAGCTCTTTCATTCCCGTAGATTCCACAGTGTCCACGCACATAGGCAAAAAAATCTCAGTTCCTCTATTTTTAAGAGAACTAATTGTTAAAAGCGTTTCAACAACCAATTTTTCTGTGCTTGCAACATTCTTCAGTAAATGTAAAGAGGATCGCTACAAATAAGGTACTTAGAACAGAAATTTCCATTTTCTTTAAACCACTTAACTGCGAGATTAATGCAAAGCAATTCTGCTTGAAAGATAGTGCATTCATTCCGGATACGATGTTTATAAAAGCCGCATTCGAAGTTGTCCTCAAATAGAACAAAAGCAAGGCCGACCTTGTTGTTCATCATACTACCGTCCGTAAAACAGACTTTCTGAAAACGCTTCTCCACATTTTTCTCGTACTTAATTAGATGAATTGGTTCAAAAGCAGCCGGATGAGGAATGTCGCAGAGAGGCAATTTTCCATCAACACAGTCCGTCGAAAAACCATTTAGAATCGAAGCATACAATTCATTTTTGCACTTAATTTCCAAGTCTAAAGGTGGAACACCATAATAATAATTAATTCACAATTCAGTTAATTCATAACTTAAAGTTTTATAACCTCTGATAAGAAGCAGAAGAATTCTCCGTTGAATCTTCCTCAACCTGCGTCTGTTGGTCTTAGTCTCCAAAGCCTGTCCCCAGATCCGGGATCCATAAGATATGAAAGGCACAATACCTTGTTTATACATAACTTTTAAAACCCCATAGCCTACTCCAAATGTATTTTTGGCAATACGATACAGGCCAGTAAGGAGTTTTTCGCATTTATTGGAAACATATTCAATATGCTTTTTCCATTTGAGTTTACTGTCCAGGAAAACACCAAGGTACTTAAATTGGTCAACAAATTCGAGAGTCGAACCCTCAAGGATCAAAGGCGAAATAACATCTTCATCCAATTTTCCACCGATAATCATAGCTTTACTCTTGGAAGGGTTGAATTCAAGTTTATGAAGGTTTGACCACTGGGAAATAAATTTTAGCGCAGATTGTGCTCTCAAGATGATGTTTTGAAGAAGCCTTCCTTGAAAAATCAGCAGAATATCATCAGCAAATGCAATTTTGAAACAGTCAGAAAGACGAATTAAAAGGTCGTTTATGATAATATTCCACAGACTCGGTCCAGAAACAGAGCCCTGAGGACAACCTCTCTCTAAAGGACAAATTTTGTCTTCCGATCCGATAATAAGTTCTGCAGTTCTTTCATTCAGAAAACTTCTAAGAAGGTTATATAAATTTTTCGGAATATCAGCATCTTTTAAGATATTCAAGATAGAAGGCCACCACGCATTATCAAATGCACCCTTTATATCAAGAAATATTAGCACACTTGTCAGCCTCTTCTTCTTCCCATGCTGCAGGATGTCACACAATCGAAGCAGAGCGTCTTCAGTAGATTTTTGAGGAGTAAAACCAAATTGTGCATCACTAAAGAAATTATCTTTCTTCCTCAAAAACCAGTTAATTCTGTTAATAAACAGTGCTTCAAGGCATTTTCCCAATGTAGACTAATGCAATAGACTAATGCATGTAACATGATCAAGGTGAGGAATCTTTAAATCCAATGTCTTAGGGATCAAAACAACACGCGCCTTCTTCCATGGAGCAGGAAAGACACCCAAATTCAAACACAGATTGAAAAGCTTGAGTAAAAAGTCAGGAAAAATACCATAGAATTTCTGAATTATTTCATTAGGCAGCGAATCCGGTCCAGGAGTTTTATTTCTTTTAAGTTTTTTAATGATGGACTCTATTTCAGAGGTAGTAAAAGGACAATCTTCAGTAGACGAATATGGTCTTTGCAATTCAGAACGCATAGTTCTGTGAACATTATCATCATCACTTTCATTATCAGCTGGAAAACACTTTGTCATCACAGCAGAAATAGTTTCAATCAAAGATGAGGTAGCAAACCCATTTGGAAATTTAATTCCAGAAATCTCTACTTTCTTCGTGAAGTTGATTTTGACACCGTACTTATATATATTCTTCCAAACATTGTGGACATTTATAGTTGAAAGAAATTATCTCCAAGAGGTGAGTTTGGCATCTGACAATTTCACCTTATATTTGTGTTGCAAATCCATATACTTAGCTTTACAGATTTCTTTCACAATAACATTTTGCCCCCTTTGATATCTACGTCTTGCAGCATTCACATGTTTTCTCATACATTCAATTTCTATGGACCACCAGGGTTACCTTTTTTCCAGGGTCTCTTGGTTACCTTTTTTTTATTTGGGATAGATGCTGTGGCAATTTGAAAAAGTACAGAAGTAAAATTAGTAATTATCCTTTCCAAAGTGAATTTATCGGAACACTCTCCAAGAAGGAGATATAAATCATGCAGTTCACTGATACATAAGTCAGAAAATAAGGACCAATTTGCTCTATTAAAATTAAAAGAACACGAAGGATGAAACCTATTCGGAATAGACATATCAAATTGAAAGGTAATCATTTTGTGGTCCGAAAGAGAATCCTCCTCAGAGATATCCCAATTCTGTACATACCGGAGAAGTCCCAAGCTACAAAAAGTAATATCAATGTAACTAGAACCCCGTGTTGAGCTGAATGTAGGACCACGATCTTCATTAATAACAAACATCTGATTTGCACTTAAGAAATCACAAATCTTCGTCCCTCTACCGTCAGAAATAGGGCTATGCCAAATTTCTGACTTGCTATTTGAATCCATTCCACACAAAAAATGTCTAGGCTTCTTTGAAAATAGAATATTTGAGACTTTCGATAAATCCATATCAATATTGGTTTTAGGTTCGAAATAGGCTGAACAGGTAGTCAAATTCATATCGCCAATTTTAAGATCAAGAACAACTACTTTATAATCGGTATTATTTATATCCAGGAAAGAAGAGAAACAGTCACCACGAATAATGATAGCAGCCTTAATAAGCTCTGCTCCACCATCATAGTAAACTTTATATTCTTTTGGATAACCAGGAAGGGTTCCCTGTAGCAGTGCGGTTCTTGAATTAATGCAATGAAGATATCATTTGCCTCCATGTGAAGAATACGTTGCTGGGTAGCACTTTTGGATTTGTGTAAATTGATTTGAACACACTTAAACGCAACTGATTTATCAAGCCTACCGATAAAATATTTTTGAAGAGGTTTGTTTCATCATAAAGGTATGACTAGGGCAGCATGCTGTAAAAGGCTTGTGATTCAAGTCGACGTGCGCATCAGCATTCTTTGTCTTTTTATTAAATCTAATGCAATTCACACACACTTGAATATTTTTATTGCATTCGGAACTTTTATGTTCGCCAGCGCAGTGATAGCAAGTTAGTGTATTCCTACACTCAGAAGCTCTATGATTGTATCCCAGGCATGAAAAACATCTATTTAGCACAGATTTTGATTTTGTCTTCATAAAAAAGACCCTGAAATATCTTGATGGACGAGATACCTCGCCAGTAGAGAAAAACTGACCAGATCTTGATTTTGTCATCACAAAAGACCCTGCAAATTCTTGATAGACGAGATACCTCGCCAGTAGAGAAAAACTGACCAGATCTTGATTTTGTCATCATAAAAAGACACTGCAATATCTTGATGGACGAGATACCTCGCCATTAGAAGAAAACTGCCCAGATATTGATTTTGTCAACATAAAAAGACCCTGCAATATCTTGATGGACGAGATACCTCGCCAGTAGAGGAAAACTGACCAAATCTTGATTTTGTCATCATAAAAAGACACTGCAAAGTCTTGATGGACGAGATACCTCGCCATTAGAGGAAAACTGACCAGATCTTATTTTGTCATCATAAAAAGACACTGCAATATCTTGATGGACGAGATACCTCGCCAGTAGAGAAAAACTGACCAGATCTTGATTCTGTCATCATAAAAAAACCCTGCAATATCTTGATGGACGAGATATCTCGCCATTAGAGGAAAACTGACCAGATCTTGATTCTGTCATCATAAAAAGACCCTGCAATATCTTGATGGGCGAGATACCTCGCCATTAGAGGGAAACTGACCAAATCTTGATTTTGTCATCATAGAAAGACACTGCAATATCTTGATGGACGAGATACCTCGCCAGTAGAGAAAAACTGACCAGATCTTGATGTTGTCATCATAAAAAGACCCTGCAATATCTTGATGGACGAGATACCTCGCCAGTAGAGAGAAACTGACCAAATCTTGATTTTGTCATCATAAAAAGACCCTGCAATATCTTGATGGACGAGATATCTCGCCATTGGAGGGAAACTGACCAGATCTTGATTTCTCACCGAAACCACTTGTAGTTTAATGATATACTAACGATTTTTTAAACCCATTTCAACCACAAACAGGTCAACGACCAGTTTTGGTCAAAGCACTAATTACGTTCATGAACTTTTGCATAAAATTAGTTTCCCATTTTTGATAACGAATATCAACCACTGTAATTACCTTTAACTCGAAGTTTAAATTTTAAGTGTTTGGATAACCTTGGTAAGTAATACTTATATTAACTTCTTATTCTGAATAATATAAACAGAACGCAACCATAAAAATACACGAACACAAAAAGACGTGGAACCTGATAAAATAAAAAGGATTTTAATGTCAAAAATAAATTTCTATTTAGTTTAAATGTAGATTCGTTCACTTCGAATCCAATTAAAAGAGGAGCGGTAGGAATATAAAGTCAACTATTTGTTCAATGATATTTGGTCAAGCGATTTAATCAACCTCATTAGCTTACAACTATTTATTTATCAACATGTAAAGGGTAGGAGTAAAGGAAGTCAACAAATCCGAAACAGCAATAATGAAAAATATTTTCAAAAATTAGAAATTTCATGCGTGTGGAAACAAATTGTCCCTTAAATTTGCTGTCCAAAAAATACAACACATATTTTTTATAATGAAAATAACTCTCGTAAATTGGACGTATATAAACGATATTTACATAGGTAATAATATGAGTTCAAGTATCTGTAAAATGATGTTATTTGAAGAAGGAAATTGCGTTCATTCAGAGAGCTAGGTTCTGATACCTATCTGGAAAAAAATTCCAAGTAAAAACTAAACTTTCTTAGCCTGCTTAACCGCATTATATTTAAGTATTTATCCAAAATTATCAGACGCCTAACGAGGGGATGTAAGAAAATAAAAGGTGTACTTTGCTACACGACATGGACGAGGTTCGAAAAATATTCAATCGCATTTAGTTTCATATTAAAAGGTTCTAGCCCGATTTTGTGTTGTGCGTTTTTAATTTCTAATAAGCAGTGTTTTTTCGATACATCACTCCCATCAATATATCGCGTTCTCCAAGAAGTGCAGTATATAGAGGAGTTACTGCCTTTGTAAAATATGTAACATGCAATTAACCCTCTAAGTGGTTACGACGAAATATCTCGTCCACAAAGATCTGATAAATTTTGCTAATGACGAGGTATCTCGTCTCATCAAGGCATTGCCGATTTTTTTAAGATGACAAAATCAAGATGGGATTAGGTTTTTTTCTAATGACGAGATATCTCGTCCATCAAGATCTAGTTAGTTTTGCTAAATGACACGATACCTCGTCGAGACAACCACCAGGGAGGTTAAGTAAATACCTGGAACGCCAAAATATACGAAAGAGGTAAATTTTATGTCATTTATTTATGAAAAACATCTGGTAGAAAAGAGACTAAAAATGTAGCGATCCAACAATTTATAATGAACAATGATATCGGAAAGCAACAGTTAAACAATTTAAAATTAATTCGAAAATGTATAGCAAAAACGTTAAAGAATTTATAAATTATTATTTAATTTTAATTATTGATTTATATCAATTATATAATATTTAAAATCGTTCCATATGATGAATGAGTTTTCTAATTTCTTCCACATTTGAAACATTAAAATTAAAGTGTGGTTTCCCTTCTAAAAAACCTAAATCTAAAAATATCCTTTTCTTCCAACTCCTGGGAGAAAAAGTTATTTTTCTCCCAGGATTAGATGTTATAAATGCCTAATGGATTAGATATTATAATCTATTAGATGTTATAAATTCTAATGGATTAGATATTATAAATACCTAATACCATTCCTGGTGGTTGTCTTGATGTCTTCTTAATCTCGTCATTAGTAAAATGAAAGGATGTTGATGGACGAGATATCTCGTCGAAGCCATTTACAGGGTTAATGTATAAAGCCCAAGGAATGCAAAACTTCGCGTATTTTTCCTTCTAAAAAATCTAAATCTAAAATCAATTTTTCACTGTAAATGTACGAAGCATTGCGGTTACTTGGAACCATAGTAACTAGCAGACCAGCGCATAGCATCTGCGCTAAACTTTCTTAATTACTTATATCTATCAATGGTAAAGTGTCGTTATTCACATTTCATACGTTATTTCAATCCATTTTAATGAATATAGCATCCATATTCACATGAATGAATTTAACCCTTTTAAATGAAATAAAATTATCCAAAAATACAACAGCATTTCGTTTAATTTTACTGGCTTTAATTCTTACTTCCGATAAAAATGCATGGCATAAATCACACCTGTCCTGTTACCACAGGGTAGCCCGGTTGGTAGAGTAACGGACAAGCAACCATAGGGTTGCGAGTTCGAATCCAACCAAAGACCGTCATGTACAAAGGGGACTGGTGCACGTTAAATCTGCCGTGGCCTCAAATGTCCTCACGTTGGCGTGGTGTGGATGTTTGGAGAGTTGGGTGCCAGCTCAAGTGCTGCCCCGTCATCTGACCGTGGTTCAAAATTACGTGGTGTTGTCTTCGTATCTTTCCCTTTGGGACTGACCCCGGACAGTCACCAATAGCCCGTAGTGTTGCTCCAGTGTGACGTTAATTAAAATACCTAATACCTATACCGTTGTTGCCTTTCGACAATAAACAGATAATGCCGATTTCTGTTCCATGTACGTTAGTGAAATATAGAGATGGTAGGTAGGTAATTTAATTTACTTCGCACTGGAGCGCAACAGAACTGGGGTGACGGTCCGAAATCAATCCCGAAGGGAAAGACTGAGGACAGCATCTCGAACTTTGAGCCAGTCATAAAAAAGAGATGAACGTTTTCTAATTTTCTGCGCATTTTAAAACTTTAACTGGTTCTCCTTCTAAAAAAGTCCAAATCCAAAATAATTTTTTGTTGTATATGTACAGTTAAACCTCATTAAGACGAACGCGATGACAATACGAAATCCCAATAATACGAACTAAATTCCAATCCTCATCAAAATGTATATTTAAATCATGTTAACTCATTCAAGTAGAATTCTGGTTACACTCATCGCCGGCTAAGACAAAATTTCGAAACTTAAGGTCAAACGAATTATTTTCAATCATATTATCAGAAACATTAAATGACTCCAGAATTGTAGAAGATTTATATGTGTAAAAGAATGAGGAAGGAAGAATAAATGAAGATTATGAAGACGAAGGAATGAGCGTGCCTTCTTCAAAAGAAGGGTTAGAAATTGTTCACCGCTTTTTGTTACGTAGTGAAAATTCATCTGCTAAATTAAACAGCGTTGATTACTTCAAATACCTTTTTAAAGAATGTCATGATAAAACGAAACACAAAAATCGAAAACAACTATTTCAAGACAAAAATTGCGTAATCAGAAAATATGTGTGTAATCAGGAATTATCTGTACAATTAAGAATTATCTACATAATCAAGAATCATTCATACAATCAAGAATATTATGTACAATCAAAGAATATTATGTACAATCAAGAATATTATGTACAATTTTTGTGATGAATACCATTTATCTAAACCAAGAATTGTAATTAATGTAAATGCATTAATATTTTATTTTATTGTCGAAATAATGCTTTTTTCTGAATCGGGATAACACGAATTACGGTTAATGCGAATTTTTTACGGTCCCGTGAAATTCGTCTTAACGAGATTTGACTGTATACAGCCATGGAAATAGAAAACTCACGATGCTTTGCTTTAAAAAAAAAATCTAAATCAAAAATTAAATTTTTTTACTAAAAATATTTAAAACATTGTGGCTACTTGGCCACAGTACGTACGTATAAGAAATAATTCAGATTCGCTGTTAATACAGATAATCTAACAAATAGATAACCCAACAAAGGATTCCAATCATTAAATTTTCAGTAGCGTTCCAGTTACAATATTCCCGTGCTCCTGTTAGTTAACCCCTTTTTACCCCACACTACACTAGGCATCCGGCCCTTTCATTCACATCCGCCTTGCCCCTGACCCCCAAAAAACTAGGCCCCCAACAAGTCAACGACACCTAACCCTTACGACCCCGAAAAGCACCCCTTTGAACCCCACAGCAACAGAGAGCGCGCTACCACCTCTAAAAAACACGCGCGCAACAAAAAGACAGAAGGGAATCCGGCTCCACCAATCACGGCACGCCCAGCGTCGTGACGTCACAGCAATAGTCCACGCGAGAGAAAAAAGATGACGATGATGAAGGATGCGGTATCGATAATTTTTTCCCCCGCCGTTCCGCTCTTTCGGGAGGGATGCGGCTTTTGAGAGAAGTCGTCTGCTGCTTTTTGAGGAAAAGAATAAGAGGGCACGAGGAAGGAGGTAAGGTTTACGACCCTTATTTTCGAGGAAGAACAAATGATGAAAAATGTTCGAGGATGTGTGTTAGTGGTGCGAAGGTTTTGGGGTGTCTTTTTGGGGCGGTGAACGGTTGAGTAGCTTCTTTTTTGGTTGTTTGTGTTGTTGCTCCTAACCCTTTTTCTTTTCTTGGATGGCGTCATCCGAGAGGGGGGGGGTTGGCGTCTGAGCAGGAAGTGATGCTTTGGGAACTTTCACTTTTTCCCAGACTTCGGTTCGTTTCCGAGTTAGCCTCCTTTTTTACTTACTGGAAGCGATTAGATTTTTGTCAATCAAAACATGTTTTTGATCCACTGAATTCGAGTTTTATGCATTTGTCAAATCAAGTTTAATTTTTTTTTAATATTTGACGAACAGAATGCCTTTCCAAATTTTATAATTCAAATTTTGATATTTAAAGAGGTTCCAACAGATTATTATTCATTACTAATTTCAATTTGATTATTATCTTGAACAAACAAATCATTTCAATTTTATTATTATGTTTGACAAACAAAATCACTTACCAAATTTTCTAATTCAAATTTTGATATGTAAAAAGGTTCTAACGGAGTGTTTATTACGCATTTTAATTTTATTATTATTGATTGTTTACTAATTTATAGTTATTTTATTATTGTTCATTATCTAAAATTAGCTTAGTCTGTTTATATTTCAACAAATCTGAAGACTTACACACTTCAAAGTGTGTCCAAATATATTTATAAAATATAATACCTTAAACACTTATTTGTAGATACATTTTAGGCATTCAGATTTCTTACAAGTTATAAAATTTTACTACATAATATAAGTTGTATACGTTGAACTCAATTGATATGTAATGCTTTTAAGAATTTGTGGAATTAATAAAAGGAATAACATCAGTTCGCAATGCTAAGAACATCAGTAAACTAGACAGCATTTTAAAGATAAGGAAATAACGTTTGACAAAAATATATTTTAATGTATAAATGCATTTCAGTAAGTATATATCATTTATGATTTTTACTTACTAAAGGAATAATATCTGATCGCTATTGTAAGAGAATCAAAAGCTTCAGTAAACTGAACTGGGATATGAAAGGTTTTAGGATAAGGAAACTACATGTGTCAAAAATGTATTTTAATGCAGTAAATATCGTTTGCGTTTCTTTACGAACTAAATGAATGTTAGTTTTATGAAATGCTATCAAATCCATCAATTCTGAGTGTTTTCATTTAAGAGTTAAAAAGTATACCATACATCTTTTGTACGTATTTATAAAATTTTTTCAATGATTCTCAGCATTTGAGAAATACAGGAGTTTAGCTTTAGAAAAGGAAAGAAAAAGGTTTAAAACATACACAAACGGTAATTAACATACATCCCATAATAATCCTGAACTAAATAACATGTTATGGATTATTAATTGTATAACAATATTTCTTTGAAATTGCATGTAAATAATAAGTTTTAGTTAAATAAGGAAAAATGTATAAGCTTTGATATGAGTAGCAAATTTGTAAAATCATTCTTCAATGCATTAAACAGAAAAATATGTTTTAGCTCATAGGATAGAATTACACGTATTTGATGGCATGTAACACACATTTTAAAAAAAGCATAAAGAGCAAATATCTTTTAGGTTGTGAAATATTTCTGTAGCAATACTTCTATTGAATAACAGTTCGTGTTTTGAAAATAAAACTGTAATTGTTTTAGTTAGCCTTTTAGCTATTGCGGAATATTCCAGTAGCACACAATATTTTTTACTTCTTCCAGTTCTTTTGTTTTCAAAAGCAAATTTTAAAGATAAAAATTCAAACAGTGTGTAAAAAGTTTTCATTTTTAAGTAGTGTATAAATTTTGATGTCAGTTCACTAATTTACAATACAAAAATAGTTCGAAAAATTAAAATCTGTGTGGGAATGGCAATACTGAAAAAGGGAGAATCAAAATTATTGCAATAAAAATATAAATTAAGATCTAGGTGAAATTATAGCTTTAGTAACACAAAATATAGACAATGAGTACATAAATGTCGAAATGCTTGATTAGTGGTATAGTAGTTTGACATTAAAAGAATAAAACGCTTAAAATTGTAGTTCTATAATACAAATCAGTGAATGTATTTGTTGCATAAATAAGTCAAGATAAAACATATCGTGATTGTACACACAATTATGTAAATATCAAATTCATTTCATTATACAGTTATTCGTAATTTTATTAAACGTATCCAATGACACGAAATTAAGACAATTTCTGAGAACATAAATGTCGAAATACTTGATGATCGTTATAGTAGTATATTTCTTGATATATTTATTCCATACATAAATCAAGATAAAACATCGTGATTGTACACAATTGTGTAAATGATTATCTCTAATTTACTCTATTTTACAATAAAGCTATTCATAACTTTTTAAAAACAAGAAAACTTTTTGGAAATCGCATATACAAATATTAAAATTGGCAAAACTAACAAAATGGAATAATTTAGTTTAAATATGTGTATGTATTATACATACCTTAGAACTATTTGCTTACTCCAGAAATATTTCCAAAACAAGGGAAGGAAACCTTTACTATATTTTTAAATGTGTCATGAAAAGCTAAAATCGTATTTAATATTTTTGGAAACTAATCTAAAATAAAGAGTGGAAATTTCGTATGGAAATTAAAACTGTGGAAAATGGAATAATTTTTTTGGATTTTGAGAAATCCTACTTCACTAAATCTTTTCTTGATTATTGTTTAAAAAAAATTTCTGAAATTCTAGGTATCAGAGAAGGAACCGTGTAAAATTGTTTCTCCTTTTCAACTTCGGTGAATTGTTCTGAAAAATCTTTCATCGAACAATTTTATAGAACTACAATTGCATGAAGATATTTCAAGGGAATGTTTTACAACAAATATTAAAAATAAAATTAATCGTTTGAACGTGTATATCTTTTGGAATAAAAAATAAACCCTAAAAATATGGAAAATAAAATTTACTTTTCAAATCATTTTCCGAGTTTAAAAATCGTGAAACAGAATTACTTATTATTGCAATTATTTTTCATCGAACAATTTTATTTAACGTTAATGTCATGAAGATATTTTTATAAAAATGCTCTACAGTTTACATGAAAATTAAATTTATCGTTTGAGTGTATATTTTTAGGAATAAAAATAAAGCATAAAAATGAGGAAAGTACAGTTCACTTTTCAAATCATTTTCTAATTTTAAAAATTGTAAAATAGAATTACTTATAGGGAATTATTTGTTTTCGTTCGAATAAACATTTTTATAACTTTGTGCAAAAAATCAGCGCTGCATCCTAAATTTGTAACCATGATTCTAAAATTGATATTTCTACTTATGTATGTTCCTTTGAAAAAGGGCCAACGTCCAAATTTGCTGATTTTGCGTTGTTAACATATCATTTCAAGGTACTGAAAGTTATAATAGAGGAAAATGCCAATGTCCACCTGTCAATGCATTATGAAAGAATCGAAACATTGGAAAGCATTTTTGTACGCAGTATTAAGAATAAAAATAATAATAAAAAAAAACTTGCAAAATGGATATTAGCCTTGTATTAACCAAGATACAAATGTATTCAGACCACATTAACAAAGTAATTAATTGAAAAACTAAGCAAATCTTCAATCCACAAAATCGTTTATTTCTTTTTAGAAATACGATGTAGTGTTAGAGTAAATACATGTTACTCTAGAATTCAAAATTAACATGGCTTTAAATTAACATATAATGTGTAGACACAACATTGAAAATAAAACTAGGATACATTTCGTTTATTAGAAGTTGCTATTATCTACCAAACAAGTCTAATTTCGAAACAGTTGCGCGTTATTAACTCAAGTATTTCAGGTAGAAAAATGCAAAGTAATAATTTAGTTTCAAACGGTGACTATGCAATTCATCACTTTCTCTGTGAAGAATTATTTGAGATTCTTATCATAAACTCAATTTTGCTTTTGCAACTCTTCTTTATTTAATTGTTTTATCAAAATTATTTTCCTTATAGCACCAATTTTCCTGTTAATTTTCTTAAGAATTTCCTTGTTTAGTAGAAGCATAAAAAGATATATTTAGGAATGAAACAGGTTTACTTTGTTTAAAAGATTTTATAACGTAGTTTAGAAAGGATTAATCGAAAAAAAATGCACCGTCAAATGACTGATTTCAATAGACATTTGTGTTAAAACAGAAATGAACCACAAACTTCTATATACACTGGATTAACGCTTGATTTTTTTTCATACAAATGTATTATCGTTTTAATCCTCCAAGACTTATAGTTAAAAAATTTGCACGTATATTTGGAAGTAGTTCCAACTAAAATCAGATTCCTTAAACTGTGTGACAGTCAATCTATATAAACTGAATCTCGTTAAGCTATAGAAAATTCAGTTTCATGAATTTGGGATAATATATTGTTAATCCATTGTTATTGTCACGAAGAAATAATTCAAAATTCAAAAGAATAAAATAATTAAGATTTATTTGTGGAGGAAAGAAAGATAAATACAACAAAGAATAAAAGAAGTGTAATCCGAATAAACAATAAAGAATAATTAAAGCTATATACAATATTAAAAATCTTTTGATGTTTTAAGATTGGCTTCAAAATGTCTTCGAGGTGCATTAGCAAAAATACAAAATAAAATGTTTAAATTTAAATGAAAAATAATTAAGGAAAAATATCGTTTGCAATTAAAGTAAAATATCATTTTTGAATCTGGAATTCTTTTTATTATTTATCGTCTACACAGATAACTATTTATCGGCTGTGTGGCAATATAATGTGGTTCACTTATATAAAATTATAAGCCCATTTTATTTCATTATTTTGCATTCAAATTAATCCTCTGAGGGTTTCAAACGCATATATCTGTTCTGCAACCTTCAGTCTTTCTTGCATGACTTCCAATCAGTTTTGATCTTCTACACCAGTGATTTTCAAACGGTGTGCCGCAAGAATTACACTGGTGCATCTTACATGGTGAAACGGTTTAAAATGTGTAAGATTTATTTAATTTCAACGGTTTAGTTTTGAACTTCTGTCAGGTGTGTTCAAATATAATTTGAAGTAATACCCGTATAAATAATTTTGAGTATTTTCTTATTGCAAAGTAGCATATTTTGTTTCAAAAAGATTTTTTTTGTAAATCAATCAAAATTATAACTATTTTTGTCAGATTGACAAAAAAGTATAACATATTTTCCCAACCTGGCAACAGGTCAGCCGCAGAATTTTAGTAATTACTTTATGTGTGACAAGAGGTGAAAAAGGTTAAAAATCGAGGTTCTTGACCAATAGAATTTTCGAAGGGTTCTTTCAACCAATGGATGTGGTTATCTAGTCAGAAGGTGTGTTGTGTGGTAAAAGCTACACTACTAGGAAATCTCGTGATGTTTAGAAAATTAAACAATTGATATTTAATAGTAAGTTTGTAACAATAATATCAATACTTCCTATTTTAAACTAAACTTTAAGCAACTTATTATTCCCTGATGTCGAAGTCCAATTTTTGAATACAGTGGTGTTACATATGAATACCGTAGAGATTTATGAAACAAAACACAATTCCTGTCGCATCTTTAAAAGTATCTGATAAAGTGAGTTTGTAGTTAAATTTATACTTTGACACACTATCAATAGATTCAATGGGAAATACGCTAACTCATTAATTTCAAAAATATCATACGTTTGGCTCAATTGTGGTTTGTTAGTTTGGGGTTTATGGTGCAAGGTCCAATAGAGGACAAGCTGCGCCAAAAGCAAGACCAAATAATGTTTAAAATCAATCGAAATAACAATAAAGGGGTTTAAAAATATGCAAATACAAAGATGAAACTTAAAGTAAAACTTTAATTAATAAAGAATATGAGAAAAGCTAAATACATGTATTAAAATATGTCAACAACATGTAAGAGTTAATGACTTTAAATAAATAGACCAGCAACAGAGATCAATATGATATAAAAAATGTGAGGATGATATGTATGGTAATGAAAGAACAATTTAAAGCTTTAAAAGTCTAATTAAGAAATAGAATTAAAATATGATGTGTTATATATGCAATAAAAAGTCAGTGATGTATAAAGGTAAGTAGTGATAAATGTGGTATTTAATTAATGTCGCACTGGAGCAACACAACGGGCTATTGGCGTCGGTCAGGATGGGATCATCCCCGAAGGAAAAGATCAAGGACACAACACCACGTAATTTTGAACCACGGTCAGATGACGAGGTCACACCTGAGCTGGCACCCCACTCCCCAAACTTCCACACCACGCCAACGTGAGGACATTTGAGGCCCGACAGATTTCACGTGCACCAGCCCCCTTTGTACACGACGGTCTTTGGTTCGATTCGAACTCGCAACCCTCCGGTTGCTAGTCCGTTACTCTTCCAACCGGGCTACCGCGACCCGGGGTAAATATGCAGGGTAATACAACAAATCACACAAAGCAGGTGATGCGCTAAAAAAAAGTTGGTAAAATTGTCTGAGACCAATTCAAGATGTTAATGGCATAATTGTGATTAACTTTTGTTTTATTAATAAATTTAATTTGAAATATACGGATTATTGAGGATAATAAACATAATTGTCCCAGACATAAGAAAAGAAATTCCTCTTCAGTTGTTTTTTATAAAAAAAAATAGACATTGCAATTTAGTTTTGGTAGAAATAGTCAGGGACTTCAAGACAGACCATTATAATGGAGAAATGATTCTGTGTAAACAGACTAAAGCTTATGTAAAAATATAATCACAATTTAAAAATTTTCTTTAGTGAATGCTGGTTGATTCACACGTAAATGAAAATGTATTATAAAACTTTATATGGTGCTTTGATATCGTATTGTATTGTATTGTATTATTATTCAGAAAGGTAAACTAAGATTCATATGAATGGCTAGGAAGAAAATAGTCAAGGTTCTATAGAAATTTCATTCTAATAAAATTTCTTCGAATAAAAATAAAATAGAATGAATGTCATTACGATAATCATCTCATTATTTTCTTTTAAATTTAGAATATTAATATCATGCAAAAGCATCTATTTTTTTTTATCTCAGACATAACATTATTTTTTCGCGATAATAGTGTTATGCATTAGTATTGTTTAGAACAGAATATTTTTCAAGGAAATCCGTGCTAATTTAAAAAATTTCAACGCCGTAGCAATTCAGTATAAAATCTAATTAGGTTTTAAAAACCTAACAATAGTCTTTATATCTACTCAGAAATGTGTTTTAGAATAAACTTTTCCATGTCTAGAAAAGAATGCTTTGAAGAGACAGGAAAAAGGAAACGTCACGCTCTAAGAAGACTTAAGAAAAAGAAGCACAATATCCAAAGAAAATTTTGATGTAGTTAGTTTTAAGTACCTATTTCCTAGGTTTTTCATTTTTGATTTGTTATTCTAGTATAAATAGAATTTATTTAACTTAAATTCACGTTGTCACGGCCCTATTACTCATATCATTTTACAAAACCGAAATGTAGCATTTATTTATGGAAAAAAGTGCCACTTTAATAGCTATAGAACACATTTACTACTAGCTTTACTGAAGTAATAAAACGTCTATTAAGTACATCACGTATATGTGCATATTTTCCAAACAAAATTTATTTCATTACACAAAATTATGCATGCGTTATTCAAGCGTTTTTTTAACATTCAAAGGTATTTTAAAATAAATTATACAAAGTTGTTTACAGTATTTGCACTTCATATAAAGTGAATCAGCCAGTAGATTAGTCAGACCAATTAGTGCACGATATTCCAATTACGCACGTTATAACGAACACGTTATTAGTGTTCGTTATATAAAATGAAGATAATTTGGAATATTTATTTTTAGGGTTTTTTGCACTTAATGTCTGGTTGGTTGGGTTTAATGGCACAAGGGCCATGTTTGGCTATGCTGGGTGAAACTCAAGACAGACAACGTCAAGTAATGAACACAAAGAAATACACAAAGAAAGTTTTTACTGATACAGCAAGACCCAGGGGGATCGAATCTGACAGAAATTGAACCAGAAATTGACTCGCAGGTCGCTAGAGTAGTGGGAAATACCACTGAGCCAGGACGGCCATTTAATGTCTGATAAAGAAGGTTATTACAATTTCCTATAGCAGAATTTTAAGTATTAGATAGTATAATATAATTTTTGTTCACCAAGTTCACAGGAGTGATTTGCCAGTTATTGACCCACACACATCTAACTCCAGTTCCAACACAATAAGGTGAATAGCATTTAATCTAGTTGTTCATTGGCTGTTAGTTAGGTTGGTCGGGTGTTATGGCACAAGGGTCATACTGCGACAAACACAATATAGACAACGTCAAGCAAGACACACACAAAAGTTTTACTGAAGGAAGGAATCGAACCTGCGTCGCCTAACTAGCAACCTGTGAGAACAACTCACAGGTTGCTAGTGCAGTGGGCATACTCACTGAGCCACGAAGACCCTATTGCCTGTAAGGATTCCAAACTGATTCGCTATTAACAAACAGACTTCTTTGCTTGTTTAAATAAGAAATGTGGAAAAATGGCCAATTACTTGCAGGTGGTTAAGTTCTCGCATAACCCTAGTATTATACACTGAATTACGCGTATCCTGGTATGCCTTCCGATAAAAAAATTGTTAGGTCTGTGGGATTAGGAAGTGACATTTAAAATTACATCGATTTGGTTTATTTTGTGGTTGACTTGGTTTAATGGATCGATAATGCAAGCGTGCACGGTAGACTCACTAGAATATAATGGAAAGTAATACACAATGCAATTTTAAAGGATGCAATTTCATACGAACGTAACATAAAATAGTACGAAGTGAGATGTCTTTTAATACAATTTGTCATCTCGCTTATTAGTAAAGTTAACCCAGGGAAGTTATATTTTGAAACAGAAAATATGAGCATAGAAAGTTAAGCGCATAACCAAGTTCAGAGTTTTCTAATGACTCGAAATACTACACAATAGTGAGTCCTTAAAAAGTAATACGAAAAGTAATTAATTAAAAGTAAAAGCTAAGTGTCTCGTATGAATTTTTTTTAAAATTATTTTCTAATTCTAGCTAAAATACAATATTTATATAAAAAAATACTATTTTTTGTTTCTCGAGGTTTATGAGCTCGCTAAACAATAAGGTTGTTTTGTTGAATTTTAATGGCACAAGGGCCAGCGGCACCAAAGACATGACAAAGAAAACGACGTTAAAAGTATCGAATTGCAAAGGAGGGAAGAAAGCAAAAACTAGAAGGCCAGGCGAGAGTAAAAGTGGAGGGAGGGTAGATCACTAGGGTATATCGGGGTTGTGATGCCCATGTTTACTTCGAGAAAGTAAACCCCTACGGGCCAAAAGATAAAGAAATAAAAATAGTCACGTCTGATAATTGAAATTTTTTTTTCAGTATTTTATTAACGTGTTGAAAAACAAAAGCATAGATCCCAAATAAAACTTCGATTTAAGAGGTTGAATCGTTCCCTTAGGGATTGATCCCGGATCGTTGTTGCTCCAATGTTAATTAACTACCCACCTTCCATTTAAGGGGAGTGGACTTTAAAAACAAATTTTGCAGAAATTATCCGATTGTTATGAAATTTGCGTTGACTGTTTTCTACTAAAAAGCCTATATATAAAGTTTCGTACAAAAATATTCAGTCATGCGAAAGTTATTTTACAAAAATATGGTTAAAACCTTTGATAAATTAGCAAAAATTGATGTCCCATATGAATTAATTTTCTTTGTTTTGTCAAAATTTTGATTCACATAATAGTTTGTCTTTACATAAATCAAATTAACTCAATTTGGAAAGTGTATCGCTCAGTTGTAAAAGAAAAGACATTTTGTACTAAAATACCTAAAAGTTTGCAAAACATAGGTTAAGCAGTATTTTAAACCAAAATTTAAAATTTTGGAAGCATGGTAAATAAACCAAATGCGCATGGAACATTTTGAAATCTGAATGAAAAAGAATCTCAATTGGAGGATAATGCTTTTTTGTAGTGGCTTACTTTTTCTTATCTATTACACATTTTATGTGTACCTGTAACACAGTAAAAAATTTCGTAATTGAAAAATTCATTTTGCTGTCCACAGAATTTAATATTAATAAATTTTTAACACTAAAACTCAGAAATCGATTTTTCGATCGATTTTAATGACTGAAAATCGACTGTCCCCTTAAATAATATTTCAAAAAAGTATACAAACATTTTTGACAATAATTATCACTGCAATTCCGACTTAAAATGCGGTGTCGAATTTCAAGAAGACGTCTAATTGGTTTCAAATTGGGTCCCCTGGTCTAATTAACCCTTTTGTAGCAAAAGAAAAAAAGACCAAAGAGCGACAAACTAGTTGGTTTCGGTGCAATCAAAAGCAATAAATAATCTAGTGATAAGTAATAAATACTCTAGTGAACAGTAATAAATACTCTAGTGAAAAGTAATATTCTCTAGTGAAAGTAAGTAATACTCTAGTGATCCACTGTCCCCTTAAGTAATATTTGAAAAAAGGTATAAACATTGTTGACAATAATTATTACTGCAATTCAGACTTAAAATGCGGTTAAGTCCAATTAGACGTCTTCTTGAAATTCATTTCAAATTGGGTCCCCTGGTCTAATTAACCCTTTTGTAGCAAAAGAAAAAAAGACCAAAGAGCGACAAACTAGTTGGTTTCGGTGCAATCAAAAGCAATAAATAATCTAGTGATAAGTAATAAATACTCTAGTGAACAGTAATAAATACTCTAGTGAAAAGTAATATTCTCTAGTGAAAGTAAGTAATACTCTAGTGATCCACTGTCCCCTTAAGTAATATTTGAAAAAAGGTATAAACATTGTTGACAATAATTATTACTGCAATTCAGACTTAAAATGCGGTTAAGTCCAATTAGACGTCTTCTTGAAATTCATTTCAAATTGGGTCCCCTGGTCTAATTAACCCTTTTGTAGCAAAAGAAAAAAAGACCAAAGAGCGACAAACTAGTTGGTTTCGGTGCAATCAAAAGCAATAAATAATCTAGTGATAAGTAATAAATACTCTAGTGAACAGTAATAAATACTCTAGTGAAAAGTAATATTCTCTAGTGAAAGTAAGTAATACTCTAGTGATCCACTGTCCCCTTAAGTAATATTTGAAAAAAGGTATAAACATTGTTGACAATAATTATTACTGCAATTCAGACTTAAAATGCGGTTAAGTCCAATTAGACGTCTTCTTGAAATTCATTTCAAATTGGGTCCTGGTCTAATTAACCCTTTTGTAGCAAAAGAAAAAAAGACCAAAGAGGGACAAACTAGTTGGTTTCGGTGCAATCAAAAGCAATAAATAATCTAGTGATAAGTAATAAATACTCTAGTGAACAGTAATAAATACTCTAGTGAAAAGTAATATTCTCTAGTAGAACAGTAAGTAATACTCTAGTGATCCACTGTCCCCTTAAGTAATATTTGAAAAAAGGTATAAACATTGTTGACAATAATTATTACTGCAATTCAGACTTAAAATGCGGTTAAGTCCAATTAGACGTCTTCTTGAAATTCATTTCAAATGGGTCCTGGTCTAATTAACCCTTTTGTAGCAAAAGAAAAAAACGCAGAGTCGACAAACTATTTAGTTTCGGGGTGCAATCAAAAGTAATAAATTTCATCAATATTGAAATCCCAAAAGGTTAGCTTGAATGTTTTATGGAATGCAGGGGTTCTTCACCTTTTCGACCCTGCAGATCCCTAAAAGCCCTGTGTACTCCCTAAAGGCCCCTTCAAACCTGGCGTGCTCGCAACGCCAGCATATTTAACATCTGGAATTCTGTCCAACTACGAACCGTACACTTTAGATTCATTTCACGTTTCCCCTTTTTAAAAAATTACCGGTTTCGTTGCGTTTGAACGATATTTTCTTAGAATCTGGTCGCTACAATTCGAGTCAGTTTGGTTGAGAATGGGTTTATCACACACTACCATTTCCCACTGTTTTAAGGGTAACCGCCTCCTGGTGGTTGTCTCAACGAAGTATCTCGTCATTAGCAAAACTGACCAGATCTTGATGGACGAGATATCTCGTCTTTAGAAGAAAACTGACCACATCTCGATCTCGTCATCGTAAAAAATCCACAATATCCTGATGATGAGATATTTCGTCATCGGTAAAATTGTTTAGATCTTGAATGATGAGATATCTCGTCTTTAGCACAACTGGTAGGATTTTGATGGACGAGATATCTCGTCATTAGAAGAAAACTGACCAGATCTTGATCTCATCATCAAAAATCGTACACCCGGGGACATCTCCTTTAGGTGTGTACGGGCTTCACGAACTCGAGGTACTTTAGCGATCTTTTCTTTTCCCATGGGGGTTTACTGT
This sequence comes from Meta bourneti, assembly GCA_933210815.1. Lineage (NCBI taxonomy): Eukaryota > Metazoa > Arthropoda > Arachnida > Araneae > Tetragnathidae > Meta > Meta bourneti. The sequence goes on from OW119928.1 coordinate 24,112,381, forward strand.
CTTTAGTAAACACGGAGATCGCGCTCCCGAGATAACCAAGCGATCTTTTCCTGCTTTTATCACACCCTACTCTATACCCCAATTCCTCTCTTTTCCCTTCCACGACATTTTTTATTTGACGTTGCCTTGTGTTTGGGGAGCTTAGCCAAATATGGCCCATACGCCATAAAACATAAAAGCAACCAGCGAACCAATAAAAAAAATGACATTTTTTTATGTCGTCATTGTCAAAATTCGTCACACCTTGATGAACGAGATATCTCGTCGAAACCACTTAAAGGGCTAAACAGTTTTTCTAGATAATAAAATTTGGAACATTTTAATTGAAGGTTTTTGTTTGATTTGAGTTTTATGGTGCAAGATCCAAAATGAACAAGTCTACCAAACGAGAAAAACTATAATTTTTTTTCAAAAACATCACAATTGCAAACAGGCCAACATTGAAAGGAGAATAAGACATAAGTAAATAACTTGAAAACAAAATAGAAACTATATACTTATCTATGAAAAAGAAAATAGCTTAACCAATTCAACGCGAGCAACGCCGGGTAATTTTGTTAGTATAATATAAAAAGGACCAAAAACTGGATCATACCAATTTCTCACAAGACATACTGCATTTTATCAACAATAAGAGGAGACAGCAATGTACTAAAAGGGCATGTAATCCACAATATTTACATTTTACACGTTATCGCAACGAACTATTTTCTATTTTTTGTATATTATGTATTAAAATCCATATAAAATGTATAGTTCGCTGTAAAAAAAAAATCTCAAATTTTTCCACACTGGACCTTTTTACGACTCTTTCATACATTTTCTGCTATGATTGAACTGCGGGATAGATCCCGAACCGTCACACCAATAGCCCTTTCTGAGACGTGACGTTAATTCACCTACCTATCTGTTATGATTGAATCGGGCTAATTTTAAATTCACATTCCAGCCTTTATTTTTCAAAAACTAATTATAGCAGACTGACATCTACATCACCTTGAACTGATGAAAATACGGAACATGACTTAAATACAAACCACTTGCGATAGTGTCTTCCTGCCACGGCCTGAAACAAACTTCACATCGAAAAAGAACCAAACCTCCCCTCATTTGCATTGAATTTATTTTATTCTGATAGGTACACATGCCTCCCTTGGACTGTGGATAAGTCCACGGGATTATCGGCCACCCTTAAAAGTCACGTAAATCATCGATCAATTTCGACGTGTCGCGTTTAAATTTGACTACCGTTCATCTCTGCGACAATCTCCAAGTGGATATGTACCGGATGCTTCCACCAAAGGTGTGTACCGCTCCATGTTTTAAAAACAGATAAATAATACAGATCCACGTGTGTGAAGCAAAGACAATTTGAAATGAAAAATAATGTAATTGGTCTTATCACCATAGACATTTGCTCTGTTGCATATAGATTATGCGTAATGGACGGAGAAGAGGTTGACATATAAATGGGAGAATTTTTAAAAAGTCTTCGTCTGTCGGGCATGCAAATTTTGGTGCGACACTGATTCATATGCTGTGAAGTATGTCCTGTTTTCTGTTTTTGTTGTGTGGCCATTCAAAATTTGTCGGGATTCAAGAAATATTGTTTCCGGTTTTGTTCATTTCAATTATTTGTCTTCTAAACTGCATCGTTTCTTCTAATTTATGATTATGCTATTAAAATTTTAAAACTACCATTCGCTACTTTGTTTCTATGACGACGATAGTCCTCGATTCTCCATCTGATTAAATGTTTAAATAGTTTTACTCCACCAATGTTTTACATATGCCAAGTACTGCGTGTTTTAGAATCTAACTTTTCATTGTTGGTTAGGTAATATTTGGATATTTTATCTATTTTTATTGGGTCAGGTTTTCCTTGGGCTCGGGTTGGAAGAGAAGTGGTTTTGCAACCGGAAGGTTGAGAGTTCAAAACTCGATCCAACAAAAGACCGTCGTGTACGCGGGACCTGTGCACGTTAAATCTATTGTGGCCCCAAAAGTCCTCACGATGGTGTGGTGTGGAAGTTTGGAGAGTGGGATTCCAACTCAGGTACTGGCCTCGTCATCTGACCGTGGTTCAAAATTACGAGGTGTTGTCCTCGGATATTTTCCTATGGATTGATCCCGGACCGTTGCCAATAGCCCGTTGTGTTGTTCCAGTGCGACGTTAATTCAACTACCAATCAACCAGCCCGTTACTCATGTAGTAAAAATTAGCCATAGTGCCGACAAAACAATAGTAAATTTTTACGAGAGCGATTGTGAAAGCTAATACACTTCATTGCATACCTTAACACAAGCTTTCGAAATTTTATAACAAAAGCATCGAAGAAACCTAAAAAACTGTCTCGTAAACTGTTGGTCGAAATAAACAAACATGTGGTTCCTGTTTTTGCATTCCACCCTCGCTTGGATTATTAAAAAAAACGAAACCAAATGAGCTAAAAAAAGTTCTCATTATCGGCTTTAAAAATTTATCGATTAAATGCTTAAAGAGAATAAACAGAAACCCAAAAAAATAAAGAGACCCAACAACAACACAAAAAACTCCAAACGATTTGAAATCGGAGACTGGAGTAGGGGAGGGGGACGAGCTGGAGGTGTGGGTGCAAAAAAAAGTTCCATCCTCCGAAGAATGATTGCAAAATCAATTCCCCTAAAATGTTGCATCTTCGTAGAGGCAAAATAGAGTGAAACACGACGTGAGAATGTAATTAAAAAATGTATTGAAAACACTCGTTTTTTGCGCGGCTTGTCTGATAAGAGATGTCTTTGTGTGTGGAAGGATATTAACTGGGATTTCGGTTTCTGTAATTACTGTTCCCGGTAAATATACTTAAGGTATTAAATGTCTCGTTTTCTAATTGATTGGTAAAGCGTGTGTTGTGCGAAGATTAAATTGGCCTCATTATTGGAGTGGTTTTACGCAATTTGAGAGTGACGTTCAAATCAAACGTTAACTCCCAGAGGCGTTGTTATCAATTTTTTAATGTCAATCAGTTTGTTGTATACGTGACTTGTATCTGCTTTTTGTATATTGGGTCATTTATGTATTACATGTAAAAGAAGTCAAATTACGGGAAATGGTTCTTGCCTAGCTTACATTCAAGAATGAAGCAATAATTCGACAACATGCAAATAACGTCGGTTTCTGTGCCACGAATGTTAATTAAAAAATATAGATTCTCAAAAGGTTTTCGACGAGATATCTCGTCCATCAAGATCTGACCACTATTGCTAATGACGAGATACCTCGTTCATCAAGATCTCACTAACTTTGCTAATGATTAGATATCTCTTTATCAAGATATTGCCTATTTCTTTATGATGGTAAGATCTGATCAGTTTTCCTAATGACGAGATATCTTATCCATCAAGGTATTGCCGTTTATTTTAGTATGACGAGATCAAGATCTAGTCAGTTTGGTACAGCTTTAATAGACTTTTTTGTGGCAACGCTTTTGACGCGTTTTTTGCAGTGCTTAAAAATTATTTTCTTTATTTGTAAAATTATCTTCCGCTAAACCTAAAACTGTTTTTTTTCTAAGAAATTCTTCCTTGAAGACAAAAAGCACGCCAAAAGCGTTGCACAAAAAAGTCTATATCAAAGAGCTATATCTAAAAAGTCTATCCAAATAACAGTCGGTACAACAGTTATTTTCTAATGATGAGATATCTCGTCATCAAGATATTGCCGATTTTTGATGATGACGATATCAAGAATTGGTCGGTTTTTTCTATTGAGATATTTCGTCCACCAAGATCTGATCAGTTTTGCTAATGGCAAGGTACCTATTCGAAACAACCACCAGACGGGTTAAGCTGAAGATTTTTCAATAACCTTTTGTTTGTCCTGTGAAATTAGTTTTATGAATTGCGTCATGTGCCATCCTAAACATCGTATTCATTTGAAATAATGCAAAGCAGTCAAAAAGTTTCGAAACTTTCCCTTCGATAGCAATACTGCAATCTATTGTTAGTTTCAAATACTTCCACACAATGACTTGATTGTCCTCATTGTTCCGTTGCTATGCAACGCTATTTTCCGGCCAATAAAATAATTTTGCTGAGAAAGCGAAATTATTTCATTCAAATTATTGAAAGGGCTAGCCTTCATTGGTTTGAAATCTCGATTTACATAAAGAAATTCGATTACTTAGTTTGAAGTTCACAATTGTGCGGTAATTTAAATATGTAATATCTGCGTGTTACTGAAAAAATCAATCTGAATACCAAATTTAAAAGTTTTGCGTACACCTTAAAAGACATCAGGACCTGCCATATAATGAAGAACACTGGTAAATAATTATTCTAGATACCTCTTTCAAATAGTGAGGCTCCCACGAAATGCAGTCGACCTAAAATAATTTGATTTCTGAATAGGTGTGAAGATGGAAAAGGCTAGCATACGCAAAAGCATGAATGGATATCGCCGTGGATGTTTTTTCTCAACCAACTCGTTATCAATGCACCAGCGAGTTGTAGGCGGTGCAGATTCGATTCCTCCCTGGGTGTGTTTCTCTCTTAGTAAAACTTTCCTCGTGTGTATGTCCATTACTTAATATAGTATGCTTTGTTTCTGGCGCAGCATGGTTTAAAATGGCCCTTGCGCCATAAAAACCGCAACTAACCGTTATCAATGCTATAGCTAGCTTTGGGCACACAATTACAAATTTAGAACCAGATTTCGGGTTAAAGACGCCAGTTTTGGATTTCTTTATGTTTCTACCAATCCCCTAATTTAGCTAATGGACTCTTTCTATCTAAACCACGTGACTCAATTGTTTTCCCCCGGGAGCCGCATTATACTAAAATTCTGTTTTACCCACTAAGCATCACGAGATTTCCGAATTGTGTAGCATTGCTTTTTCCCCATAACACACTAAGTGCATCAATAATTGAAAGAATCCAATGAAAGATTCTATCGGACAAGAAGACGCCAGTTGTGGATTTGTTCAGGTCAAAACTGGTTGGTCAAACTGGAAGGTCAAAACTGGTTGGAACTCATGCAGGGAATACTTCAGGTTGCAGAACGGATAAATGCGTGTGAATCCCTGAGGGTTAATTCACTCCAGTATGGAAATACGTTTTGTATGTAATATCAAAGAAACTAATCTGAAACCAATATATTTTTATCTTGCCAAATATTTTGAGAATTATTTCGCCTTTAACAAGTGAATAGGATGCAATTGAAGTATTGACATTTTCAGAAGCTAATTGTGGTCACTTGACTAAGGGGTTCACTTTTTACCATATACTGTATATAATAAAAATTATCACCAGTGAGTAAATGCAGTTTTATGTTTTTTGACTGATTTTATTCTACTTGGAGGTACAGAATGGGCATAATTCTTATATTCATTATAAGTGGATTTAAATAAGATCATCAATAATATAAGCAACTAAGAAACTCTATGGTAGATTATATACATGTGGATCTCTGCTAGTATTTTTTACTCTGCAAAAAAAAATCACTTCTGAACGGCCCCGATTGGTGCAGTTAGCATTAGGTACGAAATAGACGAAAGTAGACAAGGTAAGTAGACGAAATCGGAAATAAATATTTGATCTGATTGTATAGGAATTTTATTGTTCTTGATTTTTAAATATTGGCTATATTTCGTTCAAATAAATTGTACAAGTCTTAGACATTTTATAGACGCTTGTTTATTACTTAACTAATTTTATTAGACTTGTTGAGTCACCTTAGGCATTCACCGTATTTCACGGGCTTTTTACCTCATCTGTAATTCATCACCTTTAAAATTACAATTCATTAAGTTTTCCCATTAAGTTTACAAGTCATTAAGTCAATCAATTATTTTTAAGGTTACGTTCATGTTGGGTATTTCCTTTTGAAATGTTTTAACTTTCATAATTTGTTTTTTGAAGAGAGTAAACTATATAACCTTTATTAATCTAATATTTTTCAAACGCCCTTTTATGTCTTTTGAACTGCGTCGCTTCATCTATTCTAAGTCATTTACTTCAATGCGTTTTAATTCTGCATTTTAGTTTTTACGTTGACAATATGTTAAAAATGATCAGAATAATAAATGATCATATATGATAATATGATTGAAAAATGATCAGACTAACCACTTCTCTTAGAAAAATGCAAACATCATTTCAGTGTACGGAAAATAATTTTTTAACATCGTTTTAACTTTTTCATAGCTTCTACAATCTACTTCAAACGCAAATATGCATACATGATATATCCATCCATATAATCCATTTAATATTCATCGCACTCCTCTGTAAGACAAACTACAAAAGCTTTTTTTAAGGTGACTACTTCAGAAGTCGATTTAGAAATATCTTTGAATTATAACATATGGCTACTCGCTTTAATTTAACGTAACCTATCTTATATTAAAATAATTTTATTTTAACTTCACCGGTCATTTTAAAATAAGAAGTTACACACCTTAAGTTAAAAGGTTTAGCTTTGTTATTTATTTTTATGAAACAGAATTCTACTAACCGTTACGTAATCAACCAGACTTAAGGGAAGTTGATCGAAATATCCGTATACCATCAAGAAATTACCCATGTCTAATGATATTGTGCAGAAAATAAAAGTAATTCATTGAAATTTAACTCCTAAATAATATATCTGCAATATGTAAAATAAAACACATAAATACAAACAGAAACGAAATTCCGATCATTGAAAAATACAGAATTCTGAAAAACGAAAGATATGAGCAAGCGTGTCGAATTTCGACTTCCTGAGCATATTCTGAAATAGAGCAATTCGAAAAAAGACGTTGGAAAAATATTGAAGACAATAATGATTTATTTATAAAAAGAACACACATTTATAAAACAGCTTATACATTTATAAAATGCTCAAATATGACTGCAACATTTCGTTGTCTTAACTCAAATACACAAACAGGGAATTCTAAATCAAATTTATAAAAGAAAACATAAATTCTGGCGTTGCCAGATACCGAATAGCAAAATTATGCTTTTATGATCAATGATTTTTTTCACTTGGGCGCTTTTCGTGTTCCATTACAAAATGTAAGTTATACACAAATTAACTATTCTAAATAACCTTTTTTCATCAATCAAATATTCATAAATTATTTATATTATAGGAAGAAATAAAATCACTTGAAGCATAAATATTAAGATTTAATTTGTTTAGAAAAAAAATTGTTTTTCGAGCCATATTGGTAAAAGAATTTTATTGGAAAAATGTTTTTCCACCAATACTGGTAAAACAAACTGAGTTGCGTGCAGTAATCGTTTTATACTCAATGTTTTTCCTATGAGAATTTCGAATAATTTTTAGCCCCCTCTGCCCACCTAGGAACAAATAGAATAGGTTAATATGTAACCTACGTTACCCGCAGGGTTCTAAAGAATATGTGTACCAAATTTGGTGTGGATTGGTCAAAGGGTTTAAATTTGTATGGAGAACACGCCAACTCTGCTTTATATAGAGATTTTTCACCGCCTATTTGGTATAGTGGTCACAGCGTTTGTCTGTGACCTAGTAGGTCCCGGTTTCGAATCTCGGTGTGTAAAGGATTGGTCGGTTGTATTGTTTTATAGCGCGAGAGGCCATATTTGGCCAGGCTGCGTCAAACACAAGACAGATTACGTGAAGTAATGGACAAACACAATCTACTGGCGCAGAAGAGAGAAATACGCCCCAATAGTTTTTGGTCCTTTATATATATATTTTGCTTAGTCACTCCTCGACTAAAACTTAAAATCTTTGGGTGGGTTGAGCGGCCTGGAACATAAATCAAAAGTAAAAACCCAACACACTAAATAATTTGTATTGGGCTATGATTAGATTAAGGATAGAGGGTGGTAAGTTTAGGCTAGCCTACAAGCGGTAAAAGTGTCAGTCTGGTACTGAATGCGAGTGGTAACATCGCAGTCATAGAACAGTGACCTAACTAAAAAAATACATTTCCAAAAGCCAAGCTCTAATTACAAAACATCGACTTGTGAAGTAATAATTGCAATTTATACTTGCAGCGATATTTGAGTGTACTTAGATTTGTAACGCCATTCCTCAGCGTGATATCGTTTCAGACATGGCCTTGTATGCAGACTGTAGATTGAATACAGCTTACTTCAATGCTTAATTCATTATACAGCCGCAATGTCACGCATAAAAATATGTAGATAAATAAATAGACATTCTATTATATATTTCTGAAGCATCTTCCTTTAAAAAAGTGTAAACTGTACTTACTATGCACAAATAATTTCGTCAGTACGTTTCGGTAAAAGTTATTCCTTTATCCTTCCTTTAAACCCGACATAAAAACCAAGTTTGCATAATTTGGAAGATCCATCTCCCTAACATCTTCCTCTAAGAAACCTTCACAGTGTACCTACCTTACAACTTGTCGTTTCCTCAGTAAAACATTTCCAAAACGGTCATTCCTTTATCCTCCACAGAAAATAAAATTGTATGATCATCGTAACTGTAATCTGCGTAATCATTATAAACTGTACGCTCTATAATCTGTACTTATCATACAAACAGTTAAAGTTCCGCCAATATAACTTTTCCCCTATAACGGTTATTCTTTTATCCTCCTTTTAAGACCCGAAATTTAAGTTTGTATGATTCAAAAGATTTATTCTGTCACTAGCATTTTCCGCTAACAGAATTTTAAAAATATGAGCAATGTACTCAACTAGTTAAAGATACGTTAGTCATACAAATAGATACGGTCAGACAAATAATTAAAGTTGCGCCAGTATAACGTTTCTCCATAACGGTTATTTCTTCATACTTCTTTTAAGACCCGACATAAAAAAAGTTTTCGTACTTTAGAAGGTCAATAATCTTCCTCTAAAAAACCTTAACTTACTTACGTTACCAACTAGTTAAAAGTTCCCCCAGTATCACGTTTCCATAACGGTCATGAAGGGTTACTTCAGACAGATAAAATTTGCATAATCATCGCAAACTTTACACCGTAATATGCATAATCATCTCAAATTGTATACTGTGATCTGTTACTTATACAAATACTTAAAGTTCCACCGGTATAACGTTTCTCCATAGAGGTTATTCCTTTATCTTCCTTTTAACAACCAACATTTAAGTCTATTATTCAAAAGATTTATTCTATCTCTAGCATTTTCCTTTAATAAAATTTTACAAATGTAAAGAGTACTCAACTAGTTAAAGGTACGTTAGTATCATGTTTCCACAACGGTCATTCCTTCATCTTCCTTACAAGATCCGGCATAAAAACAAAGTTTGCATAATTCGGAAGATCATCTTCCTCTAAAAAACAGTATACTTATCTTACAGCTAGATAAAACTTCCCTTAGTATCACGTTTCCTTAACGGTAATATTTTATCCTCCGTAGAAAAATAAAGTTATTGTAATTATACACTGCGGTCATACAAATAGTTAAAGTTGTGCCAGTATAACGTTTCTCCATAACGGTTATTCTTTATTCTCCTTTCAAGACCCGACATAAAAACAAAGTTTGCATACATCGGAAGGATCATCATCTTCCTCTAAAAGACCTTAACAGTGTACTTACCCTACACCTAATTAAACATTTCCCTCAGTATCAAGTTTCCATAACATGACGGTTCCTCCGCACAAGAATAAAGTTAGTATAACTTACTACACTGTAAGATGTACAGTTACCACTGTAAACTGCAATCTGATTAATCATAGTAAACTGTACAGCAATCTGCATAGCTGTATTTACTATACAAATAGTTTAAGTTCCGTCGGTATCACGATTAAGTAACTCATTCTTTTATCCTCCTTTCGACCCGATATAAAAACAAAGTTTACATAATTTTGATGATCATTTCCCACTAAAAAACCTTAACGGTGTACTTACCTTAGAGCTATCCAAAACTTCCCTGACCATCACGTTTCCACAACGGTCATTTTTGTATCCTTCTTAGTAAAATAAAGTATTGCATAATCATCGCAAACTGTACTGTAATCTGCATAACTATAACTGTATTTTCTATACAAATAGTTCCGCTAGTATTGCGTTTCCGTGACGGTCATTCCTTTATCTTCCTTTCAAGATCCGACATAAAGACAAAGTTTGCATAATTTTGACGATCATTTCCCTCTAAAAAACCTTAACGATATACTCACCTCACAGCTACTCGAAACCTCCCTCGCCATCACGTTTCCACAACGGTCATTCCTTTATCCTCCTCGAAAAACAGACTTTGCATAATCATCGGGAACCCGAAAGAAAACCCAGACCCAACCAAAAACTTTTCACTCCACACAATTGTCCAAAGAGGAAACGCGGCTCCAGTCATTAGCAAGGCATCACGGACATCACGTATTATTAATAATTAAAAAAATCCTAAACCCACAAACCATTAGCTTCCACTCCACCCCCAAACCGACCCCCAACATCCAACCCAACAAGCGGATCGGAACACGTGTCTGCAACCGCCAAGGAAGGAAGCCATGAGAAATGGGCTCCCAGAGACAAAGAAAAGCGAAAACAAGACAGCTCCAGAAAGTAAACACAAGCCAGCGAGGAAAGAAATAATAATAAGGAAAAGGCCGTTTCCTGTTGTACAGTGGTCTTCTTTTGTTTCGAACAGTTGGTGGCTGGGGTCCTCCTGCTTATGCAAATGGGATGGAGGATGGCTCCAGGGCTTAAAGGGTTGTGGGAGCGGAAACGAGTGGTTTTTCTTTTCGAATTGCTGTTGTTGTTTTCGGTTTTTTGGGGAAGAACAAAGGGTATCCGTTCCTCCAGGGGGCTGTCCGTGATTGCCGGCAGTGTCCGAAGGGGGATGGTGTTCCTCGGATTGATGTTTCCTTTCGGGTGGAGGGCGATTCATTAACTGCCCGGCGCGATAGCAGACTATATTTTGGGTTGGGTTCTGTGGCGCAGGTGCTCTATTTGTTCAAATAACGTTATGTAAATGGATATGCAAACACAAGGAAAGATTTACTGACACAGAAGAGAGAAATACACTCCACGGAGGAATCGAACCTTTACCACCTGCAATTTGCGGGTTACTAGGGCAGTGGGCAGACCCGCAATCGGTACCTATAACGGTATCTTGGATGGATATGTGGGAACAACCTATGCGGGTGGTTCGGTGATTTCGAATTGAGGACCGAACTTATTAAATAGTCTCTTAATCCTCTGAACGTCACTAGATTGACGAGGCGTCTACTCCTCCAAGCGGTACAACCGTATCCCACAGCTCGGAAAAGGCAGTTCGGATACAGTCCGGAAAAATTCCCGCACGGCAAGAGGAAGACCCGAAATATTCGAATATCTCAACCGAACCCCCCCCCCCCTCCCACATTTCGCTCCTCGATATATCTCAGGTCTGCCACCCGAACAGTTCTCTTTTACCCCACATCATACATAATAATTAAATACCCACATCTATTGGTTGAAAGAATCCCAAGGAAGATTCTAAAGGTCAAGAAGGTCAAAACTCTTTCTACTCTGATTAGAAGTTATGCAGGAAAAACTGCAGGTTGCCGAACGGGTGTGTACCGTCAGCTTAGAGCAGAAACCCTTTAACTGATATTTTTTCAGACACTAAAGACTTTTTTTCATGAGAAACAGAGTCGTATTTTAATCTGTTTAAAAGGTATAGAATATCATTACAATTGTAATTTCTATCTTTTTACTTTAGAACTAATAGTTAGTATTTAACCTTTCAAGTGGTTTTGACATCTCGTCATCAAGATATTACCGATTTTTTGATGACGAGATCAAGATCTGGTCAGTTTTCTTCTAATGACGAGATGTCTCGTCCATCTATATCTGGTCAGTTTTCTTTCTAATGACGAGATATCTCGTCCATCCGTATCTGGTCAGTTTTCTTCTAATGACGAGATGTCTCGTCCATCCATATCTGCTCAGTTTTCTTCTAATAATGAGATATCTCGTCCATCCATATCTGGTCAGTTTTCTTTCTAATGACGAGATATCTCGTCCATCCGTATCTGGTCAGTTTTCTTCTAATGACGAGATGTCTCGTCCATCCATATCTGCTCAGTTTTCTTCTAATAATGAGATATCTCGTCCATCCATATCTGCTCAGTTTTCTTCTAATAATGAGATATCTCGTCCATCCATATCTGCTCAGTTTTCTTTCTAATGACGAGATATCTCGTCCATCCGTATCTGGTCAGTTTTCTTCTAATGACGAGATGTCTCGTCCATCCATATCTGCTCAGTTTTCTTCTAATAATGAGATATCTCGTCCATCCATATCTGCTCAGTTTTCTTCTAATAATGAGATATCTCGTCCATCCATATCTGCTCAGTTTTCTTTCTAATGACGAGATATCTCGTCCATCCGTATCTGGTCAGTTTTCTTCTAATGACGAGATGTCTCGTCCATCCATATCTGCTCAGTTTTCTTCTAATAATGAGATATCTCGTCCATCTATATCTGGTCAGTTTTCTTTCTAATGACGAGATATCTCGTCCATCCGTATCTGGTCAGTTTTCTTCTAATGACGAGATGTCTCGTCCATCCATATCTGCTCAGTTTTCTTCTAATAATGAGATATCTCGTCCATCTATATCTGGTCAGTTTTCTTTCTAATGACGAGATATCTCGTTCATCCGTATCTGGTCAGTTTTCTTTCTAATGACGAGATATCTCGTTCATCCGTATCTGGTCAGTTTTCTTCTAATGACGAGATGTCTCGTCCATCCATATCTGCTCAGTTTTCTTCTAATAATGAGATATCTTGTCCATCTATATCTGGTCAGTTTTCTTTCTAATGACGAGATGTCTCGTCCATCCATATCTGCTCAGTTTTCTTCTAATAATGAGATATCTTGTCCATCTATATCTGGTCAGTTTTCTTTCTAATGACGAGATATCTCGTCCATCCGTATCTGGTCAGTTTTCTTCTAATGACGAGATGTCTCGTCCATCCATATCTGCTCAGTTTTCTTCTAATAATGAGATATCTCGTCCATCTATATCTGGTCAGTTTTCTTTCTAATGACGAGATATCTCGTTCATCCGTATCTGGTCAGTTTTCTTTCTAATGACGAGATATCTCGTTCATCCGTATCTGGTCAGTTTTCTTTCTAATGACGAGATATCTCGTCCATCCGTATCTGGTCAGTTTTCTTCTAATGACGAGATGTCTCGTCCATCCATATCTGCTCAGTTTTCTTCTAATAATGAGATATCTCGTCCATCTATATCTGGTCAGTTTTCTTTCTAATGACGAGATATCTCGTCCATCCGTATCTGGTCAGTTTTCTTCTAATGACAAGATGCATCGTCGTTCAACCAGGAGTGTTAAATAGCCGTACAGCGAAAAAATTATTATAGTCTCAGTTAATAAGTTTCTATTGTAAATCAACGATATATGTATGTTGACTTACAATAGAAAATTCAGATCAGGATTAAAACAAAAACAGGGTTAATTATAAAAAAAAACCCTCAGATAATTAACCTTGTTTAGGGCTTTGGTACATCTGGAATTCCACCTTTCTGAAAAGGTTAAAGCTGGGGTTCATAAATGTTCTAGGTATACTAAGGCTGCTAAGGTATGAGTACATGGAATATGCTCATTTGATATCTTAGGAGTGCTATAGATGGTCCCTATCCCAAATAAAGCTAAATATAAATTTTTCGTTATGTGCAAAATACATTCTTAGAAGGTGATGGGTCTTCATCCTTAAAAATTTTCTTTAAAGGAAAAAAAAGCGTTTTTTAGCATACCTTAAGGGATTAAATATCTGTACTATACCTTACATTGATTTGCCAGATATCATCAATGAACTGGAAATATTCATGTAAGAAGGTCGTTCTCAATTTCAAATTTTTAAAGTCCCACTAAAGTATACACAAAATTCATAATTTGTTGAGTTTTTAAACCAATCAGAATAGGATAACAGGTAGGTTTGTTGAATGAATATGAAAGAAAAAGATGTGGTCTGTTAAATTCGTTCAAACTTACGTTAATTATACTTCTTTAATATTCTCTTCAAATCTCAAACAAGGTTCGTTACACCAATTTGAAAAGTACTGATATCGACAAACAAAACTAGAAGTTAAAATCAAAACGAAGGTTGTATAGTGCTACTCAAGATGAAGGCAGATGACCTTGGATATGTTCATGCGTACAGCGGTGGTTATCCTTGCTAGGGAAGGAGCTGCCATACGAAAATCATGTATGGGATCACAGTAGGTGATTATTTCTTTCGCCAACTTGTTATCACTGCCATCGCTTCTGGCACCGGAGGATAGTTTTGGAATCAGAAACAACGTTAAAGACGCTGATCGTGGGGATGAATTGTTTACATTGAATCTATACCCTCATTTAAAGAATAGACTCGTTCAAAACCACGTGAATCAAATGCAAACTTGTCTGAGCCGAACTAGAACGATTTACTCCATGAATACAGGATGTTTCGAAAATATTGGCCAGATTGTAAAGGGTGGTAGAAGGACCCAAAATAAACACTTTTTTCAATGCGTGTCCGAAAATGTCGCGTTTAGGTAGTAGAGTACGCTGTCTAAGTCAGTCAATAACGTCGTTTCTGAGGCATCAGGCGCTATTTCCCGCTCGAATTTTCAACTTCATGCTTCGCTACACGAAATTCGGAGTTTGCCGTTGAAAATCTGAGCAAGGAATGACGTCTTACTCCACAGAAGCGATGTTACCGACTGGCCTAAGCAGCGTCCTCTACCATCTAATCGAGGCATTTCCAGACGCACATTCCTGATAAAAATTATTTGGGACCCTTCTACCAACCTTTACAATTTGACCAGATATTTTCGAAACACCCTGTAAGTGGAAATCCAATTAACTCATTGCTCATTCAATTGTAAGCCATTTTAAAAACCGAAGAGAGAAACTCCGCTGTAACAAAAAGGGCCGCGGTAGCCCGGTTGGAAGAGTAACGGATTAGCAACCTGAGGGTTGCTAGTTCGAATCCAACCAAAGACCGTCGTGTACAAAGCGGGCTGGTGCACGTTAAATCTGTCGTGGCCTCAAATGTCCTCACGCTGGCGTGGAACTTTGGAGAGTGGGGTGCAAGCTCAGGTGCGACCTCGTCATCTGACTGATTCAAAATTACGTAGTGATGCCCTTCGATCTTTCTCTTCTGGATTGATCCCGGACTGTCGCCAATAGCCCGTTGTGTTGCTCCAGTGCGTAGTTAATTAAAACACCTACCTACCTATCTCTAATAAAAAACATTTCGTAGCACATCTTTCTTAACACCGTTTCCACAACCAAATAAATGATTAGAGAAAACGAACTTTTCACACACGCAAAAGCTTGGCCTCAATTGATAGCAGAGTCACTATTGAACAAAAACAGCGCCATAAAAACGCTATAGGTCAATGCGTGCTATCGTACTAAGACTTAGCTCAAAGGAATACAGGAGAATAAGTAGTCAAGGAATAGTTCCAGCCGATCGATCAATGTAGTTCCAAGTATATCTGCTCCTTTGTTCAATGGTTAAACAACTTGTCTAGGCACTGAATGTCTGGTATGATTAGTTACCACGCGTTAGATTGATCGATAGGGTACACTGTTTACATCTCCATAAAAATATTCACTTGTGCCCAATATTCGAATAGAAAAAAATAATCCACAGAATCAAGACTGTTCTTCGAATTGGTTATCCAGAATCAGAAGTAGGAAGGTAGTTGAATTTACGTCACAATGGAGCTGTTGGCGACGGTCGAGGATCAATCCGGAAGAGAAAGATTCGAGGACAACACCTCGTCATTTTCAACCAGTCAGTCGACGAGGTCGACACCCCTTTCCAAACCCACACCACACCAAAGTGAGGACATTGAGGCCAGATTTAATGTCTTTGGTTGGATCTACACGGTTCCTGGTTACACTTATACTTCGTTATCTTGGTTACACGACGATCGAGTTTCGAACTCGCAATCGTCCGCGACTCAACCAACTGGGCTACCGCGGCAGTGTTTTAGGAATAACTTTATTTTGTTTTACATTTTCGTATCGTTCAATGCTTGAGGAAGAGGTCGACGTCTGAGCTGGCACCCCTCTCCAAACCCACACCACACCAAAGTGAGGACATTTGAGGTCAAGACATATTCAACGTACACCAACCCCCACGTACATTTGGAAGGACCAGGTCCCAACTACGACACTATTTGGGGAGGGAGTCCTAAGGTATTCGGATCCTTAAGACTCGACGCCTGTGTCCTGATGAAGCCGCCAAAAGACCCAATGAGTGAGGTTGAGGTCACCATGCATTATTTGGTTACTCTATAATCCCTATATGTTTAATATTTATCCTTTATATTTGGGAGACCAGGTCCCAATCATAACAATAATGGGGGCTCAAGGTATTCGGGCCCTTAGGACAACTTGTCCTGATATAGAGGTAAAATGGCCTTATGAGTGAGGTAAAGATTATATTTGATCGTATTATCTATATATTTTTAATATTATCTTTCCTATATGAAACGGACCGAGCCCGAAAGATAAAAATATTGGAGGCGACAAGGTGTTCGGGCCCCTTGGACTTTGCACCTGTCTCCTGATGTAGCTACCAAACGACCTACTGAGTGAGGTTGTATCACCATGCATATTTGGTTACTCGTATCATCTATGTATTTGTAACATTTATCTCATATTTGAGGGAACCGAGGGCGCAAAGCATAAAAATATTATGGGAACCTCAAGGTATTCGGGCCCTTAGGACTGCACCTCATATATAGCAGCCAAACTACCCAATCCATGAGGTTGCGCCACCATGCACATTCTCGTTACTCGTGAGCGTATTTATCTATATATTTTTAATATTTATCCCTTATATTTAGGGGTGACGGGCCCTAACAATAAAAATATTGGGGAGGGATCAATGTGTTAGGGTCCTTAAGGCCTCTCCTGGCATAACGGCCAATCAACCTTATCAGTGAGGCCGTGACAATGCATATTTGAGGTTACCTATATTATCTTATTTGCTACAGGGCCGCGGTAGCCCGGTTGGAAGAGTAACGCACTAGCAACCGGAGGGTTGAGAGTTCGAATCCAACCAAAGATCGTCGTGCACGAAGGGGCTGGTGCTCTGCCGTGGCCTCAAATGTCCTCACGTTGGCGTGGTATGGAAGTTTGAAGAGTGGGGCACCAGCTCAGGTGTGACCTCGTCATTTGAGCGTGGTTCAAAATTACGCGGTGTTGTCGTCGGATCTTTCCCTTCGGGTTTGATCCCGGACCTTCGCCAATACCCCGTGTGTTGCTCCAGTGCGACGTTAATCAAATACCTACCTACCTTATTTATTACATACGAGTTATAAGTTTGTTATTCGTGTGTATATATCCCCCATGTTTAAGGGAAACCCAACGGAAAAATATTGGAAACTCCAAGAGGGTCGGGGCCCTGGGACTAGGCGCCTAAGTTGTCCCAGGAATGGTAGGCTTGGGTTCAAGACAAGTCCAGTATTCGCGTTTTGTGGATACAATATATGCTTTTCTTGGTAAAGAGTAAAATCAAAAACAATATGCTAATAAATAAATGTGCCATAATTATAATTCTTACATTTTACTTAATTGGAGGGATAAACTTTCTAAAATCCCGGCTACCCTTCGTCGAGATGCTATTGCTGCCTTGAGATTGGACATGACTGCCTAACCTGTATAGATGACTGCTTAACATGAACTAACTATACATGACTGCCTAAACGCCTGTATAGATTCAAAATTTTCAACAGTTCAAATTGTGTCCTATGTGAAGGTAGTGACGAAATGGACTCCATCCACCTAGGGGTTTGTCCAAAATTACCGGGAGGCATTTTGCAAAGATATTGGTTGTTGGTTAGTTTTGAGGTTTTGTGGCGCAAGAGCCATATTTGGCCATGCTGCGCCAGACACAAAACATACAATATCAGGTAATAGACACACAATGGAAGTTTTACTGACACAGAAGAGACAAATAAACCCAGGAGGAATGTACCTGACAGGAATCTAACTTCTGCCGCCTACCACAAAGATATTGGATGGTGGGTAGGTATTTTAATTAACATCGCACTGGAGCAACATAATGGGCTATTGGCGACGGACCGGGATGAAACCCGCAACCTTCCCGAACCCGAACTCGCAACCCTCCGGTTGCTAATCCGTTACTCTTCCAATCCGGCTACAGCGGCCCACAAAGATATTGGAATGCAAGAAATTTACTTTAAAGCCTAGACTGATTAACTACTGCTCATTTTTTATTATCTCGTTTTGATGTTCTGCCCTTTGTCCTTTATCTCCACGTTTTTGTGCTGAGTGTTTACTCCAGTGAATGAATATATATCAAGAGACACTGCTAAAAAAACATTTAACTTAATGTCTTTTCGCCTATTCTTTGTACGAATATCAAAAACGAGTCCAGCGAAGATATTTTTGAATGTTCCGGAAAGATATGCTTTCAGTATTGGAGTAAGATTATCAGGTTAATTGGATCCCATTTGTGCACGACTGATTGAGGTAATTAGAATAATAGCCCGCAATTTATTTCCTCTCTAAGTGAGCATACTAGGGCAAATCAGATTTTCAGGACAACTGGCTACAATTTAAAGCTTAACTACTTCATCTGTGCAATTGGTTACAATTTTCAGAGCATTTACACAACATAAGTTGACATCTGTTCTTGTTAAATTACTTTTTTACTATGTGCAGCATTGTAACATAGCACTCCATTAGGAGTAGTGTTTCCTTATTACAGGTCAACGGATTATTTCATTGAGATATCACTATTCAATTACACTCGGGTGTTCACTTGGACATTTGGAAGGCAATTTCAAAATAATACACAAAGGAGATTTTTCGTGAATCTTGATGCTATATTATCATGTAAGCACACAGAAGCATGGGACACTTTATGCATGAAATTCATCAAAATGCCCTTTATATTTTTTAGTTTTGTTTCTTTAAAATGACATATATTTAGGCGTTGATTTTATGTATGAATCATTTATTATGTGTATAACTTCGCCTTTTCTCTGCTTATCAAGAAAACTGGATGCAATTCTTTTAGTCCTTCAAAGAGCGGAGGACCACATCAAGATTTTCATAGAACTACACGGTTCACGTTCAAAAGATGATTATAGTTAACCCTCCTAGTGGTTGTCTCGCAAAACTGACCAGATCTTGATGACAAGATACTTCGTTATTAGAAGAAAATTGGTCTGATCTTGATGGACGAGATATCTCGTCGAAACCACTTGTAGGATTTAAAAAGTAATAGTTAAAAGGACCGTAATAGGTAAAAACGAAAGTTAACCACGTAAACATTATAAATTGTTGCTGTGAAAATTTTCTCATCGATTGTGCAATTTATTTTCGCCAAAAATTCGTTACAAACTTCAGTTTTAAAGGTAAAATAAACAAAAATAGCAAAAACCTAAACAGGAAAAACAAATTAACTTTCTTGGTGGTTATCTCGACGAGGTATCTCGTCATTAGCAAAACTGACCAGATCTTGATGGACGAGATATTTCGTCATTAGAATAAAATAGACCAGATCTTGATGACGATATATCTCGTCATTAAAAGAATGGTCAGATCTCGATGAACGAGATATATTGCCATTAACAAAATTGGTCAGAACTTTAAGGACGAGATATCTCGCCATTAACCAAATTGGTCAGATCGTGATGGACGAGATAGTCAACGATCGCAACGAACGAGATAACGTTTCTAACAAAAGCCAGTAACTTGTTTTTATTGTAACATTTAAAGAATATTACATACATCATTTTTACCACCATGTCCAGATCAGGCCCGCGGACATGTTGGGATTTTGGAGATCCACCCCTTTGCCATAACATCTTACAAAAATTTAGGTTGAGAAAACATTTTCGCTTGAAAAATAAAAAATCTTGACAATAAGGTCGTAAATCACGGCTGTCGAATTTGCGGCACCAGATGATGCATCACAGGAATCAACGGTCAGAAGGTGCAAGATAGGAAATAGGTGAAGGATTATCATAGATAGCAAAAAGCCTGCGGGCTGTTTCATGTATTAAAGTTACCATAAAAATATATATTAAGGAGTAAAATAATCAAAAATATGCAGGGTCATCTTCGGTCCCAATTGTGATTTAATCAACCCTTATGCACCTGTAGACTGTTTTCAGTTAGACACAAGAGATATTTTCACGTTTTTCTTATTCGTGAAGGATTTACAGGGCTGCTACTTCATACTCCAAATTAGTCGAAAAATGTAAACAGAATTTCGTGTATTTATTGGGGTCCATTTAGCTGAATTACCCGGCGTTGCTCGGGTTAAATTGTTTGTAATTCATCGTAATATTACTGAAAGTTATTATTGTGATTTAGAAGTGTTTTTAGCCCCCTCTGCAGACCTAGGACAAATCCCGAATGGGGTTAATATATAGCCTTTTTTCCGCAGGATTCTAAAGAATGAATGCATCAAATTTGACGTGAATTGCATTGGCAGTGATCGTAAAAATACTCAATGTTATTCCTATGGGAATTTAGAATTGTTTTTAGCCCCCTCTGCACACCCAAGACAAATAGAACGGGGTTAATATGTAGCCTACATTACTCGCAGGGTTCTAAAGATTATGTGTACCAAATTTGGAGTGGATTGGGCAAACGGTGTAGATTTGTATCCAGAACAGACAGACACGCCAACTCTGCTGCACATGGATATAGATCCAGTGCGTGGCAAAACATTCATATTTCAGTTATGTTACCACAATTAGCGCTTCAATTGTATCACCATTTACTTGAAAGGCGATTTGGTGTGTTTTAACACCTAAACCTATTTTCTCAATTGACCACATTTTTCTCTATTGATCTTCCAGAATCAACGGAATTGCGGAATCTTCCGAATTCCTCATTGTTATCAGACGACTGAAAAATTTCGTTAGAGCAGCGAGCTCCTCTGAGTACTTTTATAACTCTACACCTCAAATCAAGCACATTTAAACCCTTCTGGGGGTCGTCTCGACGAGGTATCTCGCCATTAACGACACTGACTAGATCATGATGGACGAGATATCTCGTCATTCAAAGAAAACTGGTCAGATCTTGATCCATCGTCAATTTCTTGACGATGGTATCACGATATAAGCTAAATTGGTCAGATCTTGATGGACGAGATATCTCGTCGGAACCACTGGGAGGGGGGTATTTCAATTAACGTCACACTGGAGCAACACAACGGGCTATTGGTGACGGTCCGGGATCAATCCCAAAGGGAAAGATCCGAGGACAACACCACGTAATTTTGAACCACGGTCAGATGACGAGGCAACACCTGAGCTGGAACCCCACTCTCCAAACTTCCACACCACGCCAACGTGAGGACATTTGAGGCCACGACAGATTTAACGTGCACCAGCCCCCTTTGTACACGACGGTGTTTGACTGGATTCGAACTCGCAACCCTTCGGTTGCTAGTCCGTTACTCTTCCAACCGGGCCACCGCGACCCCCACTGGGAGGGTTAAATAATCGGAAAAATTAATAGCGGTTGATTTTACATGGTTTATATCCGTTTGTTGCCATTCGCCAGTATACAAATAATGTCGAAGTGCTACGTATGATATAAGATGTATTATATAGATTGTAGCAATAAAGTAATTTGTTACAAAAGTACAACTTTTCAACATAAATTATTTCCTAAATATGATGGCGCAACTTGGCCAAATAGGACCCTTGAGCTATAAAACCCAAAACCAATCAATCAACCTAAATATAATCGGTAGGTAGGTAGTTAGTTAACGTCGCACTGGAGCAACACAATAGGCTATTGGCGACGGTCTGGGATCAATCCCCAAATTACTTGAGCTGGCAGCCCATTCTCCAAACTTATAAACCATGTCAGCGTGAGGACATTTGAGGCCACGACAGATTTAACGAGCATTAGCCCCCGTGTATACGACCCAAATATAATCTGTCTTTCCTTGAAAAGATCCAAAATTTTGCTTCTCTTGAATTTGCCGGTCAGGCTACAGCTATCTCAGCCTATTCAGAAATACGACACTGCTCTTACGAAAATCCCTAGTCCATAGGCCTAACAAGATATCTGCCCTTCTCCACATCCAGCTGGCCTAACCAGAGTTTTACGGCCGAAATCGATGGATATCTATATAAAATGTAACAATCGCATATCGATAGACACGGCTTAATAGCACTAAATTAAAAAGCGGATGTCTACCCATAAAATAAAACCCCATGACGTAAATCAAGCTGCGGACGACTCAATCTCCATCTCTAATCGTTGCCAATCGCGCTCCTTTAATAACAGCGCGCGATATAAAACAGAGCCCGCAAACCTGAGAGTGGGATGGGGCGTAAATCAAAGGGCCCGCAACTGAAGTGAAGAAGAGGCCGGTACATAAAATAAGAGCCTTGGCCGGAAATCGTCTGTCAGCGAGGGTCGAGGAGTATGATGTACGAGGAGAGATGCGTGTGAAAGTTAACAGTGCACAAGTGTGGAGATTTTAATGGGTATGATAATGGGAAGGTAGAGGACGGTAATGAAAAAAGCGTTTCAAAATTGAGCTTTTGTTTTACACAGAAAATAAGTTTTTTCTTTTGTGCTGGCGTCATTTCGTCATCGCGGTCTGTTCTGTGAGAGGTTTCCTGGCGGTGCAAGAATTTATTGCTTTCTTGGCTGGAAAAGTGGCGAGTTATTACGTTTTGTGAAGATACACTAGTGTGACAGTGAGAGGATGTCGTAAAACTTGTGTATCTAGCATCTGTTTCGGTTTGGTGGGAAAGCATGCATTGAGGCACACGGACAGAGTACGGTTTGGATCGGGTCAGGTGATCAGAGGTCTGGGAGAGATTTTATCTTCCTAAAGGATGTAAGAAACATGATGGTGCATAAAAAGCACGCTTTCCAACGGTTATTTCCGAAATATATTGCCTAACTTTATGGAAAAACTTGTGCAATAGCACTTTTTGCACTTACATTAAAGCGAGTCCGCAGTTTTTGGTAAAGGTAGGTAAGTATTTAATTAACGTCGCACTGGAGAAAAACAACGGGCTATTGGAGACGATCCGGTATCAAACCCGAATGGAAAGATCCGAAAACACCACCACGTAATTTTAAATCATGGTCAGATGACGAGGTCACATCTGAGCTGGCATCCCACTCTCCAAACTTCTACACCACGCCAACATGAGGACATTTGAGGCTATGGCAGATTCAACATGCACCAGCCCCCTTTGTACACGACGGTCTTTGGTTGGATTCGAACTTGCAACCCTCCGGTTGCCGTTACTCTTCCAACCGGGCTACCGCGGCCCGCTTTCAGTAGAGGTCTGAGGTCACTTTGGCTCAGTTTGCCCATTGCGCTAACACTGCGAGTTGTAAGAGCGACGCAGGTTCAATTCCTTCCAGTGCATTTCTCCCTCACGGGTCGCGGAAGCCGAGATGGTAGAGTCGTGGATTAGGTAGGTAGAAAGGTAGCTGAAATAACGTTGCTCTGGAGCAACACAACGGTTTAGTGAGGACAGTCTGGGATTAGTCCCGAAGGGAAAGATCCGAGAACACTTCGTAATTTTGAACCACGGTCAGATGACGAGGTCGACACTTGAGATGGCATCCCATTCTCTAAACATCCACATCACGCCAAAGTGAGAACATTTAAGGCTACGATAGATTTAACGTGCACCAGTCATCACGTACAGGACGGTCTTTGGTTGGATCGAATTTCGAATTCGTAACCTCCGGTTGCTAATTCGCTACTCTTCCAAAAGGACTAGCGCGGCCCGAGTCATGGATTAGCAACCGCAGGGTTGCGAGTTCGAAACTCGACCCAACCAAAGACAGTTGCATACATAAGGGCTGGTGCACATTAAAAGTATCGTGGCCTCAAATGTCCTTACTTTGGCGTGGTGTGGAAGTTTGGAGAGTGGGGTGCCAGCTCAGGTGTCGACCACGCCATCTGACAGTGGTTAAAAAGTTACAAAGCGTCCTCTGATCTTTACCCTTCGGGATTAATCTCGGACTTCCAACATCAGGACATTTGAGGTCACGACACATTTAACGTGCATCAGCCCCCACATACACCTTGTCTTCGATTGGATCGAGTTTTGAACTCGCAATCTACGGGTTACCAATCATCGATTCTGCCAACTGGCCTACAGACCCCAATAGATCTAAGCAATTAATAGAGTTTAGGGCAAATGCGGTTCTGATTATTTATATAATTGTGCTCACAGTCGGTCATTTAATCAGCCTATAAATGCTGAACCAATTCCGCGTAATTTGCAAATAACGAGCACCTTGATCCGATAATAACAGTGTTTTTTCTAACCCTTTCAATAAGTACCCGATCCCAAACCAGCCGAAGGGACAAACATGCATCGACTACCAAAGCGGTCCAAACGTCCCCAGGACGGAAACCCAAAAGAGGTCCACCGTTGGGTGTGGCAGGTGGCCCCGCTAAGTGGCACCCACCTCAGGGGACACCAGACGATAAAAAAAGGAGCCCTCGTCCTCACCTGCCCCCGAATCCTCTTAATGAGCAGGTGTATCCATAGCATTTCGCACTTCTCCTGTCCATTTGTCTTCGCCTGGACCCTTGTTGGGGAGGGTGTTTTCCCTCGTTACCAACAACGTCGGTGCTCACCTTCTACAACAACAATCTGGTCCCACCCTTTGTTGGTTGGACCCTGCGTTAGGGTCTCCCTGTGGAGTCCCTTAATTCCGACTGTGTTCCTCGGACAGCCGAGCTAGGATTAATGAATCCGGCTTCAATAGGAAGTGAATAACAACAATGAAAAGACCAAAAAGAAATAGAGATTAGATATTGGGCCACACACGGGCTCGAATTCGACAAGGGAATCAATCCAATCCGTTGTCTGTCCGTCTGTCGTACCCCATCGCGTGATTGGTCGGAGGAATTCTGAGGACATCTACCAAATGGACTGGAGGGTATGTTCCTCGACCGTGGGCATTCCGGGGTTCTTGCGGAAGGGTATTTTTCATGGTCTCTAATTGGATGGGAAGGGATGGATAGCAGTGATGGGTTGTTTCCGTGCGACATTTCTCAAAAGAAAAAAATTTCCTACCTCCAGGGCTTGATGGGTTCTCGGGGAGAAATGGTCATAATTGACGGAAAGGGGAATGGACATGCGCTTGGTGGTTCTTTGTGTGTGTGTGATAGGTGGTTATTATATCGGTGACAGTTCTTCGGGAGAAATTGAGCTCGGATGGAGAACAAGGGAGGCCATTACACGCGGTACAAGTTGTACGCGAATAAATTTCGAAATTGATTAATGATGCTAGTGTGGGATAACTTTTCGGACAGATGGGATTTGATCCTCACTTTTCAAAACTTGTAATCAGTGGCCACAACTAGGCCGAAATACAGGCAGGTAAAAAAATGTTTCAAAAGCTCCATTTGCACAATTCATAATTATATATATACATTTTTAGTATCTTCGAATAGTACAAAGAATGTGCTCAAACACATTAATTTATATACAATGTCTTCGAATAATACAAATAATGTACTGAAACACATTAATTTATCTTCGAGTAGTATGCTTAAACAAATCAATTTTTATAAAAGATCTTCGAATATAAATTAATTTTATAATGTATGAATACTTGATATAATTAATTAATATAAAGTATTTCCGAATTATATATTTAAACACATTAATTTATAGTCAGTGGATACGTTATTTGTTTAAAATTTAATCATCGAAACAAATATTAAACAATCAATAGAATTATTCAGGGCAGTCTTGGATTAATTTATTGATTACTAGCAGAATTACCCGGCGATGCTTGGATTGAATTGGTTAAATGTCGATTTCATAGAAAAATGCAAGCATCATTTAAGTGTACAGAAAATATTTTTAATATCGTTTTGACTTTTTCATAGCTTCTACAATTTACTTCGGACGCAAATATGTGTACATAATATATCCATCCATATAATCAATTTCATATTCATCACACTCTTGCTATAAGACAAACTACAAAAGCCTTTTCTGAGATGACTTCTTCAGAAGTCGATTTTGAGTTTTGGAGTGATTACGAATGCCAATTAAGTTCATTTTCAGTAAAAATGAGGAACTTTCAGCGTATAGCCTTACACTCATTTTTCCAATCAATATTTATTATTCGTGGTACCCTTGCACCATGGATTTGATGTTTTCGAATTACATTATCATTGTGAGAGGATGGCAAATTAAACTGTTACGGCATTCGTAGTTAATTTATATTTTGAAGTACACATTTTTTCTTGAAAATTGCACTCAGCCGCACGTGGAATAACGGAGCTTGTTTTTAAACAAATGTCATCAGTAACAAACTCAATCGCTTACACTTTTTAAAAAATCATTGCTTTCAAGGAATATTTCACAAGTACCTAAGTTGTATACGAACAGTTTCAACTTCAAGTAAGCAACTTCGACCTTCTGCCACTTAAGACAAAAAAATTCTATTTTCAACATAGTTGAAACTAGAAGTTTCATAGTATTAGTTTACATACTAGTTTACATACTTCCTTACTAGATTATTCCAAGATCAGCAAAATCTTATTTAAACTTCGCTTTCCTCCAACAGAAAAATTTAGTTTTAAATCGAATCCTTAAGGTACTTTTTTCAATTGAGAGACTCAGTTTCGATATGGAAACCACGTAAATATTTAGTATCATAGATGAAGTTACTTGACTATGGAGTACAGCTTTCAATAATATCCATGAAACATGAAAAACGAATGTAAATTAAATTGATTTTAATCGTCTTGTAATGAGAATAGGTCAAAATTTAGAAATATCTTTGAACTACAACGTATGGCTACCCGCTTTGATTTAACGTAACATATATTATTTTAGAATAACTTTATTTTAACTTTACCAGTCATTTTTAAATAAGTTATACACCTTACTTAAAAAGGTTTCCATTTAATTTTATGAAACAGAATTCTACAAACTATAACGTATTTAACCAAAGACTTAAGGAAAATTCGTTGAAATATACATATACCACCAAGAAATTACCCATGTCTAGTGGTTTTTGGCAAAAAATAAAAATAATTCTAATATTTAGAATATTATAATTATTTTTACATTATTCAATTATTTTTATTCTAGATATATTACCATTCTAATATATCTAGAATAAAAATAATTCTAATAATTCGCAAATTATTTAACTCCTAAATAATATGCGGAAAGTAATGGAACACAGAAAATAAAAATAATTCATTACAATTTAACTCCTAAATATATGTGAAATATGGAAAGTAATGGAACATATAAATATAAACAAACGAAATTC
Source organism: Meta bourneti (assembly GCA_933210815.1). Lineage (NCBI taxonomy): Eukaryota > Metazoa > Arthropoda > Arachnida > Araneae > Tetragnathidae > Meta > Meta bourneti. Next base: position 24,139,626 of record OW119928.1, read on the forward strand.
TGGTCATTGAAAAATATAGAAATCTGAAAAACGAAAGATCTGAGCAAGTGTGTCGAATTTCAACGTCATGAGAATATTCTGAAATTGAGATATTCGAAAAAGACGCTTGAAAAATATTGATAGACAACAATGAATTATTAACAAAAGAACACAAATTTACAAATATGACCGTAACATTTCTGTCTTAACTCAAATACACAAACACGGAATTATAAATCTAATTTATAAAATAAAACATTAATTCTGGTGTTGCCAGATACCGAATTGAAAAATTACGCTTTTATGATCAAAGAGTTTTTTTGGTTTGGCTTTTTGTGTTCCATTACAAAATGCAAGTTGTGTAAAATTAAGTATTTTAAATATCCATTTTCATCATTCAAATATTCCTAAATTATTTATATTGGGGAAAGAAATAAAAAATCAATTCAAACATAATTAGAATTTTAAATTGTTTAAATATAGCGTTTCGGAAAAAATTGTTTTTCGAGCAATACTGGTAAAACGTTTTTATTAGAAAATTTGATTTTCGATCAATACTGGTAAAACAAATTGAGTTGCGTACCGCAATCGTTTTATGCTCAGTGTTTTTCCTATGGCAATTTCGAATTGATTTAGACCCTCTGCACACCTAGGTTTAAGAGAACGGGGTTAATATGTAGCTTGCATTACTCGCAGGGTTCCAAAGTATAAGTGTACCATATTTGGTGTGGATTGTTTAAACGGTGTAGATTTGTATGGACAACATACAGACAGACGCCAACTCTGCTTTATATGTATATATTATTTACCAAGTTTTTCTTCAATTATAAATTATTTTTTAATTTAAAATACGCCATAGATTTTTGTAGAAATAGAATATAGGCAAGGAGTTAGTAAACATTCGAATAGGTGGGTACGTTCTCCCATCTAACCTTTCCCTAGTTGTGTCATCCATTTTAATTAACATATTTCTGGAGTAGTTTAGCATCACAATCACATAAAACCTTTCCCTGGTGGTACCACTGTTTATAGTTAATATCGTCGGCTGAGAGCAAAACTCATTAACTGGCATTTTTAAGAATGGCATTTTTTTTATGCTAAATGATTATTTTCATGATGCTGAGAAATGAATTGTCTTTCTTGCATTCGATTTGAAAGAAAATATAGCAATCAAAATTTTTACAATTTTTATTTTTGACCTAAAAACTAATAGTTTTTAATCGGCTGTGCTGTAAAATTTGATTCTTTCAGTTAATGCGTTTCTGTTCTAAGCCCACTTATACTAATGTCGAAGTTTTATATTACAATCACATACAATCCTTTATAAAATGGGTTTTAACGTGGAAATGAAATGTAGAATTTTAAGTATCGCCTGCAACTTACAGGTTGCTAGGAGAGCTGGGAACAAGACAATGACAAATCATAATTTTCCACCATAGAATTTAATCGCTTGAAGCTTTTAAGATCTCTTGAAGTTGTCTTACAGTGGATCCCATGTCACTGTGGTATACGTATCAATGAACAAGATGATCAGTTGGCTAAAGTAGTTGCCTCAACCTAAATCTCATTTGCTTCTACGTAACATCGAAGCTTAAATTCTCGTCTATAAGGACTAATAGTCTTTCAATTTACAAAGAGATATCTACAAGAAAGAACTGGAATTTCATAGAGGAATGAAGCTCGAATCCCATTTAAATTGCTCAGAACTGTAGGAGCTTGCTTTCGACTTCTTCCCGGATATTACTACCTACAAGACACTTACATAATATTGGAGTAGTAAGAACATCTAGCCCTTTGAGAACTGGACGAAGTAACTGGAAACCACTTCAACGATTGCCCTAAAACTCCTGGCAATACAATTGCAAATACTGTCGATAGCGTTTTTTTTTCATTATATTTAATCACTTCAGACCTCTATTGGGCTGCTCGTCGATTTTGGATGTTTGGGTTTTATGGAGCAAGGTCCAAAAGAGGACAAGCTTCCTTCGCCATACCGAGAAGTCGGATTAAAAAACTTTTACACATGATTTAAACACTTGTAAATTGTAAATACATTTCTTCGACAAATAATTGAGGTAGGTAGGTAGATAGTTGGATTAACGTCGCACTGGAGCAATACAATGGGCTATAGGCAACGGTCCGGGGTCAATTACATACGAAGGGTCCGAGGATAACACCTCGCAATTTTGAACAACGGTTAGATTACGAGGTCAACACCTGAGCTGGCACCCCACTCTCCAAACTTCCACACCACGTCAATATGAGGACATGTGAGGCCACGGAAGATTTAAAGTGAACCAGCCACCAAGTACACGATGGTCTTTGGTTGGATGGAGACAAATAATTAAGATAATCACCTTAACTTATATTTTAAATAATCGTAATACAGTTTTGTCTTTTTTTTCAAATGTAAAACTGTTATCTGTTTTCAATTACGAAATTCTCGCAGTGGACAGAGCTTAACAAACCATTAATAAAGTGAAGAGCTAGGAAGATACAAGATAATGACAATGTCATTGTTCCTTGACAATGTCTATTCAACTTTGGAATTTAAACTATTTGAAGGTTTTTAGATCTCCCCAGGAATAGAATTAAATAGACTTAAATATAAAATTCCACTCTTGAAAGAATGTAAACTATTCGCTGCGCAGTGACAACGTACTTTGAAAACACGGAATCCACGGAAACACGAGTGACAATGGTATCAAGTCAATCAAATTAGACATTTTTTCGTAATAAGATTCTTTAACCATTCAAGCGATTTGGACGAGATATCTCGTTATCAATACAACCCATTTAATGATGATGACGAGATCAAGATTTGGTAAGTTTTCTTCTATTGACGAGATATCTCGGCCATCAAGATCTGGTCAGTTTTGCTAATGACGTGATACCTGGACGAAACAACTACCAGGAGGGTTAAAGCTTACAAATTGCGCAATAAAATTGAATTATGAAGTATTTTAGGATGCGCGACACGTGTTAATGTGGAAGATAAACTTTAATCCATAAAACACACCTTGCATCAGTGGGAAGGTAAAAAGAAAACAGTTGAACTTTGACCATAACTTGAGCACTATGGGGTAGGGCACTTCGCTATTCATGAGTTCAAAGACCCTAGTGCTTATAAATAGCGAAGGTGGGATGACATGAGAGTGTGAACAATTCGAATTCAAAGAATAAAAATCACATTTTAGAGAACGGTGATGCCTTGAAAATCTGCTTAAAACCGCATATTTAAAACAGTTATCAGCTGTGATGTTTAAAATTTTCAGAGAAATATTAGGTAATTTTTTGTTTCAAGGAGAATAAGGCACTTAAATTTAATTTTAAGAGCATGTAATTCTGTAATGACTTATGTGTGTGTATCGACAGCTAGTGTAGATGCATTTGAATTTATTGCTAGAAACTAAGGTTCAATATAGAGACATCGGTCTTTTTAAAAAGAGTTGATTGGTTGTTTTGGAGTTTAATGGCGCAAGGGCCATATTTGGCCAAGCTGCGCCAAACACAAGACAGACAACTTCAAGTAACAAAAAAGAGGAATTGGGGAATAGAATAATAGGATTCCCCATTTTCCTTTACAATGGGGCTTCTGCGAGAAAACCCCATTGTAAAGGAAAAGATCTCCTAGAGTTCCTTTATAAAAGATAATTCAAAATTTTTAGTGAGAAATTTGAATTGAAGTACAGATTTGTGTCTATACCAAGACAGTAATCCAAAATGAAGTGCTTTGCATACAAGGGTGTGTTTAGTATATAAAAGGTACAAATTGATGATGGTACGGTATAAAATCAGATTTCAGTTTAAATATTTGTATCCTATTATTACCTTTACGAAGAAATATTCATTTTTTCGTCATAAAGTGAAATACATTGAAAATCTATCTTCAAGCAGAATAGAAAGAATTTGGTTCAAATTTGACCAAATATATGGTCAAGCAATGGTGTTTAGACTTAAAACAATCTAGTGTGTAAAATAAAATGAAAAAAATCTTAGACATTTATTTTCACGTTTTTCTTTACCTCTGTATCTTTTACGCTAGATGGCCGAATACTTTAGTGTGCCTTACTTCATAGGCTACGATACATCCTAAATTTTAGCAAAAACTTTTAATAACTATTTGATTATTTTGATGAGGCTAAAATAGAAAGACAAAAATTTTACGTGGTAGTTTTAAATCATAATTTTAACTACATCCTTATAAAATTCAAGAGAATCGTAAAAACGTGAGATGTACGAATACTTTTGTGACCCACTGTACATCTTGGGGATTGAATTATTTTTAATTAACAATTGAGAGGAACTCCAAACATTCAGGTCGAAGGAACCCCAATACCCGAAGAAATGCAAATTAGAGACCTCATAAAAGAACCAATTCTCATTACTTCCTTTTTAAAATTAATACTTTAATGCATAATCACAGAAATAGACAATTTTAGTCTACATACTAATTCATTTCTTCCCAAAATGAAAACTTTAAATTAACATAGATGTATTTATTAGTGGCTAGGTTGGCCTGCTTTAGATCACGAAGTCCTTCGATAGTTAGTACTATGGTTTTCAGCGGTATTTGGGGATGGGCATCTTTATTTCTTGTATTGAAACTTAGTCTGAAACCGTATTAGTCAAAAAGGCAGCATCTCCAAGTTCGGCCTTTTCTAGTTGACGAATGTTTGCTGCGTATGTATCTAATACTTCATACTAGATAATAATGATAGTTCCCAAACGTCCTCAAGTAGGCGGGGGGTGGAAGTTTGGAGAGTGGGATGCCAGCTCAAGTGTGACCTCGTCATCCGACCGTTGTTCAAAATTACGTCCTCGGATCATTCCCTTCGGGGGTTGATCCCGGACCTTGGCCAATATCCGGTTGTGTTGTTCCAGTGCGCCGTTAATTAAATACCTACCTTGACTAGCAATGGCAAAAAGCGTGTAAAGGAAAAGTTAGACACGTGTGTTAGTTATCAGGTACTAGAGGTAGTACCTAGTACCGGGCTCGCCATCGAACTTGATGCAGGTGCCTGTAGTGCGGATGTGGGGGGAGAGACTTGGTTTAAAAAACAAAACATGTTCAAAGAACTGATAACTCTTCAACGAAAACAAAAGTCGCAAACGCCACGCGCATACAAATGTCGTAACAAGCTTCAAGTAGCAATTAACAAGACATACAATAATTATCAACTTTTTTCACAAGTGAATGTCAACCAAAAATCAGTATGCAAAGGAGCGAATGCTGGGGTTGAGCCCTCAGCAACTGTATCCTTTATTTATCGCTGGAGATAATCTTGTTTTCCGATGTTCCCACAAAGAAAAATACGGTCGCCGAGGGGTACAGAACTTTGGTGGAAACATCCGGTTATGGATTTTGACAGCCTAAACATCGAGTGTCCGGTAAAAACCAGCGACATCCACTGCTGCCACAATGGCAGGCGGCCTCAAAATGGATTGAAACATCGCGTGGTAAATTCATCCACGGTTCGAGGCTTGATTATTTGTAAACAACCATCCAAAAAACCACCATCCCTAAAACGGTTGAGATGAAAGATAGATTATTTTGATGCCGAATTTCCGTTGTCATCTTTCGATGTATGACGTAACAATGCATAAAGTTACGCAATTTAAACTTACGTGTCTTGCTGCAGGGGAATTCGAAGGTGGGTGCGTACGCTTTTCCAAGAGATACGCATCTGTTATGCGAACCATTCCTGTGGATGTGGTGCCATGCAAAGATGCCGAAGTATATGCAAACAATAACACCATGGCGTTTGATTTTCAGATTGACTAGCATCACAGATTATAGTTTAGGGCACCACTTTGATATTCCCGAGATTACTTTGGTTCTTCGGTTGACGCGCAATTTAAAGACTAACCATGACACACCGAATCCATTTCATGTCTTTTCGAATTAATGTCAATGTTACATGTTGGGGCTGTGCTCCTGTCGGTCATGATTGGATGATTTGCTGTTTTTATCTTTTATGGATTATGTGTGCATATTTAATCAGATATTACTTCGCAGGCACGTATGCATAACATAATTTTGAGGACGGCTTGATCTTTCGCCCGGTTCCCAACTCCAATCGAATTGTCGCAGTGCTATATGAGCATTGAGCTTGATAATTTTTTGGCTTTTTTCAGACTTTTCCACAAGTGTTTAACCCTCCTGTGGAGGGTGTTGTCTCGTCGATGTTGTCATTAGAAAAACTGACCAGATCTTGATGGACGATATCTCGTCATTAGAAAAAAACGGACCAAATCTTGATTTCTTTCATAAAAAAAATCGACATTATGTTGATGACGATACATCTAGTAATTATCAAAATTGGTCGGATTTTGATGAACGAGATATCTCGTCGAAATTATTGAATGCTAACCTGTGTGATTCGCGAAACCGATTAACGTTGATTAAAGAAAATTTAGCGACATCAAGAATGTTTTATTGGTTTTACACCAAAAATATATGAGGAGTGCTAAATCCATTGGGAACTGCCCTGTTATCTGTCGTTGGCGTGGAAGTTTGGAGAGTGAGGTGCCAGCTCAGATGTTGACCTCGTCATCCGACCGTGGTTCAAAATTAAATGCTGTTCTCGGGTCTTTCCCTTACGGACTGATCCCGGACCATCAGCAATTGCCCATTATGTTGCTCTAGTGCAACATAAATTCAACTACCTACCCTGTTAAATTAAGAGTAATAGTAACGATAGGACGATTTCAGCACTTCGCCAATAAAAATTCCTAAGAATAAATTCCGAATTCATATGATAGTTGATTGGTCAACGCCAATTACATTTCCACCCGACCGCTTCTCGTGTAGCCTTACTCCAGCTGGGTAGGTTGGTTGGTTAGGGACTTAAAAACACCAATTAGATTAAACAAGACTTTCCAAAACGACAATAAATTTAAGGTAACCCCTTATTCTATTTCTATCACACGTGAGAGCATATAGACAGCAGCAGTAGAATCTCCGCAGACCATCTGGTTTGTTTGTTTACATTGAAAATCCCTCTCACTCAAAATTTTTAAATTGATCTGTTCTCTCCTAATATGGCACGTTTGGTTTTAAGTCGCAAGGATCATATTTGGACATGTTGCGCCAAACACAAGACAGACAATGTCAAATAATAGACATATAATGAAAGTTCTTCTGATGCGAAAGAAATACATCCAAGGTTAGTCACAGAAATCGAACTTGTGTCGTCTTGAACTCGCAAGCTGGTAGAGCAGTGGGCAAATCCACTGAGCCACGGCAGCCTCCTCTCAAGAAAAGTTGAGGTTATAAAATTGGTGTGTAGCTATTGTAACAAAATTTCAGCATATGAACAACATCATTGAAATCATAACCGTTATACAGTGAAAAAGGAGTAAACAAGGCAATAACGCAGTTAAAACTTTCGAATCAAAATACTACTAAAAACAGAATGCTTTAAGTACACGAGTATTGAAAGTTTCGCTTCTGAAATAAAACCTGCATGAAACAAAAACCTGAGATGAATTATTTTACGATGCTAGAGTAGAGATCAAATCTAAGAAAAATTATCTTTATGAGCAAGGAAAGATTGTTGCCTTGAGACGTCTCGTCTGAGACATTTCAAGCGCATCCTTGATCACAGGACGACGATGTAAGGACGAGTAGAGAGGTGCGAGGAAGTCAAATTTATTTAACACAAACTTTATATCAGTTATTAACATTATCATCTATTAAAATATTCAATTTAAAAATTTAACATCAGTTTTGATAATTCACCGTTTTAGAGCAGAAACTCATTAACCGACATTTTTCCGGAGACACTAAATGCTCGTTTTCATCATGATGAAAACTACCTTTTCATATTTAATTTGTTTAAAAGATACATAACATTATCAAAATGCTTATTTTTATATTTTGACCTTAAAACTAATAGTTAGGCACACTAAGCAGCAGTACAGTCAAAATAATTATTTTGTCAGTTAATGAGTTTCTGCTCTATGCCGACGATATAGATAATGTAATTAAGCTTTTACTGTGGATCAAATATCATCACGGGATTTCGAAACATTTAGGAGATAATGTTTTCATAATAGCGATTGATATTTTTATAACAGCGATTGATAACAATATTTTTATGACAGCGGTTGATGATAATAGTTTTATAACAGCGGTTCATGATGTTTTTGTCATAGCGGTTGATAATATTTTTACAATAGCGGTTGATGGTAATATTTTTATGACCAGCGGTTAATGAGTATTTTTATAATAGCGGTTGAATATCTAGATGAATTTGCAATTGCTTTGGCTGCAACAGTTTCCTACATGTCAATCCACCTCTGGCTCTTACTTTAAGACTCTGGAATGGAAATTCGTAGTTTCTGAATCCACTTTAAATAGTAGGTCCCGGTCTCATTAGCCCTCTAATGGCAAAAGACCATTGAGTGACAAATATGAAAATTTAAAATGAAAAGTAATTTTTAACTACTTTAGAGTAATAAATGAAAAATATATGCAGTCAAAAATTCACTAAAATATCAACCAGAAAGTATGTTATCGAATTTTCCTCCTTCACTTGAAAATAGAACAGTTACAATAATTTTTCATAAGTACTAAATTTTTATTCAAGAAAAGAGCCGTTTAATATGCCGTGGGACTATTGAAATACAAAACTGGATCAGTCGCTTTTATGACACCAACTACTTCCATTAATCACAGGAGAATATTAACGAGTAGATTTCAAACTCTTTAATTTCCAATCTCAGTCAAGCGGAAAAATAATGTCAAAGAAAATACAACTAAGCCATCTATGTAAATCATGTTTATCTTTCAAAAAGTTTGAAAACAGAAAAATCGATTGCGATAAACATTCTCATCGCGACATGTGAAAGCGAGTTCCAACTATTTCTAAGTCCGTTCCTCATTCCAACTTAATTCTCATCACGGAAAATTAGAAAATTTCATCGTCTCACCTTGAATTACAGGAAAACGGTTAGAATCAGAGATCTGAGATTGGCTCGCAAAATGTTGCTTCACTAAATTGTGTTGCTTTTTGTTTTCGAAACGAGCAATAGCATAAATGCAAGGGGGAGTTGTTAACAGCGAATTTCATTGCGTCAAGCTTGCTTAGACATGAACACCACGTAATTTTGAACCACGGTCAGATGACGAGGCAACACCTGTGAGCTGGCACCCCACTTTCCAAACTTCCACACCACGCCAACGTGAGGACATTTGAGGCCACGACAGATTTAACGTGCACCAGCCCCCTTTGTACACGACGGCGTTTGGCTGGATTCGAACTCGCAACCCTTCGGTTGCTAGTCCGTTACTCTTTCAACCGGGCCACCGCGGCCCCCAACACGTATTGTGAAACCAGCTTTATCCAAGTGCTCCACAAATGCATTTGGACGATTAAGCCTACTCCAATAGAAATTTCCTTGACCTAACCAAAATGGCGATGCTAATCAGATTCGGGCGATACCAAATAGGGGATATTAATTTGGGGTGAAGGGTTAGGTTAGGCACACTTTGGTTATATTCTTTCCTTCCCCAAAAATATAACATTGTACTCTTTCCTCATTTCAGCTCCGCCTGCACTTGGTCAGATCTTTGTATGGTACTGCTATGCAAACACAAATCTAGAAGATAGAAAGGAAGTTGAATTTACCATCGCAAAATAAGGGCTATTGGCGACGGTCTAGGATTAGTCCCGAAGGGAAAGATCCGAAGTAACACCTCGTTATCTTGAAATAGGTCATATGTGTGTGTGAAAGTTTCCAATTTTCTTCGCATTTTAAAGCTTAAAGTGGTTTTTCGAAAAATCCAAATCTAAAATCATTTTTTACTGTAAATGTAGAGTTGTAATAGGAAATTTACGTTTGTTTTTCATTCTAAAAATCTAAATCTAAAATTAATTTTTTTACTGCAAAATTTAAAGCATTGCAGCTACTAGGGCCAAGTGCATATAACAAATTCAGATTCACTGTTAGATAATGTAACAAAGGATAGGGAAAGTTTTACGGTAGGTAGTTGAATTTACGTCGCACTGGAACAACACAACAGGATATTGAGGATAATCAAAGATAAATCCCGAAAGGAAAGATCCAACACCTTGTCATTTTGAACCATGGTCAGATGGCGAGGCAACACCTGAGCTGGCACTTCATTCTCCAAACTTCCACACCACGCCAACGCGAGGACATTTGAGGCCACGACAGATTTAACGTGCACCAGCCCCCCACAATAACGACGGTCTGTAGTTCTCTATACTCTATCTCGACCCCTACAAAGGTAGAAATGGAATTATTTTCTTCAATTTCCGAATCCTGTCGCGCATTTGAGTCCTTGTCCTAAAGACATCCAAGCGGGGATCACGATGTCGCCATTCCATCTCTCCATAAAAATTGGCAATGGAATAAGCAACACCCCTGTGGGACGTCTTCGAAACCAGAGGCACCCTCGAGTTTTTCTTACGAAACGATCCTCTCCCCGTCAGTCGTGACGACAAATAACGATATGCAGCACACCTGCCAGGGTGTCCGATGCGAACTCGATCCGGGCGATATTTAAATGTCCGACGGGTCGGGGGTCCAGCTCATTAGAAAGGGGTCCCCGCGCTTCCGCGTCGAATGGCGCGCGTGCTTTGCTGGGTGGTCCTCGCTGGGTCGGAATTCCAGGAGCCACCATGTGCGTCATTAGAAGGTGGTACCTGGGGTGGAGAACACCCCCTGCTGCAAGTGGGACAGTTTTTTTGTGGGATATTTTTCTTGGAAGTGCGCAGGTGACTTAGGTCAGGTAGGTGATTTCGATTTGTCTTGCTGAGGATAGATGCGTTTGCTGCTTGTTTTGTGTGAAAACTTTATTTTCGTTTTCGTAGTATAAAGCTGTCAGAGTGAAACGGTATCCCGGATGGCACGAACTGTTGAGTTTTGGTGAAAGAATTGATACTATTACGATGTAAAATCCATAAGGTGGTTTATTTTAGTTGCGCAAGGTTCAAAACACATAAACATAGTTTGGTGGGAAAACTATTTCTGCACTTTTAACTCATCAGAGATTTAGAGTAAAAATGTATCCCTTTATAGCACGAATTATAAAGTTAAGGTGAAAGAATTGACACTGTTACGTGTAAAATCCACAAGATGGTTTGGCTTAATGGCACAAGGTCCAAAACAAAAGAGTCATAAGAAAAATGTTCAAAAATTCTAAATTTCGATGGAACATTTCGGAAAATTGGTTTCGTGTACTTTTTTTACAAACGCTATTCTTTACCATCTAAACGAGTAAATAGTTTATAATAGTTTTTGGTTCTATTGTGTACATGAAAGGTTAAAATAGGCTCTACTTTTAGGTATTTAAAAAGATTAGAGAAAGCACATGAAAAATTTCAATAAAATGCATATTTGTGTCGTTTTAAAAATAAAATAAAAATATGATTCCATTTCTTATTGCATATCGGAGCTACACGGTTTTCAGGTATGTATTTAAAATTAAAGTACGCAATCTACTTATATTTGACCATATAATTGTTTCATGCATAAATGTTATATAACGCATTAAAGGATTAAAGAAATAAATATTAAAGTCAATTGCATAGCTTGATATTAGGTCATTTACGGAACAGTACTTGAACTTAACACTGATGTTGCTTCAAAAATTCAGCTTCTAAAAATTCGATGTAATAACTTAATTGTTTTCATATTTTCAAATAGAAAAATCCCAAATTGAAGCACAACTAATTTACGACAGAAGTTAATATCTAATACTTTTTAAATCGTGGCTAAACACAGAATTTCCGTTCTTTAAGGAGTCGAAATAGCTTGTCCATTTAAAGTGTGTAATTGAATATTTTTCTGTAGAGTAATAACAATGAAATAAATTAATAACATTTATATCAAGGAACAAGCAAATGTATGGTAGAATCTGAAAGATAATAACCAAACAACTAAAACAAAGAATTTAAATGAAATCCAAGCTTCATTTCATTTATGCATCAATTTTATTTGAAATTTAACACTTCAAAATTGAATTGGTAAACAAAGAGAAATCTTGCCCAGAATAAATAATTTTTTTAAGAAATAGTTTTAGCATATTTCTAAGAGTTTAACTAAGGGTATATTTGATGGTTTTAAAGGACAATGAAAACGTATGTTCCTACCTATGTACATTTTTTTGTAATTCGTACATTTGGAGAGCTTTAGACGTAAAATGCATATAAATAAACAGTAAGGTAATTTTTGGTATTGCAGAAACCTCGATATATACCTCAATACCTTTTAGGTCAAAAAGAAAACAGTACGATACACAGAGATTTTGGTTGGTAGGTACTTTAATTAACGTCGCACTGGACCAACACAACGGGCTATTGGCGACGATCCGGGATCCACCCCCGAAAGGAAAGATTCGAGTACAACACCACGTAATTTTGAACCACGGTCAGATGACGAGGTCATACCTGAGCTGACACCCCACTCTCCAAACATCCACACCACGCCAACGTGAGGACATTTGAGGCCACGAAGATTTAACATATACCAGCCCTCTTTGTCTTTGTACACGGCGGTCTTTGGTTGGATTCGAACTCACAACCCTCACGATACACAGAGGTATATATTGGTATTTTTCAATTAACGTCTCACTGGAGCAACACAACGGGCTATTGGTGACGGTCCGGGATCAATCTCAAAGGGAAAGATCGACACGATACACAGAGAAAAGCGATACAGTGAAAAGTTGAGAAAAACTTTGTATAGCTAAGCATTTAATTCTCATTTTTGATTTAATATTCGGTAAAAGTATAAATCGAACAATCGATGATAAAACATGATTGCAAAACACTTAAAAATATTTTCGAAAACTACAAAAGAAATTATTGACGCATAATTCTATACGGCTTCTTTAGGAATAAGAAAAAAATATAGAAATATCCGATTGTTCGCCACAGAAAAAGAATGCAACTGAACTAATTGCATTTCAGTTAATTGCTTAAATTTTAAAGATTCAAAATAATTATGCTTTTAGACCCTCTTTGGTTGGTTTGGGGGTTTTTTAGGCGCAAGGGCCATATTCGGCCATGCTGCACCAGACACAATACAATATCAATTAACACAAGACATACAATATCAAGTAATTGACACACACAGTGAAAGCTTTACTGACACAGAAGGAAGAAATACATCCAGGGAGGATTGCATCAGGCAGGAATCGAACCTGCGCCGCCTACAACTCGAATATACCCTCTGTGAAAGTTACGAAGCTAAAACGTTTTCTGAAAAAAAGCTTTATGAATGAAGGCCTATCATTTAATCGTCTTGGGGTCTATCTTCGCGTCAAAAAATTGCTCGAGAGTGGCCAACCTCTGGTGTAAAGGGTCGCGGTAGCCTGGTTGGAAGAGTAACGGACTAGCAACCGGAGGGTTACGAGTTCGAATCCAACCAAAGACCGCCGTGTACGAAGGGGGCTGGTGCCCGTTAAATCCGCCGGGGCTTCAAATGTCCTCACGTTGGCGTGGTGTGGAAGTTTGGAGAGTCGGGAGCCAGCTCAGGTGTGACCTCGTCATCTGACCGAGGTTCAAAATTACGTGGTGTTGTCCTCGGATCTTTCCTTTCGGGGTGGATCCCGGATCGTCACCAATAGCCCGTTGTGTTGGTCCAGTGCGACGTTATTTGAATACCTAACTACCTCCGGTGCAAAAACATATTCCAAACAGTCACTAGGGCAAGGGAAAATTTGTTTTCCTACTTGGATTTTCATAGTAATAGGGCAGTTTTGTCGCAACGAGGAATCTCGTGAGTTGCAAAACTGACCAGATCTAGATGGACGAGATATCTCGTCCAAACACTAAGAAGGTTAAAATGAATGTATTTTGAACATAAAAAAATTGGTTCCCTAGATTTTTAAACAGGTGGGACACCATACGTCTCATCGTCTATGTATAGTACTCCTTAACATCAGAAGAACAAATGAAAGAATGTATAGCAGCCTTAAAATACAATATTTATATACCTTAGCATTCACAGCAATAGTACCCCTCAATGGGATCCAAATCAAAAAATAATTTAGTCGAATAGGCAATATAACATAGGGTTATTGTACCTTTTATCTTTTGATTTTAATTATAAATCATTTCTCATCAAAATAATCACTCCCTATTTTTTAAAATCTAAATATTTGTAATGAACTATTGTCGGGCAGTTGACAAAACGACCGAATTTCAGTTAGATAAGTACTTCACGTACAGTGGCAGCAACGAATACAGCAAACATTTCAATGGGAAACGTAAACTATTTCTCGTGTCTAATTATTTCCTCATACTTTAACCGAAAACAAGGAAGTTAGCTAAGATGACATCCCATCAGTCCGTAATGAGGTCTTTCTTTACGCAAGTGGATACTAAACTTGGATTGCTCGGTGCCTTTAGTTAAAACGTCTTACGAATTAAAAACATGGATGCATCTAGATCAGACGATATGTAGGGTGAGTGCACGTGAAATGGAACACCGCGACATCTCGAAAAGTAACGATCAAAATCGAACCGAATTTGTGGAAAATGCTTCTTACACCCATACCCTAGAGGTAATTCATTAACGTCGCACTGGAGCAACACAACGGGCTATTGGCGTCGGTTCGGGAATAATCCCGAAAGGAAAGATCGAAGGACACCTCGACATTTTTAACCACGGTCGGATGACGAGGTCAACACCGGAAATAACAGCACTTAGATTCAGTCACGCCTTTAAATCCTCACAGAAAAATTTATTAAGAGCAGCACCTTCGTGTGCATTTCATAACTTAAAATTTCTGGTTTGCATCCAAAAAAATTATTCCTCATCCTCATCTAGAGAGAGAGAGAGAGAGAGAGAGAGAGAGAGAGAGAGAGAGTTATCTTCCACGTTATGGAAAAATTTTTTACCGTAAACCCTTTGTAGAGTCGGTATCCCATGGAGTTGAGTCAACACCTGAGTTGGCACCCCGCTCTCCAAACTTCTACACCACGTCAACGTTAGGACATTTGAAGCCACGACAGATTTAACGCGCATGTACACGAAGGTCTTTGGTTGGACGTAGTTCTGAACTCGTAACCCTCAGGTTGGTAATCCGCTACTCTTCCAACTGGGCTACCGCACCCTCCCCCAAGCCCTAGAAAGTACCCATATTGTTTAGAGCGTCAGTCGAGTATCCGTTTTTAAAAAATAGAAGCCATCTCTCTATTTCGTGGCACAGAAATCGACGTTGTTGCGGATATAAGCCATACTAAATCGACCGTTATGCGATTCATTCATACATTTTGACGCTTCGTTCAAACATGCTTGCTCTGGTATGGTATTTTTAATTAATGTTACACTGGAGCAACACAACGGGCTATTGGTGACGGTCCGGGATCATTCCCAAAGGGAAAGATCGTAATTTTGAACGACGGTCAGATCGAGGCAACACCTGAGCTGGCACCCCACTCTCCAAATTTCCACACCACGCCAACGTGCGGACTTTTGAGGCCACGACGGATTTAACGCGCACCAGGCCCCTTTGTACACGACGGTCTTTGGTTGGATTCGAACTCGCAAACATGCTTGATTTGAGATACGGATCTGATTAATGTTACTACTGAAATAGCACGAAAGAAGCTCTCCTTTTTTCCAATGAAATTCTTCGGCTGTCTGATTACAGAAAGCAATGAGAGAAATCTGGAAGATACAAATCGGCGCAGGAAAGAAAATCTGAGCGAAAATAGGTTTAGCGTCAAAAAATGCCGAATCGCCTTAGAACAAGGGAATGGGTTGGTTTCGGTTTTGTGGCACAAGGTCCGTTAGCGGACAAACTGAGCCAAACGCAAGATTAAATCTTCCTCACAAAAACAGTCAGAAAACCATACAAATAGCCAAATTATCAAAACAATCTAAAAATTATGTATATAACTTCCATAAAAACGAGTTAAAATCCTTCAAAAAATGATGCGCCAAACACAAGACAAATAACATCCAGCAATGGACGCACACACACAAGGAAAGTTTCACTAACACTGAAGATAAATACACAAAGGGTTAAATCGAACCTGCGCCGCCTACAACTCGCAGGTTGTTAGTGCAGTGTGTATACCCTGCACTAACAACTGAGCCACGATGCCCCCAATACCCACGAAAGATTTGACTGTCCAGTATTTTCTTTTGTGGACTCCCCAGGCACACATGGGCCGCGGTAGCCCGGTTGGAAGAGTAACGGATTAGGAACAGGAGGGTTGCAAGTTCGAATCCAACCAAAGACTTTCGTGTACAAAGAGGGCTGCTGCACTTTAAATCTGCCGTGGCCTCAAAAGTCCTCACGTTGGTGTGGTGTGGCAATTTGGAGAGTGGGGTGACATCGTCATCTGATCGTGGTTCAAAATTACGTGGTGTTGTACTCGATCTTTCCCTTCGCGGCTGTCACCAATAGCCCATTGTGTTTCTCCAGTGCGACGTTAATTAAAATACCTACCTACCCCAGGCACACATGCATTGCTTTTAGCAATATAAATTCTGTTAATTATTTCTTAAGGTCTAGCTAAACAGATAGACCAAGTCCTTCAGTCTGACCACGACCAAAAGTCCAACACTAGATCTGGACTTTATAGTGATCTCCCTTGCTAGATCAATATAGGTCAGGTTGTTCGGTGTTACATTTTAGGTAAGTTGGAAAAGCAAGGTGTCCCTGAGAGGAGATCTGATATCCCCGCTCACAAGTCCAGAAAGGGCAGTCTGACATTTTTGTCACCCGTATATTTGAGAGGTTCCAGGGTATAGTACCAGATAGTCATCGGGGCTCCCCAAATTTTACCATTTAAGCTCTTCTTTAGGGCGAATAATTAGAATATAAATTCTACTGCGTTATTGAATTTTAATACATATTACTAGCAGAATTACCCAGGGTTGCTCGGATTGGATTGAACTGTTGGTTCAAAAGTGATTAGAATAATCAGTTTTCTATCGTAGAAAAATGCAAACCTTATTTAAGTGTACGGAAAATAATTTTTAACATCGTTTTAAATTTTTCATAGCTGCTACAATTTACTTCGGAAGCAAATACGTATACATAATATATCCAATGGGGATTTCGAATTGTTTTTACTCCCTTCTTCACATCTAGGACAAAGAGAACGGGGGTTACTATGTAGCCTAACTTACAAGCGGGGTTCTAAAGTGTAAGTGTACAAAATTTGATGTGGATTGGTCAAACAATGTAGATTTGTAGAGAACAGACATACAGATGGAGGGGGCAACTCTGCTTTATATATCTACTAGCTGAATTACCCGGCGTTGCTCGGGTTAAATTGTTTGTAATTCATCGTAATATTACTCAACATTATTCCTATATAGATTTCAAAAAAATTTTAACCCCCTCTACAGACCCAAGAAATATAGAAAGGGGTTAATATCTAGATTATGTTTCTCAAAAGGATTCTAAAGAATGAATATACCAAATTTGGTGTGAATTGGTCTGATAGTGATCGTAAAAATACTCAATGTTATTCCTGTTGTTATTTCAAAGTGTTTTAGCTCCTTCTGCAGACTCAGGACAAATTGAAAGGGGTTAATCCCATGTATCCCGAAGAATTCTAAAGAATGAAAGTACCAAATTTAGTGTGAATTGGTCTATTGATTGTATAAATACTCAATGTTATTCCTATGGGGATTTTGAAGTGCTTTGATTCTCCTCTGCACACCGAAGACAAATAGAAAGTGGGTTAATATGTAGCCTACGTTACCCGCAGAGTTCCAAAGTATAAGTGTACCAAATTTGGTGTGGATTGGTCGAACGGTGTAGAATTGTATAGAGAACAGACAAACTCCAACTCTGCTTTATATATAGATATAGATGTAACTTTTTATATAGTGTTGCGATTATATTATTTGAGCATTTGAAAGCTCAAGCATCACTTGCAAAAAGAAAATATTGAAACGAAGTATGATTGACGTGGTGCTGATAGAGATCGGACGGGAAAGTGAACATCGGTTAATGCACTATTAGGTAGGGAACCTACATTACCCGAGATTCCAGAAGCAATGCTGGTTAAATTTGTATTGCATGGATTTTTGCTTTAAGGAGGAAGGCGTTTTGACGATCCTCAGAATACTGTATATAAAGAAATATTCCGCACCTTTTCCAATGGAAAAAATTTGATGTTATTCCAAATAAGTGTAAAAACATGAAATGTTTTTGTTTTTACTTCCGTACCAAATAAATATACATTTTTAAATGTAAAAATTGTTTGTTTGCGACACATTCGTCAGGTCTTCTATATTGGATACCGTTTTTCCAAATCGACAATATACTGTGACTTCTTTTACTTTTTTAATAAAACCTCTTCTTTCTTATCCCATTTTTACATGTGTAGAACGCGTCTGCTATTGATCCTGAGATCTGGGAACCCTCTCTGTAGCAGTTTGACTTAGCCACCAGTTCAAGACATACAATATCAAGTAATAGACGCGCACACAAATAAAGTTTTTACTGACACGGAAGAGAGAAATACAACCAGGCAGGAATGCACCTGACAGAAAATGAACCTGCACCGCCTACAACTCGAAGGTTGCTAGCCCAGTGGACATAACCACTGAGCTACGACGGCCCCTTTAATAAAACCTAAAAGTTTTAAATATCTGATAGTATCTATATTTAAAACCTTTAGTTAATTTGTTAAGAACTGGCGTTCCAAAGAAAATCATTCCCCTACTCTTGGCAGTTTTAGAATCAGGCGTTCCATATTACGTTACCGTATATATTGTTTGAATTTTCAATAAATGCATAGATGAAATTACTTCCTTTTAAAGACTTTCACTAGTGATTCAACTGAATGGTTTGACGTGTTTGTTGCCTCACTGTCATTTTTTGCTACACGAAGGCTAATTAGACAAGGATGGCTTACAGTCTGAATGATTTGAATGCACATTTTGCAATTTAATACGTACAACTGCGGAAAAAACAAATCCCACTCTTTCCTACGTCACTCATTGGAAAGAAAATTCAAAGATATCGTTCGATAGAGAATAGAATCTTTAAAATTATATGCATAAAATTTGAGTAAAGGGCATATCACAAATCACACATCATAATTCTCAACTTTGATGCCAAATTTCGAGTTTATATTAAAATCTAAATCCCTAAGTTTCAAATTAAATGGAACAGCTTTTTTGAATTTGAATTACGAGATGTAAAATTGAGCTCCCGAAGTAAATTAATTTCTCAGATTTTTATCCGACTGTCCGAAATAATTTTTCTATTAAGCTGAATTTTTATAAATTACGTTATTATTAAAGAACCTAAACAAAATTTACGCGTTGTTCTTTTCTAAAATTAATTTCAATATGCAATATGAATTATGAAAATGTTCTAAAATATGAAAAGCAACATTCATATATTTGGATTGAAATCAATACAGGACTTCTTATGACTAAAATTTTTAGCTTTCCTATTCTGGCTACATTTAATACAATAACCCCCACATTTAGCTTTTTTGCGAAAAGAAATGAAATTCTATCGAGAGAAAATAGCTGAAATTTTGATAATCGATTTTAATAAAAATGTATCAAAGTTTGCTATTTATACTTTCTCCAATTCCAAATTTCATAATTCATCTCGCTTAGTAAAAACAATTTTAAAAAGGAATGCTCAATAGATTCAGAACAGTTTTTAACAGTAGATTTTAAATAAAAGATCAATTTTTAATTTTTTATATCTCCTCGTTTCTTATATCCATAATTTATTGCATTGCCGTATGCAGACAAAGCTCTTCCCATTTTCCTATAAGATTCAGAATAGAATGCTACTCGATTTCAACACCATGAATGTTTATTGTATGCAATATCCAAGCCTCATGCTGAGAAACACCAAAAGAACTTTATTATCTTTATGGGGTACGAACATTTTCAATTAAGTTCGCCGCAAGGATCCTACCGTGAAGTCCATTAGAATTTTTAAGAAATAATGAAAACCTCTCAGTCAACGCACTCTCTCTATTAACAACCCAACGAAATTCGACTACAATGTTTCACCAGGAGGGTTATTGACAAGAAGATAGGATTTTTGCTCTTTGAAACGAGCCCACGCAGATGCTGATAGGCTTCTGTAGCTCATACATACTCCATTGCGGATTTTGGTGAGGCAACCATGCAAGAGTATCATCTTCATGTTTTCCAGATGCAAATCGAAAACCCTCTCCGCGAGGAAACCACTAGGAGGAGGGTGGTTTTATGGTAATAGTCTACCCACCTCACACGCCTACAACGAACAGTCAATGCCCTAATGAAAAGCCTTTGAAACTTTATAACGCTAAGTTGGGAAAGATTTGGTGTTGAACAGGTCAACAATGCTCATCCACAGCCAAAGCAATTGTGAAAATCGTAGCATAAATTTAAAAATAGCAAAAAAAGTTTTCTTTTAAACCCTATTTTAGTAGCCTACAACTCGCAGTTTGCTAGCGTGTCGGGAGTCATGGCAACCCCCCAGTATCAGTTAGATCAGAGATTTTAAACCTTTTTCATCACATGGCACACAAATTAATTACTAAAACTTTGCCGCATCCAAAAAATTTAATGTATATTTGACCAATCTGAAAAAATCAAAAAGCTATAATTTTGCTTGACTTACAAAAAGTAATAGTAATGATCCACCTTTTGTGCTCCAAAGTGGCATTTAAAAATATTTTTGGAAACTATGATATTTTGCAATAGAAAATAATTTTCAAAATTATTTACACCGGTATTGCTTGCAATTTATTGGGAATAAATAATTGTTAAAATTAAGAAATTGGAATGAGAAATAAATCTTACACGAGTCAAGCGTTTCAGAATCAGTGCCAGTCTTGCGACACCGGTTGCAAACATCGACCTTAAAATGAAATAGACTGAGCATGTGCCCGCAGCTTCAAGTTATTTCTTCCAGTTGCTCGGTTTGAAGATCTGTTACGTGGTTGTGGGTAAAAGCATGAATCCTAAATTATTGATTGGTTAAAGTGATTATCCACCGTGATCAAAAACACTAGTCTGCGCTTCAATAGCCAATCGGCTAAGTCGATTTGTGATTTACTCTTCATATCTTACGATAACAACTCCGCCCACATGATCCGTCTATTTCATTAGAAGGTCGATGGTTGAAAATAGCTGTGATAGATGATGGACTCCTCATAAAATGCAAATATGTATCCAAATGCTTAATGTTCAACTTGCATATTTCATAAATTTTTCTCTTTTGATGTGGACACATGTACAACTACAAATCCAATGGAAAGATTTGTGTCATGACTTACATTTTATTTATTTATTTGTGCACGTGCAAGTTGCTCCTAGTATTCTAATAATCTTTTAAAAATGTATTTTAATTTATTATTAAACTGCGTTACTCGTTAGTATATGTTTTTACTGGGTTGCTCGTTTGTATACAGTTCTGTGTGATCCATCTAGAACATTCCATCTGGAATATTTAATATAGAACATTCCATCTGGAGTATTTCATCTAGAGCATTCCATCTGGAATATTTCTTCTAGAGTATTCCATGTAAAATTAAAATGTGATTATTGAATAAAGGCACTTCAACTACAACAGTTTATATCTTTTCAAACTTAGAAAACAGACTGCGCCATTACAGTACAAAAGTACAAAAAAAAAAAAACGTTCCACATTTCACTGGCCAATCCTCGAGGTCAGGTACCATGATCCCGCTAAAAGGGTACTCTCTTTGGGTATCACTTAAAATGGTCTAATTGTCTTAAGTACCTACAATTATAAAGGCTGTCAAGGTGAAATATTTCAGAAATATTGAACATAAGCAATCTGTTTTCTAATTTTAAAAGTTAAAAATATTTCCATTGTGTGCGTAGTACTACATACGTCCAAATCAGAACTGAAACATTTATACATTTGATATAGATTAAATATTAAGAATTTGGGATATATATTTGTATTTTTTAAGGGATCCGTCATCTAACATGGTACTAGGGTTTGTCGTCCATTCTGAAACTACGGCTGTTTCAACTTAAGATAGGCATTCTCGTCAAGATTATTTATGTGATAGAATTTCTTGGGAAAGTCTGGTAAAGCGAACATGATTAGTCTTACAAACGATAACAGAAATTCCGATGTTTTGATCATTATCATATTAAACAGCAGCCATAGGGCATTCATTCTTTTAATAGGAATTTCTTGGGAAAGCCTGGTAAAGCGAACTTAATTAGCCTTGCAAACAATAACAGAAGTTTGATTTTTCGGTTATTAGAATGTTAAATAGCGGCCACAGGACATTAGTTCTTGTAGTTTGACGCACAATGGGGCGATTCGTTTTGTGCATTTAATTAGTTATATTTTACTTTAAATGCACAACGATAATTTTATTAAGTTTGGAAGTAACAGTCTACTAATCCTACGTGACAGGGGTTTTTTAAAGTCCAAGTATTAGGGGTTAGGTCTGGATTGGATTGGATGTTGGGGTTTTAAGACGCAAGATCCGGGGTTAGGTCTGGGATTACTTATTTTGTAAAATCCTAACCGCACATACACACTTGTTTAGTTATGAGAACACTACATTTTAACAACTAAATTTAACGCACTACATTTCTAAAATTCAATCAATTTGTGAATAAGTTGCCGTCGCAAATAACACAGGCTTCATCAAATAAAAAAATATTTTATCCGGGAAATTAACATTCACCAATAAAGGATGGCAAGACACAAAAAACCCAATGAAGTTAGTTCAAACATCATTCATATGCAAATTTAATTCAACGTGAGGTTATAAAATTCGGGCCGAGATGTGCAGTAAAGGGGTTACAGAGGGTAATGTGAGTAAAGGGGAAATGCACCATCAGGGTATGAACTGGCACAATAAGGCAGGAAAAAAAGGTTTTTTACCCTTTCCCCAGTAGGAGAGGGTAAATATCCCTACCCATATTGAAAGCATCTGCTTGGAAAGGCGGGAATACTGTGCTTAATTCTCATTCCCAGCTTGAAGCAACCATTCTGAGTTCTGGGAATTGAAATTTCGATTTATACTCAAGAAATCAGGGCATAATTTTTTTATACTATTTAATATTGTTCCTTTGTAATTTAAAAATATGAAAATACAAAAACAAAATATATAAAAAAAATTTTGTCTGTATTTTTATTTTTGGGCTGATGTGGGCCACAACGGCGGAAAGTTTGATAGTAATTTTGTTTAATCCTCCAAGTGGTTTTGACGAGATATCTCGTCCATCAAGATATGACCAATTTTGCAAATGACGAGAAAAATCGTCATCAAGATATTGTCGATTTTTTGACCATGATGATATCAGGATCAGGTCAATTTTCTTCTAATGACGAGATATCTTGTCCATCAAGATCTGCCAATGGTTTTGCTAATGACAATTTACCTCGTCAAGACAACCACCAGGAGGGTTGATTCTATACTACCTTACCACCTGTGGCGACATATTACTTGTTGATTTGCGAAAACTTATCGCTTCTCGATGTCTAGATCAGCGATGCACAGACGTGTTAAGACCAAAGGCAAAATAGATTGACTGTGACTTATGGGAGGCCCGCCAAAAAAACTATAAACGTTATCCATCATATATTATTTATATTTATTATTATTTATATTTTATATTGTAACAAAAAGAAAGATAATAAAAAGTAAATAAAGAATTTAATTTGATTCGTGACATTGAATTGATTCAACAATTGTTTTAATATTTGGTTCTATTTTCGTAATTAAAAGCGCAAAATCCATTCGAAATTTTCATTAGTCAAGCTGTTCCAATTTTTCGCCTTGTTAATATTCATGACCGGAAAAGTTTGTTCATAGATGTATATTGAATCAAAGAGGCTTGCGAATTTTAATGCATTGTCTATCAACGAAGTTTTAACCTAAATTACCCATCGTATGTGACTTGTTAAAGTTAAAATAACACATGGTGAAGCGGGCGGCCAGCAAACCAACGGAAGGCCACATGAGGCCCGCGGGCCGCGCATCCCTGGTCTAGATGCTCGATCTTTTTGTTTAGCTGACAGGCGCTTATTTCTCCATGTCTTGCTTTAAAGTTTGCGTTGATTTAGTAAATTATATTTAAAAGCAGTGGAATGTTTGATTTTAAGTCAGCATTTGAGGTTTCTGGGAAGAATTCCTCGAAACCATTCCGACTTATATTTCCCAACACTCAAAGATAACGACCAGAAAACTAAACTCCTTACGTCCGTTACCACATCAGCGAAGCGAGCTCGGAAACAAAATAAAAAAAGATCCCAAACGAAGCGTGTGATAAACAACCTCGAAGAGCACAAGATAACGCGGCACCTTTTAATTAAAAAGTTCAAACGGGTTTCAAAACAGAGGAATACATTAAGCGTGCAGCGCATGTAGCCTCTCGCTCAGACGCGACAAGAAATAAAGTAAAAAACGAGTGGAAAAAAGAATTAAATTATGCGAGAACATCTGCTTCGAGAATTCGCCAAAAGCCTGGAACCAGATGCTTCAAGAGCTTGTTATGGATTGCGATGTAAATGAGTCCGGGTATGGTTTGAGTTATTTACAGCTAACGGAACGATTTTTATTTTTGCGTTTTGGCTTTGATGTAAAACGAGACGACAGTTTGCCTGGAACTAGGTTAACTTCAACTTGAGAGGAATTATTTCTTTAAAGTGCATTTGAATTTCCGAACGGTTGCTGCTGATTTATTCATAAATGAGATCGGACGCGGCTACGTGGCGGAGGGTTGGATTAACTTTTATGGTGGGATTTTGCGTTCGAGTGGAGATAAAATCTGAAAGTTTCTTGAGAGAATATTAAACAAGAACTGATTTAAATTTTCAGTACAAATGGCTCTTGAAATTTGACGCACACTGCTCAATTTTGTTTTTGCATAGTATGATCTGTCACTCGACACAATTCACAAAACAATTTCAATCTGCCGAGTTCTTTCTATAAATTCAGAAAAAAAATCATCTATACACACATGCTCTTCCTTTTAGCTTATTTTACAGGAAATAAGTGCAACATACACAATTGTCCAAGTAAAGGTTTTGATAAATATATTTTAAAAATTATTATAATACCTGTAGCCACATCCAGAATTATATCCTGGGTTATCAAGATTATAGGTTTGACAAAGCTACAAAACTAGGAACGAAGTGTCTTCGGATTTTTCCCTTCAGGATTGATCTCGGACCAATCGCTTGCTTCAGTGCGACGTAAATTCAATTACCTACACAGCTAGGAATTATATTCCTGTGGTTGGCTAGTTTTTAATGGCATGAGGGATATATTTGGCCAAACTGTGCCAAACACAAGACAGACGACATCAAGTAATGGATCTACACATTCTAGGAAAGTTTTACTGACACAGAAGAGAGAAATACTAGATTCCTGAGACTTTAAAGCAGTTTTAAGGTTTAGGATACTCAAAAATACTTAGTTAATTGATGGTTATAAAATTACATTAAAGCTAATGGTACAAATAATAACTAATATATTTAGAAGAAAAAGGAAAGCAGAATCACATTTATTTAGCCCTCCTGGTGGTTTACCTTCATGTCGAAAACTGCCCAGTATGGCCAGCCTCTAGTGCAAAAACCTATTCCACCCTTGGAGTAAATAGGGCAGTTTTGTCTCGACGAGATATCGTCCTTAGCAAAATTGACCAGATCTTGGACGAGATATCTCGTCCTTAGCAAAATTGACCAGATCTTGGACGAGATATCTCGTCGAAACGCTTGGAGGGTTACTAGAAAGAGAATTATGTTCGCTAAATCCGAACCAAAATCATGGTTCTTGAGTACTCTATACTCCAAAGTAATCACACATACTCCAAAATTGCGACCGAATCGACTGGGGAATCTCCATTTGCCTACATCCAACCCTCTTTTTCTTCTGAACGACACGATATTTCCGAGTAGGGTGTAGTAATGCTTTTACCCCCCCCCCACAACACACATAATGACTAAATAGCCACATCTATTGTGGTTGAAGGAATCTTAGGAGATTCTATTGGTCAAAGAATGTTTTCAACAGGACAATGCACGATCGCACTTGGCATGCAACGTTTAACTATTTCTCCTTGTCCCCACCAGGTTTCACTTCTTCCATGACCCGCTCGTTAACCAGATCGGCTGCCCAAGTCTGGTCGATAATCGTTCAACGACTGCACACCTCAGACCATCCTCGGTTACGCCAGATGAACTGTGTGTGACAACGTATGGAAACAGCATGTACTGAGGTACCCCAAGCACACATCCAAAGCCTCTTTCAATACCGAGATGCGTAGCAGCAGTTATTGCCGCTTGGTGGCAAGGAAATACTTAGATTTCTTAGAGTATATATATAAGTCGAACGGAGCTGTAATTTCAATTAATATTCTACTCCCCTTGCCTCCAAAAGCCTTTCCCCATTCTTCTTAGAACACTCGATCGTTTTCGTATTCCGAGAGCGATCTTCTAATTGGTTGGAGTTCCGTGCGTTCTGGTTTTGATGGAAACGCTCAAAGCAGAGCGGGCAAATAAGTAATTCTAACTTGAGAACACCGGAATCGGAATCATTGAGGAATCGGAATTGCATGTTGTATGCAGACCATGTTGGTTATCAATTTTGCAAATATTCCATCTAATATATTTCATCTCATCATCGTTAATAAATAGTGTTTGAAATGCGAAAACTTGAATTCTTAACTGAAAATTATGCAATTGTATTGGTACAAGTTGCGGCCCGTTTCGGGCTTGATATATATATATATATATATATAATTTATATATATTTAATATAATATATATATATGTAATTAATTTGGTATCCCTAAAAATCTCAATTAGGCCCTTTCGTATATGGATACAGGTAAAGCATTTGTAACTTTACCTTTCCTTGGAATCTATTATTACATTTCAATACAAATTTGATAACTTGAACAGGATAAATAGACAGTCATTAACGTATTGGCAAAAGCGCAGAATCGTTCAAAATAATTTATAGCTTTGAATAGAAATAGAATGATTTGAAGAGATGGAAAGGGAAAATTCAAAATCTATTAGGATTGATGATTACGAATTATTTTAATATCTCTTTCGCATATTAAAATAAAACTCTCATGTACCGTTGTGACATTAACAGTTAAAATAGATCTTACGCATAAACCCATAAGCTATCTGCGTTTAATTTATACCTCTTGTAAAGTTTGGGAGGATCCGTAAGACGTAATGTCATCCTCTACTCTGTTAAACTCTACGAAGCATACAATATCTCATTAGTCGACATAATTTCTTGTCATGCGAGTCTATTTTGTGCAAAGCATCAGTAAGCAATTATGTTACAAGTCGTTTATATACAAAGGAATTTCTAATAAGAATTATAAAATGATTCTCAGACTGAATTTTGTAATCAAAATAGCGTTAAGAGTTATAGCACAGAAAAGTCTATTTGTACTGTCATAGATCTACAGGAATAACAAATAATCACATATATCATCCAATTATCAGGTGTTTTTAGTAAAAGTGCAAGGATTACTGCTAAAGTTTATCAAAATCAGGTTTCAGTTGAATAGGTTTTCTCTAGTGTGTTCATTATAATTAAAAACTATTTTGCAATATTTTATGTTTGATATAAATATTCTAAAAAATTTTAACTTAAAAGAAGAATTATTGTAAAACTATGATAATGAATTGGAATTTTAACTTACCAAATTTTCTGATTTAGTCTCCATGAATCTTTTGAATACAATACGAAAGAGCAAATGCTTATTCAAAATTCGATGCCTCGCGTATTTATAGGAAGATTATTTGCTTCTGAAACTAATCATAATATATTTAAATAATTATTGAAAAAAGAGGTTAGTTGGCACTTTAAATGCAAAGCAGCGTGTTTTGCACCGGAAATCGAAGAATTGGAGTGCCATCAAACCAAACCCAGGCATCTGATTTACCCATGGATTCAGTTGCGGGCACTTTAAATACCATTTTACCTTTTCCACCTGCACCACTTATGTGCTACTTACCCATTCACGAAGCAATCCTATTACACGAAATTAGAAATACAAACAAACGAATCGTAGCTCGTTTCTAATAAGTGCGCATTAGCAGATGCTACGATTCTATTCTATAATTAATTTCCAAATGCATCTGCAACACCTGGTCAAAAAGGGTGAAATTATCAGTCTGTCAGTGGTACAACGGCGGACCTCGCCACTAATAGAAATAAACATGCCTGTTCAAACTGCTGCGATTTTATTTTTTGTAAATTAATTTCCGAAACGCATCTGCAACACCTGGTTCAAAAATGGCGGAATCGTCAACCCAAGTTCCATCAATGCAGATTTGGCCACTGGTGGAAATAAACACGACTGATAAAATTGCTTCGATTTTACTTTTATAATTAATTTCCTAAATGCATATGCAACACCTGGATCGAGAATGGAGGAATCGTAAACCTAAATTTTCTCAATGGAGACCTTAGTTCGTCAACCTTAGTTCTGTCAATGGAAGCACTCGCCACTAATAGAAATAAACTTGCCTTCCCAAATCGCTACGATTTTATTTAGTAAATTAATTTCCGAAATGCATCTGCAACACCTCGTTCAAAAATGGCGAAATCGTCAACCCAAGTTCAATCAATGCATATTTGGACACTTATAAAAATAAACATGCCTGTTGAAACTGCTGCGATTTTATTGTGCAAATAACTTCAAAATTCATCTGCAACACCTCTTTTAAAAATGGATAAATTTAGTTCTTTCTATCAGTGGAAGGTACGTAACGTCGCACTGGTAATTAACACTAGGTAATTAACGTGGCACTGGAGTAATACAACGAGCCGGGTTGACGGTCCGGAATACGAAGGGAAAGATCCGAGGACAACACTTAATTTTGAACCACGATCAGATGACGAGGTCACACCTGATATGGCACTCAACTCTCCAAAGTCAATGGAAGGACTTGCCACTAATAGATATAAAATTGCCTTCGAAAATCGATGCTATTTTATTTTGTAATTAATAAAATAGCAAATTTTGTAATTAATAAAACAATTTCCAAAATATATCTGCAACACCTAATCCAAAAATGGCGGAATCGTCAACGTTCTGTCAATGGAGTACTCGTCACCACCTAAATGGGTGTGCGATTTTATTTTGTAATTAATCTCCAAAATGCATCTGCAACACCTGGTTTAAAAATGTCGGAATCAACTCAAGTTCTATCAATGTAGATTTAGCCACTAATAGCTTCCTCAAACTGCTGTGATTTTATTTCTGTAACTAATTTCCAAAATGGATATGCAACACCTCGTTTAAAAATGGCGGAATCGTCAACCCAAGTTCTGTAGACGGAAAGGCTGCCCACTAATAGAAATAAACCCGACTCGGCAAATGCGCACACGCATCGAAAGAGATTTCCACAAAAACAACACTCCTAATTAAATACTAGACTATCATCTCGGGGTTGTTATAAAAACACATCACGCCCAAAATCCTCGGGATTTGCGTAATACTTCAACTCCAAACTTCCGTTCTACGGCTTCCTGACCAACAGAAAAGAACGGGCAGGTATAAAAAAAGAAGAGAAAGGGAGGCTTGGAAAAGAAACAGTGTTTCAAACTTTTGAATTGAAGCATTCGGTGTGTCACGTGAGCCACCAATTCGGGCATTTATGGATGATAAATGACTGCACTTATCTGCATACATCAGAATGGGCGTATCGCTGGATTCACTTATACAAGCGTTATGGGAAAACCAGTGGTTTGTGAACCAGCTACCACGTCGTAATTACGGTATCTTCCCATCTCGGGACGGATCCGAAACGGTCAACTGAGGAATTTTATTTCGAATCCCCTTCTTCCTGCAGGGGGTTGTACAGGAATGGAATTGCTGGAGGAAGATTACGGCTTTTTGCAGCGACGTATTTCGACTGGCGTCATTGATGAAGCAAGATTGAGGAATCGAAATTATTTTTTTTGGAATTGCTGTCACGATTTTGATTAAGTCTTTGTGATGTAATCCAAGCCTAAGAAGATATAGGCTTAAGTTCCTGACTGCGCAAACCGAGTTTATTGAGCTTGGTCTTTGGACTTATAGCGGAATCCAAACATTACCAGTCTTTATGATTTAATTGGAGACATATAGTTATATGCTTCCATAGGAAGGCATAGGCTTAAGCTCCTAATTGAGCAAATTGAGAGTTTATTGATCTTGGTCTGATAGCGGAACCCAAATATCATCGTAGTCTATGATTTAATTGGGAATATCGAAATTATAGGATTCCATAGGAAGATATAAGCTTAAATTCCTTACAAAACAAACTGAGTTTGAATTAGTGAGTTTGGTTTTTGGGCACATTACTGAAGCTCAAATATCATTCCAGTCTTTGATTTAATTGGGGACATCGAAGTTATAGGTTCCATAGGAAAATATAGGCTCAAACTCCTAACTGCTCTTATCGAGGGTTTATTGAGCTTGGGCACATTATAACAGAGCCCAAATATCATCGTATAGTCTTTACGATTTTAATCGAGTCTTCGAATTTTTGCTTCAATAGGAAGGCATAGGCTTAAACTCCTAGCTGCGCAATCCCAGTTTATTGAGCTTGGTCCTTATATGTATATATATATATATATATATATATATATATACTTTAAAGCATAGCCTAAATATCATCGCAGTCTAAGATTTGATAGGAGCCATCAAAGGAAAGAATGCTTAAATTCCTAACAGCGCCGATCGAGAGTTTATTGAGCTTGGTCTTTCGGCACCTTATCGCACAGCCTAAATATTGTGTAGTCGGTAGATGGGTAGTTGAATTAACGCCGCACTTTTACAACACAGCGGGCTATTGGCGAAGGTCCGGGATCAATCTCGAATCGAAAGATCAGAGAACACCTCGTTATTTTGAAACACGATCAAATGACGAGGTCAACACCTGTGCTGGCACCCCCACTCTCCTGACTTCTACACCACGCCAACGTAAGGACATTTGGGCCACGACAGATTTAATGTGCACCAGCCCCACGTACACTACGGTCTTTGGGTTGGATCGTGTTTCGAACTCGCAACCCTCCGGTTGCTCTTCCGCTACTCTTCTAACCGGGTCATCAAAGGTATACGCTCCTATAGGTAGGTATAGGGAAGGCTCATAGCAGTATAGTGGAGGCCCAAATTCAGAAGGCTTAAACCACAACTGCGCAAACCGTATTGAGCTTGTTGGCAGGTCCCATATTATCTTTGGACCTCGTGTAGTCTACGGTGTGATCCGAGCCATCCAAGGTACAGGCTCCTTTAGGTAGGTAGGTAATATAATTAATGTCACACTGGATTAACACAACGGGCTATTAACGACGGTCCGGGATCAAACGCAGAGAAAGAGGACAACACCACGTAATTTTGAACCACGGTCAGATGACGAAGTCACACCTGAGCTGGCACCCCACTCTCCAAACTTCCACACCACGCCAACGTGAGGACATTTGAGGACACGACGTATTTAAAATCCACCAGCCCCCTTTTGTACACGATGGTCTTTGGTCCGATTCGAACTCGCAACCCTCCGGTTTCTAATCCTTTACTCTTCCAACCGGACTACCGCGGCCCCGGGCTCCTTTAGGAAGGTATAGCAAAGACAAATTATCAACTGCGTAAATCGAAAGTTAATTGATATTGGTTGAAAGGGCCGTACTTAACTCTTTAGCCCATCTGAAGGCTAACTTAAAATAGGCCACCCCTATATCAGGCCACGTTCATCAGCTAAATTACTTAATTGTTTATTGGACGTCATCTCAATGAACTTTTTGCAACATTTTAAATTAATTTAAATCAAAATCTAAAAGAATTTCTTTTCAGCTGTAAAAAAATCACTTTGACCTCCCCTGAATTCTCCTGGTGACTGTCCCGAACGTCAGTAAAAGCATTAGCAGGTCTTAATGGACGAGACATCTCGTCCTTTGAAGAAAAGTGACCACATCTTGAACTCGTCATCATAAAAAAAACGGCAATATCTGTGATGATATATCTCGTCATAAGCAAAATCGGTCAGATGTTGATGGACGAGATATCTCGTCGAAACCACTTGGAAGGTTGAATGTCATTCTAAGCTGCAGCTTAATCTGCATATATAGCAATGGGGCACAGCAAGTTGGTACATTTCCAAGGACGCACATATACAAAAGTTACAACCTACAAATTTTGAATCTTTGCACATTCTTACTTGGGGAAGTGAATTGCTTCGATGTATTCTCAGCATCCCTATCGCTATATGTTCCAACACTGAAAACTTGCTGTATTGACTATCATACGGAAATTCTAAATTTGAACTGAAAACACAAATAAGCATACCCCTTTCTTTATAAAGTTCGTGACTCAAATCAGTGTATCAATTCTTCTAATAAACTCATTACTACATACCTACCGAAGCTGTATATGTACATAATCTTATCAATTCATATATTTATTCGAACTCTTACTCATTTTGTTCTTTTCCGATTCTAATACTTTTGCCTTTTTCGATAAATCTTTACATTAATGTGGTGGTCCTCACTTTTTAATTCTGATTTTTCCTTTTTACCCGTATTCTTCGTTTTACTTTCATCTGGGAGTTCTGTATTTCTGTTGAAGCTAGATGATAGCTTTTACCGCTTGTAACTCTAATAAATTCATTTTAATACTTACTTTTTGGATAAACTTTTTATATACTGTGTTCCAGTTTAGTTGATTCTTTTTGTAAATCTTTTAAGGTGGTATTTAACTATTCGCCCTATTTTTTCCATAACTTTAACTTAGCCGATCTCAGTTGATAAATACTTTTGGTAAACTTTGCCGATAGTGTTCCCCTCTTCAAACAAAGGAAAAATTAGGCCTTTTTCAAGGAAATTTTTCATTTTTAAAACTTAATTTCCCATAGATTGCAATAAGTAGGTAGGTATTTAATTAACGTCGCACTGAAGGCAGCACAACGGTCTATTGGAGACGGTCCGGTATCAATCCCGAAGGGAAAGATCAAGGACAACGCCTCACAATTTTGAACCACGGTGAGATGACGAGGTCAACACCTGAGCTGGCACCCCACTCCAAACTTTCACACCATGCCAACGTGAGGACATTTGAGGCCACGACAGATTTTAACGTGCACCAGCCTCTATGTACGCGACGGTTTTTCGTTGGATCGAGTTTCCAATTCGCAACCCTCTGGTTGCTAATCAGCTACTCAGAAATAGTAAAAATCAAACAGAAGAGTTAATGAATTGTATTTATTAGTTGAGACGGCTATACCAGTAATCTGAGTTTGCACATAAAATGTAGGACAAATTTCAATTATGTGTCTACTAACTTTCATTATCGTATATTTCTCTCTAAAGAAATGTTTCTCGGGAATAAAAACTATACATTATTGTAAGTTGTGTATTGTGTTGAATATCTAATCGGTTTTAAAAAGTTGTAGTTCAATTCTCTAACAAAGTGGCAAACTTGTACTTCGCGTTGGCGATTAAAAGCATATTTTTATCAACGTATTTGTATTATTTTTAAATAAGATCCAATGTAGTCTATGTTCCATTTCATTAATCACCCATAATTGGTTTTAAAAAATTTATTTCTGGAGAAAAATCACGAGCAAGTAAAGGGCACTAAGTTCAAAAATGTAAAAATTGGTTACTTCTAATGATGACTCCAGAATTTTCTGTTCTCTCTAACTTCAAATTAGACATATTGTCAATAAAAAAATAATACTGCATTCATTTTCGACTAAGACGCTTAATTTAACTCTTTGCACGTCAATAAATATTAATATTTTGCACTTTATATTTTGTTTTGGAAATTTGCGTCGATGGTTTGTGGTCTTTGGTTATGTACCTTTCCCTTTCAGAATTCTTGTTCTGAGTCATTCTTATTCTGTCATTCTGATAATTTCCTGTACTGTTATTTTAAGTTCCTAAAAACTCGTAAAGTTTTCCTGTATTTAATATTAATTAAAGTTTATTTTGCAATAAATTACTGTCTTACTTATGGATGGCATAGGCTTCTCGAAATCAAAATACTTATCTTTGAAAATGTGATTTTTTACGTCACAAGAAAGCTAAACTAAAGCCATTGCAGCAAATTAAAGTGAAAATCCGATACCTACAATAAACCAACAAAAACCGTTGTGATGTAAGAGCAATTATTTAATGTGATGATTCGTTCATATGCATTTAGAAAAAGCAAATCTTTTTTTATATTTCAAGAGGTCTTTGTTCGTCATTTTATTCCATCTAAAAGAATCGCAGTTTAAAAAATTCAATTACCTTACTCCGAATTAAAATGGGAAAAAAAATTCCGTGAACGCAGCTTCCCAGAATCGTTTGCATCCCAGTACATCCGGAAAAAGAAATAAACCGAATGTGCCACGCTTCCCCCGTTCGCCGACAGAGGGCACTGGCAAACAACGCTCTCCGGGATATATACTTCCGATAGCCGAGCTTAAATATGCAAGCAAAGAGTGCAGAGCACGCAAGCCGGCTGGTAAGCGAAACGCATAATGCATACTTAGGACTTTGCCGCGTATATGGAATGGACGAAAAAAAAACCGAACGCATATATAATTTATGAAATGTAAAATTAACTGGCAACCGTCTCGGGCGATGGATTACCGAATAACTTCAGCATTTGCTGACGTCGTCGCTGAAGTGCTAAAACGCATTCGCTTTTTTCGGTAGTTTATTATTCTAATTTTTCTTTTTCTGTTCATGATTATTTATGCGTGGCTAAACTTACAGCGGGGAGGCAGCGACACCATCTCTGACGTTGTGGAAGATGGACTTGAGCTCGGACAGTTGTGCACGCCTCTTGCCTGTCACCTCTCGCAGAACCTGTGGGAGAGAAATGTGGAGGTAAGTCATGCATCACTTTTGTGTGTGTGCAAAAATAAATTTAATGAATTGCCATTCGGAAGAGGGAGAATCCGAAACAACATAATTAGTTCTGATCTTTTTGCTGTTCGCTAGCACATGGAAACTGGTTTCTGAATGGTATCGCATCATATTTTTAAAAAATTTTTAACAGTGGATGAAGATAGATTGAAATTTCATTGTTAAAAATTCTGAATGCATGTTTGTTTCCAACCTTTTCGTTGAGCAATGCATTCTTTCATTGGCAGTTTGGTGTTATGTAACGAACGTTTTAACACACTGCAGTTTGGTTATATTAGAATAATTTTAATTATTTTCATATCAAAATGTAAACTTTAAAAATATTTTCCGTACAATTGTTCAGTAACTACTATTTTCTTGAAAATATTTATAAAAAGTAAAATATTTTACTGAATTAAATGAATCAGTTTCAAAAAGATTTAGATCTCGAACAACATAATTAGTTCTCATTTTGCTACGCTAGAAACTGTTTTCAGAATGGTGTATCCTGATAATTTTACATTTTTCAACAACAAAGAGGGTGTATTAGAATGCCATCATCCACTATTCAACTTCGTTCATTAATTCATTCTTTCATATCGACACTTTGGTGTCAAATTTTTAAAAATTTCTTTTTCAACAACTCTTCACTTAGATGTTGCGCATTCGATTGTGGGATAATATAGAATATTCATTTTTTTAAAACATAAAAAGCATAACATTTCACTAAATTCAATTATTTGCTTTTGATAAAAAGTAGGAAATGTTAATAATTTAAATTAGTTCTCTATTTTTGCTATGACAGCACACAGAAACTGGTTTTAGAATGGAATTAGAATTGAAATCGAAATTAGAGTTCTAATATTAAATATTCGTAATGAAAAAGCAAAAATGCATTCGATGAACCTTTTAGTTTAACAAAGGATAGAATGCATTAATATGTTATCAGTGACACTCCTATGTTATGTAACAAAAGGAATCTTTCACTCAATCCATCTCGATTGTAGGATATATTTGTATAAAATCTAAATAACTTCGAAAATATATTTCTCATACAATCTCGTTCTAGCAGCTAATTTCTTGAGAGCGTTAAAAACAGTTTATAAAATTTAATGAAGTGCTTAGGAGAGATTGAGAGATCTTAAAACAACATAACTAGCTTTTTTAGAAATGTTAGTTCACATAAACTTATTTCAGAAAGATAAATCACAATTTTATATTTATGACAAGGGAAAAAATAGAAACTTTGAATACTGTTTTCCAATAATGATGGAAAGCATGTTGTGTTTTTAACTCTTTTGGTAGCCTTTTGGTTTTTCAACATTTCTTAATACATAATCGACACTTTTGATGTAATAGTACAAGAAATGCTTCATTCATTATTTGAATTGGGAAACAAAACGCAAAAACCTCGTTATAGCAACAAATTTCTTAGAAACATTTATCAACAAATAAAACATTTTACGTAACCAATAATTTTCGCTACTAAAAATACCAAGCAAACTTTGTGAAGAATAAATTTCGTATACATACAGTACATAAATGTCATTTTTAAAAGTATGATTATCTAACTGAATAAACGATATATAACAAAGAAGTAATCAAATAGAATGCTTATTTTAAAACATAATATATGTTAGTCATTTAAAGCCATGCAAATCATCGATTTATTCAAAGTTTAAATAAACATGTTTTAAAGCTTTCGGAACCAAATTCAATTTAAGAACAATTTCCTAACAAATTATATTTAAAATATAAAACGTGCAGTTATAGGTTTCAATATGAATTCATATTTTCTTTTTTAATCAACGTTATAAAATGAATCCTTTTGGAAAATAGTGTGAACTAAACTGAAGCTGGCATATGTATATTAAGACAAAAAATTTCCGTTATATGGTAATGTTAATTATTGAAATTAGTAATTAAACAGTATAAGGTTTGAAATATCATTCATCATCTGCATATTTTATACGCAATACAAAATCAAGATCTAATTATGGATGTAAATCGCATTTTGATGCAAAGAGTACTATAATATACAATTCCTAATATATAACATGTAAACCTTGAGAGTAAAATTTAAGAATTTACATAAGATTAATTTGTAATCTGCATTAAATTTCATATTAGCGGTATAAAAATGGGCAATAGCTTAAAAATTGATAGTGGTTGATGTATTGAAAAAGTATTTTTAAAAATCATTAGAAAAAGCGCTCATTTGTTTGAGATATAGTAGAATATATTACTTTGGCGTATTTAATCAACTTGGTAATACAAATAAATAACCTATGCATTTTATGCTTTAAATTGCGAAGATATCTAAAGTAAATATTTAGGAAAACAATTTTAATTAACTGGTTCAATAATGTTAAATTTTGTTTACCGAAATTACCAGTACTTTGTTTTGAAGAAAACGTAATCTAATATGCGTAGTTTCCCGTTCCAAATATATTTTGAGAATTCATGATTAACTTGTAAGGAATTTTCAATTTTCTGGGAAGTTATAACTTTTCTTTTTAATTTATTCCTTTAAAAGACAGAAAGCTTTTAAAATGAAGCAAACGATTGAATAGTTTTCTTTCATAAAGATTATAATGCATAAAGTAAATGATTTCGCCAGACATATTGAAAAAATGAGTCCTAACACGAAGATTAACACGTAGAGATGCAATGAGTACTTTGCTTATTTAGGTTTCTGCTCTTGTTTTAGTTTTTATCTATTAACTGTGAAAAACATAACTACTTTCCTAACAAATGTCTGTCACAAAAACATAGATTGCGTAAAATATGTAACTATATTGCATAGTTTCTTTGAATAGGTATCAATACTCATACATAATTAAGATTATCTCATTAATAATTAGCAATTCTTAATAAATAAGCTCATTAACGCATAGTATTTAAAGTCAAAATTTGAAAACGAATTTGAATGTTTGCCTTTTCTGAGAAATGAAACATTGTGTCTGTTATGTATGAAAGAACTAAAAACAGTCGTAATTTTCAAATCACAATTGAGAAAATTTCTCAAGATCGATTGAAGGAAGAATTTTTATTTATTTGGTTACAATATTGTGATTAAGAACAATAATTAGTGTAAAAATAAAAATACTTCACATTTTGTCGTAGTTAAAACCTAAATTGACCAGTGCTTCACTTTTCTAACACAGAAATAAAATATCAAAACACTACATCCATCTACAATGACTGCATAACATAAACATGTTACAAATTAGTAATATGTGTAGTTTAAGAGGAATAAAATTCATAAAACAATAGCTTACTTTTAGATTCAGTAGGTGACATAATTTTAAACGCATTTCTGAATGCGATACATTCTAAATTTGATATTATGATAAAGATGCGTTTATTCATTCAGTTTAAACTTTCATTAAAGCGTATCTTATATTTCCGGCATCAAAGTGATCCTAAGACACTCTGCAAACCAACAACGAAAAACCTATTGAGTATTCTCAAAAAATGGGTTGATAAGGATTCAATGAGAAAGTGAAACAAGGAAAGTCAATCCTGCATTTTTTTCAAATTCATTAAGGGGACAGATTTTCAAAATTAACCGATATCGATTTTTTTTTTAATTTTAGCGTTAAAAATTAATTGATATCAAATTCTGCAGATAACAAATATGTTTCAATTATGATTATTTGGGATTGTGTTACATATGCAACAATATAAAACATATTGTAGATAAGAATTAGTAAGTCTATTACAAAACGTGTTTTTCTCCGATTGATATTTTTGACATCCTAATGATTTCGAAATGCTCCCTGTGCGTCAGGTTTTAATTGATTTCCTTAAACTATTTTGGATAATCCTTTCAATCTGGTGTTATATATCTAAGTGCAAATAAAAAATTCATCATCCTTCCAAAATTTTAATTTTTGGTTTAAAATTTTGCTTGACCTATCCTTTTTTGTGAATTTTAGGTGTTTTAATAAGCTTTTTTTACCGTACAATTAAATACTTACCGAATTCATTTGATTTGTTTTCAAACTATTTTAACGAATTAAAATGATGACAATACATGGAAAATTAATGCGCATGGGACTATCAATTTTCGCTAAATAATCAAATACTTTTTGGCCACGTTTTATATAACATCCGCACTACATAATATTTTTGGACCAAACTATGTAGAGCAGCGATGCAGACTTGTTAAGATGAAGGGCCACGTAGATTCACTGTGACTTATGGGAGGGTCACCAAAAAATAAGAGCGTTACCCATCATATATTATTTATTTTATTTATCATATAAAAAGTAAATAAAGAATTTAATTTGATGCGTGATTTGAGCATTGATTTAACAATTGTTTTAATATTTGGTTCGATTTTTGTAGTAGCCAAGCG
The DNA here is from genome assembly GCA_933210815.1 of Meta bourneti. Taxonomy (NCBI): domain Eukaryota; kingdom Metazoa; phylum Arthropoda; class Arachnida; order Araneae; family Tetragnathidae; genus Meta; species Meta bourneti. The sequence continues at coordinate 24,178,785 of OW119928.1, forward strand.
CAAAATTGATTATAAATTTCCATTAGCCAAGCGGTTCCTATTTTTCGATTTGTTAGTATTCATGACTGAAAAAGTTTGTTCACAGATATATGAACCGCGCCTTGAACCATAGCTACTTGTGCGATTTTAAAAATTACCCATTATGTGAATTGTTAAAGTTAAAATAATGCATGGCGAGTCGGGCCACCAACAAACGAATGGAGGGCCGCATGTGGCCCGCGCATCCCTCATGTATAGACATTTTAGTAGAAAAGAAAGTCTGTTCAAATTTTATAACAATCGAATAATTGCAAAATTTTTTGTTTTAAAAGTCCAGTGTCCGCTTAAAAACGATTCAATGGTTATTACTATTCTATTGCACTGGTTATTACTATTCAATTGTGAACCGGCTGCTCGGGTACAAGAAAGTGTCCAAAAGACGTCCAATATAATCCAAAAACATGGCTTCTCTTTCGCATTAGAGGTAGAACTTCAGAAATGTAATCAGATGAGGAAACGGGTTTTCCTGCTCAATCTGTTGAATCATGATGTGAATCACCGATGGGTTTCTCAATCATTTTGCCTTCCTTTTCCCTTTACGTAATTCTAGGAAAAGTGGCAAAAAAGCATCATTTTGCTGTACCGGTTTGGCCCAAGTCGTGCAATCGTAACGCAGATGCTCATTTACTGAATGTTTGCTGTTTGTTTATTGTTTTCGTGAACGCAGAAAACGAAGTAAACTGTCGAAAGCAAAACATTCGCTGACAAAATGGCTCAATAACAATTTGTTATCAATGTTCGTTTTTGAGAAGACGCATGAAATATTTTTGTGAAAACTATATATCATGAAAAGAGGATATCTTGGAAACTTGCGAAACTTTTTGATTTTTAACATTTTTTTAAATGCTAACAGGCAAATGCAAAACAAGTGTTCATTCACTTGATGCGTGTTTTTTGTTTTTTCCAACGCAGAAAATGAAGTAAGCTGCGTCGAAAACCAAATATTCGCTGATAAAATGGAAAAATGCATTTTGTTTCAAGAGCTCATTTTGAAAAGACGCATGAAATATTTTTGTGGAAAGAGCGTATCTTGGATGTTTCCTAAACTTTTTCGATTTTTAATTATATTTTAATGTTAACAGGCAAATGCGCATGCACTGAATGGTTGTTTTTGTTAATTATTTTTGAGAAAGCAGAAAATGAAATAAAAAAACTGTGTCGGAAACAGAACATTCACTGACAAAATGGCTAAATGCAATTTGTTCCAAGAGTTCATTTTAAGAAAACGCATGAAATATTTTTGTTAAAACTGTATACATAAGGATATCTTGGACTTCTTAAACTTTTCCGATTTTTAACCCTAACAGGTTTTTAAACGTTAACAGGTTATTTTCTGTATTATTAGTTTATTTTTAACTTCCTATTGTGGAGCAAGAAATTCAATTTGTTTTATCTTTGAAACGAAATCCATTAATCGTGTATGTTTGTCATTCCCTTTCAATTAATGGTTTTTCACCAACAATTGTTGTTTACATTTTTGGGTCATGATGTTTGTTTAACAGTACCGGCTACAAATTGTTTAACTGAATTGTATATTGAAAAAACTTCAAGGGCCTATATCTACTAATGAGGTCAAATATGTAGAACAATCTAGTCTTGAATTGTGCAAGATGCATTAGATAATCATTCTGTTACAGAAATGTTCAGAATTCATTTTGTTCATTCGTAGAGCAGAAATGTGGTATTCGAAAACAAACTATAGGATTTGCGCACACACAACCCTTTCTTAAGTTAATATGCGATTTATTTGGCTGGACACTATAGGGCAGTTTTTGAAGGAAGATAAACCACCAAGAGGGTTAAAACGAAAAGGAGCGATGCATCTGATTGCGCGGTTTATCGAGGTGCGATAAAACAAAGGGTTAGTGTATCAAGTTAAAATATTAAACCCCTGAACGTTTTTCTAAGGATCACCTTCCAGTCATCAATACAAAAATAAATTGCCAAAACTGGGACGAATATCACAGAAGGAAAAGACTTTTGGCAATGAGAGAATTCGAGGAAGAGTAATATTAAAGTAACGTGTCTGCTTTTCTTCCATGTTTGTTCATTCCACGAGGTTGCGCAATTACATTTAGCATTCTCGTTTCGCTGGTGATATGAAAGAGCAGCACAGTGAAAGGTTGGAAAAAACCAAAACCGCAGGTCTCCAATTACATAATTCTGAGAATACAGTGGACTATTATGCTGCTGTGCATTCTGTCTGGGTGGTGGCATTAAACGTGTATTCGTTCGATGTACATGTTGGTAATGATATCAAAGGAATGCATATGAAATGATATTCGTTTCTTACATGACGAATCACTTTCCTCTGAGATTTCTGAGAGTTAAGACAGACAGTCTGCATGAAATCTTTCAAATTCCGTACAAGTGTTATGAATTTTAAATTTTTTATTAAGTGTTGCAAAACCTTTTAACCCTAGGAAATCTTTCTGAAAAACATTTGACTTTTTTCTGCAGATTATTCGTTTGCGTATTTTGCGCCATAAAACCCAACTAAACTAGTAAACCCAGACCAATGAAGAAATAAATCAGTGTTTATATATCACAAGAAATCAAAATTGAATCTGGGTTATTTGCCAACATTTGTACAAAAACATAGGACGACATAACGTTCCTTAAATCGTATTTGCTCGATACGACGCAAAAGGGTGGGAAAATGAAGGACACATTTTCATCAATCAATTATTTGAAACATAATTTCTTGATTAAAATGAACAAAAAATTATTTTTAAGTAGGTCCAATTATACTCGTGTTCCTAAAGACATTGGCGAAAAACCAAATTCCCCATATAAATACTCAAGAGTCATTTTGAAACAATGGCTTTGAATGTGGCACTGGTGGAATGGCTGTCATTCGAATTATAGTACAGCACATTTGACAAAAAAATAATCGGAACTTGAGCAGTCAGAATTCCTGTTCTTGAAGTTTCTTTACAGAACTGGAACCCGAACAAACAGAACCAGTCATTTTCTAATAGTTCTCAAAACAGTCATTCAAATTTTTTTTTATAGTCACATTTGAAGAAAAAAAAATTACCAGAACTAGGGCAGTCAGAATTCTTGTTCTTGAATTTTCTGAACAGAACTGGAATCAAGAACAAACAGAACAAGTCATTTTCCAATACTTCTCAGTCATTCAAATTATTGCACTACACACTTGACGAAAAAATAATCGGAACTTGAGCAGTCATAATTCCTATTCTTAAAGTTTCTTTACAGAACTGGAACACGAACAAATAGAACTGGTCATTTTCCAATACTTCTCAAAACAGTCATTCAAATTATAATCACATTTGACGAAACAAAATTACCAAAACTTGAGCAGTCTGAATTCCTGTTCTTAAAGTTTCTTAACAGAACTGGAACCCGAACAAACAGAAGCAGGTCATTTTCCAATACTTCTCAAAACAGTCATTCAAATTATAATCACATTTGACGAAAAAAAATTACCAGAACTTGAGCAGTCAGAATTCCTGCTCTTGAAGTTCTTTAACAGAACTACAACACAAACAAACATCCAGTAGTTCGGAATTGACCCCATGACCGCCTTCAGATTAAAGTTACCCAAACAACCCGTGCATGAAAAATCTCGAAAAAGGAATCTTCCAAGAGCCGAGAGTTCAATTCCCGATGCATGCGTTTGCATTCGACGAAGAGTTAACAGCTCGCTTGGTAGTCAGAGAGCTGGGCAAATAAAGACGAGACAGCTGCATTGCGCTAACACATTCCAGCCCGATTGTCTGGCAAAACACCTTTGATCCGAATGCTTGCGCGTTTCATTGTTTTCGGGTGAGCCGAGATAGAAAACCGCAATTGAGTGCAATTAGGCTCTTTGGTTGTGTAATTAACCTCGCTTACAAAGGACACTGACATGCGGTTTCCTTAGCAGTTGTCGGAATAACCTAAATACGGATGTTTAGACTCTGGAGTAAGGCCCTAAATTTTGTAGGGTAGATGAAAATTTAATAAGGGATTTAATTGCCCTTCACCCATCTACAAACAATCGCTATTCCCATGTCATGAATATATCGTCGACTTAGAGCAGAAACTCATTAACCCTCCAAGTGGTTTCGACCAGATATCTCGTCCATCGTTATATGGCCAATTTTGCTAATTGCGAGAAATATCGTCATTGAATATTGCCGACTTTTTTATGATGACGAGATCAAGATCTGGTCAATTTTTCCTATGACGAGATACCTCGTCCATCAAGATCTGATCAGTTGTGCTAATGATGCTAAGAAATGCTGCTCGTCGAAACAACACTCGTCACGAGGGTTAACTCACAAAAAGAATAAATTTTATATAATAACCATTCAAAGACTGGATTTTAATTCAAAAATAAAAATAATAAACATTTTGATAGTTTTTCAAAAACATTACAATGTCAACGTGTTTCTTATCAATAAAACAACCATTTAGTGTCAAAAAACGAAATTCCAAAAAATGTCAGTTAATGAATTTCTGCTCTAAGCCGACGATATCTGTATTTTGGTAGAAAAATTGCCAATGTCCAAATTCGCTGACTTTGAATGATGTACACGAATCACTTCAATGTGATGAAGGTTATAATAGAAAAAGTGCCTATGTCCTAATATCGATACATTATGAATGAATCAAAACACTGAATGGAAGTTTTGTACACTGTATTAAAAATTGAAGAAATAAAAATTACTCTAAATCAGCTGCTTTTAAATCTTACAAACTGGACATTGGCCATTTTTCTACCTAGGTAGATATATCGTTTACTGTGCGTCAGAAAAAATGAAATTGGACACAAATCTTTCGGTTCTTGAATTTTTAAAAATTAATCTAAAGATATTTATATCAGATGCTTAGGTCACGCGCCTTGACGAAAAATTTCTAGTCGCATCTGTCCGAATTTTCAGTATGTCTAGGCGCTGTTATTGACTAATTAGTAAAATGGTTGCTTGTATGCCGACTGTCGTTGAAAGCGAACTCATTCAGATACAAAAGACGTTGAATTACGTTTTGGTGAAAATTCCATTCTATAGATACGAAAATGGGCTTTTCAAACCTATAATTTCTACCATCTTTCCCTAAAAGTCCTTTGTGTTTGCAATGGCGATAAATACAATTACAAAACATTTTAAACGAGGCAGGTGTAAGAAAATGAAAAAGGTGAAAAGTGCAAGTGATAATACTTAGAATAAATGTGTGATTTTACAATTCCATATCAGATAACGTTTTTCTTTTTGATTTTTAATTCGAATCAGAATTTATGCTGAGTATTTGAGATTTAGGTTTTTGTATTGTGAGATCTTTTTTAAAGTTTTTCGTCTATCCAGTTAGCCATACTTAACCATAAATAAATTTGACGATAGCACTGATGAGATAATTGGAAATGTTCCACATAAAGCGCATCGAATTAATCTCGTGAAAAACGACACGCTCAAAGAAGTAAATTTTACAAGAGACAAAAAATAGAAAATCTTTAAGCACATTTTATTTCTCAATTTTAAATTCAAGGAATGCGTTCATATATGTTGTGAAATTGGAAGCCTATTTTCGAGTGGTTCGCGTTAATAGGATTGTTCGATAATTGAAAAAATAAAATAGCCATTTTGAGCTGCGTCACTTTTCCCGTGAAGGTGCGATGTCAAATAGAAGGTGCTTTAAACAAACGGCCTTAGCTTAAATTTTAATTTAATTTGTTTAAACTTTTTTTATTTGAAATTTTGTGACACCTACATAAATAGTAACATGTGCAGATAAAAAAATGTATTGGAGGATTCTTTTTGACAGTTTTACACAGAAAGGAAAGGGAGCATTTTGTTTAACTCGATAAGCTAAGATTAATCAAAAATGGCATAAGAAAAAAATTTAATTCTTAATTAAACACTGACTTTCTTTAAGTCTTCGAATTTGATTAAGAAAAATGTATATAGTGAATTCTGATTCAGCTGAATGTCTTCTGCGACTTGATAACTTATAGTTTAATTATTATAGATTAATATACCATGGCCATAATTATTTCATCGATAATATTCATATTTAAAGGATGTCCCGAAGGTATAAATAGCATAAAGGAAAGAACTGAAAATATTTCTATCAAACATAATGGAGTACAGCATTGAAGAAACACCAAATAAATGAGATACCTAAGAATTGTATGTTTATTGGTACCATGAGAAAACAGATTTAAACGAATTAACTGAAATCCAAATCGATTGTGTAATATACCTTTCAAAATGTGTTTCGAAGATTCAAGAAATTGAAAAGAAAAGATAAAAACAAGTTCAAAAAGAAATTCGATTGAGTAACATCCTGCGTGTATTGCATGATCATTATTATTGTATGACATAAAATAATAATGTTTGGGGTCTGGTATCAGGTATTTTAGACCAGAAGGAATTTCCAGATGTTCCAAAGTTACCGAAACAAAATTCTTTGCATTTCGCTATCTCGAATCAGTGATAAATTTGCTGACATTTGAAGGTACAGCAAATACCTAATAATAAAAGACCAACTTTTGTTTTTCAAGAACTAACCCTAGCACGATAGGGTTGAGCTGCAAAGAAATAAAACATGACCACGCGCGATATATTTCACTCTTTAGTTCTAGGCAATGGCATACGTGTCCCTTTATTTTTTTCTTTATTCTCTTTTATTATCGTTTGGGTGGAGTAGAGTGACATTCCACAACAAGAACGCCCAGTAACCTTCGCAATGTTCCGATTTTTCTTTCTTTCGGAGTGAGACGAAAGTTGTACTTTAAATCATTCTCCATAAGAACGTGGGGTTTTTTATTTCTTTTTCCTACCCCCAGCAGATTTTCTATGTATATGTATTGGTCGGCATTTATACACTTGGTTGCCATTGAATCTACAAATAATTATGATGTACGTTAGCAAAATTTCTCTAAATATCACATACGTTATAAAATAATGGAATTGATCAATTCTTGCATTTCTTTACAAATATTGAATGCTTTTACTGAAGAATTTCAGATGAAAGTACTTACCAAAATTTATTCTACTCAATAATTTTTTTGGTCTTAGATTTCAATTGGTTATCTCAATAGTGATCGGGTGAAAGTCATAGTAAAAAGTTAAGTTCTAGTCCCCTTCCCCCAAACCTTTCAAATTATCCAAGACTTTCATTTAGCTACTGCAATTATTTTCAAGAGATTTGATAAAGTTAGATAAAATGGTCAACAAAAAAAATTCTCCGACGCATCAATTTTTATTTAACAAAACTTAAGAATTGAAATAATTATACTTGATGCATTTTTATTGTGTTTCAAGCTACTTCTAACAGGCTGTATGTCATTTCTTTGTTCTCGTTAGAAGGGCATACACTATGTCAGAAGAAAATAAAATGACATTTTCAAAATTTCTAAAGTAAAAATCTAATGTAATAAATTAATTGCTCAGTTACTTTTATATTTAATTTTTACTAGAAACTATTATAATTATACGATTTAGATGAAAATGGCTCTCCATATTTTTGAAATTTAAATACATATTTTTTCACACCGTAAATTCTCCGTTTAAAAACTTTGATCATTTCTCAATAGTATTATTTTATTATTTTGTAAAGCATTTCAGAATTAAAAAGCTGACAATTCGTTTTATTGTTTCAAACAATGCAGGTTAAACTAAGAATTTATTTCCGATTTGAGAATATATTGACTTTTAAATATAAAATTTTTTAGTTCCGTGTTCGAATCTAGAAATTATTTCAGTTTATGCGTTACCGTTGCAGATTATAATTTAATGAGAAAGTTCCAAGCACTCTTGAATAATGGTAGACTTGCATAACCGTTACATTTATACATAGTTTATATCTGACACTCCCAATAAAGTTTCTTGTGATTTTTCAATACGAGAAGTAGTCCAGAAAGTTCTACATACAACAGTGCTGCCGGTGAATGAAATCATTTCTAATTTACCAACTCAAGTTTTTATTATGTTTATTATTGGTTGACATAGTTGGTAAATGTCTAGCACTATTGAAAGAACAAAATTCTTACAATCTATGAATTAGTTGTATTTTTTAATTTTTAACTGTTTTAGTTTTATCACTGCTTACAGATATTCAGATAACTATGGATATGTAACTAATTACCATCACACTGCAGGAACACAACGGGTCATTGGCGACGGTCCGGGATCAATCCCGAAGGGAAAGATCCAAGGAAAACTCGTAATTTTGAACCATGATCTGATGACGAGAACAACACCTGAATCGGCACCCCACTTCCAAACCACGCCAACATGAGGACATTTTGATTTTGAACACAGATTTGACGTGCTCCAGCCCCCTTGTTCACGATCTTTAGCTGGATCTAGTTTCGAATTCCGTTGCTCCTCCAACTGGGCTACCACGGCACTAAATCTATGATAAGAGAAATTAGTAATGGAAATATGTGTAATCTCTGATGGCACAAAAAGTAAAAGCGAGATTTTACAAAACGGAACTGCTCTTTCTGATATCTTAATAATAACATTCTACTAGTTTAATGTTATTAAGTTATTTATTAATGCTATTTAAATCCATCCTAGTTTCACATTCTAATTACTCAACAACAAAGTTGATACAACAAGAAACGTTAAAAGTAAGACTACAGTCTTGTTCTTTTGTTACAAATTCGGATGCGAGTTGTTTAGAAAAGTGTGAGTTAAGCCTAAATCTCAAAAATAAATAAGCCTCTTAAAATAACTGCACGCTATACAGGTAGAAATAAAACGAAGGGGAAAATTCGAATTTTGGCTGAATTTCAAGAATGTTGCCTATCAGTAAAAGACCTGTGTCGACAAACTACTTCATTTTCTCATTTCCTTTTCGCTACTATTCGGTTTTTAAATAACCTTTTTGTTTATTATTCATTCCTCTTTCCGCATGGGAGAACCTGTTTTCCGCGTAAGAAAAGTAGAAAATTTTAAAGCTCTATTTCGTAATACAGGTTTTCTCACCAAAAGTGTACTGCTTGTCCCAATTCAGAACGTTCTTGTAATTGGAAATGGAATTGAAAAAAAATCGAATTAAGTTTTAAATGACTGACTGAAGAGTCAATGGAAGATGCAAAAAGAAAGTGAATGCAAAGGAAATTGTTCGAGTAATTCGGAAAATTGCTTCACATTCTGATCATATGACATTATTACAGAGATAAAAAACATTAGTGGAAAAGGGTTTTAAAATGCAATCCAAGTTGAGTCTATTTGAAATTAATTGGAATAGATTCTGTGAAATGAAACTCAATGGAAGGAAATGTTAGTTTTTAGGAAATCAAAAATCATGAACAGACAATAAACAAATATATTATTTTAAAAATAGAACTACACGTAATGTAGGAAATTATTAAATTAATGCATAGAAAGTCACAAAACCAGAATATATATTATTCTAGTTTATTTTTTCTCTATTATATTTTCTGCTACTATGCTGGGTTTATTTTTGCTAGAATATTCTAGCAAAAAAATACGCTTATCAGATATCTGGAATAAAAATTTATTTTTCGTGCTATTGTATTCGAATAAGTCTAAAACGAAAGAAATTATTTACAAAAAATTAGGAGCTGTTGGACGTTTGGTGTTCCACCTCCGTGGAATGGTTATGGTTAGGTATGTGGTTAAGGTTGAAAAGGTATATAAACTACAATTTATTATTCTGATACCTGAGTGCTTTAGATGGGCGTTGAGGGATCCCCTAAAAGAATTCTCAATTTTTGCTATGTGCAAAATATATTAATATTTAGGTGATAGCTCGACCCATAAATTTTGTTTTAAAAAACCTTTTAGCTTAGTGCCCTTCAAAGAGTTAAAGATGTGATGGTAGAAACTGTATAGATGGATTAGTAGACTGTTGCATACTATCAAAACAAATTTCTTTTATATAAATTTACACTCCATACATGGGGTGTTTCCTCCCTGGGTGTATATTAAGCTTTTCTTGTGTGTATATCCATTTACCTGACGTAGCTTGGCCAAATATCACCTTTGCGCCATAAAAATTCAACCAAATCAACCATTCCATAAATGGTTAATCCTGAGTGCCACGAGATTTTCGATTAGTGTAGCATTGCTTTAACCCCACAACACACAGGACTAAATAACCACATCTGTTGGTTGAAAGAATCCTATGAAAGATATTGGTTAAGAAGGTCAGAATTGGTTAGAAGGTATGTAGGGGGAAGACTCCAGGTTGTTGAATGCATGTACACGAGTGAAGCTCTCCAAGAAGATAAAAGCCCTTATAAAACATAATAATACGTTTCAATCATTTTATCTGCTTCCAAACTTATTTGGAAAATCTTGGCTGGGACATACGTCTAATTTGACACGTCACTTTTCAAGCAACTCACACAGGTGTTAAAATGCTAAAAAAGAAAATCAAAACCACGTCAAAGGAGAGAATAAGGACGCAACACAAAACTTTAAGCTCAACTGAAAATTCATCTATGCCCATCACATTGACAAGTTACACGGTGGAACGGGTTAAGAAAGACACGAAGATTGTGACCATTCATCTTAACGTCAATCTCTCACGCTCGCAGCACAATATTTTGACAACCGACCCCAAGACTTATGACGACTTCTCACCTCGGCCAAGAAATCTCACTTCTGGCTCGATTCTCGACCGGTTGCGGTACATAATTCGAAAAAATGAGCCTGAATAAAAACGTCCGGAGGATTTATTTCTGAACATCTATCTCTCTCATGGATGACACCCAATCTGTCCGCAGCTGTACATAGCTGGCAATGAGATCAGGCAGACATTGATCATCTTGTAAAGTTGCAACGGACGGCTTGGAACTTGGTCGCATCTGCTCTTTTTGCGAGTGTCGACACTCTTTTTTTCGTTCTAAACTTTTGATATGAAGATCGGATTTGTGGTGCCGATGTAAGACTCTAGTTTCATTCGAGGGGTGCTGTGCAGTTAGAAGTGCATGAGAAGGATTTTTAGTGCAAACAATTTTAAAATATAACTGACACAAGGACTTGAAAGATCATACTGCGCTAGTACAGTAGATTGATAAAGATATATATCGAAATCCAATGAACAAATCAAAGTCAAAATATCAACATGAGTTTTCCAGAGTTGACAAATTATCTGTATCATTTTTAGAGCAAAGAATTAAGAAAAAGACCTAAAAGGTCAAACTGCGCCAGTAAAAGATTAATAAATGTTTTGTATCGAAATTCCAGTGAACAAATTTTAAAGTCAAAATATCAACATAAGTTTTCCAGGGTTGAGATATTATCTGCAATAAGATTATAAAAATCTGGATAATTTAATTTAACATTGTTCAATTAAAACTTTTTCTAGTAGAAAATCATTGCTAAGAACATGCTGTTGTAAGCAATGATTCTTGTTGGACTGAATTTTTATTCTGTTGCTACACCTTTTGTCCCTCGATTTCTGCCCTAGCAAACTTTAATTCAAGAGTTAGTGATACTAATTTTATTTTATATTGAACATAACATTTTGTAAATACATCTTGAAGAATCTATCCCATGGCTTTTCCTGGCTTCATTACTTTAAGTGACAAGTTGAAATATACTAGTCTACCAACGCAAATGTTTTGTTTGAAAACAGTGTTTGAGTGAATTAATTAACAACGCGTTTTTGAAAAGAGGATTGTCAATTTAACGACCTGTATCAAAATGTAAGATATAAGACTTCACTTGTCGATTTAGTCCTGTTGACCTGTCAAATTAGCATCAATTAAGGAACAGCCGTCATTAGTCAGCATCCCTTGAAATTCCAAAACGAATCTGACATAACCCTCCTGGTGGTTGTCTCGACGAGGCATCTTGTCGTATAAGAAAAACTGACCAGATCTTGATCTCGTTCTGAACAAAAAATCATCAATATCTTGATGACGAGATATCTCCTCCAAACCACTTGGAGGGTGAAAACGAACGTTCAGAGAAAGGACAGGGAAGCAGACAATATAGCCACCGATGATATTGAGCAGAAAATAGAAACATTAGTAATGACACCAAACACACCAGTGGTAATGATGTACCCTCTTTTGACCCTTGATGGGGTTTTTCTCATGCTCCTAAGTTGAAATGAATTAGAAATTGTGTGGTGGAATTTTATTTGTGACTTTCTGATCATTTAAACTATTGTTTGTTTTGCTTTTGCCCCATTCTTTTTAATTTTTAAATATCTCACTCTGCTTCAAAGCGCAATGGATTCGCCCCATTGCCTACAAACCACTGACAGTACATGTACCATACTTCAAAACACCGACCACCCCAAGTCCTGATGACACTATTTAAAACCCGCATCTGCTATTTAGCGAAATGGCGATCGAAAATCCCAAATCTATCTCCAATAAAGAGCGAAACCCGAAAAAAAAAACATTTCAATATGACAAATGACGAACTCGAAATTAAGAGAGCGGGGGAAGACTGTTGCCGGAATGTTAGCGGAAAAACCACCCAGAAATGCATAATCAATGTTCGATTTTTCATTTGGAATCCTCATGCATCCCGAACGAACATAGTTATGCATTATTTCTCTTTCTTCGATACCGCTCGCTCAAAACCAGCGTTGTGTTCGGATCTGCGCGCGCATTCGCAATCCTAAAAGAATGTACAGGTTGAGAAGCAGAGAAAACACACACAGCAGCGCCACCTATGGGCCGAAACGCGCTCTTCAATTATCGATCTGATCGGAATAAATAAATACGCAAAACAAAGGCTGAAGCTAGCGCGGACTGAGTCCGCCTTGTTATCCGTCTGAATGAAGAGGTTTTTAATAACGAACACGAAGAAATCCAGAATGCAAGGGACTTACTTGATCATCGCTTCCGTACTGTCGATTAATTGGAGGATTCGTAACGAAGGAGATTGAGTTTAATGGAGATGGCTTGAATAAAAGAGAAAGAAATGCGTTGAGATTTCTTGTTATTGCGCTTGTAGAATCTACTGGACCAGTCTGAAGTGGTTGCTTTGATGTACATTGAACGTACTGTTCGAGTGGACAAAATGCAGGGGAATCACGTATAAAAAATTTTTTGGAAATTTTTCGACCACCAATATTAATGGAACGCGCTTGTTAATGAAACTGCTGGACGAATACATGTCTTGGCTAATTAACAAAGATTCTGTAGGAATGCAAAACAAATACAGACATCTAAATTTCGGAACCATGGCAACTACAGATCCTAAAAGAATGATGCTATAATTAAAATAGAATATAATCAGAAAGGATTCTTATTGCAAAAGAATGCATGGGATAAATTCGAAACTACAATTGAAATTTAATAAATCAGGTTATTAATGTATCGATCAAAATTATACTATCCCTCTGAGTGCCATACACATATTCCACCATGGAACCTTCAGTTTTAGCTTTCATTACTTCTAACCAGTTTTGACCTTCATCAATAGAATATTTCCTAGGATTCTTTCAACGAATAAATCTGGTTATTAAGTCATAATGTGTGTTGTGGGGAAGAAGCAATACAGCACTACTCGGAAATCTCGTGACGCTCCTCCTAGGATTAAAATTACTTTTATTAAAATGCACATGACCTAAAACCACGGCTACAAAAACTATATAAACGACAGTAGAATTGGAATAAGAACAATAGCTACTTTAATTTAGGGTTAATAATGTATAATAGGAATAAAATTCTGTCAGAATTTTGCAGATATTTCTAAAAGAAAAATTCTGCGAATCAGACAATCAACAAATAATTCTTAAATTTCACATTTATTCTTTAAATAAGAAAAATTAATAAATATTCTTGCAACACTTTTTTACCACTCGAACCATTGTTCAACAAGAACAAAAAATAGATTTACTTTCGTGTTCGTGGAATTATTTTTTTTTATTCCGTGACCTAAATTTTTCTTTGATCCCACAACCAATAAAAGTAAGTACATAAAAAATTAAAGGGAAATGTGTAATGGAGAAGGGGGAATCACTTTTATTTTTCCCCATCAAACGCACGACTAGGCTTAAAAATGTAGGAAAGCGTTAGAGTATAGAATAGCTACAGATTAACTACTGTAAAGATACCGAACAACTTTTTTTACTAACACCTGTTATCTTTAATCGATTATGGCGCAATAACTTCGCCATATAATTACTTTCTACAGGTCAGGTTAAACATGGATCTCTTGGTAAAGAAAAGTGATTGGGCGAGATTGATAAAAAATAATCCTTTTTTTAAATATCTTATGTGAACTTTGTCCTTATTTTTCAATGCGACAGAATACAAAACTAACATTCAGATTCACTGTTTCACACATAAATGTTGTCAATATCCCATGAATGTAGGGCCGCGGTGGCCCGGTTGGAAGAGTAACGAACTAGCAACCGAAGGGTTGCGAGTTCGAATCCAGCCAAACACCGTCGTGTACAAAGGGGGCTGGTGCACGTTAAATCTGTCGTGGCCTCAAATGTCCTCACGTTGGCGTGGTGTGGAAGTTTGGAGAGTGGGGTGCCAGCTCAGGTGTTGCCTCGTCATCTGACCATGGTTCAAAAATTACGTGGTGTTGTCCTCGGATCTTTCCCTTTGGGATTGATCCCGGACCGTCACTAATAGCCCATTGTGTTGCTCCAGTGTGACGTTAATTGAAATACCCCCCCCCCCATGAATGTAAGAGAAACATAAACTTCACACACTTTAATGTGTAACTTTTCAGGTAGATTGTTGAGGTAGTTGAATTTGTCGCGGAACAAGAAAACGGGCTATTGGCCACGGCCCGGGATCGGTTAATCTTGTAGAAATTATCAAAATGTCCCTCGAATTCGCGTTTTTTAAATTAGCCCGCAATTAATGCTCATTTTGGTTCATAATTGAAAAAGTTCCACACAAATGTGCTTTCAAAAATGCTAACTATTTTTTGGGAAGTCGCTATATATCCAATTTTTAAATTTAACCCTTTTCCAGAATTATGTAGAAATCAATTAAGCAAAATTCTTTAAATTTTAGACTTGAAAGTCTAGATTTTGAAACCAAGGCAAGTGCAGATCCAAAAAGAATGAATTAAAAGAGTAGAACATAATCAAAGGATTCTTATTGCATGGGTGAAAAAAAAATTCGAAACTACAAATTAAAATTTATAAATGAGATTATTTATGTATCAATCAGAATTATTCTTATAGGGTTTCATAATGCTAAAGCCATATTTGGCCAAGGTTTACGTATTCTTAGAACTTAATTTGTACTTTTTTTTACTTCACTACCTTTATTTGCCTTTGGGGAAGTTTAATCCACTAATGTTTAAAAAAAAAACCCGATTAAAATAAAAAATAATTTTCTCTAGTCTAGTGTTAATGGATGTAAGACTTTCACGGGGATAGGATCGGGCCCTCGGACAGTATATTGGGAATGCCTTATATAGATGGAAAACTGAAAATAAGACATAATTTTTCCGTTTCCACATTATTTCAAACAGACAATAGGAAGGACAGTTTGGTATCATATCATAACATACACTGGTACTCAACAACATTCTCATGATCCTTGTCAACCAGTGTATGTTAAGTTAAATTGGATTAAAGACGACATAAAGCTTTTCTAGAACTGCAGTACTTAGTGTTACTCAACAATCTCTTCAAGCAAAGAAAAATAAGTGGCAGATATAAATCCAGCCTTGTTTATCGGTCTTAAGAGACTGATTTGGTATGAAAGAAAAAAGAAGGGGGAATGACAGTACCTACTGTGCACTTTGTTACGAACACAACTACCTGTTTATCTAAAAAGCTATCTATTAAAACGACAGTTACGCAAAGCACCACTTATTTTAAATCCTCCGAATAACTACGCTTTTTTTTTTCATCCTTCTCAGGTCAGGGGACCGTATCGAGTCGGAAACTCCACGTTGTTAAACGAACCGAGTCGAACCGAGTTCGGTTCCTTCGGGTAGCCCCCGAAAAAGCAATCCGAAAACAATATCCAGGATAACAAGACATCGAAATTTTCCAATTGCAGGAAACGCTACAATGCAATCCCACCTGTGTATGTGCTGGGGATAGGGGGAGAGGGTATGTCGTCATTAAGGGTACATCATTTTACCCCGTCCCCAGGAACCAGGAACAGTAATAACCCGTTGAATACGGAATCAGTGGGGTTGAATAGCAGCAGGCCATTGGACGCTCGTTCCCATGTCAATGGCGTGGAGGCATGGCCCCCATTGGCCATGGTCAGTGAAGCGACCACTTGGAGCAGTTGGCCGCGTTCGATGGGTGCCAATGGAGTCGGAGGGGATTGGGTAGACTTGCTCATAAATACACACGGTGACCACGTGTTGGTAGGATGTATTCCTGAGGAAAGATGTATTCACATTCAGGAGTATTTATTAAGTAATAGTTTGAAAACTTTCCCGTTAACCCTCCAAGGAGATTCGACAAGGTAGGTAGATAGGTATTTTAAATTAACTGGAGCAACACAACGGGCCATCGGTGACGGTCCAGGATCAATCCCAAAGGCAAAGATCCGAGTACAACACCACGTAATTTAGAATCACGGTCGGATGACGAGGCAACACCTGAGCTGGCACCCCACTCTCCAAACTTCCACGCCAACGTGAGGGAAATTTGGGCCACGACGGATTTAACGCGCTCCAGCCTCCTTTGTACACGGTCTTTGGTTGGATTCGAACTCGCAACCCTCCAGTTGCTAATCCGTTACTCTTCCAACCGGCTACCGCGGCTCCGGGATTCGACGAGATATCTCGTCATCAAGATTGTCGATTTTTTTTGTCCTTGATCTTTTGATGATCAAGATCTGGTCAGTTTTCTTCCAATGACGAGATGTCTCGTCCATCAAGATCTGGTCGGTTTTGCTAATGACGAGATACCTCGTCGAGACAACCACCTGGGGGCTAAAAGATATACAGGACGAGAAAATACACAAAATTTACAGGTTTATCCATTATTTTCTAATTCAGCGATATTCGACCTTTATTATTTCGTGGCACACATAAATTAATAATTTAAATTCTGCAGTATGCCAAAAAGCTATACCGATCTGACATAAAAAGGTATAAACTTGTCTGTTTTCCAAAAAATGATGGTAATTACCTACCTCCTTTTTTTTCCAAAGCGGATTTAAAAAAAAATCCTTTTTGCATCAATTTATTTATGGTTGGTTGTTTTTAGGTTTTATGGCGCAAGGGCCATACTTGACCAAGCTGATCCAAACACAAGATAACGTCAAGTAAGAAATGTTATGAAATGGGGAATAGAGTAGTGCGATGAAAGCAGAAAAGGATAGCCTTGGGTATCTCGACAATCTATTTGATTATTATTAAACGAATACTCATAATTATACGGGCATCGCTTGAAAAAATTATTTATGAGTACACTTGTCAAAAGTTTAAAATGGAACCGTTGAAACGAAATAAATCTTACACCCAATTTAACCCATTTCACCATCTTAAGGATGGAAAATCGCTGCTCTAAATCAATCTGCATCGACTCATGCATAATTAGTTGACACGTTCTCTATAATTTTTGTACTAGATCGGTTTTAAAACTGGTGTATCGCGATTGGAATTTTCAAGTCTTGCCCCAATGTGTTTCCACAGTTGGTAAATACATATATTGCTCTGTCAAGAGTTTCCCGCAAGGAACTATGATCTATTTGTTATGATATCTAGCTTGATAAGTTCCTAATATTTCATGCGATGCGATCCTTTGGTCTATGTAAAAATTTAGAATTATATTTTGCGTTAAATTTTGGGTTGAGGTTGTGAGTTTATTTTTCTTTTTCATTTAAAATACACGATAGAATCGCTCTAATTTATCCTTTTCTGGTGTTTTTAAAATTCCAAGTGGTTTCGAAGAGATATCTCGTTCACGAAGATCGGACCAATTTTGATAGTGACGAGATATCTTATCAAGATATTGCCGATTTTTTTATGATGACGAGGTCAAGATTCGGTACGTTTTCTTCTTATGACGAGATATCTTGTCCATCAAGATCTGGTCAGTTTTGCTAATAACGAGATACCTCGTCGAGACAACACCAGGAGGGTTAATCTGCATGATATATTGGACCAATTTTGCTAGTAAACGAGATGTATTGTCATCAAGATATTGGCTATTTTTTTATCATGACGAGATCAAGATCTGGTCAGTTTCCGCTAATGACGAGATATCTTGTCCATCACGATCTGGTCAGTTTTGGTAACGAGATAACTCGTTGAGACAACCACCAGGGGGGTTAATCTGCACGATAGAAAGCTTTGCAATGAAAGCTTTGCCAGTGTCTTCTAATGTTCTTTGACTTGTTGATCAGGAGTGTTAAAGGTAAGGTGATTGGTCGTATTTCGTAGAAAAGTGAAAAAACAGCGATTCCTTTTCATTTGTCGCTCGATGGTCAATATTTTGCTACAGAAAAAAAATCGCAATTCGGGACAAAAATATACAATAGTTCAGAGCAACTGTAACAGGTCATTATTTGCTGTTTATCCTTCAGAATTTGGGGGCGTAACATTCAACACTACAACGCGTGTTTCCTATATATGACTCTTAGCCAGATTAAGCACGATTGACCAATCGAAAATTTCCTGGGATTCTTTCAACCAATAGGATCGACAATTTCAGCCATAAAATGTGATGTAGGGCAAAACATATTAGAACCTTTTTAAAAATTAATGCAGTGTTTATAAAATTGGATAAATAGGAAACAAAAAGTTAAGTTTAAACGACTTGCATTTTTTGCAAGCTATTCAAAGGTACAAAACATTAAATTAGATGTATACCGAGTATTTCAACTCTTATATTACCGAAAAATGCAACTTAAACCACCTCATTTACTAAATGGCAAAAGACAGCGATTAAAGGTCATTCATTATTTTTTTTATTTTGTAGTAGTCAGTAAGTTTGTGCACTAACTATAACGGTAGGAACGACAACTTCTGTTTTATGTTATTCTTTAAATTTAAACATGAAATGTGCCCAAGTCGGATTTCTACAGTATATGCTTGTCTTATAAAGTTGTGCATTTGTTTTAATTAGGGTGAAAGAAATACGGAATTTAATTCCAACTTTTGAATCAGGAACTATTTTATTTAGAGATGTGCATCTCAAAAATACGCAACATAAAAAATTAACATAGGTAGTGATGCTTTGTTTCTAAATGATCCGGTATGGGCTGTTTCTAGTCAATTGATTTTCCCGTCAAACATTTTGTAAACTATTGGGTTGTTTGGGTTTTTTATGGCGCAAAGACCATATTTGGCAATGCTGCGCCAAACACAAGACAGACAATTTCAAGTAGTAGACATACACACACAAGGAACGTTTTACTGACAGAAGAGAGGAATATACCCAGGGAGGAATCTCGAACATGCGCCGTCTACAGCTCACAAGTTTCTAGCGCAGTGGGCGTACCCACTGAGCCACGATGGCATCGTGCTTTCCGTAGAATAGAATCCATTGGAAAGATTCTGTCGGTGCTTTCCTTAGAATATAATTCATTGGAAAGATTCTGTGGTACTTTCCTTAGAATGGAATTCTTTGGAAAGATTCTGTCGGTGTTTTCCTTAGAATGGATACCTTTGGCTAGATTTTGTCGGTGTTTTCCTCATAATGGCATCCTTTGGAAAGATTCTATCACTCCTTTCCTTAGAATCTTTTGGAAAGATTCTATCTCTCGCGTGCATTTTCTTATAATAGAATCTTCTGGAAAGATTCTATTGGTAAAGAAGATCAAAACTGGTTAAAAGTCATGCAGGAAGAACTGCAGACTGCAAGGTGGAATCATGAATATGAATCTCTCAGAGGGTTAAATAAAAAATTTTGAGCTGTCAAAGAATTAGGAAAGAAAACAATTTTAGCCTCAAACATATATTCACATACATCATCAACAATCGAACATTGCGAGATTGACTCACAAGTGCACCTCATTCAACATTAAAACCAGAAACTTCAAACAGCGCGTTTATTTCACCGGCAACAAAGACACCATCGTATGTACGACGCTCAAGCACCAAACAAACCATCACACAGCACAGAAAGAATACACAACCCCGTCGTCATTAAATCCCTTTCCTGTGAACACACGCTTTGAAAACGAACGAATACATTTCACCAGATCCGAGTTGGCGTAATTGTTTGCAGAACCATTCGAGGGGGGAGGAGAGAAAGGATGTAAACAATTCAATTCGAGAACTCCTCCGGAATGGTGTGTTTATCGCGAATTCGAGCGGCAGAGAGTGGAAATGAGATTTCAGAAGCGGTTCAGCTTTTGCAGGGGGAGTAATGTGTTTAACAAATGCAGGCGATTGGAGCCAGTTAAACTAATTTAAATTAAGCGACATACTTTTACACTTATGTTTGGGGAATGATTACGAGAGAGGCCTTTTATCACCGATCGGGTGTGGCAACGGGAGGTAGATAAATCTTTGGGAATGGGCAGCGTGGAAGGATGTGATGGGGTATTTCTACTCGATTTTGAATTTGTTCACGATTGCGATCCTAATTGAGTTATGAGTTAATGTCTCGTAATTATGAAGTAAAAAGGGCGGCGAAAAAACAACCTCATCGTTAAATAATTCGATTGATTTATAATGTATCGGATCTGCTGTTACAAGTGCATTTGAAGTTATGTTGCAATGGAATTCAGTGGTTTAAATGTTTTAGTGAGGGCTTAAAATTAAAACAGAAAATAATTTATAGTGGCAAGAAATCTTCGAGAAGTACGACTTGAAATGTTTGCTGGTTGGTTTTTAGGCGCAAGGGCCACATTTGGCCATGCTGCGCCAGACACAAGACATACAATATCAAATAATGAACATCACTCAAAGAAAGTTTTAATGACAGAGTGAAACACACCCATTGAGGAATCGAACCTGTGCTGCCTACAACTCTCATGTTGCTAGCGCAGTGGGCATACCCACTGAGCCATGACGGGACCTTCAAATTTTTGTAATGTCTTGTGCCTCGAATGAAAATTTTCAGTGACAGATTAAGTCTTGAGCGTCACGAAATTTCCGAGTAGTGTATGTAGCATTACTTTTTAATTGCAACATGCATAATGAATGAATAACCACATCTATTAATTTAAAGATTCTTAGAAAGATTGTATTGGTCAAGAAGTTCAAAACTGGTTAAGTCATGCATTGTAGACTGCCGGTTGCAGAACGGATATGTGCGTGGGAACCTCTCTGAGGTTTAACACTTTTCCTTGTCCCTCTTTCAAAGCGTCGTTAGTTTTAACGTTTGTGAATGTTCCTCTTTTAACTTAATCCTCATAAAGATGCCCACTCTGGAACCCTAAACTCAGAGGACGTCTGTTTGGACACGTCAATCGATCCCGTTCTGTGCTTTGTGAGTTAACAGAATAGAACTCAGGATTAACAAATAACAGATTTATTAACAAGTAACAACGGAGAGCGAAGCTGCGAGGTTGGTTCTCGGCAGGCAGTCCCCTCGCAAGTGACAGATAAACAAGAAAACAGGGGGGTGGTTAAGCAGCCCCTTTGATTATAAACATGCAGGAGCGGTGACATCCCCTAGTGGTCTGGTTGTTCGTGCGCCATCTCGAAGGAAAATACTCAACGTCTTAGTAGACGTTTCTTCAACTAGTATATAGAATATTAACCCTCTGAACGCTACGAGATTTCCGAGTAGTGTAGTATAGGTTTCACCCAACATATACATGACTAATTTACCATTTATAGGTTCAAAAAAAATCCTAGGAAAGATTCTACTGGTCAGGAAGGTCACAATTGGGAAGTCATGGGGAATAACTAGGTTGCGTGACACGTGTTTATAAGTGCGAACCTTTCAGAGGGTTAAAATGTGCTGAACTAAGAATTTTAAAGCTTCAATACGGTCACGAAAATTCACGAATCTCTATTTGGTTTAGAAAACGAATTTATATTTTAACAAAATCGCAAGGTTGGTTGGCTGAGTTTTTTTGTGGCGTAAGGACCATATTTGTCCAAACGTCAAATAAATGGACTTACACACGCTTACAAAGCTTTATTGACACAGAAGAGAGAAATACACCCAGGGTGAACACTTAAACCCTTAAACCACAGGGAATTAATTATATAATTATTCGAACAGCTCTCGGAATAAAAAGTTTAAATGAAAATTCAACACTTGAAGAAGCGCACTCACAAAACAAACATGAACTACTTTTAAAAATTGAAAACCATTGAAATTGCTACGCGAACGGATTTTTGCAAAATGCGTGTTGGTTAAAAAAAACACATTGAGTTAAAACAGTATCATCTAAAAGAACGTGTATTGTTGCATTTGTTCTAGTCTTGCACAACTAAACAAACTTGAAACCATATTTTTTCGATGGATCACTTTTCTCATTCCAAAGAAACCTCCACCACAATAATGTGACGAATGAGGAAATCAAGGTTCCCAAAGAGCAAGAGCTCTTTCTTCACTGCTCCAGAATACATACTTCCAAAGAAAGTAACCTCTTCCTAGAAGAGGCTTTTTTTCGTTCAGAGGAGAGAATTGTGCCGTTTTTTCCTCGCTCGCTGTCCTTGACTGCAGTTGGCAGTGGTGCTAGAAGGAGAGCCCCAAACTCGGGGCCCCATCTGGTTTGGAAGAAGCCTTCCTTGGGGGCCACCTGTACGTACCCTTGCCCTTGAACTTGGGCCGGTGCCTCTACATCTTCCATCCCTTGCCGGGTACCCCTCGCAGTTGGATTCGGTTTCCAAGCCTTTCCCCGGGCTCCGTCATCCACTTTGCGCCGGAGTCAACTTCGGTGGTGAGTTTTTCTCTTTCGTGTTATTTTTTTGGAGGGCGCATGAAGAAAAGGAAAAAAGTGCACTCGCGGAAGGACTCGTGAGGTCCAGTAAGGGGCAGCCGAGTTTGAAATGGTGGCAATAAATATGTTTCATTGTGGCAGACACCCCTCGCGATATATCGCACTTCTGCAATCTGTTATACACTGGAGCAGCATGAGAGAAAACATACGACAGGCGCATGCGTGCACAGCTTCTGTACTGAAAACATGTCGGTACGCATGCGCATTTCAACCAATTTTGTCACGTATGACTGATATTGGACCAATGTGTGACTTACCTTTGGAGACGAGGAAAAAGATACCCGGAAGAGTAAAAGCCGTGGAAAACTTGCTTATTATAATTGAAATCACGAGTTTTTATTTTATGGTATTAAAACCACATTGGGATTTGTGGAAATGGAGTTACACTGATCAAGGGGGCCAAAGAGTCATTAAAAGCACATCAATATCGTTATAAAGCTTGCACCCACGCAGATTAAAAACATCATCAGAAAGAATTAAATATGCAATGGTAAAATCATAGGTTGGTTGTTTGTGTTTAGGATTTATGGCGCAAGGGTCATATTTAGCCAAGCTGCTCCAAACAAAGCAACATCAAGCAAAAAAATGTCGTAAAGGGGAAAATAGAGGGATTGAGAAATGTAAAATCACAGGATCAATAATGAAAAGGAAGATAAAAATTGTAATACATAGTGTTTGACGCAGATTGGCCAATTCTGGCTCTTATGCTATTAAAAACCAACCAAAATCTCGACATTAAAAACTAACCACCATTACTTGTGGTATCGACGAGGACAGTTTGCTGTATTGTAATTTAATACAGGAAGAGCCTTTGCAGAAAAATATTAAAAGCAAACATGTTTAAGAAATAATTTATACCATAGAATTTATACCATCAGAATATGGATTAAATTAGAGGATAATTCTTTCACTTTTAACCATCATTTTTGTAATTACTTAGTTGACTCAGTAAACTGTTACTGTTATTTTGACATGTCTCATCAGTCATAAGTTTCGTTTGCCAGTATGAATTTCTTTATTCTAAAGTTTCTTGAGCAGGCAGTTCTACGTGATCTTTTTTATTTGTTTTTTTGTTATTCAGTTTTCGAAAAGTTAACTGTTCCGCCATGTTCATTGTTTGCATGTATTTTGATTTTGTATGCGTGTTGTTCCATCATCATTCGTTTGAGCTAATTAGAGTTCAACAATATGTCGTAAAAGCCTATTACTCTTTCCTGAAAAGCTATTTCCATTGAGTGAAAATAATTTCGTTTCTGAAAATTTTAAACGTAAATTTGCTGTTTTTATTTGCTTCTTTTAATTTTGAAAGTGACGAGTACATTTAAAAAAATTTTATTTGTTCAGAAATAAAATTTGAAATAAAGTTAACCAAATACTGATCAACGTTCAACAGTTGCTTTGAATACTAAACTGGCAGTTATTCCTTTACGTAAATGGTTACAAATGGTATGACTGTTGAAATATGTTGTATGTAAACTACATATTTTGATATTCTATTTTAGTAATATTCAAAACTACTTATGTTCATTTGTTTGAAAAATTGCTCGTACAACAGTTGAAGAGAATATCTCCTCAGGATATGAAATACTAAAAATATAAATAACACCTTTTTGTAACGCTATCTTGCATTCTTCTTACTTCATTCATTTTATCTTATCGTTACACATCTAAATTCATCAAACAATTACATCGAAATAATTATGGAATTTAATATCGTTGAGAAATAAAGAATATTCGTTGAAAAGGTGATTAAGTGACCTCGTCTGTTTTGATTACGATACCTAAAATGATAAATCTTCAAATAAAAACCAGACGATAAAAACTTCACATAACAAAATAAGGCGAATGACGTAAAGCCAAGCGCCTGGCATTTGTTCCATTCATTATAACGAAATATCCAATGGTTTGATTTATCGAATTCCATATTCTGATTGTCTTAACGATCTCTAGCTAACGATTTATTACCATCTCCTGTAGAATACATATTTTATCGTCCATCATCTTCGGTGTGATTAATTGCATGGTAGAGTGGGAAATACAAGTAGCTTCGTAACTGTGGTTGTAGTAAAATCCCTATCTGTGAACCCATGGAAATTTAATGCTTTTGGGAAACCCTAAACTGGTTATTTGTTAATACGAATATTTTATACCAGAGAAAGATACTAGACTCCGGTTTAGCTCAAGGTTGGTGGAATTCGGTTTTATGGCGCAAGGACCATGTTTAGTCAAGTTGCGCGAAAAACAACTTGTTTAGCTCAAGGTTGGGTGGGTGGTTTTATGGCGCAAGGACCATATATGGACAAGCTGCGCCAAACACAAGAGAGACGACAAGTAATGGACATACACACATAAAGAAAAACTTCCGCAGAAACCATAGAAGAGAGAAATACACCAGGGAGGAATTGAACTTGCGTCGCCTACAACTCGCAGGTTGCTTAAGACTTCAAAATTTATTTATTTTTTAAAAGGTTCGTTGAGTTTTTATGGCGCAAGGCCCATATTTGGCCAAGCTAAGCCAAACACAAGATACACAACGTCAAGTAATGGACAACAACACAAGAAAAGTCATATGAAAGAAGAAATATACCCAGAGTTAAGTGTCAGGAATGGAACCTGCGCTACCTTGAACTCGCAGGTTG
Source organism: Meta bourneti (assembly GCA_933210815.1). Taxonomy (NCBI): domain Eukaryota; kingdom Metazoa; phylum Arthropoda; class Arachnida; order Araneae; family Tetragnathidae; genus Meta; species Meta bourneti. Next base: position 24,204,204 of record OW119928.1, read on the forward strand.
CTAGTGCAGTGGGCATATTCACTGATCCACACGGCGGCCCTCTTTTATACATGGATATATAGAATATATCCATGTCTTCGGTCTTTACAAGCATGGTATACATATGGAACTATGTTTACTGGGGAAAACGGAAATGAAAACTTGCAATAGATGAATGTATCATGGTATTAGAAAGTTATTATTTACTGTAAACCCTTTGAGGATGGTTATTTAGGCAAGCCACACATCAGTCCAATATCAATCCTTCCACTCTACTTATGCATGCGTATTTCAGACAATTTTGTGCACAAACGGAGTACGCATGCGCATGTTGGATCAATGTGTGGCTAAACTTAGTCCATTGTGGAGAAAAAGCAATACTACACTACTCGGAAATATAATGATGCTCAAAATGTTAAAGATTTCGGTTTAAATCTAAGGAATTTGAACTCGGCTATTGAAAAAAGGTGTTAAATCAGTATGGTGTTATGGTAAAAAGGTATGATATTGTATCAGGGCTACCACAGGCGACTTGGGTTGCTATTTTTAAACCTTGGGAACTAGGAATATCTTAGCAAAATCGTCTCAAAAGCTACTAATTTAAAAATTTTGGCGACTTTTGAAAATTTACCAAAGGTCAACGAAAATTTAGTCCCTTTTTTAAACTAATAGCGGACGGAAATTTTTTCAAGAGACGACAATTTTGAACTTTAAAACCGTTACAACAACGAAAGAAAAACATCGAAATCTGTAGTCGCAAGATTGTTTAGAAAACCTTAAGAAAATATTTAGTTTTAAAATTTAAATTTCTTGGGCGATATCATCATGTCTGTTTCATACAAGAGAACTTTTTGTGTTTTATCCGATCCATCTTAGCAACTGAAATAGGAGGGTTTAAGAGGAGACTTTTTTGCTACTATTAATTTTCAAAAATTCATGCTACTAATTACTATCTGTAGGGGCTCTGGCAATCGTGATACGAGATTGTTACTCTTGTCATTCGGAAGTAATTATTACCAAGCCGGCTCGAAAACTTTCACAGACACTTGAGACACCATTCACTGGGTCTATTAGCATGAAATCCAGACAGATGGAACGTGAACTCTGTCAATGAGTCTGCATTCATCCGGGGGAGCAGTGCAGGACCGCGCGCGCTGAGGTCGCGCAGAGGTTGTGGAAACGTTGACATTTTGAGGGTCGTTTGGGGACCCAAAGGGGAAGACGGGGGCCCAGCTCGGGAATTTCGGGGCTTGCCCCCGCGAGAAGCCCCTCTCTGTGCACACTTTTGACACCTTTTGCGAGACGTTTAAAGACACGGAGGGTTGGAGTTAAGCTTCTAGTTTTGCAGCGTAAACTTGTTGCGGATATTTGGGTCAAGTGAAGCGAGGTTTTCTTTGTCGAGCTGGAGCGTTGTTCTGTTGTATGAACTGAGAGACAAATTCATTTTATTTCGGTTTCTGCTTACTTTCTACCCTCGAGAGGGTATTTTCGGCGTAAACATATAAACTATCAGGAGACGAAATACTTCTGGTCAAGAATTAAAGCGATTTTTCACTTTTGACGGTGTAAATTTTCAATATAAATCCGAAAAAGGAATAACACCCCAAGTTACGCCACACATAAAGGGTAATAAATCCGTCTATATCTGTTTCTGCTCACTTTCTGCCTATGAGTGGTTTTTCAGCGTAAACGTAAGCTACCAAAGAAAGAAATACTTAATATCAAGAACTAAATCGATTTATCGAAATTATTGTCGATGTTTGGCGTAATTTTCTACATAAATGTTGCATTTCAGTAACATGCCAAGTTACGGGAACAAATCCGTCTATCGGTCCTTCTTTGTCAATGTGAGGGTCTTTCAGAGTACACATAAACTATCGGGGAAGAAAAATATTTTTGATCAAGAATTTAAGTGATTTTTTAGTTTTGACGATGTTTGGTGTAAAATTTTAATATATGCTAAGTTTAATGAATGCTAAAATTGCATTCCAGTAACATGCCAAGTTGCGAAAGTGGTTACTCAAACACTGGCGTCTTTTTTACACACCCCAATAAATATTTCTAAAATGTTTATATTTCGAAGCACTACACAATAACTCAAGAAATCGCTTTGGAAGGACAAAACTCGCATTATCATAGTAAAAGATGAAAACGTGTGTATTCATTCGTTAAGGAACACAAGAAGGATCATTATTTAATGCAGGATAAGAAATGAAAAAGTTGATTTTTATTCTTAGAGCGTTTTGAAGAATATATGTATATGCTTTTCCTATGCTTTATAACGCAACAAAAATCAACAGAAGCTCTGGTAATAAATGAAATTGAAATGCTGGAAATCAACATAAAGAGAAATTACTTTGCTCTTAGCATTAATATAAAATATGACGCTCTCAACATCATTAGAAAATAGGATGAGAATGCTCTCAACATTAAGAGAAAATACAATGCTCCCAAAATGCATTTGATATTAGTTACAATTCAAGTGGACTTGGTAATTATCCCTTACTACGATTAGTAGAAAATTAACAATACTATATTGTTATCTATAATTCAAGCTTGATCCCGAAAACATGATGCTTTATATATACGTATATCAATTTTTTGGTTTTATTATGGAAACATGTTGATTCATATCCATTAGCTTGAAATACCCGAAAAGTCTAGTCATTTTGACGGTTTGCTTAAGGAAAACGTGACGTATATGTAGACGAACAGTCTAAGAAAAATAACATTTCAAAAATAAGTTAGAAGACTAAAGATTGTAAAAGTAATGTCGAAATAAGATCGGTTGTAGAAACGAAAGTAAATATATGTATTATTCAGTTGATTACGACAAAGTGGGGCTGATATGAATTTATAAAATAATTATTTTTAGAAAAGTTTGATATGAGTTTTAGTCTATAGCTTCGTTTGTGAATTTTTGTTTTCCCCACATTTCATTTGAAAACTGCCAGAGTTGAATAGAAATGGTGATTAAGTTTAGAATTAAAAAGACAATGAAACTCAAACGTACAGCAGATATTTATATTTGTGTTCAAAATATACACTGAATTTCGGCTATTTAATTTAATGCATTGGTAAATTTGATTTTCAAGCATTTTTGGGAGTAAAACTTTTGTGCAAACATTAAAATATTCACCAAATGAAAAAAGGCAATGAATATGGTAACGTAAAGAATTACATTTTACATAGGAACATTAAGTAATCCTTCTGACTGATACGCTTGTTAGTTTCGAATAATCCTTTTGTTAGTCCTAACCTAAGATTTTAATATAAAATTCGTTGGTTCTTTTCGTTTTTAATTCAGAATCAATGTTTTTGTTTAATCTTTATGTGTACTTATTTATTTTTTCTATTGCAGATTCAATATCTAAATATAATAGGCCAGATTGAAGATGAACAGCAGGACGCACGAACAATAGAATTTCACAGAAGGCAAAGTACCGTACCCATGGATGTTGAGAAATAAATACATCTCGTATAGAGAATTGTAGAATCCGCCAGGTAAGCAGAATTTTTTTTTAAATTGCAATCGATATTTTATCATATTTTATAAAATAGTAAAATTTTCATCGTCATTTCAATTACAGCAATCGTCCATCCATGAATACCAGAGTGAAGAAAGATAATTATAAAATATTTTATGAAATAATTGATTGGATATCACAAAATTTGGACTGAAAAATATTTTAAAAACATCCATGGGAAATTCAAGCGATCGCGAATTCTGCCAATTCACCGAAATCCGAATTGTGGGACCGATTCGGCTCCCTTTCTCGCGTATCCTCGCACACTTTCTCCTCTACATCTACATCCACCTCGAGCTCTGGCAACTCGAAGCGCTCCCAATGAAATGAGCGCCTCTCTCGCAGTGACTCGCTTTCCGTGACGTCACGCTCCACTCCCGGGGATCCATTGGTTGGCGCAGTGCCGGATCCAGCCATTAGAATCCAAGAGGAGGCGGAGCTGAGTGCATCGAAGCCTCCAATCGGAAGCCGGCGTCTGCCATCATTCAAGAAGCTGCGGCAGGAAAAACTGGGTGTTGGCTCTGCGAGACAGAGTGGCTGGCTGGCAGGGGGAGAGCTGGCTACCCACGCTCCGGAGCTCTGCAGGAGTGGTTTTTTTTCCTGCGTATTCGTTTTTTTTATTCGTATTCGTTTTCCCCCACGCTCAACCGACGGCTCCGGAGTCCGCCATTTGTTTTTTTCACCCTTTGCTGCCGCGCGCGATCGCCATTGCTCATCGGGATACTGAACGCAGTGCCACATCCAGCGCTCGGCTGTTGTGCGCCGCGGCGGAAAAGAATCCGCCGAGGAAAAGGCCTCGGCAGCGGCGACGATTTTTTTCATCGGGACGTCGGATGAAAAAAAAATTTCCCTCGATTTTTTTTCGCAAGATTTCAAGACTCCAGTGACGTTGGAAGGCTGTTTCCTTGGCAACGGCCTGCCTGCAGCCCGACTGGGCGGCCGATTTTCTGCGAATTTTTTGGCGGGAAAACGGCCGCCAGCGAGGCCTTTGCGTGCTGGCCGATTGCTAGATCTCATCTGTGACATTTTTCCAACAATGCAACTCGCACTTGACTTTCATTCATATTCGAAAACTCATTCATAGAGGCTGGTACGATTTTAATCGCACGAAGAGAAGTGAAGAGAATTATCGCGTGTTTGCCAGTTTACACGAGTTGTAAAAGAGGAAGCAGTGGTCATTGAGAAGAAGTCATGCGGTGAAATAAACGTCAAGCAGTGAGCTACAATATTTTAGTTTCTTTAAAAAGTGTGAATTTCCATGCAGGAAAGTATACGATTTGACTTCTGAAGGTAAGTGTATTTTAGTCATTCTAGAAGAGGTAGTTTTTCCAATACAAAATTCAGAGATTCATCGAGATTAACCTAAGTGACATTAAAATAGGCACTGATATCTTATTTAGTAAGTCCTTTTTGCTTTAGACTCGACGCAGACATTAAAACAGGCATTACTATCTTATTTAGTAAGCTCGCTTTGCCTTAGACGTGGAAGAAAGTAACTTGGTAATATTTCTTTAAATATCTTACCGTTGAATGTTAAACATACTATAAAATCTTCATATTATTGAACAATTAGACAGTCATTAATTGAACAGAAGTTCGCAAAATTTTTTTGAAAAGAATAAAACATTTTGGTACGCGAATTACTCGTTTCTTTCAGTATTGAATACTAGAATTCTTTTAATAATTGAATACTCGAATGCGTTAAATAATTGAACCGATTCTTAAAATATTACCATCGTACAAATAGAATCATGAAAATACGACAGGCTTAGTTTAGAACTTTAATTTACTTCCAAATTAAGATACACAATTCAGAAACTTTTATTTTGAAAACTACTTTTTCTCATCGTATGAAACATAGCAAGGAAAAATTTTAAAGTAGTCTCCAAGAACGAATCATTAATCCCAATAGAATTTTTCTACTTTCGTTCTAGAAACTCACAACATACAACTTTATGTTCGATCTCACGAAAATTCTCAAAGTATTACAAAATAATACCACACATTAAAAGCCATAGCGTCTGAAATCTACGTATTTCAATTTACAAAAATAATCACGAATCAGCATCACATCGAACAACCTTTCCACAATCCCAAAGCACACGATCCTCCGCAACAGCATCTATCCGGATCCCGGGCGTTGGAACCGAAGCAAAGCCGCATCAGCTACGAGAGGCGACGGCGACTGTTGTTCATCGAGAGCGAGGTATGGAGTTCTTACTGTAAATGCAGCGGGTAGGAACTTCATACCATGCTCGCGATGACTCGACGCTCCCTTCCCGACACCTCGCCCGACGGGTGGCCGACACACAGAGGAAACAGCACCGACCAGGTAAGTATGCGACTTGAAGTACTACAAACCGATTAAAATCCATTTGCATTAGCAATAAATGTCAATATAATAATGGTGTCAATATAATGGTAAAGACGCAGTTTTAACGCGAGTAATATAATAAAATAAGACTGCTCATTCTAAAGTTCAAAATAATTGCTATAGCCGATGACATCTAATAGCGGTCGAGAAACAATCAAGGTTAGTCGTTGAATTGGTCTAACTAAATTAATGTTTGTGCACATGATTATTTTGATAGAATCATATTGGTATTGACGATCTTCTAAACAAAAGCTATCTAAATCTAGATAGGTGAAATTTTAAATAAAGGCTAAATGCTTCTTATTGTTTTTGCGCCTAGGCTTATTTTAGAACAATCCATTTGCATTAACAATAGTGTTAGAATAATTCTATGACAAAGGCACGCAATTCTAACGAGCAATACAAGTCGAAAATTCTAAAGTCCAAAATAATTCTTCGATGACATTATAATTACTGTTATAAATTCCAGGAGCTCAAAAATCGAATTGAAAGCTTTTTGAATACAAAACATGGCCAAATTATAATCAAATTTGTTGTAAGATAATGTGAAACCATATCGATAAGCAACGAACTTAAAGTTTAGACTTGTGACTATTACGAGAATCACGGTATTAGGAATATTAAATTTTGGTCCAATTCTAGATCAATGTAGAACTGATCATGGTGAATTTAGAACCGGTTAGTCGGAGTAACTAAAATAAGCAACGAATTTATTGTTTGAGTCATAATCATTAGCAAAATTTTTAGTTTAATTCTAATATAAAGGATTTGGAATCTACAATTGAATTTTAAATCAGGGTTAGCCGTAAGTTGGTCTAAATGTGACAACACAACGAATTTAATGTTATTGCAGGTGTTAATATACCTACTAGAACCGTTCGCAATAGTAATTATTGGTTTAATTCTAATTTAGAGGCGTTCTGAATCTAGATATGGTAGAATTTTAATCGAGATAGGAAAGGTAAAACTATATCAATAAACAAGGAATTTAATGTTTGTAAATGATTGTTCAGTTAGAAACATCGAAATTAGCAATTAGTATTCTTCTAAAATGAAGACTTTCTGAATTTAAAGGGGTTGAAATTTTAATATAATTATTTGAAAGTTTGTCATACTGTTATAATAAATTAGTGTTTATATAGGTTTTGCTTTTGTTTCGTTTTCAATAGTTCGTGTAACTAAAGTTACTGCTTTCTGAATTTCTATGCGATGAAATTATAATAAAAGTTGGATGCAAGTCAGTCTAAATGTAATGATAAATAACGAATTTAATGTTTCGTGGAATGAGGCAATAGTAGTTTAATTAAATAAAGGCTTTCTGAATCTGAGCACCAAAGGGGTAAAATTAAAATCAAGGTTAGTTGGTCAAAATGTAATGATAAATAAAGAATTTGACGTTTCGTAGATGATTAATTAACCACAATCATTCGCATTAGAAATAGCAGTTGGTATAATTCTAAAATAAATAATATCCAAATTTAGACGCAATGAAATTTTATTCAACGTTAATATAAAGTTGGTCTAACTACAATAATAAATTAAGTGTTTGGCAAGGGAGTTAATTTAACCACGACAATAGAAATTGCAATGGTGTTTCCATACATGATTACTATACCAGAATTATTGACATTAACTGTTGGTATAGTTAAAGTAAAATATTCTAAATCTATATTTTCTTGCGTGCAGGTTTATTTTACTAGAATTAATTTGCATTCATATAGTTTTAATATAATTATATGACTTACGCACGTAGTTCTAAGGAGTAATAGAATAAGTCTTCGAGATAATTTTTAGCGCATGCAAATTATTTTGTAAATTCCATGAGCTCAAAATTCGACAGCGAACTATAGCAAAACGGTGAATGCAATCAAAATCGTAAAATACTATTAATTCATTATATATTCGAAAATGTGCCAACAGATTATCGTAAAGATCAAATACACCCGTCTATAAAATGGAAAATAAAAATCTAGTAGACTAAAATGTTTTCTAAATAAATCATTTCATGCTTAGGAGAAATATTTGGAATCGAAATATCGCAAGAATAGCTTGCATAATTCCTGAATTCAAAATCATTGTTAAAAATTCTAGTTCTAATCAAAATAATAATTTCCGCTGACAATATTTTTAATTCTTTGTGCACTTAAAAAATTAGTAGCAGTAGTGTGCAACAAATGTGAGTAGAATATTTAGTAAGTGGTGATATATTCTTTCAACTTTTACGTTAAGCGGTCTGATTTTTTTTAAAGTATTTACTAATCACGCTACATGAAAAAGTGTACATGCGAAAGTTGCAGTCATCAGGATCTAAGAAACGTTTCTCCTACGAATTATTTACTTTATTAGCAGTAATCGTTTAGTTTTTGTAGACTTCATTCACATATGCAGTTTACAAAAGAAATGAAATAATTCATGATACAGTTCTGAAAACTGAACATTTTGGGTTAGGTTTTGGTAGAACCGTACTTTCAAATCTAATTTCAAAAATATTTTGAATTGCTGTAAAAATGTAAAAGATATATTCCGAGGTTGAATGTGTAGTGTAAGAGAACGTGTACTGTAAATTCATTCTTTTCTAAAGGGTGAATATATATTAAAATTCCTTAGAAATAGATTTTTGTACGATTATTCAAATAACTATAATTCATTTTTAATGTCACCAGTAAAAGCTCAGCAGTTTTTTCGTCTTTAAAGAATCCACCTTTCTTGCAAAATTAGATTTGCAGAACGACATAAAAACAAATTTATTTAGTGTTATTACTTTATATCAGTAAACAAGCTATAGTTAGCTAAACCAGTAAACAAATTTATTTAGTTTACTAGATGCGTAACCAAGCAGTTGATTATACGTTAAACATTTGAGGGATTCAAACTCATATATCCGTTCTGCATCCTGCAGTCTTCTCTGCACGGCTTACAAGTCTTAACCAACTTTCCTTGGATTCTGTTAACCAATAGATATGGTTGTTTAGTCATTATGTGGTGTTGTGAAGAAAGGCAAAACTACACTTAGAAATTTCGTGATGTTCAGATTATTAATCTATGTACACGAACCTAAGCAAAATCAATCAGTAAACAAATAAAGAATTCTAAAATTTAATAAATATGTCAGTATTTTACTGTTGAAAAATTGTTTCAAGAATTATATTAAATGATATCAAGGAATGCTTCTTATTGTAAATAGTTAAAATGATTTTGGCACTTGTTACGAGACTTATTTGTATACTATAAAGCAGAGACTCGATGCTATATATATAGATTTTAATCACGAAATGAATTTCAAGTGTATCTTTCAACAGTTTCCGAAGCATTCGTTATTTTGTCAGTTGTAAAGTTTCTTAATCAGCCGGTTGTTTTCAGCAATAAGACATGAAAGGAGAAAATAGCGATAAAAATACAATACATGAAATGTTCCGAATATGACTGAAATCAAATTGCCAAATTTTAAGAATAGGGGAGTAATTGTTTTAACGAGGAGCGTAAAACAGTCTTCATATATTAAATTGAAATATTGAAACATAAGGCTTGTAATTGAAAAGCTGAACAATACATCTGGTTATACGTTAGTCTAGCAATTACAATACTGCTATTTGCAGTGATCAAATTATTCGCAATAAAGAACTACAGTTTTAATATACTCAAAATTAGTTAAGATCATTCACATGAACTATTTCCTGTGATAAATTTATTTCTACAATATACTGAGAAAGAGAAACCTTATAGTATCTTAATTATCTGAGCGTCAAGAGGTTAAGAAGTGTGTATCGCCCCTTTTACCCCTCAACGCACATAATAACTAGAATCACACCCTATTGGTTGAAAGCATCCAGGGAAATATTCTATTGGTCAAGATGGTTAAGCCGGGTTAGAAGTCATGCAGGAAAGACAGGTTGCAGAACGAATATATGCGTGTGAACTCTTCAAAGGGTTAAGCTAGGGGTTGTCAACCTTTGAGTACAGAGGTGCACATTAATAAATTCAAGAGTTAAATATCCGTCAACACTGACAAAACAATGCCTCTTTATTAAAGCTATTATTACAGCAGGGATGCGAGTTCGATCTACTCATAACGAGGAACTTAATATTCTTTTTGCTTACCAAGATCCATTACGAGGTACAATTTGATAAGTATTGGAGACGTGTTTATTTTATGCTCCTTGTTAGGGTCAGATGGAGTCCACAAAACACGTACGCGTAAAATTAAGGTTGGTAGGGTTTTATGGATTAAGGACCATATTTGGCCAAGCTGCACCAAACGTCAAAGTAAAATAAAGGACCGTACAAGGTAAGAAAGGTGTAGCAAAAATAGGTTTAGCTGACCCGCAAACCAAATACAGCCCTTCGAATGGGTTTATCAGGCCGCAGACCAGATAGGGCCCTCCGAATGGGTTTACCCTGTCCGTAGATTACATATATCTCTCCAAATATCTCTGAGGCCCATGGACCAGTTGTAGCACTCCGAATAGGTTTACCCAATATGCAGAAACAACGCGTAGCGCTGTTTCACAATTAGCTATGTTGAAATTTGCGCCAAGCAGATTTCAATATATTCTCGTTTTGTTTGAGTTTGTGTTCTGTTAACCGAATTGCTCATATATGCAGCGACTGCCAAAGGTAGGAGACATGAACAATGCGTGTTTACGTATTTCTGAGTAGGTTTTCTTCGAACACAACGTCTGAGCACCTTTGTTCAATATCATTGGAAAGAAATGCAGTTAATTTTTATCAACTGACGTACTCCGAAAATCACGTCTGTCCCCCAAACTATCCGGTTGAGATCAGGAAAGCTTCAGTCGCAGTTTTTCTCTGAGAATCCATTTCTTTTAATAGAATAACGCCAGTTTTTTTGGAGGAGTATGTTTACAGGATTGACACGAAATGGCTCGCTCAGTGAGCCACCAATGTACATAACTTTAACAATAGATTCTTGAAACTGTATAATAGATACATTTATATATATTTCGGTAATTTTAAAGATTACACGATAGTTAAGGATGATAGATTCCTTTATTAAAAATATCGGAAATGGAACAGCGAACATTAATTAAATTGAATTTAGTCTTGTCCTTAAATTAACCACCTGTTATGTACTTCGATTTCTGATTGGATGGAGCAAGGTACTCAAAAGAGACCTCCCAATCGAATATTGGTGAAATTTGAGAAAATGTTAGAGTGGCCATAGAGTAGAATAGAATATCTATAATGATGGGAATGAGTATAAAACTTTTATACTCATTCATTTAAAAATTCAAACACATAACTATTAAAAATGACCCATTTGCTTTTTACATATGAAATCAAAATACAAGGCCCTTTTAATTGCATAAATATCACATAATGATAAAATTCTATTGCCCATTCATTTTGCAAAGCGCCAAAGACAAAAAGTAATAAAATCTAATTAAATTTCAGATTGCTCCAAAGTAATAGTTGAGCATCCTTTGTTGGTTTTAAGATTTAAAACAACGTTTACAATATCCCATCTAAGGTACATATTTTCATATTAACAAAATATTATACAAAGTTAATGGCAAATGTACTATTTTATACACTTGGAACCAATGCGTCTGCCTAATCGACGTGAACTATCAAATCATAACCAGGCAATGTTATCAATAGTCATTCAATTGGTTTTACAATACAGTTATAGGCATTGCAATGACGTACAATGTTGACAATACAGTTCTAGGCTATTTTTCACAGAAGAGTAAACCTTTTGAAATATTTACTCTTCAGGGATGAAAACATCTTTATCCAAAAAATGAACAAAACCCCTCATAAGGTAGATTCACAAAAACACAAAATGTAACTTTGATAGTTTATATACATGAATGATGAAATAGGGCGTGGTCGGGTGATGTCATTCCCCATCGTAAGATTTTATATAAGTTGTAAGACGGTAATAATTTCAATCATGATATTCCAGATTTAGTTTATGAACGCTAAAAGTTAATTCCTTCAACAAAATTATTGTACATTAATTCAAATTAGAATTTCATTTAAAGGCAGGGAAAATTTGTCCATTGTCCATGAAATAAAACTAATTTAGAAACAGTTAACGATCAAATGGCAGGACAGAATTAGATAAAAGCCGATGTGATAAGATATACGTTGGTATTTGTCTTTTGATTATTTATCCTAATCAAGCACATGAAAAAATAGCTTTTTAATAACGAAGCTTATTACGAAAATCAAACAGTACTTTATTAAGTAGTGAAATTTATAACGAAATTAAAACAATATTTTATTTCAATAGTTTTTTCAAAAATGATTATGAATGCTGAGATTTCATTTCAATGAAATTTAATTCATATCCCACATTGTGTAGTGCTATTACTCTTTCTGGTTGAAATCTAACATTTTAATTGAAAACAAAACGGGATATTTCAAAAACACAATTAAATGAAACCTGATACGAAATTTTAACTAATCCCCTGTTCTGATTCATAAAGGCAAGCTTATGAGTGAAGGTATATGCACGCTCAGTTCTAGAAACTCTAGAAGATTATTTCCGTAGATTCTCTAATTCATATTCTTACGTTCGGTCTTATATAAAGCAAACAGAATTATAAACACTTTTTAAGAATACCTTTAAAAAAATTCAGTCAAAAATTATTTTATTTTTTGGAGCAGATTAAATAAATCCGGAATTCTCAAACTATTTTTTTCTGTAAGTCAAGCTCGGTCTATTTTTTTATTTACTTTATTCTGTAATTTTAAAATAATAAAAACGAAAATCAACAAATTGCACTTTTCTCAGTACTATTGTACTTATAAAGCCGAAATAATAGAACATAAACCAAGCATATTCGCGATTACTTACTCTTCCTTTACCTGACATAAAATTACCTTGACCAACGTTAGGTTTGATGAACTTTACTAGGTGATTTGTTTTGTCATCGACCATAGGATCTAAAATAATGATAAAATAAACACAAATATTCCTAACATCGCTGCAAATTTTTCATTCCTTCAACATTTATTTTTTGTTCGTTTCAAAATTTCAACAACTTCATGGCATTGCTTCTTTTCTCTAAGTCAATATAATAGCCAGTTTATACTTTTTCGTAACTTTAAAAACGAATTGAAGTAGTTTGATTTAAAAACAAACGTTGTTTATTGCAAAGAAAACGATCAACTCTCAAGCGAGATAACAGAAACAAATTGATAAAAGCATTAAAAAATATTTGTAAAACAAATTCTTAACTTATATCTGAAGATTTTATTAGTGAAATAGTAAAAGTAACGCTTTGTATTGAATAAGTTTAATATTTTCGCAAATTTAAGTAGTGATTAGATGGAGGAAAAATTTAAACAGTATTTGCTACGATGAAATGTAATGAGATAGTACGAAGGAAGGGTTAAAATTTTTTAAAATGCCATCCTTTTTAATCTAGCAACGTATTGAGATTAAATACAAGTTCAAAAATCTAACATTTAAAGTACTTTTAATCATATGATGGTTGTCCTTTAGTGAATTCAATAGTATTTAAGATCGATTTAACCCACTAAGAGGTTTCGACGAGATATCTTGTCAATAAAGACCTGATCAATTTTGCTAATGACGAGATATCTCGTCACCAGGATATTGACAATTTTTTTATGATGACAAGATCAAGATGTGGTCAGGTTTTTTTTCTAGGGACGAAATATCTCGTCCATCAAGACCTGGTTAGTTTTGCTAACGACAAGATAGATACCTTGTCGTGACAACTACAAAAGTTAATACTGAAATATTTAAATTAATCTAATGATCCAAAACAACGTCAAAAAGTTGTGACGGATGCAACTCTTAACACTGGAAACCAAATGCTGAGCTTAAGTCAAATTCGGGTAGGTAAGCCTTTGAGCACATCTAACCCTTTGGATCCATTAACCCTTCATAGCCATAAATTCTTAAGCTAAATTCTGAGCATTGAATAAAAGTAATTTAACTACATAGGAAATAAATTGTTTATTTCCTATTTCCCATAGCAATTTTTAATAATATAAACTTGATTAATAATAATAGTCGTCATGTAATACGTCGTCAGTATAACAGAACGTTTAAAACACCGTTCTACGGACGGCATAGAATAGGACGATTTTTCCCACGTTGAAATTACCCAGAAAAACAGAAAGACTAAAAATAATTTATTGTCTTTGATCTATCAACAGGTAACGAGTAAGATTGTATTATCAATTTGAGAAACTAAATGACAAATGTTATGAAAGTTAAATCAACGAATTGAAACGTACCATTTACTGACGTCAAACAAAAACATAATTCAAGCTCCAAATGGAAAAACCTTAATATCAGAAAATCGTAGTCTTGTTTCCTAATTACGAAAATCTACTAATGACAAAGTGTCGCTACTCACGTTTCATATTTTATTTCAATCCATTTATAATAAACATAGCATCCATATTCATATAAATGGGCTTCATACCTCTTAATGTAATAAAAAAATCTAACAGCATTTCGTTTGCATTTAATGGTATCAATTCTTAATTCCGATAAAAATGCATGGCATAAAGCATACCGCAGTCCTATTACCGCAATTAGATTCTGAAATTATACTTCAATTTCATCCCATTCCCTTGTTCGAAGGCGATTCGGCATTTTTGGACGCCTAAACCTATTTTCGCTCTTATTTTCTTTACTGTGCTTCTCATTGCTTTCAGTAATCAAACTGCTGAAGAATTTCATTATAAAGTAGCGAGCTCATATAGGTAGTATTAGAAATGGTATGCAGCCCCATATACTCAAATCAAGCATGTTCAAACTAAACGTCAATATTGGCGAAAGAATCCCGTAACGGTCGATTTTATATGGTTTATATCCGTTGTTACCATTCGACAATAAGCAAATAACGTCGATTTCTGTGCCAAGTATGTTAGTGAAAGATAAATAAATTATTATACGTCGATAAAATTAAATACTTAAGCTTTGCGCCATTTTTAGAGCATGAGCATTTAATCGTTCTTTTTCAGAAACAGCAGCAGTCCGAAAGTTCTGCTGCTTGTGCATTTTTTGTACGTTCTAGTGTTTTGTTATTTTTAAGTTCGATAGCTGTCAAATAACCACATAAAGTGCCACAAATCTGTTAGACTTTTCAACAAATGAAAGTTGAGTGACTTTGAATAATGAACAAAAAATGCTCTAAATCAGCTTAATTTTAATCGGTGTGCCGTATGGATGGTGAAGCTGTTTAAATTGTATAATGTTTCTCATTTGAACTGTTTATTTTCGAACTTTAAACAAGCATGCTCACAAATAATTTCAATCAATAACCGTTCAAATAATTTCGAGCATTATTTTTTATTAAAGTATCACAAATAAATTATTTCAAAACGATTTTTAAAAAGCCACTTTGTAGTAAAAAGGTAGGTAATCACTATTTTTTAAATCAATCAAAATTATACCTATTCTTTTGTCAGATCGGCAAATAATATAACATATTTTGACGTCAGTAAAATATTAAGTCATTTGTGAAATTTGTCATTT
The DNA here is from genome assembly GCA_933210815.1 of Meta bourneti. NCBI lineage: Eukaryota > Metazoa > Arthropoda > Arachnida > Araneae > Tetragnathidae > Meta > Meta bourneti. Next base: position 24,219,571 of record OW119928.1, read on the forward strand.
GAAAAAGTCGAAAATCGCTTGTCCAAATGAATTACTATTATATTTTATAGACAATTACTCTATTATTATTTTTTGTAATTCAAATTATACCAATTTTTTTAGATAGACAAAAACATAATATATATTTTGGTGTGCCGCAGAATTTTAGTTTATGTGTTCCGAGATGAAAAGGATTGAAAATCGTTACTCTAGTACAATGATTCATTCAAAGGAATATAAAGGGCATAACTGATATATCCAAGCAAATAGCAAAGGCTACGTATTTGAATAGTTTCAAGAGCTCGGGTAAAGTTGGCAGCGATATATACTAGCAATCGTATCTGAATTATTAAATCCTTGTTCACAAACAATTTCACTTTCAAAAACCAATACTTCATCGTTTGTAGAAAAAAATGCGAAAAGATCTGTGTTTTAGTGAATACACAATTTCGATATTTTCAAATAATAAAGGATTAGACACTTGGTGATGTTAATTTCCTACACCAATTTCCACAAAGACATTATCTAAACAGAAAATAACACTTCAAAAAGCTTTTGTGTAAGTAGAATTTTAATGCATCTAAGTACTTAAAAGAGAATTGTCAGCAATTTGGCAAACGTATTCTATTTAAGGAGCGGGCAGGGGTTTTCAAACTCAATAATCGCGATTCCTATCATATTCGTTATTCTAATTTAAATCCAGTATAATTTTATCATTCAGATTTGAAATTAATTGCCATCTAATTAAACATGCATCGTACAGCCACTTGTCAAAATGATAAAATTTCATTTCAAGAGTTTCCCCAGTTCTTAATCATCTTTATTATAAATTTTTCTACACAATATTTATTTACGATTCATTCAAAAGGTAGGTATGCAGGTAGTTAATTAACGTCGCACTAGATCAACACAGAGGGCTATTAACGATGGTCCGGGATCTATCCGGAAGTCCTACAAAAGGAACATAACTGATGCATCTAATCAAAGAACAAAGGCTACGTTTTTGAACAGTTCCAGGAGTTTATGACCGCGATGTATAGTTGCAATCGCATCTGAATTATTACATTCTTGTGTTGATTTTACTTTTAAAAACCAACACTACACTGCAGAAAAAGCGTTCGCAAAAAGATCAACGTTTTAGTGAATACAATTTCGATATTTTCAAATGAAAATTACCAAACGGCATCAGCGGGCTTCTTTTCGAAAAGGAAAAACCGTTACACACGTTATCTTAACCTGCAAAGGAGGGAAGGTAGCTGCGTAAGGCACGGAGGTTATTTCTCACAGGCAGCGGCAGCAACTCACACACCTCGAGCCGGGCCTCAAACCTGAACCTTCCGGCTGGATCTTTTTTCGCTGCGTTGCAGGTGTCGCAGGAGAGAGGTAACGTTTGGGATTACGCTTCTAACACTTGTTACACACACCGGCCTCAAGCCGTACACTTCCATGCAAGAGGAAACGTCCACATCTTGAGTATTTTGAGTTGACGGTTATTACATTTTTTTTCTCGTACTACCAAAGTTCGCGGTAGCTCAGTTGGAAGAGTAACGGATTGGCAACTGGAGGGTTGCGAGTTCGAAACTCGATCCAACTAAAGAGACCGCCGTGCACATTAAATCTGTCGTGGCCACAAATATCCTTACGTTGGCGTGGAAGTTTGGTGAGTGGGATGCCAGCTCAGCTGACCTCGTCATCTGATCGTGGTTTAAAATTACGCGGTGTTCTCCTCGGATTTTTCCCTTGGGGATTGATCCCGGACCGTCTCCAATAGCATGTCGTGCTGCTCCAGTGCGACGTTAATTAACTTTCGTAGTACCTTAACAGTACAATACACCTCATAGAGTATAGCTAACCAGTGTAACTCAGCTTCCCTAACATTTTTTTGGCTCCCCCGAAGCTCCCTTTTCAACATTTTTTCGGTGCCCCTTCTGGAAAACCATCAACTGACACATTGGCGTAAAAGCTTAAGGAACGCCATTACTTTTAAAGGTTACAACCTCAACATTAAACGAAACAGCCAGTGGCGATTTGCATAACCGATGATATTCAGTAGAAAGCTGGCGCATATTCAAATTTTTGGAATCGTGACGTGACGTCAAAGGCACTAACATAGGAGAGTGTTCTGCTAACATAGGAACTAACTCATCCGAATCCTCATTCTGTATGCAAACGCGGTGCAAAGTGGTCATTGTTGGAACGTTGCAATGGTATGTAATATTAAAACGTTTGCAATAGTACGCAATACCGTAACAGTTGCAATAGTATTTAAAACCGGAACATTGCGATAGTAAGCAATACTGGAACGTTGCGATAATAAGCAATACTGGAACATTGCGATAATATGCATTACTGGAACATTGCGATAGTAAGCAATACTGGAACGTTGCGATAGTAAGCAATACTGGAACATTGCGATAATATGCATTACTGGAACATTGCGATAGTAAGCAATACTGGAACGTTGCGATAGTAAGCAATACTGGAACATTGCGATAATATGCATTACTGGAACATTGCGATAGTATGTAATACTGGAACAATGCGATAGTGGTATACGGAGCGCTGTATAATTGCATGTATCGTTTTCGAAATATAATCAATATTTTGTTTTACATTTTCAGACAAACTACACAGGACTACGAGATAGGGAAAGAAACGACTGCTTCAAACATGGTGAAGAGTAAGTTAAGTGTTTAGAAACCTAATTTTGTAAAATGGAAATAGTTGTATAAAAATCGTTAAATAAAAACGTATTTAATGAAGGATTTCGTTTAGTCAATGTGTTTGCTATTTCTATCATACTTTTACACAACGAACCACTATGTGATCCATTGTTGCGTATTTAGTATGTAGCTTAAGATACCTACTTTTAATAACAAAGAGTATTTTAATAAAAATGGTTGGTTGGGTTTTTATTGGGCAAGGGCCATATTTGGCCATGCTGTGCCAGACACACGACATATATCAAGTAATGGACATGTACACGCAAAGAAAGCTTTACTGACACCGAAGAGCGAAATACACTCATGAAGGAAACGTAATTGCGCCGCATATAACTTGCCAGTGCAGTGTCCATAACCCACTGAGCCACGACTTCAATAAAAACGAAGATGGTTCAGGTTGCGAGATTGGTGGAAAATGTGGCAGCAAATACAAATTGAATTACATAAATATTTTATTTCAATACTAATTTACATTTCTGCTTAGTGATCTATGGATTATATTATATTTTTAGGCATTGAGAATTACAAAAATGTACAACGCTTTACAAAAATGGCTTTGTATATAAATTACTTTAAAGATTTCGTTTTGATGTTAATATATGGAGAAACTTCATTCAAATGAGATAATCTTGGGTTCGAAAGTCAGTAAATACGAAGAGAGGTGATAGTCATGTATAGCACACAAATATTATAATTTATTATTAAAGCTATATAACTACAACTGCAGTATTTTTATTGAGATACCTTAAGGCGAATTTTGGATAATTCGATTCCTATGTAATAATTTTGAGAAAAACTCGTTATATAAATGGAGCGTTTTCGAAAATACTCATGAAAGAGGAAGTTACTTAGCAATATTATAGCTATTTGAGATATATCGCCAGCTTAGAGCAAAACCTTTTTTTGTACAGCTGCTCAAAGATTAACTAGTTCTTAGGTCCAAAAATTTAAATAAGCATTTCGATAATGTTATTTATCTTTCAAACTTACAACACGACAAATGTATTTTCATCAATGAATTCATCTTCAATCGAAAATGACAGTGAACGAGTTTCTCTGCTCTAAAGAGACGATACTAATTCAGAAAACAAAATGCATATTTATTAATATTACTAAACTGAATGTGACGTTTAAGGGAATATGCATTAAAATTACAAAACACTTTGAGAGATTAGGCTCTTTAATCATGAAATATTTGCTAATTTCTCATCAATTATATCCTATGTTGGCAAAAGTTAAATGCAAAAGTTTTATATCTAGAATATTAACAGAATAGATATTTTCGTTCAACAGAATAGTTTTATCGATGTTTTTAAAAACACCAAACAAGTGAAGGCAATATACTACAAAAAGTAATTTATTGAAAATCAATTTCTAAGCAACTTATGCGGGAATCAAGAATGGAGTAAACATTGAGGGGAAATTTCCATTTTCGTCATTGTATATGATCTAATATTTTCGAAGCCTACCCATTCGCATACTCTGAAGGGGCTTCAGCTGTATCGTAAGCTCTGTTGAATTTGGTAGGCGGTTGAATTTACGTCGCACTGGAGCAACACAACGACGACGGTCCGGGATGAATCTCGAAGGGAAAGATCCGAGGACACCGTAATTTTGAACCACGGTCAACCACTTCTAACGTGGTGATTTAGTCTTCATGGCACTACAAGGTCGGAATTGTGAACCACTTGGTGTTACTCTGGTGCACCACAGGGGATTGGTTCGCGCTGCATCTCAGATCCATACCATACATTCAAGGTAGGTAGTTGAATTAATGTCGCACTGGAGCAACGCAGCGGACTATTGTCAACGGTCCGGGATCAATCCCGAATCCACACATTCAAGACACAACCTATTTATAGAGGCCACACATTCACTCTAGACGTAAACATCCATGCCTTACCTTGGATTCAAATCAGAAACCTTTTGTTCTAGAAACCAATACCCGATTAGTCGGCAAAAAAACCCACATAAATTTAAAGGTCTGTTTTTTAAATTGTACGTTTTAAAAATATTTTTCGTATACAGTTTCCAGTACACTGTAACTCATTTTCAGGCCAATATATCGCTCAAGGCGTGTCAGTGTCAACTCTAAGAATCACATTTTGAGATAAAATCGGGTTGAAAGTTTTCACTTTTATGAAAAACAGCATATTGCATAACATTTCTGCCATCTAGAGCAATTATTGAATTAAATTCACCAGTTTGCTGCTGGAAAGAATGTAGTTTTTCACATTGAGGCATATACTTACTGCAAAAATCATATTTTTTAGTTGTGCCTCTATTGCAGCTCATGGCGGACACATTATTCAAAAAACAGCCAAGTTACGTCACGTTCGGAATACGTGCAGGAAACACGTATCGCCGAGGAAACTCGACCGCTATCTATTAGGTTGATGCAAACGTTCGTCCCGTTTTTTGACAAAAATTGAAAAAATTACGTTTAATCAATATAGTATGTGCCGTTCGGTTCGATGACATTTTTCCATCTCCGGTAGCTGCATAATCCCGCGCTCATAGAAGTTCTGAGTTTTCTGGCTAAAGAACTGATCCAGGTGACGAAACTTTCTGAACCACTTACAGCACGTGGAATCGTCAACGGCACCTCTACCCATGAACAATACGTATCTTTTGCGTCTGCGAAGTATTCTTGCCTTTTGGAAATAAAAAAGCATCTGTCGAAAATGCTCCTTATTTTCTGCCATTTTTAATGCTTAACAACAAATAACACAATTTTTTCACCAAGTACTAGCTGAAATTCCTTCTTTCAAACAACATCAGAACTTTACACGTGTGAAGGAGATAACACTTCGGTTTTGCGATGCCATGCCATCAAGAGCCAAAAACGGGGCGAACTTTTGCATCAACCCAATATATTTAGCTTAACAGAAAATGTCCAATAGATGTGGTTATTGAATCATTATGTTTGTTGTGGGGGAAAAAGAATGTTACACAACTAGGAAATCCTTGTCGGTTTGCTAATGACGCGATAACTCGTCGAGACAAAACTGTCCTATGACTCTAAGGGGAATGAAGATAGAAATAAGAAATACAAATTGTACCTTGCCTAGAACTGGTGACAATTTGGAACAGGCTTTTGTATCAAACTACAGGGTAAATTTCAATGAGAAGATAAGCCAACAAGAGGGTTAAAGCAATTCAGGTGCCCAAAAAGGAGTATTTGGCTGAACTCAAATGAAGTCCCAAAACTTCACGTTCAACACGTATCGCCGCAGAAACACTACTTCCATCTATATTTAGCTTAACAGAAAATGTCTGATAGATGTGGTTGTTTAATCATTGTTGTAGGGAAAACAACACTACACTTGGAAATCATCGCCCTTAAAATGAAATAGTCGGAGCATGTGCCCACAGCTTCATGTTATTTCTTCCAGTTGCTTGGTTTGAAGATCTGTCAGGTGGTTGTGGGTAAAAGCATGAATACTAAATTATTGATTGGTTAAAGTGATATTGATTGGTTATATACCGTGATCAATAGTCTGCGCTTCCATAGCCAATCGTCTACGTCGATTTGTGATTTACACTTCAGAGATCTTAACGACAACGACTCCGCCCACATGATCCGTCTATTTCATTAGAAGGCCGATGTTGGAAATCTCATGACGCTTACAGAGATAACCCTCCAAGTGGTTTCGACGAGATATTTCGTCCACTAAGATTTCGTCTGTCCTATTACTCCAAGGGGAATGAAGATTGAACTAGGAAAACAAATTGTCCTTTGCCTAGAATTGGTGACAATGTACAGGTTTTTGCATCAGACTACAGGGTAAATTTCGAAGCGAAAAGCAACCGTGAGGGTTAAAATAATTCAAGCGGCCAACAAGGAGTATTTGGCTGAACCCGGATGAAGTTCCGAAACCCTGCCATCACCCTTGCAGGACCCCGTTGACAGCACATATCCGGCACTTTCATTCATACTTGTCCCAACCAGCAGGTATCCGTTACCGGATGATTGAAAATGCGATGCCAAAAACGCCAAATTAAAAAAAACCTCGCACGCTTTTTGATTTAGCAGGAGAAAAAAGGAACACACATACTCCACGCTCACGTGATTTTTTTTTACACCCTGTGGGAAATTGAAAAAAAAAATATATAGTTGTCACGATTCCACAACACGTCCACCCTTACGAATGTCTTTGACCTCTTTGTTTATCCAGATGTCACGCGACGGAAGAGGTGTCATAACTTTACCCCGTGTGCATAGCTAATGCAACTCTACAACGGACAAAACCTTATTCAGTGATATATTAATCCGCACGAGCGTTTTACACCTCAGTTGCAACGCTATGCGTCCGACGAAAAAAATAGGTCGGGTTTAGCATATGACGGGAGGGAAGGCCCTGCCACGATTGGCTGGGTCGGGGACATAAAAACCCAAAACGTTCTATCATAAATAGCGAAAATTCTGCAAACAATTCCCAAGTAGGTCTGCCTTTTTTTCTACAACACCCGTTCTACAGTCTAGCGTCCAATCGTGAGGTCCGAACACACGATTCGGCGTCTAGATATGCAAATACGAGGACAGGCATTTTTTTATGGGCATTAATTGTCTTTCCCAGAATGCGAGATCCGGTGGGTAAATTTGGGATGGAACTCCTGGTGGATTGCGGTGCATAAAAGGCCTAATGTATTCGTGTCGCTTTTTAAAGTCACGAGAGTCTGTCTTTAATCCTTTTGGGATGCGTTTTTTCCAGTATGTGTATGACAATAATACATCACGTTTTGGCCGTAAATAATGGCCGGCCCCTTTTAGGGAAGCGTTTAGAGGTGGTTTTTATGGGAAAGTAAGCGTTGCGGTTTGACCGTGGAGGGATGTTTGTGCGAAGAATCGTATGGCAGGTGACACGAATTATACCTTTTATGGTGAAATTTTGTTCATACAATTTTTGAGAAATTCTGTTGTTACCTTTCTCCCAAGCCCATATATAGATCTGCCACAGGCGACTTTTTGCTATTATTTTTCAACATTGGCGACTGAGGGTATCTATTAACGCAAAATCTTTTCAAAAGCTCTCATTTTCAAACGGCAATTTTTCGAAATTTTGGAGACGAAAATTCACCAAAGGTCAACAAAAATTAAGTCCTTTTTTTAATTAATAGAGGACGAAAAAAACGTTTTTCAGATGTTTTAGAGAGAAATTTTTTCCAATGGACTCCAATTACGGAGTTTTGTCGGATGGCAGGTGATGCGAATTATACTTTTTATGGTAAAATTGTTGTTCACATAATTTTTGGGTAGGTAAAAAAACTTCAATATCTAGTTGCTAGATTGTCATGTAAAAACCAATAAAGAAAATCTTTAGTTTCTTAATTTTAAAGTTTAAACTTCGCGAGACATTCAACATCTGTTTCATTCTTGATTAGCACATTTTGTACTTTAGCCCATTCATTTTGTATTTTTTTGGTATTTTAATTAACGTCACACTGGAGCAACACAACGGGCTATTGGTGACGGTCCGCGATCAATCCCAAAGGGAAAGATCCGAGAATGCCACCACGTAATTTTGAACCACGGTCAGATGACGAGGCATCCTGTTTTTCTTCCTTGGCGCGAGTATGGGTATCTTTTTAAGCAAAATCGTCTCGAATTTTCAAAATTTTGACGATTTTTTTTTGGAAATTCACCTAAGGTTAACGGAAATTTAGTCAATTTTACAACTAATAGCAGACAGAAAAAGTTTGTATCGGATTTTTCTTCAGGAATAAAATTTTCCAATGGACTCCAATTACAAAGTTTTGTCGCCAAGCCATGGCAGCCATGAGAGGAAAACATGGAATCTGTGGTTGCTAGATTGTCAACCTTATCCCCCCAAGAAAATATTTAGTTTTTAATTTTAAAATTTAATATTCTTCGATGTCTGTTTCATGCTCAATTAGCTTATTTTGTGTTCTCGCCGATTCATTTGAGCAACTAAAATAAGGTTTAAGAGGGATTTTTTAGTTACTATTTTTAATATTTTATTCTACTAATGCTACTATTTCAATAGTGCTTTGGCTAAGGCGGCCCTATTGTAATTACTTAGTAAACTGTTGGCATACTATTGTAAATGCTTTGAAAAATGACTAATAAAGACAGTGGTATACTCAGAGAACCCCGAAAATGTTGATTTCTGATTTTTTAAATCTATACAAATAAAATACTATCAATGCATAAAATACTTTTTATATATTCAAATAAAACGAGTCAACAATAGAAAGTACGTCTCAATGAAAATGAATGAAATACATCTCGATATAGCCAATCTTTCGATTGGAACTAGATACATTCCATTAGCCATTTTGTTTTATACTTTTTTCAGATAGAGTAGTCAGATTTAGAATAGCAGATATCCACGCCAGTTTTCAAAAAGTATCTATAGAAATAAAAATGCAGTGCTCGTTTGCACATTGAATATTTTCGCCCCATTTAAAAATATATCTAAATGGAAATGAATGAATGAAATACATCTTGAAATTGCTAAGTTTTTGCTTCAAACTAGATTGACACTTTTGTTTTATGGCCATTTTGTTTTATGCCATTGGGCATTTTGTTTTATGCTTTCTTAGATATAGAGTAGTCAGATTTAGAATAGTACATATCCATGTCATGGTCTTAGAAGGTTAGTTTTGGGTTTTATGACGCAAGGGTCATATTTGGACAAGCTGTCAGAAAGTATGTCAGAATAAAAATGAAAAAAATTCATCTTGACATCGCTAATCTTTCGCTTCCAACCTAATTGATTTAGAATAGCCCATACATTTCCATTAGCCATTTTGTTTTATGCTTTCTTAGCGATGGAACCAATCAGATTTAGAATACCACACATCCACATCAGCTTTCCAGAAAGTATGTCTCAACAAAATAAAACTTAAAATGCTTGTAACCTTCTTTTTGCTCAATCACGTTCAAATTAGCAGGCCGCAACGTCATTATATTTCTAAATGCTGTGTTTTGTAATAAGTATATTCGCAGGGTTAGCGATTCATTGATCCCAATGATGCAATTACGCATCAGCAGTTCTCTCATTAAAATAGTTTATCCAGAGACATGCAGGGCACCTGTAACGATTATCCTTTTTGCTCGCAGGTGAACGAACTATTTTGAAATCAATCCTGCTGTTTCAGCTGCAACTGTGGCGAAAGCTACTCGATGCCGAACTGTATTTGATGCGAAGTATTCGTCAGATGTATTTGGATGCGTTGCGAAATTCGTCTGCAGAGGCAGCTATAATTTGAATAGAGGTCATCGAGCTAAGCATTAGGCAACAGGAGATAACGGAATCTTTACGATACATATCTGATGGCATACCTCGTTTTGATCTGTTTAACATTTACAAAGAAACCTCAAACATTCTAGAAGTACGTCACATTATACACATATTTCTGAGATGTCACAGTACAGGAACAGGTAGGTAGTTAATTAACGTCACACTGGAGCAACACAGCGGGCTATTGGCGACTGTCCGGAATCAATCCCGAATGAAAGATCAAGGACAACACATCGTAATTTTGAACAACGGTCAGATGACGAGGTCACACCTGGCACCCCACTCTCCAAACTTCCACACCACACCAACGTGAGGACATTTGAGGCCACGACAGATTTAACGTGCACACGATGGTCTTTGGCTGGACCGAGAGTACAGCAACAGGAGATGACAGAATCTTTTACACACATCTTTTTTTATCCGTTTAATAGCTATACAGAAACCTCATACTAAAACATTCGAGAGATTTGCCACATTATTTCATATATTTCTGAGATATCGCAGTACACATATATCCTGCTTAAAAGACATAAGTCTTATATCCTTTTATTGGCGTATTGCGAAATTGTATGGCAATCAAATGACTGATAAGTTAACTAAATTATCAACCACAATAGTCTCAGTTCCTTTGTCAGCAACTACCCTCTCTAGGTATCTTGGTAAGGCCAGGAGAGAGGCTCGATCAATATGGCGTACTTTGTGGAGGAACACCGGTATGAATCACCATATTTTTCGATTCCAGAGTGAGCCTAACGATCTCCATTACTTCACAAAAATCCCTAAAGCAGTTGCCACTTTTTCTGCTAAAAACAGAATTCACCACATTGTAACTAAGGCCTACTTGAATCGCTTTTACCTGGCTGACACTGACCAAGTGCCTTATCTGCCTTGATGAGGAAGACTTTGGAGCATATCTTGTTCGACTGCACCGGAGAGAACATTTTTAGAATTCTTTTAAAGAAAATTTGTGATTCGTCTTCTATTCTTATCGTTTTTTTCTAATGTTCATGTCTTGAAGGGTAGGTAGGTATTTAATTAACTTCGCACTGGAGCAACAGTTATTGGCGACGGTCCGGGATCAAATCCGAAGGGAAAGAACCGAGGACAACACTATGTAATTTTGAACCATGGTCAGATGACGGAGAAAACACATGAGCTAGCATCCCACTCTCCAAACTTCCACACCACGCCAACAATGTCGTGAAGGGAAAAAAGAGGTATAGGGGATGAAAGCAGTAAAAGATCGTTTGGGTATCCCGGAAGCGTGATCCCCGTGTTTACTAAAGACAGTAAACTCCATGCGAAAAGAAAAGATGATTTGAGTACCTTCGATACGTGAAGCCCGTACACATACCTAAAGGAGATGGACCCCTGAGAGCGAAACACGTTTTGAATTTTTCTACACCATTCCACCCCCGTTACAATTGAAGTTAAACCCAAACCATTAACAAATATTTTCATTTTCCAAAGATAATAGTCATGCCAAAATGGGTACTTTTCCGTTATAGCCATACCAATAAACTTCGGAGACAATTTGGCGCTTTTTTGGTTATTTCTTGGCGCTATTTGTTTCCATACCAGCTTTTTTTTGGCGCCAGTTTAGCTTACTCCTTTGTTAGTGCAATTGACACATACTTTCTCGCATATAATTATTCTAATCTACCGTTGTGTTGTGATTCTTTTGAAGCTTTTTTGAATTTTCACAGAATTGAATAGACGTTAACTCTTGACTCTAAATAAATTAATCGCACGGCAGTAACGAAAGGAATGCGTGATCCATTTCGGCTTCAAGTCACATTTCAATTTCATTAGGTGGTTATTCGAACACAATCTTTCTTTGTGAAGAATATTTCTTTCTTTAAGAAAGTATTGCCTCTTGTTCATCTTTTGGCAAATCCCAAATCATGAAATCCATTGCACTAATAAAGGAATAAGATAAAACTGAGCCACCAAAACACAAAAAGCTGGTATAGAAAAAAATAGCGCCAAGAAATAAGCAAAAATGCGCCAAATTGGCGCAGAATTTCAATTGAACGGCTCTAATGGAAAAGTACCTAATTAACTACAAATGGGATTTGAATTATACAGCACAAGAATTTCAGCCAAAATATGAAAAACTGCACAAATAATCCAATTTCATACGGATTTTCGAATCTTGAAATGCATGACTTTAGTTTGCAAAGGATGTTTTTAATTTTTTTAGATCGTAATTTAAGTTTCAAATAAAAGGGTTTTGTATGACAGAACCAAGCATGCCAAATATAATCCGAAATGTTTTTCGATTAACCCTGAGCTTCACGAAATCTCCGAGAAGTGCTTATATAGTACCCTGAATAAACATAACTGGACCTATATTACCCCTGAATAAATACAACTAGATAACCACATCTATTTATTGAAAGAACCCTACGAACGATTCTATTGATCAAGAAGAATAAAACTGGTTTAGAAATAATGCAGGGAAGACTGCAGGTTGTATAACGGATATATGCTTGCGAGCTCCTCAGAAGGTTGGAATAGGGGCCGCAGTAGCCCGGTTGGAAGAGTAACGGACTAGCAACCGGAGGATTGCGAGTTCGAATTCAACAAAAGACCGTCGTGTACAAAGAGGCCTCGTGCACATTAAATCTGTCGTGGCCTCAACTGTCCTCACGTCGGCGTGGAAGTTTGGAGAGTGGGATGCCAGCTCAGGTGTTGCCAGACCGTCGCCAATAGCCCGTTGTGTTGTTCCAGTGCGACGTTAATTAAATACCTACTTCAGAAGGTTAAAAAAGGTCGAATAAACAGTGAGAATGTGACGCTGGAGCTACTGGTTAAGTGGCCGGATGTTTTCGCGATCTAGAAAATTTTCTTAAGAGTTTCCTTCATTAAACGCAACCTTATGACTCATTAATTGATTCATGATGAATAACTAAGTTTCTGAAAACCCATCTAGACTTACCCAGACGCGGAATCGGAATTTTTCCTTGGGTGGAGTTGGAGTTGTTGACAAAGTGGTTATCGTCGTAATAGTGATATAATAATTGGCGGGGACTTTTCCCACTAAACTTCACACTCGATCTCATGATTCAAATCCAACATGCGGTTAAACAGACGGATGAGTTGTGATAATTAAAAAATAATAATTAACAATCTGATCGGGGGTCAAGAGATTTTCGAAAAGTAAAATATTCCTCTTGCCAGAAGGGGTGTTGCGTTCTCCGCGAAGATCCTGAGCGTTAGCTCTGAAGTGAACTGGCTGAAGAAAATTCTATTGATTGACTTAACTATATTCCTCTTACCCTACAACACATATGATTCGGAGTAGTTATAGTATTGTTTCTACCCCAACACGGCATATGACTAAATAATCACATCTATTGGCTGAGAGAATGATAGGAAAAATTCTATTGGTCAAGGAGGTCACAACTGGTTAGAAATCAAGCAGATAAAAGTGCGGATTGCAGATATAACCCCTCTGTGCAGCGTTAACCCATCTGTGGGTTGGCTGTTTTGGGGGTTTTATGTCGCAAGGGCCATATTTAATCAAGTAGCGCCAAACAAAGGACAGACAATGTCAAGTATTTGTGAAAAGAAAGGATATTGAGGAGAAAGTATAGAAAGATCGCTCGGGCATCCTGGGATCGCGACCTCTATGTTTACTAGAAAAGAATAGATCACGGGGGTAACTCGGAATTGTGAAGCCCGTGCACACCTTAAGGAAATATTCCATAGATAGCTAGTTAATTAACGTCGCACTGGAGAAACACAACGGGCTATTGGAGGCGGTACGGGATTGTTGGCTTTGATCGATTGGAGCCAAAGGACATTAAAGTTTTCGAGACATTATTTAAAAATTAATTTAATTGAAACCAACTCGTATTTACAAGCATACATCCAAAATCAAGACGTCTCATCTATAACATTATTTCTTCTGATATCTTTTATACACTCAAGATTAACATAACTTTCTACTTTCATATGCCCCATACGGCACTGCAATTTCAAGTCCTTTGCAGAAGTTAGAGGCCGATTCCAACAGGGATCAATCCCGAAGGGAAAGCACCAAGGTCAACACCACGTAATTTTGGACCACCGTCAAATTTGGTTGGAGTTCGAAACTAAGTCCAACCAAAGACCGTCGTGTACGTACCGTCGTTTAACGTGTACCGGATGGAACACGTTAAATCTCTCGTGGCCCCCAACGTCCTAACGTTGGCGTGGTGTGGAAAATTGGAGAGTGGGGTGCCAGCTCAAGTGTTGTCCTCGAATCTTTCCCTTCGGAATTGACTCCGGACCGCCTCTAATAGCCCGTTGTCTTTCCCCGTGCAACTTTAATTAACTAGCTACCTACTTGTGTATGGAATATTTCCTTAAAGTGTGCACGGGCTTCACAAATCCGAGTTACCCTCGTGATCTATTCTTTTCGAGGTCACACCTGAGCTGGCACTCCACTCTCCAAACTTCCACACCACGCCGACGTCAGTACATTTGAGGGCACGACAGATTCAACGTGCACCAGCCCCCTTTGGTACACGACGGTCTTTCGCCGGATTCGAACTCGCAACTCTCCGGTTGATAATCCGTTAATCTTCCATCCGGACTATTGGGGCTCTCCATAAACAGGAGATGGCCACTAAACAGTAGAGGACGTCCCAGAAAACGTCGCATTCACGGCTTTTCTTTGCGCAACACGTTCCGAATTGTTTTACACCATTCGTCACACTCGAAGAAAGATTTCCCCAAAGATACTTCCTCCAAAAACAAAATCGTTTCCCAGAAGGGCGGGTTCGCAAAGCGAAAAAGGAGCCTCGAGCTCCATTCCCGCAAAACGGTCGCGGCGCTCGCAACTCTTCAAGATGTTTATGTTTGCGGCTGCTCTCTTTAAGGTACGTCCTATTTAGAAACCAGGAGCTACGACCCCATAAATACGCGATAATAAACTGCGATGCGAGAGCGGAGATGTCACTAAAGGTCGGGTACAGGCTCCTCTTACCCGTGCCCATGTGTTTTAAAAGGGGAGAAGAAATGGGGAAATTAACGGCAGCGACGCAATTCGGCTCTTTTGTGGATCTCTCCATGGAAATAAAAGATGGTGATGTTTTTATAAATAACTAGGTACCCATCAGAAGTGCGCCTGTCCTTTTGAAGGACTTTTAACACTCCTAGGTACTTTTATCAACCCTATGATCAGATCGAGATTTCTAAGTGTTGCTCCCCCACAACACAAATGGTTAAATAACCACACCTTTTGGTTGAAATGCATCAATTCCTTCAACGTTAAGAAAAATTTCTCATGATCCTTTAAATATAATCCTTTGGAAAGTTTTTATTGACTCTTTCCTTAAAATAAAATCCTTTGTAAAGATTCTATTAACCCTTCCCTAATAGAATTCTTTGAAAAAGATTCTATTCCTTTCCAAAGGTCCTATTTCCAAAGTCCTTGGTGATGTTTTTATAAATAACTAGGTACCCATCAGAAGTGCGCCTGTCCTTTTGAAGGACTTTTAACACTCATAGGTACTTTTATCAACCCTATGATCAGATCAAGATTTCTAAGTGTTGCTCCCCCACAACACAAATTGCTAAATAACCACACCTTTTGGTTGAAATGCATCGATTCTTTCAACGTTAAGAAAAATTTCTCATAATCCTTTAAATATAATCCTTTGGAAAGTTTTTATTGACTCTTTCCTTAAAATAAAATCCTTTGTAAAGATTCTATTAACCCTTCCCTAATAGAATTCTTTGAAAAAGATTCTATTCCTTTCCAAAGGTCCTTGGTGATGTTTTTATAAATAACTAGGTACCCATCAGAAGTGCGCCTGTCCTTTTGAAGGACTTTTAACACTCATAGGTACTTTTATCAACCCTATGATCAGATCAAGATTTCTAAGTGTTGCTCCCCCACAACACAAATGGCTAAATAACCACACCTTTTGGTTGAAATGCATCGATTCTTTCAACGTTAAGAAAAATTTCTCATAATCCTTTAAATATAATCCTTTGGAAAGTTTTTATTGACTCTTTCCTTAAAATAAAATCCTTTGTAAAGATTCTATTAACCCTTCCCTAATAGAATTCTTTGAAAAAGATTCTATTCCTTTCCAAAGGTCCTTGGTGATGTTTTTATAAATAACTAGGTACCCATCAGAAGTGCGCCTGTCCTTTTGAAGGACTTTTAACACTCATAGGTACTTTTATCAACCCTATGATCAGATCAAGATTTCTAAGTGTTGCTCCCCCACAACACAAATGGCTAAATAACCACACCTTTTGGTTGAAATGCATCGATTCTTTCAACGTTAAGAAAAATTTCTCATAATCCTTTAAATATAATTCTTTGGAAAGTTTTTATTGACTCTTTCCTTAAAATAAAATCCTTTGTAAAGATTCTATTAACCCTTCTCTAATAGAATTCTTTGAAAAAGATTCTATTCCTTTCCAAAGGTCCTATTTCCAAAGTCCTTGGTGATGTTTTTATAAATAACTAGGTACCCATCAGAAGTGCGCCTGTCCTTTTGAAGGACTTTTAACACTCCTAGGTACTTTTATCAACCCTATGATCAGATCAAGATTTCTAAGTGTTGCTCCCCCACAACACAAATGGCTAAATAACCACACCTTTTGGTTGAAATGCATCGATTCTTTCAACGTTAAGAAAAATTTCTCATAATCCTTTAAATATAATCCTTTGGAAAGTTTTTATTGACTCTTTCCTTAAAGTAAAATCCTTTGTAAAGATTCTATTAACCCGTCCCTAATAGAATCTTTTTCAAAAAATTCTATTCCTTTCCAAAGGTCCTATTTCCAAAGGTCCTTTCCTTTGAATAATACTCTTTGAAAAGATTCTATTGGTCCTCCTTGGAATAGTATCCATTGAAAAGGTTTTATTGGTCGAGAAAATCAGAACTGAATTGCTGTCAGGAAGGGACGACAGCAAGTTGAAAATTGGAATTATACGTGTCAACCCCTCTGAGGTTCTCGAGATTTAGGGGTAGTGCAGGATGGTTCCTCCACAACTTACATGAATCAATAACTAGATCTATTGGTTGAAAGAAACCTAGGGAAGAATCTAGTGGTTAAGATCAAAAGCGGTTAGATATTCGAGGGAAGACTGAAGGTTGCAGAACAGATATATACGTGTGAATTCCTCAGAGGGTTACAAAGCAAAAACTAATTACAAAGTTGGGGTTTATTTGAAGAAGTCGCCACTGCGATATTACAACCCCTCTCGCAGAGGGGGTTGCTCATTTCCATTTGCGTACCTTGATAGAAAAAGGGCCAATGTTCCTTTTGCAAGTCTTCAGTTCGTTGGCTGGTTTTAGGTTTTAAGACGCAAGGGTTATATTTGGCCAAGCTGTGCCAAACACAAGGCAACATCAAGTAAAAAAGTGTGGTGAAAGGAGAAAAAGAGGGATTTGGGGAATATAGTACTGTGATGAAAGCAGAAAAAGATCGCTTGAGTATCCCCGGAGAGCGTCTCCCGGGTCTACTAAAGAAAGCAAACCGCATGGGAAAGAAAATATCACTAGAGTACCTCGGGTTCATGAAGCGTATACTCCTAAAGGAGATGGTAGATAGGTTTTTTTTAATTAAAGTCACACTGGAGCAAAGCAACGGGCTATTGGTGACGGTCCAGGAACAATCCCAAAGGTTACATCCGAGCTTGAAAAGATCCGAGGACAACACCATGTAATTTTGAACCACGATCAGATGACGAGGCAACACCAGAGCTGGCATCCCACTCTCAAAACTTCTACGCCAACGTGATTACATTTGAGGCCACGACAGATTTAACGTGCCCCAACCTCTTTTGTACACAACTGTCTTTGCTTGGATTCGAACTCGCAACCCTCCGTCAAAAGGAGATGGACATTCACAAAAAAAGTTTTATTGACACAGAAGAGAAATGCACCAAGAGTTAAATAACAGGAAACTACGGGTATTGTTATTTTGCAGGTTGTGAGACAAAATGAGAAAACCCATAATGCAGCAATGATTCCAGAAATACACACCTTCTATCTTCAAATTTGCATATTTTAGTAAAAATCCAAAAATTCTCTGTATAACAAATTTAGAATCAAATAATACAATCACAAATACAAGCTGAAAAAAATGTTTCTTCGGTGTCATGTTACAACTAAGCGTAAGTCAGATTGTAGTCGTAGAAAATAGCTCATTAATTTGTAGATTGAAATAAATTCTGGTCAATAGACCAACATGGATTTGCAGAAGAATAATTATGAATAGAATGAATAGAAGCTTTCGTTGGCAAAAATCAAACTCAAGTTCATAATTTTTAGAAGTTATCCAATTGTACGTCAGGATTCTACGGTTCACATTCTTTGGAAACATTTAATAAACTTTTGATCTTTTCGCAACTTTTACTACTTTCACCAGTCAAACGAAACGATTGTAACATAGCAAAGAGGAACATATCACAGCTTTTATAATATTCCACCACGTACAAAGAAATATATTAATATAATTTGTCCCGTGCAATGTAGTAGGTCTAAATAAGTGAACTGAAAATTTAACTTTTTTTTCAAAATTCTATTTACATTAACAGAGGCCGTAGCTCTAAAATAATTTCATGAAATTTACTTTAAAGCATAAAGTTAAATCGGCATCCAACTAGTCGAAAAATTCTTAACTCGAAGAGTTCTGAATACCAAGAACACAAATTCTACAGATAACTTTTAAATAACAACGGGAGTCTAAGGAATAAAAAAAATTAAAAACCTGCAAACGATTCTTAATTCTGCGCAAGCCAAGGTAACAAAGCGCGAGCGCAAGCGATAATTATTCCGCACGCGCGCACAAACATAATTTTTGACGCCAAAATGACGCATGATTATTTTATTATTTTAGTCGGTATCATCAACTAAAAAATAAAAGCTTTCTCGGAAATACAGAGTCCGATAAAAAAATTAATATTTCCTCCCATTAATTAGTGTAAATGTATCAAAATACAGCATGTTAAAATGCGACATCATATTACCCATCGAAAAAAGAGAAAGTACCCTAAATTTATTCGGTTCAATTCTTTTACTTCATCGGTTTAGCTGGCAAAAAAAGTTTCTTATAGGCCGAGAAAATATTTCCATACAAGAAACACAAAATGAAATTTCCTAAAAATTAAAAAATTCGTCATCAGAATAAAAATACATCCACACTTTTTCAAACGCTCTGAGGATAATAGCGACTGGAAAAATCACGCTCTGTTGATCAGAAGAGACTTTCGAGAAGAATCAAAGAGATTTTATAAGACGAATCTATAAGCTTTGGTATTCAACTTGGCTGAGGAGTTAAGAAATCATTAATTGGCAAAAATTCCAAACCACCCCACAAGTACAATTCAATTCAGGATATTTTTTATTCTTCTCCTCTTACTATTATTTCTTTCTTATGAAAGTATATTCTTGAAAAAATAAAATTTAATTAGATTGGCAGCCTGGCTTTAAGGAGAGTACTCATTAAAGAACTGATTTCAATGCATTTTTCAAAAAGATTTCAGTGTAAAAATGCTAATACCATTAATATTATGATTATTCGAATTACCCCAATTATTTTTTTGTATTTACGTAGCTTTTTAGGACATTTAATGAAGTAATGGGACCTTTTTATAATATATTTTACTATTTTGCTTCAACCGGTTTAATTTATCATTGATTTTTGTTTCCAGATTCGTCCCTTCTTTGAGTCAGTTAATCTACTGCTATTTCTATTAAAATTGGGTCTAATAAACTACTGTTTTATACGTGAAGGCTGACGTAAGTCGAAACAGTTGATGGCCACCTATACAGGGTGAGTCTAAATTGTTTTTACAAAATAAGAGGGATGATAGTACCCATCCAGACAGGCAATAATTACCATGGAACATCGGGTCGCATTCCACTCTGAGAGGCAGAAAAGAGTAAAGTCGAAACGCGTCGAGCATGAACAAGTCATCACCTCTGACCTCTGACATCGTTTTGTACCTGCCTACGTAGGTCCGGCACTTCTTGAATGCCACATATCCCGCACGATGGATCGGACGTGGCGGACCTGTGGCTTGGCCTCCTCGCTCACCGTACCTCAACCCACTGGACTTTTTCTTCTGGGGGCACATGAAATCTTTAGTGTACCAGACGCCTGTGAACTCGGCTGAAGATGTCGTAGCGAGAATCGGTGTTGCCGCATACAAAATTAACACAACACCAGGAATCTTCGAGAGGGTGCGCCAGTCATTCCTTCGCCTATGTGAACTGTGCAACGATACGCGTGGCCGCCACTTTGAGCACTCGCTGTGAGTTTTTCTCTGATCAATCAATCAGATTGTGCAACTTTTGGTATCGTTCGTTCGCTTTCCCAACACTGTTGTAAGTTCATATTGAAATTCTAATTTGACTCTTTTCTGCCTCTCAGAGTGGAATGCGACTCTATGTTCCGTGGTAATTATTGCTCGTCTGGATGGGTACTATCACCCCACTTATTTTGTAAAAACAATTTAGACTCACCCTGTATAAGACATGGATGCCTATGTAGCCATATAGACACCTATACAGACATGGATGCCTAAGTAGATAGGATTACCTATGCCTATGTATCAACCAAGCCCTGCAAGCTTAAGCCATACCAATGCTATAAAACTGGTAGGATGAAGACAGACTATACTCCTGCGAAAAAGACAACCTGAAGTCCTGAGACCTAGGCCACCAACAGCCTGGGTCCAATTCGGAACGACTTGAAGATCCCTTAAGAAACAGGGAACGACACCAAGCGTCCGTTTACAGCTCGACAAGCAAGGGGGACTGCGGTGTCCCATCGGCGCCGCGACATATCATGCGAAGTGAAGCATGCCAAGTCTTTACGATGTATAAGTCAGGGCTGTCAGCCAAAGCACTTGTGAAATAGTGGCATTAATTTTTAAAAATAAGTAGCAAAAAGTCTTCTTAACACTCCAAATGGTTTCAACGAGATATTTCGTCCATCAAGATCTGGCCGGGTTTGTTGACGATACCTCGTAGAGACAAAACTGCCTTATTGCTCCAATAGGGAATGCGGCCGCTGTAGCCCGGCTGGAAGAGTAACGGACTAGCAACAAGAGGGTCGCGAGTTCGAATCCAACGAAAAACCGTCGAGTACAAAGGGGGCTGGTGCGCGTTAAATCGGTCGTGGCCTCAAATGTCCTCACGTTGGCGTGGTGTGGAAGTTTGGAGAGTGGGGAGCCAGTTCAGGTGTTGTTCTCGTCATCTGACCGTGGTTCGAAATTAAGAGGCGTTGTCCTTGGATCTTTTCCTTCGGGATGGATCCCGGACCGTCGCCAATACCCCATTGTGTCGCTCCAGTGCGACGTTAATTAAATGCCTACCTACCAAGAGGAATGAAGATTTAAGTAAAAAAAGAAAATTGTCCCTTGCTCAGAGAACTGGTGATAGTTTGGAACAGGTTTTTGGTATCACAGGCTGGTTGCTAGAATGCAGTTTTCGACGCAAAGATTAACCATCAGGAGGGTTAAACCCTATTCCAGTACCTCAGATACATTTTTTTTTTTTATTATTTCAATTAACGTCACACTGGAGCAACACAATGGGCTATTGGTGACGGTCCGGGATCAATCCCAAAGGGAAAGATCCGAGGACAACACCACGTAATTTTGAACCACGGTCAGATGACGAGGCAACACCTGAGCTGGCACCCCACTCTCCAAACTTCCACACCACGCCAACGTGAGGACATTTGAGGCCACGACAGATTTAACGTGCACCAGCCCCCTTTGTACACGACGGTGTTTGGCTGGATTCGAACTCGCAACCCTTCGGTTGCTAGTTCGTTACTCTTCCAACCGGGCCACCGCGGCCCTCCTCAGATACAAAATGAATCGGTAATAACACAAAATGTTTGGTTGGTTGTGGCGTTTTATAGCGCAAGGACCATATTTGGCCAAGCTGCGCCAAACACGAGACAACATCAAGTAAGAGATGTCGTCAAAGGGGAGCAAAAGAGAGGGAAGGAAGAGGAAAACAGAATAGTGGGATGAAAGCAGCGCGACACCTGTGTATTTACTAAAGACAGTAAACCCCATGGAAAAAGAAAAGATCACAAGAGTACCTCGGGTTCGGAAAGCCAATACACACATAAAGAACAGGTGCCCCTGTGGCCATATATCTCGTCATTAGAAGAAAACTGATCAGATCATAAAAAAACCCGGCAATATCTTGAAGAGATATCTTGTCATCAAGATAATGCCGGGGTGCAAATTGGTCAAATCTTGATAGACAAGATATTTTGTCGAAACCACTTGTAAGGGTAAGAATGCCTCTCGATCGTTTTTTAATTGCGAACAGTGGTTGCTAAAACATAAAATAAGGAACTTTTCAAAAGTGTGCCCGTTGGAAAACATTTTCATTGCAGATATCTAGGGAAGTAATGATGTCTTTTGGAAGCAACAATGACTACAGCACATTATGATGAAGAATTAAACAGGTAGGTATTTTAATTAACGTCACACTGGAACAACACAACGGGTTATTGGCGACGGTCCGGGATCAATCCCAAAGTGAAAGACCCGAGGACAACACCACGTAATTTTGAACCACGACCGGATGACGAGGTCACACCTGAGCTGGCACTCCATGCTACACACCACGCCAACGTGAGAACATTTGAGGCCACGACGGATTTAGCGAACACCAGCCCCCTTTTACACGACGGTCTTAGGTTGGATTCGAACTCGCCACCCTCCGGTTGCGAATCCGTTAACTTCCAACCGGGGGTAAGAATAGGAATACCTGCGAGGAATATAACTCGATATTTTCTGGAGCATAAAAGAACATATAACCGGGCTACCACGACCCGAAGAATTAAACAGAAAAATAAAATTTAAATTTTAAATGCCTTTTGGATTCTGTATAAGATATGGACCACTCAAAACTCCAAAAAGTTTCGGACAGTCCTCCCTCTCCAATGGTTAAGCCCGTGAATTCCACAACCTATTCGCCACCAATCTCACCAGATTTCCATCGCCCCATTTCTCATTCCACCACACCACCTCTCCACCACAAACAATCCACCACCACCTCGAGAGAGAGCATGACCACAAGTGACTTCATTACCCCCAGCAAGAGAAAGAATCGCAGCGCGACTGCCACAGAGCCCGAATAAATAAGGAATCCCTCTCTTCATTTATTTTAAAGTATAATTAAAAATTGCGAGAGGCGAGACTTGAATGCGAGATAATTAAAATAAATTGATTCCGGGCAGGACGGAATTCAAATTGGAAAATCTCTTGTAGAGAGAGGGAAAGAATTCCGGCCGAGAAAGTGATATATAGATGAAACGGGTAATTTAATTATATCTCGAGTTACATCTCTCCGCGAGGATTGATGCCGCCGTATCGATGGGATCGCTGCCGTGCTGAATCGTCATCGATACGAGCGTGTTCTTTGGAAATGTACGTGACTTCTGTTGCTGTTTGAATACGGGTAGGTATTTAATTAACGTCGCACTGGAGCAATACAACGGTTTATTGGAGACGGTCCGGGATTATTCCGTTTGAATGCGGAGTAAAGAAAGTTTGGAGACATTTGTTTGAAATCGGGTTGGTCGATGCGAAATTGTTTATCAAAAGGGGAATGTGATCAAGAATGAGACCGGTCAATAAAAGCGTAATTGACCCACCGTTTAAAAAAATGGTAAGTTCTGTCCAGGATATAGGCCGTAATTTTGAAGTGAATACTCGGGTCTAATTTTGGATTGTGTAATGATGTAGGTATTTTATTTAACGTCGCACTGGAGCAACACAACGAGCTATTGGTGACGGTCCGGGATCAAACCCGATGGGAAAGATCCGAGGACAATACCATGTAATTTTGAACCACGGTCAGATGTGGTCAACACCTGAGCTGGCACACCAATCTCCAAACTTCCATAACACGCCAATGTGAGGACATATGAGGCCACGATAGATTTAAAGTGCACTAGCTCCCTTTTCTTACACGACGGTCTTTGGTTGAATTCGAACTCGCAACCCTCCGGTTGCTAAACTGTTACTCTTCCAATTGGGCTACCACGGATTGTGTTATAATGAAGCAGAAAAAGGAAGTTTGATCGATTGTTTATTGTGAACATTCAACAATTAATTTGCAGTTTAAACGATTAAAGTGCAGTTTGATATTAATGTAGAAGGATAATTTTATTGATCAAAGGTCTGTGATTGTAGCGCAGTTCGGTAGCTTTCGAATGAGAACATTGGCGTGGTGAGGAGGTTTGGAGAGTGGGGTTCCAGTTCAGGTGTGACCTCGTCATCTGATGGTGTTTCAAAGCTACGTGGTCTTGATTTCCCCCTCGGGATTGATCCCGAACCGTCGCCACTTGCCCGTCATATTGTTCCAATGCAACTTTAATTAAATATCTTCCTGCTGATCGAATGACACCATTACGCAGTCCTCACTCAACACCAATCCAAAGTTACACTGTCTCAAATCCCGCCAGCATCGAAGAATTCCGACATTTTGCACATCAGTGTGATTGGTCAGGTCTTGTCAGGTACAGACATCCTTTGTCTACATGACGCTATACTTATCTACTGGATGTTTTTTCAAGTTCTGAAATCATACGAACACTTGAGGTCACGATGGATTTAACGCGTCCCAGCCCCAACGTACATGATGGTGTTTGGTTGAATCGAGATTTCGAACTTGTAACCCTTCGGTTACTAATCCGCTACTCTTCCAACTAAGCAACCAACTATTATGCTCTACGGAAAACAACACAAAATTTCTGCTGTATTCCACACCATTTCGTTCCGTAAACCTAAATATATATATATATATACAGGGTGAGTCTAAATTGTTTTTACAAAATAAGAGGGGTGATAGTACCCATCCAGACGAGCAATAATTACCATGGAACAAAGGGTCGCATTCCACTCTGAGAGGCAGAAAAGAGTAAAGTCTAAACGCGTCGAGCATGAACAAGTCATCACCTCTGACCTCTGACATCGTTTTGTACCTGCCTACGTAGGTCCGGCACTTCTTGAATGCCACATATCCCGCACGATGGATCGGACGTGGAAGACCTGTGGCTTGGCCTCCTCGCTCACCGGACCTCAACCCCTGGACTTTTTCTTCTGGGGGCACATGAAATCTTTAGTGTACCAGACGCCTGTGGACTCGGCTGAAGATCTCGTAGCGAGAATCGGTGTTGCCGCAGACAAAATTACCACAACACCAGGAATCTTCGAGAGGGTGCGCCAGTCATTCCTTCGCCGGTGTGAACTGTGCAACGACACGCGTGGCCGCCACTTTGAGCACTTGCTGTGAGTTTTTCTCTGATCAATCAATCAGATTGTGCAACTTTTGGTATCGTTCATTCGCTTTCCCAACACTGTTGTAAGTTCATGTTGAAATTCTAATTTGACTCTTTTCTGCCTCAGAGTGGAATGCGACCCTATGTTCCATGGTAATTATTGCTCGTCTGGATGGGTACTATCACCCCGCTTATTTTGTAAAAACAATTTAGACTCACCCTGTATACGTATATATATCGATGCTTTCCCACATCAAAACTCATCGATTCAGCTAGTCTGGACGCATAATACCACCGAAAAATAAAAACATCTCCGATCGCTCCTCGAATATCCGAGTCTCCGAAACAAAGAGCAGAAAATAGAGTACTCGAACACGAAGGAACGCCCGCTGAACAGACGCTCTTTGTGGGGCCCAGACGGGAAATAAACACAAACTGCAACGCTGGAATAAAAGAGCATTATTTAGCGAGGAAGGCTTTGAAAGCGCAATTCATTTCACAAGCTGTTAACAGTGGCTACTTTAAACACGATCTGCACTTAATTAACGAAAGCAGTCGATAAAACTTTTCGCCGGCGAAGTGAAGTGGGGAAACGACACCCCCTGGGATAATTTCGAACGATCCTGGTGCCCAATAACAGAGCGATGCATCTGTCAAGGATTCGATTTTGGAATGCTCGAGAGGGAAAAAAACGGAGGTTCTTGGAAAATCTCATTTTAAAACAACGTTCGAGGAAGAAGAAAAATGTTAAAAGTTGGAGTTAATTTTTAAATGCCAATTAAGCGTTGGATTTTTTTTGAATGAGAATCAAATACACATCAGAGCAGGAGTGTTTAAGGTCTACTCTGTCAAACGACTTCCACCTCACAACAGAGGTTTTGCTTTAATTTCCTCGGTCCAACCAAACACCGTCGTGTACACGGGGGCTAGTGCGCGTTAAATCTATAGTGGCCTCAAATGTACTCACGTTGGCGTGGTGTAGCACTGGAGCAACAGAACGGGCTATTGATGATGGTCTGGATAGGTAGGTTGTTAATTAACGTCGCACTATAGCAACAAAACGGGCTATTGGCGACGGTCTGGGATCAATCCCGAAAAGAAAGATCCGAGGATATCTCGTAATTTTGAACCGGTCAGATGACGAAATCAACACCTGAGCTGGAACCCCTATAAAAACTTTCACACCACACCAACATGAAGACATTTAAGGAATGACTAATTTAACGTGCCTATGGTTGTTAGTCAGTGAATCTAGCAACTAGGATACAACGGCCCCCATTGATTTGGAAGTGTGTGAATCAGTCCAAAATCTTATTTTTAGCCTAGGGAAAAGGGAATTAATATAATTTTTTCCCTTCACAGATTATATTTTTTATCACTTAATATCTCTCACATACTAATGAAAAGATGTAAGGACTATATTTTTATGGCAGATATAAACTCTGCCTCTCATCGCAATTCGGTCTAATTAGCCCTCATGAGCAAAAAGGCGTAAAACACCCAACTTACTGTGAAGTATCAGATCAACCACCATCGTATTTATTGACACACCAAAAAGGCACTGGTTGGTTGATTTGGGGTTTTATGACGCTGCGCCCAAACACAAGAGACAACTTCAAGTAAAAAATGTCGTGGAAAGGAAAGAGGAATTGGAAATGGAATGGTATGAAAGTAGAAAAAGATCGCTTAGGTATGCTGGAAGCATGGCACAAATATTAACTAAAGACAGTAAACACCATGGGAAAGGAAAAGATCATTAGAGTATTCGGGTCCGTCAGACGAACATTGTAAGACTAAAATAAAATGTTTTAAAAAGCATCGATCTCCTTTCTATATTGCAATACTTCAGATATTTTCTATAACTACTCAATTACTTGTTGGATTGTTTCATTTTTGATAACATTTTGTTATACAGTTCGGTTGCTTGCATTGAGTTTTATGGCGCAAGGGTCATATTTGGCCAAGCTGTGTCAAACACAAGACAGACGACGTCAAGTAATGGACCAAACGCATATAATGAAAGTTGTACTGACACAGATGAGAGAAATGCACTCAGGAGTTGGGGATTGGGATTTATGGAACAAGGGCCATAATTGGCCATGGTGCACCAGACATAAGACAGTAAGTCAATCATATCAAGTATTGGACATACAGATACAAGGAAAGTTTTAGTAATACAGGAGAGAGAAAACTGAAAAGGAGGAATCGAACTTGACACACCTGGAACTAACAGGTTGTTAGTTCAGTGGACAAATTTATTGAGATACTGCTCCCTCCCCCTTTATTACACAGAATATCATTAAAACACTAACCTCCAAACGGATTGGCCATGTCGAAACACCAACTTTTGAAACATGACTGTCCAATTACTGTTTTAATAATTGTTCAATTTACGTGAAACAGGAGATTTTGGGTAGGCTCATACAAATAAAAAGTAACAGAATAAGAGAATAAAAGTAAGCCTAATATTAAATAGCAATCTTACCTCCTCGGTGAGTTCTTTGGGATGCTCGTAATGGTACAACTTCCGCAACAAATCGAACTGCTCTGTTGTAAAGAGTGAATAGAAAGGGTTCCTTGTAGAATAGAAGTCGAGATCGATGTCTAGGACGTAGGGACTATGTTCTATTTTCTCCTTCACTTCGTCACTTAAGACGCAGAGCTCCATTGCTGAAGAATTTGTAGCAGCTTCTGTAATGAACATAATATCAGAAAGTGGTTGTCATTCAAAGCACTTGTGAATAGTGGCATTAGTAACATAATTTTTTTTAAATAATAGCAAAAGAAGTATCTTAAACCCTATTTTAGTAGCTCAAATACCAAATGAATGGGCTAAGGTACAAAATGTGCTAATCAAGTACGAAACAGATGTTGAATATCTCGCTAAATTTAAACTTTAAAATTAAGAAACTAAAGATTTTCTTTATTAGGTTTTTGCATGACAATCTGGCAACTGGATATCGAGGTTTTTCTTTCATGCTTACCACGCTTGTCGTCAAAACTTAGAAATTGATATCCATCGGAAAATTTTCTCCCTGAAGCAAAATCCGATAGACATTTTTTCTGTGTACAATTAGTTAAAAAAGGGACTAAATTTTCGTTGACATTTGGTGAATTTTCAAAAAATAGTCGGCAAAAGTTTCGATAAGTAGCCAAAATTTTTAAAACAGGAGCTTTTGAGACGATTTTGCTTAAAAAGATACCCTTGTCGTCAAAGTTGAAAAAATAGTATCAAAAGATTAGTACTAGTATAGATGTGCTACTGTCTAGTATTACTAGGGCCCGTGCAGGAGAGGCTACAGGGTATGAAGAGATCATGCCTTTTTGTCTTAAGAACAAAAGTTTCGAAATGTTTCGAACTCCCACAATGTTTTCGAAAATTGAAAGTTGATGGAAAATTACATGATTTCCAAAACACTATATGATACATTTTTTAAATTAAACACATTCGAATTTAAAAATAGCGTCAGACCAAGAGCCACGTCATGCTAATTAAAATTGGAATCTTTGAAAGTAAGTTCTATCCCAAGTACCCTATTCCATTTAGCTTTTGTAAGTTGATTTGAGTTGGCACGTTTCTATAAATGTAGTTGAATATTTGAAAAATAGTAAAATATTTTTTATTTCATACCCTGCCTCTAACATGCTCAGCACGTCAGTAGTAAAAAAATAGAAAAAAATAGACAGGGGCTTTAACTAAATAATACAGCCCATGAACGGGTTTGCAAGGCTACAAAGACCAACTTCAACATCTTGCGATATTGGTTTATGAAAGCATTTTTTTTGCTCAGATATTTCAGCAATCGTGTTTCATTTTTTGTCCCGTAAGGTATCAATGTCTCAAACACGTATAAGACAACAAGGTTATTATGCCGAATGTATTCTATGTAGAATAGTCAATTATCCACAATGAGGCTGTAAAAATTTATTTTGTAAAAATAGGGGCAGTTGCAATACGTTATTTTTAGCATAACCATTTTCCTTTTCAATGAATGAATGCACTTATTTCTTTATTGCACAAGCTTTATTCAGCTCTCAAGGTAAAAGCTTTTTTATCTTTTCAATCGATTCCCATGCACTCGATTGAGGTAAAACACTATTCATGTATTATGCTGAAGTATTGATGGATTTCAGCTTCTGATACGTCTTTATACCAGGGAAAAAACCAGATCAAAGATGTACGTTTTTGGTACAAACGGAAAGCGGAAGCTGCAAGGTTAACGCCACGTCAAACCAACGGATAGTGAGGCAACCTAGCAAATCTGTGCAGCAAAGGTAAGACAGAATCATCGCCTTGGTAGGTAGTTGAATTAACGTCGCACTGGAACAACGCAACGGGCTATTGGTGATTGTCCGGGATCAATCCCGATGTGAGAACACCACGTAATTTTGAATCACGGTCAGATGACGAGGTCAGCACTTTATCTGGCACCCCATTTTCCAAACCTCCACACCACGCCAACATCAGGATATTTGAGCCCTCGACAGATTTAAAGCACACCAGCGCCCGTGTACACTACGGTCTTTGGCTAGACCGAGTTTCGAACTCGCAACCCTCCGTTTGCTAATGTTACTCTTCCAACCGGGCTACCGCGGCCCTTAATCAAATCTGGACAGGAGAGGTAAGACAAAAACCTCGCCTTGAGATGTATGCTAAAACGACAGTACTTCTTCAAGAAAGAGACGGACAAACATTAATGTCTTAACATCGAATTCGAACCAGGAACCCAACACCCTGATCACTAGATCGATTGATCGAAGAATATAATTTTAAGCCAATTAAACTCTTTGGAACAATACTCGATCAGCTCATTTGAACTCTCCAATCTGCAAGTCGTATATCTGCGCTCGAAACTGACGGTTCAATCAGGAGCTACTTGTACTTTTTCATATTAACTTACATACAAGACACTAAATTTTATCAATGAAGTTTTTATTAGATGCTTGGTATAATGCCAATAAGCGACTTGTCGAAGAAAAAAACAACTGCACAACCACTTATTACGAATTCTTACCTTCGGGAGTCGTATCCTGGGAGGTATCCGGGGGCACTCCCAAGGTGCACACCTGAAGCATGACATCACGACCACCCTCCAGGTCCGCCTCGGAACACCAAGACAGCTCGCTCACGAAGTACCCCTGCGTGCACGTAACCCTACAAACAGAACAAGAAAAAAAGAGGACCCGTAAGTGTCACTATTGCTTACTTCTGTAATCATAAGTTGGAGGGTATATACATGACAAATGCTTGTGGGAAGCTGACAGGACAGACGGAATGCACGATAAGAAGCGGAGACGTGGCGAAGTAATGGATGGACGACCAGGCGAAGGAGAAGCTGGATCATAAATCTTGGGATCGCTTTTCTCAATTAATAGCATTGACTTCGAGATGTCGCGACAGCAGAGTTCAGGAGAGTCAAACATACGTTGAACTCTGAAATTCGTTTGTGAGGTGTTCTCTGCCAGCCACGGGGGGTTGGCAGAGGATGCGTTAATAACGACTTTCAAAGTTCGTATGTTGCTTACAAGTGTACTCGGGGTTGGTAGTGTTCAGGTTTGCCACGAGTATAAGCACGGAATTTTAAACGTATTCCAATGAAAAGTGTTTAATATTGGAAAGCTTGGTTTAGCCTCGGATATTCGATGCACTCACTGCCAATCACGAGTATATTCGGGGTTGTTAATGTTCAGGTTTTCCATCGAGTATACTCGGGACTGTTATTGTTGAGGTTTGCCACCACACGTGTACTCGGGGTTGGTAGTGTTCAGATTTGCCACCATGAGTATAAGCACGGAATTTTAAACGTAGTCCAATGAAAAGTGTTTAATATTGGAAAGCTTGGTTTAGCCTCGGATATTCGATGCACTCACTGCCAATCACGAGTATATTCGGGGTTGTTAATGTTCAGGTTTTCCATCGAGTATACTCGGGACTGTTATTGTTGAGGTTTGCCACCACACGTGTACTCGGGGTTGGTAGTGTTCAGATTTGCCACCATGAGTATAAGCACGGAATTTTAAACGTATTCCAATGAAAAGTGTTTAATATTGGAAAGCTTGGTTTAGCCTCGGATATTCGATGCACTCACTGCCAATCACGAGTATATTCGGGGTTGTTAATGTTCAGGTTTTCCATCGAGTATACTCGGGACTGTTATTGTTGAGGTTTGCCACCACACGTGTACTCGGGGTTGGTAGTGTTCAGATTTGCCACCATGAGTATAAGCACGGAATTTTAAACGTATTCCAATGAAAAGTGTTTAATATTGGAAAGCCTGGTTTAGCTTCGGATATTTAATGCATTCACTGCCAATCACGAGTATATTCGGGTTTGGTAGTGTTCAGATTTGCCTTCGAGTTTACTCGGGATTGTTATTGTTGAGGTTTGCCACCACAAGTGTATTCGGTGTTGGTGGTGTTCAGGTTTGCCACCATTAGTTAGTTATACACATGGTATTTTTAACATATTCTAATACTAAGTGTTTAATATTGGAAACTGGTTTAGACTCCGATATTTAATGCATTCACTGTCAACCACGAGTATACTCGGGATTGATGGTGTTCAGGTTTGTCATAGTGTAAACTTGGTACTGATTAAGTTTGACACCATGAATGGTATTTAAACGTATTCAAATGAACCACGAGAATACTAGGGGTTGGTGATGTTGAGGTTTGCCATCGAATATACTCGGGGTTGTTAGTGTTCAGATTTTCTACCACTCGAAGTCGGTGGTGTTTAGGTTTGCCACCATAAGTATACACATGGTATTTTTGATGTATTCCAATGAAAAGTGTTTAACATTGGAAAGCCTGGTTTAGCCTCGGATATTTAACGCATTCACTGCCAATTCCGAGTATACTCGTGGCTCTTAGAGTTCAGGTTTACCACCACGTTGAACGAGGGATAAGCAACAAAGAGTGATATATAGTGGAGCGTTATAACATTGTACTTTGTTATTTATATGCATTCGAAGTGGGCGAAGAAAATATCACACCTCGACGACTGAAATAATAAAAGACCGATGGAAACATGTGAACACCGAGAATTAAAGGAAAAATAACCAATCCAGAAAATTCTCTTGAGTACAGATATTGATCGGGAACCCGGAATCCAAGAAGTTAAACGAACGCCGTTCGTTTAAATAAACACACATTATAGTCTCGAGAAAATTCTCAAGCCCGAGGCCCAGTTTAAGCAATCACAAAACACACATTATTAAGCTTTCAGATCCCATCTCCGCGAGTACATGAAACGCCGGTAATAACTTCGATTTGGGGGTAAACTGGAGTTTACATACAAGGCGCGAAAACATCTTTTAAAATTTATCTCCCGACCAGGTGCTGCAAATGGGAGAGAAACCGAAACACGGAAAAAAAAAGTCAGACAAAGAAATAGGGAAGATACGAACGATTAGCTGTATTTGTGTTAAAGAAAGAATTCGCAAGGAGAGCCTTCCCCAAAAAGTGTTTTCCTCACCCCATTTCTGATCGACTCAGAGTCGAAAATAAGGAAACGGCATCGGAATTGGAAAAAAGAGAATGGAAAGAGAGTGAAAATGAAGAAAAAAATCGTTCAAGTCGCATTTCACGCTTTGGATGTTCTTTCTTTTTTTCCCCTTTGTTTCATTTTCCCCACCTGAATGTTTTTTTTTCTCCCTTCTTCATCCTTTAATGTTGTTTCCGCGGATAATAAGCAGGCACTGTGCTCGTCTTTTTGCGAGTGTACCTATACCGTCATACCTTGTGAATTTTCGATAGAAATTGGATGGAAAGGAGGAGGGGGTGTTGGAAGGGGAGGAGGGAGGGGTTGAGAGGCGCCCCCCCCCCCGCGTATCGAAGCCGCGGTCAAAGTTAAAAAGGTTTTGGGAATGGCTCTTGCTCTTTTCTGGAGTTGCCGTCCGTTGAAATTAGACTCGAGTGTGCGGTTGGGAAAATCGATACCAGATGCAGAATCTACACAGTTGAATAATCTAGGTGGGTAGTTGAATTGGTTGGTTCGAGGCTTATTTGGCCAAGCTGCGTCAAACACGACGTCAAGTAAAAAATGTGAAAGGAACAGGAAAGAGGGATTTCTGGAATAGAGTAAGCAGGAAAAGATAGCTTAGGTATCCAGGGAGCAGGACCCCCCGTGTTTACTAAAGACAGGGATGGGAAAAGAAAAGATCACTAGAGTACCTCGGGTCCCGTACACAGCTAAAGGAGATGTGCCCATGAGGGAAGGTATTTGAATCAATCTCGCACTAGAGCAACGTAACGGGCTATTGGAGACGGTCCGGGATCAATCCTGAAGGGAAAGATCGAGGACAACACCTCGTAATTTTGAACTACCGTCAGATGACGAGAGAATTTGTGTGGGTTTGCAATTAATCAGATTGATACTATTCACTGATATACGCGGATAACAATAAAAGAGTACCATTCAAAAATTATGTATGGGGTTCCAGCAATATTTACTTATTCAATGACAATGCAGATAAAACCCAATTATCACTTACGTGTGATTCAGTTTCCTGTTCATCAGTGATAATTATCACTGATGAACAGGAAACAGAAATATAGATGAGATATTTATGAAACTTTCTTTTGAACTATGGTTGGGTTTTATGGTGAAAGGGCGATATTTGGCCATGCTGCGCCAAACAACATCAAATGCACTTATCAAGGTAAGATCTATTGATATGGAAGAGAGAAATACATCCAGGATACCGCCTACAACTAGCAGGTTGCTAGTGCAATGAGCAAACCCGCTGAGCAACCTTCTGAACAATGGTAATGAAATTATGAAGTAAATTAAAATTACCAGAATAACTACTATATAAATTACAAAATTTGCTTCAAGCATTATATATGACAAAGGCATAATAATAAATATAATTGTAACGACAAAAAGGAATTTGGAAATGAAACTGAATATTGGATAGCAATTCTGAAAGTCAACATAATATTATTCAAAAGCTTGAAGAAAAACGGTAAACATAACATAATCTTTTCTAAAGAAATAAAGTTAAACGAGTCACTTAAGACACGTTTATGTTTTAGTTCAATAGATATATTTTTAGTAACATAAGTAAACATAGCACAGGAATATCAAAATATTAAATAAACAACTTGTTTGCTTAAAACCAAAATATCGAAGACGAGTGATAAGCAAAATATGATCGATACAGTTATTGTACTAATATACCTTCCACACACATTTCAAATCCCAAAAGCTCTCATAAGCATATAAATGTTTTTATCTAGTTTAAAAAAAAGAGAAAAACTACAAATGAATAAGCTCCTTCAAAGTCAAGACAATACCGTGATCTCCTGCCCCTAATATATCTGATCACGTCCACGTCAGTCAATGTCTCACAACATTAATTCCATAGACTATGACATCGGAACTTAGTGTCCATCGTGCGTTGTCAATTCAAACTGACATGCCGAGTTGCTCTGAGACCGGCATTCTTCAAAACGGACCTATTGTCTTCGTGGAGAACGCCATTGAACATCAGTCGCTCTACTAGAGATTTGCAGAACCTATACCCGAGGTTAATGCAGCTTAAAAGAAAACCCTTTTGCCATTTATGTAGGCGTGTTTTAAGTTCCGCTTCGCTGGCCTTCAGTCGATCTAACACTAGTTATAAGTTATGTAATTGAACTAAAATTTATCCGTCAGTTGATGTTAGTTAATCAGTGATTTGATTAATTAAATTGGAAGAAAAGTACGAAAGCGCTTGGTTTTAAAACAGGTAATGGAGTAACTGTGTGTGTGTTACCGAGACATCATTACGGGTTTTCTTGGTAATATTTTTGACGTGAATACGTCTTTAACCCTCCATGTGGTTTCGACGAGATATCTCGTCCATCAAGATTTGACCAATGTTGCTAATGACGAGATGTCTCGTCGTCAAGATATTGCCAACTTTTTTATGACGAGATCAAGATCCAGTTAACTTCCTTCTAATGACGAGATATATCGTCCATCAAGATCCAGTCGAGGTAACGACAAGATACCTCGTCGAGACAACCACCAGGAGGGTTAAAATCGCAACAGCATGAAAAGTCGAGCGTTGCAAAAAAGGGTTACAATTGTTTTGGGTGGAGATGTCGAATCCGGGGCACTAGCGATTTATCGCCAAACATGATAACCTTGGTGTTTTGATCCAGCTTTATGGCAACCCTATGCAAAAGGTTTTTCACGAAGGAAAGTTCGCGTTTTTTTAACAAAATTGCGAGATCTATGATCAAGAAGGCGTCCAAAGCCAGTATGGCTTTAGACGCCGTCTTGATTTGGCGACAAAAATTGCTTGGCGACAAACATGCCCCGGATTGGACATCTTTACCCTGTTTTGTCTTAAGATTTCGGAACAAGAAACATCCAGAAGATAATGACAGCGTCGTGTAGACAAAGGATGTCCGTACCTGACATGACCTTCGAACCGTACTGGCAGGCGTACTATGCACGGAAAGGGGTCTGCAATATGTCGAAATTCTACGGTGCTAGGCGAGCTTTGGGCCAGTGCAACTTCTTAGATCGACGACTGCGTAAGTGGTAATTCGAAAGCTACAATTAATATTAGACACCAATCTCTCAACAACAATTAAGATCAAACTGCAGTTTAATCGTTCCAATTGTAAATTAATTGTTGAAGATTCACATACAATAAACAATCGTTCAAACTTCTCATGTCTGCTTTATTCATTTCACAATCAAACATCAGGCCCGAGTATTCATGTCAAAACTATGGTTTGTGTCCATGACACAACCTACCAATTTATTTTATTTTAGCTTTACTGCTTTATCTTTTAAAATCACATATATAATGACACATACCATATATAATTCATAGATGATTCACAGTTCATAGATTATGGTGCAACAGCCATATTTGGCAAGTTACGCCTAACACACAACAGATAACATGAAGTAATGGACTTTTACACACAATAAAGTTTTACTCACGCAGACGAGAGAAGTATACCCAGGTTAAGTTACAAGAATCGAACCTATACCGCCATCAGAATGGGACATGTCTCCAGAAATCGAATATGAAGGGCGTTTTTTTTTTTGCCGTGGGGTACAATGACACACATCAGTAAGCAAATGCCACATCTTCACCAAAAAGCGGTCATCTTACATTTTACTGTTTTAATGATTTATGTGGGAGAAAAGGATAACAATTCCAGAGTCCAAAAATATTTTCAGTTTTCTTTTGTGTTTTATACATCCGGTTGATTGGGTCCATCGACCTTAAAATGAAACAGACGGAGCATGTGCCGCAGTTTCATGTTATTTCTTCCAGTTGCTCGGTTTGAAAATCGGCAAAAGCATTAATCCTACATTATTGATTGGTTAAAGTGATTATCCACCGTGATCAAGGGGCCGACGTGGCTCAGAGGGAATGCCCACTGCGCTAGCAACCTTCGAGCTCTTGTGTCTGGCGCAGCATGGTCAAACACGGCCCTTGCGCCATAAAAACCCCAACAAACCAAACCACCTTAATCAAAAACACTAGTCTGCGCTTCGATAGTCAATCGGCTAAGTTGATTCATGTGTCCACGCGATTTACTCTTCAGAGATCTTACGATAGCGACTCCGCCATGCTCCGTCTATTTTATTAGGTCGATCACTACGTCACGTTGGAGTGGTGTGGAAGTTTGGAGAATGAGGTACCAGCTCAGGTGTTCACTTCGTCATCTGACCGTGGCTCAAAATTACGTAGTGCTGGCCTCGGATCTTTCTCTTGGGGATTGATCCCGGACCGTCTCCCAATAGCCCTCCGTGTTGTTCCAGTGCCACGTTAATTAACTACCTACCTATAGGTTGGTTAGATTTTGGTTTTATGACAAAGTGTTGATTCGAGTTCTTCGTAATTCTGTATCGTCCTTAGTTTTTTAATAAATGTATAGATGGTTCCAGAAAGCGTTCCTTTCCATGTGTGCAATCAAAAAGCTAATCAACGATTATTATTTAATGCAATCTTACTGGGTATTGGGGGTATTTCAATTTACGTCACACTGGAGCAACACAACGGGCTATTGGTGACGGTCCGGGATCAATCCCAAAGGGAAAGATCCGAGGACAGCACCACGTAATTTTGTTATTTTTTTTATTATTTTTATTTCAATTAACGTCACACTGGAGCAACACAACGGGCTATTGGTGACGGTCCGGGATCAATCCCAAAGGGAAAGATCCGAGGACAACACCACGTAATTTTGAACCACGGTCAGATGACGAGGCAACACCTGAGCTGGCACCCCACTCTCCAAACTTCCACACCACGCCAACGTGAGGACATTTGAGGCCACGACAGATTTAACGTGCACCAGCCCCCTTTGTACACGACGGTGTTTGGCTGGATTCGAACTCGCAACCCTTCGGTTGCTAGTCCGTTACTCTTCCAACCGGGCCACCGCGGCCCAATCTTACTGGTATTTGGTACTTTCAATTAACGTCGCACTGGAGCAACACAACGGGCTATTGGTGACGGTCCGGGATCAATCCCAGAAGGAAAGATCAGGGGGGGGGTATTTCAATTAACGTCACACTGGAGCAACACAATGGGCTATTGGTGACGGTCCGGGATCAATCCCAAAGGGAAAGATCCGAGGACAACACCACGTAATTTTGAACCACGAGGAAAGATCAGGACAACACCACGGAATTTTGAACTACGGTCAGATGACAAGGCAACACCTGAGCTGGCAGTCCACTCTCCAAACTTCCACACCACGCCAACGTGAGGACATTTGAGGCCACGACAGATTTAACGTGCACCAGCCCCTTTGTACACGTCGGTGTTTGGCTGGATTCGAACTCGCAACCCTTCGGTTGCTAGTCCGTTACTCTTCCAACCGCGCCCCTGCAATCTCACTGACACTGATCATCCGAAAAGTGACCAGCGTCTTCATCTCCAAGGTGAATTAGAAGTCGAATCAGTAGATAGGTAGGTATTTAATTAACGTCGCACTGGAGCAACACAACGGGCTATTGGCGACGGTCCGGGATCATCCCCCGAGGACAACACCACGTAATTTTGAGCCACGGTCAGATGACGAGGTCAACACCTGAGCTGGCACCCCACTCTCCAAGCTACCTCCTGACGTTAAAAGGCGGCAGTGATGAGATGTCAATCACTAAATAATGTACATAGATTATTTTTTATGGATTTAAACATCAAGAGGTATTAAAAAATAATTTGAGAAACTTTATCAAGAGAAAGGTCGGAGAACTTCAAAGTTACTAGATAAGTCGAATGGGGCTGAAATAAATCAACATGAACCTTTGATACCTAGTCAGTTACAGAAGGTCAAAGCTTGAAGAAGTTTCCTGTTTCATTCCTTCAAAAACGATATTTAGTTACTTGGGAAAAGTTTTTCTTAATGGATAAATATATATATATATATCTCAAATTCTTAACTCGTGAAGACAACTTGAATAGTGTACATATATTATTTTTATGGGTTTAGCCATCAAAAGGCAGAGAGAGGTATTTGAAAGTAATTTGTGAAATTGTCAAAAAAAAAGTCGGGGAAGTTCAATCAAAGCTATCAGATATGTCGATGGGGTTGAATTAAGTCAACATGAACCTTTGATACCCACACAATACCAAAAGGTCAGGTTTGAAAGTTTCCAGCTTCATTCTTTCAAAAATGACATTTAATTAGGTATTTGCATAAACGTTTTTCTATGGAAGAAAACATCTAAAATTCTTGATATATGAAGACATATTTGAATAGTGGACATATTTCTTATGGACCTAAACAAATCAAAAGGTAGAAAGGCATTAAAAATAATTTCTGAAGCCATCAGGAAAGGTCGGGGAAACTTCAATAGGAGGTATTAGATTCATCGACGGGTTTGAAATAAGTCAACATGAAACTAACCTTTTGACACCCAGTCAATAGAAAAAGGTCAAACTAGAACCAGTTCATTTTTTACAAAAATGACCTTTAACCCTCTCGGTGATTATCTCCACGAGGAATAGAAGTCATTGGCAAAACTGATCAGATCTTGTTGGACGAGATATCTCGTCATTAGAAACTGATCAGATCTTGATCCTTCCACCATAGAAAAATCGGTAATATCTTGATGACGATATATCGCGTCATTAGCAAAATTGGTCAAATATTGATGAACGAGATATCCCGTCGAAACCACTTGGAGGGTTTAACTAGTTACTTGGAACAAGTCCTTAACCCCAGAAAGCTAAACCTTCGTAAATGCAACGTTTCTCCGTAGTTTACCTTTCAGGGTTAATGTAAGACAGCTCAAATTCTAAACTTCGGAAAACAATACTTGAATAGAGTACAAATATATTCTATTAGAATATGGACCTAAACGCATTAAAAGGCATATTAAAAACAATTTAGAAACTTTGTAACCGCTTCATTGGTAGAGTACTCGTTCGGGACATTATATATACGTAAGCATATTATTAAAAAATAATCTTTTCACATTCTAAACGTTATAGCACCTTTACATATTTCACTAACATACGTCGCAAAGAAATTGACGTTATTTGTTTAGTGCCGAATGGCAACAAATGGATTTGAACAAAGAAAATTCAACAGCTACGAGATTTTGCCGCTTAGTTTAAATTGCTTGATTTGAGCTAGATTTGCATGATATTGCTAAAAGTAATTGAATGACTCGTTGTTCTAGTCTGGTTACAGAGGGTCATGAGAAATATGGAAGATAGAAATCAAGCGTAGAAAAGAAAATGTGAGTGAACGTTTAAGTAGGTTTGAATGCTAAGAAGTACTGAATCGCCTTGGTGAATGGCATGCAATTGAAGTGGACGTTCAGAAGCTAATTGTTATGACAAGACTGAGGTGTGTACTTTTGTCATGCAGGTTGGCATTTTAGGTATTCTAATTAACGTCGCCCTGCAGCAACACAACGGGCTATTGGCGACGATCCGGGATCAACCCCGAAGGGAAAGATCCGAGGACAACACCACGTAATTTTGAACTACGGTCAGATGACGAGGTCACACCTGAGCTGGCACTCCTCTCTCCAAACTTCCACACCACGCCAACGTAAGGCCATTTGAGGCCACGACAGATTTAACGTTCATCAGCCCCCTTTGTACACGACGGTCTTTGCTTGGATTCGAACTCGCAACCTTCCGGTTACTATCTTGTCATGCACTTCACTGGAAGTAAGAATAAGTAAAACTAGTAAGTAAAATAATATTTTTGATTATTTTAATTTCATTTAATGGTATGAATTGCGTATATGGTTTGTAAATGGGTTTGTATAAGGTATGAAGTGCGGATAACGACACTGTCATCAGTGTATATTAGCAATTAAGAAACTTAAGCGCAGATGTTATGCGCGGGTCTGCTAGTATTCATTAATTCCTGCTATCACCATTCAGCTACATCCTAATATTCTGACTCGTGAGTGTTATGTCCAAAAATGGGTAATGTATTTATTTGGGGACAATACCCCGCAGGTATCTTTTTTTCAATCAATTTTTTTACCATTTGAGTCTCAAACTACAAATATCCGAAAACTAATTTTTTAATGAGATTGTTTTCATCCGGACTGTAGAGGTTAGGTATTGTTGTAGGTAAAGAAGGGGTGATGCATTTTTTGGAAGATTCGAATACAGAAGTACCCTAAGAGTGTTCGTTAAACATTTAGGCGGTGGCAGTAAACAAATATTAAACTATATTTTTTCGAAATTCATTTATCTTTTTTCAATTCATACTTTGTCGTGAATGATTAATTTAATTTAAGGTTAATTAATTTCATTTAAGGACAATAAAAGAAGGAATATTAATCCCATGTAAACCCATTATTTTTAAGGAATTTATCCCACTGGAGACTTATTATTAAGGAATGTTGCCCTAAGGGGAACTCATTATTATTGAAAAACGTTGCCTCCGAGGGGGACATTAAAAAATGTTACTCATGAGAGGGATTCATAATTATTAAGGAATGTTGCCCCCATAAGGGACTCATTATTAAGGAATGCTGCTTCCATAAGGGACTCATTATTATTAAGGAATATTGCCCCCATAAGGATCTCCTTATGGGCCTTTATATTAAGAAATGCTGCTGCTATAGGGGACTCATTATTATTTAGGAATGGTACCCACGTAAGGAACTCATTATTATTAAATACCCCATAAGTCGTAAAAAAGAAATGCCGTTCCCTTAAAGGGAGTCATTATTATCAAGGAATGTTGCCTTCATAAGGGACAGAGTTTATAAAGAAATGTTTCCCCCATAAGGCACTCATAAAAAAAATGTTGCCCTATACGGAACTCTTAAAAAAGAAATGTTACCCTCATAAGGACCTCATTATTAAGGAATGTTACCCCAAATGGTGTTCATTGTTATTAATAATAGCCCCTTGGGGTAGGTAGATATTTCAATTAACGTCACACTGGAGCAACACAACGGGCAACTAGTCTCTTAGGGGAAAAATTGCTTAATAAACAATATTACCACATGTAGATCCATTTTTTTAAATATAAAACAATATTTTTTAAAATCATTTGAGCCTCAAAGTACCCTAAACAGAAAATAAAATAAATTTTGACAACGTTTTTTCCGAGACGAGGAATTAAAAAAGCGCAAGCATTCAATCAGAAAAAGCGCAACGGTCGAATGGAATCGAAATGGGTCGCCGTGAAATTGACCTTTGACATCCAGTCACTTTTAATCCATCCGTCCGTTGAAACAAAAGACCCGTATGCTGTTAGGTGATTATCAACCATCGCTTATTCGAGTCGCACTAATACGAAGACGGCACGCCGAGAGGAGATACAAATCACAAACTGACAACGACATTAACCCTCCAGATCCTCTCCAAGCCATCATGCAATCTATTTTTAAGAATGTTACTCCCATGGGGGACTCATTATCAAGGAATGCTACCTCCATGGGGAACTCATTATTATTAAGGAATGTGACCTACATGGGGAACTCAGGAATATTACGTCCATGGCAAACTCATTTAAAAAAGAATGTTACCCCCATGAGGGACTCATAGTTATTTAGGAATATTGCCCCATAGGGGGCGTATTAGCAAAGAATGTTATCCCATGGAAACTCATTATTATAAAAGGATGTTGCCCCAGGGGGATTATTATTAAGGAATGTTACCTCTATGGGGAACTCAAGAATATTACCTCCACTCATTAAAACAAGAATGTTAACCCACTGGGACTCATAATTATTCAAGAATATTGCCACATAGGGGACATATTATTAAGGAATATTGCCCCATGAGAGCGACTCAATATTATTAAGGTATGTTGGCCCCATGAGGACTCAATTAAAAGGGATGTAGTCTCCATAGGACTCATTATTAAAGAGGGACTCATTATTAAAGAATGCTACCCCAAAAAGTATTCATTATTAGTAGTAATAGTACCTTTGGGATAATATTGCTTATTAAGTAATATTACCCCATGGTGAACCATTTTTTTTTACAAAAAATATAAATTACATTTTTTAAAATCACGAGTCTCGATATACCTTAAATAGGCGATAAAATAATTTCTGAGAGCGTTTTTCTCGAGACAGAAGGAATTAAAAACGCGCAAACCTTCAATCAGAGAAGGCGTAACGGTCGAATGGATTTGAAGTGGGTCGCCACGAAACTGACCTTTAACATCCAGTCGCTTCAGAAAAAAAAAACCAATCCAAAAAGAGACCTATACGCCGTTCTGTGATTATCCACCATCGCCTGTTCGAGTCGCTCTAATACGAAGAAGACACGCCGAGGAGAGATACAAATCACAAACTGATAGCGACATTAACCCACCAGATCCCTTCCAAGCTGTCATGCAATCTATTTTTAAGAGCCCGAAATTCATTGCCGATGGACCTCAATCCTATCGATACAGAAACGCAGATAAGAATCCAATCACAAAACGAGCTGGGCACAAAAAAGACTTCAACGGCGAATCGATAAAATCGAAATAATAATGACAGAAGAGCCCAAGAAACAATACACAAACCAGATGACAGGCAGGAGATGGAATGGGACGGATATGACCACAATCAAGTGCCGAGTCAATCACTCAGGCTATCTGTTCTTTTTTCTTCACTTCCCTTCGCTGAGTGATTAATAATGCGGATGAAGAAAGATTTGAGGGGTGGTTTTGTTTGTTGGGCTACTGTTATCCAGATGTTCGAAAGAGATGGATTGAATGCGAAGTCCGTATTCATACAGTCCGTTTCATGCAGCGGGGAATGATTGAACTTGGTATTACCGTTTTCTCATGAACTTCCAATTTCGATCCTGGTTGATAAATATTCAGTAGTGTAATCCGTCAATCGTTTTCTTCAACCGATCATTTTCGTGTGTCATGAGTACCACGTGGAATTAAACAACAAAATATAGATGTACGCATTAGATTATAAATCCTGGCCACTTGAAAATTTTTCTGAAATCGAATGCATTAGTAAATTAAGCATAGTTCAAAGTATAAAGTACTTTCTTTTCAACTTCGGTAGGGCCGCGGTGGCCCGGTTGGAAGAGTAACGAACTAGCAACCGAAGGGTTGCGAGTTCGAATCCAGCCAAAACACCGTCGTGTACAAAGGGGGCTGGTGCACGTTAAATCTGTCGTGGCCTCAAATGTCCTCACGTTGGCGTGGTGTGGAAGTTTGGAGAGTGGGGTGCCAGCTCAGGTGTTGCCTCGTCATCTGACCGTGGTTCAAAATTACGTGGTGTTGTCCTCGGATCTTTCCCTTTGGGATTGATCCCGGACCGTCACCAATAGCCCATTGTGTTGCTCCAGTGTGACGTTAATTGAAATAATAATAATAATAATAATAATAATCAACTTCGGTAAGGAGACTGCAACTCAATTCGGATGTTTTCAACCGGCTTCAGTTGCAAAGTCATTAATTACACTGGTTTAAAATTCAGAAGTGATCTTCAGTCTTATATGCTCTAGCAAACAGCCAGTTGTAGGTAGCGCAG
The DNA here is from genome assembly GCA_933210815.1 of Meta bourneti. Lineage (NCBI taxonomy): Eukaryota > Metazoa > Arthropoda > Arachnida > Araneae > Tetragnathidae > Meta > Meta bourneti. Next base: position 24,263,754 of record OW119928.1, read on the forward strand.
GTACGATTCCTGTAACTTACCCCGGTTGGAACAGCAACGGATTAGCAACCGGCGGGTTGCGAGTTCGAATCCAACCAAGGACCGTCGAGTACAAAGGAGGCTGGTGCTCGATAAATCTGTCGTGGCCTCAAACGTCCTCACGCTGGCGTGATGTGGAAATTTGGAGTGAGGTGCCAGCTCAGGTGTGACCTCATCATCTGACCGTGGTTCAAAATTACGTGGTCGTCCTCGATCTTTCCCTTCGGGGATTGATCCCGGACCGTCGTCACCAGTAGCCCGTTGTGTTGCTCCAAGTGTGACGTTAATTAAAAACCCACCTACAGAGTTCTGGGTAGATCCTGTGGTAACTTATTAAATGAAGTTCCTGTCTATCTTAGAGCTCAGGTGTTGCCTCGTCATCTGACCGTGGTTCAAAATTACGTGGTGTTGTCCTCGGATCTTTCCCTTTGGGATTGATCCCGGACCGTCACCAATAGCCCATTGTGTTGCTCCAGTGTGACGTTAATTGAAATTCCTCCCTCCTCCCTCCCTGTCTATCTTAGCTATGCCTTTGTAATAAGTCGAGCATAGTATTTTAAAAAAAATTCTTTTTAATGTATGATACTCAAAAGATGAAGTAATGGTTGAAGGCAATTCAGATCAAACCAACTATCTTCAATCTTATTTAAATTGTGACTACATTTTCATGATTCATAATGACCTGTTTTAAAACTAAGTACAATAAAGTGTTAATTTTTCATGCATAAAATGTCAGACTTATTCTGCCGTCTTAATCAAAACTACCATTGAGTCTGATCTTTAGGATTACCAGATGTTAAAATGGTTCATATGACAGGATTTTGAAGTTCAAATATAAACATACTGCAGGAGAACTAATTTAATTTATCGCTGTTTGAACAGCGTTTGGCGTAAATTTTTATAAGAGATATACTGAAACTATATTTAAGTAAGTTTTACTCAGTGGTTGCTAGCGCAGTGAGTTTGTCCACTGTGCTCGAAACCTGATTTGTAGGCGAAGCAAGTTCGATTCCTGGAACTTTCCACGAGTGTATATCCATTTACTTAATCTATCGGGGATACATCTTCTTTGAGTGTGAGGCTTCACGAATTCTTTTCTTTTCATGAATCAATTCTTTTCCTATGGGGTTTAATGCTTCTGGTAAACAAGGGGCCCCAAGCGATCCTCCTCCTCTCCATCCTGTCTTTCAACAATTACTTGATATTGTCTGTATTGTGTTTGGCACAGCTTGGCCAAATAAGGCCCTTGAGTAATAAAACCAAAAACACAATTTACTTGACGTTGTCTGTATTGTGTTTGGCACAGCTTGTTCAAATATGGCCCTTACCGCATAAACCCCAATCCAACCAACCGACATTGTACAAGATTACACCACTCAGCAACGGTCCTGGAAAACCTCTACTATAAAGGGTTCGCTATATTAACTTCACAAGCAAAAAGGATTCGCGAGACAAAGAGGACTAATCCGTAGTATTACAAGCCTTCAAACGTCAAATCGGCAAGCCTATTCAATGATACTACATACCCTTTGAGAAAACGCAGCATGGATTTTGTCTTACGTGACAAATCGCCATATCTTGAGCTTTGCAGATAACAATTATACCACAGTATCGCCTTCACGATTATACGGGACCGAATGTCGTTAAGGGGACTGAACGGAACTCCGAAATAATAGTTCTGTGAAAGCGAAACTATGGATTTAGCCGCATGCGTGTCCAACCTAAGGACCCGGCTTTCTGGGGTCTCGTAGTTATAACATTCGGTGTCTTTCCATGGTCCTCATTACGTCGTTAAGTCTGAATTAAAACGGAACGCCTTTGATTGTGATGCCGAAGCAGATACGATCGCATGTCCGTCTAATGATAATCCCAACAAAGGCATTTCGTATTGGTTTTTGCTGTTAAACCTGCAATTTATTGTAACGTCGCTTATTACGACGAGTCACGGCAGTTTTTATTGGACGCGTTGCGAAAGAGTTGAAATAATTATCGAGATGTTAATCGAATCTTGACGAGAAAGGATCGACGGAAAAAAAAAGCTCTGCACCATCTGCAGTTTCAATTGAGAAACAAACTTGACTATATCCAATCAAAAATTCGCTACAAAGTTAGAAGACAAATTCAGATTGTCTTCCTACGGCAAACTACACATTGGTTTAACATCACTCTTGCTGCACTAGTGCAAGTTATCTCCGTCGTGGTCTCAAATTCTTCACGTTATTTGAAGGATTGAGCTGAATGATTTTGTCGACATTTTTGACATTACCTTGCATACTTTACCCTAAACTTCGATTTCTGCTGATTAAATAATCTTCAGGATGAATTAAAAATTTTTTTAATACCAAAATACTTTGGGGAGGAACTCGAGCGAAGTGGGCCTTTCCTCTGAATACATCCCTGGTTTTTCGGAAGCCCATGGGCTTGCCACTTTGGACCGCAAGGACAATATATTCAATCACTGAAGTAGATTCTTTGATAAATTCTGTATAGTTCCCGAAATTGCACATTTTTTATGACCCAGGACTATCAAGCTTACCAACAAGGGTTAAAAACCGGACCATGGGTGGCCGGGAGGGGACTTTTGAATTCTGGCGAGTATCCTATCCCCTTGTCCTTAACCCTCCTTGTGGTTGCTCTCGACGAGGTATCTCGTCATTAATAAAACTGACCAGATCTTGATGAACAAGAGATTTCGTCATTAGAAGAAAAATCTAACTGCTTGTTTCGGGATTTTATGGCACAAGGGCCATACTTGGCCAAGCTGCGCCAAAAACAAGACATACAAGTTAAAAAATGTCGTGAAACGGAAAAACAAGAGGGATCGGAGGAAAGAATAATAGGATGAAAGCAGTAATGGATGGGATGGATAGGATGAAAGCAGTTCTTAATAGAGAAGCAGAATAAATGAATCATTCGGATATCCCAGGAATGCGACTCCCGTGTTTAATAAAAACAGTAAACACCATGAGAAAAGAAAGACCACTAGAATACTTCGGGTCCGTGAAGACCGTACACACCTAAGAGATGTGCCCTGAGGGCCGAAACCACATAAAGTGTTAATCTCTGGAGCCATTAAAACCCATGGTAATATCTAACTGGAAATACCGGTGGGGGGAAAGTACCACAGGGAGAATTTGTAATGAAATAAATTGGCAAATTGTTTTTACTGAAAACGATTGATTGCACAAATTAAAAACATTCAACTCGATCTGATAAATTCGATTAGCTCAAGTACTAAGCGAAATTTTCCATGCATTCTTAAGTTCTTCCCAGTTCGTTCTTGGAGAATTTTGCGCACGCGTCCACCATCACTGGGGATTAAGTTGCAAACGTAAGGAGATTGGCGCATACAAATTGGCAACGAAAAAAAAACCAATAACGCAACGCAAAACAGAAAACCGGGGCGGCTCATCATCATAAAAAAAAATCCACAAGATACTCCATCCGTGGCCATTTATTTCCAGACAAAATTGAATTTCGTATTCATAACAGAGCCCCGACGAAGGCTGGTCAACAAGTGTGCTCGGCACCATCCAGCTTGAAAGAAACTGCTGCTAAGAACAAAACCTCCCCCCACGGCTGCAGAAGCGATCAACCCCGCTGATCAAGATGAACGATCGGAAAAAATGTCTTGACGTGTTTCATTTCACATCAACCTCTTCTTTATCTACCACGGAAAAAGAAAAAAATTGAGCAGATGATTTCGGCCGTTGATTCCGATACGCTTTTTTGTCCTGTCGTATCGATGTTCGTTCCGGAGAATATAATCGGGTTAAAAAGGGACTGATTGTGAAAGTTCATGGGGTTAATGCCTGGGTCGGACGGCTACATAAGGGGCTTTTGTGCGTTTTCGAAGTGCCGGATCTGTGCATTTCGAGTATTAATAATCGACAGAGGGAGGTCGTGTACCTGACGTTGGACGTTTGTTTGCTTGGCATTTTAAACCACAATGACATGAACTTTGCCACGGGGTTGGTTAAGTCTGATGAATTTGACTGTGTGCAGACAAAGTCTTAAGTTGGAAGTCTCGGAGGCAAGGATCTGTGAATTGTTTACGGTTTGTTCTGACATAGGCATGGGTGGTTAGTTACTTGTCAACGCTATTGTTTGAACATGCGAGAGAAGGTGGTTTTCTAAACTGCTGTTGGCGGTAGAAAATTTACCAAGTCTGCGAATCTTTCGGTTCGGACGGTTGCTAGTTTTTAGCTAAATTGTTTTACTAGAAAATAAACATACATTCTTTCACAGGATTAATTAAGTCTGATTAATTTGACTGTTTGCAAAGTCTTAAGTTGGAAGTCGCGCAGGCAAGGATCTGTGAATTGTTTGCGTTTTGTTCCGACATAGGCATGGGTGGTTAGTTACTTGTCGACGCTATTTTTCTAACATTTGGGTTTTCTAAACTGTTGTTGACAGTCAAAGTGCGTCAAGCCTTTTGCGAATCTTTCTATTCGGACGGCTGCTACGTTTTAGCTAAATTGTTTTACCAGAAAATAAATAAACATACACATTCTTTCACGGCATTGGTTAAGTCTGATTAATTTGACTGTTTGCAAAGTCTTAAGTTGGAAGTCGCGCAGGCAAGGATCTGTGAATTGTTTGCGTTTTGTTCCGACATAGGCATGGGTGGTTAGTTACTTGTCGACGCTATTTTTCTAACATTTGGGTTTTCTAAACTGTTGTTGACAGTCAAAGTGCGTCAAGCCTTTTGCGAATCTTTCTATTCGGACGGCTGCTACGTTTTAGCTAAATTGTTTTACCAGAAAATAAATAAACATACACATTCTTTCACGGCATTGGTTAAGTCTGATTAATTTGACTGTTTGCAAAGTCTTAAGTTGGAAGTCGCGCAGGCAAGGATCTGTGAATTGTTTGCGTTTTGTTCCGACATAGGCATGGGTGGTTAGTTACTTGTCGACGCTATTTTTCTAACATTTGGGTTTTCTAAACTGTTGTTGACAGTCAAAGTGCGTCAAGCCTTTTGCGAATCTTTCTATTCGGACGGCTGCTACGTTTTAGCTAAATTGTTTTACCAGAAAATAAATAAACATACACATTCTTTCACGGCATTGGTTAAGTCTGATTAATTTGACTGTTTGCAGACAGTCTTAAGTTGGAAGTCACGGAATCAAGGATCTGAATTATTTACGCTTTGTTCTGACATAGGCATGGGTGGTTAGTTGTTAGTGGTTACTTGTCGACTCTGTTTTTAGGACATGCTAGAGAAGCGGGTTTTATAAACAATTGTTGATGGTAGAAAATGTTTCAAGTTTTCTGCGAATCTTTTGGTTTGGCAGGCAGCTACTCTTTCGCAATTTATTTTCAAAGAAAACGATTTAAGAAATACCCATTCTTTCATGAGATTGCAAACAGTTGAATTCATCAAACTAAATGAAAGTCGTAAATTGGAAGTCTCGAAAGCAAGGATCTGTGAATTATTTACGTTTTGTTCTGACATAGGCATGGGTAGTTAGTTATTTTTTGGACATGTTGGAGAAGCGGGTTTTTTAAACTGTTGTTGACGGTCGGAAATGTACAAAGCCATCCAGAGAGATATTCGACCAGAAAGTAGGTAGGTTGTTGAATTTACGTCGAGAAACTGCTATTTGCGACAGTCCCGAAAGGAAAGATCCGAGGACAACACCTCATCATTTTGAATCACGGTCAGATGACGAACTGGCACCCTACTCTGCAAACTTTAACACCACGCCAACGTAAGGACATCTAAGGCGACGGCAGATTTAAAGTGGACCGGCTCCCGTGTACACGACGGTATTTGATTGGATCGATTTTCAAACTCTTAACCCACCGGTTGCTAATCCGCGACTCTACCAACTGGGCTACCACGGCCCTTATTCGGCCAGGAAATGCGTCCTTTAGAATTTACATGGTTCCACGAACTGTATGAGAGGTTCCTCCATCTAATCGAAACCACGTGTTTTGTAAGTCTTGTCAATCCACTTTAGGTAAAAAGAAATTTTGTAACATCACAAAGCATAGTTCACAATTGACAGAAATCAAATTTTTATTAGCATCTTCGAAAATTGATGGCCCAATAATGCATCCACTCCGAATTGCTAAGTTATTAATTGAGCAAGCAATATGCAATATTTGTTTTTTAAATCTCACTTAAAAGTTATTCGAAAACAAAACGGTGCTCTAACATAACATATCACCGTGTATATATGGTATCATTTGGTTGAGTTTTATGGAGCAAAGGCAATATTTGGCTATGTTGCGTCAAACACAATACAGACATAGTCAAGTAATACACGTACAAGGAAAGTTTTTCTGCCACAGAAGAGAGAAATACACCTACGGAGGAATCGTTGCTAGCTCAGTGGACATACCCACTGAGCTCGTACGTGTATGTCTAAAAACAGTAAAAAAATGTATTCTTCATTTAGAATCATGACCTTCCGATTGTGGAATAGAAAACTAGCAGAGAAGATTGGGCCCCCGTTCGGAATTATTTTCTGAATACGTGCCCGAAAGAACCCCATAAAACAGCAACGATGCTCTCCATGTATCTAAAATACACTTCCACGATCAACTTTCAAACTAGCGAGAACCAAAAAACGCAACAAAAAAGACAGACCAAAAGAGAGAAAGGAGAAAAAAGATTCCTTAACAATTCCTTTTCAACGAGCGCTTCCGGTCTAGACCCCTTCCTGCACACCCCCCTCCAATGCACCCTTTGACTCACTACCCCGTTAACTCTTTCTTGGCATAACCCTTGCGTAACAGTCCACGGGGAGTGGCCCCATGGGGAAGAAAGACTCAATGTCGTAAGAAATAATGAGCCAGAAAAGAACGTCTTCCCACGAAGGAAGAAAGAAGGAACGGGGCGATGGAAGGGAAAAAAGAACGTCTTCGGGGGTGGGTTGGAAGCAGTAGTGGTACTCGTTCCACCATCTGCCAGATGGAGGCAGCTGGGACACCCCTTTCCTTGGGCCTCAAGACGGCAGAAAGGGTCGATCTATCTAAGTCCAGAGAGTTTTGTGGGAGAGCCCCGCTGTTGCAGGTCCGTAGGGTCTGGATGACATGTGTGGGCCTCGCTTCACATGTATCGGTAACGTTGGGGGGTAATTGGCTGTTGGGAATCTTCTCGGATGAGATGTATCCTATTTTTTCAGATGAGGGAAACCAGTTGGAGATGAGGATATGTAATCAACAATCCCAGTTAATCCAGTTCGGCATTCATTAAGCTGAAAATGGCACTTTTGCGAAATTAACGATTTATGTTAGTGTTCTGTGAGCTGAATTGTAAGTTATTTAATTCTTATTCAACCCTCTTGGTGGTTATATCGACAAGGCGTCTCGATATTAGTAAAACTGACGAAATATATCGTCCATCAAGATCTCGTCATTAGAAGGAAACTGACCAGATCTTGATTTCGTCATCATCAAAAACTCAGCAATGTCTTGATGACAAAGTATCTCCTCATTAGCAAAATCGGACAGATCTGGATGAACGATGTATCGTGTCGAAATCACTTGAAGGGTTAACAGAAAGGGTCGATGTAAATTCAGGGAATTGTGTGAAAGCCTCGCTGTTGCAAGTACCGTAGGATCTGGATGACACATGTGGGCATCGCTTCAGATGTATCGGTAACGTTGGGGTAATTAGATGTTGGGAATCTTCTAGGATGAGATCTATCCAACCTTCAGGCGTGATAGCTAAAGACGTATAATCAACAATGGCAGTTAAGTACGGCATTCACTAAGTTGAAATGACACTTAGGGAAGTTAACGATTCATGCCTGTTCTATTAGATGAATTGTAAGCTGTGTAATTCTTATTTAATAGAAAGGGTCGATCTATTTAAGTCCAGAGAGACAGTGCTAGAGCCCCGCTATTGTAAGTACCGTAGGGTCTGGATGACATGTGTGGGCTTCGTTTCAGATGTATCGGGTAACGTTGGGGTAATTAGATATTGGGAATCTTCTGGGATGAGATCTATCCTACCTCTTCAGATTAGGTTGGTTGTTTTGGGTTTAATAGCGGACAAGGTGCGCCAAACGCAAGATTAAGTATTATCCAATAAAATCACTTAAAATAGAGATAGCACGTTAAAAAGGATGAAAATTTGAATAAAAAGAATGAAATGTATTCAACACAATGATTGTGATAGAAACTCCATACAGAATTATCCTTACAAATTTTTAAAAGATTTGAATGTTGAATGAAATGTGGATAGGGTTTTCCCTATCCACATTTCATTCAACATTCCCTATCCACAAGAAAAGCTAAAAAAGTATGATTTGATACATATTTAAAAAGTGATAGTTATAAACGTGTTAAAAATCTGGAAGAGTAAAAAATGGAAAAGTGCAAAATGGGGAGGATTACCCAGCAAGACGGACAAATTAGGCGAGGGAGTTTCCAAAAGTTGAATATAAAACTGCCACAGACCTGGACAGGAAGTTAAAATGTGAGAGATAGTTAGGTCTCCATTGCAATGGTGGCAAAAATTCAGATTAGGGAAAACCAGTTTGGGAGATATAATTAAAGACGTGTAATCAACAAGGGCAGCTAATCCGGCATTCACTAAGCTGAAATGGCAATTTGGGAAGTTAACGATTCATGCCTGTGTTCTGTGAGTTGAATTGCAAGCTAAATTTAATTATTTTAATTTAAACCAGTTTCTCAAATATTTTCGAATCAAAACTTTGGATTTTTTTAAAACCTTTTAGAATAGAACGTTTTGGAAAATATATACTCTTCAATACCCAGTTTTATTGTAAATATAACCAAATTTAATGAAAAGCAGCTATTCCTATGTAAAAAGCTCTCCTCTTTAAAAAGTAAACAGTAAAAACAGGAATTTAAACAGACACAACTCAAAGTTGCGCAAAGTCTGAATATGTAGTGACAGGAATCAAGACCTCAAACTCACTAAGTAGTCATCCACTTTATTACATATTGTGCAAATAGTCACTCACACTTTATCACTACATATTCTACGAAATAGTCCTCCGTGCTTTATCATTACATATTTATTAAACTCGCCTATATATTTAAATAACTACATATTCTGAAACTAAATAAAGTGGACCCACACAATGCTTAACGTAAACACCCTATTTTTTGTATTATCTTGCATATTTTAATAAAGTACCGTCTCGCGCTATTATTTTTACCGTGGATATTATTATTTGAAAATTCATTAGTTAACCCCCACGTATCACAAATTTCCAAGTAGTGTAGTATTGCTTTTTTCCTATAATAGAAAAAATGTCTAAATAACAGCATCTATTGAATGCTAGGAAAGATTCTATTGGCCAAGAAGGTCAAAACTTGTTAGAAGTCATGCAGGTAAGACTGTAGGGGTTGATTGATTGTTTTGGAGTTCTATGGCGCAAGGTCCATATTAGGTCAAGTTGCAGTCTACGTATGAAACAAAGGTTTAAATGTACTCACGAACTACACATGTACAACAATATCTTCAATATAGTGTCATTTTAAGGATTCTCGGGAAACGAGTGAGTAAGATGATCAAAGTTCTATTGTGTTAGAAATTTAAAAAAAAATCAGAAACGGTGAAAAATGCTAATTTTTAATTCCGAATTTTGAAGAGAGGAGGAGCTAGTTTCGCCTTCTGTACCCTTCGGAGCCAGAGTATCGGTAGGCACCAGGTGACACTGCGGATTACTCCAAGGGGTAAAGAAAAGGGTTGTACCCACCTGAGAGGTGAAAGAGGAGTTCGATGAATTTTCGAGCTGAGAGGTTAACTTGGGGTGACAAGGAGGCCAAGTTAAAGGGAGTCCCGCTGTTCAGAATCATTTTGCTCTACCCTCGGCAGAAGGGTTTCGTTGAAAGAGAGCCAACCTCTCCATACACGTTTCCAACTATGGGTATCATGTCGCATCTGGATTTTTGATGTAAATGAGGTTGGAGAATCATTGCTTATACGTGAATACTTACTAACAAACTGCATCATATAATATTACCGGTTTAGCTAGTACGAATATGGATTTTTGATACAAATAAGGTTGAAGATCCATTGCTTGAACGACAAAACCTTTTTTAAGGCTCATTAGCAAACAGTATCATTCAATTCGCTGGACTGCATCTGGATTTTTCATGAAAATGAGGTTAGAGATCCATTGTTTGTACGAACCCAAAATCTATGTACTCATTAGCAAACAGTAGCATGCAATGTTACCAGTTTCGTTACAATGCTTCTGGATTTTTGATAAAAATGAGTTTGGAGGTCCATTGCTTGTACGAATCCTAAATCCCTATACTCATTAGCAAACAGTATCACACAATGTTACCAGTTTTGTTAGAGTGCATCTGAAATTTTTGATGAAAATGAAGTTGGAGATCCATTCTTTATACGTGAACCTTAAGGCCGCGTACTCACTACCAAATGTAACACACGTAAAGTTACCGATTTCGTTAGTGTGGACGCTTGCAGTAACAACAGGGCTCGCGAACAGTCTTATAATGCTCGAAGCTATATGACCGGTTTTCAGTTTTTGGGATTAACACAAAAGGGATCGCTATAAGATCGTGGACGCTAGGAGCTGCACGAAGCGAGCATTTCCCTTTCTACATACTGAATTCGTCTGCACGCTGTGATCACCTGATTCAACTGCTCTCGTCGTGTTACAAGGCAACCGTGATACGTATCATTCACGTTCGAAGCTGGTTACATTACATGTTAAGGTTGTCTAGTGATTACGCGACTTCATGATGAAAATGAAGCTGGAGATCCATTCTTTATACGTGAACCTCAAGGCCACGTACTCACTACCAAACTGTAACACATGATGTTACCGATTTCGTTAGTGTGGACGGACGCTTGCAGTAACAGGGCTAGCGTAATCGAGATGATCGGCTACTGACACGGATGGCACGTTAAACGATGCCCACACTTAGATGATATTATAGCTACATCACATGTTGTACATTTCGCTAGAGAATATGCGACTTACGTAGGCACAAGGCAAATAAAAGGTAAGAATGCGTACAAAGAATGAAAATCGGAGTTGAATCGAACAACCATTAAGAATTTTCATTGAAAATGTCCATGGTTAATGAGGGTCCTCGAAATCAAGCATGTAAATTCGAATACCCGAAGAACATGCAAATTGGAATACACCAAGAACAGTATGTAAATTGGAATACACGAAGAACAAGTACGTAAATTGGAATACACGAAGATCGATGAAACTTGCGAAATATGCTAGCAACTTGAGCGTTGTAAGTCGATTCCCAAATGTAACTGCCTCTGTTATACTAGTATCTAACAACAAAACTATATGTAGTGCAAACATAAAATACAGCATGCTTAAAGCTCTCATAAAAAAATCTCGTTGAAAGTTTCAGAAGTAAATATTCAATGATGTCCCTCTGTTGTGAAAGTTAACTTTTACTTTTGTCTATTATTTTACAGGGATAGGTATTTAATTAACCTCGCACTGGAGCAACATAACGGGCTATTGGCGACGGTCCGGGATCAACCCCCGAAGGGAAAGATCGGAGGACAACACCACGTAATTTTGAACCACGGTCAGATAACGATGTCACACCAGAGCTGGCACCCCACTCTCCAAACTTCCACACCACGCCAACGTGAGGATATTTTACCGTGCACAAGCCCCCTTTACTTTACAGGGGACTCCAGCGCATGTTCGGAAGTTTGTGAAGTAAAACCAAAATGCATCATGCTCGAAGCTCTTATCAGCATATTATCTCCTATATTCGCACGTGGCTCAATATTCTGCGATCATCTTTAACAGGATTGGAAAAGTAACAGCTTGCATTGCAAAATATTAATGGTTCGTTAGTCCTTAGCTGTATTTTTAGTTAGATTACAGATCAAGATGCTTTATTTCGTGACTTATGTTTAAGCCATATACCTGTTTTACCATTTCCTTTCTGGTCCTCAATAAATACCTCAAGGAAACCTAACCTAAACAGACAAAACCTAAGGAATAACTATTCCAGTTTTGTTGACTCTAGGAGTAAGATATAATATACTGATCCTTAGATGGGTATACTAGGTGGGTATTTTAATTAACGTCAGACTGGAGCAATACAACGGGATATAATTTCGGAATTCTGTAAATGGATTGGGGCAATATTTTTTATAAAACCCTAGTGCTTTATCAGGACGTATTTTTCATTTTGGAAAAATGAGATGGCAATCCATGTATCATAATTTATAATTGATGAAAAAATATACTATTAACAGCAATGGGATATTTTAAATCTTGTCCACTGAAAAGCTTATATTTTGTGATTTTTCATGTTCTAGGCAGTTCTATACATTGATATATGCCAAAAAGAATTTAAAGTATACATTTTAGGAAAAGTTGTTTTTTATAAGTATATATTTAGGTTGTTGGTTTCAAGCTTGTGGTTTTAAGAAAAATAAATAAAGAAATCGAATAACAATCAAACAGAACTTCATTACATCAGTTGTAATATCACCAATGCATCATTTTGTGGAAATTAAAAAACAATATTGATTACAATCCAAAAACATTTGTAACAAAGTCGCAGCAGTGAGTATTACATATTACGTGAGTGCATATTTATTGTATTTTCTGCTCCTCCATATACACTTGGAAATTTTATTTCAAATTTCAACCTTTTAAAAGTGTTATTAAATTTGAAATTTAAACATATACATACTAGAAGGCTGCTGGTTGCAGAACGGATGTATGCATGTCAACCCCTCAGGGGGTTAAACAGGAACTTTGCACCCCTCCACAATCTCAGGACCGTAAATGACCCTTAAAATGTTTGGTACTTGTAAGAAAAAAAATGAAAAATCGGATCAAATAAGAATTCCCCACAACAGAAATCACCAAAAATGTTATGAAAAATAACTATTTCTTGTTAATTCAGTGTGTATATTAAACATGGAATTGGTTTTAGCCTATTTTTAAAATGTGTACTTTTCTATTACTATAAAAATTACATTCAAATTACTTATTGCATAATTTCAGCCATTAAATAAATCTTCTGCTCTATTTTGGGAGTCAGTATATGCAATTTGTTGTATGTGATTTTGTGTGGGTATTCTGAATGTTTAAATTTGTGCACTTTGTGTAATTGATGTATACTGATAATAAACCCATAATACTTAAAGAAAGTAATATTCTCTTTATATATACGCATAAAATAAGTATCACGGGGTCAATATTTATTCAATTAATGTATGAGTTTTGACATTGGATGCTGAATGAAAACTAAACAAAAAAGTGATGAAAATTCGTTTCCCCAAACAATGTTTTCTTATACAGCGAATTATGGTTAAGAAATTAACGGATCCGGTTGCAAACACGACTGATGTCATTCTCACATGAAGTAGGTTACTACACCAATTGTTTTAACTTTGGTTCAGTTTAGTTTAGCTGAGAGCTTTTAATTTTTTATATTCATTGAGGAACACGAATTTTTATATGCGGATTCAGAAGTCACAAAAATTGAAGCTCAAAAACAAAGACAATCGTGGTAACGCAATTGTTCAGTTATTTTAGCTTCTCTTTGTATTGCTATTTTTATTTTGTTTTATTCTTGAGTTTTTAAAGATTAAAGTACGTCTCGTGAAAAGTACAAATATGTCATTTAAATCATCATTTCACTCAACGTTTTGTAACACTGTCGTAATAATTCGTACTTTGAAGATACCTACATTATATGCAGTTTCTACACCTTAAAATTGAATACGATTTCATATCACGTGAATAATTAGATTTTATTAAAAATAAAATCTATATATTAATACGTGAAGAAAAAACTTTGTACCCCTTTTTAAGCACATTGCGCGCACAGAGGAGTATGAGATTTGGCATAATTAAAGTTCATGTGGAGAATGAGTGCAGAAAGATAAAATTAATGTATAATATGCGTTACAAATATATTAAATTAAACAAAATAAAACATTCATTGTTTACGTTCATATGCTGTAATCTATATATTACTACGTGAATAAAAAACTTTGTACCCTTTTTTAAGCACATTGCGCGCACGGAGGAGTATGAGATTTGGCATAATTTGCCACCACATAAGTTAGTATTGAAAGTTAATTGCATCGTTTTGCTGATCAGAAACTTAAATACAAAGGAAGCATTAGTCAATGGACAAGAATGCGCATCAAATTTATGCATCGTAATTCTATTGATTGCGAAGTTTTAACTGAACCGCACGCAATAAGAGAATTTTGATTCCACGTATAAATTTAACATATTCCGGAACTATTTTACCATTTAACTCAATTTCTAATTATACCTGCATTTGCGATGACAATAAATAAGTCTCAAGGACAAACATTCGAAAAAATTTTCGGAATTTTATTGAGGCAGCCAGTTTTTACACATGGTCAATTGTACGTCGCAGCAAGTAGAGTTCGATCATTCGATGGTTTGAGATTTTATATTTCAGAATATAACGGTCAAGGGCATTTAGCAAACGATGAAAGAGTTTTTACAAAAAACATCGTCTACACAGAAGTTTTGAATCATTAAATTCATTGTCGAACTATTTCAAGTTCAATGGACAACATTTATTTTTTAACCACCCGGTTTTTTTTGTTTTAATAAAAAATATATAAAAAATACGAAGCACGTATTCCTTATTTCATTTTTTGGATTTATTTTTTATTTAAATTTTATATAATTTGAAAAAGATAAGCAAATTAACTGTGTAGCCTTGGCGAAACCTGTGACCAGTATAGCAATAAAAAAAACCCAAGAAAATGTCAAACAACGCGTTATAGTTTTTTAGATATGGCTTAACCAAACTATACCGCATTTTTCCTATGACGTATTTGTACATGCTCGCAGCTTACGTAATAGAACAAAATTCAAAAAATTATATGCAATGAATATAGAGGTATACTCTTTGATAAAAGAACCTTATTAACGTTCAAACTTAAAAATTAAATGAATTATGGTCGAATTTCGACCACTGGGCGACCACTAGTAATTATAAATGTCCGGCCGACTCATTTTCAATGTTTCCAGTTAACTTTCCTATCAATTTCCTTTTTAACTTATTAGTACTAGATTAACTTCTATTCATATTTATGTTTTTCGCAGTTTAAGGTAACGGTAAACCACTACAAAGTTGTACATTTCAAACATGCGTCCCCCTGCATAACTCTGACCTCCTTGACGAATAAAAACTTCCTTTGATTCTTCAACCAATATTTGTGGTTATTTAGTCATGTGTGTTGTGAGGAGAAGCAATACTACACAACTCGGAAATCGCGTGATAATCAGTATAGAAACTGTAGCTTAACTCTTTTTGCTCTGTGCAAGTAATCGGTCGCCGAGGAAGTTATCTATAAATTGAAAATTAATCCTAAATTCAAATTTTGAATTGTTCTTCAACAGGTCTATGTATTTTATTTCCCTCTTGATTTAATCAATAAAAACTAAATTTCCAACCTCCCCTGCTAAAATTCGTCCCCAAACAATCACCAGACGCACCTCCATCCCTGAGAATGGGTAGTGCGGCTCCGGTAGGAAAACGCATGACCTTGGAGAAGTCCATTTGCATAAAGGTAGTTACGTTCGCAGAGGAAGGGCTGACATACTCGAAATCATGCATGGCGATCACCATAGCTGATTAGTTTCACCGACTCGAAATCACCCGACATCAAACGATAAATTCGGAGCCAGAAACCAGTCTAAAGGAGCCAATTGATGGGGGGGGGGAATTTCAATTAACGTCACACTGGAGCAACACAATGGGCTATTGGTGACGGTCCGGGATCAATCCCAAAGGGAAAGATCCGAGGACAACACCACGTAATTTTGAACCACGGTCAGATGACGAGGCAACACCTGAGCTGCCAATTGATGGAATGAATTGTTTATGTTTAACCTGCCTCTAATTTAACAAATAACCGAATAAATAACAAATAGTCCGAAATCAAGCGACTGTTGAAAATATTTAGGACGCAATTCACTTTTAAGGGGTTCCATTAAACATATCGGTCATAGCTTCAAAAAATGAAGCAGTGTTTAGCAAAGGAAGCAAATTATTGTCTTAAATATTTTTAGGCCTTTAACCCTCCAAGTGGTTTCGAAGAGACATATCGTCCAATAAGATCTGACCAATTTTGCTAATGACGAGAAATCTCGTCATCAGGATAATGCCGATTCTCAGATGATGGTGAGAATAAGATCTAGTTAGTTTTCTACTAATGACGAGATATCTCGTTCATCAAGATCTAGTCAGTTTTGCTAATGACGAGATATTTCGTCGGGGCAACCATCAGGGGGGTTAAAATATATCTATTGAGCGTATATTTCTTATTGGTAGTCACGGTACATATAAGAATCACATACCAAGGATCTTGAAAAAAGAAACTGAAGCCTTAATAAAAAACCTTGGTATGCAAGGCTTGATAAATTAGTTTTTATGCTTTAGCGCTACTTGTTTTCCTGAGTTTTTGGGTGACATTAAAACTATAAGTAAACAATGTGCTGCCATGGTTACTTGATCAGAATGTCAAGCTTTTATTATTACTAGCATCCTCGAGTTTTTAGGATTTCTTGAGGACATAAAAATGCTCTTCACGCATGCCTTAATCTGTTAATGTGTGTATTTAAGGTAAAATTGAAAACACTTAGTTATTTAAAGATAAAAATTAAATATTATGAGTGTTTTCTGTAAAGGGGAATATATAGGGCGTTAATGTTTTGGTAACTTGTCTAATTTGTGGCAGAAGTTGCATGTTACACGAATGTAATTTTGGAAAATCGCGTTGCTTATATTAAGAACTGTCGCCAAAAAAAAATCAAACTGGTTCTTAATCGCACTACCTTTACTCTGGTAGTTTTGGCTATGTTTAAACTGGAACATCGTCAAAACGAAGAGTGAAATAATCTAAGGATATCAATTCGATCTAAAACTGTCTCTTATTTCATCGGAATTTTTACCTAACAGAGGTGCTTATTGCTTTATGAAACAAAACGAGATATCTCTTTTCTATAAACGGACCCCTGATCTCGTTATCATCACAAACTGAAACGCTCTTGTCATCTAAAAATCGGCAATATCTTGATGACGAAATACCTCGTCAATAGCAAAATTGGTCAGATCTTCATGGATGAGATATCTCGTCGAAACCATTTGGAGGGTTAACTGGACTAGTATGTCTACATCTTTATACTAAATATTTTGGATGCGTACCAGAATGAATGGAATAAATGTGTTTTAATATAATCAAAGTGGACAGCTTAGAAATTAAAATAGTTTTTCGGCCTCATGCAAATAAACGCGCTACTTTAAAGAACTACACTGCTGGCCACCCAAATTGCAACACCAAGAAAGACAAGAGATATCACAACAAAATTTATTTTGTAGATAACATGTTGATCAAGTATCAAATGATTAAATTTATAGACTTCTGTGAAGTGTGGTTCCTGCCAAAATCAGTAGCCAGAGTAGCCGCCATTGTTGGAGATCACCGCTGCCACACGCCTCGGCATTGATTCAAAGAGACTTTGGATGTGTTCTTGGGGTACAGCAGACCAAGCAGCTTCCACACGTTGCCAAAGTTGATCTGGTGTGGCAGCTGGGGATGTATTCTGGGTCAATCGTTGAGCAACCATGGACCACATGTTTTCTATCGGCGAAAGATCCGGAGAGCGAGCTGGCCAGGGAAGCAATTCAATCTGGCGATTGACGAAGAACCCTTGGACAATGCGTGCCACGTGTGGTCACGCATTATCCTGTTGAAATATGGCTGTGGGCAAGCCCTGAAGGTAAGGAAGGACAACTGGCTCCAACACCTCGGAGATGTAGCGCTGGCTGTTTAAAGTACCGGCAATGAGTACTAGAGGAGTGCGAGAGTGATATCCAATACCGCCCCATACCATAATACCCGGTGCAGGACCAGTGTGGCGGTGCATAACGCAGCTGTTCAGCATCCTCTCTCCACGGTGTCTCCAGGCACGAATCCGATCATCGTGGTGTTGCAGACAGAAGCGTGACTCGTCAGTAAAGACAATTTCATTCCATTCTGCCGTCCACATCCTTCTTTCATCGCACCATTGGCGGCGGAAACGTCTGTGGTTCTGCGTCAAGGGTAGACGAAGCAATGGACGTCTTGCGGACAGACCACTCTGCTGTAAACGGCGTCGAATGGTACGCGCAGACACTGGATGATGCGGTACAGACTGAATGTGCTGTGCTATGGTTCGTGATGTGGCTGAGCGATCCGTCACTGCCATACGCACAATATGCCTGTCATCACGTGAAGTGGTGCACTGAGGTGAATGCGATCGAACACGTCGGTCCGTCGTACCCTCCTGCATCCACGATCACATATCCGCATTACAGTTGTTTGGTTTCGTCCAACACGACTACCGATTTCCCTGAAAGATAATCCACAATCTCGGTAGGCCACTATCCTTCCTCTGTCGAACTCGGATACTTGATCAAAAGATGATCGCTGTTTTCTACGAGGCACAATTGATCGTTTTTTTGAAAAAAACCACAAGAAAAACACAATTGCCGTACTTGAAATCGTCGAAATCTCCAAGTCTTAAATAGCGCTTTGAAGTGGCGCCACAGGCGCGCGTGATGTGCGTCTGCGCTGAAATTCTAATCATTTGCATATCTCACCTCCGCTAATGCATGTTGTAAATTTCATATTATTTGCATGCTTCCTTCAGGGTGTTGCATTTACGGTGGCCAGCAGTGTATTAATGGGCAACGTCGATTACTCAAATGTAGAAATATCACAACCTCATTATGTCAAACAAAAAACCTGCATTAACCCACGCTATGAAATAAGAAACCAAGTGTTACCAAAAACTTGCATTTTTCGTTTTAAGATCATCAAATTTGACGGGCTTAGAGTTTAAATGAAAATAGTTTTTCGGCCTTATGCAAGAAAATGTGCTACTTTAAAGCAATACTAGTTGTTGGTTGGGTTTTATTGCGCAAGGAGCATATTTGGCCAAGCTGTGTCAAACACAAGACAGATGACGTCGAGTAAATGGACATACACACGCAAAGAAAACTTTACTGACAGAGGTAAGTAGGTGAATTTACGTCGTACTGGAGCAACACAACGGGCTATTGGCTACGATCCGTGAAGAATCCCTAAGGGATATGAGGAACACACCTCGTAATTTTGAACCAGGGTCAGATGAATAGGACGACACCTGAGCTGGCACCCCACTCTCCAAACTTCCACACCATGACAACGTGAGGACTTTTGAGGCCACGTCAGATTTAACTTGCACCAGCCACCCTGTACACCCTACTCTTCCAACCGGGCTATCAGTCCCAACACAGAAGAGAAATATACCCACGGTGGAATCGAACCTCCGTTGCATGCAACTCACAGGTTGCTAGCATAGAGTGTGGCAAACTCACTGAGCCAAGGGAGGGCTTAGAATTTAAATAAAAATAGTTTCAAGGCTTCACGCAAAGAAAACGCTCTACTTTAAAGCACTACTAATGGGCAACATCGATTATTCAAATGCAGAAATATCACAACCACATTCTATTAAACAAACAAAAAACGCAGCTTCAACACACCGACGCAATTTAAAAAAAAAATACGCAAACAGGCTCAAGGGGGAAAAAATCGAAAATAATTTATTTCAAAGAAAGGGTGGAAATTTATATTCCTGCGATCGAAAGAACTCCCATCACTTCAGTGGGCACAGATACAAATGCGGCCGACACGCTAATGGCATGCGCACAGATAATTAGGAGCGGTCCTCTCTGCTCCTCAGAGTCAAGGAAGCACCCAGAGAGAAGCAGCATCCTTTTAAAGCGGTTACGAAAACAGCGATCCAAGAAAAAGGGGGTCGCGTTTTTTTCGCTCCCGAGAACCGGCATAAATTATGGCGACCCATACCTCGCCACCCCCCGCCCTTTTTATCTCCACCCCACCCCCGTATCAGCCCGAGCGCATCTCTAAATCTCCCTCCTCATTAACTCGCCAGAGCCCGTTCCCATAGCAACGGGAAGACCGAGAGGAGACGGAAGGGATGTACAGGATGGAAGGGATCGAATCGCCCGGACGGGAGAAATGCGGACTTTTGTTCTTGTTTGTTTGGTTTATTTTTTCGAATTTATTTACTTCGCTGGGGAGATTGGAACGAAAAAAGGGGGGTGGATGGAAGGAGGGAATTGTTTTCGTCTTAGGGGTTTTGTCTTTAACGTAGAGGTAGGATAATGGGTTCGGATCGTGAGTGCTTCGCTCTTCGGATCAGGAGGGGAGCTTTCTGTATGAATGTCAATTTATTTGTCATCGAAGTTCAGTGAGTTTACCAGCTGTGTTAGTAATCTGCGAGTTGTAGGCGGCCCAAGTTCGATTCCTCACTTCCCTTTCAGTAAACCTTTCTTGTATGTATGTTCATTTACTTGAAGGGGTCGCCGTGGTTCAATGGATCTGACCACCTGTATGTCCATTTATTTAATTTTGTTTCGAACAGCTAGGTAAAACATGTCCCTTGCGCTTATAAAACCCACCCTGCCCAAGGAACTATTTTTAGGTAGGTATTTTAATTAACGTCACACTGAAGCAACACAACGGGCTATTGGTGACGGTCCGGGATCAATCTCAAAGGGAAAGATCCGAGGATAACACCACGTACTTTAGAACCACGGTCAGATGACGGAAACTACTTTTAGGAAAGTATAGTCTAGTTCGTTGGGGTAGATAGGTAGTTAAATAACGTCACACTGGAGCAACACAACGGGGTATTGGCGACGTCTGGGATTAATCCCAAAGGTAAAGATCCAAGGACAACACCTCGTAATTTTGAACCACGGTCAGATGACGAGAACAACATCTGAGCTGACACTCCACTCTCCAAATTTCCACACAACGCCAACGTGAGGATATTCGTGGCGACGACAGATTCAAAGTGCACCAGCCCCTGTGTACACGACGGTCTTTGGCTGGACCGAGTTTCGAACTCGCAACCCTCCGTTGCTCGTCCAATTGGGGAACTATGCTTAGAAAAATAGCTTACTTCGTTCGGGGTTTGGTTTTGTTTGTTGGGTTTTATGGCGCAAGGACCATGATGGACATCATGCGCTAGACACACAATATCAAGTAATTGACACACACAATGAAAGTTTTACTGACACAGAAGAGAGAAATACACCAGACAGGAATCGAACCTGCGCCGCCTACAACTCGAAGGCTGCTAGCGCAGTGGGCCTACCCAGTGAGCCACTTCGTTGGGGGAGATTGGAACGGAAAAAGGGGGTGGATGGAAGGAGGGAATTGTGTTCGTCTTAGTGAACTTCTGCGTTTTGTCTTTAGCGTAGAGGTAGGATAATGGGTTTGGATCAGGAGTGTTTGCTCTTAGGATCAGGAGGATTTGCGTGGACGAGTAGAGTAAACGGGCTAGTTTTAAGTTTGGGGAAAAGTGTGTGGATTTATCTGGAGTGATTGACAGTGCGAACAAAGGAATGTGGAGGATATTGATGCAAGGCGTAGTTGGGAAAAACGACCGACCTCTGCTTGCTAAGTATAATTGCTTTCAATCCCTTCGATTCGGAGCTGTTGTTTCGTTCGCACGCTAATGCGAAACGCAATCAGTTGGTGATGGACGTGCAGTGCGGCTCGGGTCAGAAAGCAGATGACCTTGAGGGAGTTCATTCTTAGAGGGGTCAAGGTAGGTTGTTAATTAAAGTCGCACTGGAGCAACACAGCGGGCTGATGGCGAAGGGAAAGATCCAAGGACAATGTCTCGTAATTTACAACCACGGTCAGATGACGAGTTTTAGGGGTCGAAGAGGCTCAGTGGGTTTCCCCAGTGCGTTGCGAGTTGTAAGCGGCGTGCGTTCGATTCCTCCCTCGGTGCACTTCTTTTTTGTAACAGTAAAATTTTCTGTATGAATCTAAATTTATTTGACGGGATTGACGTAGCTCAGAGTTTTCCAACTGCGTTAGCAATCTGCGAGTTGTAAGTCGCCCAAGTTCGATTCCTCCCTCGGTGCATTTCTCTCTCGTATAGCGGGCCGCGGTAGCCCGGTTGGAAGAGTAACGGATTAGCAACCAGAGAGTTGCGAGTTCGAATCCAACCAAAACACCGTCGTGTACAAAGGAGGCTGGTGCACGTTAAATCTCTCGTGGCTTCCAATGTTCTCACGTTGGCGTGGAGTGGAAGTTTGGAGAGTGGGGTGCCAGTTCAGGTGTGACTTCGTCATCTGACAGTGGTTCAAAATTACGTGGCGTTGTCCGCGGATCTTTCCCTTCGGGTTTGATCCCGGACCGTCGCCAATAGCCCGTCGTGTTGCTTCAGTGTAAACGTTAATTAAAATACCTCCTTCGCTCTTATATCAGTAAAACGTTTTCCTGAATGTATATCAATTTATTTGACGGGTCGCTGTAGATCAATGAGTTTGCCAACTCCGCTAGCAGTCTGGGAGTTGTAGGATTTTTCCTACAACTCCCAGACTGCTTTGATTCCTCAATCGGTGCCCAAGTTTGATTCCTCAATCGGTGTAATTTTCTTTTTCTCCAACTTTCTTATATATATGCACACTCACTTGACGGGTCACTTTTTCAGTGGGTCTGCTCACTGCGATTGTAGGCGAAGCAATTTCAATTCCTCCTCGCGTGTATTTCTCTCTTTTGAGTCAGTAGAGCTTTCCTTCTGTGTGTATGTCCATTTACTTAACCTTATTTGGCACAGCTGGGTAAAACAAGGCCCTTTGGACCATAAAACCTAATCCATCCAACCAACTATTTTTAGAAAAGTATAGACCAACAATCAGATTAAAGTTCCAACTCCTGTCTGGATGAAACCAGATCTCACTTCTTAACATGGTTGGGTTTTTTATAGAGAAAATGGCTAAAGACATGGCGAAGGGATGTATTTTCCGTCAAGTAAATGGACATTCACACGCAAGTTTTCACCGACACAGAAGAGGGAAATATATCCAATGTAGTTATAAAGATCAAACCTGACTACAGCTTGCAGGCTATAGATGCAGTGGGCAAACACACTGAGTCACGGCGGACCCTCACTTCTAGAAGTTGGTTTGGTGTTTTATGGTGCAAGGTCCATATTTGGCCAAGCTGCGCCAAACGCAAGACAACGAGGGACGAAAAAATGCAAAGCAGAAGGGTAGGCGAGGGAAAACAGAACGAATTACAGATCACTCGGGGTTGTGATGCCCGTACATATCTAAAAGAGATGTACCCTCAGGGCTACTTCCAGAGGAGGGTTGGTTGGTTTGGGAGTTTGGCGCCTTTGGTCAAGCCGCGCCAAACACAACATCAAAAAATGCCGTGAAAGCATAAAAAGAGGGATTGATGAACAAGGTAGTGGGATGAAATCAGTAAAAGATTGTTCAGGTATCCCTGGAGCGAGACTCCAGTGCTTTCTAAAGATAGTAAACCCCATAGGAGTAGAAAAGATCACTAGAGTCCGTGAGACCCGTACACACCTAAAGGTGGGGTGTTCCTGAGGGTTATTCTACAACTCGCAGGCTGTTGGGGCAGAGGGCAAACACACTGAGTCACGGAGGCCCTTACTTCCAGAGATTGGTTGGTTTTGGGTTTTATGGTGCAAGGGCAAAATTTGGCCAAGACAACAACGAGGGACGAAGGAAAGCAGAGGAATAGGCGAGGGTAATATAGTCGGGAGGACAAAGTTGTGATGCCCGTACACACTTAAAGAAGATGTGCCCCTTAGGGCCACTTCCAGGTAGGTAGGTACTTTAATTAACGTCGCATTGGAGCAACACAACGGGTTACAAGGGCACTTCCAGCGGAGGGTTGGTTGGTTTGGGGGTTTTATGGCACAAGGGCGATATTTGGTCATGCTGCGCCAGACACAAGACATACAATAACAAGTAATAGCGCACACAATAAAAGTTTTACTGACACAGAAGAGAGGAATGCACCGATAGGAACCCGATGTAAAAGCGGTTCGAAATACAGCTGTTCCACAAGCACTTTAGAATTCAACTTTTGAGCAAGAGCCTTTCCGATCCCAGAAAGAAGACCCCGCCGCAAACTCACCGTCCCGAAAAGAAATCGATGGCTCAGACAAGACACCCCAAACGCGGAAGGGTGGCAAACTTGGCCGCCATCCAAAACAGCGATCCCGCGACCTTGGCCAGTCGGGTAGCCTTGGGGAAAGTGGGGGTGGACCAGCAGACACAAGGGGGGGAAGCAGCGCTCTAATTGCTCAGTAATTAACCCACCCCGTGATGACTGGGATAATTAACGAACAATGCGTGGTGCGGTATCGCACTTGCTGAAACGTCTGGGGCAGCAGGGGAGAGGGTCTGGCCACAGGGAAATGGATTCGGTCGTTAGGATTCCTTTGCTCGGCGGAGGAAAAGTTGGTCTGTTGGCAGATTAGCATCTCCGATACGTTACACAGATCATATTGAGTGGGGATTGGAAGTCAATAAAGGGGTTTTGGGTCGCGAGGGTGGAGCAGATTTTCCCCGAGATGGACCAACTCGTGATTGTTCAGTTTGGGTGGCTGTTTGTGAATGATGGTTCATGAATCTTTCATTTGATTCGCGATAGCTTGTTTGAGTTTCGGAGTTTTAAAATCGGCGATGACTCAATCGTTTTTCGAGATTGACGAGTTGGTGGTGTTGTGTTTTTATGGCCATGTTTCGCCAAGCTGCCTAAAACGAAGTCAAGTAAATCGACATCCACACACGAGGTTTGGTTCGTAGGTTTTGGGTTTAATGACGAAAGGGCCATATTTGGCCAAGCTGCGCCAAACACAAGACAATGGAAAAGAAAGGATGGAGAAGAGATAGTAGAGATAAATCGCTTGGCCATGCTGGGGTCGCGACCCCCCCTGTTTACCAGAGGCAGTAAACCACATGGGGAAAAGTAGATCACTAAGGTACCTCGAGTTTGAAGATCGTACACATCTAAAGATGTTCCCCAAGAGGCCACACACAAGGAAAGCTTTAATGACACAGAAGAGAGAAACAAACTAACGGAAGATAGATTGTTTTGGTGCAAGGGCCATATATGGTCAAGCTGCGCCAAACACAAGGTAGGTGGGTATTTTAATTAACGTCGCCCTGGAGCAACACAACGGGCTATTGGCGACGGTACGGGATGAACCCCCGAAGGGAAAGAGGACAACACCACGTAATTTTGCACCACAGTCAGATGACGGCGCCAATCAGACAACCTCAAATAAGAAATTTGAAAGGGAGAGAGGGATAGGGGAACAGAGTATGGGATTGAAAGCAGTTAAAAATCGCTTGGGTATCCCGGCAGCACGACGCTCGTGTTTACTAAAGACAGTAAATCCTATAGGAAAGGAAAATATCAAGGTCGTGATCATACTTGGGTCCATGATAGTAGCTGTTCGGAGTCCGGACACATCTAAAGGAGATGTGCCCCTGAGAAGCGTACCAGCACCGAGGGAGGAATCGAACATGGACATCGACTCGATCTGGATTGACGGTTGGTTCTTTGGATTTTATGGTGCAAGGGCCATATTTAGCCAAGAGGCGTCAAGTAATTGGACATGTACAAATGGTTGACTGATTTGGAAGTTTTATGGGCGCAAGGGCCATAATTAGCTAAGCTGCGCCAAACACAAGATAGGCAATATCAAGTTATGGCCATACACATTTTTACTGACACATAAGAGATATACACCCAGGGAAGAATCGGATCTCCTAGGCGAAAAGGAAGTCTAGATGTTACCATCGAACCTCCGACATGCAAAGATATTGCTTTCAAAATTAAAGTGAGTTTGAACAGAACTTGGAGGACTTATATCAAGTATACCTGTAGTCAGCTGCGTGTCTTCCTAAAAAAAATGGGGGGAAGAAAAGACCAGACTGTTCTCTCTAGACTTCGTAGGAGACACTGTCAATGATGATGGAATTGGGTTGCAAGAATTTTACAGTGCTCTAAATGCAAATTAGCCCTGAGCACATCGGCTGTCTCAGGCAAGCTATTTTCCTTCCTGAGCTGTTTCTTGAGAGCCTCATGTCTCACGGGCTTAGTCTGATGATATTTTAATCTATCTCATCGACAAATGATATAAGTAACATTATTTTAGTTTTATTTTGAAGACCATACTTCAAGCATGAGTTGCAAATGGCGTCGTATACCAAGTGGATGCTTTTCAATATCCGAATGTACCCTCAGAAAGTTTAAGGATTCCTTCCAATGACGAGATATCTCGTCCATTAAGATCTGGTCAGTTTTGCTAGTGACGAGATATCACGTCAAGACAACCACCAGGAGGATTAAAATCTCAAAACCAACCAGTAATCAGCAATCTCGTTTTTCGACATTCGAATCTTTGAAGCTAATATACAACGAAAAAAAATCTCCAAAAATAAAAAGTTTCGGTTATTACAGCATCTTACGTCATCACCCCAGGCAAGAATTCCATCTAAAAGCCACTCCGACATCCTGAATCCGATGCTGAACCAGGAGCTTGGACAACTCGGATGACCGAGAGCTCTGCCCCGAACATCTATCTTGCAAAAACGCACTCCCACACTTTACGCCTCGTGGAAACCATGGCAATCCCCTCTTATTAAAATCTTAAAAGATTAATTTCGGCGGGGATGCACCACCCACACAAACTAACCTCTCGTACCCACGTTGACCTGAGCCTCCCATAGCGTACAAAAGGCGATGCGCATTGTGCTGGAGGAAAAGGAGAAACTCCTATAATTGATAGCGCATCTGAACACAAAAGACGCTGCCACACACCTCAAAACGAAGAGGTTGGGAAGAGGTCAAATAGGAGTTTTGGAGTTTTCCTTTTTAAATGCGCGTTTACGTGTTTTAAAACGAATCGCTCCACCAATACGCCAGACTGGAAATTTTCCAATAGAAAACGTAAACATTACGGCCTTCGAAAAGGATGGCGCGTCACAAATTCATAGTTGGGTTTGCCTCTACGGTCATTTATTATACAACACGAACAAATAATTAATGGTTGATTTTTATGGTGCACGGGCCATATTTGCCCAAGACAAATAATTAATGAAATTTGTCGTTTAGTTTTGATTTATTTACATGTGGTCTAATTAGCTCTTGTAAAGCAATAATGATAAAAAATCTCTACGTGGCCAAAAATTTCGTACGTGTTGGTTGATTTAGGTTTTATGACGCAAGGGTTCAATAATCGACAAGCCGAAATTTCCTGTGGTTGCTGTCGAAATCCTTACACCCCTTCCTTGGTGAATAGGATCTCACCAATACGTAACATTATAGCCTTCGAAGAGAACGATAGCGTGTCACAAATTCAGTTTGGTTCGTCCCTAGTCAGTCCGTTTTACAAAACGAGCAAATGATTAATGGTTGGCTTTAGTTGCTCAAGCCAAATATTTAATAAAATTTACCATTTAGTTTGATTCCTTTACATGTGGTCTAATCAGCTCTTGTAAAGCAAAATATGATCGGTAGATCAAATATCTCTGTACGTAGCTACAAATTTAGTACGAGTTGGTTGGTTTGAGATTTATAGTGCAAGGGCCCAACAATGGACAGGCTGAAATTTCTTGTGGTTCATGTCAAAATCCCTACACCCCTTCCTCGGTGAATAGGAACTGACCAATTAACCCTATAATTGATGACAAACTTGAACATAAAAAAAGATGCTACACACCTCAAAAAGAAGGTTGCTTAGTATAGTTTTCTTATTTAAATGCGCGTTTACGTGTTTTAAAATGAATCCCGAATACGTCAGACTGGAAATTTCTCTACAAGACGTAAACATTACGACCTTCGAAAAGAAAGATGGCGTGCCACAAACTCATAGATGGGTTTGTCTAGTCATTTCTACAACACGAGCAAATAATTGATGGTTTTAGTTTTTATGGTGGAAGGCCTATTATTGTCCAAAAAAATAATTAATGAAATTTATCGTTTAGTTTTGGTTCATTTACATGTGGAAATTATCCCTTGTAAAGCAATAATGATAAAAATCTCTGTACGTGACCAAAAATTCCTTACGTGTTGGTTGATTTAAGTTTTATGACGCAAGGGTCCAATAATCGACAAGCTGAAATTCCCTGTGATTGCTGTCGAAATCCTTACATCTCCTTGGTGAATAGGATCTCACCAATTAACGTTGTGATTGATAGCGCATCTGAACACAAAAGACGCTGCTACACACCTCAAAACGAAGAGGTTGAATAGGAGTTTTGGAGTTTTCCTTTTTAAATGCGCGTTTACGTGTTTTAAAATGAATCGCTCCAGCAATATGCCAGACTATGGAAATTTCCCAATAGAAGACGTAAACATGGCTTTCGAAAGGAAAGATGGCGTGTCACAAATACAGTTTGGTTTGTCTCTAGTCATTTTTACACGAGCAAATAATTGACGGTTTTAGTTTTTATGGTGGAAGGGCTATATTTATCCAAGACAAATAATTGATGAAATTACCTTTGTACGTAGCCACAAATTTCGTGCGAGGTGGTTAATTTAGGTTTTATGACGCAAGGGTCCAACAATCGACAAGCTGAAACTTCCTGTGGTTGCTGTCAAATTCCTTACACCACGTTCCTCACCAATTAACGTTGTAATTGATAGCGCATCTGAACATAAAAGACGCTGCCATACACCTCAAAACGAAGAGGTTAAGAGGTCGAATAAAAGTTTTGGAGCTTTCCTTTTAAGTGCGCGTTTTACGTGTTTTAAAATAAACAGTATCACGAATACGCCAGACTATGGGAATTTCCAAGTAGAAGACGTAAACAATATGTCCTTCAAAAAGAAAGACGGAGAGATTAATTATGGAAAAGAAAATTCACATGCTCAATTACAATTAAACATTTATTAATAACTTTTGCTTTAAAATTATGAGGTCATGGGTTGGTTGTTTTGGGTGTTTTATAGAGCAAGGTCCATGATGCGCCAGACACAATGCATACAATATCAAGTAATAGGCATACATATACACAGAATGAAAGTTTTACTGACACAGAGGAGAGAAATACAACCAGGGAGGAATGTGAAGTCATGGGTTCGATTGACCCCCATGTTTCCTTTGCTACATCACTGAATATACGTGCGTATTTAAACAGAAATAGTCACAAGCACAAATAGGTGGAACAGCTTCAATTGAGAACAGTTTATAAAATTTCAACGTTTTAAACTTTTGATAAATGTATGTTCACAAATAATTTCAAGCAATACCAGTATAATATTACTTTTAGCTATTTTTATTACAAAGTATCATAAATAAATTGTTTCAAAAAGATTTTTAAGTCACTGGAGCTAAAAGGATAGGTAATTATTAATAGTTTTTGTAAATCAAATTGTACCTTTTTCCAGATCGGCAAAAAGCATAATATATATTTTGATATGCCGCAGAATTTTAGTAATTAGTTTGCTGTTCGGAAATTAAAAGGTTCGAAAATATCTGCTCTCGAACAATGATTCATTCAAAAGGAACATAAAGGGCATATAACTGATATATACAAGCAAAGAACAAGGTCTAAGTTTTTGAATAGTTCCAGGAGTTTATGCAAGTTGACCATGATGTAAGCAATCGCATCTAAAGTATTAGATTCTTGGGTACAATTTCACATTTAAAAACTAATGTTTCATACTTTGTAGAAAAAGTGTGCGAAAAGATTCAGTTTTAGTGAATACAATTTCTATATTTTCAAATAAGAAGTATCACACTTGGTGATGGTAGTTTCCCACAAAAATTTCAACAAAGACATTATAGAAACAGAAAATAACACTTTCGAAAATACTTTATATGAAGTTCGTGTAAGTATAATTTCAATGCATACAACTACTTGCAAGAAAATTGCTAGCAATTTAACAAAAGTATTCCATTTAAGAACGAAAACGCGTTTAAAAGATTTTCAAACTCAATAATAGCGTTTCCTATCATATTCGTTATTATAATTTGTGAATTTATATAACTTAATCATTCAGAGTCAAAATGAACTCTTAACCAATAAAACATGCATCGTATAGCCACTTGTTAATCATATTTGTAATATGTAAATTTTTTACACATTTATTTAGACAGAAAAATGTATCTAAACAGAGAGGTGATTGGCATTCGCACTTAAAAGTGGGATGACAATTTGTTATCTTAATGTATTTGAAGTTATAGTACTTCTTTTCTATTAAATTCAATTACCCGTAACAATATTGAGTCTCAAAACTGTTTTCAGAGATAGTTTATTGACTTGGTATTCTGTTAACTGTGGCATCTATTATAATTTCGGGATTTGTTGACTGTCAGAATTCGATTTCTATTGAGCTCTGAACACCGTTCGATGTATCGGCGTGTAAAGAATTCCGTGCAATGATTTAAGCACTTTGCAAAATTCCTGACATGAACCTAATAAACTGTATGGAATTATACAGTGTTGTAAATACAACCACAAGTTAAGAGTAAACCAAATTTAGAATACTTTGCATTTGTTGACGACAGAAATTGGAGGATAAATTAATTAATTTATCCAGAGAAACAACTCTTGTTAATCAATGCCTTCTGTTTAGAGTTGGTTGTTTTTAGGTTTTACGGCGCAAGGGCCACATTTGGATGCGCCAAAAACAAGACATCAAGTAAAAAAATGACGTGAAATTGGAAAAAAGAGGGATTGGGGAATACAGCAGTGCGATGCAAACAGAAAAAGATCGCTTGAATATCCCAGGAGCGCGACTCCCGAATTTACTAACGACAGAAAGCCCCATGGGAAAAAAGATCGCAAGATACCTCGAGTTCGTGAAGCCCATACACACCTAAAGAAGGTGTGCAGCTTAGGACCCTGTTTAGAGAAGCTGTTCTACAAGCAAAAACGCAGGCAACAAAGTATTTTGTTTTGATTGTTTCTAGGCGGAAATATTCTAGGTACGAACTTAATTTCGAAACGTATAATTTAGTAAATTTGACTTTTAAAATATCGTCGGCTTACAAGCGAAACACACTAAGTCAAATTCCCAGGATACGAGGCTTTTCTAACTTTTATAGATCAGCATGTGTTGATCTTTAGACTGGTGTAACACACTAAGTCATTTTTTCAATGCATGAAGATTAGATTTTTTCTTGAGGAACACGCTTAGTGAGTTATCTTTTTCCCCTTACTTTTTCTCAGAACTGTTTTTGGGAACTTGGTGTGTCGACGAAAAGTACAATCGACGCTTGTTTTCTATTACAACTTTTATTCAATCCTTTGAGATTCCTAAAAAGAAATGACTGTGTGCAGGTAGATAGTTAATTAACGTCGCACTGGAGCAACATAACGGGCTACTGGCGGCGGTCCGAGATCCATACCGAAGGGAAAGATCCGAAGAGAGCACCTCGTCATTTTGAACCGCGGTCAGATGACAGGGTCAATACCTGATCTGCAACTCCACTCTCCAAACTTCCACGCCAACGTAACGACATTTGAGGTCACGACAGATTTAAAGTACACCAGCCCCCGTGTACACTATGGTCTTCGGTTGGATCGAGTTTTAAACTCATGGCCCCCTCGTGTTACTCTTCCAAATGGGCTACAGCAGCCCCACGACTGCGTGTAAAACCAATATATCGGATATGGAATTCATCATTAAATGGGGAATTTAAAGTATCTATAACAATTTTAAATGATTATGGATATAATTTATATAGATAATTATTATAGATATAATTTAAAAATATCTTGGGTCTTGAATCCCTGGATCTGTACTTCTCAATCTACCAATCTGCACTCAATTCTGGATGCCTCTTTGCTCAGTTGAATTCTCACAGAACAAAATCCATTAACTATCTTCGAATAGATACGAGAACAGACGACGAACGCAGCAAGACAAAAATGAATACAAACGGAAACATTGTCAAAATAAATTCCATATCGAAGAGTACGATTAAAATTTATTCCAAACGTTCAATGTACCTTACCCATTACCGTTAAATTAGGACCTGGAGTAGAGAAGACACAATAGAATCGCTATCACATTTGAATAAGAGAAGCGGTTGATGAGTTCCAATCCCCATTTATAGGGATTCCTTTTGAAAGGCCGAACTATGTAATCAAATCATTGCAAGCTTGCGAATTGGATGTTGAAAAGCTTCGTGTTTCTCGTCAACAGATATGGAGAATGCCTGTTGGTGAAAGGTACTCATTTTAATGTTGAATCTCTACAGTGGCTTCCAAATGGAAGGAAGTTTCATATAGATCAACACGAGAAACTGGCAACGGGGATTGCAAATAGGGAGAGGATACGTTGAAATATAGATTGCAGTTTTCGGAGCTTTTAAAGAGATACACAGGAAAGGATTCGAATATGAATCGTTTAACAATCGTAATTATCGATTTTCTTATGGAAATAATTTTTAAATGGAATGTAACAAAATTCATTTGAATACGAATCGTTTGCAATTTATTATCAATTTTCTTATGGAAATAATTTTTAAATGGAACGTAACAAAATTCATTTGAATACGAATCGTTTTCAGACAATGTGTTATAGATTTTCTTATAGAAATAAAATTTTAAACGTAGTGTAACCAAATTCATTCCAATACGAATCGTTCGCAGTCAGTTTATATCCATTTCCTTATAAAAATAAAATTTCAAATTCGGCGCAATGGGAAATTCATTCTAATACCAATCGTTTGAGGTCGTTGTTTTTATTATCAATTTCCTTAAAGAAATAAAATGATTTCAATTGGAATATGTATAACACCATTCGGACGCAAATCGTTTGTAGTTTAATCATCAGTTTTCTAATAGAAATAAAATTTTAAATGGAACATTACAAAATTTCATTCAAATATGCATCATTTGCAGTCGTTGCTTATTATCAATTTCCTTATAGTAATAAGATTTTAAATGGAGTGTAACAAAATTCATTCGAATGCGAATATCGTTTGCAGTTTATTATCAATTTTCTTAAAGAAATAAGATTTTAAATGGTACGGAACCAAATTCATTCTTATACGAATCGTTTGCAGGCGTAATTTATTATCAATTTCCGAAAAAAATGAAATTCTCTATAAGGAAATAATAATTTTAATACTTATTTCTCTCTTACGAATTATAAAAATTTAGGGGCTATACCCCTGCTGGCTCCCTGTCGCAACGAGCCCTAGCATTAAAACATTTGATAAATATATTTTGTTAAATAAAAAAAATATTAATTAAATAAAATAATTTAATAAGTGTAGAAAGAAACTGATCAATTTCACATTAGTATTTACAGATACAATTGTAGAGCTTTGGGCTTATGATGGATGATCAACCACATTGCTGTTCCGGTAGAACAACGCAAGTGGAATTAACCAATTTATTCAGAAAAAGAAAATCAAGAACACCGTTTATAATCAATATTAATTACAACATGCGAGAATATTTGATGGAAATGAAATTGTGGTTAATAATAGCATATTATGTTACTTTCAAAAAATGCAAATAATGCAGGAATATCTTAAATATTCAGCCCAAGTTTGCGCTTGCGTCGTTCTTCCAGAATTGCGATACTTCAAAAAACTGTATCCCATCTTAGGAGGAACTTTACCCTAATTAAAGACCCTTAAATAAAATTCTTTCTGTTCTCTTTTTTCTCATATCTTTCTTCTAAAAATCTATTTTCAAGTTAATAATGCCTTTGTTCATAATCAATGTAATACTCGACATCGTAACTTAATTCCTTTTTAAATATAAATTTGAACTCATCGCACTTGTTTTAATTTAAAGCGGGCCCGTACATAGAATCTGAACCTAACTTTTTAAAGTGCTTATATCTATTGATGACAAAGTGTCGCTGCTCATATATCATATCTTATTTAAATCCATTTATAATGATCCATATTCACATAGATGGATTTTATACCTCTAAATGAAATAAAATTATCCAAAAATACATATAACAGAATTTTGTTAACTTTTACTGGAGTTAATTCTTATTTCCAATCAAATGCAAGACAAAAAGCACACCTCAGTCATATTACCAAAATTAAGATTCTGAATGTCTTCAATTTCATCCCATTCTTCTAAGGTGATTCGGTAGTTTTGACGCTAAAGCTACCTTTTACTCATATTTTTGTTTCGGCGCTGATTCTTATTTTCCACATTTCTCACTGCTTTCTGTAATCAGACTGCTGAAGAATTTCATAAGTGACGTGTAGTTTTAGCAATATCATTCAGCTACATAGCTAAAATCGAGCACATTTAAACTCAACGGCGAAATTGGCGAATGAAAATCCTGCAATAGTCGATTTTAAATTTTATTGAATCCAGTATTGCCATTTGACAATAAACAAATACCGGCGATTTCTGTGTATGTACGTTAGTGAGATATATAAATCGAGTGAAAGTTTATTTTCCGTCGGCAGATTGGATTCTGGTAGGGAATGTCAACGCCACGTCATATCATGATTAGTAATAAGTGATGCAGGAGTTCCAGCGGAAAATTAGCACACTCCTTCAGAGCACGGATAAGGGCCGGATTATTTTCCGAAAGGAGTTCCAATACATATCTATACGCGTTCGTAGGTAGGTAGTTGAATTTCGTACGTCGCACTGGAGCAACACAGATCGCTATTGGCGACGGTCCGGGATCAATCCCCAAAGAAAAGATCCGAGGGCAACACCACGGTCTGACGACGAGGTCAACACCTGAGCTGACACCCCACTATCCAAGCTTCCATACCACGCTAAGGAAAGATCCGAGGACACTTAATTTTGAATCACGGTAAGATGACGAGGTAAACACTTGAGTCAACCCATTCCACTGTCCTTTAAATATCCTTTATTAAATCGAAGTAAACATTAAAAGACATCATGTGGTAAATAAGCGTCTAACAGAACATTTTAAACATCGAGCATTTAAACATCGATCGCTAAAGTCGCACTGGATCAACAGCAACGGGCTATTGGCGACAGTAACATAAGCTGATTTTCAATAAAAATTTTCAAGTTTTAAGAAATTCCAAAATTATAATGGTTTATATACAGTTCACGGTAGTTAAGTAACGTTGCATTAGACCAACACAATCCGGCTATTGGCGATCCGTCTATTTCATTTGAAGGTCGATGGCTAAAACCAATGGTAGGTAGGTATTTTAATTAACGTCACACTGGAGCAACACAATCCGGCTATTGGCGACGGTCGGCGATCAAACCCAAAGGGAAAGATCCGAGAAAAACATCTCGTAATTTTGAACCACGGTCAGATGACGAGGTCAACTCTTGAGCAGGCTCTAAACTCTACAAACTTCCACACCACGCCAACGTGAGGACATTTGAGGCCACGACAGATTTAACAAGCACCAGACCCTGTGTACACGATTTACTGTTCAACCGGTCATTCTCTGAAACTTTCAACTAATGCGGACTCATTCAGACAATCAGAAATTCTTTCCATCCTCATGAAGACTGTTTTATATTTTTTCATTGCGGGGCTTATTTCTGTGGCTTATCCTAGTATATTGCCTGGAGCCCTTCAATTGCCAAATAAGACTAAAACATCCATAGTAACTTTCTGCATGGCACGTAAATTTGGTATTGCCCAGGCTTTTCCATGTTAATATGAAGACGAAACGACGCAATGAAACTAAAAGGCACTCAGCGCAAAGCGAAGAACCATTTCATTTGAAACATTTAGCAAAAAAAACCAAAACAACAACTACATTTCGGCAGAATGGGAATATGCGTTTTCTTTTTGCCGGGCTATTTTTACGTAGCCGTTCGCCTTTGTGGTTTCCACCATTGGAACAATTCCCCCAAGCGATCCTCCGGGCTTTTCTCCGAAAAAGACACATAATTCATTGTCTTCAGTTTTGTCACGTTTTCGCAGACAGTGACGAGATACACCCCCTCCCCTGGGAAATCCTCGGACGATCTTCCCAAAAGTGTGTCCAAAGATACCCCGAAAGGCCATTAAGGACCATTAATCTAGCTTTGCATTGTCCATCGGAATTATAATGAGCTTGTAATGTCCGTAATGGTCTTGTTGTGTCTTGAGGATCCTTGCATGGTGTAACAGAGGGGACCCCCACAAGCATTCTGGAACCATCAGGAGTGTGGTGTTGGAATTGTTTTTGTTCGTTGTCCTCTGTTCGAGGTGCGTGTGAATGTCATCAGGGGAAGGAAGTGGGAGAAGCTGCTGCTCGGAAAGGGTTGTCTCAAAAAGGAACATTCGGAGACAAGACCATTAGGACAGATTTTCTTTGGGTCCTGCCGGTGGTAAATATTGAATGGGCCTTTGAGGAGGACACATAATGCGAGGAAAGGGTACGCCCTGTAGGTAACATGCGTGTGTAACTGACCATGTAATTATGTGTGGTGAGGGGATTTTCTGGCACACACCAGTAATTCTCAACCTTTGTACTTCAATGGAAGGGAGTTCATTTCTCTGAACTGCAACAAACTTTAAAAACTGCAAGTCTGGTATGCATAAAATATAAGGATAGGTAGGTAGTTGAAGTTACGTAACACTAGAGCATCACAATGGGCTTTTGGTGACGGTCCGGGATTAAACCCGATGGGACAATCCAAGGACAACGTAATTTTGAATCACGGTCAAATGAAGAGGTCAACACCGGAGCTGCAACCCGTCCACACCAAACCAACGTGAGGGCGTTTGAGGCCACGGCAGATTTAGCGTGCACCAGCCCTCATGTAAGCGATGGTCTTTGCTTGGATCGAGTATCGACGAAATGTTGAAAATGTATTAGAAAAACAAGCCAACTGACGTCACGTTCGGACTACGTACAGGAAACACGTATCGCCGTTGAAACAATACCGCCACCTATATGTAGCTTGACAGAAAATGCCTCTTATATACAGATGCTGTTTAACCCGCGGCGAGCCCGAGTAAAAGTAAGTTAATGTTTCAATGTAACTGCTAACCGATACGTGAGGTTTAAAATGTAGTATATCCCACGTTGTGTTTTATTCTAGTATGTAGACAGATCAGGCGTCTTGTACTTTGTTTGATGTTGACATGTGTTCGTCAAATAAACGTGTTTAAATGCTTTTACCCTTTCAAACATGTAACCAAAGCAAACCTAATGAAGGTCACTAGGCAGAAAAAAAACATCATTGTGAAGACCTATCTTATATAAATACAGTTTGCTCAAAACAAGAATTTAGTTTTTAGTTTATAGGGTGGAGGTATATTATGTCACACCGCCCATTGAGTACACTCCGAGAAATCAGAATATCAAATGAAAGAATATGTACTTTAAAAGATTAATATTCATAGAATATTTATACACCTAGCCTTAACCATTCACAAGGTCAGACGCCAGACAACGCCACGCCTGAAAAGGTTAACGTAAGGTGCTAAGGTTGATGAAAGAATCTTCGACAAGGAGCTTTTTTAACTTTGCTTTCGTTTAGTGCTAAGAGAATCCACATTAACTATCAACTCATTAAACCCTCAGTTAACGCTAGTAATACATTTGTTGTCAAACGAACACATTGGTAGTGTTATAAATGTCTCATTACCTTAAAAGAAGTGAGTAAACAAATACAATGGGAGTAGAATACCAATTATTCCGTAGCCTTAAATGAAGTGGGTACGTAAGTACAACGGTAGTGGTATGACAACTGTATCATTAACCATACACTAGAAATCACGAAAATCGACTAGAATATCAATAATTTTGTTTATTAATACAAAATATTTTCCAACCCCTTAGCTTTCAAATGATACCAAGATCTTGTAAATATTAGAAATAGTTTTTTAGTTACAAGGGTTTTCGTTAGGTACTGTCACCATATAAAAACATGTTTCCAAAACTTTAAACAATTTCTGAAGAAATGTTTTTGAAATACGATGCTTCGTTCAAATGGTAATAACTCAACAATGAATTGATCTATTATAATTATTTTTGTGCCATTATAATCTATATAATGCAGTGGATGTTTTGACCCTATGAGTTATTGGTTAAGAAATGAATTTTTAGTTGATTTTTAAATGATGAAATTCCTGAAAAAATCTTGATTTTTTTTAGACTTCCTTGCTGAAAAAAAAATTGTCAAAAAACGTATTATTTCTAGCAACTTGATGGAGGGTCAAAACATGAAGAATAACATCAGGAATAATTTCCAACAGGAATTGTCATTCTAAACAAATTAGAATTTAAGATATTACTGTTCAAAAAACAAGCTAATTAGTTAATTATGTCTAAATTAGATAATCAATGATTAGCTTAATCTGAATTTTTTCCCACTGAAATGAGTTTAAGCACAAACCAATTGTAAAAAAATGGATTTTTAAAGTCAAAATAAAAAAAATTCTAGTTTATACGTACACCTTAAAGGAAGTGGGCAAACAAATGTGGTGCATAGATCGCAGCAAACGCTACCCCGGTTAGAGTAGGGTGAGAGAGCATGTATACTTCAAGCGTGTTTTAAAACAAGAGTATGGTGGAAGTCACATGACCTCAAGGAATTAATACTCGGATATCTAAATATATATTGGGCTGGTGAAATAAAGACTAATCGTTAAGATATAATGAACGTAATTCGTGTCTAAATGTATCCAATAGACAGATTTCCCAGCAGGATTAACTCCTGCAAAAAAACTTATCAGTGCAACTAAGTAAATTTCCTTAAACTAGCAGAACAACGAAAAACAGCCGCGCTAGTTTCTTAACTCTCCAAGTGGCTTCGATGCGATATCTCGTTCATCAGGATCTGAACAATTTTGATAATGACGATATCAAGATCTGGTCAGTTTGCTTCTAATGACGAGGCATGTCATTCACCAAGATCTTCTAATGGTTTTGCTAATGACGAAATGCCTCGTCAAGACAACCACCAGGAGGGTTAATTGCTTTTTATCTGTTGATAATGGGTGATTACACGTATTTAATAACATATTTAAATCCATTTAACATGAATATAAGTACCTATGTGACTTTTCATACCTCCGAATAAAATAAATAAAAAATATAAAGCAACACGTGTACTTCTTACTAGAGTTAATTCTTATTTCCAATACTCTGCATGACAAAAATAGCACATCTCATTCGTGTTACCACATTAGCTTCTGAACATTCACTCAATTATACCTCATTCACTAGTTCAAAGGCGATATATTCGCTCATATTTTCTTTTCTGCACTGATTTCTATCCCCCAGACTCATCTGTAATCAGTGATGAAAAATTTCATCAGAGCGGCGAATCTTTCGTATGGTTGCAGCCAGATCCACAGCTCAAATATTCAAACAAAACGGTAACATGGACAATGATTTCCGAGGGGCCGTAGTGGCTCAGTGGATATGCCCACTGCGCTAGCAACCTGCGAGTTGGCGGCTCTGGTTCGATTCCTCTCTGTGTGTACTTCTCTCTCTTGTGTTAGCAAAACTTTCATTGTGTGTGCATGTCCATTACTTGATACAGTCTGTCTTATGTTTGGCGCAGCATGGCCAAATATGGTCCCTTGCACCATAAAATCCAACTCAATCAATCAATCGAATAAAAGGGAATCTGGAGAACAATTGATAAAATTCTGGTAACCCATCTTGTACAGTACCTTCCATTGTGGCAACCCTTTGGAATTGACGACAAATATTTACTTGGCTACACAATGTCTTATAATGCATACTTACTGAATCACGCAACGGCTGATTTTATATTGTTTATATATTTTTCTGATGCCATTCACCAAGAAACAAATATGGTCGATTTCTGCGGTAAAAAGTTAGTGAAATATATAGAGATCCTATCAAGATACTTTCCCTGTAATTTGTGGTTTTATTTTCAAAGGTGATGGGACGAGAAAGGCACGATGCGAAAAAAAGATACAGCTTAATTTTTATTCTTTTTACCTATATATTTAGTTCCAACAGCTGTATAATTGATTGAGCCATTCTACCTCCACAGAATAAATAACTTCATTCACCACATACCGACAGAAACAGAAAAAAAAACCACGCGTCTAATAATAATAATAATAACCTAACACGTGCTGGGGTAAAAAAAATGTAATTACCAAAACCCTCGCTGCGATTGAAACGTGATAACAGCAAATAGTACTCTTATAAATACCAACGCACACATCAAAAACCGAATTGATGAAGCGCACCAGATGAACCCGAGGACAACGCAGACGATTCTTTAACTGGGAATGGAGAGAAAAGAGATGGCAACGCTAAGTTCAATAATAAGCATTTTGCTTATTGGAGGTGCCGGGCCTGAGTTTCGGCAGTCATTTTTCATTCCAGAAGGGAAGTCAACACCCCCCTCCCCTTGGCAAAAAGACCCCCGTCTTAATCGTGAGGAGAAGCTTTTCATCGTGTTGGAATCCGATGATTTATGTTGGGACACCGTGCTCTCGTTAGCTTTCTTCCATTTTCGGTTCGGGTTCCCAAAGGTAAAAGAGGGTTAAGATTCGTATTAATATTCTGAGCAGAGGTTGGAGAATAAATTGAATTTTATTGCTTTGCATATGTTTTATTTTTGTGTTGCCCTTCTTTCAAGCGACTTTCAATTTGTTCGCGAGCTTTTGAGGGAATTATTTCTTTGACAAGTTACGACGTGCAGTTTTTGTGTCTGAGATATTTGTGTCTCGTGTGGAAAAGTATTATTTATTGCG
Organism: Meta bourneti; assembly: GCA_933210815.1. Lineage (NCBI taxonomy): Eukaryota > Metazoa > Arthropoda > Arachnida > Araneae > Tetragnathidae > Meta > Meta bourneti. Next base: position 24,304,246 of record OW119928.1, read on the forward strand.
CTAAGAACCGATAATTTATTTGTGACTGGAACCCGGATTGTTCTCTAAAGAGACGATAAAACGCTCAAGAATGTCTATTAAGAATTCTCTACAAGTCAATCGTAAATGTTAAAATGACGAAAATTGATTCAGAGTACTAATAAATATAATTGCAAATTGGGTCATGTTGCGTTAGAATTTTAGACACTATCATTTTTAATCTTTGAAAAAATGTATTTTGAGTAAAAAATCAGGAACATATTTTGGCAAACGATGTTTATTTAAAAGCAAAAATTCTTATTCAAATTTTATCAAATGATGTGCGTTAACAAAAATTATTATTTATATTTTATCAAATGATGTTTACTTAAAAGCAAAATTCTTATTCATATTCTATCAATGTATATTTAAAAGCAAAATTTCCGATTTATATTTTATCAAACGATATTCACATGAAAGTAAAAACAGTGTATTATTTTATCAAACGGTTTTCTTTCAGTAAAATTTTTGCATTATTCGCGCAAACGATTTTTATGAACGTTTTTAATCTCAAAATAAATTATCAGGAGTAAATATTTTTATTATCTATTTTAATGTTCGTTTGCTGTGTGGCAACACTATCAAGAAAAACAAAAAGATGTTCCACAAAGATGTTGGTATGCCAAAAAAGATCTTGTAATATGTTAAATGAAATGATTAGTAGTGTGAAAATAATAAAAATATTACCTACATCGGAAGTGCTTGCCTTCGATTGTCAAAGTAAGGAAAGACAATTTTATTAACTTTTCTCGAAGTTTGTCCAACGGAATCTTTAGAGTATGATGAATCTCAAGGAGTAATGGCAAGAAATTTTATTGATGTACGATTGAATAAGGTATGAAATTACATCATATTAATCGTGCTCTATTTTGTTCTAGTCATTTCTTGCTAATCGTACTCCATTGAGGAAATATTTCAACTTACAGAGTTTGACTTAGTAAGTGTTTGGGGCCAACGATTGTTATTTATGACAGACATTTAAAAAATTAAAATTGCTTTCTTAGCTAAAAACAGCGTTGTTTTTCGAGGTGGCTGCACGCGCGTTGGGATGTATATCAGAACCCTAAAAGTGAACCGCTTACCCACACCCAGCTTGGATGAGTTTCGGTGCTTGTATGCTAGCTGGAGGTAGGAAATTTAATATTTACTGACAATCATAGAAAGGTAAAATATTTAACAATTGAGGAACAATATTTTTAAGGTACTCAAAATTTTGTGTCTACAGATAACGTCTCCACAAGGGGAGAAGAGGCACAGAGTAAAAATAATCAAAATAAAGTTTCTATACCACCTTTAAACAGGAACTACATACCCCGCTATATACTGAGGACCTTAATGAGCTTGACATTATTTATTACCTAAACGAAACCAGTATGAAAACGGGTTTAAATAGGTTGGTTGGTTTTGAGGGTTTTATGGCGCAAGGGCCATATTTGGCCATGCTGCGACAGGCACATCATACAACATCAAGTAATAGACACACACAATGAAAGTTTTACTGACACAGAAGAGAGAAATACACCCAAGGAGGAATGCACCTGGCAGGAATCGAACATGCACCGCCTTTACAACTCGAATAAATATTAGGATATTCAGAGCACAGAACGTAAGAACGATTCTATGAGAGAAATAGGTTAAATATTTTTAAAGAACACAAATTCTTCTTAATTCAGTAATTGTTAATTGTTAGTTCTTGTTGATACAGTTCGAGTTAGATGCTGTTCTACATGCAAAAATACATGCAACAAAAATTTATTTCCCGCTTTTATTGTATTTCTATACAGGCTATATACATACTTCTATATATATTATATAAAAGGCTGAGTGTACACTCAATTTTGAGACAGAATTTTGTGTATAAATTGGATTAAATTTAATTGAAATCTTAAAAAAAATGAAATTAAAATACACTGCTGGCCACCGTAAATGCAACACCCTGAAGGAAGCATGCAAATAATATGAAATTTACAACATGCATTAGCGGAGGTGAGATATGCAAATGATTAGAATTTCAGCGCAGACGCACATCACGCGCGCCTGTGGCGCCACTTCAAAGCGCTATTTAAGTCTTGGAGATTTCGACGATTTCAAGTACGGCAATTGTGTTTTTCTTGTGGTTTTTTCAAAAAAACGATCAATTATGCCTCGTAGAAAACAGCGATCATCTTTTGATCAAGTATCCGAGTTCGACAGAGGAAGGATAGTTGCCTACCGAGATTGTGGATTATCTTTCAGGGAAATCGGTAGTCGTGTTGGACGAAACCAAACAACTGTAATGCGGATATGTGATCGTTGGATGCAGGAGGGTACGACGGACCGACGTGTTCGATCGCATCCACCTCAGTGCACCACTTCACGTGATGACAGGCATATTGTGCGTATGGCAGTGACGGATCGCTCAGCCACATCACGAACCATAGCACAGCACATTCAGTCTCTACCGCATCATCCAGTGTCTGCGCGTACCATTCGACGCCGTTTACAGCAGAGTGGTCTGTCCGCAAGACGTCCATTGCTTCGTCTACCCTTGACGCAGAACCACAGACGTTTCCGCCGCCAATGGTGCGATGAAAGAAGGATGTGGACGGCAGAATGGAATGAAATTGTCTTTACTGACGAGTCACGCTTCTGTCTGCAACACCACGATGGTCGGATTCGAGTCTGGAGACACCGTGGAGAGAGGATGCTGAACAGCTGCGTTATGCACCGCCACACTGGTCCTGCACCGGGTATTATGGTATGGGGCGGTATTGGATATCACTCTCGCACTCCTCTAGTACGCATTGCCGGTACTTTAAACAGCCAGCGCTACATCTCCGAGGTGTTGGAGCCAGTTGTCCTTCCTTACCTTCAGGGCTTGCCCACAGCCATATTTCAACAGGATAATGCACGACCACACGTGGCACGCATTGTCCAAGGGTTCTTCGTCAATCGCCAGATTGAATTGCTTCCCTGGCCAGCTCGCTCTCCGGATCTTTCGCCGATAGAAAACATGTGGTCCATGGTTGCTCAACGATTGACCCAGAATACATCCCCAGCTGCCACACCAGATCAACTTTGGCAACGTGTGGAAGCTGCTTGGTCTGCTGTACCCCAAGAACACATCCAAAGTCTCTTTGAATCAATGCCGAGGCGTGTGGCAGCGGTGATCTCCAACAATGGCGGCTACTCTGGCTACTGATTTTGGCAGGAACCACACTTCACAGAAGTCTATAAATTTAATCATTTGATACTTGGTCAACATGTTATCTACAAAATAAATTTTGTTGTGATATCTCTTGTCTTTTTTGGTGTTGCAATTTGGGTGGCCAGCAGTGTAAATTGGATTAAAATTAATTGAAATCTTGCAGCGAAAAGGAAATTGATTTTTAGCTTAAATGTGTACTTTACCATTCCTATAAAAATTCAGTTTATATTATATACTGCAAAATTTTTGGGGATTTAAAGAAATATCTTCGTGATGTATGGTTTATATAATAAATCCAGTTAGTATTAATAATAGCCGTCTAATATAATAACCGCGTCTTTTGGTTAAAGTGATTAATAACGCATAATTACATTTGCCGGTGAATATTAATAATTATCAATAAAGCCTGGTGATTGAATAAAAATATGTTTTATAATATTTATTGCCTTTATTTATAAGATACATTCATTATTTATTACATAAACGAGTTCTTATACTTATATCTTATTAAATGGTTAGAAACATTTATTTTTACAGGAAGAGCTTCTGTGGCATTTGGAATTACGAAGGGTTTTTGACTTTTTACATTTGCAGCTATTTGGGTTACAATTGAATGTACAATGATTATTTACTGTAGTATTTACTGTCATACGCATGCGCAATGGCGAATCTCAAACCGAACGCATTGAAAACTATTACATTTGTTCATAGTTGCTGATTATTAATAATCACCGGTTCATGTGATAAATTCCTATAAATTATTCGCTTTAACCTTTTTATTTGGTTATTATTAATATTAGCCGGTTATTATTAATATAAACCGATTGATCACTTGAACCGTAACATCTACTCCATTTCGGGAGTCACTGTATATAAAAGGCATAACTAAATTTATTAAACTTACACACACAATCATATTTCACAAGAGCCATACGGCAAGACACATGTTGTCCACTTGATTTTTATAGACTGATTCATAGTTGTACATAGTTCTGACAAAACATTTGACTATATTTTTGTAAAAGCAGTTAAATGAAGGTGGAGAGATGCTCTTTTCTTCTAATGACGAGATATCTCGTCCATCAAGATCCGGCCAGTTTTACTAATAACGAGATACCTCATCGAGGCAACAGCAATTAAATATTAAAACTTTGAAGAAAGTTTGACTTCGTATTACTTAAATTGGGTGTATTTCTCTCCTGTGTCAAGTAAACCTTTGTTTGTGTATGTCTATTACTTGACGTTTCCTATCTTGTGTTTGGCGCAGCTTGGCTAAATATGACCATTGCGTTATAAAACCCAATTCAACCAATCAACCTTCAAGAAAGAATTACTTAGCCCGGCCACACACTAGAGGAACATGCAACAAAACAAAACGATATGCGCATGCGTACTCCTTTATTGTCTAGAAAACACATGGGAACGCATGCGCATTTCAGCTAATTTAGTGTTGAAGAACTGATGTTGGAACTACAGTGTGGCTTGCAGTAGGGAGACAATCTAAATTTGTCTTCCAACTATGTAACGAATTTTTGATTGGATATAGTCTCAAACTTGTTTCTTATTTGAGGGCAACTAAGCAGATAACAGTACTTTTATTTTCTATCGATTCTCTCTCGATTTCGATTAAACCTCCAAGTGGTTTCGACGAGATATCTCGTCCACCAAGATCAGACCAATTTTTATAATGACGAGATATCTTCATTTCCAAGATCTGTTAGTTTTGCTAATGCAGAGATAATTCGTCAAGACAACCACCAGGAGGGTTAAAGACAAGGATGGATGCACCTCCTTGTCGCCAATAAATACGTCAAGTAAATAGACATACATACACAAGAGACGTTTTTACTGACACATAAAGGGAAATACACTCAGGGTGGAATCGAACCTGCACCGAATACAAATCGAAGGCTGCTAGGCCAGTGGGCGAGCCCACTGAACCACGGCGATCCTGCGAATAAGAAAAGATATCTCCATTTGTTTCTATAGGGAGTTCTAATGACTTTTGTTTCAAGAAGTTCCCTTATCCCTCCAAGTGGTTTCGACACCTCGTCCATCAAGATCTGACAAATTTTGCTAATGACGAGATGTCTCGTCGAGACAGCCGCCAGGGGGGTTAAACAAATACTAAAACTCTTCCAAATCTTTCCTGCTACAACGGAATCCGAAAGTACACCCACCTATCCAAACCGAGCCCCAAACTAAGTTAGTGTTACGTTATACCAGTACGGTTTCCGGAGTTCCAAGACTCCAGAAAAAGGCACCGTTTTCCTTTGAACTATAAAAAACCCGAACAAACTCGGGAACCTTATTTTCCCGCCGCCGCCTCCAGGGTTCAGAAGGGGTTACGAATCCCAAACAATGGGGTCGCGCAGCGTCCCACAGGGAGACGCGTCGCTCACATCTGGGATCGCTGTGACGTCATCTGTTGCGAGAACACAACCCTTCCATATGGCCGAGGTGCTGTTTTTTTTCCTCGGTCCGCTATCACTTTTTAAAAAGTTTTATTGTTGCGCGATCATCACCCTTTGCGGGGTTCGTTGCCCGAGCTACAGGACGCGAAAGGGGTACAATAACGGTTCTTTGACCCTGTGACAGGAAGTAGAGCGGAGAAATTTCGGGGGTTTGGGGGCTTGGTTTTTTAAATTGTAAATTGTGGAAATTTTCTAAAATCGGACCTTCACTCGTGAAAATAGGTTGGTAGGTGGGGTTTTTATAGAACAGGCAGTCTTGGGCGTAATCAACTATATTTTCGTTAACTAAAATTTCAGTACAAAATTTGGTTGGTTGTTTTGGGGCTTTATAGCGAAAGGGCCATATTTGGTCATGTGCGCCAAACAGAAGACATACAATATCGAGTAATAGACATACACATATGAAAGCTTTTACTGATACAGAATAGAGAAATATACCCAGGGAGGAATGTACCGACTAAATTTAATTAACTTTGGTGGAAAAACGTACTAAGTCCAAATTCGATTAGTTTTACGTCAACAAATTACTCCAGGGGAAAGAGTATCAATATCCTCCTGTCAATACTTTATGAAAGAATCAAAACATTGAAAAGTAATTTTTGCCCGCTGAATTAAAAATAAAAGTAATAAAAATTACTAAATCAAGTAATAACAAAAACTTGCAAAATAGACAATGGCCCATTTTATATTCAGGTATAGAAATAATCACGACTATAGTTAACGTTCCAAGTGGGTTTTGACGAAATATTTCTTCCATCAAGATCTGACTGTTAATTTATATTTTATTTGTTTCAATAAATAATTGTCACTGATCAGTATACAGATCCCACGACATATTTGCATCGAATTCCGAAATTGATCCAATAGTAGTGAAATAATACGAATATAGAATGTCTGAGCGGGTAGCCATCTTGCTTCAGACCATTCAATATTCGCACTATTTCAAAATTAATTCATCGAAATAATTTGAAAAGTAATCCAGAAGTCTTGATCCCTTCGTCGTCGATCAGTTGTAGTCGAAGTGCTTTATTTAACAATTACATTTTCATTTTACATGGGATGTTCTAGATGGAATATTACATGGATTATTCTAGATGGAATGTTCTACATGGAATGTTCCAAACCAACCACCAGGAGGGTATATCATGATTGAAAAATTAGTCACAATCATTAGTTTTAGTCATGAATGCGTTAACTAAATTCCCATTAGTGGTATATAAAATTACATTGACCATATTTTTTACATGAATTTGCATGAATTTCTCGATTAGACTCAAGAACAATCTAATATAATCAACAAATTTGATTCTTTATTCGATAAATTTTTTCAAATGTGATATATTTTTTTGATGTTACGTGAATTCTATTACGCTATAAAATATAAATCAATAAATAATTACATCATGTTATTCTTTTTAATTTTATTGTAATTTCCCCTCAACATGTGGGTAAGTATTTTGTTGCAAAACTTCACAGATACGTACTATTTTAAGTGGGTTCAGAAAATTAAATGGAGGCACAATTTCAATCACCATTTTTAGTCGTGATTACTTGATTAAAACTAAATCATTAGTGAACGTGGAAAGGCTCAATCAATCCATCGGTACTCATTAGTCAAGATCAATTTCTAGTCATTAGTTTTCAATCATTAGTCAGATTAAACTTTACTCAGAACTGGTACAAGGGCCCTATCTGCAAACAGTGCGTATACTTATTTGTACTTACTGTCTTGTTAATTCTTTGAGGAGACCGATTTTGGAATATGGTTGTGTTGTCTGGATCCATTGTATGTCTTAACTATACTCAGTAACCTTGAATTGAACCATTATAAATTAAATTTCTGTTATACATTTCCTCCAAATCTCGAGGGGGATAGCCAATACTCACGAGGGCTATTTTATTATTACACAAAATGCTCTTTTTGGAGAGCAGATATTCCTCTGTATTTAAATTTTTTTAATTTATTAGATGACAATATTAATTGCTCTAGACTTCTAAATGAGATCAATATTACGATGCCTTCGAAAATAGACGTTTTCTTTTAGTTTTCTTCGACAAGTAGTTTTTTATAACTGATTTAGTAATTTTATAACTTTAAGGTTTGAAAAATGACGATTGTTTTCTCTATGGGTGTATGTTCTGATTTTCTTTTTACAAATATACTTGCTCTATGTAATTAACATTGTGCTTATATATTGTAGGTAGTTAGGTAGGTATTTTTAATTAACGTCGCACTGGAGCAAGACATAGGGCCAGAGGCGATGGTCCGGGATCAAACCAGAAGGGAAAGGTGAGAGGACAACACCACGTAATTTTGAATCACGGTCAGATGACGAGGTCACACCTGAGTTCCCTCCCCACGCTGCAAACTTCCACACCACGCCAACGCGAGGACATTTGAGGCCACGGCAGATTTAACGTGTACCAGCCCCCTTTGTACACGACGGTTTTTGATTGGATTCGAACTCGCAACCTTCCTGTTGCTAATCCGCTACTCTTCCAACCGGGCTGCCACGGCCCGTTTATATAATGTAATTTATATTGCTATATAGGGTTCCGGATAACTGATAAGCCACAGAAATGTTCCGTAATGAAAAATAATTAAAAAACGAATTCAAGAGGATAAAAATATTTCCTGATTGCTTCATTACGCGCGTAATGCTGGGAAGTTTCAGATAACATGACCTCTTGAATAATGGATAAACCATTATAATTTTGGAACTTTTACAACTTGAAAAATGCTAGCCTGAAAAATTGCAAGTGCCTCATTAAAAAATAGTGCCCGAAGCTCTTCATTTGTAATGTGTTTGCTGCAGGTTCTGTAGTTCAGATCTTTTATTGCTGTCATGTATTTGGAGTAATTTAACAGTCTGTATAAATGAATAAATATCGTTACTACCACGCCAAAGGCACCAATCTGCATTGTGGCGATTCTCACCTAACTGCATTTTTGGAGTCGCCATTTCATGTTTTATACTATGACAAAACCACGAATTATCTTCCTTCTTAGTGGCAATGCCGATTTTCGCGAGAAAACAACCTTTGAGTCGCAACTCGATTTTTCCCGAAGCATCAAGGGCCGCGGTGGCCCGGTTTGGAAGAGTAACGGATTAGCAACCGGAGGGTTGCGAGTTCGAATCCAGCCAAACACCGTCGTGTGCAGGTTAAATCTTTCGTGGCCTCAAATGTCCTCACGTTGGCGTGGTGTGGAAGTTCGAAGAGTGGGGTGCCAACTTAGGTGTTGCCTCGTCATCTGACCGTGGTTCAAAATTACGTGGTGTCGCCGTCGGATCTTTCCCTTTGGGATTGATCCCGGACCGTCCCCAATAGCCCATTATGTTGCTCCAGTGTGACGTTAATTAAAATACTTACCTACCTACCCGAAGCATCAAAACTTTGAACGCGTTTTCGTAGAAACATCAATTTTGCTTGATTGGTGCTTTTGGCGTGGTGGTAACATATATATATATACACGTAAAAAACATTTTTAAAGAAACAGTTCCAAGAGCTATCCAAAAATTCAACCAATTTTCCAAGTTATGAAGATCGCAAATAAGTTAACATCAAGCCCGACATTTTCTTTGACAGTCCGAAGTTTAAAAAAATAGGGTTAATAAATCCCACAAATTTTATCATTGACTTAACCCTGCTGGTGGTTTATCTTCGAGTCAAAAACTACTCTGTAGTGTCCAGCCTCTAGTGCAAAAACCTGTTCCAAACTGTCACCAGTTCTGGGCAAGGGACAATTTGTTTTTACTACTTGGATCTTCATTCCCCGAGCAGTTTTGTTTTGATGAGGTTGATTTTGCGGTTTCATGGCGCAAGGGCCATATTTGGCCATGCTGCGCCAGGCACAAGACACAATATCAACTAATAGACACACACAATGAAAGCTTTACTGACACAGAAAAGAGAAATACACCCAGGGAGGAATGCACCTGACAGGAATCGAACATGCGCCGCCTATCACTCGCAGGTTGTTAGAGCAGTAGGCATAGATACTCGCTGAGCCATGACGGCCTCGTTGTCTCGACAAGGTAACTCGTCCGTAGCAAAATTGATGAGATCTTGGACGATATATCTCGTCGAAACACTTGGAGGGTTAAAATATCGATTTTGTCTTGAATTTTTTTTTATGGTATCTTTCATTACTTGGTAACGTTTCATGTGTTTTAAAGTGGTTTTTGTATTTTGCACTGTGCTTTGCTTTCTCTTAGTTTTATGCATTTTCCCACTGTCATGTTCACGTCCATTTTTATGTCACGTACGTTAATGAAATAGGACAGTAGCTTTCATAGGAATAAAGTCTCTTTTGTTATTAAAACGTTTATATAAATAAATTAATATATAAAACATCTTTCAAACTTCGAAGCCAAATTTCAATAGAAAGATAAAGAATCATCACGAGTGTTGGAAGCACAATAAACTATTAACACCTTTTTCAATTTCAGTGCCACGGTAGCCCAGTTGGTAGTCAGACTAGCAAACGGAGGGTTGCGACTTCGAGACTCGATCCAACCGAAGAGAATCGTGTACATGGGGGCTGGTGCACATTCAGTCTGTCATAGCCTCAAATGTCCTCACTTTGACATGATGTGGAAGTGTGGAGAGTAGGGTGCCAGATCAGGCGTTGACCTCGTCATCTGATCGTGGTTCAAATGACGAGGTGTTGTCCTCAGTTCTTTCATTTAGGATAGATTCCAGACCGTCGCCAATACCCCGTTGTGTGGCTCCAGTGTGAAGTATAAATTCAACTACCTTTTTTAATGCCAGTACGATATCAGGCATATTCTGTCAAACTAAATATAGGTAGCTGGAGTGTTTCTATTGTCATACGGGGGTGTTCCTATAAGTAATTTGAACGTAACGTCAATTGGCTTGTTTTTCGAATACGATTTCAGAACGTTGCCAATAAAAAGACCAAAGAATAAATTCTAAATTGATATGGTAGGTAGGTATTTTAATTAACGTCACACTGGAGCAACACAACGGGCTATTGGCAACGATTATCCCACGATGGGAATTTATTCTTTGGAATTTTGGAATTAATCTTATGAGTTGATTGCTCAACATCAATAAGATTAAACACCAAAATGTTGCCAAAACAGCGATAAACTACATTTTAAAATCACCTCGATGTGTATCATGCGAGAGTATTAGAACAGCAGAATTAAAATCTTCGCAGACCGCCTGGTTGTTTGTTTACACTGCCAAATCCCTCTCTTAATCGATTTGAAATGCAATTATTCTAAAACGGTAGACGTAATTGTTTGATGTAGACGTGAATTTTGTGTTTGAGTCGTCAAATAAATGTGGTCGTTTTTAGATCGGTATGTGATAACATCGGGTGGATTGTTTGGAAACGTTTTCTAACACAAGCCACCATCACAAGGGTTGGAAGCACAACTGTTAATATTTTTCAACTTCCAGAAACGATACACCCCAACACAAATTACGTTACATCCCACAGTAAAATAAATTCACTCGCTCCACCTAAACAAGACATAGAACCACTCTCGGAGAACGAAGCAGCGTGTGACGTGGGAATTTTACTGCCATCCCTACAGCAAAAATAACAATAAACAAAAAAAACACCCGATCCGAGGCTTTTGCCCTTTGAGAACCAGTTTAAATTCCAAGAGCCAGATAACAAGTACCTGCCTCTTAAGTTAATTGCAAATTTATACATTAGAGTGAAGTAAATTAAATCCATAATTCATTACAATCCATCATCTCCGAAAGAAAAACAGAGATGGGGCTCTACTTTACAAAATCGATGAATTGATTATAAAGGAGAGACCCCCTGTTCCCACCCAAGATTTAGATAGATATTTTTAATTAAAGTTTTATAGAGGCCGAGCGAGGGTCGTGTATACAGGTAAGGGCAGCCAATCGCGTTCGGTTTAGTCTCGGTATCATTCGTTATCTTAATCAATTACATTGATATGCGACTTTGCATGCAAGACTGATGTTGTGTGTGCTGACCGAGTGTTGTTTCGCATTGTATGCAAAGTTTATGGGTGGTAACACGTATTGCTGTGTGATATCGTCTGTTGGTGTGGTTATCTGTTTCAGATTTCCGGTTTCTGGACACCCCTTATGTTGTCCCTTTGACCCCCTTGATGGTTGTTCTCGACATGGTATCTCGTCATTAGCAGGTCTTGACGAGATATCTCGTCATTAGAAGAAAACTGACAATCTTGATCTCGTCATAAAAAAATCTGCAACGATAATCGGATCAATTTCGTTTATTGCGAAATATCTCGTCATTAGCAAAATTGCTTATATGTCGATGGACGAGATATCTCGTCGAAACCACTTTGAGGGTTAATGCTTTTGAACCCTCTGAACGTCTCGAGATTTCCGCGCGAGTAGTGTGGTCTCTTTTATCACAAACATGACTAAATAACCGAGGGTTGGTTGATTCTCTTCGGGTTTTATGGCTCAATGGTCATATTCGGCCAAGCTGCGTCAAACACAAAAAATAACCGAGGGATTTTCAGGGTAAACAAACAAGTCAGACGGTAGGTAGTTGAAGTAACGTAGCACTGAAGCAACACAACGGGCAATTGGAGGTGGTCTGGGATCAATCTTGAAGGGGGAAGATCCGGGGACAACACCTCATAATTTTAAACCACGATCAAATGACGAGGTCAACACCTGAGCTGGCACCCCACTCTCCAAACTTCCACACCACGCCAACAAACCTGACGATCCGCGAAGCTTTCACTTCTGTGGTCCAAATTCTCTCGCATCATTCATGTTGGAGTTACCTTAAATTGATTGAAGAATACGAAACGAGCATTTAAGATCAATCTAAATTTAATTCTGAGCATTTGAGATTAAGACCATTAAAAATCATTTGCATAAATAATGCAAGAATTTTACTAATGAGATGGATTTTTAATGTAAACAAACAAAACTGCGAACGTTTTACTTCAGCTGTCCAAATGCTATTGCATGATACACACATATCAGGATTACCTTAAAATAAAGTTTATCGACGTTTTCGGATTATTTGGCATTTAAAACTAATTGATGTTGACCAATCAATTGTCATATCAATTTGAAATTCATTCTATCTAATTTTATTGAAGTGCTGAAATTGCTAACGAAAAACGTAAGTAACGCTACTTTCAGAACACATATAGGAGACACGTATCACCGCCAAAACACAAACGCTATCTATTTTAGCTTGACAAAAAATGCATATCATTGGTTGAAAGAATCCTAGAAAATATTTTATTAGTTAAGTTCATGATAGGTAGGTATTTTAATTAACGTCACACTGGAGCAACACAACGGGCTCTTGGTGACGGTCCGGGATCAATCCCAAAGGGAAAGGCCGAGGACAACACCACGTAATTTTGAACCATTGTCAAATGACGAAGCAACACCTGAACTGGTACGCCACTCTCCAAACTTCCACACCACGCCAACGCGAGGACATTTGAGGCCACGGCAGATTTAACGTGCACCAGCCCCCTTTGTACACGACTGTGGTTGGATTCGAACTCGCAACCCTGCAATTGCTAATCCGTTACTCTTTCAACCGAGCAACCGCGGCCCAATTAAGTTCATGGTAATCACAAAAATAAAAAGCCGAAGAGAGCTTTAAAGGTTCAAAATTAAGTCAGTTTGGTTGGTTTCTAAAATAATGCTTCCAGTATACAAATAATTTGCGCTAAAACATAAAGGTCAGCGCAAAGTTGGTCCATAAAATTCAAACTGACGGTAAACAAAAAAAATTCTGAACATATATTATAAGTGTTGCCACAACTAGCGTCTAAATAATAAAAATAATAATTAAATTGCAAAATGACCTTAATTCTTAACAAAAAAATTCTTAAGATAATTGTTGTGTTGCCACAACTAAAAATAAAAAAAGTCTAAAGAATAAAAAAAATTAATTAAAATGCAAAATGACCTTATTTTTTCAAGAGCTAATATAAGAAAGAGCGCGGAGCGATAATTATTTGACATGCGCGTAAATAAAAGCATCATTCAGTAAACAAATTGAGGAAATTTACTTTAAAAAATTGACATTATTTCTCCAACGATATCGTCGAAAAACTACTTTAAAATGAACTATTAAGAGTCGCGCGTCATTCTCCATATAACGACTTCGATTTAATGAACTAGTCGAAAAAATTCTAAAAACAAAAAGGTTCTGAAGATATTAAGTTATTAGAGATGTTAGTTATTAGAAGATGTTAAGTTATTTAGACACTAGTTGCCACAACTAGCGTCTAAAGATAAAACAAAATTAATTAATACAAACTGACCTTAATTCTTTAAGAGCCAAGATATCAAGGCGCACGCGGATACTATAATTATTTGGCATGTGGGCACAAACAACCATCAGTCAACACAAACTGACGAAATACTTAAAAAAATAAACATTAATTCTCCAACGATCTCGCCCGAAAAACTACTTTAAAATGAACTATTAACAGTCGCGCGCCATTCTCCATAACGACTGTGATTTAACCGAACATTTTCATAAACCCTCAACATTTAACGGCTTCAAATGTTGTTGAATCATAATAAAGCCACAAGGAAAACGTAAACATCCAATAAAGCTTTCCCCATTCACTAAATTTATCCGTCGCTTTTATACAAACTTTTAATGTATGCAAATAATCGCGATCAAATATGTCAGACCATGTTTAAAAGCTTTTGAATGTTTTTGGGTTCGCGTCTCCCAGTTGCTTTAAAGCCTGTGTTGATCTCATACTTGAAATAAATCGCGTTGTAATTGCCTCGGCATAACTGTTAGACTCGATTTTATATAACGTGTAATTGCTTTCAGGTTTACATTTTGTTAGAGTTAAGCACCAAGTCAAATAATCTAGTCCAGCGATTTTCAACTGGTGTGCCTTACGAATGAAGAAACAGTTTAAATTGTGTAAGATTTATTTTATTTCAAGGGGTTGCGGGAGCCTGGTTGAGAGTAGCGGGTTAGCAAGCGTAGAGTTGTTGCTAGTTCGGATCTCAATCCAACCAAAGACCGTCACGTTGGTGTGGTGTTTGGAGAGTGGGGGAGTGGGGTACCAGCTCAAGTGTGACCTCGTCATCTGACCGTGGTCCAAAATTACGAGGTATCCTCGGATCTTTAACCGGGGTTGATAGCCCGTTGTGTTGTTCCAGTGCGACTTTAATTAACTACCTACCTTTTTACATTTCAACGGTTTAATTTTGAACTTTTAGCAAGTGTGTTCACACATAATTTCAAGAAATATACTCGAATTTTAATACCTGTATAAATCTCCACCTCGATTGAAAACAGGCAAATTCGTTGATTTTGTTTTGTCCGAAAATCATTTCAAGGCAATGATTGATTGTTGGGTTTTATGGCGCAAGGTCCAGAGGACAATCTGAGCCAATTCAAGGCAATGAGAGCCTTAATAGAAAAAAGTAACCACTTGTCAGTGTATTATGGAAGAATCGAAAATTTTTTTAATTGAACTAAAGCAAACTCCCCGTGCACCACAGAAGTACATGTGGGGATTACATAAGTTGATTTATCAAAGAAGCAGTGGAATATAAAATTTAACTAAAATTACAAGATTTGATGAATTTAACAAATGAGAAGAAAAGCAGATTAGATCGAACAAAAACATTGAGTTTCACTGGCCATGTTTTACCCAATCTTCTCAAATCATTTTGAAGACACATTCTCTTGATCTTGAATTATCAAATGCAGGACAACTGAAAAGGAAGTGCTCCAATCTTGTGGCTGCTTTTTTGAACATCCGCATATATCATTAGTCCGAAGATTACATCTATATAGGTATTCAGCAAAATTTCCTGGCTAGATAAAAATTATGTAATTTTGAAGTTTGTGAAGAAAAATAATTCTGAGTTCAATCTGCTGAATAATAGGAAACATTTTTGGTGCGGCCAGCTTTCTCAGACGAGACAAGCTCTTCGTTCTACTTAGCAACAAGCTGTTAACCATGCTTTCAAGCAACAGGAATGTTAACATTTACATCAACTGATAAATTCAAAGCGTCTTTGGCTAAAAAAAAAATCTTTCATTCCTTAAATCCCACAATGTCCACGCACATAGACAAAGAAAATATCTCAATTAATCTATTTTCAAGAGATATTGATATTTATTGTTAAAAGCGTTCAGCAACTACACTGCTGGCCACCGTAAATGCAACACCCTGAAGGAAGCATGCAAATAATATGAAATTTACAACATGCATTAGCGGAGGTGAGATATGCAAATGATTAGAATTTCAGCGCAGACGCACATCACGCGCGCCTGTGGCGCCACTTCAAAGCGCTATTTAAGGCTTGGAGATTTCGACGATTTCAAGTACGGCAATTGTGTTTTTCTTGTGGTTTTTTCAATAAAAACGATCAATTATGCCTCGTAGAAAACAGCGATCATCTTTTGATCAAGTATCCGAGTTCGACAGAGGAAGGATAGTGGCCTACCGAGATTGTGGATTATCTTTCAGGGAAATCGGTAGTCGTGTTGGACGAAACCAAACAACTGTAATGCGGATATGTGATCGTTGGATGCAGGAGGGTACGACGGACCGACGTGTTCGATCGCATCCACCTCAGTGCACCACTTCACGTGATGACAGGCATATTGTGCGTATGGCAGTGACGGATCGCTCAGCCACATCACGAACCATAGCACAGCACATTCAGTCTGTACCGCATCATCCAGTGTCTGCGCGTACCATTCGACGCCGTTTACAGCAGAATGGTCTGTCCGCAAGACGTCCATTGCTTCGTCTACCCTTGACGCAGAACCACAGACGTTTCCGCCGCCAATGGTGCGATGAAAGAAGGATGTGGACGGCAGAATGGAATGAAATTGTCTTTACTGACGAGTCACGCTTCTGTCTGCAACACCGCGATGGTCGGATTCGAGTCTGGAGACACCGTGGAGAGAGGATGCTGAACAGCTGCGTTATGTACCGCCACACTGGTCCTGCACCGGGTATTATGATATGGGGCGGTATTGGATATCACTCTCGCACTCCTCTAGTACGCATTGCCGGTACTTTAAACAGCCAGCGCTACATCTCCGAGGTGTTGGAGCCAGTTGTCCTTCCTTACCTTCAGGGCTTGCCCACAGCCATATTTCAACAGGATAATGCGCGACCACACGTGGCACGCATTGTCCAAGGGTTCTTCGTCAATCGCCAGATTGAATTGCTTCCCTGGCCAGCTCGCTCTCCGGATCTTTCGCCGATAGAAAACATGTGGTCCATGGTTGCTCAACGATTGACCCAGAATACATCCCCAGCTGCCACACCAGATCAACTTTGGCAACGTGTGGAAGCTGCTTGGTCTGCTGTACCCCAAGAACACATCCAAAGTCTCTTTGAATCAATGCCGAGGCGTGTGGCAGCGGTGATCTCCAACAATGGCGGCTACTCTGGCTACTGATTTTGGCAGGAACCACACTTCACAGAAGTCTATAAATTTAATCATTTGATACTTGGTCAACATGTTATCTACAAAATAAATTTTGTTGTGATATCTCTTGTCTTTCTTGGTGTTGCAATTTTGGTGGCCAGCAGTGTAATTTTTCTGTGCTCGCAACATTGTTCAGTAAATGTAGAGAGGAAAGAGAATCACTACAAATAAGATACTTAGAACAAAAACTTCCATTTTATTTAAACCACTTAACTGCGAGATTAATGCACAGCAATTCTGCTTGAAAGATGGTGCATTCATTCTGGATACGATGTTCATAAAAATCGTATTCGAAGTTGTCTTCAAATAAAACAAAAGCAAGGCCAATTTTGTTGTTCATCTTACTACCGTCCGTAAAATAGACTTTCTGAAAAAGCTTTTCCGCATTTTCCTCGTATTTAATTAGATGAATTGGTTATAAAACAGCCGGATAAGGGATGTCACAAAGAGGCAAATTTCCATCCAGACAGTTCATCGAAAAATCATTTGAAATCGAAGCATACAATTTATTTTTACACTCAATTTCCAAGTCAAGGTAAAACTCCAGCTATAGCAAAGATTGCTTCATAACTCAATGTTTTATAATCTTCTGCAAAAGAATTCTCCATTGAATCTTCCTCAACCTGCATCGGTCGGTCCTAGTCTTCAATGCCTGTCTCCTGATCCGAGATACGTAAGATATGAAAGGCACAAAACCCTGCTTATACATAGTTTTTAAAGCCTCATAGCTTACTTCAAATGTATTTTTGGCAATACGATACAGGCCAGTAAGGAGTTTTCGCATTTATTATAAACGTATTCAATATGCTTCTTCTATTTGAGTTTTCTGTCCAGGAAAACACCAAAGTACTTAAATTCATCAACAAATTCAAGAGTAAATCTTTCAAAGGTCAAAGATAAAATAGCATCTTCATCCAATTTTCCGCCGATAACCGTAGCTTTACTCTTGGACGGGTTGAATTCAAATTTGTGAATATTTGACCACTGGGAAATAAAGTTTAGCAAAGATTATGCTCGCAAGAGAGAGAGAGAGAGAGAGAGATGTTTTGAAGAACTTCTCTTGAAAAATCAGCAGAATATCATCAGCAAATGCTATTTAGCCCAGTTGGAAGACGGATTAGAAATCGGGGAGTTGCTAATTCGAAACTCGGTCAAACTAAAGACCATGTACCAAAGACCAACCAAAGTCGTGTATAAGGGGGCTGGTGCACGTTAAATCTGCCGTGGCCTCAAATGCTCTCACGTTGGCGTGTGTGGAAGTTTGGAGAGTGGGTTGCCAGCTCAGGTGTTGACCTCGTCATCTGACAGTGCTTCAAAATTACCTTGTGGTTGTCATCGGATCTTTACCCTGGGGATTGATCCCGGACCGTCGCTAATAGCCCGTTGTGTTACTCCAGTGTGACGTTAATTAATTACCATTACAATTAAAGAATCAGCGGTAATGCAACACTAGTGAGTTTGTCTGAATGGTAAAGTGGATAAGTGTTTACCTAAGACATTTTAATTTTAGGCGACAAATTTAACTGCATCTATTGCTTCCATTCTTGCTCCTCAATGCTTCCATTGCTTTTGGGTCCAGTATCGCCTCCAAGATTCCTTCAGGACCCACAGTGGCGGTAGTGCCCTCTTTGGATAGGTAGTTAATTAACATCTCACTGGAGCAACACACCGGGCTATTGGCGACGGTCGTGGATCAATCCCGAAGGGAAAGATCCAATGCCCATTTTGGGAAACTATGAACTAGCATATCATGCTCTTACAAGAAGGTTACAGAAAATGACGCATAACCTCTTTTCACATAAATATTAACACTTGAATTCTAGTCTGCCTCTAAAACCCTCAAAGTAAAAATATTTTTAGAACAGCACCTGCCAGTTACCTTGTCGAGACAACGGGGCCATCATGGCTCAGCGAGTATCTATGCCTACTGCTCTAACAACCTACGAATGGTAGGCGGCGAAGGTTCGATTTCTGTTAGGTGCATTCCTCCCTGGGTGTATTTCTCTCTTCTGTGTCAGTAAAGCTTTTATTGTGTGTGTATGTCTATTAGTTGATATTGTGTCTTGTGCCTGGCGCAGCATGGCCAAATATGGCCCTTGCGCCATGAAACCGCAAAACCAACCTCATCAAAACAAAACTGCTCGGGGAATGAAGATCCAAGTAGTAAAAACAAATTGTCCCTTGCCCAGAACTGGTGACAGTTTGGAACAGGTTTTTGCACTAAAGGCTGGACACTACAGGGAAGTTTTTGTCTCGAAGATAAACCACCAGCAGGGTCAATGATAAAATTTGTGGGATTTATTAACCCTATTTTTTTAAACTTCGGACTGTATAAGAAAATGTCGTTCTTGATGTTAACTTATTTGCGATCTTCATAACTTGGAAAATTGGTTGAATTTTTGGATACTCTTGGAACTGTTTCTTTAAAAATGTTTTTTACGTGTATATATATATGTTACCACCACGCCAAAAGCACCAATCAAGCAAAATTGATGTTTCTACGAAAACGCGTTCAAAGTTTTGATGCTCCGGGTAGGTAGGTATTTTAATTAACGTCACACTGAAGCAACACAATGGGCTATTGGGAACTGTCCGGGATCAATCCCAAAGGGAAAGATCTTACGACACCACGTAATTTTGAACCACGTTCAGATGACGAGAACAACAACTGATCTGGCACCCCACTCTCCAAACCCACACCACGCCAACGTGTCGTACATATTCGACAAGTATTGCGCGTGATAACTAAATTTACGCATCTGTACCATGTAAACCACGAGTCTCGTCCAGCGAAACAGATCTTCTGAGACTTTCCACACACAATGTCCCTCAGTCGCAAGTTGTTTTCATTGTTTTGTTAATGTCTTCGCCAGAAAGGGCCTCACATCCGGAATCCGAAAATAGGCGAGACCTCACATCTGGCCAATACTCAGTACCCAGGTCATGAGAGATGCACGCCCAAAGATAGAAAATAACTTTGCCGACGAATACCTACCTAATTAATGCAATACATCAAAACACTTTGGAAAAAATAAGCTCCAAAAAACAGCCAGCGTGGAATGTAGCCTTTTTCCTACAAACATGGTATCAAAAGTTGCAGGTAAGTCTGAAGGTTACCCAGTGCACGATTATTAATACGAAATGCATGGATAAGACCAAGAAAAAGATCCAACACAGTGAGTGATCACTCTCATTGAGGTTAAAGTCGCAAAGCTTGGACAAGATAAAAAAAAAGCCACAAACCAACGGAATAATCACGGCTTTTAACATACGAAAGAGATACTGTATGCACTACTCTTGCATTAGGCCATACGTAAATTATATGGCAACCACTCTGTCACTCTCTGGAAGACGGATTGCTGGCAATAAAGTCTGATCGCCATGTACCAAGCAGAGTGCCAAGTATCTAATTTGCTGATGCGATTCGGATACAATGTTGCAGAACTCGGTCTCGGAATTATGCGTCTGTCTCGAGCAGGCAAGAGGCACATCCGTCATAAGGATGGTTTTTATTGAATGCTGCTTCAGGTTAAGGACAGCTGAAACCCCCACAATCTCGTCTGGACTGACTCTGCTTGAGCTAATGACTGAAAATGTGGCGTGCTTTTTCTACTAGGCCAGACTCCGTACGTAGCATAAATTAACATTGCGTTTACCCCTTTGAGTATACACAGGCAACACTCGACAGGGTTCCCGCTCTTCAAAACAAATATTAGGGCCTCTTCAAGACTGCATTTCATATAGATCACAATAGATTAACCCTCCAAGAGGTTTCGACGAGGTATCTCGTCATCAAAATAGCCGATCTTTTGATGGTGAGATCAAGATCTGGTCAGTTTTCTTCTGATCACGAGATATCCAGTCTCAAGATCTGGTCACTTTTCTTCTGATGATGGGATATCCAGTCCATCAAGATCAGGTCACTTTCGCTAATGACAAGATACCTCGTCCGAACAACCACCAGGAGGGTTAACCTGCACGTGAAGAAACCTAAGAGTGCTATGTTTGAGTCTCACGGACTCAGTTTTTAGCTAAGCAATAAATATTATGACATCAATTTTTGATGACACTTTAGATTGGACGAGTATCATTTACCTTGGTTTTTGAATGCCGGTAAATAAACTAGTGTTCCTGTAAAAACTAAGGCTTTTGAAATGTTTCAACCCTCCAATTAGTTTCGACGAGATATCTCGTCCGTCAATTGACCAATTTTGCTAATGACGAAATATCCCGTCATCAAGATATTGCCGATTTTTTGATGATGACAAGATCAAGATATGGTCACTTTTTCCTGGTGACAACTCGTCCATCAAGATCTGATCAGTTTTGCTAATGACGAGATACCTCGTTGAGACAACCACCAGGAAGGTTAGAAGACTCAGCTAATATTAAGGCTTCTTAAAAGCCCTTAAAAACTAAAATGAAAAAACAGACCTTAAAGCTTTTTAACGCTTATGGGTTAGTTGGTTTTGGATTTTATGGCACAAAAGCAATGTTCGGCCAAGCTCGCCAAACAACGTCAAATGCACTAGTTTTGATATCGGAGCATAATTGATCAAATTAAAACTCTGAACAAATACTTGTATTTTAACAGCCTGATTATTTTTAGCAGACAACCCAAAATGTTTTTGATGGTATGAAATACTGATAACAGAATAGAAGAAAATGTAGCAAACAAACTAAATCAAATTTTAAAAGGTGAATTTTATGGTTGATTGATTTTGGGGTTTTATGGTTGGTTGGTTTTAGGGGTTCAAGTGCCATATTTGGCCATGCTGCGCCAGACACGACATACAATATCAAGTAATAGACAGACACAATAAAAGCTTTTATGACACAGAAGCGAGAAATGCATCCAGGGAGGAATTGAACCTGACAGAAATCAAACCTACGCAGCCTAAAACTCGCAGGTTGTTAGTGCAGTGAACAATCCCACTGAGCTAGTGACCATTAAGGCTAATGTAAACCATGATGCTGAACTTGTACAGCTTGTTGGAACTGGTTGTCTTGGGTTTCAGTGATTGTCCATACACATTGAGTGAAAGCTGGAACATAGCTTGACATAAAATGACTGTCATAGCGATTGTTTAGTAAACTTGCTTCCAGATTAGATATACAGGCGGCCCTCGACTTTGCACAATTCGCTATTTCGCACATTTTTAAAAATTCAATTTTTTAAAGATTCTTGTCGATAATTCAAAATTGTTCACTTCCATGCAGTCGCTCCCATGGAGCGCGGTAGCTCGCGCACATTGCCGTCTAGAGTCATGACGTCACTAGGGTTCCGAGCCGCGGTGGCTGAATGTCAAATACATACAATGTATAAAACAGGTTTAGTCTTGAATTAGGGCGAGTGTCGATGCGTTGTGTGTTTTGCCAATTTATTTGTTTATGCTTAAATATTTCGCCCTTATAAATTTATAAACATGAGTGAGAAGTGCTGAAACGAACAAAAGGAAATTAAGGACTCATAAACTTCATACGATCGAGACAAAGATGGAAATAATTAGACGTTCTGAAAGCGGTGAATCTTTAGCCTCAATCGGCCGTTCGTACGACAGAAACAGGTCTACGATATATTCAATTTTGAAAAACAAGAATAAAATTAAGGAATGCGTTCAAAATTATATGTTTTCAAAGATTGTTTCCAAAAGACACGGCATAGTGATGGATGAAATGGAAAGATCTTTGTCATCATGGATTGATGATCAACATCAAAACGTTGTTCCTCTGAGTTTTTCCATTATTCAAGTTAAGGCTCTTAGTTTGCATGAAGATTGGAAGTCTAGATAAAAGGAAGATTCTAACACGGTGTTTCAAGCAAGTAATGGCTGGTTCGACACATTTAAAATGAGGTATTCTTTACATAATATTAAATTCATTGGAGAATTGGCTGATGCAGATAAAGATGCAAGAGAATTTATTTCTTCATTGTCCAAAATTATTGTAGATGGAGCCAAATATTCAATGTAGACGAGACGGGTTTATTTTGGGAAAAAATGCCTAATCGTACATTCTTATCGAAGGAAGAATCAGTTGCCCCTGGACATAAACCTTCTAAAAACCGATTGACATTGCTTCTTGGCGATAGAGAAAGACACAGCACGTTATAGAACTCTATCAAGAAAAGGAAAAAAAGGGTGGTATTCAACTCTCTTGACAAGTTTATAAAGAAAACACTTGAAAGCACTTAAACACGCCTCCTTAACTTGATTATGTATATTGATAAATAAATATTTTTAATATATTATCGATAAATAAATATTTTTAATATATTATTGATAAATAAATATTTTAAGATACAATTTTTGATGTTTTTTTTACATCAATCTACTTTCGAATATTCAACATTCGCACACATTTTTAGGAACCAATTATGAGCGAAAGTCGAGGGCCGCCTGTACAGGGTGTTCCGCTTAGGAATTAAAAATTATATTTTCTTTACTTATAGATATAGCATGATTTATTTCCAAAATTTCTTACGCACATACATCGACTCAGAATTCTTTTTGCAAATCTAGTACACTTCAATATGCGCACCATTGCACGTCTCGTCATTCGAATAATTTATTTCAATGTTACACATTTTCTTTTGTTATAGTCCTAAGCGGAACACCCTGCATATTAAGAATGTTTACCCAACTGCTTAAATTAAGTGGACCAAGTTCAGTTGGACACAATACTTGTTTCCCTGCAAGAAGTATACTTTTCTCATCAATTATTAGATGGCGAAAAGGGTTTAGATTGCTAAACTAAACAGTTAATTTCATGAAGAACATCATCCTTTCCTCAAAAACTCATTTTAACGAACCTAGTTCAGCAACGAAGTCTATTGCAGGTTATTTAGGTTCGAACATTAGCGTTCGTAACAGTTATTACTCACTTTCCCAAATCTCGAAAGGAAAACGTTTTAGCCATTCAATAGAGAAGAAAAAAAGGATCTCCCAAACTCGTACACATTTTCCACCAAATTACACATTTCATCCACAGTTCTTGCTAACATTTCGCGTTTAAAATAATACGCTTATATGATTCAAGACATCTCGAAAAGATTGAGTTCACAAACCACCCGAAAGCAACGCTATCCAAAAAATAATTCAGTCCACGAACTGTAATTTCAGCACGGGAAAATATTGACGCGTTCAAACTGAAAAAAGATTCAGATCCGCGAAACGCGCTGGCAGAAAAAGTTCCACCGCGAGTAACCAATAACAGCTCAGGGACATGGAAGGAGCCCGAAAGAACACACAAAACGCGAGGGTCATTGACTGAAAATTTTGCCTCCGTCCACAAACACAACAGAAAGGAGGGAAAACAAAGAGAGAATAGTCGCACACTCAAGCACTTCTGTCTCTCTTATCTGACTCCATCTTTCTTCCTCACATTTTCGGGAATGCATTATTCATTTATTTTTTAACCCTTTCGGAGGTTCAAGTTGCAAAATTGAATTTTAATACGCGTCGCCGGAGGGTAGGCTTTCTGGGTTTTGGGAAACAGTCGCTTTTTCGATTCTCGAAACACCTCCGTGCGCTAGTCTTCTTGAGAGTGTGTTGACGTCGAAGAGTTCGCTATCTTGCGCATTCGAAAATTACGCCATCACGAAGCCGGGTCGAGTCTTTTTGCTCTGGTCGTGTTTTTTGGATGGCAACATTAGACGGAAATGGAGCTCTTCTTTTTCGGGTTTTGGTTGCAAAAAAGTTTTTAGCTTTGTAAGATGAACTGAGCGGTGGAATTACCTGGACTTCTCAAGTGGTAGTCGTCATCTGACCGTGGTTCAAAATTACGTGGTGTTGTCCTCGGATCTTTCCCCTTGGGATTGATCCCGGACCGTCACCAATAGCCCATTGTGTAGCTCCAGTGTGACGGTAATTGAAACACCCCCCCCCCCTCAAGTGGTAGGTAGGTATTTTATTTAACGTCGCTAGTGGAGCAACACAAAGGGCTATTGGCGACGGTCAGGGTTCAAACCCGAAGGGACGTAATTTTATAACCACGATCGGATGACGAGGTCACACCTGAGCTGGTACCCCACTCTCCAAACTTCCACACCACGCCAACGTGAGGACGTTTGAGGCTACGACAGATTTAACGTGCACCAACTCCCATTGTACATGACGGTCTTTGGTTGGATTCGAACCCGCAACCCTCCGGTTGGTAATCCGTTACTCTTCCAACCGGGCTATCACGGCCCGACTTCTCAAGTGGTAGGTTGATTTGGGTTTTATGGCGCAAGGGCCATACTTGGCCAAGCTGCGTCAAACACAAGACAGCGTCAAGTAAAATATGTCGTGAAAGGGGTAGGTTTGTATGTAGGTATTTTTAATTAACGTCGCACTGGAGCAACACAACGGGTTATATGTAGTGAAAGAGGAAAAGAGAGAGATGGGGAAATATAGTGGGTTGAAAACAGATAAAGATCGCTTGGGTATCACGACAGTTTTAACGTGCACCAGTCTCCACGTATACGACGGTCTTTGGTTGGACTCAGTTTCGATCCACCCGGTTGCTAAACCGCTGCTCTACCAACCGGGCTACCGCGGCTAGGAAATCTTTCAATACTAATACTAGGCAGGTTTCATCATGCTTGGTGCAGTAACCCTTCGACATATCGAGGTTCTAGGTGAAAAATAAAAAGCGATATAGGAGGAGGTAGGTAGGTGTTTTAATTAAAGTCACACTGGAGCAACACAACGGGCTATTGGCCCGTGATCAATCCCAAAGGGAAAGGTCCGACGCGTTATAGGAGAAACGTTGGCTGGTTGTTTTGGAGCTTTATGGTTCAAGGGCCATATCTTGCCAAGCTGCGTCAAATACTAAACAACGTCAAGTAATAAATGTGAAAGGAAAAAAAAGGATTGGGGAACTGTAGTGGGATGAAAGCAGAAAAGATTGCTTAGGTATCCTCGGAGGGCGCCCCCTGTATTTACTAAAGACAGAACACCCCATGGGAAAAGAAAAGATCATAGTATCTCGGATCCATGAAGACCGTAGACAACTAAGGAGATGTACCCCTAAGGTACATTTGCAAAAATGTACAAGCTGAGCTAAACGTTGGTTGGTTTCTATAGCGTAAGGACTATATTTGGCGAAGCTGCACCAAACATCAGGTAAATGGACATACACACACAAAGAAAAATTCACTAACACAAAGGAGAGAAATACACCCAGGGTAAGTAACATGAATTGTACTTGCGCCTCCTATACTGGCAGGTTGTTAGAGCAGTGGGCAAACACACTGGTTGTCATGGTTGCACCGAAAATACACTATTGAAAAAAATACATTTGGAAATAGTTGAATGAAAGAAATAAACGAATAAAACAAAAATGTTTTCATACATGTTTATATTAAAGCATGGAAATCAAAACTTGAGTTTTAATTTTACATTCAAAGCAAAATGTAATACCTAAAACGTGAGTGAATTTTCACAATAACGTATTTGAAATATACAGATAAGTGACTAGGTGATAGTATCTCCGTCAAATGTGCTCGGATGAACACGCCGTGGCCATTTTGTAGTTTTTTTTTTAAAGATTCATTGATTAAGAGGTCAATTAAACAGAAGCTGATTAATCAATTTAAAATTAAGGTTTACTTACAGGTTGGTTATATAATTTACAGAAAAGTTTTAAAAGGAATGGGTAATTTAAACTTAAGAAGAATTAATTAACACATAAACTATTGTCCAAGCTCAGCGTCCCCACAAGGCCTCCCTCTGGTTGCACTCCTAAAAAACATTTTGGTTCTTCGGCACCCCTTCGAGAAGTCGCACACTAATTGCCAGCTTTCGATTTTTAAAGTTCCTTTGGGCTCAACTACAGTGATATTCAGAAAATGGTTTTAGAATAGCTATTCTGTATATTATTGGACGTGTTTTTGACTCAAGCCTTGAAGCGCTTCGGCAAGGTTTTTGGCTACAACTGAACATCTACTTGAACTAAGATGGTAGGTAGTTAAATTTACGTCGCACTTGAAGCAATTAAAAAATGAAAAATAAACTTTTTAAATCGTTTAATTTAAAATTCTGATAGGACCAGAATGACGGAAACCAGGTAATAACCTGACCGATTTAATCTCCCATTTCAATTATCCTAAACTCAAATCTCATTTTCAAAAGTCGAAAGCTTCTAGCGCATTATCTTTAAGAGCTGGTAAAGACAGGTTTCTCGATGTTTTGAATTTTTTCATTTTTCACCTCCTACAAGATGCAATAGCTCCTTTAAAAATAAACAATTATACTTGAAAATTTGTTCAACAAATAAGCAACGAATTCGTTTTATTGTTTTCTTCACTTACGGATGCCACTTTTTAAAGTACCCCTTCGTCCCGACTCCATTTTATAGTTGCACCCCCACCCCAGCCCAAAAAGAATGGTAGAAGGTAAATATTACAAATGAGTCGCCAAATTAGTTTTTCAAGAAAATACCCACACGAGACGCACCAATTTTTATAATAGGGATCAGTCCCGTTAAACATGAGGGTTGGTTTGGTTTCATGGCGCAAAGGGCCATATTTGGCCAAGCTCAATGCAGGATCAATAACAGCATCACTAATCCAAATTCATAGAACAGTTTGCAATCCATAAAGCATCCCAAAGTTGTTTTGTAATATGCCCCGTTCCGATATACTGATAAAAACCAGTAACGACTAGTACAAACAAAATAAAGAGTTCCGAACAAGTGGGGTTTACTCACATCCCCTCTCCAATAATCTCCCCATGTTCACTGATTGTAAGTATAGCTCATTTAAAAGCATCTTGGAAGAAAATAAAGAGTCTCGCCGTTCAGACTCATCACAGAATAGTTTTGCAACTCATAAAACATCAAAAAGTTGTGTCACAAGTTATACTGATGTACACCAGTAACGACCAGAACAAACAAAATAAAGAGTTTCGAGAAGGGGTTTACTCGTCCACCCCCTCCCAATAATATACCCAAGTTAACTGATTATCATTATCGCTCATTTAAAAGCATCTTGGAAGAAAAAAAGTCTCGCCATTCAGACTCGACAGAACAGTTTTGTAACCCATAAAACATCCAAGACTTGTGTCACAAGTTACTGATATACACCAGTAACGAATCAGTACAAACAAAATAAAGAGTTCCGAGCAAGTGGGGTTTACTCACCCACCCCTCCTAATAATTTCCCCAAGTTAACTGATTATAAGTACTATAGCTCATTTAAAAACACTTGGAAGAAAAACAGAAAGTCTCACGGTTCAGATTCGCCACAGAACAGTTTTGTATCCCATAAAACATCTAAAAAAAGCTGTGTCACAAGTTATACTGATACATACACCAACGATCAGAGCAAACAAAATACAGAGTTCCGAGCAAGTGGGGTTTACTCCACCCACCCCCTACCCAATAATATCCCCAAGACGGCGCCACTGTCTTCACGTATGTTTACTCATTGTAAGTATCGCTCATTTGAAAGCATCTCGGCAGCAAAAAAAGAAACAGTCTCGCCGTTACACAACAGTGGTTTGTTCATTGAAGGATGGCTGTTTGAAGGAAGCTGTATCCTCCGGTCACTAACGGGGGCGCCAGTCGCACACAAGTGCCTCCACACACACAAAAAAAAACAATCTTTCACACCTTACGACAGATTCAATTTCGCTTCCACGCAGTCATATGCTCGCACAGGGCAATAATGAGTACTTACGCCTGAATAGGTCCGCTAGCGTGCCCAATAAAGGATTTTGGGAATGGAAAAAAGATTCGGGTTGGCTTTTCCTGTAAGCTTTTCGTCTGATTGCAGTTCAGATTAGATGCGAAGGTCACCAATTATCACCTACTTAGCTTCTTCGGTTTCTTGTTATGAATCATGCGGGATTTTGACGCTTTTCCTGTTTTGCTCGATGAACGCACGCTATGGCGAACCCGCGGAAGCTATTAGCATGGGGTGATCTTGGAGAGTGATTTTCTGAAGTTCAAGTTCAATGAATTTCTTTCGCTTCTTGTCCAATGATTAAATACAACACTATTAAATCTGTAAAGTCTCAGTTTTCTGAACTTAACCTTGATAAGTCGTCACTCAAGGGATCAAGAAATTTGAACAACCTTTTGGTTGGTTGGTTTTTATGGCACGAGGGCCATATTTGACCAATCTGCACTCAAACACAACACAGACAATGAATGTCAAGTAATTGTGAAAAGAAAGGATTGGAGAGGAGAAAGAGAAAAAAATCACTTGGGCATCCTGGGGTCGCAACCCCCATGTTTACCAGTGGCAATAACCCCATGGGAAATTAATAGATCCTAGGGTACCACAGGTTAGTGAAGCCCGTACACACCTAAAGACGAGCCCCCAAGGAATAGACGAGTTTAAACTTTCAAAACAAACTTTTATTATGATTAAAGCAATTATTATGATTATTACAAAATTCAGTTTATTTTCTACTAAATATCCTATTTATAAAATTTGATTTTAAAAATATTAAGTTGTGCAGAAGTTATTAAATAAAACGTGGTCAAGTTTTTTGACAAAATAGCAAAATTTGATGGGTCCCGTGAACCTTAATTTTCCATGTATTGTCAACATTTCAATGCATATTATGGTTTGTATACTTGTCAATCAAATTAAATCCCACATTTGGTAAGTGCATTGCTCAATTGCAAAGCAAGAAATAGGACTAAAATAACTTAAATTTTGCCAAAAAAACTATGGGTTAAACACCATTTTAAACCAAAATTTGAAAGCATGATCAATTTCTCATTAGCACTTAGATATATTTGTGTATAGATATATTAGATACTATGCAAAATATTACAAGGATTATCCGAAAAACTTTCAAAGGAAATCAATTAAAACCTGATGCGCAAGTAACATTTTGAAATCAGAAAAATGTAAAAAATTTTCTTTGCTTATGTGCGTGGACATTGTGGGATTTACGGGAATGAAAGAGCTAATTTTTCAGCCAAGACGCTTTGAATATATCAGTTATTGAATGTATAATATCTTTTATTACCCCCTATTTTTCAATGTTTAGAAAAAACATTGATTTTATTATTTTATCTGGTTGGGGCAGTTTGTCCACTTTTGGACCTTATGTCATAAAACCTACGCCAACCATAATACTTTATTCCTCTATCGAAGACTTAATCGCAGAATAGCAAATTACAATCACACAAATTGCTTCGTTTTGTGATCGTAATGTAAAACTCTTTGATCTATGCTTATTCTTAATTGATATCAGAATATTCAAAAAGCCCTCAACGAGGTCGATGTTTTAGAAAAATCAAATGTTTTTTGTGAAGCCAGTGCGGCTCGGTTATCACGTGGGCCCCAGGAATCCAGCCCCATCTGTAAAAATATTGGTGAGATCCCATGGATTCGGGGCCTAAGGGAATTTTCACACCTGAAGTCAAAACAAATAAACCCCCCCTCTGAAAACACATTCGCATGTAATTCCGCGATACGTCAGCGATCGGAAAGAAAAAGAGATCTCGAGTTTTGTGCTAGACTAACAGTGCTCAGAAAGAGATGAAAGAAACGTGGGCGGTTATACAAAGCGTCCCAAGGGTACAGAGAGCTGGTGATTAATTATGGATCCTCTGAAGTAAAGCTGAGTAAATACCAAACGGTGAGAGAAATAGGTCTCAAGGGGTAGATAAACTCTCCTTGGCAGTTGAGTGGTTTATATCGTGTTTGAGAGGCTTCTTTTGCAACCTACCTCCCCTTGAATGCTATTCATTTTCAATCTAAAGTCAACTTGAACCGAGCCGTACTGGGATTTATTTAAGGAAATCTTTCAATACCAACACAAGGCAGATTCCATTACGAGTGGTTCAGTAACCCTTCGATATATCACAGTTCTAGGAGGAGAGGAAGGCGATTTAGCGAGGAACGAGACAAATTTAATTACTACAGAAAATAAATGCAAATTATGTATATTTGTTACACGTTTTTTGTTTTAAACGAGAAGACCTAGATATAGGATCTGCGCTAAATTTTTTTCCTTATTAAAACCCGTTTATAATCGGTATAAGTATTCATATGCACATTTCGTACTCCAAATGGAATAAAATTAGTCAAAAATATCAAACAGTATTTCATATACAATGTATTAAAGTTTTGAACGTCTCTTTAGTCAAGTGGATAAGTGTGCTTAAACCATTTTTAGGCTACAAATGATTTAAGCAAACACTTTAGCATCTTGTTGCTCACTCCTGATCCTGAACACCCCTATTTTCCCTTACTCCAGCATTACCACGCAGGATTCCTTCAGTGCCCATAGGGGGATGGTATTGCCAAATTTCGGAAACTATGCTCTAGAGGGTACACTAAGTTGCAGAAATGGAACACAGCTGTCTTCTATCCCAAATTTAGCACTTGAGTTCAACAACAGCAATGAATGTCTGGCAGTATCTATTCCCGGTTGATTTTTAGGGCACAAAGACTATATTTGGCCAAGCTGCACCTAACACAAAGCAGGAAATTTAAAACGAAAATTAAGAAAACTTATAAAGTATAATAATTCATGATTTCAAATCGAAAATTGCCAAGGTTGTCTTCTCGCAGTAAAAGGGGACCATTGCCCATCTACAAGATACATTGGGAGTGCTTTTATGGTCCGCCAATTTCAGAATAATCAGGTCGATTTGCTTCATAGATACCCGCGCCTAGGGTCTCAAAAATGACTTGATCCGTCACTGAATATGACACGAATAAACAAGA
This sequence comes from Meta bourneti, assembly GCA_933210815.1. NCBI lineage: Eukaryota > Metazoa > Arthropoda > Arachnida > Araneae > Tetragnathidae > Meta > Meta bourneti. The sequence continues at coordinate 24,336,050 of OW119928.1, forward strand.
TTATCAATGCGAGAGAAAGTTTGCGGTTGAGATGGCACAAATAGATGGTAGGTTTCGGGGTTTTATGGCACAAGCGCCATATTTGGACATGCTTCCACAAGACTTACAATATCAAGTAATAAACATACACACACGATGAAAGTTTTACTGATACAGAAGAGAGAAATATATCCAGGGAGGAATTCACTTGACAGGAATCGAACCTGCGCCGCCTACATCTCGAAAGTTGCTAGAGCAGTGGATGTACCCACAAATCGACGACGGCACCCTAGATCACTAGGGTAGCTCGGTTTCGTAAAGCCCGTGCACACTTAAAGATGTCCCCCTGAGGGTTTAAGAATGAGGTCAATTGGCCTCAAACTGCCTGCGCCTGGAGCCTCAAAACGACTCGATCCGTCAATGCCCATGACACGAATAAAGATTATGAACGCGGGAGGAAGTTCGCGATTGACAGGTGGCACAAATAGATGTCCCGTGAAGAGATCGGTGCGCATCAAAAACCAAAGGAAAGATATATCATATTCGTCGAAGCTCGACCAAATCCGAAGACAAAGCAAACCTCCCACAGCATGAATTGCACAAAGAGGGCAAAAGCTACCGCGGTGAGAGCTCGTGGAATAATTAGAGGACAGCACGCAGGTCAGACACCACTCACATTCATTTTCTCTTCCCAACTCCCCACAAAAGCGGACAAAAAACAAAACGAAAAAACAACACCACTCATTCCACCTTTCAATCCACGCCACCAAACAAAAAACAATCAACAGGTCACCCGAACAAGAAAAGACACATGCAGGCAATAAACGCTACACAGTAACGTGCGTCTCCGAAGAGAAAGTTCGAAGGGTGCAGCAACACCCTCCTACAACCCCCGAGATCTCTACCTGGACTGCAGAAAAACAGTCACGCACACTTCGGCCACGAGAAAATGGTGCGAAGTCTCCGATTTCACGGAGGCTAGGGCTGGACATTCTTCACATGATGAATCCCCGGGACGTGACTGGAAACGCACGAGAACCCCCCCCCCCATCTCACGTGACCTAGGGGTCCCGCGTCATCGAGCATGAACCCTACCCCAATTTTTTTTCCGTAATTTTTTTCTCGTTTTTCAAATTCCTTCCATCGACTCCCGACAGAGGGAGCTGCCGTGCAAACAGCCCCTGCCAGAGATAATAGCTTGCCATCACGATACACCTTGGGTGATGCTCGGATCCAATATAACAAAGGAAGTCACCATTACCTTTACAATGCTGCCCGAGCTTTGTCTTATGATTTTTCACTTTGCAGTGAAATTATAGACCGACGTTTTAAAAACACTTTGGAAGATGTTCAGAGAGAGGGAAAGCAATATGTTTCGGAACAGGTGACGACGTTTTTTTTTTCTTTCTCGTTTTTCAGATGGCCGTCATTTCGAAAAATGTAATCATACGTATCTCAGACAATGCGAAACTCATTCGGAAAGTGAATAGTTCGCTTAAAATAATGTCTAGGATGTGGAAATCCATCAAACGAATTGTTTTGTGGTGTGGTCCATCGGCGAAGAGGAGAGGACAAATTCGACGGAATGATTCGTGGGAGGTACCCAAGATCATTTCGAGCACAAAATGATATCACAGAAATGAGCACCCATCTTTGGCAGTAAAAAATAATAATCGTCATAAATCATAAATTACTGTCGTATAAAAAGTTAAAAATTGAGTTCGAAAAGAATGAACTACACCAGGTTTAACTCGTTGAGGCACACGATTTAAAAAAAAACAAGTTGTACAGAATTGTTTATTCACTTATTCAGCTTCAAAATTAGTATAAAACATCAAATAACATGGGTTTTTTTATAAAACAATTTATTTACTCATAATAAATTTTTACGAAAAAAAATTTATCGTTAGGAAAGACAAAAATTCACTGCACCACACAATTCGCCATCCTTCACAACAGTGTCAACAACTTACTAATGCGTTTTGACATGTGTAAATTTTTATTTTCAGTTATTTACACATTTAGCGTTAGTTCATAGCATTGCCCAACTCAATGAAAAACTTTAAATAAAATATTAAACTGTATGGCTATGAGTAATTTCAACTTTTTGAGGTGGGTTAAAAAATATCCACCATGCATAAAAGGCTAAGCAAAAGGTGGGACAGTTTTTAACCCACCTAACCCCAAAGAGTTAAAAAATCAGGGATGAGTTGTACATTTACAGAAAAGAATGAAAGAAATAGACAAGATGATAGGAAACGAAAACTGATGCATCAAAAACTCGTATAACTCCTAAACTCGTATCTATTATTCTTTAAGCTTGTTCTATCACCCAAGATTCTCTTGATACTTTTTTGCAAGGCCGTTCCTGAGATGTGATGAAAATGCATTTACACGTCATCAGTTAAGAAAGAGGATGCCAATTGTTGATTGGTTGGGTTTTTATGGCGCAAGGGCCATATTTGGCCATGCTGTGCCAGGCACAAGATATCAAGTGGCAAATATATATACAATGAAAGTTTTATTGACACAGAAGAGAGAAATACATCCAGGGAGGAATCGAACCTGCACCACCAACGTAGATTGCTTTTGAGGAATGGGAAAAATTGGGATACACCGATTTCAGGGAGTAGTAAGTGGAGAAAATATATATTTATCAGCACTGAAAAAGCGTTACTACACATAGAGACCCTCATGAAGGCTTGCCGATATTTTAATATTAAAGATTAATTTTAAGTACTTAAGATAAGTTCACTAACAATATTTGCGAAGTCAAAATAAATTAAAATAAATAAAATTTCAATTATCTATTTCTACGACTATTAAACGATCTGGATAAAAAGTAGTATCAATAATAGATTACATAATCCAAAAGATCTGTATATACAAAGTTTGAAAACAGTTAAAAAGAGGCTGCTGAACGACGGCAGTAGTAAAGTATTAGTTAGTAGTAACTGAAGATAAATCTGTCGTATAAATTTCCCAATACTTATTGGTTTTCATACTTTATTTATGCATATTTTTAGGCTCTTTTTTGCGATTATGATGAAAAACGCTTATAAATCTAAGCATTTTATTCTCAATTACCATTAGAATATATAAAAGCACTCATTAATGGCGGTTTTTGGACACTCGAATGTTAGAGGGGTTTATTGAGATCAAAGGGACGAAAAAACGGATATTATTGCCACAATTCAAGAAAAGTATACAATAGATGAAAGGAAGTATCAGGTCCGAGATTAAAAACACATCTTCACTCTCATACAATCGAATACTTTTTACGTAGAATGATTATAACGCATAAAAAATGCATAACCATTAAAATTTTGAAGTTACACTACTTGAAGAGAATTTTATTCCATCTAAAAAACTATACAGACCTCACATTAAAAACTATAAACCATCATTGATTGCTTCTCCAAGAACGAGAAATATTTGTTTTCTTTTTCCAATATACGCGATAGCTTAATAACTAGCAGGAAATGTTTGTTACTTCTTTCTTTTTTACATAATTGCTTAATAAAAAGTTGCGATGCAAAAGAATGGAGATCAGTTGATGAACAAAAGCCACTTTAAAATAGTCGAAATTGTTTTGTATAATTTGTACAATACATGACAGAAATAATTACATTCTTCTTGGCATCTAAGAAAATCAATGTGACTGAATTTTTTTAAAACTAAAAGTTCAAAGCACATTTATTTTCCATTCTCAGTTATTTTCAAGATTTAAGCAGCTGAGCGTCACATTTCTGAGTAGAGTTCTTTTACCACACAATACACATAGTGACTAAATAACTCCATTTATTGGTTGGAAAGAATCTTGAGAAAGATTCTGTTAGTGAAGGTCAGCAATAGAATTTTCCAAAGGATTCTATTCCAAGGAAATGAGCAATAGAATATTAAAAGGATTATGTTCCAAGAAAGTGAGCTATAGAATCTTTCCAAAGGATTCTGTTCCAAGCAAATTAGCAATAGAGTATTTCCAAAGAATTATGTTCCCAAGGAAATGAGTAATGGAATCTTTCCAAAGGATTCTGTTCTCAAAGGGAATGTTACAGAATCTTTCCAAAAGATTCTGTAACAAAATCTTTCAGAGGATTCCATTCCAAGGAAATGAGCAACAGAATCTTTCCAGAGGATTCTGTTCCAAGGAAATGAGCAATGGAATATTTCCAGAGGATTCTGTTCTCAAAGAAAATGAGCAACAGAATCTTTCCAAAGATTTCTGCTTCCCAAGGAAATGAGTAATTGTATCTTTCCAAAGGATTCCATTCCAAGGAAATGAGCAACAGGATCTATGCAGGATTCTGTTCCAAGGAAATGAGCAACAGAATTTTAAGGAAATACGCAATAGAATCTTTACAAGGAACTCATTCCAAGGAAATGAGCAATAGAATCTTTCCAAAAGATTCTATTCTAGGAAAGGAACAATCAAATAGTTGTAAAGGTTGATCTATGGAATTCTTTCAATTAACTGATGTAGTTAATCATTAAGTGGGGTAAAAGCAGTAATACTACACTGCTCTGAAATCTCGCGAAGCTCAGAGGGTTGCAAAAACGAACCCCATAAAACCTACCCTCGCTTCCCTCTTGCGCAAGATCCATCAGTCCTTTCGCTTCCCGAAAGTGGAGAAATCGCTCACAAAAGAAAGTGAAACCGGGTGAAATAACTTCGAAGGAGGAGTGCAAAAACTGACCTTGAACGGAGGTCCCCCTTTCCGAGAGGCCCCCCGAGTTCCATGAACTTGAAGGGGGCCCGGCTCGGGCACCTGACGAAAAGGAAAAATAAAGCAAGCCGACCGAATATGTATATATAAACCTGTTGCCATCCCGCGCGCCCTAAATATTCCCTCTTAAAACGCAATAAACCTACGGTGGGGTAACTTTGTCCCAAAACGAGAGCGACTCGGGATGATGCAATGCGCGTGTGGACTTGACCTGAAAAGTCGTGTCCTTTCTTTTTTCTAATGAGAAGCAGGGTTTGAATTGGAGAATATTTTTGTAGGTAAGCTCTATTTTTCTCTATCTTTAGTTTATTTTATTCATTCCTCGTTCCTTTTTCGGTTCATTTTTACTATGACCCGCTTCATACATGGCATTCGAAGTCGCATCTTTAATTTGAGCACGGGCCATTGCTCAAATTAGAAACGAATTATCTAAAGATTTTCTAAAGTCTGGTCTAATCTCAAAGCCTATTTTAAAATTACGTAAGATATTAGATCAAATTGTATTAATTAGAACCATAATTTACAAATTATTTTTACATTTCAAACAAAAACTCAAAATTACAAACGAATGTTGTAAACATTTTCCGATTTTCAAAATAATTTTACGAAATTCCAAAGCCCATTGGAAAATTACGTAAGATATTTTATCAGATTATTATAATTATACTCGGGCTATAATGTACATATTGAGTTAAACATTTCAATCAAAAACTCAAATTAGAAATGCATATTCCAAAGATTTTTAGATTTTCAAAATAATTTTATGAAATTCCAAAGCTTAATGGTAAATTACGTACGATATCTGATCAGATTACATTAAAACGAGGGCTATAATTTACCAATTCAGTCAAACATTGCAAACAAAAACTCAAATTAGAAATGAATATTCTAAAGATTTAGTTTTTTAAACAGTGTGATGGAAATTCCGAAAGTCCGTTGGAAATTTACGTAACATATTAGATCAAATTAGATGAATTACGATCATAATTAACAAGTTGAAATAATCATTTCAAACACATGAAATTCAATGCAAATGATAGTGAAATCAAACTGGTCTATATATTGAAGTCCGTAAATCTAGAAGTTATTTTAAATCCAATTAGAAACTTCCTTTCTATAAATGAATTTATGAAATATAGTAACATAGTTACAATAAAATGTTTTATAATAAAAAATAATGGTTACAATGGTTACATGTGAAAACACAATCAGAAATCTCTACAAATTAAAATGGGCACACTATCAATGATAAATTAGACGCTGCAGTTCGCAATTTTTTATAATTTGAACAATTTTAGATGAATTGATATTATTTTAAATTGCTCCTTAAGCTTCACTTAAAATTTGAGTAAAAATAATTTAACAATAGCTTCCTATAATCAGTTTTTAACATTATACAACGTATTACAAGAAAATTTATGTAATTAAATAGCGATATCCTCAAAGGTTATGAATTTTAGGTATATTTTTCTGATTTTGAATTGAGATTTAAATTCAATTTTTTAAAACATACTATCACCAAGAGTATAAAATAAATGCTTGAATTTTTCTCATTCAAAATACAACTGTTATAAATATTTCAACACACTCTAAAGAAAAGCTACATAGAATTCTCACAAGTTCGCTATTAAGCTGAACTCCCATCTCAACTCGCAGCTGGAAGCTGAGTCGCTAAAATCCGTAGACAAAATAGACCGATATCCAGTTTCACATGTGCCATTTCACATGCAGTATTTTAAACATGAAAATGTAGCGCGAAAGATTCGTAACTCTGAGATTTTAATAAAAGACAAAAATGACAAAAACATTTCCAAATTGTAGTTTGGACTTCTAGTTTTCTGATAAAATTTTTATTAAATTGATAAAAAGTGATTAATTACTAAAATGTTTACCATCAAATTATGTGAAGGTTGCTAATTATAATTTTTTCTATTAATAATTTCATAATTTTAGGAATCTGGAAAGGGTAGAAACGTTACTGAAACGTTTACCACAAATTATGTGAAAGTTGCTATTTATAATTTTTTCTATTTTAATTTCATAATTTAGGAATCTGGATAAGGTAGCATCAAAGATCAAAAGGACTGCTCAGTTATCCTACCGGGTTGGTTATTGGTTGGGTTTTATGGCGCAAGGGCCATATTTGGCCAAGCTTTCCATTGGGAATTAGAAGTTATTTAAAACTACTGAGAATTTATGCTGCATTAAAGCCGTGTTTTAGGGAAAATATGACTAAATGTTGTTTATCTACCATTTGTAATAATGAAAGCTTAAAGGGAAAAATAAACAATTTCCTACAATTTATTAAAGACGTTTTAAAATTATCACAATATTGGTGTGTGTGTGTGTGTGTGTGTGTGTGTGTGTGTGTGTGTGTGTGTGTGTGTGTGTGTGGATAATCCTCCAATCGCCTGGCTTAGAAATAAAATCAATAAATTCTTTAAAATATTTTAATTTTGAAGATTGACTTTATTTTTTCACTAACACGTATAAAATTACAATTGAGTTGAAGCTCTAGAACTACTAAAATGGATTTGAATTTTTATGTAGTTGAATTGACAGGAACAAATCAAAATATCAAGACTAAAAAATTCTTAATTTTATAGACTGTGATTTAACCTTTTAAATAACAGTTTTATAATGTGAGAATATTTTTTAACATAGTCTAATAGAAGCTAACACTGCACGATACATCAGTACTATTTTTACATATGCTCTGACGTTCCCGCACCTTGTCTAGTGGAATGCATATTTTGATGTCATCAGCAATTGGAATTACAGCATTGTTCGAAATAGAGATCTTCGTAATTGATAATAGATGACAATAAGTGCACATTTAGTTACAATACTTAAAGAACATAAACTAAAGATACTTGTGTAACAATTTATATATAAATAACTTTTTATAAAATAAGATATTCAAATCGCATCGATTTTTAAAAAGGCATGCGTAATAACAGATCTTTGGAAGTATACGACCATCTTCAATTTTAATCTTGCATTTTCTTACTTCGAAATGTTGCTCAAGGACTAACTTCTTTAAAAAATAACAAATATTTATCATTTTCTACCATTAGATTTTGATTTTTAATGATGTAATCAATCTATAAAAGGGTGGAGATCGTGACTTTTTCGATTGCGTGATTTTCAAACGAAAAATTTCAATAAATGCTTAAATTCCATATTCTCAATACCTTAATGATTTGGCAAGCTCAGTATGGAGTATGAAGGTTTTGACATTTGACTTTTCAGTAATAATTGGAACATAATAGTATTTAAATATTTTCCAGCATTCGTTTCAAAAATTAAAAATAAAATTGTGTGAATGATTATTAATGAGAAACAAAGTACAGAAGATTCGGCGTTATAACGAACCATCGCTACATGGTGGTTATCAAACAGTCGTTATATCGAACGTTCCTCTTTTTTTTGGAGGGGTGGAAAATGAAATGCGGATTTTCACACCTTGCAATTTCAGAAAAAAACATTCAGTTGCTAAACCCTCCAAGCTTGCAATCCCTCCATCAAAATCTGAACAATTTTGCTTATGACGGGATATTAAGATATTTGTCAATTATTTTATGTTGACGAGAACAAGATCTGGTCAGTTTCTTCTAATGACGAGATATCTCGTCATTCAAGATCTGGTCAGTTTTGCTGATGAGACGAGATACCTCGTCAGGACAACCATCAGGAGGGTTAAGAAACTATTCTGATGGAACAATATGTATAATAGGAACAAAATAAAGTAAGAACTATAGTGTAGTGAAAATTTAAAAGTGAAACACAGAAGAAAAAGCAATTTAATGCAACGTACTGTAGAAACGAAACAAAGCAAAATGAGGTTATATATATTAGTAATATTTGTATACTTTCTATATTTTTATGAAAAATTCTCTTATTTGTGAGCTGTAAAATCAGTATATTCAAAGACGGCGATTTGGTAAAACCCAAATACTCACTAATCGCACTTAAAAGACCTCAACGAATCAGGCGGGTTATTTTGGGTTTTATGGCGTAAGCGACATATTTGGTCAAGCTGCGCCAAACAAAATACAGACCACTTCAAAAAATACCAAGAAAGGGGGGAAAAGGCATTGGGAACAGGATGAAAGCAAAGAAAGATGGCTTGGGTATCCAGGGAGTTCGACCCCATTAAATTAATACACTAAAGACAGTAAATCCCATGGGAGAAGAAAAGATCAATAGGGTATCTGGGGTACTTGCAGCCTGTACACACCTAAAGGAGATGTGTCCCTGAGGGCACCAACAAATCAGGTAGGTTGGTTTTGTGTTTCATGGCGCCACACTTGGCCAAACTGCGCCAACACACAAGACAATGAAGTAGGGGAAAAAAGCAAAAAGTAGAAGGATAGTAAAACACAGGACAGATCACTGGGTTGGTTTTTGGGGTACTATGGCGCAAGAGCCATATTTGGTCATGCAGCGCCAGACAAGACATACGATATCACGTAATAGACACACACAATGAAAGTTTTCCTGACACAGAAGAGAGAAATACATCCAGGGAGGAATGCCCCTAACAGGAATCGAACCTGCGCCGCCTACAACTCGAAGGTTGCTAGCGCAGTGGGCATACCCACTGAGCCCCGAAGATCACTCGGATAACGCAGGTTGTGATGCCCGAACACACCTAAAGAAGATGTGGCTCTGAGGACCCAACCAATCAGGAAACACCGCCAACTGAAGGTCGTTGTAGCGAGATTTTTACTTTTCCTCGGTCGTTATATCGATCATACAATAGAGTCACAGATATAGAACTGCCGGTGCATTCTCAATTGGTTCTTCTATCGCAGCGTTGAATCGAAGGTCACGATAAAGCGAGTCTATTGTATCTCAAGTAAGATACAAAGCAAGCATTCATGATTAGGCTTATCTATTTAAAGCAGAATTATCAAGGTAAAGTAACAAGTCGCGGAGTCATTTATAACCAGATAACTGACGGTTGACATCCAGGTTCCCTTTTGAAAGTTGCGCAGATTGATGAATTTTTCAGTTTTTGTGAACTATGCGTGTGAATCCTCATGCATAATTTTTCATGCCTGAAATTGGTTTCCATAAACTTATCTTACTCTTCACGTAGAAAAAGCTGAATTGTTATTGCAGGGCGGCCAGAGACAAAGCACTTGTGAAATAGCAGCATTATAGCATACATATTTAAAAATAGAAGCAGAAAAAGTCTCTTAACCCTTTTTTAGTAGCAGTTTTAGTTGTGAATCATCTAAAACACAAAATGTGCTATATGAAACAGATGTTGAAGGTCTCACCAATAAATTTAAAAAAATTAATTAAAAAAACAAATATTTTCGAAAAAGGATTTTTATGACAATCTAGCAACCTTAGATTCCAATGTTTTTCTTTCATGGTTTTCACGGCTTAGCACCGAAACATCGAAATTGAGAGTTGGAAAAAAAGGGGACTATATTTTCGTTCACCTTTGGTGAATTTTAAAAAAAGTCGCCAAAATTTTGATAGGAGCTTTTGAGACGGTTTTGCTTAAAAAGTGCCCAGAGTAGCCAAGGTTGAAAAATAGCACCAAAAAGTCGCCTTTCGAAAAAAAAGTTACTTTTTCCGTCCGCTATGGGTTGAAAAAGGGGACTATAGTTTAGTACACCTTTGGTGAATTTTAAAAAAAAGTCGCCAAAATTTTGATTATAGGAGCTTTAGAGACGGTTTTGCTTAAAAAGTACCCAAAAGTCGCTAAGGTTGAAAAATAGCAAAATGTCGCCTTTTAAACGCCAGTGGCAGCCTGTTACTGCTTTCCAGAAATACGAATTTGGTCATTTTCAAGACAAAGGATTTCGGAATATGGTGTAGTGTTACTTTTACCACAAAACGCAATTAGTTTTTTAACCCCTATATCTATTGATTGAAAGGAAGGATTCTATTGGTCAAGCTCAAAACTGGTTAGAAGTCATGCTGGAAAGACTGCAGGTTACAGAACGGATATACGAGATACGGATAAACGAGTGTGAACCCCTCCGGGAGTTAATGTGAATCAAAATAAACTCGAAAGTAAGATACGAACCAAGCATTCATGATTAGGTGCATCTATTTAAAGCAGAATTATCAAGGTAAAGTAAGAAGTTGAGTCATTTATAACCAGAAAACTGACGGTTTTCAACCAGGCTCCCTTTTAAAAATAATGCAGATGGGTGATTTTTCAGGTTTTATGAACTGTGCGTGTGAATTCCAACGAATAATTTTTCATGCCTGAAATTGGGAAACTGAACAGTTATTGCTCTCAAGAAATATGAGTTCGGTCACTTTCAAGACAAACGAACATCTAAATTAAAGCTTGTCAGCTAACAAGAATATGCGTGACTCCGATTCGAAGAGAATTTACTCCTTTTTCGTTAACAAAAAGGAGATTGATTAAGCAAAAGCGTTCGAGTAAGACCTGAAGTCAACTTTTTATTTACCCAGAACTGAATATTATCGCTCAAAATCCCGTGAACGTCAGAATTGCTGTGAACAATTATAAATTATATCTCTTAAAAAATACGAAATCCTCCCCATCGGTTCTGCCAAAATTAAAAGACAAAATAAAAAAAAATGTTTCTACAACGGATGAATGAACACGCACCGAAATCCCAAATGCTACTCACGCTTCCATTCTCACGATTTAAACCTCGAGGAGAAACAATATACAAGAAAACTATAATCGTAAATCTTCAAAACGTCTCCAGCAAGCGTTTATGCCAACACTTAAAAATAAATAAAAATTAAAGCTTATCAGAGAGAGAGTAGAGCTACTACGTGCGTAGACTTGTGTCGAATATCCTCCCGCTTTGGGAATCCAAGATCCTTTTTAGTGGTATTGTTTTTTCTAATGCTATTTTTCCTGTTTGTCTTCCAATGCCGATGACTCGCCGAATCAGACCATGCAATCATTTCCCTGCAGTGAAATAACATCGGACATCTGGTTACGATTTCGAAAACCACCTGGATGGTTTTCCGAAATTTGTTTTGTTTTAATTCCGCGATCAAATATTGGAACGACTACAAAGTGGGAATGAAAGATTGAAAAGACTGAGGCACAGGGTTTGAATAGTGTGTTTATATAGGCTCAATAGATTCGGTCACGATAGTTAAAAGTTCGTTGTTTTTGTCATTGTATAACCGATTGTGCTTCTTCACAAAAACCACCCCACAGCTTCAAAAACTTTCAGCAAGTGGTTAGAACAAGAAAACATTTTTTGGGGAAATAGTTGTCGAATCTTTTTATTGGGATATATTGATAAACAGGTCCGTTTTCGAAGAATTAACTACAGATGTGCAAACATCACAATAAGTTGCCCCTTCATAAAAAAATATTTAATATTTTTAATGCCCTGTATGGTATTGCCGTTTAGAAATAATTAACAATATAAAGGAATAAAATGTAAAACTTTACCTGGAAAAAAGAGATAGCAATAAACAGCAAACAGATGAAAACTTAGAATGGAATTATAAATAAACAATAAACGTTATCTAAAATAGCACACAAACATCGTTTTGAAGTTTAATGATTCGTTTCCAAAATGCTTCAGGAAAATTCGATGTCATTATCAATAATATAAGCTTAAAAGAAAAAATATCGTCTACCATCAGTCTGATGGAGTTTTAGAATCTGGAACTTTCTGTTTTCTTTGTTATTTATCGTCTGCACAGTTCATCAAGCGGAAGCGTTGTTGAATTTCTAATGTAAATTAAAGGTAAAATGTGGATTTGTAAATCTCGTCAAACTCACAAAAATAACCTGAATAAAAAAGAAAACTAACGAATATCAAAAAATGCATAACTGAACATTTTTATTAAAATTTGAGACATTTCGAGGCCGTATTTTGGCCACAGCTATTTTTTCTGACGACCCAGCACCAATCAGGAACGGCCCTGATCACGAGAGCAATAAGAAAGGAAACTATTTGCTCAAATCACTCGTTATTTTATTAGTTACAAACCGCAGCAAGTAAAGCAATTTACAAAGCAAGTAAGCAATACAGAAAAGAAATTTTCCGTTTTCACTTAAAAAAATTAAACTGCTCAGAAATGTATTAACTCCATAACTATGTATTAAAATATTCATTACTTATGAATTGATGTATTCCATTGAGAAAAAAAGATGTGTTTTTAATAAAATTCAATTCACCAAAATGGTCGTAAGACACCATCAAAAGTGTCAATGGAATCAAATGCCTGAAAATGGAATCAATGCCTGAAATTTAATTCCCCCCAGATACTGGGCAAAACTGGTCATTTTCAATATTTTTATATAGATAGCGAATGTATTCTCATAATTTTCTGCAATCATAGAAAAATAGTAAGCGGATAATTTATACTCTTTGCATTATAACCAGAGCAGATTTAGAGAAACAAGTTTTTACTATAAAAATAATTCATTTATTTGGTAAATTTTTATAAAACATATGAAATAAAAAACAAACAGCGCCTACAGCGAAGTTAAGAAAGCTTACGAAAAGATAAATACAAACAGAATATTCAGAGATTATTTTAGTCATAATACAAATCAGATTTAAGGCGCACGATTGTTCAACTCTATTTTTAATGAGAAAATAAGCAGAGCTATATTGTACACAATTTTCAAAAGAAAAATTAGAAAAAAAAATTCTATGTATAATAAATTTTTGGAATTACAGAAATTAACGTTATCACGGTGGTTTTAAAAAGTATTGCTTTTAGAACAATTTTCTGATACCAGAACAAGTCTAGCCATTATGTAGTGAAGGTTCTAAATGAAAACTAAACATTTATAATTTACTCATATATGATAAATTGCAGACACAATATTCAGATTTCAAACCAATTTAAAATCAATCATAATTAAGATTAGTTGTAAGTAAATGTTTACTTCCGGCTCCAGTGTTCTTTGGTTACCACACGAGGGCTAATTAGACCGGAATCTACGGCTCAAACATTTAATATTTAAAATAACTTTTAATGAAATTAGTACTGCAAATAAGACTAAAAACTGGAACAATGTTTCATGAAACAAAACAATCGGAAATACAAATTAAGTCAGTTCAATTTATTGGGATGATATTAAAATTCTTTTTTTGGAAAGTGATGGTTGATGACAACTGTGGCGGGGTTCGAACATTTAACACTTACAGATTTCCAGATTTACATGAAACATCGATGGTAGAAAATTGATCCAAAATCTATTCAAAATAACCTTCAACATTTGAAAAACTTTTAAACATCCGTCAATAACGATCACTTACTGTCATGTGAGACAATTTTTGTCGAGCTAAATGTAGGTGGCGGTAGTGTTTCTACGGTGATACGTGATTCTCGCATGTAATCTGAAAGTGACGTCACTCGGCTTGTTTTGGGAATACAATTTCAGCATATCAATAAAAATTCCATTGTGAATTCCAAATTGATATATAACCGTTGATTGGTCAATACTATTTAAAATAAACGCCGAACATAGTCAAAACGGCGATAAACTACATTTTAAGATAACCCTGATATGTATCATGTGAGCATTTGCACAGTAAAAATAAAATCTTCTCAGACCGTCTGGTTTGTTTACACTGAAAATCCCTCATATAATGGGGGGTTGCAGTAGCCCGGTTGGAAGAATATCGGATTAGCAACCGGAGGGTTGCGAGTTCGAATCCAGCCAAAGACCGTCGTGTACAAAGGGGACTGGTGCATATTAAATCAGTCGTGGCCTCAAATGTCCTTACGTTGGCGTGGTGTGGGAGTTTCGAGAGTGGGGTGCCCCTCGGGATTAATCGCCAATAGTCCGCTGTGTTGCTCCAATGCGAAGTTAATTAAATACCTATCTACCCTCATATAATAACGAAAATTAACCCGAGCAAGGCTGAGGAGCTTCGAATACAGATACTGGAGTTATTGAAGCGCAGCAAAATTATTAAATGTTGATAAACTCACGTTCGCCAATGAGCTGGTGGACAAATATACAATTTTAATCACTTCTATGGATTATTAATCAAGAAGTTAAACTTAAATGGTGAAAAGGCGTGAGCCGGTTAGTAATTCATTGCAACCGTATGAAAAGTGGTTGCATTTTATCTGATTTGTTTACTTACTGCACCCTCGTGCCTCCAAATCACCAGAGGTTTAGAGTTTTCATTCGAGAGACGAAAACGAGATAAAAAATATATCGCATAAGATGACATACAAGTGCACAAACGGAACAAAAGGCATCGATAGTCAAAGATTAAAGTTGGAACATAACTGCAAAAACATGAACAGAATACAAAGAAATTACCCAACACAACACAATTAAACAACACAAGGAACAGAATTCGGGGGTCGCAGGGTCGAAAGGAGACACACAGGGCGACTTAATTATTTTATTCGTCTTTTCTTAAAATTTATGCTATGGACATTTACATGACATGCATTTTTGATGGTTAAGATTACATCGGGGCAATAAGGATAAAATATATATTAACATTTAAAATCCTCAAAAATATATCAAGAGGTCGGAGGATTAAACAGAAAACACCCTCATTGATAAAATATATTATAATATAAGTTTATAAAATAATATATAAAGTAAATATTATCTTTAAAATAATTAAAATAGTAGCACACACTGATTTGTTTGATTGTTGATCACCTGAAATACCGTAATAGCCTGGATGATCTTAGAACAAATTCAATTTGGATCAGAACATAATGTAGGTAACGCCTATGAATTTATTAATTACGACCTGAAATACTCGGCGCCTAGTGAGCACATGCAAGATCTACAAACTGTAAGAAGTCTATATGATCTACAAGGGAGGGCCTATAACCCCTCAAATATTTTCAAAGCATGGCTCTTTTTTTGCCTCCTAAAACATGAGATAATTATTACAAATATAGGATACAATTTTGCGCAAAATGGCCTTTTTTCAGGTTTTTTGTCATTCTAAGGCCACTTTTTTTTTCAATTTGGAAAAAGTTTATCAGGATGAATTTCCGAAAATTCAATTTTTTACAATGGGAAAACTTTTTCCTTTATCAAAACACAAGAGATCGAATTTAATTTCGTGACACTGTTTATTCAGACTATGCTCTTGTGATTTCAGTAGAAAAAGTTCAATGTTTAATATTGTAGGCATTATAGAACACCTTTTTAAAATCTGCACGATTTTGGTTCTGCTTTGGAATTACGGACTGTGAAAAACAGAAATAGGAAACTACAAATATTTTTTAAAGCATTTAGTATAAAATTTTTTTTCTTTCTCCTATATAAAGTCTATTTTTCATAACATAGACTTTCAGTTTGGTGCAAAAACTGGACAACTTGTATTTTTAAAGGTATTTTTTGCGTGGTTTACAGAAAGTTTAAATTTGAGTTTGTGTCACGTCATTAACCTCTTCATTTTACAGAAAAGTTTTTCAAAAAATGCAATTTGGTCGGTAATTTTTTCTTGTTTGGTGTCATCGTAATTCTAATCCTATTGATAACGATCAGTAGGTAGGTATTTAATTACCCTCTCACTGTAGCAACACAACGGGCTATTGGCGACGGCATAGGATCAATCCCGAAAGGAAAGTTCCGAGGACAACCCCTTGTAATTTTGAGCCATGGTCAGATGACGAGATCAACACCTGAGAAGGCATCCCACTAGCCAAACTTCATCACGCCAACGTGGACATTTGAGGACACGGGAGATTTAACGTACACCAGCCCTCAGGTACAAAACAATCTTTGGTTCAATTAGTTTCGAACTCGCAACCCTCCGTTTGCTAATCCGCTGTTCTTCCAAACGGGTTAGGGCTGCCCCTGATACTTTACAAATTAGGCGAAAGAAACCCTTAAAAGAACATCTAGAAGAGAAACGTGATATTATATGGATTCAATCCAAACGATATAGAGGACCGGATTAGCAACTGGAAGGTTGCGGGTTCGAAACTCGGTCCAGCCAAACATCGTCGTATACACGGTAGCTGGTGCACGTTAAATCTGTCGTGGCCTCAAATGTCCTTACGTTGAATGGAAGTTTGGAGAGTAGGGGTGTTCACCTCGTCATCTGGCTCAAAATTACGAGGTGTTGTCCTCGGATTTTTCCATTCGGGATTGATCCCGGACAGAGAAGCAAATAGCCCGTTGTGTTGCTCCAGTGCGACGTTAGTTAACTACCTACCGGTTGCTTATCCGCTACTCTTCCAATCGGGCTAACGTTGCCCCGATGACACTTTAGGTAGGTTGGTACTTAATTAACGTCGCACTGGAGCAACACAACAGGCTATAGGCAACGGTCCGGAATCAGACCCCAACAATGACACTTAGAAATTATAGAATTGAGTAAAGATAACCCTTAAAAGAACGTCTAAAAAACCTGATAAAAGACTACAGAAAAATTTACAACAAAACCTGTTCAGTTCATTTGAGGTTGACTTTCTACATAAAATGGATTCAACCAGAATCTTCAAGAGTAAAAGTCATCCTACACTCAACGTCGAAAAAAAAGCTAACACCATAATCGCAACATCACATTATTATCTCGATCAAACACAAATTCGAAATCGATATTAAAAAAATAGCGCTAATTTTAATTCACAGAAATCGCGCAAACCATAGTTACGAGGTTCCCACAACACGCCGGAAACTTAAACCAAACAAGAAAACGCTCTGGGTATTTGGGGAATAAAGCAGCGGGTGAAAAAAAATAAGTCTCCATCCCTCGACGAAGTCCAGAATAGGAGTAATTGATTACCGGGCCCAGCCGAATCGAAACGCGATATAAAACAGTCCGCCATTTAAACACTTCGGGAAAAAGGCGGCGAAGAAACAGAGAAAAGAATGGCATTCTAAAAAAGGAAATAAATCTATAAAAAAGAAGCACTAATCGAAGGAAGGAACATCCAACCAGGAATGGCAGAGAGAGCTTCAAAGGGTTGTTCGGGGAAGACAGAAGAAACGAGGAAAAATCGCTGAAAGGGGAATAGCGGTTTAAGTCAGCATTTTCCCAAACTTTCGCGGTAGAACGGTTCGTAGAGTAGCGGATTAGCAGGTAGTTAGTAAATGGGCTGTTGGCGGCGGTCCGGGATCAATCCCAAAGGGAAAGAACCGAGGATAACGCCTCGTCATTTTAATCCACGGTCAGATGACGAAGTCAACAACTCAGCTGTCATCGCATTCTCAAAACTTACACACCACGCCAACATGAGGACATTTGAGGCCACGACCGATTCAACGTGCACTATCCCCCGCGTACACGGCGGTCTTTGGATGGACCGAGTGTCGAACTCGCAACCCTGTGCTTGCTAATCCGTTGCTCTTCCAACTGGACTGAGTTCGAAACTCGATCCTACCAAAGACCGTTGTGTGGGGGACTGCGGAACTTTAAATCTGTCGTGGCCTGAAATGTTCTCACGTTGGCGTGGAAGTTTAGAGAGTGAAGTGCCAGCTCAGGTGTTGACCTCGTCATTTGACTGTGTTTCAAAATCACGAGGTGCTGTCCTCGGGTCTGTCGATTCGAAATTAATCCCGGATAGTCGCCAATAGTCCTTTGTGTAGCTCCCGTGGAACGTGAACCTTCTAATGAAGTGGACTGAGTTTGTGGGCGGAGTCGCTGACGTAATACCTCAGAAGTATTGTCGCAATGCCTCAGATGTGTTGTTGGGAATCGACGTGGTCTAATTGGCTGTCGAAGCTTACGCTAGTGTTTTTAATAACGCTGGATAATAACATTAAGTCAATAAATAATCTAACATTGATTCATGCTCCCAATACCACGTGACAGTACTTCAAACCAAGGGAACTTCACACGCACATGCTCTAATTCGACTGCTCGCGAGCAATCTGATCACTGGATTGGATGTTGAGAGCTTTATAGCGCAAGGTCCTCTGATCATTGGATTCAACTACTTGCGAGCACGCCCTGATTCCATTGTATTTGGCTGCTCGCGAGCATACTGATAATTGGACGCGTCTGCTCGCAAGCACGCTCTGATCACTATAGATAAGTGTGTTCGCGAGCACTCTATAATTGGATTCGTCTGCTCGCGAGCACTCTGATAATTGGATTCATCTGCTCCTGAGCACAGATAATTGGATTCATCTGCTCGTGAGCACACTGATAATTGGATTCGTCTGCTCGCTAGCACGCTCTGATCACTATGGATTCGTCTGCTAGTGAGCACTCTATGATAATTGAATTCGTCTGCACGAATTCAATTATCATAGCACGTCTGCACGAATTCGTAGCACGCTCTGATCACTATGGATTCGTTTGCTAGTAAGCACTCTAAGATAATTGGATTCGTCTGCTCGTGAGCACACTGATAATTGGATTCGTCTGCTCGCTAGCACGCTCTGATCACTATGGATTCGTCTGCTCGTGAGCACACTATGATAATTGGATTCGTCTGCTCGCTAGCACGCTCTGATCACTATGGATTCGTCTGCTAGTAAGCACTCTAAGATAATTGGATTCGTCTGCTCGTGAGCACACTATGATAATTGGATTCGTCTGCTCGCTAGCATGCTTTGATCACTATGGATTCGTCTGCTACTAAGCACTCTAAGATAATTGGATTCATCTGCTCCTGAGCACAGATAATTGGATTCATCTGCTCGTGAGCACACTGATAATTGGATTCGTCTGCTCGCTAGCACGCTCTGATCACTATGGATTCGTCTGCTAGTGAGCACTCTATGATAATTGAATTCGTCTGCACGAATTCAATTATCATAGCACGTCTGCACGAATTCGTAGCACGCTCTGATCACCATGGATTCGTCTGCTCGTGAGCACACTATGATAATTGGATTCGTCTGTTCGCTAGCATGCTCTGATCACTATGGATTCGTCTGCTACTAAGCACTCTAAGATAATTGCATTCTTCTGCTCATTAGCACTCTATGATAATTGGATTCGTCTGCTCGCAAGTACGAATTGATCACTATGGATTCGTCTGCTAGTGAGCACTCTATGATAATTGGATTCGTCTGCTCGTGAGCACACTATGATAATTGGATTCGTCTGCTCGCTAGCATGCTTTGATCACTATGGATTCGTCTGCTACTAAGCACTCTAAGATAATTGGATTCGTCTGCTCGTGAGCACACTATGATAATTGGATTCGTCTGCTCGCGAGAACTCTATAATTGCATTCTTCTGCTCATTAGCACTCTATGATAATTGGATTCGTCTGCTCGCAAGTACGAATTGATCACTATGGATTCGTCTGTTCGCCAGCACCTTTTGATCCCTGAATTCGGTAGCATGTGCCATGTAACAAGGCGACAACGAAAGCCCTGTCCGCATCAACAGCTGGTTATATAACAGTTCGGAGGCTTAAACTCCTATACGTTAAAACACCAACAGATCAGTGTTTTCCCTGCTGCACATAACTCTTCTCGACCCAACAATCCAAAAAAGCAATAAATTCCCTGCAACCAAAACCAATAGCCAATCACATGGATCTGTCGTTTCGATAATTGTGACAAGAGATCCATCAGAAGGCATCCAAGCAACCCCAGCATCTGCCTCTCCTGAAACAGGCATCGCAGATGCGTTCTCTAATAACATTACAAGCACCGTCCGTATACGAACATTTTTAGTGCTCTTCCACAGGATCGGCATTCTTGGCACGTCTTTCTGGTGATGTGGGAAATGTCGGATGTTGATGATTTACCGTGCGGAGGAATTGTAATCATTCAGAAAAGTAAGGAAACTGCAAAAACTGTTGGAAAGGTAACGAATATACACATTTTTTGTAACTAGGATTTCCGAATTTGGAGTTTTGTACCGAAAAGTAAAATTTATGGTTTTAAGTCTTTTCCTGGCATCTGTAACACGCGCTTTTTATAAGCTATTGCCCGTTCAGAGTTCGGTATAAATCATTTTCAACGGTTTGTTAAAATATATGAACATCCTTCTCGCATCTGCCCACTAGGTCCCAGTACCATTTATATTCCTTAGGGTATGCGTATTTAGGGGTATTTTTAATTTAATTAACTTTAGGGGTAATTAATTTAATTGGAGCAACACGACGGGCTATCGGTGACGGTCCGGGATCAATCCCAAAGGGAAACATCTAAGAAAAACACCACATAATTTTGAACCACGGTCAGATGACGAGGTCACACCTGAGCTGGCATCCCACTCACCAAACTTCCATACCACGCCAACGCCACGACAGATTTAACGTGCACCAGCCCCCTTTGTACACGACGGTCTTTGGTAGGATTCGAACTCGCAACCCTCCGGTTGCCAACAGGGCTACGATGCATTCCTCCCTGGGTGTATTTCTCTCTTTGTCAGTAAAACTTTCATTGGTGTATGTCTATTATTTGATATTGTATGTCTTATGTCTGGCGCAGTATGGCCAAATATGGTTCCTGCGCCATAGAACCCCAATACCAACCAACCAAATCTAATAGGGCTACGGCGGCCCTTATGTACATTAGAAATGTCTAATTCTAAATGTCTAATTCTTTATATTATGCGATTTTGGCACATCTGGAAAAGCATGAGACAAAACATACGACATGCTATCAGAGCTGTCACCACCATAATACTCGTGAAATAGTAACATTAATAGCATAAATTCTTAAAGGAAGCAAAAAGTTTCCTGTTAACCCAATCGTGTACAAAGGGGAAGGTGCGCGTTAAATCTGTCGTGGCCTCAAATGTCCTCAAGTTGGCGTGATGTGGAAGTTTGGAGAATGGGTGACCTCGCCATCTGACCGTAGTTCAAAATAACGTGGTTTTCTCGAATCTTTCCATTAGGAATTGATCCTAGATCGTCGCCAATAGACCGTTGTGTTGCTGCAGTGCAACGTTAATGAAAATACCTACCTACCTCTCCTCTTAACCCTTTTTCAGTAGCAATTTGAGTTGCTAGGATGCCTCCCCGCCCAAAAAAAAATGAATCATCTAAACCAAAAATGTACTAATGAAGCATGAAACAGACGTTGAGGATCTCGCCAAGAAATTTAAATTTTTAAAATTAAATATTTTCTTAAGGTTCTCACGACAATCTATCAATCACAGATTTCGAAGTTTTTCGTTTGTGATGCCACGGCTTCGCGCTAAAACTTCGAAATCGGAAAAATAATTTTTCCGTCTATTATTTAAAACAGAAAGGGGAACAAAATTTTCGTTGATCTTTGACGAATTAAAAAAAAATCTCAAATTTTTGAAAAGTCGCCAAAATTTTTAATTTGTAACTTCTGCTTAAAAAGGTACTCCTAGTCGCCAATGTTGTATAGATAGGTAGTTAATTCACGTCGTATTGGAGCAACACAATGATCTATTGGTGACGGTCCGGGATCAATCCCAAAAGGAAAGATCCGAGGACACCTCGTAATTTTGAGCCATAGTCAGATCATCTGATCAACATCCGAGCTGCCACCCCACTTTCCAAATTTCCACACCAAGCCAACGTGACCAAGGTTGTATAATAAAAATAAATAAAAGAAGAATAGTAGCAAAAATCGCTTTTGAGTCCCCTGTGATAGTCCTATACGCATGCGTACAACGTTCCTGTACACAGGAAACATGTCGGTACGCATATGTATTCCAACCGAATTTAGTGTCGAAGGACTGATGTTGCCGAAGACCTTTTTCCCACAGAAAAATACCCCTCGCTTCACAATCACGTCTCGTTCGTATTATCGGTTTCTGTCAGTACATTTTTGAACTGTTTTCAAGGACGAAGCAGTTACAAAGAATAAAATTAGTCAATTTTCTGCACCTCGACAACTCGCTAAATGCAAACACTTCCATAGAACCACGCATTGATGCATTATTTTCGCAAAAATAAGGTCAAACATCCCACTAGTTTTGTTTTATGTGGCTCTTTTTTAAATTTTTAATAAAAATATATACATTATATTTTATGTATCGCCCAAGACGATTCCTCTTCACTCAATGCGGACCAGGCAAGCCAACAGATTGGACACCCCTGATTTAGATGATGGGTCCTTCAAGAAATAAAAAACACGTATCCCACTACGTCTATCCACAACAAGAACGCCTCCCTACACCAAGTTGGTCGCTATACAAATATGACTCGTTTGTTTGGAGTAGGGGTAACTCTCAGAGATGACTAAGACATCGGGTCCCGGAACCATGCAAGAAAAATCCTCAAATGCCCTGACCCTAAATTATTTCTTATCTCAACTGAAATAATTATAAAAAAATTTAATCTTTATTATTTCCATTATTTATTTCATAACCGATAAATTGCTTTAGTCGAATATAATCAAACAATAAAAGTATTGTTTTTCAATACGAGTCAGGAGAGGATCCAGAATTTTATACGGTCAAGGTGACCTGAATAAAATGAAAAATCTACATTTTCTTAATGGCATTTTAATTTAAATTTCGTCATTTTTCATGTTAACAGAATATACTATTTAATTCAATTAAATTGCCTTCATGTTTCAGTGGTGCATATTCAGGTTTTTAAGCAAATGTATTACTAGATATTTCGAAAATTATACTAACTCTGATCCAAAATAAGTGCCGCCTTTAACATTTGAAATAGTTATCACATTTGTGAGATGTAAAAGGAACAGATTTAAACGTAAATTAAAAGGTTTATTATTTAACAAGGTTAAATATTATATTTTAAGGTAGTGTTTGGGTTTTAATAGCTCCAGGATTGCAATTAATATTACTTGTAAGGTGATATCCACGCATCAGTTTATCTTAATGTGAACAATTTTGCATGCATTACTTCCACAAGGCATTGCATTTTTCATACGTTTGTAATGTTAAAAAATGTTTAGCACTTTTACTTTGAATTTCGAAAACAAATCCCTTCTTCGATTTCTCACCAGTCTTTGAGCAATACAAAGACAATCGAGTGGCATTCTTATACAGTTAACAAATGTCCTCATGGGTTCACATAAAAATTAAACTATAAAATTAAAAAAAAATTAAAAAGAAAATTAAAAAGAAAAAGTTTTAGACATTTCCTTACAATAGAATTCCTTGGAAATTTTTTTAGAAATTTTCTTACAAAAGCATCCTTTGGGGAAAATGTTTTAACATTTCCTTACAGTAAAATCCTTTGGATTTTTTTGACATTTCTTTACAAAAGAATCCTTTGGAAATTTTTCTGATATTACCTTACAATAGGAATCCTTTGGACATTTCCTTACAAGTAGAATTCTTTTTGAAATTCTTTTAGATATTTTCTTAAAGAATGGATTCCTTTTGAAAGATTCTATTGGTCAATTAATTAGAAAAGAATCCTTTTAAAGATTCTAATGGCCCTTTGATTAGAAATGAATCCCTTTGAAAGATTCTATTGACCATTTAATAAGAAAAGAATCCTTTGGAAAGATTCTATTGGCCAATTAATTAGAAAAGAATCCTTTTAAAGATTCTAATGGCCCTTTGATTAGAAATGAATCCTTTTGAAAGATTCTATTGGCCATTTAATAAGAAAAGAATCCTTTGGAAAGATTGTGTTGCTTCTTTCCTACGAATAGAATCCACCTATTTGTATGGTTATTCAGTCATCAAATGTGTTATGTGGGAAAGACAATACTACAGTACTCGGAAATCCCACTGAGATGCTCATAGGGGAAATAAAGATACACCTTCCCTGCCTTAAAGTCAAACTTGAGGGACTCCAGTACATCACTCTCCCTCTAAGGGCAGACGGCCAAAGAGAGAAGAGAGGGCAAAAAATCCATCAGATTGGGCGAGAGAGGACGGGGTTGAAAAAGAGCTCAGGAAGGCAGGGGACGGAGAAAAGATGCGGGGGAGCAGCAGCAGCTGTCGATCACCAGGGAAGGTGGATCCTCGCAACATCCCAATTCGCCGGCCGTTTTTGCGCAGGGGGACCGTCCAATAAAGACCCCACGAATATGTTAATGAGGGTGGGCGGTAGTTTTTTTCCCATTTGTCGCGAGAACAAAAAAAAAATTATGTTAATAAAAGCGGAGGTAAAAAAAATAAAAGACGGATGCAAAAAAAAAATAAGACGTGCTGAGACTGGAAGTTATGCTCTTTCGGATCACGTGATAATAGGGATGCGGTGCACATTCCGTTGCCACCAATCCCGGAGTTTCTGGGATGACGAGGAATGGAGTTGTAAGGAAATCAACCATAAATTCTCTCCCCTTCCCCTACTCTCTCCTCCTCCTCCCCCTTTTAAGCTCGTGGAGCGGCTTGCTATTTTTAAAGGGTTGAGCAAAATAATGGCGTTGAAAAAGTGAAAGAAGTTCAGGAGAGTGAAAAGAATTTGACTTTAAGCCAGTACTTCTTTTGAAGAAAGAAATCGAAATTTTTCTTATTTTCCTTTCCCTATAAAAAGTGGGGCCGAGGTAGCTCAGTTGGAAGAGTAACGGATTAGCAAGGAGAGAGTTGCGAGTTCGGAACTAGGTCCAACCAAAGACCGTCGTGTACATGGGTGCACGTTAAATCTGTCGTGTCCTCAAATGCACTCACGTTGGTGTGGTGTGGACATTTGGAGAGTGGGGTGCCAGCTCAGGTGTGACCTCGTCATCTGACCATGGTTCAAAATTACGTGGTGTTGTCCTAGGATATTTCGGGATTGATCCCGAACCGTCGCCAATAGCCGTTGTGTTGCTCCAGTGCGATGTTAATTAACTATCTACCCTATAAAAAAGCGATCCTTTCAATAGCTCAGTATATTTTTATTTACATTTATATAATATTTTTAAATATATTTTTGCTCTTAAGAGATGTTAATATTTAGACTATACAATGACGGAAAAACAAAACCTTAAGTGTTCAGCCAATTTCGTAAAGATTAGAAGTAGATTCATTTAAAAGTTCGCTTTAAAATTCAACTCCCTCGTGGGCACATCTTTAGGTGTATACGGGCTTCACGAATCCAAGGCACCCTAGTGATCGATTCTTTTCTCGTGGGGTTTACTGTCTCTTGTAAACATGGGCGACCCCAGGATGCCCAAAAGATCTTTCTTTCTCCTCTCCATCCTCTCTTTTCACAATTACTTGACATTGTCTGCCATCGGTTTGGCGCAGCTTGGCCAAATATGGCCCTTGCACCATAAAACCAATCAACATTAAAACTGAGCGCCACGAGATTTCCGAGTAGAGTAGCATTGGTTTTTTCCACCAACACCGCATATAACACATAAACAAATGGCAACCTTCGTAAAATTCTTAGTGAAAAATGGAAAACTTCGAAACAACGACTAACGAACTTTAACCCTCCTGGTAGGTGATGAGGCACTCGTCACTACGAAAACTGACCAGATCTTGATGGACGAGATATCTTGTCATTATCAAAATTGGTCATTCTCGATGGACGAGATATCTCGTCGAAACCACTTTGGAGGGTTAAACATCTTCAATGGCCATTCGGTGAAGGAAGACGTTCATATCATCAGGACAAAAGTGTCCTGATGATCACTTCTGTCCTAATGATGGTGGATATCAGGATCAGTGATCATCAGGACACTTCTGTCCTGATGATGAAATGGCCATTGAAAATACTTAATCTTCATTGGTCGTTGCTTTGAAATTTTGCAATTTTACTACACACAAATAATGATTAAATGAATATATTTATTGGTTGAAAGAATTGCATAAAAATTCTATTGGTCAAGATCAAAGCTGATTAGAAGTCGTACAGGAAACATTTTATGATACAAAACGGGAAAATACGTGTGACCTCCCAGAATGTTAAATCAATTTATACGTATTTAAATAGTAAGCATATTAAGTAGTTAAGGATTGCAAGCAAGAACTAGTTAGTTGAAAAGGGAAGATTGAGATCTACTTTTCTGTTATGCTGGTACACTTGTGTAAGGAATCATTTTTTATTGCCAACTGCTATATAAATGATGGTGAGACTGGTCTTTATGAAAATAGAGCTTGCTATACACAAGTGGCGAACACGGCGAATTGAAGTCCGTATATTGATGAACGTAAAAACAAAATAGATATAAATATCGAGTGTTCCAAACTCGAAACATTTAAAAATAAATGCATTCGTGTTTCCAACAATAACATTTAGAAAATATAAGTGAGATTCATAGTAGCTAGTATGCGATAATACTGAAGAACATGAGTTATATAGACTACACAGCGAGCAGTGGATTCTACAATGCTTGCCGACCTCTAGATTCTACAATGCATTGACGGCCGCTGGATTCTAAAAAGCAGTGACTAGTGGATTCCAAAAATCATTGACGAACTTAGGATTCCGAAAAGCATTGACGATAATTGGATATAAAAGGTATTGACGACTATTTTATTCAAAGAAACATTGAAGACCTTTTGATATAAAAAGTATCGACGATTATTTGATTGTAAAAAGTGATTGACCTCAAAGCATCCCCCATCGTTAAGATTAAAAAATTAGGAAACAAAATTTATTTGGAAAAAATACACTTGCCCGTCAAAGTGAAAGACCAGAATTGCTACAGCGAGCAAAAGGAATTTTAAATATTGGAGGCCATTGGATTCTAAAGTAGTGCCCTGAAGACCACCTCCAGTTTCAAAGATAAGTTTTTCCGAAAAAAAATTAAATTTATTTAGTGAAATATTTTCCACTTGAAGAACTACTCGTGTCACCAACGTCAACGGCCAAAATTGCTACAGCAAGCGAACCGACCGCCATTGGATTCCAAAGCGTGGTGACCTGAAAACAGCATCGCTACGCGCAGGAACGCAGAGAAACTGACTAAAGCAAATAGAAATATACAGAAGACAGAACGCCGACTCATTTCAGTCAAAAAGTCACCGAAAGCAACCTAAATTATGCATGCGCGGCACGGCCTTCCACGTACACCAAACGGTGGACGCCCATGACAACGTCTCACCTTCCCCGACGTTACCATCGGAACCTCGAATATTCATGTAACGCTCCGTAACGGCAACCCCTCCTCCCCTTGGACAGTGGCGCCGACTTGGGGGGCTCCAGTGGTTTCATGTGCTTCCGAAACTTTTATTTGTGCAGATGAGTCTCACCAATGACAGGGCGACAAAATGTGTCTCTCTTAACCCTCTTGGTGGTTTGTCTACGCGTCGAAAACTACCCAGTAGTGGCCAGCCTCTGGTGCAAAAACCTGTTCCAAACTGTCACCAGTTCTGGGCAAGGGACAGTTTGTTTTCCCTACTTGGCTTTTCATTACCCCTAGGAGTAATGAGATAAAGTCTGGACAAGGTATCTCGTCCTTACCAAAACTGACCAGATCTTGGACGAGATATCTCGTCATCAGAAAAAAACTGATCAATCTCAATCCCGTCGTCATAAAAATATCGGTAAAATCTTCTTGACGAGATATCTCGTCAGTAGTAAAATTGCTCAGATATGGATGGACAAGATATCTCATCATTGGAAAAATTGGTCGGATCTTGTTGAACGAGATATCTCGTTGAAACATTTGGAGGGTTAAGAAACTGGTAGACTAAAGTGCTTGGTTACGAGTTCCAATCTCGTAAGAATGGAAGTATCCTGGTTGAAGTTTCCTGGTTTCTTCAAGTCGACACGTAGATGTGGACCACCTTTCCCAAAATCCTCCAGGGGGTAGGTCTCTCCCCCTCCCCCATTTCACGGTGGGAGAGATGTGGTTGCACCTCCCAAGGAGCCTCGGGTTTTACTTCGGGATTGCCATGTTCTCGTCAACCGAATGTTTGAAGGATTATATGTCCATAAGAAATGGGATTGGGGAAGTGTTTGTATAGATCAGTGGTTCCTACGGACCCCCAGGGGTCCTTGGGACCTCTGAGGGGGTCCGTGGAAAATTAAAATTAATTTGGGGGTACGTGGAAAACGTAAGGGGGTCCGCGAAAGGTTTAATATAAAGTAAAATAATTGTGACCCATTTTCATTATTATGAAAGTTAAAAATAAATAGCAATAAATAAATTGGTAGACATTTTTACGTCCTGAGTAAAATATAAGTATAGATAGGTACATAAAGTACAAGTAATGTTTTGTGTTGAGGAACTCACCGGTTTCTCAAGATTCGAATAAAAGAATTTATTGACATTAAAACATATTTACAAGTTAGCTGGAGACTACAATATGAGCAGCCAATTTTATTTAGTGATGGAAGTATTCGAATACAAAAGTACTCATGTACTCTATACTTAAAAGTAATCGTTGTACTCGATTCTTTTCCAAAGTATTCGAATACCAAAGTACTAGGATCCAAGGTATTTGGTTACAAGAGTACTCGTCCTAGGTATTCGGATGCCAAATCTGTCAAAATTGCAAAAACGAGATGAAGAATCACTTGCTTATTGTTAAAACTTAACGGCTCTTCATTCTGACCTCAGACAAACATTTGAAGACATTCTTCACTTGGGCATCCCCGATTGGGTGTTGGACCCTTTTGCAAGTAGACCCACAAACTCAGATGAATCCATACTAATACAGGAGCAACTTATTGAATTATCCCGAAATGAGGAGATGAAACCAATGTTTGAACAAGGATACCACATTTTCTGGTTACAAAAACTGATGCTAATTTTGTATCCTGCATTATGGGCCACTGCACAGAAGCTGTTGATTGGTTTCCCGTCTTCCTATTTAGTAGAACGTGAATTCAGTGCAGTTACGAGCCTCATCATGAAAAAAAGAAAACGATTGCAAATTAGTGCTCGTGAGACTTACGAAAGTTATTCACAAACATCGAGCCGAACATAAATAATCTCATATCATCTCATCAGGTTCACCAATCTCATTGAAAAATAATGTTTTTGTATTTTAAAACAAAAGTTCTTTTAATAAATACTACTTGAAATATCAACATGTTTTATTTATATTTATTTTTACGTCACCATTCAAGACATCAAAGTTAAATTTGTAATTTTGCTATTATGCACAGTTGTGTAGTTATTTCTCTGGGGGTTCATGGTCAGGTTTTTGCTATGAGAAGGGATCTGTGGTATAATAAGTTTGGGAACCACTGGTATAGATTATTCCCCCAAAACGACTTATTTGTAATATTTACCCCTCTAGTTCGAGTATGGACAGGCCCTAATAATAAAAATATTGGGGTCTCAAGGTGTTGAGGCCCCTAGCACTGCGTCTCTTGATCCTGGTTGGTTGGGTTTTATGGTAGGTAGTTGAATTAACGTCAAACTGGAGCAACACAAAGGGCCAGTGACGACGGTCCGGGATCAATCCCGAAGAGAAAAACCAGAAAACAGCAACTCATCATTTTGAACTACGGTCAGATAACGAGGTCAACACCTGAGCTGGCACCCCACTTTCCAAACTTATACACCACGCCAACGTGAGGACATTGGAGGTCACATCAGATTTAAAGTGCACAAACCCTCACGGTCTTTGGTTGGATCGAGTTTCGAACTCGCAACCCACCGGTTGCGAATACGCTACTTTTCCAACCCAGCTACCGAGGCTCCAAGGGGATCGGTTCTCTTAAACTTGGGGTCCCTGGCATGAATGTTTTGATGAACTTGTTGGCTCATGGGACAAAACCCTCAGGGCCACATCTTCTTTAGGTGTGTACGGGCATCACAAACCCGAGGTACCCGATTAATTTTTCTATCTTTTGTTTTTACCCTCGTCTAACCTTCTGCTTTTTCTTCCCTCATTGTGTTGTCTGTCTTGTGAATGGCGCAGCTTTCTGAAATATGGCCCTTGCGCCATAAAACATAAAAAACTAACCGTAGTTAATATTTATCCTTGTCGTTAGGGGGGCTTTTATAAAACTATTGTTGGGGCAATGGGTGTGGGCCATAGGAGTTAGCCAAGGGACTGGTCCGTTATTTCTGACCTGGGCATGTTTCCCGGTCTTCAATATTATCTAAGTTCCCGATTTTGGCCAGTAATCTGCGAGGTTCGCGTAACAGGTGAGGCAAACTCTTTGCCCACAGCAGCGGGCAAATGACCTGGGCGGCAGAACGCAGGGTTACGGAGTCCATTATAACATGCCAAGAAGCACATCACAACCAGTTCGTCGAGTCTGCTTGTAGGACTGCAGCTTCAAGGCCAAAGCGTTCCCGCCTTTTTAGTTATGATGGCTTTTTTCTTGCTTCTCTTCTTCCTTGCCGTTTTTTTCTTCAACGCTGATGTTGTTTAACCCTTCTAGGTCCGTAGTTTTTTTTCTTCTCTTCTTTCGAACTCTTCCCCCTTCTCTCTTTTCTTCCTTCTTACCCTCTAAGAGAGCATTTTCAAGGACAGTCAGCTATTACACTGAAGAGATTTCCATCCACTTGTGTATATGCCCAACGTACATTTTTGGCACGTGTTGAGGAGTTCGAATTTTCTTTTTTCGTTCTTTTTTTTTTGTTCCACTCTTCGTTATTATCGCAACGGTTGGCATTGCGGAGGTCTATTTTTACATACCATCCCGGTTTTTATAACGACATTTAATTCCACATTTAGAACACCTGATATTTCAAAGTGAAATGGCGGTTGTTCTCCCGCATAGATCTCATATCCAAGTGGTGCAGAAAGAAGGGCTTGGAATAAATTGAGCTTTGCAGCGCTCATATTGCATTGTCTTTGTTTTTAAACATAACTATAAAACGAAAACAAATTGACAAAACACAGAACGATATATAATAGAAATGTAAAGTGGCATGAATAAAATAGAAAAATTACCAAAACCTATATTGCTGTTCACATGTTTTCTTTTGAATTCAGGCAATTTCTGAAATTTCTTTCGACAGAAAATAAGTTTGGTTTTATTTTACCCTCCAAGTGGTTTTCTACGAGATATCTCCTCCATCAAGATTTGATCAATTTTATCGAGATCTCGTCATAAAGATGTTGCAAATTTTCGATGATGACGAGATCAAGATCTGGTCAGTTGTTTTATAATGGCGAGATATCTCCTCGAGACAACCACCAGGAGGGATAATCCTACGCCAGACACCAGCCTCTTTTCAGTAAGTCTCTGGCAGCCCAGTAGTCTACCCATGCAGAAGTAACACATGGGTAGACTATTGGGAACAAAAATTACACATGCAACTATCAGCACAGAAATAACACGCAACTATCAGCACAGAAATAACACGCAACTATCAGTTCAGAAATAACACATGCAACATAGAACAGAAATAACACATGCAACTATCAGCAGTATTATTCACTGTGACTTCAGTAAGATCAGGACAACTATAGAATGGGCTCTTGTCATGTCCGAAAGGCCTAACAAAGGGCAAGTTGGAGAGTTTGACAAGCCACTTCGATATACATGATTTTGTAGGTAGCGTGTCCAGTGAGAAACCCAAAATAAGCGACTCCTATAGCTCTAGGTAGATCCTATGGCAACTGAGACCATAGCAAGGGTTCCAGTCTTTCGCTTTAGCTATACCTTTCTAAGTATTCAGTAGAGAATGTTTGATTTTTGTATTCATGTATAAAACTATAAATAAATATTGACACATAATTATTTAAAACAAGTTGATTTCTGAAGCTGAACAAATCAATCACAGAAATGGTTCAATTGAACACGAACCTTCCTTGGTAAAGTAAGGAAATGTGATGAAACTGCGTTTGTGTACTTCCAGATTTATTCAATATAACCTCATTTTCTGTGAACTTCACAAATATAAGATTGTAAATACGATTCTTTTTCGTAAAAGTGCTTTTAATTTCCTCCATTTGAAGTAGAAATAGATCTAGAACAGCATTTTGAACCTTTTTCACCCCATGGCAGACTAATTATCAATATTCTTCAGCGGTACACCAAAAAATATTTTTTACCGACCTGATAAAATAATAGGTATAATTTTGCTTGATTTACAAAAAAATATTAATAACCTATCCTCTTTAGTTCCGAAGTGGCGATTTAAAAATGCTTTTTGGAATCAATTTATTTATATTTTGTACTACAAAAATACTCAATTTATACGGGTATTATTTGAAATTTTTGTAAACATACACTTGTCAAAATTTCAAAACTAAACCATTGAAATGAAACAAATTTTACACAATTTAAGCCGTTCCACCTAGCGGCACATCGATTGAAAATCGTCTATCTGGAGCAGAGGTGTCAAACTCAATTAAAACACGAGCCATTTCATGCAACTGGTAAGATTAACGCGGGCCACATCACATTGACAAATTTCCTTAAAATAATATTTTGAAGTGAGGATTCAGGAATATGGATAGGATAATTAAATTTAGGGTGTGAAATATGAATTTAAGTAAAAAGTGAATTTAGGGTAATAATTTATAATTTGCTATATAACTGCTTTTATTTAAACGTTTATTTAATTTAATGTATTTATAAAACTAAAATTAATTTTTTTTACCGTAAACTTGCCAGCGCTTTCCTCCTACTAGTTTTCCAATATCTGGATTCAAAGACTGAGAACAGACAAACTTCATTATGGCAGATAGATGTTTTTCAGTTAATCTTGATCTGTAGGCCGTTTTATTTAATTTCATGGACGAAAATAGTTGCTCACACATTTTTAACACGACGAAATTGTGTGTAAGGTATTGCCTCGATCTCCCCTAAGTGTTATTTTCTTCATAACATATTGTCCTGTTTTCATTTTATTTCAGAGTATCGTGGGCCACAAAAAATTACCTCGGGGGCCGCCAGTTTGACACACCTGATCTAGAGGAACAACCAGCAGTTTGAATTTGGAGAAAATTAGATTAGCTTAGGGTTTTAGAATGAGTTTGAAATTTATTCCTTTCCTTCCGTAAAATTTTATTTCAACGAGAAATGGGAATATAAGATGGCATACTTAGATACCTGATTTATAACCTTCTCTCAATTGTGTGTCGTTAAATCAACAGCTTTGAACTATTGTTAACATACCGCCATTGAAGATCATATGCATTTCAATATTTTCTCAAATAAATGAATGTGTAGATTATTTTCAAATGCACATTTTATGTGCATTAACTGAAAATTGTCTAATTAGCCCTCGTGTAGCATAAAAATAACCGTAGAGCGACAAACTATTTCACTGTTTTCTTCAGCTGATTTTTAAATAAAAGTTCATCCAGCCCTTTGAGCGATTTCCAAGTAGTGTATGCATTTCCATCATAGCACACTTAATGACCAAATAACCACATCTATTGGTTGAAAGAATCCTGGATTCTTTCAACATCTAGAAATATTGGTCCTTTCCTTACAAGTCTCCTTGAAAAAAACTCGGTTGGTGCTTTCCTCAGAATAGAATCCTTTGGAAAGATTCCATTTGTCATTTGCTCATAATAGAAACCTTTGGAAAGATTCTGTTAGTCGATTGATAATAGACGACTAGAATTCTTTGGCAAGATTCTATTAGTCAATTGATAATAGACGATTAGAATCCTTTGGCAAGATTCTATTAGTCGATTGATAATAGACGATTAGAATCCTTTGGCAAGATTCTATTAGTCGATTGATAATAGACGATTAGAATCCTTTGGCAAGATTCTATTAGTCGATTGATAATAGACGATTAGAATTCTTTGGCAAGATTCTATTAGTCGATTGATAATAGACGATTATAATTCTTTGTCTAGATTCTATTAGTCGATTGATAATAGACGATTAGAATTCTTTGGCAAGATTCTATTAGTCGATTGATAATAGACGATTAGAATCCTTTGGCAAGATTCTAATCATCAAGATCAAAACTGGTTAGAAGACATGCAGGGAAGACTGCAGGTTGCAAAGTGGAATTTATGCGTGTGAACCACTCATGGGGTTAATAAAATTTCAAGATAAAAAATGTGTTTATTCCGTCACTATTTCTTGTGCAACTTTTATTTTACTTCTCCAATTATAGCTGACTATAGAACTATTTCAAAATTACCCATTTTTACATTACGTTGTTCTCCCATTGCAAGATGCCTAAAGCATTGAGATTAAAAAGATTTTTTGTGTGGTCTTTGATAATTACCAAAACAGAAAAGTTCCAATTGTTTCACGCAAAATGAGTTTTTTTTTCGGATTAAGCTAAACAAAAGAAAATGTTAAGAATTAATGAGCGCAATTAAAATATATTATTCCAAAACCAACAAAATTCAATTCAAAACTGGAGTCCTCCGCATTTTTTAAATGCATTTTAGTTCAATTGCATGCGTTGTTTGTATGAAACAAAGCATTTAAAGAGTAGAAATTTAGGAGAACAGTATAAAGTAATAAAAAAAATATCAATATAGTGACATCGAAAAATTAAAGGCAGTCAAAATAATTTCTAGTAAGTAAATAAATAAATAGGACCAATGTGTCCAAATTAGTTGATTTTGAGTTATGTCCACAAACCATTAAAGGCAAAGAAAGTTATAATAGAAAAGTGCCAATGCCCTCCAATCAATATATTTCCAAAGAATCAAAATATTGGAAAGTATTTCTTGTACGCTATATAAAAAATTAAAGAGATAAAAATTACGAAATCATTTGTTACCCAAAACTGGCAAAATGGACATCGGCCTCTCTTTTAATAGACAGAAATAAATCATGATGTTTAAGGTGATGGTTTCCAGAGAAATATCAAATACTTTTGAGGAGATTTGGAGCTGTTCAAGAGTATGGAAATATTGTGCAAATGCACATAAAAAAAATTTTAATATCAATCTAAGAAATTGAAATCTCATTCGAAGTATTTAGAAAACATACTTAAGGGACTTGTATTTTAATGAAATTTTGCGCAATATCTGACAAAATTCCAGTGGGTATAAGCTAGGAATCCCATCGAGTTTTTGATTTTCAAAATATTTAAATTAGAATAAAACTATGAGTATTCATTCAAAACCTAAAACAGCAAGTATGACTTAGGTAATGGAGATGACTTTCCAGTCTTTTTATCTGACACATTGACTAAAAACTCATTTTTCTCAGAGTATTTATCTTTTCCACGTGAATTCCCAGTTCCCCTGATTTCTGAGTTGTACACGAATTCAATCTTTAACAATCATCAAAATCAGAATACATTGGAAATCTTAATTACGACTCGGGGCTAAGTTGGGAATGAAATCGAAATATCAATTTTCAAACTTTTAAATTAGACTAGAACTATTCATTAAAAATTTGAAAACGAAAAACAGAGCATACTACTTTATGCTAATTTTTTTTATCAAACAGGTTGCACAAAAACTCACTTTCCCCAGAATATTTACTCCTCGTCCATGAGAATTCCCAACTATCCCTGCTTTCTAAGAGACGCACGAACTTAACCTTTCAAGATTCTTTTCCAAACAAAATCAGAAGACCCTATATTGGAAATCCTAATTACAACCCAGGGCTACCACGATGGGACAGCCCCCTGAGAGCCGTCGCCTGATTGCAAACCTCGAATTCTTACATGGTACCCCCAAAGCCCGCATGCACCGCAATCAAAATTCACGAAGTGTTCTGCTCAATGGAAGGGAAGCACGGTACGAACTGTTGCGACAGGTCTATAATAAAAGCTTAGTATTCCGCCCGCATTTTCTCAGCCCACTTGTTGTCAGCGAGGCCCAATTATATCGACCCCACCCCACCTTTTTTGCGTGCAATGGCCCCCCTTGATAATGGCCATCACAACAAACGATTGTTGTGCTGCTCCGTCTTGAAAGGGTTGACTGTGCACCCCCAGTCCATTGTTGCACTTGAGCGGAAAGTGCAGATTACGCCATCCACGAAAAAGGGTTGAGTGAAGAGAGGGGGGTCGTGGAGAGAGGTTCGCTGACCCTTGTTTGTTGATGTCCGCGAGAGAACGGCCACTCTTGCATGAAGTTGGAGGAACTTGTGCACAACAACCCCGGAGTGCTTAATTTCTATTTCCGCGTAGGCTTCTCTCTTCTCTCATGGTTTCGGTTTGTTGTCTGCTATCAGCCGTGATGGTGTTTTTCGAGTCCCGAAAACTTTACTTAATAACACATTTTCGACAATACCTTCGGGAGATTTTTATGAATGAAACAGGTCTATCATTACGGAAGGCTAACTACAACGGTTCTGGTCAATGTTGTGTTTGTGTTTTCTAAACTCACAAAACTTTGTTCGACGTAATTTCAACCACAGCAGATTGTTGTGGATAAAATTATGTTTATCTTAACGTTGATTAGTTTGTTGATTTGGGTTTTATGACGCAAGGTCTAAAACCGGACAAGACACGAAGTAAACAATTGAAAGGTAGATAAAATGTTTTAAGATTAATTGTTCAAACAATAAATGGTCTGTCATTACGGAAGGCTAACTACAATGGCTCAGGTCAATGTTCTGTTGTGTTTGTTTTCTAAACTCACAAAACTTTGTTCGACGTAATTTCAACCACAGCAGATTGCTGTGGATAAAATTATGTCTATCTTAACGTTGGTTAGTTGGTTGATTTGGGTTTTATGACGCAAGGTCTAAAACCGGATAAGACAAAGTAAACACTTAAAAGGTAGATAAAATGTTTTAAAATTAATTGTTCAAACAATACATGATCTATCATTACGTAAGGCTATCTACAACGCTCTGGTCAATATTCTATTGTGTTTTCTAAACTCACAAAACTTTGAAGTAATTTCAACCATAGCAGATTGTTGTGGATAAAAATGAGATGTTTGTCTTAAGATTGGTTAGTCGATTTGGGTTTTATGACGCAAGGTCTAAAAGCAGGCAAATACAAGACAGAAATAATAAAATATAAGGTAGTTAAAA
Organism: Meta bourneti; assembly: GCA_933210815.1. Classification (NCBI taxonomy): domain Eukaryota; kingdom Metazoa; phylum Arthropoda; class Arachnida; order Araneae; family Tetragnathidae; genus Meta; species Meta bourneti. The sequence goes on from OW119928.1 coordinate 24,373,264, forward strand.
TGTGTTAAGATTAAACGTCGAACCAACAACCAATGTTTGTTACGTTATTGTTTTCCAAACAAAACTTTTTTCAATGCAATTTCAACCATAGCAGATTGTTGTGGATAAAATGAGATGTTTGTCTTAAGGTAGGATGGTTGATTTGGGTTTTATGGTGCAAAGTCAAAATCAGACAAAAACACAAGACAGAAAGTAATCAAATAAATGATAGATAAAATATTTTAAGATTAATTGTCAACCAACAATAAATGGTCTATAATTACGGAAGACTAAAACGGCTCTGGTCAATGTTCTGTTGTGTTTGTTTTCTAAACTCAAAATTTTATTCGACGTTATTCCTACCACAGCAGATTGTTGTGTATAAAATGAGATGTCTTATCTTACGGAAAGGCACGAAAGCTCTGTTCTATGTTGTGTGTTATTACTTTCATAAGTAACTCAGTTTAGTTGGAAGGGTTCAATATGTGGAGAAGCTTAATTTATAAGGAGTTTATCTGGTACTTTATGAAACTATATTTAAGGAGTTCATTTTCCATTTTCTCCCGATTTTTATCTGAAAATTTTGTTACCCCTTTTTTATAACCCAGACCACCTGAAATGCCAACAAATGGTTTAACCCTCCTGGTGGTTGTCTCGACGAGGTATCTGGTCATTAACAAAACTGACCAAACCTCTATGGACGAGATATCTCGTCATTAGAAAGAAAACTGACCAGATCTTGATCACGTCATCATAAAAAAATCGGCAATAACTTGACGAGGTATCTCGCATTAGCAAAATTAGTCAGATCTTGATGGACGAGATATTTCGTCGAAACTACTAAGGAGGGTTAAAGACGATCAAGGGATGTGGTCCGGATAGATTTATTAAAAAAGAAATTCTATATTAATACAAGGCAGCAACACAGAAACAAAAATACAATTTAAATACACATATTTATATGCAGAAATCTATATGACTAAGAAAAAACCAATCTACCCTGTCCACCGTAACGGAGGCCACCCGAACATTCACGTATTCGCCATATTGTTGGTTGAGTGTTTATGGCGCAAGAGACATACCTGGCCAAGCTGCGTCAAGTAATGTATCGTGTTTTCGACAACCTTTGGTTCACTCTATTCTACTTTTTCATTCATTCTACTTATATAATTAACAGTCTGTTGGGCGCAGCTTGTTCAGTTTGAACGTTGTGAAATGAAATCTAACCAACCTCAAAACCTATTGTTGAAAAGATGTTATCAAGTAATGCAGCGATGGTCGAGAAAGACTTAGAAATAAAAAGGCAAACTAAACATGTTTTTTTATATTTAAATGTAACAATTTTTACTCAAAATCGATGGCAAGACCTTTTTAAATGCTAAACGCAATATGTTCGAAAGCAGAAATTGCTTCTTAATCAAGCTTTTTGGAGATCCTCCCCTAAACATTTTTCTCGTCATGTGTTACTTTAACTTCAATGAGTCACACGATAGGTAATTTTTAAAAATTGCACATGCGCACAACGAAGTAGCTGGACGCCAGGCGCGGCACATATATCTGTGAACAAACTTTTTCAGTCATGAATATTAACAAATCGAAACAGGTGGGTAGGTATTTACTTAATGTCGCACTGGAGCAACACAACGGGCTATTGGCGACGGTTCGATATTAAACCCGAAGGGAAAGATCCAAGACAATATCTTGTAATTTTGAACCACGATTAGATGACGAGGTCATACCTGAGCTGGCAACCCACTCTCCAAACTTACAAATCAAAACAGAGGAACGGCTTAAGTAAGGAAAATTGAGAATCAAATTTGCGCTTGCCTACTCCAAAAATCGAACCGAATATTAAAACAATTGTTACATCAATGCAATGTCACGCATCTCAAATTAAATTCTTTATTTACATTTTATTAGCTTTCTTTCTTAAAAAAAATATAAATATAAATAAAATAAATATATGATAGATAATTTTCAAATTTTTTTGGTAGGTAGGTAGTTGAATTAACGTCGCACTGGAGGGTTTTTTGGCCGCCCTCCTTTACGTCTCGGTGAATCTATGTGGCCTTTGGTCTTAACAAGTCTATATATCCCTGATTTAGGATAACTGCTTGTAACGAGTGACCTTATAGTTTATTAACTACACAGAAAAAAATTGACATTTTGTCCGCTGTTCGCAAATAAAGAAACATTTGATTATATATTCATACAGACCGTCAAACAGATTGATCCAATTATATGACAGCAAGGAAAGACCAGAAGTACAGAATATGAAACGGACAAACAATAAAGCAAAACACAGTATAATTGAAGGAATCGGGCAGCAGTGATAAGGAACAGAAATATGTTATGCAATGAAAAAAATTAAAAACTAAAAGCTCAAGAGGACATCAAAAGAATTTCTGATTGTTTAAATGAGTTCCTAACACTTGAAAGTTTAAGATAACATGACCTCTTGGAAAGTGGATAATAATTTTGGAATGTTTTAAAACTTTAAAAACGCTCTCGAAAAATTTGAGAAGTGACTTGTTACGTCGCTTGGAGCCCTTCAATTATACAGCAACATAAACTGCATTATATAAACATCCAAAGCAATTTATTGCATAGAACAAGAAATGAAGGAAAACAGAAAATCACGATCAAAACATACTATAGGCACTCACAAAACAGTACAAATCTGTTTTCAAACGCCATACATAAAATTACAATTAACTACAAAATTTCAAGAAAACATCAAGCGTTGGAGTAAACCATTTGTCGTTTTGACGAATTGGGTTTATGCCACAATATCCAAAGGCAAACAAGCTGCTCTAAAAGCAAGATGTAATACAAATCAATAAAAGTATATAAAAATTTTAAATAACGTAGCCAACAATAAAAAATTGGTATAAAACATGTTTCTTAAACAGATATGCAGTTTAAATTAGATAAAAGGTGCAGGGTAAAAGATGAAATGTATAAAAACACGGTCACCCTTGGAAAACATGGTAACGAGAAAATTGTGACCAAAAAATGGGGTATCCCCATCATAGTTGACTGTTAATATTTAACACCAAATGCAATTAAAAGATGATGCATTATAAATGATAAAAAGCCAGTGATTCAAAAACGTTGATTGGGCAATTGGTTGATTTTTCATGCTAGGTAGTTGAACAACATCGCACTGGAGCAACACAACAGACTATTGGTCGATTTTTCAAATAACTTTTGCTGAAAAAGGTTTCTTGAAATATAAAAACTCATCGGGAGACAAGTAAAAAAAACCATATAACGAAGGGTTACTTCAATTTTTCACTACTAGTTTTCGCATCCTTTTACTAAAAAGAAATTTCCCAAATTTCAGGAGAAAGTACTTTGACACCGGCAAAAAGAGATGTCAGTATGACCCCAGCAGATGCCGATAGACCGAGGCCATGAACCCAGGGGGACACGAAAGGAGGCAAAGGGGTTGCTGTGGGAAAAATTCGAGGACCCCACTACCCCAAAAGTGTGCCCGTGATCAAGACGAGGGATTACAGAAATTTCAAGGTATGATGCTTAACATTCTTTACGACGCAGTTTTAAGGGCATAACTAGACAGACCATACGTTCCGTCTTGAACGGAACAGAAATTTGTTTTTTTTTTTCTTATTTCCCGGCCGTTCCGTTGTATTAATAAAAATATCCGTTTTTAATAAAAAACTATTTAAATATTCTTTATTACTGGTCAATCAAAATTATAATTTATGATTGATCATATTATTCTAAACCTATATTCTTATATTAATGTTCATGGATATCAGTAATTTGTTTTACCATGAAATCGCATTATAAAGAAAACATTCCTGTATTAGATCCCCTCGGGGGCATGTCTTCTTTAGGTACGGGCTTCCCGAACCCGATGTACCCTAGTGATCTATTATTTTCCATGGGGTTTACTGCCACTGGTAAACATGGGGATCGCACCCCAGGATGCCCAAGGGATCTTTCTTCTCTCTATACTTTCTTTTCACAATTACTTAACATTGTCTAGTGTTTGGCGCAGCTTGGAAAATATGGTCCTTGCGCCATAAAACCCAAAACAACCTGTATCAGATAGATGGGTACAAATTTTTTCTGAAATGAGAGAAAAACGCCTAGATTTTCCAAGACTAGTATGGCGCAGCTTGTCCGCTTTTGGACCTTGCGCCATAAAACCCCAAAATTAAATCCAATCCAAGACTAGTAACAATGAAGAGTTTCTAGATTGTTTTACTAGCCTACTTGATTCTGCCTAGTACAGATTCTGTAAGTACAGATATTTTGTTATAAACAGTATGGCAGTAAAAGGATTAGTGTTGATTTAGCGTTGAGACAATGATAGCCTTATGTAAACTGTAAGACATGTTGTGTCATGGAATGCGACAAGTTTTATGATTAGGTGTTGAAACACCGAAATTTGCTGTGTTATATTACTTCACGGTAAAAACATTCATGGTACGATCATGAAATCAGTCCCCTCGACTTTTACCTAAATTTTTGAGTGGATTGTCATTGAAGAATAACGGTAAGCTCGATATGTTTATGTAATAAAACTTTTATCACCTTTACTTTTGCATGCATTACGGACAATTACATAACCCCCGCTCCCTTTTTGACTTCCCTATGTCCATTTTTGTATCTTGCAAATGTGGTCAGCCTAAGCATAACATAACAGGAACTCCTTCAGAATAAGCATAAAAGGAACTCGTTCAAAATAAGCATAACAGGCACTCATTCGGAATAAGCTTAACAGACATGAATTCATAAAATTTCGGAGGCCCATCTTCCCTTCCAGTTATATATTTCAACAGAAATGACGTAATGATAAACGAACAACAATTTTTAAATGTATTCAGACATATCAGGGATGCATTTTACCTGGTGATAAATGAAACTTCGATTATACCGATTCAATTGGCTTCGGTGTGTATTTTCGATTGCGTTTCCAATTAAAATATTTCGGGTAGCCTTGTGGACACTTCAATTAAATACGTCTTCGGGCACTCCTGTCAATGCGAAGACACGATTTTTCTCGTCTTGGGGCGCTTTCAACCGATGTGCGGCAAGAATGGTATCGGTGCCTTACGGATGGTGAAATAAATCTTACACAAACCATTTCATTTTAACACTTTAGTTCTAAACTTTTGACATGTATGTCACAAATAAATTTTAGAATCCGAATAAATAATTTAGAGTATTATATTTTTATTACTGAGTATCATAAATAAATAGTTTCGAAAAGATTTTATCAAGCCACTTTGGAGCAAAACTGGGGAAGGTTATTACTATTATTTTTTCATAAATCAATCAAAATTGTACGTATTTTTGTGAGATCCACAAAACGTATTTTACTTTTTGGTGCGCCGCAGTATTTTAGTAAATAAGTTTGTGTGCCATGAAATGAAAAAGATTGAAAATAGCTGACCTAGCACATAGACGTATACTTCTATTACTATAACAACCAATCAAATTGCTACAATACTAAATGAACATTTCGTCAGAAAATATTAATCTTGTTTTTAATCAATGTTTCACCCCTCCCATGAATACGTATCTGGTTGTCATTGTTTAATAGAGATGGGCTGATATTCCGATAGCAGTTTAAATAGCTGTTTCAAAATAACAGTTAGCAACTGCTACCGAAAATATTAATAGTTGGTGATAAATGTTAGCAGGACAGCAATTGATAGATTTTCGTGAAAATATTCCATAAAAATAAAAAGTTGAAATTAATTTTTAAAAATCACTTAATGATTGATTTAAATAGGTAACAACTGTTCAAATTAACCATTAGAGTCCATTTTTAACAGTTCAGTATAATGGTTAAATTTACTACTTTTAGTGTTAGTTTGCTAATTGATAACAAAACTGTTTATAACAACAGTTAATAATAAATGTTATTGCAAATTAGCAGTAATTGTAAAATAGCAATAATTGTAAAATAGCAATTTCGCTCTTCTCTATTTAAAAATAAATATTTAAATATAAGTTATTCAAATTCAGACCTTACGAACGAATATTTTTAAATTTACTACAGGAATATGAATTTTTATTCAATTTTTCAATGGATTTCTACTAAACGTAGGTAGTTCAATAGATAGGAAGCATACTTTCCCTTTATCTCTTAAAATCTGAAACAATTCTCCCTTAGTAAACAACCTTTTGTTAGTTAGAAAAACAAAGCTTTTCATCATATTTCGTATTGGATTGTATGTTGAGGTTTCATGGCGCAAGGTTCAAAAGTGGACAAGCTGCGCCAAACACAAAACAGAATATAACCCAATAAAATTACAAAACATTTAAAAATCAAGTCCAAGAAAAAGATGAAAGGTAGATTTAAAACATGTAAAATGTGTAAAAGAGAGTAAAAATATTCAAATGGTCAGATGATAAAAACAAGACCATTGTCTGCAGCATAACTAATGAATTTAATTTGAACATGCATAAAATTTGGAAGTGTGAAATTTAAAAGATTGAATCAGAACAGAATTTGGATAAAATAGATTGATGAGTCATTTTGAATTTGGAAAAAAATTAGATGAAATTTAAAATACCAACTGCACGTAGAAACGCGAAAAGGTTTGAATGGGTAATTTCCCCAATCAAATCACGCAGATTTAAAATTGTAGTTTTAAAATATCTGATACGTTGATGATTAAAAACAGGACAGACAATTAAAATGTGAAAAACAGAAATGGAGTAGAGCATGAGTTGCAAATGGGTGCGCTCTCTCCTAATAAGAGATGACGATGGATGGAACGTGTGTCCAATGCGAAGGCGGGTCAGTTTGACATCCGTCTTCCGCATTGGAGACACTGGCCATTGATGAATGATGGGTTTTAAAGAATGCAATTTGTTGGTAACTTGCAGATTCCATGACTCATGCCACAAGGAATCGCCGAACTCCTTTGTGGACATTCATCATATTTCGGAACCCATAATAAATCTAGTTCCCAGTGAAGCCTTACTCACTCATTCATTTATACTGAACTCGTAGACCCGCGCAAAGCAATAGCGTTAAAGTTCCTTAATTGCTTATATTCATGGATAAGTTTTGTCACTCACATTTCATGACTCATTTACATCTATTTGAATATAAATAGCGATATGCACTTTACACACTTCATTCCCACAAATTAATCAAAAGTATACTACAGCGTTTCGTGTGTAATTCAACTGATGTTAATTCCCATTTCTAAAACAGTCTATGGTATAAAGTTCACACCTTAATCATGTTACCAGAAACAACTTCTGAAAGTCCACTTCAATATCATCCCATTCATTTGTTAAAAACGATTCGGTATTTTTGACATCTAAACCTATTTTTGCTTTAAATCACATATTGTTTTCTGGGCTAATTTCTATCTCATTTCTAGATTTCTCATTGCAATTCAGACTGCTGAAGAATTTCATCAGAGCGGCAAGCTCTTCCGTGTAGTTCTATCAATATAGCTATATTTGGCACTATCCACTTATTCAAAATACAGTTTTAGTGATATCAAAAGTTTATTACGTAATCGGACAACTTGAGAACGTGCTTTTATATCTTTCCTTTTGAATAATGACAATATAAAAAGGATATTTTAATTTTCAACGAACAAACGGTTCTATTATTCTCGGACAAACCATAGAACCAAATCCAGAAATGTACTAAAATTTCTGTATTTTATGCTCTGAAATTCCTTAGATTTTCCTTTGATTTCGATTCGTCTGTAAAATTTGCTTTGAGTCGTGTCGAGTTTCTCAAGGAGGTGGTATGTGAATATTAGTGTGAATAGTAGTCTCAGTAATCGACAAATAGCGCACATTATTCGTGAAAAAATTATCCTGGAGGTAATGTTAGTAATTGCACTTTAAAGACTATTTAGTGTCTGGTAAAGTTTTGTTATTGTATAATAACATATTCGATATAATTTTTTCCTCTAAGCTCAGAATGGTAATTTGATCTGTAATTGACCGACACACATTTAATTCCAGTACTAACATATTTGGTTCGTTAGCATTAAGTTTAGTTTTTTATTAGCTGTAAGAATTGTAGAGAAATTTTGTTTGATAGACTAGACTTGTGTGTTTATTTAAATGAGAAATGCGAGAATGGTCCATTATTGGAAGGTGGTCAAGCACTGGCTGGTTCACCCTAATTTGTTACTTTTAAATAAATTATACAATCGAGAACTCCACTGTGACTGGAGATCTGAGATATATTAATGCAAGCACAAATTCAGTAGAGGAACAGAAGACATCTAAAGAATTCTGACTCAACTTTATCTTTCCATATGTTCACTGAATACATGAGATTTCTTAGCCTCAAATACACATCGTCATAAAACTTCGCAACCACAAGCCATTGTTTATTATTATTTTTAAACACAATCGAGAACATTTGTAATGTGCAGAAGTGAGTTATCGAAGTCACCTAAATGACGGATCCAACTGATGTCTTTCTTTTTGGAATTCAAGGATTTGAGATAGAAATCGACTCAATGCAATTTCAATGTTGAGAGATGGCTCATTTGTGTTAATACATTAACCCTCGTTCTATCTCGCTTTTATATATCACTCATTCGTACTTGTCCCTCGATGAATTTTAAGTTTGCGAACAATTCAAAAGAATGAGGGGACATCTCATTCTTTAGAATTGGGTGTCAATCAACGGTCACCTTAACTTTTGCCATTGGACCCCTCTGCCTTAATGAGAACCTTGGGGCCTCTGCAGACATCGTCTCAAGTTTGGGGGTTTCGAGGTTCTGCATCGGACACCCCCAAAAGGAAGGTAGTAAATTCTAAATGATTTTCCGTATATGCAATTCAACTTATTGTTTTACATAATATTAAATATAAAACGCGTACTATAAGGTATAATTTGTGCCTCTAATAAATACATTTTTCTCAGCCTTCGATACATCGCTTTTTCTTGTCTCCCTATAAGCACAATATATCGAGGTATATATAGGTTGAGTTAAATGGGTTGAGTAAATGAGTAGGTTGACCTTTTAAAATTGAAGCATTTTGGTTAAGTTGCGTTGTTACTTGAGTGCATTGGTAATATAAAAAGGATGCGAAGCAACAAAGGAATATGAAATTTTAAAATAAAAATGCAGCTGTACCGTTTCGGTCAGATTCAAGAACACGGAACCATCGCCAATTGACGATAATTTTGGAATATGGTAACTCGTCGTGGAAATGCTATATGCATTTCCACTAGCGCGCGTGAAAGGTGGTGGATGGTGATCTAACCAAAAATAGCTATTTGGCGGTGAAAATTTTAGTCGCCAATGGCGAGGGGCTGTTACCCGTGTCTTCTCGAGTTATACCCCCAATTTTTCATTTCAAGATTAATTCATTCGCGTTTTCCTTTTTTTGTTCATCTTACTGCATTCCGTTTTTCCTTATTCCCTTCATGTTCACACTCACCTATTTCGGCATTCACCATATCGCTAGAAAAGCATCAAAATTCTGTAGATCCTCTCCCCATATATCGGCGACCTTCTTGTCTCGAAATGCGATCACTCTTTTAAAAACAGTTTACTCTCGAGAATTTAACAGGCAGGTAGGTATTTTAATGAACGTCGCACCGGCGCAACACAAAGGGCTATTGGCGACGATCCGGAATCAACCCGAAGGAAAATCACCACGTAATTTTGGAATCACGGACAGATGACGAGGTCACACCTGAGCTGTCACCCCACTCTCCAAACTTCCACACCACGCCAACGTGACGAGAATTTAACAGAAAAAAGGGCACAGAACGATTCATTTCACTTCGAATCAACGAAATGATCATTTTAAACAACTGCATGATTAGATATGGAAACCATTTTTTAGGGCCGTGTGATTAGATATGGTAAAGAGAACGTTCACACGGACTCAGATCAGCACACAGATCCAAATCATTCAATTCCCAGTGTCCGACCGTGGTTTAAGAAACGATTAGCGAGAAATAGAGGTGGAGATAGATAAAAGAAAGCCTTCGATATTAAAGTACAATCAAGATATATCAATCCCGCATGCACCCCAGCGTATCAAGCCATCCGTCACTCCCAGCCGACTATAAACACCAATGAGAAAAACTCGAATTCTTTCGGGGACGTCTCAATAAAAACGGTCTAATTAACGCTTATCAGTGTCCTCTCCGCCCCAGCGAATTTAAAGCTGCTGCAGCAACAGCATTGGACCAGAGTAGGTGTAGCACACAAGGCATTGCGGAACACAATCACGAAGGCGGTGGGGATCTTTTTCGTGTGGTATTATTAGCATTTGTATTTTAAGTACGATTGTTTTTAAGAATGGGTCCTGCGTTAGATTTTTATCCACTTGCGCGAGGACCTGCATAGAAACGGTCTCATTATCTCGGGAGTAGCGAAAAATAAATATCAGATACCCAGGACTCGTGGGACTTCCTCGGATCACAGAGAGATTCATTCGGGAGGATACTATATTTTTCGTTTGGCGTAATGACGCTGTGGGGTTTTTTTGCTTTTTGTGTGTCTGACGCATTCGTCTTTTGTTGTTTCGTTTGTTCGGGATGTTGCATCATTTCGGTGTCTCGCCTGGTGGATTGTCGAGTTGGGGGTTCTTTGGCTCGAACGAGCTGCAGGTCGGAAAAGAAAACAATCGCGGATTAGCATAAATCGCCCGTTTCCATGCAAGGGCGTCCGGGGGATCGGATGGAGGTATTCATGACTGATGGGATATTGATGTGTTTTTTGGTGGTTGAGAAGTCGAATTTGTGCCTTGTTAGGGTTGTTGATGGGATGTCAACAAGTTGAAACGAAAAAGCACAAAACACTAAAGTGAAGTGACTCACCGTGAATTAGAATGAGCACATCCGATAGGGAGTTTGGTTTGGATCATACGGCGCTAAGTCAAGAAATGGACAAACTTCTCTAAACGTTAAACAAAGGTAGGTAGTTGAATTAACGTCGCATTGGAGCAAGGTGTTCTACTACGGCTTGTCTGAACGGCGAGACTTTCTTTTTCCATTCCAAGATGCTTTTAAATTAGGTGTACTCAAAATGGTGGTAATGGTAATTAATTAACGTCGCACTGGAGCAACACAACGGGCTATTAAAGACGGTCCGGGATTAATCCCGAAGGGAAAATTCGAGAACACCTCCTAATTTTGAACCACGTTCAGATGATGACCACAGCACGTGAGCTAGGACCCCAATCTCTAAACCCACACCACGCAAACGCGAGGACATTTGAGACCACGACTGATTTAACGTGCATCAGCCCACACGTACACGACGGTCTTTGGTTAGATCGTGTTTCGAAATAGCAACCCTCCGTTGCTGATCAGGTCTGCCAACTGGGTTACCGCTGCCCATTCATAATGTAGGAAATGTACGCAATATGAAATATTTCCATATTGTGTGAAGTTGAGGTGTTTCTTTTTTCGTACACATGTGCCCTTCGATAGAAAAGTTAAATTTATTTTTACTTGGAAAAAGTAATAGAAAATTGATAATGAACATTTCCAAACAAGCGCATTTCATGAAAAACCACGCAATAAAATTTGATTCGACCTGGTAAAGGCATGTAATATGGAACACCTGATTTTAAAATTTTGCCAACAGCAGGAGAATGGGATTTTTTCTTAAATTAAAAGCCGAATCATGACAAGACTGACTAAGATTCATTTGTAAATATAATTTATCCAACATTAAAAACTGTCAAGTTATACTAAAAAAGGTAAAAAGTAGGAATCGTCGATTTAGTGTTATCTAATAAGAAAAACATGACGAATTTCCGCCACAAAATTTTCTTTTGATACCAAAAATGTATATCCATTTAGTCCTAAAGTAATAGAAACAAATACATTTCATATTTTACACTTTTTATTACAATAAACTATTTCACATTGGAAAGGTTCGGATGTTTATATGCGATCTTCTGAATGCTCCAAAGGGTATCCTTCCTAGTACAGGGCCGCCAAAATCTAAGCACTCGTGAAATAGTAGCATCAATTTTTAAAAATAGTAGCAATCAAGCTTTATAGCAAGGGTTAATAGCTTAGTAGCAATTAAACCCTTTTTAGTAGCAATTTTAGTTGGTCAGATACAAAGATCTCGCCAAGAAATTTAAATTTTAAAACTAAAATACTAAATATTTTCTCAATAAGGTTTTCATGGCAATCTTGCAAACACAGATCCTGATATTTTTCTTTTATGGTTGTCACAGCTTGACGCCAAAACTTCGAAATTGGCGTCCTTTGGAAAATTTGCTCACAAAGAAAAATATTTTTTTTCCGTGCGTTGTTGGTTTTAAAAAAGGACTACATTTTCTCGTTGACCTTTGGTGAATTTCAGAGTCGCCAATATTTTGAAAATAGGAGTTTTTGAGACGATTTTGCTTAAAAAGATACCTCAAGTCGCCAAGGTTGAAAAATGGTAGCAAAAAGTAGCCTTTAAGTCACCCGTGGCAACCCTGCTAGTATTGAATTAACACTATTCTTAAAACTAGTATTGAACAGTTTCAAAAATGTATTATCATGCAATAAAAATACACCTGAATTTATTTTCTGTTAAATGCTTGGCTTTTCAAATGACCCTCTAAAAATATTTTCATACTGCCGAAAATGCTTCTATTTAAAAAGCGTATTGATTCTCGACTGACCCTCAGTATTGGTGTCATCCTCTAATACAGAAAATTTCAAACTGGAGTATATTTTGATTAATACCTGTCGAGATATTGTGGTGTTAAATATTATGAGCTGTTCCACATTGCGTGCATACTTACCCAAAATTTACATACACATTGTATATTTCAGAATAGATAAGTACTTAACCGTCCTTTCGACGAGATGTCTCATCCATGAAGATCTGACCAATTTTGCTTTCTTATTTAGATATCTCGTCATCAAGATATTGCTGATATTTTAATGATGAGATCAAGAATTGGTCAGTTTTCTTCTAATGACGAGATATCTCATCCATCAAGATCTGATCAGTTTTGTTTTTGACGGGACACCTTGTCGATACAACCACCTGGAGATTTTAAGTGATAGATGTAGAAGTATTTTATATTCTAGAATAGACTAAATATTTGTTTATTTTATCAATTACTATCAGATATTTCAAAATACAATATGGATATCAATTTTAAATAAAGTAAACAACCATTCTGTCTCATTAACTGTAACAAAAAATAAACGCGGTCTTGAGACAAGAACACCCTTTTTAAAAGGGGTTCGATTCTACTAAAATGGAATTTTTTTTGTTCTACTTTTTTTTGCTTGCGAATGAAATGTTCATGATTTAAGATCTTTCGTTTCGCGGAACAGAATAAAGTAAAATGGCGTTCATAAAGATAAAGACGTGTCTACATTTTAGAGCGCTGCAGATAAACGGAGAGAATGAAATATCGATATAAGGCCGTCATTTGTGTAATGTCTCATGCCCTCCAAACATCTTTCACCAGTGGAAGGAAGAGGTGGGAGGAAGCTAAAAACATTGACTTTTCTTCAAAAGTAGTAAATGGAACGCATTAAAAAGGACTGGAACAAGCAAAAAAATCATTTTAAAAAATTGTATCGTTTCGTTTGTTAATAGCGAATTCTACGGCTCCGAACTGAAACGAAGAGAAGAGACTGATGAGTTATATTTTTTCGCAAACGAAAAATAAATCGTTTTTGGAGCGCGCGGGGGGAGAAGAAATTCGCGAAAGGAGGAAGACGAACCGATGATGATGTCGTTGTCATGGCAACGCACCTGTAATAATCGAGGAGATTCTCCTAACGTCCGTTTTCCAGCGACCAATGGCAGCGCGGTGACGTCACACCGCGAGAAGAGATGCCAGAACGAAAAAAGAAATCTTCGCCTTTTTGTATTTATTGTTTTTTATTTTTAATTTATCTCTTTCTTTTCTTTTTTATTGTTATTTTTGGGGAGAAACTGAATCGATTGCTTCTTGTCGCTCTGGAAATGGATAGTGGTTGGTGCTGGCATCCTCCCAAAGATTTTCGCGCGCCGTTATCGTTTGCTCTCACGTTACGTTGGAGCACAGAATTTTTATACTACAGGGAAATGTCGGTGTCTTGCGATTACACTTCCGTCTCGGAGGGATGGCAACGCGAAATTATGGTGAAAGCATTCCAAATGGATGCAGCGGTTTCCTCACCATACTTAAAATAAACTTTGACATGACACATAAAACTCTTGTTCGGAAAAACTTTTAAAATAAATATTGATCTTGCTTTAAAAATAGATCTGGTTTTTTGTGCATTAAAATGAATTTAGGCCCGAACACCTCTATTGACTAAAACATTTTTTAAAATAAATTGCAAAGCCTGAAATGGCAACAGAAATGTTAATTGAATAAAAAGAATGCAAGTTTGTCCATTTTGCATCTTATGTTTGTTACAAAAACGTTTGTGAAAGGCAACAAAAACAGAAAATTGTCGTTCTAAATAATAAAATTATTTCTCTTTAAATATTTTACCAAACGAAAACTCAACTTTGATATTTTTTTCGTTTTCAGATATTTATTTTAGTTCTACAATCCGTAGTACCGCAATGCAAGCACTAGAAAAAATCTAAAGCACAGCAATAAAACTTATTTGACAAATATTTTTAAAAATACAAACAATTCTATATCAGCATTGCACTCTCATTTTAGTAGCATTGTTTTACAAGACATCGTCGGCTTAGAGCAGAAACTCATTAACTGACAAAAGAACAAATTTTACAACATAGCCGTTAAAAGACTTGTTATTAGTGTTTAAGTCAAGAATAAAAATCATAAGCATTTTGATAGTATTATATTCCAGTATAAATTACAAAATGACAATGCTATTTCTCATGAAAATATGAAGTTAGTGTCAAACATTTTCGAAAAATGTCACTAAATGAGTTTATGTTCTGAGCCGACGATATTTTCTTAATTATTATTTTCTGTGCGCCAAAAGATTATTTCTACAGTAATAGCATCGTACAGCGTTCACCATGGAACTCATCATTGAACTTGTAAACATCTCAGCTATCCAGCATAGAATTACCATTCTTTAAACATAAGAACTTCTTTCTCCCGGATTATTCAAATCGCGTTGCCATACCACTTGAAACAAATACTACTATCAATAAAACAATAGCCAATTCCAAACGAGTGAATTTCGCAGGGAATCGCTAAAAATTAAAATGAAACAGAACTAGCAATATCATCAATATACCAATGATTGATTTGGTGTTTGGGCGCAAGGTTCAGAATACGCACAAACTGAACAACGGCCAGGTTGCACACATGGAGACGAACACTTGCTAGAAAAATTTCGACATTTATTAATAAACTAAGGACAATACAAAATTTCAAACATGGATCAACTCTTTTCTCTCCGATTTTTTCAAATTCCAAATTAATTTTTCATCACATTTCGTATCATGGTTAGTGTGCACATGCATAATTAAAAATACATTCAATAATATCATAGTTTGCGCAAGTTTAATAAATATAATATCAAGACACAACGGCGTTTACAAGTACGCTAGTATCAGTTGCTTAAAAGAAATTAAATTCACGGAGTTTGCCCGGCTCATGGTGTAAGAAGTCAATAGCAAGTAAAAAGTCCAAGAGATTTGGATGGGGAATACACCAGCCTTTTCAGAATAGATCCCTATTAATTATCACAAACAAGACGCATAGTACAGCGTTCACTAAACGAACAGGCGAAAGCCAAGCTAAAAAATAAACAAACTGGACACATGTATCAATGGGAAAAATCCAATTATTTCACTAAACAAATTACTATCATTATTCCCTCATTCATTCCACCGCATATTTGAACAGAATGCGAACTTTCCCTTTAAGAAAACCGAGGGGGGAAAAAAAGAAAGAAACGTTCCTCAAAACTACGATTCAATTGTCAAGCAGATAAACTCAACAGCTCCATCTTTAAAAGCCGATTATCCAACCAAATAATCTATCGCATCGAAAATTCCATGGTCGATTAACTTCCCTAACTAAAAGTCTCGCGTAAATAAAAATATTAAAAAAAAAACACCCAGAGGTTCGTGCTTATAAATGTATACAAAAAATTATTATTCTGTTCTCACTCACTCAAAAGCACAGCCTTATCATCCCAATCGCCACCCTCCATTAACATCGATAATCGTACGCAGCGCCCCCTTTCTTAAAAGAATGAACATCTTCCCCCCTAAGTTTATTGTCCGACATACGTCCGGCCCTGTAGAACTGACACGCAAACACAGGAAACTGTTATAAAACAATACACAGTGTATGCACAGGCCATCGATAAAGACTCCAGGGTATACCTGTCAGGACTCAAGAGGACTCCCCAAAAGAGGGGTCGTCAAGGCAGAAAGTGTCTGCCCTCCCCAGTCACGTCAAGATTTGATGATCCTTGTCTACTTTTGAGGATCTTCGTAGAAAGAAAGTAATAATTCTGGGGCTATAAATCGAATCAGGTTGGGTAGAGAAAGAATGCGATTGGGTTTTTTTTTTTGGAGATTTGGATGCACGGTTTAGGCACCGTGTAATTGCTAGATCTTCCTTTCGTTTTCTTGAAGTTGGGGTTGGTTGTTTAGTGTTTTATGGCACAAGGGCCATATTTGGCTAAGCTGCACCAAACACAAGACAGACAACTTCAAGTATAAAATGTCGTGAAAGTTGTGAAAAGAGAGGGATTGGGTGGATTTTCGAATGTTATATTTTATAAATCGAATCAGGTTGGGTAGAAATACAATGCGATTTTAATTATTTATTTATTTATTGAGATTTTAATGGTTTAGGCAACTGTTACTACATCTTTTCTTTTTCTTGAAGATGGGGAAGAAAATTTGTTTTGAGTTATTCGTTGGTGGATTTTCGAATATAGTTTATTCTATAAATCAAATAGTTTGTTACACAACAGCAAACTTACGGCTTAAAGTATTCGAACCCATAGGGCCTCTTAGAGCAGCACATAAAATTGTTCCGTTTTGAAAAATATGACAACCATAATTTTAATTCGCCTCCAAATAGAAAAATTTGCATCAGAGGCTTTTTTGTAGAGCTAAATATAGGTATTGGGAGTGTTTCTTCTGTAAGTGACGTCACATTCGGAATACGTCCAGGAAATACGTATGCGTGTTTCCTGGACGTATGGACGTGCACGTATGGAGGTATTCCGAACGTGACGTCACTTACAGGAAACACGTATGCGTGTTTCCTGGCTTATTTTCCGGTTTATGTGTTATTTCCTTGGCTTATTTTCTAAATAATTTCGCCAATAAAACTTCCAAACGAATTATGAACTAATATACGATAGCTGATTGGTCAACGATAGTTACTTAAACGCCAAACGTTGCCAAAACGTTGATAAACTATATTTTAAGGTAACCCTTATATGTATCATTCAAGAGCATTCGGATAACAGGAACATATCCGTTTTCCGTCTGGTTTGTTTACATTGGAAATGTCTTATATAAAAGCATACTTTTGTTCAATCGGGAGGCAATAAGGCAACCCTATCATTAATTACTGAATTCTGTTGTAAAGATAACTAATTTTAATATTCAAGGAAGCGGAAACGACACCAGTGTAAAATTTTATTTTAATGTCTAAAAATTAGAAAATTGTGTATAATGCAAACCGATTTCGAGTAATGGGACTGATGCATCAAAAACACGCATAAATGAATTAATTAAAAACGCGACCAAATACAATAATACAACTGACAAAAAAACGTGTAAATCTTAAGTAGAAAATTGAAATTTAACAACCAAAGCAGAAAATTAAAAGTCCCAGAGAGAAGTCTATCTTTTTAATACATCGGCATTTCCCAAGAAGGTAAAAAATCATGCAAGGGATTCCGATTTTTTTACAGCACAATAAAAATATTTTGAACCCACAGCACAGAAAGAGTGAAACGACTTCATTAAAACAATTCCCAGGAATCCGCCAGCAACTCCGCGTTGCCACAAATACCAAACAAAAAAAAACACAGCATTCAGCTTTTTAACAAAGCGGGCTTTCACGAACAAGCTAATTATTTTCAAAGCGTAACTCGAAGCAAAAACAACAGTAAACAACAAAGGAGTAACGCACACTGGCTGAATAGGGGAGAGATTTTTCACGTGATATTTCCCTCTCGCAGCAAACAACCTATCGCATACCCCCTAATGAAGTAATCTGCACTAAAAATCAATTAAGAAAGATCATTAATTCTGAGCGGCTGAATTTGCCAACTAAAGATGGCAATGGCAGCTCTTCTCCAAAAGCTGGACCACAATCTCTGCTCTAATGAAATACGAGTAATGCGGACATACATTTGCATATGCTTAGCGTTCTAGGGAATGTTAATCATCGAATTTCTTTGTACGGTGGCATAATTTTCGATCAGGAATCGGCTCCAACTTAGCATAGTTGTCTTTTAATAAGAACTGGAAGACAATGCCTGCCAAATGACTTTTCGTGATTGGCACTCTTAAGTAGGAGGTTTGGATGAACCCTCCTAACGAGTTAATTTGCTTTAAAAAGGAAATAGGCGATCACGCAAAACTTTCACGACGAAATATGCAATAGGTTTTTGTACTCTTAAATTATTAACCCTCCTGGTGTTGTTGGGGCCGCGGTAGCCCGGTTGGAAGAGTAACAGATTAGCTCGAATCCAGCCATAGACCGTCGTGTACAAAGGGGGCTGGAGCACATTAAATCCGTCGTGGCCTCAAATGTCCTCACATTGGCGTGGTGTGGAAGTTAGGAGAGTGGGGTGCCAGCTCAGGTTCTGCCTCGTCATCTGACCGCGATTCAAAATTACTTGGTGTTGTCCTCGGATCTTTGCCTTTGGGATTGGCCCCGGACCGTCACCAATAGCCCGTTGTGCTGCTCTAGTGTGACGTTAATTAAAATACCTACCTACATACCTACCAGGTGGTTGTCTCTACGAGGAATCTCGTCATTAGCAAAATTGGTCTGATCTTGATGGCAAGATATCTCGTTATTAGCAAAATTGGTCAGATCTTGATAGACGAGATATCTCATCGTTAACGAAATTGGTCAGATCTTGATAGACGAGATATCTCGTCGTTAACGAAATTGGTCAGATCTTGAGAGACGAGATATCTCGTCGTTAACGAAATTGGTCAGATCTTGATAGACGAGATATCTGGTCGTTAACGAAATTAGTCAGATCTTGAGAGACGAGATATCTCGTCGAAATCCCTTGGAGGGTTGAAATATAATGTTCACCGAATGTACCGGTAATTTGTAACGGATTTTAATCTATACATTCGTCCAAAATAGTGCTAGAACTTACATAAGCCAGAATTGGAAATTATAAAACATTTTCTGTTGAGACGAAATGAAAAAACAATTGGCGCAACATTAGTAGGCTCAGGACATAGTTTCTCAAAGTGGGCAGTAAAGGAATTTTGGGGGAAAGTCAGGCCCCAGAGGAAATAGGGGCGTTCAAGAGCAACAGTGGGCTGATTATAAGATAGTTAAAAAAATTGCCGCCGCAAAATGCTTTAAGCAAACGACCATACAGACACTCACTATAGTGGTTGCATTATCGCAAGAATTATAAGTTGTAAAATACATTGTTACAATCATTGACCTTCTAATGAAATAGAAGGAGTATGTGCGAGCAGCTTTACGTTATTTCTTCAGGTCGCTCGGTGTGAAGATCTGTCTCGTGGTTATGGGAAAAAGCATGAATCCTATTAGACTGTTTCCTAATTGTGTGACGAACAGTTTTCTGTTTGGTGTGAGATAGTTTCCCAGAGGGATTACCGAAAAAAGTCTTTGAAAAGGGGTTGTTGAGTAAAAAGAGTTTGGGAAATTGGCTTAGAGTAACGCAATTAGGGTCTGGATGGTATTGACCTAAACACTCCAAAATAACTTCTTTAAAAAGATTTTGTAATGACTTTAGAACGATATTTGAAAAGAATACTTCTCCATGGATAAAAATTCAAAAGAAAAACCTCTAATAGGTTTTCAAAATAAAAAATTCTATCCAAACAGAATTCATGAAATAGAGCGTCATCTTTTTTTTTGTAAAATGCGCTATGGAACTCAGAAGGCAAGGAAAAGCTAAGCACAAATACTCCTGTTCATTCCTCTAGAAATCACTTAAAGTGGACATGAAATTCTCCTCCAACAAAGCTGGAATGCGCTAAACAGCGTCTTGAATGGAGAAGCCAAAATGAGCCATTTGTTCCCTATTTTCTATTGAGAAACAAACAGAAAATGCATAGCAATGACCCAAACGGAAAAAGAACGTTCCAAAAAACATGAAAACGTCCCAAAACCTAGGATATTGCCCTAAAAACCTCAAAAAGTTATCTTAACCCTTTGAAGGCACTATTCTCAAAAATTGTCTTGAAAAATCTCTTGATGGGTGAAGATTTATCACCTTATTCGAATGCATTTTGAACAAAATAATTTAGTTTTTAGAGGAGGTTGGAAACCTCTTGTGCTGTGTCTCACCATCCTTAAGAACACCCCTACACATCATAATATAGAATGAGAAAATATATATTTAAACCTTTATATATCTAATAATAACCCAGCCCTAACCTTCCGAGTATCGAGATTTCAGGATAGTGCGGTATTGCTTTTCCCACACAGCACACATTATAACTAAATAACCATATCTATTGGTTAACCAGTATATTAACCAGTTTTGACCAATAAAATCTTATGAAAGATTGTATTGGTCAAAACTGGTTGGAAGTCATCAAGGAAGAATGTGCGTTGCTGAACGAATAGATGCATGTTAACCCCTTTAGGGGCGGTGGGACGTCCCACAGAACGTGAAAGGGTTAATGAGAAAAGGTTCAAAAATGCATAAGCAAGCAAATATTTAAAAAGTCCGACCACTTGCAATAGTAAACATTTCAAACATGCAAGCAACCATTTGAACTTTTCGTCATTTGTTAAGACAAAAACTTCAAACAATTCAGAATCAGTAACTAGTCCAAAACTCCAAATAAAAAAAAAAATTTAAAAATTTCAAGCGCCGAATTTTTCAATCCTTTTTCATCTCATGGTACACATTTACAAATTACAATTCTGCGGAACACCCAAAAATATATTATATTTTTAGCTGATCTAATAAAAAATATAGTAATTTTAACCGATTTCTAATATATATAATTACCTACCCCATTTTTGCTCCAAAGTTGTTTAAAAAAAGACCTGCGAGTTGTAAGTGGCGCAGGTTCGATTCCTCCCCGGCTGTATAGAAATACACTTCTGTATCAGTAAAACTTTGTGTGTGTATGCCTATTATTTGAGTCTGTCATGTGTATGGCGCAGCATGGCCAAATATGGTCCTTGAGCCATAAAACCACAAACCAACCAATTAGTCATCAAGTGCACCAATGTGACAAACTTGAATACATTTCTTCAAGCATCCCCTAAGTGAAAAAGGATAAGGTCCGTTTCCACGGCAACAGACAGGGGAAGACAGTATCTGAAGAAATTCTCGTGGTAGACAGACAGTAAACAGCTGAACCAAAGGTTAATATAAGAAAAAACCTGTAAAAATTCAAAAGAGAAAACAAATACATACTCCGTTCCCTAAAAGAAACAACACCCACCACATAAATTATTTTTAAAACACCAATTTAAAGGCCACGGGTGTTTTTTTAAACCTTTTAAAGGATTACCACAATAAAAACCTTCCAATTTATCTCTGGTTGTCCATGCTTCACCAGAGGGTCTAAGATAAGAAGGGCAATTTCCAATCGAAAGCTGTCTTGGATAAGACGAGAATAAAGCTTTCTCACAGGAAACAAAATATCTGAAGAGGCTAAGGTATCATATTTGTATGCAAAAGTCAGCGAGTTCCCGACCATTAGGTATAAGAAACGACTATCCTCCTGCAGAGAGTTTCAAGTTATAACAAACTGTTTTTTTTATGTTGTGCATGTTTACTCAAGTGAAAAAAGAACAGACCAGCAAAATTGTCTTCCACAGACGTAAGTGTTTCGAGTGAAATAAATTTTCATTCGTTCTCTAAAGCAGTAATTCAGAATGTCTCGTTTTGTCTGAGGTCGAAAGTCAAACATTCTTTTTGTTGGAAGTTCGAGTCGAATTTACCCAGACACTCGAGTTTGCGTTGATGTGAAATATAATGACGGTATAATTTTCTTCATATTTGCGTGCATTTTAAATGTTTTTACTTTTCTTCTCGTCTTTTTCAGATTTATGATACAATTTACAAAGTACATTTTTGGTTGAGAGTTTTCCAAGTGCGCTATCATTTCCATCGAAAAACAGTTGCGATTTCACGTTATTACCATCTAATATCAGGAGGAGCTATTAATTATAAGAAAATACGTGAACATTTCCTTACTCCAGTACCTCCGGGACTTATCTACTTTAGGTGTGTACAGGCTCCACGAACCCAAGGTACCCTAGTGATTTATTTCCCCATGGGGTTTGTTGCCTCTGGTCAACATGGGATTCGCGAACCCAGGATGCGCGAGAGATTTTTTATACTTCTCTACATCCTCTCTTTTCACAATTACGTAACATTGTCTGTCTTGTGTTTGGCGTAACTTCCCTTGCGCCAAAAAACTCAAAATCAGCCAGCCATACTCCAGAAATAATTTTGGTGAATTGGTAAAAATTAAGTGTACAAAGCATAAAAACACGTTTTCAAGAAAAAATGGGTGGGTAGGTATTTAATTAACGTCGCAGGGGAGCAACACAACGGGCTATTCACGAAAAAATGGGATTGGATTGGTTGTTTGGGTTTATGGCGCAAGAAAAATGGGAGCTCTCTTTCGAATTCAGAAAATAATTTCCAATTTTGACAACTGATTACGAACCTGACAAGCGATTACGAACCTCCAACACAAATATTACAAAAAGATCACTTTTCTTCGGTTCTTTTGAAGTTTTAAGATATTCTTAAAACATAATTTATAGGTTTTTATATTGATAACAGGGCGTACTAATACACATCGTTTGTGTTTGCTATAAAAAGTGTAGAATAGAAAAGTGAACGTGTGACCGAATTGTGTGGTTTAGATTAGAACGTCACTAAACATTTTTACTACATTGATGGATTTGAATAACTGAATTGAGAAAAATCAGAGATTAGTTATTTGTTAAAAAAAAAGGTGATCTCTTTAAATGTCATTAGTGTACATTCGTGCAACCGTAGTTTGGCCATCATTTGTTTCATGTTCTATATGTATTATCAAAAAATATTTCACTAACGCATGCGGAAAAAAAAGTTTATGAACTCAAAAAATCAACCGCTATGAGATTCATTGTCAGTTCTGTAGCTTAGTTCCATATGGTCTCGTAATGAAACAATATTGTTTGTTAAGGAACAACAAAGTATTAAAATGCTGAGAGTTCAATACTTAAATGAGTCTTCAGTAGTCTGTTAACAGATGTATTAAAGATAAATTTAAAAATTGGATAAAAGATAGAAATAGGTACAGAAAAAAATTTGAATAAACGTGAAATTATCTGAATTTCAAGACATTGAATAGTCTTCCAACAAGTGAATGTTAGATGGTCATTCAGAGTATAACTGAAAACACAACTGTGCACATTTTGTTATATTTCATGAAACCACCGTGTGTGAATTAAACACGACTAAAAATTCATAAAATGCTGTTTTTTCCTTTTGATTAAGTTTATTTTATTGAAAAACATGAAATGCAAAATAAAAATATGCTTGAATTCACCATAAATGGTTAGATTATTAGAATATCCTCTAGAATATTCCATGTAGAACATTCCATGTAGAATATTCCATGTAGAATATTCCATGTAGAATATTCCATGTAGAATATTCCACGTAGAACATTCCATCTAGAGTATTCCATGTTGAACATTCCACCTAGATTATTCTATGTAGAATTATTCGATGTAAAATTAATTATGTGACTGTCAAAAATAAAGGCCACTTCAAGAGCCTCAGCAAATACCAAACGACTTTCGTTAACCTCGAACCCTTTATACCGTCCACAGCAAAAGTCCTCAATCTACACAGCCCTAGAACTTGCAACAGTTAATCCATCAATCGGTCAGGGGAAGGTCCAAGCGATACGGGGACACCTGTAAGGTACAAGGACTGGCAATCGAAAAACCCGAATACGGCATTTCGTACGAATCGTGACAGCAGATGCCCTACAACGCGTTTGGCCTAAAAAGACAACTAGGGCAGGCCGCGCAAAAAAGTGATACGGCATCTGTTGGATCGGCTGGAACCATCCATCAATGGCACGCCGCCCACCCCCAAGATCCGAGTGTACTTGACCGCGCCATTGGTTTCGTTTTAATGCCGTGATAACCGTGATAATAATGCAGGAAACACCTTCGATGTCTGTTGGACAGAGAAATAATAATAGTCACGATCCTTTCTATGAGTATTCAATCCTTCGTAAGAAAAAAGTGATGGAACAGATGTTAAATAATTTGCCGTATAAAGTTGGGTTTTTCAGTTTCATCTGATTTTTTTTTCTGTTTGATAACACTTCCTCGGATTTCGAGGAAGTAGGAAATAGAATAATTGCACGCGTAATCGCTCAATTTTTACTGAATTTACTCGCGTTTTGAGGTTGTTATTCTTGTTTTTCGCTGGTGCTCAAATTCTCGGATAACGCGGCCAGTTCGCAACATAACACATGCAGTACTAATGACATTTTAACACATACATAAGGAATTGTATGGTGTGAATGAGAAAACCAGACTAGGGAACGTTAAGGTAGAACAGCGATTTTCTACCGGTGCCTTAAGGATGGTGAAAACAATTACAATTGGTAGGTAGGTATTTTACTTATTTTACTTAACGTCACACTGGAGTAATATAATGGGCTATTGGCGACTGTCCGGGATCAAACCCAAAGGGAAAGATCAAGGACAACGCCACGTAATTCTGAACCACGGTCAGATGACGACGTCACACCTGAGCTGGCACCCCACTCTCCAAACTTCCACACCACGCCAACGTGAGGACATTTTAGGCCACGGCAGATTTAACGTGCACCAGCCCCTTTTGCACACGGAGGACTTTGGTTGGATTCGCACTCGCAACCCTCCGGTTGCTAAATCGTTACTCCTCCAACCGAGCTACCGCGGTCCCTATTACAATTGGGAAATATTATTTTCATTTTAACGGTTTGGTTTAAAGCAAATAATTTCAAGCAATATCCGAATTTTAATGCCCGTATAAATAATTTTTTGATAATTATTTTTTATTACAAAGTATCAAATTGTTCGACGAATATTTTTTCAAGTCCCATTGGAGCAAAAAGGGTAGGTAATAACGATAATCCTTTTGTAAGTCAATCAAAATTATCGTTTTGTCAGCACAGAAAACAATTTTGGTGTGCCGCAGAATTTTAGTAATTAGTTTATGTGCGCCATGATATGAAAAGGTTGAAAATCGCTGAGGTAAATCAATGAAGTATATGAAACTATTTCAGAGATTTGTTCTAGAGTCTAACAAAAATAAACACAGAACTCACAGCCAAAAGTTAACCATCTAAATTTTTAACGCATTTTTAAAATGTCGTATAACGACGTAAAACAAACCACCGGTCATTATTTTCGTATCATTCACAAAAGTGCTAATCCAAAGGAAGCATTCGATATAGGAAATACCGTCTTTTACTTTTTAAGAGCAAACTTCATAATTTTCTATAGGAATGTAACATCGACTTTCTTCTGAAATAGAGCATGTGAAAGGAGTCCTGCCTTAGGATCTCAGAAGTATAAGCCACGTGAACTTGGGAATTGACTTGGGCTGATTTTTTTAAGCAAAACAATGACTGAAAATAGCTATTAAATTCACTACGGCGATAAAACAACCAGGAAGAAATAACACGAATATTTTAATTCTAAACTCATCTTATTATCCTATGTTAACATCTACAGAATATTTTAACTAGTGACATAAATATATCGTGAACATTTTGGCGTTTTTTCAACTAGCGACGAGTTTAATACTGTATATATATATATATATATATATATATATATATATATATATATTAATAAATTATTCTTTTCATCACAAATATTGAATTTCAATATCAAACTTTCTAAAGCTACATGTCCATGTTTAAGAAAAATAACCCAGACATGCGATAGAATGGCTTATGAACACACATGTCTATAGTCGTTTGAGCAGTAACTTATTCATTTTCTTGGCATGTGTACACGTATCACTATATATTACCCAAAAAAATCAGCAGAAGAAAACTTTCACTGTAAGATATTCATTTTTTTTCCTTCAAAAAACCATATATTTTACAGTTGGCTCCAGCGAGCAGACAGTCGACTTTGGGCCAGTTGATTTCTGAGTAGGTGTGAAAGCGCGTTAGGCGAAAGCATGAATGGCGATCGCCATGGATGATTCTCCCCTGCCAACTCGCTATCAATGCTATAGTCCGGCTCCCGCAAGAATGCAGTTGAGTCACGAGATTTTGAATGAGGCGATAGGTAGGAACGTAAACAAATCACTTCCACAATCGGCGTATTTAGCGCGGTAAGTATTTTAATTAACGTGGTACAGGAGCAACGCAACGGGCTATTGGCGACGGTCCGGGATCAATTACAAAGGGAAAGATACGAGAAGGCTCGTATTCTGCCACTTAGTTTATCATTCGATCTCGAAAACGATAGCAATGATGGCGAGTTGGCGCAGGGAAAACTAACCACAGCGATCAATATTCATGCTTTTGGTATGGCAGCCTTTCTAACAAACTTTCACACCTGTTCCAAAATGGAGAGCCTTCTCATCGTAACTCCGCTATATTGCTTTCGGCACAGAACGGCAGACTTAGAACCAGAATTTGTGCTAAAGACGTTAATCTTGGAAGCGCTTAGTTTACGTTCCAACCCTATCATCTAATTAAAAAAATAGACTCGTTCAAAACCACGTGACTTGTCTGCCTTCTCCAACGAGTCCCACTATATGCGCAAGTTGTTAAAGAACGAAACTTAAACTCTAACTTTTTAGTAATTAAACAAAAAAACTATTTTGTGGATCACGAATCAAATAATGAAACACAACCGAGAAATATTTAGCGTCCACGGAAAATTTAGATGAGACGTCGAGTTCTGAAGCATTTTCCTTGTTTGTACAATAATACGTAACCGCAGTTTATCATGCAAAGTACACTAAGCCTTAGAAGACACAAACCTAAAACATCAGAGACAAATCCTAATAGCGGAATCATTAAATTCTTAGGGCGAGTTACTATTTGCAAATTTACCTCGTCAAATCTGTTTATATAAAAGCGGAAGTCCTTACTCATCTCTATTAATTAGATTTTTAATGTCCGATGCAGATGACATGAATATGTAATAGTCGCCGCTTAATTACAAGCGGCTGATACATATGTAGTAATGAAGAACGAAGATCCAGGACTCATCATTAATTATCCCAAATAGCTGGAAGGTTGAGGTTTGATATAAAGAGTATGAAGGGAGCGGTTGAGGAAGATCCATAATACTAACATATTTAATTAAAGCGAGCAGTTTTAAACGAGATTTATCGAAGTCTCCTACAATAGACTTGCATTGCAGTGTAAATATCTCCCACAGCAATATTTGGAGGTTTCCGGTGAAAAAAAATCAAAAAGCAATCTTCTTAGGGTGGTGATCAGGGGCGGGGTCTCTTCGTAGAAGGTCCGTCATCTAATCTGGTGCTGAGAAAGGAGTGATGTGGGGAGTTCACAATAGTATCGGAAAAGTATGCGTTGATTTTCGCAAAAACCACACATTCGCATTTTCTTTTAAAATACTGGTTCTTGTATTTTTTTGGGACCACATCATGTTACTTCATCACGGTAACGTGGAAATTTCTTTAGGGTTTATGTACACCCACACCACGAAAATCGACAGAATATCGATATTTTTTTATTAATTCAAAATATTTTCCAACTCCTTAGCTTTCAAATGATACCAAGATCTTGTAAATATTAGAAATAGTTTTCTAGTTACAAGGGCTTTTGTTAGGTACTGTTCACCATGTAAAAACACGTTTCCAAACTTTAAAATTAATTTCCGAAGAACTGTAATACTTTGGAAATATGATTCGTTGTACAAACAGTGGTAACTCAACAATAAATTGATCTATTATAACTATTTTGTATCATTATGATCTATATAATACAGTAGATGTTCTGACTCTCAGTCAAAGTAATTAAGTTTCGAAATGAATTTTGAATTGTAAAAAAATTGTAAAAAATCTATTCTCTCTAGAAATTTCATTGAGGGTTAAAGCAAGATTAGAAATATTTTCCAACAGAAATTGCCTTTCTGAATAAATTTGAGATATCACTGTTCAATAAACATGCTAATTAGATAATTAACGATTAGCTTAATCTAAATTTTTTACACTTAAATAAGTTTAAGCACAAACCAATGACCTATTGTAGAAAGATTGTATTTTTAAAGTCAAAATTAAAAAATAAAATCTTCTAGTGTATACGTACAACTTAAATATAATTCTGATTTCTACGGATGTTTGGTTGGGCATTATGGCGCCGTGGCCATATTTCGACAAACCATAGAAAGACAACGTCAAGTAATGGTTGGTTGTCTCGGGGTTTTGTGGCGCAAGGTCCATATTTGGCCAAGCAGCGCCAAACACAAGACAGGTAACAAGCAAGAAGATGTCGTGAAAGGGGAAAAAGATTGATGGGGGAATATAATGGAGATGAAAGCAAAAAAGATTACGCGACATCCGTGTTAGTAAAGACAGCATACCTAATGGGAAAAGTAAACATCACTAGAGTACCTCAAGTCTGTGAAACACGTATACATCTGAAAGTTGGTTGGTTTTGGGGGTTTTACGGCGCAAGGGCCATATTTGGCCATACACATCTGAAGGAAGTGTGCCACAGAGGGCCGTCAAGTAATGGATATCAGACAGAATGAAAGTATTATTGAGGCAGGAGAGAAATACACTCAAGTTGTTAGAGATTGAACCAGCATAGCTTACAAATACAGTGGACAAACCCACTGAACCACCTGCCTGATTCCAACGGAACATAATTAAGCGAATGAAGTACTGAGACTACACAACTAAGTAATTCGAATTCAAGAAAAAAGCATGACATTAGAAACGTCTGCGTTGATTTAAGCAAACAAAATCATTCGCATTTTATTCTAAAAACACTGGTTCTTATATTTTTATTTTCCACCACATAATGTGATTTCATCACGCAACGTGGAAATTTCGCTAAATATAATTCTGGTTTCTACGGTTGTTCGGTTATGGCTCCATGGCCCTATTTGTCAAAACTGCGCCAATCACAAGAAAGACAATGTCGAGTAATGGACATACACAATGAAAATATTACTGAAACAGGGCATAAATATACCCTCGTTAAGTTACGGGGATTGAACCTGCACCTCCTATAACTCGTAGGTTACAATCGCAGTGGGTAAAACCATGGCCTGATTCCTACGGTAATGGTAATTAATTAACGCCGCACTGGAGAAACACAACGGGTTATTGGCGACGGTCCGGGATCAATCCCCAAAGGAAAGATGTCCAAATGTTATATTATCTGTGATATCTTTTTATCTCGTTTTCCCTCTTTCGTTCCTCCAATATCAACTCTAAACCTCAAGTGAGTCGGAAGGACAAGGGTACAGTAAGGAAAAGATCGAGGACAACACGTAGTTTTGAACCGCGGTCAGATGACGAGATCAACACCTGAACTGGCAGCCCACTCTCCAAACTTCGACACCACGCCAACCTGAGGACATTTGAGGCCACGGCAGATTTAATGCGCACCAGCCCCTTTTGTACACGACGGTCTTTGGTTGGATTCGTATTCGCAACCCTCCGATTGCTAATCCGTTACTCTTCTAACCGGGCAACGGCGGCCCCCTGATTCCTACGGAACAGAAATAAGTGAATGAAGTACTTTGAGACTTCACGTCTAAACTCCACATCGAGAAAAAAAAAAGCAAGACACTTTGTCTCTAAGGCGTTTAAAATATCCGCTGGCGGATGGAATCAAGTTTTTTTAGCTAGTTTACAAGATTGGCATTTTGGCCGATTGGCTTGAACGTCTTTGCTCATGAGTTAACTTTTTTTCGAGTAAGCTTGCAATCCCAAGTCTTCCTGCTTAATTTCGTGCACCGTCGGTTTCAGAAGTTCCAGTCAACCTGTCGGATAGAAATAAATGCCTTTGTAAAAGTTTCCTTTGACCTTCGTGTTCACTTTATTCGGACACCTTATCCAACGCTTTACCATTTCTTTGTTTGCCGTATTTCAAAATCTGATTAGTTATTGCTTTTGAAATAGGGGTTTTTAAATTTGTGGAGATTTTTGCTCCTTATGATATAAAAATTATAAAATCACTTGATAAAGGCTTTGATATTTTCAATACTTTATTGGAACGCATAAAGCCGTGGTCGAATAGGAGGCGCAAAAGCGACACGCACAGACCAATCAGAGCGTTTTCACCGCTCGCGCCAGCATCTCTGATTGGTCTGCGAGTATCGCTTTCCGCTTCCTATTTGACCAGCTTGTAGCACACGAGGTTTCTTTTGAGAAATACATTTAAATGTCTACTAATATTTTATCTATGTTTCTTTGTTTTTCTATCTTTTTATTAGAAATTTAACTTTCAGTTAACTTCAGTATCAGAAATTTAACTGAAATCCGAATTATTAATACAAAATTCCATTCTAATATTTATAACTCTTTTTATAAAAATTGTAGAGTTATTCTTTCAAAAGTAGTTTTAAGTTAAATTTCTAATCGTAAGAAAGTAAAGTTATAAAATTGAAAACTAGAATTCCCAAAGAATGCATTCAATTCAGCTAATACAGTTGTTGTTTTTCCGAGGGGGTTATGGCGCAAGGGCCATATTTGGCCATGGTGCGCCAGACATAATACAATATCAAGTAATTGACACAAGACATACAATATCCAAACAGTACATGCAGTAATTGACACCACAGTGAAAGCTTTACTGACACAGAAGAGAGAAATACATCCAAGGAGGAATGCATCTGTCAGGAATCGAACCTGCGACGCCTACAACTCGAAGGTAGCTAGCGCAGTGGAAATACCTACTGGGCCACAACGGCTCCTCAGCTAATATGGGAAAATGTTAAAAGAAAATTTGCAATTAAGTCGTGTGAATAAGTATAAAGAATATAACTAACGCTTTCTATACTTATGCTATAGAGAATATAACTAAATCTTTCTCATACCTGTGTTATAAAGGTATAACTAATGCTTTCATATAAGGCTGTAAAAAGAGTAACTAACGCTTTCATATACTTATTTCAATGTTAATAACGCTTTCATATACTCATGCTATAAAGAATATAACTAGGCTTTCATATACTTATTCTTTCAAGAATATTAGTAACGCTTTCATATTATGCTACACAGAATATAACTAATGCTTTCGTATACTTATGTTGTAAAGAATGTAATCAATACTTTCATTAGTATATAGGAACAAAACTAATATGTAAATATTTTACAAATCACACTAAATGCTTGGGATAAGATATAAGGTTTAAAACCAAGTAACAGTTTATTTCCAAATAATGAGTACAAAACTCCATTCCAGAAAGAGTTATTCAAAGCATGCATAGAAAATGGAAAACACTGAAAAAAATGGTAGATAGTGCACCATTTTCTCTTGCTCAGAAAGTAACCACATCGCACTTTTATACAAAGTACTAAACACTCTCACACAACTTGAATACAAATTTCTTTAACTATCAATTTGAATTCTTTCAAACGAAAATAAAACCCATGAACGGAAATTTACTTTTACAACTATTCTAATCCCTTAGCAATCATTTGCGTCCTTCAGTCTAAAAATAAAATTTTCAATTAGAAAGACTTAGGAAATGAAAAAGGTTTTCAAAGAATTTCTCAGTCAATATATGCAATTCTCGTGATTTTAATAACGAAACAATTACGGAAACGATTAATTTCGGTTTTTTAAACCCAGGATTAAAAGTTTTTGCTAACGGTAATGGGAAACCAATATGTGAATCTCGAACAAGACAAGGGCGTCCTGCACAGCTGCTGCCACGGAACATCGCAAAATGAAAAGTAACTAAAACATAAAATAGAGATCCAATAATAATCAATATACACCGTAGGAATTTAATATAGCCACACGGGGATAAACTCAAGATTCATAGCAAAAGAAAAAGCATTCAATTTTGATTATAAATTTTTTTAAATCCAACGCAAAAACATGGTGAGCTGTCAAAAAACTTCATCAGCGAATTGAAAAATAGTTGGCTCTTGAACGTTTTACTTAGCCCTAAGTAGTTTCCCCCTTATGGATATTAAATCTCAAAGAAGCTTCAGTTAATACAAGTTCATGAGTGTTGGGTTATAATTTATCGAGAAGTAATTGAGAAAAATAATACAACGGGTAATTAATGTAAACTTATAGGCGAAGATCTGAATAAAATTACCAGAAATTTTATTAATGTAATGGAATGATAACTTTATGAGAAAATCTCAAAGATTCAGGTCCTAAAATGATAGGGACGATATTGCTAGTCTAACTTCCAAGTTGGCAAATTATTTTGATGAAAAATGAAATGCTCGTTACTGATGAAAAGATATTAATTGTTTGGTTTCATACCATCCATTCCAGAAACATTTGGTCATCGAACTACTAGTGAAATAAACTTAGAGCGTGCAAGCCGCTTCATGTTATTTCACCCGATCACTCGGTTTCATTATCTGTCACGTGGTTGTGGGAAAAAGCATGAATCCTAATGTGGGACAAATTATCGGTTGGTTAAAGTGATTATCCAGCGTGATTAAAAACACTAGTCGATAGCCAATCGGCACCAGTTGATTTGTAAGCCCACGTGACTTACCCTTCTGAAATCTTAGGACAGCGACTCAGCCAACATGCTGTTTCATTTGAAGATCGATGCATTTAATGGACTGACGCCATGACGCTAAAAATGCGCAAAATTTGTCGCGACTAAATCTCCCTTAACCCTCCTGGTGGTTATCTCGACGAGGTATCTCGTCATTAGCAAAACTGACGAGATCTTGATGAACAAGATATCTTGTCATTAGATAAAAAAAAACTAACCTGATCTCGATATCGTCATCATCAAAAAACGATAATATCTTCATGCGGAATTCAATCAACATTCTTAGTGACGAGATATCTCGCCATTAGCAAAATTGGTCAGATCTTGATAGACGAGATCTCTCGTCGAAACCAGTTGGAGGGTTTAATTCATTGCTTGAAAGTTGGTCACCCTTGTAACGGCCAAAGCAACGGCTCGAGATCAGAGGTCAACACCACTGACCGCCGGTCGGAATATCTAACGGGGTGGTGGTCTCCCTCTCGTCCAGATGGTTTTTGAGGGGTGCATACGGCCCCCGAGGATTCTGAACTGGCGGGACTTGAGAATTGTAGCAGAGGTGTTTCTTTGGTTCTCGTTCGGAGACGGCGTTTTTAAGAAGGTCCCATTTTTCCTTTTTGCAGAGCGCGCCACCAGGAGACACAAATCCCTGATTGTAAATGCTGCAAATTCCTGTCTTTCGAAATAAACGTTAGTCTAATTGCAATTTTGGCAATTGGTCCCGTTTAATTGGCACACCATTCGGCCCACTAAGTTACACCCTACACAGCATCGTTTGAAGTACGTCAATACGGAATAAATCGGCATTCTTGATGACGAGACATCGCCCCATTAGCAAAATTGGCCAGATCTTAATGAACGCGAAATCTCGTCAAAACCACTTGGAGGGTTCAATCCACTGCCGAAAGTTGGTCACCTTAACTAGCAGCTTCGTTTGAAATACGTCAATTTTGTTTTGGAATCGAATACGTCAATTTTGTTTGGAGCCCAGGCCCCAAAAAGTCTAGGCTTCGCCTCTGAAAATTTTCCCATGCATTCAAACTCGAGTACACAAAAAGAAAATGCATTAGCAACCACCACGATGCTTTACCCTTTCCCACATCCATCCAAGCTAATTACTCGGAAGTATTTTTTATCTTCCCAAAAAATTGACGACGAAATCGCCTCCGACTGATAGATAGCCACTTTCCTCCGAATATGTCATCCCGGACAAGGTGATTGATTCAAGAAAATTGAGCTTAATTTCGAGTGGGACGTCTTCTTCAGCAAACAGCGTCCACACGGTAATTGTCCCGGCCGTGCTGCAACAGCAGGCGTCCGGAGTCGACGCGATGACCGTTTCGGTCGGATGACGGTGTAAGTATCCGCAAGTGGGAAGAAGTGCGATTGACAAATTACTATTTATGTACTTGACAATGCTTGGGTGACGAGATGATGAGCTTGGTCTCCGATGGGCCTTGTTCAATCGATGGGTGATGGCTTCGTGCGTGAGGTGAAGTGAGAGAGGAATGAAAATTGCTGGGCTCTTTCTGTCTTGCTGTGTGGACAAATTACCGCATGTGGATGGAATGGTGGAGGACATGCAAGCTATCCCGAGGTAATGAATGGGGGAAGTGAATGGATGAATACAAACACGGCAGCTCCTGTGGTATTAACTGCCCACCTTAAACCATTCCTTCTGCACGAAAACATTAGATTTCTCCAACAAATCACCCTTTTAAGAAACTTTATTTTAATTTGTAAAGCCCGACCACTGACCTCTTCGGCCCAACAAGGTGCTAACTGACGACTAGTTGAAAGAGAACATGGGGTCATCGTGGGTTTGCACACTACGCTAGCAATCTGCGAATTAGAGGCGGCGCAGGTTAGATTCCTTCCTGGGTGTATTTTTATTTTGTGTCAGCAAAACTTTCCTTGCATGTGTTCATTGCTTGACGCTGTATCGTGTTTGGCGCAGCTTAGCCAAACATGCTGAGGTTTCACATTTCCGGGGTTCGCCTTGGACCCCGGGTCACAATACTATGGTAGGTACCCTCCTAGACCCCTCGCGGGTCACATTCAGGTCCCAGTACCATGGTACCGACGACCCCCTTAGATCACGGGCCACAGTACTGTACACTCTTAGACCTCGGGTCATAGTAGCATGGAACCCTCTTAGATTGGTTGTGGGTTTTATGGCGCAAGGGCCATATTTGGCCAAGCTCGACCAAACACAAGACAGACGTCAAGTAACTGCGAAAAGAAAGGATGGAAAGAAAGAGAAAGATCACTTGGGCATCCTGGTTATCGCGACTCCCATATTTACCAGAGACAGTAAACTTCATGGGAAAAGAATAGATCACTAAAGTACCTCGGGTCCGTGGTACCCTCTTAAACCTTAGGTCATAGTGCCATAATACCGAGACCCCCTCAGAACTCGAGGCACAGTACTATTAAGCCACCGACCTGCCTTTATGGAGAACCCTGTATAAAGTACTATACAAGTGTGCATAAATTCGTCTGCATTATTGCAATCGAAAAAGAAACTTCAAATATAGACGTTTAAGTATAAATGAACGAAAAGTTTATGAATAGACATTTTAAGTTGGATCGAACGTCCTTCGGCAGCCCCTATCTTTTCTGAGAACGTGTAAGTGAACGCCCAACACACCACTGAGGAACCGCCCTGGATACAAATTAGGAGATACTCATTGGTTTACACAAATGCAGGGGTTTATACATATTTAAATGAAGAATTTGTGAGTACTGCAAACAGGGTTCGAAATGACGAGACGTTAGTCCAATTCTACGCCTTTAAATTTGTTTTTATGGCAGTTTTTAGACAGACATTATTTTTGTCTAAGTTTAATGTATCAATAATAATTTCTGCTTGTACGTTTCAAATTTCAAGCTATCAATCGTTTGTACTTCCTTCAATCTGTACTCTAATCTGTAAATAAAACAATCTACTGTGAATGAAAAGAACGGCCCAAAATAAAAATAACCCACAAATGCAAATTTGTCGTCCGTCCAGGCTCTAATCATTATTTACACTGTTCATATATCATCGACCTTCTAATGAAATAGAAAGAACATCTGCGCGTGGTTGTTCTTCCTATTCATGTTATTATTTTCAGTCGCTTGGTTTGAAGACCTGTCACGTGGTTGTGGATGAAAGTATGAATCCTAATGTGGGACAAATTATTGATTGGTTAAAGTGATTATCCAGCGTTATTAAAAACACTAGTCTGCGCTTCGATAACCAATCGTCTCAAGTCAATTTTGGGCTGCAGTAGCCCGGTTGGAAGAGTAGCGGATTAATAACGGGAGGGTTGCGAGTTCGAAACTCGATCCAAACAACGACCGTCGTGTACGTGGAGGATTAAATCCGTCGTAGCAGTTTGGAGAGTGAGGTGCCAGCTCAGGTATTGATCTCGTCATCTGACCGTGGTTAGAGATAACGAGGTGTCGCCCTAGGATTTTTCCCTTCGGGATTGATTCCGAACCGTCGCCAGTAGCCCGTTGTGTTGCTCCAGTGCGGCGGTAATTCAATTCCCTACCTAACAAAGCTATTCGCAAATCTACGTGACACCTTTCAGAGATTATAAGACAGCGATTCCTCTCACATGCTGTATATTTCATTAGAAATGTCAATGGTTTATCCACATACAATCAAGCAAACTTTATTTTGAAACTGCACCAAAGTAGAGTTTTAGCAACTGGGGAAAATGTGTTTAGATGCATAGGACTGTTATCTGTTAATTCCTAACCTAAATAACATACGATGGAGTATGTGCGGTTCCTCTAACATTTCTATACTTCGTGCCAAAAAAAAAAAGATTTCAGTTTTAAAGAACAATTAGAAAATCACCAACTGAATGGACAAATTACTTTACGTGGATTGAGTGGCAGAGAACGGTGCAAGCTATCTGGAGGTAATGAAGTGCACAAATTGATACAAATTAGGAGTTATTCATTGGTTTAAACCACAGCTAACTCGATTGACGAAAAATTTCAAGTAGCGGCTGTCACGATTTTCAATGTCTTGGGCGCTGTGTTACGGGCTGTAACTACTAAGATGGTTGCTTGGGGCGATGTCCGTTGACTCGCGTTGAAATCGGACTAGTAGATGTAAAAGACATTGGAATTATATTTTGAAAATTCAATAATCCGTTGCCCGAAAATGGGCATATGAAACGTGTACATTCCGATCATATTTCCCTAAGAAAATTAGAACCGCGGAAGCCCAGTTGGAAG
Organism: Meta bourneti; assembly: GCA_933210815.1. NCBI lineage: Eukaryota > Metazoa > Arthropoda > Arachnida > Araneae > Tetragnathidae > Meta > Meta bourneti. The sequence continues at coordinate 24,410,287 of OW119928.1, forward strand.
AGCATCAGATTACCAACCGGAGGTTTGCAGTTCGAGACTCGGTCCAGCCAAAGACCGTCATCACGGAGGCTGGGGCACGTTAAATCTGTCGTGGTCTCAATCACGTTGGCGTGGTGTGGAAGTTTGGAGAGTGGGGTGCCAGCTCAGGTGTTGCCACGTCATCTGACCGTGGTTCAAAATTACGTAGTGTTGTCATCGGATCTTTCTCGCTTTGGGAGTGATCCCGGACCATCACCAATAGCCCGTTGTATTGCTCTAGTGCGACGTTAATTACTTACCTACCATAAGAAAATCCTTTCTCCTTGTAACTTTTCGTTTTAAGAGGAAACTAGTCGTTTCATTTTAAAGACTAATTTTATAAATTCATTTGATATGAAATAATATTTTAAAGATTTGGTTTGGGTAGTTGAATTAGAATTAACGTGACACTGAAGGTCCGGGATCAACCTAAAGGGAAAGATCCGAGGTAATTTTGAACCGCGGTCAGATGACGAGGTCAAACTTGAGATGACACTACAAATTAAAACACCATGCCAACGTGAAGACATTTGTAACACGCATCAAACGTTTGTAATGACTAAATCTTTTACAATTTTTATGTTCTTTTCATGTAGCACTCATTGTTTTATGTACAATATTTTGCAAAACTGCATTGATTTGGAATTTGATGAATCATTTGTAACCGTGTACTATAAATTAATAAATTCCCCAGATTATTGAAAAGTTGACGAAATTAGGAACAAAGACGTACCTTTAATAGTCTGTGCCGAGAAAAACGGAATGTTTGTGATTTTGCCATTTTTATCGAATATTTAACCTGTATTGTTCAAAGCAAAGTAAAATAAAAAAAATGTGATATCAATATGGAGGCTTATGATGTAGGATATAAAAAATATTCTACTATAAATTTCACCTTCAAAATGTCATTTCAAAAGCATTAATAGTGGAATAACTGTTTTATAAAAGCGTTCTAAACAATTTATGCCACAAAAATTAATGTTTCGGATATTTGATGCAAGATTAAGTAGTAAACATATATACCAAACGTTATTCTTTACAAATTAATACGCTTCAATAGCACAAAACGTATCCTTTTATTGGAAAATGTATCCTTTTTTACATCCTACATGGAGTCTACTGTTTGATTTTCTTTCAGATCTTTCAAATAGGGAATATTTACTCTAATATTGTTTTCTATCACTTAATCTGCATTTAGAAAAGAAACAAGGTATACTTTTCTATTAGGAAGAGAAAAAAAATTTTGTTCACGATAGATTATGTTTATTTTTATACAAAAATGGCATAGAATTGGAACTAGGATCACAAGTTCCCGGTTTCATAAGCATGGCCAAATAAGGCCCTTGCGCCATAAAACCCCCAAAACAATCAACCCAGCTCCATAAAATAAGCGAACGAGATTTAAATGGTGGTTCCAGGACATACAATAGTCTCCATTTGTTTTACTTAACCTTTAGGTGTCCGATACTCTAAAATGTTTCATTCTTTCTACAATAAACACAATCTCAGTGTTACTAAAAGGAAAACATTTGTTGCTAAGCATTCTAACGTAGCAACAAGCTTAATAAGTAACAAGTCCGCCATCAGGCACGCAGTAAAAAACAAAGTAATATTTTAAACCGAAAAACCAGCTAAATGCGACCTTTAAAAAAGACACAACCTCAGAAACAGCGATAGAATAACAAGGAAAAACATCGCTACAACACCTAAACTCTGGAATGGTGTTGCGTGCACCGATGAGACATTGGAGTGTCTTTTGTCGACTTATCTGAAAAGGTATTTTTGTATGTTTCTTTTTTTTTGTCCACACTCCACGGTTGTGCGTGAGTCAATCGTTGAGTACTTTCACGTCACGTGACACAATGAAAGGTTTGCCATCCTTTTCCGCACAGATTTTTTCTTCTTCCAAAGACCAATTAATTTCATTTTGTAGCTTTTGACACAAAAGCGGAATTCGGCGCAAAAAAAGATTTTTTTTTACCAGCCTCCAGTCGGACGAGTCCATAGTGTTACAACTGTTTCCAGTTGAATGGAAAGCTGAGATGTATTCAAAAAGCTACAAAAGGAAAGGGAGGATTAGTGAAGATAAAGAATCGTCGACTTGGAGTGGTTTCAGATATTTCAAATCTCCACGCATCGAGATGATGAACTTAAAGAAACAATGGAAGAAATAGCTTTTACGATCGATTCTTCTTTTTCAATGGACAATATAGTTACTTTACATTACCCTCGAAACTAGATTCTCAACTCTGAATAGCGCCACGGTGGCCCGGTTGGAAGAGTAACGGACTAGTCATCTGAGGGTTGCGAGTTCGAATCGAACCAAAGACCGTCAAAGGGGATGGTGCACGTTACATCCGTCGCGGCCTCAAATCACGTTGGCGTGGAAGTTTGGAGAGTGGGGTGCCAGCTCAGGTGTTGCCTCGTTATCTGACCGTGGTTCAAAATTTCGTGGTGTCCTCGGATTGATCCCGGATCGTCACCAGCAGCCCGTTGTGTTGCTCCAGTGTGACGTTAATTAAAATACCTTCCTCCCTCAACTCTGAATATTACGTAAGCATGACTTTAGCCATGGTAAAGATTGAACTTCTAGTGAAATAGATCGCTCGGTTTGAAGATCTCCGGGTGGTGGTCACGTGGTACAGGTAGTTACAACAGTGGGATAACCCTCTGAGCCAGCCAAGAATAGGTATACAGCACACAATAGAGAATTCAATGGTAATTTCTGTTGACCTGGATGGGACGAGATACAACAAAGTTGTACTGACGCCAATAAAATATTCAAAAACCAATGTTAAAGTCCATTAAAGTTCTTTGAGCTAAATGATCAAAGAAATGCAATGATTCACTTTCAAAAATAGGATCTACCGTTGCAATTGTGGCTTGCACTGTCCGTGCGAGCTATTTTCACTGAGCTAGCAACCTGCGAGTTATAGACTGCGCAGGTTCGATTCCTCCTTGGGTGTCTTTCTCTCTTCTGAGTCGGTAAAGGTTTCCTCCTATGTTAATTACTTGACTTTGTCTTGTGTTTGGCGAAATATGGCCCTAGCGCCATAAAAACCCAACCAACTATAAACTATTTATATCAATGCTAGGGAGCTCCACCTCCTGATGTGAAGCGAAGAGAAACGGATGCACTTAACCCTCCAATTGGTTGTCTCGACGAGGTATCTCGTCATTAGCAAAACAGACCAGATCTTGATGGACGAGATATCTCGTCATTAAAAGAAAAACGACCAGCTTTTCATCTCGTCATCGTAAAAAAAATCGGCCCTATCTTGATGACGAGATATCTCGTCATCAGCAAAATTGGTCAGATCTTGACGGACGAGGTCAAAACCACTCGGAGGTTCAGGACTTTAAAACTCGAGCATTTCAACTTACTAGACTTAGAATAGAGGGCTAACCATACACGATTTTCAAAGACGAAAACTAAGCTCAGTACATTGAGCAATGAAAGCTTATTAGAAATAGAATAAATTATTTTATTGGAAAAATTATTTCAAACATTTTCGTACAAAAATTAATAAAAGGACATATTTAACACTCTTGATAATTTCGATTGACACCACATCACCAACAATTATCGAGAACAATCTTCAATTCCATGAAACATTAAATCTAACTCCGAAATTACCACGACTGTTCCAAGATAAAAAAAACTTTTTGCAGATCAAACATAATCATTCAGAACAGGCAGAAAAGTTCCCAGACTAAATTATACCTCTTTTGAACCTTGTAACTTATGGAAAGGAAGGCGGGGAAATCAGAACACTGCAAGGGGATGGAGAAAGAGTGCAAAGCCTGTGATTTCACACGCTCAAATTACTAAAGCATTTATGTTTCGCGAAGCAAGAAAATGTCTGTCATAAGTGAGTCTGAGATTCCACTGAAATTATGGTTAAAAATGGCACAAAATAATTTTGTGAGAAAAATATCTTAAATTTTGATTAAATATTAAACATATTTTATCAAAACAATATCCATTTAAAAGTAAAAAATTTGAAGCATATTTCGTGAAACGTTAATTTTTATTTTTGGTCAAATATCTTATACTAGAGGCTTTTTCTGTAAAGCTAAATGCAGACGATGCTAGCGTTTGTGTGGTAGAACGCGTTTCCTGTACGCGTATTCTGAAAGTGACGTCACTTGATTATATTTCAAGGTAATTCCTTTATCTATCGAACGATAGTATTCCCGAAGTAAAATTTTCGTTTTCTGGTGGTCTGTTTACTCTGAAAATCCGTCATTATTTTAGCAAATGATACTTATTCCAGTTTCTAATTAAATTAGTTTATTAATCTTGTTGCAACAATATTAATAAACTAATTTAGTAGTCAACACTACAAGAAAAAGCTTTTCCACAAATAATGTGGTAAATAACAAGTGTTGACCCGTACATGAAGTCAATATTCTATTATTCGTACAGTTGAATTATTCCAACAAATTCCAAGAATCTTTATTCTTATCAACATCTACTGTTTTCCTTTATGATACTGCCTCACGCCAAATGAACCTTGAATAAAGGTAAATAAATTTAACCCTGAAACTTTTGAAAAGATGGTTGTTTTGGGTTTTATGGAATACATGTGTTCGTCTTGTGTTTCGTGCATATTTGGCCAATCTGCGCCAAACACAAGACAGATGACATCAAGTAATGAATGAAGGAGAAAAAAGTAGGAGGGCAATAGAGGGTAAAACGAAAGAAAGGATAGATCACAGTTATGATGCCCGTGTATTCTTACAGAAAGTAAACCCGGAGGGATTTGAAAAAAGAATATCGTTTACTAAAATAATACAAGCTATTTGCTATAAATCATTATCGTTTGACAAAATATGAATTGGACTTTTAACTATTCTAACATGTTCGTGGAACATCTGTTAATCAATAGTTTTTATTTGCGGTGTTGCCACTAGTACATGAACATTGAATAAAGTTAAATACACTGCTGGCCACCGTAAATGCAACACCCTGAAGGAAGCATGCAAATAATATGAAATTTACAACATGCATTAGCGGAGGTGAGATATGCAAATGATTAGAATTTCAGCGCAGACGCACATCACGCGCGCCTGTGGCGCCACTTCAAAGCGCTATTTAAGGCTTGGAGATTTCGACGATTTCAAGTACGGCAATTGTGTTTTTCTTGTGGTTTTTCAAAAAAACGATCAATTATGCCTCGTAGAAAACAGCGATCATCTTTTGATCAAGTATCCGAGTTCGACAGAGGAAGGATAGTGGCCTACCGAGATTGTGGATTATCTTTCAGGGAAATCGGTAGTCGTGTTGGACGAAACCAAACAACTGTAATGCGGATATGTGATCGTTGGATGCAGGAGGGTACGACGGACCGACGTGTTCGATCGCATCCACCTCAGTGCACCACTTCACGTGATGACAGGCATATTGTGCGTATGGCAGTGACGGATCGCTCAGCCACATCACGAACCATAGCACAGCACATTCAGTCTGTACCGCATCATCCAGTGTCTGCGCGTACCATTCGACGCCGTTTACAGCAGAGTGGTCTGTCCGCAAGACGTCCATTGCTTCGTCTACCCTTGACGCAGAACCACAGACGTTTCCGCCGCCAATGGTGCGATGAAAGAAGGATGTGGACGGCAGAATGGAATGAAATTGTCTTTACTGACGAGTCACGCTTCTGTCTGCAACACCGCGATGGTCGGATTCGAGTCTGGAGACACCGTGGAGAGAGGATGCTGAACAGCTGCGTTATGCACCGCCACACTGGTCCTGCACCGGGTATTATGGTATGGGGCGGTATTGGATATCACTCTCGCACTCCTCTAGTACGCATTGCCGGTACTTTAAACAGCCAGCGCTACATCTCCGAGGTGTTGGAGCCAGTTGTCCTTCCTTACCTTCAGGGCTTGCCCACAGCCATATTTCAACAGGATAATGCGCGACCACACGTGGCACGCATTGTCCAAGGGTTCTTCGTCAATCGCCAGATTGAATTGCTTCTCTGGCCAGCTCGCTCTCCGGATCTTTCGCCGATAGAAAACATGTGGTCCATGGTTGCTCAACGATTGACCCAGAATACATCCCCAGCTGCCACACCAGATCATCTTTGGCAACGTGTGGAAGCTGCTTGGTCTGCTGTACCCCAAGAACACATCCAAAGTCTCTTTGAATCAATGCCAAGGCGTGTGGCAGCGGTGATCTCCAACAATGGCGGCTACTCTGGCTACTGATTTTGGCAGGAACCACACTTCACAGAAGTCTATAAATTTAATCATTTGATACTTGGTCAACATGTTATCTACAAAATAAATTTTGTTGTGATATCTCTTGTCTTTCTTGGTGTTGCAATTTGGGTGGCCAGCAGTGTAAATAAATTCAATTCTGAAATTTAAAAAAATAAATAATATCGTTTGCAAAAATAATTCAAGCTATTTGCTATAAAATATTATCGTTTGACAAAATATAAATTAGACTTTTTCCTATTCTTACACATTCGTGGAACATCTGCCAATCAATAGTTTTTATTAAGTGGTGCCACTAACACATGAACATTTGATAAATAATATCGTTTCCTTTTATAATTTAAGCTATTTTGACACATAAATAACTATCGTTTGACAAAATTTATCAGATTTTTCACTAATGGTTTGATAAAAATATATACGAGATATTTCACTCACACAAAAACCAAAGGGGGGGGATTTCACTGACAAGAAGGAATAAGAAAAAGACGCTTCAAGCTTTACTAGTCACGTAACCTGTAGAGCGCGATTTGGGGAGATCTTTATCTCCACAGATTGTCAAGGTACAACAGAATGGGAAGAAGAGAAAACAAGATGAAAAGCTGTCTCGCTCGATATCTCGATCTAAGAGCCCTTTAATCAGACAAAGAAACAAAACAGTTTCATTTTACTTTTGATTCTTCCCATTCTTCTGCCATCCGAAGACGCAGAATTAAATAGCATCAACAGGACCCAAGGAGGCGTGTAGCCGCGATTTTCTCCCGTGTTGCCCACTTAGGATTTTATTATTGCACTTTCTGTGGCCGTATAATTAGATAATAATACGTTTTGGGAGTTGATTCAAATGATAATTTTAAAGAGCGTGGACTTTGCTGTTGTGTGTTTAGGTGGAAAAGCTGCGAAAGCAAATTATGTTGCAGAAGCGTTGAACCCTGGGGGTTGAAAGTCTTTCTTTGCTGCAGATTCAGATGCATCCGAAGGCGTTGATTTTCTTTTGTCGGCAAGACGCCTTAATTGCGGTCCAGTTGTTTTCACTCCTCGAATGATGTGAGAATGGATTGGTTGGTAGTCGTGCATATTCCAGAGCCACGCAAACCATTGTATAATTTAGGATCGGATCTGAGGTTTATATCAAGATGCGGGTAAGGAGAAAAAAATTCAGATTGATAATGGAGACATCCATTTTCATGGACGGCTCAAGGTGAGGTTCATTTGATTGGAACCTAAAAAAATTTAGGCAAGTGAACGCGAAATTTGGCAGGAATTCGGGACGATAGACAGGCTGCAAATGAATTAATATGAGCTAAGATAAAAGATGAAAGTTGAGGAATTACTGATCGCTACAAACCTATACTAAATTCAGTCACTTTTATTAAATACTTCTAAATCAATATCAACACATTGGTAAACAAGTAAAAACAGAGTAAACAAAATAAATTAACAATCACACTGCAGGTAGATAGGTATTTAATTAACGTCGCACTGGAGCAATACAACGGGCTCTTGGCAACAGTCCGGGATCAACCCCCGAAGAACAACACCACGTAATTTTGAACCACGGACAGATTACGAGGCCACACTTGAGATGGCACTACACTCTTCAAACTTCCACACCACGCCAACGTGAGGACATTTGCAGCCCTGACAGATTTAACGTGTACCAGCCCCTTTGTACACGACGGTCTTTGGTTGGATTCGAACTCGGTTGCTAGTCCGTTACTCTTCCAACCGGGCTACCGCGGCCCCATCACACTGCAGGAATTTAACCTAAGAATCCGTCTCTATTGCGATTCATCACTTCAAAGCATAATTAGCCCTACAAAAGGTTTCAAAGAGGTATCTCATGAATCAAGATCTGATCAATTTTGCTAATGACCTCGTCAAGACAACTATCTCATCCATCAAGATCTAATCAGTCTTAATGACGAGATATCTCGGCGAGACAAGGACCACCAGGAAGGTTAACGTAACTTACCTAACAACACAACTACGTACGTCCAGAAACTGGTGGCGTAAATATCGTAAAATTCACAGGAACGCAGAATATATATGAGCGCCACCTAGTTTCAATATTCTATAAGTTAAACTGTGAATAGACTTTGACGTTTATTGGGTGAAATACTTTTTCTCAAAGTCTAGGTTTGGTTTTATGTAGCAAGATGCATAATACGGACAAACTGTGCCAAGCACAAGATATAACATCGAAGTCAATGAAGAGATAAAATAAAGCCGTGACCTATAAATATGACTTTACCAGTATAAAGCAATAAAAGCATTGATAATTAAAATTATGTAAAACGTTCATGAACAAAGTAATAAAATATAACAAGAACAAAAGACAAATAAAAAACATTCTACTATACAATGTAAGACGCCAATGGAGATTAGGATGGAAATTTGGAGAAAATTTTGATTTTTAACATGTAACATAACTCATAGGTCGCACCAGAAATTTAAGTTTTAACCTGATTAAAAAGAGCCGCCATTGTTCAGTTGGTTTGCACACAGCGCTAGAAACCTGCAAGTTGCAGGCGGCGCAGGTTCGAATCCTCTCTGGGTGTATTTCTCTTTTCTACGTCAGTGAATCTTTGTGGTCTATGTCTATTTACTTGAACTTGTTTGGCACAGCTTTGCCAAACATGGCTCTTGTACCATAAAACCCAAAACCAGGCCTAGATATTTTTTTAAAACTTCTAAATGGCAGAGCATACATTTCAAATCCATTACAAAAATATATTTATTCAAGCAGCTCACTTTAAAACAGCAATCAACTTAGAAGCTTTCAATTAACATACAGAATTTAAGTGAATAATGCAAAGTAGGTAAGTCGAAGTTCGTATTAAACATATCTGAAAAACCAGTCCTTTACTTATACCACACGTCATGGTATTACGTCATTGGCTGAAAGTGGATAAAAGGTAACTCGAATTTTGACTCCAACACAACCAACCTGATTAAAATAAACTGGTTTTAATGGTATATTCCATATCAAAACATCAAACGGATCAAAACACAAAAAAGGATGTCTTGCTTTCTATGTGTTCCTCTTTATATTCATTCATAACATATTCCATTACATTCCTATTCATAAAGCTCCATTTCATCACCACATTAATAAGACCAGACGATAAATTATTCCTTGTAGTCTACGTCCCTTTTTCATTTTCATTCCATTATTGCATTCCACTTCAAGGTGCTCCATTTCAGTCATAATTTTATAAAAATCTACGTAAAAAACTCTTTCAATCCTTTTCCCACAAGTTTCAAAAGAAAAGCTCTCGCACGTCATTTTCAAAACGTAGGAATTCGGCAACTACTTCACACAAGGACAATTACTAGCATTCATGCCCTTACAAAAAGCGATTCGAACCCGGAACCAATTGGAAAACAAACACCATGACCACTATAGCAGGTAGGCGACAATTCATATTTAATTCTGTAGAAAATTTTAATTTCTAACAGGACTAATAAGTCCTGTCAGAAACTTATATTTCAACCAGATAAACATAGCATTTGATTATGTTAGTCCAAACTAAAATTGGTTATATTCCAAACTAAAATTGGTTATGATATTCTAAACTAAAATTGGTTATAAAATTCCTAACTAAAAGTGCTTCTAATATTCCAAACTAAAGTTGGTTATTAAATTCCTAATTAAAATTGATTATGATATTCCAAACTAAAATTGGTTATGATATTCCACACCAAAGCATTAAAAGGATGACACGAAACCCAGATTTTGGCACGATCCTAACACACCTGAAGTCTGAATCAGACCAAGAAGATGTCTTGCTTTCTATGTTCCTCTCACATTCAAACATAACTACTATTCCATCACATTCCAATTCATGGAGCTCCATCTCATCAACACTGTATTCCATCTCCCAAAGGGCTAGATTTCATCACCACTCATAATTTTATGAATAAAACCAACTTAAAAAACCCTTTCAACCCTTTTTCCATACGTCTCGAAATAAAAGCTTCTAGCACGGCATCTTGAAAAGTAATGTAGTAATTTGGCAGATACTTCGTACAGAAAAATCACCAATATCCATACACTTACAAACCACGATTCGAATCCGGGACCTACTGGGTGGCAGACGCTTGATCACTATAACAGATAGGCGGCAGTTCATATTTAATTCTGTAGAACATTTTAATTTCTAACATGTAACATGACTCATGTCCCGCCAGAAACTTATGTTTTAACCAGATAAAAAAACATTTGGTTATGATGCTACAAACTAAAATTGGTTGATATTAGTTGTGATATTCCAAACTAAAATTCGTTGATATTCGTTACGATATTCCAAACTAAAATTGGTTATGATATTCCATATCAAAACATTAAACGGATCAAACCCACATTTTTGCTCGATCCTAACACACCTGGAGTCTGCTAAAGGCCAAAAGAATGTTTTGCTTTTTATGTTCCTCAAATTTAATCATAGGTATAATTCCATCATATTCCTGTTCATGGAGCTCCACCTCATTACCACAGTGAAAGACGAGACGAAAAAGGACTTCTTGTATTCTGATCTTTAATTTTCATTCCTGACATAACACCTTATTCCATTCCTGACATATCACCTTATTCCAAGGGGCTCCATTTCATCACCACTCATAATTTCACGAATAAAACCAACTTAAAAAACTCAACCCTTTTCCCATACGTCTCAAGAGAAAGGCTTCTCGCACGGCATCTTCAAAAAGCGTGAGAATACGGCAACTACTTCATATGCATGAATGAGAAGAAAAAAAGGGAAAGGGTAAAGAAGATGGATAAAAAAACTCATGGAAAAACCGAACAAAAACGAAAAACCCCATCCTTACGTGGAGGCTTCAACCCTTCCAAGAAAAAGACCTTTTCCACAAAACCCTTTCTCTCCTCATAATCGCGTATTACACAAGGGGTCGGTTTCCGTCCTTTCCCACGTTCAAAAGCGGTAGGAATGAACTGCCGCCTTGCATACCGGGCGCCCCTGTAGTGGTCCCCGTGGATCCTCAGGGGGCCCCTTCCGCAGGTGGAAGGATACGAGAGTTCATTCCACCTCTGGGGCACACAGGGTAATAAATGTCACTGCAGAAGAAGAGAGAGTGGATGCAGATATCTAATCAGATCTGCATCAGCCGAGCGAAGAGAGTGCCCATAAAAGTTGGATACATCTTGGACGAATGAAGACGGGGTGTTATTTCCATAGAAACGGTTGATGGAAGTTGGAGAGAATGTTCCAGAGTGGTGGTTGCCAGCCTTGAGGGTTGAAGGAGTTTTTGAACTCCTAATCGAGGAAGGGGCGCATCCAGGGGGGATTGGATGATGGACTTTAGACACCTCCCACCCACCCCAAAGCAGTAGAAAAATAAATATTTTTTGTTGTAGAACAAAGTATATCAGATTTTGTTATGCCATTATGGTTTAAAGTCGGTAGTTTTTAATACGTGGTTAAAATCAGGGGTATGGAAATCATTCATCCTTAGAGAATCAGTTCAACCAGTGCGCCACAGGTTGGCTTTAAGGTTTTATGGCCATATTTGGCCAAGTTGCGCCAAACACAAAACAACGTCAAGTAAAAACCGACGTGAAAGGAGGAAAAAGAGGGATTGGGGTGTAGAATAGTGATGAAAGCAGAAAAATATCGTTTCGGTATCCCGGTAGCGCGACTCCCGTGTTTACTAAAGACAGTAACCCCCATGGGAAAGGAAAAGATCACTAGAGTACCTCGGGTTCGTGAAGCTCGTATACACCAAAAGGAGATATGCCGTCTAGGACGATGTGCCGCAGGAATGGCACTGGTGTGGTTTAAATTTATTTTATTTCAACGTTTTAGTTCTGTTCATGAATAATTTCAAGTTTTTCCAGTATTATTTTTAATAACCGAATAAAGAATTTTAATTATTTTTAATTGCAAATAATAAATAAATTGATCGGAAAAGATTTTTTTTAGTCAGTTTAGTGAAAAAGTAGGTATATAATCAAATCAATTTGTGGTAAATCAATCAAAATTATATCTGTTTTGTCACATAGGCAAAAACATTGTTTGGTGTGCCGCAGAATTTTATCAATTAGTTTGTGTACCATGAGATTAAAAAGATTGAAAATCGCTGGTTTAGAGGAAAATGTGGTAAATTGTGTATTTCTGTAGTCAAGGATTAAACAATTTGTATGTTACGTAGTTAAAGTTATGATTTTGATCAAATCTATTTTTATAGTTTTGTATATAAATATCCCATACACAAATTGAAGTATTAATTTTTTCAAAACCGTTCATAGCCTATTCATCTTTCTATCCCAAGGTGATGGAGAGAAATATTGAATAAAAAAAAAAGAAACACTCAAAGAGAAATTAAGAACAGATGGAAAGTTGTCGACGTGAAATAAAACAAATCAAGACAGTTATTTTTAAAATAAATTTGTAGTCATTTAGAGTAGGCTCACAATCGTTTCTATAATAATTCTGATGGAACCTGTAATTAATGTGATACATATTTAAGCTTACTTCTACATTTATCTGCAATTTCCAATTAGCAATGCGACGTGAATTGTTTCAGTTATTAATTCAAATTGCATTTTCTAGTTAGTTTAAATTAATTGAGCGTAGTGACAGACCAAAACAAATAATCTTGCTCTTCATGTTCTCCAAGTCAAGAAAATAAAATTTAATTTTCACCCGATTGACGCTTTCACGGTATTTAAATGCGAAAACAATTCATCCATCGACGATCCTCACTACAAGGAAGCTATTGAATCACCCTTGATGATAAAAAAGTCAAAGTATTCGGAAAACTTAACTATCAGTTATTGAAAAGTTTTTCAGAAATAAAATCAATTTTTATACTCGCTCGAATGTATACATGTTAAAATATCTTCCTAAACATTCAAAGCTTAGAAGTGAACTAATACCAAACATTTAAATAAACCACTACTTCAACTCTACACGTTTAATAATTTGAACAAAGAAAACAAAAGCTACCTTTCTACTTAAAAATAACTAATGACTAAAAAACTCTTTTCCGAAACAATACATACTTAAATCATGAGAGTAATCGTTTTCGGGATTATTCTTTTAAAATATCCCAGAAATATTTTTTAACAAAATATTGCTTCATTTTTAAAATTACGTCTGGTACGAAAATTTTTAAAGAGCTTTAATTTCTTCTGAAATCAGCTATAAGAACGATAAAAAAATGTAGGTGTTGAACTTCATTAAAACTTTCAAATACTTCAAGTAAAATTATAAGTACTTAAAAGAAATCACTTTATATAGTTTCAATTTATTTATAATTAACACCACTTATATTATATTTTATTTCTTTCAGGACACGTAACTAAGAGATGACTGCAAGTCATACTATTGACTACATTGGAGCAAATGCATAGATGAATACCGTCAACATTCACTGACAATAATCGTTTGTCTAGTGCAGTTTAAGTAAGCATTTGAAGCTTGTGTATAGTTTGCTGAATGAAATCATGTGTAAGTAATGTTCATTTTAATGTTAATAAAGTGTATAAAAACAAGCTTTATTTTTGATTTCAGATGCAGTCGGAATCAAGATAAAGTTTTAAAAACATCTGGTTGGTTGTTTTGGGGTTTTATGGCGCAAGGGCCATATTTGGCCATGCTACGCCACACATAAGACATACAATATCAAGTAATAGACACATATTGAAGTTTTTACTGACACTACTACTGAGGAGAGAAATACATCCAGGTAGGAATACACCTGACAGGAATCGAACCTGCGCCGCCTACAACTCTGTTGGGTTTTATCAATTGAAGACAGAGTTTTTATACATAAAAAATAAATTTTATTACGTGACCAAGTCTTATGGTTTAAAAACATACAAGAAGTCTGATCAGCTCATGATCCCCAATCTTTCTTCACTTTTATACATTCAAAGATTTACATTCTTCAAATTTATGTGCCCCACACGGCACTATAATTGGAGGTTTGAGACCGATTCCAACATGCGGCCCCATCGGTTGTAAAACCTCAGCAGATGTATTACAATTCAATATATAAATCTAACAAAATATTTTTCTAATAATATTTTTAAATTTATTTAACAATAAAGGCTTTGTTAAAAAGTCAGCCAAATTATTTTCCGATGAAATATAATTTACGTTAAATAGTTCATCTTTTATTAATTTACGAATAAATTTGTACTTGATATCAATATGTTTAGTTTTCACATTTTCCTGACTATTTTTTGAAAAATAGATAGCAGATTGATTATCACAATATACTTGGGGTCTTATGTAATCACACAAACTTAATTCATTTATAATTCTACTAAACCAAATAACTTCTTTAGTGCAATCGGTTAGTGCAATAAATTCAGATTCCATTGAGCTAAGAGCTATGCACTTTTGTTTAGAAGATTTCCATGATATTGGGATGTTACCAAAATAAATTAAATAGCCACTGCTTGAATGTCTGTTTGTGAGACCACATCCCCAATTTGCATCAGAAAAAGCAATCAAATTTGAACTTTTTACATTGGAAAGATTAATTTTAAAATCCTTTGTAAGAAAAACATAGTTCATAATATCAACAACGTAAGACCAGTGTTTGTAAGTATAACCATTACAAAACTGAGACATTATATTAACGGCAAATGCAATATCTGGTCTGGATCTATCTGACAAAAACGATAAACATCCTATTAAGGAACGATAGGGAAATTTCCTCATTAAATCATTTTCAATTATTTCTTCCTCTTTAACCTTATCAGGTAAGTTACAACCAATTTTAAAAGGTAAATTCACAAAACTTTTAGGAAGATCTTTGAATTGTGACATTAATTTTTCAATGTAGGTAATTTGATGTAAATAAATCGAATTTTCAATTTCTTGAAAGTTTACGCCTAACAAATATTTAGTTTTACCTAGGACTGTAAGATCCAATTTTTTGTCCAATAATTCGATTACTTCATTTATCAAATGTTCCTTTTTGAAAACAAAACCATATCATCTACATAAACAATTAAAATTACATCTTTAAATTTGTAGACACAGTTACACCAATTTAACTGAGAAAATCCTAATTTAGTTAAAATACCGTCTAATTCCAAATTCCATTCTCTACCACTTTGATGCAGACCATATATAGCCTTTTCCAATAGACATACTTTGTTTTCGGATCCTTTCAGCACAAATCCTTTTGGCTGTTTCATGTATATAGTATCCTTAAGGTGTCCATATAAATATGCACTTTTCACGTCAACTTGACAGTGATACCAACCCAACATAGAAATCAATAGTACAAACAATAATCTAACAATAGAAAAATTCACAACTGGTGAAAAAATATCTTTAAAATCAATGCCGGGTTTTTGCTTAAAACCTTGAGCAACAAGACGAGCTTTATACCTTTTAGGTATATTATTTTCGTCCATTTTTAAGCTGTACACCCACTTACTTCCAATTATGGTTGTATTTGGGGGTGTGTCCACTAATTTCCATACTTGCCTATCCTTCATTATCTGAATTTCTTCGTTCATGGCAGTATTCCATTTAATTTTATCCTTACTTGCTTGCGTTTCTTCATAACTTTTGGGGATTTCGACATTGTAACACTGATCATACATGTCGTACATCTGTTGGTCTAAAAAATTAGATTCATCACTAGAAGTAGATGGCACATTAGAAATATCCACATTAGGATGTTCAGTTTCTGGCTTAAAATTGAAATTTACAGGATCAAACCTAATCTTATTTTTAGTACAGTACTTTTTAATATCATTTAAAGATCTCATTCTCAAATTTTCAGGAGAATAATAGTATACATCTATCCTATTGCTTTTATTTCTAGGTTTTTCGATTCTTCGCCAATTTGAAATGTTAAGACTTTTTAAGTCCTCAGTTTTAACTAAATCTTTAGAATCTAAAACTTGAGTTTCACTTTCCGATTTTACTTTTATATTTTCATTTGATTGATAAATAGGAATATTAGAATTAAGATCGAAAGAAACGTACTCAAAGTTTTTACCAAATAGTACATCAACAGCTTTCTTACTTTCGTCGATATGAACATGGACTGTTTCAACTATTCTCTTCTCGTTTGGGATATATATTCTGTAACCTTTAGTTTTCAAACCATATCCTGTCAAAATACCAAGTTTAGCTCTGGGTTGTAATTTATTTCTCTGTATTTTAGGAATATGAACATATGCCAAAGAGCCAAAAATTCTAAAATGTTTTACTGATGGTTTGAAACCAGTCCATATTTCGTTAGGAGATATACCCTCAGTTAATTTGTGTTCGCATCTATTTTTAGTATGAATAAATGCTAAAAGTGCTTCTGACCAAAATTGTGGTTGTAAACCACTGTCTTGAAGCATAGCTCTAACACAATCCATGGCTGTTCTATTGAACCTTTCTGCAATGCCATTTTGTTCAGGGGTATAAGTTGAAGTTCTTTCGATTTTTATTCCTAGATCATTTAAAAACTTTTTAAATTCTTTGTGACAAAATTCTAAACCATTGTCAGTTCGGACACATTTTAACTTAACATTTAGCTGTCTTTCAGCTCTAACCAAGTATTTTTTAAAGTAATCAAAAACTTCATTCTTATTTCGAATAATATAAACAGTTACTTTACGTGAAAAATCATCAATAATAGATAAAAAGTATTTGTTTCCACCTAGAGAGTTAACTGGAGCAGGACCCCACAAATCCATATGGATCCTTTCCAAAACATTTTTAGTTTTCCTTTCGTACATATAGTTTCTTTTTAAGGATATTCTAGTGGATTTAGCAATAGCACAAATCTTACAATTTTTATCTATATTTTTACAATTAAGTTTTTCAATTCCTTTTACACAATTAATTTTACTCATATTTTCAATTAAGGGCATGTTAACATGACAAAACCTACGGTGGGCTTTTTCTAGATCTAAACCAGTTACATATGTATAATTTTTAATCTTGGGATAACCTTTCAAGATATACAATTTTCCAATTCTGGGAACAGTAAACAAATATTTATTATAACTATTATAAATAATCATTTTGTTATTTCCCCATTTAATTTGGTTTCCCATAAGGTCAATACGAGCACCACTAATTAAATTTTTTCTCATATTAGGCGAGTATAACACATCTTTTAAAGTTATATCATAATTTCTGTTTCTATCTAAAACTGTAAATTGAATATCACCCATACCTAATACTTCCGAGGTGCTGTCCTTGTCTCCGACTAGGATCTTCTGTGGTGGTAGTTTTCTGAATGTCGTAAACATATCACGTTCTTTACAGAAGTGAGCAGTTGCAGCAGAATCAATGAGAAATTCCCTCGGTCTTTCATTTGGAAAATTTGAAACTGCATAGGCACGTTGAAGATCAGTTTTTGGATTGTCCTCCATATAAAATAATTCACCACCAGGTTTCTGCCGATTGCGTTTCTTGAAGCACTTCGATTCGTAATGTCCCGACTTTTTGCAGTAGTTGCAGAATGGTCGCGGCCCCATACGACAAACTGTCGACTTTCTTGGGCTTGAAGGAATTAATTCAGGGTCCAGTACGCATCTGCTGTGATCAGGAGTAGACGCCCGTGTCTCCTTGTATCTAGATGACTTGTTTCTTGTAGCATAAGCATCGGCCACGATACTTAATTTTGTGCCTTCGTCTTTCCGCTTCAGCTCAATTCGGCTGGATTCTGTTATTAAATGTTTAGACAAATTGTCTAGCGTGAACTCGTTGTCATCCATCCTGTATAGCAGTTGTACCAGATTATCGTATTCGTGAGGCAAATGTCTTATTAGTTGAAAGCAAACTAAGAGGTCTGGGATTTCGAATCCACATTCTTTTATCTGTAACAGCTTCTCATGCACTCGTTTGCAGAAGAGTCCAATGGATTCGTCCTCCGGCTGGTAGCGGAATGAAAAGAACTCGTCCACAAGGCCTGCCAATCGTGCTCTAGATGCTGGTTCAAAGTTGGTCTTTAATATATCCCAGGCTTCCTTACCGTCCTCAGTAGATGAAATTAAGACTTGATATTTTCTGTCTATGCCCTGGTAGATAGTTGTGTATGTCCTCTGCTTCCTATAACGATAGTCTCTTTTTTCTTGTTCTGGAGCATCTTCCAATAATAGAGGTTCCGTTTTAGTGATAAATTCCCAGCAGTTCCGGTCCATTAGCAATACCTTCATGTCCGTCTTCCACGTGGCATAGTTGAAATCCGATAACTTCGGGAAGGAAAACATGGACATTTCTTGAATACCCATCATACTGGATACCGGTAGTGGCAGAATTCAGGTTCAACTTAAGGTCTGAGGCCCATAACCAATTGTTGGGTTTTATCAATTGAAGACAGAGTTTTTATACATAAAAAATAAATTTTATTACGTGACCAAGTCTTATGGTTTAAAAACATACAAGAAGTCTGATCAGCTCATGATCCCCAATCTTTCTTCACTTTTATACATTCAAAGATTTACATTCTTCAAATTTATGTGCCCCACACGGCACTATAATTGGAGGTTTGAGACCGATTCCAACAAACTCGAAGGTTGTAGTGGGCGCAGGTTGTTGCTAGCGCAGTGGACATACCCACTGAGCACGACGCCCCTAAAAAAATCTGGAGGTAGCTTAGAAGTAAAACTCGACATATAACAAAACGAAAAGAATTATTTCTCACAAAATCATCCACTCGTCTAATCAATAAAACTGGAGTAATTTTCCAATCAACCGTTTTTGTTCCAGCAGAAAAAACATTAAAAACTAATGTCGGGTCAGTTTACCCTTTTTGCAGCCTCGACGATAAGCAAACCTAAAATATGTTGCTCCTCTACCGGATCTAATCATACAAAAACAGGAAATGCGTCAGAATTTAGTATCAATCCATGTGTTTAACTCCTAAAATTATTTATTGTGTAGGTTTGTTTTAAGTTAATCGCACTAAATAAACTTGAAATTGTGGTGCCTTTTGTAAAATATGTTGCGAGATTGGTATCCCACCGCTATCATCATTTAAGTCGTGAGATGATTCTGAGTGGGTTCCTAATTCACTAATCAATTCACTTTTCGGACGATCAGAATATCAGAAAGATTGCATCAAGTGCTAGAAAATTTTTTCGGCATTTATTATTAAACTAAAGACGATACTAAACTACAAAGAACGTGGATCAACTATTTTACATTCAGTCTCAATTCTTCCAAATTCCAAATTAATTTTCTTCATCACATTCCATATCATGGTTAGTTTGCCACGTGCATAATTAAAAATATATGTACTACTATTGTTTGCACGTGCGTAGTTAAAAATATATTTACCATCTATAGTTTGCAAGTGCATGATTAAAAATATATTTATTAATATTATAGTTTGCTTAATGAATATAATTAGATAATATAAAGACACAATAACGCTTATATATAAATACGCGTAGTAAAAATTAAACTCACGTAGAGCTTACACGCGCTTGCATACATTTAAAGGCATTTTTCGCATAAAACTTCCCAATTGTTTTATTCTCCCCTCTAGACTAGAAATGCACTGGGTTTTGGTCTCAAAGTAGATGAGTATTTTAATTAAAGTCGCACTGGAACAACACAACGGGCTATTGGTTTTGATCTCAAAGGTGTGGACGGTAAAGAATTTTTCAAAAATATTCTACCGTATTTATTTTTATATTAAACGTTTCTAGATTTTGAGTTAAACTTGTAATTATAAATTTAAAAAATATAAATATGTATGGAATTCAGTGTATAATGTGTGAATTTTTATTTTGGTAAAGCTGTATGTAGCGCCTCGACCGGTGGCAACGGTCTTTGGCGCACTTTTTATGTCGCCGAGGAAAGAAATCTTACAAAGAATATAAGATGGGTACCTCCACCTGCCATAACTCGCTACTACAAGTGAGCCAAAAAAAACCCGCCAAGGACCGTTGCCACCGGACGAGGCGCTACATACAGCTGTACCTTTATTTTTTAAAGTTTTTCTTGACCTCTATTATACTGCACTTTCTCTTCTCAATATATCGAGTTACAACTTCAAACGATGGTTGTTTGGTCTTTACGCCAAACAAATAGACAAACAAGCACACAAGGAATATACTGACACAGAAGAGAGAAACATAGGGAGAAATCGAACCTGTGTAGCCTACACACACAATTACAAACGAAGAAAACCCCTTTTACTTTGGATACAAAATATGCTATTCAATTCATTTTTACAATCATCGGCATAACTTAATCTAGACTACTGTCATTCCAATAGACTCCATTCAAGTCTATCAACTATGTCCAAATCAAAAACCAAAGTGGTGAACATTGTACGAAAAATGAATTAAAATATTTACATAAAATGACATTTTTCTAAAAATTTCGAAAAGCTCAAAATCTTTGATACAAAATAAAAATTAGATGCATAGAATGTGACAATTTAAACATTTAAATTACTTTAATAAGTTCAAATTTTCTTCCATTCCAGTAGATGTTTTAGTAACGTGGATTTAAAACTAATAAACACTTACATTTTTATTTAACTTCTTGTATATTAATGTATTAAAATTCTACCGCTCATAATTTATTCTGTATTATGTATACAACACTAAAGTTTTTAAATGCCTATATGATGAATTATTCAAATCATATCGTCATTCATATCTACTCTAAAAAATTATCTTCACTTATTCATCTATTTTATATTCAGTTCTCCGCCTATTTAAATCAGACATCTGATAACGTTTGTTAACTTGGAGGTAATACATAAACTATATATATATTCGCTTATCTACGGTGCTCTTTGTACGCTTGATCAACAGAAGTATTGAAACGAAAGGTCTTTTAACAAACATTTGTTTCCTAATCCAATGAATAAGATTAGTTCTATTAACCATGAATTTCACCTGCGAACACTGAAGAAAAACTAATGTAGCCTGTTCGCTGTTTGATGAAAAGATATACTGATACGAGATCGGCTTAAAATTGTTTTATAACCCTAATATTGAATGGAGTAAGTTAATGAACTTTACTTCGAACCACGATTGTCTTGCGCAGCATATTATCAAATTTTTATTTGGACAGAAAAATTGATTGATTGAACAATGCAGGTTGCATTGCCTTCAGATCGCAATTTGAAATATTCATTTAAATCGTCGATGAAAGCACAAAGCAAAAGAGATGTATAATAAATTCCCACAATAAGGTAGTTTTTTGAATGTCAAAATATTGATACGATGGTTAATTCAGGTTGTTGGCGCAAGGACTAAAAATGGAAAAGCTGTATTGGTTACGATTGGATCGCTTAACAAACTTTCTTCCAACCCTAATACTGAATGAGTCCAAGTTCAGTTCTTTACTTCAGAACTACATTTGTCTAAAGTATTTTCAATGTTTCGTTTCGAACAGAAAAATTTATCTTTTAACAAACCTGTTTTAAAACACTATTGATTGAGCAATAGTTTCAATTGGCTTAATTCGAAATGTTCACGTCTACGAAATCACAAAGTAAAAAAGATATAATCCGTTCCTACAATAAAGTAGTCAATATGAAAAAAGAATTGATATGATGGGTAATTGCAGTTTCATGGCACAAGGTCCAAACCCGGACCTGTATTGACACGATATGATCTCTAAACAAACTTGGTTTCCAACCTAAAAATTGAATGAGGCAAGTTCAGTTGATCATGACTACCTCAGAATCACGATTATCTCATGTAGACTCGTTTTTAATTTTTCGTTTGATGGAACAGAAAAATCGATCAAAGAAACCTGCTTTGAAACTATTGAACAATACAGGTTACCCCATTGCAGTAATCCAAAATTTTCATTAAGCGCGAAATATATCCATCTCTACAGTAAGATAGTATGACAAAATATTGATACCATGGGTGATTGGGGTTTGATGGCGAAGATCCAAAAACGGACAAGCTGCATTGATACGATGGGATTGATTTCCAACCCTTATTGGGTTGATGCAAAAGTTCGACCCGTTTTTGGTGCTAGATGGCATTGTATCGCAAAACCGAAGTGAAATCTACTTCAGACGTGTAAAGTTTTAATGTTTGAAAGAAGGAATTTTAGCGAGTACTTGGGAAAAAATTGTATTATTGGTTGTTTTTAAATTTTGTTAAGCATTAAAAATAGCAGAAAATAATTAGAATTTTCGACATATGCTTTTTTATTTCCGAAAGGCAAGAATGCTTCGCAGACGCAAAAGATGTGTTGTGTAGGGTGAGAGTGCCGTTGACGATTCAACGTGCCGTAAGTGGTTCAGAAAGTTTAGTCAACTGGATCAGTTCATTAGCCAGAAATCTCAGAACAATGAGCGCAGGATTATGCAATTACCGGAGAGATGGAAAAAAGTCATCGAACAGATCGGCACATACTATATTGATTAAATGTAATTTTTAGTAAATAAAATTTTTCTTCAATTTTTGTCAAAAAAACGGGACGAACTTTTCCATCAACCTAATATATAATAGGCATGTTCAGTTGATCGTAACTTTACCTCAGAACTATGTTTGTCTAACGCAGTCCTATTCACAATTTTTTTGTTCAAACGAAAAATTGATCTTTTTACAAACCCATTTTAAAACAATTGTTAAACAATACAGGTTCCATCGGCGTAATTCGAAATTTTCGAGTCGGCGAAATGACAAGGCGAAAAAAGATGTCCATCCCCACAATGAGGTCGTCAATCTGACCCAATCCATCGCCCCAACTCACACTGGATTGTCGCATGGATGCCTACGCAAGCCCACTCGCAAACACCATAAACTCCCCGCTTTACATGCACGGCACGTCTCCTTCATTACCAGGCCGTACGGACACAAAGGACGCGGTTTTTTCTTCCACTTCTGCCACAGCACACACCACTTCTCCCAAAAAGAAAGAAAAAAACTAAACAGTCCAACCAGGGAAAGAATCCCAGAATTCTCCAACAAGAACAAAACAGGACCTCGATAAGAATCAAAAAGCATACATAAGCGTACACGCCGACTTGAGATAATGACACTTAATCGAAAGGAGCAAGTTCGAGAAGGAGGACGTCACGTTCGGGAGAGGATGTCACCAGGAATTTGACAGACGCGTCCGAACGTATGACAGGGGGCTGTCAGAAGACGGAGTTTTGGAAGCGATCGGACACGTGAGGACAACTCCTCTTCGCGATAACAGCGCTGCTGACATGGAACTCCAGTTACTTGGGTTGTCGGATTCGGATGAGCACCTATGTCATTAAAACAGGTGAAGAAATGAGTGGTCCGAAAGAAAAAGATGTCGCTAACAGGCTTGGAGTCGGATTCCTCGATAGCAACAATATCTCAAGGATAGGGTTTCGGTGAGCAATTTGTAATCGAACGCAAGTCTTTTTTCATAAGCAGCCGAACATCTTGTTTATTATCGATACAAAACCAACCTATTCTTCAAATTCTAGAGCACAAAGAGTGTCGTAAATTATTGGTTATCGAATCACAAGGCGTTCCACAAAAACTTAAGAGTAATTTTTTTATGGGATTTCAACACGTGAAAAATTTTGCCTAATAACTATTCATAGTATGAGTTAACTTTTCGTTGAAAAGCTAGGGGCCGCGATAGCCCAGTTGGTAGAACTGCAACCGGAGGGTTGCGAGTTCGAACTCGAACCACCCAAAGACCGCCATGTGCGTGGAGGATGGTACATGTTAAATATGTCGTGGCCTCAAATATTATCAAGTTGGCGTGGTGCGGAA
The DNA here is from genome assembly GCA_933210815.1 of Meta bourneti. Classification (NCBI taxonomy): domain Eukaryota; kingdom Metazoa; phylum Arthropoda; class Arachnida; order Araneae; family Tetragnathidae; genus Meta; species Meta bourneti. The sequence goes on from OW119928.1 coordinate 24,434,213, forward strand.
GTTTGGTGCCAGCTCAGATGTTGACATCATCTGACCTTGGTTCGAAATTACGATGTGCTGTAGTCGGATCTTTCCCTTCGAGTTTCCACCCAGATCGCCGCCAATAGGACATTGAGTTGCCTCCAGTGCAACGTAAATTCAACTACCTACCTGGTTGAAAAAATATATTGTTGAAAAACAGCGTATATTCGACAACTCTGCAAGCGTTTCACCTCATTGTGCTTTTAAACCTAGTCATCAAGAACTACGAAATGATTGAACTTTTCAGTTCATATTGGTCGAATCTAGAAATCTTCACTAATGATAGCTATGCATAAGGTAGAATGAAAGGTATTCGCACAAGATACTGTCTGTCTACCACGAGAACGGCTCCAGATAGAAAGTCAGCAGCTGTCTGTTGCCGTAGAAACGAGACAGCCCATTTTCTAAAAGGGTTATTGGAAGTATTTGAGTTTGTGACTTATTGACGCACTTTGCGACAATTATCTATCCCTCCAGGTATATGTGAGATAAGAAGATACACGAATGCAAGGAACAATACATTCATACACACAAAACAGCCAAAATCTCATCCCCACTCAAAACATATGGGTAAGTAGCTGAATTAAAGTCGCACTGGAGTACAACGAGCCATAAGCGAAGGTCCAGGATCAATCCCAAAGGGAAAGATCCGAGGACAACACCTCGTAATTTTTAATCAGTCAGGTGACGAAGTCAATACGTGAGGTAACACCCCACTCTCCAAGCTTTCACACCACGCCAACGTGAGGATATTTGAGGCCACGATAGATTTAACGTGCTCCCACATACACGATGGTCTTTGATTGGATGAAGTTGCGAACTCCCAACCCCCGGTTTTTAATCCGCTACTCTTCCAACCGGGCTACAGCGACACTCTCAAAATATACCAGATCTGTTTCTATAGTGACCGTCAGTACCTATACTTGATGTCTGGAGTAGCTCTTAGATAGACAGTGCAATATGTATATCAGCAAACACTCGTTTTTATTTTAAATTTGTAACTAAACCTTATAATTCTGCAAGCATTTCATCCATCATGTCTCCTTAATTCCAAGCCTAACCACGCCAACGCGAGAACATTTGAGGCCACGACGGGTTTAACGTGCACCATTTCCCACATACACGACGGTTTGTGTTTGGATCGAGTTTCGAACTCGCTACCCTCCGGATACTCTCTTCGAACGAAGCCCTCCCAAAATGTATGAAACCTGTTTGTATAGTGACCGATAGTACCTAGATCTTATGTCTGGAGCAGTTATGACAAACAATACAATATGTATACCTGCAACCACTCGTTTGGAAACCCAAACCTAATAATTCTGCAAGCGTTTCATCTATTATACTTCCTTGATTCCATGCCTAAGCATGAACGAAAGAGATACAGTAAGCGAAACGAATACAAATGATCCCTAAACAGCGAAACATCCATTCACCAAATGGAAATGGAAAGGCAATAGGAAATCCTTTGTCAGAGCAACTAATGAAACCAAATCTAACCCGCCACAAGAAAACAAGGCAGAACGTATCGATGACTTTTGACTCATTTCCCTTCAAGATCGCTCGCACGCACAAACAAGAGACAATCCATCGCAAGAACAAGCTCCTTTTGTTTCCAAACATAATGGACCGTAATAGACGTCATCCATCACCATCGCAGATTCCTCATCTCTCCGCATCTCCTCTTACCTTTCCTGCAAGAGACCCAAGATCTCTCCCTTCCTGAAAGAGGCGATTTTTCAATCGTCCCACGGCGTTAACCCTCTCCCGTTGAACTCGGGGTCGACGTTCCCCGAAAGGGGTCCCTCGCAGGGTCCCCTTCGGAAAGGGTTGCGAGAGAGATGACGAGAGGGACAGCGATGGGGGCCCTCAGAAGAGAGAGGACCTGGGATTCTCGTTTCCGGTTTCCCAGCGACGTTTTCGAAAGGGAGGCAGAGTTCAAGATACAGTGAAGGGGGAAAAGAGTTAGGAGGCTGGTTTGATGAATCTTTAAGGACGAGATTCTCTCGAAGAAGGATGGGACTTGGATTACAGAATAAAGCATCATCCAGGTGAGTTAGGAGGGTCATTCCCCGCAGCGGTGGTTTGTCGCTGCACTGCATCATAGCATTTAACCTCCCAGCTGCTAATTTTTACAATTTCAGTATAAAAGTACAAAATTTTTTCATTACATGAAATAAAATATTTATTTAACCAAACAGTGTTTACAAAATGATATTTTTATAATTAGATACTCTGCAATGTCCCAGTATATTTGAGGCTATCAGAGCAAGAGTGCCCGAAAATGCCAAAATAATTATCTTTGGTGCAGGTTCAAGTCTTCTAAAATTACAAAATAACTTATTGTTGATCAGTGAAAAACAAATTTTTAGAATTTCAAATAATTGTGGATAAATAAAAATATAGAAAAATGGTGCCAAGAAAATCGCATTTATCTCCATTGGGTATGTTGGTGGATTAGACCACTCTTGCTGTGATAGCCTCATTTCAGGAAATGCTTTACAATATTTGTTGATGTATATTTGGTTTGGCACAGCAATATTAGCTATAATATTGATGTGCCAAACAGGACAGACAACGTCAAGTAATGGACATACACGCACACAAGGAAGGTTTTACGACATTAAAGGATAAACAAAATTGTCATCATCATAAATCTATCTTTAAGGACAATAAGTCGAGTCATCTACACTTTTTGATGTGTTCGGATCGGATTTGGCTGCATTGGTTAATCTGCTAAAGGAATGAATGTGGTTTCTATTGATTTTCCATTTCAATAATCGATATTTCATTATTAATCACTATAGCAATCTGATATTTGAGTTAAAAATACTAGATTACTATAGTAATTAATGAATACAGTGAAATACAATAGTTGAAATGTTTGAAAGTTCTGTTCCAAACACAAATCAACTTCAAAATCTTCGCCATCAGAAGTCTCGTTTCATTCCCTTATCCTTTCGCATCTTTGTGAATGAACTGTGTAGTCTTATAGAGCAATACGGTCTTATACCCTTCACTTCCTTTGTAGTCTTATATCCTTCGCAAGAGAGAATATTATGAATAATACGACATGCAGTATGATGGGTAATGTTATAAGGCCTTCCTAGAATCTTGTCCTTATAGACCAATGTCTATAAGGACTTAAGGATATACTTGCATCGCCCTTGTTATATATAAAACTCTTCTGTAACTTGAATTCAATTTTTTTAATAAGATATCCTAATATTCTAGTTTAACTCTGAAGGGAATAGATTTCACGAAAGAATAAGTGAGGAGCTATACAATTGTACAAATTCAGATTCAATAATGAAATATTTTTAAAGTTTCCAGCTTTGTGTTCATATTTATGGAAAATAAAATATTTTTAATTAATATAAAACGTTTTTTATTTTCTATTTCATTTCAGAAAATTCAACTGCGCAAATCTTATATAACCGAAAACAGCCCGAAATTGCAAATGAAATTTCGTAACGGTGGAACTTTTAAGTTCAGCCACATTGAAAGAAAAATCTAAGCTAGACTTCTCCGAACTGCAGCTATTTAGGCATCATTATCTCTCTTTATTAAAGCTCAATATAAACTTTGTCTACAGACACTGCACACTATATAAATAGGTTTTTAAACTACATACGCCTTACTTTTCATTTTCTGTAAATAAAATAAAGAATTTTTGAAATCAATTTTTAAAATACAGAAGTTTAACTATGTAGTCTTTAACTCATTCCAAATTATTTCATTTTCAAAAATATATACAGGGCTTATTTACAAAGGGTATCTATCTGCTCTAAGAAAAATTCGCCATTGAAATTTCTGTAAAAAGTCAAAGTTGTTTTATACATAACAGAGGAAATAATTCGCAGAAAAATCAAATTAAATTCGCAAAGAGAAAATGTAAATGAGAAAACAATTTTACCTAATCAAGGAAGTTTGATATGGTTTGCTCCTTTTCAGCTCCGAATAAAATTAAAAACTGAAAAAGGCAGCCATTATAAAATTCCATTGTCGAGGTGATAAAATACCTTAGGACGATTTAAAATTGCAAGAGAAACTATTTTCATTGCTCTCGTCTGGAATTCCGTTTTTATTACTAAAGTGGAATAAGCTTCGCATTTTTTTATAAAAACGGATAAATAAAATGAAACGCGTAATTAGACACTTGTCATCGCAGTAAAAAATAATTCGTAGAAATTTAACTGTCAAAGTTTTATAAGGTGACGAGTGACATGACATTGGTAACAGAAAAAGTTTTCAAAATCTTTATTATCTTCACGTTCTGCGAGCTAAAGAAATAATTTTCTTTGATATATTTTCAGTAATATAATTCTTCTTTCTTGAGAATTTAAGGTGTTTTATGGCAGAGGTTCCCATATTTTTCAGACCAAGGACCAATCGAAAACTAAAAGTTTTCGTGGACCCTTTGAAATTAAATAGGGCACAAGTAGACCTGCATAGGATCAACGATCCTTATTTTTAACCTTAATATAAGTAAAATATTTAGATCTATGTTAAATAGATAAAAGGTTAACACTGTAACCCTCTTTTTGATTTATCTTCGCGTCGAAAACTGTCCCGTACTGTTCAGCCTCTGGTGCAAAAACCTGTTCCCAAACTGTCACCAGTTCTGGACAAGGGACAATTTCTTTTTCCCTTGGATCTTGATTCCCCTTGGAGTAATAGAGCAGTTTTGTCTCAACGAGATATCTCGTCATCAGCAAAATCGGTCAGATCGTGGACGAGATATCTCGTCGAAACACTTGAAGGGTTAAACTGTCACTAATCGAGTTTGAAGTTATGAAACAGAAAAAATAGAAATACAACAAACACGATATACAAATTGATTTATTAATTAAAATTCATAAAAATCAAAAGGCTCTTCCACTCACAAAATTATATTTAATGGCATCAAATATATACTTTAACCTTAATGCGAACAATGAAGCTGCGTTTTAGCACTCAGCACAACAATGTTTGATTTAATGTCGGCAATAAAAATTCCAAAGAATGAATTCCGAATTGATATACGATAGTCGATTGGTCAACACCAATTAGGTAGGTAGGTATTTCAATTAACGTAGCACTGAAGCAACACAACGGGCTATTGGTGACAGTCCGGGATCAAACCCAAAAGAAAAGTTTTGAGGACAACACTACGTAATTTTGAATCATGGTCAGATGAAGAGGACAACGCCTGAGCTGGCACCCCACTCTCCAAACTTCCACATCATGCCAACGTGAAGACATTTGAGGCCCCGACAGACTTAAGGTGCACCAGCCTCCTTTGTACACGACGGTCGGTTGGTTGGATTCGAACTCGCAACCCTCCAGTTGCTAATCCGTTACTCTTCCAACCGGGCTACCGCGGCCCCAACGCCAATTAGATTGTACGTGAAACAGTGAAAAGCTAGATTTTAGTGTAATTCCGATATGCGAGAGCATTTAGGTAGCGAAAGTAACATTTTCACTTTCCATTCCCGGAGGCTTTTGACAGCACGACTGTCCATCTACATCGTTTTAATTTAATTGATTTTGAATTATGTATTTTATGTGACTTATAGACAAGTTTCTAACCCTGAACAGATGAACAGAACTTGAGGATTGCAGTGGACTCGTGCAGAAATACTAGAGTGCTCGGGAGCAAATAGAGTAATTGCTAAATACCTGGTCATTTGCCAACAGTAACATATATTTAACATTTTATTTTAATATTAGAAATTCAACTATGAACATAAAATTGTGTCATCTATATTATAGAATTGTACTGGAGATGATATTTCACGTCAAACGCAAAAAAAAACTTAATTTGTCTGCATTATAAAAGCTTACCACGAATGAAAAAATACAATTTTAAACATCACACAGAACTAGACTGTTTTCCAACATTAAGTTCGCAATTCCATATCGTTTACAGTTCCAGTGAAATAGTCATAGTCAATAGCCAAGCACACGAATCTGCAATTCATGTTCACCTAAACACGTTTACCAGACTTCAATACTTTACATTAAGTCAAAGAGGTACAAACTCTAATTCATAACCTTTTTTAAATTTATGCCTACACTTTTTTTCAAATATAACAGAACTGGTTTTATATTCGAAAACAGATAAAACGCGGTTAAAGTTGATCGGTTAAAACAAGTTGTTATAGTTTAAAGTATATGTGTGATTTTAGTTTGATTTAAATAACCTAAATTCATGCCGTGTTTCTCGATTGGCGAAAAAGAATCGTAGGACAAACCAAAATGCCGGAACAATAATTTTGCAGATTCATTACCTTTGCTTGGTACCATAATATCCAAAGTAATACACTTCTATACATTTGCAGATGGTTACGACAATGGAATAGTTAATTGACAGATGAGCAATTTAAATTGTGGAGCATCTGTGTGAAAGGACTACAAATAAAACAGTTCTGACTGTGGTTGACAAATGGCTAATTAACTAAATGGTTGTTTTCAAACGAAAATATTTCGCTCTGCTTGAAAAATTGTTTCGCATGTTTTTCAAATGAGAATCATCCGTAAACCAACCATTCAACTTCCAAAAGATCTGACGCTGAGATCAAACACTATCTAATAAATTGTGAAACATCTGTATGGAAGGACTACAGAAAACCAGCTCTCACTTTGGTTGACAAATTTTTAATTTAATAAATGGATGTTTCCTAGCTATTGCATGCTCTTCAAATGAGTCCAACCATTCGACTTCCAAAAGATTTGCTGTTGAGATCACAAACACCAGATCTAATAGAATATCTTAATAAATGGCTGTTTTCTAACGAAAATATTTCACTCCGGTTGAAAAATTGTTTCTCATGTTTTTCAAATGAGAATCATCTGTATCCCAACCATTCAACTCCGACGTTGAGATCAAACACCATGCAATAAATTGTGAAACGTCTGTATGGAAGGAATCAAAGTATGGAAAACCAGTTCTGACTGTGGTTGACAAATGGCTAATTAACTAAATGGCTGTTTTCTAACGAAAATATTTCACTCTAGTTGAAAAATTGTTTCGCATGCTCTTCAAATGAGTCCAACCATTCGACTTCCAAAAGATTTGTTGTTGAGATCACAAACACCAGATCTAATAGAATAGATGATCTTAATAAATGGCTGTTTTCTAACGAAAATATTTCACTCCGGTTGAAAAATTGTTTTTCATGTTTTTCAAATGAGAATCATCTGTATCCCAACCATTCAACTCGGACGTTGAGATCAAACACCATGTAATAAATTGTGAAACGTCTGTATGGAAGGAATCAAAGTATGGAAAACCAGTTCTCACTTTGGTTGACAAATGGCTAATTAACTAAATGGCTGTTTTCTAACGAAAATATTTCACTCTAGTTGAAAAATTGTTTCGCATGCTCTTCAAATGAGTCCAACCATTCGACTTCCAAGAGATTTGTTGTTGAGATCACAAACACCAGATCTAATAGAATAGATGATCTTAACTCTCAGTGCAAGTCGAAGCACAGAAACCGGTCCAGCCACAGAGGCTTGCCGAGTTCGACCCCCACACGCCATTTAAAACATGGGAAAAGGCCACCGAGACGATTAAGTATAAGTGTCCAACACGACTACCCACCCAGACGCAGGAATTATTCTCTTGTTTATTGATACGGCTCCGCTGCCTAATGACTTAGCTGTGAAATAAGTCGATAAATTATTTAAAATGGAAGAGATGTGCGATGCATAATTCAGGCGAGCATTACGAATGTCAATACGCTAGCTTGAGAGAGAAACTCTTTAGCGAGCTCGTTAATCACACGGGGGGTACGATGTGGCTGCGTCGCTACAGGGCTCGTCGCACAAGATACCGCTGTTTGTTGTAGACATTGGCGTCGCAAATGGAAATAACATTCCGCTTTCAAATAAGTTTAGTCAACCAAAATCAGAGCTGGTTTTGTGCAGTCCAGAAGGCGTGTAGATTCACGCGTCAAACTCTTGTAAAGGTCACCTAAATCAGATGCCCATGTAGAAGTTTCTCATAAGCCCTGCAAACTCCAAGTGGTTTCGATGAGAGATCTCGTCCATAAAGATCTTGCAAACTTTAGTAATGACGAGATATTTCGTTATCGAGACATTGACGAGTTTTTAGTGATGACGAGATACAGATCTGGTCAATTTTCTTCTAATGACGAGACGACGAGAGCTTGATGAACGAGCTGTCTCGTTCATCAAGATCTGATCAGTTTTGCTGATGACGAGACAACCACCAGTAAGGTTAAGCCCAAGACTGGCTATAAATAGGATGAATAGATAGAGATAAGGCTATATCCTATCCCCCGATTTAAAGAACACCAATTAGGGTTGACCACGGAAGACCTCCTATCTAATAACACAGGTAAGAAAATTTTACCACAATCTATGGTCGGCAAGCGATGTTCGAAGTTTGTTTTTCACACCCTGTGAAAAACTATTATCGTACGTAGGGTAAACTAGACATCTCGTACAGTTATTGACGCCCAAATCTTTAATCAAAAAAAAAAAAAAAGCTTTCATGTCAATGTTCAGTTTCAAGTAAGGGCGGGAAAAATTCCTTGTGAATCATAGAAGTCAGCTGTGTTAAAAGATTTTCAAACTGTATCGAGAAAGGTAATATAACCGTAATCAAGAAGTATACAAACAAGGTACTAGTTAAGAGGACGGTTTCCTCTGTTTTTACTAAGAAAAGACCATGAGCATGTTTTGTAAGATGGATTAGCCGTAGTTTCCTTTGCATAAGTCCATTTATACTGCAAAAATAAACTAAATAAGAATGAAGGGATGTCAATAACATCCATAGGGTGTCAATAACCGAATTAGCACGATTTATTCTCAATATATTGCAAAATACCTTCCAGTGATAATTTTTTGCATGAAACCCTTTATTCAGCTTAAAGTATTCAAAGTAAAAATTCTTAAAGTAAAAATTCAGGAAACGTTACAATGAATTTCAACTTGAACTAATTTTACTATATTTTCCATGAATTTATAGTATAAATATCGCCATAAGGGTGTCAATAACTGTCTTGTTTACCCTATTCTTCGAGAACTCTGTCAGAACTCCTTGAGACTTTCCCTATACTCGTAGTGACGTCAGCTAATCGGGGCGTCAAATCTTTCGGGAGTCGAATAGTTTGGCTATGGATGGTTCTCATTTGAAGATGGGGAACAATTTTTGAAGCAGAGCGCAATGTTTTCGTTAGAAAACGGCCATTTAGTTAATTGGCCATTTCTCAACCAAAGTCAGAGCTGGTTTTGAGCAGTCCTACCATAAATATTGTGGTTTATTAAATAGTGTTTGATCTCAACGGTAGATCTTTTGGGAGTCGAATAGCTGAGTCATGGATGGTTCTCATTTGAAGATGCAGAACAATTTTCCAACCAGAATGAAATATAATTTCGAAAGAAAACAGTCATTTCTTTAATTGGTCATCTAAATCTATCGCCATTTCTCAACTAAGGTGAGAGCTGGTTTTGTGCAATCCTACCATAAATATTCTTCAGTTTATTAGATAATGTTTGATCTCACCATCAGATCTTTTGAGAGTCGAATGTTTGGACTACGGATGGTTCTCATTTGAAGAACTTAGTAAAATAACTTTTCAATCAGAGCGAAACATTTATTTAGCGATTTATCAACCAAAGTCAGAGCTGGTTTTGTTCGGTCCTTCCATAAAAATTTTGTTAAGTAGGCGTCATGTTTAAGAACTAGCGAATATTGTGACATATTATACAGTTCATATGTAACATAGTTCAGCTCTGGAGAGTGACATTTGATGAGTCGAATGATCTTGAACGAGTTTATTCGTTAAATTAGAGAGCAGGTTAAACGTAAGCAATGCTTTCTCACATTTGGTGTTTGCAGCCCAAATCCTGCCTTTGAATTTATTGTTCGGTGCCGAAATCAATAGCAGCGATTACTAGTTCTCGAAGCAATCAGCTATATCAGCGATTTTCAGACTTTTTCATTTCATGGCGCACATACACCAGAATCTAAAATTTTGGGGCACACCGAAACATTTTCGACGATCTGACAAAAAAACATGTATAATTTTGATTTATTTACAAAATATAATAGTATCCTACCCCTTTCAGCTCTTTCCTGCTTAAAAAATTTAAATAATTTCTTCATGGTACTTTGTAATAAAAGTTAGTACTCAAAATTATTTTTCGGGTATCACTTTAAATTGTTTGTTAATACACTTGTCCATCAATCAGTATTTCGAACTCAACAAAGTACAGTGTTCATATTTCTTTTAAAATAATATTTTTCTCGTTTATAGAAAGCTCTTTTAAAGTGATATTACTTGTCCTTTGTCATTAATTGCCTGTCATGTCTCACACTACAGCACACCTTAAAAGCGAATAATATACACATGAATGAACGTAAATAAGATTGAAATAAATTTTATTTCTGAATAAACGAAACCTTTAAATAAATCGGGGGTCTGCTACCAAACTACGTATGTGAGCTACTTAATGATTACCGATACTTGATGATCATCGAAGTTTGATCTCAAAAGTCTAAACTAGTTTCTCATCATCTGACCGTGATTCAAAATTACGTGTTGTCCTCTGATTTTTCACTTTGGGATTGATCCTGGATCGTTGCCAATAGCCCGTTGTGCTGCTCCAGTGCGACATTAATTAACTACCTACCTACCTAAACTAGTCTTGTACAAATGCAATTCAGGACGGCCCTCACGCACGTCTCTTTTTGGTGTATACTGACTTCATGGACCCAAGGTACTCTAGTGATCTTTTCTTTACCCAATCCTTTTTTTTCCTTTCACATATTTTGCTAGATGTTGTCCTGTTTGGCGCAGTTTGGCCAGATATGGCCCTTGCGCCATAAAAACTCAAAACAACCAATTTAGGACATGAAGAACTTTACCAATTTCTATATCTTCCCTCAGTGGAAATAGGTGATGATAACGTATCGATTTATTGTCAACTTTTGGAGGCACTCCAATACGGCTCTTTGTAATTAACCAATAAGTTAATATCGGAAAATTTATTGGGCATGTTTTATTTAAAGTTGGAGGCATACTGCGCTTGTCTTTCGGCCGCCTCTATTGTTTCTGACAACGTGCAAATGGAACTCCTAGCACCCCTCAGGTTGGTTGGGTTTTATGGCGCAATATCCAAATATGGTTAAGATGTGCCAAACACACAAGACAATGAAATTCAATAAATATATTTTTTGACGTGAAAAACGTCCTTAAAATCGGAACAGTATCGGGCATGCATGAAAAGTCGACCGTTACAAAAAAGCGTTACATTTACTATTTTGTCTTATGATTTCAGAACTAGAAGAAACATCCAGAAGACAAATATAGCGTCGTGCAGAAAAAAGATGGCCATATCTGACAAGACTTTGCGACTGAGGGTCCCTCAATATGTAGAAACTTACGGTGCTGCGCAAGCTTTGAATTGCATGGAGTAATGATTGGGTAAGTCAGTTGTCATTCGAAAGCTACCGAACTATACTACAATTAATATTGGACAACAATAAATATCAAATTGCACTTTCATCGTTCAAACTGTAAATTAATTGTTGAATATTCTCACAATAAACAATCATTCACACTTCCTATATCTGCTTCATTCATTCCACAATTCAACATCATTGCGTATTCACGTCAAAACTACGGTTTGTGTCATCGACACAACCGTAGTTTTTTTAAACTATCAGAATAACAAACAGACCAATATTAAAAAGAGATAAATATTTAAGCAAATCCAATTTGAAAACAAAAATGAAACTTTAATCCAAAGTATGAAAAAATAAATATTTATGTCATAAAAGTAAAACGCAGAAACAAAATGCATTGTAATAAATGACTAAAACAGATGAATTCATGTGGTTTAAAATACAAAAAGGTGTCGAAAAAGGATGAGATGAGTAAACAGCATGTTTACCCTTGAAAAACACATTATGAAAGCTAAAATATCTCAAAGTGATGTATCGAAAATGAGGTAAACCTAACTTAGCTAAATAAAAATTTGATGAAATGTATTTTAACCCTCCTGGTGGTTGTTTCGACGAGGTATCTCGTCATTAGTAAAATTGTTCATATCTCGATGGACGAGATCTCTCGTTATTAGAAGAAAACTGACCAGACCTTGATTTCGTCATCATCTAAAAATCGACAGTGTTTTGATGAGATACCTTGCCGTTATCGAAATTGGTCATATGTTGATGGATGACTCGTCAAAACCACTTGGAGGGGTGTTAGAGGTGATGAAGTAAAAGGCCAGTAAATGTAAAAAAGTAAAAAATGATGAATGCGGAGGATGACAACAATTCTGATCAACTTGGTGGTGATGTGTTAAAAAAACCGTTAAATGTCTCAGACCTGTCAAGTCAAAGTGTCACACATCACTTAAGACCAACCCTGAATACAGAATCTGCAAGGATGATTGATTGGTTTGGGTTTTATGGACAAAGGTGGACAAGCTAGCCAAACACAATACAATACAACCCAATAAGAGATAGATATAATACATAAAAATTAATAGTCCAATCAACAATAAAAAAGATTCAAAAACATGCAACACATGAAATACAATAAACATGAAAATAAAATTATTAAAACGCCTAATGAAATGAACGAAAAACATAACAACGTTGGCAGCAACATAATTAGTGAATGATACGCCAAAAAGTTGATGAAATTATGCGGCTTAAAAGGTGAAGTATAGACTAGGTGGAATTTGAAAATCTTATGGCAGACAAAAATTTAAAGCTTTGAATAGGGTTTCCTTCAATCAAATCTTGCACGTTTGAAAAGGAGCTGTAAAAAAAGTATCGGGCGATGACGACTAAAAACTAGGCAATGAATTTAAATGTGACGAATAAAAAAGGGACCACACGCGTTACACACAAGTAGTTTCCAAACAAAAGATACCTGTGGGCAAAACGTGTGTGCCCGATACGAAGTCGTTTTTTTTATTATTTAATCCTATGAGCGTCGCAAGGATTGAATGATTGGGTTTTATGGCTCAAGGTCTAAAAAATGAGCGTCGTGAAATTTTCGAGTAGTGTAGTAGTGCTTTTACCCCCAAAGTACTTAATGACTAAATAACCACATCTTTCTAAAGAATCTATGGATTCTTTCCAACCTTTCGAAATAATCTATTGGTCCTTTCCTTAGAATAGAATCCTTTGGAAAGATTCAATCGGACCCTTTCTTTATAAAAGAATATTTTGGAAAGATTCTATCGGAACCTTGCGTTATAAAAGAATCCTTTGGAAAGATTCTATCGGACCCTTTTCATATAAAAGAATCCATTGGAACGCGATTCAATTGAATCCTTTCCTTAAAAAGAATCTTTTGGAAAGATTCTATTAACCAAGAAGGTCAAAATTGGTTAGATGACTGCAGGTTTCAAGATGGAATTATGCGTGTGAACCACTCAGAGGGTTCTATTGGTCCTTTCCTTAGAATAGAATCCTTTGGAAAGATTCTATCGGACCCTTTTCATATAAAAGAATCCTTTGGAAAGATTCAATTGAACCCTTTCCTTATAAAAGAATCTTGGAAAGATTCTAATGATCAAGAAGGTCAAAATTGGTTAGATGACTGCAGGTTTCGAGGTAGAATTATGTGTGTGAATCCCTCAGAGGGTCAAAAGAACATTGGAGCGTAGTAGAGGCAAGGAAGGAAACGGTTCCAATTTCTGATTCCGCCCTGTCGCAAATCCACACATCTGTCGCCTGCAATTAAACTTTAATACCCTTCCCTAATGACACAGACTTTTCATTAGGATGTCCAGACACGGCGAATCAATATTCCTCTCAGTAGAGAGGACGACCGGAGTTCGCCTTTCGCAATGCCTCGCAGGTGGGCAGAGGATTCGAAACGTGCCGCGGCAGAAACCCGTGTGCAAGTCCAGAGAGAGACGGAGGCACCGAAATGGGAAAGTTGGCGAAGCGGAGTTGAGGCATCCGCCAGGGGTGCAGCAGCTTTTTTGGCTCCCGGGGCATCCTCTCGACGGTTCACTGACTCTTCACCTTGAAGACGCCAAGTGGATGAAAACAAATCTCTTGGGAAAAGGGTTTCGGTGCTTGGAAGGGCGCTGAAAATGTACGAGGGCAAACTATAGCGACTCAAAAATCGTGGATCAAATAGTTTCGCCTCCAACCATCCAAAATAATTACTAATCTGGGAGAATCAAAAATTAAACTAGAGCTAGAATATAGGTGCAGAAAGTCGGACAGCCACAATGACATCCAAATATTTTCCCTCAGTTTCCCAAATGCTTTACTTGGATGCAATTTCGACTTAGAGCAAACTTATTAACTGACAGCTGTTTAAAAACTTCTTCCCTTGGAATTTGGGACTTCGTTAAAAAAGTCCCAAACACGAAAATTATAAACAAAGTGAGAATATTATACATCCTTTAAACACCTTTGAGTGTTATATATCTTTTAAACTGATTACAACTAAAAAACTGATCAGCATCATGAAAATTACTATTTAGTCTTCAAAAAAACTATCAGTTAATGAGTTTCTGCTCTTAGCCGACGATATATTGTGTTAACATGGATGAGTATCAGCACAATGCAATTAATGACTAGAACCTGTACACCGCATTTGGAAGCCCTTTTCCTTTCAGGATTTTGTTACGTAATTTACAGGTTGATTAGAGGACTTGGTTACATAATTTACATGTTGATTAGAGGACTTTTGTAGGTAATTTACAGGTTGATTAGAGGACTTGGTTACAATTTACATGTTGATTAGAGGACTTTTGTAGATAATTTACAGGTTGATTAAAGGACTTGATTACATAATTTACAGGTTGATTAGAGGCTTTTGGTACATAACTTAAAGGTTGATTAGAGGCTTTTGGTACATAATTTACAGATTGGTTATAGGACTTAGTTACATTATTAACAGGCTGATTAAGAGGTTTTTATCCATAAAAAACAGCATCTTTCAGGGAAAGAGCGAATGAACTGGGTGTGTAGCTTGTACCGAAAGCATTTCGCCATTGTAACCAAGCCAAAAAAATTCGAAAAATTTCGATTTTCTTGAAAAAATATAAGCATAAGATCTCAAGCTTGATGTAGTGACGAAGTGATGTAGAGTGAAATTTATTGAGATGGATTTTACAAATGACTGAAACTTTCTATGCAAATCTTACTTTTCATATATATTTAAAAAATTGGTAAACTTATGGTGGTCGGATTGACTTTTAAGGAACACGTTCATATAAAGTTCTCAGAAAAAATGTTCAAATGTTGAAGAATGCTACGCAGGGTATGCTGATTTAAATCAGCTTGATTTAAATCATGATTTAAATAAAGTGATTTTTATTTAAAAATCATTGATTTAAATCAAAATTTTAAATTTCATTTTTCTTTCTGTTATGTTTAATGATATTGAGAATGAAATGCTCAACAAGATGCTTGTTATTTTATTCAAATAAGTTAAGATTCTTCGCTCGTACTGAGTTCAACCCAAAATTATATTGAAAATCATCCTCCCTTTGAAGACACTAAATAACAGTTGCTGATTGGGATCATAATTACCAGACAAGTATTTCATCTTAGGACATTGACCAATAGGTGTCACTCACAAGCCTGCTCGTAAGTGTTGGTTTTGTTTTAAACATTCCGTGTGACTATAAATCCCACATGGGCCAATTTTAAACCATTCACCATGTGCTGAGTGAAGACGTTCGAAATACATTCAATCAAATTTATTAAAATTGTGGAAAAAAAGAATATTAATTCACAGATAAAAATGTACCCGATCATTCACAAAAGCATAGCTTTTCGTAAATCGAAAGAATTTAAAAGAATTTGCGAGCTTTGTAGGTTAGGATATACATAAGCATATAAGTTCCAAAGAATTTGCTAAAATCCGCAGAGTAAACTATTCTGTGGAAATTTATATTAGTTATATCGTATATGTAATGTGACAATTCATAAAAATTGCTTGCAATAATCTCTAGTACATTTTGAAAACGTCTATTCCAGTTAGATTTCCATCAAACTGGCTCCCACACCGACCATAGCTATTATTTCAAAGAAGCTTTCAAAATAGACGTTATCTGATATTAGTTTGTGTGAACTAAGTAAATTATATCATAAATGGTATTGATTGTTACTTAAATACAAACGTGTAATAAAAAATCCATTCCAATCAAAAATCTAATAAATAAATTCCTTTTTATCTATTTCTGCACTCAATACTTAAATTTAACAACTAATCTAATCGAGTAGCATATATCTGTATTACATAATCTATGAGTGCATGTCTGTCCTCTATGCAAAAACAAAGACTACAGTCGCTCTAAACCTTACCACACGGTAAGGTGGAGGTACATTTCGTGATGTCAATTCTTAATTTCGTTCAATAGAAATCAGTATTATAATTATGCTTATTTTACTGCCAGTCATTAAAATCCTTGACGATAAATATTCAACATTCCTGAAGGTTTAAGGGATTGATTTTTTCCCGACAAAGCCTGAACATAACTTTCATATTCAAAAAACACTGGATGTAATCAATGTAACGCTTAACAATTGAATTTATAACATAAGCTTGATTTTAATTTTGCTTCATATATATTTTAAAAAGCAATGTAACATTTTTTGTTTTGAATTTTGCGATTTATCAACATAATTATTTCCTGCAATGCTAGATCATTCAGGATAAATATAATTACAAAGAATAATGCAATTTATTGTGAATTTCAACCAAAAAATTTGTTATCTCAAACTTGGACCAAGTAAAAAAATTAAGATACATTATGCCCAAAAGTTTTTATATGAAAAGAACTATAATTGCAGAATACACAGAAATAATACATTTTACCCTAAAAATCTATTTGATCCAAACATTTTAAAGTGACGAAGTGGTAAAACAGAAGAGTCAATCCATCGGATTCACGATCTGTTACAAAATATTTCAAACGAAATAAATACATCGTAACTAGAACTAACAGAATCATAATCAACGAATGTTAAGAAATCTGAAGAGAAAACCAGTTCCAAAAATCAATATAGTTTCGGATCAAAACATGAGCAGTTTGTCGTAGTCAACAAAAACCAAAAGACTACATCGAGAAAAGTCTGTAAATAATGTGTTCTACGTCTTCAATCTACTCATTATTCGATTGACATAAAAATCTATGTACCCCTCATTAAATTGTAATAGCATTATTTCTGTAATGCTCCAATTAGCTTTTAACTTCAATAAAAAAACAGTCGAGTTAGTCTGCAAACATTGCGATCACTAATATTTTTATTGTAAGACATTAAGCTAAAATAAATGTCTCAAAGATTGTATCATTTTATAATTAAACTGTGTCCTTCCTGGAAGCATTGCGTCTTAATGTAGACTATCTACAACATGACGCCATTAAAAGAAAACCAGCATGTAGATCTCGAGAGAGAGAACAGGCTTTTTCTTACCCACTCGAAGACATTAAACCTAAAATAAATGCCTCAAAGATAGTTTCATTTCTAATAGGCGAATGCATAAATCTCGACTACCCGATTAAGTACTTGCTAATTAAGTTGAAGTGCAGAAAGATCCCTCATTTATTACAATCCTCTTCATTTGTTTTTGGACAGAAGAAAAAGCAGCAAATCCCCTAATGAGGGATCCGTGAATGGTCGAATCAGCATCCAATTATAAACCGAGCCGAGTGCAAGAACTCCACGTCTGGCAATTACGTCTCTAAACGTCTTGCATCCTTTTTTCGAACACGCAACCACTAAAAATCCTAAGGATGTCCTCCAGGCATTTGACCCGGGATGGTTATTGGGGTGGGCCAGAAAAATCGTCTGTGTGGGAGGAAAGTCATCTGGCAGACGTTGGCATCGGCAAGGGCCAGACCTCGGAGTCCTACAGGAACTGCTATGGCTTTTTTTCTCCTCGCTTTAAATTTGTACTTGTTACTCTTATCACAAAAGGGCTACATTTGATGTCTCGACTTCCTTCGCTGCAGTGTAGTCTTTTGTTTCGAAGGAGGTCGTCTGACATATGCCGTGACACCATTACTTTTTTTATCTTGAGGAAGAAGGTCATTATCAAGTGATGAGCGCAGCACTTTCATGGCATTTGAATTCAATTTGACTGCTTTATTTCGCAATTGAATATTGTTCGTCGCTACTTTTCGTTCTAGTTTAAACGCCGTGGTAGCCCGGGTGGAAGAGTAGCGGATTATCTACTCTTCCAACCGGGCAATGTCGTTATTCACATTTCGTAACCTTTTTATAATGAATATTAGCATCGATATGCTTATTCCATACCTTCATATATAAAAATTAGTCCAAAAACCTTTCGTTCATTTCTTACTGGCGTTAACTCTTATTTCCAAGGAATTCCACTGTAAAAAGTTCACCTCAGTCGTGTTTCTCAGTCAGTCACAATTAGCTTCTGAACGTCCACTTCAAAAAGTAAGCACCTATGAACAAATGAATGGGATGCAATCGACGTATAAACCTATTTGCTCACATTTTTTCCCTTCTACACTGATTCCTATCTTTCATATTTCATATTGCCTTTGCTTAAGAACTTCATTCGAATGGCGAGTTCTTCCAAGCAGCTTTATCAATATTACATCATAGCTCCAATCAAGCATACTTAAATGAAGCGGCGGCAAAATTGGCAAATTAATCCCGTATCGGTTGATTTTTATTGTTTATATCCATCCTACCATTCGCCAATACACAAATAATTTCCAATTTATGAAAGTTAGTGAAGACTTCGAATGGTTCATTGCGTTGACGTCGTATTACTGTTGTAAACCAACCACAATAAATAAGTGAACATGGCACAACACAAAATCGCGACTCCTATCTTAGTTTAATTGGATTAGGAACAGGAGAGAGCGGCCGATTATAGGATATCCTATGGGGCAAGCAGTTTATTTCAGAAGGGGCCCAAATTTAGTAGTTTTTATACCAAATGAAGTTCTGGATTTATGATCACATTTTTAAAAAGACGTTGGATTTGTCAAGAACCTGTTATTTTTAGTCACCAAAGTGGTGCATTTTAAAGGAAGGTTTGGGTTTTTATGGACAAGGACCATATTTGGAAAAGTTGCTTCAAACACGAAAGACAACGTCAAGTAACGAACATGCACACAAAAGGAAAGTTCTTACTGACACAAATACACTCAGGATAACAAAAATCGAGCCTGCGTCATCTACAACACGCAGGTCTTAAAGGAAGGGTTGATAGGTTAGTTTGGGTTTAATGGCGTAAGGGCCAAAACAAGACAAAGTGCGGCAGATCCAAGACCAAATAAAGTAATAACTGCATAACGATAAAATGACTGCAAATATTTTTGTGTTTTACTTAGCATTGCAATAAAAAATTAAATTAGCTAAAATCTGAATAAAATTAAACTTTGGTGAATACGACAAAACCATAAAAGCGAGAAATCGATTAACATAAATATTAAGTTTTTTAACAATACATACATATTTTGGTGCAGATGTGAATTTACAACGGTTGAAATTTATGAATCACGATAAATATGAGTGGTAAAAACATACAGAATTTAAAGATTTAAATAACATGTAAAAATTTTGAAAGATTAGGAGACTTTCCAAATTAAATCTTGCAAGTTTAAAACAGAATTGTTGAAAAAGCATTGACAATGAAGGGCAAAAATTGGACAAGACTTAAAACGTGAAGAACTGTAAAAGGAAGTACACAAGCGTTACACACATGGGCACCTAATAAAAGATGCCTGTGAGTAAACGCAATTTAGCGAAGGTTCATATTTTAGACTTCATCACTGGCCGGAAATAAGGCCAGTGTTTATCAGGACGAAAATATTTAAACCTTGACTAAGTGGTTCAATTCAAAAGAAAATTCTGATCCTAGACCAAAAAGGATGTATCGAACAGAAAGATAATGCTTTATTTCCATTTTATCGTTCAATCAAGAAAGATGTTATCGCAAGTAAATTTACTTTAATTGTCATTTATAGAAACTGTGTCAACAGAAGTTTGCTTTTAGTCTTCTATAATTACCAACAATCTACAATTTTATCTACACCAGGATAAAGCAACTAATTTTTCATAGATGTGGCGAATACGTGCCATGCGAATTACTCCAGCCATGAAAAGCTGAGCGATTAAAATTGAAAATGATTGAGTAATCTCAGTTTTCAATCCAAATATTTAAAACAGAGCTTGAACTAGTTTATTCAAAACTGTACTTTGTCAAACTAAATCTACCTCAGATATATAATCGAAACTTTGAATTGAAAACGGGCACTTCAGATTGCTACTTGATAATTTATTGACAAGTTGCAGAAACATTGGCTATATACCTGAACAATGCAATTTAGTCCCGCCTCCAGTTCGATATTTGTGCTTTGACTAGATTGAATCTTATCGAAGAGAATGTGTCGATGCAGATCACGAAAGTCCAAACACGGACAATAATTTCGATATTCTCAAACTCAAATTCTCCAAACTTTCACGGTCAAATCTGTCTCTTGTGACGGTAGGATTCAGAATTGCCCATTCAGAATCTGGGCTACATGTACTGTCGGGTAGGATTTTATGGCGCAAGGGCCATATTTGATCATGCCAAACACAAGACAGTCATGTAAAAAATGTCGTGAGAGGGGGAAAGAGACATTGGAGAACAGAGTAGTGGGATGAAAGCAGAAAAGGATCGCTTGGGTGTACCGGGAACGCTACCACCATGTTAACTAAAGACAGTAAACCCCGTCTGAAAATAGGGGCCGTCGTGGCTCAGTGGGTATGCCCACTGCGCTAGCGATCTTCGAGTTGTAGGTTGAGCAGGTTCGATTCCTGTCAGGTGCATCTCTTCTGTGTCAGTAAAACTTTCATTGTGTGTGTCTATTACTTGATATTGCATGTCGTGTCCGGAGCAGCATGGGCAAATATGGCCCTTGCGCCATAAAACCCCAAAACCAACCAACCCATCTGAAAATAAAAGATCACTGGAGTATCTCGGGTCCGTGAAGCCGTACACACCTAAAGGAGATGTGCGCCTGAATTCGTATGTACTCTCGTAAACAGATAAGACAGATAAATTCTACTAGATTGTCTTTTTGCATTGATACCATGCACCTTTGCCTAAGAATTCTTTGGAAAAGCTCATGAAACGGAAGAGGGTAAATTTATAACTAGGCTGGACTTTTTGGTAAACTCTTCACACACATATAGGGTCCGTGAAGCCGTACACACCTAAAGGAGATGTGCGCCTGAATTCGTATGTACTCTCGTAAACAGATAAGACAGATAAATTCTACTAGATTGTCTTTTTGCATTGATACCATGCACCTTTGCCTAAGAATTCTTTGGAAAAGCTCATGAAACGGAAGAGGGTAAATTTATAACTAGGCTGGACTTTTTGGTAAACTCTTCACACACATATAGGGTCCGTGAAGCCGTACACACCTAAAGGAGATGTGCGCCTAAATTCGTATGTACTCTCGTAAACAGATAAGACAGATAAATTCTACTAGATTGTCTTTTTGCATTGATACCATGCACCTTTGCCTAAGAATTCTTTGGAAAAGCTCATGAAACGGAAGAGGGTAAATTTATAACTAGGCTGGACTTTTTGGTAAACTCTTCACACACATATAGGGTCCGTGAAGCCGTACACACCTAAAGGAGATGTGCGCCTGAATTCGTATGTACTCTCGTAAACAGATAAGACAGATAAATTCAACTAGATTGTCTTTTTGCATTGATACCATGCACTTTTGCCTAAGAATTCTTTGGAAAAGCTCATGAAACGGAAGAGGGTAAATTTATAACTAGGCTGGACTTTTTGGTAAACTCTTCACACACATATAGGGTCCGTGAAGCCGTACACACCTAAGGGAGATGTGCGCCTGAATTCGTATGTACTCTCGTAAACAGATAAGACAGATAAATTCTACTAGATTGTCTTTTTGCATTGATACCATGCACCTTTGCCTAAGAATTCTTTGGAAAAGCTCATGAAACGGAAGAGGGTAAATTTATAACTAGGCTGGACTTTTTGGTAAACTCTTCGCACATATATAGGGTCGCTCCTGAGGCCACCCGTGTGAAAGCACTAAGCAAGCCCCACCCCTCCTATCTCCTTAAAAGCATGACAAACCTAATTTTCCTGGTCATTGCTCATTGGTACTTATAACAAAAATGTAAAATATGTGCAAGTATAAAAACTGATTTCAAAATCTAGAAACGACAACACACATGCTAGTATACCACATCGTTTCCATAATCTATTATAGCCGCACCCTTCCCAATGAATTTTTCATTACTGATCGTTAATGTTTTAAGTTGTTTGTTTACCAGCAAATGTACACTCAGCATACCACACAGCAACGGCCTGTAGACAACAATTAATTATAAGATTACTCGTGTTTCTGAGCAGAATCTGAAAGGTTTCACATTATTTTCAGACATATCGACTATTGGATTAAATGACATCTCTCTGCCCCCTCCCCCAGTAGCATATCACTGCCAAATTATCGAATGTACATTCACTCAGGATTGCAGAATTAACCCTTCAAGTGGTTTCGTCGTTCATCAAGATCCAACCAATTTCGCTAATGACGAGATATTTCGTCATCAAGATATATATCGTCGACTTTTTGCATTGACTTTTTAATGAAAATAGGATCATGTGGGCGAAGTCGCTGTCGTAAAATCTCTGAAGGATAAATCACAAATCGACTTGGCCGATTGGCTATGGGAGCGCAGACTGTTTTTGATCACGGTGGATAATCACTTTAACCAATCAATAATTCAGGATTTATGCTTTTACCCACAACCACCTGACAGATCTTCAAACCGAGCAACTGGAAGAAATAACACAAAGCTGCGGGCACATGATCCGTCTATTTCATTTTAAGGTAGATGACTTTTGAAGATGACGTGATCGAGATCTGGTCAGTTTTCTTATAATTACGAGATATCTCGTCCATACGAGATACCTCGTCGGAACAACCACCAGGAGCATACACCAAGAATGAATCGAAAAGATCAGCTTGACGCAAACTCACATTCTTGTATCGTGGTGGCTGGGATACGATCTGTAATCCCGTCATGTCACGCTCACGATAAGACTGCTCTTCAACCGTGTTTTTTAACATGCACAAACTTGTACAAAACAAAGACTTCACAACCTTCTATCATAATGCTGCCCATTCGACTGGTAAATCCTTTCTAAAATAGGTGTATGTGTCTTGTCTTTCGTGTCTTGTCTTGTAACAGTTGCACTTACTGGATGTCATTACATGTACAGACATGAAAGCAACTGTGAAGCTGAGCCAATTGGGAACAAGTAAAGCAGATTTACGTTCCAGAAGTAGGATATGTGGTTGGTTGGTTTTTGGATTTTATGGCCATGCTGCGCCAAACACAAGGCATACAATATCAAGCAATAGACATACGCATACAACGAAAGTTTTTACTGACACAGAAAAGAGAAATACACCCAGGAAAGAATGCATCTTAGGGTATATAGTAGTTAGGGTGTCTGTATTATTACATATATATATATATATATATATATATATAAAATTAATCATCTTTCGTAAATGCAGTAAACGTGCTTGTTATAAAGTTAATCATTTCCACCTTTAAATATTCTCCGATGGTAAATAATAATCTGAACAAAATGTCCACCTGGAATTCTTATGTAATGCACACACACAGATTTTGTATAAAATTAATTACTTCATTGATCGTTTTTCTTTAGGATGTATTGGCCAAGTAATGTTTTCTTTTACGTCAAGTAAATGGACATACACACAAAGCTTTCCTGACACAAGAGAGAAATACACCCAGAGCAATACATACAGGATTACACGCAGGAATCAAAATATGCGCCACCTAGGAATCGCAGGCTGCTAGAGCAGGGGAAAAATCCACTGGATCACTGTGGTTCTTGCCTATATAAACTCAGATTTAAAATAAGTTTTACTCTGGGGAGGTACAATAAAGAGAAAATATTTGCATATGAAACAAAAAAAACTAAAAGGCTGCATTCGTTGGTTGTTTGGGTTTTGTGGAGCAAGGGCCATATTTGGCCAAGCTGCACCAAGCACGAGACAGACACCGTCAAACAATGGACCGTACATACACAAGGAAAGTTACTTACACGCAGAAATACATCCACGGAGGAATCAAACCTGACAAGCATAATAAAGGAAAATAAATGTCAAGACCTTAGCCAAATATAATAAACAAAATTTTAGTGAATTCTTGCATCTAATAACTAATCGGTATCAGCCCTCTCAGATAATTAACCCTCCTGGTGGTTGTCTCGACGAGGTATCCCTCTTAATTATCAAAACTGACGAGATAGTGATGGACGAGATATCTCGTCATTCAAAAACACTGACCAGATCTTGACCTCGTCGTAAAGAAACCGGCACTATCTTGATAACGAGATATCTAGTCATTCGAAAACACTGACCAGATCTTGACCTCCTCATGATAAAGAAACAGGCACTATCTTGATAACGAGATATCTCGTCATTAGAAAACACTGACCAGATCTTGACCTCGTCATCATATGGAAACCGGCACTGTCTTGATAATGAGATATCTTGCCATTAGCAAAATTAGTCAGACCTTGATAGATGAGATATCTCGTCAATAGAAAAAGCTGATGAGATCTTGATCTCGTCATTAGAAAAAACTGACCAGATCTTGATCTTGCCATAATAAAATCGGCACTATCTTGATGGCGAGATATCTGGTCATTAGCAAATCTCGATGGACGAGATATTTCGTCGAAACCACTTGGAGGGTCAAAAAAACACCCGAGACATTAACGAAAAGATTTCCAAAACACCTAGTGTTCACACCAAACGGAAAAGCACATTTCCGAAAGTCCTACTTTCGAAAATCCTTATCGATTAATTAGCAAACGTGACGATATTGATGGATGAGATATCTCGTCATGAGAAAAACCTGACCAGATCTTGATCTCGTCATCATAAAAAAGGGCACTAACTTGAAAACGAGATATCTGGTCATTAGGGAAATTAATCAGATCTTGATGTGGACGAGTTGTCTAAGGTACTTGGAGAGTTCAAAATATACTCGAAACCTCAAGGAAAATATTTCCAAACACCGTGTCCGCACCAAACGGAAACGCATATTTCCGAAGGTCCTCGAATCCTGCGGGTTATCTCCACAGCTGGCCCCGATCAGAAAACCTTTACCAATCCGCAGAGGACACGAAATCCGAAGCCACCCAGGAAACAAGAGCCTCGACCTCACCGACGCCCCTTGTAATAACACAATTCCCACGTGACACACCGACTTTCTGCCCAAAATTGAAAGCCAAAGGGAAACAAAAACCTAAAGAAAGAAGCAAAAAAAGAAGCACGGACTTTAGTACCTCCACCTCTTCGGAGGCTCTGCAGCGTTGACACCCTCATAAGCGCGCGAAATAATGGTCCTCGACAAAAATGCTGCGGGCGCAAAAAAGGGGCGCGCCCTATCCGGGGCATTTGGGTGGGCGTCGGTCGAGCTGGTGTCGTTAAGACGGCAATGACTTGAAAGGGCTGAAGGTGGTTTTGGAACTAAGTGCAGGTGTTAGCACCTCTTTTTTTTATGGATTTGGAGTCTGTCCTATTAATCAGTTTTTCGGGTTTGATCCTCTGATGATAGCTTGCCTGTAAAAAATGGCGAGGCTTCAACAGGACTGAAAATGTCTTGATGCTTCTAGTGGATCTATTCACAATTACTATTGATTAAGGCAGTGAAAAATACCATTAAATGTTGCATTCGGTTTATAGATAAGTAATGACTTCTATGGCATTCGAAACCATGAAGGTAATTACAATGGACTCTTGCTAATTCGACCATTCCTTGCACGAAGGGGTACCAGTTTAGCGAGAGTGCAATATTACTAAGAATAAGGCTTTAGTTCAATTCTTTATTGAATGTAGTGTTACGAACTGTGTATGTAATATTTGAAAAAATCAGACATAAAATTATGATTATAGTAGTTGTGTAATAATATCGTATTGCATCATAACTATTACTGAATAAGGCAGTGTAGTGGATTTGGATAAGGCAGTAATGTTCCAGTGGATTCATTCACAACTAAGTATTATTGATTATTAAGGCAGTGAAAAATACCGTTAAATGTTGCAATCGTTTTATAGATAAGTAATTACTTCTATGGCATTCGAAACCATGAAGGTAATTACACTGGACTCTTGCTAATTCGACCATTCCATGCACGAAGGGGGTGCCAGTTTAGCGAGAGTGCAGGATTACTAAGAATGAGGCTTTAGTTCAATTCTTTATTGAATGTAATGTTACAAACTGTATGTAATATTTGAAAAAAAATCAATCATTAAAATTATGATTATAGTAATTGTGGGATATCGTACTGTATCATAACTATTGCTGAATAAGGCAGTGCAGGTGGATTCGAATAATATCATGGATTCTTGTCTGAGTTATGGATTTGGAATCTATCCTATTAATCAGTTTTTGGTTTTTGATCCTCTGATGATAGCTTGCCTGTAAAAATTGGTAAGGCCTCAACAGGATTTCAAGTATCTGCGCTCTTAATGTTCCAGTGGATTCATTCACAACTAAGTATTATTGATTATTAAGGCAGTGAAAAATACCGTTAAATGTTGCAATCGTTTTATAGATAAGTAATTACTTCTATGGCATTCGAAACCATGAACGTAATTACATTGGACTCTTGCTAAATCGACTATTCCTTGCACGGAGGTGGTGCCAGTTTAGCGAGAGTGCAGGATTACTAAGAATGAGGCTTTAGTTCAATTCGTTATTGAATGTAGTGTTACAAACTCTGTATGTAACATTTGATAAAAAAATCAGTCATTAAAATTATGATTATAGTAGTTGTGTGATATCGTACTGTATCATAACTATCACTGAATAAGGCAGAGCAGTGATTCCGAATCATATCACGGGTTCTTATCCGAGTTATGGATTTGTAGTCTGTCCTATTAATCAGTTTTTCGGGTTTGATCTTCTGATGATAGCTTGTCTGTAAAAAATGGCGAGGCTTCAACAGTACTGAAAATGTCTTGATGTTTCTAGTGGATCCATTCACAATTACGATTGATTATTAAGGCAGTGAAAAATACCATTAAATGTTGCAATCGTTTTATACATAAGTAATGATTTCTATGGCATTTGAAACCATGAAGGTAATTACACTGGACTCTAGCTAATTCGACCATTCCTTGCACGAAGGGGGCCATATTAGAGAGAGTTCAGGATTACTAAGAATGGAAAGGCTTTCGTTCAATTCGTTATTGAATGTTTTGTTACAAACTGTATGCAGTATTTGAAAGACATAAAATTGTGATTATATAATGCGTTTGTGATATACTGTGTCATAACTATTACTAATAAGGCAGTGCAGTGGTTTCGAATCATATCGCGGATTTTTATCCGCTTTAATGGTTGATTGGTTTGGGGTTTTATGGCGCAAAGGCCAAATTTGGCCAGGCTGCGTCCAACGTCAAGTAAATGGTTGGTTGTTTTGGCTTTTTATCGCCATATTTGGCCAAACTGCCTCAAACACGAGACAACATCAAGTAAGAAATATCGTGAAAGGGGGAAAAGGCATTGGGAACAGAGTAATGAGATTAAAACAGAAAAGATCGCTTGGGTATCCCGGGAGAGACCCAGTGTTTACCAAAGACAGTAAACCCCATGGGAAAAGAAAGATCACTAGAGTAACTCGGGTTTGTGAAGCCCGTACACACCTAAAGAAGATGCGCTCCTTAGGCCATGTCAAATAAATGGACATACACACACAAGGAAATATTTACCGATACAGAAGAGAGAAAAACACCCAAGTACAAATCTAACCCCGATTTAATGAAACTTGCCTCTTCTACATCACGGCTGGATTATTGGTTGGTTGGTTTTGGGGGGTTTATGGCGCAAGGGCCATATTTGGCCATCTTGATTATTGAGACCGAATTATTAAGAGTACTGTACTCAATTTTACTTAGTTGTCACTCATCGCACGATTTTGGATATTAAGAACGCTCGTTTATAAACAATGATAATTTTAATGCGATTCCCTAATTTATTATTAGGTTAAATTTTAACCTAGTCAATCCTTAAGCTTAATTAGTCAACCTTATAACCGTTAAAAGATTGACTAATTCAGTACATAAGCTCCTACAGACTGAATAACTATTTCGTAGCTCACTGTATGCAATACTTGAAAAAACAAACACAATTGTGAGGCAGTGCAGTATCTTCGAAACATCAAGGAATTTTATCAGATTTATTGAGACCCATCTCTTTTGTATCACGGGTAATTGTATCGTATTGTCACTCTTTTGTATCGGGTTAATTGAGAGGCCAAATTATTAAGAGTATTGCACTCAATTTTAATTAGTGGCCACTCATCGCTAAAGTTAGAATATTCAGGACGCATGCTTATAAGACAATGGCTCTCGTAATGTGGATTCATAATTCATTATTGGGTGAAACATTGGCTCTAATTTAGCATATAAACTACTACAGACTAGATAACAGAAGTTTCATAGAAGTTTTCTTTGCACCTTATCGAGAAAACTACATAAAATGAAAGATTTTTCAAAAAATCTTTTTAATAAACGTGCAGAAACCGCGAAATAAAATTAGGAAACATGTCGGATTTTTTTAATAACGAAAGATTTTAAATATTTCAAATTCAGAAACGAAAACGCGAAAAGTTTTCAATCTCCGTTTGGTTTTCTTGTAAAGTTTACGTCGAGTTTTCACTTTTCTCATGTCTTTCTAACAAGTAAATTCTACGACCTGGAATGTTACACGTATATACAAAAATACCGTTTATTGTATATCCGCCTGAGGTAGTCAGTGACGACGGAAATTTTTAAGTCTAGTTAAATCGTTTCAGTTTGAAATATTAGCAAGTTTAGTAACTCCATTATTTTCATCCGAGAAATGACTTTAGGCTCAATGAGAAAATAAAATCGAAAACTCGACGTTACAAACACTGTTACGGTTATTCAATCCTCGTTAGAGGAAATAAAAATTTTTATCAACCAAACATCTATTACATCAGAGTAAAAATTTGTTAATTTGCATTTAGAAATATATCTTCTGTCAGGGGAAAAGGGATTAAGGCTAACTTTTGATGTGTCCAAACAAGTCAAATGCATCATTAATTTAAAAAATATGCTTAAAATCTAAGCTAAATGAATGTACGAATCTAAATTACAATTATATTTGTATCAAGGCATGCTTCTTTTCTTCCTGAATATTTGTGAGAAAGAGTGAAATATTCAACTTAAGATTCTAAAAAGTAGCCATTTTGACTTAACCTCTTTTGCCCTGGCAAGGAAGAAATATTCCTATATTTTTCCTGGTATATTTCAGAGTAACATGCTTGTGAAATAATCGCCATAACGACTTCAAATTCTATAAATATTAAGAAAAGTCGATCAATATACGCATATTATCCACTAAAATTATTCACCAGTGTCACATTCGGAATTTGTGTGGCCTATCGTTTTTTTTTTACCATTTTTGCACTTTAAAAGCGAGCAATGTACACTGCACGCACACATGAAAGAACGTAAATACGTAATTTCAGACTCAAATAATTTTTCTAAAAAATGAAACCTTAAAATAAAACAGAGGTCGGTTGCCGAACTAAATAGGTGAGCTACTTAATGTACTAGATAATTACCGAAGTTTGATCTGGTTATTCGAAACTAGTCTTGTAATTTAGGACGTGAAGATTGTTACCAGTTTCTGCATCTTACCTCAGTGTAAAGACGTGATGATGACGTGATGATTTATTGTCAACATTTGGAGGCGTTGCATATCGATTTTAACAATCGATTTGAAGATTGGGTTGGTTTGATGGGCCATATTTGGCCATGCTGCGCCAAACACACGGCAGACAACGCCAAGTAATGGACACACAATGAAAGTTTTTACTCACACGAAAGAGTGGATTGGATTTTGGGGTTTTATGGCGCAAGGTCCAAAAGTGGACAAGCTACGCCAAACATAAGACAGAATATAGCCCAATAAAAGCACAAAACATTTAAAAACGAAGTTCAAGACAAAGATAAAAGGTAGATTTAAAACATGTAAAATGTGTAGATGAGAATAAAATATTTAAATAGTCAGATAATAAAACAAGATCAGCATCATCTGAGCCATAACTAATGAGACTGACGAATTTAATTTACATATGTACAAAATAAAAAAATGCATACAATTTTGAAAGTATGAAATTTAAACAGCGGCACGAAAGAGAAACTTGGTACTAGGTAAACCTATAAATACTTTATGTGTAAACCTTGTTACTCCCTAGGTAAGCTACAGGAATCAAACCTACATCGCCTATAACTCTCAAGTTGCTAGGGCATTGGGTAAATCCATTGATCCAAAGCGGTACTAGACATGAAATAGAGAAACTGAAAGGTTGATCAGTTAGTGTTGAAATCAGAAATATTTATTAAAAAAAAAAAAAAAAACAGAAATAAATAAGCAAAAGATTAAAATTAAATTAAATTTTTTTATATAATTTCACGAAAATAGTCACGAGGCTCTCACCAAAGCTCTCAACCAATTTAAATGAATTTTTCATCAAGTTGTGATTATGAAAGTTAACTTAATTCCAAAGCTGTCCGTGCTTGATTGGGTTTTATGGCGGAAGAGTCATATTTGGCCATTGCTGCGCCAAACACAAGGCATGCAACGTCACATAATGGACATAGACACACAAGGAAAGCTTTATTGACACAAAAGAGAGATATACACTTAGAGAGGAATCGAACCTGCGCCGCCTATAGCATGCAGGTTACTAGCACAGTATGCAAACCAACTGAGCCACAACGGCCTTAATATTGATTAAGATTTTGACCCATTCTCCAAGTAGTGAAGAATTATAATTGCAATAACAAGAGTAATCAATTGAAATATCAACGAAGAGTTAAAATTGAAATTAAAAACGGGCTCCAAGAGTTCTGGTAGCAAAAGTAGATACTCACTTTATCGTGGGGTGTGACAACAAATTTTTATTGCATTTCCGTCATATAGTTGACTGTTGACATTTAAAGATGCTGCTGTCGAAAATAGAGCCTCGTATCGACAAATTGGTATCCAGCAAGTTCATACTTCTTA
This sequence comes from Meta bourneti, assembly GCA_933210815.1. Taxonomy (NCBI): domain Eukaryota; kingdom Metazoa; phylum Arthropoda; class Arachnida; order Araneae; family Tetragnathidae; genus Meta; species Meta bourneti. Next base: position 24,465,345 of record OW119928.1, read on the forward strand.
GTGATTATCTTTAGTTAACTGGTTTAATTGATATTAATAACACATTGTAGTGATCAATCTGGTGTTTATGCGCAATTTATTTTGCAATTTCATTTTAATAAATAGCTTCATAATGTGAGCCAAGTTGTTTTCCTTCCAAATTAGCTTTTCGAAATTCTAAGATTACACTCTACATTATTATGGTGAAAATTCAAAGATTACAGACGCAGCTACTTTTAATTTATTTTTAGTTGAGATATTTTTCCAGAGAAGGCGCTTAAAAAATTCTTTCAAAGGGGCGCGTGAGCTAAATTGAGAAATTAACGATCTAGACAAGCGATTTTCAACCGTTGTGGCTTTACGGCTCAAATCGTGTTTAATTTTGAACTTTGGACCAAGTGTGTTTACGAATAATTTCAATACCCGTATAATTTTAACCATTTTTGTATTATAAAATATCATGAATAGATTCGATAACATTTTTAAATAGCTAGTTTGGAGTCAAAAAGGGTAGGTAATTAATATTTCTCGTAAATTAAGAAAAATTATACTATTATTTTATAAGGCAGGTAAAAAATATTTTTTAGTGTGCCACAGAACTTTAGCAATTAGTTTAGGTGTACTGAGTCGAAAAAGGTTGGTAGGTAGGTATTTTAATTAACGTCGCATTGGAGCAATACAACGGGCTATTAGAGACGGTCCGGGATCAACCCCGAAGGGAAAGATCCCAGGACAACGCCACGTAATTTTGAACCATAGTCAGATGACGAGGTCACACCTGAACTGAAACAACTCTCCAAACTTCCACACCACGCCAACGTGAGGGCATTTGAGGCCACGGCAGATTTAACGTGAACCAGCCCACGACGGTCTTTGGTTGGATTCGAACTCTCACCCCTCCACTTGCAAATCAGTTACTCTTCCGACAGGACTAACGCGGCCCCAAAAAGGGTAGGTAATTAATATTTTTTTGTAAATTAAGCAAAATTATACGTATTATTTTATGAGGCAGACAAAAAAATATTTTTTAGCGTGCTGCAGAATTTTAGCAATTAGTTTAGGTCTGCCATGAGACGAAAATGGTTGAAAATCGCAGTATTAGGCTAGCAGTATGGTTAGTTGCTTTGTGGTTTTATGGAGTAAGGGTCATATTTGGCGTAGCTTAGTCAAACACAAGAGAACGAGGTAGGGAAAAAAGCAAAACGTAGAAGGGTAGGCCAGGGTAAAACAGAAGAGAATACAGATTATTAGGTACTTCACTAACAGTAGGAATAACTACATTGTTGAAGTGCAGCATTCTATAGTCCATGCTAGCTGAATTACCCGGCGTTGCTCGGATTTAATTGTTTGTAATCCACCGCAATATTACTCAATGTTATTCCTATGGGATTTTGAAATGTTTTTAGCCCCCTCTGCAGACCTAGAACTAATCCCAAATGAGGTTAATATATAGCCTATGTTTCACGCAGGATTCTAAAGGATGAATGCATAAAATTTAGTGTGAATTGCTCTGACAGTGATCGTAAAAATACTCAATGTTATTCCTATGGGAATTTCGAATTATTTTTAGCCCCCCTCTGCACACCCAAAACAGATAGTACGGGAGTTAATATGTAGCCTACGTTACCCGCAGGGTTCTAAAGAATAAGTGTACCAAATTTCGTGTGGATTTGGTCAAACGGTGTAGATTTGTAGAGGACAGACAGACAGACGCCAACTCTGCTGTATACATAAAGATTATTCTTCAGACTTCTATAACTGGGTCATATTTGAAGAGCTCGTTTCTAAGATCTCTATTAAGTGAAAATTAGAAAACATTTACTCTTCGATGGAAGAGACGGCAGCAACGTATAATATAATTCCAATAATCAGAAGTTCCAATCAGAATTCGTTTCTAATTTAGTCCCATCAAAACAGACGGAGAAATTGGAGGTTTCTTCTCAGAGGCATTTAAATTCCCTCCCTTTTTTAATAAAAAAAATCACTTAATGTCTCACAAAACAAGCTCTTCGTTTTACCCCCGAGCCAAGATTTACAAAAGCAAAATCTTTCCACGAGCGACTAAAATTGAGATAGTGATCGAAATGTCGCCAAACCTTGGGCAAGTTTCTTTTCACATATTTACACGAAAATCGTCTTGACTCGCGATTGTTTTGACATTTGAATTCAAGTAATGGTATCTAAGCAGATTTACGAGTTCAAAAAATGGTCTCAGGAAAAACAGTTCGATCGCTATCGCAGATGTTTACTGTTATTATGGTTGGAAATGAAGAAGGCAACACTCCATGATAACTCTAATCTTAAGTGTCGGTACTTCTTCAAAGACGGCTTTATAAGAGAAAAAAATTTGCATAATTTAAAAATAGAGAATAACAACGCTTCGAATCTTACATATCCTCCTTCTTCAGTTCTTGCTCCAGTGCGACGTTAATTAAAATACCCACATACCTACTTATCATCCATTTTCAGTTTTCGGCTTCGTATTACTTTAATTCGTAGCCATTTCGGCAAAGGAAACTTTCATGAGCCCGGAGCAGGGCTGTCTTAGTCGTCGACCGGGTAGGTAGTTAACGTCGCACTGGAGCAACACAACGCGCTATTGGCGACGGTCCGGGATCAATCCCGAATGGAAAGATCCAGGGACAACACCACCTCGTGATTTTAAAAATGACGAGAACACCCCTGAACTAGCACCCCATTCTCAATTTCCACGGGGCCGTCGTGGCTCAGTGGGTATGCCCACTGCGCTAGCAACCTTCGAGTCGCAGGCGACGCAGGTTCGATTCCTGTCAGGTGTATTCCTTCCTGGGTGTATTTCTCTCTTCTGTGACAGTAAAACTTTCATTGTGTGTGTCTATTACTTGATATTGTATGTCGTATCTGGCGCAGCATGGCCAAATATGACCCTTGCGCCATAAAACCCCAAAACCAACCAGCTCAATCTCCACACCACGCCAACCTGAGAACATTTGAGGCCACGAGAGATTTAACGTGCACCAGCTCCCGTGTACACGACGGTCTTTGATTGGATTCGAACTCGCAATGCTCCGGTTGCTGATACGCCAGACATAAGACATACAATATCAAGTAATGTACATACACACAGAAGGAAAGTTTTTGTTGACACAGAAGCGAGAAATACACCCAGGGAGGAATCGAACCTACAGCACCTGCAACTCGCAAGTTGCTAGAGCAGTGGGCAAACTCATTGATCCACGGCGGAACTAGAAATGAAATAAAGAAGGCAACTGGAAAGGTTGAATAGTTAATCAGGAGAAATGTTTACAAACCAGAAATAAATAAGATAAAAAATTCAAATGTTGAATTTTTATCTCAATTTATATCAAAGTTAACTTTAATTTCTTCATCGCGAAAATATTCACGAGATAGAAAACAAAACTATCTGCCAATTTAAATGAATTTTTCATCCCACAAGTTGAGTATGAAAGTTAACTTAATACAAAAGCAGTTTTAACGATACGAAGCTGCAAAAACAACTTCACAAAGCATCAAACAATACTATAATATTCGGTACGAAACAAATTTACGCAGGATCATAAATTTAAACCAATTAATTCCTCATTATGTCTTTTAAAAAACACATGTTCATCATAACTGGAGGAAAGCCAACAGTCGCTTTACCAAGGGATGGAAAAAAATTTTAAAGCATAAGGATTGCAAACCGCATAATTCTAATGGAGAAAATAATAATCAAGAATACCATTTGAATATGTAGAGCTCATGAGAAAATTTAATTAGAAAACTCGGATACCGTAAAAATTGAGTTTTTCTACTAAATAATACACATAAAGTACATTGAACCAATTGAAAAAAGAGGCGTTTACGTATATTAAATTATTGTTAAAAGAATCTTATTCCCATTAGACACGAGTTCGTATAAAATCATTTACGAAAGTAAATTTTGTAACGTTGATGAGATTTTACAGGCTTTACAGCCTCGATCTTCCAGTGAAATAGATTTTCTGCGCGTAGATTCATATTTCTTTTGATATCTAGGTGTGATTATTCTAGTAATGTATGGTAGGTAGGTAAGTTAATTAATGTTGCACTGGAGCAACACAACGGGCTATCGCCGACGGTCCAGGATCAATCCCGAAGGGAAATATCCGAGGACAACACCACGTAATTTTGAACCATGGTCAGATGACGAGGTCACTCCAGAGCTGGCACCCCACTCTCCAAACTTCCACACCATGAGCACATTTGAGGCAACGGCAGATTTAAAGTGCACAAGCGACCTTTGTACAGGACCTTTGTATTTGGTTGGATTCGAACTCGCAACCCTCCTGTTGCAAGTCCGTTACTCTACCAATTGGGCTACAGCGGCCCCTTATTTCCAGTAAAGTGCATGATAAAAAGGTCACATCTCAATCATGTAAGCACTATTAGCTTCTGAAAGTCCATTTCAATTGTATCTTATTCATTTGTTCAAAGGCGATTTGACATTTCTTTTCACCTCTAAAACCATTAAAGTTCGCTCAGATTTTCTTTTCTGCGCTAATTTCTCTCTTTCAGATTTCTTGCCTTTTCTAAACATATTATTAAATAATTTCACCAAATAGCGAAAGTTCTACCGTGCAGTTCTAGCAACGTTACGCAGTTTCTAGTTCAGTTTAACATTGTGGCAAAATTGGCGAATTTAACTCGTAGCGGTTGATTTCATACTGTTTAATCCGTTTATTGCCATTCGCCAATATGCAAATAAAGCCGATTTCTGTGCCAACTAGATTCCTTTAGAAGTGGATAAACAAATTATATGTTGCCCCACAACATTTCTCGCTACTCTCAGGAAACAAAAATAAAAAAATAAATTAAAAACAAAATAAATAACATTTTTCAAACTAGTAACTGAAACCACCTGCGCGAAACCTCCTGTATTCGTTAGTGGGCCGCAGTAGCCCGGTTGGAAGAGTAACGGATTAGCAACAGGAGGGTTGCTAGTTCGAATCTAACCAAAGACCGTCGTGTATAGAGGGGACTGGTGTACGTTAAATATGTCGTGACCTCGTATTCGACGGCGATTAACCCAACCAGTCAGTTACGAAGCAATACAGCAGAAAGTCGTAGGAAAATGGGAAAGACATCACAACCATCGCTTCCTACTCTTCAATTAATGTGTTGATATCAATTTTCGAATAAGTCAAGTTTATATGTATATAACCTGATCGACGTTGCCAACAACTTCAGATTATTTGAGTAATGAATGGTAGGTATTTTAATTAACTTCGCACTGGAACAACACAAAGGGCTATTAAAGACGGCTCGGGATCAAACCCGAAGGGAAAAATCCGAGGACAACGCCACGTAATCTTGAACCATGGTCAAATGACGAGGTCAACACCTGATCTGGCACCCCACTCTCCAAACTTCCACACCATGAGCACATTTGAGGCCACGGCAGATTTAAAGTGCACAAGCGACCTTTGTACAGGACCTTTGTATTTGGTTGGATTCGAACTCGCAACCCTCCTGTTGCAAGTCCGTTACTCTACCAATTGGGCTACTGCGGCCCACTAACGAGTATAGGTTTCGCGCAGGTGGTTTCAGTTGACTACTTTGAAACATGTCATTTATCTTGTTTTTAATTTATTTTTATTTTTGTTTCCTGAGAGTAACGAGAAATGTTGTGGGGCAACATATAATTTGTTTCTCTACTTCTAAAGGAATCTAGTTGGCACAGATATCAGCGTTATTTGTATATTAGCGAATGGCAACAAACGGATTAAACAGTATAAAATCAACCGCTACGAGTTAAATTCACCAATTTTGCCGCAATGTTAAACTATATTTAATTTGAACTAGGAACTGCGTAACTAGAACTGCACGGCAGAACTCTCTCTGTTTGTGGTGAAATTATTTAATAATCTGATTAGAAAAGGCAAGAAGAAATCTGAAAGATAGAAATTAGGACGGTCAGGTGACGGATTAATGTTTGGAAGCGAATTCGTTCATAAATGAAAAATAAAACATTCATTCATAAAAAATGTAAGCTGATAACTAGTTATAAAAAATAATTAAAACTAGTTATCAGCTCACCACTGTGGAAAAACATTCATAATACTTAAATACACCCTCCAGAAACAAATATTCCTGTTCAAACAATGTAAAGACAATACTACTCTCGAATAACTTCAGAGTTGTGCTGCCTTTAATTCATGATACTTTTCTTGTTCTTCAGTTGTCACTATTTTTGGTTTAGGTTTGAAGGCGCAAGGATCATATAAGACAGACAACATCAAGTAATGGACTCACACACAAGGGAAGTTTTACTAACACAGAAGAGAGAAATACACCCAAGGGAGGAATAGAACCTCGGGGTCTTCAACTTTCAGATTGCTAGCGCAGTGGGCATACCCACTAAGCCATGACGGCCCCCTCATATCTTTATGTATTGGATTGATGCAAAAGTTCGTCCCGCTTTTGGCGCTAGATGACATGGCATCGCAAAACCGAAGTGTTATCTACTTCATACGTGTAAAGTTTTGCTGTTGTTTGAAAGAAGGAATTTCAGCGAGTATTTGGGAAAAAATTGTGTTATTTGGTTGTTTTTTAAGTTTTAAGCATTAAAAATGGCAGAAAATAAGGAGCATTTTCGACGTATTATGCTTTTTTATTTCCGAAAACGCAAGAATGCTTCGCAGACGCAAAAGATATGTAGGGTGAGGGTGCCGTAAGTGGTTCAGAAAGTTTCGTCACCTGGATCAGTTCTTTAGCCAGAAACCTCAGAACTTCTATGAGCGCGGGATTATGCAGCTATCGGAGAGAGATGGAAAAAGGTCATCGAACAGAACGAAACATAATATATTAAGTGTAATTTTTAGTACATAAAATGTTTCTTCAATTTTTGTCATAAAAACGGGACGAACTTTTGCATCAACCTAATATTAAGACTGGACGTAGTGCTGTATACTATTAGGAAGAGCAAAAACGGTTGGACAAAAGTATCGTTATAGGTCAATGTTTTATAAAATTGAGCAAGGCGTACGCTTCCCAGCACATAATTATTCCTTAAGTAGAGAAACAAATTACACACTGCATTACACTTTTATTACTCACAAAACAAAATTAAAAACAAAAGCAAATCCGACTGATATTTTTCAAAACAGTCGCAACTGAAACCACCTGCGAGGAAAAACCTCCAGCATCCGTTGAAACTTATTTTAAAAAGCTGCACACAACCCGCCCAAAACGCTCGAAATCATAAAAATAACCGTACGTAACTGCAATTAACCCAAGCAGCCAGTTCCGAAGCAATCTGGCAAAAATTCGTGGGAAACGAGGATATATATCATGCCGATCGCCTGTAGCGAGAGGAATCAATCTATTTCAAGAATTGCGCAAATGGTTAAATTGAAAGTTGTAGAAATGCGAGTATCCATCTGCCTCGAGTGTTAAGTCATGGGATAGCATGCAGCTGCCCAACTCCATGCACCTTGACAATCGCATTTTTTAGAGATTTCCAACAGATCGGTGATATCAATTGATGTAGGAACATAAGGGCTATTTGTAAAAGAATTTGTGTACAATTACCTTGTGCAAGGTGGTTGAACTCGCGAAGTTTTTTGTTTTACTCCTACACTCGTAGATGGGCACCTGCTTTATTATTTAATAGAGGTTTTTATAGTTGTAAAACAAAATGGTACATAAATAGTTCTAATATCTTTTCGCGAGGCTTTGATGGAGCTAGTCTAATGTTGAAGCAAGTCAGATGTTTCGAATTATAATCTTGTATCAGATTCGTTTTCAAAATAATCTCCTTTTTCGGAGTGGATGGTAGGTAGGTAGTTAATTAACGTCGTACTGGAGACACACAACGGACTATTCGTGACGGTCCGGGATCAATCAAGAAGGGAAAGATCCAAGGAAAATATGGTAGATACGAGGGCTGTCTAAAAAGTATCCGACCTTTGGCCAGGAAAAATATATTACTTAAGTGACGAAATTGGGACCCTAATCCCCTTCAAAGTAGGCCCCTTGCGCCTTCACACACTTAGCCCACCGATCCTTCCACTGCCGAAAACACTCCTGGAAGGCTTCTTTTGCAATGGTGTTCATCTCCGTTGTCGCGTTCTGCATTATCTCTTCTCTACTCTCAAAACGGGATCCTTTCAACGGCATCTTCAATTTCGGAAACAACCAGAAGTCGCAAGGAGCCATATCAGGAGAGTAGGGAGGTTGGGAGACGACTGGAATTCCGTGTTTCGCCAAGAAAGTCTGGATCAGGTGTGACGAATGAGCCGGAGCATTGTCATGATGCAACTGCCAGTTTTTCGTCGTCCAGAGGTGTGGTCTTTTGCGCCGAACTGCATCTCTGAGTCGGCGTAGAACTTGTTGATAGTACTCTTTTGTCACTGTTTGTCCTTCCGGTGCGTATTCGTGATGCACAATTCCACAGATATCAAAGAACACAGTTAGCATCACCTTGATTTTGCTTCGCACCTGTCGCGCTTTTTTCGGCCTTGGAGACTCGGGATGCTTCCATTGCGACGACTGTGCTTTTGTTTCTGGGTCGTACCCGTATACCCATGACTCATCTCCAGTAATCACGGTGTTCAGAAACTGAGGATCAGTGTTGGTAGTGTCCAGAAGGTCCTGTGCAATCTCAAGACGGAGTTCTTTTTGTTGTGCCGACAGCAGCTTGGGCACAAATTTTGCAGCCACTCTGCGCATGTTCAAATCATCACGCAAAATTGCATGTGCGGAATCTTTACTGATCCCAACCTCTTCGGCAATCTCTCGTACGGTCAAACGACGATCTCCCTTTACCAGATTTTCCACCCTCTCAACAACAGCTGCATTCCGAGCGGTTTGAGGCCTCCCAAGACGCTGATCACTCTCCACCGATGTGCGGTCATTTTTGAATCGGTTAAACCACTCCTTCACTTGTGTTACGCCCATAGCATCGTCTCCAAAAACTTGCTGAATTTTACGAATTGTTTCGCTTTGCGAATCGCCAAGCTTTTGACAAAATTTGATGCAGTATCTTTGCTCAACTCGTTCAGTCATCTTGAGAGAAATCAAAAATCCGACGAACACTTATAACAGCACCTTACTCAGCGGCCAGCAGGCAGCGACTGACACACTCGAACACGGAGAAAAAATTCAAGCATGCGCATTAAGTTGTCTTCTTCCACTGTGCACAGTGGCACCGCTCTAGCATCATTACCGTATGCAGGAAAATTCAAGGTCGGATACTTTTTAGACAAACCTCGTACATCGTCACAGAAAAGAAACGTCAGAAACTCGAAAATAGGTTTAGACATCAAAAAATACCAAATTGACTTTGAACAAGTGAATGGGTTGCAATGGAAGTGAACGTTCAAAAGTTAGTTGTGGTTTGTTTATTGGGGTTTAACGGCGCAAGGGCCATATTTAGCCATGCTGCGCTGGACACGACATGCAATATCAAGTAATAGACACACACAATGAAAGTTTTACTGACACAGAAGAGAAAATACACCCAGGGAGGAATGCACCTGACAGGAATCGAACCTGCGCCGCCTACAACTCGAAGGTTGCTAGCGCAGTGGGCATACCCACTGAGCCACGATGGCCCCGAAGTTAGTTGTGATACCACAACTATGTGTGAGATTCACATAATGCAAGCTTAGATGTAAGGAGGTGATTTCGAGTAAAGATGAAGACTAGTGAAATTAATAACTAGTAGATAAAAATATAAATTAATCAAAATTCAATTAACATAAAATGCTGGCAAGTTTATCAGCGCGAGGTAAAAGGTCACAAAATAAATTAAGCAATTGTAATTTTTTTAAGTTTAGTTTAGAACAGATTCGGGAGTAGAAGGTGCGATGGCCTTAGTCTGTATAAACAGTGCACTGTACATTGTATCTAATAAATCATTTATGGCAAAATTGCGTTTCTGTGTTCACTGCTAGTATAACGCTAAGACCAGATCTGTTAGTGTGCACTTTTTGCCGCCTTGCAGTTATTAAAAATATAAATTAACGCCTAGTAATAAATGGTGCTTTATATTTGGACTAATTTATTTCATTAGGAGATACGAAACAATGTGCATATAGTAGATGCTTATATTCATTATAAATGGGTTTAAATAAGGTTATCAGATGCTAGTCTCGTACCCCATTAAGATATAAATTTAGGAACTAGCGCAGATTCCATGCTTGGATCTATTAGATTTTAGTAATTTAGCTAACTGTTTGAAACAAGCGACCTTTAAACTCCAATTTAAAGTAACGGGTTGAGATTATAACTGTACTGTCAACAAATTGAAAATTCATCGTGGACAAGTCAGAAAGAGATATATATCTGGATGCACGATAAATCGAAGGGTTGAAGTGTATCCTATTTCTAGAAAACGCTAAAATGCCGTGTTACTTCTCTTATTCTACGTATATCTTAAATACTAAACAAGAAAAGTAGTTGAATTAACCTCGTGTGGCCTCGGACCACAAATGTCCTGGCGTGGTGTGGAAGTTTGGAGAGTGGGATAGTGTTGGACCTCGTCATCTCTGGTTCAAAATTACGAGGTGCTGACATCGGATCTATCTCTTTGGGATTGATCCCAGATCGTCACCAGCAGCCCGTTGTGTTGCTCCAGTGCAACGTTAATTCAACTACCTACCTTGGAAACTAAGATATTTCAACAGGAATACTACTGAAATTTTGAAGGGTATAAATTTTGAGAATATATCTTCAAATTTGAGTTTTAATAAATGACTTGTCTGTTTTCTAATAAGGTTAAAATATTTTAATTAACGTAGCACTGAAGCAATACAACGGGCTATTAGCGACTGGATAGCTTATAAGGATAGTTTTATATAAAATTCCGTGATGTTTCACGAATATAAAAAGAATAAAACCCGTTTCGAGTAGAAACTAAAAGGTTGTAGTCGAAGTCACAAGTAAATTAATCATGAATCAGAACGACTCTAAGGAATCTGGTGTTAATTATTCCATCATATTCAACGTAAACTGCTCAGGGAGTAATTGGATTAACGCAGAATAGTAGGAAGTTTACGCCATAATTGCGGAAACAAGCGAAATAAAAAAACAACTTGAATTACAGCGTTTGTCCTGATGAACGCAATTTGAAGATCTAAATTAATTACGCGAAAGAAAAGATTAATTTGAAAAACATCATCAAGGAACATTGTGCACAAATTAAGTTTCAGAACAAGGGGTATTATTTTTAAGCAACTATTCATTTGCAATGCCTCAACTACTGATAACTAAAGTGCAACAAAAGAAAAAAATTATGATCGAATTTCGATTACAATAGATAAAATCCAAGGGACATGTATCATTGTTCACCTAAATTTAGTTAATCCTAAATAGTATAGTAGATAGGTATTGGAATTAAAGTTGCACTGAGCAACACAAAGAGCTATTGATGACGGTCCGGGATCAATCCCGAAGGGAAAGATTCGATAGCAACACCTTGTAATTTTGAATCACAGTCAGATGAAGAGGTCCAACACCAACCCACTGATCAAACTTCCACACAACGAAGACGCGAGGACATTTGAGGCATCGACAGATTTAACGTGCACCAACACCCATGCACACGACGGTTTTTGGTTGAATTGAGTTTCGAACTCGCAACCCTCCGGTTTCTAACCCGTTTCTCTTCAAACAGGGCTACCACGGCCTCCTAAATATTATTAATGCTTATAATAAAGATAAAATAATTATGAGATTCATCACGTGTAGGTTGTGGATTACACGTGAAGATGAAGACTGGTAGGTAGGTATTTTAATTAACGTCGCACTGAAGCAACACAACGGGCTATTGGCGACGGTCCGGGATGAATCCCGAAGGGAAAGATCCGAGGATAACACCACGTAATTTTGAACCACGGTCAGATGACGAAGATGAAGACTAGTGAAATTCATAACTAGAATAAAAATAGAAATGAATCAAAATTCAATAAACATAAACGTGGCATCAAATGTCCCCACGTTGGCGTATTGCGGAAGTTTGGAGAGTGAGGTGCCAGATCAGGTGTTACCTCGTCATCTGACCGTGGTTCAAAATTACGTGTTGTTCTCGGATCTTTCTCTTCCGGATTGATCCCGGACAGTCGTCGATAGCCCGATGTGTTGCTCTAGTGCGACGTTAATTAAAATACCTTCCCAATAAACATAAAATGTTGGCAAGTCTACCATTGCGTGGCCTCAAATAAAGGTCACCAAATAAATTGGGCGATTGTAGTTTTTATAAGTTTAACTTGGAACGGAGTGGATGATGCGATGTGGATGATTCGGAGTGGATGATGCGATGTCGTTAGCCTGTAAATAGTGCAATACTGTAGATATGTATATAATAAATTATTTATAGCAAGATTGTGCCTATCTTCGTGTTCACAGTAACATCTAGTATACCGCTCGACCTAGATCTGTTACAATTTTATTTAAAACCTTTTTTAATGTAATGTCCGACCACTGACTTCTAAGGCCATTGGCAGTACAAGCGGCGGCAGACTGTTATTTGTGAGGGTTAGTGAGTAAGCCGCCGTTTCTCCATACAGATATAATCACCAACATCCATGAGCTTCAAAACCGAGATTGGAACCCGGGTCCTACTGAGTGCCAAAATATACGAGCATTTTACCAGGTAGACGGCTTAAAAACTTGTTTAATGCTTCCTTCGACAAATGGATGTTGACAAATATCCGACTGTTTAAAGAGGGATCAAGAAAATTAAATTGTTCTTATTTCAAAATATTCTGAGAATACAGGGTACAAATTCCTCAAGCGAAAGAAAATTTAGCTATCTAGCGCTAATGGATTCAAATAAGGCACAGCTGTGACTATCACAGTGCCATAAATAATTTAGAAACTTGAGCGTAGATGCTATGCACGGGGCTTGCTAGTTTAAACTTTTTTGTGTGTTTTGATGTCATTTTCAATGTATCTTGTCAAGTTTATATTAAAAATGATCAACATTTTCAACGTTTATTTAAGTAAAGTGTAGTAGCAGATGCTGCGACGTCGTTCTTAGCTGTTGAGAACAGAATTACAAGAATTTTTACAACTGATCTTATCTGAGAACAAGAACTGGATGACATTTGGTACAAAATAGATGAGGAGAAACATGCGCGCGCGTGTATTCTGGATGTGATGTTCTGGTTCACGCGATATTCTGTTTCGCCAGAGTATCCCCAATGAGAGAACCCCCGAACAGTGGAATATAAAAAAGCAAAAAGCAGAATAAAAATAAACATTCGGATGTTTGGCTTTGAAGTAGAGGAAAAAGACAGTTATATGTAATATTTTAAAAGAAAATGACCATGTCTTGGTACTTGTGTATGGTTTACCGTTGAAATACATTTTTATATAAAAGTTGTCCCTTTTATTCTTTACAACCACGTTACAACCAGCATGATACATTCATAAATTAGTTACTTTTCAGTTTGGATTGACTTGAACAAAACACCCTTCAGAAACAAACCCATTCCTATTCACAAACAACGTAAAAACAACGCGATTTCATTTTAGGAGCTGAGCTGTCTTGAATTTGTGATGCGTTTCTTGTTTTTCAGTTGTCAAGGTTGTCTATTTCGTGGAAAACAGTACAACAAACTATAAAAGACAGCTCAGACGTTTTGATGCAAATGTATTAACTATTCTTCAAGAAGCAGGGAAACAAGTTATACAGTTGGGAGAGTTGACTAGTTTTTATTATCAGACAGTCTGCTTTCAATTATCTCCCTGATCACCAAGTCGTTGTCATTGAAACAAATGAAACTGAAAGAAACTAATTCGAATATCTAATCCTAATGAAAATATTCAAATGTATTAAAATATAAAAATAAATTAAATTATTCAGTGAAACAAGAAATAGAATGTACCATAAAAATTAAGATAATTTAATTTGTTTTCTTAACTTTGTAACTTGCGTGTCATGTCAAAGAAAGAGGAGATAAGAAAGTTAGTTCGAAGAATAATTTTTCACATTGAAGACTACTTCTAAAAATATTTCTTAAATTACTTTCACGTGCGAATTTAAATCTAAAACTATGGTCAAAAGTTAAAATCCACAATACATTGTAGGAGAATATAGGAATCCCCAAATCTATTTTTCCAAGAGCGATCGAGTAACAAATTTTCAAGACACATTCGAATATATTTTAATGTAAACCGAAATTTAAAATTCCATTTATGAGTAGAGAATAAATTATGCAGAGAGAATTTATGAATAAAATAGGGCCGCTAATATATTGGAATGGTGTAGTAAAATTTTAGATCGTATTCGAAAAAGGTTCCATATGAGCAGGTTGGGTTTAGAAGCAAGTGCCATATTAGGCCAAATTGAACCAAATAACGATGTTAAGTAAATGGACATAAACACAAGGAGAGTTTTATTGACACAAAAGAGAAATGCACCCAGGAAGGAATCGAACCAGCACCGCCCGCAACTCGCAGGTAGCTAAAGCAGTAATTAAACCCACAATAGTTCCAAGTGAAAATAAAATTTAAAATTAAAAAAAATTATTACTCTCATTAGGAAATTTGAAGTTATTAAATGTATATTAATTCGCCCACAAGTGGGTAGTGCACTTTTAAAAACAATAAAATTCACAATTGTAATTTAGGTAGGTAGTTGAATTAACGTCGCACTGGAGCAACATAATAAGGAATTGGCGACGGTGCGGGATCAATCCGAAAGGGAAAGATCAAGGACAACACCACGTAATTTTGCGCCCCGGTCAGATGACGAGGTCAACACCTGATCTGACACCCCACTCTCTAAACTTCCACTCCAAGCAAACGAAAGGACATTTAAGGCCACGACAGTTTAACGTGCACCAGCTCCCCGAACACGACGGTCTTTTTGATCGAGCTACCAATCTATATTACTGTAGGAAAAGATCTCCAGTTCTATTGTATATAAAATAAAAGTGCAAAACTATTTTAAAACCTATTTAAATGTTTTTATTCCAAATTAATTTCGTTTTTTTTTCAAATTCGGAATATTTTCTGATTCTTTATTTAATACCAACTTCGTCATTGCGTAAAAATCTCATTTCCATAACTACCCAACTTTTAAAATGTAAACACTTTTAAAACGTAAATTTATTTCACGTATTTTACGCTTGAAGCGATGTTTTAAAAGTGATAGTTGAATCCCAAATAATTATCAGAAACACTGTTCCCTTGAAGCAAATTTGAAAAAAAAACAGCATTCGCTTTGAGATATGCATGAAGAGAAATGAGAAATAAAATATAATGCATTCAAGTTAATTTCAAATTAACATATCCTTACAACTGAATACAACAAGAATAGTGAACGAGGCCATTATTTTGTACTCAGTCAAGGTAATAAAAACTACTCGGGCCTGCCCATAGCTTTTCCAAAAATTATCCTTTTAGGTGGAATTTTAATTATGTTCTTTCAAACGAAGACACAGTTCTCCTCTCTAGCTGGGGCGTTCTTTGAATTTAAACACAAGTTTCGACGCATAAAACATTCTATTCAACTGCATTTCCATTCAAACAATAGTTTACTTACTGTGTAAATAAATAGTAAAATTCCTTTTGATAGCCCTGGTAGTTTAAATTCTCGATTCAATGGCAATTAAAAATGGCGAACTCGTATTAAAATTGGTGAATTCGTGCTTCCAGTGTCTATATAAACCTTTTTTCCTTTGAATTTATACCGAGACAACGGATAAAAAATTCTGAGAATTGGGTTTCTATACAAGCCAATATTCGCAAAGATCACTTTTAAGAAACAATTGTTTAAAATATTTGCTTTAAAAGTCTTCCTGCAAACATTTAGTTTCTTTTTTCCAAGCGTAGTGAAAATTTTAATCTTTGTTCCCAACTACGGAAGACACGACTGTATTTTATGGAAAAGTGATTATTAAAAAAGCGTTTTCGCTCCTTCAAACAACGCAATCAATTAAATAGTTCTCGATAAGCCTCTTAAAATACAGCCCCGCGTTGTAGACATAAGTTTTTCTGTTATAATATTTAATTTCAATTGTAGATCAACATCTTACTGTAACACATACCATCACAAGTAATTTTGAAGAACATTTGCATCAGCCGCGAAGATGTCACATTTAATACAAAATATGTAAAAACAAAACTTTAAAAACACCTCTGTAGCAATGTCATTGTTTCATGTCGCCAAGTAGGGATAACAATAATTAGTTTTGCTACCCGGCGCCCGAGTTCTGCTTCATGCAAAGTCGCCTGTTTCCCCAGCAATTTTGTTGCGTTGGCTAATCAGCTTTTTAAACTTAGTCCGCTTCACGTGCTGGTGTTTTCCTTCTTCCGATTGTTTGGTTCGTGACAAATTTTGACGTTTTGCGTTGATTCGTGTCTGATTTTAAAATGTATCTCTTTTGTGTAATATTTTATAACACATTTTACTTCGATTGTTGTAAGGGAACGACGTAGGGTTTGTCGGTTGTTTTTAGGTTTAATGGCACAAGGGGCAAATCAGACCAGCTGCGCCAAACAGAAAGTTGGTTGGTTGGTTTTTGATGGTTTTATGGCGCAAGGGCCATATTTGTCCACGCCAAACAGAAGGTAAGTCAAGTATAAAATGTCGCGAAAGGAAAAAAAGAGAGTACTGGGATGAAAGCAGAAAAAGATCGCTAGGAATCCCGGGTGAGACCCGTGTTTACTAAAGACAGTAAACCCTGTGTGTAAAGAAAAGATCACTAGAGTACCTCGGGTCCATGAAACCCGTACACCTAAAAAAGATGTCCTCTGAGGGCGGAGGGACGTAAGGAGCTGAAAATATATGCGTTGATCTAGAAATTCTAGGCAGAATAGTCTAGAAAATTGATGACGTCAGAATTGGGCACTCGAGAGTTTATGCTGCGTCAGACTAACACATGTTGCTTAGTATCCAAGATTATAAGCTTTATAATTTCATATCTCTTCCAATAATTTATCCTTTTCAGTAGCAGTCGAAAGTGGAAATCCCCCATCTAACTCCAAAATCCCATTTTCTCAGTTAAACAAGATGCACTAGCATCTTAATATTTTCGATATTTTACTATCTAAATTTATTAAACGCCTCAAATGCATGGTGGAAGGGATTTGTAAAAATATAGTAAATTTTCGAGGAGCTAACATTCGAATAGTATGATACATTGTATCGTTTCAAATACACAGAAACGAAAAAACATAAAAATATGAATCGTCATTTGTATCTTACAAATTATTTGGCCCTTTGAAAGTAAGCACATTTACGATATTCATAATTGCGAGTGATATTTTCAAGAATTTGATTTATTTATCTCAATGTGCGGTTATATTTCTTACTACGTATTCTCACTAAGTTTTATAAGTGTGGGTAGAATAGGCGCAATTCGTGAACTCTTTTAAATTGAAAGATATAAGCATAAGTGAGATTAAAATTGAAGATAACTTTACTTTTCAACTGTTCACATTCCTAGTAAAGCGCTATTAGCAGTACCGTCCGCAGTTGCTTGCGTTGTACCACAATTTACTTTGGACTAAATACGTATATATTACGCTATATTCATTACTATAATCCATTCCACGCATATCCAAATTCTGTCTTGAGTGATCAGAGGTGACAAAATAATAGAAAGCAACACTTGGGAAATGGAAAACTGCCATAGATTAAAATTGTACTGTTTTCAGTAAACCAAACTCGAATAACTGGTTTGGTATACTAAAACAGTAAAGCAATGTTCAGAGAAACTTTTCAGATAATTGAATTTGCCAAAGAATAGTTAAAACTCGTCAATGCGACA
The DNA here is from genome assembly GCA_933210815.1 of Meta bourneti. Lineage (NCBI taxonomy): Eukaryota > Metazoa > Arthropoda > Arachnida > Araneae > Tetragnathidae > Meta > Meta bourneti. The sequence continues at coordinate 24,483,068 of OW119928.1, forward strand.
AATTTTTAAAAATTTCAAAAATCTTAATTCCACGTAAAAGCTTGCTTTACACCAACTTATATGACGTTTCAAGCTATATTAAGGGATATTGTGTCAAAGGTTTTATGAACCCGTCATTTTAAAGGAACAAAAATGATTCAGCATCTAATTGAGGTAGGAATCGACAAAATACCTAACTATTTCAAAGAATTCTGAGGGAAATGACCATATTAGTTTTAAGGAAATTTCTTTGTTTTAAATTGTTAATGAGCAAGAAAATAAATGCTGAATAACCATTTTTATTCATCTTAATATTTCTAAGGTTTTTTAAAGAAACTGCCTTGGAGAATTGAAAAACAAGACAAACAATAAAAGCAATTATGATAAAAATTGTACAGTGCAAAAAATTTCAATATATACATCAGTGTATAAATTGTACTCACAAAGGCGTATTCAAGATTAAGATGCGTGAAATCCAATGGTTGGTTTGGGCTTCGAGCAACAAGATCCAAAAACGGAAATAAACGGACCAAAAACGCATAGTAAAATTCAGTATATATAGAATTTCAAAATATCAAACTAACAACCAGACAAACATTAAAAGGATGATAAAACATCGATAAGCATGAAACAATGAGTAAAAATATGATAAAACAAGTCAAAATGTGGATGGGGTTTCCCCCATTCATGTAACAAGCTAAACATACAAATTAAAAACAATCTAAAAATCAAACTATACAATTTCTGTGACAAAAGCAAACTAAAAATATAAAAAGTAGAAGAATGTGAAAGATCACTCAATAAACGTTTTAAAACAGGCGTAGATGTGTTTAAAAAACTATTGAACAAATGTCTGGAGCAGGATGTGAAATTGAATAGAAAACAATTAAAAGAAGTTATAAAATAGTTTAAAACATACATCAATACACGAAATTTAACAAGGTAAATTTAAAGTTTTTGGATAATTTTTTAAAATATTTCACGTTACATTTATGTAAATAAAAGTTCAGAGTTAAATTAATACAAAACATGGACAAAGCCATGAAACTTAAATATAACACCTTAATTCTACATTGTTTTGACGTTAAAACTTCTTGGAAACCGAACCGATTCCTACACATGCAGAAGAGCAATACATATTTTCAGACGGTAGGTTCGAGAAGGAAAATATTAAAGTTTTCGGACATTCCAGCAAATTAATTGGACAAATTGCAAAATTTGCTGAAAAGCCGAAATCAATTTTCATTTCTACTATATATATTGAATCTGCTTGGTAGTGGAGGTTTTTTAATTGGGCTGCCACACATGATCCTTTTCTTCATTTTTCACGTGGATTTTTATTGTATTTCAGTTGCTTCTTTCATTCCAGTTTATTTTATTTCCAGGTTTTGCATAATGTGGCGAGAGCGGTCTGGACCCTACAGTGAGAGCTGTCGAGGTTTTGCTGGTTGGTTTAAGGTTTTATGGCGCAAGGGCCATAGTTGGCCATACACAAGAGAAAGGCAGGTAATTGTGAAAAGAAAGGAGAGGGAGAAGAGAAAGTAAACATCGCTTGGGCATCCTGGAGTCGCGACCCCAGTGTCGAGCTCTTGGAGAGATGGCGATAAGGCAAGCTTTTACTGCCTGTTGTGTTTGGTTTTGGATTGTCACTCTTCGGAGATTTTTCGCTGCACGAGAGCTACTACCTGTTGCTATTTAATACATTATTATCTGCGTCAACTAATAGCGAATGTATTTATTTGTTATTTGTGAGAGGATTTTATTGTAAAGCTAAATGGGGGTAGGTGGCGCTAGTATTTTTGTGGTATAACGTGCTTCTTACACATTTTCCGTACTGTTTAACCGAAAGTAAAATTCTCGTCTCCCGGTATTTTGTTTACACTGAAAATCCCTTCATAACCATGATATGGAATTATACTTCACTACCATGCTACTTGCGAAACCTGCACTTTTCATTCCTCTTATGGTATTTTTGTTTCTTGCTAAATTTATGCGCAGTTTTTAATTCAAGTTTCTAACTTACGACATGGTAATGTTGTTTCGTTGAAAAACCCGATTTGTAAAAACATGACTTGAAAAGAATTCCGAGTTACTACCTATACATCTCTTTAAGAGTATCAAAGGAAGAGGTATACCCAGACCTGTGAGGGTAGGTAGTTAATTAACGTCGCTCTGGAGCACCACAACGGAGTATTGGCAACGGTCCATCCCGAAGGTTTGGAACAACGGTTAGATGATGAGATCAACACCTGACCCGGCACCCCTCTCTCCAAAATCCCACTTGCCAAAGTACTGCTAAGAATAGACTGCCACCACAAAATCCTTAAAATGATGGAATTTTGCAGCTCCAACATTGATTATATCTGTGAGAGTTGAGAAGTTGAAAGTTCTCGAAATAATCTAGCTTTCTTACGAAATTTGTATATCTGTATTTTATAGTTGTCTTTTTAGATGTTTTACTCTTAGAAATTTTTTCTTCTGAATACGTATCCTCGTTCACTGTGTATTGTTCCGTAAATGGATTATATTATCATTTTGTTCTCGGTAAATTTAACAAATTTTGTAATCCTTTCCTTCTGTCATTTTGTATTTTTGTGCTTACATGTTTTGCCCTTCACTAACCTTTTGTCTTTATGTACTATCTTAAATGTTTTATATGTATAGTGGATTGCTTGGCTCTCCCTAATTCTCGAAACTCCTCCGTAATAGTTGAAATCCGCACAGGTGAAAGTGTCCGCCTACTGCGTCCAATCCAATCCAACCACGCCAACGTAAGGACATTTGTTGCCACGACAGATTTAACATGCAGCAGCGCCCGTGGACACGAAGGTCTTTGGTTGGATCGAGTTTCGAACTCGCAACCCTCAGGTTGCTAATCCGGTACTCTTCCAACCGGGCTGCTGCGACTCCCTGACTTCAAAAGGATTCCGAGATACCATCTATACATCTCTTTAAGAGCATCAAAGGAAGAGGTACACCAAGAACTGTGAGGGCTTTGATACGAATTTGGCAAACTATTATATACATACAATCCACTTTGATTTAAATTCTATGAATTTAAAGAGATGTTTTTAAAAATTCTACCAGGGATATGGCATGCGCCTTAAGATTCTAACCTCATTCTCAAGGATGCCACAAATTTAAGGGATGGGAATCTGGTATTGAATGTGATGGAGAATACCAGCCCGATAAGTACGAACTCCCGCAGTCGAGGTGGAGTCCCGAATTTAATGAAAAAATAAATAATTAATTAATGAACACCGTACCTTTTAACTTAGTTTTCAATTAGACCGACAGCAGAGCCATGCAGTTAATTAATCAAGAAGGCAACAACGGAGTCCTTCCTCGTACATGCACGGCACCTCAAAGAAGGTATAAAAAAAACAGAGAAAGAGATGATTGAAATGGATGCTCTCCCGCTGACACAGGCATTAACCAACGGGGGACGAAAATTAAATAGCGTTGCCAACTCCTCCGACTCAAAAGATGGAGTAGCAACAGCAAACGAGAGGACGGCTCAGGAATTCCAGTCCATCGGATCCGGAGGGTGCTTTTCACCGAAAAAATTCTTAAAAGCCTCTCAAAAAGTTCTTCGACTTTTTAAGACTTTGAGAAGAACAGAGAGGAATGCCAAGTGAGCCCGAAAGGGAGTGGGGAAAAATAATAATACTCTCTCCCCTATCCATTAGAAACTCTAAAACCTTTTAAAAAGAAAAACTTTTACCCTGGAAAATACTTCAGCATTTAATGATCCGGGCTTCGGGGGGACACCCTTATGTTCTAATTAAACCGAGAAATAGATAAAAGGGGAGGGGAAGATTTTTTTTATTTTTGAAAAAAAAAATTTTTTTTTTTTTTAGTACTTCCAGAAGCGCACAATGAAAACGAAGCAAGGCGGAGTTTTAAAAACAAGCTGTTTTAAAATGCGGAGGGGGAAAGATTCGAAATAAAAACAAAGGACGAGCACTGGATGGATCTGCTCTTCTACCACCCACTCGGATTCTGAACGGCACATCATCTTATTGATTCGGGGGCGTATCTTCCTTTTTTGGAAACAAATAAAAAATAAGCTTCTCCGGGTACTTTTTTCCAGACCACGCCCCGAGGGTGGCAACAGCCAATTATGAGGAGGACGATCCGCCGTGGCCATGGCAACGGGAAATGGCGGCATAAAAAGCGGGAGAAAAAGGATACAATTGGGGAGTTTTTTCGGGATTATTTTTATTTGCTGTTTTCCGAAGTTTTTTTTAATTAGTGGGATCAATTTGTAGGGGAGATAAAGAAATATTTCGCATAATTTTGAACGAAATTCTGGGGTTGTTTTTTTATCTTCGAATTTCTGCCCGTTTTATTTTGTAATTTAAAAAGGTTGAGAAACATAATTAGGATGCTTATATACATGCGCGCATTCACTTTCGAGAACCAGTCGCCCGTGATAACTTTCTGTGACTTTAATGAACTGCAGATCCAAAGGCCAGAAGGAAAATCTGAGGAGTAAGACATCGCTTCATAATTCAGGAGCGAAAAAAATGAAACTTCTTAATTTGGAGAATGAATTCTCGGAAAATATTCAGAGGGGAAAATGCGTTTGCAGATTATTCGAGTACAAATAAGTACGTAAAATGAATTAAGAGAACGAAAAGCATTCGAGTATATTTTAATACCAATGAGTTTTAGTAAACAATTCTTAGAAAATTTTCAAATTCGGATGATTTGCGCTTCATTCAATGCCAAGATGTTCGCAAAAATCGACGGCCTTCGTTTTAATTGCCTCTACCTGAACAGAGGTACACCGTTAACTTGAACACGAAAATTAAGACTTAAATTAAACTTAAGTTCTTTGTGCGGTTATTTAGTTTTTAAATAATCACACAAAGAACTGCATCAACAACTTGAGAACGTTCAGTAAAAAAATTCTAACATGCCCAGTGTTGATAGTAAAACTTAAAAATTCTTCATTTTCCAATTTTTGTTCAGGTACAAAAGGGATAAGATCCAAAAACGAATTACAAAAATTCAAATAAGACCACAACTTTACGAATTTTATACAGTAACTAGATATTAATAGTAGCAAATTTAAAGATTGTAAAGGTGAGTTGAATAATCAGGAAACACGGAAAATATCGCACGCTCTTTTAAGATAAAAATGACGTTGTTTTAGATGTTTTTAAGCTAAGCATAAGCAACAAATGTGAAAATATTCACTGGAATCGTAAAAATAATTCCAGAAATAACTTAAATTCCCAACGTTCCAGTCTAATGGATTATCTACCATTCAATCCAGTAAAATTTAGTCTAAAGAAGAATTTCAAATGCGCATGGTTTTTCACTTGCAACCCTTCATATAAAAAGCTTAGACATGATCTCTGTAGAATTTGCTTCCCAACCATAAGCATGCTTCGGCAGTGAAAACATTAGTCAGTGAAAAAATGCACCGTGCATTTTGTTTATATCCACCGTTTGCCCAGGTAGGATAGACTCAACTAATGGTACCTCTATGATATGGGAGGCATGGTAGCAGTGTGGTTTTACTCTCTGGTCATCGGTTTAACAGGCTCCGGGTTCGCATCCCGGTCATAACATTTTTTTTATCATAAATCCATCTCCGGCCTATCAGTCATCAATCGACGAGCAGCCCAATAGAACTCTGAAGTGAAAAAATATGGCTTAAAAGCACTGTCTACAGTATTTGTAATTCTATTGTTAGGAATTTTAGGGCACTTCTTTAGGTGGTTTCCAGTCGTTTCGTCCAATTCGCAAAGAGGGCAGATAGCTGGTAGGTAGGTAGATTATTAGGGTTGTATGGCGCAAGGTCCAAAAGCGAAGCTGGCCCTAACGCAAGATAAAAATAAATAAAATCAATGTAAATTTAAAAACATTGTAATAAAAGGTAGATGTGAGTCTTGCGAGAGAAATTTGCATAACATAAAATTTATTTCGTGATTTTTTGCTATCAGGTTATGGATAAAAAAGTATTCGGGGAAGAAATAAAGTGGGAATTATTGACTGAAACGGTATGATGGAATTCTATGATTAAAAACAAGCGGATCGACAACATGACGCATAACAAACAAATTATGGAAGTAATGGATGATATAAATGTCGTGATGGATAAAAGGAATCCATCCACTATATGGAATTTAAAAATCCAATGGTACTTAAGGGACAGATAGCTGGTTTCACGACTCAATAGGTATGTCCACTGCGCTAGCAACTTTCGAATTGTAGGCGACGCAAGTTCCGATTCCTGTCAGGCGCATTCCTACCTGGGTGTATTTTTCTCTTCTGTGTCAGTAAAACTTTCATTGTGTGTGTCTATTACTTGATGTTGTATGTCTTGTGTCTGGCAGAATGGCCAAATATGCCATAAAACCCCCCAAACCACCCGTCTGATTTTGCTACTCCAATACGGTGTGCCTTAATTGGTAGTCATGTTCGGTAAGAAGTCGAAATCAAGCGACTACTTAAGCTCTGGACAAGGAACTTGGGATACGATGGTCTTGACATGGATTCTGAACCACTACGAACATCCACTTAAAGCCACAGGTGTCTACTTTACCGTCGTGCAGCAAAAAAGGTGACCGTTCTAAACGATTTTATGAAGACAAGTCTTCATACACATGGAAAGAAAATTTTATTTTACAGTTCATATTTATCTCATTAGTGCATGCAATATGCAAAGTATCTATTGGTTGTTTGTATTGTGTACGTGAAGAAATGATATGATGGCTAAAATATCCATCAGAGTTAAATAAATAATTTTGCGATAACATACGCTGGCTATTAAGAAAATCATGTCGTAGACTTGTATCCCCTTACCGCATATAGAAAAATTACGCAATTATTGTAGCAAGGTAAAAACATTTGTCACTATAGAAAAATTGACCCTCAATCTTTTTATCACTGATCTTTTCAGATAGGTAGGTATTTTATTTAACGTCACACTGAAGGTTATTGGTGACGGTCCGGGATCAATCCCAAAGGGAAAGATCGAGGACAACGCCACGTAAGTTTGAACCATGGTCAGATGACGATGTCACACCTGAGCTGGCACCCCCTCCCCAAACTTCCACACCACGCCAACACGAGGACATTTGAGATCACGACGGATTTAACGTGCACCAGCCCTCTTTGTACACGTCGGTCTTTGGTTGGATTCCAACTCGCAACCGTCCGGTTGCTAATCCATCACTCTTCCAACCGGGCTACCACGGCCCTTGTCCTTTTCAGAAGTTAGATGGTTGGGTTCCATGGCGCAAGGGTCATATTTGGCCATGCTGCGCTAAACACCAGACAACATCAAGGAATGGACCATGCACACACAAGGAAATTTTTACTGACACAGAAGAGAAATACACCCAGGAAGGAATCGAACCTGCGCCGCCTACACTCGCAGGTTGCTAGAGCAATGGGACATACCCACTGAGCAACGACGGACCCTTCAGAAGTTGGAACATGAGGGGTTTTAGATATTTGATTCAAATTCCTCAGCTTCTATAGAATACATTAACCATTGATTAGAATCTAAAGTCATAAATCTCGTCAAAAATCAGAAATATTGGTGGAAAAACAATTTTAAATTCCCCACCCTTTTGATTCTGTAGAGTTGGTTTCCTAACTAGGACCTTGAATATGGTGTAAAAACATTTGCAACATAAAATGTTCAATAAAAATATATTTATGGTGATCTCTTGTCATTCTAAATCCCCGTAAAGATGCTACAACTAAATTATTGCCATATCATGTATCTCCCGTAAAAATAATCAGGAAGGTAATTTAGTGTCTGCCTAACTTCAGTCTGAAAAATTGCGCTGTACATTAAGATAACCATGTCAATGACATTTCTCAGAGGTCTCGTGTCGAAAAATAAACTAGTTTTCGGCTCTAGCGTAACGTAGGTTCAATCATAAATATATCCCGACACTGAATTCTCTATATAGGAAAATTAGCAATGGAATATATTTGATAAAACCACTTTCCTTCTCATTCATCAAAAATAAGAAAGATTAAGCTTAAGACTAATTGGGAAACAGTTCCCAAAAACGTATTCAAAACTTCGAAATTTCTCGATATGGATAGCGCTGCTACAGCTTTTACAAGGAAGAAATTAAGAAATCTAATCATTTTCCACGTATTTTTATCTAAGAAATTAAACGTTATCTTTTATTCTGGCGGTGCTGTACGGTTCGGAGTTGTGTTTGAATTTAATCTGTGGTGTCTTTATGATGCTTTAACTTTTTATGCGTAGATTGGCATTTTCACTTTTGTTCAATATGGTGTTTGGGGGTGTATGAGCAATTTTTAGCGTACCACTATTCATACGCAGAAAACACCATTTTGTGCTGTCCGGATCAGGCTCCTCCCTGATTGTGCCCTGACCCAACACCGCTTCATTCTTTAATATATATATATATATATACATATACAAATATATTTCAATGAAAAAAACCAAAGGAGATTTTAAGAATAGTTAATATTTCGAAAAATGAAGAGGTGCTGGTGGATCAGAGCGTCATCAGGGAGGAGCCGGACCCAGACAACACAAGATGGTGTTTGGTTCAGGCTCCTCCCTGATGACAACACAAGATGGTGTTTTCTGCGAGTGGGCAGCAGTACGTCGAAAATTATACATATAGTTAGTTTGTAACGTCAATTTATAAGTAGTAGTGATGACTGATACCGATGAAGTAAATTTATTATTTCGGGTGACGTGATGAATTATCTTACGTGACATTCGCATCTAAGATTCTGAAATCAATGAGTTCTGAAGACGCGTGTGAAACAAGCAAAACATAAATTTGTATGGGAATGTGTACGTAAGTAATACTTTTCCGTCGATTAAGTGAACATATTCACAAGAAAAGTGACTTCTCTCAGGGATTTCGATGAACGAACAGTAACAAATTAAAAGCATATTTCTAGATCCCGAACTCAGTTCACAAAACAAGTTTTAGAATCTCATCTTTTTTTAGGTATCACCTAAAATACTCGGCTTTTTTTTGTTTGTTTTGTCGCTATACCATCATTCTTCTCACGCGAGGGCTAATTACACCGGGACCTATGATTTAAAAGTCGACTTCTCGAGGTACTTACGAACGCATTGCATATTCCCAGACAAAACAATGTTTTGCTTGTTTCTCACGCGTCTTCGAAACTCATTAATTTCGGAATCTTAGATGCGAATGGCACGTAAGATAATTCATCACGTCATCAGAAATAATAAATTACTCCATCGATATCAATCATTGCCACTGCTTGCCAATTGACAACGCTACAAACGAACTAAAGTTGAACACATTGATAAAGTTTAGTTATTAAACTAAATGTATTCATAACACTTTAACTAAAAGAAGCGTCTTAATAAATTATACTAACGAATTTTCAAATGCTTTTAGTGATAAGACAATTAGTACTTTTTCAGATTTTGCATAAAGTAATTAATAACTTGTCAACTTATAAGACAAAAATAAAAGCACTTGTGAGTAATGAAAGACACAGTTGCCAAATTACATCCTGCTTTCGCACTAAATTTTATATTGTATCTATTAAAATCTCGGTTTCCATTTTTTTTTACCAGTAACGCAACAGCTTTCGGAATTCCGGATTATCTACACAGAAACAAACCTAAGAGAATAAAACGAATTGGGTGTTTTATCTCTAAAATAATAAATATTAAAACCCTCTTGGTATAAAAATATTGCAAATTCATTTCACGGATATCGAAAAATTCTCATCAAAGCAATATTTCTTCCATTTCCAACGCAGAATGTCCAATATCTAAGTAGTACAATGACTCGTCTAAATATTAAAAGTATTTAGATGAGTCTGATATTTAATATTTATGTTTCATCTAAATATTTTAACATTTCAATGAGCTCAAATAAAACAACTATCCAATTGAACGAGTTTCAAACACATTCCAAACATGTATGTACCTAAGTATAGTTGTGTTTATTATCTAATGTAAAAAGCGTTTAAATATAAGTAGAATTTTTCGAGTGAAACATGTAGAATTCAAGAATCGTAATACACGAGAATTTACACAGCCAAAAGTCTCCAAGTCCAAGGGGTTACTGCTTTTTCATCGCTCACTTATCTTTTATAAATACCACAATAAATTATCCGTTCAAATCATGGAAGGTATACAAGAGGAATTGAATAAAATACGCCAAATACATAAAGTTCACTAACAGTACATTCCAGTATTATGATTGCTGGTTGGGTTTTATGGCGCAAGGGCCATATTTGGCCATCAGTGCCAAACATAATACAGACAACGTCAAGTAATAGACATACACAAGGGAAGTTTTGCTGACACAGAAGAGAGAAATACACCCAGAGAAGAATCGAACCTGATAGGAACCGAACCGGCACCATATACATCCAGTAGATTTTTCAGTGTTACGAAAAGGTGCAGAATTCTCAATCAGTATGATTTAGCTAGTTTCCGACCACCTACCAGTAACTGACTACTCATCCATATTTCTCATTTAAACAAGCAAATTATCTAAATAATCAATCAGTTTGGTATTCTTACCGTCAATGAATAATTAAAATAAATGCTAAATAACCCAATATGTTGGAACTGGAACTAGATATTGGTCAATAACTGGTAAAAGTTTTAATCTGAACTTTTAGGAAAAAATTCTATTAAGTTACTAAATACTAGTAAATTTTAATCTTTCTTACCAGACGCTAAGTACAAAATCCTTTACAGCGCAATTACAAAAGGTTTTAATCTGAACTTGTAGGAAGAAATTCTATTGGGCTATTAAATAATAGCAAATTTTAATCTTCCTTGCCAGACGCTAAGTACAAAATTCTACAATGCAATTACAAATTAGCTCCATGGAATTTTCATGAGTAATGTACATTAATTGGTCTACTATCAGCAAGATGATTAAACCTTTGTTACATGATCTTGTATCATTCATTATACGGTCAGTGCTAGTAACCCCGAAGAACCGAAAGAAAAGTTCGTACAAATGTTTGTTAAAAGGGAATTAAAAAATTATGTGATATTGATCGGGATTTGATAAGATTCATTGATGGACAGTTATAGTATTGACGTGTGTACAATTATATATGTTAAAATTATTTATTATATTAAATATAATATCGTTTTAAAAGTGCATGAAAACGGAATCTATGTATGTGAAGAACGCAATATTATAGATACGATTGATTGGATCGTTGGTTAACACCGGTCGGCTGCTATTTGGAATAAATCTTTAAAAAATCCCCATGATGCTCAAAAACAATTCAAAAATTCGTAGATTAAACCTCGTGTGATTGGAGAAACCGTTTAACTGAGCCAAAGTATTCCAATTGTGATTTATTCCAAATACATTGCCTTGAGAAACAAACTGTTATATTATTTCTCAAACCAATAACAAATTGCAGATTGAAGAAAAGACAATTGGGTAAGATAATATATTCCTGTTGTTAAGGTTTTCTAAATACAATTTTTTTATAATATTTGATGAATAACTTCATAAAAATCTTTTCGTAATCACATCGTAGATATTTTTTAGTTCAAGCGTGATTCGTATTTTCTATCCAGAATTTATATACCAGGGCAAGGTTTTTCTATTATGCATTAAATTACCAATTCACGTTGCTTTTAAAATCTATTTATGCATTGAAATTGAATAATTTTTTGTGAATTCTGGACAGAAAATACGAATCCTACTTCAACTAGAAATATTTTTACGCTGTGATCGCAAATCGATTTTTATGAAATTATTATTCATCAAATATAACAAAAGATTGTATTTGGAAAACCTTAACAGGAATCATTATCTTGTCCAATTGCCTTTTCAGCAATCCTTTTTGCAATTATAATATTCTTAAGAAACCATGCTGCAGATTTTGTTTCTCAAAGTAATATATACTTTGGTTCAGTTAAACGGTTTCCCCCAATTATACGAAGTTTAATAGATTTTATGAGTTGTTCAGAAATTGTTTTTTATGCATTAAGCTGGAAATATTTTTCCCTAGATTCGTTCCAAATAACAGTCAACCCAATTAATAAAGATTAACTGTAATATTGTATTGTTCATATCAACCGTATTTTCATATACTTTTATGATTACCATGAACTGAGGTATTAAATGACGCATTAAACATAAATGAGGTATTGCTCAAAAGCAGGATTTCTTTCCACCAACAAAACTTTTTTTAAGAAAACTTCAAACAAGTTTAAATTGAAAGCGCCCCTGGCCTGTGTTTTGAATTGAACTCACTTCGGTAAAAGAGGAGTTCAAAAGTTGTCAAGCATGACAATCTGGTTGTCAATTAGTATTTCAAACCACCATGTATACTTTGAATCGTGACCACTCTGCCAACGTCGTCATTTCCGAAAGATAGTCATACGCGTGAGTAAAATCCTATTTCAGGTGTAATTGATTCGCTAACAGCACTGGAGTGTTTAGACAGCAAACTACAATAATATAAAGCCCTCAAAAACAATCTACTTGTAGAAATTGACAGATAAGAAAGGCCCCAGTCTGAGTAAAATGCATAAAGAAATTTCAACTCCGCTTTTGGAATGACAGCTCAAAAAAACAAAATTTTGCATTTTTCTCATTTGAATACCTCCGTTAATAATATACACAAACTATATTATTTTACCATAAAAAGTGATGCATTTCAGTTGTGACTGATCCCCTTTAGGAGTATACGGGCTTCAAGGACACGAGGTGAGTGATCTTCTCTTTCCCCATGGGGTTTACTGTCTTTAGTAAAGACTGGAGTCGGCAAGACGGATAATCTGGCAAGAAACAATAGCTGGCTGGTTGATGTGAGGTTTTATGGCACAAGGGACATAGTTGGCCAAGCTGCGCCATACACAAGACAACGTCAAGTAAAAAATGTCGTGAACGGGGGAAAAGAAGAGGGATTTGGGGAACAACGTAGTGGGATGAAAACAGAAAAAGATCGCTTGGTTATCCCGGGAGCGCGACTCTAGTGTTTACTACAGACAATAAACCCCATGGGGAAAGAAAAGATCACTAGAGTACCCCGGGTCCTTGAAGCCCGTATACACCTAAAGGAAAATGTGCCCACGAAGGCAAGAAACAATAGAAAGATAAGCTAAAAATAAATTGAGATCTGATCCCATTTATGCCCTGAAGCAGCGATTTTCAACCGGTGTGTCGCAGGAGTGGAAATGGTGTGTCTTATGGATGATGAAATGGTTTATACTGTGTATGATTTATTTCATTTCGACGGTTAATTTTTAAACTTTTGATAAGCGTGTACAAGCACAAATAATTTTAAGTAATACAGGTAGGTAAATAACCGAGTATTTTTATTACAAAGCATCATAAATAAATTGCGTCAAAAAGTTTTAAAACCACTTCGGGAGCAAAAAGGGTAGGTGATTAATACAATTTTTTTTAATAAATCCATCAAAATTATGCCTATATGTCATACAGGCAAAAATTATAATATTCCCAGAATTTCTGTATAGCTTGTGTGACATGTGATGAGAAGTAAAATCGCTGCCCTAAAGAATTAAAATTTAAAACAGCTAATACATTATTACTTATGAAATGTAAAATATGTAGAAACAACAAAATCTAATCTCTAGCTTCATCCAATAAAAATACGAGAAAAAGTTTAAACTTTCCTTCAACGAAAATTTCGTAACGTTCGCGCATAGGAATAGCATCTCTTTTATAGATAAAAATCCATCCTTCCCATGTTTGCTAAATAGAAATATTTTCACTGGAACTTCTATGATTCATTACCGTTCCCATACCCATTAGCGATGGCATACGTCTAATAAAATCTAATATTTCATATTAGATTTAACAAAAATAGCGTTTGTTTACTCATGTTAATCCTAGTCCCATTAACAATTTGAGGAATTCTAATTCTCAAGCAAAAAATCTAGTTCAAAATATTACATTCTTTTCTCTGTTCGCCAACAGACAAATTAAAAACGTAAGAAAACAAAATTTAAAAATATTGCATTCATAATAGTATGTTTAAAGGAAAGGAATTAAAGTATTATAATGTAATCAGTACGATGCAACTCGAAGCCTATACCTTGAGCCAGTTTTTACAGCACAAATAAATTCAATACATGTTTGAACATTTAATTTCTAGAAAATGCTACCTGAATATTTATTCTTAATTTTTTGTCATTTTGATAGCTTCACTTATTTTGTATGAAGACGAAATATTTCTGGATTTGTTGTGAAAAGGAAAATGCTCGAATACTTTTTCAAACACTCATTTTAATGGATGATCATAAGCAGACTCAATTTGGTCATCACAGTAAATTTGTTTGAATATTTCGACGTACGAGGTATTATCCTGTAGTGTTTTCTTTTTTGCATCAGCAAACATGTTGAAGACAACTAAAGATTTCCTTCACTAACGCTTCACTATGCTACCCTCTATGTTTTTCCAAGTTTCTAATGAGTATTCTTTGCGTGATTCTCCCCCCCCCCCCCCCAAAGTGATACAACAGAAAATCCAAAGGTATGTACAAAAGGCATTTTCTGAGAAGCTAAATGCAGGTGGTGGTAGTGTTTCTGCAGTGGAACGCGTTTCCTGTACGTTTTACGAGCATGACGTCACTTTGCTTGTTTACTGAAAACGATTCAGCATTCGACAATAAAAATTCAAAAGGATAAATGCCGAATTGAAATATGATAGTTGATTAAATTAGATTGAACGCCAAATGTTGCCCAAAACGGCGATTAACAACATTTTAAGAAAACCCAGATATGTATCATGGAGAGCATTTGGGTATCAGAATTAAAATCGCATTGAATCTGGTTTGTTCGTTTACACTGAAATTTCCTCCTGCGAATAAGGTTTGGTTTGTCGTTCTACGGCCATTTTTGCTACACGAGGTCTAAATAGACCATACAAATACGGCTTTCTCTTCCACTTATACAATTCTTTAGATTACTTAAATACCGCAAATTACTTTAGACTGAACTAGTTAATTGAACAGGGAGATTCTAGGCAAGATTCCAAGAAAAGGTGGTAGAACACCTGTGAAAAATTGCGATCAGAGATCTGACTTGGGCAAAGCTGTACGGACTGATCGACACCATGGTTTGTATAGAATATGCCTCTTGTTAATTTAACAGGTTATACGCAGTGTGAATTCTCTTTCGTAGGATGGGGAAAGGGTCATATCCAAGAATCCTTCATTTCTCACCTTATAGCCTGAACCTGTTAACCCCTGTACCTCCAAAACCTATATTTCCCATGTCGCGGTAAGAGTATGGAAACCTTAACCAGAGTACAATTGGGATAAGATAGGGAAAGGGAATATCCAAGAATACTTAGTTTTCCACCGTATAACTTGATAACCCCCGTACCCCGAAAACCTTATATTTCCCATGTTGCGGTAAGATTATGGAAAATTTAACCAAAGTACAATTGGGATTTGGATCTTGAACTCAGCATGGATACCATTATGTAGACTTAACTTGAACAGTTTAGTTGCAGCAAACTAAGCAATGGAACATAGATCAGTGGAAGACTCTTTACCTTGAGCAACTAGATATATAAGTGGACAGATTCCGATACCTTAAACTAAATCAAATTAAATTAGATTCGTAAACAAGCCCATAAAAAGCAAAGTTTTCTTTAGGGATGTACGACGTTTCGATGGACAATATACAATAGTTGGAAATGCAAGTTGCAAGCTTCAAAATTTGAAAGGGATAGAAAGACTCAAAATGGTAATATTTGAAATAGAAGGACAGATCACACTATAATGAGAAAGTGGTGGCTTAGTTATCTGTCCATATTTTATTGGGTTTTATGATGCAAGGGCTATATTTGGCGAAGCTGCGTAAAACACGAAACAGACAACGTAAATAATGGACATACACAAGGTTGGTTCGTTGTTTTGCGTTTCATGGCGCAAGGGCCATATTTGGCCAAGCAGACACACAAGGAAAGTTTAACTGACTCAGAAGAGAGAAATACACCCAGGTAAGTTACCCATCTGTCCATGAAAAGCATCAATAAGCATTAAAGAAAGCACATTTCTTACCAAATATTACTCAAAGAAAAAAGTATACCATACCTGGTGTAGCCAGATCGACACCTGTTCGCGAGTGCAAAATACAAATGAGCAAAAATAAGAATTAAGAAAGGAAATTAAATTTATTTGAAAACAGAACTTAAGCAACTTAACTCCGAGCAAGTTGGATCGGAATGAACTTCAGTCCCGATCCAACTTGCTCCGACTACAAGACCCATATGCTTTCTCGCCAACCACTTTCTTGAAAGGGCTAGGACTTGAAATTTTGCAACAGGAAGTCTCACGGAGCGCAGTGACTCCTTAAAATTTCATCGCACCCGAAAGGGAAACAAACTTTCTGGGAATACAGACCAGGATGAGGAAACCGGGGGGGTCGGGCAGCCCGTGACTACAGGAACGTGCGAAAAAGTACGCAAAGGGTTCAGGAACCCCTTTCGACCCCGGGGCTTCGACCCCACGGGGACATGCCGCGAAAATCAGCGTTGAAAAAACCCCGAAAAGGTTCTCAACCCCGGAGTTTTTTGCGTTGCGCAAGAACAGTTCTCAACCCTTTTTGCCCGGCCCCAGGGCGAAAGAGGGTTCCCCAGTCGGGATGTGAACGGGGGGTTGCCATTCTACAAAAGGTAAAAAAAGGGTGGGTTTCGGGGTGAAAAAAAGCGAGAGTTGCAGTCAAGGGTTAACGTGCGCAAACAAACAAATGGAACAGCCACCTGTGAAAGGGGTTGTTGGCAGCTGGGGACGGGCTTGTGCAAGAGTTCGGGCTCCGGAGTTCGTAACCCTTTGGCGTCCCGAGTTTTTAGGCGGAAAAGAGGTTTTAAAAAAGTCTAATAAAATCCCCATCCGCAGGAGGATTTGATCCGTTTCCTGTTAAAAACTGCGAAATGGGGTTGGAAAAAACAGTCCCACGAATGCGAAGACGGCAGATGGGAGTAAAGGGTTCAAAAAACTGAGTAAATGTCGTCGGGAAAAAAAGGTTAAGTCGAACGTCTCAATCTTGAGCACCCCGGGGTTTGGGGCACTTTCGACACACGAGTGGAACTGATATGCTAAATGTGTTTAAAGAACAAGTTATGTTTCAAGACAATATAAATTTTAAATACATTTTAATTTTTTTAAGTGGAGCCACAAGGGGTGTTAGGTGGGTGAACCCGCTTCATTTTTTTACCAACCCGACTACATTTTTTTTCCGAAAAAATATTTTAGAAAATTATTTTTCAATGTTGATAATATTTTTAAATTTAATCATTTTTAATAAACATCCACTTAGAATCCCCCGATATGTTCAATAAAAATCCAATTACGAATAGAACTATCTTTTTGAAATCTGTAGACCTGGCCAACTAGTTGCTACACTAGGTTGGCTAGTTGAGTCATTGTAAAAACACATTTAATTCGTTGCTTATAATTTATTACTTTAATGGACATCTGGTGATGGGAATTAAAGTAACGGTAAGTAATGAGTTACATCCTTATTTACTTTTTTCAAACACGCACTTTTATCTATATGTTTATCTTAGGCGTTCGTTAATTATATAATAGGCTCTCTCTCGTTAATTACATAATAGTTAATTATAGATAATTAAAAGTGCGTTAAAAGTTAATAACATAATATTAGCCCAGTTGGAAGAGTAACGGATTAGCAACCAAAGGGTTGAGAGTTCAAAACTCGGCCCAACTAAAGACCGTCGTGAACACGGGGACTGGTGCACGTTAAATCTGTCGTGGACTCAAATGTCCTGACGTTGGCGTGGTGTGGAAGTTTGGAAAGTGGGATGCCAGCTCAGATGTTGACCTCGTCATCTGACCGTGGGTCGAAATTACGTAGTGTTGTTCTAAATCTTTCCCTTTGGGATGGATCCCGGGCCGCCGCCAATAGCCCGTTGTGTTGTTCCAGCGCGACTTTAATTGACTACCTTACCTAACTTCTCTTAGGCAAAGCGGGAAAGAGGCGGGGGGGGGTAGTTCAATTAACGTCACACTGGAGCAACACAACGGGCTATTGGTGACGGTCCGGGATCAATCCCAAAGGGAAAGATCCGAGGACAACACCACGTAATTTTGAACCACGGTCAGATGACGAGGCAACACCTGAGCTGGCACCCCACTCTCCAAACTTCCACACCACGCCAACGTGAGGACATTTGAGGCCACGACAGATTTAACGTGCACCAGCCCCCTTTGTACACGACGGTGTTTGGCTGGATTCGAACTCGCAACCCTTCGGTTGCTAGTCCGTTGCTCTTCCAACCGGGCCACCGCGGCCCCGCGGGAAAGAGGCAGAATTTATATTTGTTGTATCGCAACGGCATCACGTTTTTTGCTCGCGAGTCAAATCTGGCGACAGAAGATTCATCGGATTTAAATTACAACGAATACCAGCAGTATTGATTTAACATTCGTATACCAACTTGAATTAACCTTCGTATTACGAAAGTGAATTCAAGTTGGACTCAAGTAATTACAAGTTTCATAACAAATACAAGCATTATTATCAAGTATTCATTCCAAATAAAAGTAAAATCAATTAGCAAATTGATTCTTAGAGGAATATGTGACGGGTCAAAGGAACAGAAAACGCATTTAAAAAGAAAGACGTGTGTACATTCGTCGCTATAATGATGTTAATATCGAAACATGATTTCGTGGGGCTATATAATGGATTCTAAGGATGGAGTATACGAATAAGAATATTATTTTTAATTATCAGATTATAATGTGTTAAGATTAAATGTTGAAGTTTTACCTCCAGTCATACGGGCTGTACTATTTCTGGATACTAGTACTTGCGCATAGCATCTGCGCTAAACTTTCTTAATTGTTTATATCTATTGACGACAAAGTGTCGTTACTCACATTTCATAACTTTTTTAACCCCTTTATAATAAACATAGCATCATTATTCACGCGAATGGGTTTCATACATCTAAATGAAATAAAATTATCCAAAAATGCATACATCATTTCGTTTACTTTTGCAGCTGTTAATTTTTATTCCAATCAAATGCATGGCAAAAACACACCTCGGTCGTGTTACCACAATTACATTCTAAACATCTACTTCAATTTCATCCCATTCCTTGTTCAAAGTCGGTTCGGCATCCTTCGACACTAAATCTAGTTTGCTCATATTTTCTTTCTTGGGCTGACTTCTATCTTCCAGATTTCTCACTGCCTACTGTTATCAGATTACTGAATAATTTCATTAGAGCGGGGAGCTCTTTCGTGCAGTTGCAGCAATATTATGCAGCTCCATAGATAATTTCAAGCATACTTAATAACTAAGCGGCAAAATTGGCGAATGAAACCCGAAACGGCAGGTTTTCTATTGTCCGTTGTTGCCAATCGACAATAAACAAATAGCGGCGATTTCCGTGCCACGTACGTTAGTAATATATATATACACACAAGTTCAAAAGACTACAAGGGTAATTTTGACGTCCTAAATGTGTAATTGATATGTTTCTCTACATTTTCAATCTTATACCTTTTGTCAAAGGCTTTAACCCTCCTGGTGGTTGTCTCGATGAGGTATCTCTGTATTAGCAAAATTGACCAAATTTTGATGGACGAGATACCTTGTCACTAGAAGAAAATTGACCAAATTTTGATGGACGAGATACCTTGTCACTAGAAGAAAATTGACCAGATCATCTTTTCATCATAACAAAATAGGCAATAACTTGATTACGAGATATTTCGCCATTAGCAAAATTCGTAGATCTTGATGCACGAGACACCTCGTCATTAGAAGAAAACTGACCAGATCTTGCTCTCATCTAAAAATCGACAATATCTTGATAAGATATCTCGCCATCAGCAAAATTGGTCAGATCTTGATGACAAAGTATCTCGCCATCGGCAAAATTGGTCAGATCTTGATGACAAGATATCTCACCATCAGCAAAATTGGTCAGATCTTGATGACAAGGTATCTCGCCATCAGCAAAATTGGTCAGATCCTGATGACAAGATATCTCGCCATCAGCAAAATTGGTCAGATCTTTATGACAAGGTATCTCGCCATCAGCAAAATTGGTCAGATCTTGATGACAAGGTATCTGGCCATCAGCAAAATTGGTCAGATCTTGATGGACGAGATATCTCGTTGAAACCACTTGGAGGGTTAATGCTAGGGTACATTGTGAGCGAACGAAATGATCATGGCTCGCGCAGCTAACCAATGACGACTACTCAGCAATCTTCGGGGTTAGGCCGGAGGGTGCGAGCAGTGGTGAAGCCTCCAGTAGTTTACCATTTTCTCGTAATAACATTTTTAATGCATATCATTAATTTTTAAATTACTTCCCAAGTTATTAAGTAGACTGAATAAAAATAATATTCTCCACCTGCATTCAAGTATTTCCTTTCAGAATCAACGCGAAATGATTTCAAATGCATTATGTCATCTCTAGAAAAGTAGCTACTGAAAATATAATTTTTCAAAACGTGATATGCAGGCTCTCTAAAAATAAATTTTGAATTGGCACTTACCTTATAAAAACTCATTTCAATTTAAACGAGTTTCGAATGGACGCTCATACCCCAAAAGAATAAACTTCTTAAAAATGAACATAGAAATTGCTCAGCACATCGCAAATCTAATTTTTAATGAAAATCCGGACTTCGATTTCATTTAATGGGATTTTTAAAACATGCATCTTGTCATATGCTTCCAATTAGAAAATATTTTCACTTTTGAAAAATGCACGATGGATCTAAATTTGCCTCTAGTAGCAAAACAGTGACAGGACAGCGATACACAAACCAATTATACTGGCAATGGAAAAAATCAGAAACATCGAAATAATTCAAGTACTAATACTGGTGAATACTCCACTTCAGAAAGGCTAAAGCATTCACTAGTATTCTTTTCCTGCATGGTGAGGGTAAGTAGGTAGTTGAATTTACGTCGTATTGGAGCAACACAAAGGGCTATCGGCGACGGTCCGGGATCAATCCCGAAGGAAAAGATCCGATGACAACACCTCGTAATTTTGAATCAAGGTCAGATGACGAAGTCAATATCTGAGATGGCATCCCACTCTCCAAAACTTCCACAGCACGCCAAGATGAGGATATTTAAGGCCATGACAGATTTAACGTGGCTCAGCCTCAAAATATGTTAAATGATATTCAAACAGCAATTTCGTTAAAAAGGTAAGCGGTTGAATTTTTATTTTTCACAAAACGAACTGAAGCGATTCGACTCACATTTTATTTTAAAAAGTTCTTTTAGTTTCTTTTTCTTTTGCGTTTGTGTAATGGAATGGGTCCACCCGTCTGGGAAAAGAAGCATTAAAATAACAATTCACGAAAACTAAAATGGACACTGGTGATAGCCAATTCTATGAAGTAATAACAGTCTAGTTCTCCTTTTCTTGCGTGGTATGGAAGTGATTGAAACAAATAACAATTCATGGATATTAAAATGAACCAAGACTGGTCATAATCAATGATACGAAAAAAACATCCTAGTTCTCTGCTTTTCCTGCATGGTAATGATGTGGCTCAATGAATTGACGAAAAACTTCTAGTAGCGGCTGCCCGGATTTAGAAATTCCTTATTATAGCTTGAGTTTCACTTTTCTACCACAAAGCGCTGTTCGCCGACACTTGTTGCTCTGGGATCGGTTTCTTAGGGGTTCAGAACATCAATAATACTAAAATGGATCAAGACTGTTTAACTCCAAAGCACAAACGAGAACTCTTTTCTAGTAATAGTAATGGAAAGCATAAGTAACATTGAAACAATTGATGGGTATTATAATGGACAAAGGCTGGGGAAGGACGATGCTGCAAGGTTAAAGCAGATCCTAGCATA
Source organism: Meta bourneti (assembly GCA_933210815.1). Lineage (NCBI taxonomy): Eukaryota > Metazoa > Arthropoda > Arachnida > Araneae > Tetragnathidae > Meta > Meta bourneti. Next base: position 24,504,889 of record OW119928.1, read on the forward strand.
CAACCAATACAAAATAAACAAACGAGCATCGTCAGTTTCAACGATTCCACGGTACAAAAACTATGTGCGCACACCGCTGCAAAAGTGTCCAAACCATCGCATCCTAGCGGCAAAATGAAAACAACAGGAAAGGCTCTAGTAAACAAAGGGTTGAACTGTCAGGGTCCCCTTTCCCACTACCCCGACCCGTGACGTCAGAGGCAAGTCTTCCGGGAGGTGATGTGTGCAAAGGACCTTCACAACACAGTGGTTAAAGCTCGTTTGTTGACGTAATAGTACTCGAAACCCGTTAGGTCAGGTTATTGACTCTGGATAACTGGGTGTAGGAGTTGTGTCTCTCATGCAGGCTCTGAAAGGGTAAGTCTTTAATTAGTATTTCATGCAACCCCAAATCGCTCGAAGGCCTTTTTTCGTTTTCATCCATCTCGTTTTTCAAATTATCAAACACTTTATAATCGCAGTTTGAACTCGAGAAAAACTGAAAAAAGTTAGTTTAAAAAAAGTTTCGTGCTAGCTGAGAAAAAGTACTAGACAGTTTACTAGCCGGGCGAGATAGTTTTATACCAATGCCATTGAATGTAATGTTTCCGTGCCATTGAAAGTAATCCTAAAATATTCCATTGCTGTTTTCTTAATGGAAAAATATTCAAAGATTTTATTGATCATTTTAACCATTACAACGGCTTTCAACAAATGTTCAATGCAGTGTTTTTCAAATATTTTACTTTTATAGCGTCCTCCAACTTGCTATGTAGTTCTATAAAATTCCAAATCTAATTCAACTTAATTTTTTTACGACATCTCCATTTCTTTATCTTATAATGTAAGTACACAGTTCGCAATTTTGTATCAACCTAAGCAATTTATAATGCCCATGAATATGTTAATTTCACATTTTAAAGCAAATAAAATAAAAAACAATACACCAAAATTGATGTTTTGAAGTAGTTTGTTTTCAAGATTTATGCATTGCTTTTGTTTGTAGATGTTCGAAAAAGTACTTTTAAAAGATACTTTAAAGATGCAAACAATTCTATTGGGAGTTTTATCCTTTAAAGATTTCTCAAAAGTGCCTTTTTCCCTTTTCACACTTAACTCTTGAAATTTTCATGAAGCAATCTTAGGACTAATACACGCTTTAACCCCTTTTATGGGTGTACATTTAAAATAAAAATTAAAACTTCGAAAATTTTGCTTTTACAAAAAATTCGGCACTGTTCATATTTTAATTATATCAGAGGGTAATAAATGTTAAAATATGTACAACTATGTAATGAATATCTGGTACAGAATATAGTGCCTATGATAATTGGATTCTGAAAAAGGTTTTTCAAGTAATACTCATGTTAAACCTCCAAGTTGTTTCGACGAGATATCTCGTTCAAGATCCGACCAATTTTGCTAATGACGAGGTGTCTCCTAATCAAGACATTGCCGATTTTTTTATGATGACGATATCAAGATCTGATCAGTTTTCTTCTAAAGACGGGATATTTCGCCCATCAAGATCTGGTCAGCTTTCTAATGACGCTATATTTCGTCCATCAATAGTTGGTCAGTTTTCCTAATCACGAGATATATTGCCCATCAAGATCTGGTCAGCTTTCTAATGACGCTATATTTCGTCCATCAATAGTTGGTCAGTTTTCCTAATCACGAAATATATTGCCCATCAAGATCTGGTCAGCTTTCTAATGACGCTATATTTCGTCCATCAATAGTTGATCAGTTTTCCAAATGACGAGATATATTGCCCATCAAGATCTGGTCAATTTTGATAATGACGAGATATCTCGTCGAGACAACCACCAGGAGGGTTAACATGAGAAACAATAAGAAAGGCGCTTAACTCCGGGTTACCTTAAATAAAAATTGTGTATAAAGTTATTGGTTAAAGTATTGGTTATATAATTTATAAAAAATAAACAGCTTCCTTTCAAAAGCAGACACTTAGTGAAATTGCAATTAATCTTTCTATGCGCTTTTGATTGAAACCGCCGTTTTACCAGCGCTTTTGATTAGCAAATTTGACTAAATTCGTACGAAACACGTAGCATTGACACGTAAAAGGCACGTAATATGGCTTTCCTCATCTCAGATTATGGAAGATATCTACAATTTTTTAATTGGATTTATCTGGTTTTGAAATTAAAACGTTTCAAATGTTCAACATAAAATAGAACATAAATAAATACAGTTAAACTGAATATAAATAATCAGCTCTATAAAATAGCCACTACACTTTCGTTTGGCTATTTCTTCCAGCAATCGTGCATTGTTATTTATTTAGTCATATATCGTGCTTCTTTAATACGCGTCCCAAGAACTGCGCCTTTCTATTTTGCGGCACCATTGAAATACTGTAGCGGCGTTCTAGTATGACGTGCTGCGGCCCACTGATTGAAAACCACTGATTTAGTGTTGCACGACAAAATTTGTCGCATAATAAATCTGTTGTAATTAAGTTCAGTTTACTGCAAAAATTTCTGAGCAATTTTTTATACTTTCAGACAAACCATAATTCCTTCAGCTCAACTGTATAATATTTCAGAACCATTTTTTACTTTCTAAGTAAAAATCAGTTCTAAAACCTACAATCAAGAATGGATTCAGTGACTTCTTAACTCTCTTAAATCCCACTACATAAATAATTGAATCAGTTATTTTCAAATGGCAGATCCAGTTTCCAAATCTGACAATTTCATTTTAGTTTGCCATTAGTAGCTTTTTTGTCGAGAAATAAGAACCAGGATTCAAAAGCGGTCGTTAGTCGTATTTTGCATCTATAAACTTGGTTTTAACGATCGTGTTTATAGACAGTCATATTTGGCGCCTAACTTCTCTGATTTCGTTTTCTCGATTGTATGACGCACTACAAAATTCACTATCAAACCTCAAAAGAAAATAACCAAAAAATCACTAGCAAAAGTGGAATATGTAATATTTATTTTCCCAAACTAGATAGCAAAAACAATGTTCCAATGAGATCAGTTCCTACAATGAGCTATATTGAATGTTACTTTGGTGATCTGTTGATCCTAGTTCCGAGAATTGCAATTCGAAAGCATAATCAAAACAAAATTTTACTTCTTTTTTAAAAAATGACAGAATAGGTAAACTGAGTCCAAACAAATAACAGTAAGGGAATTTTATATTTCCATTCCTCAAACTTAATTGAAAAAGAAGATATTTGCTTCTCTTTGGAACCATTTAATAGAGGTGCAGCGGTTTTGCAATTCAACTCCCGACTGCTGATCAGAAATAGCCGTTCGTGTTCTAAATGAATTAAAAATAAGATTATTCCTAGATATTTTTTCCTAGGTGCTAGTTGTGTGTTTCTTAGTTGTGTTCTGGGTATTGCGATATCTTCTTATTTAAAAAACGCTGTAAATAGAAGTAAATGTCTAGTGAATTCTGAAATAAATCTCGTATCAGAGGGATTTGTAGCGTCTCGCCTTATCTATATATCTATATAATCCCAACAGAAGCATGCCTACTTTTCACTGAATAGAACAAAACAAAATGCCATACATCATCATTATCCAATGACCTAGTAGTTATAAAATTATATCGACACACACAATAAATTACTGCTATAAACTAGATTTAATTTTTTTACGCACCGAGTTTAATCCAATGAACTCAAACTACATATTTTTAAATTTAAAAGTGCGTTACTGTTTCTTTAGATAAAATCATGGTTTAACTATAGCAAGATATTTTCATTCATCAGAAAGCGTGTTCTGACAACGTGTTCCAGAAAAAGGAGAGCAAATAAAAACGAAATAATTTAAGTGGAAGTTCTAAAGTATGTTAAGAATGTCGTTCCCATTTCTGTTCCAAATTGTTGTTCCTTATGCAAATTGACACAAAAATAAAACTTCAATAGAATCGAGATTTTCATAAACACAATACGAATTTATGATTCCAGAAATGATAAACAAAAATTCGAACTTATATAGATCATTTTAAATTATTTTTAAGATCACATAAATATTGTATTGGCTTCTAACAATTCCTTCACGTACAAAATGGAAACTAAGGTTATTTCAAATTGAAGCAATCTAAAAATATTCTGTTTTTGATAACCCATATTTTATATTTTAAAATTTAAAACAGTAATGAATAAATAGCATATCCACAGTTGTAATTTAAACCACAGTATTAAGGTACCCGTGAACTCAAAGGTTGATGATCGGCCTCAAATTTGTTTAAGCTTGTTCCAAATCAGCCAATTATTTTGACAATTATACTTTTTTAAAAAATGCACAATATGTTGGGGAAATCCTTGGAAATTGTTATATTTCAAAAGCAAAGCAAATCTGTTTTGAAATCATCTACAAAGTTTGTTCAACAAAAAGTGAATTCATTTTCATGAAATATCTACTCTTTAAACATGAATAAAATTTAAATACGATAAAAATCGAATTTTTTGTTAAGAATCAAAATTTTCGACCTTTTTCCCGTCTCGAAGATTGGAATAACTAAAATTCGACTTTTGCCTTATTTTGGATTCGCATTGCTTTAAAACGCAAGAATTTGCATCTGGAATCTGGAGTTTGTCATCAATGATTTGAAATCGGAGCAGGAAAGCAATTTTATATAAGTTCTGTTTTAAAACTATTAGAATGTGTGTGTGTGGCTTGTAAAATTTTTATTCGCGATTAACTTTATTCACTGGATAGATTTTAAAAACATTCCTCTCTTAATCATTCCATCATCTGCAACTCCTCATGTTTGTTAGAATATATTGTCACGTGCTGAAACTGCAGACGATAAATAACTGAAAGAAAATAAGAGTTCCAGCAGGTTCGAAAACGCTATTAGATTTTGATAGTAAACCATATTTTTCCCATTAAAATTTATATTTGTGGTAATGACATCGTAGAAACTTTCTAGAAGCACCTTGTAACGAATCATGCAACATCAAACGATGTTTGCTATTTTATGTAAAACGTTGATTATATGTATATTAAAGTATTACTACTTTTACCTTCTATGCTTTGCTGTTTCTTTTCTCAAAATAAAACTTTGACTACTTTCAAAATCACCAAAATTGATAGAAAAATCGAGTTTTCAATTTTAGTGTCAAAAACTAATTGATATAAATTCTGTAGGTAACTAAAATGTTTCAAGTTTTTCACCGATTGAGATTTTTTGGCATTCTGATTTCAAGATGTTCCCTGAGAATCAGGTTTTAATTGATTTCTGTTAAAGAGTTTTCATAACCATTGTAATAAATCAAAGTGCTAATGAAAAATTAATCATGCTTCCAAATTTCATTTAAAATGTTGCTTAAGGGTCATTCCACGTGAAAACACCCATTTTCAGAAAATGTTGTTGCACCATAGTCACAGATTTTTTCAAATTTTACTATTGATAGACATGGCAGTGAAACCCATAGATCTAAATTATGTAAGTATTTTGTCCAATATTAGCTGAGATACGGGAATTTAAAAATTGGTCAATTTTACAAAATGGCGGCCATCTTCGATTTGCCACTGTCTATACTAACTTGAGAACTAATAGTTCAAATTTATTAATTTTGGTACCAAATGGTAGAGGACTGTATATAAGCCACAAAAACAATGAAAATTTTACATTTTAGTGGATTTTTTTTCCATGTAAAAAAATCACTTTAAAAAAAATCACTTTTAAAAACAGTCGACTTTAAAGGGCTATAGAAAAAATGACCCTCTAAATTTTTCTAAAACTTTGTGGAAGTAATAACTAACATATGTACTTGAATCTGACCTAAATTCGGACAGGTAAAATTCTTCATTTCTGAATAAAAGCTATTCTAATGATAGCATATGTATTTCAAAAAACGGTGATCATCTACAGTGCAAAAATGACCATAGCTTAAAAAAATATGGTCAAATTTCAGTTTTTATGAAGTACTAATTCAAAACAGGCTCACATTAAATGGGAAAATATCAATAGAACATCAAATTACAGAGTCCTCTATGCATTTTTTAATTTATTTTAACTCATGGTGTATTTGAAAAAGTATATTAAGTACCATTGAAGGAAAATTGTTTTTATTTATTTCAATTATTTTTAAAAATACTTTACAAAATTTTATGTGTTTTATAATATTAAATTACAATATTTCTGTTAAAAATTTACATTTATGCTTAGGAGCCACTTTTGTTAGTAAAGTTATCATATTTTTAATATTGCATTTTATCACCGCTAATTTGCTTGATAAACTCATTGCTTTATGTACGCGTCACTTTTTTTCGCAAAATCTCAGTACCATTAAGGAAATGGATGAATTGAGTGTGAATACCGCTATCATAGTGACAGATTTTTCTGAAAATTATACCTGCATTATAAAAGATGCTATTCAAAACATTCATTCAAATAACAAGCAGGCTTAAGGATCTTTTCCGTAAGACTGCTTGTTATTTGAATGTACTATTTGAATACTTTTTATGTGTGAAATCTGCTTCTATGTGTGTTATAAGTGACAATTCAGTGCATGACACTTCAACATTTTGGACTTTTCAAAAAATAATTGTCAAATATTTAATCACACAAGTTCCACAAATTAAAATAGTTTTCAGTGAGAAGATCTCAGACCAATACAAATATACGTTTTAAAACTATCATTTTTGCCATAAATAAATCATGGTGTAAAAGCTGAGTGGTACTTTTTTGCCTCTTGTCATGGAATAGGAGTTTGTGACGATATTGGAGGAGCCATAATGTGTTCGGCCACTTTAAGAAGCCTTAAGCGTCTGTAAGGATGTAATATTAAATACTTGTGGACAACTTTATAAGAGTTCATTAAAAATATATATACTTTTCATAGCAAAATTTAAATTTGTAATAATCAATTAGCAGATAGGTACACAATGGCAAATACAACAGGATCAAGAACTAATCACTGTTTTACACCAATAAAAAAAGTCAGATATAGGTTTTCAGGTTCCTCGACATTTGTTGCTACCATGGGATTGGAGAAAACCATGAAATCACCAACATTCCAAATTGAACAATATCTTGCATGTTTGTATAGAATTAATTGGTGGATAAGGAAATATTTGGAATTATTGGAGGGATATGATTACAAAATTATGTTCATGCTTCATCATGGACCAAGTGTATCCTAAATATGGTCAGAGCCTTTAGACGCATGTTGGATTCCTTATGAAATAATGAAAACCCTATCTTCCCATCACTACAACTGAACGAACATGTTGCCCCTGGTGAAAATCAATTGAACAATTGTTCCAAAACTACGAGACAAATTGAATCATACTACAACAATGCTTTTAACTTTACCATTAATATTAATATGGTGGCTTTTTTATTTGTGCTTAATATGTCTTTTAAAAATTTCTCGATAATGCTATCAATGTATTGTTCACATATTTCGTTAATCTTTAAAAACATGTTTTTTTATTTTCAGCGCCCAAAAATTTTAATTTTATTTTATCAATGTAAGTAAAGTACACGTGTGCTCACATTTTCTACGAAGTATCTAAAAAATATTAGATCAGCTTAAAATATTTCAGTAATGTCAACTATAATATATTTTGTATTATATTGAGCCTATATTTATTTATGTATAATAATGGGTATTAGTATTATATTTGGGGCTATTATAAGTACTTTTGTATTTATAATTAAGTTCAGAAACTGAGAAGTATACAAGTAATAAATTTCCCTGTGTAATTTTGATACAATGCACCCTAAGCATAATGTAAAAATATTTAACAAAAGTATTGTAATTGAATATTACAAAACAATAACACTTTGTAAAATATTTTCTAAAAATAATTTAAATGAATAAAAACGATTTTTCTTCAATGGTACTTAATACAATTTTTCAGACATCAAGTGATAAAATAAATTTAAAAAATACATAGGACTGTAATTTGATGTTCCATTGATATTTTTACATTTAATGGTGAGCCTGCTTTGAATTGATACTTCATAAAAACTGAAATTTGACCATATTTTTGCTATGGTCATTTTTGCACTGTAGATGACCACCGTTTTGAAATACATATGCTATCATTAGAATAGCTTTTATTCAGAAACGAAGAATTTTACCTCTGAATATGTCAGATTCAAGTACATATGTTAGTTAATACTTCCACAAAGTTTCAGAAAAAAATTAGAGGGTTCATTTTTCTATAGCCCTTCAAAGTCGACTGCTTCCAAAAGTGATTTTTTCACTTTACATGGAAAAAATCCACTAAAATGTAAAATTTCCATTGTTTTTGTGGCTTATATACACTCCAGATATAAATGGCTACCATTTGGTACCAAAATTAATAAATTTGAACTATTAGTTCTCAAGTTAGGGTCATTTATAGACAATGTGGCAAATCCAAGATGGCCACCATTTTGTAAAATTGCGCATTTCTAACACTCCCCACCTGAACTCTCAACTAGAGTTCACTAACTAAATCATTAATTAATATAAAAACACAAACAAAAAAAAAGTATAAAAACATCAAAAAATTGCATTCCATTAATTTAAATCGTTGATTTCAATTTATATCCATAAACAAACCAAACTCGGAATGCACATTTTATATCAAATATACAAAAGAAAGTTCTGTATTAGACATAAACAGAAATACTTATAATTAAGCAACGTAAATGTAACAATAAATTCACAAGTACCAATAACGTTTTATCAATCAATAGAAAAATAAAAAATTCAATTATTAATTTCTAAATATAAAGAAGCTGTATTGATCGTTTAATAATACCCTTTTGGGTTTTAACCAAACAGGAACGAATTTTTCCATCTCTTCCAGGGAATACCTGTTCTATTTTCCCCATTAACTAGATGTTTCTTGGGTAACGATCATGAATCAAAACAATAGCATCAATTTTAAATTGAACAGAATTCTTAATTGGAGGACATACAATATATTAGCAGATCTTAAGGCTAACGAATAATTTTTTTCTCCATCGCCTCCAAAGGTGATTTAAAACATGTTGGTGATATTTATATTTTTGAGTGCAGAATTTCTAGATCCTGACAGATTTTCTGCAGATACCTTGGTGGCTGGAAGAGAGTATGCGTTTACCAATTAAAAATGAGCAGGAGTGAGTGGGGAAGGTTCTGAGGGTTCATCATACAAATAAGTAATTAGTCTTGAATTGACCATAGCTTCTATTTCTACAAAAACAGTTTCGTTAAGAGAAAGTGATGAACAACCAACAATTTTTCTCAAACTTGTTTTTATTGTTATTACCATTCTCTCCCAGAATCCTCCCCACCATAGTCCTTTTTCAACAACATATTTCCATTTAATACCAAAAGATGCTAACATCTTTTACCAGCAGGATGTAAAATATATTTGCACAATTTTTTTAATTCAATATCTGCTCTTTTAAAAGATTTTGCATTGTCAGAATACATTGTACTACACAATCCTCGTCCACAAATGAATCTGCGAAATGCTAACAAAAAGGATTCTGAGGTCATAGAAGGAACCAGTTCAAGATGCAGAGCTCGAGTAACTGCACAGGTGAATAACAGAAGTGTTTATCGCCACTTTCTTTGGTGAAGAAAGGTCCAGCATAATCAAGTTCAGTCACTGCAAATGGAGGTGATTCTAAAATTCGATCGGGTGGAAGAGGCGCCATATCCTGAGATCCAGGACGCACGTGAGTTGTATCTCTTACAAGTAACACAATTGCGCAAAACTTTTTACGCACTGCCTCCCCTTGATGATCCAGAATTTTTCTCGAATTTGCACTTGTTGCATCTATTCCAGAATGAAGCACTCTTTCATGAGTGTCCCTAATTAGCAACTCAGATAACCTATCTTTAGATGGCAGCAACCATGGGTGTTTCAACTTGTCATCAACGGCAGAAAACTGGATTCGACCCTTTAAACACAAAAGGCCATTGTGCTGTCGATTTCAGGATTCAGAGTACACGCCAGATTTATCAATAGTCTTACCGTTTGTAAGGCCGGACACTTCCTTCCTATAGTTTTGTTGAGTCACCTTTATCCAGTACTTTTCAGCTTCTGAAATTTTCAAAGCGGTTAGAGGTCCCGACACTTGTCGCGTTGGGTTTGGAATTGTGAATAAATCGCTGGATCCATGATATCACATGATACACTTTACTTAATTTACCATAGTCGTTCAAGTCGAACAACGCCTTTGAATGCAGGAAACTTTTATCGTTGATGGAAATCTGAAATGCACGAAAAGATTTTAATTTCCTTTCTGCTGCTACAATTTCATCATTTTCCTTTTTCAGAGCTTTAGATGGCCCAAACTGTTCATGTTGAATTAGCTAACTAGGTCCGTGCTACCATAAGGAACTTGTTACAATTTTAGAAGCAGATTCCCTCTTGTAATCAAGTCCGCGGGATTGTCCTTTCCGTTACAATGACGCCATTGTTACTAAGGGATTGTATTTTAGAAACCCTGTTGCAAACAAAAGGTTTCCAATCTCTTGCGGAACCCTTAATCCAAAATAAGCTATTTGTGAATCGCTCCAAAAATAAATTTGTTCACATAGTTCGGAAAATAAGTCAGCCAAATATTTAGCCAAACGTGCTCCTACAAGAGCACCCATCAACTTCAATCTCGGAAGAGGCAATATCTTTAGAGGAGCTATTCTACCTTTAGCTATTACAAAACTAGTTTCGATTTCGTTATTAGAGTTAAGATATCTAAAATAAGCGACTGCTCCATATGCCTTAGGGATAGCGTCAGAAAATGTGAACATTTACATCCGACTTCTCATAATCAGAGAAGTATTTTCGTTTAATGGAAAGATTTTCCAAATCTGGTAACTGAACACCATGTTTTTCAAATTCTTTGGATATCAGGGGAAGAGAATCATCCCAATTTAATCCCTGTATCCAAATACTCTGTAGTAACATCTTAACTCTGACTATAAAAGGTTGTAGAAATCCAATGGGATTATAGATAGATCCTAGCAATAGATTTTAAACTGTTCTCTTTGTCTCTAACGTTTTCTAAGGATTCTTTAAGAGAAAAAAATTTAACTTAATTATGTCCTCTGTTGGATTCCAAATCATACCGAGGAATTTTGATTCGCAAGCCAAATCATTATTCTCTATTATATCGCCGTTTATCCTTAATGAATTTAATTCATTGGAATTAGATTTTAATTTTTTCATATTCATACCCACTTCCTTTAAAGTGTTTACCGCGCCTGAGGATAATCGATATGTATCTTCTATTTTGTCAGCACCGTAAAACAAATCATCTACGTACAAAGATGAATCTAACATTTCATATGTATTGTGGTGACTATTTTTGTACTTCCTTAAATAGTATTTAATAGTTACGGCTAATATAAAAGGACTCGTGGCAACACCTAATGGTACGCGTGCCATGCGCATAATTTTGAAAGTATCATCCATTCCGAACCAAAGAAACCATAAATAATCCCTATCATTTTCCGAAATTCCTAATTATCATAATTTTCATTAGTTAGTTCAAATCCAGATATAATATTAAAGGCTTGCCCAGTTAATGTTTTCAAATACGCAAATTTTTCTACCTTTGAAAGACATTCATTTTGTTCAATAATACTTTCAAAATTATTCCAGAATTCTATAAAACGTTTTGGATTTCCAGAATACTTTTCAAAAAAGAGTTTGGGTAGCTTAACTGATTTTGAATTCGGAACATGAACATTTCGATTTTTACGATCGGGGATTGTTCTGGAATTCGATTAGATGCAAATTCAGCGTCTCTTAAGAATTTATTAATTTTTCTGGGAGCCTTTATACATTTTTCCTAATATTCTTGGCTGTTAATTACATCTTCATCAATATCATCTGACTCAATTAAATTTTGAATTTCGTAATGAAATGTTTTCAAATTATCTTTTCTTTCAGCTAGAATATCAAAATATTCTCCTAAATCATCAATTAACGTTCCATCTGTTGACTCTAAACTTTCATATATTTTATTAATTAATTTCGTCGTCGAACTTCTTTCCGTAGCACGTTTCTGTTTTAACCTCTCTAACTTATCCATTTCCATTTGTGGTTAAACAAATTCAACAATACACCCAAGACTGCACAAATAACAATCAACAATGAAACGAAAGTAACTAAATGCTTACTTTTCATACTAGGTATGACCGAATCCCAATATAGGATCTATTATTGTAGCATATTAAATATTTAAACTCGTAGCATTTGGATTCCCGGCCGATGCACCAATATGCCATATCTGAGTGGTTCAGTGGTAAATTTCCGTAACACAAGTTTTAGGTAAAATAACAGTAACAGAACATAAGACAAAACAGTATTATTAGGGCTACAACCCTTACACGTTCTTTCTCATCAAGAACTTCGTAACAGATAACTTCCAGTTAAATGCGTAAAATATACATTCAAGGCCAGCGCCACACTAGCGCCCTCTTGCGCATTTCTGACAGGGATTAGGGAAAGAGCAGTGGGATGAAAGCAGAAAAAGATCGCTTGGGTATCACGGGAGTGCAACTTTTTTAAAGACAATAAACCCCATGGGAAAGGAATAGATCACAAGAGAACCTCAGGTTCGTAAAGTCAGTACACAACTAAAGAAGATGTGTCCTGATGGCGTAATCTCCAAGGGAAAAGTATCACTCATTAGAGTACCTCAGGTGACAAAAGGAATTAAAGAAAAAAACTAATGCTTTGAGGGTAAAAAAATACTTTAATGTTCCCAAACGGATACTCTAGGAATGAAGAGGTTAAAATTGATATTCTACCAACATTCTATAATCACTAAACTATAATCGAAAAAATTATTCAAGTAAATTGAAATCGCGTTAATGTAATCTCTGCACTTCCTCGCAACACCTCCTAATCCACCATGACCCAGTAAACGTAAGCAAATACACGAAGAATCCCGATCCGTGAAATAATATAATTGCTATATTGCATACCACGTCAGTCGCATCAATCAAAAATAATTCTCCAATCCATCAGCTACCAACGGGTATAATATATACATGTGATGGGGTAAGCAGAGAACAGTAGGAAACCCGAAGCATCCTCAGAGAAACCCACTAATAATAATTGTGAAAGGGTAGAATGAAATTGAAATCCAATTGAAAATGACCTTGCCACAACTTCGATGAAATTGTGATGGATGACTTCCACACAGAAAACTTTTGATTGAGGTTTCATCTCAATTACAAGGATATACAGAGAATTACATATTGTATACACTTAATAAATTCTCGGCTTCCATTAATGGAGGACATGGATTCTGTCTCGATTCAAAGCACATGACGTCTCGTATGTCTCTGCGCCTTATTAGCTCAAATCCTGGGACTATTTGCTGAATGCATCGGGTCGATTAGTTTGTGCCTCTTGGAAAATTTACTCATGCGGGATAAATGTCATTCTTGCATGAGTAGATCATGTGCGGTTGTGTGGCGAAACTTTTACGGGGAACATTGGATAGGTTGTTTTGTAAATTATTAACGTTTGAAGGAGTTGAAATTTGTTCCAGGGAAACTTGTCTAAAGCAGAATTCCAAAGAAATTCTTTCCGCTTGGAAGACCGCTTCTATCTTGTGTAAGTTTCGTTAGAATTAAATCAATTTCAAGGTGATGATTATAGTTGTTAGCTATGAGGGCAGGTGGGTAGTTAATTAACGTCGCACTGGAACACAGTGAGCTATTGGCGACGGTCTGGGATCAATCCCGAAGGGAAGTTAGTTAAGAGGGTCTTTCAGTGCAAACAAACCTGATGGAATGCAAAGTTTTTACTACTATTACCTTAATGCTCTAGAAAGATATATATTGGGATTACGGTAAAATTGAGCTTATCGCCTCTTTGGCGACGTTTGGCGTTTAATCTAATTGGCTTTGACCAATCAACTATAATATATCAATTCGCCTCTAGAAATTCTAAATGAATTTCGAAGTGGAGAAATCGATCTCGAAAAACAAGCAAAGTAATGCCATGTTCGAAATACGTACACAAAACACGATCCGTCGTAGAAACACTGCCACCTTTATTTAGCTTGATAGAAATGCCTCATAGATCCGCCATTTTGGTTTCGTATTGAATACTTCTTTCGTTATGCAGTTTGGACGTTTGAAAAACCCTACATCATTTCTTTTATCTGAACAGGACTAAAAAAGAATGTACACCTTATTCGAAGGGTTACTGTGTGTGTGTATATATATAATTTTTTCTTTTACATTCATATATTGTAATGCATTTCGTACTCTTTTGTACAACTATTTTCTATTCGGAATCGTTATATTATTTTAGCTTTGTTTATGCCTCATTTACTGTGTTATTTGCACTTATTAGGCAATACTGGCGGAGATGCTTGGATTAACTCAATGGACGGTACAATGATGATGTTAATGTGAAGGCAGTGATTTTCTTAGCCAATAGCCGACCGGCTAAAGACCAACAAATCCGTCGGTTACGAAACGGTCCCATTCAACACATGCTGCTTTCAAGTTAGTCGGTAAGTTAAGGCCTGGTGTATTAATAAAAGCTAAACAAGAATCCTATCTACTGCTATATCATATAAATGCAACTGATCATGCTCATGTGAGTGTAACATTATTTAAAACGAAGTAGGTTGGGCTTTTATGGTGTAAGGGCCATATTTTACCAAGCTACTCCAAACACAAGACAAAATGACAAGTAATGGACATACACACACATGGTTGGTTAGGTTTTCATGGTTCAGGGGTAATATTTGGTCCAGCTGCACAAAACAACGTCAAGTGGATATGCACACACAAGGAAAGTTTTACTGACAGAGGAGAGAAATACACTCAGTGAAAATCGAACCTGACAACATACACATAGAAAGCTTTGTTGTTTATCCCCTGGTCTAGAAAATGCTAGACCAGGTCTATAAAGTCTTGTCCCCTAAGCAGAAGAGAAGTTGTCTCATCTTGGTCCAAAGTGGGTAGGTAGGTAATTATGGTTTTATGGCGCAATGTGTCCTGGTCCAAAGTGGAACCGATGCATTCAAAGACATGAAAACAGGAGCAAAGATGAAAAACCTTGTCTCTGCGTTCGAAAAACACTTTTGGTGTACCCAATTCCGAGTCTCGCCAAAGAGGTTTGCAATGACCTGGGACCAAACTGAAGGGAAAGTCAGTTTCCTTAGTTGATACCAATGATGGGGAAAGCTTTACTGACACAAGAAATACATCTAGAGTAAGATATAGAAATAGAACCTGCGCGACCTACAACTCGCAAGTTGCTACAATTAGCGCATTGAGCAAATTCTCTAGATAGGCAGGGCAATTTCAACGACCCCGGATGACTTTCGTTAACCTCGAATCCAATGACTTTATATACCATCCATTAACCCTCCAAGTGGTCCTCAAGATCTGATCAATTTTGCTAATATAGAGATATCTCGTCAACAAGACATTGTCGATTCTTTCATGACGAAATCAAGATCAGGTCAGTTTTCTTCCAATGACGAGATATCTCGTCCATCAAGTCAGTTTTACTAATGACGGTCAGTTTTGCTAATGACGAGATACCTCGTCGAGACAATCTCCAGGAGGATTAACCCTCTGAGCATCACGAGATTTCCCACCAGTATAGTGTTGCTTTATCCTCAATAAAAAGTACATAATGTGACTAGATAACCACATCTAGTATTGAAAGAATCTTAGTAGTAAAGATTCTATTGGTCAAGGTCAAAACTGGTTAGAAGTAATGGGGGAAGACTGCAGATTGTAAAACAGATATGACGTGTGAACGCCTCAGAGGGCTAAACACCATCAACCTTCTAATGAAATAGACGGAGCATGTGCGCTTAGTTTCATGTTATTTCTTCCTGTCGCTCGGTTTGAAGATCTGTCACCTGATTGTGGGAAAAAGAATGAATCCTTTATTATTGATTGTTAGCGATTATCCACCATGATCAAAAACACTAATCAGTGCTTCGATAGTCAATCGAAGAACTGATGATCTATGATGTAAGTCGATTCGTAAGCCCACGTGATTTACCCGCCCACATACTCTATTTCATTAGAAGGTGGATGCTAACTATTACGCATAAACGAACGTTCACACCGTACTTCCTTCCATACGCTTTCACTATCTGTCCACGATCCAAGTCGCATCTAAAATTCCCTCACACAAAAAGAACACTTCCGTGCCCAGATGAACCGTCACACAAGCTCGACACCCACAAATACTACAGCCAACCTTGAGTGCATATATTTTTTGTCTTTAATTTATGGTTATTCCTGGGTCCTGCGTGCCACGCAGCAGAGATTTAACCAAACATGAGAGTCACCCGCACGCGATCTTGCCTTCAACGCGTCACCGACACCTCAGACACGCAAAAGGATAGGCCCGCTCAACAGACACATTTGGACGTATTTATACAGGAATCGGTAATGTGTTACCCGGGCAGCTTATTCTGGGAGGTCCGTGCTTTGTCTCTGAGACATCGAAGAACATTAATCTGTGTCGTGTGTTCGGTAGAAAGGAAACAGTGTAGCTTGGACTAGTCGATTGCTACCGTTTAAGTTAAAGTTGTGCTTGACGTTTTATCTATATATATATGGTGTTTCGAAAACATCTTTGTCAAAGAATGGGTGTCCGGAAATGCTACGTTTAGATGGTAGAGGGCGCTGTTTAGGTCAGTTGATAGAGTCGTTTCTGTGGCATGAGGCGTCATTCCCGGATCGTATTTTCAACGGCATGCATCGCTACTCTAATTCGGAGCTCGCAGATATGGATCTTATGTACGGGGCTGCGAGCGGAAACGGACGAGCTGCTCAAAGGTTATGCAGTGTTGTACAGCACTAGTTTCTAAGAAAAAAAGAGAAGTCGAGCTTACCGGGTTTTTTATGGTAGTCGGTTATTATTGCTTTGACTGCACCTTAAGGCTTTTAATTTTAAAACATTATTTCATGCGCCACTTAATGGCACTTAAGAAAAAATGTGTTTGTTTAAAAAAATTACTAGTGAATATAGTATAAAATTAAATGGTCTTCCGTCCTTTAGACAAGCCACACATTGAGTCCAACATCAAGCCTGCGACACTGAATTGGCTGAAACACGCATGCGTACCGATGCTTTCTGTACACAAAAGGAGTACGCATGCGCATATCGTATGTATTGTCGCATGCTGCTCTAGTGTGGCCGGTCTTATTAATGGTGGTGAAATCCGGAAACATCACAAGCAGAGTGCCGTAAGTAAAAAAATATTGGTTAGTTGGGTTTTAAAAATATTGATATGGAAACTGAGTGCAAGGTTATTCGCCGCAGATTCCACGTCATTTTAACAGCTTTTGCCGTACCTTAAATTACATTTGAAGATACAGGAGAACTTATGGAGCATTCATAATCACTCCGAAACCCAAAATCGACGTTTAGTTACCTCACTTTTAGTCATCTCTTATATTTTAGGTACGAAGTATGTGAAATGGAATGAATGGGAGGATTAAACGAAAATGGATTGAGCGGATCGGAGCAGAAAATGTTTGCTTAAACTGGAACGGTACCTTGGATTTAAATCCATCATGAGAAATATTTTAAGATCTAATACACACACCAATTGTTCTTCGAATAGTTTTATCCAAAAAAGAAATAGAAACATTCTACTCCGCTGTAGAACTGAAAGGAAGGGTGTTGGTTTGGATTTTTAGGCCCATATTTGGCACAGCTGCGCCAAACACAAGAAAGACATCAAGTAAAAGGACACAAACGCAAGGAAAGTTTAACTGAAACAAGAAAAATACACCCAGGAAGGAATCGAACCTACGCCGCCTACAATTCAAATTGCTAAAGCACTGGACAAACCCTGAAGTGAACTGAACAGAAAGGAAGAGAATATTAGGTTATTTATTTCGACCCGTTAATAAGTTTGTATTTAACGTTTTGTTTTTTATGAAATTTTGATTTTGTTCTGCATAATCTGATTTTTTTCTCCTATATATACGAGCACCCCTCATTAAAGAACCAAAAGAATAAAACATTTTTACAACTGTAAAATACTCGAAACTAAGAGGTTAAAGTTCGATTATCGTTAGGTACCTTTCGGATTATTCAGAAATTCGCTTCATGGCTTTCCTAAAAAAAATTCGCTATCTTCCTAACATTTAAGCTAAACCTAAGATCGCCATAACCACCGAAAACATTTATTTATGCATAACTAGCGTAGAGAAAACTCCAATAACATGTCAAGGCAAAACATACGAATCACAAAAATTTCAAAACTGTTTAAGAATACGAAAGCATTCCATCGATACGAAAGAGGACAAAATGGCTGCGCGCCGTTTTGTTATTGATCTTCGTGTAGAATCTCTCGACAAATTAGAATTAATAGCGATTGGGAATGCTGAACAGAAGTACTCTATTGATCGCTGGTTGTCTCGAAGTATGTCGTCATTAGCAAAAAACTGACCAGATCTTGATGCACGAGGTATCTCGTCATTGGAAGAAAACTGACCAGATCTTGATCTCGTCATGAGAAAAATTGGCCAGATCCTGATGGACGAAATATCTTGTAGAAACCACTTGGAGTGTTAAAGTACTTGGAAATACGAATTAAGTTAGTTTTATGGCTAAACTGCATATTGTGGAACGAAAATGGAAATTAAAATTTTGCCGCAAGTTATTAAATATTGCGCCGCAGTTACAAGATCCATTGTTTACTCATTAATACCCGTGTTTTGGATGTTTATTTCGGTTGCTTATGCATAAAGTAAATATTGAGCAAATTTGTGCCCAATTTTTTTCGTTAACAACCAGTCTGGTTTTATCTCACAAAACACACAAGTCTACATCTTATCCGAATGTGGAGATTGACTGACACAAAGACTGAAAAAATCCAGAAAATACATCCAATGAAAGGCATTTTCTATCAAGTGAAATATAGGTGGAAGTAGTGTTTCTGCGGCTATAGGCGTTTCTTGTGCGCATTCTGAATGTGCCGTCACTTGGCTTGTTTTCTGAATGTCAGCTCTTCGCCAATAAAAATTCCAAAAAATCGAATATACCGGAATACAGCCGATGACAATCAATCAAATAAACTAAAAACCACTTCGACGATAGAACGGTAATTAAACAGAACCAAGATATTGCCTTTAATAAAATAGCAGACGCGCAACTCAAATATACAATCCCACCTTGAATTTCCTCGTTGTCGATTGATTTCTTTTATGATTGGTTGCTT
This sequence comes from Meta bourneti, assembly GCA_933210815.1. NCBI lineage: Eukaryota > Metazoa > Arthropoda > Arachnida > Araneae > Tetragnathidae > Meta > Meta bourneti. Next base: position 24,524,032 of record OW119928.1, read on the forward strand.
TTGGGGTTCTATGGCGCAAGGGCCATATTTGGCCATTGTTTTTATGGAGCAAGTCTTATATTTGGCCATACTGTGCCAAACACAAGACAGTGTCTAGTAATTGCGAAAAGAAAGGATGGTAGTCAGGTAGGTATTTTAATTAACGTCACACTGGAGCAACACAACTGGCTGACGGTCAGGGATCAAAGCCGAAAAAAGAAAAGATGGAGCAAAAAGATTGCTTGGGCATCTTGGGGTCGCGACCACCTTTACCAGAGGATGTAAACCCCATGAGAAAAGAATAGATCACTAGGGTACCTCGGGTTCGTGAAGCCCGTACACTCCTAAAGGTGTGTCCCGAGGGGGTCCTCGGAGTAAGGAACAATGTTTCCCGTAGATGTCACCTTATCCAACAATCTTAGATCAACAGATTGAAAGTACACGTTCTCCGTACATAATACACTGGGGCCACCATGGCTCAATTGATATGCCCACAACATTAGCAACCTGCGAGTTGTAGATGGAGCAGGTACAATTCCTTACCCTGGGTGTATTTCTCTTCTGTCGTTCCTTGTGTGTTTCCTTATGTCCATAACTAGACGGGGCCGCGGTACAGGTTGGAAGAGTAGCGGTTCGAAACTCGGTCCAACTAAATACAGTCGTATACGTGGGGGAATGTGTACGTTAAATCTGTCGTGGCCTCAAATGTCCTCACGTTGGCGTAGTGTGGAAGTTTAGATAGCGGGGAGCCAGCTCAGCTGTTGATCTAGTCATCTGACCGTGGTTCAAGCTGAGGTGTCCTCGGATCGATTGATCCCGGATCGTCGCCAATAACCCAATAACCCGCTCAGGTGCGAAGTTAATTCAACTGCCCACCTACCATTACTAGACGTTGTCTGTCTTGTATTTGGAGCGGCTTGGCCAAATATGGCGCTTGAGCCATAAAACACAACCGACAGTGCATAATACAAGTCTGTTCACTGAATCGCACAAGGTATTGGTATTTGGTATTTCTAATTAACGTTGCACTGGAGCAACACAGCGGGCTATTGAATCCCACCAAGGATATTTAAAAGTAAAAATATTCTATACAAGTGAGCAAATGATGAGATTCTAAATAGCAAACAAGAGTTGATGCGAACAGCACCGCGCGAAACCACAAAATCCCATCCCAACATAAAGCAACTCCAATCTCCACACGAATCTTTAATTAAAAGCTCCTCCCAACTACACGTCTTTTAGTAGATTCGAATTCTATTACAGGCGATGGCAATCTTTTAATCGAGTAAACTAAAAACCACTTCGGATACAACGGCAATTAAACACAACCAAGAGATTAGCATTAATGGAATCGTACACTTTGACGCGCAACGTAAACACACTATCCCACCGCGAATTGAAGCCCCCGATTCAGGAGCAGTGTTTCCTGTAGATAAATTCCCATGCCCCAAAGCGGGAGTGGCCATCCATTGTCTTCCGAATCAGAAAATTCAGTTGGCGAGGGCGTCATCGGAACGGATGATTGATGAATGCCCAGCTAAGGCAGTCCGGACGGGATTATGCAACGCACCGAACTGCTAACGAGACGTACAGAACTGCTCGATGGCCCTTGCGTTGCGGAATGCTCGAGTTGCTCTTGTGACCGGGACTCAATGGGAACTGGTCGATTGCAGACAGCGTGGATTTGTGGAAACTGGATTATATTATGTTAGGGAATGGAAACTAGGCTGACTATGCCCAGTTTCCATTCCCTAACGAGTTTATTAAATAAATAAGAGATTCTCAAAGAAATACCTCACACAATTCATACGTGGTTATAATGTTTGTGTTTAAGGTTTTGTGTTCACTGTCTTTAAAATCGGAACAGCACTGAGTTGGTTGTTTTGGAGATTTTATGGCCATGCTGCGCCAGATACGACATACAATATCAAGACACACACACAATGAAAGTTTTACTGACACAGTAGAGAGGAATACACCCAGGGAGGAATGCACCTGACAGAATCGAACCTGTGCTGCCTACAACTCGAAGGTTGCTAGCGCAGTGGACCGAACAGTACTGGGAGCATGCATGAAAAGTCGACCGTTACAAAAAAAAACGTCACAACTGGTTTGTGTTATGATTTTAGAACTAGGAGAAACATGCAGAAGATAAATATAGCGTCGTGTAGACAAAGGATGTCCGTACCCGACATCACCTTCGGACAGAGCGGGCAGGCTCACTGAGCGAGGGGAGGGAGTCAACAATATGTCGAAATTCTAGGGTGCGGGGCGAGCGTAACTTTGAATTGCGTGGAGAGGACTACATAAGTGGTGCATTCAAAAGCTACCGAACTACGAAACAATAACAAGCAGCCTTCAATCAATAAAACTATCCTTCAATATTAATATCAAACTGCACTTTAAACGTTCAAACTGTAAACTCATTGTTGTATAATCACGCAATAAACGATCGTTCAAACTTCTTATGTCTGCTTCATTCATTCCACAATCCAACAACAGACCCGAGTATTCACGTCTATACTACTGTTTGTGTCCTCGACACAACCTACCCAATTTTTTCCTCTTCGCTAGTCCAGTTTCGTTGGTTGGGTTTTATTGGTGCAAGGCCCCGTAAAACCCAACACGCCCCCTACCATGACTTGGTTCATGCTGAATAAAACAAGTTCAGCAGGCAATTTTCTTTGAAATAATAAACTCAAAAGAACATTGGTCCTTGTCTCACACAACAGCACACCATGTCTCAAGTCCTACAGTCCCCTCGCAATGGTCGGGTTTTATGGTGCATGGGCCAAATTTGGTCAAGCTGCGCCAAACACCAGAAAAACACCAAGTGGACACACACATAAGGAAAGTTTTACTTGCATACAAGTGAGAAATATACAGAGCGTAAGTTACAGGAATCGAAATTCGCCGCCTACAATTATCAGGTTGCTAACGCAGTGAGCAAACTCATTGAGCCACATTAGGGGATGGAAGCAGGATTGCCAATAAGAGGATTATGAGGAAGTGTGAGCATAATGTAAGGCCTCCCGTACACTGGTGATTTTTGTGGAGAAACTGTTTAAGTAACGAAAATGAAACATTGTTTTCAATGTAGATTTGGACATTGGTGATTATTTAGTTGAGGTAACTAAATAAATACAGCCTGTTCTATTTCGAGGGTGACGAAATTGTTTTAGTATCGCATCTGTGGGAATAGAACGTACATGTTCAGGCCTGTTCGCGCGCACGGGTGATTATTTAGTAGGCTACTTGCCTACAACGAGTGAACATCGTATCGTTTACCTTCCTCCCTTTTCTTATTGTAAGCTTAATAAACATCATGTCGATGGCCATAGAAGTTTTTATTAGTGAAATTGGAAAAAGACACCACCGTTAGATTACAAGATGAAGGAATATTCCGATAAACATTTTGAACTTTGCTTTAAATATTAAAAGAAAAAACAAAGAAAATGACACAGATGAAGATGAATATTTTCTTTTGTCTTTACTTCCGACATTCAAAAGTTTGACGAGGAGCAAAAATTCTTTGCACGAACAGATTATGAATGTGTTAAGACGTGCGCTTGTCAGGACAGCAGACTCCGTATAATACGAGCACGATCTGTTAACACTCAGACAGAGCAATCTAGAAATGCCGAAACATTCCCAGACATTCCACAGCCTTCAGTTCCATCACGCATTCGGGAAAACGAGTCATACATTTCCTCTGCTCTAACTTTAATTTAATTTTTGAAAAAAAAACTGATAACTAAACGATGAATACTTTTTTAATCTTAATTGCATTGTAAATTACATTAAATAAGTTAAAAATAAATAAGAATGAAAATTTTTGTATTATTTTTACATACATTAAAGTCCGTGCTAATCTCTATTCTGCTGGTATAGCCAATCGCATTTATGTATTACGATATGAAAGGTGTGGTCCAAGTTGTATCAACAGCCAATCATAGCTGTTTACTCATCTGAAAATAATTAAAAAATTTGTCTGGATACTTTTTCAAAGTCTCAAACAATTTGTAAAACTGACCACTAATAAGCCTTTCACTCAATATTGGATGTACCCAAAATCGTTTGTTTCTTTGTTAATTTTTTGTCTTAGGAGTACACAAACACATGCAGTTTCTTTGAAATCATTTTAAGACTGACCTGTGGCAATTATTTAGTCACCTACGAGGAGTAAGACACTTTTTAGTATCGGAACTATTTTATCACCAAACAAAACTGTTGCCAGTGTGGGGGAGGTCTAAAATCATTCTGAAGCCCAGCAGTGACTTTACTATTTGAAAACGATCCTCGAAAGTAATTTCTCACAAATGCGAGTTAATGATAATCAATTCATTCACGATTGCATTGTTTACCAATTCTCGTTTATTTATTGAAGTGTTGTGTTTAGGATTTTCTTTTTCTGTTCTCCATCCAGACAATCTGTCAAAATTATTTTATCTGGTGTATGAGTGAGATCTTCAGTGTAAATAAATCAGACGGTCTGCCAAGATTTAAATTCTGATGTCCAAATGCTTTCGCATAACACATATCGGTGTTACTTTAATCACCGCTTTGGCAACGTTTGGCGTTTAACATAATTAGCGTTGACCAATCAACTTTCATGACAATTTCGAATTTATTTTTTGGAATTTTTGTAGGCTAAGTGCTGAAAGTACTCAAAAAACGAGCCAACTGACATCATGTTCAGGATACGTACAGGAGACACATATCGCAGCAGAAACACTGCTGCCACCTATATTTAGCTTGACAGAAAATGTGTCATAAGGGGTATTGAGTATTTTAATTAACGTCACACTGGGAGCAACACAACGGGCTATTGGTGACGGTCCGGAATCAATCCCAAAGGGAAAGATCGAGGACAACACCACGTAATTTTGAACCACGGTCAGATGACGAGGCAACACCTGAACTGGCACCCCACTCTCCAAACTTCCACACCACGCCAGCGTGTGGACATTTGAGGCCACGACGGATTAACGTGCACCATCCCCCTTTGTACACGACGGACTCGCACCCTCAGGTTGCTAATCCATTATTCTTCCAACCGGGCTACCACGGCCCCCGGTCATAAGGTAATTTAGCACTGAAATGAGGAATGTTATTTAAGGTAATTTATGATCTGGAAATGTCTTCAAATGGGTACATTATTTTGGGAACAATAGCCCATGGGTGTAGCTGAATGAGGACAGTAGAAAGTAATGAATGTACCATAACGTTTTGATAGTAAAAATAGTGCTAGCCAGAAGTAAAATCCTTGCCTTCTGTGGGTTTATTTACACTGAAAATCTCTCATACAGATGTGACTTATCAAACCTAGAATACATTACTAGTTGAAAAATTATCTGAAATTTCCATTCTCTTCTACTTGCACAATAAAATTTCATATTATGTCATATTGAAATTATATTCATTTATTTTGTAGATAAATGAAATTATATAATGAATAAATTGTATTTCTCTTTCCAGGTTCTTGTTTCTATCCTACCAGATCAATAAGCCAGTTCTACAATGACAGTCGGGAGCAAAAAAACACCCAACTAGTGAATCGTTGCCACGAATTAGAGTAACACATCGAAAAAATTATTAAAATGAAGGATTTTTAGGTATTTTTTTCATTAACGTCGCACTGGAGCAACACAACGGGCTATTGGCGACGGTCCGGGATCAACCCCGAAGGGAAAGATCCAAATTAAAATGCAAGTAGAAATTTTATTAATATAAACCAGGGGTGTCCAACGTTTGAACTTCCCTGAGCCACATTGGAGGAAGACGAGTTGTTTTGGGCCACACATAAAATACACTAACGATAGCTGATGAGCAAAAAAATAGAATATGTTGTTACCATATTTAAGTCATTTAAATTTCATTAATTCATGAATTTTTATTATAAAAGTAAAAAAGACGAACATGAAAGTAGAGATGTTTGACATTGTTTTAAAATACCATTAATAATACTACAAATACAATTTTACATGCGATTAATTTATAAGCGATGAATTTTTGAATTTAACACGTTCCTTAGTGTATGTATTCATAAAATCATTCTCAAATGTATTTATTCAAACTTGCATGCGAGTAGCACTTCTCGACGCAATAAACGGTGCGCTAGAGCTCTTGTATCTAATTTTACCACGCAATAGATGTCTCTGTGAGCCATGGGTACGCTAATACGGCTTTCAATATGAAATTGTAAATAGTCGAGTTGACATCAAAGAAAGGTGGAGACGTTATGTGTGTTTGTGGCGATTTGGCGAGTAAAACGCAGTGATTATTGATATTTCTTCCTACCTACTTTGTAAACAACGGACGATTAAACAAAAATTTGATCATGTCTTTTTACTGGATTTCTATAAGACATATCTTCCCAGAGAAAAATATCCCTCGCTTCACAACCATGCTTTATTCATGTCATGGCTATTTGGAAGCACCTTCATTTGTGAGCAGCTACTTTCAAGACTGAACACACGAAGAATAAAACTAGAACCAAAATATCTGATGAGCACCTTGAGAACTCACTGAGAATTGCAACTACTTCCATCGAACCAAATATCGAAGCAATAGTGTCGCAATCCCATAAAGTTTGTAAGTTTATGATTCTTGTTGGGTCGCATTCATAGTCATCCTGGGCCGCATGTGGCCCGCGGGTTGGTCACCAAATTAGCGTCTTATCACAATGCTAGTCATTAGATTTGGGTTGTGTTATTCGAATAGCAGTTAAAATACAAATTAATAATTTGGTTGTTATCGAAAATATCGTTATGGATAAATGTTAAGGAACTACAAATAGTTAAATTAAATATAAAATGTATTAAAAATTTGGTAAAAAGCTTTTTCCACAATGTCCGGCCAATTAAATCATTATGGAACTACACGGGAGTTGTGAATCTCTTTGTTGCATTACCCTGGTGCTCCACGTTACACCTCACATGCATATCATGCATGCTGGTCACAACCCATTATAGAATGGACACACTTTCAATCCAAATATCCGGTCTTACACAGATTTGAACCAGGAACCTTTCGATCCAAAGCTCAGCACCTTAACCACTAGACCGATAAGTAGTGATCGGTGGGGTTTTATGGCGCAAGGACTCAAAACAGACGTCAAGTAATGGACACACAAGGAAGGTTTTTACTGACACAGAAAAAAGGAATACACATAGGGTTAAGTTACAGGAATAAGTTATGCCTCATACGTGTGTGCTACAGAAATCGAACCTGAGCCCACTTGAACTAACAGTCTTTATTCGGTGTGAAATAAACTCTCCCAAAAAGGCGTGCCGAAGTCTGTTCTTGTGGTGGTCTGACTTCAACTGTGGCTACGTTGAAAAACACGTCCCCTAATTTGAAATGTACAAAATTATTAATATCAGAGGGTTGCGAGTTCGAAACTCGATCTAATCAAAGACCATCCTGTACATGGGGCTGGTACCTAATTGGTCGTGGCATCAAATGTCCTCAAGTTGACTTAGTGTGGAAGTTTGGAGAGTGGGATGCCAGCTCAGGTATGACCCCGTCATCTGACCGTGGTTCCAAGTTAAGAGGTGCTGTCCTCAGATCATTCCCTTCGGGATTGATTCCGGACCGTTGCCAATAGCCCGTTGTGGTGCTCCAGTACGACGTTAATTCAACTACCAACCGGGGGGTTCTCTGATAAGGATCTCTACCTGATTTTGGTTGGATGAGTGTTATAGCGCAAGGGTCATATTTGGCCAAACACAAGATAGACAACGGCAAGTAATAGATATATACACAAACGGAGGATTGCGAGTTCGAAACTCGATCCAACCAAACTGTCGTGTACATGACGGCTGCTACACGTTGAATCTGTCGTAACCTCAAATGTCATCAAGTTAGCGTGGTGTGGAAGTCTGGAGAGTGGGGTGCCAGCTCAGGCGTTGACCACACCATCTGACTTTGATTCAAAATTACAAGGTGTCGTCCTCGGATCTTTTCCTTCTGGATTGATCTCGGATCGCCGCCGATAGCCCGTTGTGTTGCTAAAACGAGACGTTAATTCAACCACCTACCTACTTGATTCAAAATAATATTTTAAAGATTGGGTTGGGGGTAGGTAAGTAGCTAATTAACGTCGCAACTCTACCGGTGACGGTCCGGAATCAATCCCATAGGGAAAATCCGAGGACAACACCTCGTTGCGAGTTTCAATTCAGTCATAGACCGTCGTGTATAAGGGGAGACTGTTGCAGTTAAATCTGTCGTGGCCTCAAATGCCATCACATTGGCATGGAGAGTAGGGTGCCAGCTCAGGTGTGACCTCTTCATCCGACCGTGGTTCAAAGTGAAGAGGTGTTGTCCTCTATCTTTCCCTTCGGGATTGATCCCGGACAACAGCTGTTTTGCTACAATGCGACGTTAATTAACTACGTACCTACCTATACAGTCAATTGAAATTGAACTCTTTGAAACAAGCCCCCACTATTCCATCTAGAGCCAACAGGTAACGCAAAACGCGATTTCATTTCGTCCTCGTACATTTGGGTGCAAAGCCAGGAAAACAGAAGCCGTTTCTTCACGGCCAATTAGGCTGTTTAATCACGTTGAGTAGGCGATCTTAGTTACCAAACTTGTTTCTCGGTCGCTAATTATACTTCCCTGGCGGAAAAGGGAGGCTGATTACTTGGGCACACACACGCAAGGGCGGATTAAATGCCTGTAACTGAGCTGTCCGATTCTGCAGCGAGTCGCCACAGGTGCTTGCCAAGAATTCCCTTGTTTTTTTAATTTTGTAGCGCCGTCTTAAAGTGGGGTCTTTTGTGTCGTCAAGAGGCCAAGACTTAAATTGGATTGTGACAAAAAATTCACTTAAATTCATTTAAGTGCTTCAGGATCTCAGAGCATTAGGGTATTCCTTTTTAAAGTTACTCTGCTATGCAGTACCATGTTACGACGATGTTACTTTGGGAACAGTTATCACAAAACTAAACCTACGGCAGTATTAGATTGGTTGTTTGTGGGTTTTATGGCGTAAGGGCAATATTTGTCCCGGCTGCGCCAAACATAAGACAGACAACTTCACATAAAAAATGGAGGGCCGCTGTAGCTCAGTTGGAAGAGTAACGGACTAGCAACCGGAGGGTTGCTATCCAACCAAAGACCATCGTGCACAAGGGGGGGGGCTGGTGCATATTAAATCTCTCGTGGTCTAAAATGTCCTCACGTTGGCGTGGTGTGTATGCTCGGAGAGTGGGGTGCCAGCTCAGGTGTAACCTCGTCATCTGACCGTGGTTCCAAGTTACGAGGTGTTGTACTCGGATCTTTCCCTTCGGGACTGATCACGGACCGTCACCAATAGCCCGTTGTGTTGCTCCAAGTGCGACGTTAATTAAAATACCTATCAAGTAAAAAATGTCAAGAAAGGGGAAAAGGGATTGGGGTGTAGAATAGGGTGATGGAAGCCGAAAAAGATAGCTTGGGTATCCCGGGATAGCGACCCCTGTGTTTACTAGACAGTAAACCGCATGGAAAAAGAAAAGATCACTAGAGTACCTCGGGTTTTTGAAGCCCGTACTCACCTAAAGAAAATGTGCTCCTGAGGGCACACCTACAAAGGAAACAAATCAAAACTAACAAGTTCTCGGAATTTCGCAAACTTATTTTATAAACGTATTCTATTCAATTAAAAAACTCTTAAGTACATAAACTACTCTTTTGTTGTGAGGGCTTGAATATTTTAAAACTATATTAGTTTTTGTGAATTCATTCTTTTTCGATGGAACACAAGCATTTCACGAGCACTTGAAAACAGTTACAGCATTTTCAGAGCTTTTAACCACCGATTTTAACCTTTGAGGGGGTTCAAACGCATACATTCGTTCGGCAACCTGCAGTACTCCCTGAATGACTTCTAACCCGTTTTGATCTTTTTTTGATCGAATGTTTCCTACGATTCTTTCAACCAATAGGTGTGGTTATTTAACTACAGGGTCTCCTCGACTCTTCTCACGACCGAATTCCGTTCCGACTGACAGGTCGTAAGACGAACTGGTCGTAAGTCGGATTTATATTTTTCAACACTATTTTCATTCAAACAGGTTATAAAAATTGTACATAAAACACAAAATTTCAATTTATGTACGTATAATTAATGTACATAATGTGAAAAATACATAATATGTACTCTATTGTATCTTTTTGGCCCTGCAATGTAATAGTTATCTTTCTTTATTTACTATTTTTATTTATTTTTTTTTGTGGGCGTAACTCGCGAGGAGATCCTGTATATGTGTGTGATTGGAGGAAGCAATACTATACTACTTGGAAATCTTGTTACTCTTAGAGTTAAACGCGTGTATTTAACGATATCTTGTTTCAGATATAATTTAGAATTCTAAATAATTCGTTGTCAATACTTTAAGAATTCGAAGTATGAAGTTAAATTTTTGTGTTATGTAGTTTTTATTGTGGTTCAATGTATTTCACAAGTTTTCTTTACTGGGGAAGATTCGGTAACGAAAACGAACATATTTTTCTCTTTAAGTAGGTAGTTAATTAACGTCGCAATGCATGAGGCTGGAGCAATGCATCAGGCTATTGGCGACGGTCCAGGATCCATCCCGAAAGAACAGATCCATGGACAACGTCTTGTAATTTTTAACCACGGACAGATAACGAGGTCAACACCTGAGCTTGCAGCCCACTCTCCGAACTTCCACACCACGCCAGCGTGAGGACATTTGAGGCCACGACAGATTTAACGTGCACTAGCCCCCGTGTACATGACGGTCTTTGGTTGGACCTAGTTTCGAACTCGCAACCCTGTTTGCTGATCCGTTACTCTTCCAACTGGGCTACAGCGGCCCTTCTCTCTTTAGATTTGAATAGATCGTTATGTTGTTTTCCTCCAGTGCGATTCTAAATCTACTACTTCTTCAGATTTGACAGAATTATTTGATGCAGATTTCTCAGTGCTTTGATTCTATTTTAGAGTGAAGAAATTTAAAACTCCTTCAGAACTTATTCAGAATCTCCACTCTCACAACTAATTTAGTTTTAACGAACCTTCAATTGAACATTTCGTACGTTGTTTCTTCCGCTATCCAACGGTATATGCACTGTTTCTGTCTTTTCATTTGCGAGCAGTAGCAGAGAGTGGGTTGAATTTTTTCGTGACGCTCAATTCCTCAGTTACTTTTCCATGATGGCCAGAAAGACAAAATTATGCGTAAAAAATAAAAAAAAATGTGATAAGTGGCGAACTGATTCACATGATAGTAATATTAAAAATGTGCAGGAAAAACGTATCGTCGCAAAAACACTACCACCTCTAAACATTTAGCTTGATAGAAAATGCCGCTAATGTTAACCTTTACCACGCAACTTTTTTTAACAATCAAAAGGTTGGTTGGTAGTTGAATTTATGTCGCGTTGGAGCAACACAACGAGCCGTTGGCGATTGTTCAGGATCAATTCCGAAGGGCAAAATCCGAGGATAACACCTCGTAATTTTGAACCAAGGTTCAGGTGACGAGGTCAACACCTGAGCTGGTACCCCACTCTCCAAATTTCCACACGACGCCAAAATGAGATTTGAGGTCACGGTAGATTTAACGTGCATTAGCCCTCCCCTACACGACGATCTTTGGTTGGATCGAGTTTCGAACTTGCAACCCTCCGTTTGCTAATCTGCGAGCTACCGACTCTACCAACTGGACCACTGAGGCCCAGGAAATAAAATTATTTTGTTGCGAAGCTAAGCCTGCAGAAACCACTGCCAGTATCAAATATGCAGACAACGAAACCGTTGTCTATCTTCTAGTAAATAACAAAACTGAAATGGCAGTTCGTGATCGGTTCTAAAATCTCATTACATTTATTATTCTTTGCAATTTTTAAACTCGCGATGCGGTTCCAGCAAATAACTGTCTTGATGACCACTCTAGAAGTCTACAACTCCCAACTCCATTAATTTAATTATCCTCGATAATGGTAGAGAAGTTTTTCGAATTTCATATCGATAGGTTCAATTAGTTTTTTTTAAAGGTATACTTATAATGAAATAATAAATACATTTCTCTCTCTTGTGCAATTTGAAAACGTATAACTATTCTCAGTTATAAGGTATAATTTTCAGTCATAAAACCCTCCGAAAAAAAAAAGCATTTAGATCTTGAGCTCCAGAGCTTTCATAATTGAATTTTCTAACATTTCCTATGCATTAAATTGCGCAAAAAATTAAGTTAAAAAACCCTTTAAGCTGATCCTTCTCATTCTAATAAGGTTCCTTTCTGAGAAGTCGAAGTCTAGAGCTGCAGGTAGAACTATTTTTTTTGCATCCCTTTAATTAAATTCCCCCTGTACCAAACTAAGTGATGTCAGATTTGAATGTTTTTGTTTTTAATATTAATAGGTTTATTCAATTTCGAAGTACCAACGAGGACATTTGTTAATCATATAAGGCAACCTGGAGTGCCTATTGTCTGGCTCGTGTCTGAAGCAACGTGGCCAAGTATGGCACTTGCGCCATGAAACCAATCAACCAGCAACCAAGAATGTCTTTTTGACGTGGTTGGCTGGTTTGGGGGTTTTATGGCGCAAGAGCCATATTTGGCCATGCTGCGCCAGGCACGCACACAATGAAAGTTTTTATTGACACAGACGAGAGGAATACAGCCTGGGAAGAATGCATCTGACAGGAATCGAACCTGTGCAGCCTACAACTCGAAGGTTGCTAGTCCAGTGGGCATACCCACTTATCCACGACGGCCCCTCTTTTTGATGTCACAACGTCTTTAAAATCGGAAAAGTACTGGGAGCATGCATGAAAAGTAAATCATTACAACTGTTTTGTCTTATGATTTCAGAACTAGAAAAAACATCCAGAAGAAACAATAAATATAGCATCGTGTAGACAAAGGATGTCCGTACCTGACATGACCTTCGGACCGAGTGCGCAGGCGCACTGAGTGCGGGAAGGGGTCCGTTTACACATCGGAATTCTAAGGTGCTTTGGGCCAGTATAAATTTGGATTGCGTCATTCGAAAGCTATCGAACTACGGTACAATTAATACAGGACAAGAACAATCTCTCAACAAGAATATCAAACTACACCTTAAGCGTTCAAATTAATTGTTGGATATTCACAATAAACAAGTGTCCAAACTTCCAATGTCTGCTTCATTTATTCCACAATCCAACACACGGCCCAAGTATTCACATCAAAACTATAGTTTGTGTCCTCGAAAAACCTACCAATTTTTTATTGTAAGCAAATGCTGGTAAAATATAAAAACGGTTTCTTTTTTATATTTTACCAGCCTTTTACCAGCTACTTTTAGAAAGTGCAATCATTCATAAAAACGATTTTTAAAAATTGCAAACATGTATGGAAAGTTTAATATCATCTGGAAGTAATGCCTACAACATTGCGCACATTAAGAAAAACTAGCTGTATGGCCCCGCGTTGCGGAGGACAACGTGTTAGTAAATACCTCCCTGTTGGATTTTTTACTCTTTTTTGCATGCCTTGTTATAGATTCACTGTTATATAATTCTATAAATTTATCATTATTCGGATTTAAAAGTTTCATGGTTTAATGTGTCACGGGATAACTGATTGTTAGTAAACGACATTAGATTTTTCGCCATCTCATTGCAAATCTTCATGTAAATTTCCCAATTTCACCCTGACGTTCAGCTTCGACAAGTCTTCTATTGGTAGCTTGTTCCTTAGATTCATTGTGTGATGTCTTTCACGTAGTTTATATTTAGCTGAATTGCTTGTTATGGAACGTTTTCTTTTTGGCATTGTCGTTAAAAAAAGAGTAATTACAACGCAAAAAACAATCGCTATAAAAAAGGCAGCAGTAAACAATTTGAAATTCCAAATTACGATGGATTTAAGAGTTGAGTTACACAGGTTTGCTGTATTGGATGTAAAATAATTATAAAAAATAATGCTTATTTAAAGAAGTAAAATATAAGGCTCGAAAATGTAGTGTATTAAATGTTTATTTAAAGCAGCAAAATGTAAGACACGAAAAAGTACTGTCTATTGAATTTTGAACATTTTCTACGTGTTTTTTTCCTCGAATTTAACACGAATATTTAAGTCAAGTCTGACAAAAAAACATACTAAAAAATTGGGGCAAAAACCGCTACGGAAGCGTTACGGAATCAGCCAGTGAAGTCACGGCACTCTGTCCAATCAGGTAATTTTTTGAACATCTTATGTTAAAATTTAAATTTTTGAAAATTTTAAAGGGGGGAATAACTTTTCCAGTTTATTCTGCGTATTTTGACACCTCTCTCAGATCTCTACGTGCTGTGGTTGAGACGAAGATAGATTTCCAACAAACTATCACACATTAATAATGCAGATTAAGATGTGAGAATACCTTTCCAAGAAGTATTAATTGTATAATCCTGAAGCTATATTAAAAGTCACCCACTGTCTTGATCGGTAATACTTTATTGCGTAAGGGGAAATAAACATTTTAATTTACGAATTAAATCTCTTTTCCGGAATGCGGCAGCCCAGTTGGTAGAAACGTGAACCATGAGTTGTTTTCAAGCTTTTGATTTTGTCTACTCCGTGGATCTACTGCAACAGGCTCTGGGGCAGGGGTAGCCCGGTTGGAAGAGTAGCGGATTAGCAACCGGAGAGTTGCGAGTTCGAAACTCGATCCAACCAAAGACTCGTGTACATGAGGGCTGGTGCACGTTGAATCTGCCGTAGCCTCAAATGTCATCATGTTAGTGTTGTGTAGAAGTCTGGAGAGTGGGGTGCCAGCTCAGGCGCTGATTACACCATCTGACTTTGATTCAAAATTACAAGGTGTTGTCCTCGGTTCTTTTCCTTCTGGATTGATCTCGGATCGTCGCCAATAGCCCGTTGTGTTCCTAAAACGAGACGTAAATTCAACTACCTACCTACTTGATTCGAAATAGTAAAATAATATTTTAAAGATTGGATTGGGTAGGTAAGTAGCTAACTAACATCGCACCGAAGCAACACTACCGGTGACTCAATCCCATAGGGAACACCGAAGACAGCACCTCGTAATTCTTGAACCACGGTCAGAAGGCGAGGTCAACACCTGAGTTGGCACCAACGTGAAGACATTTGAGACCACGACATATTTAACGTGCACCACTCCACGTACACGACGGTTTTTTGTTGCATCTAGTTTCGAACTCGCAACGTTTCGTTCACCAATCAGTTATTCTTCCAACTGGGCTACCGCAGCCCCTTTAAAGATTGGAAGATCTCAAAAATAATTGCACAAGACATTTAGGATACAAATTTTTTCACTTTCAACTTTTCTGAGTGGCAATAGTAAAAATAGGGTCGGCGTTCAGCGGCTTTGCGGCAGAAAAGTGAAACTCGGGCTGTAACAAGTAATTTTCGAATCCGGACAGCCCCCTACAAGAAGTCTCAATCCAATCAGCTGCGGATTGAATCAGATGTTGGGGTTTTATGGCGCAAGATTCAAAAGTGGACAAGCGTCGCCAAACACAAGACAGAATGTAGCCCGATAAAAGCACAAAACATTTAAAAATGAAGTCCAAGACAAAGATAAAAGGTAGGTTTAAAACATGTACAATGTGTAGATTAGAATAAAAATACCAATCAGCCGCGGTTTAACAATAGTATTTACATACGCACAAACACAAGACAGAATATAGTCCGATAAAAGCACAAAACATTTAAAAATGAAGTCCAAGACAAAGATAAAAGGTAGGTTTAAAACATGTACAATGTGTAGATTAGAATAAAAATACCAATCAGCCGCGGTTTAACAATAGTTAAGAATAACCAAGCACACGCATACTAGAAAAACCTAACACTAAACAATAGCGGCCATTGAGCAATACAACCCTAAACTGTTTAGGGACTTTTGCAACGCGTGTTCAACACGCCAAGCGTCCGAACGCACGGACCGATAACAAACAATCGCTGTTAATTCGAATTCCCAATCATCTTCCCCATTACACCATCCAACATTTCCTGGCTGCAAACACAAAACATGCCATTGTTCTAACACGCACAATGGTTCAGAACCCAAATGAGAAATGCCCACATGTAAGAGAATTTCACAAAATATATGTTTCCGCTCCCGCTCACCTAAAGGACTTCCATTAATCTACATCAGGACCTCACCGGCACATCCTAACGGTAAAGGCTGTGCATACCACCTGCTCCAAGGGCGATGAACGAGTCCCAACTACCCCTTTTCCAGGGGCCCAGCGTTTGCCGGTCCCCAAGCGTACCCCTTATTGCACCAACTTACACCTCGGATGGGGGTACGCATGTTGGGCCATTAACCTCCACTAGCAGAAGTTACACATTTTTTCTCTTCCTTTTCTTTTAATGGCAGAGGAAACGTGTCTTAAGCTGAAGCTCAACGTACGCGGCTTTTACAAGCCTAATCTTGTTTGAGCGTTTCTTCTGCGTTTGTAATCTGTCAAAACACTCATTCCTCGATGGCGGTGGGTTTTTTATTGTTTCTGCTCTTTTTTTTTGTTTTACCTCGTTACAAAAATTTCTGGGGTTAACATCTGTTGCGCTTTTTCACGGTGTAAAATCCGTTAAACTGTTCCTAATGACAAGGAAGGAAATGGAAGAGTAATTTTTTCTTGTTGCCGATTGTTTCTGCGGTTTTTTCGGTTAAAAAACTGCAGTTCCACTGTTTCGTGCTTTTTTTCATCTCGGTCTCTCGCAAACCGTTCCTTTCTTTGTTTTACCGCGCAGGAAACATGAATTCTTTATTGTTTTTAAATTGATGAACACGCCTTTCTCCTCCTATTATATACTCGTATGAATATTAGGCGGATAAACAGATCCAGACATCGTTTCTTTTTTCCCCATGCAATCGTCCATCTCCTTTCCATCCAAAGACTGAAAACAATTACCATGCAACATAAATGAAGAATGGAATTGGCAAAAATATTAATCTGCACAGAAATGAATCAAAAGAATCGCTTTTTTTGCACTAGAGGTAGTTAGTTTTTGCAAACGGTAAAAACTAGGGATCTATACAACGCATAATTTTTTTTATTGTTGCCAAAAACAGACAATGACATTCAGATGTAGCAGTTGTTTATCGAATGCGCATCTGCAGGAGATATTAATTTTCGAAGGAATCATGAGGTACTAGTTCTTCGCTACAATGGAGACAATACAAGATCGGAATGGTTCACTGAATAGTATGAATGAAAGAGAACAGATTTTTTAAGGGAATTTTCCCTCTTGCCGATTGTATTTGTATTCAAAATAAAATCTAGCAGAGAGAGAGGAAATTAAATCAGTAAGAACGTCTCCAATAGCGCAGTGTAACAGTTATAGTGAGAATGCCGAGATTAATTGAAAGCAAAAAAATCTTATGCTTAGCTTTAGATAACCTTCTCTCCTCCATTCGCCGTTGCTTCTCAAACTCTTTCTTTTTCATGACATTGTTTACTTGACATTGTCTTGTGTTTGGCGCAGCTTGGCCAAATATGTTCCTCACGCCCATAAAAGGTCAAAACAACCAACCACAGACACAATACAAAACATTTTTAACCCCAAGCTAAATGAGAGCCAAAACGGGACAAATGCATCCAATCTCGGTAACTCTAGTAGGTAGATATTTTAATTAACGTCGCACTAGAGCAACACAAAGGGCTATTGGAGACGGCCCGGGATCAATCCCCAAAGGGAAAGATCTGAGATTGGTTGGTTGGTTGGTTTCGGGTTTTATGGCGCAAGGGTCATATTTGGCCATGCTGCGCCAAAAACAATACAATATCAAACAATTGACACAAGACATAATATCAAGTAATTGACACACACAGTTAAAGCTTTACTGACACAGAAGAGAGAAATACACCCAGGGAGGAATACACCTGGCAGGAATCGAACCTGCGCCGCCTACAACTCGCAAGTTGCTAGCGCAGTGAGCATACCCACAGGAAAGATCTGAGGATAATACCACGTAATTTCGAACCATGGTTAGATGACGAGGTCAACGCCTGAGCTGCCACTCCACTCTCTAAACTTCCACACCACGCCAACGTGAGGACATTTGAGGCCACGTGAAAAACCCCACGTACACGAAGGCGTTTGGTTGGATCGAGTTTCGAACTCGCAACCCTCCGGTTGCAAATCCGCTACTCTTCCGACCGGGCAACCGCGGCCCGAAATGAGGGGAGAATGATATACCATGCGAGGGGCAACGCATATTACCTCGAGTGGGAAGGGGAGAGTGTACTGAAGGTACCCGACGAGCATAATATACACCACTGAATAATCATACTGAGAAGCCATTTGATGCTGAAATATAGGTTGCATTTCTGCGGTGAAAATCAAGGACGTTGAAATAGAAACTGACATCTGACTCAAATAAACGTTTGAAAAAATTGCCATTTTTGCCTTCATACTTTATGGATTTTATTATTTATGTATTTTGCTTTAGACAGCACAAATAATGTTACAGTGTGTTTCAAAACTTCCTGTGCAAACTTTGAAGGAGGTAGGGTACACAAAATTAAACCTCATTCACACAGGGATGTATGCTCGTAAAGGTACATTAGGGACTCGATGAATTGATCGAAGTGGACCATGGTCCCCAAAGATCTGGTTTCGCAAATTAGAACGCCTTCGAAACAAGTATTCTAATCTTGTTTCGAAATACTTTTTATTTTTAGTCACTTGGAGCGTTGATGCGATAGTTAGATATGCAAATAAATCAGCAAATTAAAAAAAAATCCATCTTAATGATTTAATAAGCTGAAAAAACTTTTTTAAAAACAATATAAAAATATTCTATTAACAGTTATAATATTTTATTTGAAGAGCGCTACAAAAATAAGAAACCAACACTTTCGGGAATTGCTCAAAGCACTACTCCCTCTGGCTACAGAACTGTGATTGAGAGGTAAAGGGGAGAAGGAAGAGAAAAGGATTAGCAATCAGAACGTTGAGAGTTCGAAACTCGGCCCAACCACAGACCTGGTACATTTTAAATCTGTCGTGGCCTTAAATGTCCTCACGTTGGCGTGGTGCGGAAGTATGGAGAGTGGTGTGCCAGCTCAAGTGTTGACTTCGTCATCTGACCGTGATTCAAAATTACGTGGTGTTGTCCTCGGATCTTTACCCTGGTGATCCCGGACCGTCGCCAATAGCCCGTTGAGTTGCTCCAGTGCGACGTTAATTACCGTTATCACCGAGAGGTAAAGGGTTATGCTGGGAAAACATTCATAACACACAGAGAAAAACTCCCGCTATCATTTTCAAACCAAACACTAAGGCTAAAACCCTACCAAACAAAATTGTTTCTTATTTGCTAGGCCCCAAGATTCTCAGCACTCAATACCATGTAACCAAAGATCCCTAATCTATTCAAATGCAACTTTAGAAGGTCCGGTTTGGCTTGTTTGGTTGCTCTGCGATCATTTTTGCTACAAGAGGGCAATAAACCAATAATTTGGCTTGGAGCTATTCGATCTGCCAAGCTTTCATGATAAGTATTAGCAATTCATGCTTGGGAAAGCAGAAGTAAAATCTTCCAGACCATCTGGTTTGTTTACCTTGAAAATTCCTCTCGTAGATTAGTAATTCGTGATGATTCTTTTTAATTATAGTAATTAAAGAATACAAAATTGCCTTTAATTTATTTTTATCTACGAGAGGAATTTCCAGTATAAACAAACCAGATGGTCAGGGAAGATTTTACTTCATCTGACCGTGATTCAAAATAACGAGATTCTGTCCTTGGATCTTTCTCTTCGGGATTGATGATCCCGGACCGTCGCCAATAGCCCGCTGTGTTGCTCCCTCGGTGAAACATTAATTAACTACTTACTACAGCAACTTAGTGTTTAGTCTAATTGACGTCGACGAATCAACTACCATATATATCAATTCGGAACTGACTCGCTGGAATTTTTATTGGCGATGTGCTGTATTCGAAAGACAAGCCAACTGAATCACGTTCAGAATAAGTACAGGAAACACGTATCGCCGCAGAAGCACTAACGCCACCTACATTTAACTTTACAGAAATCCCTTTCATATCTTCTAATCTAAATCTGTCTTCAAGTTTTTTAACCACCGGGAATTGTTTCGTTAGGGAATAGTTGAAGCCGCTTGATAGGTAGGTTGATAGATAGTTGAATTAACGTCGCACTGTACTCGTAAATTTGAACTACGGTTCAGATTTCGAGGAAAACGCCTGAAAACACCCCACTCTCCAAACTTCCACACCACGCCTAAGTGAGGACATTTGAGGCCACGACAGATTTAACCTGCACCAGCCCCCGCGTATACGGTATTTGATTGGACCTAGTTTCGAACTCGCAATCCTCCGGTTACTAATAAGCTACTCTTTCAACCACGGCCAATTTAGCTTGACAGAAAATGCCTTTCGCATTTTAAATCTCTGCTTTTTAACCGCAGGGGTATTGTTTTGATATTGTTCGAAAAATCTGTATCCAGACCAGACGAAATAAAGATTTCCGTCGCCGAAATTCCATTAAAATCCATTTGTCTGTGCCTTCTTTTTTTTTCATCATCGCCAAAAGTTCAGCAAGAGTTCGTTAATCCCCACATACTATTAAAAACAAACGCTCACAAAACAACCGTCGGATCAGAACTGGTCACGACAAAATATTATATAAGAAACAAAAACAAAACTGTTCGACCGCAGTGGGCCGATATTTTGGTGTCATTGGCACTGAGCATGCGACACTTGATCGTATCAGCCACAAGTGACCTTCGAAGTTCGCCATTTTTTTTTCCACCTGTCCCAAACCTTTTCAAAAAAACACATTCGAACGTCGCTTTTAAGTGGAAGTTCCTTCAGTTCTCATTTCGGCGTTTTCTTTTTTTTCTTCCCACATTCATTCGGAAATTGTTTAAAAATATACCACATTAAGTTTGTGTTGTGGAATTGGTGTCCCTCACTTTCCAATTCCACCATTGATGGGTTAATCACCCACGGCTTTGTTGACAAATTCCGAGCTTGGCGAGCAACCTGTGCTTAAGTATAATAAATCACGCCAAAGGGTTGGGTCACGTGTTTTTTAAATACACGTTACGGAGTAGTTCCCCAGACCCAGTGATTATGACAGACAAATACGATAAAAACGAGCGGAATACCTCTTCTTCTTGCTTGCTGCCTTCCATCATCGTAATGGAGCCGCAAAAATATGAAATCGTTAGTACTTTCTGTAATCATAATTATTTTGATCGACGGAACTGTTATTGAGAATATTTCCCACACCGCCATTATTGAAATGGTCGTTAAATTGAGAAAAGAACGAACTTCGTTTTCGATAGGTCCTTGTTGGGTTTTCTTTTTTTTATTTCTTGGAACGTGCGAATAACAACTTGAAAATAAATTGCCCGTGGTTTTGCTGAAAACGAGAGAAAAAATTACCTTCGGCACAAAAGTGCGCAAAGCTTGAAAGTGTCATGCCAAATTTTAATTCCCAATTTTGCATGATGGATAAGTTTATTTCATTTCCATTTGATATTTTCTCTATTGTGAACTTAATAAAGGTTCCCTGTGATCACTTCTATGGGCAGTATCCCATTCATGGTATTTCCTAAGACACATGGCATGCACTTGCACATAACCGAGAAAAAAGGGGGGCAACCAATTTTCCCCTACAGATGGTTGAATCGACGAGATATCTCGTCATTGCCAAAACTGACCAGATCTTGATGGACGAGATACCTCGTCATTAGAGCAAAACTGACCAGATCTTGATCTCGTCATCATAAAAAAATCGCCAATGTCCTGACGAGATATCTTGTCATTTGCAAAATTGGTCAGATCTTGATGGCTGGTAGGGTTTTTTATGGCCATATTTGGCCATGCTGCGCCAAACACAAGATGGACAACATCAAGTAATGCACAAACACACACATTGAAAGTTTTTCTGACACAGAAGAGAAATACTCCCAAGGAGGAATCGAACCGATGCAGCCTACAACTCGCAGCTTGCCAGAGCAGTGAACATACCCACTGAGCCACGACGGCTCCCAGATCTTGATAGACAAGGCATCTCGTCGAAACTATTAGGAGGTTTAAAACCAAAGTATTTATTATTTAAAATAAATGCGTCCGCTAGATGCAATCAAACCCTTTAGAAACAAAAAAGTAAACTCAACCTTTTGAAACAAAAAAGTAAACTCAACCTTTTGAAACAAAAAAGTGAACTCAAGTATCACTACAATATTTCCAATAAATGAGCAGTATGAATGACCAGATGGATGGAAACAAACGATTTGTGATAGGAAGGTTTTGGAAGATATAAATAAATGTCTGAGAACCTAATTTAATATTAGGTGCCTTAAATTTCCTATAATCACAATCCATAACGGCTGAACCAAATTTTGTATCTGAAAGTTATAAGAAAATTCGAAATTTGGCGTCAAAATTAGGTGTTGCTATTGCAAATTATGAAGTTCGTGAGCGATTTGATATGAAGACGGTCTCTTAAGCAAATTTTATTTATATGAATATAGAGAAGGCGTTATTCCCTATTGAATAGTTTGTCTAATTAATCCCCGTGTAACAAAGAATGACCAAAGAGCGACAAATCAATCAACTTTATTGAATGGAAGGTAGTTGAATTTACGTTGCACTGGAGCAACCCAACGCGGGATATTGGCGGCAGTCTGAGATCAATCCCGAAGGGACATCACCTTGTAATTTTGAACCACGGCCAGATGATGAAGTCAACACCCAAGTTGGCTCCCCACTCTCCAAACTTCCACACCCCGTCAACGTGAGGAAATTCGAGATAACGACAGATTTAACATGCACGTCACGACGGTTTTTGGTTGGATCAAGTTTCGAACTCGCAGCCCTCCGGTTGCTAATACGCGACTCTACCAACTGGCTACCGCACCTACCGCGGTTTATTGAATGGTAGCTTTGAATATGCTCTACCATGAACGACTCGCAAATAAAGGCAGATCGATTTTTTTTGCCGTTCGTTAACGTTATAGTGGAATTTAAATTTTGAAAAAAAAATTCCTTTCATTAATTTTTAAGGGACGCGGTAGCCCAGTTGGAAGAGCAATGAATTGGCAACCGGAGGGTTGCGAGTTCGATCCAACCAAAGACCGTCGTGTGCAAAGGGGCTAGTGCACGTTAAATCTGTCGTGGCCTCAAATGTCCTCACGTTGGCGTGGTGTGAACGTTTGGAGTGGGGTGCCAGCTCAGGTGTTACCTCGTCATCTGACCGTGGTTTAAAATTACGTGGCGTTGTTCCCGGATCTTTTCCTTGGGGATTGATCCCGGACCATAGCCAATAGCCCGCTGTGTTTCGCTAGTGCGAGGTTAATTAACTACCCACCTCATTAATTTTTAATTGCTGAATTTTTCAAACTATGGATCCTAGAAGTACAGTTATTTGGGCAAATTTTATCCAACTCACAAGAGCAAGGAATACCGCCACGCTGAATTTATGCGGGGCATCCTGTATAGTTTATCCACAGTCAATCGAACTAAGCATCTAAGTTGGAAATCGAAATTTTCCACTTGGCGAAACACGTTCAGTGCCCATGAGCTTGTTTCTTCAAACAGATTTACTCCAACACGAGTTTCGAAGGGAGTAGGTTTTGAACAAATATATATTATAAACCTAACACACCGAAACCTGATAAGATAGTGCAAACTATTGGCTACTTTGTTTCGCCTCGTACATCCTGTATTCGTTCCTAGTGATGCAGCTCTCTTTTTGATGAACATCAGGGTTGTCGCTTGTGGCCATAGGCAGCAGGAAAATATTAATCTCGGGACAAAAACATCCGTCAGACTTCATACAAAGTTAAGATCCGTCAGATTTCATATAACGTTGGGTCGCATGGACGATATAATCTGGCAAGGGTTGCATTGATTTCGTTAGATCTATTTTAGAGGTATATGTATTTGGAGGTAGTAATTTGAGACGACTAAATCATGGAACAATCTGTCTACCACGAGAACCGCTCCAGACAAGTCTGTCCCAGTCTGCTGCTGTAAGTGGTTGGTTTTGGGCTTTATGGCGCAAGGGCCATATTTGGTCAAGCTGCGCCAAACACAAGAAAGACAATGTCAAGTAATCTGTTGCCGTAGAAACGGGTCTTGTCTTATTTTCCATAGGGAATGCTAGAAGAAATACACTCATGTCCAAAATTATCTTTACATGCATAAAATCAGATTTCTCAGAAACTGTGAACTATAGTTTTATGAATTTGTGTGAAATGATACGTAAATCATAACACATAAATACAAAGGAAAAAATTAAGAGCACTGCATATGATATAAAACTGTAGCATGAAACAATAAAAATAGCAATATGTGACAAGGAGAGTTCAGAAAATAAAGAACTCAGAAAAAATTAAGGCGTGAATTTAATATGGAATGTGATCTCCCCTGACGTGTACACACATGTCACAACGTGTTTTAATACTGGCAATAATGTTGTTAACCACAGTTTGGGGAATTAAGTTCCACTCCTCCAGCAATGCGGTCTTCCGGGCATTTATATCTCTAGGAGGATGTCTCCGTGCATCTGCTTTTCCAAGGTAGTCCCATAAGTTCTCTATCGGGTTCAGATCAGGAGATTTTGCTGGCCACGGTATTCGCTCCAATGGCTTCACTTTCAAGAAATTCGTCAAAGAGGTTTGCTCGATGTGGACGAGCATTATCGTCCATAAATAAAAAGTCAGATCCATATGCACCTCTGCAAAGTCTTACATAAGGTTCTAAGGCCTCATCCCGATATCTCTGGCCGGTCACAGATCCGCTGTTGAAAACGTGTAGGGGCGTACGTCCATCGATCATTATTCCTCCCCATACCATCACACCTGCATTACCGAAACGGTCACGTTCCATACTATTCGAAGGAAGATTTCGCGTTTCTGACTCCCTCCAGATGTAAACACGTTTAGAATCAGATGTTAAACTAAACCTCGACTCATCAGTAAAGAGAACATGGGTCCATTGGTGTTCACTCAGTTCTGATGTTCTTTGCACCAATTAAAGCGATCCCTCTTTTGTTGTGAAGACAGTGAAACACATAAAGACCTTTTTCATTAAGCCTTCTGTATAGTTTGCGGTGATACAACAGTTCTATTGGCGGTTGCAACCTCTGAACTTAACTGCCGAGCAGTAGACTTCCTGTTACGATGGTCAGTTATTGCCAGATATCGATCTTGGGAAGCAGTTGTTATCCGTTTACAACCTTATCCAGGCCTGTTTACAACAGTTCCAGAGTTCTGAAATTGTTTCCATAGCGTAGAGACTGTCTGTCTTGAAATATTCACACATCTCGCTGCTTCCATGATTGTCTGCCCTGCTTCTAAACGGCCGATAATTCATCACTTCAGATTCTTTCAAATGATACTTCGGAGTCAACAAACGGTTGAGTCCTTACACACTGAAATCAAACGCTGTATTGCAGAAATTCACTCAGATATTCACTTTGCGCAAAGCGCTTGATTCACCGTCGGATGACGTAACGCCTTGATTTGCATATCAGAAACCGTTTGATCACTTTTGATTGGATAATACTAATTAGGCTTGTCTTTCACACATTCCCTGCAAAAATGGATTACGTCGATTGGATATTTCATGGAATATCATTATTTTTGGGTATGTAAAGATAAATTTGAACATGAGTGTATATTCAAGTTTGCCATATTCGTGTCTGATAAGTTGTGTCGTGGTCAGACTGTCTGTCTGTTTACCACGAGAAATGCTTCCAACACGAAGTCTCCCCGTCTGTTGCCGTAGAAACTGGCCTTCTCCTATTCCATAGAGTATGTATGAGAAGAAATGTATTCAAGTTTGTCACATTCTTACGCCCTGTTTCAGAAGTATTTGTATCTGTTAGTTGTAATTTGACACGATTGAAACGTAGAGCCAAGTACTGTCTGTGTGTTTACCACGAGAAATGCTTCAGACACCACGTCTGCCCCTATTTGTTGCCGTAGAAACGGACGTTGTCCTATTTTCCATAGGGGATGCCAGATGAAATGTATTCAAGTAGGTCAAATTAGCGCACTTGATGAGAGATTATGGGGAAAATATTTCTTGATATTTTTGCATGTCTTGAGACGATCTATACAAGTAAACTACCTCTTTCCACCGCCAACATTCGCGAAAAACAAAATAAAATTAAGCCATCCCCGTATGTCAGCCCTACTAAGAATGAACGAGTCCTGTTTCTATAGCGACCACCACCTTCCAGACTGTGTCGAGAACAGTTCTCGTGGTAGATAAACAAAATGCGAGTTCGATATTTAATGTTTATTTTTATAAAATATGGTAGAGAAGTTAAAAAGCTACTAAAGTGAAGTTGTAGTGTGACAGCTCCAATACAAGTAGAAGCTGTATCGAAGGCAAAAGTAAGCCCGTTGTTTTTTATTTTTAGCAAGACGTCTTATAGAGTGCAATTTCGTCAACCGAAAAGTACGTCATGGAGGAGTTCGGTTACACTGCTATATATACCACAATACTATATTTACAGTGTGGTTAACTTTACCACAATACTCCCACTCCAGAATTTAGCAGTGGCTGAATTCAATAGATGCTACCACTAGTTGATAGATTGCCAATTATGTGAGATCGTGAGAGGTATATTAAAATGGGTGCAATTTTGTATGGGGTGGCCATGCAAGATCTTCGGTTATATTTCCCGTTTTGCACTGTCGATCGGAAATAAAAAAAAATAAGACAATATAGGTAGGTTGGTGGGTATTTTAATCAACGTCGCACTGGAGCAATACAACAGGCTATTGGATACGGTCCGGGATCAATCCCCCAAGGGAAAGATCCGAGGACCACACCACATAATTTCGAACCAGTCAGATGATGAGGCATCCCCACTCTCCAAACTTCCACACCACGCCAACGTGAGGACATTTGAGGCCACGACAGGTTTAACGTGCACCAGCCCCCTTTGTACACGACGGTCTTTGGTTGGATTCGAACTCGCAACGCTTCGGTTGCTAATCCGTTGCTCTTCCAACCGGGCTACCGCGGCCCCAAAATGATGACAAATGATAGAGCTTTGCAATTTATGGTTATAAATAATGGCGAGGCACACGTGTTCGGTTTTTAGTATCAGAAAAACTTGGAAATAGGAACTTCTAAGAACTTGGAACTCAAGCAAGTAGAAAACTTGAAAACACGAGGTCCGTCAGTTGTACTGTTTCATTTGAATAAAGTTAAAATAAATATAACAATTATTTTTTAGAGATCTTTCCTCTCAACAATTTCAACAATCTCATAAAACAGACTAGTAGATTCTCTTCAGTTGGGTTAGGGTATGAATCTACTCACGATCCACATTGAAGGGGTGAAAAATACCTCTAACATTCAGGCGGTTAACAGCCCAAAAAGCCGATTCTGGTGACACTACAATAGTGCCAGTAGGCATCACGAAAATTAAACATCCGATGTTTACGACGAACTAGGCCAAGGATCCCTAAATTTAGAGCGGAAGGCCATATTTGGATATTAAGCACACCACAACTGGTATACGACGGAATTTGCAACTACTGTTGTATGAATTGATTTCTGATAAATGATTTTAAAATGAAGCTAAAATAGTAAAACATTACAGGTACGAAAACTGGTAATGATGATTTGATAACAGTAATAGCTTATCACCGAAAACGCTAAAATACAGAAATTCATTACAGGTAGGTATTTTAATTAACGTCGAACTGGAGCAACACAACGGGCTATTAATTCATTACAGAATTTTAATCCTTTGAGCTTCACGGGATTTAAGAGCAGTGAAGTACTGCTTTAACCCCTCGACGCACATAATGGTTAAATAACGACATCTGATTGAAAGAATAACAGGAAAGATTCTATTGGTCAATGCGGTTAAAACTGGTTGGAAGTCATATAGGGAAGACCGCACGTTGCTGGACGAATATATGCGTGTGAAACCATCAAAGGGCTAAACTCATTTGACGAAGTCACCTTCTGAATTAGTTTCACTGGAGGATCATATATTCAAGATTGAGGGTCCTATGCAAGCTGTTCAGTTGCAGCCAATCCGCGGTTGCTGCAATATTGATTGTGGTCACTATCTAAAGAATCTAATGCAAAAAAAAACTATTTTAAATGCTTTATTTAATATATTTAAATAAAAAATTATGATCCATCAGATCAAAGAAGCATTCTCTTCGAAATCTGCGTGATTGGTTAATATACATAAGTGACGGAAATTAACTTCACATAGTAACGTACGGCTAACTTACAATCACTTAAATGGATACCGTACGACAGTAGTGCGCAAACTATTTTCATTTCCGACCCCCAATTTTGTGTACTCTTTTGTTGCGACCCCTGGATAGACAATAGACGTTTTTTTAATCATCAACGTAATTAAAGTTGAATTTTTTTGGGGATTTGAGCTTATGTTTGTGCCTTATTAGAGGTCTGAATAAAACACATAATTTTATGAAACAATGGTTTTATTTATGCATATGGGTATAAATATTTTTTATGGAAAAATACTTCCAACATAAGAATTCAATGTGAGGTATGTGCTTGTAAAGAGCTCATGATTGCTTCTATGTTCGGATCTGTATTGGAAATCGCAAGCCGTAAGTCATCCTCTGGATCCAATCGAGATCGATATTTTGTTTTAATGGCAACTAATTTTGAAAAGCCGATTTCACATAAGTAGGTCGATGCAAACTGAAGCAAAATATTAATTGCCTTTTTCTTCAAATCGGCATATTCGTTTCCAATCGTTAACCAAAATTTCTGGCAAGTCAGAGATTTAAATTGAATGTGCAGTGTTTCGCGTCGCTTGAAACATCAATTAACTGTTCTTTTTCATTTAAAGAGATATTGGATTTAAAAATATCAAACGAAAATGGATCACGTATCCAACCTAATTCATTATCTGGAAATTTTTCGAACCTTTTCGAAAAGTTTTCTCCCAATTTTATCATATGACGGGAAATGGTGTTTTGAAATATCAAGAAATCTATATTATTTTCTTTAGTAAATTCTGAAAAGCACGGGAACATGTCTGTGTTGTTTTTTTTCAATTCTCCTTGCCAAAGTATCAGCTTATTCTTAAAAGCTTCAATTTTACTGCTCGATGTTAAAATGTTTGTATTCTCTCCCTGTAGACTTAAATTCAAATCATTAAGTTTTTCGAAAATGTCAACCATGTAACTGAGTTTTCCGAGCCAATCTTCATTGATGAATGAAGTTGCCAATATATGTTTCTTTTCTGCCAAAAAAATATAAACTTCGTTTCTCAAATCGAAAATACGTCGCAGTATTTTGCCGCGTGAGAGCCATCTGACTTCGGTATGTAGTAATAATGTTTCATACACAGAACCCATCTCATTACAGAGTATTGAAAAGAGGCGACTGTTTAGGGAGCTGTTGCTTTTAATGTAATTAATTACAATAACAACATCCTGTAATATCTTGTGCAATTCTTCATCAATGTCTTTTGCAACAAGAGCTTGTCTATGTATCATGCAATGGTTGAATACTATATGGGGAGCAATTTTCTTTATTAACCCTCTTAGTCCTTTATTACTACCTGTTAATGCTGCAGCACCATCAGTGCAAACCGCGACACAGTGTGTCCAGGTAAGGTCATTTGTTTCAAAATATCTATTAATAATTTCAAATATTTTCTCTGTATTTGTTTTTCCTTCCAATTTTTTGCAACATAAAAAATCTTCTGATATGTCTTCTTTATAAACGTATCTCACATAAACAATTAGTTGAGACAGTTTAGAAATGTCAGTTGTTTCGTCAAGTTGTAGAGCAAATACAGGAGAGTTTTGTAATCGATTTAACAGAACTGATTCTATATTACGTGATATGGCAGAAATTCGGCGAGAAACTGTATCTCTTGATAATGGTATCGTTTTTAAATCGTTACCATATTTTTCTCCATGCATAATTGATGTCATTTTAACTGCTGAAGGAAGAATGAGTGATTCTCCAATTGTATGTGGTTTCAAATTTTTCCCTATTAAATATGAAACTTCTAAGGATGCCCGTAAAGCCTTCTCAGGAATTGTTGTGTATTTTTTCAAAAATACATTTTGATTTTTCATACTTTCAGCTCGTTTTTTAAAAAATGTTTCAGATTTATTTGCTAATTCTTTATGTTTGGTTTCCAAATGTCTTTTTAATTTAGCAGGTTTCATACTTTCATTTGCTAATTTATCCCTGCAATTAACACACAACGGATGTTCTTTCCCATTAACAACGCAATATGTAAATCCATATTTAATAAACTCTTCTTGATATTTTCTCAATTTTTTATTACATAGCACATTTCGTTCGATATTTTTTTATGTAGAAACAGTGCCATTGGATTCATTCACAGTTTTTGTAAGTTCATTGGATGTTGGTCCATCATTCTCATTTGTATTGTCATTCTTTTCATTTTCTGGACGTTGGGTACCTATTTTTAGCCATTTATCCATCATGAGGGTATTAAAACTAAAACCAAATTATAAATATACAATATTTCATTTCTTTGCGTTTGTTCAATCACGTGCTGCTACCACGTGGGAAGAAAATAAAGTCGGGTATAACTCTGTATAAATCATGTTAATTTGTAGCTTATTCAGATGAGAATTAAAGAAAAGAAAACTTAATTATAAGAGAAACATCTCATACCAATTGCATATGTTCGCTACTTAAAATAAAAAATATAACTCAAGTAAAAATTTACACATGGTAATCGAGGCAAGTAAATATCTCAACTGGTGTTGCCAGTCGAGCACACATCTATATTGTACACAGTGGTTACAGTTAATCATAACATACAAATATTGGAGCTTACTTAAAAAATACAAAACAAGTACAAAATTAATTATACTGATATAATATAATTATGTCAAACATTACTTACTCCAAAGATGGGAAAACATATTTAGAAATTGCAATTAGCATTTATTTTTCAAAATTCATCTTATTATGATCTTAAATTTGTACTTGCACTTAAACTGCAAAAGCAGGCTTTGTTTAGTGTGCCGCCATCTGCAATCCAAAAACAGAACTGTTTCCCTTAAGGGGGTCTGGGACTCAAAATATGAAAAAAAAGTCCACTTTTTTTATTACCTTAAAAATAATGTAATATTTCTGAATAAAATAACACCTATATTTTGTTTCTACCATCAGTAGAACCGGAAATATTCGGCTTTTTATAACATGACAGCTGCAAATCAAACGAGCCTCACCCATCAGATAATGTAAACAAACTGTTTTGGAGTCTACTTTCTACTGTTATAGTTCTATTTTTTTTCTAACTCAAATAAAATACGCTACGAACACTTGAAGTGATCTGAATTGATCATCGTCATATTTTCACTGTTTTTATTGTTGAATTTGCACGTTTTCTAATTTTCTGTTCTATCAATATATTAAATAACGCTTTCCGTAAAGGAATGTAGGCGGTTCAGGACAGCGACGATGAAGTCCACAAATACTTTTAAAAGGTATAGGAAAAAGGTCCAACTTGCTAAAATTAAATTAAATGAAGCAGTAAAACTAAGAAGTAATACACAATACTATCCAGGAGGATTTTAAACAAGCATAAAGTATGCAAAAGTGCTTTTTAATAACTTGAATATTTTCATAATTTTAAACGCTCTTTTTCTCCTTTTCTGTTAAATGGGATTTCGATAGTGAAAAATGGATATAACTTAAAAACTACTCGTCATAAATGAATGAAATTTTCTACAATTACTTTTCAAATATATTTCTTTAATTTGTCTTCATCAATTGTGTATATATATATTATTATTTTTTCTATAATTTTTCGAACTTTGTATACTATGTGTTTTATGTAGTTTTTGAACAAAATATTTTTTAAATTTTTTCTAACTGTTTTAACCAAAAATCATGAAGACAGTTTAAAGTATGAACTTTTAGGAGTCAATTAGTGCAAAAATGAAGTAATTTGTTATAAAATATTTTAAGATGTATCAATTTTGCCCAACGTCAAAATTTTTAAATTTTTTAATTTTAATAAAAAAATTTTTGAAGTTTTGAAAATATAAAATAGTTATTATAATTGCAAACTACAATGTACACCTATAGAAAAAATTGCAGAACAAAAACTTTAAAATTGAAGATTTTAGAATTTTGAGTCCCGGACCCCTTAACACGTTTTAAAATAGTAACTACCCTGGTAGCGTTTCCAACGAAATATCAGTTGAGGATAATTGATTTTCGAAAAAAATCAAAAACGAAAAAATAATACAAAATATTTAAAAAAAAAACAGTTTTTCTTTATAAACATTTTAATATCTATATTGATTTTTTAATTAATTGTTTATTATTGCCCTCCGAGCACGCTACTGAACTGTCCTATACTTGAAAAATATGTATGTACATACCCGATTGCAAATTTTACTTAAAATTAGCAAAAGCAGTATATAAACAGAATTACAGAATGCATTTGAATGAACGTAAGAAGCAGCAAAACCGAACTACTGAGGCACAGACGGAAAGAACTACATGTTCCTAGCTGTGATCACAATATAAAGACTAAATAGCAGGTGTGCACACCTAGATTGAAAAAGCTGTAGTAAAGATGGCCACTGCTAAACGTCAGACCGACCCAAGTTGCATATGAATCCCACCGGAGAGCAGGTAAAGGGCATCTCAAATTGACAATTATCGTTTATCACTATGTCTGCTCGCCAGCCGGTTGCCGAAGTATAGGTATTATATACTAATACAGACAATTGTTTTCGTAAAATAGTTCTCTTTTATAAATAATATTATCTCATTTCACTATTTTACTGGTACCTGATACTTGTTGAAGGAAAACCTTATATTTTTTTAGTATCAAATAAATTTCTTTGAATTTGGCGACCCACAAAAATTTTCAAGCGACCCCCAGAGGGGTCGCGACCCCCGGTTTGCGCACCACTGCCGTACGACACTAAAAATAAAACGCGAAAACAGGAAAGTCAAGGGAACGAAAAAAATACCTTCAACAATCCAATAAATAATAACGAATATAAAAAGTAGCAAATAACATACCGGATGAAAAATTAACTCCAATAATATATAATATATGTAAAAGTTGCGTTTTTTCCAATCCCTCTGAATTTGTTTCACTCTGACGTAGCTTTTTCCTCGCATGTTACAAATTCGCAACTTCATTCGCTCACACCTTTGGAGATCTTTTTTATTCTATAACTTAATTTAGGTAGGGGCAGTTAATTAACGTCGCACTCAAGCAACACAATTAGCTATTGTTGACGTTCCGGAATCAATCCCGAAGGGAAAGGTCCGAGGACAACACCTCGTAATTTTGAACCACATTGATGACGAGGTCATACCTGAACTGGCACACACACACACTCTCCACAACCTTCCACTTCAAGCCAAACTTAATTTAGGTTTAATTTTTGGAGGGGGAAAGATTCCGGAATTATTTTGTGTATACACACACACATTTAATCACAGCTACTGATGAAAAGTAGAAATAGAAATGTTGAATCTTTACAAATATATATATACAATTATGTTAACATGGGAAGGCAAATTAAAAGCTGTTTGTTGTTACTAAGGCCTAGACCAGGGGTCTCCAAACTACGGTCCGCGGGCCAGATCCGGCCAGCGAAAGGTCATTGTCCATATATATATATATATATACATATGTATATCTACATATATATATATTTATTTATGTGTGTGTTGTTGGCCCGTCTGACTTCCAGGATTTTTCAATCTGGCCCTCAAGTGAAAAAGTTTAGAGACCACTGGCCTAGACGAACCGTTAGACCAAGTGCATGAGTCCGAACACGCTCAAAAGAGTCCAACAGTAGATCGGGTAGGTAGGTAGCTGAATTTGTCGCACTGGAGCTACACAACGAGCTATTGGCGACGGTCTGGGATCAATCGCGAAGGGAAAGATCAAAGGACAACACCTCGTAATTTTGAACCAGTCAGATGACGAGGTCATACCTCAGCTGGCACCCTGCTCTCCAAACTTCCACACCTCGCCAATCTAGATCAGGACTTCCATTGAGATCCTCTCTTGCCAGACCTACATGGGCTAGAAAATGACTTTGGGGAAGTGTTGCATTTTAGGCAAGTTAGAAATGTCATGGTCCCAAACAAAGGGTAGGGATCGAATGTGCCTCAAATCTGGATAGTCTGACTTTTTCTGGTACCTCTCATACCTTTCTGGTACCTGATGTGGTATGGAGTGTCGGGACTCTCCAAATTCTAACCCTTCAAGTGTTTCGACGAGATATCTCGAAGATCTGGTTAGTTTTGTTAATGGCGAGATATCTGGTCGAGACAAAACTGCCCTATTACTTACTCCATGGGAATGAAATTCCAAGTAGAAAAACAAATTGTCCCTAGGCCAGAAAAGGTGAGCTTGGTTTTCGCACCGAAAACCGTGGCAGTTTTCCACTCGAAGACAACCACAAAAGGATTAATATCTAAGCTTTTCGTAATGGCGAGAAATTCATGATAGATTAGTGGTCAGAGTAAGAAAAGGTTCGGCCGTGGCCTCATCAACAAGTCTATCCGCAATTACATTACATTTGAGGTAAAAGCTGTTTAAAAATACTAAATGTTTCAGGGCACAAAGAACAGTATTTATAGTAAAAGATTCCAGATATAACTTCCAAAGAACTCACTCTTGAATAAGACAGTGGACAAAGAAATTTTGTGGTGTATGCACAAATATATAACTGGATATTTGCCATATTAGTGTTTTCACATTTCTAGGCATCCTTTCTAAGAGGACGCTTTTTGATAACAGAATAAAGGTAGGGGCTTGGACAATTTGCAAGAATTTACACACATGAAAAACATTTGTATTTCATGAGGCATTCGGAATTTAACCTAGTACATCATGTAACTGGGATCTGGTGTACGAGGTTCAGAGATAACGTAAAAAGTCTACAGAATCAATTTACAATTAAATTTCATATTCAATTTTCTCCAAATAAATTGCTTTTCCTCCTCTTCTGAACACATGCAAAGAAATTTTACCTGCGTTGTATTGTGGGGGATTTTAGTGAACACATAAAAAGTGCATTACATAAATTTTGCATCCATTCGTTTCTGCAATGCATGTTATAAATCACATTTCAAAGTAGTAAAACTGTTAGTGCCATCTAGTGGGGAAAAGGGAAATTACATCAACTGATAATTCTAGTCAAGATAACGAAAACTTCATGCTGCCCTCTACTTTTGAGGACATAAACTAAACAATACGGTGGTAAAATAGCAAACCAAAATTAATGTAGCACAGCAGTCTACATATTATTCAAAGCATTTAATTTTGTGAACAAAAATAAGTATTAAAGAAAAAAAATATAAGCCAACGATCTTTCAAAAGAAATTTAAGCAATAAAAATGGAGAAATCGAATAGTTTCCTTATTTACAGTCAAACAAATATATTTAAAAACTAATCTGGATTTTATGCTCGCGGTAAGAACAGGTATTTTGCATTTAATTAAAAAGACTTCTACTCAAAAAATATTTGAAACTTGTACACTGCGCCAAAGTTTTTGTTTATGTATTCAACTTTCATGAATGGAATTTTTAAATAAACTGAAGCTTAAAATTAAAACAAATAGGGATTTTGTGCAGTGGAAAATAAATTTTTAACTATGCATTAAAATACGTTTTAAATTATAAATTATTTTGCTGCAATGAAGTCTAATAGTTGAAAAATCGAAACTAAACATGTTTAGCAGATGAATATATGGCGTGACACACACTTCTCAGTTTATAGCATTGCATCGGGAATAAGGGAAGGCAGCTTTTCGATTAGCATACCGGTGACAAAAAGACAACAAGCCGGGTTTTATTCCTAAAAAAAAATGCAAATTGGGAGGGGGTATTCTGAGGATTTCTACAACAGGTTTAACTTCCAACTACAAGTCTTATTAAAGGAAAAAATAAAGCAAAAAGTTATTTTAAAAAATTTAAAATTTTAGTCCCCATTGATGTTTAGTAAATAACTGCCCCAAAATGGATTATTGTTGTCAGTTCTTTCCTCATCCAACAACCCTTCAAAGTAATACATGAAGAGAATATTTGCTTTTTGTGGCAATTATAAATATCTGGTGAGCAGAACCATTAAAGTCTATATTTAAATCAACCGAAATAGCGTAACTTTTTAATGCATACCCCGTAATCACTTTAAAATTTAGCCTCGTGACTAAATGCAAAACAGGCGAGCAGCCAAACATTTTTAAATCTAATAAGGTTCAAGTCTTTATTTTGAAAAAAAAAATTCAACAGCCCCTTCCCAACCCCCTAAAATGTAGTCTTGGCCACGCTATTGCTCGTTAATGATTCAAAACGTGATTCAGAATGATTCAAAAAAGGAATAAGAGAGACCATGAGTAAAGGGGCGGATTGAAATTACATTGAGAATCGATTTTTCCTCTTAATCGCAGAATCGTGGAAAGATGACAACTGCCAATTTTATATTCTTTTTAAAAGGTTATGTACATTTTGTTTGAACAGATTTTAGGTACTATTTTAAACGCATATTTCGTGTTTATAGTGCAAACTACACTAATTTTAATTGTAAAAAATGTTGAAATATTTGAATGGGTGAGTTACTTTTTGAAAAACATCCTTTAAAACCTGAAAGAAATTAACAGCATTCCCAGCATTGTTTTAATTACTCTTATTTTAATTTCTATTGAACTATAAATTTCAAAATAGGCAATTAATGAATCTCTCAAATCTTCAGACTCAATCTGCATCCAGAATTTTCTTTGGGTTGGTTTTGGGCAAGCTTTGCCAAACAGACAACGGCAAGAAAAACATGTGATAGGGGATAGAGGGAGAGAATAGGAGGGGGAATATAACTTGGGTGTTCTGGGAACGAATTTTCTTGGGGAGGGGGGTGAGAAAGTGATCATTCATTGTCCCATGCAATGTAGTTGGTTCAAATATGTGGACTTATGAATATTTATTTTAAAAAATTCTCTGTACATTAACAGAGGCCGTGGCTCTAAAATAATGATTCCATATGAAGCGCTTCTATGCGTCCGTATAAATTTTGTGCTAAGGCATAAAGATCGGCATACAGCTAGTCGAAAAATTCTTAACACGAAGAGTCATGAATAAAAAGAACAAATTCTAAGACTATTTTTTCAAATGTTGCCACAACTGACATCTAAGGAATAAAAACAAAAATAATTAAACAGCACAACTATTCCTTATTCTTTGCAAGCCAAAACATCAATGCGCTAGCGCAAACGATAACGATCCGGCACTAATAACTAGCCGCAAAAGAACCATAATTCTAATGTAGCATTTAGGGAGACGAACTGCCCCAAAATAAACCGTCTTAAATCTTATTCAATACTCTTATACACGTTTAGAGCTAAAAGTTAGGGCTGGAGCATGAATTTTTTTCAAAATATTAAAACTTCATGTGTGAAGGTTTATAGACAAAATTCTTTTAAATATTCATTTGAACAGTTGCAGATTCTTTTATCCACCTTGAATACGAAATTATTAGACAACATTCGAACAGATTATACATTGCAAGTTACAATTCAGTACAGGGTTTCATAATAGATGGCGCCACAAAATGTCAACCTCAGGAACTGTTAAAGTTAGTTCTTGTTCCTGTTATTTAACATTTGATACTTCTCTGGTTCGAAACGAAAAAAATGTTTTGCTTTAATTTCATGTAGCGCACATTGTTGTTCGTTTTGCTTTTTCCTAATTTTGTACCGTTTATTTTCAGCCGAACAGTGGTGGATCAAGTCATGTTGAAGCCTATAAGCAGGTAACATCAACTGACAGTTGTCCTGATTATTCTGATTTGTGTTGACTAAAATATATGTGGAGTTTTAAAAAACAAATGATGGAATCGATCGAATATTTTGTAGGAAATCTATTCAGGACAGCAAATTTTGTATTTATTCTGGATGAGAGTACCTGGAGGAACGAAATTAAATTTTGCATGCTCATAAGAAGTTCCGATAAAAACAATTTTCATCAAAACACGAAAATTGCTATCCATCATTTTCAAAAATTGGAACAGCTGAAGTATAGGACATTTGGCGTGTCTTTCGCCTTAGTTCAACACGGAAAAAACATTGCACAATCACCTTGATTAAACATATAATTAAAAATATTAAAAATAAAACATCTTAAAACGTAACATATAAAATAAAGACATCTTGATTAAATAAGACATTTTGATAAAAAAAAATTAGGGGGTTGCCAGAAACCGCATAAATCCGGAAAAAAACGCCAAATAAAACCGCGCCAAAAATGTCCTATACTCAGCTGTTCCCAAAAATTAATTGCATTTAAAGAGGAATTCAGTCTGCATTTAACTTTTTTTAAATGTAAATTTTGTTTGGGTTCTTTAATAATGAGATAGGAAGATCATTTCGAGGATATGAATAAAATTCTGGAAACTAATTTAAAATTAGATACTCTCTCCAAACTTTCCGAACTCATAATCTGGATACGGCTGAACCAAATGAATTGAAACTTGGTATTGATAAGATTAAATTTTAGTTTAAATTCGAAACTTGGAGTCGAAATTGGATATTAGTGTAAATTATGAAGATTGCACAATTTAATAAGGTGGCTTTTATGCACGTTTCATTCATATGAATTTGTAGGTGTTATTCCCTATCGAATGGTGCAGTTGAATTTGCTCTACTATTAGCGACGCTTGAATAAAAGGAAAAGGTTTAGTATTCCCTGGACTGTTCTTGAAGTAGCAGCCCACGTGCAAAAACCTCAGAAAGCAGTTTTGTTTCTAAAAAAACCCGAAAAAACTGAAGGTTGTAAATGAAGAGATTTTATGACAACTTTATTTTGTTTGAAGAAAAATGTTTCAAATGATTTTCACATTCATTTTATTTCTAAGAAATATGCTCGATAATGAAATGAAGGTTGATTGTGTTTTATGGCGCAAGGGCCATATTTGGACACGATGAGCCTAACTTCAAGTAAACGGACATACACACAAGGAAAGTTTTACTGACACAGAAAAGAGAAATACACCTAGGGAAGAATCAAACCTGCGCCGCCTACAACTCGCAGGTTGCTAGTGCGGTGCGCAAACCCACTAAGCCAAGGTGACCCTGGATAAAGCGAAGGAAAGAAAGAGATTGCAGATAAGATTTGCAGTTTTCCAAGAGCTTCTCTTGAATGTTTTCGAAATTCAAGCCCGTATAGGGCCAGAGGGCTGTATAGAGAAGGTACCCACTTCCAAACTCCTCTTGATCCCTTCTAATATTTTTTTGCCCCAAGCATGAGATGAATATTATTAATATACAGGGCGTATGATTAGTATATTATATGAACAAAACAAATGGTCCCGAAAACACGTTCACGCATAAATCACTGCTGGGGTTTCATTTGCCACCCCTCAATAAAGCTTCACCAAGTAGACACCCCTGCCCATATCTGCACTGCGTACCCCAGTACCAGATTAAATGAAGGGCCCCAAAGAAAGAGGCATGATACCTGTGTCAAGTACTCACTTTTAAACTTTCATAATTTTTCTATTTTTTTACAAATTTATTACAATAGTGAAAATATTTCTATTTTACACCTCGGAAAACATAAGATATATTACGGTACAACAAAAGACTTTTCACATTTGCGGGTCCCCTTCGACCTTTGGCACTGGTAATATTTATTTATAGGTGGCGTATAAATAAATATTACCAGTATTACCAAAATTTAATAAATAAAATTAATTATAAAGTAAATATTACCAAATATTTATTTATTGAGCCCCATAGGTCCTGAATCAGGACCTATTGAAGCCATGCCAAAGTAAAAGTTATTTGTAATTTTAATTCTTGTAAATCGAAGAATTTCGTTAGGTAGGTTGATGAGTTCGCTGGGTTTTTATGGCGCAAGGGCCATATTTGGCCATGCTGTGCTAGACACAAAACATACAATATCAAGTAATATAGTACACACACAATGAAATATAGAGATGAGAGAAATACACCCAGGGAGGAATCGAACCTGCGAAATTAATATTTTTATGAAAGGCATAATTATAAATATTTTAATTGAAAATCTTTATTTTTTTTATGTTGTGAAATAGTGTGCAAACGATTATGTAAAAATGTAAAAACATCTTCAACTTTGCAAGTTCTGTAAACAACTCAACTACAAAATATAGAATTTGTTCTTTTATAATTGGAACTTCTAGTCTAAAAAGGAAAAAAATTGTTCTTGTTTCTTGTTGAAGTATTGTTTGTCTTTGAATACGTAGTTCTTCGTAGGTTAAAAATAGATTACTAGAGAAACAATAATGAATTTATCTTGTTTCATATCATACGAACCCGAAAGGTGTTATTTTGTAACTTTAAAATCAGTGCACCAAGTATATAAAACTAAGCAAACATGTCTGAATAAGAGCCACATGATTAATTTCAGATTCTTGTTTTATAGAGAGGTGTGAAACAGAATGAAAAGCGCGCGACTGCAAACGAAACATCCTCTCATAAATATAAAATCCTGGATAGCACCATACCATACTTGCCTACACCGTTTGAAATATAATAAAAATAATAAATAAAAATAATCGCACTGATTCTGCACACATAAAAACGCGTGACTTTCAAAAGTGATTAATCAGCGGCTGTGGTTCTCGGGGCAAAAATGCCAAATCAACGAGAAATTAAAAATTCAGTTCTTCGTATTCAAGGCTATTCAGAACTGATTGTGTGA
This sequence comes from Meta bourneti, assembly GCA_933210815.1. Lineage (NCBI taxonomy): Eukaryota > Metazoa > Arthropoda > Arachnida > Araneae > Tetragnathidae > Meta > Meta bourneti. The sequence goes on from OW119928.1 coordinate 24,564,695, forward strand.
TACAAAATTTGTTGGAATCGGTCTCAAACCTCCAATTATAGTGCCGTGTGGGGCACATAAATTTGAAGAATGTAAATCTTTGAATGTATAAAAGTGAAGAAAGATTGGGGATCATGAGCTGATCAGACTTCTTGTATGTTTTTAAACCATAAGACTTGGTCACGTAATAAAATTTATTTTTAATGTATAAAACTCTGTCTTCAATCGATAAAACCCAACAATTGGTTATGGGCCCCAGACCTTAAGCTGAACCTGAATTCTGCCACTACCGGTTTCCAGTATGATGGGTATTCAAGAAATGTCCATGTTTTCCTTCCCGAAGTTATCGGATTTCAACTATGCCACGTGGAAGACGGACATGAAGGTATTGCTAATGGACCGGAACTGCTGGGAATTTATCATTAAAACGGAACCTCTATTATTGGAAGATGCTCCAGAACAAGAAAAAAGAGACTATCGTTATAGGAAGCAGAGGACATACACAACTATCTACCAGGGCATAGACAGAAAATATCAAGTCTTAATTTCATCTACTGAGGACGGTAAGGAAGCCTGGGATATATTAAAGACCAACTTTGAACCAGCATCTAGAGCACGATTGGCAGGCCTTGTGGACGAGTTCTTTTCAATCCGCTACCAGCCGGAGGACGAATCCATTGGACTCTTCTGCAAACGAGTGCATGAGAAGCTGTTACAGATAAAAGAAGGTGGATTCGAAATCCCAGACCTTTTAGTTTGCTTTCAACTAATAAGACATTTGCCTCACGAATACGATAATCTGGTACAATTGCTATACAGGATGGATGACAACGAGTTCACGCTAGACAATTTGTCTAAACATTTAATAACAGAATCCAGCCGAATCGAGCTGAAGCGGAAAGACGAAGGCACAAAATTAAGTATCGTGGCCGATGCTTATGCTACAAGAAACAAGTCATCTAGATACAAGGAGACACGGGCGTCTACTCCTGATCACAGCAGATGCGTACTGGACCCTGAATTAATTCCTTCAAGCCCAAGAAAGTCGACAGTTTGTCGTATGGGGCCGCGACCATTCTGCAACTACTGCAAAAAGTCGTAATAAAATTTATTTTGAATGTATAAAACTCTGTCTTCAATCGATAAAACCCAACAAAATTTAACCAGTTTATATCGCTTTTTAATTGAAAAATATCAGAATGTCGAGTTTACTGTAAACTTTGTCCCAACCCACAGTATTTTTCTGTACTTTTCCTGAATTCAGGGTGACCTTGTCCGTCATTGCAGTGCCGGCCACTCCTAGGGGACCGACCCTCTTGGGGCCCCTCGTCCAAGAGGGAACATGGGGGTTCAAATGTAACAAGTAAACAGATAATATTGGTGATGAAATGTGCAAACAGATTATTCTGAAAACACATATTGGAACACCTAGTGTCGTTCCTGAGAGGTGTGCTGGGCATGTACTAGCACGTAGTCCGAAAAAATAAGGGAAGCAGAAAGCAAGGCGCAGTATGCCTCAAACTTTAAATAAACATGCCCAACAATAAATTTTCCTCAGTATAGGTTGATTGGGTTGAGTTTTACGGCGCAAGGGCCATATTTGGCCAAGCTGCGCCAAACAAAAGAAAAACAACTTCAAGTAATGGACATACACACACAAGGAAAGTTTTACTGACACAAAAGAAATACAACCAGGTAACCTGCGCCACTAACAACTTGCATCCGAAATATTGGAAAATTATGCTTCGATTGATACTTATTCTTTGTAGGTTCTTTTTGCTATCCTAATAAAAGTTATTTATGAAGCTCCATATCTTGTTCTTTAGAACAGTGGTTCCCAAAGTATGGTCAGCGTACCACCAGGAGTCAGTGGGAAACTTTTAATATTCCACTATTCGAAATTATTGGTTGGTTTTGGGTTTTATGGCGCAAGAGTCAGATTTGGCGCCAAACACAAGACAGACAATACAATGAGGGAGGTAAAAAAAGCAGAATGGTAGGTGAGAGCAAAAATGAGAAGAAGATCACTCGGGTACCTCGGAGTTGTGATGCCAGTGCACACACCTAAAGATGTGCCCCTGAAGACCTATTCAAAATGGTAGGTAGGTAGGTATTTTAATTAACGTCGCACTGGAGCAACACAACGGGCTATTGGCGAGGGTCCGGGATCAATCCCCAAGGGAAAGTTCCGACAATTCAAAATGGAGAACCTTCAAGAAAAAAACAGAATATTCCATTATTTTCTCCTATTCTTTTGTTCTAAAAATCGTTGCTATTCCAAAAAAAATTATTATTGAAAATGTCCCCAAAATGAGCAACTGCACTTGCAGCTAAGGGTTGGTTGGTAGATTGATTCGGTTTTATGACACAAGGGCCATATTTGGCCAAGCTACGCCAAGCACAAGACAAACAATATTTAAGTATATGAACATCGTTGTGTATTAGCATTTATGTAACTTTAAGTGGCAACGGTTTTTGGTAGATCATGTGACCGAGATCGGATAACTAATAAAATAGTCTACTGTGTTCTCCCTGACTCAACGCTTTTTTCTCTAGACTTGAAAACAAACATACACACGCAATGAAAGTTTTTACTGACACAGAAGAGAGAGAAATACACCCAGGGAGGAATCGAACCTGCGCCGCCTTCAACTCACAGGTTGCTAGCGCAGTGGACAAATCCACAGCCGCAGCGGCCCCTATAGCTAAGGGAGTATTTCACAGTGAGTGGTGATCGTGATATTACATAGCAGCTACAATACCGCCATGTTTTTTAATGAATCTATAGTTTCAGGCGGATTAGAATATACAAAAAGCTCCGATCAAGGGCTGGGATGAATTCAAGACGAAAACCCACGGGTGTCGAAACCTTTGCAATATGATTTTAGAATTAAAAAGCTATAAAAACACATGCTGTACGTAAAGCAGTCGAAAAAAATCATTAAACGCAATGAGCATTTAGCATTACGGCATGTAGGGAACAGAGAGAAAGAATACTGGGCTATCTTCTGATTCGTTGGTTTTGAGATTTTATGGCACAAGGGCCATATTTGGCCATACTGCGCCAGACACAAGACATACATCAACTAATAGACAGACATGCACACAACGAAAGTTTTACTGACACAGGAGAGAAATACACCCAGGAAGGAATGTACCTGACAGGAATAGAACCTGCGTCGCCTACAACTCGAAAGTTGCAAGAGCAGTGGGCCTACCCACTGAGCCATGACGGCCCCTATGATTAATTTTAAATGATTTCCTAAAAAAACGCTTGACCATCTTAGAACCATACAAATACAATCAACTAGACCAGCCACCAACTGAGGATTCAGATCACTAAACATACAACCAACTGTTCTCAAAGCTTTGGTTGGTTGTTTTGGGGGTTATGGCGCAAAGGCCATATTTGGCCATGCTGAGCCAGGCACACGACATACAACATCAAGTAATAGCCACACACAATAAAAGTTTTACTGACACAGAGAGAAATACACCCAGGGAGGAATGCACCTGACAGGAATCGAACCTGCGCCGCCTACAACTCGAAGGTTGCAAGAGCAGTGGGCATACCCATTGAGCCACGACGGCCCCGGGCTATCTTCTGAACACGTGGTTGATGAAAGGCCATTCTTTTATGAAATTAAACGTTTTTGTGAGGAGGTAGCTTACTGCGGCTTGCACGTGAGCATCTCATAACTCAAGAACATCTCTGCACTCCCCCAATAATTTCCTCAAGTTGGCGTCGCTGAAATTATTGATGTTAAATTCAACTAAACATACTGTATGTGGTACATACCAACAAGACGCGTTTCCAACCAACGGGGAACATGATGTTCCGTCATACATTGGGCTTAATGAATGATTAATCAGAATAACTATTGCTCTGTGCAATTTTTCCCGTTTCTCATTATGATAGAAACAGTTGATTCAATCTCCCTCAAGACCAGCGTATTTGCTATCCATGCGCAAACCTCAAGAAGCCACCCCTTCCCATGTTTCCAAGCACATTTTATGTTCCATGTGAATTTGCATTCATAAATTCTTTTGGACAATTTCATTGAAAATTGAGAACGAAATTCTCAAATTTATTGATATCAGTTATTAGAATACAAAGATAAATCTGAAATTTAATTTCATATAATCTATATAAAAGCTAAGCACTGAAATTTAATAAAAGTTAATATCTGGTTAATAATCATTAACCAAAGTGATTGACTTTTATAGTCTGCGCTTACGTCCATTTATTGATTAAAATGCAGTAATATTTTTTATTTAATAAAGTTTTTTGTGACCACCTGTATTTTTGCTACGACTCGAAGCTACGATATAAGTTTTCGTTCTAATGTTCCAATAGTCCGAATCCTAAGTCCAGCTCTCGTCACATCTTTCCCTTCGAAAATTAATCCCGGACCATCGCTATTAGCGTATTGCGTTGCTCCAGGGTGATGTTAATTCAATTACCCCCACCTCCCGAGAGAAGGTAGTCGAGTAACGTTGTTTTGAACGAGTCTATTCTTTAAATTAGGTGATAGGTTAGAATGTACACAAAGCGCTTCCACAGATGGCTTTTTTTGCGCGGATTTTTTGAAAAAGTTAATCGTTCGGTGCTGAAAGCGATAGCAGAAAAACGAATTGGCGCAGGGAAACCATCCACGGCGATCGCCATTCATGCTTTTGCTGAGTCTCTCCTTACGCGCTTCACACAGCACACCGCTCAGGAGTGACCTTCAGACAAGATAGAAAACAAGAAATGATGAGGATAGTCCCGTAGTCCGAGAGAAAAGAGATTGACCATTTACCTCCCAAAAATCTTCTACCCGGGGTTCCGAACGCGCACGTTCAAATCACAAAATCTCATTGTACACCGAGGTATAATTAAGAACTGCAGGTGGTCCTGGGAAAGCAAAATATTCTGCATACCATCGAAAAACTGTTATTTAACATTAACAGTGTAACTGTTATTGCTAATATTCAGTAATATGTTATTATTAACTGATAAATATAAAGTTTCGTTAACTGTTATGCATGGAAACAAATAAAATTGTTCTCTTTTAATAATTTATATTTGAAAATTATCCAATTTTCATGCTGTCGCTATACAATCTATTGACAACTATTAATATTTTAAGTAACAGTTAATTGTCTATTCGCAAGAACACTGTTATTTTTACTGCTATTGAAATAACCCTTATCTCCTACTCTGAGTCAGTCGGTAAACAAATGAGAGGTGAGAGGCTCGTTTGAAATAGAGAATTCATCGGTTTCCTTCAATTTTCGTTCAGTTTCTTAACCATATAGACAACAATTCAGAACAAACCTTACGATTTCTTCTGCTGCACAGCTTCTATCCTCGGTATCATCAACCTGTTTTATTCTCTATGGAGAGTGATTCCGATACTGAGTGTTTAGTCGGCAATTTAGATTGGGATATTTCATCTGAATCAGATTCTGATCAAGACACATCCGAATCTGAAAGGAACTGGTACAAACTAAGCAATACATTTCTTCAACCAGCTCCACCAAGATTTCCGTTCACTGGAGAACCAGGATCGAAAGTTTGCGTCGAACCTTCTTCAGATCCCTTGGTATATTTCAATCTTTTTTTTGACGATGAGATAGTGCAACACATTGTTGTTGAAACAAATCGTTATGCATCTCAGTACTTTGAAAACACCGAACTACCGCCTTACTCTAGATCTCGATCATGGGAGGACACAAACTTCATGGAAATGAAAATTTTTCTAGCCCTTTTGTTGCTTCAAGGTGTTATTCAGAAACCAAGAGAAAAATGGATGTGGTCCAAAAGACCAGTGATAGAAACACCAATCTTCGGGAAGATCATGAGTCAGAAACGGTACTCCTTAATAATGAAGTTTCTTCACTTCGAAAAACATGAACCCCTTGACCAAGCTAATCACCCGAATGTGAAATTGCGCAAGATCTTTACCCTCCACGAAAAAATAATTGAGAAATTTCAGAGTGTTTACATACCTGAAAGAGACGTTACTGTCAGTGATTCTCTGATAGCATACAATGGACTTTTAGGAGTAAAACAATATAATCCAAGTAAGCAGGCATGGTTTGGAGTCAGACTATATCAACTGTGCGAATCCAAAACGGGTTACATTTGGAATTCGATAGTTTATGCAGGAAAAGAAACCACCTTTCAGGAAGAATACAATTTGTATCGCTTGGCGACAAAGAGCGTCTTGAGTTTAATGCACAATCTATTAGGGAAGGGTTATTTCGTGACAACCGACGACTTCTACACTTCTCCAGAATTAGCTGAATTGCTGATTGAAAACAAAACAGACATTTGTGGAGCTCTACGGTACCACAGAAAAGGCCTCCCTCCCACTTTGAGAGATCCAATCGGGAAAGGCAAGGTACTTGCTTTTCAAAAAGGAAAGATTTGTGTGCTGAAATGGAACGATAAAAAAACTCTGAGTATGCTCAGCACAGTCCATAACAATGAAACGAAAGAAGTCATAAACAAAACGAGAGCGGTGCAAAAACCGTTAGTTGTTATAGACTACATCCAGAAAGCAAACGATAAGGCAGATCAATGCCTGTCGTATTATTCGGTAGTGCAGAGTCAGCAAAGGAAATATTACAAGAAGATTTTTCAGCATTTGTTGAACCAAGCCACGTGGAATGCGTTTGTACTTTACAAGAAAAACGGAGAAAGTCTATCGCATGTTGAATTCCGATTGCGTCTGATAGAAAGGATTGTGGAAGAAAACGCAAAAATACAAGAGTTTGTCCAAAAAACATCAACACATGCATACCAAAATGTAACCCGTTTGATGGGGCGTCATTTTCCTGCGTACATTCAGTCTGGTGGGAAACCTCGTAGTCGTAAGTGTGTAGTGTGTGCCAAACTGAGAACGGAAAATGGGAAACGAATGCGTCGGGAAACGAGATATCAATGCGAAGAATGTTGTGTTGGACTTTGCGTAGTACCTTGCTTTAAGATATATCATACGGAAGCAGAACTCTAAAATAGGTGGTCAAATAACTTAATTTAGTGAGAGGTGCATATCTATTTTTAATTTTGGGTACGTTGTAATCAGCTTATTCTCCAGCAAACAGATTTGCATATAATTAGTTTGCTGAAATAGCCACGTGTTAAATTGAAGGAAATTTTTTTTTCATCTAATGTTGACTTCACATATGTGCATTTTATTGACTTTTCTATATATTTTAAGATGATAATTTAAATATTTATTGTCCTTGAGGGCTTGATTTTAATTAATATTGACAACTATAAATCATAGACTTGTAGTTTAGACAGTTGTTAATCATTTTTCTCTTGTTAGTATCAAAAGTTTATTTTATAGCCTGAACCATTTTAATCAATACTTGATTTGAAAGTCATCAGTTATGAATTAACTTTGTATTCGTATTCTTGATTGTTTATTTGTGATTTTAAAAATATTCCTTTGTTAATAGTACGATTTTAGCTAGCATATTTTTAATAAATTTCATTTTATGATTTAGCCTTGTGCATACTTATTTTGAATAATGAAGCAGATAATACTAATGGTTTCAAATTATCAAGAAAAATCTTTTATTTTTGACAAAACACAAGCTTAAATTAGTTCGTTAGAGTATATTAAAATAAGGTTTCTCTTTATTTGTAATGAAGTGCCAATCACAAGTAAATGAAGCAGTGGTAAATATAGTGTTTCTGAACAGCATATAAAAAGTAATTTAATAATTTTAATGCAAAGAATGTCTAGATTGTAACATTTTCAAAAATTTTAAGAGTTTTTAACTTAAAGATCTTTGCTGTAACTAGAAACTGGTGTCAAAAATATTTTATTACAATAACAATAAATCAAATTAGTGGAATATATTAAATTTACATTATTTTTGTTTTTAAATGGATTCTTTAGAAAAACAACACTGAATTTTTCATCGCACTAATTGGTTTTCCTATTTTAAATTTGTAGTTAAAAAGCTGTAAAAATCTAAATTAATGTTGAGAGCTCTTTCTTATCAGTAACAGAAAGGATTTTATTTCAGAGGGAACCCAAAGTTAAAAATAGTTTTTTTATGCAAAATACGAATTTTATCACATTTTTAAAAAGGTCCTATTAAATAGTATTACAGATATATATGCAAACATTGTTTCTGGAAATTAACTTCTTACTTTTGTCACTATTGGGTATTGATGCAAGTATATATGCAAGATGGTCGTATATATATAGAAAAACTAATGTTAATAAACTTTGTTTCAATACTTCATAATGAATATTAAGTCGTTAAACTATTTTGTTGTATTAAAAACTATTTTATTTGAATACAAAAATTATTTATGACATTTATAGTATTTTATCTGTAAATATTTTACAAATCAGAAACCTTTTGTTGGGGAGGGTGCTTGGCCCCTACTGACTTTGCTACTGGTTCTTATCAATAGGTTATTTCCGTATGAAAATGCTTTTTCTTGTGATTGTCTCTAGTATATTTTCATGCATTACTTATTGTACTATTCATTTTCCTTTATAGTTGACATAACTTCAAGTTTGTTAATTTAGTGTTAGAGTAACTGATCATTTTAAAGGCTACTTGTGCATTGAGATTTTGTTTGGAACTAACGTGCTAAGTTAAATTTTATTTAAAATATCTTCCCTGATACTAAAGTATAAAATTGATAACCAAGACCAGCAAACTACTGCCTTTGTGTTCAAACAAGTGTTTTTATTAATATATTGTGTTAATAAAAAACACTTGCAGAATAACAGGGTGCTGCTCAGGTGGCAGTAATTCCAAGTAGATTGAAAAGTGTTCTGAATGATTAATTCTTTCATAACAAATGTATCAAGTGACTAGAAAATAATTTGATAACTCCCTCTCTACATTAAAAGTTGCATAGTTTACTTTGGACATTAAATATATATATGCATGTCGTTGAAAATAATGGGGGGAGTGGGGAATAAAGTCTTACGTCACAGAAATGATGTTATCAATTGACCTCAACAGCGCTCTCTACTACCTAAACGTGGAATTTCTGGACACATTTTTTGACAAAAATATTTGATTTGAGCGCCTCTAACACCCTTTTCGAAACACTATATATAGGCCATCACCCAGAATCAAATAAGATGTACCAAACCAAACACAGATGAAAAAACAAAATAACAGACCTCTAAATTAACAGTACTAAAAGCTGCAGAGAACATAAAGAAGTAAATAAGGAGTTTATAAGCAACAAAAAAATTTCAGAGAAACTTGAAAAATTTTAAGAAATTAAGGAAATGAAAGCGAGACCACTATATAAGTGGTAAGTGGACTCAAATATATATTCTAAATCCATCTATGTAATCCCAGAAGTGCCAACCTATGGTTGACTATGTCAGGAATAAAATGGATGATTTTCAATAATGATTACATAGAATTTTGGTTGTATGATTACATTTTATTCATTGTTAACTGAGCCTAAACAGACATTGAGATCAATCAACAAAGGAAATCTGCAATTAGTCTGATTTATATTTACATTACAATTCATAGAGATGCCAACTTTTTCTTTGATTTGTCACTCTGGTCATTTTTGGATACACACCTCCGACTTGATGTTTCATTAATCCATGTGATTTTCAGAAAAGTTTTCGGTAACATTATACTATTAACAATTTTATAAATAACATTTTATTCAAGATTAAGGTAACAATGTAAACAATACACATAATTATATTGCTTTGTTGATTTCATGACTATTAATTATGTTTTAAAGAACTTACTACCATGATTTAACCTCAATCTAATGCATTTTCAATATTCTTCCACCACTAAGCTTTTTTCAAAGTAGGTTTTTCTGGGGTGTCTTAAGATACCAGAAACATCAGTATCATTTCTATTTAGTATATTTTCAACGAGAAAAATATATTTTCATTGTAGAGCATCTGCAGATACATCCTGTTTAGATGCAATATTGTATACAAATATTTTTAATGCAATGCAAAACAGTGAAAATTTTCATCGACTGGCTGCTTTCACTACAAAAATGAAATCTGGATTTTGCGCAAAACATTTTCATAATACTTCTTGAGAACTGGTAGTTTTGTCCTTGAAATGGTATCGGCTTGTAACTCACATAAAATAATTTTGCTACCAACTCAAATATTCAAAAATAAAATGTTCTTCCTTTTCCTTTTATCAAGACTAGAGATCCCCACTGGTCTCACTTTACAGTGTTGATGAACAATGAAGAGAGAACATAAATTTTTTGACAGCAGAAACTGGCAGGTGAGTAATTTACATTGAACATTGAAACAGAGAATGAAAGATTATGACTGGGAAAGTCCCAACAAAATTGTGATTAAAATCCAGGACAAAACTAAGAAATGCCCTTAAAACTATACCTATCTGAAATCAAGATATTACAAACAGAATTTCTGTGGAAAATGTGCCAACGTAAAGAAACAGCAGAATCTGAACGTTATGAATCATCTTATGCACTTCAAAATTAAAATATCTTTGAACAATAACTACTTAGGATGGGATTCCCCAGTCTTGTTTTAAAAATGTATCTATTTAAATCGGTCATTTAAAAAATAGCATGTCATGCTTTCGACAATTTTCAAAATCAATAAAACTTATAAATTAAAATAGCAAAATGATTTCCAATGTGTGTTTACAACCAATTCAAAATAATTTTGGCTTGAAATGCCTATATTTTGAAAATTCTTGCACAAATTCAAGTAAATTTGTGCAAGAATTTTCAAAATACAGGCATTTTTAGTTCATTGACTTGTGACATTTTTGCAAGAAAGGAATGAAGGCTGAAAGCATTTTAAAGAAATAAATGTATTGTTGTCAAAAACCAAATACCCACATTTAATGTTTTAATTTGGAACTAGAAATAGATGTAGTAACGCCTCATTAAGCACACTACAACACCCGGGGCAGGGTATAAGGATGTTACACTCTGCCCATATGTGATGGGGTACTACTACTTATTGAGTGCTACTAGCAACTTAATGTCACTGATAAGACAATGAGACACTTGCATCACTATTACATCCGCAGTATAATATTAACTTTAGGAATAGTCAAAAACTGAAAGAAAATACTTTACTTAGCCCAACACAAAGAAAGATTTAATCCAAATGTGCTGCACATTTGCCATTCAGCTTCAAAAATATTCATGAAAAGATCAATATTTACAAGAGATTTAATTCTCTATTTCATCAATTTGCATGAAATTTGAAATGTTACACTGCTCCTTCCTCCCCTGCATAACTCATGTTTAGTTTTCCTGTATGAAAAAAATTGCTATACAATCAAAGTAAATAACCTGAACCATTCCTACATAAAGTTTTATTCCAAATTGAACATTCTCCATCAATCATAAAGAATTAACAGCTCTTTATTTTTGTTAATAGCACTAGTTATTGATTTACTGTTTGGTTTGAATTGAACTGCATAAAAAATTATTTTTAATTACTTTGATGACTTAATTTTTTTTTCATGGATGTGATTAAATATAAGCTAAAAAGATTAGGAGAGCTGTTGCTTAAATCATCCTAACATCCACTAAAATATCTACGATAGCAAAATGAGCATGCATTCTACAAGCTGACACAGAACCTATTTATTATATATCATTGGCTTACAAGTGAAACACTAAAAGATTGAGGAAAAAATAATGTTGTGGACTTAGCCAGTCGAAAGATCCCTATATGCTGGTCCATAAAAACTGAAAAACTTGTATCTTGAAACTTTTGACTTGATGTTTCAATTGTGTGATGAAATAAAAAATCCTTTTTTGGAAATTAAAATATTTATATTTTCACAAGACAAAAACATGAGTTGACAATGGACGTGCAAAACAAAATGCTGAATTTCATATTTAATTTTATCCAAATTGCAACGCAGATGTCTCAACTAGATGGAGTCTGTTAACTAACTGTTTTTAGTCTTATTCCCAGGCGCAAGTGCAGTAATCAAGGACACTTGGGAGACAGGAAGCTTCTGAGTCTGGGGCGCTAAGACGTTATACTTATCAGCTGATATTAAATAATTTTAAAAACTTCTCAAGGCATGTAATGACCTTAATGTACAGTAATGATAAAATGCAGGATATGTGATCAGAAGAATGATGTTACATACTTTTGGATAATTTTATTTAATTTAGAGGTATGAAATCTATTTATGTGGATATGCATGTTGTATTCTTTATAAATGGATTGAAATAAGATATGAAATTGAGTAGACTAATCTATCCAATAAGACCATCAATAGACAAGAAATTTTAGCACAGATGCTATGCACAAGTCTGCTAGTTTGTAATATTTACCCCTGATATTGGGGGAATATGGGCCCTAACCATAAAAATATTAAAGTCCAATGTGTTCAGGCCCTTAGTACTTGGTGCTTCTGACATAGGGATCAAACAATCCAATGAAGTCAAGGCCCAAGGTGTTCAGGCAGTTATTTGATGCTCCTGACATAGCAGTGGAAATACCTTATTTGGTTACTCATTGGTAATAATTTACTATTTACCTCTCCCATTGGGGGAGTTCTGCTCCTTATAAAAATTATTGGGGGTGTAAGGAACTGGCACCTGAAGAGCTAAAAGTACTCATATTATCTACTAAAATATTCATAGAGGGTGCAGAGAAGCACATAAATGCAAGCTGGTTCATAACCTAGGTTTCCAGACTTACCAAAAAAGCACAAGGGGAGATGTAGAATTACAAAGCACAAAGGGAATGTGTATTGGGAAGCTTAAACAAAAACTGAATGGCAACTTTTGCCAGAACTGAACTATGTGTTTGGACTATAATTTAATGTTAAATATAGTTGGATTGCCATATATCAAAGTCAGTGATTCAAGAAAAAAGTTATACAGGAATGCTTTTTCACATACATGTATTGTGTAGTGTATTGCATTTTGAAATGAAATACAAAGTTTCTTATAAAGTGAATATGAATCACACTACATAAAAATTAATATCACAGCAGAAATAAACAAGGGAACAATATTTCAAATAAACCTTAACAAAAGTATATTTGTGAAAAGAATTCAAATTTGTATAAAAAATTGATATCTTCCTGCAGAGCAAACTCATATTTTTCTCACATGTTTTTATAACATCAGTCCTAGAGAAAAAATCCTGACGTGTCTTGACAAAGTTCCGAATATAAAATTTTTCAATGCAAAATTTTGATATATGGAAGTATATCTGGATTTTTTACTTTATTACTTCTTTCATGTGTGATCAATTTTTTATCCAATTACTTATTTTGACACCTAAAATCAAGCAAATTGTTTAATATTAATAATGGGTATATGTAAAAGAACAATACTGAAATGAATTTTTTAAAGATTTATTTAACTCGGCATATTTTCCATTCATAGTAATTCCAATCATTGAATGAGTGGATTGACAGTGACTATGGTGTTGGTTATGAATTTCATGCTGTTGAGTATGCATAACATAAGACAATTTTAGGGCACAGTTTGAACATAATTATGTTATCCAGCTGAATTCCATTATTAACCACATCCATTTCTTAAGATTACCCAAAAAGCTAAACAAACGTCTTTGCATGTTTTTAGTAATTATGCTGTCGAGCTGAATTCCATATATCAACCACCCATCCCTCAAAATTACCCCATAGCTAAATAAACAGTTGTATTTGCCTTTTTAAGAAGTAGCATTTCAAAATTTATTTCTGGTTTCTTTTTTGCCTCAGGTGAATGTGGAAGTAACAGATTGTCAAATAAAATGCATTCATTTTGGAAAAACAAGTAAGCATTTGGTAATTTTTTAAAATTGTAACTTGATTCAAAATAAAGGATTAAAGGAAACTGATCTTGATGGAAATTATCAAACTCAATTGACCAACTCTTAATGACAAGTTCACACATTCGAGTAATTTCTATAGAAGACAAAAGTTGTACCAAAGCAGATACATAAGGCATGTACACATGAGACATCTCTTATATAAGTCGATAATGGTATTCCATTAGAGTTGTTAATATTAAAGATGTTTCCATGCATTCAAAGATTCTTAGCTTTATGTGTAAATACATAAATTGGTTCAAAGTCTCGCCCTACTTTAAAAATATATGAAATTTCTTAATTTGGTAAGCAGATTCATTGGCAGTGAACCAGGAGTTTATGAGTTACAATAAAAAAATTATTTACTCATATTAACACATTACTAGTTCCATTCCATTGAAATTAAAATGTGGCTGAAAACGACATGGAATTAAAGTAATTTAAAATCTTACTTTATTTCCTTAGAAGTCTTTTCAACCCCTACTTTGAACTTATGCACACCATCATCTAACTGTGATGCCCAGACTGGTTTCATCCATACTATAGTATTAAAATGCCCAGCATACACAGCAGGAATAATCCAGTTTTCAATGCTCAGAGCACTGAAAGAAAAATGAGTTTAGTGATTGAGATTGTCCAAACAAGTATAATTTAGATAAATTAGATACGCAATGCAATCTGAGATGAATCCTGCACCAAAGTACTTCAAATGACAAATAAATATTCAACTAGCTATGTGGTATAAAATAAGAACACCCACATGTGTCATGGTGCTACTGGGAACAAAAAAAAATAAAAAATGCTAAAGTGAACACATTGTATGTTTTAGTTATTGCAAAAAACAGTTTTGGCTCTTAAAAGCAACTTAATGGTTGGAATGGCTCTGAGCTCTTTTTTTTCCTAAGGGGCTTGTGAAAGAATGATGTTAAAAATTAATTCTATAGGGATTAAGGATTTAAAGGAAGATTATTGGGATTAAGAAACCTATTAAGAAAGTTCATTGGCAGAAAAGGCAAGGTTTCTATTAAGGTTGCATGTGTATCTCAAGTGTTGTAGTGGAACACACAGGTAATTCACAAAAGAAAGATAAACAACTTGAGTGGTTGGTTTGGGTTTTATGGTGCAAGGTCCAAACACAGACAAGCTGCGGAAGCAACTTGAATCAATCATTCAGAACAATTTAATTAGTGTACTTTTATTAAAACACTTAAATATAAATTTTTAAAACAAAAGGGATTGTTTTAAAATTTGTGAACAAATTTAGATCAACATGTTAGAATTATCTTTGATAAATTAAAATATACTGTGACATTTTTCATGTGAACTACCAAACTTTATCAAATTTTTTTATTTTATACATTATACACCACAAATTGGATTTTTCAAATACAATTTATGACTTAGTTTTTGCATTTGCTACTCAGGTTTCCTTCTCATTAATACAAATTAAATTACTAGTAAAAGTTGAGTTATTAGTAAAAGTTATAAGTAAAAAGAGAGTTATTAATAAGAGTTGAGTTAAAATTTAATAATGACATCCATTTGAAAAATTTGTTGGTCGTGGAAAATACCATAGGCTTAGAGCAGAAACTCATTAACTGACAAAAGGAGTTTTTTACTGTACAGCTGTTTAAAGAATAACTACAAGCTTTTAGGTACAAAAGCATAAATTGTAAACATTTTGACAGTTATATATTTTTTTAACAGATTACAATATGAAAATGTATTTTCTCATCAAGAAAATAAGCATTTAATGTTTATGAAAAACTGTCATTCAATGAGTTTCTGCTCCAATCCAAAGATATGTGTATATAAAGTGAAGAAAGAATGGATTGAAAACTTGAGTTACTACTGTAATATGAAGCTGTTTCACAAATGGTAAATTGATTGTAAACACATGGCCTAATTGAAATTAATTTTTATCCATACAATTTTAAAACTAATAGTTTTTTGAAACATGGAACACCAGACAAGTTATGAAATTAGAAAACATCTTAAACTTTGTCACATATTCTTGAAATATTATAATAAAAACTGACATGAAGGTTGTTTGGTTCTTTTGTGGAGCAAGATCTGGCCAAACTGCACAAAGCAATATTTTTCCGTCAAGTGGACACGCACACAAGGAAAGTTTTTATACATAGAAAGGCGTTTACATGAAGATTCCCATTTAACAACTCTTGTTAAATTTTTACATTATCGTAAAACATGTTTTTAAGCAACTATTTGCAATTTCAAGAAAAATTAGTTGCTCTAAGGGAAGGTTTTTGAAAACACTTCCGATAATCAGTAGTGAAAACATCTTACCCTAAACGTTTAGACCTGTGTTCCATTCTTTAGAACATTATCTTTCACAATGTCAAGATCAAGCACATGGATAATGTATGGAACAATACCTAAAACTAACATAACCCCCTAAGTACAATTCTCACCACAGATAAGTTCCTTAACGTCCCCTTTTCTTCCTGTTCATGTGGTCAATATATCTTGCCACTCCCTTTCACCTTTGAACTCAACCACCTCAGTAAACCTTTACTTCCCATGAACCCTCTCCTTTCAAATCGCATGTGTAAGATCATATTATTTCTTCATTGAACCACTGACTTCTACCAATGAACTTTCTTGATAGATCCCTGGTCCAATAATCTTTCTCTTAATCCTTATCTCCTTAGTGAGGTCATTATAAACTATTTTTTCACAAGCCCCTTAGAATAATGAGCTCTCAGAGTCATCCCAAACACCCTACCCTCAACCACCTCCATGCCTTATGATGTCACTACTTATTTGTTATATAAGTAAATAAACTTATAGAACTTTCTGCCTCTCCATTTGTGGAATCACCATTACATTCAGTCTCAATGGATCATTCTCTCCAGTTGCCTTATACCACTCTTGTCACGACTGCAGGCTTATAATTTCTGTTATTATGACATGTATAATCAAACATTCTCAGAGTAGTTTATTTCTGGTCATTTGATAGTTTTGATCTCGCATGATACTTTGAAACTGCATACATTGAATTTAAAATCTGATAACCATACTTTTAAATTGCCTCCTGCCCTCAATGCAATTAGCAAAATTTCTCAGATTATTATGATCCCCATTGACTCAGCACAAGGGTTTGGTAAGGCATAAACACCCATTTCTACTAAGTTGGGAACAGAAAATGTGTCACATTAATATTACAGGTGGCTGCTACAGAACCAAAGATGAAGATATGGTATGAAGTGGGATTTTACTTTGTACGAACCGATTGGTGCAAATATTTCTCTCCGAATTGGGACTCTTTTAGCCATCTGAGCATCATGAGAATTTCGAGTAGTGTAGTATTGTTTTTCCTCGCAACACACATGACTAAATAACCACATCTATTGGTTGAAAGAATTATATAAGAAATATTTGAAAAGTGAAAAAGGTCAAAATTGGTAAGACTGCAGGTTGAAGAATGGATACATATGTACATGTGAACCCCTCAGAGGGTTGAAACAAAAGGATAAAATTAGAAAATGCATATAGAGGAAGTGTAAGACTAAATTGTTGTGTTTAACAGAGGGAAAATATTTATTTTTACAGGTGTCATGTCAGTTTTGTGGACTGTAATTTCTAAATTCAATAAAACTCACTGTTAAAGTCGATATTTATTAAAAGAAAGATATAAACAATTGAATACAAAACAAAACATCCCATGTCATTAAGCTACAAGAATTACTGTCCTATGGCTGCTATTTAAACATTCTAATAAACAAAGCATCACAACTTCTATTATCGTTTGCAAGCTGGTCATGTTCGTTTCACCACTCTCAATAAGTTTTATCACATAAATAATCAGGACAAGAATGCCTATTTTAAGTTGTAACAAGACTTAAATTCTGCTTCAAACGAATGTAGTCAGTACAGGAGAGGTTGCTAATAAGAATTGGCCACAATGATAGAATTTATATTTCAAAGTGTGTGGGAAATTTATTCCAGTTACTGTGATAAGATAATCTATGCTTCTTTTCTTAAGATACGTATTGACTAAAAAGTATTTTTATGTACGCATGATTAAGAATGGTTATTTTTGTAATTCAACATGTGAAGTCACTACTTTGCCACCTATATAGATAAAAGTTAGTTGTCTGGGTGTCAGTGTGTCTGTAAGTCTATGGAAATCCAGTTTTACAGTAAGAAGCACAAAATTGTAGAGTAGTGTAGACGAATTGAAATAAAAAAATAATTTTACATTTAAATAATTTAACAAAATTATTGTGTGCCTTATGGTAGATGGCGCCACAACTGCTACTCATCACCAGACAAGGATTAAAGAATATCACTGGGCCTTATTCCTGATCAAAGTGTTAACAGTTATTCCTAATTCCTGGTTACTTATCAACAATACTTTCATAAGCAACTAAATTTTGTTTCACATTTTTATGTTTGTGTGCTTTTTGTTGCAGTTTACATAGTATGGTCAAGTTGGAAGACATTTTCTTGTTGCTGTTTTAGGCACTTGTCTTTTTAGGTTGTGAAATTCTAGCTTGTGCAGTTCACAGATTTTTAATATTCTGATGTAATGTGTTAAAATTTAACAAAATGGATTATATTGACCATTTTTGCTTATTACAAATGCCTGCTACAATTTAATTGGATTTCTAATATCAATAAATGAAATAAGAAATAATATAAGTGTCAGTAAAATTAATTGTACAGTGAGTGAGACGAAGCCAGTTAAGAGTATAACATTTTAAGAGTTTACTTGTAAAAATAATGAACAATTTACGTCAAAATCGGATGTAATTGTAAATACATGTTTACTTGAAAGATATTATACCAATCAATCTGTCTCTTATGTTAATTTAATTTATTGGAAACAGAAAAGTGAAATTCTACACAAGAAAACATGAATTTTGATTACTAAAATATGAGAATTACATACTTTAAAATATAGTCTTTGTCCAAAATCTTTTCAGGATCTAAATGATTAGGAACCACAAGATCAGGATGAGAGTCAAAATGTATCATTGTCCCATTTTCAAATGGTATCTTCTTGGAACCAATAGCTCTATAAATGTGATAAAGGACCTAAAATTTAAAAAAACATCCAATAAGTATTATAAAAATGCAAGTATTAAATAGACATATTTTTTTAACAATGTATTCAGATAATTTAATGTGAGAAGGTTTTACATTCAAAAATATGCATGCATTAAGATAAAAGGAGTACAAATAAAATATGGGAAATAATAAAAAGTTATTTTCATCATGAGGTTTTAGAATATGAAAATAAAATACACAAATTTAAGTAAATATTTTTAAAGAAATTCTATTCACATTAAAACTCTTTATTGTAGCTCATAATGGTAATTAATGTCATACTACAGCAACATAATGGGCTATATTGTAGCTCATAAATCAATGATTTGCTTCATTCATCATGTAATCATAACAACATAATTAAATTATAAAA
This sequence comes from Meta bourneti, assembly GCA_933210815.1. Taxonomy (NCBI): domain Eukaryota; kingdom Metazoa; phylum Arthropoda; class Arachnida; order Araneae; family Tetragnathidae; genus Meta; species Meta bourneti. Next base: position 24,583,922 of record OW119928.1, read on the forward strand.
TAATGTAGTCGGGGAAGTTACATTGGTCAGCATCAAACTTCTGTCGATAAAACTGATGGACATCTGTATAGCTTGAATCTTCCACTTGGCTACTATTCCAAAATTAGCTTTAACTGTGCTGCAATATTTCTGAAAAATTATGTTTAATGGCAAAATGCAGTTTTAAGCTAAGTACCCACTATTATTGAAGTAAAATATATCCATAATTAAAAATAAGCATAAAATTGTATTAAATTTTTTATTTTTTCTACGCACAAATAAAATGCTTTCCATGTCACTCTAATGCTGAGTACAGAAAATGTATTATAGCTGTTGTTCATGTATATGGATATTTTAGGTACAATACTTCCATTGTAACTTAAAAGGCATAAAAGAGACTGTCAACTTACTCAATTTATAAGACAATGTTTGGTTACAGATTTAGCAGTTAGACTAACAGTAACAGAACAAAATTAACACCAATTCAGAGTGCAAAGTAACTTTGATAACAGAGAGAAAAAGTAAACTCAAATTTTCATAAGGAGTTCCAATAATTCGTTTAGAAAAGGAAAAACAATGTTTTACTTTATTCAATTGCTTAAATTCTTTCATAATATTGAGTAGGTCTAATATTGAGTAGGTATGTTTTAATTCAATAACAGGTGATTCTGGAATATCAGAATTTAAAAAGCAATAACATAAAATAAAAAAACAAAAATTCGAAAGAACACAATCCGTTTACAGTTGGAATGGACTGATCACGGAGCAGTGTTAGGAAATAATTCAAACGAAATTTTAATGACATGATACTTATTAATATTTCGGTGAATTGCATTTGTAACGTTATTGTCAGCCAATGGTTTTCAATAAAATGGAATTAATATTTTAGAAATGTCTTTAAAATTCTATGATGAATATTTTTCAAACGGTTACTTTTTAAACCTTCGTAATTCTAAATATTCTAATTATTAGAAAAAGTTTTCTTCTCATATTTTCAAAAATTATAATAAACCAGATAAGAAAATAGAAAGAATCTAAAGAGAGAATATATTCACATCATTATGGTCCTCCACTATAATAACAGGAATACATGTTTTCTTTTTCTTAGAAATCTTTTCCATTATGATCGGTATTTAAATTCCCGCTTTTGACAGCACAGACAGAAGGAAAGCAGAAAGCACGTTTGTTTTGATTTCGGAAATCCAGTGTCTCACTTCACTTTATTTTGTTATGAGTGATTGAGTTTTATCAATTTTTATTTAATCTCCATTATTCAATAACTCCATCTTTTAATTAAAATACAACTAAATTTTTCAAAGAAATCCCTATGATTTTGAATCATCAAATTATTAATATTTACTTAATTTACAAAATTATATCTTACTTGATACTATTTGTTGAAACAGAATTGAAAAAACTCTAAAATTCTGAATAATTTTCAGGATTTATTTTACCGTTATTTCTATGTGAGTAAAAATAATTTAATTCTAGATGGTTTTCAATTATTTTTAATTATTTAAAACCTAACCTGAAAAAAGTAAAGTCTTTACTGGGTTTCTTTTGGCAACAAATACTTGTTTGCCATGGCGACGAATGCGTTTTCCTAGCTTCCAGGGCTGTTTCATGTTTTTGATATCACTTCTATTAAATGGTAAAGTTAATCACCTGACATAAAACATTTCTGCATTTATTTATAAACATGCAATAAAAATTTTAGACACTTTCAGAGTTTAGTGACGATCAATTCGTGTGTTGCTTATCAACTTCTACATAGTTCCTAGGTCACTGAAATTATGTTAAATTAAAATGTTTGATTAAATGGAGATGAGTCAGACAGCTTGAAAGAAAATAATTTATATATTTCATTATATTATATTTTTATATAAATAGTATTTGGCCGATATTATGTTTTAAATCCATGTGCTAGTGTTAATGTTTTTGCACATCCCTGAGATCAATTTTAAAATCAAATCAAAGTTTTTTACATTATTTCTTCAAAATCTGAAAAACAATTAAATACCTTTCTGATTGCTCTTTTTTTTTCTGCTGTAGTGTACAATTCCATCACAACTGTGCAGTAACATAATTTTCTATTCAATCCCAGCTCAAGCAAAAAACAAGTTCTAACTAGTTTCAATTAACTTTCAGAATATTCAACATGTAATAAAATCAGTAAGAATGCATTGTAACGAGCATATTTGATTGTAAGGGATTAGAATGAAAAGAAATAACCAGTTAAATTAACTAGTAAACATTCCGACATATGTGAATGTTCTGGATTTCTTTGTTTACATGTGTCTGAAACTAGTTTAGAAAATAAATGTAATGCAAGAGTAGGTATAACACAATTTTATGTGAAGAATTGAAATTTTTAGATTGCTTCAAGCATAAGCTTAAAATCAAAGATATTTTGAAAATTAATATGGAACTTAAAAGAAGAAAATAAAACCATATTATAATTTTTCTATACACTAACATAAATAATGTTTTGAATTTTATGCATATAAATAACTATTTAGTTTTAAAATATTCAAATTCATTTAATTTTGTATTACTTTTCTGTGCAAATTTTGCTATGATATTAAAAAATATTTGTGCAAATAATTTTGGATTGGAATTTTTATTTTATGGCTCTAAGTTCAAAACAGGACAAGCTGTGCTAGATTAGGGAATTTAAAAATAAATCACAACATTAAAGCAAAAGACTAAAAATTAAAAATCAAGAATTGAGTGAGGTGTAGAATTTTTATTTACATGCACAATAATTTTTAACTTTGAAAAATTGGATTTTGATAAGACTAATGTAAGCAATATTGAATTTTAAAAAATTAAATTAGATTTAAAAACCTAATTGTATGTTAAGTTCATAAATATTTGAATGGGGAATTTCCTCAATCAAGTCTTGTAAATTTAATCTGTACTTTTGAAAAGTTTTAGACCTTTATTTAAAACAGAATGAGAATTCAAAATATGATGAACAATTAAAAAAGATGAGCATGGGTGCATTCACTCCAAGAAAAGATGATGAGTGAACATGCATTGTTCAATTCTAAATCAAATTTGTTTGACATTAGTCTTGTCAGACTGACTACTGAGAGACTGACCACTGATGGGTTTAATGGAAAATAATTTGTTACTGATTTGCATATTCCACTTGCAAACAACATTATAAATAGTACATAAATGTAATGCAAAAAATAATAATTCTGAATATTTTTTTTATTTATTTCATAAAAGCATTTCATTTTGAATTATTTCTGTGTCAATTTTGCTCTTATATTGAAAAATATTAACATAATTTTTTATGTCTATATCAACTCTAAATTATTTCAACTTTCAGTTTGACTACTTCAGCTGAAGCATTAGTCGTTAATCTGTCAAGTCATCGCTTAACCTTAACAAGGTATTTTTTTATAATTTGTTCCTTTTCACTGAGTAAAATTTAAAGTTTTATATAAATTATTGCAAAACACTTTTAAAATTCTATTTTTCATTGTCTAATATCTTTAATGGGGCCTTCGTAGCTCAGTGGGTATGCCCACTCCACTAGCAACCTTCGTGTTGTAAGCGGTTCAGGTTTGATTCCTGCCAGATGCATTCCTCCCTGGGTGTATTTCTCTCTTCTATGTCAGTAAAGCTTTCACTGTGTGTGTGTCAATTACTTGATATTGTATTGTGTCTGGTGCAGCATGGCAAAATATGGTCTTGCGCCATAAAACCCCAAAACCAACCAACTAATATCTTTAATAAAATTGTTGTTTTGAATTTGCAACATTATCCATCAAGTAAGCAATGTTTCTTATTTAATTCTGTAATTAGTATGGTAATTAGCAAGATGTTTCTTAAATAACTTTGAAAAATGTTTTGGTGTGGGCTTCCATTCATATTAAATTTCATAAAGGTTACTATATTTTTTACTTTTATGCTTGAATATAAATTATCTTTTTCACTGTATAACTGGAAAGTTTAAAGATAATGTGTTTTATTAAACTATATGAAATATACCAAATGGTATTGCATTTTTTTATTTTCCATATATCTCAATATTGCAATATTCATCTATAGGGGATTATGTCCTAAAATCACTTCACTTTTTATACTTTGATATGCATCAAACTAATGAAAACTATACATTTGTGTGTAACATGAAACACTTATATCAAAAGTTAGTGACAGGACAGTGAAGTTTACATTTGTACCATGTCAGCTTTATTTTCACATTCATCAAAACTCAAAAAAGCTATCCAGCAAGAGTCAGTGATGAAAAATATCACATTTTTTTATTTGTAGAAAGTTAGATTATGACTAGATTCTGATTATGACTAGATTGTGGTACTAACTTATGGATATTGCTTTATTTTTATATTTTATTGCTTTATTTTTATATAAACATCAACTCATATTCATACTCTGTTATGAAATTGAGAGAATTTGTGGAATGCTGTATAAAAATTGTCACAATGTATTTACTAGTTATTTTGAATGCGACCAAAAATATGTAAAAATGTAATGTCTGTTTTAAAATTTTTTGCCTCAGTTCAATATTCAGATTTATTGAATTATCATAATAGTTATTATGAATAATTGAAAGTCTATTTTTGTTTTATAGTTTGTTTTAATTCATTTGATGTAAAGAAGTGCATTCAATACAGTCCATATTATATTACAGCAAGTATACTTTAATTTATTTATTTTATTTAAAGTGGTTTCATTTTTCTTCTAATAGCAATACTGCTAATAGTGTTATTGACTCTTTCTTACTGTAAAAAGAGGGGATATAGTTTTAGTCATGAGCATTTAATGATTTGATCATATTTAAAAAATTTACAAGTCTGATTAATAGGACTATATGATTACATTCCTGTATATATTATTTTCTTTTATAGTTGCATACTTACATTCCTTTAATACTTATCTTAAGGATTAAGAAATAGGAATCAAAAGATCCGTATTTCTTAAGTATTGATCAAAGTTTCTGAATTTGCACAAAATTATCATTACCAGTAATTTCCCTCCCAGTAAATTTAAATGCTCATCGATGAAGCAATTTTACCAGAAGAAAGGAATTCAATCAATTTCAGGAGGTTTCTTATGTCACAGATGTTGCAATGGTCTCACCTTGAATTGCTGACCATCCTCTAGAGTGAAACAAATTTTACTTAAATGATTCTCCACAATTTAAAATTAATTCCAAAATATACCAATTTAACCAAGTAAGATAATACAAATTATCTATCTCGATAACAGGATATTTTAAAAAGTATTCACCTGCTAAACATAAAAATTTGAATATTCATTTGACCCCAAAAGCAAAGTGTTTTTATATTAATTTTAATTCCATTAGACTTATTTATAACCCCAAAGTGGAAACACGCAATATTACATAAGGTATGCATGCAAAAAATAATTAAGTTCTTAAATTTTATAAGTAAACCATTAGTGTGTTTCATTTAAACCACTAATATGTATTCAATAATCAAATACAACTTTGATAATATTGTTACAAAAATAGATATATGTATGCCTCAAAACTTTCAAAGTAAAAAAATTAATGAAGATTGTTAAATATTAGTGATAAAATATGTTTAAAGATGTATATATTCTGATCTACTTTGTCGTGGGCCTAAACTATTGTTTCACTATAAATAATCTAATTTTTAAAGGCTGTATGTCCATAACCCTTGCTGTTTTAGCCCTAGGTTTTTAAAATTTGTACTCTGAACATCTCAAAAATACCTTGTGTGACCTTTACTTAGATTTAGGACTTTTTGATGGATATGTCAGTAGTGGTTCTGTACAATGAAGATATTCTTATTTTATGATCAAAACCTTGTACCTTTAATTATCTAAACCAAAAATATAAAGTCCGATATTTTTTGTTAATGAGGTGGTTTTAACATTATTTGGTTATATATAAATATGCTTATTAAACTTATTTCAAAAGCTCTGAAGTTTACAACAGTTACAAATCCCTTTATCTGTAAATTTTTAAGCCTCCTATCCCATAACAGGTCTACAATTTGGTATCCAGCTTTTTATCACTCCTGAAAATTTTTGATTTCAAGACCTGCGAGGTTTTGATAGTAAAATGACTATATGTTCAATCAGTCAGGCTGCGTTAGAGTACATCTGTGTTTGATAGCTACTTTATTGAGGCAACAATGTGAATAAAAGTATAATTTTATTCCTCCAGCACAATGTCTTATGGTCACAGATCAACATGTATGGTTCAATACAAAAACATTTTTATGATTATGAACCGACATAAATGATAGCTGGTGAATCCTGAACAAATTAACGGATGGCTAAATTAAAGTCCTTGGATGAACATAGGGACCAACAGGAAGACTAAAAATTCATTAGCTGTTAAAAGTATTATAAGAATAATAATGAAGAGGCAATCAAGAAGGCTGGAAAACTGAGTTTGTGCTTCGAGAAATAATTTAACGCCATTTTTTGTTATAAGTTTGGATCACACTATTAAGCAGTACGAAAGCTTAACATTGGTAACTGGGAATGTTAAGATTCGATTGAAGCAAAAATTTATGCTTGGCTTTAGACAACTTTATAAGTCGAATCGTTGATTTTGCTTCAGGTTTTATCAACTTTTTCCGCAAACTTTATTAGGGTATACCAAGCATCTGAGCTTCCATAGACGCTACACCACTGCTTTTCAGTAATTATATTGAAATGAAAGAGGGGATTATTGTTATCAGGATTTCTTTTTGTAGTTTTAAGGAGAAAACAATAAGGTTTTACTGAGCAGGAATACCTCTGCATCATGTACCAAACCAACCAACCTAGAGTTACTGAAACAGCTTTCTATCCGTCTTACAAACAATCCAAGTAGAAGGGATCATAGACAATTAAAGTTTTGGTGATGGGACAAATGAGACTGGTGCCGCCATCTGTCTAAAAAAATTATGTCTTTAAAATGAAGATAAAGTATATTCAGATATGAGATGGGATATAAAAATCAGCACAAATTATTTTAATGATGTTGGCCTGAGGAAGCTACAATACTCTACATGATTTCATTAGTCCAGTGGTTGATAACTAATTTGAATGTAATTTTATATTTGTCAACATTAGAAAGTGTTGGCACTACTGTGCCACTAGAAAGGACACCGTATAAATAAATATTCTAGTATTCTTTACGATTAATGTGTTTAAAGTATACATTACATCTTAATACATGTCCGCTTTATTAACGCCGACTTCATGCTGTCTTCTAAAAACCAGAGAAGCAAATACATAAAATGAACGTTGGAAAGAGTTACTATGTTGCCTATTCTGGCTTTAGAAAAAAAGTGGCAGCTGTTCTAAGGATTTTTTTGAGTAATGGAGGTCATTAGACTCACTCTGGAATTGAAAAAGGTGTCGATTCATATATTTCAGTGTTCCTCCATTAAGTACACCAAAGTGATCAAGCCACTCCCCTGATCCTACTCACACCTAGAGAGGGTAGTTGCTGACAAAGGAACTGGGCGTATTATGGTTGACAATTTAGCTAACAATTCATTTGAAATTCTAAATTCGACATTAACAATTAGTTTAATGCATGAACTTTAAAATATTAGAAAGGTATTTATGAGTAAATTTGTTGGAATCGGTCCCTCGTCTTATAAAAAAGAATTTAAGATAATTGTATTGCTTTATCTCTTCTCAATAGTAATTCAATTAAAGAGGGATACACGAAAGGGAAAATTGATTTTGAGCGTTGTTCTTTTAAGCATAAGCATAGCACTTCAAAATATTTCCGTGACTAGATCAAAATTGTGCTTAGGATGTGAAACATTTTTCCAAGGAAAGACGGCAAAACTTTTAAATAAATATTTCTGATATGCGCCCCTTTAGATTCTGGAGCGTGGGTCCGCTGCCCCCGCCCCACCCCCCATGTTACGCCTCTAGAAATGACACTTAAAATTAAAATGCAGAATTTATTAGCTTATTTTCAAAAATGCATTTGAAAAAAAGATTGAATTTTTGACCGTTTCTTAAATACAATTTATAAAAGTGTTCTCCTTTTCCCAGAAGTAAAAATAGTTGGACTTAGATTTGATAATTTCGAAATTCACTTGACCAATTTTCTGCTCTATTCACTAAAGGAATCCTCAGATACTGGAACGAATGCTTTGAATTCCGTGTCAATAAATAACGAGAGCTCCCATCTGTGTTTTACTTTTTGTCATTTCTCAGCATACTTTGGATTAAATGCGTTTAATATCCTACATAATTTACTGCGAGATCGAAGCGCTGACTTGAATTCTAAGATCGTTTCCAAGCACACTCAAGAAGCCAAGCGTGTTTTTCGATCGGGTTCACTGCTGTTGCGGTAACGCACGCAATTTTCCTTCTTTCTGCCTTGTCATAGCTGGTAGACATAGTTAGTATTGGTTTGAAATCCTCCCAACTTTAAAGTGCTCTGTAATGTCTTATCTTGAAAATACATTTTCATTTGTAAACGTAATACCTAAATAAACGGAATTTTATCTCAATTCAGATCTGCTACTAGCAAGAGTTCGAGGGCAATTTGTGTTCTGGAAGTGTACTTGTACGTGTTTTGAAAGACGGACCTCCAACATTAAACAAACACCAGTAATACATTTTCCGTTATGTTAGTTTTTAGATTTTACTGTCATGGTTTTAGGATCCATTTTGCAATTCTAATAAGACTAATTCGCGCATAGTTTGTTATTATTTCTTTGTGAAAATTAAATATGGTTTTGAAAAGGGGTGACCCTTTGAAGTATGCACGTGGGCAGCTAATACCTCAGAAACGACCCTAATGGAACATTTGGGCCAGTTTTGAAATGCTACAAAAGATTAGTTCCGTCTCTGATCAAGTGTTACCTAGCGAATGGGTAATATTGAAAGAAATGATTGGTTGAATTTAGCGACTCGGATGTCCAAGGTTTGCAGAAAGGGAATACTCATGTAGTAGAATAGTCGTGTCGACATATCCATGCTCACAGCTTTCAGATTATCGCACTACAGACATTAACCTTCTAATGAAATAAACGGAGTATGTGCACGCAGCTTCATCTATTTCTTCCGGTCGCTCTGTTTGATGATCTTTCGCGTGGTTGTAGGAGAAAGCATGAATCCTAATGTGGGACAAATTATTAATTGGTTAAAATCAGTGGCGGCTTTTCAGGAGAAGAAAGGGAAGTGGCACTTCCCCAACATTTTTCATCAAATTCATTTTTCAAATTACATTTCTCAAATTAGTCTTTTTTCAGTATTTCATATATGTATACATTTTCAATATTTCTACGTAAAATTTCTCTTTTCTTTTACGATTTATAAATTACTTAAGTACTTACAAATAGGAACGAATTTAATCTCGCAGAGTGCATTATTCAATACGCGGAAAATATCTTACAATGCTTACGACTGTAGACAGCGAAAGCTTAGCACGGAAGTTTTTGCTGGAAAATAGCTGCGCATATTCCGTAAGCCAGATGGTTGCTATGACAACACCGCCATTAACAGCTGTAAAACATTTAGACTGTCGACTCCGAAGGAAGGGAAAAGCTAGAAACCTCGATTCCTCTTCATCTGCCGGTTGAAATCTTAAAATAGATGTCCCTCGTTTCCCGTTACAAGCTGCGAATACAGAAAACTAATAGATTGAGCTTTAGCGCCAAAAGTCTAGCCAATCGCACCGAAACTGCCGAATATTACATGAAATAGAGCAATGATTTTGTTGACCATTTTGTTTTAGATTTTTCAGCGGAATGAATTCAACTGATATTGTGTATAATTTATTGGAAATTCCGTTTAGCCGGTGGAAAGACTAAGACAAAAGGGACGTATTACGTCAAGCACGTCCAACGGATTTATTGACGACTCTGACCAAAAAAATTTAAAAGAATGGTAAGTCGTACAATATTAGTTTTCACCTATTTTTCCAACCACGAGCCGCCGCCGGTTAAAATGCTTATCCAACGTGGTTAAAAGCGCTAGTTTGTGTGTTCGATAGCCAATCGGCCCAAGTCGATTCGTAAGACCACGTGACGGCGACTCCGCCCACACTCTGTCTATTTCATTAGAAGGTTGATGACTGCAGAGGTTCAAGTTCAATCGCATAACTTTAAAATCCGCTTTATTATATTAAAAAAATTCAGTTCAATTTAGATTCTAAAGGAACATGACTAACGATTAAACAGTTTTGACACTATTGTCACATCTGAGGATTACGGATGATGCTGGCTTAAATTATTAGTCGTAGACAATTCTGTGAGCCGACAGAAACGAAAACAAAGTTAGACTTAGAAGCTTGGGGCAAATAAGACTGATGCCTCCGTCTGTCTAACACAAATTTATGCATTTAAAATTAAAACTATTTAAAGAGCTAGGATTAAAATATACCAGTCAGGACTATATTAATTTTGTAAAACAATTATTGTTCACAACATTATGTTTGATTGGATTTAATTGTACTGTACATAGAAATTAGTAAAAGGACAGACTTCGCTAATGGCTCCTGTTAATGGGTCTCCAGGAAGGAAGAAGACACCCCTGTATTGTTTTGTGCCCCAAGACGTTTGTTAGAAAACAATTCTTTTGTCTCTTTTCTGAACAGTAATACGATTCGTAGAGTCTACATGAAAGGAAGTTACTATAAACTACTTATAAATGTATTTCAATGATGAAATGCGTGAAAGTATTCACTCTGCAGAATACTAGAAAATAATTATGTGACAAATCCGAATCGTTCTTAAAATTACAAACTCTTTCAAGAAAAACCACACAAATGTTTAATAGAATTTCTGAATTGCCGCTACAGGGGCTGGCGCACATTAAATCTGTCGTGGCCTCAAATGTCCTCACATTGGCGTGGTGTGGAAGTTTGGAGAGTGAGATACCATCTCAGGTGTTGTCTCGTGGTGCTTTTCCGTTAGCCGGGCGCAAGCGAAAAATCGCCAAATAATGTAGAATTCCGCCAAATTTCTTACAACCATAAGGGGAATGTTCGTTTGGGGCCATGTGCTCTATTCTCTGAATTCATTACTATTTATTAATATTTGTTTATAGTTATTAATATTTATTATTTATTTATTATTATTTGTTTATACTATTTATTAATATTTGTTTATAGTTGTACGTTTTCGACTTTTATTCCGTTGACTGTTTTGTCATTCGCTTCGCTTGGCGACTTGGCTCGCGTTTGGTTCACAATTGGCGACATTTGCGCCCGGCTAACGGAAAAGTACCGTTGTCTCGTCATCTGACCTGTTTCAAAATTACGAGGCGTTGTCCTTTCATCTTTTCCTTCGGGATTGATCCCGAACCGTCGCCAATAGCCCGTTGTGTTGCTCCAGTTCGACATTAATTAACTACCTACCTACTTGAAATGCCGCTTCTCACCCAGCAGAGTCGTTCCTCAGATATGAAGCACGAATTCAGAGAGTAATTTGGGATGGCCCAGTCTTCGTTTTCCTGGTTAAATGTGTTCGGGATTGATTCCGGACCGTTGCCAATGGCCCTTTTTGTTGCTCCAGTGCGACGCAAATTCAACTACCCAGTTCCCTAAATGCCATCATGTTAAAGAGCATTGCGTTTCATGGTTGTTGGTTGTTTTTTTTTTCTATGACTCAACGGCTAGATCTGGTCAATCCATTGTGTTTTATTTTTTTTCAAACTACTTGCTTATTCAGACGTATATTTTATATCTTGTGAGTTACGAAACTTGAATTTTGTCTGATAGAACTAGGAAAAGGACACAGAAGAACGAATAAGTATAGAATCAATCAGGGTATGCCGATTTAAATCAGCTTGATTTAAATCAAGTTGTTTTTATTTTAAAAAAATCATTGACTTAAATCAAAATTTTAATTTTTTTTCTTTCCTTATTAAGTTTATGAAATAACTATGCACAAGATGCACGTTATTTTATTCAAATAAGTTAAGAACTATATCAAATAAGTTAAGTAGTCTGTTTATGACAAAAATAGACAATTTGTCACAATGAAAACATTTTCTGCAGTATCACAAAAGCATTCCAATTTTGCACATAAATCTGTAATTGAGAATTTTAATATTTTCGTTTTGTTTTGTGTAATATGCAGCTTAATTTTTATTTAAATTGAATTGAGAAATTTTATGCATTGATCCCATCCCTAGGAATTCTTTACACGGCTAGCATAACTATTCTGTATTTAAGGAATACAAATTTGAATGCAAAAGTTAATTCACCCATCTGATAATTGAGTATGTTAACAAAGTAGATTATGAATTGAAGCTAAAAGCTATTTTAATGATTATGATGATTTTTTTTATTCCAAGCTCAAAATTCCACTCAATTGGCATGTTCTGGGGGAATGCTATTACACTTATTCTATGCTGTTCATAGAGAAAAGCTTTATTTTTTGTATGTTATGTATGAACTCTTTTTGTGTCCTTGGAATATAGCTTTGAAATACTTATCAATACTCAGAGAAAATTTGAAAAATAGGCATATTTGATTTCAATTTATGTATATTTTCATGTCTTGTCTCATTTTTTTACTATTTACTTACAAATAACATTTTTTCACGAATAAGTACTTTGCAAGCTAAATATTAATGAAAAGTAGGAATTTGTAACAAGTTCCTTTTATTTTATTTTCTATTGGTAACACAATTTTCTCAAACACGTCTAACCAATTAATTACTTTATATAAAAATAAAGAAATTCTATACATTTTATTCACATATGAAATATATATAATGCAAAAAATTCTGAAATTTGTCTGATTTTTTATTAATTTTATTGGTGTTAGTGGGATCCTGGCAACCTTATTTATTAGGAGCAAAAAATTTAATGCCATTGGTTACGAGTTATAAAATCAAACTAATCTAAACCTCTGGAGAACTAGATGGGAAAACATTGCTTATGCATGGCATTTGTTGTGCTGTTCTATTTACTCTATTATGTGATTAGCTTTGCTAATTCCTGTATTACCGTTTTAATCTTTCAAAAATTTACTCTGCCATATTTCCTAATAGTACATTAATGTTATTCATCATAAATATTAATGTTTTACATAAATCAAAATTATCTAGAAACTACACTGATTTGCGTGTCTCATGTCCAACAAGTTTAAACTTGTACGGGCAAGGGATTAATTAAAATCATAAAAATCCGATTTAAATACACTACTGTTTGTGAAAATTGCAACACCATGGAGGAAGCATGCAAATAAAACGAAACTTTCAGGAAATGCAAAACAGGTTAGGATATGCAAATGATTAGAATTACAAAGCGATCACGCATGTGTGGGCCGAGAAACATCCTCTAAACTTCCAAGTGAGTCGTGTATAAAAAGCACTGTAAAGGTGCGTTAAAATGTGTGTATCGTCGTTTGACTGCTGTAAATGATTGATTAGAAGTCAATATGCCTCGCCAAAAACGTAAAGTGCCATACGAGTAACTAACGGAGTTCGATCGGGGCCGCATGATCGGCCTCCGTGAGGGTGGACTTTCGTATCGTGAAATCGCCACTCGCACGGGGCGTAATGCCACAACAGTGATGCGTGTGTGGAAGAGATGGACCATGGAGAACCGGACAAGTCGAAACCCCGGCAGTGGGCCCCGCAATATGGCGTCACCACGGGACGACAGATACCTCATCCGCATGGCGGTGACGGACTGTACAACGTCTTCTCTTGCGTTGGCACAACAATGGAACACTCTGCCATTGTGTGTCAGATACAGGTGTGTCATTGTCTGCCTCCACGGTTCGTCGACGTCTGCTGCGCCATGGGCTACGTGCAAGGATTCCCCTTCGCCGGATTCCCTTGACGCTGAACCACCGACGCCTCCGGCTACAATGGGCTCACCAACACAACCGATGGCGTGCCGATTGGCAACAAGTCGTCTTCTCAGATGTCCCGCTTCAATCTGGACTATAATGATGGACGCGTACTCGTCAGACGCTACAGAGGTGAACGCCTTCTCCCCGAGTGTCTTATTCAGCGTCATACTGGACGAACGCCTGGCGTTATGGTCTGGGGCGCTATTGGATATCATGGGCGATCCCGCCTACTCCAAATTGTGGGGTAGTGAACAGTGGGCGCTACATCAGGGAAGTTGTGAAGCCCGAGGTCCTACCCCTTCTGCAACGCATTCCCGGAGCTGTATTTCAGCAAGACAATGCTCGTCCACATGTTGCTCGGAATGTACAAGCCTTCTTCAGTGCACGACAAGTTCCGCTTCTTCCATGGCTTACACGTTCTCCGGATATGTTGCCCATTGAGCATGTCTGGGATTACATCGGACGGCGACTCGCTCGTACCGCTCGTCGGGCAGAGTACGGCTGAACTTTGGCATCAGATAGAGGCCATCTGGAATGCCATTCCTCAGCATGACATTAAGAATCTGTATGATTCGATGCCACGACGTGTACAGTTTCTAATCGCTGCGTGTGGTGCTACACAAGATATTGATTTTCGGCATTATTTTTGTTTTATTGCTCTGTAAATTTGATCGTTTATTTAAACCACTATAAGTAATACGTGGAATAAATTTCATTTATTTCTGATGATTCTTTCATAGTGTTGCAATTTTCACAAACAGTAGTGTATAAAAAATCTGATTTTTATGACTTTTTTTTAAAAAAAATCATGAATTTTTAATACCCTGGAATTAAAATTATCAGAAAACGTATTGGCGGTATGTTTATTTAAAGTTGGAGACACTGCGGGAATGTTTTATCGCATCCCGTATTCTTCCTAAGTGCAAGTCAGGAACCGCCCTGTATGCAAGTTCCTCACTTCGAGATTTGCTAAGATTTGAAAAATATCAACAGATACTCATCTGTAATAATCTATAAACGATAAATCCTATTTAGACACTTGATTATATAACTTGCTGTGCCTGGTGGTAAAACGTTGGATCTGAAAATAAAAGGCTTTTACTCCTGTACTTGTGATCTGGTTTTTGATTAAAATATTTATAATAAAATGCTTCGATTAAGAATACCTCGTCTGCTTAGAGACTCGATGGTGATTTGGGTGCAATTTCTAGAACAAATTACGAAATTAATTTATGCTTCAGAAAGTTGGGACCTTCAAGTCGATCATTGAACTTTGACCTATAGCACTCGATAACGAAGCGCTTTATTTTATTTGGTAACGTCTAAACAAATTTTTTAAAAACCACCTTTTTTATTACTGTTCTCACAGGCCTTAAAATAGTCTGATGTTTCATTTTAGTTTTTAAGTTCCTTAAAAAGTCTTAATATTTGCTGAAAGTCTTTAAATGTTTTTAAAGCCTTAATTTTTACATTGCGTAGATATATGTTTGTCCAAGCGTCATCAAAAATCGAGAGCTGATGTATGTAGGTTAGTTAAAAACTGCTGTTTTTAAAACTGGAATTTTTTTAGACTTAACCACCCTTGCACTCGTGAAAGTTTCTCATTACCTGTGCACTCATGGGTTAATCTATTACGAACTACATTAAATGCAGCCTTAAAAATAAGAAATAGCTTTGGAATAGCCTTAAAAAGCCCTATTTTGCTTGAAGAGTGGGAACCTTAGTTTTTCTATATTCGTAAAACATGAAATAATGCTTTTTAAGTGCACTTTTTTAGTTAAAATTAATATCTGGTAATTGCCGTTTGATATATTTATTAATTTTTGAATGATTATTGCTTTATCCATTAATCAACACGTGCGTGATTTAAAATAATGTATTGTTACCATCGCAATATAGACAGAAGATTAAAATCAACAAAAAAAGGGTTAGCCCATGTCCTGTTGAGCCGCTTTGGCAATAGGATTATTTTTGTTTTCTCTTTTCCATCAATTTTCGGTTTAGGAACGTTTTAAAAGAAATCTTTAAAAAAGTCGTCTTTAATCCGAAATTTTTTTCCATCGCTGTATTCGTAAACAGCATTTGTTACATTAAAATAGTGTAAAGTTTATTATAATGACTTTCCTTAAATAAAGGCATCGTGGTACGTTTCCAAATTTCATATCTTCAGTTCTTTTTAATTCTTTGTCTTGACCCAAGTTCGACTACCTTCTCATCTGAGTTTTATATAACCGTTTGGTCAGGCCCTAAACATCTGCAGTCCAGGTCTCAGCAGTAAATTGAAATGAAAGGTCCCTCATGAAATACCAATAAGTATCCTATATAAATACTCATTGTTTCTCGCTCTGATACATAATTTTTTTTATATTCCTTTGCACACGTATGGTACAAATTTATTGTTACCACAATACAATGATTTCCCGATACCATGGTACCAGGTATTGTAATGGCTTACAACACAGATGTAAGCCGTTACAATTCATATGATCGTTGAAAACACAAGTTAGGATTTCCACTGTCCTTACGAGTTCGAAACTAGGTTCAACCAAACACCGTCGTGTACGCGGGGGCTGGGGCACGTTAAATCTGTCGTGGCCTCAAATGTGCTCACGTTAGCGTGGTGTGGAAGTTGGAAGAGTGAGGTGCCAGCTCATGTTGACCTCGTCATCCGACCATGGTTCTAAATTACGAGGTGTTGTCCTCGGATCTTTCCCTTCGGGATAGATCGTTGCCAATAGTTCCGTTGTGTTGGTCCAGTGCCACGTTAATTCAACTATCTATCTTAAAAAGTTCAGATTTTTTTATTTTAATTTTTAAAGACCCTTAAAAACCCCAAATTTAACTTAACTTTTAAAATCTTTAAAAAGTCTGTTTTTTTATTTCAATTTTTAAGGGCCCCTATAAAGCCAAAATTTAAATTAAAAGCTTAAATTTCTTTAAAACGCCTTATTTTTTTACAAAAACACTACATATTTTATTTCGACTGCATTCAAAAACCTTGACCATTGGCACCCTGACCTCAGACAAGTAATTTGGCAATTTCAAATAGTCCGATCCAATACAGATCTTTCCTTACACCCGTCGTATCAATGGCACTTGACCTTGCAGAAGTACCATTACCGACTGTGAAGTCCAGCCATAGCATCCGTGAAAGTTTCTTCACCTGCGCATTCACGGGTTAATCTACTTTCGATCTATGTAAATACGTAAAATTGCCTTTAAAATGCCCTATTTTTCTTTTGCTAAAACAGTGGTAAACCTTCCACCACTTCTGTGCAAAAACCGCCATTTAAAAAAAATAAAGCATCCATAATGAAAGGAGTGTGGTGCAGACAATAGACCATCTATCTGAACTGTAATAATTCAAAATTACGTGGTATTGTCCTCGGATCTTTCCCTCTGGGATTGATCCCGGACCGTCACCAATAGCCCATTGTGTTGCTCCAGTGTGACGTTAATTGAAAATACCAATACCTGAACTGTAATAGCATATTTGACAAAAATTAAAATAAAGCTTATCTTTGCATACCTTGATAAATTTAAGAAAATTCATATTCAAGTTCCGAAATCGGCTGGTGTTTTTGAAAACTAGGGATTGAGGTATTCAAGAGAAATATTTCACCTTAGGAAAAGGTTTAGCGTCATAGAGTTTATAATACAGAATTTTGTAGCACAACTATAATTTAATTTTTTTTCAATTATTTCATTATACTTCTCTATTAAAATAATTTTTTATTCGTTGTCCTGGTTACGTTGTCCCCATAAAATAATCTTAACTCACGGTAATTACGCCAGATAATATAAAAGACTTTTTCGCTTTAATACAGAATCATCGAAGTACAAAATCGTACTATCAGGAAATTTGTTAGCTGCTTCTAAATTTCTTAGTGTTTCTGAGTCATGCCATTTATATTAAATGTGCGATGTAATGTATTACGCAAAAATCATATTTTTATCTTGTCAATACAAACGGAAACTACATTTGCACACAACAACCGAAAAATTAAAAAATAATAGTATTGGCTATTTAAAAAAATTTGTTTACTTGTTTTTAACTCGATTACTATTAAATTGTTTTTTTTCTTTATCAGTTGTACTTGGAACTTTTGGCCTACATTAGTTTAGATACTGGATGAGAAAATAAGTATTTGTTCGATAATTTCGGTACGATCTAAATTAAAGTTGAAATATTACTTTGCAGAAAGATTTTCGTTGATAAAAATTTTATAATCTTTCTACATGTTTTAACGGGTTAAAATAATATAACTATTTTATTTCATTCCACCAGAAATATATTAAAATATTCCTTGAACTATCACAAATTCCAGTTGGCACAAATCTTTCTGCAGTCAGGCGAAAAATGGTTTTATTTTGTTCGAGAAAAATCCACAAACCTCAGGCGTTCCATTGTTTTTTTTATTGCATCGTGAGCTAATATAAAAACAAGTTTATACCCTTCTTCTCTCTGCCTCCGTAAATTTTACCCACTTACAAATAAAATATTTTTCATGGGAAACGAAGAAACTCTTTTCATTCTTGCTGTTTTTCAAAGTCTTGTATTTGAAACGAATGAAAATATTGTGTGAAAAATTTGCTTAAAATTTAAATTTTTATTATTTGACAGATTTTAAAAGTTCGAGGTTTCTTGTGGCTTTCCCGTTTTTTTTAATTTTTGGACGGTTTTTAATCCTGTATTTTCTCCTCGACATTTGATGGCTTTCCCGATTTCTTGTGTGTGGGTCCTGTCCTTAATTAAATTTTGACTGATGAATATGATGAATATTCTAATTCAAACTGTGATTGGGTAACTATTGTTGCTGCATCATGTGACTTTAATTCTAAAAAGCTATTCGCCTTTTATCTAACGCGGATAGAGGGGTAAAAATTGGTTGGTCACGTGACCTGCCGAGACGCCATGTTGGAGATATTGTTATAATAATCGTCTGCATGGTGTGAAAAATGAGAAGTTCAGCAAACAACATACTTTAAATTTTCGTTTCGTTTTAAAGTTATTTGAGTTAATGTCAACGTAATCGAAGCTATGAATGTGGTGTTATTTTGTGTGTATTTGTGTTCAAATAACCCGCTACTGATAATAAAAGGTGGGTTACCTAACGGTAAAAATTAACTCGCCGATTTTTATCGTAGTGATCGCCCGCTGACTGCTATGCCGGTCGCTGGGATTGTGTTATTGTGTAAAAATGTGGCAAACTTCGTAGAATATATGCCAAGAATTGATGAACGTGCATATTTACTCGGTTTCCAATCGTAAAATACTCTTTCACACTATAATTGTTTACATTTTGGTATGTAAACACAGTCAACGAAGCATACAAATTCGTGATTGGGTTTGAATTTTGAATTAAATAAAGTGTTGAATTCAAAATAAACGAAATGTTTTGAACACAATGAGCTTTGTACATTTCTTTTTATATTCATTATCGTGTGATGTGTAAGCCTAATGTCAAATAGCTATTATTTGTGTACTTGTGATAACTCTGAGCGATGGATCAGTTGATAGACTGAGCAATATTAGGTTTATTTTCAGGAAAGTTCATTAGCTCATTATAAATCGAAAGTATAGCCGTCGCCGTTCATTATCATGTGGCAAAAAGTGCCAATGAACAATCCAAATTACCGTAATTTTTGTGTCACATGTTTTTAAACAAGTGATTGATCATTGACATTTTCATCTGGTTTTTACTTAAAATAGCTAATCTAAGTAATTTTTTATTCGAATTAGGAAAAAATAATCAAATATTAAAATTAAAACCAGTTGATTTAAGTTAAATTTAAGTTTTTTTACTTGTCCAATATAATGCTGTGAAGTGATGGTTTGTAATGAACTTTCCCTACAGCATTAATACCTTGTAATCAACATGGTAAATTGATACTGCAATAAAATCAAGTAAATGAGCTTTTTTGAATTTTTTTGTCTTTCAAGAGTTTATTGCCGTCTATATTTCCTAACTCTGGGCCTAATAAAGATTTCATCTACTTTTTTTGTATTTTGTGAATATATATAGAATTGATAACTTCAGTTTCATTGCTTTCTTGTCAATGAAATTGGTTTCATGTTATGTGCATCATAGGTAATGAAAAACTTGAGCTTTTACACTTAAATACATACCAAACACTTTTGATAATCTACTTATTTCCCTTTATGCAATTTTCAGTAGTAAGAATTATGGATATCACAGTGGTTTGCTTTAATGTGCTGACTAAATTTAATCCTACTGAGTAAGACAAATTTGCTAAGATATAATGTACTGATACAAAATCCAAATAGCGTACTTATTATTTCCCTTAACCTCCATTGGCCAGATATGACTCTTGCGCCATAAAAACCCAAAACGAACCCTTCATATGTAAAGTTTTGATAACTGTAATATTAAGGAATTTTTCACTTGTGAAATTTTTTGAATTCTCCTTTCATTAATGTATATTAAAAATTTGTTTGAATTTTTCATATTAAGCAAAAGCTATGGTATGGAACATGAAATGCATTTAATTTTTATTTTCTTTGTTGTGTCAACATAACCTATGTTAACCATTGAATTATGTAGCTAACTATTCCTCATTTTTCAGTAAAAAAATTGCAGTCCTTGGATGTTATAAAATTTTAATATTCGTGTTATGCATGCAAAATTTTTAGCCTATTTAAAAAATGAAGTTCATTAAATTTCAAAAAAAAAATAATTTTAACTTGCCATATAGCCTAAAGGTCAAACTCAATGGTTAAGTAATGCCTATATATGAACAGAAAAGTTCAATTTAATATTTATTAAGTTTGATTAAACAATCCATACAATTATTTTTAAGATAACTAGAATTTTTTCAAAGTTTTTTAAATACTTTTGAAAAGCGTGTATGGAATATAATGATTTAAATCTTTTCACACCAGTAATGAAAGTAAGTAAAATATTTAAATCAATTTCACATTCAGGATGACTGAAAATTGACTATCAAGAGTTCAAAATATTTCATTTTGTGTGCATTGGGTACTAGAAACAAACATTCATTTGTTTATTTTTTACTATTTAATTGTAGACAAGAATTTGTTATTTTTAAAAATAAAATACATTAATGAAGATATCGAGTTTCGTCAATGGTATATCATCCCTAATTATACGAAGTAAACATTTTGTTGATCCTTAAAACAAATTACCATATTCTAAGATCATGCATTATTCTTGCCTTGTAACAGTAGTTCAGGGTTACTGAAGATGTTTATATCATAAATGTGGTTCATTTTACATTTCATTTTGGTGGGAGCAGATGCCTTTATATCACTGAATGCATGTTTTCCTATTTTTTTAATAAAACAGGAAGACTTACGACCTAAAAATATGAATAAAATAAAATGACAGAACACCAGAATAATCTGATTATCCTACCATCAACCTGGATCTTAGAGGCTGTCATGGCTCAATGGGGCACAAGTTCAATTCCCCCTGAATGTCAGGAAAATTTCTCCTTGTATGAGTATGTCCATTACTTGAAATTGTCTTGTGTTTGGCACATTTAGGCCAAATATGCCCCTTGTGTCATAAAAACTCAACCAACCTCCTGGTTTTCGATGTAAGCATCTTCAATCTGTCTAATTTTAGAATACTGTTGGGTTTTCTGCTTTTTTCCCATTTGTGTGTTTATAAAATGGGAAAAACTGGAAAATAATTTAAATGAAGTCACTAAGTTGACATTGCAAAGCATTGGATGGCTGACAGTTTCAAAACATTGGCACCAATAAAATAACATTTCTTTTATACTGAAAAAGGAGTCGATAAATTACAAAAACAATTTCATTGATTCGGTAATAAAAATTTGGACCTTATGCCATAAAACCCTAACATCCAATCCTTGGTAATAAAAAAGGGAATAGGTTAATCTTAGATTGCTTTTCCCTACCTTGTTCTACAAAGATCTGTTAGTCTAGTCTTGACAACTCTGATTCCAAACATTAGGTACAAGTCAGTATCTTAGTCCAAGGCATATATGTAATGTCATATTTATAAATTCTAATGCCAAACATGAGTTTCCATCTCCTTGCAGTGCCACCAAATTGATCCTTTTACCAGTGAACTAAAGTGGAAAGGTTTATACTTGGTATTTTGTATCTCCCTTTAAAATTTGTGCAAAGTTTGAAACTATTTAATCAACTAATACAAAAATTATTCCAACCTTAATAAGAAAAAAGTGTTTACATTCATTACATTAGTAGTTATAATAAATATGTTACTTTTCAAAGGGGGAATGGTAGATATATATTGAAAATGGCTCAAATGTATTGACAACTATTCTAATTTAGAGGGCTATATATACAAGTTTTGTGTAAATCATGGACTGTAGCTTGTTTCTTTAACCTTGGAAGTTTAATAATTAATTATTTTTTATAAATTCATCCATTTTTAATTCTTGTAATTGCTAGTATATGCTGTAGGATATATACAACCCCCACATTGTTTTATCTTTGAAAGTGGACTTGTAACCCCTGGTATCTGGTTTCTATAGGGTCTCAAAAAAATTTTTACCAGGGCCTTAACTTAAGCAATGTAAGACAAAACAAGTAGTATAAAACTGAGCCAGAATGTTGATATTGGTAGTAACTTGGAATGTGTTGGGTATCAATCATAAATTGACTCAAATCTTTGAGTTGAGATTTTTTTCGAATTTTTCCATATTGACTATCTTTTGTTAATTTATTTGATATTATTAAGGTGATTTATATAATTTTGTAATCAAAATGTTTTCCATTGTATTGTTAATTTTTTGTTTTAATTTCAGGTGTAGCTTTTGTTCTCGTTTAAAGCACATTGGAAAACACTTGGTAAATATATACAGTTCTCAGATGCTGTGCTTTGCATATACATTAAATTTAAGAAGCCAAATGATTCTGAGGTAATAAATCAACTAAAGTACAAAAAAGTATTAAATTTGTTCGTATCTGTTTTAAGATGGATTCTGTGAGCAATGGGAATATACCAGATAAATGCCTTGCTAAAACAAAAGAGTCGAGTGATGTGCAAAACTCGGAAAAAATTAATCTTAAAGGTAAAACTTCGAATGATACTGAACATGATTTAAAGGCTCCTGAACCACATAGCCCCATATCCAAATCTCCAAATATGCTTGAAAGTAATAATGAAAAGCCTGAATTGGCTGAGAAAAAATCTGTCAAAAATGCAGAACGGTTAAAGCCAAAGGAACTGGAATCTGTTACAGATTTATCCTCAAATGCAAAAGATCCTGATGAAATCCATATGCCTGCTGTTTCTAAAGAAAATGGGATATATGACAAAGTAAATGTGAAATCCAGTAACTTAACTGAAAATCAGAAAATTGTCACCAGCAACAAAGACAGTGATGATTTGCTAGGTGTGTCTTCTGAAACAAATAAGCTAAGTAAATCTAGCAAATTAGATGTCACATCTGGAAAAAGTGCTTGTAAGGATAATGAAGATGAGGTAGAATCTTTTACATCAGCAAAGGCACCATCTAACGATGAATCACTTGGTGCATCTACAAGCAACAAAAATACTCCCATTGAATTAGGTAATCATAATTCTAAAGTTAAGAAAGTAGATGGAGCAAAAGATAATGTAGTTGATGGGGCAAATGTAAATGTATCAAAAAATCATTTAATGTCTGGTGGCTCAATTGTTAGTTCAAATGATGATCATGCTTTGTGCAAAACAACGAAATTGGATAAGGGGGAAATCAATGATTCTGAAAACATGGATGTTGAAGAATTGCCAAAACTTCCATCACACACACTCTCAAAATGTGATAGTGTATCTAAAGGCATCTCCAGTTTGAAAAACCAGTCCGAGTCATGTGATCAACCTCTGAATTTTACCTCTGTCAAAGTCGAACAATCATTAAAGAACAAATCTGAATCAGATTCAAATAGTCAAAGTGTAGGTTTGGTTGACTTGTCTGCGAGTAAAGGTTCTAGTGAAACAAATCCTCTCCAAAAATTAAATGAACATATAAAATCTCTTGGTACAGAAAAAGAACAAACTCCTGCGCACAATCACACACAAAAAGGTGATCTTTCAGCCCTGAATAATACCTCAGCACCCATTGTTGCGACTGAAAAGTCTCATTCACATGCCACTAGTAATAAAGAAAACAAGGGCCTGGATTACTCTCACACAAATGAAAGACTCCCCAAGGAATCCTCCGACAGCTTTGTATTTGCCGATCTCTCAAACGAAGAGACTGGGTTTCCTGAAGCCTTTACAGGTTTGGTGACAATAGGTAAGTACATATCTGTAAAAGGAGATTTCACTCTTCGTTCTACAGAAGCCTTAGTGGAAAGTCCATCATTGGTGGCTCCCTATTTGTTAAAGGAACCAGATGCTTTCCCTTCAAAGGATAAGGATTCTAAATCAGAGGTCAAAGACTTCTTTCATTCAGCGGCAGGGGAGATTCTGATTGGAATTGGGCTGAGCAGGGTGAACGAGTGGTTCCATAGGGATATGACAAGGATAAAAAAGAGGCATATGAAACGGGCTGGTAAAACTCCAGAACTGGAGGAAGAGCTGGCCATGCATGAGAATTTCTACTCGGAAGCTAAGAAAGCTAACAGTGTATACTCATTTTCTTATAAAGTGTGCAAAACGTGTGGCTTTACTACTGAATCTTCAGTTATTATGGAAGGCCATCTACTAGTACCTCACATCACTTCCCGAAGGGAATACGAATGTAGTTTTTGTGATTTCATTAATAGAGATCCTAAAATAATGTTGGAGCATATGGAAAGTGTACATAAAAAAGTTGGCCGGATCCAACCTCCAGTCCTATTTTTTGAATGTCCTTACTGTACATTTGAGAGCAACTCTAAAGTGAAGTTGAATAATCATTTGCCGAAGTGTCAACGATATTTTGATCATGGCATAAATCAAGCTCCCCCTAAAGACTTTGAATTTCCTGCCTTGACACCAAAGCCCATTACTGTAGCAGTTGTCAAAGCGTATGAGAAGTCTCTGGGTTCCATGCAGCGAGGACGGGGAAGACCTAAAAAGGACCAATTTTCTCCAAATCCTACTGTCTCGCAAATGGCTCCGAATCAACTGCCCTCATTCAGAGCTAGCTCAAATTCTCCTCTAGCTGATAGCTTGAGTGTGCAGAATCAAATTATACCTCCTATTCAAATGCCAAACATGAACATTCGACCTGCTCACTCAAATGCTGTCGGCCAACTTCGTCCTGGTATCTCTGCTCTACACATGCCTCCTCCTAACCGGTTTTTCCAAGTTGTCAATTCAAGTGGACAGATAGTGCCCATGATGGGGAATAATCATTTAGTCACATCTCCATCACAATTTCCATTTTCTTCTAACCTCGATAACAGTGCTGGTAAAAAGACTCAAGGTGCACAGTATTTCAATTCTATGTTTGGTAGTGGCCTGCGGCAACAAAACTCAAAAAATATGCCGAGTGTGACTATTACTCCTCTACCTAAACTCCAAGGGCCTTATCCTGTCCCCATGGTCAAGCAATCAACGGCTTCTGGCAGCACATCATTGCAATCGAATAGCTTAGTGGTGTGTGAAATATGTGACGGTTACATCAAAGATCTTGAACAGTTACGTACCCATATGCAGCTCATTCACAAGGTTAAAATTCATCCTAAAATGCTCGTCAGTCGACCACCTCTCAACTGTCAGAAGTGTCAGTGGCGATTCTTCACAGATCAAGGCTTGGAGAGACACCTGTTAGGTGCCCATGGTCTAGTTACTTCAAACATGCAGGAACTTGCCAACAAGAGCAAAGATGCTGGTTGTTGTACAATCTGTGGAAGGGTGTTTGCTAGCAAACTTGTCAGCCACATGAACCAAGTTCACAAAGTTACTTTGAAACCTGCGCACCTCTCCTACAAATGTACAGTGTGTTCAGCTACTTTCAACCTCTATAGACTCTTCGAGAATCATGTGTATCTTGTTCACAGTGGTGCTGCTAAACGTTCAGCTGATGGTAGATCTAGTCCGTCTAAAAGGCTCAAGGGGTCCAGTGATTCTCATCCCGAGGGAGATTCCTCAAACCACAAGGACAAAAGGTCATCCAAGGATGCAGAAGACGAGAATGTTAAGAAGTGCAAGGAGTGTGGGAAGGAAACAAAATCACAGAAGGAAAAATGTGAAAAGTGCCTCAAATCTGATGACATGGTTCAAGGTACTTTAGGTTCTAAAACTTTAAAAGATGAGCTTAGGAATAAAGACAAAGCCCCCACTGAAAAAGTAGCTTAGGTTTCATTTCTACTTGTCACACACAAGAAACAAAATCATGCAATGAAACTGTTTATAAACTTTTATTAGATTGCATCAATTATTTTTTAACCCAAACAGAATTTCATGTGCAAGTTAGGTAACATAATATTGCTCATTTGATAAAATCCTTCATTTATTATATTTCATTTGGTGTAAATATCATTCATTGTGCCTGTTCATTCAACTTTCCCAATTTAGTGGTGTACAGAATGTGTGAATAATTTCTCTAATATACATTGCAGAATCATGTTTGTACTTAGACTTGGTCTCCCAAGTCCAAAATATTTTTAAATTATTTAAAAAAAATTGTAATTGGACTCTTAAAATATGCCTTATATAAGATTAAGTACTTCTGTATTATCAAGCACACCTCAAAGGACAATATGCTTATATGATCCAACTATGATGGAATGATATCTTTCACTGTGATCTCTAAATTATATACATTTTGTTTTATATCTGTATGTATATAAGACTAAAATCTTTCTTTTTTTCCACATTTTCTATTTCAATTCTGAAAGTATTGTAAACCAACAGATTAATATTTAATTGTTTTTATTCTTATGCACTTGACCATTTTGTCTGCAGGGTCTAGCATTATAGGATCACCATTAGGCAGTGTTAGTCTATTTGTGCAGGACATAAGTTTAATTTTGTTTGCTACTACATTAAAATGTAATATTGATTTTTAGAATTACCTTTTAGATTGTCAGGTAAATAATATAAAAACATTGTATGTCTAGAAGTTTTTCTAAAAGTGAATATACAATTTGATTTGTGTAAGTCAAATATTTACCTATGTGGTAAATAATATTTGAGTTGTCCCTTCAATCATTTCATTTTTGTTAATATTAAGTGTAATTCAATTTTTAACTTGAATACTGGCACTATAGTTTTAAATTTGATTCAGCATTATAATATGCTTAGAAACGATGTAAAGGGTTTGGTCAATGGATTGTAAAGTGAATGAGTCAAGTTCCTCAGTGGTATGTATCCTATAATCATAAATCTGACAAATTTAGCTTGATTGATATAAAAATTATATCTAATGTAAGTGTATAATAATTAAATTATCTCTAAAATCTTGTTATCTTCCTTAACTTTTTGACTTAAGAAATGTGGATTGTGATTTGTTTGAACATGTAATATATTTAACTGATCCAATATTACTTTAATGCATTTTTTAATACTTTTGTGAAATTTGGAGATGAATGACATTTTAAATGCTTTAACAAACCAATTATCAAGCAGAATACTGCACAAAGTGCAAATGTATCTCATTTCAGAAAAATATTGTCTGCTTACAAGTGAAACAAAGTAAAAATAAAATTCTGAAAAAAATGAAGGGGAAAAATAATACTCACTTTGTGTTTCTCAATAAGAAACATAACCTTCATGTAAAGAAAAATATCTTAGACTTCATTAGTCTACAGATTTACTGTTCTGGTCAAGAAAAACTTAAAAAAAAACTCGCATCTTGTGGAAAATTTTGTAAGTGTTTCACTTGTTAACCGATGATATATTTAATGTTTTTAAACAAAATTTTTATAATGCAAAAAATAGTGAATCGATGTTGAAAATGGTTAAGCATTTGTTAAATTTAATTTAATTTCTGCTTTTAAATGTCACTGCAGTCAATTCCCGATTATCTGATAATTCCTATTCTAATTAACCTTCATATAACTAAAAATGAATTTAAGTGCAAAATACATGAGTACAGCAAATACCATTTTGTATTTAGCCCTATTTTAAGTCCTTTCAAAACCCGTGTTCTCATGACATTCTGCACTGCCTGTCTCTGAATGTATGCAGAAATTTCATTTGAACCTAATTTCCTCTTTAACTAGGTTTGACCAAATATGGCCCTTGTACCATAAAAAAAACAACTAACTTTAGGGTTGGTTTAAGTTTTTGACTACTGACTAGTTTTATTAAACCCTGTAAAGTTTTATTGAATGATTGTAACAGTTGCAGTAGGGCCTTTTATCTTTAGACTAATCATAACCTCTTATCTGGGATTTTCAGTATGAACAAACCATAGATTTTATTTTCAGTGCTCAGTTTTCTCTCGCATGATACTTATCAGTTACCTTCAAATATAGTTTATCACCACTTTGGCGATATTTAATGTTAAAGCTAATTGGCTTTCACCATACCCAAGTGAGAATTCATTCTTTAGAATTTCAATTGATGACATTCTGAAATTGTATTAGAAAAATAAGCCTCAACGTCTTTTCCGGAATACATACAGAAAACATGTTCCACCACTAAAACACTTATCTCCTACATTTAGCTTGACAGAAAAGTCCTCATTAACAGGTTTTGTACTTCCTGACTCATGGTTTATTTTTGTGATCTCAACCAGCTACTAGTCATTTGGACCTTTTAGTTAAAAGACAAAGTCTGAGATATTTTGAAAGGCCTGGAAGTAATTTGCATAATGAATTTGAAATCACTGAACTTATTTGTTCAAATTTTAAAATAATTAGTCACTTCATGACAAAATATTTTATAGAAAATGTGAAAGCTTTTGGGGACGACCCCATGAAAAGTTCAAATACTCCTCAAACTGCTTAATCAAAAATTTTCCTAGCAAATTTTGAAAAATAAATGTTTCTATTGCCTTTTGTATAAATATTACTTCTCATATTGTGTGTGAGGTGAATATAACGAAATAGTCTCTGTGCAACTTTTTGTGTAGTAATCAAATAAATTAAGCAGGGATGACTAGTGAATAGCCAAGAAGTGAATTACCCTTAAACTAGTTAATCAAATTTTGTTTATATGATTGCAAATGCTAATCAGCTTAACCTTTTGACTACTGGCAGGACAAAAGTCGTCCCATATTCAGGTAGCGGAATAAAAGCGCCGTAGTGTAAAGGTTAAGACAAAACATTATTTATACATGATTTTATTTGAAAACTAAATGAATTTTTTTAAATGCTTTCTAAGCAAACTTATTTGCTCAGATTGCAGCTAGTTTTTATAATTTTGCAAGGTTTCAGATAATCTTGGATTGACTATTTAAATATACATCTTGCAATGCTAGTGCCATGTTTTGAAAATTTTCATGTTGCACAGAATTGTAAATCTACTATAAACCTTAGGTGTTCATTTTGCTAATGAATGTACTGTACCTAATTCACAAATTCTGTTGTGATCAGGATGCACCTTTGGTTTCTATAAGATGCAAGATTGGAATTGACGTACATTATTTAGCTATTTCAAGTATATGTTTGCAAATAGTCTGATATATGTGAAATATATTGTTTTGCAAATGCCCTCCTTAATAAGAATGTGTGCCTGCTAATACAGCAGTCTAAATAATTACTTCTAAGCAAAAGTTACCTTTAAAAGGTATCTAAATTATCTTTCTTAATCAAGATGTTTTAGTTTTTAATTATATCTAAATGCAGTAAAACTTTAAAAGCTTTTCTGTGATTAGAAAGTCTTTTTTGTATTATAAAATCTTCCTAATTAAACAATTATTGTATGATAAATGTGTTTTTCTTAAATCTTGTGTAAATGGGAAATAGAGTGAATTAGTTACAATTAAAGCAGTTTTATAGAAGTCTTTAAAATGTAGCTAATCAGTAGTCAGTGCTCATATCAATGAACTTCCATTTTACAAGTCACCAGGTTGAGGACAAAGCTTAACATTTTATATATCTACCAATATACATTTTTTCCACCGATGCGTGCAAATACAAAATTCTTTTTCTATACTTTCAAACTTATTAATACATAAAATTATTTTTGTAAACAAATATTTGATCATAAATTAAAGAAACCCATCTAAAATGATTCACAACAGATGAAGTACTATATAATACTTTTGCTTAATTATAAAATGTAGTCTGTTATATATAACTGCCTTTTTAATTTCAACTTAAAATGAAAATTACGATGGAATCTAAAATTCCCTTAGAATTAGCAGCTGTAGGTAGTAGATATATTACAATCAGATGGGGTAAACACATTCATTAGTGGGGATTTCATTTTAGTTCAATTTAATTTCTAAGAATATTATTTGCAAACAAAATTTTAATGTTTCTTAATGAAAATTCAAATTTTGAATGAAGTTGATGTGAATTGTCAGAATCGATTTATTAAATTAAAAATAAATTGTTTTTCATTTCAAAGATATTTTTCCAAACACTTCGCAAAATAATTCCTTACTAAATCAGCATTTGAAAAGAACTCAATTTTAATTCAGTACATTTTTTGAATATACTGTTATTCATACAAAATTACAAATTTTTAGTGTTTTACGAAAGACCAATACTTTACTGCATGTTTTGTATGTAAAATAAAGCTACGTGCTATATATTTTCAAGATTTGCATAGTATGTGAAAGAAATTAGGTTTATTAATTTGAAAAAATATTACTGGAATAAAATTTCTTATTTAAGTACAACTTTAAAGGAGCATTTTTTTTTCTCAAAACTTTCAACTTCCAAGATCTTCATTTTATTGTATTAACGAATAACAAGCAAACCAATGTTAACTTCGTCTTTACAATATCAGAATGATCAACTTTTTTTTTAACTACAGGAAGCATTCTGTCTGCAAGACAGTATCTGACGGGTTACCTTTGAATTTCAATTTTTCCTACAGAAATTAAAGTTTGTTGATTTATGTTTCAGATATTTATCATGAACTTTCAAAGTGATTGATAGTGCAATGTAAAATAAAAACAATCGAGGTATGGGTATAGCCACCTGCTGACTTGACGCTACATATGAATTTTAATCTAACACATTACTTCTATGCTGAAAGGTTGAAAAATTATGTTTACATTCTGAATGAAAATCAAATGATTTACTAGCAAAATTTACAATTTTTTTTGTAAATTGTACTTCATGTTAAAAACCTAAATTTTTAGTCCTCCAAAAAATTATTCATTACAAATAGGCTACCTTTATGAAGAATATATATTATTCCTGCATACATAATTGATTTTTAAAGCATATGCAGTTAATTTTAATGGCTTATTCTCATGAGTAACACCTTATATTAGTTATTGTAGGATATTGGCCCACTAGTGTCAAATTCATAAGCTTGCTGAAAGTCCCAAGAAATGTTGGAAACTGCTGCATTGAAACGGACATATTTTCACAGGAATGAAATTAACAGATTACATTTGTATAAACTTGTTATTTGCTTAAAATAAAATTCAAAAAATGTAATTATGAAATCTAACAAAAATGCTTATTTCCAAGTTTTATATTACTAAACATAAAATTGAGAAATATTTAGTTTGAAATGGATTCTGAAATCACATTAAGTTTAACAAATTAAAAACTAATAGAATACTATATATAAAATTCTTGAATTCCACACTAAAATTTAAAATCTGAATACATGCAAATTAAGTCACCAAGTGATTTAATAGTTAAAAATACGTTTGTATATTTTGAAACAAAATATAACTTTTCAAAAGATTAAGGTTTATACTGCTAGTTGGTTTTATGGCAATGTTTGACCAAGCTGTGCCAAACACAATAGAAAACCATATGCTGCTCATGATGCAGGTAGGTAGGTATTTTAATTAAAGTCACAACGGGCTATTGCTCATGATGCAGAATAATGACATTTCAACTGAATGGTACGTTTAATTTGAAGGTTGTCACTTTTCACACAAGGGTCAATTAAATCATTTGCTAATTGGATATACCAAACTGGATCTTAATTTAGTGTACACAATATATCAATAAAAACATTAAATCCAATTTCAAAGTTACAATTTTTTGAAAAACTTTATTTAAACTTTACAGTTTTCAAATACTATGCACTAAGAGTTCGTTTAAGATCAAAGTGGAGCATTATTTGCTATCAACAATCAATGAAATTAAAACATGGAAAAATAATTACAACTTTAAAATCTTTACAATTACACAGCATCTACAATTTTAAGTCTCTTAGTTTTGCTTTAATAGATGAATACAACAAGTCATTATGTTTCACAGAAAATATAAACATGTGTTTCGTTTGTTTTATTCTACTAAACCAAAAAGTTAAAGGAAAATAATACATTTACGAAGAATTGCATTCTTGAGGTCATTATAATACAGAAGTTATCTCTTTGTATGACTGGTAGAGCAAGAGAGCATAAAGATAATTTAATTTTTAAAATATATTCAATTTCATCTCTTGCAAAATGTTCAAGAAGGCAGCAGCTATTTGTTATCAGGCAACTTCCATGACTTAAGCATAGTAAAGGAGGGAAAAGGAAAGTTTAGAAGTTGCCTATGCCTCCCAAGACTTTACAAAACACATCTGCTAATCATGATTCTTTTCCAGCCTAGAAAAGGAAACTCAATTATTCAAACATATTAACGAATTAAACATGGCATTTAATTTTCCTAAGAACAGTTCCTTTAGATAAGGTAGTGTCACCTATAGAAGTGAAGTTATATTTGAACTATTCATGGGGTTGTAATGTAGTGGATTAAGGATTAAAAACAACAGCACAGCCAAACTACGATTAAAATGGTTATTTATTTCAACACAATATACATTAAACATAAACGGGTTTGTCGGCACAGTAAAAAGTAAAATAGATCTTTTTGATAGATCAAACTTTATTGTAAACCTGCACATGTTGATCCTGAGCTACTATGGACGTTACAGGACAAATTAAAGCTACGAAAGTTATTAGAACTAAATATATATCAATAATAAGTATAAAAAATTATATTTAGAATGAAATGTATACTTCCAGAGAAATTAGTTTAAATAAAAGTGTTTCCTAGTTATTAAGAATTTCCTAACAATATAAGTACATGTAACTTGAAGACAATAATATACAATTTTAAAATCAATTTATACTTACTAAAGTTAATTATGAAGCCCATGCAGCCAATTCTTTCATATCGTCATCATCTTCTTCAACGTGTTTTGCTGGAGCTTAAAAAGGAAATAAATAGCAGTTTTATAAATGATTTAACAGGGTGTGACAATTCAAATCAGGTAATTTTCATTAAAAATTTTGATTTAATGCAACTTTTTTTCTTTGTAAGTAACGTTGAAAACGAAAAGAAACAAAAATTTTCAACTCAGTATCACCCTACATACAATGGCCTTTTTTAAAACTGAAAATTATTGGCTGCCCTACTTTGACGACTCTAGATAATAGTATTGATAGCAATGCAGTGGTGCCAACTAGGAGAAATTGTTGTGTGCCTTAGGTAAAACCACTAAATTGAAAGGGCTTTACCAATGTATTTGATTGTACAATTTCATGCAAATATGTAAAGCATTATATATATATATATATATTTGTTTACATAAAGTTTAATTTGATTGGTCACTCTAGTCATTTTTGTTATACAAGGGCTAAATTAGATCAGTGCAGTTTAACCTAAATGTTAAAAGAGTAGGGTTGAAAGGATAATTTTTTGCCAATCTTAAAAACGGGGCTGGACAGAGATGAATTTTTGGGAAGTCAAATAGAGAATTCTAATCCGTCTTTCTATTTCAGATGTTGAAATCGAATTTTTATTTCGTTAATAATATCAGTACTAGTATTGGCCCTATTTTTAAGTAGGTTAAGTTATTCTTGGTTAATTAATTATCAAATTAAACTTGTAAAATTTCCACTAGAAAAAATCCACAAGATGTGACAAATTGCAAATTCTACACTGTTATTTACAAAAACCGAGTATGTGGTTTAAAAATCGTCATTATATCAATGAAAAAGTATGTTAATCTTATGATCTCGAGTGATATTTTGTTTGAACTTATAAAAATCTAAAATACCCATTTGAAAATCTAGAAAAAACTAAAATATTGGTTGAAAAAACCAATTTCTGATTTTTGAAACCTAAGCATCGGGATTTAATCATGACTAATTATGAAAATTCAAATTAAAGCAATTAACTTTTTGGTTTCCTCTTTGACGAAACATTGTAGCCCAGATGTCTCTCCTCCTTTGAAATGGGAAAACTTAATTAGATTCGTGTAGAAGAAAAGAAAGCATCCACCACAGCTACTTTTGAATGTTATATAAGACTATTTTCAACTTACAGCTTTTACACTTAAAACTTTGAAACAGTTGGGTAACGAGAAATGACCAGAAAAGATTCATTTAATTTCATTATAATTTATAAAAAAATATTAAACTACATTTGATCTTTCATTTAAATGTTTATCAATTTTTTTAATTTAGAATTTCAGGTATTATGGATTTACATCAAAAATAGAATTCAAAGAAAAAGATAAAAGCAACAAGGCCCAAAATAAATTTTAATTATTTTAATCTTTCAAGAAAATACGCCCTGCTATAATCCCTAAATTCTCATGTATATTAATGTTTAACATAATCAATTCTATCTAGAGCAGCAGTTCTTAAAGTGTGGTCTGCAGTAATATGTAATATTTTATTGGTCAAAGTATAGAACTTTCAAGAAAAAATAAAATATTTCATTACTTTCTCAGGTTCTTTTACATTGTATAAAATGTTATGTTCTCAAAAATGATTATTAAAAAAATGTCTATGATATATTCTAAAAAATGAGCCACTGTACTTGCAGATAAGGGAGTAATTCCCAGTGACTGATGATCATCAGTCATTGAGAGAAGTACTCCCTTATCTGGGAAATCCCTGGGAGTTATGGCAGTATTGCACCTCAAATACAATACCACAACTCAAAAAATAAATTGTCAGTTTTATGTGTGGAAAGACTAAATATGTTTCTGCATGCTGACAAAATTGCCCTCAACTGGAATCTACAGTTGTGGCAGTTTTGCTGAAGTATCTATTTAGTCTTGTATAAACTAGAAATTCGTTTGTTTAGTAGCCATTTGTTTGCAGAATCATAATATTAATGACATCAAAATAAATATTTTAATTTTAATGTGAACAATGTATTTTTAGCAATTAGCTCAGCAATGTTTTCCAGAAATTCATTTGTTTAGTAGCCCTTAGCAGCTATGGTGCAATATATGGTTGGTAGGTTTTGGGGCTTTTACGGCATAAGGGTCATATTTGGCCATGCTGCCCCAACACAAGACATACGATATCAAGCAATAGACACACACGAAAGTTTTACTGACACAGAAGAAATACACCCAGGGAGGAATGTACCTGACAGCAAAACGAACCTGCGCCGCCTACAACTCGAAGGTTACCAGTGCGTGGGCATACCCACTGAGCCATGACGGCCCCTGTGCAATATATGAATAAGGTTAGTTTTATGGCTCAAGGACCATATTTGGTCAAGCTGTACCAAAACACAAGGCAGTGTCAAGTAAAAAATTGAGTTTGATGTAATTGACCAAGATGGATTGAGTGAGAAAGAGTAGCTCAGCAAGTTGATTTTGATTGGAGCTAAAAGTCTTTTGCCAAAGCCTCTTGGCAAATGATTTACTTTTTAAAACGTGTTAGGTCTGTAAATACCAGATGTTAACAAAAAATTGTAAATTCAAAGCCTCAAGTATAGCAAGACCAAACCATAACTCAAGAAACCTGTGTAGGAAGTGTGCTGCAACAATTTAAGGGAATAAAAATTTAAATACAGCATGTAGTATTTGAAAACTTTCAATCAACCTCAAAGGGTTATTTTGTCAACATACCTGTGTCACTGAACTGAATACTAACATTTTTATTGATATCAGTTGAATTGCTTATAAAAGCATGGAAAGGAACATTTTAACCAGTTGAGCCACTTATTTAGAAAATTAATCATTTGATTCAAATTTGAATACAGAAGTCAACCACATCAGAATGGAAGGCATGGGTGATACATACAAGTCTCATGCCTCTCATCTTTGCTAACAAGATAACTATTAGATCCAGATATAATTTACAACCTGATTGTATCCATTTTGTAAATCATCAAAAGCATTTTGTGAATCAAGAGAACACAAAAGCTTGATAGTGCAAGTTTTGTTAAATAATGGCTTTACTTAGATAACAAATTGATGCAATAATTTTAAATATTCACATTTTCGCTATGATTTCATAGTATTAAAATTTATCCAAGAATATATATGCCAAGGTTATTTTTTGTCATTTAAATGCTCATACCAATAAATTCCATGCTAATGCATGTAGTGATTATACATAAACTATACAAAAATTACTTGGACGACTTGGCTCGGCTGTTGGAACATTTGGTAATTCTGCAGCAGTTGGACCCACAGCAAGAAGTTGCTCGTCTAACTCTTCTTGTTCTAATTCTTCTAGCTCCTTAGCTAATTCATCCTTAAATAACAAAATACATTTTAAATCACATACACATAAAACATTCAAAACACTTACTTTTAACTATTAGTATTTGAGCTACTTAATTTTGCTTTTTATTCTAAAATTTGTTCTGATAGTTAAAACACTGATAAGTGATACAAGAAAAAGAAACTAATTTGAAGCAATAATTTCTTGTAAACAATTTTTAGCTAATCTAAATAAAATTACAACATTGCACAATATATATGTATTTAGTAACAGATTGTTCAAGAACAAAGATATCCTCGTATTTTTATATTCTCAGAGAACAAAATTCATAAAAGTTCTTTAAGTGTTCATTTACTCATAACATTTTTTTGAATGTGTAGTTTAAACTTTGTGTGCTTTGAAAATTTGCAAGTAATTTTATGTAAAAAAGATTTCTTGTTCATAGTTGGTTTCCTATTGTTTTTAACTTTGTTTCATTAAGAGGACCCCTGAGCAATAAATAATATCACCCGATACCACGCATAGTTCCTTTTAAGCACTAAACTAGAATTATATTTTGAGTAACATTTCTCAGTAGATATAACACTATAATAGACATACCACAAAATTTTCAACTTGCTCAGAATATGAAAAATATTTAGTAACAGACCATGTAAAAGTTATATAATTAATTGTACACAATAACATTAGACAATTGAATTTCATTTTTTGTGATAAAGTACTTTAGATAACACCTTGTTTTAGTAATTATAAAGCACGTGCTTACCTCATCAAACTCTCTGTCAAATCCAACAGGATTAGATATGGCATCAGATATCTCATTAGCTATTTCTTGTTGTTCCTGTACTTCATCCATCAAGTCATGTACTTGATCGACATCCCTGTTAAATAGTTTCATAAATTAAAAACAAATTGTTAAGTAATAAGATTGACAGATATAGTATTTCCTGGTTTTGATAAGTTATAAAATTCCTAAGATGAAGCATTTCATAGTCCCATAAATACTGCTATGATTGGAAGCATTGAAGTTTAATGATTAAATCCTAGAACACAGCGCAGTTGCCAATGTTTGTCGAGATGGTATCTTGTAGGTAATGACAACCATTAGATGGGCTGTTATACCAATAGCAGTTAAAATTAGTGCTACTTCAAATTAACAGTTGTCAATACATGTTAAAAAGTCACTTTTCAAATAAGTAGACATTATAAAAACTAATAAATTAAACTAAAAATAAAAATGTATTAAAAATTTGATAGGAATAAAAGCCAAAAATTATGCAGTTACTAACTGTTTAAATTATCTACTGGTGTCAATTTTCAACAGTTAATAACTATTAAATTCATTAACTGTTAGCATTAGTTACTAGGTAGGAAATTGAATTAACATTGCAATGGAGCAACACAAAGGGCTATTGATAATGGTTCAGGATCAAACCCAAAGGGAAAGCTGAGGACAACACCTTGTTTTGAATCATGGTCATGAGATTTAACACGAACCAGCCCCCACATACATGACGGTCTTTGATTGGATCAAGTTTAGAACTTGTAACCCTCCGATTGCTAATCCGCTACTCAACCGAGCTACCGCAGCCCTAGTTACTGTTAATAAAGCTGCTAATATTAAGAGTTAAAAGAAACTATTATTGCAAATTAGCAATGATCATTGACTATTATTACAAAATAGTAGTTCAGGTCTACTAACCATTACTATTTAGTATTGACTTGGTTACAAAAAAATTCTTAAATCACCAAACTTGCTAGGATTTTACCAAGTTTTTCTCATATTTTCTGATTTGCTAATAGCCTCTCTAATATAAAAATGCAATTAGAAAAGTGGTCTATCCTGATATTAAAAATTTCAAATCCACTTTTCCAAATTTTTTCTGTAGAATGACTAGTACTTTACCTACAGGTTTCCAAAACATTAACACTTACATCTCATGAGCATTCTTTAGAGCTTTAGCAGCATATCCCATAATTTTTAGGACTTCTGTATTTGTATTAGCATTTTCTAAGGCCTCTCGTTGATATTCAATAGTAGTTAAAGTTCCATCAATCTGTCCCAATTGTTTTTCATATCTCTTTTTGCGTTTCAAAGCCTGTAATGCAACTGGAAAGAAATTATATTTAATTCACATACCATTGAGCTTAAATTCTTATTAAATATAAATATCAATAATTATTGATTTCTATAGAATTTCAACAGAAACCTTCAAACTGAGAGTACCAGAAACAATTACTCTAAAATTGAAGACTGCTTCTTAAGTGATGTTTTTAAACTAGTATTCAATATTCATATTTTTATTCACGTTGATTGAATAATCCTTCTGGAACAAGATTCTCTTATAAATTACATGATTCAATTCTTTATTTCTTAGATTAGAAAGTTTTGGGATACTCTTATTCCAAATTTTCACTGCAAATTCAAAATTACCCCTTTAACAAAGTTGCAACCTAGAAATCGAGAGTAAAAGCACAATAGTAAAAGAAAATTAAATTAAAAACATCTTTTAAAGGCTCTTCAGCCTTGTTGAAACTTTATAAACATTTTTTAAAGGCTTTTCAGTCTCAGAATAATAATTAATATAATCTTAAAAACAAATCAGGTCAACCCCTCATTGTGAGGAATAACTAGCCTCGTATTTACAGACAATTTATTACACAACCTCTACAAAAGATTAGTTTCCATTCACTTTTAAACCCATTTTTTTGCTTTCCAAGCAAGTGGGTGCCACACAGGATACACCTGATATGCTTTCTAGCTTATTACTCAAAAATTTTCTAATTTTACTCACAAAGGGTTTCACAGAAAACCTCAGGTTTCGATACAGGCAAGTATACAGGAAAAGATCAAAATGCAGGATGTGAAGTTTTTACTCACAAAACCACATTAAAATAGTCACCCACATTGCAAAAAAGCAGTATGTGGATAATGTGCTTCACGAGAAATGAGGTGTACTGATCGCTTCAACTAACGTACAAACTAAAATTTTAAAAAAATGGTTATAAATTTTCAATGAGTAATCTCTCATCACAATCTATTAAATTTGATATAGCACTTCATAAGAATAAGGGGCACCCTGGCCCTCTCCATTTTAGGTATAAAGCAACTGTATTTCCAGTGTTAAATACAAAAACAAATGTTTGAAATATTTCTGCCCACAAGCTGATTCTACTTTCAACACTACAAAAATAAAACATTAATGACAAAACAAAGCTTAAATACATCTTTGACTGCAGTAAAACCAATCAGTTCTAATGTCTGTTCCATTGCATAAAATTAATTAAAATTTTTAGAAAGTGTTTAAAATTTAAACAAAAGCTTTTGAATAACAGCCTACAAATACAAAAAAGATTGAAATGCACAAGGAAAAGACAATTCTTGTACCTTGTTTGTTGACAACACTGACTGAAATTACCTCGTTTGTTTTTGGTGCCGTTCTTTTTAGCAGTCATCAACTCTTGTTCCACCTTACGTTCCAAAAACTCTTGCTTTTTCATCAGCATCTCTTCAACTTCTCTAAGTCTCTGAATGGCTTCAGCTGGAGTAGGAGCTTTAGAGCCACTTTTACCACCCCCGAAAAGTTTGGTTAAGAAACTCATCTTTATATTTTTACTTCAAAACAAGCGTAGAAGGCTATTCAATCTGAGCCTTAGCCAAATACTAATGCAAATTTGGTTTCGATAAAGTTCAACTTTTGTTCTGAAATATACAAAATCCCAATCAATCAAACGTGGAAAATCATTAAATTAAATGGGCTATGATCGTGCATGAGACGCAATTGTAAAAGTAACAGCAAGCAGACAAGATTGTCAGAGCGAGATTACTGAACAAATGGAGTATGCGTAAGAGAACCAAACCAAGACCAATTTCACCGAACGCTTGACATCTAGCAAGTAGATGATTCATCATTACACTAATGATTAAACAATCACACAACTTTTATTATTAGTGTTATTTTTTAATAATATTAACTTTGTAAAACAAAGTCAAATTCCGAAGAGAAGACACAAGGGAAATTTAATATTATCTCTAGATGATTTTCTATGATTAAATCACTAAAGGCATACCCTCATTGTTTCTGCAATGCTGATTTCAATTCTACTCATTCCGAAACATTTAAAATTATTTAATTTTTTGAAAATTTCTCCCTTATTTACCATTTATGTTTAATATAAAAAAAATGCATCATCTTATTGTGATTCCAACTGGTTTTTATTTTACAATTAGTGTTTGTAATTTGGCAACAAACTGAGCAACTCAAAGCTTCTCTAAATGTATCTAGTATCTGTACTGTATTTATATTCTACGTGAATTTATTAAAATGATTTTGTTCTTGAAGTTTAACCAAGATGAAAGAAATTCCTGTTTCCCCATACGTAGTATAATCTTCCTGTAACAAACTTCCGAGTGTGATTCTGTGAAGGTAAATAAATTATCGAGTACCTCCAACTACCTTGTATACTTTGAATTTAACATTCTATCACCTAAAGTGTATTATTTTAATTTTTACTTCGCTAATACTGTAATCACAATCATTCAATTTTACTTGGAGCTTAAAACTGGTCTAATAAAACATTTACGCGAACAAGTAAGTTGTTGACACGCCAGTGAACGATAACGCGTTATGATGCAAAATAACGGCTTTAAATTGATTCATACTTCGGTACTTGGTAAATAAACAGTGTTGTGCATATATTTTCACAATTGTATAATATTTCTTTTCGTTCTTCCGTGCGAAGATTCCATGCATTTGTTTTGTTAAAATACAGTATTAATGATGAATTTGCAAACTTTTCTTAAATATTAAGAAGCTATATATTAGAATGTTATTCATTGACAAGATTTATTTTCACCAGTTCTTAGACTTCTATTAAACCATGACATTTTTGTTTGATTTAAATAAAATAAGGTGGACAAATATAATTGTCAAGTTGTCAACACATGTTGCAGCAAAAGAATATATACCTTTAGCTTTTTATTTAATTTTAATTATTTTGGTGTAATTTTCGGTCACGTTTGTTTCTGAATGATCCTATCTGAAAGCATAAATTCTTTTCTTGATTTAAGCTGTAAGACAAAATTGAGTTTTCATCATGCACAAGTATAATTTTATATACTTTAATTTTAAAAATTTATATTTTTTATAATTTTAAACTGTTCTAGCTTTGGCTGATAAATGAACTTCAGAACACATAAAAGATTTTTGAATATTCTGCTTTGAACATAATTCCTAAAGATAAATTGGGTAAAATACTAACTTAAGTGTTCATTACCCTGATCATTTTTTGATTAAATAATTTTTCCAGTTTTGCATGAAGTATTTCCCTTTTAATTATGGTGGATATTGGATAAAGTATTTTTTCCAAATATTGCAGACTAGATACTGCATTTGTCTTTTATTCGGATCTCGGTACCACTTTATTTTTATGTGTTCTGAATTTCCTGTATCAGCCAAAGCTAGAACAGTTTAAAATCAGATAAAATGGGAATGAAAATGATTTCATCAACAAAGTTATAGATGCTGTAGGGTTTTGGTTGCTTGTCTCTTACGAAATATATATTTGGTAACTTATATAAAACATCTTGAAATGTAAATAAATCAACTAGTTAAAAATCATTAACTTTAAACATATAAATAAAAAAATTGTTTTGCTGTAAATTTACTTTGTGCAATTTACTTTCTGATAATTCATTTCAATACCAAACAATCCATAACATTCACCTTTCAAAATTTTATTTAGCTCTGATGTCAAAAATAGTATGAAGTTTGTTTTTATTGGATTTAATTTAGTTACAAAAGAGTATCTCGAATGGATCATCTAAGAACAGTTGACTGAATAAATTTTTGGTAATTTATGAATTGGATGTTTAAGGTATTAAAATAGTGTAAAATAATAATTATTTGTATTGTATGTGTACCTTCTATACACATGCATGTCTAAAGATACTTATTTCATGTGTACATTTTTCATTAAAGGTACTTTCCAGGTATAGGTTAAAGCTGGTGTGGTGATATGGTGTTTATAAAACTGGTATTAGATAGCTTTAATAAATAAAAAGTTTTATATCCAAACTTTATACTTGGATGTATTTCTCTCTTTGTCAGTAAGCTTTCCTTGTGTGTGTCAGTTTACCTGACGTCTATCTTGTGTTAGAAACAGCTTGATAAGTATGGCCCTTGTGCTATAAAGTCCCAAAACCAATCAACCAAATTGTTTTCTATTCCAATAACAACTCCAAAGTGTAATTAAATCTATTTAAAACATTATTTAATTTGTGTATTATTACATGAATTAAGTGCAACTAATTAAATTGCATACAATAGGATGAAAATATGTAGAAAAGGCCACAGATTGCAAAAGTGATATTGTTTGCCAAAGTGGATCTAGAAGAACTGAAAAAGCTACGCATAGTTATAATTTAGAAATTGGGTTAAGTACTTGTCTTTAGTTTCATCTAATGGCTGCAGGCCAGGGCAGAATACCAATCTTACAGTTTGATAGGAACTAAATCTCATTCAGTGGAAGCTTGTCCAGGTGAAAAATAGATTTGAGTAGTCTCATTTTAATGGGCTTCTATTTTCTGTTATACATTATGCACTTTTAATTTTTTTCATTTCTTTTGAAAAATTTAAATTTCTTAAAAATTAAATTTTAAATATTTTTAAAGGACAATTTTAAAATTTTGAAAAATAAAAAATACCTTGTACTGTTATCTTACACCTCACAAAGTTTCATATGTGCATTTGATGGGATCATATCATACAGGGGAATATATAAATATAACGTACTAGCATATTTCACATTTAAAACAAGTCAGCTAGACTTGTAAATGTGAAATGTGATGAGGCTTGTTTACACTAAAAAATTAATATAGTATCCTGTCAATATACTAGATGACATGGTTGTTGCCTAAATCAAATTTATTGGTCTTTCTTGCATTCTAAAAAGTACTTAATGATCTCTGCGAATTTCTTCTGTTTACCTTCTAGAATATAAGCAAACCTCCAATAGAAAGAATCCAAAGGGTAAGAAAAGATCAGAATTTTTTAAGTCAAATTTAACTATAAACTGAAGGGTTTTTACAGATAACTCAGCTCTGGGCCCAGTATAAAATAAATAATTATCTAAACTTTTGCAATCACAAAAATGATTTTGCAAAAGAAACAAAATGGCATTTTCAGCCATAGCTAACTGAAAATGATAAGCTCATGGTAAATGACCTTGTAATGGGATGAAAGAACATTCAAAAGGGAAGCAGCTAGGACTAGTCTACAAAAGTCATCCCAATATAAAAATGATTTTTTTAATTGCCCTTTTTAAAAATATTTAAATTTTAAAATTGATCATGTTTTGCACGGAATTAAAGCTCATTGATGAACTTTAAAATGAGGTATTACCCAATTTTATATCTCATCTAGTTCTTGAGAAAATAAGTTAACTATCTTAAGATGTAACAATTTTCATTAAAATTTTAGATAATTCAATCTACTTTTGAACAGAAGGAAAAAAATTCCATTCATAACTATGTAAGATCACATGATACACCAAGTTTCATTAAAATCTGGGTGATCATGAACTATAATAATTAAAATGTAATGATTTGACTTGGAATGAATCATTTGTGAATTAAGAAACATGTAAACCAAATCATGTTCATGTGAAATTAGTTATTTTTATTCACAACATTTTTTGCAATTAGAATATGTAAAGGTCTATTTTGTATTCTTGTCTATACATGATATGAAGTTTTTTAAATCAGAAATCTGTTTTATTTTATTCTTATGGGATTTTTATGATTTAAACGTGTTTTTCCTGAATACATTTAAAGTTAGATTTTAGGCATGAAATTTATTGTGTAGTTTTTGGAATTTAATTATATTAAGCATAAACATACGTTAAAATTTCAAAAAGATTAAAATAATTAATGTTGTGTAAAACTTCTATCCTTTCATTTAAATTCTCTTAAAATACAAATCCATAATATTTGAAATTCAAGATATAAAATTGAACTAGTACTTAAGGCTTTGTACAAAAAAGGCAATTGAGAATATTTTTTCAGATGCCAAAGGAGCAGGTAATAAGCAGCACTGCTGCACTATAGTTCAATTATGATTTTAATGTTTTTAATATGTTATGGAAATAATATGCAAATTAGTTCTCCATCATTCCAAAGAAATCTAGGGGAAATGTTTCTCTAAAAGGGAATCAAACTATCTGTGTTTATACTCTTGAAAGTTCATACTTAGACGCATGTTAGAGATATTTTTATAAAGAGAAAATTAGATATTCTGTCTTTTCGAGCTCAGTTGATTTGATTCCTAAACTACTAGGAACTCTTAATTGTATCAATTGCATTAAATTCTATTCTTTATTGTATTTATCTTCCTTTTATTTTAGCCCTCAGGGGCAGATCTTTAGGTATGGACGGGCATCAC
This sequence comes from Meta bourneti, assembly GCA_933210815.1. Taxonomy (NCBI): domain Eukaryota; kingdom Metazoa; phylum Arthropoda; class Arachnida; order Araneae; family Tetragnathidae; genus Meta; species Meta bourneti. The sequence goes on from OW119928.1 coordinate 24,628,592, forward strand.
AACCTCGAGGTACCTGTGTGATCTTTCCTCCCTATCCTTTTTACCCTTACCTACCCTTCTTTTTTGCTTTTTCTTTGTAAGTGTTGTCTGCCTTGTGTTTGGTGCTGCTTGGCCAAATATGGCCCTTTCGCCATAAAAGCCCCAAAACAACCAACCAATCCTTTTATTCAAGTGATTAACAACGGTTTCTTTAACTTCTCCTATATAGAAATCTAATGATTATAAAAAATTTATATTATGATGTTGAGGTAAACTGATTTCAGTTAGGTACTCTATTTGATACATTCTTCCTGTTCTGTAGGGGCCATCATGACTCAGTGGGGATGTCCACTGTGCTAGCAACCTTTGAGTTGTAGGTAGCACAGGTTCGATTCCTGTGAGGGGCATTCCTCTCTGGGTGTATTTCTCTCTGCCATTAAAAGTTTCATTGTGTGTATGTCTTATTTCATATTGTATGTCTTGTGTCTGATACAGCATAGCCAAATATGGCCCTTGCGCCATTGAACCCCCCAAAAAAACCCTACCTTCTTGTTCCATAAACTACTAGGATCCTTGAATAATCTAGGGTAGTGGTTCCCAAAGTGTGGTCTGCGTAACCCATGCAATATTTCACTAGCCAAGGTAGAGAACTTCCTAGAAAAATAAAATATTCCATTATTTTCTCTGGTTCTTTTATGTTTTAAAATCTAAAGTTTAGAATCTAAAACAATTTGGAGATTCCAGATAAATATTCAAGTATTTATTAATTTGAAATAGACTTGAAGTTGAGAATGACTTAATATCGAAATTATTAGACATTAAACCAAATATTTCTGAGCTAACTGCTAGAGCAGATTCATCGTTAACACTAAGATTTAAATTATGTTATATTTTGATGTTTATATTATAATTTTTCAAGAGCCTTTTGTTTTTAATTTATAAATAAGAATTTGTATAATATCAACTGTTTATTTTATTTCAGTTTCAGAAAATGTTAAAATTGGTAATTAATTAATTTTAAAGGATTGGTAATCAATAATTACCAATCCTTAATTTTTTAAGTTTTAACTTTTTTATCTATTTAATATAGATCTAAATATTTTTCTACCAATATTAAGGTGAAAAATAAGAATTACTATGGTCTTATGCAGGTCTCATGTGCCCCATTTAATTTATAATCTTGAGGGTCTTCAAAAAATTTTAATTTTCAAGGGGGTCCTTCGAGAAGTTTAAGAGCTACTGAGCTAGGGAAATAGGGCAACAAGTACTTGTTTGTAAAACAAAAAACTGTTGGGAACAGCATGTTGATTCCTTTGTCGGAAAAACCAAACCCTCTTTCTCATGAGCAAGAGGTCAGCTTTAGCATATGTAAGGTAGCAAAACAGGCCAAAATATGTTTCACAATTTGTGAATGGCCCCATGTGTACAAAATAAAGCTACTAATGAAACCTGTTTTTGAGTAACCCATTAGTCATAGATACAGGAATAGCTGAAACATTTTACCTTACTTTTTAAGTTCAGTTGATTTCCTACTTAATTAAAGGAGGGTCCAATAAAGCAAACTAGGAAGTGAGAAGCACCCAATCTAACATAATGAAAAATATTCGTGTTAAAATGCCAATTCCTTTATCAGAAATAGCAAATTTCACAGGGACATCAGTTTGAGTGTCCCAGACCTTCACATGCTGAAGGAATTGTCCAAAAAGCACATCTATAGATTTTAGGACTGATTGTATTTTTATGGCACAAAGGCCAGCTTTGGCCAAGCAATGGTAAGTAAAAGTAAAGTATGGTCAAGTAAATTGGCCATACGGACACAAGGAAAGATTATTGACATCAAAGAGAATACCCAAAGTAGTTACAGGAATTGAACATGCTCTGCCTACAGCTCGCAGGCTGCTAGAGGAGTGGGCAAACCCATATATGATCTGGCCTCATGTATTGGATAAAGCCTATCATCATTTTACTATTAAAACTGTGAATGTCTTGATATCAAAAATTTTCGGGAACTATGAAAAACTTGATACCAGTTATGAGATATGAGGTTTAAAAACTGACCAAGGTGGCTTTATGATTGAGATATAGACGAAGGATCTTTTGAAGTGAAAGTAAGCATATTTGTAACCCAATATTAAAATTTCGTAAACTAAAATAATTGAACTTGCGAGGTTTTGATAGTAAAACGACGCTATGTTGATAAACAGATGAAAGGATAATACTTAGTGTTCGTTGCGTCATTGTCATACCAGTTAGCCAATCATATCAATCAACAAATATTTCTGTTCCTTGCAAGGTAAAGGCCTTTTTGGGAAAAGGGCCAATGTCCACATTAGTTTATTTTAATTTATATTTACAAATTTCAATATAATGAAAGTTATAACAGAAAAAGTACCAATCTCCATTTGTCAATACATTAGGAATGAATCAGAACATTGGAAAGTATTTTTGTGAGCTGTATTAAAAATTAGCTGTTACCAAAACTTGCAAAATGAACATGGCCATTTTTCTACCTAGGTACAGATTATATTCCTGTAGTGTCTTCAATGGAAAGGATTTTCAGTTTTAAAAAATCTCATTGGATGTTTTAAATGCAAGCATTTTAACTCATTTGAATGAAATACCATGTATTTTATTTAAAGTTATTTTTTATTTAATAAAGAAATAAGTTCTCATTTTAGAAATGCTGATTCAAATCAGCATAACCTGCTGCCTGCCTAAGTGTTGCCAAACTGTCTTCACATTCATTTATAAAAAAATTCTTCATTATTTATTCATTTTTTGAACCAATTACTATTTTTGAAATTGTAATTTGCTACTTTATTGAGTTAAATATAATTTAATAATGCTGAAATTGGAAAAATTGATGGGTATAAAAGTAAAATTACTTTTATAAGTAATGCTGAGATTTCAATATTAGAGTAGGCCATGGATAATTATTACAAAAATACCAGTCTCCAATATGGAAAAGGGTGCTGAACATTGCATTTTTAAGATTCCTAGTGGTTTGCTGACTTCCTGACTGAAAGGTTCCTGGTTCAAATCCGGGGAAAGGCATGGATGCTTGTTCATCTGGAGTGAATATGTGGCCTCTAGAAATGGTTGCCTAAAATGTATGAGTGAGGTGTTACTTGACTCCCCATGAAGCTATAAGGGTGATGCCAAGTAGTTCACAATAACATCCTTATATGATGACATCCTCATGTGCTATGACATCCTCATGATTAAAAGTTCAATTGACTAGGCATTGGATAACATCTTAATAAAGAACAAAATTAATTGTTGCAATATACTATTTGTTTGAATAATTTGTAAAATAGTAAACATTACAAACTTCTATTAACAAAAATAGTAAAATTGCTTATAATGTTTTTATCTTTCTTTTATTCGATAGAATGTGCTAAAGTAGTTGTATTGTTTGCTTTCAGTCTTTAATAGGCTTTAAAATCAACTCACCATGTCTAGTTCAGGAGGGAGTTCAGCACCTCGAATCCAGGTCTTTCGACCTACCATGGAAGAATTCAAGAATTTCTCGCAGTATATTGCAAAGGTAGAAGCATCAGGTGCACACAAAGCTGGCTTGGCAAAAATAATTCCTCCTGAAGGCTGGAATCCCAGGGAAAAGGGATATGACAACATTGATATGATAATTCCTGCTCCTATTTCACAAGTTGTTACTGGACGTCAAGGTCTCTATCAGCAAATAAACATTCAGCAGAAGGGTGTGTCAGTCAAAGAATTTCAGAAAGTTGCTGAGAGCAGTAAGTATAGGACTCCAACCCACTTTGACTATGAAGATTTAGAGAGAAAATATTGGAAAAACATAACTTATAATTCACCCATTTATGGAGCCGATGTTTCTGGCTCACTTTATGATGATGGTGTTGATGAATTCAATATTCAGCATTTGAACACAATCTTAGACATGGTAAAAGAAGATTATGAGATACAAATAGAAGGAGTAAATACAGCTTATTTGTACTTTGGCATGTGGAAAACTACTTTTGCATGGCATACTGAGGATATGGACTTGTATAGTATTAATTATCTTCATTTTGGTGCACCAAAAACATGGTATGTTGTGCCTCCTGAACATGGAAGGCGTCTTGAAAGACTAGCTGCTGGATTTTTTCATGGTAGTCACCAAAGTTGTCCAGCTTTTCTGAGGCACAAAATGACTATTATATCTCCACACATCCTAAAGCAGTATTCTATTCCATACAGCAAAATAACTCAAGAACCTGGAGAGTTTATGATAACTTTTCCATTTGCTTATCACTCTGGTTTTAATCATGGCTACAATTGTGCTGAATCCACAAATTTTGCTCTACCACGTTGGATTGAGTATGGGAAGAGAACAATATCTTGCACTTGCCGAAATGATTGTGTTAAAATATGTATGGACATGTTTGTGCGGAAATTCCAGCCTGATCTGTACGAGATTTGGAAAGCAGGTAAAGACTATGGTACCCACCCTGAAGATCCTTCAAAGCATTATGCTGCACCAGCACCTAAAAAATTGGAACTCGCTCTTTCTGCTCAAAGAGAGGAGCGTCGTCGAATGAAAGAAGTACAAGCAAATCAGAAAATTAAAAGGCATCCTATCTCCAAAGTTGATAAGAAAGGATCCCAGCAATTTTCTAAGATACATCCTAGAGAAAGCGATGAAGATACTGAGCTCTATGATGTGAATGAAGTCATAACAACTAGAAATCTCAGGAAACACGCAAAAAGTTTGTCTGCAACAAATGTTGAGAGTGAACTAAAAGTGGAAACTGAAAGTGAACAAGAAGTGAAAGCAGATGTAACTGAGAGTATGCAGGAAGTGGAAATGGTACCTGAAACTGAAAGCAAATGTTCAGTTACAGTTGGAGGCAGGTATGAGAATACACAGGAAATTAAAGATGAAGGTCACTTTAAAAGTAGTCAAATTAGAGAGGAACATAGTCTTTATGAGGCAGTGGATAGTGAAGCTGAGACTGAGAATGAACCGGAACCTCTCTCAAAAGCTAAAATTCTTGAGCACTATGATAAAGCAGTGAAAAGAAAATCCGATATGATTGACAATCCGCCTGAACTGAAGCCATTTTGGGATTCACCAGAAAAGTATAAAAGTGATGAAATTAAGAGCTCTGCAAGTGCTAGTGAAGATGATCAGCTTTACGATGAACATTTAGAACTACTCAATAAGTATCCACATTTAAGGGATGCAATAAATAGTGGTGCTTTTTCAGTTGTCCCCATTTCACCTAAAGTTGAGCCAATGTCTGAATCTGTACCATCTGAAAAGAGTTCGAATTCTGGAATGACAGATTACAAATCTAGTGAATCATCTTCGACAGGGCTTAATCAAACCTGGAGATGTGAGCAAACCAATAATGGTCTGAAAATTAAATTTGTTCAGCCCAAGAAAGTAAATCAAAATGTAGAGGCTTCGAAGACTTCTATTCTACCACAAACATCATGGAAATGCACTATGGTAACAGATGATGTTAAAATGGAGGGAAATCCGCCAGACCTCTCAGATAATGGTAATAGTCATAAAACTAAAGAGAAGAGTGTCAGTTATCAAAGAACGAAGGTGAAAAAATCTGTTAAAAAGGAAGAAACTCAGAACCAAGCTTCTAATTCTGATACATCGCCATGTGGGTCACAAAATAACACAAAAGTCCAAAGAGCTGATAATTCTCAAGACAGTTGGTCACATCCTATCCGAGGTGTGTGGCAACATCAGCCTAAGAATTTTGGGGCCGAAGTTGAATTTAATGAAAAACTGGCTAGCATTGCACCGCATTGTGCTATCTGTATTATATTTACTCCAATGTACAATAACTCTACTTTTCCATCAGAACCTACTAAAGTGCCTTCTTTCAGTCCTGTCCGAATGCCTGCATATTGTTATGGAAACTCCCTAAACAGTGAATGCATGCTAGATACCAGTTCATTGCTGAGATCAGACGGCACCGCACCACTTTTAATTTGCACCAATTGCAAAGTTTGCGTCCATGCCACCTGCTATGGTATCTCAATGTTACCCATGGGGTCTTGGACATGTACCAGATGTGCAAAACAGGCTGTAGATGCAGAGTGCTGTTTATGTGTTATAAGGGGAGGTGCTCTGAAACCAACTACTGATAATCGTTGGGCTCATGTTGTGTGTACAATACTCATAACTGAAACATACTTTGAGAGTACGCAACAGAAACAGCCAATCAATGTCTCTAAAATCACAACCTCTCGGCAGCGTCTGAAATGCAAGTATTGCGTGAAAACCTCTCGGGGGACTTGTGTTCAGTGCCAAAGTGGCAAATGCTATCTGCCGTATCATGTCACCTGTGGTTACATGGCTGGAGTTATATTTGAAACGAGTGACTGGCCCGAACCCATTAATATGATTTGCACTCGTCATACAGCAAGAAGACGAAAACCACCAAAGAGAGAGCTCACTACTGTCTCGGTCGGAGAGAGAGTGGTTGCTAAACACAAAAACAAGCGATTTTACTGGGCAAATGTAAGGAAGAAGTACATCCAGGAGTATTACTCCATTCTTTTCGAAGATAATTCTCACTCTACTAATACTTTGCCCGAAGATATCATTAGTAGAAATGTAGCCATCCATGGTTCACCTCAAATGAATGAAAAGGTTCAAGTCAAGTGGACCGATGATAAGGTGTACAACGGAATTTTTAAAGGATCACAATCATCTGAGTTGTATGTCATTGAATTTGATGATGGATCTGTACTTCATTTGGAAAGAAAACAGATTTATGCTGCTGACGAAGAACTGCCCAAAGAAGTTCAATCAAAACTGTCTCATTCAAGTGAGGTGCGGAGTTACGATTTTGTGTCAGAAACTCAAGGAAAACGTATTCGATTGAGTAACCATAAGTATAGTTAAATATTACTTATACTTGTATCAATTTTCTACCAGTCAAATACAACTTTTGCAACAAATGTGATTTTCATGCCATACCCCAACTGTATCTGAAAATTCATTATTCTCACTGCAAATTGAAACATACTGGCATTATTTTAAGTGCTCATTGTAAGTAACATATATCCCCTGCACTCTATTTCTCTCTTGATAATGTATAATGAAATTTTTAGAATGATTATATAAATGTAAAAGTGTAAATACTTTTAAATCAAAGAATATTATTTCATTACAAATCCGGAAAGATGTTACTATTATGGCTGTGACTTGTGCCATTTGTCACCTCAGCAAATATTGTACAGACGTCACTGTAAATACTTCATTACTTAAGAATTTATAATATAAAGTATATGTTGTATTTGTGCTGATGTTGTACTTGTGTATTTTTGCTGATAATCTAAATGAGATTGTGCAAGATCGTTTTGTTTTGTTCCTATGCTTTACTAAAGGTCTGAGAAGGCTGTTGAACAATCTAAATGCATTGTATGTTTAGAGTTTCAAAAATGAATTCAAACATTTCTTCAAAAAAAATAGAATACTTTATTTGAATCTTTCTAAATAGAAGTTTAACATCTACCTAGTTTAATGTTGATTTCTTTCTAGTTTGTTAACTTTCAGTTAAATCTATCCATTTTATCTCAAACATATTTGAACATTTCAATATTTGTTGCTTAAAACCTGCAAGATATGCAATGCTTAATCTGTTATAATTAAGTAGTATACTTACTGATAATTTTGAAACAAAAATGACTTAATGTATTGCTTTACATTAAACATTAATTTATTTTAGTTATACATACCAAAGATTTGAAACCAATGCATTAATAACATTTTTCCCCTCATGAATTTTAAAATAACATACTTCATTCTTTGACTAAACAATTGATTCTTCAATTCTTGAACTGTATAAGACAAACTCTTATCTTTTCAAATATGTGTTTTGTGGTGTGCTTTTATAGGATTCTGGAAGATACAGATAATTGCTGTGTAAGAATAAAATCACTGTTTCATTGCTGAAACAGCGCTTCTATGTTAGTGTAGGAAAACATATATCTGCTTTTTTTGTGATCTGTTGCATTAATTTTAATTGTTCTGTATTGTATGTGTAAATACAGTTTCTTTCATTACACCTACTTTATTACTCTTACATAGTTCCTGGATATTATTTCATACTCTTTCTGAATAATTAGATGCTTTCTACTAGAAATAAATTCCAAAAATTTGGGAAACTGAACAGAAGTTGTCACAATGATCTTAAACTTGGAGATAAGTCCATATTTTGTTCATGGTTCTTTAACTATGTTCAAATAAATTAAGAAGCATTGCATATAAATTTTAATTAAATGTTTTAAACAACTTTTCATGTGCATACTTGGTCTTGAAATATCATTATCAATAACTGCTTTTCCAGCATTAATGTTGCTGTTCTGGTGTTAATCTTATAGCAATACTAAAATACACTCTACTGTGACATTGATACTTACCCTACAAAAACCTTTTTCAATAAGATTTACCAACTGATCACAGTTATTGCTGAACATACTGAAAGCTGTGGATTCTTTTTGCCTTTTCACCTTGGTAAAGCTGGAATCATATTCATTAATAAAAGCAAAAATTAAAATAATTTCAGACACCTGTCCAAATCATTGGGTGTGATACATTTTGGAATTGTTCAGAATATCATTCTCTTGGGTTGTACACTTTTTCACTGCATCCAAGAATTTGTTATTTTTAATAATTAAATTAATTATATTCTTTGTTATTAAATTGTTAAATTTATTCCAGTTAGTTTTTTTTAATTAAATCCGGGTTTTGAAAGCCAATAGTTGCAAGGTTACCAAAAGTTCTCATGAAATGCAGCCAATGCACTTTAGAAAGCTTTAATACAAAATATAAAAAATTCCTTTTTAATTTCCTCACATTTATGTCATGCTCCGAAAAAAAGCCTCTACTTGTAAGCATTTTATGTGACTAGATCATTGGGCTTTAGAACTATGCATTTTTTTGACTTGCACTATTGTTTAAAGGGATTTTTACATCTCACAGCTTCTCCAACATCCCAGTTAGAATTGATTCGAGTATAAGCCTTTTAACCTCCCCAAAACACTTCTGAGAAATATTCTTAAAATGCATAGCTATTCTTGGCTCTACTGTAACTTCAAATATTAGTATAATGTATTATTGTTTTTATCATCTCATTCCTTTACTGATAACTGCATTGGATTTATTATTTTTGATTCATAATTATAAATAAGATAGAATGTTCAAGGTAACTTTTTACTGTTTATGTATAATGCTCACCAATAACTGCATCTCCTATCTGTTTCTATGACATTGGCGTCCTCCTAGATGTCTTTTTTCCACCTCGCCTTTGTCTTAGACTAGTTCTGTTCAAAATATTTAATTCAATTAATTTGAAGTTTCCTTTCCATGTTTTGATAGATGCAAAGTTTTTATTGTAGTTTTATTTATTCTGACAAAATTATTTAGTTTTATTTATTCTTTGTGTGACATTAATTATGCATTGTAAAATTACTTTTGCAGTATCTGTGATAACTGTTTACCTTGAGATGATGGGAGTTAGAAAATTGAATTCTCTTTTATTTCTTTCCTAATGAGTAACTTATTCTTTAACCACTAGGTAAATATTTGAGTATTTGCCATTTGGTAAAGCCACCAAATATTTTGTTAAACATTATTTGTGGACACAAACATTTCTTGGTCAGAGAATTAAGGATTACAATGTGAGTATTTATGGTATAAGATCTAAATTTCTAAAATCAGATTACAATTGAATAGGTCATTTCAAAAGCTTTAAGTCTATTTTAAAAACCTAATTTATGTTTTTGGAATGGCACATTCAATTAAAAATTGACTTTATTCTAATACATGATCTTAAATGTATGTTGTGTTAATAGTGTTTAATTATAAAGCTTTCACATTTTTTCAAATTGATGGCATGACATAAAGATTAGTCTGTTGAAAACTCCCCAGCTTTAAAGAACTAAATTCTGATTATCTAAGACAGATTAGTAAAAAGGCAAATGTGTATCAGTATAAAAAAAAATGCTGCACTTCTAAATTTAAGGATGGAGGAATTACACTTATTTTATCATGTTGTAGATTTTATTACAATTTGATGAATAATACTATTTTCAGAAGTACTTTTTATTGAAAGCCAGCAATGCACCTTAAATATTGAGCTTTTTTATTTTCATTGATTTCATAGTCAAATATATTCATTTGCAAATTTGCTCACTGGTTTTGTTTCCATTCTGTAGAAAAACATTTTAACTTGTTTAATTGATTTTGATAGCAAGATGTTAGCTTATTTGTTTAGTTTATTTAAATGTTTTAGTCCAGAATGATGTAGATGCATTTCCAATTTTTTCAAGAATATAGAAATGAATGTCATAAAATTTGAGTTAGATTTAATGTCTAATAATTCCTAACCTTTTCTATGATCTCAACCTTTAGTAACACAAACCTATGTAAACATCCTCAAATAAGCATACTCATACAGTATCAGTTAGACATTATTGTTAAGAATTAATTAGAATATTTATTGGTACTTTTTACCAGATTGTGTAAAAACAGATAAATGTAATGACACCATGTAAATGAACTTCCTAAATGTGGTGCAAACTAGTTTTTCGGAGCTACAATATACCATTGTGTTTTGTACTGGCCTTGCATATCGTACTTTATTGAATCTAGCTTACAAAATGTGGCATTGGAAGTCGAGAATACTGTTTTAAATTAGACACTGTTTTCACATGCTAAATTTACATTTTTGTGCTTTTGAAATGAAGCAATCAAAAGTGTAACCCGAAGACCAAATTCTTTAGACTGACATTGACATTTATTTAGTATTCTTTTTGCGACTTGGAATATTTATTTTCGAAGCCCAGGCAGAGTTGCATCTATGGTTCATGCCATGAATTTATTTTTTTCAATTAAACTCACTAGTTAAAAATTTCTGAAGTAGTGAGTTTGTTTAATTTTCATGTGCTTGTTCCTAGAATAAAATAAATTTTCTATTTTAAAAGCAATCCTTCAAAAATGTTTTCATTCTGTTTCTTAAATATTCTGAGAAATGTTTAATTTCCCAAGTGTCATGACATAAGCATATGAAGGATTTAATCGCTTATTCTGTTGGATGAAAGGAATTGATAATTTAAACCAAATCAATGTCTAGATAGCAAATCCTAAGTAGATTTTTTTAAATCGAATTGGCCAATTTTGATCATTTAAAGGAATACATTTGGTCTTGGAAGGTGACAATTTTTAAAACCTATAAACATCTTAGATTTAACGAAAAGATATCAATTTACGATTCACTCGTAAATTTATCAAAAAATATTTTGCATTTTCCTGTTATGTTGACAATTTCTGCAAATAAACACTGTATTTAAACATTAGACATTGATCTTGAGATAAAAAAAAATTAGTATTTTTCTTGGATTGTTAGTTATATGAGAAAGGAATTCAGTTATTTTTGCTTTATTGTACGGTACGTGGGGTTTTATTAAAGAGAAGCTAGAGAGAATATGCTCTATATATTTGTGTATCTATGTACAGGTGTTTTATGACTTGATGGGTTGTGGAATGATTCGATTGATGAAAAATTCTAAATTGAAAATAATTTTGCTCAATTACTTATTTAACATGACTTCTAATGTATGTAATTATAGGTATAGTAAGGAATTTTTGTCTCGTTTCTCTTTGAATTTTTTAAGTAGTTCAATTTTTTGCAGTGATATCCTGAATATTAATATTTGTAAATGGGGGATTCTCAAAATAAAAGTAAATTTATTCGTATATTGAAATTTTCCATAATTTTTTTGTACTTGCCTTTTATTGTTAACCCTCAAATAAATTTATTGCTAAATTAAAATATAAAGTTTTTAGCACAACTGATTTATTATGTTGAGTGACTTAAGTACTTCTCATGTATATCTCTTAGTTCAGATCATATGTAAAGTTCCATGTTTAAGAAATGTTCGATTTCTAGACTCAAATTCATTGTAGGAAAAGATTTTGTATATTAGAGTGAGAATATATTTTCTTTTTTTTTCTCGACTTTACTGTGTTTTATTAGACACTTGTATTTATAAAAGTTGCTTCATTTTAGATGAAAAATAAAGTTCTTGTTAATATTTGACTTGTATTCTGTTTTGTAGTTAATGAGGAATTGTTAAAAAATATGGGAGAAACGGGTTTTTTGCAGGAAAATCGAAATATCAAGTTCCCTAATCAAATGCATCGTATATATTAAATAGAATGTGATGCGTCTTCAACATATTAGTTCGTATGCAATACACTAAATGTCAGTGGGAACATTATTTAACGTTCGTAAAAATTCTCAATAATTTCTTTTCACAGGCGCAGTCTGGCCTAATATGGCCCTTGCGCCATTCAACCCAAAACGAACCAACCATGAAAATTCTCATACAAAAAGTAATGCTGAGAACCTTCCTATTCGGGTATTGGTTCATGTAAGTGAAAGTTGAGGGCTTTATTTGGGCTCAGAAGTTAATGTCAGGACCAGAAATTAGGAGGATAACTGCTGATATAATCGATGTTTCTTTTGACAGCGTTACTTGAAGTCCGATTCAAAGAACCAAATTACTAATTACCCCGGAGCCGCTCCGTTGTGTAGCTTCAGTTCGACGTAAATTCAACTTCCTACCCCAAAAGAACGAAGTGTCGGTTTGGTAGCCAAGTTAGCGCTGTCCTTCAGATTAAAAGGCTGAATTCGAATCCCGGTTTGAGCGTGGTGGTTCGGAATCCACTTTAAATCGAGGTCCCAGTAGCAAAAAATATCGTAAAGCAACAAATCTTGAAGTGCACAAAGAATTTGATATAAATCATGCGTTATTCTTAGGACTAAAAATTCGAGACTTGAAACAAATATTAAAGATTTTCAAGGGCCCTTGGAAATGAAATTTCAGACCTTTTAAAAGGAAAGTGCAAACCCTGTCTTACGAAACAGGTTTGCTAGTTAAGTAATTTTAGTTCAAAATGTGCAAAAAATTTTCTCTACTTGTAATAAAAATTTATAATTGCTGTAACATTTTAAAAGAACATTAAAATCAAACTGGTTAGAAGTGAAAGTAATTAAATTAGCCATTTAATGACATCAAAATTAATTTTTCACTAATAAGTATCTCAGGAATGCTCATTCTGCCAAACAGTGAAATGTAACCTGACTACTTTAAATGTTTCGCCCGAATTATTTTTAATTCAGCATTCTAGTCCCCATGCTTTAATTGAAAATCCAGAAATTAGATATCTACAATGTTTAGTAAGTAAATTGAATTAAAATAATATGGGAATGCTTCACAGAAATTACGATTTAAACGAATCATTCAATTCTATTTGAAATAAACAGCCTCTTCGATCTACACTTCGGGGTTACTACTCCAGTAGCAGGTTGAGATGACAGCCCGATCAGGAAATACCAATATGTATCTCGAGTACTCATTGTTCAACTTGAACGGGTGGAAATCGCTTATTTTCCTTTGCACCCTTATTACATTACTTTATGGGGCCGCGGTGGCCCGGTTGGAAGAGTAACGGACTAGCAACCGGAGGTTGCGAGTTCAAATCCAGCCAAACACCGTCGTGTACAAAGGAGGCTGGTGCACGTTAAATCTGTCGTGGCCTCAAATGTCCTCCCGTTGGCGTGGTGTGGAAGTTTGAAGAGGGGTGCCAGCTCAGGTGTTGCCTGTGACCGTGATTCAAAATTACGTGGTGTTGTCCTCGGATCTTTCCCTTTGGGGTTGATCCCGGACCGTCACCAAAAGCCGTTGTGTTGCTCCAGTGTGACGTTAATTAAAATACCTACCTTTAAACAGGTAGGTGGATAGATAATTCAATTTATGGAGCAACACAAAGGGCTATTTCTCTGTCCGGAACCAAACCCGTAGGTAAAGAACCAAGGACATCTCGTAGTTTTGAACCACGGTCAAATGAGGTTGGCACCCCACTCTCCAAAGTGAGGCCATGGCAGATTTAACGTGCACAACGGTCTTTGATTGGATTGAGTTTCGTACTTGCAACCTCCAGTTAATCCGCGACTCTACCAACCGCTTACTGGGCAACTCGTTAAAGGCGGAATTACGCCCACCATGGAATCCGTCCCTTTGTTGAACTCCATGATGGCTGTCGGTGTTCAAATTTTTATTTCATTATGAAAAATTTATTTTTCCTTATTGGGGGAGCAAAAAAAAAACCAGTTAGAACGTCTTTCTCTAACGTCAGATTTTTCATAATCAAGTTACTAAATAGTTTGCTACAGATTTCAATTCAGTTTTCATTTGCTTCTGTTTCTCCTCGCTAAAACTATTCAACCATTCACATGCTCTGTAAATTCCGTAAGAAAACTTCACTCAAAGGACCTCGTCGAGGTTTCTGATACGCAGGCAAAACTGTTAAGGAGTACAAGTACGCTTGGATCTTTCACCGTCACAGTAACGCCACATAGATCACTGAATACAAGTGATTTCCGAACCAGATCTTATGGCCCTTGCGCCATAAAAAAAACCCAAAACTGAACCAGATCTAATCTACACAACAGAAGATATATTGGAGAACCTTCGGATGAACATATTGGGGTATCCACAGAATTACTATCAGTCGAGATGGTTATCTGAAGTGTTTATATTCTAAATTTTCAGTTTTGGCTGACACAGATTCAGATATTCAAAAGCTTTTTTGTCGTGATTTAATTAATCTGCTCACGGTGTGGAGAAATTGATCATGCCACTAAAACTGCACTGCGCCTGCTCATTGTACCAACTGCAATAGAGATCATCCATGGTACTTGGACAAGTCCGCAGCGACTCAAACAACGATTAAGACAATGAAAACGAAACACATTAAACAGGATAAACCAACAGACAATTCATGACCGAGTTACTTCAGACACAAATTGGTTGGAAGAGAAGACCGAACTATCTAACGAATTCATTCAGCCTTTCATGACACCTTGAAATGAAAAATGAAAGTAAATTTTAGGCAACCCTCTATAAAGAAATAGTTCTTTGAAACATCCCACTTACAGTCAGATCCTGATTATCTGTAGTACCTGACCTTATACGTGGTTCAAAATTACATGGTGTTGTCCTCGGATCTTTACCTTGAAGATAGATCCCGAACCGTTGCCAATAGCCCATTGTGTTGCTCCAGTACGGCGTTAATTGACTACCTACCTGATCTTGTACTATATCGGGAGCCTGATACCTCAATAAAACAGGAATCTTGTACAGCTCCAGATATTCACTACACCTCCAAAAGGGGAAAAGTTCACAAAGAATTAAAAAAAATAATTCATAATATACACTGCTCTTCATTGAAAATGGAATACTAACAAGACTGCGTTACAGCAATGAAATTCCTTTAAGCGATGGCATAGTGCAATGTAAAAATAATTTAAATTATAAAGCTGTAAGGTCAAAAAAGGAACATCCCAATAGTAGTAAATTTTTTTGTCTTCCTTTAGTAGTTATAACTGTCTGCACACGACGACGATGGTATGATATTGACCATTTAAGATTATGGATGACTGAAATGTAGTTCTACGCAGATTCAGCACGGCATCTACACTGACGAACCAAAACATTATGACCATCCCCACATTTTTCAATGAACTCTCCAGTCATGTACCAAGAACTTGTGGCATCTATCCCCAGGCGAGTTGCAGCTGTTTTGCAGGCCAAAGGAGGCGCAACGCGTTATGAGTAGGTGGTCATAATGTTTTGGCTCTTCAGTGTATAATTCGTCAGTTGTGAATGCGATGATAACACTCATCAATTTTCTTGTTTCACACACGACTTCACTTTTCCATAGAATTTCTCTATAAAAATGTATGGAAATACATTTCTATAGAATCAGAGCTCGTTTTCTCTATAGAAATCTAGAATTTTTTTCTATACAAATAAAATTGCTTTTTTTTCTGTAGAAATCCTTACAGAATTGTATGGGACTATAAAATATTTTCGTAAGAGTACTCCTATCCAAAGTCAAGCATCAGAATGTTTTGTTCTTACTCTGCTTTTTGTATTGTCATATTCCACCGTTCGCTCTCTGGAGATACGTACTCTGAAACTAGAATATTATGCGAACCAGAACATCGCGTTCAGAATACACCCTCGCGCATGTTTCTGCCCTTATCTATTGTACCAAATGTCAAGTTTTTGTTCTTATTCAGATAAGGGGGCGCGGTATCCCGGTTGGATTAGCAACCGGAGTGTTGCGATCTCGAATCCAGCAAAAGATCGTCGTGTACAGGGGCTGGTGCACGTTAAATACGTCGTGGCCTCAAATGTCCTCACGTTGGCGTAGTGTGGAAGTTTGGAGAGTGGGGTGCCAGCTCAAGTGTTACCTCGTCATCTGACCGTGGTTCAAAATTCGGGGTGTTCTCGGATCTTTCCCTTTGGGATTGATTCCAGACCGTCACCAATAGCCCGTTGTGTTGCTGCAGTATGACGTTAATTAAAATACCTACCAACCTGATTCAGATAAGATCAGTTGTAAAAATTCTTGTTATTCTGTATCACATAGTCTGTTCACAACAGAACGGCATCGTCGGAGGAACACTGGCTCTCTGCAATGTACCCTTCCAAATACCGTTCCCCACTATCTGCCGTGTCACTAGAGGCGTAGCTAGACATTTTTGACACTGGGGCGAATGATGATGCCGCCCTTAGTCCAAAACAAAAATTACATATTAAATATGTAAATTAATAATTAATTAAAATAATAGATATTGTCCTTTTTTCATTGTCATTGTCAATTAAATCATTATTGTCCTTTTTGGAATCATTAATTAACTAATCGGGTCTTGGTAGCTCAGTTGGTAGAGTCGCACATTAGCAACCGGAGGGTTACGAGTTCGGAACTCGATCTAGTCAAAGACAGTCATGTATGTTTGGGATGGTACACGTTAAATCTGTCAAATGTAATCGCGTTTGTGTGGTGTGGAAGTTTTGTGAGTAGGGTTTCAATTCAAGTATTGACCTCATCATCTGACTGTGATTCAAAATTGCGAGATGTTCTGGGATCTTTCCCTTCGGGACTGATACCGGACAGTCGCTAATAGCCCATTGTGTTGCTCCCAGTGAGACTTAAATTCAACTACCCACCTAACATTAACAAATTGTTATTCACATTGCAAATTTATTGCGTGATTATAAGTAATGGTACTTTAGTTACTGTTAATATAATTTCTGTTTACTGGTACATTACGTTTGCTGAAACAAATTTATATTTCCATGATTTTATAGCTGAAGACGGCAATTTCGACTGTTAAAAAATTCTTGCCTCTTTACAAATTTAAAAAAAGGGGAAATCAGCATTGTAAGTATTTGATATGCAATCGACAGATCTGATTTATTCTACTGTAAGCTCGTTTACATATTAAGCTAATTTCTAAATCAAAATTTTTAATAAATTTTTGCAAGAATAATATAATTTTAATAATTTCAATATTCAATGATGGAAACTGGTTTTACGCGCTCAGTTTTTATTAAAAACTCACATTTTACAACTTGAGCGCAATAGAGATCCACAAAAGTTATACAGAATTTATCATTGAGTTTAGTGACGAATTTGTTAGAAATTAATTGTACTTGGTTAATCATTTCTTGTAATCGAATGATTTAATGCAGAGCATAATGCAAAAACTGGAGCTTAAAGGTATTTTCCTTATGCCAAAACATTTGATATTTGTAGTTCCTGCCTTCATAGGAAACGTCTTGTACATTTTTTTAGTTAGCAATGGTACAATTTATCTGGTATTCAAGCATGCAACACATCACCAAACAAAACTAAAATATAAAATTTACCACATTGCTGTGATAAAAAAGTGTTAAAAATTTAAAAGATTTTAATTATTTATTTTAATTACGTTTATTAAAAATGGTATAATATAGTTTTCTCTCTGAATAACTCAAAAAATCGGATGGTCAAACACTAATAATGGTAGACCGTCCTTTTCGGTAAAAACAAGAGCATATAAATGTTTATAAAAATAAACTTTTTGAAGAAAATTGAAACTAATAGAAATAAAACTTATTACAGAAGTAAAGCTTACCCTTTTGCCCGGGAAATAATCGAGTAAGAAAAAATTGCACTCTTAAAAAATAAACGTTCAACTGAGGAAAACTAGTCACTGAAGTTGAACTCGATTAGAAGGCTCCCAATATCGTACTAATGGGATACTAAGTTCGGATAATCCCCTTTCTGTATTTCTCGAAGGGAATAAGGTTCCTATGTAAGGTAATGTGTTTTTCTGTGCTGATACAGCGCAATTAGATTATCAATCTCTAACTTAAATCAGTACAATGGTTTGGATGTTGTTTCAAATGTAGAAAATTATACCTCTTAGATCGAATTCTATTCGCAACTATTTATTAATCATACCTTTTATACTATACACCTTGTTGCTGGTCAATATATTTTAAAATATTAATTCATATCATCTATGATTTTATACATTTTATATTAATTATGGCAAATTTTAATTTTATGCTTTCCATATCATTGATTGAATTTAATTTCTCCTCCACTTATTACGGTTTTGTACTCTTTTCTTAAATATACTTTTTATTGCTGGTTTGGCTCGATTTTCCGAAATTGCATACACTTATTGATTTTTTATTTCATCTTGTTTGGCACAGCTTGTCCAATACTGGACCTTGCGCCATAAAACCCAAATCAACCGACCAACTTAGATCGAATTCTCCTATGGGCATACCTTCAGGTCTGATGTTAATATACAAGAACGGACTTGAAGACGCGTACCCCAACATAACGACAGCGTTGAGAATTTTCCTCACAATACCAGTCTCAGTCGCCTCAAATGAAAGGAGTTTTAGCAAACTAAAAATCATAAAAATTACCTCAGAAACTTAACAGGACAATAACGACTAACCAACTGAGCGTCATATCAATAGAGCACAAGTTGGCTTCAAAGCTATCTTTTGAGAAACATTGTAAAAACGTTTGCTGCCAAAAAAGCCCGTAAAGTTTGGGTTCAAGCTTTCTGTGTTTAAATTTTTTTTCACATTTTGTCAATAAATTAAGAGATTGCGTAAAATGTCTTAAGTATAATACTCAAGATAACAACTTGAGTAAAATCTGTTATTCCTAATATTAGTACTATTTATCATAATTAAATATCATCCTATTCTAAAGCAACAGTCCGTTGATTTGATTCAGCCCACACATATCCCGATATCATTTGATAAACTTTTCATTTCATTTTCAGCGATTATAAGTGAAAGAATATACCAAACATGCTACTCTCAGATTATTTGTCAACGAAATATCTTAGAATTAATTTGGTATTTTACCTTGTACTAAAAATGAAATTACAAATTAATCTACTATTTACCTTTGAAATCAAGCATTTACCATCTAAGTTGAATAAAAAGAATTGGAATAGTGGAATTAATGTGTTGGCGATATCAGGTGTTGTCGGGAAGGGTTTTGGTTTGGTTGGTCGGTGGGGGAGCCGCCAAGGCGAGTTCTTGCCCCGGGTGGAAACTAGCCTAATTACGTTCCTGCTTATTGGAGCTGATATTGCTGGCAAACTTCTGACAGGAAAGATCCTCAATTTGTCTTGTGGACTAAGCAATAGAAACGTTGCTCGGTTGGACACTGATGGGAAAATTGCCAAATGAGTCAGATCACGAAAGTAGCTCCTTATTGGTGAACACCTTACTCATTAAAGAGAGCACAATAAGTGACTTATGGAAATTGGAAACAATCGGAATTACAGATCCTGCAGTATAGAAAGAAGTCTGAAATTCACCTCGAGACTTTGGGGTATTTCCGGAGCACACTAACGATTGATAAAGGCAGATACGAAGTCGCATTGCTGTGGATCTTGGAATCTTCCCGACAACAGAGAACTGACCGAAAAACGTCTTGCTTCTACTTATAAAAGGCTATTGGAATCTCAGAAAGTCGAAGCATATCAAGAGGTTTCCGGAAGGTATCAGAAGTCTACGATAGGGAAGAGGTAAACGTGCACTTCTTCCTCACAGACCCGTGTTCAAGGAATGTAGCCAGACCACCAAAGTGAGACCTGTGTTCGACGCTTCAGCGCACTTGAAAGAATCACCCTCATTGAATATATGTTTAGAAAAGAGTTATAATTTGATTGAATTTGTTCCTTCTGTCCTGAATCGTTTCAGACAGTATCTTGTTGGACTAACATCTGACATTGAAAAGGCTTTCCTTCAGATCGGAATAAGACAAAAGGATAGGGATTATCTGCGGTTCTTGTGGAGAACCGAAGCAAATGAAACTAAGATCTGCAGACATCGAAGAGTTGTTTGGTATTAACTGCAGTCCGTTTCTTCTGGCATCGACATTGAATCGTCATCTTGATGAGGCCCCAGAGAAACTTTCTGATACTGCAAGAACTTTGAAAGATTCTTTCTACGTAGATAATTGTGTCTGTAGTTTAAGACTCCCAACAAGTAAATAAATTCATTCTCGAGTCACAAATGTTGTCCGCAGGGAAATTTAATCTTAGAGGTTGGCATCAAACGCTCCTCTTGAAATCATCCTCAATTTGATAACCCCGAAATCGTGCCTTTGCTGGGTCTGAACTGGGACTTGAAAGAAGATACTTTGTCTTGCAACATTGTTTTCCTGAACGAAGAACGATAGGTTCTTACTAAGAGAATGTTGCTCTCCTTGGCGCATAGTATATATATGATACCCTTGGTTTCACTTCCCCAGTGACTATTACCGAAACTTATGCTACAAGAATCCTGGGTTCTGGGACTGAATTGGGATGATGCGCTTCCTGACAACCTAGCAAGACAATTTTTGAATTGGCTGAAGAAAATACAACTGCTGTGAGAAGTCAAGATACCTCGGTGGATGAAACTTGGACAAGAGGAAGCCGTCAGCCTTCACGTGTTTTGTGACGCAAGTTCCCAAGCTTACTTCACCTGATGTACATGCGAGTTGAAGTGAATCAACAAGTTAATGTCAGATTTATCCAGTCCCGTGCCAGAGTAGCTCCTTTGAAAAGGATTACGATTCCTCGTCTTGAGGCATGTTGTATTGGTGCCAGACTGAGTGTGAGTGTTACGGCAGACCTTAAAATACCTAACTTAAAAGTCTTCTACTGTAGCGATTCATTGACTGCATTAAACTGGATCAAAAGAGATAATCCTGTGTGTGTGTGTCAATTACTCGATATTGTATTGTGTCTGGCGCAGCATGACCAAATATGGCCCTTGACCATAAAAAAACCCAAAATCAACCAAAAGAGATAATCATGGGGAACATTTGTATGGAACCGAGTACTGGAGATACATGCTCTCACACAGGTTGAACAATGGAGGCATGTTCTTGGTAAATTGAATCCAGCAGATCTTCCAAGAGGATGTTCAGCAGAGCAATTCTTGTTCTTGAAATGGTGAGAGGAGCCTATGTGGCTATACGGAAAAGAAGATTGGCCTCAGAGCACAGAAATACCAGATGAAGATTTTATAAATGCTGAAAAACGAGACTTGTCAGCTCACAACGATACATCGAAGACAAATTACTAGTATTATAGATTTTTCTCTTCTCATCTGAAAACCATTCTAATGCTTGCTTGGATCCGAAGATTCTGCCATAATGCAAGAAAAGTCAACACTTCAAAGTCCGAAACCCTGTCTTGTTCCGAGTTAAAGGAAGCTAAAAACTTGCTCATGTAAGGAAGTGTTCAATGGACCTTCTGATCATAGCTTACCCTCTTAAGATCCAGTAATTGATGAAAATGACTTATTGCGAGTTAAAACACGAACCATTTACCGCTAAGATACTGAAGATTTTAAGTACCCGGTTTTAATTCTGAAATATATGGGGTCAGGACAGCTGTAGCACAAGCTTCAAATATACGATAAAGCAGACACTATTGATTTAAGTACATCCCTATCCGTTGGCTGTTTCATTCTATACGATTTGAAAGGCCATTTGTATTTTTGCTTTGTATTTCTTATTAAAAGTTAAGTATTCTTTATACATTTTTAGCATTAATGTTTTAAATTAGCAATTTTTAAATATCTGAAATAAAAAAGAACCTTAATTTATAAAAGATATTTGTGAATTAAAAAATTTTACTAATGTGCTAACTTGTTTCAATTTTAGTTGATTCTTTTTTAAGTGAATACTTTTTAAAAATACGAAAATATTCCAAAACAAGTCCTTTCAATTTATTATTTAGAAGATTGTCGATCTCAGTAGTCTGATAAAATATTTGAAAAAAGAACATTATAATTTTTTTATTCACACATAATCAGGTATTTAATTTGTGATCAGGTACATCATCCTTTTTGAATAAATTATACAATTTGAAAAGGAACAGAAATGAAGTATTCTGTTGGAGCACGCAATTAGTTTAATTTTATTTAATTTATTTCGTTAAAATCGTTTGCACATACTTTTATGATTAGGCTCAGCGAATGAGCTTGAATCAGAACATCAGTTCTGTTTCCGTTTGCACAAAGCTAATGAGCTTGAATCAGAACATCAATTCGGTTTCATATCTGAACGATATTTTTTCTTGTTCGAGTTCCTGCAATTGGTTGTTAAGAAAAGGAACAGGTTCAGTATAAAGAAGACGAAGTAATAGATTACTCTTGTTCGCTGCTAGGCGCCGCAGTTCCTCCGCGCGCAGGCGATTTCCTTCTCTTATGTAATCACTAGAACTCTAATAAGGGCAGTGCGCAATATGTAGTGCAATGAAATTGCCTGCTCATATTTTGTATGTGCAAGCCCTGGTCCTCGTAGACTATGTGGCGCCAGCAGTTTTCGCGACAGATAGGGATCGAATTTTGTTGACGTCATCTTTGTTATTACTTTGTAGGCGTGCATATATAAAGAAATACAAATGACTCGGAGTCTTCGTCTTGTTATCGGTTGATTGATTTTTTTTATGGCGCAAGGGACAAGTCTATCCAAGCTGCGCCAAACTATTAGTAATTGAGAAAAGAAAATCAGAATTTTTCCGTAAATTGGAAAACGTTCTTGCAAATCGAAACGTTTAAATTCTCTCCCCAGTGACATCTAATAATGTCCCACGTCTGAACCATCTCAAGTAGTTTCCCAAACAGATATGAGGTGCCTAGGACAAAACAAATACGCAAGTGAAAGTAATAATTTTTTTAGATTTTAATGTCATTTTTAAGTCAATAAAATGGTCATTTAAGTCAATAAAACGATGGTCCGTGATCCATCCCGAAGAGAAAGATCCGAGGACAACACCAGGTAATTTTTAATCAAGTTATGCAATATGGAGTTGCCCTTTATAAAAGATTATAAACACAAAAAACGCATACCGGGATTACCACTTGGAAAGTAAAATTGGTTTGAAAAACAGGTTAATATTATATGATCTATCTAAACACGTTTAAAACAAAAAATACAAGTCAAAAAAATCACTTTCGCTTTTCAACACATTAGTTTTATGGTGGGATTCTTTTTTCCGAGATGTTTTTAAAATCGTCATACCTGACTTAATGAGATCCCTTTTCAACTTATAGAGAGCATGACACACCCGATCCAAATTTCCTTTTCACAGTGAAATATGTCCACATATTTGAAATTTTGCTTTCCATTTTGTAAAATTTGGTTTTAAAATAAAGTTAAAAGCATTGCAAATCCTAAGAACGAGTAGAGGCGACACCACCAGAGAGAAAGCTGGACAGCAAAATCTTGATCAGCAATATTTAAAAAAATTTTAATTTGTTTAAAACTAATAATTCATCATTATGTCATTGCCTAACAATTATAAAATTTCACAATTATTACGCTAATCTCCTCGCAAATTCATCAGACGTCGGGGCTTGGTTCAGTCGAGAACAGTTCCTGGAGCAGTCATCGAGATCAGCTCCGCGAACCGTTCTTCGAGAACTGCTCTGAGATCTGAGAACGGAGTACAGGGTCGGAACAATTTGAGAGCAGGAATCGATTCCTTCGGTAAATTTGATTCCTGCTCTCAAACAGGAAGTAGTCTCAGAGCAGGGAGTAGGTTTATGGACAGAGAACGGTTGAATGAATCAACAGGAAACAGTGAGTCACGAACTGTAGGATGAACAGCTGTATTTCGGACTTACGATAATTTGGAATATACGAAAATTTTTGCGAACTTAGAAAATTCGAGAAAAGAGAACTGCAAAATTCCCACCTGTTTAAAATCGAAGTATAAAAAGATTGCAATGTTTCTTTTTACAAAAAGAACCGAGAGCAGGTTTTTGTGAAAAGTGGGAACAGGCTGTTCCCGTTCTTTTTGAAGAACAGGTGAAAAATAACAGTTCGTTCTTTTTTCCCTATCCCCAGCTAACTTGTAAATATATTAATGTTTTAATGTCAATAAATTCTTTTATTCGGACCTTGAGAAACCGCTGAGTTGCTCAACATAACACAGGCCAATGGGAAGGGTAGTACGGAACATAAACTCCAGTTTACAAATGTCTAGCACTTCGATGTAGGAAGAGAGAGAACACGGCACGTTAAGACATCAATGCATCCTGTCAATTTAGTCTGGCAGTTTTTCCACTGAAATTCGACAGACAATCGCATCTATAGTTGGCCACCAAATCCACACTAGTTGCTCCATTTTCACACTGCTCAAGCATCTGGCACCCTCGAGCATAGTGTTCCCTGTATCAGATAACAAATTATACAATAACATCACAAAAGGGAAACGTTTATTAGATCTTGACATAAACATAAGAAATACAAATGTACATAAATTAAATGTACGAAAAAATTTGTAATTTTTTTTAGAATTCTTATCTTCAAATGTGTAATGCGTTTAATATCTTTACGTTTTGACTATCATACGACCAAATGCTGGCACAAAATATATCTGGTCAGCCATTTTATGTTCTTGATGACTTGAGAAAAATGAAATTCAAGATCTTAGAAGAAAAAAATTCAGGTTCTTAAGCAAGGTTCTTAACTACAAATACTCCATGAAAGTATGTATAAAGCATTGCAATTTTGCACACAAATCTTTACAATTTTATAGATTAAATAGGTTATAATTCAGAAAAAGATCCGATTTTAATTAGATAAGAACAGTATGTAAATAAAATCACCAACGAATAACACAAAATAAAATATATTAAGCAGAGCACAATTGTACAGAATTCTGAATACCACATTTTTCGTAAGTTCAATTACGATCGATTTTAATTAAATAAAAAATGCACCAATTATTTTGAAAGATTGTTAACAAAAATCAATAATCTTGGGCGAATGCCTTAACACTAAATAGAACGATTTCGTTTTTACTTCTATCAAACAATTGGGATTTAAAATATTAGAGTAATTCATTTAACTTGATTGTAAAACTATTTTTTAAATGACACACAATTTCACATTAGTGGTTTTGTAATTTATGAATATATTTTATGAAAAACTAAAAAGAAACTTACCTTTCAAGAGAAGCGGGAAACATGAACAGAAGTCTCCGTTTGCATCAGCAACGAAATGGCTACTGCTGAGTGGTACATGAACTCCGCCCCAATTATTAACATCGGACCCGCACCGAGGGTGCTGTAAGTCATACCTTCAGTGAAGCCTCTGTATCTTTTACTCCGGTACAGTCCATGGCTTCAGAGATCTAGACGTCTGACGGGACGAATCTCAATACCAAGCCATGTTCTTCCACAATAGGTTCTTGATTGGAGCTATGTTCGACGGACTTCTCCAGGTTCTCATAATCTTTAACGCGTTGAAGTTGTTTCACCTTTCTTCTGGGGTTTTCTTTTATTCTAGAAACAATTTGCTCTTGAAAATCTTTTTCTAAGGGTGATTGGACTTAAGTGTGCATACAACCGTTTTTTTTGTATTGGCCTTTGACTCCGCAGGACGACCCCCTCATATCCCGCTTATTAAAGCAGGCGGCGAGTGGTTTGATCAGTCGCCCCACGTAAATTACAGGTTCGCACAACCCGCCCACAGGGAACGCAGCCCTTGAGGCGCCTTCTTGGCTTCTTCAGGAACGCAGGTCGCCTTCTTGGCCCGGTTCAACCCGATGTTAAGGCAACTTCCGCCGCCAAATTAGACCGTAAGTATTTCGAGTGCTACAGAGCAAACGAAAAATAACGTGTCAATGATGAGAGGAAGAGTGGGACCCTCCACGTCATGCGTAGGAACACACAAGTGAACTGCGGCAACAAGATCCGGCGGGCCACACACATCGGGACTAAATCGGTTGCCCTGGTCGGGGTGCTGGACTCCCACCCGAGGGCGCAACCGTCTATGCAATTTCCCATGCTATTTGTCAGACCATTGCTTCCTATGGAAGTGATCCCTCTGTATGCGTTGCTATTTACCCTGTGTATGTAATGTAGCTATCATGTCATGTTCTATTTTTGTGCGTCTTCCGTGTAGTAAATGTTTTCGTTTGGATTTTTCGAGTCTGAAATCACACACATTCACAGCTATAAGAACCTCTGTTGCCACACTTGATTTAAATTGAAGTGACAACCGGCTATTTGTGACGGTCCGGGACCAATCCGTACGGGGAAAGATACGAGGACAACACGTAATTTTAAACCACGGTCAAATTATAAGGACACACCTGAGCTGGAAACCACACGCCAACGTGAGGACGTTTGAGCCAAGATGGATTTAACGTGCACCTTCGTACACGAGTCTTTGGTTGGATTTGAACTCGCAACCTTCCTGTTGCTAATCCGCTACTTTCCCAATTGGGCTACCCTATATAAAAAAAAAATATTTTAAAATACAAATTTTAGGCACTTTAACTGGCAATAGCTGTTTTGTTTGTATTATGTGAATTGCTGAAATGAGAAAGGTTGGACGGACGAGCGATTCGTGCATAAAAATGGATTGTTGAAGGTGTGTGAAATTTGTTTAAATAAATTCATAGAATAGCATTAGTTTTCTTGATGCATCTTAAAAGTTCTTTGTGTACTTTAAGCGTCAACACACGTTTGAGAATTCGTTTACTTTTGTGTGAAAGAAAAAGAAACTGCAAAAGAGCTTTAATATATTTACTTTGCATAATATTTTGAAATTTTAATGATCCAGAACGATTTTTGTTTGTTTTAAAAGTGGTTTAAATGACTGAATCCTATTTCAGTATATTTTGTGAAGTTTAAAATTTTAAACGTAATCATTTTTGCTCGTCCGTTTAATTTTTTGCTGGTGTACAACTATTGATCCTCAATTATTATCACCCTTCAAGTGTTCTCACAGTTTTATTAAGTGTTATAATTAGTTTAGTTATAATATAACCACTCTCCACGTATTACCTTATTCATGCGTAGAACCATTGTAGGATATAAAAGAGAAATGGTCAAGAATACTGAAGTTTTCTGTGTAACATGTCAAGTATAAAGTTACGAGTGAAATAATTCTAATAGATGGACAAGTAATTAAAAAAAGTGTTCAAGTTGAAAAAGTATGTTCTTTTCCTTTTTACAGCAGTTCATTTTTCCTGTTTGTTTAACGTTAACGAAGACAATCTTTAATTTTTTCGGTTTATTTTTCGATTTTTTTGTGAATGTAGACGAGAAAATTTGAATTTAGTTATTTGTTAACATTGTACTTTTTACAAGTTTCGAAATTTTTGTTTTGGTATAGTCAATTGTAATCTTGTCTATAAACCAAGATTTTTTAAAAACTTTCTATCATGAATTGACAAAATTAATTACTAAGCGTTGCACAATGTTTGTGGTTTTTGCAAAATACAGTAACCATAATTCATCGTAGAATATATAGGATCAAATTCAAAATAAATTAAATATTTTTCGACCATCTATTAGATTATTCTATGGCACAAATTTAAAAAGAAAGCGTCAAGTTAAATTGACAAGACTTTGGATCAGACATCTTTTTTAAGCATAGGCATTTAACAATGCCATAACTTAATACTTATGCATCAGTGACACGTTTTGATAGAATGTGTTTAATAACTATAGGCGAAACCATTTTGGTGTTAAACATCCCACTTATTAACAAATCCTGTAATGTAAATTTATTTTTATTAATTTTACATTGCATTTTTAAATTTGACTTAGTTTCGTCTTTGAATTGCAGTAAATAAATTTTATTTTATGGTTCTTTTTCTTTATACATTAGAATAATGTATAGGGTAGCTAAGCCAGCTTTGGCCCTTGTGCTATAAAAACCAAACAACCAAAATATACTGATGTGCTACAGAATTACAAAATCATCGCTCTAACTGGATTCAGATCTGACAATATCACTTTCCTTTTATTGACTACAGAATTACAGACAGCATTACCAAAACTATAACAATAAAACTTGTTTGTTAAAAAACTTAATTTGGGTAATCTTTATGATCTAATATTTTGTTTTTGACTTACTTTTACTTATTAAAAAAATATAATGAATGGAAGCACAAATACTATTTTAGGTCACTTGTATTTTCCTGTATTATATCATTAAATTTGCAAAGAGCTGCAATTTATTATTTTTGCTAAGTTTCAATCATTTTCAATGGCATTTCTTGAAAAAGAAATCCGATGCAGATCTATTTGGTTTGAAAATATGATACTTAAGATACTTATAAATTCAACCCTTAATCTTTATTGACTTTTCTAATTTAATAGATGATTAATTCCACTTATAATGCAAAATTTAATTGGGAGGTAATATGAGATTTTGAGAAAGATAATTATTTGTAAACGATATACAGGTAGCCTTCCTACAACATGGCATCCTACAACACGATTTCGCTCTAACACGATAGGACAAATTGTGGAAACCCTCGTATAGAACTGCAATCTATAACACGGTTTCGCTTTAACACGATAAGAAAATTGCGAAAACCTTTGTACAACACTGTACTTCTACAGTACTGGATAACATGATTTTTGTTTAACATATTTAAAAACTAAATTACCTTAAAATAATGACGGGAAGGAATAATGAACTATAGTGCCTTTACATGAAAATATATAAATAAATTATAATTTACTCATTTATAACTCTATTCTGATGTTATAGCGGAAAGCGTCACGCACAGTTTGTGCGCCATCTGCGGTGAGACGCCGTTTCAGAGATACAGTATTGCGGAAAGTCCCACCGTATCTGAAAGGATAATGTGCAATGTGACATCGTCGTATTGCACATTATCCAGGCCCTTTTTTGTTTCTTTTTATTTCCGTGGTCTGCAGACAAAGTGACTGGTCAGCTGTCTGCGTCAAGCCACGATATGTTAAAGAGTGTCTTTAAGTCTAAATTTTGGGAAAATCAAATTTCTGTCCCAAGCCATGTCTGATAAAGATAAAAAAAACAACGTTTAAGAGGAAATTTATTTCTTTAGAAGTAAAGATACAAATCTTGGATCATCTTTTAAAAGGAGAAAAAGCATCTCACATTGGAAAAAGTCTGAATTTAAATGAAGCAGCAGTCCGGACTATTAAGAAAAATGAAAAAGAAATAAGAAGTGCAGTTGCTGCAGGATCTTCTTTATCCGCAAAATATGCAGCTCTTTCCCGGGCGCCAATAATTGAGAAAATGGAAAAGGCACTCAGCATTTGGATTGATGATAGCTGTCAAAACAGAATTCCATTGGATGGTAACATCATTAAGCAAAAAGCACTTAAAATTTACAAATACCTTAAAGAACATGGAGAATCTTCTGTCAACCCAGATTTTGTGGCAAGTAAAGGTTGGTTCGAAAAATTCAAAAAGCGCTTTGCAATTCATAGCATAAAAGTTCAAGGAGAAACTGCGTCTGCTGATCATGAAGATGCCAGGACGTATCCAGAAAAAATTCAAAACATTATAGAAGAACAAGGATACATAACATATCAAGTTTTCAATGCCGCCGAAACTGAGCTTTGGTGGAAAAAAATGCCCAGTAGAACCTTTATATCGAAAAAAGAAAAACTGCACCCGGATTTAAGGTGTCTAAAGATCGTATAACGCTACTTTTGTACATTAATGCGTCAGGGGACTTTATGACAAAACCCTTGCTAGTTTATAGATCTTTAAATCTCAGTGCACTTAAAGGTGTAAATAAAAACACCTTACCTGGAAAGCAAATCCAAGAGCTTGGGTGACTGGAAATTTATTTAAAGATTGGTTTTTAAATTGTTTTGTGCCAAATGTTGAAAATGATTTAAAACGGAAAAATTTGAGCTTCAAGGCGCTATTACTATTAGATAATTCTCCATGTCACCCACATGATTTGTCATCCCAATGTCAAAATAGTGTTCTTACCACCTAACACTACTTCGTTGCTCCAACCATTGGATCAAGGTATTATTTATACCATTAAAACTTATTACATAAGAAGACATTGCAGTGGATTTTAGACGTAACTGATTCGAAATCAATTAATGTAATGGAAGCTTGGAAGCAATTTTCAATTAAGCACTGCATCAACATCATATCTTTGTCGCAGAAAGAACTAAAAACATCAACGTTAAATGCATGTTGGAAGAAGATATGGCCATCTTCAGTTGAAATAGAAAACGTGCTTGAAACATCAGAAAATGAAATTGGTGGCATATTAGAACTTGCTAAATCTATCGGAGGCGAAGGCTTTGTGGATATGGCTATTGAGGACGTTCAAGACTTATTAGTGGAAGAAGTTGACGAAGCAGATTTGATGGAAATGGCATTCGAAGTTGGAAATCAAATCGATTCTGAGGGCAATAGCACTGATGAAGATTGTGAAGTTAATAATTTAACATTGAAAAATTAGAAGGCCTAAGCTTAGCTGAAAATCTTGAATCATTTTTCTTGAATGCAGACCCTTCCACTGAAAGAAGCCGAAAATTCAAAAGGGTCTATCAAATATTGTCTATCTTCATACCATGAAATCTACAATGACCTTGTAAGAACCAGCAAACAAACCAAAATTACAGATTTTTTAGAGGATAGAAGGTGCAAAAAAATCTAAATGAAGAAGGTTCAGAAAGTGAATGTGACATCGTTCAGCCAAAAAAACGTTCTCGTTTGATTGTACTGAGTAGTGATGAGGAAGAAATTTATTAAATTAAGGTTACATTAAATGAAAATAATATTTTATGGGTTTTTTTGGTTTTGTGTTATATACATTTATATTTTTAATAAAAATTAAGTTGCTTATATGGAATTAAAAAAAAAGTGTTTGTTTTGATAGGTTTTCGGAACATAACCCCCCTTTTTGTACTGGCTCTGGGTCTCATATAACACGGTTTCACACAACATGGCATTTTCTAGGAACCTATCGACCGTGTTATAGGATGGTTACCTGTACTCAAATAGGATTTTAGTTGATTCAAGTGATAAGGTTGCTGATAAATCTTTACGACAATGAGGTCCTTATCTCATGAGCACATATATTACTGAACATGTGCGTGAGGTTGCCTGTCTCCATCTAATATTTTGTTCATTATCAAATTGTTGGCATTTCATAATGAAAATATTTGTAAGGTATCAAATATTTCCAACCTATGTCAACTATTGCCCTAAATATTTGGTATGGTAGAATTCATAAAAACAAATGAACTAAAATAATTTAAAATTTTATGAATATAAATCTAAGATTAATGTTTCTATCATTGTGTCAAGCTTCTTTGGGATTTATATTTTTTACATTCAAATTGTGGGAAATTGCAACACTATTTTTGCTGAATTTTTTTTTCAACCATTTAGTTTTTTATCCTTTCTTAACTAAGACTTGCAACATAATTATTACTTCTGAATTTTATTGTGCAGCTTGTGTATTATAAGACCTTGTGCCATAAAACTTAAACAACCAACCTGAATTTTTTGGCAACATCATTTTCATCGCTACTTGCGTCATTTCGTTAAACTTGTTTGTCCATTCAAGACAGATTGATTTGGCTTTTACTTTGACATGGAACTAAGAAGCATCTAAACAATGCTGTTAAGGTAAATAGGAACAACTATTGCAATGGATATGTACACCCAAAGTGACAAAAGCAGCAAGCATTTCCCAGCGACTTATGATCGTGATATCGCACCCTGGTTCCAATACCATCATGACTCTGAAAATAAATTGCTAGTTTTATGTGGAAAGTCGACTAATACTTGCTTCCCAAATTGCCCTCTACTGGTATCTACATTTTTGCAGCATGTATTTATAATCTTTCCACACATTTTTTAAGTTATAGAGGTTTGTAGCTTTGGTGCAGATATCTGGTCTCATGGAAGTCTACATATGCCTTATTAAATTTTATAATCTCAAAGGGTCTGAAAATATTCAATTTTCAAAGGGGTTCGTGGACTGAAATGTTTGGGAACCCACAAGTTTTGAGAGGAACTGCCTATATTTCAATGGTAATATTTTATTATGATTTACAGTATTAATTTAACATTTTTTATCAGGTTATGTTGATTTAAATTTTAAAAATTTTTATTAAATATCATTGATTTAAATCAAAATTTTAACTTTCATTTTTTTTCTGTTATGTTTAATAATATTGAAAATGGAATAACTGAACAAGATGCATGTTATTTTATTCAAATAAGTTAAGAACTTCGCTTGTGCTGAGTTCACCCCAAAATTATATTGAAAATCATCCTCCCTTTGAAGACAATAAATAGGAGTATTTGTTGATTGGGATCATAATTACCTCATCAGCGTTCCCTCCTCCCACGAAAAACTCTAAACCTATCGGTGAGTTGGGAGGAGGAGAGTCTCAAATTACCTCATCAGTGTGAGTTTTGTTTAAAGCATTCCATGTGACTAAATCACACATGGCCAATTTTAAACCATGCTCCATGTTATGAGTGAAAATGCTCGAAATATATTAACTCAAATTATTAAAATTGTGACTTTTCTTACTATACACTGATAATAATTTTTCAGAAACAAAGATTATAGTGATATTACCTCGTTCACTCAAAAAAGACTTCAATTTTCTCAATAGATGAAAAAAGAAACTATAAACAGGCTTTCAACCAAGGTACGTTTTATTTGTAGAAAAACTGATTTCCCTTCAGGGATGTAATAATTGTATGCTGTTTACAAAAACAGAACATAGAATGGTACAATTGTATCTAGCTTCTCGTCTGGTAGCAATGCTCTTGGCGCGGTTTTTTTTGGCTCACTTTTAGTAGCGAGTTATGTCAGGTGAAGGTAACCCATACAACTGTAAAATAACGTAGATGATGACAAACTTTGAGTACTGTCACTTGTTAGCATTACTTGAACCATGGTGCTAATCCGATTTGTCTTTGATCGGGGGATCAATTAAGATTTAGGTATGCTTCAAAGTGCTAGGAAAATTCAAAACTTTCCGCTGAAATATTTTACCCTTATATTGTTATACAGTTTTTGGCAGGAAGCAAACTGTACACTATGCATCATAGAGAAATAAATGAGCGCATCAAATAAATAATCTTTTTAGAACATGGCATCTAAAAGGCACAATGAAATTCCCCAACGCTAGGACGCTTTAAAGTTTCGTTGTAAGCAAGTGATATTTATTAAAATATCATTGATTTTAAATTTGATATTTCTTTCTGTTATGTTTAATAATATTGAAAATGAAATAACTGAACAAGATGCATGTTATTTTATTCAAATAAATTAAGAACTTCGCTCATGCTGAGTTCACCCCAAAATTATATTGAAAATCATCCCTTTGAAGACATTAAATAGGAGTATTTGTTGATTGGGATCATAATTACCTCATCAGCGTGAGTTTTGTTTAAAGCATTCCATGTGACTAAATCGCACATGGCTAATTTTAAACCATGCTCCATGTTGAGTGAAAATGCTCGAAATATATTCACTCAAATTATTAAAATTGTGACTTGTTTTCTTTTTAAGATGTTTTAGTTATTTATTAGTAGTGTGTGTATATATGTAGTCTGTTCATAAAAAAAATAGACATTTACAACGAAAAGATCTGCGTTACAACAAAAGCAATTCCAATTTTGCATATTTATCTTTATAATTGGCAATTTTAATAGTTTCATTTCATTTTGTGTAATATATGGGTTAATTTTTATTTGAATTTATTAGGAAATTTATGTATTACCCTTAGAATTCTTTACTGTAACTATTCAATAGTTATGGAATTGAAATTTGGAATGTAAAAGTTAATTCCCTTACTGGTAATTGAGTCAGTATGTTGAGAAAAGATTATGGATTGAAGCAGAAGGCTTGTATCAATGATTATGATTGGAATGGTAAATTTTTATTGCAACCTTCAAAATTCCACTGAATTGGCATGTTCTGGGAGATGCTATTACACTCGTTCTATGCTGTTCATAGAGAAAAGCTTCATTTTCTTGTCTTATGTATAAACCTTTTTTGTGTGCTTGGAATACACCTATGAAATACTTGTCAATGCTCAAAGAATTTGAAAAATAGGCATATTTAATTTCAAATTTAGGTATTTTCATGACATCTCAGTTTTTATTGTTAACTTTAAAATAAAAAAAAATTCACCAATAAGTTATTTGGGCTAGCTAAATATTAATGAAAAGTTGGAATTTTTTCATGATGTAAGCTCCTTTTATTTTATTTTCTATTGGTGACAAGATTTTTTTCTTAAAAGCAAAGTCTTGAATCAATTAATTATTTTATATCAAATTAATTGAAATAATTAAAAATATATTCATATATGATAATATAATGCAAAAAAAATTCTGATATTTGTATGGTTGAAAAAATGAGGTATGGTGTTAGTGGGAACCTGCAACTTTATTTAGCCTGATCCAAAAATTTCATTTCACAGGTGAAAGTAAGCAAGTTTATGCTCAAAGTAATTTAACTGCCTGAGAACTAGATGGAAAAACATTGCTTATACTTGACATTTGGGACACTTCTATTTATGCCATCATGTGATTTACTTTGCTAATTCCTGTGTCATGTTTTAATCTTTCAAGCATTTACCCAGTTATATTTCCTAATATATTAATATTTTACATAAAAAAGATTAATATTTAAATAAATCAAAACTACCTAGAAACTGCGGTGTAATTTGCATGTCCCATGTCCAACAAATTTAAATTTGTCTGGCAAGGAATTAATTAAAATCATAAAAATCCAATTAAAATTAAAAAAATCTGATTTAAATCAAATAAATCTGACGTTTTTTATTTTTTTAAGTCATGATTTTTTTCATACCCTGTTTATATTTTTAATTCTTTTTTGCACTTATACTAACAGTTCCACTCACTACTTACATGGAGAACCATATCCTTAGAAGTTGCTAGTTTTTATTTGAATAGATATTTTGACTGTTTTGATAAGCTTCACTCTCAATGTTAAAATATCGAAATTTCAAGCTGATCTTGAGCATTAAAAATCTAACACTTCACAAATACACAAAAAATGTTTCTGTGCCCTGTGTTTGGAACAGTTGTATTGTTAATTTTCAGCTTGCATTTCCTTTCTTTTATATATTCCTCATGTCAGTGTGATTTGTAATGTTCATAGGCTCCTAAGAGATGATTGGGAAACAAATTGGATGCTGCTCAATATATCATCAGCTGATGAGTGAAGTTGTAATTTTTGCTGCATTTGATAACATATGACAACCAATGCCAATATGTTTTTCAACCGAGCTCAAAACCTGGGTACCAACGACAGGCACGAAAGAGCCGACCCCGTCAGCCGTGGGAATACACCTTGTACTGAAGAAACTGAAGGTCATAAATTGTGTGATAAAGAACATGAGCAACAGATTGACAACTCCAATACTGTTCTGGAAAAAATTGCGAGCTTGTACGCTGAGCGTCTTCTTAGCGACATTACTTTAGAAGTGGGTGGAAAGCAGTTTGCAGCACACCGCCTTATACTTTGCGCTTCCAGTGACGTTTTTCAGGTGAGTTATTTTCCATTTTGAACACCCAGACTTGTTCTCAAACCGCACTAGTAAGTGTACACAGTATTTGCAATGATCTTACAGAAGTTACAGTGGGTGATCAAATTATTAGTCACATTGCAAAAAGAGTATTTTTTGAGTATTATATAAAATTAAATATCTTCAAATGGTTCAGTGGCAATAAAAGGTACTTGTTATTATAGCGGTCTTAGTGGAATTTAAAACGTTCTTGGCGAAATCGCTTTGGTGATACAGTTGAGGGATTACACATGTTATGGATATTGTGTATTATGCATGTATTTACAGCAAAATATGTGAATAAATAAAATGATAATAAATTTACAGTTAATATACAAAGGTTTTTCACAACAATCAAAGGGCTAGTAAATTTGAACTTCCATTTTTGAACACATTCTTTCCTGATAACCTCAAAAGAGAAAAAATTTGAGTGTCAGGAGTCAATGAAAGTTGTTTTGGCTACCAAAATTGATGATTAATCATCCTGTTACCCAACTATTTTGCAAAGGCCACTAAGTACCCAATACAATTTGTACAATTAATTTTTTCTTTGTATGGTCCTCTGATGTTCATGAAGCAATTAATGCAATCATCCTGTGAGAATGTTTAGTATGTATTCAATAGAAGTGGTATACTTTTCGAATTTTTCGTTGGAGAAATACCTTTGGTCTTATCTATGATGAAAATTCACTGTTAAAGCAATTCAAACTCTTGAATAACATTAATAAACTCAATTAAACAATGGCTATAAGCACTGACACATGATGGTGACTGTATGATATATATGTTTGACAGGTTGTGAAAACTTGCCAACTTTTTATTTAAAATTTGTAAACATAAGTATGCCATAAAAATTCAATGGAACCTGGTTTTCTTTTCCATAATAAAAGATTGAAATGTAAAATTATCAATTTATAAAGGTGACTAGTGTGATCACCCACTGTTATACAGAACAATGCTATGATATTATAATAGAACAATGCTTATATTTTTTCTGAGCCATCAAATAGATTTAAAATACTACACTTAAAATCTGTTCATTATCAAATATGTTTTCGTGTGAATTCCATTATTAACAGAACATGAAAGTATCACAATTAGGTATATTTAAATTATATTATATTCTTGCATGCAAAGTGGGTTATATATACATGAAGGAATTTACCATCATTACCTCCTCAATGTGAGTTGTTTGCTGCACAGATTCGTTTACTCTCTTTTCTGTATCTATTAAGTTTTCCTTGTGTGTGTATGTCCATTACTTCATGTTCATTTTGCTCCCTAAAATACAACCAACACAGCCTTCTCAATCTTGACTCCCTTGAGCTATCCACTGGACATAGTTTGAGAATCAGTTCCATCAATAAAAGTCTATTTGAAAATCTTCAATGCCAAAGGAAAATGTCAACCTTTTCAGTATGATACATAATAATTACTGATGTAAATTAATTCTATATAAAACTTTAAAATGCGTACCAGTACTTTTGCTATCGAAACTTTTTTTCTTCTGAATTAAGACACTCCTATCTCATTAGCAATATGAAGTTTATAGATGACTATTAAAAATGAGGAAAATAGTTTTATTTTAAAATAGTTGATAATAAAAAGATGTTTGAAATATACAAATACCTTAGCCAAAAAACTAACAGTTTTAGATTACGTACTGGATTAATTTGGCCGTCGAATGAGATTTTATGTGATTATTTCAAACTTAGATGTGATGCACATTTTCAGGTTATGCTGATGAACCCAAATTGGAGTGAATCCCAGGAGACCAAGATATCTCTGCAAGAAGACCCTGCCTGTGTTCTTGTGTTTCCTGATTTTTTGAAGTATTTATACACTGGAAAGCTTCACATCAATCACTTTCTTGTACTGCCCCTGGTCACCCTAGCTGATAAGTACAACGTCAAGGATTTAGTTCATCTATGTGTAGATTATATGTGCCGACATGTTGTATCTGCAACACGACATAATCAATTGGTAATTTTTTCTTCTGAATTTATACTTACTAGCAGACCCATGTATGGTGATTTGCACTAAACTTTCTTAATTGTAGTTGTAGCAAATTGTCATTACTCACATTTCATTATAATGAATGTGGCATCCATATTTTATAACTATAAATGAAATAAAAGTATCCTAAAATATGTAATAGCATTTTGTTTATTTTTACTTGTATTAAATATTTCCGATATACAAAAAGCACACCCCAGTAATGTTGTCAGTCAGATTTTTAATGTCTACTTTGACTTCATCCCATTCCCTTGTTCCAAGGCTATTTGGCATTTTTTGCTCATATTTTCTTTTTAGTGCTGATTTCTATCTTCCAGATTTCTCATTACTTTCTGCAGTCAGACTGCTGATGAATTTCATTAGAGTGACGAGCTTTTCTGCTTTGTTTTGTTAAGCAATATTGTGCAGCTCCAAAATCAAGCATATTTAAACTGGCAAAATTGGCAAATGAATCCCATAGCGGTCAATTTTGTATTGTTTATATCCATTTTCGCCATTTGACAACAAACAAATAATTCCATATTCTGTGCCATGTACATTAGTGAAATATATTTGGGTTATTCGAGGTCAAACCTCAGTCCACGACCCGACTACCTCCAATTTTTTAAAACTTACCTAACTTTTGCCAAGACACAAAAATTTTGTAAAATTTTAGCTTTCTACTTTCAAAAGTTTTTAATTTGTGTTAATTTTAAAATTGAAAAATTGTGTAATTTTTCATGACTATAGTTACTAACTTGCTATTTTGTCTGGATCTAATTGTTCAATCATACTAAATTGGAGCTTATTTTGTATATATGTATATGAATTTACAATATTTCTAATGATATATAACTCAACCTTTGAAGATCATACAAATTTATCTTTGACCTTGAATTGCAATAGAAAAAGGTCATAATTTTTATAGAAGTATATATTAAAGGTAAGGTTCAAGATTTCTGAAAGTTTCAAAGTGGGATACACATGAGTTTATAGGAAATAAAATATTCAAAGTAAATGTAAACAAAAACTATGTAAGCAAAACCCTTAAACACCTGTATCTTTGGACCTGCTTGTCCAATCGAGATGAACCTGCTTAGTTCGTAGATAAATACACAACCCCTCTAATGATATATTACATGATGCATTTGTATTTGTTTTTATAACATATGAAATATTTTTAAAATACAATAGTAGCTTCAGAAAAAAAACATGCTTTTTTCAAAATTCAGGTAAAAGGTTAAACTGAATGACCCAGAATTTCAAAGGTAACTCACGCTATGGTTGACATAGTATGACCCATATATAGATGATGAACTTGATTCCTGATATTACATGGTAGAAAGAAATATTTTGTTTCCTCATGCATATTGTGCGGTAAAACAGAATATGTGCATTTGTGGAACATGTATTCCTTTTCTCCATTTCATACCCACATTTCTCCATTTCATACCCACATTACCCCAGAGCAGGACCCCATATCTGCTCTGGGTTCCACTACCAAGTTCAATGATGAGCCCTCATGAAATCAAAAATATGTATTCCTAATAACACAGGTCTACAAAAAAAACTTAAAAAATATTTGAAAATGTTTTGATATTTTTACTTACACACATAAATACAATAAAAAATATTTTTATTTCTGTCACATTTTTGCACAAAACTGGTTTTAAGTTTCGTATTCAATTTGGTGAAAAAGTATAATATTTGAATTAGTATTTCTATATTGTTTCTGCCATTATCACTGTTGCTCCTGTCCTGCTGGATGTTTCTGTCCGAACATGCTTGCTTCTGAGCAACAGGTTGGCACTTGCTGCACTATACCACTAATAACTATAAACAGGATTATCTACTAAATTATTTGCATTCTCCAATTTGAAAATTTAATTTTATGGAAACAACCAAATATTATGTTTCAGTTCTATATAAAATTTTATTTGTGCTTCCAAGACATCAAATGAAAAGTAATTTCAAATAGTTTCCTTATTCTGAAAAACCCTGAGGTGATGGAGAAAAATAACTTACATTTTCGAAGTCTATTCAAAACAAAAAAAATTTCATTGTATACATGTGATTTTAATTTTCAAGGGTGTTAAGTTTTCTTAAACAAAGGTCTTCAGTGTATATTTCTTCGAGGTTATACTTTAGATGGTGTATAAAATCTAACATTAAGATGCAATTCTTTGTTTTATTTTTTTTCTTTCCTTCACCTTGAAATGAATTTTCATTTCAAGATGCACTCATGCAACAACACAAGACACTAAATCCAATGTAGTCATACAAATCAAGGCAGTACAGACCTATTTACACAATTTAAGAATGCTAATTATTTCAATTCACTATGGCAGATATATGTCTCATCAATTTGATTGCTTGAAATTCACATTGAACTGTTTATCATAAAGAGTTAAGTGTCTTAACTTTGCATTCTTATATAGTGAAGTTCTACAGTGCTAGCTGGAAATTTTTTATTTTCATTTATGTGTGTTATATGTATTTTATGATTAATCTTTTTGTAGGTGTTGTGGTTGCAGTATACTTTAAACTGTGGACACAGTCTTGTATACAAAGCTTGCGTAAGTTTTATCACGTGGAATTTCGAGTTGGTTGGAGATATGGAAGATTTTGGCACTTTGGAAACAGAAGTCTTAATAAGTTTCCTTCAAAAATCAGATCTGGTTATTAGCGATGAAGTTGCTGTATATAAGTAAGTATCAATCAGTTCCATAACTGCTGCTTACTCTATTCCCCAAACACTCTTATTTTCCCTTTCACAACATTTTTACTTGATGGGTCTGTCTTATGATGGGTGCAGCTTGACCAAACATGGCCCTTGTGCCATAAAACCTAAAAACAATCAACCATTACTGCTATAACAATGCATAGAAAGAAAACATTTAAATTATTGCAACCCTCATGTATCATTTTAAGTTGCAATTGTTATCAAAATAGTACTTGAAATTTAAAAAGTATGAATAGCAACTTTCATATAGTTTGATGGAAATCGATTCAGGACTTTTTTATAACCTAACAAACTTTCATCTCTTTCCACGAAGTTGAAGTCAGTGATTTCTTTTTGCAAAAAATTACTAAAAATATGGTTATTAAAATTTTAGTGAAAAACTAAGGAGGAAAGGTAAAAGTTTTCATTATCTTGTCTCCTTATCCTTTCACTCTCTTCTATATTCTAAATCTTAAAATTAGTGTCAATTGTCTAAAAATATGTGAGTTAGCATAAACATTGAACATAATTGCCCGGAATGCCATGACATACGGTCTAAGCATGTAATGTCTCAGTTTGGTGCAGCTTGGCCAAATATGGCTCTTGCACCATAAAGCCCAAACAACCGTAATCATGTCAGCTTAATCTCTTTGGCAGATGGGCAAGATGTGAACACAAGCTTTTTGTAACAACAATAACAAGGAATTTATTTTACAAGAAGGTACATCATAGTGTACATTGGCCAAGTAGAAGTCAAAATCCACATCCAAGTTGAGTGGCATGAGTGTTTTAGGAGCCGAGATTGGATACATTTATCCCGCTGCAACTCTACTCACTTCAGATTGAAACTAACCAACAATTTCATCGAACTCCTCGAAAACGAATTTTATTGCTCTCACAAAATCATAATTCTATGGTTAAGGCAAAATTTAAATACCTAAAACATGCAAATGAAAAATTGCCCACTCAGTGACTATTAAGGTAGAAAATTAAAAGGAAATATCAGTCACATGTTGGAACTCGCACACTCCAACAATTTCTACTATCTGATAACAATAATTAAACTATCTAAACTAGGAATTGTTACTTCTAATGTATAATTTGAAATTTGTATCATTTCAGGTGTGTATCTAAATGGCTCGACATCCAAGAGAGAAAGCTGTTGTCTGTGCACGGGGAATCCGAAGCTCAATTTCATTTTGCAAACCTTGTCCCCGAAGTTATGTCTCATGTCAGATTTCCAATGATGGCCCCTCGCCAATTGGCGGGCTTGCTCATCCACTCCCTTACGAGTCGATACAAAGATTTCTTTATTGATCGCATGGCACTCGCAATGTCTTTCCACCATAATCACAATGACCACCGAGTGCTTGCAGCACTCCAAGAGTCAGGCGGCCAACTCCTGTTCACACCTCGCCTGTATACGACGGAGAAATGGAGTGCTTCGCTCAACATTGAAAATTATCCATCCCTGGCCACTTATGGTGTCAGAACACTGGTCTTCAATACACCCATCAGCTTTCAGGACTCTCATTCAGACCAGTTCTTCGAGTGGACGGTCGACCTCTATCCGAAGGGGGTGTGGTTCAAGAAGTTCTATCTCATTGTGTGGCAAGGCACGCTGGAGATTCCAGAATCGGTGTCCAAAACCGTGAGACTTTCCTTGTCGCAGAAGGACCCGTACGACATCGCGAGAGTCTCGGTTGGTATCTTGATCTGCGGCAAACAAGACGGCTTGGAGCACGTGCGCAGGGTTGTTCAGAAAAACTTTGTGTTTTCAGATGAAGAGCGAATGCTCAATATAAATGATCTGGTCCCGTACGAGGATCTCAATGATTTGCGTGCTGGTAGGTCGGCCTACCTGACGGGAGCGAATTCAGATTGTTTGAAGCTTCATGTGGTTATAACAC
This sequence comes from Meta bourneti, assembly GCA_933210815.1. Classification (NCBI taxonomy): domain Eukaryota; kingdom Metazoa; phylum Arthropoda; class Arachnida; order Araneae; family Tetragnathidae; genus Meta; species Meta bourneti. The sequence goes on from OW119928.1 coordinate 24,670,964, forward strand.
CACTGCCTACTTTTTAATTGTTAGAGAAATTAAAGAAAAGGGTGAATGATGATCTTTTTGTCAAATCATGTGCCTAGTTTTTATTATATTTTGAAAGACTTTTTTTAAATGTCAAAGCCCAGAAAAGTAAAACTTTCATGCATTTAAAGATTTACACTAGTAAATATGATCGGGCATTTGAATGCAAAATTTTGCTTTTGACTGTTCAATCTGACTGCTCAATAGTTCACTGTAGGAGGTCACTGACAAGATTAAATTAGTTTTCGCCAGAAATTTAGTGGATCTAAATTAACAGGCTACAATGCTTGTTGAATCACTCAATTGTTATTTCTACTCCTTTTCTTTTCTAACAGACTTTTTTGTCTGCTAAATTGTTTTTAATTCACATGGTGAATTTCGTTTTTGCAATTTCTTGAAAAGTTTATTTGTGTTTTTTTAAATTGTGTTGAATTTGAAGCATTTTATTTGACTTTTCTTAAATCACTCTTTCCATATTTATTATTTCAATTTTTAGTAAACTAACAATGCATTTCTGTTGAGTTTTTTATATTTCAAAATTCACTATGCATATGGTACATGACAGTGATGAGCAAACTTTGTAGAATAGAGCAAATAAAGTGATATATGTGAAGTATGTTTGCTAATTTGGTTAAAGATTATTGATATAATTATAGAGTTCAATGCTTTTGGCTTGAGCAGACCTGGAAAAAGCTTAACATAAGGAAACATAACATAATTTCTTGAGCATAGCAAAAATAACCATTTCCCCTTTTTTGACTTCATTGACCATATGAACTTCATCAGGTTACATACATAGTCCACAGGCTAGCTTGTCCATTCCTGGTATATATCAAACCTTTTTTTTTAGTTAAGCTACTTATTCAAATCTTGAATTTTATTTATTTTTTAATACAAATGTTACTTTTTCTTTAAGGGAGTTCAATTAAACTAATGCAGAACATAAGTTTCAAGTTTTGGATCTTATTCGTGCATATCAAACTTCATCAAAGCTTTCCCTTTTTACTCAAAATCTTTATAAACAACCAAAAATATATTGTGATTAAAGTGGAATGTATTTATGTCATATATATGTATGAGTTTTATAAAAATACTACAATATGTGGTGAAAAGTTTGGAAACATTGCTAATACATCTACAAATAAAAATCACGTGTTGTAAACTTTGGAAGTATCTTTATTTTAAATCATAATAAATGATTTCATGGATATATGGAAGGTTTTATACCTTAACCTATTTAAGTATCATGTTCCAATACCATCAATTTATAAATTCTGAAGATTTTTTCTATCCACCACAAGCAAAGCAAATGAAGGCTGATTTTCAATGTGGTGATCAAACATAAATTAAATGTAAATACATAAACGAAGGTACTTTTTAACACATTTTGTCAAAGTGGCATGCAAATTCATGAAATTCACATGTAAAACATGTTTGAAGCATCTCAGAATGGTTTTGACTTCTATCCTACAGATTCTTTATGGGATCTGTGTGTGTTTCAAATGATTGGTACACGAAAAACAGCAGTCCAATTCCGTTCTAGCTCTTGTAGCAATAGTTAAAACTGATGTCTTCATTTATACTGTCAACATATATCATACAAATAGTTCTAATTCAAATTATTGTGATTTTTCTGGTAAGTGATAATAAATGCATTGTTAATCTATACAATTAATTACTATCTGCTTCATGTTTTGTGGCATGTTAAAACTATTTTAGCTTGTTAATACTGTTCTCTATTCTCAAATAGTGTTTACAGATACCAGTTTGTATTTGTTATGCATTTCTTCTATTAGTATTAATATTTCAGCTAGCTAACTGTATTTTGTCAAATTGAAGACATTTTAGATTTCTTCTAGATACAATATCATGTATCAATACATATATTGTGTGCTTTTAAGTACTACTTGTGTATGTTCTGGTATCATAACCGAGTGAATAGGTAAGTAAGCATTTTCAGTGTTTGACTTGATAATAAAGGTTGAAATTTCAAACCCTTTTTTTCTGACTTGAATGCTTCATACAGGGTTCCCACAGGCCCTGAGAAGGTCTGATTTTTAATCTTGGCTTTTAAGGGCCCTTAAAAAGTCTCGATATTTGCTGAAAGTCCTTCATTTTTAGTGGCTGTCATGGCTCAGTGGGCCACTGTGCTAACAACCTGAGTTTGTTGGTAGCACATCTTCTATTCCTCACTGGGTGTGTTACTGTCTTTTGCATCAGTAAAAACTTTCCTTGTGTTTATATTCATTATTTGGTGTTGTATAACTTACGTTTGGCAAAATGTGACCAAAGCATGGCCAAATATGACCTTTGCGCCATAAAACCTGAAAACAATCAACCAGGCAACCTTGAGCTAACTGACATCAATGTTCCGTATCTACTCGAAAGTTTTGGTTCAGTTTGCTGTTATCCTGGGATTATTGGCAAATACTTTCCCTTTTAAATTTTCCCACTTGTAGAAATCACACTTCGACAGGTCTGGCAAAGGAGGAGGCCACAACCCTTTGCTTAGTCTGTTCATCGGTGAAGGCCTCATAAATTCACCAAACATGTGGCAGGTCGCTCCCTCATGCTGAGTTGTCTTGTTTGCCGCAGCTTGGCCAAATATGGCCCGTAGACCATAAAAAACAACCAACCGTCCTGCTAAAAGAAGCAGTATTCTAGTTCCCCAGATGTGTGCTGCACATAGAATTTTTCAAAGACCAAGACGGGCAGCTTTTTTGTGGCCCACCCTTTATTTATAGTTAGCTAAAAACATGGGGTTTTTTGGGGAAAAAAATTGGTGTCCGTAAAATCCAAACCTAGTACTCGTGAAAGTTTTTTAATCTGTGCACTCACATGTAAATATATTGACATCTGAAATGTAGCTTTAAAACATGAAAAATAGCTTAAAAGGCCCTAATTTTTCTTTAGCTTGAAAAGCGGGAACCCTGTCGTGGGTAGATATTCTTACACTTATTTTGAGAAATGGTAAGTTCACTAGAGTTTGTAAGTTTTGTTCATAGGCATGCTTTGAAAAATGTATGTATAATGTTTTGTAGTGTTGTTTCAGTATTTATGATATCTAGAACTAGCAGTTGAGGCGCCAATATGCGATTGGTATTAGTTTCCTTTTATAAATGTGTATCGTACGTTTAAAACAGCCTTTTAGCTGTAGTTTCATAATTCCTGTGGGCTTTCAAACTGGCTTTATTTTCTTTACTCTATGTTCGCATGCTTTATTTGATAGATTTATAAATTCTTTTGTTGTATGTGTAAAACTGTTTAAGAAATTCTGCTTGCAGATCAAGGAGACTTTAGAATGTACCTTAGTCATATTTATGTGTGCATATTTCTTTTTTTACATGTAAACCTTGATATTAAATTGTAAATGCTAAGAAAATGTATGAATATGTTTTGATAGAAAGTATTTTTCATACATGTTTCTTTCACTTTGTAGCATTTGAAGGATATTTATGGTAATTTTTGCTGTATTAATCAAGTATCCTTTCAAACTGAATTTGTGTAGTGTTGGAGATGAAGTGTGCTTGCTCTTTGGATATGTATTGTATATTTTGTAGAAAGCTAAAGTGATATTTGCTGGACACCAAGAATTGGGTGCAATTTGCACTAGTACATGACTAGGGAGAATGCAATACAACTAGTTATGCTCTTATTCGGGAAACGAATTTTGTCTCAGGCTCGCAGGTCGTATCAGCATTAAATGTTTTTGTGGCATTTATTTTATTTTTAAATATATTCTAGAGATCAAACATAGTTAATATTTCTCTAACATTAAGATTGGGATAGTGGATACAAATTTCCATAAAAATCATTCATGAGAAATTGTGTATTTTTAACAATTCCAATTTTAAAAAGTAACAGAAATAGATGGACAATATGTATTTGAAAAACAAATTACGTTTGCTTCGTACTCAGGGTTGCCACAGGCGACTTTTTGCTACTATTTTTCAACCTTGGCGACTAGGGGTATCTTTTTAAGCGACATCGTCTCAAAAGCTCCTACTTTAAAAAATTTGGCGATTTTTGAAAATTCACCTAAAGTCGACGAAAATTTAGTCCTTTAAGTGATAGAAAAATATTTTTCGGATTTTCCTTTAGGGAGAAAATTTTCCAATGTTACGCCAATATCTGAAATTTTTGGCGTAGAGCTGTGGCAACAATGAAAGTGAACATCGGAGTCAGGTTATTAGATTGTGCTATAAACCTTGTTAAGAAAATATTTAGGTTTTTTATTTTAAAATTTAAATTTCTTGGCGATATTTTCCATGTCGGTTTTATATTTAGTTAGCACATTTTGTGATTTACCTATTCATTTTGTATTAGAGCAACTAAAATTGCGATGCAAATAAGATTTAAGAGGAGACTTGCTACTACTTCACTAGTGCTTTGGCTGTGGCAACCCTGCATATCCAATGGAGATTCATTGCACTTACCAACTAAAATCTCAATCACTAATCGATTAAAAATCAAAAAGCCCATTTGTGAGAACAAATCATGAAAGTACTTAAAATGTCAGTATTTTAAACTTTTTAAGAGTTAGGAAAATTAAATAAAGTATTAAGTATTCGAAATATGTGGCTGAAAGAAATAATAAGTTTCATCAAGTATGTTAAATACTTGACTTAAAAACTAAAAATATTAGGATGCAAGTTTTATAACATGCTCTGTGAACAATTAAACTGAAAATAAGTAGGAAATTTTAACCAATTTGTGGTATTAGCATTGCTTGTTTTCACATTTGGAAAGATTTTGTAGCCTAAAGTGCGCATATATGTGGTTTTTATTCATTAAGTAAAGATCTGTGATCATTGTTTTGAAACTTTGGCCGCGTTCGTAAACAATTCTGTAAAAAGTGATCCGTCACATGACCTCCTTTTCACCAGTTGTGTTTTTTAGTCTCATTCGCCATGTAATTGGCAATTTGTTTGATAAATCCGATCTGAAAATGAGCCTAAACCACACGAGTCGAGATGCATTACAACATTCACATCTACCTTTTCGGTCGCCAACTTCTGAACTGACAAAACCTAGCACAATCTCAGTTCGTTTCAAACGATTTTTTTCGTTTCCAGTGACTCATGAAACGGCTTGTTTTTCACAGTAGAAAATCAGACTCTTGGAACGCTCGGTTCGAATAACTCGTACAACCGGTGCGATTTATTTGCGTTTACGAACGAGCCCTTTATCATGTCAAAAGTTTCCATAAACTATTATGCAATGTCAAATTGAGTTGTTAAAGGTGACTAGTCTGTAATATGCACTTGATATGGTGGTCATGAGAATAAATATATTGCATCATTCAGTGGCCTGTAAAAATTGCCAGGTGCATCTAAGTCGTTTTTTTCTATAAAAATCGGTAGAAAAACAATTAGCATTTCTAAAACTGCATTTCAATGTCTAAAGATTCATTGTTATTTAGTAAGATGTTTTGATAAAGTGTTTAATTAATATTTGACATAAAACATGATATCTATTCCAAAGTTAGTTTTTATATGCTACATTATAATTTGATTTAAAAGGACTTCTTATTTTCATTTATAAATACAGGCATTAAAATACTTGTTATATCTTTTATTACGAAAACAATGCCTGGTCAGAGTTTTGTATGTATATTTGTTTGCAAAAAATAAATAAATGACTATATGTGTCTCGTTAAGTTTGTAAAACTGATTGCAATAATTCTACACTAACTTTCTCGCAAGTGCACATTTTTTCTCAGATTTGAAAAGGATTTATATTAAAAATCACCCATTCAGAAATACATTGTGTGATTGATATTTTCTGCTAAAGCCGTAGTCAAATAGGAGGTGCAAAGCGACACGCGCAGACCAATCAGCGTTTTCACCGCTCGCGCCGGCACCTTTGATTGGTCTGCACTTCCTATTTGACCGCGGTTAAGTGAGACAAAACACTGCATATAAATATTGTTTTGAAAACGATATTTTTAGGGTCCACAGGGATATTTACCAAAACAGCTGGGGTGATATCTTATCGTACCCCTCACAATCTCAAATCGTTCATGCTAGGCCTAGGAAACCTACGAATTTAAGATGGCCATACCCTAAGTATATGCGTGGCTGTTTGGCACACGTTTGGTCATTGATGCAACACCAAGACGAAAAATCAAATTCACATTTGCAGAACACAACGTATACGAGGATGAAATTATCAAAAACATAACTTGATTAGGCTTAGTAAACATATAATTACTTTAATGCAATCATGGTGCAAATACAGATTCTATAACGTGCAGCACTGTCGGATGTGTTTGAGAATGTTAGCCCATACATTTTCGACTTATTGCTAAAGCTGATTGGTGGTACCTTAGCTAGTCGAGATCATGAACCACACTTGTTCAACAAGTGTCAAATCTGCTAAACGCGCAGACCAAGGAAGATGTAGAAACTTATGTTTATAACTTGTATGGGGGTCACCGGAAAGGCCATTGAGGTAAAGGTGGAGTCGCGGTAGCCCTGTTGGTAGAGTAGCGAATTAAAGACCGTACAACTTTTACGGATTTACGAGAAAAAATAGAACAAGCATTCTGACTCCGAACCGAAATTCTTTGAGGCCGCTACGGAGTCGGTCTTGCTGGAACGCTGAAAGAGGTCGGACTGTAGGATTCGTGCACCCCCCCCCCCCCACTACAAACCAAATTTTAAATCGCTTAATGAAATCTCTCTTAAAAGATGCAATTAGACCAGTTATAAATTGTTATCTGGAGTTCGTATTCTTTTGCGTCCAGTATTTTATTTTTGCCTCTCCATAACGTTTATCTGGGAAATACCCAATACAATTCCTAATCTATTCGTATGCACATTCGATTCATATTCTTTGTGCTTTTTAAACTTAAAGAACTAAAAAAATATGATTAATTCATGTAAAATAATACGCCGCATTTGCTTTATGAATAACGGATGTGTGCACTGCTCAATAGAGAACAAGGTACTGAGATATCGGAGTAGCGTGCGCGGCTATCGTGTGGGGAACTGCGGCACAAATTGCACGCAAGGTGGACGTACGTTACCGGAGGTATATGTGCACTACACTTCTGATCTCCTGTATCTCAGACCGCACTCACGGTGCCGCAGCGTCACCGCACGTTTAAAAATCGGATGTGTCTTGATGTTTTCTCCTTGCAGTCAACTAATATTTATTCATCGCATTTGGTCCATTTACAAGTGTTCCATTTCTCATTTACTGGGGTTGGATTAAATAATTGAAAATTTTATTTAATCGAAACTTCGGCACTTTTCCCCTTCAGTACCGTTTCTATCCGTCTTGGAATAGCCACTTTAAAATTGGAATCGATAATGGTAATTAACGTCGCACTGGAACAACACAACGTGGTATTGACGACGATCAGGAATCAATCACCAAGTGAAAGATCCGAAGACAACACCACGCAATTTTGAACCACAGTCATATGACCTGAGCTGGCACCCAACTCTCCAAACTTCCACTCCAACGTGAGGACATTTGAGGCCTCGACAGATTTAACGAGCACCAGCCTTCGCGTACACGAGTCTTAGGTTGGATTGAGTTTTTCAAACTCTTAATCCTCCGGTTGTTAATCCGTTCCTCTTCCAAACGGGCTACCGCGGCCCCACTGGTGTCTATGTAACACAAAACTATATAGTCTCTAGGTCACTAAAGCTAGTCTATATTTCAAAGTTTTTAAATTTTAAAATCACTCCTTAATAAAGAGCTTACGACAAAAATGTAGTCCCTTGCAGATTGATATTCCGCTCCAGTGTCCATAACTTAATATTGTCTCTCTTGTGTTTGGCGCAGCATTGCCAAATATGGTCCTTGCGCCACAAAACCCCAAAAACCAACCACCGGGTGCTAATAATCCTCTACTTTTCCTACTGGGCTACCACAGCCCTTGAGAACAAGAACCAAATGAACTCGGACAGTGAGTGCATATTAACGAAAAAGATCGCGTGGAGATTCTTATTACCTTCACATTCTTCTCTAATTAAAGCAGTAAATAAAAAAGGGACAAAACCACAGAGTGAAGAAGATATTAAAAAAAACGACCTTTTCATTTTCACCCAGCCTACGGTGGTCTGTCAAGATTAATGACTGTCCTTTCAACTTCCATACCAACTTTTAATTTCTCATTAGAAACAATTCGTTAGAATTGGAGTGTCCACTTCCTGACTTTTCTGGATGATAGGAAGAATCGGACCAGGAAAGTGAGTTTGAGAACGCTTATTAGAGGTCAAGCTTTCTGCAGTTCGATTTGACCTTCGAATTGTTTGTTCAAGGAAAGTGTAACAGCTGGAAGCTCCAGGAAGTACCAATTCCCGTTCAATTAACGATTTCATCCAGGAGCTGATATTGTGTATACGAATTGGAAAATTGTACACCATAAGCTTTCGTTTAACTGTCGAATATAAGGAAATTATATTTAATTGAAAGTAAATTCATATTTTAAACGCATAAATTTGACTATGATACAAAGAAATTTTGTGTCTTGAAGGGCACTATTCTAAAAAAGCGAGGTCTTTTTTGTAAAAAGTACCGATAAAGACATTGCCTAATATGGATGTATTTTGCCACATAACAAAATTTTAGTTTTAAACACTAAATTTACCGACATTTTATACCCATTCTCCATTTGGATGTAGGTAACAGTGGAACTAGTGCTTGAAATAATAAACAAAATTACCTTTAAATAATAATTTAATAATTATAAACCAATTAAAAATTCAATAATCATAAGTAAAATATTATTTTGACTTTATTCAGTAGTTTCACTTTTTGTGAGTAGTAAATTCTATAGTAAAATTTCGATTTACAGATGCAAGGTTGCTCTGCTAAACACTCCGCAAACATCTTTCTTGCAGAGCTACCGTTATTTCAATTCAAAAGTAAAAATTCGAAGTTATGTTCTGTTATCGTTAGGATGATGAAGCATGAAACTCTTACCAGTAAAGAGTGTTTATTTCTTACAGCAGTGTATATGGAATGGTTTCAGAGTGATAAAGTTGTAAAAAGCACATAAAGTTTTAAATGGGTCAAATGACTCGTCACTGTAAAAATAGGTATGCTTCATACGTATAACGGGTTAGGGTAGGTAGGTATTTAATTAACGTTGCACTGAAGCAACACACGGGCTATTGGCGACGGTCCAGGATCAACCCCCGAACGGAAAGACCCGAGGACAACACCACGTAATTTTGAACCAGGGTCAGATGATGAGGTCACATCTGAGCTAGCACCCCACTCTCCAAACTTCCACACCACGTCAACGTGAGGACATTTGAGATTTAACGTGCACCAGTCCCCTTTGAACACGACGGTCTTTGGTTGGATTCGAACTCGCAACCTTTCGGTTGCTAGTCCGTTACTCTTCCACCGGGCTACCGCGGTCCCATAACGGGTTAAGGATATGTGAAGAGAAATATATACAACTAAATTAATTTTATAAACATTTCAAGAGGGATGCCAGCCCAGGTGTTGTCCTCATCATACCGTTGGTAAGGGGTGGTGTTCCTCCTGATGTCTCACTGCCCATCTAGAGCATTCCTAGATTTCAGAATTAGAGAACATTTATATTCCTTGCAGTTTTAATGTAACTAGAATATTTATATACCTAGCCAAGAAAATTTTAAGAATAGACCCACCGCTCTTTAAAATGTTAGAATTACTGAATAGCAATAACAGTCACGTAGCGTAACATTGGGGGGTATTTCAATTAACGTCACACTGGAGCAACACAACGGGCTATTGGTGACGGTCCGGGATCAATCCCAAAGGGAAAGACCCGAGGACAACACCACGTAATTTTGAACCGCGGTCAGATGACGAGGCAACACCTGAGCTGGCACCCCACTCTCCAAACTTCCACGCCAACGTGAGGACATTTGAGGCCACGACAGATTTAACGTGCACCAGCCCCCGTTGTACACGACGGTGTTTGGCTGGATTCGAACTCGCAACCCTTCGGTTGCAACCGGGCCACCGCGGCCCCGCGTAACATTGGGAGATCAGGTATCTGGCGATACCGAAATTGGATCGAATAATCTAATGCTTAGCTTTAGACAACCGCATGTCAACTCGATTCGCCATTGCTTCTTTTCCGCAAATAAAATAAAACACAATTCTTATTTATGCCTGTTAAAAGGGGCCGCTGTAGCCCAGTTGGTATCGAGGATTAGCAACAGGAGGGTTGCGAGTTCGTAACTAGATCTAACCAAAGACCGTCGGTACGTGTGAGGTACTGTTGCACGTTAGATCTGCCGTGGCCTCAAATGTCCTCACGTTGACGGCGAGTCAGGGAGGGTGGTGGTCAAGAAAGAGATCTGGAAAGAGCATGATGATACGGACCTTCTGGCTCCTTTTAATCTCCAATTGGTAAAGTAACTTTTCTCAATAGCCCTTTACAAATAATGAATAAGTGCGACTTCATCTTGTGTTGAATTCAAAATCTCTTCATTTCAGAAGTTGAGCTGCATCCTAAGATCAAGATAGATTGAAAGCGATACATTGAATTATCTGTAGATACTTAAAGAGGCCTTCCTTTGTTTATTGGATTGTGTGACCGCACTGGATCAAACCTTCAAAGGGTTACATCTTTTCATGCATGGAGGTGGAATCTGACTAAGCCAGGAGTCTAAGGTCAAGTTGTAGAAGGAATCGTAAGGGTAGGTAGTTAATTTACGTCGCAGTGGAGACCCACAACGGGCTATTGGCAATGGTCCAGGATCAATTCCGAAGTGAAAGATCCATGGACAACACCTCGTCATTTTGAACCACGGTCAGATGACGTGGTCATACCAAAGTGGAATTGTAAGGTAGGGCGGTGGTCACGAAAGCGATCTGAAAAGAGCATGATGGTGCGGATCGTTTGGCTCCTTTTATTCTTCAATTAGTCTTATAGACTTTAGTAATAGTTCTTTAATTCAAAATTGTTTTTCAACATGTGCTCCAGATTCTTTAAAGATACTTAGAGATACTTACCACATAAACTTCAAAAGGTTGCATCATTCAAAGGATCCAAAATTAAAATATTGCTTTCAACCCAATATGTATTCTCGAATTAGTTCAATGTCTCCATTTCTTTACTTATTTACTTAAAATATTATCCATTTATAAGTTTATTCGAATCCTGAGAGCACATGAACTCCTGCATGTTGAAAACCTACATTAGTTTTAGATCACAGCATTTGGCTTACAATTTCATAAAAGTAATGAGTGATACTTTTATTAAGTCATTCATACCCATTATACTATCAGTCTGTAAAGCGGTTGAAAGGAATGAAATATCTTTGAACCATAAAATTAGGCTTGCAAACCCTTCATTAAGAGGAAAACTCGGAGAAGAGACGAAATTTCCACCACTATACAGGGTATCCCAAAAAGGTTGTTCCGCAATTTATCTTTTTACCATTCGGAGATAGGTAGGCAATGTAAATTGCAAAAGTACACCAAATAAGGTAAGTAATTAAGATATGTGAATAAAATTATCACGTGATAACAATTTAAGCGGATACGGTTTTTAATTTTTATACGACCCCTCAAGATAAAAATCCGAGATAGCAAAAATGTTCCTTACCTGTATCCCTATCGTTAGAAGAAAACTACATTTCTGTAGGTTGAATATGTACGGAGATACAAGAGGTTCCATTTTAAGGGGTCCGTATCTAAATTTAGGACGGAAACTGACCCATGGCCAAAAATGAAGAGCTAGTTCTGCATTGCTGCAGATGGAAAACATTTTGAACATGCGTTGTAAATTTCCTTTTATTTTTATTTAAATCATTTTTATACAATATTTTTATTGAAGATTACATTACTATTATTCATTGCGATTTTCATCTGCAGTTGCAATACTACATTACTTTGCACAATGTTGCACTTTCAGACCGAAAAAAAATGCTTTTTAACATAATGTATACGGTTCCTAATTTGACTGCTTGAACAGCTGTGCACAAGCGGCATAAGTCAACTTTTTTGCGTCATTATGCCTCCGTTACTGTTCAACCTACAGAAATGCAGTTTTCTGCTAACGATAGGGACGCAGGTAAGGAACATTTTTGCTATCTCGGATTTTTATCTAGAGGGGTTGTATAAAAATTAAAAACTGTATCCGCTTAAATTGTTATCACGTGGTAATTTTATTCACATATCTTAATTACTTACCTTATTTGGTGTACTTTTGCAATTTACATTGCCTACTTATTGCCAAATGGTAAAAAGATAAATTACGGAACAACCTTTTTGGGACACCCTGTATATAAGAAAGATAGCAAACAGCGTGAAAGAAGCACAATAGGTAAAAGTATAAATTTCATGTAAAATACATTTTAAAGTGGAGTATCAATACAGAAAAGAACAATTACTTCATTTCAAAGAAAAGTTTTCGCACATTCACTAGATAAGGCTTTAATTTTGTTTCTTCGGTTTCATCCAATTCCGATTAGCTAAATTTATTGGAACTTTGCAGGAAAAACTCCCTTTCGTTTCGAAGTAAATTGATGAAACCAAACTTCAATATTTACTGAAAACGATAAAAACATTAATTTGTTCTCTAAAATTAGAGGTTTAGAAAACATTGCAACAGAAGTAAATGCAATATCAAATAAGATAATTTCAAATCTATTGAATCACTATCAATCATTTTTGTATGTATTGGCATACAAAATGGTATTTATGTATTATTCTCATATGATTTCGCTGTTACCAAACTTTTATTATACAATTTTAGTCCCTTTTGGGGTATGGTTCTTGTCTGTTTATTTGACATTCACATATATAATTTTAAATGTACTATTCTACATGGAATATTCTAGATGGATCACAGAAAAAACCTAGAATAACAAATAATGAGGCACCCAGTAAAAAAGCATATACGAACAAGTAACGCAGTAGCAAACAATTTTTTCTGCATTCAAATGTAAAGTATTTATAGTTCCATTTTAAAATTATATTTGAAGAATAAATAATAAATCATATCACTCTCTTGTTCTCTTTCGTTCGTCACTTATGCACGAATTTCCGTCGCTTATTATTATCTAATGATCAATTTTTACTGCAATTACTTATTAAAAAGAATACGTAGAAAATTTTTAACTTCAGAAATTGGAAATATGCATATTGCGTGGTGAATAATTCGGAGAAGAACCCGAATTATTCACCACGCAAGGATTGGTGAATAACCTTGGAGCTATATGACTAAATGATAACAAAAAATATCCAATCTGTCAACCTTAAGACGGAAACATATTGTCTTACTTTAAACGTAAACTTTTATAGTAAATAATTAAGTAGTTGAAAAAGTTCGTGCTTTTCCGCCATTTTCAAAATGCCTTTGTAGTTCAGGCATTGTGATGCAAACTGTCCGTGACTCTTCGAAGAAGTCTTCCCTAAACAGGGATTTTGGCCTTAAAAACGGATCACGCAACTTATATTTTTATGAATTTTTAAAATGTCCCCGATTGGGAAGTCAATTGAATATTTTTATTTAACTTTTGGGATGAGGTTTTATATAGGTGGCTAGTTGCGGATCATCACTAAGCACTTGCCTGTATTATTTTTTATTGGTGGTAGAAATTACATAAGAATTTTTCATATATTTATGAGTAATGGAAAGAAAAATAAAAACTACATGTTTTTATCACAAAAGGAAAACCGGACAAGGCATTTTTAAGTGCAAAAAGGAACACAAATATCATTTTTAGTAGCATGCTTCTTTATAATATACAGTACAAAACCTTTTCACATTTCTCACTAGATCCCATCAAACCTAGGTTACTCCACTGCCGAAAAAGTCCGAGAGGAAATACGATTTATGAACTCCATAACTCTAAATTATCTTCTCAGTCTAATATTACGTGGAATTTATTTCGATTGAGCTACAAATTTGTCAGGAATTTCTGACGGCATTCTTGAGTCCCTTAGTTTGAGGTGAATTTAACACCACCACTACAAAAACCAACTTTCAGTTTTGTAGTTTACATAACAGTGCAACCTATTTCCACAATGAAGTAATTTTTGGTTGATTGACGTTGCTGTCTTTCATTGTGTTGTTATAATTCGTGATTGGCGGATGTGATTACGAACACGTAGTGGGGTAGTACTGTGGGGAGCGTAGCACCACTACAAAAATTAACTTACAATACAGTAGTACAGTTGATTTACCAAATATAATATATTTATTCATTTATTTAACTTTCTTTTATTTTTTATTATTTAACTACCATTTATGATAACTTTATTCCCGTTGTCAAAGGCTTTCATGACTTTCGATAAATATGTAATAACTTCCTCGGGAGCTGAAACATAGATACATAGAAGATCCAAGACCCAAATTAACTTACAATACAGTAATGTATAACAGTACAACCTATCTCCACCATGAAGTACTTTTTGATTGGTTGGCGTTGTACTGTCTTTTAATGTGTTCCCAATTATATATTGTAATTATGACTAGTAGAATTACCCGGCGTTACTTGGTTAACTAACTTCTTTTTTCGTTAATAAATTGTAATTTCTCTTCATTACATGTAACTACTTGATTCTAATAAAGGTACACAATTGGTGAATACACATTTTCACAATAAATAAATGTCATATTTAACATTTTGCGTTTTTGTAGAATTTAAATTTTTAAGTCTCTAGAGTGTGCCAATGTTACCCAGAATGCATAGAATAGTTCAGAGTATGCATATAAATGCCTTGTACGCTGTCTTTTAAAAACAAAAGCGTTTTCCAAAATTATCATACAATGATTAAAAATGTTTTTAAAACTAACTAAACCATTACTTACCTTGATTACGGTTATTGAACGAAAAACATCGAATTGAAAATGCAGAAATACATCTTAAAACAGATTTTAAAAAGCTTCGAACGAAAATTATAATGAATGTGTTTTTTTTCACTACAAAATAGATCCTAAATAGTAACGGACCCAAATGTAAAAAAAAAAGCAAACGATTAAAAAGTACCAAGGTTGCCATATTAGCTACTAGTAATATTTTAAAGGTCTTGTTCTGTATATTTTATTTATAATGTTTTATTCCCTTTGGCCGCGTTCGTAAACAACTCTGAAAAAAAGTGCAAACCAAAAAATAATCCCGTCACATGACCTCCGTTTCGCCTGTTCTGAAGTTGCATTTACGAACGATTAGGTTTTTTTTAGTCTCATTCGCCATGTAATTGGCAATTTGTTTTGATAAATTCAATCTGAAAATGAGCCTAAACCATGAGTAGAGATGCATTACAACATTCACATCTACCTTTTCGGTCGCCAACTTCTGGGGGGAACTGGCAAAACCTAGCACGATCTCAGTTCGTTTCAAACGATTTTTTTCGTTTTCAGTGGCTGATGAGACGGCTTGTTTTTCACATTAGAAAATCTAACTCTTGGAACGCTCGGTTCGAATAACTCGTACAACCGGTGCGATTTATTCGCGTTTACGAATGAGCCCTTTATCGTCTGTCCCAAATATTCCGAATTTTTTTTATATTTCGTAAAGAAAAAAATTAGGCTCAAATAAATGAAGTATTGAAATTTAAATTCTGTAAAAATAGTTTTTGGAAAAATAATTGACTGTTCACATCACTGGTAAAACAATCCAAGTAATTGCAATGCTCAATATACCTTCCAGCTGCTCCAAAGCTACCGAATTATGGTTGATTTAAGTATAGTTACTCTGTTGTTTTAACATGAAACTTGACTAAATATGTAAGCAAAGAAATTTCAAATAATATCTTCACTAAACTAAAATATGGTGTATCAAATATAGAACATTGCATTAAAATATGTTAAATAAATTTTATATGATATTTATACAAACACAAAATCGAACATAGAATGGGAAGACTGACGGACTAACGCAACCAAGTTCAGTCACTAAATAAATGTTAGTACTCACAGTATGCAAAGTTTCATGAAAATATATTCAACCGTTTGTACGTAGTACGGGCACAGACATGCAGACAGATGGATAGACAGACACCAAATGCGCAAGAGACGGATCTTGCATCAGAAGGGTCCAAAACGGATAGAAAACTTGAAACGTGTTGAAAATATTCTATGTACAAACACTCCATTTTTATTTATAAAGATTATGAACACACGGTGGCAGAGTACCGTGGGGAAATTAACCACCACTACAAAAATTAACTTATAACACAGTTGTATAAATAACACTGGAACGATAGGATAGACAAGGGATATGTAGATAGGATAAGAACACGAAGTGGGACAGTACTGTGAGGTACTTTTTTTGACACCTCTACAAAAATTATCTACAATACAGTAGTATAAATAACAGTGGCTACCTATTATTTATATTACTGTACCATGAATTCATGATGGAGATAGGTAGAACAGATAGGATAGACAAGAGATAGGTTGATAGGTAAAGAACTCACAGTGGGAGAGTACTGTGGAGATCTTAGCCATCAATCCAAAAATTAACTTACAATACAGTAGTACAAATGATAGTGGAACCTATAACGGTTGCACTGGTGCTTAACTCGGCTTACAAAATTTTCAAGGTATGAAGTTTTTAGCTTTTTCTAGACCAGAATGTGGTGATCTTTAGACTGGTGAATGTGTGTCCACTAAAACATTCTTTCTTTGCATGAAGGTTAGATTCTTCCTTGAGAAATACAGTGCGTAGAATTCCCCCTTTCTTTTTTTCAGAACTGTGTATTCTAGCGTGTTTCACTTGCTAGACGACGATATATTACTGTACTGTAAGTTAAGTTTTGTGGTGGCTGAGTTCCCTCTACTGTACATCGACACACCCGTTCGGAAGCCCTAGTGAACGCCTTCCCAAAGCTAATTTTGTTACTCTTTAACTGAATCTCTTTCATTTGTGTAACAATCTATGTCCAGTTCATAAGAAACTTGACCTTCCCAAGTCCGAGACCATACCGGCCTTCATTCTCTCGCATCTGGCCACTCCCTAAAGGAAACTCGAAATGAATTGAATGCCGACTGAGGTTTTTGTATACACCTTCGCACTGTTCTGATCCAGATCTGGAAGGTCAATTATGTTGAACAGGAGGGAGTATTTATTGACACGCCGGGAGAGACAAGATATCATTTCATTTCTGTTGCTCAACGGCATCTCATACCACAGCCTAGATGTTGTATCAGGTAAGCTTCACTTTTCTTGTGATCGGATGGTGTTGATTAGTATTTTGGTAGGTTCGTTTGTGTGTGTTTCAAATTATTTACCGATTTTTTACTGTTGACTAAAGTATTTGAATTTTAATTATTATTTTGATCACTTGCTTTAAAATTTTAATAGGACATTTAATTAGTTTCAAACACATTTTTAGCCCTTTTATTTTATCTATTTTTTTTATTTAGTCTTATGTTTTGGGCGCAGCTTGTAAAAGTTCTGGACCTTGCGCCATAAAATTCAACCAACCATCGTAAATTTCAAAATACTACGTATTTTTAACCCTCCTGGTCATTATCTCGACAAGATATCTCGTCATTAGAAGAAAACTGTCCAAATCTTGATCTCGTCATCATAAAAAATCGACAATATCTTGATGATGAGGTATCTCGTTATAAGCAAAATTGGTTTGATCTTGCTGGACGAGATATTTCGTTGAAATAATTTTGGGGGTTAAAAAGATGCATATTGGAATCAACTACCTAAGATGAATCTGCGAACAAATGAATAGCTTTGCATTCCTATGGTGTAGTCTTAAAATCTTAATGGATATATCAAATGGATGATTCTAATTAGATATATTACACCAGGAAAGAGATTGCATATTATATTTAAAGTTTTATTATAATTTGTTTAAATGTTTGATATTTATTTCAAAATAAATTTCTTCTTTTCGGCTTTCTCTATTAGCTATCTATTATTATTATAATTCAAATTTCAGGTAACTTAACTCAGTTTTTGAAAACGTTGAAAATTATTTACTCCTTTTTTCGATTTAAAGTTTATTGAAAAATGCAAAACGTTTAAAATGTTAATTTAATGCTAATACTATTTGAAATGGCATTTTTAATCCAGTATATTGAAACTTTTTGTGGTGGCTAAAATATGTTGAATGAATGTTAGACAAGGAAATTTATAGTTAACATATCTCGCACGTGTGATCAATTGTGTATTCGGATTTGCTTACAAAATACCCTACATGGAAATGAAGTGAAAATATTTTTTCTTACATTTCTTTACGATTAGCCTTGATCGACTATTTATTAATATTGCAAAAAATCTGGGGCCTTTATCAACAAAAAAAATTTCAAAATTGTTTAGATTCATGTTTTAAGGATGTATTTCCTATTGTGGAGAATAAGAAAATAAATATATTCTGGCATTATCTTAATATTTCATATTGCTATTAAATAGTAATAAATGCTTAGAAGACTTAGACCTAACATTATGATAATTGATTTGAATTTGGAGAAACTACTCCTAATTGGAAATAATCATTGACAGTCAATAAGAAAGAAGAAGTAAAATTAAGTTTTGCGCATTTTATTTATTTTCTTACCTGCTAATTCGTCTTATTATTTAATCCTCCGTGGTTTCGACGAGATATTTCGTCCATCAAGACCTGATCGATTTTTCTAGTGACGAGATATGTCGTCATCCAGATATTGCCGATTTTTTTTATTACGACGAGATCACGATCTTGGCAGTTTTCTTATGACGAGAGACGACGAGATCGTGATCTGGTCAGTTTTGCTAATGACGAGATACCTCGTCGAAACAACCAATAAGAGGGTTAAAATATTAACTCTAGTTAATATTTTGTGTTCGTGAAACAAAAATTAATAGTTGAGTGCCTGTTTTTGGCATTCGTTTATAAATACCATTATTAGCAGTTTATATTGCAAATAATTAGACTCAAAACCACACTATACGATTGCCATAACTGTGTTGGTTTTTCCACAAAATTACGGTGCTTCAAATAGAAGAATACCTTTATATCTGTTCTTGCACCAGAGTTAAGTGAATGTTTTATTCTAAATGATCAGTGTAATTATCCGAAACGTATAAAAGCTCTCCTAATTTAAGGAATTTCATTCACTGAACTGTTTTTCCTTTCCCGTCTAGATATCCACTCTCATCATACTGGGATGTTTCTACCCAGCTGTTCACAGCAGACCAAGTGTGTCCCTACAAAACTACGTAAGTGTCCAGCTGTAAAAACATTCAATGTTGATTTTTCTGCTATTTGGGAGTAGGAAACAGCGCTCCATTCTTCTCTCTAATCTTCCTCTTTTAAAAACTCCGGGTTACAACTTCAGCTCATTAAAATATTAGATTATTCGTTGAATGAAAACCAGCTAATGTGATGTTCTGAGCAGAATTCTGTGACTGATGAATCACGTGTTTATTGCATAAGTTATCACCAGTACATGCAAGCGTCTTGCGTCAACTCAAACCATTTTTACCGAAATGAGCCAGTTACCACATGGTAAGCCCTAATTTCAACTTCATTGTTGCGCATCCAGAGGGTTAGGTTTCATTAAAAGGTCGATGAAGGTAAGCCGGGAGGCGGTGATAACCAAGGTGCTGAATCTAGCAGTATGCTTTGTTTATGGATTGGATTGGATGATAGGGTTTTATGGCGCAAGGTCCAAAAGCGGACAAGCTGCGAAAATGCATTGTTTATCAATTCCATACCAAGAACCGTATTTCTAAATGACTACAACACCTAGTGGCAAATTTAAGGGCTGTAAAGGATCCATTTTGTATCTGAGCAACTAAAATTGCTACTAAATTAGGTTAAGGTGGGACTTTTTTGCTATTTTTAAAAATTGATGCTTCGAGTGCTATTTAGCAACTGGCTTAGGCTGCGGCAGACCTGCCATTGTCTTTAGATTGAATCGTATATACCGTGAAATTGGAGCCTATGGCTCCAGACTCCCGTAATAATGTTGTACTTGTAGGGCTGTTAATGTATATAGCTATACATTAATAGCCCAATGAAAATATTTTAGTATAATACAAGGGCAGTGATGCCTTTAAAGGTCTCACTAGCCTTTAAAAACCGAGAAAACAAAATTTTTGTTATGTGCTAAAGATATTCGTTTGAGTTGAATAGGTCTTCACCCACTCCAAAATTTAAATGCAACATGCAGGACAGACAACATAGTGTCTGTCCTTCAAGGGGTAAAATACTTAACATTTTCTTTGATGTTCCCAAAATTAAAGGGAAGGTAGTTGAATTAACGTAGCACTGGAGCAACGCAACGAGGTATTGGCGATGGTCTGGCATCCATAACGAAGGGAAAGTTCCGAGGACAGCACCTCGTCAATTTGAACCACGGTCAGATGACGAGGTCACACATGAGCTGGAACCCCACTCTCCAAACTTCCACACCACCCCAACGTGAGGGCAATTGAGGCCATGACACATTAAACGTACACCAGCCCCCATGTACACGACGGTTTTGGGTTGGATCTAGTTTTGAACTCGCACTATCAGGTTGCTAATCCTCTAATCTTCCATCCGGGCTACCACGGCCCCAAAAGTAAAGGGAAATCTGTTTAAAGACTTCCAGATAGTTTTAAAGTTGAACTCTCTCTCTTATCCCTGACCCATGCTTACTATTAAGGAAATGATCCAACTACAAAAAATTATTCTTTAACAACAAGTACGATTAGAATCTGCATGGAAAGTAGGTCACTAATATGTAATAATAGACCAATAAGACTTACATCAGCGTCCGTGGTAAAACAAATTGAAAACAGAACTCAAGTTGTTTTATTTTCTGTTTCAAAGCGATACCGTGCTTGTCACGGATTCTGTGCATACAATTAAAAGTGGGGTATCGACCAACGCCTTTTCTTGCGGCAGATCACGGTAACGCAACACAGATAACCGCATTACGCGTCTCTTTTCGGAAACACGTTTTTCGATTTTGTTGCTTTTAAACGTCATTCGTGCGTTGTCATTGGCTTTCATCTTTCGTTTCACCAGCGAAATGAATAGTGGCAGGTGTTATGTGCGCCTACTACTGGAATTGAAAGCGTCGTGAATTCAGCGACGTCAAAATGATGTCATGATTTCGCGAATCGGTTTTTTGTGGTTTTGTTTCAGTTTCTCAGAAACGCTATTTCGCCTTTTCCATACCATCCATTCAGTTACCGTCTTGTATATGGACGTTGTTTGGCTGAGCTTGAGAAAATATGGCCCTTACGCCATAAAGCCCAACCAGCAGTGTTGTATGCTGTGGTGCTGTTTGGTAGGTAGGTATTTTCTAAATAACGTCGCACTGGAGCAACGCATCAAGCAATGGGCGACGGTCCGGGATCAAACACGAAAGGAAAGATCGAGGACAAACCACGGTCAGATGACGAGGTCACACCTGAGCTGGCACCCCACTTTCCAAACTTCCACACCACGCCAACGTGAGAACATTTGAGGCCACGACAGACTTAAAACGTGCACCAGTCCCTTTTGTATACAGCGGTCTTTGGTTGGATTCGAACTTGTAACTCTGGTTGCTAATCCGTTACTCTTCCAACCGGGTTATCGCGGCCCCGTGGTGCTGTTTTAAGCAGTTTCCAAAAGCATTCTGTCAGATCTTTTCCTTCGGGATTAAACACGGACCCGCCAATAGCCTTTTGTGTTGGTCCAGGGCTACGTAAATTCAACTACCTACTCACCTACCAAAAAAAGCATTCGGACACCTTTTACAAACAAATAAAAGCAAATTTCAATCGTAAAAATAATAATCATCATCGAATTTAAACCATCATCACACTCCACGATACCTCATACTTATTGAGATGTAAGGCTCATTTACACTTCTGCGTCTATCCGAATCCGCTCTCAACATTCGGATCCATCGAACGAGGAGAAAGGAAGTGATTAAACCTGTCAATCAACCCCGTTCTCGTGGCTCATTGGATTGACGGATCCTCATTGGATTCGGACAGACGTACAAGTGTTAATGAGCCTTTAGCCCTCTTGGTGGCTTATCTTCGCTTCAAAAACTAACCTGTAGTGACCAGTCTCTGGTCTGAAAAACCTGTTCCAAACCCTCCATTTATGGACAAGGAATAATTTGTTTTTCCTACTTGAATTTTCATTCTCCTTGAGGTCAATTAAATTTACGACGCACTGGAGCAAACCAACGGGCTATCGGAGACAGTCTGGGATCAATCCCGAAGTTAAAGATCCGAGGACGACACATCGTAATTCTGAACGGTCAGATGACTAGGTAAACACCTGAGCTAGTACCCCAACTTCCATACCACGCCAACATGAGGACATTTGAGGCCACGACGGATTTAAGATGCACCAGCCCCCATGTACATGACGGTCTGTGGTTTCTAGTTTCGAACGCGCAACCCTTCGGTTGCTAATCCGCTACTCTTCTAACAGGGCTACCGCAGCTTCGAGATATCTCGTCGAAACACTTGGAGAGTTTATCTGTTTGGATGGGCGTAACCAGAAACGCATACCTAATTTCAATCGAAGCTCACAGGAGTAGAACTGTGGACTCACATTCTACTTATCCCCAGTCGGGCGACCAGCCGATTGGGGATTGACGATACACACGATTCTGTTAACGCATAGAACTACTAAGTAATTATTCTAAGCTAAGGTAAACTGGAGGGTTGCGAGTTCGATACTCAATTCAACCAAAGACCGTCGTATACGTGGAAGCTGGTGCACATTAAATCTGTCGTGGCCTCAAATCTCCTCACGTTGACGTTGTGTGGAAGTTTGGAGAGTGGTGTACCATCTCAGGTGTGACCTCGTCATCTGACCGTGGTTCAAAACTACGAGGTGTCTTCGGTTCATTCCCTTCGGGATTGATCCCAGACAGTCTCTAATAGTCCGTTATGTTACTCCGGCGCCAATTGAATTACCCACCTTCCTATGCTAAGCTATATGATCATGTTTTCAAACCTTTGGTTTCCGGCCTCCAAGAAAAAACTAACCGTAGAACTAATGAACAGGTTTGTTACAAGTTATTAAATTTAAAACATATTGTGCTAACTTGCAATTAGTGGGAGTTTCCCAAAAGCTAAATGAAAGTTTTCCTGTTTTTCACTTTCCCACTTCAGTAATTTGGAGGAGATACGGGTTTCTTCTCAACAAAGATTGCTATTTTGTCGCGCTCCTTTTTTATGTCGTAGGAATTTCTCCAAATTGAGGTTCTTCAAATTAACCGCTACCTCTCATTACTCAGATGCCAAAAAAGTGGTTTTGCAACTCGGTTATTTCGAAATCTTTCCGTTGGTGTATTTTGCGTGTTGCTATGCTAATTCGTCTTTTCCTTATATAGTTTCTACCCCAGTTGAAGAATTTATTGAATACGATAAAAATTGCTTCTTTGATTTTAAACTCTTTTTAGCTACTTCTCTGTAAACATTAATTATTTTCTCACAGTTGCTTCATATGTGAGAGATTTCAGACCAATTTTTCTTTCATACATGTCCTAACCAATATTATGTGTATTTTTGTCATTATTGTCCGGTATGTATATTGCTCGGTCCAGCCAAAGACCGTCGTGTACACGGGAGCTGATGCGCGTCAAATCTGTCGTGGCCTCAAATGCCCTCACGTTGGCGTGGAAGTTTGGAGAGTGGGGTGCCAGTTCAGATGTCGTTCTCGTCATCTGACCGTGGTTCAAAATTACGAGCCGTTGTCCTTGGATTTTTCCCTTCGGAATTGATCCCGGACTGTCGCCAATCGCCAGTTGTGTTGCTCCAGTGCGACATTAATGAACTACCTACCGTTATGTATAGGGGCCGGATGCTTAAAACAAAATAAAGAGAGAACAAGGGGTTGGAGGCTTCCACGTGAGTTTTTTAAAATATTTGATTTCCTAGAATGGGGGCTTGAGTGAAATGAACTCATCCTGTGAGGAGCGAGTCATATCCCTCGCAAGCTGCTTAACTATTTTGTAACAAATAGCGTCTTAGTGTTCCTTCAAAATCTCCTCCCAGCCAACGGCTGGACCTCGCGCTATAGAACCCAATTAACCAACCCAGCCAATGGCAATAGATTTTGTTTTCTGTCGAGAAAAGATTTCAGTTAATTTTTGTGGTATTTTTTTAATCCTGAGGTGGGTATAGAGTTTGGAAATGCACCTTTATTTACACATCCCTTTTTATTTAATCACAAAAATCTATATTTTATAGGTCAAACTGCAAATAAAAATTCGTGTGATTATACATATTAGTTGCCTTTTTTAAGTAAGTGTGAATTCATTTTCCAGGGGTACGGCCACTATGATTTTCAATACGACGTCTCTCACCCGAAAGGAAGTTCTCGAGGACACATGAAGTTTGGAACAGCATACAACAAGCGCACTGGACCCCACATATTGGACCAAGCTGACAGGAAGAATCAGGCTGATTATCATGCTGCTCGCTCGCCGCCACCCTCTTTTCACAATCCGGATAGTTATCGTGCTGAGAAGGTAGCAAGGAGGCCACAAGATTACGCAAACTCCCCTCATGAGTCCGAAGTGCTACATGAACCCCGTCCCATTTATCCTTCACCTTATGACTCAGAAGAAAAACAATTTGGCAGTCACAACGGTGCCCAGGACGAAATTTACAATCCTCCAGTATCCAAAGTCAACCACCAGTCAACATCATATAGCCCTTCTGTACCCGAAGCTAATTACTACCCTCATCCATCACAACCTTATGGTCCAGGACACATTGTGGAACAGCATGGACACCCAAATAATTTCGTTAGCTCTAATCCGGAGATATCTCAAGAACCAATCTCACAGGTTTCTGAACCAGCTTTTAACGAACCACACGAATCCAATCACGGTGATTATACAAATATTCAACCGGTGCCTGTAGGACCTAACTATCAATTCATTCCATCCGCCCCTCCTTACATTGTTGATTCGCACACAACTGAAATTATCCACCCTCCTCTTCCAAAGGACCCGATAGTTGTTCAGCAACCTGTAGACTTAGCACCTCATTCCCAAGAAGCTATTTCATACGAACCAGATGTCAGTCTTCCACCAAGAACCGAAGTAAACCAGCCTGCTCTTTCTCACGCATTTCAATTGCCTGTCGTTCCTTTGCCTGACCACTCACCCGTCCTTCCAGGTCCCAACGTGGCAGATATCGAACAACAGCACGATTCAAATCTAGTTTCACTATCAGGAGATGTTCATCCTCCACCAGTATCTCATGCTTTCGGTTTGCCACTCCTTCCGATTGCATCTGAACATTCACCAATCCCAACTGGATCAGGTATAGATGCTGTTCAGTCAGCCGCCCATTTAGATCATAGTGCGGACATCACTCCTGTTGACCATGTTTCACATTCCACTAGGCTGATTCCCTCACCCGCTACACTCGGAGGTGCACCAGAAGCTCTATCTGATTCACTCCAGGGTCATGACTCCGTTAATCTGGGTCCTCAGAATGATGTAAATGGCGTCTCCGGATTGTCTGAAATGTACTCATCAATTAATAGTCATGTTCCGCCACCAATATCCCATGCATTTAGGTTGAGTTTTCCCCAAATTGTTCCAAACCATCCTGCATCATCGATTCCTGAATTGAAACCTATAGCAGGTCCATCACCCTTTACTGAAGTAACCCCACCAGAAGTTCCCCAATTACCCCAACTTTCCCATGCTTTCAGATTAAATTTGCCTTTAAATCAGCCTGCATCATTGATTCCTGATTTCAAACCTGTAGGAGGTCCATCATCCTTTAGTGAAGTAGAGTCACCAGAAGTTCCCCAATTACCACAACTTACACATGCTTTCAGATTAAATCTGCCTTTAAATCGGGCTGCATCATCGATTCCTGAATCGAAACCTGCAGAAGGTCCATCACCCACTTCTGATGACTCTACTTCAGAGACATCAGAAGTTCCCCAATTACCACAACTTTCACATGTAGATGCTACAAGTGTTTCAGATAAAACAAAAGTAGATAATTTTTCGATTAAAGACGATTCGGAATCACTCTCAGATTCATCATTGCTGGCCGTAGAGAAAGATATTTAAAGCAGAAAGTGAAAGTCTACAAAAATCAAACTTTCTCTGGTCAAATCTTAAAATGTTATGAACAATCTAAAAGAACCATATTTGTGAGATGAAATTCGTTGTAAAGAATATTAGGCATTTTAAGAAAATCTGTTTTTTACAAAATTATTTGAAAGTTCTACACTGTACACAAGGCTATGAGAACTTAACTGCGACTTGCTTCTTTATTTCTTGAACTAAACAGAAGGAAAGCTCTTGAAAACAATTAATAAAACTAAGGAACAATTTAAACTAAGTTTCAAGAGAATTTGTTTTTCGAAAATTAGTCAGGTCGAATTGTCAAATTCTCTTCCTCAAGTGATTTTTAACTATCATGGACTACTTGGCTTCGAAATTCTTTTATTTAATATTTTGTATAATTTGTACATAGATGTTATTGTACGTTGTCCAATGAATGGTGTAACTTTAATGAAAAAATGCGTTATAAAAGCATTTCGCGTTTGTTATCATGTATTGATTTGTTTTTTAATTTTTGTTTTCATTATGTTTAATAAATGTAAATATTTAAAACTTGTGTTCCATTTTGATCATTTTTCACTGTTCGATTTTATTCATTTCGACATTCTCATAATATATTCTAACTAGCAGTACCCGCATGGCGTTTCTCGTGACATCATTCTTGTTATGTCCTCACTGATTCTGAAGACATTAAAAAGAAAAAACAATAATTTTAAGAATGAGTCCCACCACCCGACATGACACGGCCACGTCGCCTCATTCCTTTCATCTTACTGGTTCTTGCTTAGAGAGCTTCATGATAAACTATGTTGAATGTTCTTCCATTTGGCATGCAGCATGTCCAGTCATGATGGTGGCTTCAATAATATTCGGCATCAGTTTCTTGATAGGGTCTTGTTCCATTGCAGAGTGAAGGTGGATGCAGATTTGTGAGAAGCAATCGGTGTCTCAATCTTCAGCTCTAATATGTGCGAAGGTACTCCAGGGGGCTCCAATGTGTCCAAAAACTCTGTCGTGTAGTTCACAGCCTCATCTGTGCCACATGTAGTGTCGATAGATTTGTATTATACAAATATAGAAATTATACAAATTCAAAAATAAGTTATGAAAAAAACACTACAATGTCAGCGAAATCAATACCAAATTAAACAGTAATAAATAAAATTACATAAATACAAATTCAAAAGTTATGAAATAACCACTACTGAAATAAAAATGATTCAATCTTTAAATATAACGCTATACTTTAAAAAGTCTTAACGCTAAATTTCACTGATTCCGACAACCTAAATCAGGGGTGGCCAACCTTTTACATATCATGCGTCAATTTTTTTCACATACGAGTTCAGATGCACCTTTTTTACTTTCATAGTTGGAAAATAGGGATAGGGGTAGGATCTGCTTCACTTAGGGGAGGAAAAGGGATAATTAAATCACGCAACTAAATTAATGTACGCAAAAGACACTTTTATTGGAGCACCAATATACAATAGTGAGAGATGATCTCTTGGACAAGAGGGCGATCGCTGTCGTGGACTCCGCAAATGGTGCTACAGCTGCCGGAGAGTCTCGTTTGGTGAAGATAACTCTGGACCACAGTTGTTGGATGTGATGAGAGAGAGTGCTATGAGCGAGATGGAGCACCGAGAGCGAGATTAGGTGTCGTCTGTTCTCTCTGCTCGCTAGGAGTTCTGGCATATCCTTAAAACCTTTTTAATAAAAGTATGTTTATAGACATAATTAACATTTTTAAATGATTTAGTTATTGTACGTAAAACAATATCTATTACAGCATATAAACATTACTTACCATTAATGAAACTTTTGAGCCTATCTGGATTTCGCTAGTTTCTCAATGTTGGTGTTAAATTTGCTACTGAGTGCAGCAGAGAATTCTTCAAATTTGAATCAGTCATTTGCGACCTCGTTTTGCTTTTAATCAATTTCATGGATGAAAATGCTTGTTCACATCTGTATGTCGTTCCGAAACTACCTATATAATTTTTTGCAAATTTTCTTAGTTCTGGGAAATGTTCACAGGGTAATAAACGCCAGAAATTAATCATGTCAGAAGCATTTTGATCTGAAAGAGCTCATCAAATTCATTTTCAATAATGAATTTATTTTAAAATCAACAAGTTCCATTTGTATGTTACTAGGCATCTTCATTACGTTTTGTTCACTAAGTGAAAATGGGTTTATAAATGCGAGCATGCAGTTTTCTTCTTTAGCCAAATCATGAAAACGACTTTCAAATGACCCTTGCAATAAATTGATTTTTTCATTGGATTTGGTCAAATTGCTATTATCCGCAGCACATTCACCTGCTCTTTCAAGTGTGGAAATTGACTCAAATCCTGATTTTCTAACTGAGAGATGAACAGTTTTAATTTCATTTTAAATGAATTGATGCTATTTACTAAGCTAGGAAATAATTTATTCTTGCCTTGTAGTTTCAAATTTAGATCATTGGGATGGCTTGTAACATCAACTAAAAATGCCAAATCAAATAGCCAGTTGTTATCAAATAATAGGGTTCTTTCATTAGGTAGTTCATTTTCCTATTCTAAAAATTATAAACATTTTTCAATTTTCAAAATGTACTCAGAACCTGTCCTCTAGAAAGCCAGCGAACCTCACAATGAAGAACAAGAGAGTTCACCATATTCCAAATCTAACAATTCACAATATTTTCTGAATTCTCGTGTTTTCCGTTCAATGGAATTTCCGTCTATTTTCTTAATGCTCTTGCTCTAATTTTATTCACACATTTCACAACCGGTAACATAACATGCGGCATATTTAAAGTTTTTCCTCACAGTGCCTCTTGATGCATAATGCAGTAATATTTTAGTACAGGATGGTTTAAAAATTTTTAACCAAAGTGGTAGCGCCATTGACTTTACCTATCATTGGCGGCGCTCCGTCAGTACACAAACTGATGAGTTTACTATAATCTAATTTTAGATTTTCTAGGCATGATTTTACTTTTTCAAATATGTCTGATCCTCTTGTTTTACCATGCAATGATTCCAGATTGGCAAGTTCTTCAGACATTAAAATTATCACCAATTCCTCTTATAAAAATGCTTAACTGGCCAACATCACATATGTCCGTTGATTCATCCAAAGCTAAAGAAAAGAAAGTACAAGAATGGACAAGGTCTTCCAGTTGCTGAGATACACCCTGAAAATATGAAGATGGATTCAGTTATGGCGCCTACTTCAAAAGAATAAGTAGGCGCAAGGATGCAATGCGCCACTTGTAATCATTGTTGGGTTTTATCGATTGAAGACAGAGTTTTATACATTAAAAATAAATTTTATTAGGTAGCCAAGTCTTATGGTTTAAAAACATACTTTTAGAAAACAACAAGAAGTCTGATCAGATCATGATCCCCAATACTCTTCACATTATCTCCTCTCTTTTATACATCAAAGATTTACACAATTTTCCATATTGATGTGCCCCACACGGCACTATAATTGGAGGTTTGAGACCGATTCCAACATGCGGCCCCATCGGTTGTAAAACCTCAGCAGATGTATTACAATTCAATATATATATATATATATATATATATATATATATATATATATATATATATACATATATACATATAAATCTAACAAAATATTTTTCTAATAATATTTTTAAATTTATTTAACAATAAAGGCTTTGTTAAAAAGTCAGCCAAATTATTTTCCGATGAAATATAATTTACGTTAAATAGTTCATCTTTTATTAATTTACGAATAAATTTGTACTTGATATCAATATGTTTAGTTTTCTGATTTTCCTGACTATTTTTTTGAAAAATAGATAGCAGATTGATTATCACAATATACTTGGGGTCTTATGTAATCACACAAACTTAATTCATTTATAATTCTACTAAACCAAATAACTTCTTTAGTGCAATCGGTTAGTGCAATAAATTCAGATTCCATTGAGCTAAGAGCTATGCACTTTTGTTTAGAAGATTTCCATGATATTGGGATGTTACCAAAATAAATTAAATAGCCACTGCTTGAATGTCTGTTTGTGAGACCACATCCCCAATTTGCATCAGAAAAAGCAATCAAATTTGAACTTTTTACATTGGAAAGATTAATTTTAAAATCCTTTGTAAGAAAAACATAGTTCATAATATCAACAACGTAAGACCAGTGTTTGTAAGTATAACCATTACAAAACTGAGACATTATATTAACAGCAAATGCAATATCTGGTCTGGATCTATCTGACAAAAACGATAAACATCCTATTAAGGAACGATAGGGAAATTTCCTCATTAAATCATTTTCAATTATTTCTTCCTCTTTAACCTTATCAGGTAAGTTACAACCAATTTTAAAAGGTAAATTCACAAAACTTTTAGGAAGATCTTTGAATTTTGACATTAATTTTTCAATGTAGGTAATTTGATGTAAATAAATCGAATTTTCAATTTCTTGAAAGTTTACGCCTAACAAATATTTAGTTTTACCTAGGACTGTAAGATCCAATTTTTTGTCCAATAATTCGATTACTTCATTTATCAAATGTTCCCTTTTTGAAAACAAAACCATATCATCTACATAAACAATTAAAATTACATCTTTAAATTTGTAGACACAATTACACCAATTTAACTGAGAAAATCCTAATTTATTTAAAATACCGTCTAATTCCAAATTCCATTCTCTACCACTTTGATGCAGACCATATATAGCCTTTTCCAATAGACATACTTTGTTTTCGGATCCTTTCAGCACAAATCCTTTTGGCTGTTTCATGTATATAGTATCCTTAAGGTGTCCATATAAATATGCACTTTTCACGTCAACTTGACAGTGATACCAACCCAACATAGAAATCAATAGTACAAACAATAATCTAACAATAGAAAAATTCACAACTGGTGAAAAAATATCTTTAAAATCAATGCCGGGTTTTTGCTTAAAACCTTGAGCAACAAGACGAGCTTTATACCTTTTAGGTATATTGTTTTCGTCCATTTTTATGCTGTACACCCACTTACTTCCAATTATGGTTGTATTTGGGGGTGTGTCCACTAATTTCCATACTTGCCTATCCTTCATTATCTGAATTTCTTCATTCATGGCAGTATTCCATTTAATTTTATCCTTACTTGCTTGCGTTTCTTCATAACTTTTGGGGATTTCGACATTGTAACACTGATCATACATGTCGTACATCTGTTGGTCTAAAAAATTAGATTCATCACTAGAAGTAGATGGCACATTAGAAATATCCACATTAGGATGTTCAGACTCTGGCTTAAAATTGAAATTTACAGGATCAAACCTAATCTTGTTTTTAGTACAGTACTTTTTAATATCATTTAAAGATCTCATTCTCAAATTTTCAGGAGAATAATAGTATACATCTATCCTATTGCTTTTATTTCTAGGTTTTTCGATTCTTCGCCAATTTGAAATGTTAAGACTTTAAGTCCTCAGTTTTAACTAAATCTTTAGAATCTAAAACTTGAGTTTCACTTTCCGATTTTACTTTTATATTTTCATTTGATTGATAAATAGGAATATTAGAATTAAGATCGAAAGAAACGTACTCAAAGTTTTTACCAAATAGTACATCAACAGCTTTATTACTTTCGTCGATATGAACATGGACTGTTTCAACTATTCTCTTCTCGTTTGGGATATATATTCTGTAACCTTTAGTTTTCAAACCATATCCTGTCAAAATACCAAGTTTTGCTCTGGGTTGTAATTTATTTCTCTGTATTTTAGGAATATGAACATATGCCAAAGAGCCAAAAATTCTAAAATGTTTTACTGATGGTTTGAAACCAGTCCATATTTCGTTAGGAGATATACCCTCAGTTAATTTGTGTTCGCATCTATTTTTAGTGTGAATAAATGCTAAAAGTGCTTCTGACCAAAATTGTGGTTGTAAACCACTGTCTTGAAGCATAGCTCTGACACAATCCATGGCTGTTCTATTGAACCTTTCTGCAATGCCATTTTGTTCAGGGGTATAAGTTGAAGTTCTTTCGATTTTTATTCCTAGATCATTTTAAAACTTTTTAAATTCTTTGTGACAAAATTCTAAACCATTGTCAGTTCGGACACATTTTAACTTAACATTTAGCTGCCTTTCAGCTTTAACCAAGTATTTTTTAAAGTAATCAAAAACTTCATTCTTATTTCGAATAATATAAACAGTTACTTTACGTGAAAAATCATCAATAATAGATAAAAAGTATTTGTTTCCACCTAGAGAGTTAACTGGAGCAGGACCCCACAAATCCATATGGATCCTTTCCAAAACATTTTTAGTTTTCCTTTCGTACATATAGTTTCTTTTTAAGGATATTCTAGTGGATTTAGCAATAGCACAAATCTTACAATTTTTATCTATATTCTTACAATTAAGTTTTTCAATTCCTTTTACACAATTAATTTTACTCATATTTTCAATTAAGGGCATGTTAACATGACAAAACCTACGGTGGGCTTTTTCTAGATCTAAACCAGTTACATATGTATAATTTTTAATCTTGGGATAACCTTTCAAGATATACAATTTTCCAATTCTGGGAACAGTAAACAAATATTTATTATAACTATTATAAATAATCATTTTGTTATTTCCCCATTTAATTTGGTTTCCCACAAGGTCAATACGAGCACCACTAATTAAATTTCTTCTCATATTAGGCGAGTATAACACATCTTTTAAAGTTATATCATAATTTCTGTTTCTATCTAAAACTGTAAATTGAATATCACCCATACCTAATACTTCCGAGGTGCTGTCCTTGTCTCCGACTAGGATCTTCTGTGGTGGTAGTTTTCTGAATGTCGTAAACATATCACGTTCTTTACAGAAGTGAGCAGTTGCAGCAGAATCAATGAGAAATTCCCTCGGTCTTTCATTTGGAAAATTTGAAACTGCATAGGCACGTTGAAGATCAGTTTTTGGATTGTCCTCCATATAAAGTAATTAACCACCAGGTTTCTGCCGATTGCATTTCTTGAAGCACTTCGATTCGTAATGTCCCGACTTTTTGCAGTAGTTGCAGAATGGTCGCGGCCCCATACGACAAACTGTCGACTTTCTTGGGCTTGAAGGAATTAATTCAGGGTCCAGTACGCATCTGCTGTGATCAGGAGTAGACGCCCGTGTCTCCTTGTATTTAGATGACTTGTTTCTTGTAGCATAAGCATCGGCCACGATACTTAATTTTGTGTCTTCGTCCTTCCGCTTCAGGTCGATCCGGCTGGATTCTGTTATTAAATGTTTAGACAAATTGTCTAGCGTGAACTCGTTGTCATCTATCCTGTATAGCAGTTGTACCAGATTATCGTATTCGTGAGGCAAATGTCTTATTAGTTGAAAGCAAACTAAGAGGTCTGGGATTTCGAATCCACCTTCTTTTATCTGTAACAGCTTCTCATGCACTCGTTTGCAGAAGAGTCCAATGGATTCGTCCTCCGGCTGGTAGCGGATTGAAAAGAACTCGTCCACAAGGCCTGCCAATCGTGCTCTAGATGCTGGTTCAAAGTTGGTCTTTAATATATCCCAGGCTTCCTTACCGTCCTCAGTAGATGAAATTAAGACTTGATATTTTCTGTCTATGCCCTGGTAGATAGTTGTGTATGTCCTCTGCTTCCTATAACGATAGTCTCTTTTTTCTTGTTCTGGAGCATCTTCCAATAATAGAGGTTCCGTTTTAATGATAAATTCCCAGCAGTTCCGGTCCATTAGCAATACCTTCATGTCCGTCTTCCACGTGGCATAGTTGAAATCCGATAACTTCGGGAAGGAAAACATGGACATTTCTTGAATACCCATCATACTGGAAACCGGTAGTGGCAGAATTCAGGTTCAGCTTAAGGTCTGTGACCCATAACCAATTGTTGGGTTTTATCGATTGAAGACAGAGTTTTATACATTAAAAATAAATTTTATTAGGTAGCCAAGTCTTATGGTTTAAAAACATACTTTTAGAAAAGAAGAAGAAGAAGAAGTCTGATCAGATCATGATCCCCAATACTCTTCACATTATCTCCTCTCTTTTATACATTCAAAGATTTACACAAAAGGGGGCTGGTGCACGTTAAATCTGTCGTGGCCTCAAATGTCCTCACGTTGGCGTGGTGTGGAAGTTTGGAGAGTGGGGTGCCAGCTCAGGTGTTGCCTCGTCATCTGACCGTGGTTCAAAATTACGTGGTGTTGTCCTCGGATCTTTCCCTTTGGGATTGATCCCGGACCGTCACCAATAGCCCGTTGTGTTGCTCCAGTGTGACGTTAATTGAAATAAATAAAATAAATAAATAAATAAACAAATGTCCTCACGTTGGCGTGGTGTGGAAGTTTGGAGAGTGGGGTGCCAGCTCAGGTGTTGCCTCGTCATCTGACCGTGGTTCAAAATTACGTGGTATTGTCCTCGGATCTTTCCCTTTGGGATTGATCCCGGACCGTCACCAATAGCCCATTGTGTTGCTCCAGTGTGACGTTAATTGAAATACCCCCCCCCCAAAGATTTACACAATTTTCCATATTGATGTGCCCCACACGGCACTATAATTGGAGGTTTGAGACCGATTCCAACAATCATCCAATGCGTCACGTTTGGCGCATGCGCCACAGGTTGGCCACCCCTGACCTAAATGAATCACAATGTCAGGGAAATCAAACCCAAATTAAACAGTAATAAACAAAATTGCAGAAATGATACAAATTCAAAAGTAAGTTATGAAATAACCACTACTGAAATAAAAAATATGATTCAATCTAACGCTATACTTTTAAAAAGTCTTAACGCTAAACCTCATTGATTCCGTGATTCCGACAAACAACCTAAATGAATCACAATGTCAGCGAAATCAAAACCAAATTAAGAGGTAATAAACAAATTGCAGAAATGGTACAAATTCAAAAATAGGGTATGAAATAGCCACTATATACTATTTGCGAAAAAAAACCAAACAGAAAGCAATACAAAAAATTTAACAAAGTTAATCAAGAACGCTTTGAAAACGTTCGATGATCCGCAGCTGCATACAGATATTTACACGGCTGCCTTATCAGACATCCTTTTTAGAAAGTAAACAGAGAACCTTGGCTTATTGCCAAGAGCAGAAGCTGTGTGATCTCTCTCACACTGTTGCCATTATTAGGAAACCAAATAATACAAAAATATGCCAATAAATTAATTAAACAATTTTCTAGATTAAATTTTAAAATACGGGCTTCGAGGTACATTCATTCACTTTAAGGACTACCTGTGTGCCAAATTTCGTGGCTGTAAGTGCTATAGATTCGTCTGGACACCACACACACACAGATATTCAAACACTTCCTTTTATAATAGTAGAGATATGATTTACAGTATGTAAAGTATGTCACATGCAGTTATTATAACAATTCAAATTGTATTAAATTTTAGATTAAAGTAACTTAAATTTGCTATTAGAATTCATAGCTGGAATGAATAACAAGGGATAAATCAAATTAATAAAAATCACTGGAATAAAGTTGTGCTTCTATAAGATTCTAATTAGAAAAGATATATATCTTTCAAGCACGTATGCGTTATTTACGCACTTTATAATATTTTCTATCTAAGTTTCGAAATTGATGTTTTCTGCATTAATTTTTAGCGAATTGGAACTTATATTCTAAAGCTATTTGATTTTATCTTTAACATTGTTTCTAGATCTACTTTGCAAAACATGTAAAAGGTTCATATTCCATGATCCACACATTATTTCATGCTTGTGACTTAGAGAAAAAAAAGCAGGGGTTTAAGCCTGTGTAAGCCTCTCTCTCGCTCTCTGAAAATCCTGCTCTTTCTGTTTTTAAATAAAAAAAGGAAACAATATTTCCACTGATGACGCTTATTATGATTGTCATGCATGAGCGACACAAGCGCCGCTCCACGAACTGTTGAAGGGTGCCAAAAAGAAAGACAAGCGAAAGGTTCCTTGGACTGAGGAAACAATTGCTCAATTTGAGAAGTGCAAGTCTGATCTAGCTCAAACTACCGTATTCAAGGCACTATGACGGCCCAACGATACGTGGATGACATGCTGCAGCCGGTAACACTACCTTTCCTTCAGGGGGTGCCCAATGCCATTTTCCAGCTGGATAACGCCCGGCCGCACACGGCAAGCATCAGCCAACATGCCCTGCAAGGTACCCAGGTGCTTCCCTGGCCAGCTGTCTCCTCTGATTTCTCATCTATCGAACATTTCAGGGACGTCATTGGACGTCGCTTGCATGCGTTGCCACCGGCACGTTCAGAAGACGAACTCTGGCAAATGGTTGACAGGGAATGGGCAGCCATCCCTCAGGACACCATCCGCACGCTCATTGCGTCTGTACCTAGACGTGTTGCTGCCTGTATCGACGCTCGCGGTGGTCCTTCAACCTACTGATCAGACGTTCTTGCTGCTCAGTGGCAAGGTGTATAATGTTGCAATAAAGATCACTTATTGCTCGTTGCTGTCTCTCTCTATTTGCCAAATTTCATCACTTTCTGCCAACTCCTTCTTGGTGTTGCATTTTCAATGTCAGGTAGTGTATTTTTAATTATTTCAATTAATTTGATATAAAATAATTAATTGGTTCAAGACTTGCTTTTAAGAAAAAAAATCGTGCCACCATTAGAAAATAAAATTATAGGAGCTTACATCATGAAAAAATTCCAACTTTTCATTAATATTTAGATTGCCCAAATAACTTATTGGTGAAAAAATTATTTTTTGTAAGTTAACAATAAAAACTGAGGCATCATGAAAATACCTAAATTTGAAATCAAATATGCCTATTTTTCAAATTCTTTGAGCATTGAGAAGTATTTCATAGGTGTATTCCAAGCACACAAAAAAGGTTTATACATAACACAAGAAAATGAAGCTTTTCTCTATGAACAGCATAGAACGAGTGTAATAGCATCCTCCAGAACATGCCAATTCAGTGGAATTTTGAAGGTTGTCAACCCACTAACACCATACCTCATTTTTTCAACCATACAAATATCAGAATTTTTTTTGCATTATATTATCATATATGAATATATTTTTAATTATTTCAATTAATTTGATATAAAATAATTAATTGATTCAAGACTTTGCTTTTAAGAAAAAAATCTTGTCACCAATAGAAAATAAAATAAAAGGAGCTTACATCATGAAAAAATTCCAACTTTTCATTAATATTTAGCTAGCCCAAATAACTTATTGGTGAATTTTTTTTTATTTTAAAGTTAACAATAAAAACTGAGATGTCATGAAAATACCTAAATTTGAAATTAAATATGCCTATTTTTCAAATTCTTTGAGCATTGACAAGTATTTCATAGGTGTATTCCAAGCACACAAAAAAGGTTTATACATAACACAAGAAAATGAAGCTTTACTCTATGAACAGCATAGAACGAGTGTAATAGCATCCTCCAGAACATGCCAATTCAGTGGAATTTTGAAGGTTGCAATAAAAATTTACCATTCCAATCATAATCATTCATACAAGCTTTCCGCTTCAATCCATAATCTTTTCTCAACATACTGACTCAATTACCAGTAAGATAATTAACTTTTACATTCCAAGTTTCAATTCCATAAATATTGAATAGTTATAGTAAAGAATTCTAAGGGTAATACATAAATTTCCTAATAAATTCAAATAAAAATTGACCCATATATTACACAAAATAAAATGAAACTATTAAAATTGCCAATTATAAAGATAAATATGCAAAATTGGAATTGCTTTTGTTGTAACGCAGATATTTTCGTTGTAAGTGTCTATTTTCTATGAACAGACTACACACACAATACTAATAAATAACTAAAACATCTTAAAAAGAAAACAAATCACAATTTTAATAATTTGAGTGAATATATTTCGAGCATTTTCACTCAACATGGAGCATGGTTTAAAATTGGCCATGTGCGATTTAGTCACATGGAATGCTTTAAACAAAACTCAAGCTGATGAGATAATTATGATCCCAATCAACAAATACTCCTATTTAATATCTTCAAAGGGAGGATGATTTTCAATATAATTTTGGGGTGAACTCAGCACGAGCGAAGTTCTTAACTTATTTGAATAAAATAACATGCATTTTGTTCAGTTATTTCATTTTCAGTATTATTAAACGTAACAGAAAGAAATATCAAATTTAAAATCAATGATATTTTAATAAATATCACTTGATTTAAATCAAGCTGATTTAAATCGGCATACCCTACTTACAACGAAACTTTAAAGCGTCCAAGCGTTGGGGAATTTCATTGTGCCTTTTAGATGCCATGTTCTAAAAAGATTATTTATTTGATGCGCTCATTTATTTCTATGATGCATAGTGTACAGTTTGCTTCCTGCCAAAAACTGTATAACAATATAAGGGTAAAATATTTCAGCGGAAAGTTTTGAATTTTCCTAGCACTTTGAAGCATAGCTAAATCTTAATTGATCCCCATCAAACACAAATCGGATTAGCACCATGGTTCATGTAATGATGCTAACAAGTGACAGTACACAAAGTTTGTCATCATCTGCGTTATTTTACAGTTGAATGGGTTACCTTCACCTGACATAACTCGCTACTAAAAGTGAGCCAAAAAAAAAAAACCCGCGCCAAGAGCGTTGCTACCAGACGAGACGCTAGATACAACTGTACCATTCTATATTCTATTTTTGTAAACAGCATACAATTATTACATCCCTGAAGGGAAATCAATTTTTCTACAAATAAAATGTACCTTGGTTGAAAGCCTGTTTATATAGTTTCTTTTTTCATCTAGGGCCGCGGTGGCCCGGTTGGAAGAGTAACGGACTAGCAACCGAAGGGTTGCGAGTTCGAATCCAGCCAAACACCGTCGTGTACAAAGGGGGCTGGTGCACGTTAAATCTGTCGTGGCCTCAAACGTCCTCACGTTGGTGTGGTGTGGAAGTTTGGAGAGTGGGGTGCCAGCTCAGGTGTTGCCTCGTCATCTGACCGTGGTTCAAAATTACGTGGTGTTGTCCTCGGATCTTTCCCTTTGGGATTGATCCCGGACCGTCACCAATAGCCCATTGTGTTGCTCCAGTGTGACGTTAATTGAAAAAATACCAAAAAAAAAAAAATACTTTTTTCATCTATTGAGAAAATTGAAGTCTTTTTGAGTGTGTGGGGTATTTCAATTAACGTCACACTGGAGCAACACAACGGGCTATTGGTGACGGTCCGGGATCAATCCCAAAGGGAAAGATCCGAGGACACCACCACCACGTAATTTTGAACCACGGTCTGATGACGAGGCAACACCTGAGCTGGCACCCCACTCTCCAAAC
This sequence comes from Meta bourneti, assembly GCA_933210815.1. Taxonomy (NCBI): domain Eukaryota; kingdom Metazoa; phylum Arthropoda; class Arachnida; order Araneae; family Tetragnathidae; genus Meta; species Meta bourneti. The sequence continues at coordinate 24,710,260 of OW119928.1, forward strand.
TTCCACACCACGCCAACGTGAGGACATTTGAGGCCACGACAGATTTAACGTGCACCAGCCCCCTTTGTACACGACGATGTTAGGCTGGATTCGAACTCGCAACCCTTCGGTTGCAAGTCCGTTACTCTTCCAACCGGGCCACCGCGGCCCTCTTTTTTGAGTGAACGAGGTAATATCACTATAATCTTTGTCTGTTTCTGAAAAATTATTATCAGTGTATAGTAAGCCTTAATTAATTTAAAAAATAATTTTAATTATCGCTAGATATCAATGCGAGACATTTTTAACACAAGATCTCGTAGAATACAGCATCATGGCAGCGGGAAACATTTGAAAGCTAGAACGAGAATTCAGAAATATTAATTTGAAAATTACAAGTTAAAATGTAAAACTCACAAGATCAAAACGAAAATATCAAAAGGAAGAGATCAAAACGAAAGCTACAAATGCGCAAGCGATCTAGTTCAAATGCGTTGCCACGAATTTAAACATTAGATTTCTCCTTTTTGGAATCGTAAAATATCACAAGAATTCAAGATTTTCATCTGTTTTCATTATTACATTTCCCAAAAGTGAAACTGAATTAATTTATTTCTACCGCAAAGAAAGTTTGCAAGCTTTGTATTGCTACCTATCTACTAACGCTACTATGAAATTCCCACACATTTATTGTCGCTCTATGTTTCACGACTCTTTTCTATCTTATAACTGTGAAAACGGGTCCGGGGAAGATGGCGGCGTTGTGTTTAGAACTTTGTTGTTTATATCTCGTGTTTGTGTTTACTCAACATTAAACGAAATCCCGTTATCCGACTGGAAAAGTGTTACAAAGACACCGCTATTATTAAGTGACTGCAACAAACATGGTTACATTCTTAAATGAATTAAACATTGAATATTTGGTCGTTTTTTATACACATTTTAATTCTTATTTGTGATAATTGTGTGACAGCTATGTGACTTTCAGTTTCGGAATTTTTTACCTCTCCTTAGAAGAATTTCATCGGAGCGATTTTTCTTTTCGTAATTGTGATTATAATGTGATCTTCGTGTTTTAGTGTACTGTTAAAAAGTTATAAAATATTAGTGAGAAAAAAAATGACTTCGACAACACTGCGAGAAATGTTGGTGAAGCAAGAGCCACGATCTGTTAGTAATTGTTATGTGTGTTCAGGAACGAGAGCGGAATATGTTCTGTGTTCAAAGCCTTATCCTGAAAATCCTTTTTTCCCGTTCTTGGAACATCATCAGCCTCCCGAAGGAGCTGAAAGTATGAGATCTGATGGAAGAGTGTTGGTTTGCTTTGTCTGTTATTCTTTTCTGAATCAGCAGTGGGATTCGCACGAAAGGAGCAAAACTCCATACAACAAAAGAATTTACTGGCTGAAGAGATTGGACGGTGGACCGTTTGCTGGCATGGATGTCAATTTGCAGCAAGATTACGAATCCTTATTTGAATCATCGAATGCTGCAACAGAGACAGAGTGCCGCCCCAAGGTAAAACAGTCCAGAAGTCATCACTCTTCTGATTTGGATGTGATGAAAACGAAGCAAAGTGAGAGAATGGATCCTTATAACAAAGCATTCAGCTTTCCTGCTCAAAGTGTGGAGAGGGCTGAAAATGCTGGTAGCAACATTCTGGATTTAAGTATGCCGACAAGAGCACCTTCTCGCTCATCAAACTCCGCATCCCCTGGTGTGGTCAGTGAAGTTTGTTACACATGTGGCCAGGAGTCGAAAACTCTTATAAATCTGTTTTTGAAGTATACTAATAACTGCCCTTATTATCCTAACTTAGCTGCTCTTCCTAAACCACCCAGAGCCAGACCTTTAGATTTGGAGGGAAGGATTCATGTTTGTGGAACATGTCACATGTCTTTACTGCAGCAGTGGGATTATTATCAAAAGCAGAGCATACCACATCATGAGCGAATTTATAAAGTGTCGGGTACTATTCCTGATGTGGTTAAAAGTGATACTCAAGTGAAGGAAAAGTCTTTTGTGTGTTATACTTGTGGTATGGTTACACAGTTGTCAGTTCAGCGATTCATCAGTGCTTTTCAAGAAAAAGAAGGCGAACCTTTCTTCTCATTTCTTCTCAATGTTAATCCTCATCCTGGTGCCAACAAATTGTCCAATGGTAAAGCATCCGTGTGTTCTGTCTGCTACAAGACTTTCTTCCGCCAGTTTCGTGTCTACGAGGTGTCCAACACTCCCGAAGAGCGTCGAAAGTATAAGATCTTAAATGAAAGTGTGCCCGATAACAGTAGCGTTCTTCGACAACACCTCGAAAACAGTGCTGTGGAATCTGATGAATCAAAGTCTGTGTGTTATCTTTGTGAATCTGTGACTGATTCGTTGTTTCCTGTTAACTCACTACCTATGGGTGATATGTACTTTCCATTTATTAAAGGTTTATCCAAACCACTTGCTGCGCTTCCTATGGATAGCAAGGGACGGGTAAAGGCATGCAGCCAATGCCATACTTCTCTGAGCTATCAGTGGAATGCCTTTGAGCATGCCTTCATCCCAATAAATCAACGACAGTACAAAATACCTAGTTCAAAGTTACAAACAGTTGAAAATCATTATGCTGCAAATTCGTTGCCGACCCACTCACACCCTTCATCCCATACAAAGGCCATATTGACAGAAGATGAGTATAAGTTTTCCCTGAAGAAAGCAACAAGCGGGGTGTGCAGTTTGTGCGAAAATACTCTTAATCTTGAAAACGCTTGCTTCTTGGAAACCTTGCCTCGTGAGAATTGCATGTATTTTCCTTCAGTCCGAACTCTTGTTAAACCTGGGTATTCTAATTTTACAGACCAGTATGGGCGAATTCTTGCATGCAACCATTGTTTCTCAATTCTGAAAAACCAGTGGGAAGTTTTTGAGTCAGCCCGAGTGCCTCATTCGCAAAGGCAATATGAAATATTCCCGCCCAAATCTGATAAAGAATGTGTTTCTCATTTTGGCAATGAGACTCCCATGTCTGAGGCTAGTGCTGCCCTTCATATACAGGTCTCTTCCCCAGACTTGAAGGTGGATCTGTCGAAGCACTCATCAAATGTTGAACCTTTGCTCACAACTGTAAATACACTGCCGTTATCAAGTATGACTATCTCTAGTGCATCCATCTCTGCTGCCGCTAACAGTCCACAGATGACTGATCTCAAAGCATCTTCATCAAAATCCAGTTTGGATGATTCGATTTCCAGTTCTCGAATCTGCGGTCCATTGGATGTTCCTTTCGTTCGTCCATTGATTTTAGTTCCGATCTATTGCTATGTTTGTGGCGAGTTGAATTCCAACGGTGTGACGTATCCCATCCGGTCCCAACCGCTCTCTGATGCTCGGATGGAGAAGACGCCGGATGATGTGCCATTTTTCCCTTTTTTGTCCAAACACCCCATTCCTGAAGGTGCTGAAAAGCTGTCTAGTGATGGCAGTGCTTTGGTCTGCATGTTCTGTTACCATTCTTTGGTGTCTCAATGGTTGGCCTACGAATCCTCGTCGTATCCCGAAGATGATAATCGGTGGCTCCGGCGGTATAACACTCACAATTATGTTTGCTTCATCTGTGGTATTACAACATACCGTAAGCGGGTGTGCTCAATATCCGTTAAGGACTTCCCATTCCTACTGGAGCACAAAAGACCAGCTGGTGCACTGACTGTTCTCAATGGGGAATACGTTGTCACTTGCCAGACTTGTTTCGAGTCAATAACTTCTCAGTGGAAAGATTTCGAGCGAATGAAAGTTCCAGTAGAGATGAGAAAGTATAATTGGATTGTTATGCCACCACCACCTGATGATGAAAATAGCAGAGGTTGCCAGATTTTGGTAAGTTGTTTTATATCATTTTGTAAGCTAGTCTCAGGGTTGAAAATTAGCAGTTAGTCATATTTTGCACCTATAAATTCCACTTTGCTGATTGAGATTTTCAACCCAGGCCTCATTTTTGTCACCTATTAAGAATTTGTACACTTGTATAGAGCAAGTTTCAACTGATTAGCTGCTTATTCTGTCTTCTGACAACTGAAAAGGTGCAATTCTATTAATGAAATATTGATTCAATTGTGAGAGTATTGACTAGTGTTATCAGTTTTTGAAGAAACTTTAAACATTGTTTGTCTGCAGTATAAAATCAATATAATGCTCAAGTGTGTGACTAACTAAATATATTTTGGACTATATGGATCATAACAGTATTTGTGAAGTGTAAAGAATGAAGTTAGTTTCGTTTAAAAAGTTCTGTTTTCAATGGAATAAATTAATATTGTTAGTTACAAGTTCACCAAGTTACCGTTTTAGCAGCAGTGCTAACTATTGCCATTTTGCATTGCCTTTGCAACATAAAATTGAAATCTCTCAACGGCCGTACTGTTTACTAGAATTTTACCTTATAATGTGCATACAATATTGTTTTATGAGTCTGAAATTAATCGTAGACAGGAGATTGAAATACTTCCTTTAAACCACAAATCAAATAGAATTTCTTGTGGCAATAACTGTTGAAAGGTTATCCATCTTATGTTTATAAAAGTGTTTTTAATTTAATAGTGTGCATTTATGATTTGTGTTTTTTAAGAAAAAATATTAAAAATAAAAAAAGCATTCCCATTTGTACTGAAAAAAATTCAATGCTGGTTCCTCTATCTTGAGGCTAATTGCATGTTTTGTGTTCCATGAACAAAAGCCTTGAAGTTTGTCATTCATTATCATGTTCAATGGAATTTTTTTTGTTTCAACAAATAACTGCAGAATGCTATAAGATTGGTCCTACTCCTAGAGTAGTAATCTGCATGCACAGGAGAGGAGGGAGTATTTGTTTGTGCAACATGAATTACTATTAGGAGTATGAAATGAAAAACTTTTAGGGTGTTTTAGAATTCTCATATTTCCTTCAGTTTTTGAAATTTATGGATGTTTCGAATCTCATCATTTGGTAACTCAACCATTAGTTAAGAATTAACTTAAATTTGGGCTTAAACAAATTTTATGGCCTTACATGCCCTATTCTAATTGATTAGGTAACCCACAAGTGGCAAATGCATTCACGACAATAAGTTTCACAAAATCTGTTTTGATTGTTAGTAGTGACCAGAGATTGCATTTATTTTTCTTGATTTTATAAATAAGAAAATAAATCACCCATCTAATGGAGAATTGTGGTGAAATTAATAAAATCATGTTCTGAGTTTTCCTTGCATAAATCTTATTTTATCTATTTCTCAAATTATTGATAAGTGTTGTAAATTAATAAACTTGTGCTTTTGATTCATGAATTTTCATCTCTTAAAGGCTAGGATCTTATACTAAGATGAATGGAAAGGCAATTGTCACATGGCCTGTGCTTCGATGACAGTTGCACTTTTGGGCCTTTTCACTTTTTAGGAAAAAGTTCTGGAGGACTTTTTGTTTGAGGTCATTGTTTTGCATTTTCTACCTTTCCAATAACAAAATTATATTTTCATTTGGATTATGTTTTCAAATTTCAACATTCAAAAGCAGGATAGACAAATGATCAAAGTAAAAAACATTCAGTTGTCGTTTATTCTGTCAACTTTGTTCAAGACCCTGTTTAGTGCAATCCAGCTTTGGAGTAAGAATCTTAATTGTCCACTTTTGAAAATGATTTTTTTGGAAGGGGGTATTTGTTTTCTTTTCTTTTATTCCGTGGTTTTTATTCAAGTTTGAGGTTGTCTAAGTTTCATTGCTTTAATTTATATCTTTGAAAAAATGTTACTCAAACTTTTTATAACAATTTCCTTCATTTTAAGGGACAGATTTTATTTTTAAGGCATTTTTTCTCTTAACAATTAAAGGACATTTAAATCCTAAAAGGCATTTTTAAGGTTTTTAAAGGTTAATTTTTTGGGACTCGTAATGTTATCAACATCTGGGCTTTTCTGGGCATGAGATAGAAGGGTCATCGTGGCTCAGTTGGTATGTCCACTGCGCTAGCAACCTTCGAGTTGTAGGCGGCGCAGGTTCGTTATCTGTCAGGTGCATTCCTCCCTGGATGTATTTCTCTCTTCTGTGTCAATAAAACTTTCATTGTGTGTGTCTATTATTTGATAGTGTACATCCTGTGTCTGGCTCAGTATGGCCCTTATGCCACAAAACCCCAACTGGGCAAGAGATACAATAATCTGGTACATTGAAATTTGTAGGTTGTTAACCATCTTAGGCAATTCAATTTTGTCAGTTTATCTATGTTTCCTGTTCCTATGACTTGTCCGCTATCGGATCTTGCGCTATAAAACCCCAAATCAATCAACCAACTATCAATGATCCTGTTTCTATATTTTCCGTCTGGCCATCTTGTGCTTTAATGCTAGGGCCAGGATTTTGATAACGAAACAATGCTGTAAAAACAATGACCTAAGAGTAAAGGAATGCCTTAAAAGAACCGAAATATCTGAAAAATACCACTTTGCCAAAAAATCAAGAAAAATGCATGAAAAGAGTTCCAACAAAAGCAGTGTAATCAGCGTTGTTTTTCATGAAACACATTTCTACTCACTTGAATAACGTTCCAGTCTTTCCCCCAAAAGATGCAAAATCATATCTCACTAATTGCCATTCTTGAAGTCGAACTCGGTGATTTCTTGTCCCAAAATTTGCAGCTTATTAAATTTGTGTGTAAAAGGAAATGCCCAATCCTTCCCCCTCTAGTTTGATCCCTCTCATTACCTCTGACAGCTGCTCCTCTTTCGAAATTTTCAGAGGGATGCATTTCACAATGTTCCATTTGAGTGACAACTCATAAGGGCTCATCTCCACTCACAACCCCTTCGAAATGTGTGGTTCAGCATGGAACATCTGTGTCGTATCTTGCTTTTGATATGAATACTGTTTACAGACTCCCCTTGTAGCTAGCTCTTTACACCAGACAGCCAGTCCAGAGGTGTAGGCAATAAAAAAATACGTTTTCCTGCAAGAGGCCCTTGAGGGGGTATATTTTTGATAAAATTGCTTTTCATTCCCCGTTCTCTTAATTACTGTCGTATTGATTTCAAGTCGGATGGTTTTTTTCGCGTGCTTTATTTTTTTGGTTTTGAATGAAACGAACGCTTTATTTTAATTTTTTCTGTAGTTCATCTGATATTTTTCTCGAATTATCCTGAGGAGCTGTTATACGCTTCTGCATTTTGAATTTTATTTTCGCTGTCAAGATCTTGGTGTTTGCTATTTTGCTGAAAAATTAAATCAAGCATTCGGATGACTCCGTTGATAACAACGGTACTCCCTCGTGTAGGAAAAAAGACCATGATGGTAAAAATCACACAAAACTTTAAAAGCAGACCAATTAAAAGTAATACATTTTTTGTTCAAGGCAGTATTCAGAAAGTAATTTGGTCCAATTTTACCTGTTCTCGATAGAATTGCCGAATTGCTAAATGAGCATTGCGTATAAATGTTTTTCCATTGTTTTCCAATATATCCTCGTGTATTTTAGTCAGTTTTATGTTGATAAAACTAACTTCCGCGGGTAATTTTGGTCAACAAAATATTTCGAGGGCTCTCTTGCATAGGCAGGTACTTGAATTTATGTCGCACTGGAGCAACACAACGGGCGCTTTCTAACATCGATTGCAATTTATTCTTTTTTGCGATTTTTTCTGCTGCCCCAAGAATTTTGCAATTTAATTGAAAATATTAAACGTAATTAAGAATAAAGAATTAACAATGACAAACTCAACTGTGACATTTTTTGTTCCAAAGTTCGATTGATGTTTTTGAACACAAACCAAAACCAAATGTTTCCCTCAGGAGTACCCACGTGACTTCCGTGACTGTTATGTCTCCTGTTCGTGTTCAATGTCACAAATTTAATAGGCGTTTTTTCGATAATCTCTCTTTTTCTTTAAATACTCAAGTTTATTCAACACACGTCATGGCAAACAGTTTCATTTTCACTTAACTCCTTTCGCAGAATCTCGGGGTTTACTGGAATTCACACGCAGAACTTGTTCCTCATAAGGCATACTCTGAATCGGTTGTAAAGCAAGCAGTTATTCTACAGATCATTGCTTTATTTGGTTACCAGGAAACCCGTGGTTTGTTTCAGCAGGTGCAATCTCTTCCCTCGGCTTGTACACCTGCCTTCCAAACATTTTCAACCCTACTGTGGGCCTCTGTGAGCTGAACGAACACTGAAAAAAAGCAGAAGCGGTAAACAAACCGGAGTTTAAAGCATAAATAGTAGTTTCTTTTTCTGAAGATTGCATCATACGTGTTTCTAACAAACTCAATTTTTGTGCAGTAAAAATTTAATGTGTCTTATTGATAACTCGGTAGCAGCAATTTTGGAACTATCGATTGGAATACGAAAATCGCAGATAATTCTGCGATAAACGACTTATCAATCAGGCGGTTTATCGATCTGACGATATTTACTGATTGTGGTCAATGTGGTTGAAAACCTTTAATTACGTATCAACTGGGACATTACTGCATCGAAATGTTAAAAGTAGCTACTTCAGACTCTTCCGTGGAACTCATAAATTGTTGAATTTCCAATTTTTTTAAAACAATTCTTTTTTTACAAGCTCGAGTGGCCTAGTAGCGAGATTCTCTGAGATTTTCAGTTTTATTCTCAAATAACTTAAAACATGTACGATTATACACGAAATTAAATTTTTATATCTGAAATTCTCTTTCCTAATTAGCTCTTGTATACAAAAAAGACCGAAGATCAAGTGGAATACAGGGAAAACATACCGGAATCAAGCTAAATTATCTTTTCCTTTCCACGCTTATTGTACAGCTTTATTATTCACAATGAAAATATTTGTAATATTTAACTAAAACAAACAGCACATTTCTCTTTAAAACTCAGCATCTCATTGGTCGAAGTTATTTAAATACTTTCATGGGAAATTTCTCGCCCACAATAAACATTAATCATGATATAAACACATTAATCATGATGTAGACATAAAGAAACGAGTAATGCAGGCGATAATATTTATGATAAATTAAGTGAAAGCACAAGCGATATTGATACAGAAACCTTGTCATGTTTTCAATACATATTTGCATTTCATGAGAGGGCGCCATTTAATTTAGGGGAATCACATTGAGACTCGGGGGAAAGCTTGATCCTGCTAAACTCCATAGCATAGTTTCTCAAATCTTTTTGCTCCAATGCTCTCTTCAAAGATAGTATTTTTGGCGCCCCTATACAAAAATTAACTATTAATAAATTGCAAGTGTAGCTGTGCCTATAATTTTTGAATTTCACCAAATAATTCATGTAGATGTGTAATTTTAAAATTTCAAAAAGCAAATTTCGAAATAAAAAACTTAGAACTGAAATTATACAGATTTTATAAAACTGAAATGAAAGAATTACACATGAACACTAGATTGCTTATAATGAAATGATAAGTTATTAATATCAATCAAATCAGTAAAATTAAAAATAATCATTAAAAGTCCTGGCGTTGTGCTACCGATTTGTCTATAATTGGCTCTATTTTCATCAGCAGCAACCTTAAATCCCCACTGTCAACTATATGCAGTCGGTATACCTCTTTTTACCGATTTAAAAGAGATACCTACTTTTTTCCTAACACTTCTTGTGGTTGTCTCGACGAGGTATCTCGTCATTAGCAATGCTGACCAGATCTTGATGGACGAGATATCTCGTCATTAGAAGAAAACTGACCTATGATCTCGTCATCAAAAAATTGGCAATGTCTTGATAAAGAAAAGATATATCGTCATTTGCAAAATTGATCAGATCGGTGATGGATGAGATATCTCGTCGAAACGGAGGGTTAAAAGACTTATCACACTGATGTGGAATACATTTAACTGACCACAGTGACGGAAATGCAACAAAAAAATTTCTTGCCACAGCCCAGGATGAAGTGTGGGTATCTATCTACAACAGTGATTCTCAACCACTGTGCCGCGGCACTTTTGTGTGCCGCCAAATTCTTAGAGTGTGCCGCTAAATTTTAGAAAATAAAAATTATGATTTTTTTCATTTGTTGGAAGATGAAATATGGTGTGCTAAACTAGCTTACTTATCAGGCATTTTTGTTATTTTTAATAACATAAATTCAAGTATGCAAGGGCCGAATGAAAATATATTAAACTCAACAGATAAACTGGTGGGATTCCAAAAACAAATAACTTTATGGAAGAATAAAGCTCAGGAAGGCAATTTGGAAAAGCTTGAGTCAGTCCCAAAAGATTTTAATAAAACTATTCATAAAATTGTTATTGACCATTTGACAACATTAGAGGAGAGAATTATTCATTATTTCCCAAATTTAGATATAAAAAAATTTGATTGGGTTCGTAATCCATTTGTGATAACGAATACTTCTGTATTTGAATTAACTTTGAATGAAGAGGAAGAACTGATTTCGCTTTCTTTCTAATAATTGAGATTTAATTTTAAAATATTCGGAAGAATCAATTAATTCATTTTGGATTAACATTAGATGCGATTATCCCATGATAGCCAAAAAAGCTTTAAAAATATTATTACAATTTTCTACATCTTATTTGTGTGAATTCGGATTTTTAGTATTAACCAACATAAAAACGAAAAAAAGATCGAGACTGTTAAATGTAGAAGACGATATGAGAGTAGCATTGTCATTTTTACGACCAAATATAAATGAAATTATCAAAAAACATCAAGCTCAAATTTCTCATTAAAAGTATTCTTATTATTACCTTGTAATTAATCCCTTAATAAACGTATTGTTGTTTTTGTAGTACATATTATATTATTTTATTTTACATTCACAATTATTATCATAAACTATTTTACACAGTGTATTATAGGTAAGTAAACAACTTTTAAACTTATCTTTTTCTTTGTGTGCCGCCAAATTTTGAAATCGTTAAAAGTGTGCCGCGACAAAAAAAAGGTTGAGAATCACTGATCTACAACATATCTTTTAGTATCTTATTGCCCACTCTTGCACCTCAACCCACCTATTTCCCCCGGAGCCAGCACTGCTCCCCAGATTCCTTTAACCCCCACAGGAGGTCGGTATCGCCTACTTTGGAAAAAAATGCTCAAAAAGGACGCCGCTGTTATCTCACTGAGGACCAAAGGAACGGCAACTCACTGCTGAAGTTTGTCATTCATGTGCATGCACAATAACGTCCACCAGTGGTTACAAAATGGGGAAATGCTTTGTACTGACCTACTGCCTGCGTTCCATATTATGCCTATCTTTTTATTCACGAATATCGAGGTCAAACTTGTGCCGCGGCCTAGTGCGGGGTGAAAGTTATTCGTTCGTTTTATAACGCTAACCGCTCTCCGAAACCGGGTCAAGGTAACAGCGAAGTGATTTTCGTCCCTCCGCCCGGGAGAAAGCGGTGTGTAATATCGATTCTTCTCCGTCACCTTGTTCGTTCGTCTCTTTTCTGGAAAAACTCGTCGTTCGGAAAATGTCTATCTGCGAGGGAATCATTAGCGAATCGATTTTCTTTCTTCCTGTAGCTCGTTTTAGATTGAATTCGATTCATGGAAGACCTGTCGGGTGCAAAAGTTTTCAAAAGGCCTTCTTCCAGTAGGGATTCTCGTCTTTACACGATAACCTCAAAAATATCCCATGTAAAAGGCAAACTTGAGACGACGCGGATAACGTATCCTCTGTTATGGTTAAAGTTAAAGTATTTAAATACTACTTTCACGAGAAATTGCTCGCGCTCAATAAATATTAAATCATGACATTTTTTATTTTTGGTATTTTTTTAAAATTAGCCTCACACTGGGAGCAACACAATGGACTATTGGTGACCGTCCGGGATCAATCCCAAAGGGAAAGATCCGAGGACACCACCACCACGTAATTTTGAACCACGGTCAGTTGACGAGGCAACACCTGAGCTGGCACCCCACTCTCCAAACTTCCACACCACGCCAACGTGAGGACATTTGAGGCCACGACAGATTTAACGTGCACCAGCCCCCTTTGTACACGACGGTCTTTGGCTGGATTCGAACTCGCAACCCTCCGGTTGCTAATCCGTTGCTTGCCCAAATTCATGACAGATGTAAAGGAAACACGGTAATGCAAGCGATAATGTTCATGATGAGATAGTAGAAAACGCAAGCAATGTTTATGCAGAAACTTCGTGAAAACGCTCATGCGACAATTAAATTTAATTTAGTATGTAATTTTCTGCATTTGGCAACGCCAGGAATTTGTTTACAAAAAAAGTTCCATAAAGAACTATTAATTGAGATGTAGTTTTGGGCTCTGAGTTCATTTGAATAATTGAGTTCTGTTTTGCTGAGTTTATGAGAATATATTTTTGAGTTTGAGATTTATTGATTTACTATTTAAAGTATTTTGAGTTGTAAATATTCATGAACAATGAAGCATATCAAGGGCCCTCATTATTTACCATTAGTCCGCAAAAGATTATAAGCATTTGAATAGCAATAAGTAATTTCTAGAGCCCGATGTGTTCTTATCTCAACGAACTTAACAGCTAGTGGATTTATAAATGTTCACTTGAAGAATGCAGTTTCGTTATCTTAAGCTGACTAGAGCGGCAAAATTTGGAATTTCGTTTCGAGAAATATAGTATGTATATATATATATATACTTTAAAAGTTATTAATTATAAATATTTTTTTGGAAATATATTAAAATTACAGAATTTTCGATGATGTTATGGAAAGCAGATCCAATATCATGATTCATTTAGCAGGTGAACACGGTCTGCATCCATCCTCATCTCAGTTTTTTTTTTAGTTAAGCGGGAACAGGGGGCGGCAGACTTTTGGGGCCCCGAAACATGGTTCCCACGGGCCTTAAAAACCTGATTTTTCATTTTAGTTTTTAAGAGCCCTTGAGAAACCTTAATATTTGCTGAACGTCCTTAAACATTAACTCTTTTTCTTTACCCCTTCAATTTAGAATAACTTTAAATAAGTTGTAAATCTACTCTCTATTTTTCATTTTTTCAAATATTTAAAGTTACTACTTTTTGAGGATCTATATTTCTTCCGTATTTTGTGGCTAAACAATTTATAATTCCCAAGTTTTGTTTGCACAATCAACATGTTTACATGTTATATTTTTAAAATGCGAAAAAAATAACCAATGTTAATAATAATACTAATTTAATATATTTTATGACCTTTAATGAGTTTTATTATTTTTTAAAATTATTTTATTTAATTAATTGTTTATTATAATATAAAATAACCGCAACTCTCTCTCTACATATGAACTATTAGTTTAAAAAATAAGTTATGATTTAAAATCTGTACATATAAAACAGAGTTGGCGTCTGTCTGTCTGTCCTCTATACAAATCCACACCGTTTGACCAATCCACACCAAATTTGGCACACTTATACTTTGGAACCCTGCGAGTAACGCAAGCTACATATTAACTCCCGTTCTCTTTAACCTAGGTGTGCAAAGGGTTCTAAATCAATTCGAAATTGCCATAGGAAAACATTGAGCATAAAACGATTGCGGTACGCAACTCAGTTTGTTTTACCAGTATTGATAGAAAATCAAATTTTCTAATAAAATTGTAGCAAAACGGGTAGCCATACGTTGTAGCTCAGATATTTCTAAATTTTGATATTTTCATTACAAGACGATTAAAATCAATTTAATTTACATTTGTTTTTCATGTTTCACGGGTATTATTGAAAGCTGTACTCCATAGTCAAGTAACTACATCTATCATTCTAAATAGATACGTGGTTTCCATATAGAAACTGAGTCTCTCAATTGAAAAAAGTACCTTAAGGAATCGATTTAAATGGAGGAAAGCGAATTTTAAATAAGACTTTGCTGATCTTGGAATAATATCTAAGTAAGGAAGTATGTAAACTAGGACTGGTTGTGAAAAATAGAATTTTTTTGTCTTAAGTGGCAGAAGGTCGAGGTTGCTTACTTGAAGTTGAAACTCTTCGTATACAACTTAGGTACCCGTGAAACATTCATTGAAAGCAGTGATTTTGTAAAAAAGTGTAATCGATTGAGTTTGCTTTGTCTATATTGATGAGATTTGTTTTAAACAAGCTCCTTTGTTCCACGTGCGGCTGAATTGAATTTGCAAGAAAAAATGTGTACTTCAAAATATAAATTAACTACGAATGCCCCGTAACAGTTTAATTTGCCATCCTCTCACAATGATTATGTAATTCGAAAACATCGAATCCATGGTTCAAGGGTACCACAAATAATAAATATTGATTGGAAAACTGAGTGCAAGACTATACGGGGGCTGAAAGTTCCTTATTTTTACTGAAAATGAACTTAATTCGCATTCGTAGTCACTCCAAAACTCAAAATCGACTTCTGAAATCATCTCAGAAAAAACTTTTGTAGTTTGTCTTACAGTAAGAGTGTGATGAATATGAAATGGATTATATGGATGGATATATTATGCATACATATTTGCGTCCGAAGTAAATTGTAGAAGCTATGAAAAAGTTAAAACGATGTTAAAAAGTATTTTCTGTACATTTAAATGATGCTTGCATTTTTCTATGAAATAGAATCAACATTTAACCAATTCAACCCGAGCATCTCCGGGTAATTCTGCTAGTGATATATGTTTTACAAACACTAATATTTTTACCGCAAAGCAAATTTGCAATGAAATTTACTAAAATTAATTTTTGTTAGATTTTAACGAGAACAAATAAGATTTTGTTCAAAATATGAATGATGAGCAGAGCGTGTTCCTTAAAAAAGTAAAATCTGTTTTTAATTATCGCGGAATGAAATCGATATTGAAATAAAAACTAGTAATTTGAGGAATGCTAAAGAACGGCGTATAGCTCAATTTTATGTTGGCCAAATGTTTGAGGCAGGGTCATTCCTGTATTAACTGTACACATACAAACCTCAGCACGCCACCCCTTCTCAAAAATATTAGATTTCCTGAAAGAACACTCTTCATCAAGCATTTATTCAAAAAATAACTTAGGAAATGACCCAGTCCTGCGTTTAATGGTTTTATCGACAGAATATTGACGTTTTCAGACGTATATTTTCACCTGCGTGATTTACGAAATTTTCTGTGATATAGTTTATAAATAGCTTCAGCATGAATTTTTATAGCTATTGCATTTCAAAATCATTTCGGAAGTGATTAGAGCCCCGATGGATCGCCTCCCGAATACATCCATGCCCTTGATGAGTGCTTTTTGAATTTTCTGATGTAAATCGAGAACAAAATATGTAGATTCATAAGTATCTTTTATTGTTGTTTTCGTCTCCATTTCTGAGTCAGATGTCGCCGTGTGCATTTTGCATGGCTTGTTTCTTTTACTGCAATCGCTAAAAGAATCTGCATAGAACTATTAAGTACAAAATGAATAGTATCGGAAATTTATTGCTGGGTATGTTTATTTAAAGTTGGAGGCATACTGCGTTTGCCTTTCGGCCGCCCCTATTTTTCTGATTATGTGCAAGTGCACGCCCAGTACACAGGCGATTAAAGACTTTTGCTACTATTTTCCAATCTTGGCGATTAGAGGTATCTTTAAAAAAAACCGTCCCAGAAGCTACTAATTTAAAAATTTTGATGACTTCGAAACTTTGTAAATTCACCTAAGGTCAACAAATATTTAGTCCCTTTTGTGAACAAATAACGGGCAGAAAATAGCTTTTCGGATTTTTCTTTAGGGAGAAAATTTTTCTCTATTGATGCCGATTTCGAAGTTTTGGCGCCAGCCATGAAAAAACCCATTGGAATCTGGTTGCTAGATTGTCACGAAAACCTTATGAAGAAAATATTTAACTCTTTAATTTAAAAATTCAAATTTCTGGGCGAGAGATTTTCAACGTCTTTTTCATATTTAATCCTGGTGGTTTA
Organism: Meta bourneti; assembly: GCA_933210815.1. Lineage (NCBI taxonomy): Eukaryota > Metazoa > Arthropoda > Arachnida > Araneae > Tetragnathidae > Meta > Meta bourneti. The sequence continues at coordinate 24,726,102 of OW119928.1, forward strand.
TCTCCGCTTTGAAAACTGCCATGTTGTGATCAGCCTCTGATGCAAAAACCTATTTCAAACTATAACCAGTTCCGGGCAATTTGTTTTTTCTACTTGGAGTAATAGGGCAGTTTTATCTCGACGAGGTATCTCGTCAGTAGCAAAACTAATCAGATATCGATGGACGAGGTATCTCGTCATTAACAAAATTGATCAGATCTTGATGGACGATATTTCGTCTAAACCACTTGTGAGGGTTAATTAGGAGATTTTATGTTTTAACCGATTCATCTGAGCAACTACAATTGCTACTACAATAGGATTTAAGAAGAGACTTTTTGATACTATTTTTAAAAAATTGTGCTAGTGTTTCACTGGCGCTATGGCTGTGGCAGCCTTGAGTATACAACTCAGGGGTGGCACTGTTTAAACACATAAGTGGACAAGTTAGAATGTCTTTTCAGGTCTGTGACGCACCCAGAGGTGTTGGCTGATTGGCTCCACCCAGCCTGAAACAATAGAATAACTAATTTTTCATCCGTCATCAATTGGTATTTGGAGAATTTGCTAATTGTTCTTCAACAATCGTAAAAGAAAAGGAAGGTCTAAGGAAACTTGAGACACTACATTAGTTGCGCTGTCTAGCGAGATTTCTTTTAGATGTGCTTGAACTTTTGACCAGGATAAAGTTTTAAATAAGAAATGAAACACATATCTTATGGGATGACAAACGATCCGGGTTCAGTTGCAGTAAAATGTCACCTTTTTTCTGCAACGTAACACCAGGAGCGGACTGAGGAATTGCGGGGGTCCCCATTCAATCCTTAAGGTTCACCTAAACTGTATAATTCTAAAACTGTCTCCATATAAACTGCACCCTCAGGGGCACATCTGCTTTCAGTGTGTAGGGCAGCGGTAGCCCAGCTAGATAGGTATTTCGTAGATATTTTAATTAACGTCGCACTGAAATAGCACAACGGGCTATTGGCGACGGTCCGAGATCAAACCCGATGGGAAAGATGACGAGGTCACAGCTGAGCTGGCACCCCACTGTCCAGACTTCCACACCACGCCAACGTGAGGACATTTAGGATCACGACAGGTTTAACGTGCACCAGCCCCTTTGTACACGACGGTCTGTGGTTGGATTCGAACTCGCAACCCTCCGGTTGCTAATCCTTTACTCTCCCAGTTGGAAGAGCAACGGGTTAGCAACCGTAGGGTTGCGAGTTCGAATCCAACCACAGACCGTCGTGTACACGGGGGCTGGTGCACGTTAAATCTGATCTCAAATGTCCTCACGTTGACGTGGTGTGGAAGTTTTTGGGGAGTGGGGTGCCAGCTCAGGTGTTGTTCTTGTCATCTGACTGTGGTTCAAAATTACGAGCGTTGTCCTTGGATTTTTCCCTTCGAGATTGATCCCGGACCGTCGCCAATACCCGTTGTGTTGCTCCAGTGCGACGTTAATTAACTACCTACCTTCCTTTAGGTATTTACTAGCTTCAGGGATCCGAGGTATAGTGATATTTCCTTTTTCCATGGGGATTACTCTGGTAAACAGGGGGTCGCGATCCCAGGATGGCCAAGCGATCTTTCTCCTCCCCTTTTCCTTTCTATTACTTGACGTTGTCTAACGTGGTCAAGTATGGCCCTTGCGCCATGAAATCCCAAACCAACTAACCATATTAACTGCTTCGTTTACTGCTTTGAGGAAAATAATTTTAATCGCTTATCAGACTGGCTTCTCGGTTCTCATGTAATTAAATGCGGGCCCCTATTGAAGCTCAAGATTTTAGGCGAGGCCTCAGCCTTACTCTTCATTTGAACAGTCCGTATAAAGCTCACTTTCTCTTCATCAACGCTGTCGTGACTCACCGAAAAATTACAAACTTTAGTGAACTGTAACTATATTTACATTGATTGCTGTACTATCCTAAGTTGACAACGCACAAAGAATGGTTCCTGGAACGAAACGCTGACGATATCGTATCGTGTCAAGAGATCTGACACAAACTGAGTCTTGGCAACGTTCTTGGCGCTCGCCAAGTACATGAAAATTTATTACGCCAATTAAAAAGTAGCGCCAACAACTGTCACGGAGCTCGGTGCGAATAAACGCATTGAAGTTTACTCACTCAACGTTTGAATTTTTCAACATTCGAAGTACACTTTTACGAAAACCCGTGATGTCTTCTATTTCTATGAAGAATTCTGTTCTTTAGCCGATGGCATAAAACTTTATTGACAATTTATTCTAATTTTGGAAGAAAACACTTCATTCGAACCCATAAACTTTGTTATTGCTTTGCGTGAATTTGCGTTTTGTTGAACAAAAAATGAGCCCAAAATCTTGCAATAAATCCTTTCCCAATGCATTCAAGACGAGGCCCCTTAGTGTGTGCGTTTGAGGGAACCCCATTTGAGGGAATTGGCTTAAGTCCTGTACTGCATAACTCCAGAACGGGCAATGGGAAAGGGTTGGCCAATTGAACGTCCATTATTTAAAAGAACGCTATTGAAAAGTAAGGGAGCTAGGCAAGAACTAACATGTATCTAATGAATTTTTTCAAAGAACCGATATTTGTTTCCAACTATATACAATTTATAGTGTACTGTAACATTGATAACTTAGGATGCTGAGATTAGAACGCAAAGAAACAAATCTTTTGCTTAGCTTCAAGCGAACTCAATTCGCTGTTTTTTTTCCGGAAGAAACAGTATTAAACAAATAACTTGTAGTCTTGTTAAAAAGAAGCGCAAGTGCGCCCAATCTTAGGAACTTTATGGATGATCCAAATGTTGTTTTGGATTGAGTCGGTTGGACGAGTAGTGGATTAACAAACGGAGGGTTGCGAGCTCGAAACTCGATCCAACCAAAGACTCGTGTACGTGGGAACAGGTTCACCTTAAATCTGCTGTGGTTTCAGATTTCCTCACGTTGGCGTGGTGTGGAAGTTTGGAGAGGGGTGTGAGCTTAGGTGTTGACCTCGTCATCTGACCGTTGTTCAAAATTACGAGGTGTTGTCGTCGGAATTGATGCCGGACCGTCACCAGTAGCCAGCGCCCGCTATATACAAGACCAAAGTACAGGTTTCGTGACGTAGCCCAACTTGGGCCATGTAGAATTCCATACATAATTTTCCAACACTCCCTACTGTAAATGACTACACTTCAAATTACTTTAAAAAAAAAGGGTTTTTTAGCCCAATTTATAAAAAAAGTACATTAAAATCTATAGTTGGGAATTTTTCTTTATATTAGGATATAAGAGTTCCTCTGTTAAATTTTTTATGTACGTTTGAAAACCTTATATTAAAACAAATATTAATAGCTTATTAAATTTGATTTAGTGAGATCAGCTGATTAAAGAGCAAAGTATATTAAATTTTTAGGTAACATTTCAAACGTGAAATTTCGGCAAGTTTCAATCTGTTTTGGAAACTAAGATCAACATTATATAAATTTGATAATAGTGTCATTTTAGAGTGAATTTTAACTAAAACAAAAAAAGTTTTCTATTTTAATCAGCATGGAAAAGAAAGTCTTCTGATATTATTATTTTTTAATAATAAAGCAACTTTAAAAAAAAATAAGCATGAAAACACTAAGTTTCAAATAAATTGTTTATTGGTTTTTACACAAGCAAAATATAATGGAGAAACTGCATTACAAATCAATTGCTATAACATTTAAATAATGTTTTATAGAAGAAAGAATACAAATTATTTATATAAAAGGACTAAATGATTTTATACATGTAGATGCAGATCTTTATATACACCCTTTACAAAAAGTATCAAAATAGTGTCATGAGGTTAACATGGAATAAATTGAATTATTATAAAATGAAAATATGCTTATATTTAACTGTGTTTTAAAGACGTTTTAAGACTGAAAAGGTATTAGAATGGTCTTCAAATTATCTTTCAATTAATTACATCATTGTGAAATAAGAATATATTTACATATAACTATGTCTATGTAATACATATATAAAGTTATAAATACATATTTATATTTCAAAATGATTTGATTGGGAAATTGATGCAATTATTTTGATGCAAATTTGCAACGTTTGAAGTTTGCCCTTTTTTCTTAAAAAAGTTGCACCTCTGTTTAATCAAGTTATCGTTTTTATTTTTGCAGAAATTTTTTAATAATATATTTGAAGCAGACCAAATTATGCATTTCATTACATTGTCACCTAAGTGATTACAAGGACAACCATCTGTTTCAATGAATATTTCATTGGAACACAAAATCCTAAATGTTAAGCCGACAAGAACAGAACGCTGTTTATTCATTTTTAAAAATCCAGTTTCTCTCTCTCTTTTGAAAGTGTAACTAACTTATCAATAATTATGTAAGTAGTAAATAAAATTATATTTATTATATCCTCACATGGATACTTCAATTGTCCTCTGTCCAGGTTTTTAATTAAGTTAAATCATCGTCCATTAAAATTATATTTCTGCAAAAAGAACAATTTTTGAGAGCTATATGACAACAATAACCTACTACATAAGTTAAAAGAGGACACATTTTGATAATTAGTTAAATCTTCAACTGTAATTAACAGTAATTTTTCTAAATGGTCAATGTCACACAAACAAATATTCTCTTGCAATTAACTTACTGACTGATCATCATCTGATTCTCATTAGAATACTTGACATACTCTGTACTCTTAACTTGTTTTCAGTCTCAAAAACTTGTGTTATAGAAATGTTATAGTTTGAACCTGCTAATCGACTATATTTTCCAAAGCGATCTTATAGCACATCTGTTTGAAGCTTACCTGTTAAAATATACTCATGCTTTAATTCTTCAACACAATACCTTGTCATTTCAATAACTGCATATGTAGTATGCCTTAAAGCCATTCGAGTTTCTCTTGTGAAAGTACCGCTCCCTAATTTATAACAGTAGTATGGGGGCCACTCTACCGTCAAATCCAAGATGGCCGCCGTTTGATAAGGAGTTGACTGCTGATAAGGTGTTGGGGGAGGATTGCTGATAAGGAGAGGGTGATGCCTTGAGGTGGTGACGTCATTGTAAAGATGGCGTTGTTGTGTTGCCATGGTAATGAATCAAAAGTAGCTCCATCTGGTGGGGAAATGAGAAACCCTATTACTTTGAATTAAAAAGGAATTTCGTGGATTCGAACTGGGGACCATGGGATCTGTAGTACAGTGCGCTATCCGTTAGGCTGTAAGAGAGTTAGCTTTGGGTGGTGAATTAATGTAGTGTTTGCTTTTTTTCTTAATACTAGGAATGCGTTATGGGACTTGGTTTTATTTGATGAATAATTAATTTTTATTTTGCAGTTAGTTGTAAGTGTGTTGGACTGGTGGTGCCATCTAGTGATTTTAAAAGAAGTTAATCTAAGGAACTTTCTTATTTTTGTCATTCATTCTGGGAAGGTGCTATGTTTAGAAAATGGTTTGAACAATTGTGGTACAGCCATCTGGTGGCGGGAGAAGTAACAATTAGTTTTAAAAGATTTATTTTCTAGCTCTAGACTTGTAGCTTGATACTTTAGACTGGAGAATTTTTTTTGTTTTTAAAAGAAAATTATGAGGGTGGATTTGAACCCGGCAAAAGGTAATCGCGGCCGCCCGTTTTACACAAGCACTTTAACCGTTCGATCACCTACTTTTTAGAATACATATAGAATACTAACTCGTGAATTTACAGCTTAAGGGAGTGAAAGTATGTGTTTTTTTTTCCTTGAGAATAGTGCCCTTATGAAGAATGAATATGAATATAAAAACAAATAAAGTTGAATTTATAAACCTTAGCTATATAACAAGTTTATTACCAAGATTTTAAAGTATGCGAATTGTATGTAATGACAGAATATAGAAGACTCTGGAACTTGTGACAATATGACTAAGGATTTATGTGTAGGTTAATTAAGATAACAGAAGGAGTTAAACACGTAGTCACCGATAGGATACAAGCTTAAGTAAATGAGAAAGCTTTTAAACGCATTGCTATTTAGGAGAATGGTGTTGTTTTTCTGATTGTGAGAAAAGCAAATGAAACTACATCATGCCAATGAATCACATATGACATGCCCGAACTGGAACTTTCTATAGGGGTTTTAGCTATGAAATAGTGACGAAGGGATTATCTTAATACTCTAACGTTGGAACTCGGAACATAAGTAATTGAGGCCAACCAATATATGCGAAGATTTTAAGCGTATGAACACTACATGTAAGATAGAATTTATAATACGGAAACCTTTTTTATATTTTAATGAATTTATATGCAACATGAGCTTGAAGAAAATGTGAATGTTTAAGGGTGAATGTTTTGTAGGGAAAATTATTATTACAATTTGAGGGGAGGACTTTGAGATATGAATAGGACACACAGGCATAACGGTGTATGAAACATTACATTTTTAGGTAAATAAGAAGTAACTAACCAAAGATTTATAGTATGCATATTATAAGCGATGGCAAGGAAACGTATAAGATTGATATTATTAGAAGCCTCTGGAACTTGGGACAATATGACTAAGGTTTGTGTATATTACAAATGTGGGAAATTGTTTTATTGATTAGATGCAATCTTAGGCAAATATATTCTACCAAAGGTTTGTGATGGTTAAGTATCAGATTGAAAGTCTAGAAGCCTCTGGAACTTGTAAGAATATGACTAAGGATTGTTTTTGCACGTGTAAGTTATTTAAGATAACAGAAGGAACGGAGTTAAACACTGAGTCACAGATAACGATAGAAACTATTTGATAATAAGAGGATTTTTAAAGCATAGTTGGAGCATCTTGGGTCTTTGAATTACTTTGCATCTTGTTTTGGGGTTTTACTGCCCCTTTTTTTTCTGTTTTTAAATAAATCATGGATTCTAAGGACATTAGACCTGCAAAGAAAATGCGTGCAGACAAAGAACTGTGTTTGCAGAAATATTGTAAAGATTCTTTATGTTATGAGTATGGTAAACTGTTTACAGATCGTGAAGGCTGGGCATATTTTCGTCGATTGGAAAACGAATTAACGTACTTAAAGAAAGAGGAAACTACTATTGAAATTTATGGTAAAAAATGTACTGTGCCTCGGCAACTTGTAGCATACGGAGACGTAGGAATAAGCTATGCCTTTAGCGGATCTTGTATTACAGCCAAGCCTTGGTCTCCTTTACTATTGGAAATAAAGGCAGAAGTGGAACGAATAATTGGCACAAGATTTAATTTTGTGTTGGTGAACCGTTATAAAGATGGTAAGGACTGTATAGGTGCCCATAAAGACAATGAGAAGGACTTGGATCTTAATGCACCCATAGCGTCTGTTTCATTTGGACAGAAAAGGCAATTTGTGTTTTCTAGAAAGAACTACAATTCTCTAAAAATTGTTCTGGAAAATGGAAGCTTGCTTGTGATGAAGTATCCAACAAACCAATTTTGGTTTCACAGCTTGCCCCGTGGGAATGCATTATGCCCTAGAATAAACTTAACGTTTCGTAAAATTCTTGTATAAAGCAGCGATAAACCACTTATGTGCCCCCGAACTAAAACTCAGTGTTGTGCACTAGACGATATTTGGACAACGTTGCAACTGATCTATGCCTTTCTGAATAGTATTTTTATAAATGCTTATATCTTGTTGGTTTTAAATAAATTTTTTTTAGCATGTCTTACCACATATACTGTATTTAGGACTTTTTTATTACATAGTTTTATGAAATGTCTTAAAATGCAAGATCTGAAATGAAATTTTTCTTTGCTATAAAGATTTATGTTTTTTAAGTTAGATGTTTTTACTCAAACATTAATTATACATTAGATGTTATAGCACATATTTTAAATGCAGAAATTTTGTTTTAAGTATTGTACACACTTAAGTAAGAGTAAACTTTTGAAAACTTTACAAGACCCGTACCATGAACGTACACATTTTGAATAAGTTGTAATTGTATTGAAATCATTTATGCTATAAAATCTAAACCAACTGTTATTTTTTAATTAATCTTTCCTTGCATATTTTTTAAATAAATCTTCCTAAATTTTAGTGATTTAATTTTTATTATACAGATTTACAAACTGTTTTTGGATGAAATATAAGGATTTATATTTTTAAAAATTAGATGCTTTTACTCTTAATTATATATTAGATACTATTACACATATAATTATTACATTGAAGATTTTTAAAAAACGTTTAACAATTGAAAATATATATACTTTAAATATTATTACAAGCATTTAAATGCAATTTGCTTTTTATTTTTAATTTTACAATTAAGACATTTTTTAAAAGTTTGATTCTTAAAGTGTGTTTTATGCATAGTAAAAAATAATTATAAAAACATGTAAGAGTAATTTTTTTTTTTTGCTTTTATTTGAAACTTTGCAAGACCCATACCCCCCATGTTTCCTTGCACAGTTGAAGTCGTGAAAAATAGTTTATTAAAACCATTTGTCCTTGAAGTTCTAAATTAAATGTCCTTTTTCTTTTATGCTTTTGCAAACCACACATTTTACTAAATATGAACTTCCTTTTATTTGAAAACCTTATGCATATTGTGCAGTTTAAATTGCAGAGCAAAATTCCAATACTGTACGAAGCTATAAAGTATTTTACAAGATACTTCATATTGTTCTCTTAATTTACATCTAATTCATTACTACGTTAAAGTGGATAGCATGTGAGTTTTCTGTTTTTAAAAATAATGTGTGCACATCTGTACTGCTAAGCAAATTAACTTTTGCCTTTTCTTGATATTTAATGCATAATCTAAATATTTACGCACACCGCTGATAGTTTTACACATGAGTAAAATTAAATAATAACTGAAATTTTAAATATTAGTGTGTGAATTTTAAAATGAACAAATATTGCTGACATATTGGATTAAATCTGAATTCTATGTATTCTCAAAACAACACTGCAAGAAAAAACAGAGACACTTCTTAAACAGATTGAAGGAAGTCACATGGAAACAAAGTAAATTAGAACACTTTTTAATAGAAAAAAACATTGATTCATATATTTTACAAAACTAATACATTGTAGTAAAAAAGAACTTATTTTTACATACTTGCATTTTTTAAGAGACACATGTTTACGACGAGCCAATTATTAAATGCCATCACCTCAGCTTTGGGGCAATGCAAATTATTTTTGTGATGACCACATGATAGTTTTTGGATCTTTTTGTTGCTACTTAGTGCACATAGTACATCGAATTTGGGACACCCGTATTGTTCCAAGTTGATATTCGGTATATTCAATGCATCTAGTCGTTTCTTTTCCACACAACCACCTTTGTAGGCAACTAGGTACTGAGTGGCACTCTTGGTCTGCTCGTACAATTCTAAAAGCTTAGAGTCTGAACTTTCTAAAAGAGACACACTTTCCCATGCCACGGGACAGAAAGGGAGACCACATATGTAATTTTCAACATATCGAACAGTTTTTTTATCTTTTGCACTCAGTTTATGCTTATAAGGCGATAAGTTAAAACGAATACTTGAAGCTACTTGCGATTTTATGGCGATGTATCCGTATTCACGTACTAAGAAACCCTCTTGAGTCTGAAATCCGTCAAAATCCACAATTGCACAAATATTAAACATTGCTATTGAAATATGCTAGCTGTTCTTGGAAAAAGAATTGTAAACTAGAGGCACGAAGAACTGGACTATATACACTTGCTAATCAGTGAATAACACCATACACTTACTAATCAGTAAAGTTAAAATTTATCTTAGTCTTATCTTTTGTGAGTAACTATGAGCGCATAAGTGAAGAATGTACTCAGAAAACATGTGCTTGTGATAATGCGCCAAGTAAAATTGTGTGTTGTAATGCAAGAAGATTTTTAACGAAAGGATATACTTAAATGTGCATGTGATTTTTCTTTTTACTCTACCACTAGTATCTTAGACAAGTATCAGATTTTTTTTTAAAAATGACGAAGAGAAACTTTTCAACACAATCTGTACTATAATTTTACACTTAAGAGTAACAGAGCATAATATAATTTTAAGGAAAATGAGTAATCAGTATGCAAATTTGAAGCCTAAAGTTCCAAACATGTCTATGCTCAATAAACGCCTATCTACGTTTAGAGATTGGCCACGCACAGATGTTGACATTAGGGACTTGGCCGAAAATGGATTGTATTATACGGGTGTCTCGGACGGGGTTAGGTGCTATTGGTGTGGAGGAGGGCTTGAAAATTGGCAAAAGGAGGATATAGTCAGACACGAACACATAAAGTTTTATCCAAAATGTTTGGTAGCCCAACAAGGACCGATTGTTGACCCTAGATTAAAAGGAACACCCATAGATGAAATTGTGCAGGTGTTGGATGAAACAAACAATAATGCCAATGTTTTTATAAAACCTGATGTAAAACTTTACTGCTCATACAATGACAAGGACGAACGACTTTGTAAAATTTGCATGGAATCGGAAATGGATGCTACTTTACAGCCTTGCGGTCATCTGGTTACATGCATGAGATGTACGAAGAATCTCTCAACGTGTCCTATGTGCCGAATCAATATTTTACGTAAAATTAAAACGTACATTTGTTACTAAACAGTCTATTTATTAGTACATGTAGTAGATGCAATTTCAAGTGAACACAGTGTGGAAGAATTGTAAAAGGGTGGTTTTGAGTTGAATGTCATGAAATTAACACTTGTACTACAGCAAAAAAAAAGACTAATAAGGAAGTTTAAGACTTTTCTATAAATCATAAGACTTTTATCAAGGACTTGTGGAAAAAATCTTGTAGGAAAGACTTTTTTACCCCTTATAAATATATTGACTATTTTTATTATTATTTGTTGTTTGTTCATTACATGTTAAACCTATTTACTAAAGAGGAATTTTAAAATGCCTTAAAAAAGGAGTTACTAAATGCTTTAGGAAAAATGTGTAAATGTACTTTAATGCAAGAAAAAGAACGCTTGAAATAAATATTCATCTTGCTATTATTTTTAGTACTTATCAATCATCTTGGTGTATTGTTTATTTTCTAAATTAAACCTTTCGTACTTTTAAATCTTAAAACAAAAAGAAAGGAAAAGTAACCATCTAGAATAGTAAACACCAAATTAAAAAAAAAGATTTTTTAAAAATATTTTCTTATAATTTTTTACCTTTGCCTTTTTTGTTGTTGAATAAACATTGTCATACAAAATTAGTATATTTGTTGTGTAGAATATTTTTTTGAAAACACTGAATTGAAGAAAAAAAAATCATTTATTGAAAAAAGAATCAACAGTTTACATATATTTGTAACAACATATCTTACAGGTCTTTTACATACATCTCTCTAACAGTATTGAAAATATCTGTGGTATTCAAATTCTCAAAAACATTTTCCTCCATTATTATGTAATAAAAGTTTAACAGTTTATTGCTCTGTCTTACAAAATTAATAGCAAACTCTTTCCAGTTAACAACACATAAAGCAAGGGCGAAAAATTCGCAAAAGCGTTCGTCAACGCTCATCGTCATACATTTATGTACAGATTGATTGACAATTTCATTCTTACAACCTAAACAGTCAAAAAGAATATTTATATTTTTTGACACAATATCCTTTAGGCACTTGCAGAGAGAAGCTATGACTTCTCTCCAACAATCAGATTTAATGGTATCACTGCAGTAAGGTTTGTAACTTTCACCAGGAAAACATTTTTTGATTTCCAGTTTCACATAATATGGCAACAAATACGTCAAAAGCGATATCTTCAATACATCTAACACATTGCCGTAGATTTCACACAGTTTAAAATACTGATCAGAATTCATAAACACACAGTTGGGCGAGAACTGAAAAGTATAATTTCTTTTCTGAAATACACGTTGTAAAACTAAGTGCATTTCCCCCACATCAAACACTTTAGAAAGGCAGACTTCTTTTTCTATAACTTTAACGTTGGAGGCAGTTGCAAAAGCGAAAAATGTGCTCAACTTTTGCATTAGAATGTACCATGTTTTTGGATGCAGGGAAACACAGTCCTTCGTTGGTTTCAAGACATTGTTTTCATACAAAGCAAATTTACGTATGTGGACACGTGTGGAACCGTTGAAGTTATTGATTAGCACGAATAAATAGTCACCAAGGTGAAACACATTGTCAGGAAGTGATTGCATCGTCAAACTTAAGCTTTCCCTTGGAAACACCTGATCGTTGAAATACATTCTTTCACACACTTTGGGTCGATTTGTAAAACGCATCATTTTCAGAACTTTGAGGTACACGTTTTCAATAAAGCTTCAACTTAACCAAGAGATAAAGGCGAGTTCATTAACGTTGCTTGAAATTTCAGTTTATCGGTTTTTATTGTTATCAACTCTAGAATCATATGACGTAGAACGACTTTATCTCTGCAAAAAACTGAATCAAGTGGTGAGTTGCATTAACTTTGCTTGAAATTTCGGTTTATCGGCTTTTATTATTATCAAATCTAGAATCTACCAAGAGATTATATGATTCTAGATTTGATAATAATAATAAAAGCCGATAAACCGAAATTTCAAGCAAAGTTAATGCAACTCACCACTTGATTCAGTTTTTTGCAGAGATAAAGTCGTTCTACGTCATATGATTCTAGAGTTGATAACAATAAAAACCGATGAACTGAAATTTCAAGCAACGTTAATGAACTCGCCTTTATCTCTTGGTTAAGTTGAAGCTTTATTGAAAACGTGTACCTCAAAGTTCTGAAAATGATGCGTTTTACAAATCGACCCAAAGTGTGTGAAAGAATGTATTTCAACGATCAGGTGTTTCCAAGGGAAAGCTTAAGTTTGACGATGCAATCACTTCCTGACAATGTGTTTCACCTTGGTGACTATTTATTCGTGCTAATCAATAACTTCAACGGTTCCACACGTGTCCACATACGTAAATTTGCTTTGTATGAAAACAATGTCTTGAAACCAACGAAGGACTGTGTTTCCCTGCATCCAAAAACATGGTACATTCTAATGCAAAAGTTGAGCACATTTTTCGCTTTTGCAACTGCCTCCAACGTTAAAGTTATAGAAAAAGAAGTCTGCCTTTCTAAAGTGTTTGATGTGGGGGAAATGCACTTAGTTTTACAACGTGTATTTCAGAAAAGAAATTATACTTTTCAGTTCTCGCCCAACTGTGTGTTTATGAATTCTGATCAGTATTTTAAACTGTGTGAAATCTACGGCAATGTGTTAGATGTATTGAAGATATCGCTTTTGACGTATTTGTTGCCATATTATGTGAAACTGGAAATCAAAAAATGTTTTCCTGGTGAAAGTTACAAACCTTACTGCAGTGATACCATTAAATCTGATTGTTGGAGAGAAGTCATAGCTTCTCTCTGCAAGTGCCTAAAGGATATTGTGTCAAAAAATATAAATATTCTTTTTGACTGTTTAGGTTGTAAGAATGAAATTGTCAATCAATCTGTACATAAATGTATGACGATGAGCGTTGACGAACGCTTTTGCGAATTTTTCGCCCTTGCTTTATGTGTTGTTAACTGGAAAGAGTTTGCTATTAATTTTGTAAGACAGAGCAATAAACTGTTAAACTTTTATTACATAATAATGGAGGAAAATGTTTTTGATAATTTGAATACCACAGATATTTTCAATACTGTTAGAGAGATGTATGTAAAAGACCTGTAAGATATGTTGTTACAAATATATGTAAACTGTTGATTCTTTTTTCAATAAATGATTTTTTTTTCTTCAATTCAGTGTTTTCAAAAAAATATTCTACACAACAAATATACTAATTTTGTATGACAATGTTTATTCAACAACAAAAAAGGCAAAGGTAAAAAATTATAAGAAAATATTTTTAAAAAATCTTTTTTTTTAATTTGGTGTTTACTATTCTAGATGGTTACTTTTCCTTTCTTTTTGTTTTAAGATTTAAAAGTACGAAAGGTTTAATTTAGAAAATAAACAATACACCAAGATGATTGATAAGTACTAAAAATAATAGCAAGATGAATATTTATTTCAAGCGTTCTTTTTCTTGCATTAAAGTACATTTACACATTTTTCCTAAAGCATTTAGTAACTCCTTTTTTAAGGCATTTTAAAATTCCTCTTTAGTAAATAGGTTTAACATGTAATGAACAAACAACAAATAATAATAAAAATAGTCAATATATTTATAAGGGGTAAAAAGGTCTTTCCTACAAGATTTTTTCCACAAGTCCTTGATAAAAATCTTATGATTTTTAGAAAAGTCTTAAACTTCCTTATTAGTCTTTTTTTTGCTGTAGTACAAGTGTTAATTTCATGACATTCAACTCAAAACCACCCTTTTACAATTCTTCCACACTGTGTTCACTTGAAATTGCATCTACTACATGTACTAATAAATAGACTGTTTAGTAACAAATGTACGTTTTAATTTTACGTAAAATATTGATTCGGCACATAGGACACGTTGAGAGACTCTTCGTACATCTCATGCATGTAACCAGATGACCGCAAGGCTGTAAAGTAGCATCCATTTCCGATTCCATGCAAATTTTACAAAGTCGTTCGTCCTTGTCATTGTATGAGCAGTAAAGTTTTACATCAGGTTTTATAAAAACATTGGCATTATTGTTTGTTTCATCCAACACCTGCACAATTTCATCTATGTGTGTTCCTTTTAATCTAGGGTCAACAATCGGTCCTTGTTGGGCTACCAAACATTTTGGATAAAACTTTATGTGTTCGTGTCTGACTATATCCTCCTTTTGCCAATTTTCAAGCCCTCCTCCACACCAATAGCACCTAACCCCGTCCGAGACACCCGTATAATACAATCCATTTTCGGCCAAGTCCCTAATGTCAACATCTGTGCGTGGCCAATCTCTAAACGTAGATAGGCGTTTATTGAGCATAGACATGTTTGGAACTTTAGGCTTCAAATTTGCATACTGATTACTCATTTTCCTTAAAATTATATTATGCTCTGTTACTCTTAAGTGTAAAATTATAGTACAGATTGTGTTGAAAAGTTTCTCTTCGTCATTTTTTAAAAAAAATCTGATACTTGTCTAAGATACTAGTGGTAGAGTAAAAAGAAAAATCACATGCACATTTAAGTATATCCTTTCGTTAAAAATCTTCTTGCATTACAACACACAATTTTACTTGGCGCATTATCACAAGCACATGTTTTCTGAGTACATTCTTCACTTATGCGCTCATAGTTACTCACAAAAGATAAGACTAAGATAAATTTTAACTTTACTGATTAGTAAGTGTATGGTGTTATTCACTGATTAGCAAGTGTATATAGTCCAGTTCTTCGTGCCTCTAGTTTACAATTCTTTTTCCAAGAACAGCTAGCATATTTCAATAGCAATGTTTAATATTTGTGCAATTGTGGATTTTGACGGATTTCAGACTCAAGAGGGTTTCTTAGTACGTGAATACGGATACATCGCCATAAAATCGCAAGTAGCTTCAAGTATTCGTTTTAACTTATCGCCTTATAAGCATAAACTGAGTGCAAAAGATAAAAAAACTGTTCGATATGTTGAAAATTACATATGTGGTCTCCCTTTCTGTCCCGTGGCATGGGAAAGTGTGTCTCTTTTAGAAAGTTTAGACTCTAAGCTTTTAGAATTGTACGAGCAGACCAAGAGTGCCACTCAGTACCTAGTTGCCTACAAAGGTGGTTGTGTGGAAAAGAAACGCCTAGATGCATTGAATATACCGAATATCAACTTGGAACAATACGGGTGTCCCAAATTCGATGTACTATGTGCACTAAGTAGCAACAAAAAGATCCAAAAACTATTATGTGGTCATCACAAAAATAATTTGCATTGCCCCAAAGCTGAGGTGATGGCATTTAATAATTGTCTCGTCGTAAACATGTGTCTCTTAAAAAATGCAAGTATGTAAAAATAAGTTCTTTTTTACTACAATGTATTAGTTTTGTAAAATATATGAATCAATGTTTTTTTCTATTAAAAAGTGTTCTAATTTACTTTGTTTCCATGTGACTTCCTTCAATCTGTTTAAGAAGTGTCTCTGTTTTTTCTTGCAGTGTTGTTTTGAGAATACATAGAATTCAGATTTAATCCAATATGTCAGCAATATTTGTTCATTTTAAAATTCACACACTAATATTTAAAATTTCAGTTATTATTTAATTTTACTCATGTGTAAAACTATCAGCGGTGTGCGTAAATATTTAGATTATGCATTAAATATCAAGAAAAGGCAAAAGTTAATTTGCTTAGCAGTACAGATGTGCACACATTATTTTTAAAAACAGAAAACTCACATGCTATCCACTTTAACGTAGTAATGAATTAGATGTAAATTAAGAGAACAATATGAAGTATCTTGTAAAATACTTTATAGCTTCGTACAGTATTGGAATTTTGCTCTGCAATTTAAACTGCACAATATGCATAAGGTTTTCAAATAAAAGGAAGTTCATATTTAGTAAAATGTGTGGTTTGCAAAAGCATAAAAGAAAAAGGACATTTAATTTAGAACTTCAAGGACAAATGGTTTTAATAAACTATTTTTCACGACTTCAACTGTGCAAGGAAACATGGTATGGGTCTTGCAAAGTTTCAAATAAAAGCAAAAAAAAAAATTACTCTTACATGTTTTTATAATTATTTTTTACTATGCATAAAACACACTTTAAGAATCAAACTTTTAAAAAATGTCTTAATTGTAAAATTAAAAATAAAAAGTGTAGCGCATCAGCCCCTTAACGTGTGTCTCAGCGATATGCGCCTTGATTGGCGATGGCGGACCACGTGACACACTCTCCGCGAAAGAGAATGAACCCTTTTTCTCTAGTTGTTTCCCAAGGCGAGCGTAGAACTGACGCGCTGAAGTTTTGTTCCCCCGAGATGTTATTTTTTATGTTTGTTTATTCTTGTAATTGTTTTGTCTTGTGCTTAATGTTAATTAAAAATGTTCTTTTGGCCAATTCTTGCATTAGTCATTGGACTCAGCTCTAAAAAAGCAAATTGCATTTAAATGCTTGTAATAATATTTAAAGTATATATATTTTCAATTGTTAAACGTTTTTTAAAAATCTTCAATGTAATAATTATATGTGTAATAGTATCTAATATATAATTAAGAGTAAAAGCATCTAATTTTTAAAAATATAAATCCTTATATTTCATCCAAAAACAGTTTGTAAATCTGTATAATAAAAATTAAATCACTAAAATTTAGGAAGATTTATTTAAAAAATATGCAAGGAAAGATTAATTAAAAAATAACAGTTGGTTTAGATTTTATAGCATAAATGATTTCAATACAATTACAACTTATTCAAAACGTGTACGTTCATGGTACGGGTCTTGTAAAGTTTTCAAAAGTTTACTCTTACTTAAGTGTGTACAATACTTAAAACAAAATTTCTGCATTTAAAATATGTGCTATAACATCTAATGTATAATTAATGTTTGAGTAAAAACATCTAACTTAAAAAACATAAATCTTTATAGCAAAGAAAAATTTCATTTCAGATCTTGCATTTTAAGACATTTCATAAAACTATGTAATAAAAAAGTCCTAAATACAGTATATGTGGTAAGACATGCTAAAAAAAATTTATTTAAAACCAACAAGATATAAGCATTTATAAAAATACTATTCAGAAAGGCATAGATCAGTTGCAACGTTGTCCAAATATCGTCTAGTGCACAACACTGAGTTTTAGTTCGGGGGCACATAAGTGGTTTATCGCTGCTTTATACAAGAATTTTACGAAACGTTAAGTTTATTCTAGGGCATAATGCATTCCCACGGGGCAAGCTGTGAAACCAAAATTGGTTTGTTGGATACTTCATCACAAGCAAGCTTCCATTTTCCAGAACAATTTTTAGAGAATTGTAGTTCTTTCTAGAAAACACAAATTGCCTTTTCTGTCCAAATGAAACAGACGCTATGGGTGCATTAAGATCCAAGTCCTTCTCATTGTCTTTATGGGCACCTATACAGTCCTTACCATCTTTATAACGGTTCACCAACACAAAATTAAATCTTGTGCCAATTATTCGTTCCACTTCTGCCTTTATTTCCAATAGTAAAGGAGACCAAGGCTTGGCTGTAATACAAGATCCGCTAAAGGCATAGCTTATTCCTACGTCTCCGTATGCTACAAGTTGCCGAGGCACAGTACATTTTTTACCATAAATTTCAATAGTAGTTTCCTCTTTCTTTAAGTACGTTAATTCGTTTTCCAATCGACGAAAATATGCCCAGCCTTCACGATCTGTAAACAGTTTACCATACTCATAACATAAAGAATCTTTACAATATTTCTGCAAACACAGTTCTTTGTCTGCACGCATTTTCTTTGCAGGTCTAATGTCCTTAGAATCCATGATTTATTTAAAAACAGAAAAAAAAGGGGCAGTAAAACCCCAAAACAAGATGCAAAGTAATTCAAAGACCCAAGATGCTCCAACTATGCTTTAAAAATCCTCTTATTATCAAATAGTTTCTATCGTTATCTGTGACTCAGTGTTTAACTCCGTTCCTTCTGTTATCTTAAATAACTTACACGTGCAAAAACAATCCTTAGTCATATTCTTACAAGTTCCAGAGGCTTCTACACTTTCAATCTGATACTTAACCATCACAAACCTTTGGTAGAATATATTTGCCTAAGATTGCATCTAATCAATAAAACAATTTCCCACATTTGTAATATACACAAACCTTAGTCATATTGTTCCAAGTTCCAGAGGCTTCTAATAATATCAATCTTATACGTTTCCTTGCCATCGCTTATAATATGCATACTATAAATCTTTGGTTAGTTACTTCTTATTTACCTAAAAATGTAATGTTTCATACACCGTTATGCCTGTGTGTCCTATTCATATCTCAAAGTCCTCCCCTCAAATTGTAATAATAATTTTCCCTACAAAACATTCACCCTTAAACATTCACATTTTCTTCAAGCTCATGTTGCATATAAATTCATTAAAATATAAAAAAGGTTTCCGTATTATAAATTCTATCTTACATGTAGTGTTCATACGCTTAAAATCTTCGCATATATTGGTTGGCCTCAATTACTTATGTTCCGAGTTCCAACGTTAGAGTATTAAGATAATCCCTTCGTCACTATTTCATAGCTAAAACCCCTATAGAAAGTTCCAGTTCGGGCATGTCATATGTGATTCATTGGCATGATGTAGTTTCATTTGCTTTTCTCACAATCAGAAAAACAACACCATTCTCCTAAATAGCAATGCGTTTAAAAGCTTTCTCATTTACTTAAGCTTGTATCCTATCGGTGACTACGTGTTTAACTCCTTCTGTTATCTTAATTAACCTACACATAAATCCTTAGTCATATTGTCACAAGTTCCAGAGTCTTCTATATTCTGTCATTACATACAATTCGCATACTTTAAAATCTTGGTAATAAACTTGTTATATAGCTAAGGTTTATAAATTCAACTTTATTTGTTTTTATATTCATATTCATTCTTCATAAGGGCACTATTCTCAAGGAAAAAAAAACACATACTTTCACTCCCTTAAGCTGTAAATTCACGAGTTAGTATTCTATATGTATTCTAAAAAGTAGGTGATCGAACGGTTAAAGTGCTTGTGTAAAACGGGCGGCCGCGATTACCTTTTGCCGGGTTCAAATCCACCCTCATAATTTTCTTTTAAAAACAAAAAAAATTCTCCAGTCTAAAGTATCAAGCTACAAGTCTAGAGCTAGAAAATAAATCTTTTAAAACTAATTGTTACTTCTCCCGCCACCAGATGGCTGTACCACAATTGTTCAAACCATTTTCTAAACATAGCACCTTCCCAGAATGAATGACAAAAATAAGAAAGTTCCTTAGATTAACTTCTTTTAAAATCACTAGATGGCACCACCAGTCCAACACACTTACAACTAACTGCAAAATAAAAATTAATTATTCATCAAATAAAACCAAGTCCCATAACGCATTCCTAGTATTAAGAAAAAAAGCAAACACTACATTAATTCACCACCCAAAGCTAACTCTCTTACAGCCTAACGGATAGCGCACTGTACTACAGATCCCATGGTCCCCAGTTCGAATCCACGAAATTCCTTTTTAATTCAAAGTAATAGGGTTTCTCATTTCCCCACCAGATGGAGCTACTTTTGATTCATTACCATGGCAACACAACAACGCCATCTTTACAATGACGTCACCACCTCAAGGCATCACCCTCTCCTTATCAGCAATCCTCCCCCAACACCTTATCAGCAGTCAACTCCTTATCAAACGGCGGCCATCTTGGATTTGACGGTAGAGTGGCCCCCATACTACTTATAACCTCCTATGTTGTTAACCAATTCAAAAAGGAATATAAAAATTTCATTTTGTGATCATC
This sequence comes from Meta bourneti, assembly GCA_933210815.1. Classification (NCBI taxonomy): domain Eukaryota; kingdom Metazoa; phylum Arthropoda; class Arachnida; order Araneae; family Tetragnathidae; genus Meta; species Meta bourneti. Next base: position 24,746,441 of record OW119928.1, read on the forward strand.
CTTCAGGGTAAGGGATTCTTGAAATACATTACGTTTGTGCTTTCCCTTAAAAGGGCGTTAGCACATTCATAATATCAAACCGGTAACAAATAACTTCAATGAACATTGAAGTGCCTACATAATCTGCAATGTGTTTTTCTTCACCCGCATTTCGTAAGCCTTCTACAAACAAACATTAAAAATTTGCAGTGCAAATTTTACATTCTGCCGTTCTAAATTACTTGTATTTAATCCTTTGAGCGTTAAACCATAGCCATATTTTATCAAGTTGCTCTCTTCAGAATTATAAAGTTGTTGAAGAGAAGCTATGGATGCTGTTTTAACATCTGATGCATCAATATTTTCTAAAGAAAATGATGGAAAGCATAAACATTTATTTTTTTTGGTTCAACCAGTTATTTCTTACACATTTAAGTAAATGCACTGTGTCAACAATATAAAATAATGGGCATTTTGGATCAACAGGATGTGGGTACACGATACTAACTTTGGTAAGAGATGCAAAATTTGCAATGGCTTTTCGGTTAATAGCATTATTATCTGTAATTATGCAGCATACAGTAAAGCCTATTTTTTCTAATCCAGTTATCACTTTATAAATATACTTATACAACAAATCTGCAGTCAATTTCTTCACAGGAAGAACATGCATCACATCTTTATAACTTGATTTTACACTCTGAATCATAAATACATGGGCACTTGTAGCAGCATCTTCCCTATCAAATGCTAAACCTGATATATTTCCACCTTTGTAATCTAAAGGGTTTGATGTGGATTTCATCCAATAATAAAAACATTTTTATCATTTTCATGTAAAAAGTGAAATTTTTGTGCAGCATGACAAAAAATTGCAATCAGTTTGCTCGGCTTTAGGATTGACATTATATTATGTGCAAATTTTTGCCAATATTGATGGATGGGGAACAGTAATTATGCCAGAATGTCGTAAAAACCTATAACGATGGAGATATGGAATACACTAAACAGCATAATATTAAAAACTCATGAGAATATTTCCTACGATTTTTGTGATGTTAACATATTTAGTTGCTCTGATAGAAAATTTACCAAATTTTTCTGTTCATCATTTGCTAAATGTAATAACTCTTGAAATAATTCATTTAAGGCACTTACCTTATACTGAAAATTCTCTAATTCAGGTGGTAAACCTGTTAACCACTCTACAATATTACATACTTCATGCACCTATTTCACTGTGAATGGCAAAGCCATATATATTGTCAAAACCCTTTATATTGTCAACAGCTGTATTTTTTATGAACACTGATATTAATAAATGTTCGTCAATTTTCACTATGAAATAATTTTAGACACAGGATCCGGATCAATTTTCACAATAAGCACTTGATTGTCTTTTTGAATAATATTCCAAGACGGTAGGCTTGTATTCTTGAATGTGTTCACAAGTTCATCAAGATCATTAAAAAGAAACTGTTTATCAATCCTGTGATGTTTTAAAACTTTCTGCAATAGCAGTCTGCAAGTGGTCATTTTCTAACTTCGAATACTTTTTTCGAGGATTCTCACGAACACATTTTTTTAAGACAAATATTCTGGACAGTTGGGAAGATTGTCGGCACAGCATTTTCTTGTAAACGAGATTGCTTCAATGGCACTTCGATCCTTTTCCAGTGGAAGGATCATAACAGGAACTAACTCGACGTATGAAAACGTCTTGAAAATGTACTTCACAAACCTAGAAATATATGATTTTTTTTTAAATTTCAGGATTTAAAAATTGTTTTATTGTTTAAATATAAAAAAGAGGAATTTGTTGATAACAGAAAAGCATTAATTTTTGGACTTAAGTATACATGTATTCTGCAAATTTGTACTCAGCTAAACATTTTATCTATAAATTATTTTACGTGCTAAAACTCTCTTCTCAGTTTTTAAATAATTTGAATACATATATGTATATAAGTACTATATACATGATATGGATATCTTTATACTTATCATATGTGTATCTTCCCACTTCTTAATAATATTATTTCTATCATTAAAATAATTTTGTTTATCTTCTTATTTATGTAAACTCTTATATTTCAAATATATTCATATGACAACATGTTATATATTTTAGCATGTGCATATCAATTTCATATACTTTCCAGCTTACTTTTTTGTTTACGCAAATTATATTTATGCAAATTATATTTTTTGACAGCGAAAATAACCTTGCAAAATAAAGTAACATTTTATTTTTTTCCGGAGATCAAAAATTGATTACATTAAACAATGAGAAAAATATATTTTAAACTGAAAATTAATTATAAATTTGCTTATAACTAAGTGATATTTGCAAAATTATCACGATACAAATGATTTTCGTATGATTATTTTCCAAAAGAAATAAAGATAACTACTTACTTTTGAATGTTCAGTAACTTGGAAATCCATAGGAATTGCAACTAACCATTGTGACCGAAGATCTTCATTCTTTGGAAATCGAAATGCGTGGCGTGCCAATATAATTTCCACGGCACTTGGGTATACAACACTTACTCACCGTGATAACTCAAGTTGCTTTAACATAAATTACAAGTGAAAAAATTAAACAAATATAAACCACATGTCAAGAATGGCTGTGATAAGGCTTAGTTTCCTTCATGCATATAAGGTGCACTGGACGATTTGACGAGATCGCGATGGCCCAAGTTGTGTGACGTCAGAACCTGTTCTACTACTGATGGGCCTTGTTTAAATGAGGTTTTGGCACTGGACGAGTGACGAGATCGCGATGGCCCAAGTTGTATGACGTCAAAACCTGTTCTACAACTGATGGGCCTTGTTTAAAGGAGGTTTTGGCACTGGACGAGTGACGAGATCGCGATGGCCCAAGTTGTATGACGTCAAAACCTGTTCTACAACTGATGCGCCTTGTTTAAAGGAGGTTTTGGCACTAGACGAGGTGACGAGATTTGTTGATGGGCCTTGTTTAAAGGAGGATTTGCAATAGCCCGTTGTGTTGCTCCAGTGTGACTTTAATTCAACTACCTACCACTTAGATTGAGTCATTGAGTGAGTACAAATGCGGGAAAATGAGGAGAGAATGGTACACCATACGGGCAAAGTCCCACTGCGTATATCATCTCGACTGGATGCTAGCCTTTATCGGTGACATGGAATGGGGGAAAGGTCTGTACAGAAGATACCCATTGCACATGAAAGACATCATAACCAATGCATTTTGTGGTGTTCTTATTAACCATAACCTATCCTTTCCTACTTATGTGCTTATAACCCTCCAAGTGGTTTCGATGAACTTTCTTGTTCATCAAGATCTGACTAATTTTGCTGATAACAAGACATCTCGTTATTAAGATGGTGCCGATTCTTTTATGATGACGAGATCAAGATCTAATCAGTTTTCTTTCATCGATATCTGGTCAGATTTGCTAATGACAAGATAACTCGTCGTGACAAGGACCACCGGGAGGGTAAAAACTTATTTTATTTTTTTATTATCTAATTTTTGTAACGTCAATAACATTTCGGGGGGTCCCCTCCCCCGACCTGTCGCTCCGTATACGTTCTATCATAAACTCCCTTCTCAGTAAAAACTAGAAGCTGAAATGATTGGATTTTCGCATTCCCTGGTTGGCTTCTTTCGATGAAAATCAAGCATGTAGTTTTTGTTTCAGGTTTTAGCGATTATAAATGTTTAACCATTTAATTTTTCCTTGTTTAATTTTTTTTACTGTCAGAGGATGCCGGATTTCTGGGATAATATAGACGCTACACAACTGATGGAATTCTTTTTCGTCCTCACTAAAAATGAAGATTTGAAAGCGATTTGTTAATTTGTAGACAGTAATTTTCTGGTGAAACTCATGGAAATTTCCTGGTGCGAATTTTCATGCTGCAACAAATTGAGTCACTTCGATCATTATCTTTTTCGTTTTCTTGTTTTGTGTTCTGACTAAATTGTTTGCACTGTTTTTGTCTCCTTTTAGTATTGTTTTGTCCTGCCGTTAGAAATAAAAAATTAAATTATTTTAAACCTCTTCAGTTTCTCAAAGAAAAAGTGAATGCGACTGGCTTCAGTGATTTGAATAGATGATAAAATCAAAAAAGAAATAAGAATTATATACGGGCAGAAATGAAAAAAACTGGCGGTCTGAATGTTGCCCAGAATGGTTTATAAATTTAAAAAGAAAATCGTCTATTTTTTTAGTTTCAACTTTTTAAAATTTGATTGCTTAACGATAGATGACGCTCGCAAAGATACTTTGTTGTGTATTAGCTGGAATTGAAAATTCCAGACTAGTAGAAATGCATGGGGAAAGGGTAATTAATTCTCTTAACCCGTTTTGAGAATTGAAGTAAAAAATGTGTAGTGTCATTTTTTGGATTTGCGATACATTTGATCCGTGTAAAGTAAGGCTTGGAGACCATTTAAGAAACTTGAAAAATGTACGTTTCTCAAAAAATTTCTGTAAAACTAGAGGCAAAATTACCACAACTGGTCGCGCTATTCACATGTATGAATTTAGTGTCCTGTAAGTCAGGAATTTTAGGTACTGAAGGCTTAAAATAATTATAACATGGGAAATGGTATTTTACATGAGGTTACGAAACGCTGCGTTCTGAAAAGCTGTCTTTATAGGACAATTCGACTATGTAAAGCTAAATATAGATGGTGCTCGTGTTTTGGGGGTAGAACGTGCTTCCTTACGGCATTCCTTAATGGGTAATAGGAATTGAAATCCTCGTCTTCCGGTGGTTTGTTAACATCGAAAATCCCTTTCATAACATAGGATGTACCCTCCTGCTAGTTTGATTTCGAGTCGAAAAGTCCTGTTGTGGCTCGTGTGCAAAACCCTATTCCAAACTATCGTCAGTTCTGAAAGCAGGGGACAATTTGTTTTTCCATCTTGGATCCTCATTCCCTCTTGTAATGGGAATTTTGTCTCGATTAGGTGCCTCGTCCTTAATAAAATTGACCAAATCTTGGACGAGATATCTCGTCGTAATACTTGAAAGGTTAATACGCAAATGACCTGAATTTTGACTTTTTGCGATTTCTTACATTTTTACATATAGTAAACAAGTACAATCAGTAATGAAAGATGTACTTTCATAATTTTAACTTTACATTTTTAGTTTTTTTCGGTTCAGAAAGTTTTTTTAAACTTATTTTTAAAACGATTATTATTTTATTAACTTTGTATTCGTTATTAGGGTACTCGGAAAAATTCGTTTTCACCAACTCTAAAACTTTGCTTACATTTTGCAGCAAGAAAACTCCGGATCACTGTTGAGTCTTCCACAAGGGGACAGTGACCAGGTGCATTTGGATGAATCAGGTGAGTGAAATGTTCTAAACTACTTTCATGCATGTATATTATATTCCGAGAGCTCATTCAGGATTAAAATTTGTGGGAAATTGGAAATTTTAAATTTAGTTAATAGAAATTCATAAAGCCACTTATAACTTAACCCAATAATTTAACTAAAAATTCATTATCTGCAGCTTAGCTTTTCATTTCTTTTGTTTCACTTACTGAGCACTTGAATGCAGTGTATAAACGGTTTCCAGTGTGCATAAAATGACTTAGTAATCGTACGTTTTTTTTTTAAATTTTACTATCCATATTAGATACTTTTTACGCACGTGTAATAATGTATCTGTGGAAATATTTTGGCATGTATCGTCATTAAAGGATCTTCAAAGTTTTTGCTTAAAAGCTCAGAGCGACCTTTGGTTTTTCTTTATTTTTCATTTGTGAATTACATATCCGTTCCAGTAAATGTAAGTTACAACCCTCCGTATGTACAATTATTTGTGAGAGATGTTAAATGATTGTTCTTTATTTTGTATTGATATTTTATCGTTCTTTGAAGTCTTAAGGATGTGACACTTGGGAAAAGGAAGACGTTTTAATGTTTTCAGGAAATCATTTTCAATGTACCGATAGTTTATTTTTAGTTATGAACCTGACAAATAGAGGGCAGCACCACAGTTAAGGAGAGGCATTTTCTATCTTGCAGGTTATGGGAAATAAAACTTCTGAGAAAATTCTTTCCTAAAATTTGAAACTATCCTTTTGTGAAGGATTTGTCTTTGTTTTATTGAGTGTTTATAAAATTATGATATCTATTATATGAGTGCATACAATTTTAATCTGTGTTTTATATTTATTTGCACCTTATTGTTGCATTTGGATTTGTTAATGCATTTGTAAAAACCTATATAACTTTCGGAAATGCCCTTTTTCAATCGATATTAATCTTCCTAGAAGCATTTATGACCTCATTTTTTATTTTATTAGTCTATTTTCGATGTATCATTTTTTATTTCTAAAGAATTGCCTAGATACTGCGACTACTCTTTTTTTAATATTTATTTCTTGACTTATTTAAAATTAGTCGCCTTTCTACCACCCCTATTTTTTCTGACTGCCCGAGTATATACTCAGCACATGATAAGTAATCACCCTAGGTTAAATTTTTTCAATTGAGTTTTCCATAAATTAAGAAAATAACATTTCTATATTCCATGTACAATTTATCTAAAAAGTAGTTCCCAATTCGCAAGAATTGTAGATTCGTCTAGTTTTGTAATTCGTTGATATGAATATGGGTATTCTCGATTTAATTTAATTTATTTTTAAAATCATTTAGTATTCACATCTAATTGTAGATAGCATTTCGTACATTTAATATCACTTTGAACTGCGGAAATTTATTCATTATTCGTTTGGAAAATATACTAGAAACGGGAACTATGGTAATTGACGCAAAGATTTAAGAAATTACAAAAGTAAGAATTTAAAGAGTTCTTTATTCCAATGACTAAATTAAATTTGAGATTTTTTAAATAAGACCCCTCGGGGCACATCCTTTTTGCCGAGTGAACTGCTCTTCTCCCATGGGGTTTACTGTCTTTGGTAAACACGGGAATCGCATTCCCGGGGGACCCAAGCGATCTTTTCTCTTTTCCTCCTACTGTTCTATCTCCCACCCCCTCTTGTTTTCCACTTTCATGTGTCTTGTGAACAGCATTGAAATTACGTACAATTTTGCTTTGAAATCCATTATCATATATCATCAATCATATCCATCATATCAAGATTCTATTTTGGGTTTTCCAATTTGATTTGCTTTTTTTAAAAAAAATTCCCATCACTATGAGTTATGTTTAATTACTTTATAAAATGTCGGTACTTTTTCTGACCCGCATGTTTGCCGTGTGCGGCATCCCGTATTGAGGGAAAATGGAATCCTGGGGTACATTTTGGCCCATGCTTCAACGTGGACGGGTGACCGAGCCCGCTCTGGTCAATCGACTCGCTTGAGTTCTCTGGGTTTCACCATTTCAGAGTGCTTAGCCCTCTGTCGTGCTGAACTTCACTGGTCTTAAGTATTTTGGGTTAGTGCTCAGGTAATGATGCCCTGGGTGAACCGGCGGATCCACATCCCGATACTGTTGCACTATATCATGGTGGTATTTTGAAGTGTGTGCTGAGGCTGGAATGTTCCAGAGCCAGCAACCATTTCCCCTTGTTGGACTCCTTGGTGAGTATGGGTTCACCATGAAGAAGTTAAATATTTAATCCATGGATCCAAAAATTTCTTTGCCCTAGAGGAGGCCTAAATTCCTCTAACAATGTTAATTTCTCAATACCTAAATTTTTAATAATCAATAACCCTGAAGGGAAACTTGAAATCTTTTCACCATTTGCTGTACAAAAGTATATTCAGTCTGCTGCTGGCGAACCAAAAACAATAAAGAAATTGCGATCTGGTGATCCTTTTCATAGAAAATATCTGCATATCAATCTGAGCAACTTATGAAATTAAACCAAATTGGCGAACTAAAAGTTAATGTAACTCCACACAGAACTCTTAAATTCTAATCGTGGAGTCATCTGAATCTGATCTTTTTAATATATCTGAACAGGAGTTTATCGAAGAATTGAAATCTCAGCATGTTTGTTCAGCCAAACGCATCTGAATCAGACGAGATGATAAAAGTATTAACACAAAACATGTAATATTAACATTCAACACACCAGACATGCCGACATCCATTAAAGCAGGATACTTAAATTGCAGCGTTAGACCGTTCATTCCAAACCCTCGAAGATGCTTTAAGTGTCAGAAGTTTGGACATTCCCAGGTTTTATGCCGATCACCTGCAATTTATGCCAGATGCTCAAAACCCGAACATGGCGAAAACTGCACTGATGAACCTATATGCCTCATTTGTAAGGGGAATCATCCTACTAACTCCAGGTCTTGTCCTCAATGGAAAAAAGAAAAAGAAATCCAAAGCATAAAGATAAAACAAAAGATTTCATATCTCGAAGCAAAAAAGATAGTAGAAAGTCAGACGCCAAGAGCAAATATTTCATACGCATCTGTAATTAAAACGATGAAATCCGTTGCTTCCAAACAGATATCATTCCCAATAAGGAAATTGAAAAATCCGTTGCTGTCCAAACAGATACCATTCCCAATGATGAAATTAAAAATATAATTGCAAAACAGAAACAATCGTTCAAGAAAAAGATGCGACCATTAAAAATTCAACAAAAACAAACATTCCCAAATCATCTGGTCCTAATCTTAAATATACTTCTAAAACAAAACCACAAATGAAATTAGATGCTATAAAATCTAATATAATCGATGAAAAATACTGGGAGACCTATTCTTCATCCGACTCATCTGGTGAGAAAATGGAAATAGACAAAAATAAAAAGAGTAGACAAACGCAAAAAATATCTGAAATATCATAAGGGTTAGAATAATATGGAATTGCCAAGTCTACCGTAAACATATTGAGAATGTGGAGGCTTTGATTGTTGCCATCCTGTATGTCTTGGTCTGCAGGAAACATTTTTGACACCAGCAGTATGCACACAAATTGGAAGATATATCGCAAGAGACAGTTCTAACGATAACAATAACGCAAATTCTAGATATCTTTTTAAATGTTGTCACACAACTGGCATCTAAAGAATAAAAACAAAAATAAAATTCTTCAAACGATTCTTAATTTTTTACGAGCCGAGTTATCAATGCGCGCGCGCAAACGATAATTATCCAGCACGCGCTTGAACAGTATGTGATACACATAAAAGTGAAATGGCGACAGATATCTGAAGACAACGTGACATAGGAATAATAAAGGGTTCTTTGTGGTTGTATTATACAACAGTGTTTGTTGGCAAAGGAATTATCATTTCTAGAGTGCACCATCGATATCACGAAGAAAATATACTGGTTAGTCTGTCGATGTCTCATTTACCAAATTGTTGCAGTCTTACAAGTCTATTTTGACATCTTGAAAAAGCCACGGTATTGTGGTTACACTTACTGCATTGCTTCTTAAAAAGACATAAAAGCAACGTTGTAAACGTTTTAGACCATTCTCTAATTGGTCCTCGTACAGCAAATGTGACAAGAGCGCTAACCAAATCAAACTTTTGGCACAAAAAAATCCGTTTTTTTTAAAGCAAGTTACACATTTTTGTCCAATATAAATCTTGCGTCACCTAATAATCATGCTCACCAACATGTTATCCTTACAGAAACTCAGTACGCATGCACATATAGGATGTTTTGTCGCATGTCTGATAATGTGTAGCTTGCCAAAAACAATATATATATATTACTTCGAGCTCTATTTTATATCGTTAACAAAGGTTTTGCAAAAACTGGTGGTAAAAGGGCGAGAAATTTCTTCTATATTGTTCCTTCTCAAAGGCCTTAAAAAGACTTAAGGAGGCCTGTTTTTCGTTTTAGCTTTTAAGGGCACTTAACAAGCTTTAATATTTGCTGAAAGTCCTTAAAATTTTGTAAAACCTTAGTTTTCACGAAAAGACTGCATATTTTGTTTCACCTGCCTTCAAAAAACAAGATCAATGATACTTGTTCCAGGTCAAGTGTCATCAAAAATCGGTGACATTGTATTTATAGGTAAGCTAACAATTGATGTTTTTAAAACTGATAGCCATGCCGAACACTAGTGAAAGCTTCTTCACATGTCCGCTTGCAGGTTAATCTTTTGCGATTTCTGTGAAACGTAGCTTTAAAAAAAGGGAAAAATAAATAACCGTGGAAAAGCCTTAAAAAGGAAATAATTTTTCTTTTGCTTTAAGGGAGTGGAGACCCTGTGCTAACTTTTCATGGTAATCTACTGACTACTCAAATACTAATGACATCAAGGTTTGCTTTGAACTCTGAAGTGGAACAATTATTTTCACAATTTTTAAAGTGCAGCAAATATCAATTGCAAATTTGATTTTTAAGTGCTTTTGCTGACATTTTTCACATGTTCTAGAAAAAATTTGTTTTATCGTACTTTATTTTCCGACACAAAAATGTTCGTGGCGTGGAATAGTATCGGTTTTGAAAAGTTTTCAATTTCATAGAAAAGGGGGTAGGGATGTTACAAATTTGGCTTTCCATGCTTTTATCGACATTTTGCATTTCGAATCTGTCGGCATATTTATCCAGAATGCAAAGAAGGCTGGCAGATTTGAATCGACCAGTGTTTTCGGGAAGAGAAGTCGAATGTGGTTCACATGTTCTAGAAAAAATTATTCCATCGGACTTTAATTTTCTGACACGAAAAAAGTTCGGGACATAGAATAGAAGCGATTTTGAAGTTTTCAATTTCACAGGAAGGGGGTTGCGAATGTTTAGAGCTTTGTTGAGGCTTTGATGTTTCCGAACTTTTAAATTGTGGGAATGTGAGAATTAAATTATGGGTTCCAGAATCGGCTTTGTGCAGGAATGGACGGCGAAAGAAAACAAACCGTGAGTTTGTTTTTCGGTAGCTTTGAAGGGAATAAAAGTGTCTTATTATTCGCTTAAACTGTTTTATTTATTTTCAAAATCGCAATTTCGCAATAATAGATCTCTCCGATCTCGTGGTTTTTTTTAAAAAATGGCACAAGTTGGCCAAAGACTCGCTTCGTTTTCTTTTCCCGATAATAAAATTCCTTTATAATTTGTGTTTATGACCGCCGACTTTATAGGGTTTGAACTCGAACCTTCAGTCGGTAGCCATTTATTTTCTATCGTTTTCATTGGTATGGGAAGGAGTTTTCGCATTCTTTTGTGCAAAACGCGCAATTTTTATAGAAAGTTTCCAGTTGTGTTGTGAAAGGATGGGCGAAATGTCGTTCAAGAAGTCAGTTTAAACGCGGGGTAAATTTAAAGTAAACTGTTTAGATGAATTTCTCGCTTCACTTCACTTCCATTGAGTGCTTTGTTTGAAATGATAAAGGAACTAGCTGAATTACCCGGCGTTGCTCGGGTTGAATTGTTTATAATTCATCGTAATATTACTCAATATTATTACTATGAAAATTTCGAATTGTTTTTAGCCCCCTGCAGACCCAGGACAAATCGAACGGGGTTAATATATAGCCTATGTGTCCGCAGAATTCTACAGGATGAATGTACCAAATTTAGTGTGAATTGGTCTGACATTGATCGTATAAATACGCAATGTTATTCCTATGAGGATTTCGAATTGTCTGTAGCCCCCTGTACCATATCGACGATAAAAAAAAAGACCACTTTCTATAAAAATAATCTTATATTATCATAAAAATTTACATTCCAATAATAAAGCAACAGTTTAAGAATTTACAGACGGGATACATAAACGATATAATACTGAGCGATTTTCAGCGCAACTGCAACCGCAAAGATTATAAATAAAACTCCAAGGTCATCCTGAGAGGCGACTCCTGTAGATGTTAACTCTGATGTCATCTGCACAGCCAGAACGGGAGAGAGCGACCCCTAACAAGTGCTCTGTCCAGAATGACGGGACGCTACACCCCTCTGCACACCCAAGACAAATAGAACGGGGGGGGGGGTAATATATCCTACGTTACCCGCAGGGTTCCAAAGAATAAGTGTACCAAATTTGGTGTAGATTGGTCAAACGGTGTAGATTTTTATAGAGAGCAGACAGATGCCAACTCTGCTTTATGTATAGATAATGTGAAACGAAGTAGAGCACTTGCATATTATTACTTATCATTTGTTCTAAGATTTTTTTACAGAATACTTACTAGGAAATGTTCGAAAAAATTACATTTCTAACTGAAAAAATTATATTATTTTTTATTTATTTGCAAAACTTTTAAAAGGAAGACTTGCAAAGAAAAGAATCTGAACATTCCCTGTGAAAGGCTTTTTCTATTTGGCTAAATTTTGGTGGCGGTTGTGGTTTTGTGGCAGATCCTGCTTCTTGTACGTATTCCGAGCGTGACGTCACTTGGCATGTTTTTCGAATAACTTTCAGCACATCGCCAATAAAAATTCCGAATTTTTCTGCGCCATTTAGACGCCAAACGTCGAAATTTCGATGAAGTACATTTTAACGTAACTCTGATATGTATCATGCGAGGGCATTTGGGTTACAGGAAAAGAATAATCTTCGTTCAAATAATCTTTGAAAAATGTAAATTTTACAATTTATATATTTTACAGTTCCCGTGTGAAATTAAACGTTTGAATTTTACAAACATTCAGGTGAATACGTTTAGTTTGCCATGGCAAACTGAAAGTGTTTATTTCAATAGTTTAGAATTGTAAAGCAGAGCACACAAAAACCATGTGTAGATTTTTGAATAAGAATATGTCTGCCAAGAAATGCAATGCATGCTGTAAATCAATGATATATCTCTATGATCTGCATACAAAGTTTTAAACATTGAAAAGATCATTTTCACTTTTATTTAAAATCACAGGGGCACACTTTAAATAAGTTACGTAATATTTTCATTAAATTTCACTCCTGCGAAAGTTTTTTCCTGATTGGAGAGGAAAATGGGGCTCTAGGACACTCAAAAATAAGCAAAACATTGACTCAAAAATAAAAATAGCCATTTCGCTTAAAAATCCCGAGAAATGTAGGTCTGCTTTCTGCTTATTTCCAATTTCTCATGTGGAAATTTTCAAATTAAGGCAAGCCACACTGTCTGCGACACTAAATTGGACTGAAATGCGCATGCTTATCCACATGTTTTCTGTACAGAAACAGAGTACGCATGCGCACGAGGTTAGGTCGCATGCTGCTCCATTGTGTGGCCGTGTTACTACTTATACAGGGGAGGGTTTACCACAGAAATATTCAAATGAATGTTTTATCTGATTCGCAAAATAAATCATTAAGCATTCAAGATTTAGTTTGTCGCCGTACGATAATTTTTTACTTACTCGGAAAGCAAGAGAGCATGTTTTCAATGGGCATCATAATATATATTATTATCATAATATAATATATTTTATGATATAAAAGACAAACTTGCACGACCTTAAAATGAAATAGACAGAGCATGTATCCGCAGCTTCATGTTATTTCTTCCAGTTGCTCGGTTTGAAGATGTCACATGGTTGTGGCTAAAAGCATTAATCCTAAATTATCGATTGGTTAAAGTGATTATCCACCGTGATCAAAAACACTAGTCTGCGCTTCCATAGCCAATCGGCTAAGTCGATTTGTGATCATAATTCAGAGATTTTATGACAGTGACTCTGCCCACATGGTCCGTCTATTTCATTAGAAGGTCGATGCAAACTTGGCCATAACGCACGTGGAACACTTTTTATACTAGGTTTTTATACTACTATACCGCCGAGCCAAGCCCCGAGGCTGCAGCCGCATTGCTAAAATCACGTTGGCGTAGTGTGGAAGTTTGGAGAGTGGGGTGCCAACTCAGGTGTTGCCTCGTCATCTGACCGTGGTTCAAAATTACGTGGTGTTGTCCTCGGATCATTCCCTATAGGATTGATCCCGGACCGTCACCAATAGCCCGTTGTGTTGCTCCAGTGTAACGTTAATTGAAATACCTACCTCCCTCTCTCTTCATTGGTAAAATTTTATTTAAATACTTTGCTCGCGAACGAGTAATGCAAGCTATAATATTTATGTTCAAATAGTAGAAAGCGCGAGTGATAAAAACAGAAACTTGGTGAAAACGCGCATGTGATAGTTTAGTTAAATTATTAATTTAATAAGTATGCAATTTTTTCTATATTAGGCAACGGCAGCAACATGTTGAATTTTTTAGTTCCATTTGGAATTATTAAATGAAACATAGTTTTAAGCTGTGAGTTATATAGAATTATTGTTTTTCTGAGATTATTGAAACAATTATTTTTGAGTCGTGAGATTTATTAACTGGCTGACTTTTCAGTATTTTTAGTTGTAAATAATCGTGAACAATGAAGCATATCAAGGATGTTTCACTGCGCACCCGATTATTTTCGATTTGTCCACAAAAGATAATAAGCACTTGAACAGCAAAAAGTGATTTCTAGAACCTGTTGTGTTCTTATCGCAACGGGCTTTCGAGCTTGTCTCTTCATAATCCTATGCGTTACTAATGGAACACTTATCCATTTTTCTGCAAAAAATAAATTATTGCAATTTTTCTAGTTGATTATTTTTTGAACAACAAATTCAATAAAATTGCTACAAAAATTTAAAAAAGTTTTGTATTGAATTTTAAGGATTGTACCATTGCTTAAAAATCGCGATATTTTAAAATAGTTTCGGTGTTTTGAAAACTGCTGCTTGAATTTTTTTTTCTTTTTGGCTCGGACCGCGGTAGCCCGGTTGGAAGAGTAACGGATTAGCAACCGGAGAGTTGCGAGTTCCAATCCAACCAAAAGACCGCCGTGTATACTACCTACATACCTCTTTTTGGCTCATTCATTTTCTCATACACGATCCGCACTTCGCATTCACTTCAGGATCCCCTTTACAGCGCCCTCTCGTCATAATTTTTTCGAAAATGTAATGGCAAAAATGAAGTGACTCGAAACTCGCCAAATGTGCACCAACCTCTCCACCTGATCTGATCGCTCCCCACAGATCGCGTTTTTAACCCGGCGGTGATAACCTCTGCTTCTTTTTTCGCGAGATAACCGATGTTCGGCTCACCCACGAAGGCTCGCTCGTTCCACCGGGAGTGAGAATCAACACACCTGCTTGCTGGAGGCTGTTATTTCAGATAGGAGTTAAAAATAGCAGTGTTGTTGAAAAGTAGCAGTTGGTAACTGCTATCGAAAATAGTAGCAGTTATCGACAAATGTTATTGCGATTGTCTGGAAAATTTAAGATTGCAGAGAAGTTTGAATACGAAATTTTCGATTTGTGATTTTTAAATATTTCTTGAGATTTTTTGTGCATTTCATATTCTTTGTAATAATCATTTTTGAAGTTTTAAAAATACCAGGAAAATACATCCCCTGTTCACCAACCCCTAACGATTTCTTAGCAATCGTCATTGGTTCGTGCCACGTGAGTGAAATGTATGTATAATATAAATCAAGCAAATAAATACTCAAAAAAATAAAATAAAATGAAATTTTGAGATTTTAACTCGATTTTTTTCTACTGAACGATTTCTGACTTCGAGGCAATTTTTCTAAGAAACTAATTCAATTTTGATAAGTAACACTTTCGCGCTGTTGTATTGTACATGCATCATGGATAATATAGAAGTGACCGTTTGAAATGTATAGATTAATTTAAATTTATTATTTTTCATAGAAAATTGAAAAAACCCACATATTCTCCTTTCAGCATAAAAATAAACGAATAGTGAGAATTGAAAAAAAAAAAAATTTGAAACCGGTATTTTCAGCATTTTCTGAGAAAAAATACTTGAAATGAGGTAAATTTTTTCACGCGTCTTCCAACTCCCCTTTACAACAGATCATTTGATTGTGTTGGTTGTTGCGTTTGACCGAAACTGTCAACATCAGAACTGTTATCGCCAATTTGAAATACTCGCTCACATTGTTGTCGAAAAATAACAGCTTTTCCCATCTACCTGCTTCGCGCGCGAGTGCCGCCGTTTCCGATAGCTGCGCGCGCACCCATCCGACTCTTCACGCACTTTTGTCCCCTCCCCAGTATTGCTTTTCCCCTTTTGCTGCTTTGGCGGCTTCATTAAAGTGAGACCATTGATTGCTCATTTTGACGACAGACATGTCGTGCGTGCCGTTGGCGACACGGGTTGTTGGAATATAGCCTACTCTTGTCGCCAGTTGGTGATTTAACTGTTTCAGGATTCAGAGCTACTACGAAAAGAAGGGTTACCGGTACTATGGTGTAAGGGCCAGCGGGGTTACCGGAAATTGTGGATTTTTTTCTTCTGCGCAATTTGTTGCATTTAAAATATGAAAATCTGTTCGCTGTATTTCAAAAAAGTTGCACAAATGTGGAAATGAAAAGAAAAAATTGCATTGATGCACTTTTTACGTTGTGTACCTTGGAATACAAATTTTTAATTCACTGATGGCCCCTCCACTTCTTAGTTGGAATTGGACCCCCAACGTCCCTAGTAACGGATCGGGGTCAGGGGTCAGCACCTGCAGGTTTTCATTGACCGCCGGTCGTAAATCTCAATGCATCTATCCGGAAGATCTCGCCCAGAAAGGAATTTAAGGGAAGCACGACGGTCCCTTCTTAATTAGGCTCAGGTAACATCGAATGATGTAAATTGCTCGCCGTTTCTTCGAACTTACAAAGATGCTGCCAAGATTACAGGAGATAATGAAAATCTTATAAAACGATTTGAAAGTATTATATAGGTCATGGCTTCAGAGTTCAATATGAACGTAAAGATGTTTGATTCATATTGCAGAGAAACTGCTCAACTTTATGCAAATGAATACCACTAGCTTCACATGCCAGTATCGGTCAATAAGATAGTGTTGCAAGGAGTCTATCTAACTCATTATTAACTACCGATTGGACAATTATCTGAAGGAAGTTCACGAGGAAAAACCAGGGATCTTAAGGTATATGCATACACTAGAAATCACGAAAATCGACCAGAATATCTATATTTTTTATTAATTCAAAATATTTTCCTACTCCTTAGCATCAAACGATACTAAAATCTTGTAAATATTTGAAATAGTTTTCTTGTTACAACGGTTTTCTTTAGGTACTATCACCATGTACAAACATGTTTCCAAAACTTTAAACTCAATTTCTAAAGAATCGTGTTTTTGCAGTATGATTCTTTGTTCAAACAGTGATAACTCAACAATGAATTGATATATTAGAATTATTTTTGTATCATTATAATCTATATAATACAGTGGATGTTTTGACTCAGTCAAAGTTATGAGTTAAGAAATGAATTTTTAATTGATTTTTAAATGTTAAATTTCTTGAAAAATCTTGATTTTTTTAGACTTAATTGGTGAAAAAAATTGTAAAAAAACTATTCTCTAGCAATTTGATTGAGTGTCAAAACATGAAGAATAGTATTAAAATAATTTCCAACAGGAATGGTCTTTCTGAGCAAATTAGAATTTGATATATCACTGTTCAAAAAACATGCTATTTAGCTAATTATATCTACATTATATAATTAATGATTAGCTTAATCTGAATTTTTCACACTGAAATGAGTTTGAGCATAAACCAATGAATGACGTAAAAAAATTGGATTTTTAAAGTCAAAATTTAAAAAAAATCTTCTAGTGTATACGTACACTTTAAGCATGTTGGAAGTTTTCTAGAAAATGTCGAGAGAAGCAATAAATGAGGATTTAATACCTACTCTTAGTATCTTCATATCTTTTTGTTAGCAGTGCATGCTTCCCCCTAAAAAAGATACAAAAGCCCTTTCTTTTGAAACGGGAACTGTTGCAAGAGCCATAAGTATCAACTCGATTGTCAGTTGTCAGTTTTGATACAGGGAAAAACGTGACATCAGACGCGCGCGCAACTCAAATGAAATGCGAAAAAAAAAAGATTGTAAGACAAAGATGAGTTAATTAGGGTGAAAAGTTATTGCTTTTCAATGTGTTTTAGATAATAATGTTTAATAAATTAGTCGTAATTTTCACTACGTGAATACATTTGATTTTTGAATTTTGATAACTTTTCCGGGGTGTTTATCCACTGCGCAATGATTGGATTGACCATGTAAAATGATCGGTTAGTTAAGCAATAACCAGACAAGTTAATCTTATTGTGATATCTGCAATGCGAAATTCCTTATGACATCATTGTCTTTCTGGATATTTTTTTACGAGGAAAGAAAGGTAATCAAATTTAAAGCTAATGTTTTTCCAATCAGTTTGCGTTGGTTAGGCATGTAACATATACCTTTAAAGAAGTATTTGTTTTTTTGAGCTAGAGGTAAAGCACATCTAAAGCATATCTTCTAAGCAAAATAAGGAAAATTAAAGAAATCTAAGGAAATTTATTCTAAATTTCTTTAAATTAATATCTTATACACTACTATAGCAGTTGTAGTGAATTGTATCAATATTTTAGATAATTCGAAATTTGTGTGAGACAGTTTAGTCAAGCTAAGTATAGATATATATCGGTAGGGTTTCTGGGTGGCGATGCGTTTATCCTGTACTTATTTTCAACGTGACGTCACGTGGCTTGTTTTTCAAATTCGATTTCGGCACTTAACCAACAAAAATTCCCAAGGAATCAATTCCGAATTAATATATATGGTTGATTGGTCAACACCATTTAGATTAGACGCCAAACGTTGCCTCAACTGCGATAAACTACATTTTAAGGTAACCCCGATTTGTATCATGCAAGAGCATGTGGACAGCCGAAGTAAAATCTTCACAGACCGTCTGGTTTGTTTGCACTGAAAGTCTTTCTCATAGTCGACCTTGGGTCAATCGAATTTTCAATTGGTGTGAAAGATCGTTAGGAGAAGGGTTGCCATACCAAAAGCATGAATAGCGATCGGCCGTAGTTGGTTTTACCCTAGCCAACTACTTATCACTGCTATTGCTTACTGCACCGAACAAACTTAGAATTAGAATCCGCTCAAAAGACGCCAATTTTGGCTTTGTTTAAGTTCTAACCTATCATCTAATTTAACAGACTCGTTCAAAACCACGTGCTCGACTGCCTTCTCGCTTGAGCCGAAGTACTTGTACTATAGTCCTGCACTTGGTGAGATGGCAGTTGGTGTTACGTGGTTTTGAATGAGCCTGTTCTTTAAATTGATGATAGGGCGAAACGCAAACAAAGCGCGTCCACAACTGGCGTCAAAAGCGCAGATTCTGGTTCCACGTTTATCGTTCGATGCCGAAAGCGATAGCAGTGATAACGAGTCGGCGGGGGAAAATCATCCACGGTGATCACCATTGTTGTTTTTCCTTACGACAACCTTCTAACGAGCTTTTACACCTTTTCGAAAATCGACTTTTCGAAGGTCTGCCTTCTCGTCGGAACCGCATTTATCATAAATTATAGTTCGGTGATTTTGCTGCGCCTTAAGTAAGGCTTTCTGATTATTGTCTTTGTTTAATTAACTATACTTTCTTTTTTTAGTCAAGTTATTCCACTCGGAATTGTTTAGAACGAAACGAATTTACTCCGGAATGAAATATTTTGTTTCACTAAATCTGTCAGTACATGTGGGAAACAGGCCGTCTTTCTTCAAAAATTTACTTTGCAAACTTTTTGAGCTTATATCTTAAAATGTACGTAAATTTTGAATTGAACTTTTCTTCGATTTTGCTATTTTATATTTTCATAAAAGATTTTTAATTAAACATTTATTTGTTAAATTTTAAAATTGCCTTGACTATCATCAGACCCGCGCATAGCATCTTCACTGCAGTTTCTTAATTTTTCATAACTATTGATGGAAGTGTCGTTTCTCACATTTCATTCCTTATTTAAATCCATTTGCAACTGCATCGATATGCGCATTTGATGCCTTCGTGTTCGAAGTCGATTCGGCATTTTTTGACGTTAAACCTATTTTCACTCATATTTTCTTTTCTGCGCTGATATTCTTCCGTGTAGTTTTAGCCATATTATGCAGCTCCCTAGCTCAAATCAAGCATATTAACCAAGCGAAAAAATTGGCATAGCGGTTACATTTAAATTATTTGTTTTCGTTTATTGCCATTCTTCAGCATACAAATAATGCCGATTTCTGTGCCACATACGTTAGTGATAAATATGTTGATTTGTAGGCCAGGTGAAGTATTTAAAGCAGGGATGCACATACAAGCGGCCCTCCGTTTATTTGCTGGCCGCCCACCTCACCATGTGTTATTTTTAACTTACACGATAGGTAATTAGGTGAAAACTTCGTTGCTAGATAATGCATTAAAATGCTCAAGCCTCTTTGGGTCAACATATATCTGTGAGCAAACTTTTTCAGTCATGGATATTAACAAATCAAAAAATAGGAACCACTTGACTAATGAAAATTTAGAATTGATTTTGCGCTTGACTACTACAAAAATCGAACCAAATTTAAAAACAATTCTTAAATCAATCTAATGTCACGCATCAAATTAAATTCTTTATTTACTTTTTTTATCTTTGTAGCCATATAAAATATAAATACTAAAATAAATGACAGATAAAACTCATGTTTTTAGTATGGACTCTCCCATTAGTCACAATGAAACTGAAGCCCTTGGTCTTAACCAGTCTGCATCCCTGATTTAAAGGGACTGGTAGAATTGATGAATAGACCTGACTGAGTTGCCTTTTTAGTGATCAGGAAGTTAAAATATATTTGTTTTCTTTGCACACATACAGCAGGTGATAGTTTCCTTAAATATTGTGGAATTGTTTTTAATTTGAAGCACTGTTAGGCGGGATGGAGCCCATAAAACGACAGAATGGTAATGATAAATGGGCTGGAACAGCCTGTTTTCCTGATCTAATTTGATTTGATTTTCTGATGATTAAATGCTCTTAAACTATCAAAAAAATTTATTAAAAGCTTTGACAAGAGAAAGAACTCACTGATCTAAATCGTATTACACATTTGTTATACGATTTAGATCATCACGTACTCCTGTATTTACCTTTCATTTCGTGCTTGACTTGCTCATAGACATTGTTTTATGCTCTATAGTGATTCATTTATAAGGAGACGCGTTGGGTGGAGTCTCTTATATTCATTGCAGCCAGTTTACTTTTCTCATTGCTGTATTTCAAAATAAATTTCACCGAGGTTTTCAATAAAATCTTTCCGTGCCACGCTTCAGTTGATATCAAACTGCAATTTGGTTTTCAGAGCATCGGTTTTTTTCTCTCTAACTGTAAACAACCGACTGGGGAACTTTAATGTAAACAAAACGCTAGCGAGTGATATTTGGATGTTAGATGAATTCGCCCATGCATTTAAACCCTCCTTCTCGAAGCACCTTCTTTTTGTTTCGCTAGTCCAAAGTGTTTTTTTTCTCGGTAATTGTAAACAACAGACTGGAGAACCTTAATGTAAACAAAACGCTAGCGAGTAATGTTGTTTGGATGTTAGATGAAATCGCTCATGCATTTTAAACTCTCCATTCTTTTTGTTTCCCCAAGTCGAGTGGGATATTTCGGGCGCTAAATCGCCAAATGCGGCGGCGCCAAAACGAGTCATTTCCAATCCTCTGTTTTGTTGTCTATCCCACACGCGTTCTGATTCAACTTCAGTTCCTCCACAAATGTAGTTAGTGATCGTGACATTTCAGATTCCATCCTCTAATTTTCTCCGAGGATGAGAACCTCGCGGTTTTGTTGCGACTCTAGTCTTTCGGCTTTTCGTAATTAATATTTTTTTTGCATCAAAACGTACCTGTGTTTGGTTCGACTATTGTCTTTTTTACCTGTCTTCTCAGTCATTCACAGAATGGCACTTAATCCGCTTTTTGCCACCAAAGATAATTTCGTTCCTAGACCATTCGGATACTTCGAATATCTCGCCCTGCAAGGTAAGCTTTCCCTCTTTTAATTGAATACAATTATGTCGTTGAAAATCTCATTTTCTAAGGGATTTTTCAACTTATTTTGAAAATTTTCAAATAAGATTGCAGATTCTTATGAATTGTGGAGTCGCCGTTGCTAGCGCAGTGGGTTCCCTCACTGCGCTAGCAACCTGCAAGTTGTAGGCGGCTCTGATTCGATTCCTCCCTGGGTGTATTTCTTCTGTGTCAATAAAACTTTCCTTATGTGTATCAATTGAAAGAGTAACGGATTAGCAACCGGAGGTTGCGAGTTCGAAACTCGGTCCAGCCAAAGACCCTCCATGTACACGGGGCTGGTGCACATTAAATCTGTCGTGGCCTCAAATGTCCTTACATTGGCGTGGTATGGAAGTTTGGAGAGTGGAGTGCCAGCTCAGGTGTTCACCTCTTCATTCGACCGTGGTTCAAAATTACGAGGTGTTGTCCTCGGATCTTTCACTTCGAGATTGGTTCTAGACCGTTGTGTTGCTCCAGTGCGACGTTAATTAACTACGTATCTTTTGCGTGTGTCCGTTACTTGACGTTGTCTTGTGTTTGGCACAGCTTGGCCAAATATTCGTTGCTCTATAAAAACCTAAAACTAACCTAATGAATTATATTGTGTATTTTCCAAATGTTTCATTGCGTTTGCGGTAGTACTTTTCCCTCTTTATGGAAGCAATTTATAATACATAAGAAATTGGTTTGTTCTGTTAAGCTTTTCAGCTTTGTAATGTTCAACAACCAACTGTTGATTTTTTCGAGATCTTTATTGGAAGCTTACATTGTTCATTGAGGACTCACAATGAATCCAACACACCACTTCATCTGGAACGATCTATCACCCCTGTCTCCAAGGCTTCCGCAGGCCTTAAAAAGCCTTAAGAAGACCTGATTTTTTATTTCACTTTAAAGAGCCGTTAAAAAGCTTTTATATTGGCTTTAAAAAATATTTAAAAAGCCTCTATTTTTCCGACTGCATGTTTTATTTCACTTGAATTCAAAAACCAAGGTCAATGATACTTGTCCAAAGTCAAGTTTCAATCAAAAATCGGTGGCATAGTTTTTATAGGTTAGCTAAAAATTGGTATTTTTAAAACTGGGATAACTCACGGTTTAATCTATTGTAATCTTTGTGAAATGGTGCCTTAAAAAATGAAAAATAGTCTTGAAAAGACCTAAAATAGGTACTAATTTTTCTTTTGCTTGAAGAGTGGTATTCCTGATATAGTCTATGGCAATTTGAGTAAAGTCCAGTTACCCAGCATATTTGGATACCCATTTGTTTTTTTTTAAACCCACGGCCATTTACCATTTGTTCACAGTCAGAGTGTCGTGAACGATAGAAGGAACATTGAGTTGGCGGGGAAAACCACCCACGGCGATCGCCATTCACGCTTTTTCGTACGGTAGCCCTTCTCCTAACGACCTTTCACACCTATTCAAAAATCTACTGACCCAAGGTTGACTGCCTTCTCGTTGGAGCCACACTATACCTTTCGCTCCATGTTGGAGCCTACGACATAAATTAACACCTCCGTGTCAATTCTATGCAAGTCACTTTGTGTTATGATGTAATTTGTATAGTGTGGCTCCCACTAGCTGGCAGTCGAGTCGGTTTTTGAACGGGTCTATTTTTTGAATTAGGTGATAGGTTGGAACGTAAAAAAGCGCTTTCACCACTGGTATCTTTAACGCGAATTATGGTTCTAAGTTTGTCGTTCGATGCCGAAAGCAATTGCAGTGACACGAGTTGGCGGCGGGGTTGGGAGAACCATCCACGGTGTTCGCCATTCATGTTTATGCATACTGCAGCCCTTCAAACGATTTTTTACCTATTCAGAAATCAATTGACCCAAGGTTGACTGCCTTCTCGTCTTAGCCACACTATATTACGATCAGATTATGTGGATTTTATTTTCCCAATTCAGTTGATTTTGTAGGGAACTGATCGTCGATGTTGATGTAGAATGTTGCAATCATGGACTGCGTTTGTTAAAGCGGCGGCATTCATAGGTGTCGCATGCTCCACTTGAAATTATTTTTTTTGTATTCCAAGTGGAAAATGAAATGGAAAAATGTCAAGAAAAACTAGGGGAAAATTTCGTTTTTAAACAATAATTAAAATTTATTGGGATTCGTTTCCATTAATTTCTCCAAAATGTCCTTTGAAAATTCAAGGAATTGTATTTCAAGTTTGGTGCATGAACGCAGAGCATCACTTGAATTCTCTTTGACATTTTATCCCAATGTCCGAAGTTTCATCCTGCAGTCTATCTGCGGATTGTAAAATTTGTATCTTCAGGGTCTTTTAAATCCATTGAAAGATACGGAATCTTTAACCGCGATTGATAGCTAAGAAGAAACCATCGTAAATCTTAATTTCAGAATAACTTTTACTTGCATGTCTTTTAAAAGCTTCAATCTGGAATTCATCGTGTATATCAATTTTATCGCATATTATATGCAAATACTGGCATAAAAATTCCAATCGAAGCTTGCTTTTGAGGTGGAATTTAAAATTTGTACAACGAAAACAAATATGGCGGCACGAAATAGAACTTTCTATTTTATAAATAAAAGCGAATTCTCAATTTATAAATGTTCGATTCAGAGTATTAACTTTTCATGACACAAAACAAATCTTACCTCTTAAATGATATTTTTACTTCATAAAATTGAGTAATATTTATTTAAGATGCAAAAAAAAGACATTTTCTTTGTTATAACTTGGGTGGATTGATTTTTATTTGCTGTTACCTATCAAAAAGTCTCGGGATCCTGAGTGAAAAAATTTCCTTGCGAAACTTTTTCTTTGCAATAATCCATTCTATGTAGGAAAGCAACGCATCTGTTGGAAGCTTTTCTGGAAGAGTCAATTTATCTCACTTGTTTCGTAACCTATTCAGCTCTTGCGTCATAAACCTATACTTAAAACAAACTCACATTACATACTATTTGTCCGATAAATATCAATACATCTTTACCATAACAATGTCTGTATATCATGAACTATCTATATACACTGCTGGCCACCGTAAATGCAACACCCTGAAGGAAGCATGCAAATAATATGAAATTTACAACATGCATTAGCGGAGGTGAGATATGCAAATGATTAGAATTTCAGCGCAGACGCACATCACGCGCGCCTGTGGCGCCACTTCAAAGCGCTATTTAAGGCTTGGAGATTTCGACGATTTCAAGTACGGCAATTGTGTTTTTCTTGTGGTTTTTTCAAAAAAACGATCAATTATGCTTCATAGAAAACAGCGATCATCTTTTGATCAAGTATCCGAGTTCGACAGAGGAAGGATAGTGGCCTACCGAGATTGTGGATTATCTTTCAGGGAAATCGGTAGTCGTGTTGGACGAAACCAAACAACTGTAATGCGGATATGTGATCGTTGGATGCAGGAGGGTACGACGGACCGACGTGTACGATCGCATCCACCTCAGTGCACCACTTCACGTGATGACAGGCATATTGTGCGTATGGCAGTGACGGATCGCTCAGCCACATCACGAACCATAGCACAGCACATTCAGTCTGTACCGCATCATCCAGTGTCTGCGCGTACCATTCGACGCCGTTTACAGCAGAGTGGTCTGTCCGCAAGACGTCCATTGCTTCGTCTACCCTTGACGCAGAACCACAGACGTTTCCGCCGCCAATGGTGCGATGAAAGAAGGATGTGGACGGCAGAATGGAATGAAATTGTCTTTACTGACGAGTCACGCTTCTGTCTGCAACACCACGATGGTCGGATTCGAGTCTGGAGACACCGTGGAGAGAGGATGCTGAACAGTTGCTTTATGCACCGCCACACTGGTCCTGCACCGGGTATTATGGTATGGGGCGGTATTGGATATCACTCTCGCACTCCTCTAGTACGCATTGCCGGTATTTTAAACAGCCAGCGCTACATCTCCGAGGTGTTGGAGCCAGTTGTCCTTCCTTACCTTCAGGGCTTGCCCACAGCCATATTTCAACAGGATAATGCGCGACCACACGTGGCACGCATTGTCCAAGGGGGAAGCGTCAATCGCCAGATTGAATTGCTTCCCTGGCCAGCTCGCTCTCCGGATCTTTCGCCGATAGAAAACATGTGGTCCATGGTTGCTCAACGATTGACCCAGAATACATCCCCAGCTGCCACACCAGATCAACTTTGGCAACGTGTGGAAGCTGCTTGGTCTGCTGTACCCCAAGAACACATCCAAAGTCTCTTTGAATCAATGCCGAGGCGTGTGGCAGCGGTGATCTCCAACAATGGCGGCTACTCTGGCTACTGATTTTGGCAGGAACCACACTTCACAGAAGTCTATAAATTTAATCATTTGATACTTGGTCAACATGTTATCTACAAAATAAATTTTGTTGTGATATCTCTTGTCTTTCTTGGTGTTGCAATTTGGGTGGCCAGCAGTGTATTTCAAAACAATTGTCAAATAAATTTCGTGTTTTTTTTAAAAATTATCCTTAAAATTTTTCGACATCGAAAACTTGTTTTCATGAAAATCAAAAGCATTGGTTGTTATGACTAATTTTATTTTATTTTTCCCTGCAGATATTCTTCTGTAACAATATTAATTCTTTTTTAATGCTAATTTAAATGCTATGCATTTGACTAATTTTGAGGAAATGCCAGTTGAAAGAGTAACGTATTAGCAACCAGAGGGTTGTGAGTTCTAAACTCGGTCCAACCAAAGACCATTGTGTACGCGGGGCCTGGTAGACGTTAAATCTGTCTTGGCCTCAGATATCCTCACGTTGGCGTGGTATGTAAATTTGGAGAGTGGGGTGCCAGCTCAGGTGTAGACCTCTCTGACCGTGGTTCAAATTGACGAGGTGTTCTCGGATTGATCCCGTCACTAATATTGAATTGCTCCAGTGCGACGTTCATTAACTACTTATCATAGTTTCACTAGGATTTTTTTTCAATTTCCACAATTTGACCTCTAAAAGTTGAGTATTAAATATGCCAATCCTATGATAGTTCAGCACGTACTTGGAAATTCATGAAATTTGCTTTTGTACGTGATATATGCTTTTGTATGCAAGTATTCCACCACGTGCGTGCCGAAAAGTAATTTGCTTGTCCCAAATTAGAGGTTCCGTAATAGCGATGCGTTTTCGGTTTTCATTTGCAACCAGAACAATCTTCCTTTAAATTCAGAGTATCCATCAACTGTGTAGCATGTCCGTTTTATGGGCGATTCACTTCCGCGACGTGCACTTGAAGAACTGGAAGCTGCACATCACAGGGGTGGCTAAAGTTCTTGTGTACACCCTTTCGTCCTTTTTCTTTTGTGAACACAAGGCCATCGTGGGTATGTCCACTGCGCTAGCAATCGAGTTGTAGGCGGCGCAGGTTCAATTCTTGTCAGGTGTATTTCTCTTTTCCGTGTCAGTAAAAACTTTCATATGTGTGACTATTTCTGATATTGTATGTCTTGGGTCGGGCGTAGCATGGCCAAATATGGCCCTTGCGCCATGAAAACAACCATCTTTTGTGAACACAATTCTAAATGGAACATGTCTCAGGACGCCCTAGAGTTAAGTACTTTCCAATAGCTTCTTGCAAGACGTCCTGTTGACTATGGAAACCTTAACGGACATAATACACTATATATATATGTTATAAAGTATCATTATGTCCTTAAGTTAAGTACCTTAACTTATGGACGTATAATGGTCCTTTTATATGTCCATAAGGTGAAGTCCTGTCCACATAGGACAAGACCTTAAGTCAGGACAGGATCTTAGGACATATGCAGGACAGGACTTTAATGTATGGACATATGCATGTCCATAAGTTAAGGTCCTGTCCTGCAGTTGTGACTCGTTAGCGACCTCGGCCATACTTTTGACATCATCAGTTTGGAACCGTTTCCAAAGCCTTCATATTACATTTGAAGAAAAATTGAGTTCCTGGAATTTTTTTTATCTTCGTCTCAGTCTCTCCTTTCGATGATCTTGCAACACATGCCACCGATAAGGCTTTTTTTGTGCCATATTTATTGTTTTATAAATTGTCTTTTGGGGTCAAAGGGCAATAACAACGCTTTCAGATTCAAAACACTAACCTGAACTAAACTGCGGAAATTTACATTTTTCTTTTTAGGGGTGACAGGTAGCATTACTATTCACTTATTTTCATTTTCGTGATAGTATAGGATGTCTGCCAAGTTTCGTATTTTACAATCTGGGTATGCCTTTTGATGACTCAACTACCTCAGCAGGAAGCGCAATTAAGTTCATTTTACTTGTTTGCATTCTATTGAACTCTTAAAGGCAAAACCCTTTCAGCACGATCATTAACTACTTTAATCGCTTGGACACAACACAATTTCCAATGCTCAATGGTATAATCTTTCTCATCATTCCGTATTGTATTTCTAAGTAGACTTAAAAAACTCTTTGAGCAGTTCTGTTCATATAAACGCAGTGTTTTTTTTTTCATTTCAAAATCCTAATGTTTTTCCAATTAAAATCATAGTGCATTTTAAACAATTATTGCTTGTTTCCCCTGCACAGAATGTCTTGTGAAACTACTGTGTCAAGGTCTCTCAGCTTTGAAATTCAAGCATATAGCAAATATTCTGAAATCTTGTAGTGATTTTGAATTCAAACCAAAGCATCCACATATTGAGTGATTAAAGGATTTTTGAGATCTAACGAGCATTTAGCGTAGCAATCAGATGCCATAATAACGATAATAGGTGCTTGAGAAATAAAGTGAAACAAATTTCCTCAAACAGGATTGCTTCTTAAAAATACTAGTTTTGAAATTAGTTCCAGGAACTTTGCCTGATACTCATAATCCCTCTGGCTGGATATTCTTTTAAGAGTTAATCACCGAATTCCTGAACTTTGAATCTTGCATAGGAAGCTGTTTTTGAAGCTTGAAGAAAATTGTACACTTAGTTTCACAAAAGGTGCCAAAAGTTGCGACTACGTACAGTAAAGCCTGCCTGACAGCGTCGACGCATGAATTACCGAACAAACAGACCAACTGCCGCGTTGCCTATTAGCCCTTTCTAACACATCGTATTGTGACATATCCTTGTGTAAATAGGGTTTAATTTTGTGTTTCTTACTACCCTAAAAGTTTGCACAAGAAGTTTTGAAACACTATATTTGTTGACTATTTGCCGGTTATGTTTGTATATGTGTTTGTTATTTTTCTAACTCTACTACTCGCGGTTTCGGCTGCATCAGAGAAACTTGAGTCGCGCTTCTGTTTCCTCGACAGCTTCGTTGCTTCGTCGAACAGCTTTTTGAGCTTCGTCCGCTTCACGTGCTTGTGTTATTTCCCCTCCTGATTTTTCGACTCGTGATAGCTTTAGACGTTTTGAGTGGATTCGAAATTGATTAAAAATAGATCTCTCTTGCCTAATGTACTCTATATTAAATTATACTTCTATGGTTCGAAGGGAACGACGTCGCGAGCTGGAAGTGTTACGTTGACCTAGAAATTCCAGACAAACTAATATATGCAAATTTCAAGACACCAGAGGTCAGCGATACAGATATTTTGCTGCTTCAGACAGATTTTCTGCTGTATCTCAACCCTCCCGGTGGGTGTCTCGACGAGGTATCTCGTCATTAGCAAAATTGGCCAAATCTTAACGAATGAGATATCTCGTCATTAGAAGAAAACTGACCAGATCTCGATATCGTCATTAAAAAAATCCGCAATATCTTGTTGACGAGATATCTTGTCATGAGCAAACTTGGTTAAATCTCGATGAACGCGATTAGTTGGTTGGTTTTGGGTTTTATGGCACAAGGGTTATATTTGGCCAAGCTTCGCCAAACAAGACATAATCTCAGGTAATTGTGAAAAGAAAGGAGGGAAAGATCGCTTGGCCATCCTGGGGTCGCGACCCCCATGTTTACCAGAGACCAGTAAACTATGGGAAAAGAATAGATCCCTTGGGTACGTTGGGTTCCCGAAGCCCATACACCTAAAGATGTGCCCCTGATGGACGAGATATCTCGTCTAAACCATTTGGAGGGTTAAATAGCTTCCCTCTAATTTATTGAGGATTGTTATGGAAATTTTTTTCCAACCTGCTACGAGAAACCCCGATTACGATCCGCTACCAAGTCCCTACAAAACTTTATAAAGGCTCCGACAAACTCACTTCTGCTCAGTCAAGCTTCACAGGAGATTGAGGTCTATTATCCCAGGTTCTCCATGCACTCCACAACCGTTCAGAAACAGATTCCCTTTGATCCAAAAGTTCTACATTTTTACGTATGTAGGGAGGGGAAATTTCTGATTTACTCTTCACGTCTCGAAAAGTCGCAATATATACCCGAATCCATCTTCCAACGGTCACGTGAATACAAGTGACTACAGTTGCTCGTACTGCCAGGGCGTGTCCCCCCGTTCTCTCTTCGCAACATTCGTCCACTTTGAGTGAGAGCGGAATCGGGCCCGATCGGCAGTCGGAGGTCAGGGTCGAACCCCGCCCCGCAGCCGAGCACGCGAGCCGCCATCGATCCCCGGGCCCGATATGCACGCGCCCGGCCCTAATGAGCCCCCGCCGCCATCTGCCCGACCGCATCGATTAATTCCGTGACGTTTTGGGGTATTGGGTCTTGTTTGGTTTTTTTAGATGCGTCTTTATGGGGGGAAGATAATCGACGTGGCGACCGAAAGAGCAACCTGCTATTGTGATCGCACACTTGCGTGCGCGGGGTGGTTGTCACGTTAATTTTGTCGGTGCTTTGTTTTCTTTTGGTTGGGCTTTCGTGGATTCAATCTTGTTGATGAGGTTTTGGGTGTAGTAAAGTAGCGGCCATTCAAGCCCAGTGGAAAAAATAAATAGGAATCGATAAAACAATAGCGACGATCGTTTTAACGTAGCTGAGTGAGACGTCACTGTGTTTTTAGAGTCCTTCTGTTTTACCGCAAAAAGCCAACCAGATACTGCTGATGCCCCAGAGCAAGTATGTAGTGGGTAGTGAATTAACGTCGCTCTGGAGGGGTCTATTGGCGACGGTCCGGGATCAATCCCGAGGGGAACGTCCGAGGGCAATGCATCGTCATTTTGAATTAGTCAGATGACGAGGTTGCCACCTGAGCTGGCACACCACTCTCTAAACTTCCACACAACTCCAATGTGAGGACGTTAGAGGCCACAACAAATTTGACGTGCACCAACCCTGTGTACATGATGGTCTTTGGCTGGAGTAAAAAAATAAAAATCGATAAAACCTGAAACAAAAGCGACGATCTTTTTAACGTAACTGAGCGAGACGTCAGTGTATTTTAGACTCCTTCGGTTTTAAGGCAAAAAGCCAACCAGGTAATACTGATGCTCCAGAGTCCAGGTATATACAGTAAAACCTCATTAAGACGAACTCGCTTAATACGAATTACTGATAGTACGAACTAAATTTCAACCCCCTTCAAAATGTGTATTCAAATAATGTTAACTCGTTCGTTTAATAAGAATTCGGCTTACACTAATCGCCGGTTAAGACGAACAGATTTTCGAAGCAAGGGGAAACGGATTCTTAAGAATATTTTGAAGATGAAGAAATAAGCGTGTCTTCAAAAGAAGCTACTGGTGGCTTAGAAATTGTTCATCCCTTTTTGTTAGGCAGTGAAATTTCATCTACTCAAACAGCGTTGATAGCATCAGAGATTTTCTTAAAGAATGTCACGAATAAAACAAACACAAAAATCGGTAACAGACCTATTTCAAGACAAAAATTGCGTAATCAGAAAATAGTGTAATCAAGAATTATATGTAATTAAGAATTATCTGTATAATCAAGAATTATTCGAAAATCTAGAATCATCTGTATAATCGTTGTGATGAAGAATACTTTTTTATCTGTGAACCAAGAATTGTACAGTAAGTAATGTAAATATCTTAATATTTTATTTTATTGTTGAAATAATGCTTTTTTCTGAATTCTGATAACACGAACTACGGTTAATACGAATTTTTTTGCGGTCCCTGAAATTCGTCTTAACGAGGTTTGACTAGTAGGATAGAAAGTTAATCAGTGTAGCGTAATGTCCATTGAAGCCCAGGAGCCCGTGAAATACAAATACAAATAAAAAATCATGTCGCAAAAACGATGGATTTTTTAACGTAAATCTGTGTGAGACGTCATTTTCTATTTTAAAGTCCTTGATGTTTTCGGAGGGTTGCGAGTTCGAAACTCGATCCAACCATAGACCGTCGGGTACATGGGGGTAGTGCACGTTAAATCAGTCAAATATCCACACGTTGGCGTGGTGTGGAAGTTTGAAGAGTTGGGTGTAACTTCGTCATCGGTCAAGTGTGACATCGTCATTCGTGGTTCAAAATTACGCGCTGTTGTCCGCGAATTTTTCCCTTCGGGATTGATCAGCGAATAGACCGTTGTATTGCAGCAGTGCGACGTTAATTAACTACCATCTTCAATCCATTTATAACGGATGTAGCAATAAATGGATTTCAGCATTTCATTTACTTTTGCTGATGTTAATTTTTATTTCCAATAAAATGTATGGTGTGTAACTCCATGGTAACGGCTGGGTTCAGAGGTCAATACCTACACCATTGACCGCCGGTTGTAAATCTCGAACTTTCTGTCTACCCTACCATGTACGTTAGGTAAATTTATATTTGTTCAGCGGTGATCTCGAAAGGGGCTTAAAAGTTCTACGACTCTGGCGCACCTAGGGTGTGGCCAACCCCCAAAGTAATAGGAAAAATAAATCTATAATAATATTTTTTGTAGAACAAAATGAGAATTATTTTAAGTTGGTAATTTCAAAATGAGGTTGAAAGCGGAGGTATGGAAATCATTTACCTTTGTGGAGACAGTTTAGAGGATTGATCATGGCAAATTGCTTTCTTCTGTAGTCGAGAACGAATTTGAAGACTTTTCAGCTAAAATTGATTTTGTTCAAATCAATCTCTCGATAAATTTTGTATGTAAATTTCACTGCGAATTGCACACAAGCCAATTTAATTTGAAAAAAGCATTTCACGACCTACCCAACTCTAAACGGATGGAAGGCTAATTCAATCAGGAGAGCAATTTGGGAAGTTTTTGAGTAGTGTCCCCCCCAAATGACTACATAAGTACCAGTGATTACTTTCACAGCGCCTCCCCCAAAATTCTGTGCTTGTTTGTCATGGCCTATCCCAATGAGTAGGCTGAGGCCTAGAGCGGCAAATTAATAATTTAAAATGTACTTTAAAAAACACAGCGACAAGTGCATAACTATACTGTGCTGCATATCTTTACGTTGATCTAACCTGGTACGAGAAATGAAACGAGGTTGTATATACAATTATTATTTATTGGGAACGACAAATCACTGCACTCTACAGTTAATCTCTACAGTCTACCAATAAAGGTTTCATGTGTGCATGACCATTTACTTGATGTTAGGTAGCTTGGCTAAATATGGCTCTTGCGCCGTAAAACCCAATCAACCTTGATTAAATTCTTTACCAGAGAACTTGTAGAAGAGAAAAATAGAATTTTTATTTTATGTTATGTATTCCCACGATCCTTAAAAGGTCTGATTTTTTTTTTTTTAGTTTCCAATGACCCTTAAAAGGCCTAATGTTTGCCTAAGTCCTTTAAAAATTACTCCCCTCTTATTTTTTGATAAAAACACTACATATTTTATTTGGTATGTATTACAAAAGCAAACTCCAATTACACGTGATTTAGCAGTTTTAAGAAGTCCCATCCAATTCAGATCACACTATTAAAACTAATATCAGTGACGCTTGACATAAGACAAGTGTTATTACTGGGTGTGTGAAATCCAACCATTGCACGTGAAAGTTTCTTCACCTGGGCATTCACTGGTTAATATACTTTGATCTGTGTTAAAGATAACCTTAAAAATGCGTTAAGTGGCCTTGAAAATGCCCTAATTTTTCTTTTACTAAAAGAGTGGGAACCCAGTTGTAAGTGGGTATCAATTTAACCGATGTCTAGCACATGACGTGTCGTAGTCACGTCGTAAATATTAAAGCACGCATTTGTTCCTAATTAGGTCGCGCGCTGGCGTTTAATCATCCGTTATTTCCCTGTCTAAGGTTAAATTAGGTTAATGTATTTGTGAAATATATTTGGCGGTATAGTAGATACGTTGGACACGCAGCAATGACTCCGAATGCCTTAAATCTCTGTTAATCGATCAAAGATTTATTGTGCTTTGTTAATATTAATACGTTCTGAACTCTGCGTGATTATTTTAATAATTTGGTTAATCTGCACACGTACTCGCGAACTGTGACATGCTATGCAACCAGTTCCAGATGTGGGCGAGGGCTGCGGTATCCCAGTTGGAGGAGCAACGGATTAGCAACCTGCGGGTAGCGAGGTCGAAACTAGGTTCAACCAAAGACCGTTGTATAGGCATGGACTGGTACACGCTAAATCTGTTACGTCCTCAAGCGTCCTCACGTTGGCTTGGTGTGAAGTTTGAAGAGTAGGGAGCCAGCTCAGGTGTTGATCTCGTCATCTGACTGGTTCAGAATTACGAGGTGATGTCCTCGGTTCTTTCCCTTCGGGATTGATCCCGGATCGTCGTCAATAGCCCGTTGTGTTGCTCCAGTGTGTCGTTACTTAACTACCTACCTACCCAACAGTAAAGTTAACTACCTACCCAACAGTCCGGGTCCTGTGGCATGCGAGTCACGTAATTTCAAACCAGTCTATCAGTTAAATTAGGGAATTTGTGATAGCTCACTGTAAACGGTGGGGGGTTCTAAAACCGGCATCTTTGGAGCGAAATTCTGCTTCATTTATTGTTCGGTGCCGGAAGCGATAGCAGTTCGGGTCGGCAGAGGGTAAACATCCACGGCTATTGCCCTATGTTTTTGCGGCTTTTTGCTAGCGCACTTTCGCACCTATCCAAAAATCTTCTGACCCAAAGTCGACTGCCTTCTCGTCGGAACCGTAGTATATTTTAGGGAAGTTCACCAACTAGTTTGATCTGTTCAATAGTTGCCCTTACGTTTAAGTTATCTGTATGCAGTTTATTTTTATTCGCAATTTCCACAGGTCTTAAAAAAGCCTTAAAAAGACCTGATTTTAAGGGCCCTTAGAAAGCCTTAATATTTGCTGAAAATCCTTAAATTGTTTTTAAAGCTTTAATGCTTTACAAGAGCGCAGCATATTTTATTTCACCTGCACTCAAAAACCAAGGTTTAATGATACTCGTCCAAAGTCATGCGTCATCAAAAATCGATAACATGATATTTATAGATTAGCTAAAAATATGCTTTTTAAACTGGGTCTGAGAGACCCAATCGTAATAGCTCTCTTGAATTTCTCCAATGTCTACTGTAACGTCCACAGTAACAGCTCGAAGTCAGGGGTCAACACCTCGGTTTTCTACTGACTGCCAGTCGTAAATCTCGACTATCTATCAGGAAGATCTCCATCTCATCCAGAGGGTTTTTAAAGGGTGCACGACGGCCCCACTTATTTATCTATCCCTCATTGTCAGCTGGAGGGACGAGAAAAGATGGAAGATTTCGAACCCTCAAACTGTGCGGTAGGGATGGGCACTTTTGGTCAAAATATTTTTTGGGCTTCCAGTTCTGGCCTTCCGGAAGAACCCCAACTCAAAAGCTGGCAAGCAGCAATCAATTATTCGATGTTATTTCAGTGTGTTATCAACTGTGCAATAAGCATCTCAGCGACAAGGAAACATAATTTATTCAAACGTAACAATACGGATAAATTAATAAATATAAAATGTTTTGACATCCGTACGGAGAAAATTTGAGTGGCATACCTCTAGTCGAAGAATTCTTAACGCGAACAGTTGTAACGATAAGAACATTCGTAACGCGAACACTTGCAACTTGTAAGAACACAAATTCTAGAAATCTTAAATGTTGCCAAATATTGATATTTTGAATCGATCCTTTACGAAGCACGTAGTATCGGTAGATTTAAAACAGACAAAAAGTATCGATATTCGAAACCAGTAAAAATGCTTATTTCAATTACCTCCTGTTTTTTTTCTCGATGCTCTACCTTATTTGCACCGGTATCGGACGCCTTGGTATCGGACTAACATCTAGGAAAAGTATCGAAGCGGTTCGATCCGATTTCAACGAATGCTTCTCCCGATACCCGGTTTTGACGGTATGGGAACAAATGGAGGATCGGTCCCCCGTACAAATTTCTTGGTATCGGACCGCCTTCGGATTGAACCAATTTTGTATCGGACTAGCACCTCCTTGTGAAAGTTTCAGCTCGGTCCGACTCAATTTGGACGGATGCCGATCCGATCCCCGGATTTCACGGAATGTCTGCAATGATATTCACCAAAATGTATCGATCCATCTGCAGATTGATCCAAAATATCGGGAATCGAGAGGATCGATACAAGTATCGATACTTTCACACCTTCAAATATCGATGGGCGATACTGTATCGCCTATCTCTATTGTGCGGAAGTATTTTTTTGCACGCGGTCGGCCGACCTCGTGCCAAAATTATTTTAATTGTATTATTTATTTAAATTGTATTTTAGCTGTGTCGTCGTTTTTAACACACCATTCAGCCCACTGCGTTACAGTAATCGCGGTTTAATTTATTCCAATCTATGTGGAAACGAAGCCTTGGAAAGTAATAAATATTCTTGAAAAGGACACTGTTTCTTTTATTTGATGAGTGGGAGCCCTGTAATTCAAATTATTTTAATTAATTATTTATACATATACATATTACTTCAAAAGGTTTTTGCACAATTCACACTAAAGACAAAACTTGTGAGGTTTCGATAGAATTTTCAACCTATATCCTCTTGTGAATCACCTTTTGCAATACAGCATTATTATTATAATATTAATTATTATAATATTAACTCTTTGGGATTAGATGGATTAAAAACTGTCCCATCTTTTGCTTAGCTTTTTATGCATGTTGGGATATTTTTTAACCCACCTCAAAGAGTTTAGTATTTTATTTAAAGCTTTTCATCGGAGTTGGTAATGCTATGAACTAACGTTAAATGTGTAAATAACTGAAAACAAAAATTTACACGTCAAAACGCAGTAAGTTGTTGACAATGTTGTGATTAAGGTTGGCGAATTGTGTGGTGCAGTGAATTTTAGTCTTTCATAACGGTAATGTTTTTTTTCGTAAAAATTTATTATCAGTGAATAAATCGTTTTATAATAAAAAAACATGTTATTTGTTTTATATTGATTTTGAAGCTGGACAAGTGAATAAGCAATTATGTGCAACTTGGTTTTTCTTTAAAATCGTGTGCCTCAAAGAGTTAAGAACATCGAGGACTCGACATTCTCTAAAACTTACTGGGAAATTTGACACCTGTTGATCGCAGTGTGATTGCTAGTCTCGGATGGAATTACTGATACGTGTTGTGTACCCACCCCTTTTTTTCCTCGGTCCATCTGCTACCATTCCTTAATCTTCAATTTATTTTTTATCATTAGTTGAACCCTCTGAAGTCTACCCTACTAGTTTTTGATGCGCGTGGAAATATTTGTTTATTGGCGATATCGGGTTTTCTGGCAGCCTGGAGTTTACTTGTCCAACCGTGCCAGGTGTAGATTTGCAGCTGTCTATTTCAGCTGAAAAAAGCATTTGTCGTTTCTTTCTCTCTGGGATCATTTTTTCTTGTTAAAATAGATACTTTATAGTTTTTACAAGAGTGCTTCATATCTTGCTTTACCTGCCTCGGTCAGTGGTACTCGTCCAAAGACAAATGTCGTCAAAATTCGATGACGTTATATTTATAGGTTAACTAAAAATCGATGTTTTAAAACTCCGTGGAACCCCAAGCATAGCACTCGGGAATTCTTCAACTATGCACTCCTGGGGTAATCTATTGCAATCAGTGAAACGTAGCCTTATATAAGAAATGAAAAATAATATTGAAAAAGCCTTAAAAAGGTCCTAATTTTTCTTTTGATTGAAGAGTTGAGTGGTTAGGGTGCTGGCGCTTGGTTCAACAAGTTCTGGGTTGCCGGTCATGCCGTGAATGTTCGGAATCTACTTTAAGTCGATAGGGGAAGTGGAACTATTTTGTGGGAAATATGTCGAGAATAAAATTCTATTGTTTCATTTAATTTTTGAAATACTTAGCACATACCTGCCAATAACGCACTGTGTACCAATCCGTGCAATGTATGGATTTTGGTTGAATTAATGTAAAAAGGGTGTACGCTAAAGATTGCTTGATTTCCTTCGAAATTTACTAATGAATCTTAAATTTTGAATTTTGTTTCCAGAAGAGATTCGATGTATATTTCCAGTTGCCAATTTTTACGGATTCTTCGAAATTGCGAGGAAACATTCTATATATATACCGGAAAATAAATTTCCCATTCTCAAGGCAGGTAAATTGTTTGAGATAACATCGCACTTGGAACAACTCAACGGACTATTGGTGACCGTCCGGGATCCATCCCGAAGTCATTTCGTCGTCATTTTGAACCTCGGTCAAATGACGAGGTTAACACCTGAACTGGTACCCCACTCCAAACTTCCACACCTTGCCAACGTGAGGACATTTGAGGCTGCGACAGATTTAACATGCACCAGCCCCTCGTACACAACGGTCTTTGCTTGGATCGAATTTTGAACTCTCAGAGCTCCGATTGCTAATCCGCGACTCTACGTACTGGGTTACCGTGGCCCCTCGTTCACGTTTGTGAGTTAAAAGCGAAGACGTTAGGAGGCAGCTTCTATGATGCTGCCTCCTAACGTCTTTCCTTTGTTGATTGTTCTTAATTGACTTCCTTTTATTGCAAGGCAGATAAAATGGAAGTCAATTAGTTCATCTTTCACCTGACCCTTATCTGCTTATTAAATTAAAAAGGTTTGTATTCAAGTTAGAATGATGCGATTTTTCACATGAGGTGATAAAAGAAATTTTAATACTTCAATGTGTCAGGCTGTGGGGAAAATTTCCCCCTTTATCTGAAAGAAAGTAAAATGCTGAATGAACGCTAAAGGAAATCTATTTAAATATCTCGAAACGAGGATAGATCAATAAGTTCCTCTACGATTGATTCTGTTATCAATTTCCTACGATGACGAGTGTAGAAAGTTGGTTTTCCCATGTGATTAATTTTCTTTTTCACGATTTTTAAAGTGACCAAGCTTAAATACTTTACGAATCTTCCGTCGTCTTTGCTTTGTCATGCTGAGGTGCAATTTTAGATTCATCCAAAATAGTTTTTCGTTCTGTTCAGTGCAACCTGTATATTACAAAAACTTCTGCAACCCTTCCCCGTAGGAGAGTTGCGAGTAACCGTGATGTCAGATACTACAGTACTAATGCTCTGCTGTCAAATATTCACAACGAACGAATGGATAATTAACTAGCGAGTGAAACTTTACAAGGAAGCTTATGAAAGGTAAAATGAAAAGGTTAATTTAATAAATACTTCCCAAATATCTCGATTGTCCTGATGTTTTTGATAATTTGGATGAACTAATAACATTTATTGAAACGCATTGAGCCACAAATTTATGAAAACACATCGCCGAACTCCAATAACGCTTGCCCAATTGATGTTTTTATGTTAACTTCTCTAATATTTGCTAAAGGTCCTTGAAATATTTTGAAAAGCCTTAGTTTTTACAAGAGTGCTTCATATCTTGTTTTACCTGCCTCGGTCAGTGGTATTCGTCCAAAGTCAAATGTCATCAAAATTCGATGTCGTTATATTTATAGATTGACTAAAAATCGATATTTTAAAACTCCGTGCAACCCAAGCATAGCACTCGGGAATTCTTCAACTATGCACTCCTGGGGTAATCTATTGCAATCAGTGAAACGTAGCCTTATATAAGAAATAAAAAATAATATTGAAAAAGCCTTATATAGGTCCTAATTTTTCTTTTGATTGAAGAGCTGAGTGGTTAGGGTTCTGGCGCTTGGTTCAACAAGTTCTGGGTTGCCGGTCATGCAGTGAATGTTCGGAATCTACATTAAGTTGTTGGTCCCGGTCTAATTAGCCGTTGTTTTGCGATAAACCAAACCTGTTATAGTGACTGCATAAATGATATGAACTGAAATATTAATTTTCTCTTTTCCTTATTACTCCGCGTTTCGATTCTCATAGCAAAAATTGGTTATGAAAGGTATTTTCAATGTAAACAAACCACCGGGAGACGAGGATTTTACTTCCTGTTACCCAATAAGGTATACTAACATGAAACACCGTTCTACCACAAAAAATAGTAAGTAAACTATATTTAGCTTTACAGAAGATTCCTTATTAGAGCTGCAAACTGAGTTTGGCACTCTTTTTAAGAGTGCAAGGAAATCGACTCTGATGTAACCATGGTTTTTCCATCGACCTTCTAATGAAATGGACGGAGTATGTGCACACAGCTTCATGTTATTTCGCTCGGTTTGAAGATCTGTCACGTGGTTGTGGGGAAAAGCATGAACCCTAATTTAGGACACTTTCTTGATTGGTTAAAGTGATTATCCAGCGCGATTAAAAACACTAGTCTGCGCTTCGATAGATTGATTCGTAAGCCCACGTGACTTACCCTTCTGAGGTCTCACGACGGTGACTCCGCCCACATGCTTTGTCTATTTCAAAAGAAGGTGGATGGTTATTTCTGAAAATTGTCACTTTTAACAACATCGACTTTCCAATGAAGGACCGGCGTGGCAGTGGGTGTACCCCACTGCGCTAGCAACCTGCGAGTTGTCAGCGCAGGTTCGATTTCACCTTGGGTGTATTTCTCTCTATGCCAGTAATACTTTTCTTTTGTATGTTTTTTTCTTGATATTGTCTGTCTTCTGTCTGGCGCAGCATGGCCAAATATGGCGCCATGAAACCAACCTCTTTTCCAATGGAATAGATAAGAATATGGGGCGGAGTCGCTGTCTAAAGATCTCAGAAGGGTAAGTCACGTGGTCTTACGAATCGACTTGGGCTGATTGGCTATTGAAGTGCAGACTAGTGTTTTTAATCTCGCTGGATAATCACTTTAACCAATCAAGAATTTGTCCCACATTACGATTCATGCTTTTCCCCACAACCACGTGGCAAATCTTCAAAGCGAACCACCGGAAGAAATGGCACATAGCTGCTCGCACATACTCCTTCCATTTCATTAGAAGGTCGATGTTTAACAATTCACCGCAGTCGTAAATCTCGTTAGCCCTAGGAAAATGGGAGCGGATGTCATGTTACCCGAATAATTATCGTTACCACGAGAGCGATTTCTGTATTAT
The DNA here is from genome assembly GCA_933210815.1 of Meta bourneti. NCBI lineage: Eukaryota > Metazoa > Arthropoda > Arachnida > Araneae > Tetragnathidae > Meta > Meta bourneti. Next base: position 24,787,426 of record OW119928.1, read on the forward strand.
TCACACCGCGAGACGATTCTCAGTGGATAAAAAGTCCAGCTGATAAGAGCTGCTCGCGCGGATGGCAGATGGCGGAGAGGCTCCACAATGAGATGCACTTGACAAGGAGTCAAGAGTTCGGCTGAAAATTGCGACTTCCGCTGATGCCAGATGCCGCGGAAGGAAGGGGATGTCAAAGGTTAAAGCACGTGACGGTGAGTGGCGAAGGGATGCTTTAATTAAATTCGGCTAAATGGAACAGATACGGATTTATTTTGCGAAGTGTCGGCGGAGGAATATGGACTTCCCATTATTTTATGGGAATGGTGAATTGCCTTTATTTTCCAACCTCGGACTGTTTCTGAGATTTAATTAACAAAGGACAGGATATATCACTTATGCAGCACCTTATATCCACGTCATCAAAGCATAAAATAAATTACGTAACCCTCCTAGTGGTTGTCTCAACGAGGTATCTGGTTGTTAGCAAAGCTGACCAGGTAATTGGTAATTAAATTAGCGTCGCAATGGAGCAACACAACGGGCTATTGGCGACGGTCCAGGATCAATCCCCAAGGAAAAGATCGGAGGACAACACCGCGTAATTTTGAACCACGGTTCAGATGACGAGGTGAACACCTGAACTAGCACCCCACTCTCCAAACTTCCACACCACGCCAACGTGGGAACATTTGAGGCCAGGACAGATTAACGTGCACCAGCCCCCGTGTACACTACGGTCTTTGACTGGACCGAGCAAAACTGACCAGACCTTGATCTTGCTCGTCATCAAGAAATCGGCAATATCTTGATGACGAGATATCTCGTGATTAGCAAATTTGGTCAGATCTTGATATGGTCAAGATCTCCCGTCGAAACTACTTGGAAGGGTTGAAAGGTAAAAATTTTAAATAAAATTTGTGATTAAAGGATTACAAAAGTTTAGTTGCGTCAATCCCCGATGGGTTAACTGGTCCGTCATTTTTTAATAATTGCTAAATGACGAAAACTTCCATTTCATTTTCATTTTCCTATTGGTTACGACTTAAAAGCATTAGCGCTAGGAAATTCTTCCATTAGTCAATTAAAAACGCTTTCCACTCTTGGAAGTTAAAATTAGCAATTTTATCTCGCTTAAGCAATGCAAACGACATGCGAGTTGTCACCAAATCATTCAGATATTTCAAAATTCATCGAGTTATTTTATTAAATTAGAAAAAATGAAAATGCGATTTCTGTCTCGTTTAGCTTCAGTAAACTTACTGAATTACGAAAAATGATATACTAATTGTAACTAAAATTAATCTTAACGCGCGCGAACCGAAATAAAAAGAATTGTAAAAATCTTGTGAATAAGTTAAATCGACCGAAATATCTTACCTCTTGTTCCGTCATGTTAAACATTTAAGGTCTTTTTTTAATTTTCACGTGCTACGATAGACGAATTTTTTAAAAAAGTGCCATGCTCGAAACCGCCATCGGATTTCTTGTTCCAGGCGATATTTTTCAATTAATATTTTTTGTTATAACTTAGATTTATGGATTGGCAATACAGAATATTCTAGAAACGTCAAACAATGCATGTTTTTTAAATTAATGTTTTTGATTATTCGAGTGATTCTGTTATGCTGGCTTATCCGAAATTATACTTTTTTGTATGAAAATAAACCTTTAAATTTCTCTCATTGTCTTCCAGTGATCTTATATCAGTGATACTTATCACATATAATAATAAGCAGAATTGGTTATTTCCATATAATTTATTTTGAAGATTTCGCGATATGAGAGTTTATTTTATTTGATGACAGACCCGGAATGTGTTTTTTTTTTGTCGGTTGTATTAGATTATTTTTTTCAACCCCACGTCGCGTTATTGCTACCGATTTCAACACTCCTCCCCCGCATCGTATAAAGAGACCACAATCCTTTCACAAAAAAAGAAAACAACAAAACAAATAACCAAGCTCCTCTCCAACCTTCAGATAAAAAAGGGCAAGTGTGATGCTGCTAAGGTTGCTGCATTAAAAGTGTAGACAATAGGGGGAAGAAGAAAAAGAATCGGTCAAACACCGTAAGTGGTTTTGCGGTTCACAGTTCCCGTTGACCCCCTACACTAGTCTTACTTCTTTCACCGCGCGAACTTTTTTCGGTTGCAGTTATAAGTAGAGAGTGGATCGTTTGCCATCACACAGCGAGCCCGGCTCGAACGCACAAAGCCTTCAATTTTTATTTATTTATTAACTATTTTTTGCCATTTTGAACTGACGTGAGAGAGGGCACAGGTCAATTCTCGCTCACGTGGCATTGTCCCTTTTTCTCTTCTTCCTCCCCTCCCCAGAGATATGAACCCATTGTTGTGCTGCCTCGAATAGGTTGGCTTCGGCAACCTTTTCCAGTACTGTTCGTCGTGCGATGCTTTCCTTATTTTTAAAAAAATATTGTATGGAATCTTTTTTTGCGGTGTTCGTTTCTGTAGTGCTTTTAGTTTCGCTATTTGTTGGATTTCTTCGCATTGGGGTTTGCTTTGTATCTTATTAAAATTTGGAATTCGTGGACAAACATTGAGTGTTTATTTTTTGGCGGAATGCTCTATATTTTAGGCTAATTTAAATGCGTTTTATTTTCAATCAAAATCGTCTGCAGTTGAAGTTTATTTTAGTATTCTACATAAAACATACACTGCTGGCCACCGTAAATGCAACACCCAGAAGGAAGCATGCAAATAATATGAAATTTACAACATGCATTAGCGGAGGTGAGATATGCAAATGATTAGAATTTCAGCGCAGACGCACATCACGCGCGCCTGTGGCGCCACTTCAAAGCGCTATTTAAGGCTTGGAGATTTCGACGATTTCAAGTACGGCAATTGTGTTTTTCTTGTGGTTTTTTCAAAAAAAAAACGATCAATTATGCCTCGTAGAAAACAGCGATCATCTTTTGATCAAGTATCCGAGTTCGACAGAGGAAGGATAGTGGCCTACCGAGATTGTGGATTATCTTTCAGGGAAATCGGTAGTCGTGTTGGACGAAACCAAACAACTGTAATGCGGATATGTGATCGTTGGATGCAGAAGGGTTCGACGGACCGACGTGTTCGATCGCATCCACCTCAGTGCACCACTTCACGTGATGACAGTCATATTGTGCGTATGGCAGTGACGGATCGCTCAGCCACATCACGAACCATAGCACAGCACATTCAGTCTGTACCGCATCATCCAGTGTCTGCGCGTACCATTCGACGCCGTTTACAGCAGAGTGGTCTGTCCGCAAGACGTCCATTGCTTCGTCTACCCTTGACGCAGAACCACAGACGTTTCCGCCGCCAATGGTGCGATGAAAGAAGGATGTGGACGGCAGAATGGAATGAAATTGTCTTTACTGACGAGTCACGCTTCTGTCTGCAACACCACGATGGTCGGATTCGAGTCTGGAGACACCGTGGAGAGAGGATGCTGAACAGCTGCGTTATGCACCGCCACACTGGTCCTGCACCGGGTATTATGGTATGGGGCGGTATTGGATATCACTCTCGCACTCCTCTAGTACGCATTGCCGGTGCTTTAAACAGCCAGCGCTACATCTCCGAGGTGTTGGAGCCAGTTGTCCTTCCTTACCTTCAGGGCTTGCCCACAGCCATATTTCAACAGGATAATGCGCGACCACACGTGGCACGCATTGTCCAAGGGTTCTTCGTCAATCGCCAGATTGAATTGCTTCCCTGGCCAGCTCGCTCTCCGGATCTTTCGCCGATAGAAAACATGTGGTCCATGGTTGCTCAACGATTGACCCAGAATACATCCCCAGCTGCCACACCAGATCAACTTTGGCAACGTGTGGAAGCTGCTTGGTCTGCTGTACCCCAAGAACACATCCAAAGTCTCTTTGAATCAATGCCAAGGCGTGTGGCAGCGGTGATCTCCAACAATGGCGGCTACTCTGGCTACTGATTTTGGCAGGAACCACACTTCACAGAAGTCTATAAATTTAATCATTTGATACTTGGTCAACATGTTATCTACAAAATAAATTTTGTTGTGATATCTCTTGTCTTTCTTGGTGTTGCAATTTGGGTGGCCAGCAGTGTAGAAAGAGGAATTAAAGGTTTTTATCTTGATAAAGTTTTCTAAAGCAATGAAAAAAAATTTAAATAGTGGTTAATGAATTTTATGTGATCTTGTATGATCTTTTCCAGGATTTTCTCATTCATTGCCATTCTTCAGAATGTCAGATGAATCTCTTAAAATATTTTTTGTCGGACATAATACTCAACCATTTGCTTGTTTGAATGCTGTAGGATAAGTTTAATTTAAATTTATTTCAGCTCTGTTTAGATATCGATTTATTTGTCTCACTGCCAGATTCAACATAAAAATATATACTTATACAAAAGTGGCGAATACTTGACGGCATAATACTTTTTGGAAGAAAGGTTAGCTTAAAGTTTACTCCGATATAAAGAACTAATTTATCTAGTCACTAGCTAAGTGGAATCGATAATTAACTTTTCAGGAAAACTAATAAATTACTTGAAACTGTACGGAATACAATTCGGTTTTTATTCAAAAAAGGTGTAAAGCCGACTCACCATTTGTTAGCTTCCCTAGTTAACGGTTCTCAAGGGATTAGAAAATAATAAATCTTATAGCCTAATATTGAAACGATCATGTTCAACACATACTCAACTGGTATGTTTTGTAACTTGGACCGAGTGGTGCACTAGAAACGACGACACAGCGAAAATACAATTAAAATAGCTATTTATTCAACACAAAAATTCACACTTTGCATGTCTAAACAGGGAATAGTGTCCCTTGGTTTTCGGCTCTGTAAAATGGGAATTAGGGATCGACTCAAAATGGTCGGCGACGAGGAGCCAAAAATACCTGCGCACTGTTTGAATGTTCGAAATCTCCCTCTTCCAATTGACACTGAGGGACAGTTCAATTTGGAGCCGTAGTGCACTCTTAAAACCATCTAGACGGGAAGGAGATCTCGATAGATAGGTCAAGATTTATGACCGCGGTCAGTGGTAAACGTGCAGGGTTGATCCCTGACCTCGAGAGGTTAGTGTCCATGAATTTTCATTTTGTGAATGCAAGAGAAAAAAGGAATACCAATCTCTCAAACACTTTAGTAAAAGGAAAGATTGCAAAATTAAACCTGTCTAGGAAATGGCGTAGAACTAAAGTTCTGATCATTCCTTAACGAAGTAACCAAACTAGTTCTTAACAGTAGCTACAATGTATCATTGCCTGACGAAATACTGAACCCAAATGCTTTTTGCCTTGAAGCAGTTTCTGTTCGAAACTTGTATCGCATGCAGGAAGCAAACTTTACTGCTCCCCGAAGCAGTTACTTGAGCATTACTCCGTTTTTCTCGGGTTAACTTAAATCGGGGATTACCGTAATTCTCTGCAATCCCATTGTAACCTCGTAGGCTCTTCTCATATTCGTAAAGCTGTATAATCTTTTCTATTCGGGTGACATTAATTGCCCACTTGAAAGGGTAGCGTTGTTTGTTGACCAACAGATGTGTTATTTCGGAGGAACAGGGGCCCCCACCGGGCAACGAGAACCGAAGGGGGAAGGGGGTCGATTCTATTTTCTTCCTTCACACCACCCAGGCTGGTGCACACTGTTTACGTTCTGCTGGAAGGAACGTTCCGGTGGAAGTCTTCCGACAGCTGGTTCGATGGAAGCAGCAGTGGCGGTGACGAGGTTAAGCGTTTCCTGTAACATACACCTTTCACGACCCCTGCCGAAGACGAAAGAAAGGAAGGAAAAGAAAAAAATGAAAAGAAAAGCAAAACCATCAAGAATGAATGAAATTCGTCTCTTGGAGAAGTCGCTGGTTCGAAAACTCGTGGGGTCGAGCCGTGCCTTCCCCTCCCCTCTTCCTTGAAATGAGGTTCTGCCAGCTGTCGAACGGAACCCACCGATATACAGCAGACAGACCTGCTCCCGGGACTTACTGATAGGTACTGGAGGAACGCGCTTGCTGATTCTGGTGGAGAGTGGTGAGGTGTGAATGTCCCGGTGCTGTTATTTTGCAAACCCAAATCTTAGACCAACAATTTTGGATTATTTTCTTCAGTGAACTTATTGCTGAGGTTGTGGATTACTTGTGCAGTGTTTTTATCCGAGGGTAGAGTCTCCAGTGGCAGATTTCGCATTCGTTTTCCACACCCTAAATCCGTTGAACCTTTATACAGATAATCATATAAACCATTGTATTTTCTTATTGAAAAAGGAAAAACGGATGTGGACAAATGTAGCATTTTGTTTTGCGAGATTTTGGTTTTATCTGCAGTGTTGGTGATGTCTCTAATTGTAGATTTCTACAACCCCATGTCTTCGTAAAGGAAAAGTGTTCGACTCGCATCATTGAGGTGGATGTTGTACTGGAGTCGGAGTTTATGTTTCACGACGTTGCTGTTGCAAGTAAAAGGTTAACTCATCGCGTGAGAAATGCCTCTCGTACCTTGTGTGTGATCAATAATGCCACGCATGTTACTTCTGTTGGGAACAGTTTCTCTAATTTATAATCATTCGACTTCGAGCACAGATCGAGAATTGGACTGAAAATATTGTTCCAAAAAGCATTTCAACCGCCATGGTCTTTATCTTGTGATTTCAACCTCGACTCGAGTGGATATACTGAGAACTGCCTGTTTTTATTATCGTGGATGTTCACCTTTTAATTTGATGACAAACTGCCACCGCCTCCTTCGCCTTGGATACAGTAACGCTAGGGAACTTCGGAACAGTTTTTGAACACCATCGACATAACATGTATCTACATTCAGGTGAGTGGAAAACGCTTATTTCAGGTTCGCTGATTTTTCACTCCCGCAAAAATTACTCGGGCATAAAATTACTTTCAAACCGCTCCTGGCTGCACATTCAACGCCATGCTGGTTTCCTAACCTTTTTCTTTTCTTTTACCTGTGTCGAACTGCATAAAAGTTTTATTTCGGGCTAGAGATGCGTTCAAGGGTATTTGGGTTGGAAGTTGAGAAATTTAGGATCGGTTTGACAGCTTTCGTTTCGAAAATTTCTTTTTTATTTAATTGTATCGTTTTCATAAAATGCTCCACATCTTTCAAAATGGTGCACTGACAGAAATAAATTGCAGAGATAAAGAACTAGTTTCCGCGTGAGCGACCTAAAATGAGGATAACTGTTTCATCACATTTTCGAGGTCTTTTAATTCTTCATCTCTTCTGTTAGTTCCCAAAGTAATCACGGAAACTAGTTTAGGTTGAATTTGTCGAATAACTGGTGTCGTTTCAAAGGGTTCGAGGAACTCCCCTAGGCTCAATGGGGCCAACTAGGGTAGATAGTCTTGCTGTCGCAAAAGCTTAAATACACCAGAGAACTTCCATGCAAGTAAATTTAGGCTGCAAACATGTGTATGAGGTTGTTTTTTTGTATCACTCACCACGAACCTCACTGCTAGATGGGGTCTCCCGTTTTATCACGCGTACTCACACTTTCCCCCCCCCACACACAACCTTTCACAACACTTTTCCACAACCATATTTCGTTGAAGCCCACGGGTTTTTACTTCAAAAGAATCTCCATTGTTTTTTGAACAACTTTTGTAAGTATACTTCTAATGTCCTTAATGTAGCTTATCTATTCGTACATGAGAAGCACTTGAACTAAATTATTTTTAATTCAGTGCAATATAATTAGACAAAATTGTTAATTTAGTGCAATCCTCCTCAAATTATGCTTTTTTTCTTGTATTTGGGATTTCAAAAGTTTAACTATCCATTTTACGTACTTACTAACTGATACGAAATGAGGAAAATTTTAATCTTCATAATTTCATATTAGTTTTTGATTAATATGTAGATTTTATTAAGACTACGGGAATCATTGTCAAAAACTAAAGATTGGAATTTTTATTGCAAAACAGATAAAAATTTTCTGTTTGCAATACCTTATTTTCTGGGGTTTTTTTTCACTATTGTTAATAACTATACGCATCTCACAATATTTAACGTGTAATTATTTGATTTCAATTGTAGTGGGAAAATGCACACATAGGTTTTCTTATTTCAAAAATTTGATGATTTAAATTTTTATTTTCTGAAAAGTTTGTTAAGAAAAACCCATTTTAATCATCCTTGAAATCAATTCTAGTCGGTGTTCTGAGGATTTATTTATTTAATTGTTTCTCTGCAAAAAAATATCCAATTACAGAGAACAAAAATATGATCCAAAAGTGAGAAATGTAACACTACAAACACGTGCATGGTTAATATTTGGAGTATTTTAAGGTATACCATAATTTCAAACCCACCGACCGTAATGAGTAATGGTGATCAATTCTGCATATCTAGACCATATCTTTTATTTAACCTCAGTCCCTTAAATTAAGTTTTTTTAATTCTATCTCAACGTAAACTAGATTAACGTCTTCCATGTTTAGTTTGGAATGATGTATGACTATTTTCTCTTAACCTACCTCTTGTAATTCAATTTTGTATTCTATTTTTGTAACAACTGGAAACTTTGCTGCTACCGGTTCTTGAGTTCCTTAACGTATTTCCTTCACGCGTAACAAAAATGGCAGGTGGTTTCGACCTACCGCGAGGAACAAGTATTATGGAGTCAGTTTTATTCTATTTTGCATTAGCTAACCATTAAATTGATAAATATTGGTGACTCCGAAACGTCTGTTCATAGGGTAATAGACACGAAAGGAAAACGAAGACTTAAATGAAGCTAAATATAGGCCTCCTTTAACGAGAATGAACTAATCAAAAGATGGACATGCATAATTATTTTGGCCTTTTGCATCTCTTTGCTGAGTTAGACGATTACCTATTACTCCTGAAATTACTTGAATTCAACATTCTTACATGTAAAATTGATTTATTATGTAACAAACATTTACACACTATTTATCATTTATTTGTATTTATCGACTGTTTGAGAAAGGCTTTTACCGTTGAGAATTTTTTTATTGAATTTAATAAATTTTTTGCCGATAAGTCAAATTACAGGGATAAAAATCTTCCCTGGATTTTCGCTTTTTGTGTTTTATCTTTCAATTCCAATTTTCTAAATATTTCCTCGAAATTTCCGTTTTATGTGGCGTAAGTTAGGAGGAATAATCTGCCTTCATATTTTTAGGTTATTAAAATAATCTTTTTTAAGGAATTAGTTAAATTAACCTTTCCATTAAAAAGGGATTATTTTGTTCAGGTGTTAAGGATTAATTATCTAACTAAATTTTGGTTTGCATTTTAAATAACAGCAAAATTGTCATAAAATTAATTTGTATTTGTGTGAATTGACAATTCTGGAACTCATTACATTTGTTCCAAGTTAAGAAAATGGCTGCTGCTTTATTTACCTAATTGTTCCCTACTCCAAATAACTGCTTCAACAGGTATTCTATCCACACACTATCCATTAACATACTGTTATGGACTTGCCATAAATATGCACATTGGTAAATTAATTTTCACATGGTTTTATTCAACCAATCGGTAATTGCAGAAAAACTGTTCTTTTTTTCGTATTTTAGCCTGCTTTTATTCCTGCTCTTTGAAGCTATCTTGTCCAGTTTTCCCATTCATTTTTATTCATACAAAGAAGTGGGAAAGTTATTCTATCCATACTGAGTGTTACCAACCGTTACGCTTCTGTGTTGCCCGAATTGTATTAGCAGCTGCGGGTCCGTTTCCTGTATTTGTTTGCAGCCGAGTTTGCAGTTTTAGCCCCGTGGTTAAAATGTGGCGCGTGCAAACACAGCGTGCAGTTGACGCTTCGTCCTGCGGTTGCGACCCTGAAACCTCAGGGACATTTAATCACCTGGCATATCATTTGCTCTCTTTAATGAAACGGCGTTGTCGCTGTTTTCTCTTCACACCCGTCCTTGATTTCCGCCACAGAATGGAAATTAACAGCAGTGATGGCAATCGTTTATGGGATGATACATCCACAAATATTTTGTATTTGTTAAAAATAGACTGATGTATTTGCATTCTTCCTGGAAAAAAAAACATTCTGTTCCGATTAAAAATATCGATTAAACCCATTTAACCCTCTGAAGGACCCTGCTAAAAAGTTGTCCTTTTTTTCGGAAAAACTTTTGTGAGTGAATACCTATCTCTTAAATGTATTAACGGGCCTCGGATATCCTCGGATCTTTCCCTTCGGTATTGATCCCGGACCGTCACCAATAGCCCTTTGTGTTGCTTTAGTGCGACCACTTACCTAAATGTATTTTACACCTCCTAGACTACCAGAATATCAAATAAGAGAATATTTATATACCTTAGCCTTAATATAACGGGCCGTCGTGGCTCAGTGGGTATGCCCACTGTACCAGCAACATGCGAGCAATAGACGGCGCAGGTTCGATTCCTCCCTGTGTATTTCTCTCTTCTGTGTCAGTAAACTTTCTTTGTGCTTGTATGTCCATTACTTGATATTGTCTAACTTGTGTCTGGCGCAGCATGGCAAAATATAGCCCTTGCGCCATAAAACCCCCAAATCAACCAACCTTAATGTTGCTAGAATAGTAATATACCTACCTTTAAAGGTGATGGGACTATTCCCCTAAAAGGGTTAAAAGGCAGGTTTCTGCGATTATCAGCTCTAAAACTAGGAACACCTTGTGCATACGTTGGATATTGGCACGAATCTCAAAATCACTAGACGGAGAAGCATTCCGTTCTGTAAATGGTTATAGCTTCCGTCTAATAGCTAAATACTGCTCGGTGCGTGATTGGGGCGACCCCTTTACGTTCCTACCTTATAATATGTATCTTTTGTTGAAAAACTTGGTTTGTCGCTTTGTGGTCACTTTTTGCTACACGAAGGCCAATTTGCCCTCAGTTGCAAGGAAAATGCGAAATTTAGTTAGAATTCCTCTCACGGCACGTTTTATTGTAACACTATTCTGCTCACGTGAATATCCTTATTTTGTGGTATAACCATTAGAATGTTGTATAAAAAAGTTCTACTCACTGTAAGGAATAGTAAATTTGAATTTAACGTTTTGAACTACTTTATGGAAAAGGGGGATAAACTATATCAATTAAAATCCACACAAAAGTTATTCACTTTAAATTGTAGACCTTGGTGTGATTTAGCCCACGTGTTGCACTAAATGACAGAACAAGCGAAACCCTACACAGCTCTACATCAAAAGCAAAAAGTTCTTTACCACTAGGATCTCAAATTTTATCTCGTGACTTGCACTTTAATACTATATCATGATTTTCATCAACATATTTTAAGTAATGAATTTATATTCGTTTACCATTCATTAGGAGCCCTGTTTCGGCAGTGATCACCACTCAGACTTGGTGCCGGGAGCAGTTATTGTGATAGACAGGACAATGACAGTCTTGGTGACAGTCACTTTCTCATTCACTCCCAGAGAAACAATCTGGGTGCACTGGTTTTTAAAAAATTATTTCATTTTGTGTTTGTCGTCCGATTTCGGACCTTGCGCCACAAAACCCAACCAACCCGAACCGCAATTACGCTCCTCGTCTCCAAGGGCGTTCTTCAACAAACGGGCATGTGCTCTGGTTTCCCAAATTCTGTCCAACCGACAATCAGACGCATAACCCTGTCGTCACGTGACACCACCTCCGGCACACGATAATAAAAGAGGACTGTGACATCCCTGTCAGTGACCGCCGTTGTCGCAGTTTGGGTGATAACATCAGTCCATTTTTTTTCATCCTCCGCCAGGCCTGTTGGTTGCGATATACCCGCTCTTGCTGTTCACTTTGCGAGTCCCTTTCCCACCTCGCCCTGTTATCCCACCCAACCATCCGTATTTTTTCGTCTTATCACCCAAACTAGTGAGCCGCGGTTATAACCTTGCCGAAAGGATCATCCGGGCACAGGATATGCATGCTGTCTGTGCGCTCGCTGGCATTATCGTCGGCATGACCGTGGTTCCTGACATATATTATTGCCCTGTTTATCGTGTCGTTGCCAGGTTCGCTCCTCCTTCGCCCGTTTTTTGTTTTATTTTCGAATTCTAATCTGGTCTGCTTTTTTTGCGCGTCTCTGTCCGACTTTTTCTGGAATTGCGGGCGTTTGGGGGAATTTTGTTTTCGTTGGTTATGGAGAGAGCGATTGGGAAGATGTGATGTTCTAGAGTGGTGCGCTGTGATTGATAACTGCCGGTGGATGGTTTTCAGTTTGCTGAAGAGCGACTTTGCAGTTAGCGAAAGAGGATTTCATTTTTCGTGTGTAGGAGAGGAAAAAAGGGATTTCTAATTGCACACCGGGTTGGAGTGCGAAGTTGCTGTAGCCAATTTGAATTTCGATGTTTGGGTGTAAGACAGATTTGCGATTCTACTCCACATAGACATCGCTTCAGATAGGCCCCCGTGGGGTTTACTTAGAGGGTACGTTTTACTTGTGACGCTATTCTGCTAGAAGTAGGCTTTCAGGGTTCCCACGTGGATCAGCGAGCTTGCCAACTGCGAGTTGTAGGCGGTGCAAGTCCGATTCCACCCTGTGTATTTCTCTCTTCTGCGTCACTAATGCTTTCATTGTGTGTTTATGTCCATTTGCTTGACGTTGTTTGGCGCAGCTTACCCAAGTAGGCCTCTTGCGCCAATAAACCCATCCAACCAGGGTTCCCCTCAGGCCTTAAAAAGCCTGTTTTTCTTTTTCGAAAACCCTTAAAAGCCTTAATATTCTTAAAATTTTTCAAAATAAAAACACTGCATATTTCATTTCGCCTGCGTTCTAGAGCAGTGATCAATGACATGTGACCCTGGACACATGTCATGATGGTAAATTTGGCTATTTTAAGAAGTCCCATCGTATGCAGCTCTTTCCTCACATCCGCAAAAAACCAACATCAATCACACGTAGACCTTGGGCAAGAATTTTGTACTTTCCACCTGATGTATGTAAATACAAAACTAAATCTTCATCTCGGTGTAGAACAGGGTTCTTCGGGCCTTAAAAAGCTTAAAGAAAACTTGATTTTTCATTTTAGTTTTTAATCTCTTGGAAAGCCTTAATATATGGAAGTGGAAGTGGCCTTAATATATGGTATGCTGGAAGTCTGAATTCAAAAAGTTTTAGTTTAGTTTTTACCAGAACACTGCATGTTTTATTTCACCTACATTCAAAAACCAAGGTCAATGATACCTATCCAAGGTCAGGTGTCAATCAAAAATTGAGGGCACAATATTTATACGTTTGCTAAAAATTTGATGATTTTAATACTAGGTCGGTGAAATCTAACCATAGCACTCATGAATGTTTCTTTATATCTGCACTCGTTGAGTAATCTGTTGCGACTTATGTAAAATGCAAAATAGCTTTGGAAAGGCCTTAACTTTTCTTCTGCTTTAAGAGTGGGAACTCCGTGTAAGTATAAGATCGGCGTGGTTTAGTGGGTTTGCCAACTGCGCTAGCAACCTAGTTGACGGATATGTTTCAATGCCTGTAACTTAGCCTGGGTGTACTTCTCCCTTCTGTGTCAGTAAAAATTTTCGTTGTGTGTGTATGTCCATTCCTTGACGATGTCTGGCCACATGATCCTTAAGTTACAAAACTCCAACCAACCTATTGAGAGCGCAAAAAAATTCAGACGACTATCTTCAGTATTATTGCGAGGAAAGGGTCACAGAAATTATGCAAATAAACATAACCGGTTTGGGGCCTTCAGACTTCCTTTAAATAATATTTAAATATATCCATTTTTTAGCTACAAAAAAATGCCGAAATGTGTCGCTCTAGGCTGCAGCCTTTTTGGAAATGTGGCACTGGTCAGTAGGGGGATGTATATAGGCACGGAAAAGTTAACAGGCCCCAACTTTTACTTTCCTTGGGCATTGGTTTACCCAGCCTGAGAACTCACTACCACTCTTTTTTTCTTTTTCACTGCAGTTCCATTCATGCAGTCTATTGCACCTCCAGAAGTTTCCTGCTGCTGTGGAAACAGCTGCCGTTGCCTTCCATCAAGGCGGACTTATGACTCCCTCGGCTCTTTTTCTTTATTTGCCTCCGCTTTCGCCTTTGACCCCGACCTTGTGCTCTCTTCACGGCGTCCCCCTCTCTTCTACGGTTATCCCATTTATTAATGTCGTTACTTTTATATTTTTTTTTCTTCGTGAGCATCCCCTGCCAAAATGGGGGCATAGGTTAGGTCGGTCGCCTTTGGTTGTGGGTTTTCGGGGGTCTCAATTTGCGTTTTCATGCAGATGAATTTGGATGTGTTGGCACGTATACGGAAAATTCTTTCAAGGATGGCCCAGTGTTTGCTGTCGCCGTTAGTTTTACTTAACGTATTGATTAACGTATTTATGTACATTTCCAATGGATCTCTTCTGATGTGCACTTCAGCGGAAATGAATTGGAAGATAGTTTGGCAAAAGTTAATCAAAATAAAAAAAAAGGGTTTTGGTTTTGGGCTCAACAGCCATTGGGTTCGAATCGCGGTCGCCTTCGGTTGTGGGTTTTCGGGGATCTCAATTTCCGTCTTCATGCAGATGAATTCGGATATGTTGACACGAGAACCGAAAATAATTGCGTGATGGTCCGATTTTTGCTCACGACGTCCTTTTACAAATATGATCAATTGTATCTACCTATATTTTACTTGTATGATTAATTTACGTGCAGTGGATTCCTTCTGGTGTGAACCTCAGTGGAAATGAAATGGCTGATAGCTAGGTAAAGGAGGGTATCCCAGAATCACTTGCAATCAATTACTTCTCTTATGAAGTTTTTGTGAAAAAGAAACTTCAGAACAATATTACTTGGAAAATTCCCCCATCCATACCAGAAAACATCCCGGAGATGGCCGCAAATTCGAGGATGACAGAGGTCAGCAGACTGCCATCTCGAGTATCCAGTGGATTTGATCATGATTTTAAGGTTTTCCCGATCTGCCAGAAATACAATGCAGCAAACCTCTCCTGGTCACCTAGTTTGTCTGAGGTTGTTCAAGAAGGATCTGTATTTTATCCAATGCTCATTTTATACTCTCTGAAGGTGCATAAACTCACGGTCTAGCTTATCTAGACCAAGTGGGATCAGAAACAACATATATACGTGTATGTTTTACCTATATGATTAACGTACGTTTACAATGGATCTCTTGTGATGTCGACCTCAATAGAAATGAAATGGCAGATAGCTTGTAAACGGAGTGTCTCAGTCTCATTGCAATCAATTATTTCTCAAATGAAAATTTTTGCGAAAAAGAAACTACAGTACAATATCTCTTGGAAAATTCCTCCTATCCATAGCTGGTACCAGAGAAAACATCCCCGAGGTATTCGCAAATGTGAGGGTGATAGAGGTCAGCAGACTGCTATCTCTTGACTGAGCAGTGGACATTCATCAGTTTCATTTTATCGTAGTTTAAAGGTTTTTGCGACCTGTCGCAAATGCAACAAGGAGCAAGCCTCTCCCAGTCACCATGCTTGTCTGGGTTGTCCAGAGAAGATCTGCATTTTAATCTGATGCTCGGCTTGAACTTTCTGAAGGTGCATGAACTCACGAACTTGGTTTAGCTTATCTAGACCAAGTGGATAAGAAGCAGCAATAACGTATTTACGCATGCCAAGACTGCGATATGGCACTAGCACGTTAAATTATGCGTAGCAAAACCACGTTTCTATACGCCAGAGAAATAAATTTATTTGTAATATTTTCTTCGGTCATGCTGACCAACTTTTTCATGTGCCCCTCTGCAATCGTATTGCTGTTCAGAAAAGAGAAACAAAGTATTTAAATTGTCCTGCTCACAAATGTACAGAGCATAAAACAACACAGGGAGCGCCTTTTCTTACATCCATCCTGAAGGCTCATCAACAAAGCTCGGTCTTTTGGAAAGTCTTTTGCATAGTCAATAATTAATTGCAAAAAATTAAAAATTAATATGGCTCGAAATTATACCTTATCCTAATTATCTTTTAACGTGAGTTTTGTTTAGGATAGGGTGCGCAATTAGCCTCATTTGCCCCAGGTCCTAAAAAGCCCAACTTCGCCTCTGATTGAATTTGCAACCAGAGTTCGAAACTCGCCTTTTCAATGAGAAGGCCAGGTTAGAAACCGTAAGGAACGGTTTAGAAAACCCAGGCGCGTTACTTTCCTTCCACACAGGTTTTTCTGTAACAGGTGATTCAACAACATAATGACCGCAGTTGATGCACGCTCTGCCAGGCGTGGAACGCAAGCACCTCTAGCGAAATAAAAGAAAACGCTTTTCTATTAATGTCACGTGACTGCTTTCTTTCCCCCTTTTCTACGCTCTCTTTTCATTTTCTGCGTTTTTCGAAGACCCAGAAGAACGAAAATCGTTTTTGTCCGCCCCTTTTTTTGCTGTCGGAGGCGTTGTTTATGTAAACTTTTCGAATCTGCGTTCCAGTCTGGTGATTTTGTTCGAAAATCGCCGAGACGAGAACAACCACCCCCTTTTCCCCCGATTAAAAGTAAACTTTTTCCTGCGATGGGGCCATTGATCAAGACGGCGATTTATTTGGAGTTTCCAAATCGATTCGGTCTGAACGGTTTAGGAATAAACAAATGAAACTTACCCTGAAATTACGAAGGCGCTATGGTAAAACGGACATTTTTAATGAGTTTCATTGAGAGTTGTGTAATCCCTTTACCTTGATGGGGATTCTTTGTGGTGCGAAACAGAACGCATCCATGGAGAGCATCCATTTTCTGCGTTTTCGAAGACCCAGAAGAAAAAAAATTGTTTTATCCCTCCCTCTTTTTTGCTGTCGGAGATGTTTATGTAAACATTTCGAATCTGCGTTCCAGTCTGGAGATTTTGTTCGAAAATCACCGAGACGCTTTTCCCCCCGATTAAAATTATTTTTTTTCCTGCGATGGGCCATTGATCAAGACGGCGATTTGTTTGGAGTTTCCAAATCGATGCGGCATGAACGGTTTGGGAATAAACAAACGAAACTAATCCCGAAATTACGAAGACGCCATGGGTTTTCAATCACTACGTGTCGCGGTAAAACGAATGTTTTTAATGAGTTTCTTTGAGTGTTGTGGAATCCCTTGATTTTGATGGGTATTCTTTGGGGTGTGAAATGGAATGCATCCGTGGCGAGTGAATGACCGCAGCGAAATTCGTTACACTTTTTTTGTGTGTTCGCCCATCAAAAATAGGAAATTATTTTGAATGATCGTCGTGGCTCAGTGTGTATGTCCACTGTGCTAGCAACTTGCTAGTTGCAGGCCGCACAGGTGCATTCCTCCCTGGGTGTATTTCTCTCTTCTGTGACATTGTGTATGTATGTCTATTACTTGATATTGTATGTCTTGTGTCTGGCGCAGCATGGTCAAAAATGGCCCTTGCGCCATAAAACCCCCAAACCAACCAACCATCCCCCTCATTGCCATCTATATGAAAAGTAGCCTCAAAAGAATGAAAAATAGCATTGAAATTTCCTTTTAAGGTCCTAATTTTTATTTTGCTTGAAGTTGTGGAAACCCTGCGTGAATTCTGTGTATGATTTTCATAGTGTTTTCTTTCCTGCCGAGAATGAGAGCTCGCAATGAATAATCATTCTAGGATTCATCCCTTTCGTTACACAAAGTGAAAGTTAACCTAAACGCTACTTCAAAGTACTGGGAGGATTCACAATTGACGTTGCGGTGAATGGTAATTAAGAGGTTCGCACGAGCCTTAAAAAGGCATGATTTTTCATTTTAAATTTTGGGGTTCCTTAAAAACCTTAATGTTTTCTGAGTGTCCTTAAAGCTTTTTTAAGTGTTCTTGTAAAAATTAAGGACTTAATTTTTCTTTAATAAGTTCTTGCCCCTATGAGTTGAAGACTTTGGTGAGCAGATAAAATTCATACGTATTCACGATTCTTTCATGCGTGATCCTTTACGTGGCTAGCAACCTGCGAGTTGTGAGTGGCTCTGGCTCGATTCCTCTCTGGATATATTTCTCTCTCTTCTGTGTCAATAAAACTTTCCTTGTGTTGCGCGTATGTCCATTACTTGATGTTGTCTGTTTTGTGTTTGACGCAGCATGGCTAAATATGGCCATTGCACCATGAAACCCGACCAACCCTTACGTGGCATTTGTTTCGTCATAAACTTGCGACTGAGAATATAAACTAGTTCAATGGATAAAATTTTATATAGATTTGAAATTAACGTCATAGGAAATTATAAAATTTGTGCAAGATAGCTTTGAATGTGCTCTACTATGAACGAGGGAAAAATTGAATAATATTAGGTTTCCCCCGTAGTGGGTACATAAATACACACAATCGAAGATTTGAGTTAGTTTTATTACCAAGAACAGGAAAATTTAATTGCGACGAAAATAACGCAAGCATTAAATTGTTAACTCTGAGACAAAAATAAAACTGATAAAACTACCTTTTGTCTATTTTTTTTTATCTTTCCTTGAGCGTCCTAAACTACCTTGAATAAACTTAAAATAAAAGATTAGGGGGCAGCGTAAAAGGAGAAGGAAATGACTTCGAAGGAAATCGACTAATTTTCAATAATTTACTTGAATGACCGACATTTGCCGAATAGTTTTTGAATTCTTAACGTATCTCTTTAAAAAAAACCATTCGTAATGTTTTTTAAATCTATTCAAGCGTTCGTTTAATTTCAGCGTTAGTTGGATTCATTGTTTTAAAAGAGTAAGGATTGCAGAACTTTCAAATTGATGGTTTTTGTTTTAAACTTCCCATTTGTGTTTTGGAAAAATTAAGGTGAAACCGATTTCGTGATCTGTTATTCTCTCCGTTCTCTAAACAATTTTCAGTTGTGGAATCCAAAAAAATCAAAAATAGAAATTACCGAGATATTGTTTACTCTACTCGAGCCAGTCTATAAATAAAATAGTCTATTTCCTCTCTAGAACAACCATTTTTCGTTTTAATTATTTAAATTGTATCAATTTTGATTCTTTTCCTCACAAATAGTAAACGAATCATTCGTTATGTTGCTACGATTTTTCTATAAAAGAGAATCATACTGTCTGTCTCAATGCAACTGAAGTAATTTAAATAGGGTCTGGGGAAAATTTTAACACAAGTTATTTCGCACTAATATTTTGTGGTTAAATTCAAAGATGCGAATAAAAGAGGAACATTTTCCAGAATTTTGTTCATTATTATCTGTTTAAATTGGGCCGTTTATAAAGCTGTGAACAGGAATCATTGTATTACGTATATTGGAGACACTTAATTTTCTTCAATTTTTCATTGTTTTTTATTACATGTTTCTTAATTCTTAAATTGAACATTTATCAATAGTTCAGTTGCATAACTTTTCAATTAAGTATATACATTTAGTTAATTAAAAAATTCGTTTTCAATTTCAAACGATACATTACCTTATTTTACTGTTATTAGTAGTATTTCATAATTCGAATTGAAAAATCATTTGAAATTATTTCTTGGTCATACGAGAGGGATTTTCAGTGCAAACACACAAACCTCATTTGAAGATTTATTTCCGGTTATCCAATGCTCTCTCAATGTATAACCGTGCCCAATTGGATATCTCGTTAGCCATGAGATAACGGAATTACCTAAAATGGAACCAAGTGATGTCACTTCCGGAATACGTACAGGAAACACATTTTTCCACAAAACACTAGTGCCGTATACATTTAGCTTTACAGAAAAGGCCTCTCATATTTTAAATTCTTCATTATACATGTAGTAAGTCTCGAATAAATCCGTTGACTTGCTCCTTTTATCTATTTGAATACATTACACATTTACAGTTAAATTAGAGTTCTGTCATTTCAGTATTCATGTGGAGTAATTCAAAGAAAATAAAATTCACACAAATTCAAAAACTTTTTATTTTTAAAATTGGTCGAATCTGCTTGAGAAAATCTATTAAGTGATGAAGTAAGCTCCGGAGTTTTGAACCATTATTTTAAGGACAGAAATTCACATTATTTTTAAGTGATATATTAAAGTTAATAAGCCGTTCTAAAAATATATTGAAATAAAGGATGATTATATTCAAAACTAAATTATTGTTTGATTCTAACCCTTTTTTACTCTTGGGCTGAAAACCTTTGGACCTTAGTTCGTATTATATATCGCAACAGTCTTATATATTTAAAATGTTTTTATATCTCATTAACAAATTCCAAGAATCGTTTCGTACCTACATTTTTCTGGAACATCAATTGATTCGTTTTTTTTTTATCTCCTTTTACAACCAGAGAGTAAAATAATATCACTAAAGATATGTACTACATACGTAAATTAAAACATTAGTAGAAATCGTTTGCAAAACATATATCGAATTTGTAATCTGAAATGAATAATTATCGTCCGATAAAATATAAATTAGAATTCTTACTTTCAAGTGAATATCTTTTGGTTAAATATATATTTTTCTCACTACAAATCTGAGTGCAAAACCAACATTCAATCTGATCAACTAACTAGATCGTGGCTTCGAGTTTCAAGGCTTATTTGATGCGCATCGCATTCTTTTTCCGTCTGTCGCTTTCGGTTCTCGCAACCCGTTCATTCCTTTACATAGTTAATGAAACCGCGCTTTTTCCCAGTGATGCATTGCGTTCCGATTGCAATCGCCTTCAATCTGTTCCGCTAAGAATTTCGGTCTTTTAAAGCTCACCTTCCTTTTCCATCTTGCTGCGTTTCCTTTATATTTGCTGAAAGATAATGGACGCTATGCAGGTCAACCATCAACTGAACCGCTTACAGGATGCACGTATCGTTAATCACTTACGTCCTTCTTGACGTTTCGCGAGGAATATAAAAAGATCCTTTTCGTCGCTTTCTTTGTTTGCTTATTCGAGGAGTAACGTTTCGCTTTTTAGATCTGAGGCGGCTAGATCAAGTTGTTGAGGGGTTTATGAATTGGAACTATCGAGTTAGTTTTGCTTCGTCAAAAGATTTCCCTTCTCCCTTCCTCCTTTTTATGATTTGGATGTAATTTTGCTTCCACGTTTGTTAGTTTTGCTCTGAATGCCTGGCGATATCGAATACCTACCCTTTTGGAACTCGTGTGCTTCTCTTGATGCTGTTTCATTCTTCATGGTTGGTTTGGGTTTTGTGGCTCAAGGTTCAAAAATGTATAAGCTGCTCCAGAGTTCGTCCTTGATTTTTTTTCTTCAGTTGTCAAATATGGTACATTCCAGGGTTCCCACATCTGTAGGGATGAGAAGGGCCCGAAAATGTGATTGTTTTTGTCCTGCAGTGCCCAGTCTGTATCCGAGTTCGAAAAGTTACAAATAGTGTCAGTGATACTGTGTGAATCAGAATATCGTGTGAACCAGGACATCGAATCTAGAATGTACACGCGCTTATGCTTTTGCTCATATCTATTTTGCAATAAGATCGTTGAGCAGTTCCGAATCAGATTCAGAAATATAGATGTCTTGATATTGACAGCTAGTGTGCGCCTTGCATTGTAATTCTTTTCAATAAATTAAAATAGAACACATCGTTTTGCAAACCAACACAGAAACCACCATACATCTTTATTGCCAAAACACAAAGTTCTTAACGTCCTAAGGAAAACTGAAAATTTTTTGCATTTGGCACAAGTTAAGAATTAAGTTGGTACAGCTATGAATGTATATTTTTATTTTATGGGTGGCTCGTCATTTTACATGGCACTGAGGCCTGTCTTCTGTCCAGGTTCTTAAACCCCGTCGTGAGTCATTCCATGCCAAATCAACGCACTTTTTCATCATTTTAATCCATGACCTCTCAGAGTTGATAAAACAGTGTATTAAATGACCTTACCAAGGTATGAAGGAAAACAGTAGCAAAATTTTTTTTTGCCTCCAGTTCAAAAGTTGTTAAATTTTTAATTATTTAATGAAAATTACTGAATCAAGATAGTTGATTCATTTACTCAGGAACTATATGGGATACAGACCTGTGTAATGTCTCATTTTAAAGCTCTTTCAATGGAGTTTGATTTAGTTTGAACTTTTTTTAAATTGTTATTTTTTGTGGAAAGTTTTTGTGTATAATTATATGGATCTATGGAGCTTGACCAATCGAACTTCAACAAATATTGAAAAGATTCTTTTAATATACATTTTGTATACAAAGGGAAATGGATAAAAATGAGACAGCATTGACAATTATTTGAATCTTACTCAATAAATAACTTCAGCAAAAAATTCATACAATTCGTTCTCTTTATATGTTGCCTTTTACTAAGAAACTTGTTCGCATAGAATGTTTAAAGTAAACATTTGTTCCTTTTGCGTAAGATTAAACAAGAATCCAGAAAATCTTGGCATTCCATTTTGAAACAATTATTTCAAAAGCTTTGTTAAATATTAATGGGTCAAAATATTAACGGTTTCAACAATTCATTGTTTGAAAGACAGTCTTGTATTTTGATGCAGCTTATAAAATTTATCATTGATGAATGCAGCATTGAATATATTCATCCATTGCAATAATGATTAATGATGCCAATAAAAAGTGAAATAAATTTGAACTGTTTCCCAAACTCTAAAAGAATGGCAAATTACATCGACCTTAAAAAGAAATACATTCATGTCCAAAAGTTAAGAATAATTGCTGTTTATGTGAATATTTCAGAAAATCTACATCGCAATCGAAGGAAACGCGGTATGCGGGTGTAATAGAGTTATAGAAGAAAACAATGCAAAACAAGGATAATAATGACTTTTATTATCCAAAGAAAAAGGTTCATAATACGAGTGTCAACTTTAGTGAAACAGAATGATTAAAACAACAATGTGATGCTGAAATTTAATACGGTGTGTGGGAACCTCTGGTAGCCACGCATGCTGCACAATGATTTCCCATATTTTCGATGAGGGTGTGAATGAGTTGTGTGCTCAGAGTTCCAAGCCTCACGAAGAGCAGTTTTCAATTCCGGAACGGAGCTTGGTGAGTGGCGAAGAGCTGCAATATGTCTCCCGAGCATATCCCATACATGCTCTATAGCAGTGATGAGCAAACCGTGGGTCGCTTGAAAATTTTTGTGGGTCGCCAAATTCAAAGAAATTTATTTGACAATAAAAATATAAGGCTTTTCTTCAACAAGTATCAGGTACCAGTAAAATAGTGAAATGAGATAATATTATTTATAAAAAAAAAGAACTATATTTTTTTACGAAAACTATTGTCTGTATTAGTATATAATTACCTATACTTCGGCAACCGGCAGGCGAACAGACATAGTGATAAACGATAATTGTCAATTTGAGATGCCCTTTACCTGCTTTCCGGTGGGATTCATATGCAACTTAGGTCGATCTGACGCTTAGTAGTGGCCATCTTTACTACAGCTTTTTCAATCTAGGTGTGCACCCCTGCTATTTAGTCTTTATACTGTGATCACAGCTAGGACCGTGCAGTTCTTTCCGTCTGCGCCTCAGTAGAAACATATTGTCAAGTTCGTTAATGAAGATTGGCTCGGAAAACTCAGTTACATGGTTGACATTTTCGAAAAACTTGACGATTTGAATTTAAGTCTACAGGGAGAGAATACATTTTAACATGGAGCAGTAAAATTGAAGCTTTTAAGAATAAGCTGATACTTTAGCAAGGTGAATTGAACAAAAACAACAGACATGTTCCCGTGCTTTTCAGAATTTACTAAAGAAATTAAAATAGATTTCTTGATATTTAAAAACACCATTTCCCGTCATATGATAAAATTGGGAGAAAACTTTTCGAAAAGGTTCTAAAAATTTCCAGATAATGAATTAGGTTGGATACGTGACCATTTTCGTTTGATATTTTTAAATCCAATTTCTCTTTAAATGAAAAAGAACAGTTAATTGATGTTTCAAGCGACGAAACACTGCGCATTCAATTTAAGTCTCTGACTTGCCAAAATTTTGGTTATCGATTGGAAACGAATATGCCGATTTGAAGAGAAATGCAATTAATATTTTGATTCAGTTTGCATCGATCTACTTATGTGAAACCGGCTTTTCAAAATTAGTTGCCATTAAAACAAAATATCGATCTTGATTGGACCCAGAGGATGACTTACTGCTTGCGATTTCCAATACAGATCCGAACATAGAAGCGACCATGAGCTCTTTTCAAGCGCATACCTCACATTGAATTCTTGTGTTGTAAGTTTTTTTAAAGTATTTTCCATTAAAAAATATTTATACCCATATGCATAAATAAAACCATTGCTTCATAAAATTATGTGTTTTATTCAGACCTCTAATAAGGCACAAACGTAAGCGCAAATCCCAAAAGGAATTCAACTTTAACTACGTTGATGATTAAAAAAAAGTCTATTGTCTATCCAGGGGTCGCGACAAAATAGTACACAAAATTGGGGGGCCGGAAATGAAAATAGTTAGCGCACCACTGCTCTATAGGATTCAGATCAGGAGAGTTTGCAGGCCACTACATGCGGTGGATATCTTCATTTTGAAGGAAGGCTGCGACCAGGGCTGCACGGTGAGGAGGCGCGTTATCATCCATGAATATGAAACAGGCGAACGGTAGGCTCAAAGACTTTGTCTCTGTATCTTTGACCGGTAACAGACCCCGTGTCAAAGATGTGGAGGTCTGTGCGGCCGTCCAACATGATGCCTGTCCAGACCATGACTCCCCCTCAAGTAAAACGATGTCTTTCCTTGATGTTTCCCGGGTGAAAACGCGTTCCACGTTCTGTCCAGATCGTGGTACGACGATAATCAGTTTGCAGATTAGATCTGCAAGCGCATACCTCACTGAACATGACATTGCCCCACTGTTGTCGACTCCTGTCGATGTTCCAAACTCCACTGTAAACCCGTGCGTTTCTGTGCAGACGTCAGGGGGATGCAAACTGCTGGTCGTCTGGCATAGAGACCAACGTGTCTTAGTCTCGAAACTATGGTTCCTGTGGCGACTGTCAGTGCTGAACCTAGTTGTCTGGCAAAACGATTCCTCTGATGTCGCTCAGTTATCGTCAAACATCGGTCTTCCCGAGCGGTTGTTACCCTTGGCCGACCTGGTACTGGTTGTCGGGTAACGTCTCCAGTGGTTTGAAACCTCTGCCAGTCTGGAGATCATACACTGAGGCACATTCAGAATTCGAGACGCTTCGGTTTGGGATCGACCGGATTCCAACATTCCAATAATTCGTCCCTTCACAAACATGTCCAGTTGGCATCTTTATGACATCTTTCGTCCTTATTGATTGTTAACAACGCTCCATACCACAGCAATTGCGAAATTTCTGTCTAAACTGGCCATGCCGCTCGAGGCCGTTTTATACTCTTTCCGACGTGCGCCGATCCTTTGCGCATGTCGACTAAACTGTTTTGCGTATGCCCAATGTTTTACCTTCGTACTACGATTCTCCACAAGTGATTTTGAACCATTGTATCCATTTTTACTCCGATTTTTTCGCATTTTACGAATAACTCGTATGCCTAACTTTTGGACATGAGTGTAGACGGAGCTTCATGTTATTTCTTCGTTGCTGCGTTTGAAGATCTGTCAGCTGGTTGTGAGTAAAAGCATGAATCCTAAATTATTGATTAATTAAAGTGATTATCCACCGTGATCAAAAACAATAGTCTGCGCTTTCATAGCCAATCGGCTAAGTCGATTTGTGATTTACCCTTCAGAGATCGTATGACAGCGACTCCGCCAACACGATCCGTCTATTTCATTAGAAAGTCGATGGCAAATTAATATCTGGATAATATGTAGTCTTTTGTAACCAACAAGTAAAATTCATTCTATTAAGGTTGGATATTATAATTTGCTTGGTTGATGTCTTTTATATTCAACGCTGCATTTACTTCCTTTCGTTCTTTTATGGGGTAATTTTTGTTCACATACTTTGTTTTAATTTATAAATTAAAAGCATTATGACTTTCCATACAAAATGATATTCAAGTACAATCGCTGTGGAATAAATGTTTGCTTCTCATCATCTTTTGTCTTGTTAATGTTTTAGCTATAAATTGAAGCAGTTTTCAAATTACAGGTAGCCCTCCTACAACACGGCATCCTACAACACGGTTTCACTGTAACACGATAGGATAAATTGCTTGAACCCTCGTATAGCACTGCAACCTATAACACGGTTTCGCTCTAACACGATAAGAAAATTGCGAAAACCTTTGTACAACACTGTACTTCTACAGTACCGGATAACATGATTTTTGTTTAACATATTTAAAAACTAAGTTGCCTTAAAATAATGACGGGAAGGAATAATGAACTATAGTGCCTTTACATGAAAATATATAAATAAATTATAATTTACTCATTTATAACTCTATTCCGATGTTAAAAGCGGAAAGCGTCATGCACAGTTTACGCGCCATCCGCGGCGAGACTTGCCGTCTTAGTATTACAGTATTGCGGAAAGTCCCGCCGTATCTAAAAGGATAAAGTGCAATGCTACATCATCGTATTCTATCGATCTGTTGTGAAATGCGATCGCAGTCGAGGGCCCTTGAATGGCAGGCCCTTTTTTTGTTTCTTTTTATTTCCGTGGTCTGGAGACAAAGTGTCTTAAGCGGCTGGTCGGCAGTCTGCGTCAAGCCACGATTTGTTAAAGAGTGACTTTTTCGTCTTTAAGATTAAATTTTTGGAAAATCAAGTTTCAGTCCCAAGCCATGTCTGATAAAGGATAAAAAACAACGTTTAAGAGGAAATTTATTTCTTTAGAAGTAAAGATACAAATCTTGGATCGTCTTTTAAAAGGAGGAAAAGCATCTCACATTGGAAAGTCTTAATTTATAAATGAAGCAACAGTCCGGACTATTAAGAAAAATGAAAAAGAAATAAGAAGTGCAGTTGCTGCAGGATCTTCGATATCCGCAAAATATGCAGCTGGTTCCCGGGCGCCAATAATTGAGAAAATGGAAAAGGCACTCAGCATTTGGATTGATGATAGCTGTCAAAAAAGAATTCCATTGAATGGTAACACCATTAACAAAAAGCATTTAAAATTTACAAATACCTTAAAGAACATGGAGAATCTTCTGTCAACCCAGATTTTGTGGCACGTAAAGGCTGGTTCTAAAAATTCAAAAAGCGCATAGCATAAAAGTTCAAGGAGAAACTGCGTCTGCTGATCATGAAGATGCCAGGACGTATCCAGAAAAAATTCAAAGCATTATAGAAGAGCAAGGATACACAGCACATCAAGTTTTCAATGCCGACGAAACTGGGCTTTGGTGGGAAAAAAATGCCCAGTAGAACCTTTATATCGAAAAAAGAAAAAAAACTGCACCCGGATTTAAGGTGTCTAAAGATCGTATAACGCTACTTTTGTGCAGTAATGCGTCGGGGGACTTTGACAAAACCCTTGCTAGTTTATAGATCTTTAAATCCCAGTGTAAATAAAAACGCGTAAATAAAAACACCTTACCTGGAAAGCAAATCCAAGAGCTTGGGTGACTGGAAATTTATTTAAAGATTGGTTTTTAAATTGTTTTGTGCCAAACGTTGGAAATTATTTAAAACGGAAAAATTTGAGCTTCAAGGCGCTATTACTATTAGATAATTCTCCAAGTCACCCACAAGATTTCAGTCATCCCAATGTCAAAATAGTGTTCCTAACACTACTTCGTTGCTCCAACCATTGGATCAAGGTATTATTTATACCATTAAAACTTATTACATAAGAAGAGCATTACAGTGGATTTTAGACGTAACCGATTCGAAATCAATGTAATGGAAGCTTGGAAGCAATTTTCAATTAAGCACTGCATCGACATCATCTTTGTTGCAGAAAGAACTAAAAACATCAACGTTAAATGCATGTTGGAAGAAGATATGGCCATCTTCAGTTGAAATAGAAAACGTGCTTGAATCGTCAGAAAATGAAATTGGTGGCATATTAGAACTTGCTAAATCTATCGAAGGCGAAGGCTTTGTGGACATGGCTATTGAGGACGTTCAAGACTTATTAGTGGAAGAAGTTGAAGCGGATTTGATGGAAATGGCCTCCGAAGTTGGAAATCAAATCGATTCTGAGGACAATAGTACTGATGAAGATTGTAAAGTTAATAATTTAACATTTAAAAAATTAGAAGAAGGCCTAAGCTTAGCTGAAAATCTTGAATCATTTTTCTTGAATGCAGACCCTTCCGCTGAAAGAAGCCGAAAATTCGAAAGGGTCTATCAAATATTGTCTATCTTCATACCATGAAATCTACAATGACTTTGTAAGAACCAGCAAACAAACCAAAATTACAGATTTTTTAGAGGATAGAAGGTGCAAAAAAATCTAAATGAAGAAGGTTCAGAAAGTGAAGGTGATATCGTTCAACCGAAAAAACGTTCTCGTTTGATTGTACTGAGTAGTGATGAGGAAGAAATTTATTAAATTAAGGTTACATTAAATGAAAATAATATTTATGTTTTTTTGGTTTTGTGTTATACATACATTTATATTTTTAATAAAAATTAGGTTGCTTATATAGAATTTCAAAAAAAAATGTTTTTGATAGGTTTTCGGAATAATAACCCCCCTTTTTGTACTGGCTTTGGGTCTCATAACACGGTTTCACACGATACGGCATTTTCTAGGAACCTATCTACAGTGTTATAGGAGGGTTACCTGTATTTGTTATTTTCATTATCTGTATGATTTTATTACCTCATGACAGCCGAAAGTTAAATTACCCATTATTTCCATCTCAAAAAGCATTATTACATTTTAAGTTAGCTTTACCAGTTAGAGACTAAGGAAATTAATATATTTTGTATTTAGGTATACCTCATGGCTTGAAACCATCGTCTTCTCATTTGTCTGTGCCAACGCCCTACGGCGTTCCAAAATCTATGGGCCGTAATGTGATATCTCCTGTTCATCAAAGTGGTCCCCATGCCAATGCTGGATTCTCACCATTTACCAACAACATCAATCCAGCACTCAATGCTACAAGGACATCAAGTTTTGCTGCTGCATTGAGGAAACTGGCAAAACAAGCCGTTGACCCCATAGCAGGTGAGTTGCATCCGAGTTCAGTTTTAGATTTTTAAGTTCTAAAAATTTGATCCCTTCAACCTTAACTTTTTGACAGTTCGCTCTCGCATTCAGCTGTAGTAAAAATGGCGATATGATAGCTGCCAAAAGAGATGTATATCAGACTATTACTTACTGATATTTAGGTGTCAAGTTTAGGTGTTTCAATGTCTTATCCCTCTTGCTGTAGTAAAATTATCAAAATATCACAGCTATAAGGGAATTTTAAGTGCAATTGTAAGGCTTATTTAAATATTTCACTGTACTTATATCTTTGTTGAAATAAGTACGTTTTGTTTCATTTTAATTTGGCCCAAAACTGGCTGAACACTGAGGCCCTGTCAGTTATTAGTCGTTTTAAGCATAGTTAATTGCTCATTTGAGTGAACTTTTCCTGCATTTGTTATTAAGTGGGAGATTCTTCTGTATGGCTTGCTGGTTTTCACATAACAGTCATCTTTGGCTGTTATGTGAAGGGCGAATTGATGGGTATGTGTGAGGTAGCACCTAGCGTGTAGGCCGTTGTTGCTCTCCTAACAGGGACAATCAGGACCTGTTACATACCAGGATTCGAACCCGGGATCTACTGAGTGGCAGATAAATGTCATGACCACTATACCACGTAGACGATTCATGCGAGAAGTGATTCTCTGATTGCTTAAAGTGTGTGATAGGGTATCAAGCATATTCAAATAAAACTGATTTTGATAGTCTTGAAAGAGTTCTGTTTATCATATCTTATTGTGTCTGTTTTACTTTTAGTAAGTAAAAATGTATAATTTAATTAATAAATTTAAAATATTCATACAGGCAATTCCACGAAACATGGGACATACGAGTGAAAAATTGTAATAATTCAGTTTTTAAATCTCATTTCCTTCAATAATGAGCTATTCTGAAATATATACAAAACTTAATTTTAGCGTAAATTAAAAATTTCAAAATCATTATTAATAAACATCTAGTTTATAGCTAATAACATGTCTCATAAAAATATAATTTATTGTTCAACATTCATTTCTGATTATAAGATGATTCCATTTCAGAGAAAGATTTGTCTCCAGCCTCGTCCCCTGCATCCAGCCAACAATCCAGTCACAGTCGGCACCATGCCCCTCTACCTATGTATATGAACAGCCATAATAATAATCCACCTCTACATGGATCGCCATCGCCTGTCGTACCATCCCCATTGCAAAATTCTCAAGGAAAGGTGAGATTCGTCAGAAACTTTCCAGTATTGGATGCTGGCATACCTCAAGGGTATTGAGTCTGCATCAGTCTGTTGTAGAAACAGGCCTCATCCCATTTTTCATAGGGGTTGCATGAAGAAATGCATTCTGGTTGGTCACATTGGCACACTTAATGACAAATTGGAAAAGTGTTACAATTTTTACTTGAAGTTGCTGAGAAGATACATTCTAGTAAACTACTTACTTTCACCATAAGTATTTGCCAAAAACAAAATAAAATTAAGACATCCACCAGTCATCCCTACTCAAAATAAACAAATCCTGTTCCTATTGTAAATCTGGACTTAGTTGCAGGAGCTGTTCTTGTGGTAGACAAACTACTTGAATTTCATTTTTCATTTCCAGGGTACTGGAAAGTCTGAAAAATGCCAATATTTCGTTTCATCCTTCAATTTTACTAAGGTCTTATTGAAAAAAAATTGCAGCTGTTCTCATGGTAGTACTTGAAATTTTATTTTCCATTTCCATGCACTAGAAAATCCTTGAAAAATGTCTATTTTGTTTAATCCTTGAACTTTTGCCAAGGTCTTATTTAAAAAAGGCCCAATATCTAACTACTGGTGGGTATATTTCACCCATATTGTGAGGCAGTCGTGGCTCAATGAGTATACCCACTGCGCTAGCAACCTTAGAGTTGTAGGCGGCGCAGGTTTGATTCCTGTCAGATGCATTCCTCCCTGGGTGTATTTCTCTCTTCTGTGTCAGTAAAACTTTCATTGTGCATGCATCTATTACTTGTATATCTTATGTCTGGCACAACATGGCCAAATATGGTCCTTGCGCCATAAAACCCCAAAACCAACCAACTACCTATATTGGTGTTGGGCATATTCCATTTAGTCTTGTAAAAATGAATGCTTGCCATTAACAAAACAAGGTCCTACAAAATTATATATATTTTTAATGTACTTCATTTGTTCTATAAGAGTAGGAACCCTGTATATAGTATTTGAGTTTTTCTATATCTTGTCTCTTTCGCTTATATCTCATTGGTACAAATGAGTCACTTGTACATGCTTTGTCAAATCTTATGCACCCACTGATAAACTTCTTGTATTGTATAAATACTCATGTGCAAGTTGAATTAATTTTGCGAATAAAAGTGACCGGTGTCCGATTGTTTTTTCTATAGAAGTTGCAAATCTAAGATGAATCTAAGCAAATGAGTACACCGAGGTGGATACTCACCATTTTATAGTGAGGAGCTAAATTCCAGTTTTAAAATTTTCTGATGGATGATTTACTAAAAATGGGACTTAGAAGGTTTAGCAGTGATGATTAAAGTGAGACTTCAAAGAGTAAATATTTGATCGATAATATGTTAGTTCATAATTTTTATCTTGAATAAATACATAGCATAGAATAGAATACATACATCTATATATATTTTATAAAGATATGTGGCATATATTTATTTGTATGTTGTGGAATGGCAACAAACAATTGAATTGTTTGAATTTAAAGATTTGTTTCAACTGTTATTTCAGTAAAAATTTGATTCTAAGTGAATTTATACTTTTATTTTGTTTTTTTTTTATTAAATTTTACATATCCTTTTATGAATTAAAAGGCTTCATGGTGAAAATACTAGAAGGGATATTTTAAATTTAACTTTTAAGGTGATATTTCCCCTTGCCTTACTTATTCTTAAACTTATGCTGTTTTACTTTTCTAGGCTTTAGACTTAGGTCGTTACTCTAATGCTCACAGAAATGGAGGTATAGCCGAACCAGTCAGCCTGAAGATGGAGAGTTCAAAGCTAATAAGTTCTTCTTCAAGTGATAAACGAAATGAAGTTTCTTCTGGAAGCAAACACATGGGTCATCCTGGTATGCCTCCAAGGTTAGTTGGAACTGTGTGAATGAAAATAAAATATAATCTCAGAATGCTTATTATTCTGCTGTGTCAATGTATTCAAACCACTTTAATAGACTTGTCTACATTTAGTTTCACAGTTTTGAGACAAGGTGAAGAAATAACTGTTTATTACATATTAAATACAATTTGAAAGTAATATGTATCCAAAAAGGATTTCAATTATTCAGGTTTGGCTGCTGGATTTGCTGTAATGCATTTTTTTCTATTCAATAGCCAATAAACTTTTTAATTAAACTAAATTGAAAATTCCCATTTTCTTAAAATTTATTTTGATTTAACAATAAATGTATTGCATTTAACCCTCCTGGTGGTTGTCTCCGCGGTGTCATTAGCAAAACTGACCGGATTTTGATGGATTAGATATTTCGTCATTAGAAGAAAACTGACCAGATCTTAATCTCGTCATGAAAAAACAGCAATGTTTTGATGACGAGGTATCTCGTCATTAGCAAAATTGATAATGGATGAGATATCTTGTTGAAAACCACTTCAAGGGTTAATAATTGTCATGAAAGGTAACCACTTGTTTTTACACTCTCTCTTTGTAATTTTTATAGTGATACTATGTAAGTCATTTTCTATACATTTTGAAAAATATTTTTTATAACTATTTTTTGGATTAGTCTTCTATTTGTTTTTCATTAGTTGGTGTAAGTTACACCAGTAAAAAAGATAATTTACTATATTGAATTTTTGTAAAGTCTGACTCCTTGATATTCTAGTGATCAAACTCTAGATTGATGTGCTTGAACTCATTTTTGGTAGCTCAATGGGACTTAGTTCTACAATCTGTTTTATTTCTTAGTTTGAGACAGGAGCACAGCCTTTCTCGAGGATTTCAACCCTACAGAAATTCTGATGAACGTCGTGCTACTCCACCACAAATGTATAATCCATCCCCTCCTCCTAATACCATGGGTGGATATGTGTACCATCCTTCATTTGTTCAGTCTTCAAGAATGCCACCTCAGTCATACAGGTATAAAGTTTCCCTTTTTTATATTCAATTCGTCAATATAGCATCAACACTAAAATAATATCCTATTTTTGAAAGCTTCATATCTCTTATTTCATTATAACTTGAATATTCAAATAGTGGATTCTAATATCAGTGTGGTCAAATAAGATTAGAATATTTTATTCACAATAACCTGGTTGTATCTGGTGTATATGAGGTGATGTTTTATCTATTCCTTTAGTATTTGGAGACAAACTATGTATTGATAAATATTTAAAATCATGCTCTTGGACATTTATATTAATATTGTTTTGATTTGCTTTTTGGTAATCCTTTTTGTGGCATTTCGTCAATATTAATTGGGTCCCAACTGTCAATGTTATTGGGGGAAAAGGTTCAATTCCCTTGGTATATTTCTCCCTTCTGTGTCAAACTTTCCAAATGTGTTTCCTTGGGTGTGTCCATTACTTAACATTGTTCTTCTTGTGTTTGGTACAGTTTGGACAAACATGGCTCTTGCACCATAAAAAACAAACCAACCATCTAAATATTAATTTATAAATGACTGAATAATGAAATATCTTGTTCAAAAACTATTGATTAATAATTTTTTAGAAAAAAGATGCTGTAGTAACCATTTGCACTCGAATGTCACTATATTGGCAGCATTACGCTAGTTAGTTTTAATGATCAAAGTACAAAGGGTTTAGATCACAGCTGATAAAAATTACTATAGAAGTTCTGATACAATCAATATTAGACTTGTATCATTCTTTTCGAATAGACTTGCCTAAAACTAATACCTGTTTATCAAATAATGTATTAACATGATATGTTATAAAATGTATAAAATATTACATGTATAACATAACTAGCAGTACCCTCACGGCGTTGCCCATGACATTCTTGCTTGTCCTTACTGATTCTGAAAACATTAAAAAGAAAAAACAATTTTAAGAATGAGCCCAACATGACACGGGTATGTCGCCTCATTCCTTCCACCTCACTGATTCTTGCTGAGAGCCTCATGATACACTATGTTGAATATTCTTCCGTTTGGAGCTAGGATGTAAAGATTCTCAGCTTTTCCAACTCTTGAACAAGCCACTTACAGTTGACCATGGGAGAAACACGGTTTAAAGAGATCGAGTCCTACAACTTCCAGCGATTGTCCTAGTGCCTTGTTGATGCTCCTGGCGAAACTTAAACGAATAGGGAACTGAAGTCATTTAAATTGGAATGGGAGATCCGAAGGGATGATTGGGATCCTAGGAATGAATATGTCTTCATACACCAGAACTTCATACATGACTGCTGCATGTCCAGTCATGATGGTGGCTTCAATAATATTCGGCTTCAGTTTCTTGATAGTCTTGTTCCGTTGCAACGTGAGGTGGATGCAGATTTCTGAGAAGCATAATCGGTGCCCCAATTTCTTGCTGTAATATGTGTGAGGGTACTCCAGATGGCTCCAATATGTTCAAAAACTCTGGTACTCCAGATGGCTCCAATATGTTCAAAAACTCTGGTACTCCAGATGGCTCCAATGTGTTCAAAAACTCTGTTGTGTAGTTCATAGCCTCATCTGTGTCACATGTAGTGTCGATAGATTTGTATTATACAAATACAGAAATTATACAAATTCAAAAGTAAGTTATGAAAAAACTACTGAAATAAAAATGTGTTTGAATCTTTAAATTATAATGCTATACTTTTAAAAAGTCTTGTTATGTCTCACTGATTCCAATAAACAACCTAAATTAATCACAATGTCAGCGAAATCAAAACCAAATTAAACAATAATAAACACTTCATTTCATGTAATTTATTAACTGAGTTGCAGAAAATTTCTTGATGGTAGGAACTTGGCTCTTGGAGTCGAACATGTAGGGGGGTGGAGCTTCAATTGTTTGATTTTAATTGGTGGTACGAAAAAGGACAAAACAGTAGCAATACAGAGGAACCAGAGTTTCAGAATTGAAAAAGCTGCATAAAATCAATTAAATTTTTAAAAATAATTGTGTTGAATTAAAAAAATAAAAGGATAAAGTAAAAGTACAGGAAAAATTGGAAGGATTAGAGTATATTTACTATTTTTAAAAAATATAGAGGCGAAAAATAGAATTAACCGTCGGCCGGATTCGAACTAAGGTCGTCCTCCAAAGCACTAACCACTACTTTAGTATGTCGCTTTACCCACTACACCATCATTTCAATGTGAGGAAGGGTGTTTTTAGTAGTGATGGGCAGAATCAAGTACTTTTGAGAATCGAATACTTGGTATTCGAGTACTTTTAAGTATCGAGTAAGTATTCGATACGTATACAAAAATGATTAATCTATAGTAAGAATCAGAGAACTACGATATATGGTACTTATTTTAAAAATAACAGCTAATTATCGTGTCTGTCGTTCTTGGCATAACGGTTAGAGCACAGGATATGTAAGATACCGGTTCACGGTTTGAATCTGCTACAAGAGGAATTTGATAGATGGTTGTTTTAATGTAAGTGATCATTTTTGACAAGACAATCAAATTCATAATTTTTTTAAATATTTTGATCAAGCTGTGATTAAAAAAGGAATTTATTTTTCACAAATCTCAATTTTTTTCTGAATTATATTTATTTTTTTCTTTTCCGAATTATTTATGTAATTTTTTTTAAAGATTTAAGTATAACTACTATTATCAATCTATTTGAACTAGACAAATTGTATTTTGAAGAACACAACAAAAATTAATCCTAGTACAAATTGCTGAATTTTCTGGTCACATATATTTTCTACAATTAAATATGTGTCAAGTATTTTTTATCTTGATTTTACAAATCATGATTTTTAAATTTTAGTTTTTGTATTGGAAAGATTTGATTTTCTACCATATTTTGAGGAAATTGTTAATAATCACTTTTAACAGAGAACGTAGCCAGAATTTTATTTTGGAGGGAGCCCCGAAGATATGAATGAAACTTTTTATACAAAACTCTTTAGAAACTTTTAAAAAAGTTTGTATAAATGTAAAAAAAATATTTTGTTTCTTTTGATACCAGGATCTGAAACTTCAAAATTATTTATTTAAATTTATCATAAAAAGTTACACATTTCGGTTGATCTAAGTACAAGAATGGTTCTGTAAATATTTACAAAATAAATTACATTAAATAATCAAATCTTCTTCCTGGAAATTTACTTTTTACTTTTGCAACCACTGTTTGGAGTACGAAGATGTGAGAAGAGGTACAGTCAAAGCAGAAAAAATTATCATAATCATTTTACTATCGTAATAAAGATTTTGTCAGATATTTTTAAAGAGAATTTTAGTTATTGTCAGATATTTTAAGGAAAATAACAGCCATCTTAAGAATGAAATAACGTTATTTTACTTGAAGAAAAAGGAAAACATATCAAGCATTATGTAACTTATTTGCAGATAAATTTTAAATATCAGAAATAAAAAAGCTTGAAAATTAAATTAAATTTTAAAAAAATTAAGTGTGAATAATTAAAATTAAAAATATAGTTGGAAATTAAAATTGAAAAATTAAAAAACTTCCAGCTTGATTTTCAAAAATAAAAGACAAACCATTGTGTAATTTACTGATAATTAAGCCTGCCTGTTTGGGAAATTGCTTCCAGAAAATTTCAAATCCAATCCCTTAATCGATGAAATTTTTTGACATTTCATCACGTGCATTTTCAAGACATGTAAAATTGGAAAAAGCAAAATCAAGACAAGAAAAATAACACTAACGAGAAACATGGATATCCCCATGCAATGTGACACTGCTACTTAAGATGAAGACTGGTATTCGAATACATAGAGTGAGTACTTTTAGCATCCAATACCTAGGATGGGTACTCTTGTAACTGAATACCTTGGATCCAATTACATACGTATTCGAATATTTTGTATCCAACTACTCTTGTATTCGAATACTGATCTGACTACTTTGGTAACAGAATACTTTGGTAACCGAATACTTGTATCTGAATACTCTTGTATTCGAGTACTTTGTTTTTTGAATACTTTGGAAAAGAAACAAGTACAATGATAACTTTTAAGTATTGAGTACATGAGTGTTTTTGTATTCGAATGCTCCCATCACTAGTTTTTAGTGAAGAGATAGCATGCGCGATAAGTATCTGTCAGATCGGTCTGCGCAGATATGTCATAGTGGAGGAGGGGCTACATGCACAGCACAAAATATTAATTAAAAAATGTTCTAGATTAAATTTTAAAATTTGGGCTCGAGGGACATTCAGTTACCTTTAGGACTACCTGTGAGCTGAATTTCATGGCTGTAAGTGCTCGTCTCGTGATTCGTCTGGACACCGCACACACACTTCCTTTAATAATAGTAGAGATGTATTAACATGACTTCTCATTTACTAATCTCAGTTTAGTGTAGTAGTAATCTATTCAAGTTTTGATGAGAAAAATTGCTTTGAATAACGTAAATTGAATATTTCATCACAGCATGGTAATATCTAACACAATTCTAATTAGTTCATCTTTTAATGAGACTTAATTCCCAAGATGGAAACATAGTGTAAGTATATTTTATAATTTGTTTTTAAACTAACCTTAATTTATTAGGTTAGAAGAAACTGCATACATGGAACGCTATGGATTGCTTCGGCCTTCTACAATGCCTTACCCTCCTCCTTCTAACATGATCCCTCATCCCAGAACACCTCTCTACCCTGCCAGTCAATATCCACCTGAACTCATATCTCAGTCTATGAGACCAGCGCCATCAAACTCAAGCTTTTCGAACAATAGGTAAGCGAAAGGAGTAATAACTTGATGACTTTCATACTCAGGGTACGAAGGGAGAAACTACAGTGGCTCAAGCCCCCTGCCCTTTTTTCTCTTTCAATCAAAGGGCTGTGGTAGCCTGGTTGGAAGAGTAATGGATTAGCAACTGAAGGGTTGTGAGTTCTAATCCAGCCTAAGACCGTCGTGTACAAAGGGGGCTGGTGGATGTTAAATTTGTTGTGGCCTCAAATGTCCTCATGTTGGCATGGTGTAGAAGTTTGGAGAGTGGGGTACCAGTTCAGGTGTGACCTCGTCATCTGACAGTGGTTCAAAATTACGTGTTGTTGTCCTCGGATCTTCCCCTTTGGGTATGATCCCGGACCATCGCCAATAGCTCCAGTGCGACATTAATTAAAATACCTACCTACCTTTGAATCGAAAGTGTACTTTTGTTTGGATTTCCTGATCATGAAGTTCGATGAGCAAATAAGCATCATCTTCAAAATACTTAAAATGGGACTTAGCATTACTTAGCAACTCAAGAACATGGTACTGGCACCTTGCCAAATTGATGAACAAACTTTTCGTCCCCAAACAGCTATTTAGTGTTTAGAGGGGCTACCATATTTCAAAATTATCACTAATTGGCAATGGTACTGTGTTCTTGAATTTGAATATGTATATATTGCCAGCTTATAGCTGAAACTCATTAACTGATAAAGAGAATTTTTTACTGTACAGTTGTTTATGAACTAACTATTAGTTTTAAGTTAAAAAGTATTGGGTCATCCGGAAAGTTCTGCGGTTTTTTTATGATAAATACCAACAAAGCAGTACAAAAACTTAAGAAAATGTTGTTGAATCACATGAGCACCATTTTGTTCTATGACTTTTTGCCATCTTTCAGGCAGCTGGAAAATTTCTTTTTTGAAAAAGTCATTAGGCTTATTTGCAAAGAAATTATCGAGGTGCTGTTTGACAGTCTTCAAAGAATTGAACTCCAGGCCGTTCAGAGAATTTTGAAGTGACCTGAAGAGGTGAAAATCTGAGGGGGCAAAGTCTGGTGTATGTGGGGGTGACACAAAACATCTCAGCCATACTCAATAAGTCTTTGTCTGACATTCATTGTCATGCTGGAAGACAACACCTCGACAATTGGTCGGTTCTGGCCGCTTTGCTTCGTTTTCGGCTTTTAATACTGCCATTTGAGAACAGTATTTTTCCGAATTTATTGTTTGATTTTGTGGCAAAAATTCATAATGAACAATTCCTTTGTAGTCCCACCATATATAAAGCATTACTTTTTTGGGATGCAGCCCCCTCGATGTTACTTGGGGAGGTTCATTTGGCTTACCCCATGATCTCTTTCTTGTAACATTATTGTATAGTATCTACTTCTCATCTCCAGTAATGAGCCGTTTCAAAAAAGGGCTTCTTCATTTCGTTTCAGCAAAGAATTACATGCCGAAATTCGAACAAGCATATTCTGTTGTGTTAAAGGATGGGGTACCCATACATTGTAGCGGCTTACATACCCAATCTTCTTCAGATGATCATGAACTGCACTTTTTGGAATGTTTAGTCTGTGATAGTTCCTGAACTATGTAATGTAGATTTTCAGCGATGGCATCTTTTAATAGGTCCTCTTTTACAGAGGATGGTCGTCCAGAGCGGGCACCATCTTAGAGGCTGAAATTTCCGCACTTAAATTTATCAAACCACCTTCGAACTGTGTCATCAGAAACAGCACTTTGTCATCAGATACAGCACAAATTTTACGAGCAGTCTGACTAGCATTTTTCCCTTTCTTAAAATAAAAGAGCATAATATGACGAAAATGAACTTTTTGGTCCTCCATTCTTAGCACTGCAGTGAAACAAAAATTGTTCCACAACACAAGCTAGAATTATGCAGTGAAAGCAGAAAAGACCGAATTTACACATCTGCTTCAATCAAGGTCGCTCCTTATCAGTGATAGCAAAATAGTAATAAGAAAGCACGCTTCGATTTGAAAAACCGCAGAACTTTCCGGATGACCCTATAAAAAAATTTAAAGCATTTTGTTAGTGTTATATATCTTTAAACAAGTTACAATACGATTATGTACTTATCATGAAAATAAGCAATCAATGTCTTAAAAAAAATATTAGTTAACGAGTTTCTGCTTTATGCAGATGATATACGTATATTGTGTTCAAGAGAGTTCTTTGTAACATCCTGGAGTTACCCTAACAAGTTGGAACTGGAATCATGAAAGTAAACTTCATCCACGATGCCTTGATTCATTTAACTTTTTAAACAGCTTTCAGATAATTTTATATATGTGTAAACATAGTTGCATTATATGTCATGCATGAAACCTTTCCCCATTTCCTCTTACATTTAGTTTCAATCCTCATTTAAACACTGTCTCTGCGATAGTTCTCACTTCATTGACAAAGAAGGTCTGATCACCATTTTATCAAATGCATACATACCACAAATACTGTCATATTCTCATAGATTGCAACCTTAGTCCCATAGACATATCGTGCAAAATATGCCTTTTCTGAAACATTTGACCCATTTTATATTTTACAAAAACACTAATTTCATTTTGCTTGCATTCAATAACCATGATCATTTGCACATGACCTCAGACAAATAGTTTAGCAATTATAAGGAATCCCATCTGTTGTGAAGTTCGATTTCAAGACTATCGAAGTTGTATTTTTAAACTGGAGCTTCGAAAGAATGATAAGAATCAGTGTTCAACGTTGGGCATCATAAATTCATATTGCATTTGGCTTCATTTTGCAATTGGCTGTTAATTTGAATATTCATGTGTGATCTGTATCTTTTAGATGTTCAATTAAAGAATAAGTTCTTTACAAATGAGTTTTCATTTCACAATAACATAACACCATCCAATACAGATTTTCCTTACATCCGCTTGAGCTGATATCAATGATGGACTTGAACAAGTATCATTACTGGGTCCGTTTTTTACAACAATAAGCACCAATGGAAATTTCTTCATGAGTTAATCTACTTTGATCTATGTTAAAAGTATCCTTAAAAATACATAAAATAGCCTTAAAAGGCCATAATTTTTCTTTTGCTGAAAGAGCAGAAACCCTGGATAATTTGATCATATACACATGGAAATTCACCTATTTTGTACCTGTAATATATATAATTATACTTGCTTCAAATATTCTTTCACTATATTCTAGATACAATCATGAAGAAGAAAGTGCTAAAGAAACCAATATGGTTAGGAAACGAGAAATGGAACTATATCGTGAGCATGAAAGATTCTTGGAGCGAGAAGAAGCAGAGTCTCGTGAGCGTGAACTTGAATACATGAGAAAAGAGCGAACTCATATGAGACAGAGTCCTTTGAGCCAGCACCACTCCTCCAGTCGACCAGATGTAAATAATGAAGAAAAGGGTAACTATTTCTCATCACTTTAAACAGAACTTGGATATTTAATGCAGTGATGATCACAGCATTGTCTCATTATTGGCTTCTGTGATTCGATTTATTTGAAAACTTATGTAAGGTATCAAAAGAAACTCTAGCATAATTTTTTGTTCTTTATATAATATTAATAGTTTTGCTATGTCATTGTAAGTCAGTGGCACCAATTTGAATAATTTTCTTTATTTACCTTGAACTTGATCTAATTTTTTTCTAAAATTGGGATTTTATTATAGAAAACTTGGGTGCCTCCTTTCGCTAATTTTTTGAAGAGTTATTATCCTGACCTATTCAGTCCTCAGGGCACATCTCCTTTAGGTGTGTATGGGTTTCACGTACCCGAGGTACTCTAGTGATCTTTTCTTTTCCCATGGGGTTTATACTATCTTTAGTATATATGAGGGTTGCACTCCCGGAATACTCAAGCGATCTTTTTCTACTTTGATCCCACTACTCTGCTCCCCAATCTGCTTTCTCCTGTCATGACATTTTTTACTTGACGTTGTCTTGTGCTTGACGCAGCCTGGACATATATGGATGGCCCTTGGCCATTAAACATCCAAAGCAACCAAACTGCCTATTCAAGAGCTGCGCTGCAGACTATTAATACTCCTGGTATTTAGTAGTCTGCAGTCATCAAGAATTGTCAAATGAGTCCAACAGATTGTTCTTCAACAAACAAAACGATTGCCTTATAGTGGATCCTAGGCGATGAAAAGGCTGATCTTTTAGCCAAAAAATGGACATCTTTCGTAGACTTCTCCCATTTACAATCCCTTTAACTCTATGAAATTAATTCAGGATTGTTTAAAAGAGCAAGACTCTCCTAAACCCGGGTGGAACTGAGTATTCAACGTCCCAGATAGACCCAGAAAAAGAAGTGACTTGTTGCTGACTGACTCTAACTTGACACCTTCATCGGATTGGAGTTCTTCCTGCCTCCCTTCTTCAGATTCTGTGACCTCCATGAGGTAATGGATAGGTCTCATCTCTCTCGCTCTTTGCCCGTAGATTTTATGATCAACACTAGGGCGAGGGCCATTATGGGCTTATATACTTTCTTGTAGCCTTGTTTTTTGTTTGAGTGCACCTTTTAACCCACTATTGGAATTGTAAAAAAAATAATAGGAAATAATTACATTTGTGTCTATAATTACATTTGTTTGTTTATGAAAAAAATTATTTAACTACTTAGAACTATCAGTATGACTTAATTAAATGCTATAATTTAACCTTTATACTACTGTTCTTTTATTCCTCACCCGAATACGGTACGACTGTTGTACTGCCCGTAGTCTAAAGGTTAATATAATTAGAATTTTAAACATTTAGAGGTTGATTCATCTTACCTTTAAGTGTATTTAATGTTCATTGTAAAGTATTGAAAACCTGAGAATAGATATATCCAGATAAAATGTAAGTTTTGCTTTGAATTTAGTTTAAAAAAATCACATTTCAAATTAATTTTTATCAAGTGGTATGTCAAATTCAATAATATTATTTTAGCTCCTCTGTAAACTAACTCCTGTTTTACATATGCTTGAGGAAACATGAATTGTAGACTGATATTTACATAAGAAATTTTTATTTTGACCTGTGTTCAAGCTGATTTTTATCCTTTTAAATATTTTAAGGGAAGATGTAGAAAATATGAGTGAATTATATAAATGAATTCAGCACTGTCACTGATAAGTTTCATCTCAAATCAGCTTGAACACAGTAACTTCATCACAGTTAGAATAATGGCTTGTTAAAGTATATGGAATTACACTTTACCTTCCTGATATATTGCTCATTGACTAGAACTTCTTTAATAAACCAAAAGGGAGGCTGTTAGAAATCAGGTTATGTTATTTTACCTTAAAATGCATTATAGTTTTCCAATATTGCTTTAAAGGTTTTGTTGAAAAGTTTTGATAACTTTTATAAGATTTTTCATTATCTACCATTATTATTAAGACATTTACTTTATGCTAAAATATGATTTTTGCCTGTCATTAGATCATAGTAGATATAGAAAGAGTGATATTACATATTTCATGAGTTTCTTACTAGTAATTTAGTGAGGTATTTTGTATTCTGATTCTATAAGCTGTGACATTACATTAATAATTTTAATTCTTCCTGCTTTAGGTCTAATGGGGTCTATAACTCATGGCACACCACGTGATTATCCTAGAAGTCTGTCTCCGCCACCACCATCAACGACTCCTTTAAATTTAGCTACATCTGTCCCACATGTGGAAAATCATATGTCTCTCAAAGAGGAGTACAGGCACCCTAGGCACAATAACAGCACAGTCAATGGGCAGTTGCACCAGAGAAATGCCAACCATCCAAGCATGAGTTACAGGAAAGAAAATGAAGCCAATTTATCCTATCGAATGCACTATCCTATGAACATGGTAATGTAATTCCTAGCTGATGTCGGATTATATGCATGCCTGTCTAAAACTTCAGGATAATGCAATTCGAGATGAAATCTTGTGCCAAATACCTGCACCGAAGTACCTCAAATGACTATTGAATATTCCACAAGCTCTGTGGAATAAAAAAACCACTGGGAACTAAAGAAATAAATTAAAATTAAATGCTTAGATGAACACATTGTAGATTTTAGTCATTGCAAAAAAAACATTTTTTACTCTGCTAAAGCAACTTTATAGGGAATGTACTCGCCTCTGTCCCTAATGCAGATCTTATATCATGCTGACATTGTTTCCACAAAGCTGTTCAAGAGTTCCTGTGGCTAGGAGCCCCATCTGCACACTAAAGCTCGTCTTTTCTCTTCTGTAGTCCTTGTAGGTGTAGTGTAGGCTAGAATACGTCATCTAAGAGCTTCTCAAACAGGCTCTATTAGATTGAGATCAGGCG
Organism: Meta bourneti; assembly: GCA_933210815.1. Taxonomy (NCBI): domain Eukaryota; kingdom Metazoa; phylum Arthropoda; class Arachnida; order Araneae; family Tetragnathidae; genus Meta; species Meta bourneti. The sequence continues at coordinate 24,831,537 of OW119928.1, forward strand.
ACCTTCCTTGATTCAAATTCAGAACTGTTCTTAATTTTTGGACATGTGTATTTTAGTTACAAACGAACATAACCAAAAAAATTATGCAAAGCAATGATTATTTTTACAAAAATATTTGTTTTTAACTTTTAACTTATCAAATTTTTTCTGGTGAAGTAGATTGAGTAGCAGGATGGTTTATTAAATTTGCATATTACTTTCATAAATATTTATCCATAATTTAATTCACATGTACCTCTAAAGGATTCAAAGAAAATGTTCCTATTATACATACACACACACACACATATATATATATGTGTGTGTGTGTGTGTGTATGTATAATAGGAACATTTTCTTTGAATCGTTTAGAGGTACATGTGAATTAAATTATGGATTAATATTTATGAAAGTAATATGCAAATTTAATAAACCATCCTGCTACTCAATCTACTTCACCAGAAAAAATTTGATAAGTTAAAAACAAATATTTTTGTAAAAATAGTCATTGCTTTGCATAATTTTTTGGTTATGTTCGTTTGTAACTAAAATACACATGTCCAAAAATTAAGAACAGTTCTGAATTTGAATCAAGGAAGGTCGCCTGATCTCAATCTAATAGAGCCTGTTTGAGAAGCTCATATACATATATACACACTATATATATATATATATATATATATATATAGTGTAAAAATACATTAATATTACCATATTGAGTTAATATCTATCACCTATATGAAATGTTACAAAGTTTTTTACTGTTTTGTAAAATAAACACTATATTTTTTATAAAATTTTTAAAGTAATTTTTGTCTAGAGTTTTAGTTCTCACTGGTGAGATCAGATAATCGATTAGTTTCTGATAAAGCAAAAATATTCTTTAAAAATGTTTATCGAAACTACATCTAAAATTTTGTCTTTTTGCTGTAGGAAAATGAAAAACCACCTATGCGCTTGGAAATGTCCAAAAACAGCTCATCAGCCCCATCACATCCGAAACCATCTTCATATTACACTGAACGGGACAATCGGAAACAGGACATAGTTGAAACACGCACCCTGAGTTTGGGTGCAGTCATCAATTCCAAAATCAATGGTATCTATGCACGGGAAAAATTCGTTTCCAACAACACCTATGATTACATAAATAGTTTTCTGAACTGTGATAGCAATACTTCAGAGAGTCAAAGTAAGACTGAATCTGAGTTCAAGAAATTTTTTTCTGCTCAAGAAACTTATTCGAATCCCTCCAAAGTTTCCAGCAGTGAAAAATCAAACGAGAGCTTAAATAGTGATGTTGGAAGTACAGTACACCAGTACAAGCTCAATGACCATCCGTACATGTATCAGCCTGATCCCAACAGCCACCCACAGACTTATAAAGCCAAGGAGCAACCTTTGACGAGGATGTTGCTGCAAGAGCAGCCCATTCCTTCGTCGTATGAAAACGAAATGCACTCGGTTGACGAGTCTTCTCCTGGAATTGTGAGCACACTTGATGCAAGGGAAGCCAAATTGAGGAAGTTGAGGTCAGATGGACAGCTTGTCGAGAGTGATGAATCAGGGATAGAGTCAGATGACGAAGACTCGCAGAAGCTTAAAGAGTTGCTGTCTATTCGGAGTGTCAGTCCCGTGAAACTGAACCCTGATCCGAAGGTAAGTGCCAGAGTTCTTGCTTCAAGGTTTTGTTGTTCAACAGTCATGCCATTTATTTGGTTTATCATTCAAAAATGTAAGATTAGTTATTCATTCTCTGAGGGGTTCACAAGCATATATCTGTTCCACAACCTGCAAGCTTCCCTGCATGCCTGGCTTTTCTTAAATGCCCTCAGGGGCATATCTTTAGGTGCGTACGGGCATCGCAACCCTGAGGTTGCTTATTTTGCTTATCTCCTGCTTATTTTCTCCTCCCTCGTTGTCTTGTGTTTGGTTCAGATTGGCCAAATATGGCCCTTACACCCCAACCAACCTTGCATGCCTGGGGCCACTGGCTCAGTGGGTTTAACCACTGCACTGGCAACCATCAAGTTGTAGGTAACACAGTTTGATTCCTGTGAGGTTCGTTTCCTCCCTGGGCGTATTTCTTTCTCTTCTGTATTAGTAAAAACTTTCATTGTGTGTTGAGCCCATTACTTAATATTGTTTGTCTTGTGCCTGGTTCAGCTTGGCCAGATATGGTCCTTGTGCCATGAAACCTAACCAACCTTCCCTGTATGCCTTGTAACCAGTTCTGGGGTCACTGTGGCTCAGTGGGTTCATCCACTGCATTAGCAACCTGTGAGCTGAGGCAGCAAAGATTCAATTCCTCTCTAGGTGTATTTCTCTCTTCTGTATCAGTAAAATTTTCCTTGTGTATGTCCATTACTTGATGTTTGTTTTGTTGAATTATCAGCATCAATGATACATTTTTTTAATTACCCATATCAACAAAACTTTTTATTGTTTTATTTATTTAATTTTTTTCAGAAAACAAAGTTTTTATCCAAGTTTGATCTTGTTACTCATTCCAAAAGACTAGGTGAGCTATTTTGATGCTTTTCCTTGCTTTACTGTTGGTCCATGGTTTTTGTTTGAGGTAGTTAAATTTTTAAAATTATTTCAGATATAGAGCTCTCGAAGTCTATGAGACGCCACAAAATGCTCAGAGAAAGGAGCTTAAGTCCACTTAAAGAGACATTGGTCAAGGACGAAGCATTTGAGTACGATCCAAAGCACCTGTCTGAACTATCTGACCGTCTGTGTTTCACGGAGGATTTTCAATCAAGAACTGAGTTTTTCAAGTCTTTGGGATTGACTTACCTACCACCTGAGCAGAAAGCTGGTAATAATTTCTTTGCTTTGTATGTTTTGCTGATTTTACCTGATTTACCATATCTTAACTAATTGTTACTCTTTACTCATAATTAAGTTCTTATTGAACAAAAGTCAATTTTTTAACTGTACAGTCGTCACTCTTGTTATAGGAAGTTTTTTAAAATTAGAAAGTTTCTAAACAAAAAATTTTTTTTCTGATATTTGCAAGGAATTTGATGAATTTTCTCAAAATCACATGAGTTCTTAAAATCGGAATTCATTATGAGTACTGTGACAAAGCATGCCTTGTAATGTGTATTTTGATAACAAATGGTATATGTTGTCTTTTTAAGCTTAAGTATGGGTGCATGAATTGCACTGATAGGATTTTTAGTCATTTTGGTGATTGTTCTAAAATATTTCTGAATTTTGATTTCAGAAAAAGAAAGAATCCGAAAAATTGTACAGGATGAGAAGCTCAGAAGATATGGGATTTTAAAACCAAGTCAGCGATGTATAGAATTACAAGGTTCTCATTTAGGAAAACGAGGTATATAGTTTTGTATTTCATCTTTATCCGTTTAAAATAAAATTTAATTGCTGTTACTTAAACCTGAAAATGTAAATTTTCTTTGAAGTGAAGCTAAAAGTGCATATCACTCACTTTATGTATCATTAGTTCTATTAAACTTTATTGCACTTCAAAGGTACACTAACCCCTTTACATATCATGCATTTGGTTGCATCTTCCTGTTTTACTTGTCCCTCTATGAATTTTCTGTTTGTGGAAGCAGAAGGATCTCCCTTATGCACCAAATCCTTTTTGCCTTATTGGTAGCCAAAAGGAACATTTGAACTGATGAAAGATTTGAGAAAACCTTTGGAAAGCATAAAGTAAAAAGGTTTGAATATCTTGAAAGCCTGGATGAACATGGAATTTAATGGAATGATATTCTGCCATATTCAATAACATTTAAAATTTTCTGTTTAACTTGGAGTTTTACATATTTGCTATAAAAATGAGTAGTTTAATTTATAATTCTGTGCCCTTGATTTAAACAGTCTAGGTCCAATTTTGTCAATTTCTCTATATGTATGTATAGAGATCATCTTTCGCTATATTTCTCTATATATATTGACAAAATTTAACTGTTTACCTCTAAGGTACAGAGTTACGCTTTTTTATTTATAATATTTTTGAATAGTAATATATATAGTAATATTTTTGAACCCTTGGTATTTGGCCACTCTTAGAATATGTTGCTTAGGAAATTAGAGGTTGAGATTCACTCATCAGATCTTGAGAGAACAGAGAAGTAATTGATTGCTATAAAAACGTTTGGATAATATGCTTTCCATTGATTTGGGATGCCTTCTTTTGGTCTGTTTATTGTAGTCTTCATGTTTTATACTTTATCAGTTTAACCTGTTAACGAAATTATTTTGGAACAATGTAGCAAGTCTTGATGCCTTTTAAATTTTTATATAGATTGCTATCACTGACCTAATGGGAAGTCATTCCTTGAGAACAGTCAGTTCCATAAAAAAGCAAAAGTGATTGATTATTTACAATCAGTGAAACTGAAGTAAAATCTAATAAAATGTTTATATTTTTGTAAGTCTGCAGACGAACTAATAAATTATGTGAGAACTTTTAAAATATTCCAAAAGGTTAAATTAAGCTGAAGTGAGTAGTGACTGACTTGTTGCTCAGAACAAAACTAACAGAAGTTTAATTTCACCTAATCTATATATATTTTTCTAAGTATGCTTGGAATGTTATAAATTTGTTTTATAACTGTACATTTTCATCAACAGGGTACAGTATCTTAAATAGTTTGAAGCACGATCCTGCCAAGAGACCGAATTTAGCCCAGGACGAAAATGTTCATAATGGTCTCTCACTTCCTGAACGGACTGAAGTTGTTAAAAAAGAAACGTCCACAAAGGAATCGAAACCTCCTGTTGCTTCTATTCAAAGGTTATCATCTTTTCTGAAGCCACCCATGAGAACTGGTTAGTAAATTTCATTACTTTATAGATTGTTGTTGCTTCTAATTCCTCTCGGTCTAGCATGTGCTAGACCAAATCTATGAAACCACTTGTGTTTAAAAGTTCAAAGCCATTCAAAGGGTTCTCAACAAGGTCATGGGAATCCAAACAGGCAAGTAAAAGCATGTTAGCCAGGGAATCCTGTGAGTTAGTGCATTTAGGACAAACAGGGAAAATGTGATGTCCATTTTGAAATTTGATTGTTAGTATGGCCACTCCTGAATAGAAGCTTCAAAGTTCATCACTTGGTGCCACATCCTGGCAATCCGTAAAGGAACAATATTAGAATCAAGTTGGCAAGTAGCTAAAAAGATTTGCTTTGGGCAAGTCAACTTTGGAAAACAGGGATTTCACACGAACTGTGAAAAGCTGATAAGCACCATTTTATTTTCAAAATTTAAGGACCAGCATTGGAATCAGTTGGCAGAGTTGCCAGAAAAGTTTGTTTGGGGCAAATCAACTTCAGGGTAACAGGGATTTCACATATAAAAGAATTTTTCAATTGTTAGTAAGCTATTATAACTTCAATTTATTGTGTTCATTTTGTACTTCAGCATTGTTTTTTATGCTGATAAAAATCTTGCTGATTTTTTTTCTTAGATTGGCAAGCATGCTTTTCCATGAAAATTAGAATTGTGCAAATATAAAAAGGAGTGACGATTTGAAATGCTAGTCATTAACGTTGTACAGTTAAAAAGCATGGATTTTGTGTTACCCTAGCTGCACTATGGGGAACATGCGACAGACTATGGTGTGAGTAATGCCTCAGGTAGTTTACATACATATATTAATGTAACTTTGTTTTCAGTGACTCTTCCTGTTCCCCCACTTATTCCCACTTATCAAGTGATGCCTCCTACTTCTGAAACTATTCAAGATAAGAATTCTGCTGTTGCAGTTAAAGATCCTCGGGTGAGGCAGTTAAACAAAGAATTTGCCCAAGAGTTTCATAATTCTGTTTTACAGACTACTCAGATGCAATTAGGTAAAGATTAATAATTCTTTTTTCTGCTGATTTAAAAATGTTGAACATTTATTTCATGTACCTTGTTTTTTGTTGTCTCGACGAGGTATCTCATCGAAAACGCAATCATTAGCAAAACTGACCAGATCTTGATCTAGTCATAAAAAATTGACTTTATGACGAGTCATCTTGTAATTAGTAAAATTGATCAGATCTTGATGGACGAGTTATCTTGTCGAAACCACTTGGAGGGTTAAATAGCTTGAAATCTATACTCTCGTAAATGGAAACTATTATAATGTAAGGTAAGGGACAAGGCATTAATTCTGACCCTTTTCATTTGTCTTGAACTTAAGGTCCATGGAATGGTACATTTATTTATAATTAAACAACTGTACTGTAGTTTTGTTTTAGCATTTTTGTTTTTTGGATCACATAATCGTTTATTTGCCAGATACAAACTCTTAATATAAAAGATGTTGAGTTTTTGAACAAATACGTTTCTATTAGACCGAAGTAACATATTTTAAATGTATAACTTAGAAATTTTAGAAACCATTGACTTCTCAGAAACCTGGACTAGCCATGTGCTCTTAATTTTCTATTAATAATAATTCTGAAACAAATAAAAAATTCAATATTAGAGTGTCGATCCATAAATTAAATTGTATATACATGAAAGCAATTTATAGAAATATCTAAGCAATAATGGCACATCTTGGCCAAATATTGTCCTTGCTCTGTAAACTCCAAAAACCAACTAACCAATCCATAAGCAATAAAAACACAAGGTTAACAGAAGTGAATGAAAAACTATGAAATATACTCCATCTTAAGTGTAGTTGTCTTGTGTTTGAAAAACAACCAATCTTCTCAAGTACAATCCAGTCTCAGCATACAATTTGGCATGGGAGATCATAGATGTGACTGTCTCTTAGAAAGCTACTTAATTGTTGAGAAATGCTATTTTACAAAATATTGCACCTTTCCATGAGATGGTCCCTGAAAGCTTATGTATTGATTGATGTGAGCAACTCTTTTAGAAGTGATTCCATGAAATAAAATTAAATTGTAGTAGGTGGATTTAGGCTTCGAAAACAACTGTTACAATAAGCAACACATTTAATAATCAATTTACATTATTTGAACTATTTAAAATGGTATTCGAGGCTTGAAGGAAATGAAAGGGTTCCCATGGCTATTGGTGCAGACGGTCTCCCTGATGAGGAGTCACGAATTCGAGTCACTGCTCCTCCTGTTACATTAATGAAGAGGGACAATTGCCTTCTAGGGAGCTGCTAGACATCCCTTGACTCACCTGATTGGAAACCCACATCCTTTCAGGAGGATTTATAGAGAAATTTTGGGCCTCATAAAACCATGTTGCTACAGAAATTAAAAATATGAAGTCAGCTGGTTGGTATAAAACCAACCAGCTCTTTGGGTGAAATGTGCAGGTTCGAGAGTCATGCCAGTTATATAAGTTAACTAGTTAATGAGGTTAAAATATATGAAGACTTACAACACCAAAACTTTGTCCTCAACTAAATTCTTTGGTATTACAATGAATAACTCGAATATAGTTATTAATGTTGTGTTGCGGTGCACCACTAACACTTCCAGTACACCTTGCAAACTAACCTATTGACAGAGATTTCCTTCTGGCCTTGAAAGCAAAATTGATGCAAATCTTGCAAGTTGCATTATCCTCTTTCTAAAGTTTAATTTTGTAAGTGCCCCTTGAGTTATTGTGTTAACAACTCTGAATTGCGATTAAAAGTGTATTAAACTCAGTATGTAATTATTGTTTCTCAAATATGCAATTAAAATATCTTGTGGGATATTAAGTTCATGTAATTAGAGATAATATTTTCTGCTTGGTTTGCATCACAACATTTTGTGCCTTCTTTTCAACAGAAAAGAAAACTTCTAGTATTATTCCCATTGAATCACCACTTCAAAAATCTCCTTTGAGTGTATCTTCTGAAAAATTGGATTGGTCACCAACAGAGTACAAACTTCCACTTCGATGGCCTGGTATTGAAGCTATTATGGAGTCTTACGAGTGTCATATATCAGGTATAGTATGCATCTTGTCAAGTAGTAGTTTTATGCAATATCAACTGCTTAAAAATATAGAAAACAGTTTACATTGATTAATTCATACCTCCAAGTTTAATCCATTTTCATTATTGTATGTTTCACAGTGACTTGCTTTTTACTATGCAGTTACTTTTATTTTTTTACTATGAGTAGTTAACTTAGAAATAAGTTGCCATTTGTTTATCCTGAATTTTTGTAAATTAATGTCTTTAAATTGACTATTATCTGCTGACAATGTCTTTTCAATTTCAAATCTCCTTAAATTTATTAAATAAACACTTATATTGTATACCTGTAGAAAACATTTGGTTTGCCAGTCTTCCAGACAGAAAAAAATGTTTTCAGAATTTTTCTTCAGGGAGAAAATATTCAAGTGATGCCATTTCAAATTTTTGGCACTAAGCCATCTCAACCATAAAAGAAAATATCAAAATCAGTGGTTGCTAACTCTTGAGAAAATCTTGGAACTAATTTTCAAAAAAAGTCTCAAATATAGCTTTAAACATGTACAAAAAAGTTGTATTCCTCATTTTTGCATATGATTTCATTTTGTATAAAATATTGCCAAATCAGTTATACCAAGTTCTAACTGTCGCCCAAGCAGAACAGTAGTAGAGAGCAGTTTTATTTTTCTCCTTTGAATTGGTTTCATAAAGCTTGACTATGCACAATCTTCACAAATTTGGCGCTATCGATAATTTTATTTTAAGAATTATTTTAGCCATTTGGCGTTGCTTTTTGTCATGAATGTTGTAACTGTTTGCAGATAAATGGTATTCTTCACCATAAAGATTATACAGATGATTCTTGATTATACAAATAATTCTTAATTGCTCAGATAATTCTTGATTAGACAGATATTTCCTGATTATGCAATTTTTGTTTTGAAATAGTTCTGTTATCAATTTTTGTGTTTTGTTCTTTGCCTGACATTCTTAAAGAAAATCCGATATTGTCAACTGTTTAATTGAGCAGATGAATTTTCACTGCCTAATAAAAAGTGGTGAACAATTTCTAAGTCAGCAGTAGCTTCTTTTGAAGAAGGCACGTTTATTCTTTCGTCTTCAATCTCTTCCACATATATATCTTTTTCAATTTCGGAGTCACTTAATAGATAATACGATTCAAAAGAATCTTTGCCCTTCAAAAATTTGTTTGTTTTAACCAGCGATTAGCGTAACCCAAATTCTTAAATAAATTCACATTATTTGAATGTACATTTAGATGGGGATTGGAATTTAGTTTGTATTATCATTAATTCATATTAAACAAGTTCGTCCTAATGAGGTTTGACTGCATTTACAAAAAAGGGCAATTATTCCATCTCATGGGCATGACATTAAAGACCAGACCATCGTACATCCTTCCTTCTTGATGTTCCACCCTTGAGTCTCCTTTCATCCCAGCAATTCTTTTTCCATCTCTTCACAGCGCCCAGATGACCGTTCCTCAGGGATCAAATGGCTCCCTCCAGCCTATATTCCTTTCTGTATGGCTGAAAAACCTGTCATAAAATATAGTTTAATGTGAAAATGTTTGTAATGCAATTCATGAATTAACTGTATTTTCCTTTCTGCAGAGCAAGGTATTGAAAAGAAGTTTCTTTTGGAAAGCTGTCAGAAGTTAAAAGCCTTAAATGACGAATCAAATCTTGAGGTGGAGTGCCTTGGAAGAAAAACTGAGGTAAAAAATGGGAACATGTGTTTGTGAATTCATACTAATTTGTGAATGCTTTTCCATAGGTTCCATTTGAGCCATAAAAAAACTGCAGTAATCCTTGGGTGTACTTGATTGCGATATCTAAAACTTAAGTCTTTTCAATGAAGCTTTGATTACTATATTTTATGAGGTGAATTTTGTGAAATTCGAGTTATTTAATGGCTATGAAGTTATTAAATTCCGAGATCATACTTGTGACATTTTGTATAAAATAGATACAAACACATTACCTCATTGATTCCCTAGTATTCATACCTTGAATCTCTTAAACAAATCACATGGGATTTTCCTTAATTGCTGCTTTTTTTAGATATGGATTTAATTTAAAGAAACTTATTTTTCCAAACTTTATAAAGTAATCATGGTCTCTGTTAACTTTAAAATGTGTATTAAAAGTTTTTCCCCCAATGCCCCAGAAAATTGAATGTTACTCATTATTATAGCATAACAGCAAAATAGAAGGTATTCAAATCATAACGTTCAAACAAGTATTTAATATATATTGAATACTGTACTGTTAAGTAGGATCGAGATTTCTTGTGTTAATCGAATTTTCAAAACTTTCAATCTATAACTAAGTCTCAACTATACAACTCATTCTTATAAGGCAAAACTATTTCTAGATAAGATAGTATTGTTATAAAAACAAAGGTAACATGAATATGTTTTAGTAGTTGGAAACTTTTCATACTCATTCAATGCATGTACTTTTTGAGATTTTAAATATATTTAGATTCCGACTCAGGAAAGGTAATTTTTCTGTTAAACTTCTCAATTTCACTACTTTAAAAATCTTTACTTCTTGAGGAAGAAAATTTTTTAATTTCTAAGATCAGAATTTTAAAAATTCTGATTTTGTGGTAATGGTTTAACTATGCATGGCGAGATTTGTATCTCTAGAGTATGTTGGACTTGCAAAATACTATTAACTGTTGACTCGTAATAACTTGCAAGTTTTAAGTTTAGAGTTGTTACAACTGTATGTTCAGAATTTTCTTATTTTTTAGGAGTATTAAGCATAAAATTTTATTTTTATTATATTAAAAGTATACATTATTTAGTTTTGGATTAGCAAATGATGTATAAAATAAATTTTCATTTAATTTTATGGTCTTCACTTTAATTCCATTCTTAATCAATATAAAGTCTAGGTCGAACATTTATAGCAATGTTATAAAACAATTAGTGGACTAAATTGATTATTTAACATTATACACACGAAAACGAATTTTTATTGAGTAAACATTAATTAACTTCATTTACCATATTTTTAATTTTCTGTAGGAATTGATGCAAGAGAAGAAACTCTTGGACTCTCAAACAAGAGAATTGCAAAACAGCTTTGAGAATCTTAAATTATTCATTCGACACTTTAGATAGTACTCTTTCTTGGTAATTATTCTGTTTTCAAGTGAAAATACAAGCCCAAAGTTTTTACTACTGAAGAATTTGGATCTGTAATCAATGCAGAATAGATGGGGATATCCTATCTAAATTTTTTAACCAATAGTTGATAGAATATGTAAAACTATATAATGTAAAAAGTAATTCTTTAAGTCTTTTTCAATGAAGCTTTGACTACTAGTAGATTTTATTTCTATGCAATTAGTATGAGAAATATTTTATAAAGTAAATTTTGCGAAACTCAAGTTATTAAATGGCTAATATTATGTTGAAGTGATTAAATTCAGAGATCATACTTGTAACATTTTCTATAAAATAGATAAAACATTTCAATACCTCATGTTGATTCCCTTTTATTTGTAAATTTATCTTGTAACTTAACAAATCACATGGGATTTTCCTTTTTTTTTTTTGAGAAATGGACTTCATTTAAAGCAACTTATTTTGCTAACCTTTATAAAGCATTCGTGATCTCTATTTCTATTAACTTTAAAGTGAATACTAAAAGTTTTTTTTCTAATGCCCAGCCAATTGCACATATTATTATGGCTGATTTGTGACCCCATTTTGTGTTACCTTGGTGCATTGTTTAATAAAAGTAATGCTTACAATAAACCCTTCTTTGCTTATTCCTCAATTAACTATATGGCCATTGTTTTTGCAATCAAATAATTGTTTAGCATTGATTTAAAGTATATTAAATTTTAAAAGTGGAAACTTGTATACTGAGTGCTTTTAACTGGCGAAATAAACTGGTGAATAGTGATATTTCATGTTTCAAAACTTATATGTAATCTATTCTGCTGTTTAGAAAGAGTATTTAAGTGTTGAATGTGCTGAATAATTTTAAAGGAAAATGTTTTAATGGACAGATTATGACAAATTAGCTTCCAATTTTGACATATTAGAGAATACTTTTTGAATCGGTTTTTTATATTGCCAAATATAAGAATTTTAAATTGCAGCTGAAGTCTAGAAAAACATTTTGATGTTACATAAAAATCCTGCCAATTTTCCCCCACTATTAAAAATATGTATCGACATTCAACTAGTTATGCTCGTTTCATGTCTGTTACATAAGTAACAAATTATGTATTGCATTGGAAGAATTCTTGGTGCATATGTAAGCTGCTTTTTTACTAAGGAATAGAATATCTGTATTATTTTGTATTTACTGAAGTTAACTAATAGATGTTTAAATGAACAATGTTTTTTCTTTCTTTGGTACATGAGAAGGTGCCCACTGGAAGTGTCTGATTCATACACATGTCTAAAGCTCGCATTGCAAAACATTTTGAATGTTTCGCACTCATCTCAAAATGTTTTGCTTTTGGAATGATAATCATGTTAATTTTGAGACAAGAATTAGAGCTTTATTTTATGTAAATTATAATGTAAATTTTTGTACATACTGCAAAATTTCTGCATTGTCTTTTCATTGTGAATAATACAATTATGAACTCGTTATATATTAGAGTTCTTTTTGTGTGTTTGCTGTCAATCAGTATTGTTTTGTATGTTACTTTTATTTATTATAGTTTTTGCAATCTGTTTTATAAATATTTGCCTTCACATATATTTGTTTATTTTTGGTAAACACAAATCAACAAACTTTTATTTTATACTAAGATTTGTTCACATTAGAATTGCTTCAAGTTGTATACAGTTATTTCGTATGATTTAATTTACTTAGAATTATTTGTTTTCATTTTATTATAAATAACTTACAAGATTGGAAATTTTCAGTTTAACATTTGTAAACTGTGATTACCATGTTTTTGCAGACTTAAAAATGTTCTATTTTGTTCATTAAAATAATACTATGAAAATAAAATACATTCGGTATATTGCAGATATAATACATCATTTATTACTAATACTGAGCACAGGACATGATTAATCAAATACACATATCTCAAATTGTTTTATGAAATGTGCAAGAAATAAAAATACGAAAAAATATATTTAATATAAATTAATTTGTAGACAAAGTTTTGGCAATTTATTGAATAATAAAGTTTAAAAAATTAGAAATTGATTGAAAGACTAAAGTATTTCCCCATTTCTAAAAACTGAATAACCATAATTGTACATTTAATTTAATTGTTTATTTTATAGCATTTCAACATTTGTATTCTGATTTCATCCCTAACAAAATTTGACTCGGCAAAATTTGAAAAAAATATCAGAGTATTAGTCCTCTCATCCATAATTTCTTTTACGTACAACTAATGTAATACAATGAACATTATAAACTGTTTTGTAGTTAAGTGTTATTTATAAAGTTCATCATCAATCTAATGAAATTCTGTAAATCATGTATATTAATATATATTTTCCAATGGATATTCTTTTTAGAATAAATAACAGTTAAATATCACGTCTTGTTATTTTAGTAGATTTATCTCATTGACATCTGTTAATTGTAGAATATATTTTATTGACAAAATATTAATCTGTGTTCTAATGAAATACAGCAAAACTCTGACCATCTTGTATCACAACATTAATCACAACCAGAACATAAGAATATTATTCCATGTTCAGTTTCATAATTCAGTTTCAATAATCTATTATGAAACCTTATTCAATTATCAGATGGGCAAATTAACATTCACATTCCAAATTTCAATTCTATAAGTACAGAATAGTTATATGATTAACAGTGTTAAGAAGTCCTAGGGATCAAAGCATAAAATTTAGTTACAAATAAATTAACATTATTCAATACAAAATGAAAACATTAAAATTGGTAATTATAAAGTTTAATGTGCAAACTTGGAATGCTTTTGTAATGCTGCAGAAAACCTATTTGTTGTGACTACGGTGTCTTTTTCATGAAGACTACAATACTGAATAAATAACTAGAACATTTTAATTAAGAATACAAATTGCTGCAATTTTAATAGCTTGAGAGAAGATTTTGAGCATCTTCACCACACAAATATATGGTGAAGATCGTTCAAAATTGGCCACATGCGCTTTATAATCACAAGGAATGTTTAAAACAAAACACATGCTGATGAACATGATTGTGAGTGATACCTATTGGTCAATGGCCTAAGAGTGAAATACATACTTGTTTGGTAATTATGATCCCAATCAACGAATACTGTTATTTAATGTTTTCAAAGGGATGATGAATTTTAGTAATTTTGGGGTGAACTGAGTTACAGGCAGTTCTTACTTATTTGGATGAAATAACATGCATCTTTTTCATTGCTATTTTATTTTTCAATATCATTAAACTTAATAGTCTAAATTTGTTATTTAAATCGGTTTTTTAAAATAAAAATAACTTGATTTGAATCACGCTTTTAAATGAAGCTGATTTAAATTGACATATCCTGACTAGGAGTATCTTTTTGACCAAAATCGTTTCAAAAACCTCCATTTTCAAAGTTTTGGCAACTTTTTGAAAATTCAGCATAGGTCAACAAGAGTACGTCCTCCCATTTTTTGACCAATAGCATGAATAAATCTTTCAGTCCCGAATTCATGCCTCCTGCTTCATTATTGGTGGAAATGATTTTATGACCTTAACCTACTAAACTACAATATCAAAAATGTAAATATTAATAAAATAATTATAAATTAAATATTAACATTTGGATGTAAATATTAACACTTGGATTGCTTTGATGAGCCATCTGTGTAGCAGAGCATATAGTATTTTTCTGTTAAATATGTGAACTGTTAAGTGCCAAGCTACACCAAATACTACAACTACTCTGCAATGTTTTTTGAAGACCCTGTGCAGAGGTGAAGGTGCTGGGGAAACTAAAACTTCTACTACAATAAAACATGAGAAGACTAATTTTGATACTATTGAAAAGAATTTATGCTATTTCACAATTGCTTTGCTGTGGCAGACCTGGAAATGCCTTTATTTTTACTTTAAGCCTTTTAGGTATGTAGGTATTTAATTAAAGTCGCACTGGAGTAACACAACGGGCTATTGGCCATAGTCCTGGATCATCCCAGAAGGGAAAAATCTGAGAACACACCACGTAATTTTGAACCAGTCAGATGACGAGGTCACACCTGAAGTCGCACCACTCTCCAAACTTCCACACCATGCCAATTTGAGGCCACGACAGATTTAATGTGAACCAGCCCCTTTGTACACGATGGTCTTAGGTTGGATTCAAACTCGCAACCCTCCAATTGCTAGTCCATTACTCTTCCAACCGGGCTACCTTAAGCCTTTTAGGGGAGCCTCTGAAAGGATTCAGGCTAGTATATATAAATATTCTAGGTATATTATGGCTAAAGTATATAAATACTTTTTAATTTGATATTGTGATCAAAGATTGCTCTACATGAGCAGTGATGCAACAATGGCATTGGATGAAGTGGTTTAAATGATAAGATTTATTTCATTTCAATTATTGAGTTTTGAACTTTTGACAAGTGTTCACAAATAATTTCAAGTAATACTAATGTGAATATTTTTGAACAATTTATTCATTACAAAGTATAAATAGTTTCAAAGAGATTTTTTAAAAGGCATTTTGGAACAAAAAGGGTTAGTATTTACAATTTGTTTTTATGTAGCTCAATCAACTCATTTTTTTGGCAAAACGCCAAAAAAATTTAAAATACTTTTTGGTGTACCATATGAAAAAGGTTGATAATTGCTGTTCTAGATGTGCAGTAGAGTATTCATGTCTCATTTCTAATTTTCTTTGTGAACACACTTGTTAGAAGTTCATAACTAAACCGTCGAAATGAAATAAATCTTACCCAATTTAAACCGTTTTACCATCCATAAGGCACACCATGCCCTCCTTGCCGCATAAAGGTTGAAATTTCTGCCTTACGTTAATTTATTTTTGTACCTAATTAAAATTTAAATTTTTTAAGAGAAAGTGGGACCCCTCATGTCTTACCATCCATCTCGAACACTCCTAGACTTCAAAATATCAAGAGAATAAAGCTTTTAACAGGCTTCATATATCTACTATTTATATACCTAGCCTTAACCATTACAAGGAGGTTGGATGCTATACATTTCACTGCACCTGACAAGGTTAAGAGAACTTTTAAAATGTAAAACACTGGTGAGTGTTCAAGGCATATTCTTAAATTTATTATTCTAAATGCTATGCTCACAATAAATGATACTTTTAAATAATTTCATAAAAAGGTGCCTAACAGCTAGAAATCACAAAAATTTACATACAAAACAAATCCTTTGATAAAAAATATTAAAATTATACAAACACTTTATATACATCATATAAACATAGACAATGCTTTATATATATATATATATATATATATCTACATATGTAGATATATATATGAATTGATGACTAACACAATTTTTATATAAGTGCAATAATTACAAATGAATTTGTAATTATTGCAAGATTAAAATCTCATTTTGTCAGCTAACATGTTGTGTGTAAAATAAATTTGGAGAAAAACAAGTTTTAAATTACTAAATCATACCGACAAATTAATCATTCATAAAAAATGTTCACGATTGTGGTTTTGTGCCAACTGTTAATGCTAACATGAGGAACTGAATAACTTGGATGTGGATTATTTTGGTTACATTTACTCTTGTTTCATTGCCTTTGCTTGTGAAGACTAAAAATAAATATTTTCAGAGTAATTTCTGTTAACTCTGAAATTTAGGCAAATAACATTCCTTGGTGTGATGCATCTATGTGGATATACACATCCTGATCGGTACGAAATTCTTTCACACATATCCAACAAAATCTTCCTTTGCACGAAGTACAAGCCATACGATTGCAACCAGAAATTTTTTCGATAGCAGTTTTACATCTGGGGCATTGCTTACACAGTCTGGTTGTTTTCTGCCAAACCTAAAAGGCAATTTAAATTTATACAGCAATGCAAGCATTTTTCATAGAAAAGACAGTAGATTTCATAGAAAAGATCCAACATGCAAGGATTCATTATATCATGAGAAAGTAAAACTGCCCTGATAATTGCATTTATTAAACTTGAAGAATTCAACTGAAACACTTTCATGCAAATTAAAAACTAGATATTGTCAACCTCCAAGAAAAGAAAACAGAAGATTTTTACATGAAAAGCAATGCTTAATTTCTCAGAAAAGAAATTGTCTAAACATAATTTTTTAAATTAAAAATAGTTAAAAGCACCAGATTAGGTTTTATAAGAAAGAAATTCAAAGCAGAAAACGTAATCCTGTTCTCTACTATACTACGGCTCTTAGAAGGCAGTAGACCTTGGATCAGCCAATTTTTGAAAAGGTGTGAAACATTTAAGGAGAAAGCTGCCATGCACATAAACATGAATGGCAATTGCCATGGTTGTTTCCCCCTGATCACTGCTGTCACTTTCGCCATTGAACAATAAACTGAAGAACCAGAATCTGCACTAAAGACATGAATTGTGGTTGTTTGCGGTACAGCCAGTTCCCTAATTTAACTAATAGTCATTCAAAACCATATGACTCGATGCCTTTTCTGGGAGCCATACTAAACTGTTATATACTTGGCGATAGTTTGAACTCGGCATTTCTGCTTTGGTAACATTTTCCACAAAATAGCACTATATGCAAAACTTAGATTAAAATTTTCTTGAATGTTTTGGAGGTCTCTTGGTAGGTTTTTCTTGAAAATTAGTGCCAAAGGTTTTTTATGACCCTAGAAAATACTGATTCTGATGTTTTCTTTCCATGGTTGCATCTTCATACCTCTTTTTGACTTCACTCCAATATTTCGTTTTTAATATGAGACTCGTTTGGTAAGTCTAGTAACAGTGTTAAAAAAGATCGATTTTATTTCTCAATGTAGTCTCCTTTGAGGGCTACATACTTGGTCCAGCGAGCTTCCAATATTTTCCTCCCATCGTATTAGTTAAAGGCTACCAAATATGCATTGACATTGGTGATGACATCCTTATTCAACTAGAATTTCTTCCCAAAGAACTAGATTTTCAAGTCACCCAGTATGACATCTTTCTGTTATGTCGTACTGGGTTAAGTTCAGAGAATAAGGTGGATGAGGAATCAATTTGAAGACCAATTTCACTATAATGTAATGGTCGATTTGTGGTCTTGAAGAAAGCACTTTTTTTGCATGCCAATCTTAGCTGGTTTTGTTTCAGTTCTTTTCTTTCAAAAGGTTCAATAATGTTGCATAATAGGCTCTTGTTATTGCTTTTCCCTTCTCCATGTAGTCGATTAGGATTTCTTGGGTACATCAAAAAACAGTGGCCATCATCTTCCCAGCTGACAAAACGGTCTTTGAATTCTTCAGGACACTTTCACCACTTGCTGTCCACTGCTTACACTCTAGTTTAAACTTGAGTATGTAGTGGTGGACCCATGTTTTGTCCAGTTATGAATTGATGCAAAATGTTCTGTGGATTGCGGTTAAACATCACCAGACCGTTGAAATGTCCTTTCACATGCGTTTTTGGTCGACAGTCAACAATCCAGGTATCAATCGCACACAGCTTTTTCATCTTTAATTTTTCAAGTAGGATATTGTGCACTTGTTTCGATGAGATGCTTATAATCTCAGCAATATTGTGCACTTTCGCTCGGTTGCTTACATAATATCACCATAGAATTTTTACCGATATCAGTTGTGGTGACCTCAACTGGATGTCCAGAGAGTGCTTCATCTTTAGTGCATGTTTGGCCCCATTTAAATTCATTTATCCAGAAATAAACCATATTAAATGCTGGTGAAGTCTTGATAAACTTTATGCTCCTTTTTGATCTGGAGGTTGTCCATTTCTTTGATTAAAAATGTTTTATCACTGCACAGAACTCATTTCCCCCATTTTTGTGATAACTGCTCAAACTCTCACTTCAAATGTCTATAGAACACAAACAAAGCATCACTTCTGGCTGAAATTTGGCATGAGTTAGTTGAAGTGTCACTAGCCAGCAATGACATCACCTAGTTTATTATAGCAACATCTCGGAAGTTTACCAAACGACTCTCCATATCCCCAACGAATACGTTTAATGTGTGCACTGCACAACTATATGCAAAAAGATGGTGGTATGTGTTACTTATCATTTAAACCAGCAGCATTATCAGTGATATATGAATAATGCATCGTTTTCAATAATCACAATTTTGAATTTCTATAAAACTGGTTATATATATTGTGAATGATACATAAAATAAACTTCAAATTTCTTTCTGCAATCAATAAATAGAAATTTCCTGAAAAGAGGTTTAAGGTTTAAAATAGAAAATTCTCAAATATTCAAACTTTAACATTTGGAGAAAATTCTTTTTCTCAGAGAATATTCTGTTAACTCTAGGGTAAACTATGCTGAAACATTATATAAGCCTGACATAATACTCTAATAACTGATAAAATGTATTAACAGCAATATAGGAAACATTCCATTGTACAAGTCCAAAACAGCTTAGAAGTCATACAGAAAAGACAAGTTGCAGCATGGATATATGGGTATATGCTGCTAAGGTTTGAATAAAGTATATTTTGTAATATATAAAGAATTACCATTAGTGAAAACAATATATAAATAAGAGAAATTTTTTACCTTGAAAGAGTAATCTGGATCATTCTTCGAATTCTGATACATATCACAAGTATATCCTCCATGATACAAAACATTGCATCTGCAAAATAGAGTAGATTTCTAATATCATACGTGGATGAAAACGTGATATAAAGAAGCATTTTCACTAAAATAAGCTATATTTCTAATACAATTTCTTGGAATATTTTAAATCAATATTTAAATAAATTAGCAGCAAAAATCATTATACTGAGGTATTCTTATAGGTTCAATTTACTGCCTCAGAGGTTTCATTTTGAAATAGTGTTTAAAAGACTATCTAAGTAATAACGTTACTAGTCTTAACACAATAGCGTTTAAGACTAGTAAGTAATTAACGTTGCACTGGAACACAACAGGCTATTGGCAAAGGTTCGGGATCAACCCCCAAAGGGAAAGATCGAGAACAACACCATGTAATTTTGAACCACGGTCAGATGACATGGTCAATATCTGAGCTGGCACCCCACTTTCCAAACTTCCACTCACAGCAACATGAGGACATCTGAGGTCACGGCAGATTTAACGTACTCCATCACCATGTACTTCCTTCTCTGGTTGGACCGAGTTTCGAACTCGCAACCCTCTGATTGCTAATTCATTACCCATCCAACCGGGCTACTGTAGACCCCTTGAGTCAAAGAGAATAATTTAATTTCAAATACACACTTAATATGAATTTTTCTAACACACAAAATTAGCACAGAAATTGTAAATATTCAAGACAAAACACTCACTTGACACAAACTTCATTTTTGCAGAGAGAACAAGTAATTTTATTCCCTGAAAGATCTGTCTTGTAAAAAAACATTGAGCAGTCTGGTGCCGGACAGTATACAATTCTCTCCCGATTCTTTTCAAGGTAATCCTTCATGGACTTTTCAAATAAAATGTTTCTCTTTTCCTGGTCTTCATTTAAAATTTTTCTAATATCATTGAGAACAATATCTTTAGAGCAGTTCTGTAAAAAGGAGCATAGAATGAGATACTTTGGTTGTTTCGGTTGTACACGGTTGGTTGTTTCAAGTTTTACGGCGGTGCAAGGGCCATAGTGTCTTGTGTTTGGCCAAGCTGTGCCAAACACAAGACAGACAACAAGATGAGGGAGGAAGAAAAAGCAGAAGGGGGTAGGCGAGGGTAAAAATGATAGATCACTCAGGTAAAAAAAGGTTTGTGATGCCCGTACATACCTAAAGATGTGCCTCTGAGGGCTGAGATATATTATGATTGAAGTACAAAGCAAATTACCTTTAATAGAAATAATTAGTAAAAACAAAAATTTCCCAAACCTAAAATGCTTCAACCACATATTAGATAATTTCAGTGTGTACTAGATAATGATATATTCACCAAATCTTGCCACAACACCATAACATCAGCAAAGAAAAATATAAATATCAAGTTTCTTAAATCAGGGTTCGTACTTCATTTTTTCAAGTGATATAAAGTTCAAAAATATTTTAAATTAGATATAAAATACAGAAAGACATTTAAAAAAATAAACATTTTATCTGTTTTCTTTAACTGATCAAACAATATAAAACACTGTAGCATTCACACATTTTAGCAGCCCTCACCACTAGGTGGCAGGAGTGACTCTCCTTTCTGTCCAGTTAATGACTTTCTACCTGTAGCAGTTTTTTCCCATTTTCTACTCTTCCTTCTTGAGAGTGAGTACTGAGTCCATCCAAAGGAGCAAGTGTCCCTCCTCAAGATGTAGGTGTAGCCGTTGTCTTTATTTGTGCAATGTAAATATTTCATTGATCCTAATAAAATCCCTTACACTAAATTCGAGTAGTCATTTGGAGTTAAACCATTTCACAAAACATGTTGATTTTCATGTTCTTGGTGCATATTTTAGATTTCATTTCCTGAGTTGGTTTGTAATTGAATTAAAATCGCACTGGAGCAACACAATGGCAACGATTCAGGATCTGGACGATCTGAGGACACCCCCTCGTAATTTTGAATCCCGGTCAGATGGCAAGTTTAACACCTGAGTTGGCAATCCACTCTCCAAGCTTCCCCACCATGCCAACGTGAGGACATACGACTCCACAAAAGATTTAACTTGAACCAGCCTCCACATACACGATGGTTTTTGGTTGGATCGAGTTTAAAACTCGCAACTCTCTGCTGCTAATCCACTACCCTACTAACCGGGCTACTGTGCTCCTTAATTTTCTAAGATAGAAGTTAAGAGGGACAAGATTTAGACAACTGTCAGCCCTGCCTGTAATTCAGGCCACAATACCAAGTTAGATTACAAGTATTATTAATACATTTTTTTAAGAAATAAATTTCTTTATGGTCTCATAATTTATGTGTGGGAAAAAATTAACTTTCAAAGTAAATGATGGATATTAAACTTTTACCCTTAAAATGAAAACAAATTTTAAGATTGTGTAGTTCAGAACAAGAAATGTCATTAATTCTTAATAACCTTTTGGAAGTAGTAAATAACTTAAAATTTTTACCTCAAAGCAACAACGAAGAGGAAACTGTGCTTGCTCTATTAATGCTTGGATACATTCAAGGCAGTATAAATGGCCACAATGCTCAAGTCGAAATGTTAAGCCAAATGCAGGGCAACTACACACTGGACATGTTTCTTGAGAAAGATCAGCATTTGGAAAGATGATATCTAACCCATTAGATAATTCTTGAATGCAATTTTCTGCCTTAAATATAAAAACAGAAAAATTTGAGAATGGTTTTAAACAAGATTTTTTTACTTACAATTTATCCTTACACCATCTGTTGAGATAGATGTCAAGAATTGTTGAACAGTTTAGGGATACATAAACTTCCTAAGAAAACATGAGGTAGAATACTCCTATTCCTATGTGCTTTAAATTATTGATGAAACTGAAGGATGTATATTAATCTTGATCAATAAGAAAATATAGCTAGTTTCCTGTTTTGCCACAAAATAAAAATTTTGGTTTCAAGAAAATGATTTACTCAGCTAAATGTTCCAGCAAAATAGATGAATTTTTGGATAAATCTACAAAGCTAACCCTTTGAAAGGCACTATCTATAAAGTTTTCTTTTATAACTTTATGGAGGTAAAGAACTATCACCTCACATGAATGTATTTTCAGGCTAGTCCAAATAGTGAAATAATAGCACACAATTTTAAAAATAGTAAAAAAGTCCCGATGTTAGTAGCCAATTTTAGTTGCTCAGATACAAAATAAATTGGCTAAAACACAAAATGTGGTAAGTATCAAACAAATGTTGAAAATCTCGCCAAGAAATTTAAATTTTAAAATTAAATACTCTCTCTCTAAATATTTTCTCAAGGTTTCCATGACAATCCAGCAACCAGATTCAGATGTTTTTCTTTCATGGTTGCCACGGCTTGGTGCCAAAACTTAGAAATTGGCATCCGTTGGAAATTTCCTCTAAAGAAAAATGTTTTCCGTCATCATAAAATATTTTTTGTCGTTATTAGTTAAAAAAGGACTACATTTTCGTTGACTTTTGGTGAATTTTCAAAACAAGTCACCAAAATTTTGATTAAAAAATACTCAGTCGCCAAGGTTTTAAAATAGTAGCAAAAAATCACCTGTGGCAGTTCAGTATTTTGAACATCAGAAAATTAAATTTTGTTTTTTTTTTAAGTACTTGGCCCCCTTATGCATGTCTTACCATCCATCTTCAGAATTCCCAGATATCAGAATATCAAAGAGAATACTCTTGTATACCTAGCAACCTTAACAAACCTACAATATTTATATATCAAGCCTTAAACAGTTCAAAGAGGTAGGACACAGTATTTTCCACTTCTCAGAAGTTCGACATGTGTGTTCCTCAAAAGGGTTAACACCCCAGAAACTCTGAGTGAATTTTTGCTATTAAAAAGACATTTTACTTAGGTAGATGAAATATGGAACTCAAAATTTGACGTGTTTATAGCAAATGTATCCTTTGGTGTTGAAAACAGTTAAAAGGCAAAAAATGTGTGGCCTACAGCTAATTACAAAATTTTCAAGTGTCAGTGGTTTCCAAAATGGTTCCGTGGCTCAGTAAGTTTGCCCACTGCACTAGTAACCTGCAAGTTTAAACTTTAAGGGTTTAACAAAAAGGCGGAGCAGGTTCAATTCCTCTTTCAGGTGTATTTCTCTCTGGGTTGGTAAATACTTTCTGTGTGTCCATATCCCCATTTACTTGACATTGTTTGGCACAGCTTGGTCAAATATGGCCATAAAACCCAACAAACCAAAATTTTCAACAACCCTGTTTTGAGCGATTGCCATATGTAAAGTCCTAGAAACAGAGTACCAAAAATATGTGGAAAGAGACGGAAATTTATAATGATTTTTTTCAGAAATGATAGTTTATAAACCACATAATAAATTCTATAACAGCTACAATACACTACCATACAATATTAAGCTACATTTAACCCACGAGTACAGACATGGTTTTACGCATGTTCAGATGTGGTGTTATATCCAAGAACTGAAGCAAACAGCTAGACAGGAAACATCTTGTGTGCATGAATTAGATCCCAAACTACTCTGATAAAATCTTTTCAGACCATCAGTAGCTGTATATTTTACTAATAAATTTTGTTTAGGTTAACTCCATTTCTTCCTTGCTTTCTGTTACTGCATCAAACCAGAGGGGATCAAGTTTTCAATACATGTTGAGTCAAACCGACTACAAATTTATTTTCTTGTTTTGTGAAAAATATTTGAAGTTTATTTCAGAAACACGATATAGCAGAAAATAATTTAATTTAAAAAAAGCTTAAGTTGTAGCCACCACAAATCATCTATTGAACACTACTACATTAGAAATTTTGTATAATATGCTGAGAAACCAAATTTTTACACAAAATACCATTCTACAAGAAAGATCGGATATTTTTTTTCAGTTTCAGATATTAAGTTAATTTGATTCCTTTAAGTGCAACCAAACAAATTTAAAAAGTGAGCAACTCAGCTTTGAACATGTGTTCACTCTTGACCCTCTGTTAACATACTGCCCTAAGGTCAACTTGAAGGTACTGAAGTTACGATTGCAGTGATAGAAGAAAATCCATGTGAAAATTACAGCCAATGAACAGCATGGAGTCAATCTGACTCTTGTCTGCACTTATAGGTTAAACCATTCTTATATATTCAAGAGCTAGAATATTAAAATCAGAGAATACTAACCTTTTCCACATTGTTTCGACTCCCACGAAGCAGGAGTTCCCGAGCTTTGATGTCGAGTAGTGCCGATTTAAGTTCAAAAGCTTCAATGAATCTTTCTAGATGTACACCATATTCTTTTATAACAGCTTTTAAGAGCATATTATTATTCTGATCACTGGATAAAGTTATCTTTAGCATGACATCATTTTCTGCATCTTCTAGAAATTTTATTATCTGATACTTTGCATTTTCACTATCTTCCACAGAGCCGTAGAGCTTAATCGATTTGGTTTCATGATTTTCCACAATATATACACCTTCTGCTCTTTCCAAACACCTGAGCCATACAAGACCACCATGGAAAAAAAGATTTTGCAGCCCTTTCACATTTTTTAGGTCGAGTGTTTCTCCTTCTAACAGATCACTGACTGTTCTGTGAAGAAATTTTAAAATTTCCGAGTTACTCGCAGACAATTTTATAACACCCCTGTCACCGCTTTCTACACTGATACAGAAACTGAAGTGATGGTCACCTTTATGAACACTGTGTCTTTCTAAATCCTGCTTAAGCTGTACAAGTTCAGTAGTAAAACGAGGTTTTAATACTTTACACATATCCATGTTACAATTAATAACTACATTATACAAAACTTGAGTAATGAATTTCTTATCAATAACAGAAGTGAGGATTTCTGCAACAAAATCCAAGATTTCTGAATTGAATGTTCTAATTTGAATTACCATATCTATATCTGTAGGTTTTGCTTTCAAAACGACTACATCGCAATCAATAAGTGCAAACTCTTTTAATTTCTTAATGATTTGATATTTTATATCATTGATATATATATCAGGAGTTTCAAATGGAGCTTTATAGTTCAACTCAATGCTATCAATTTTTAAATCTGGTAATAATTGCCCAACTTCACGTTCAATATTGTGCGAACGAGTTTCTGGGGGCAAACCTGTTAATTGTAACTGATTGTCCCTATTCCTTCCAACCTGAATAAATACTTCGGTTCCTAGCATCCGCACATATTTTAACGCCTTCTTACGTGCTGTCATAAAATTTGATGTGCTACAGAAATTTACAAAACCTTCTCCGTTACATGGACGCCTCACCCAGGACAAGAGCAGATAATAAGGAGCAAGAGATTCATTGAAGTTGTCTGCAGCACTTCCAGTTGGAATGTCTTGGTGATGGGAACCACATAGTTGCTTTTGAAAAGTAACAGAAACAGATGTTGCTACAGCACCTTTTGAATAGTTCATTTCAACATAGGCCTTATTTCTCCCTTTCTTGAGCTCTAAAATTTCCATCTGCTGCTCATTCAACATGTTCATACGTTTGCTACTTAAGATATCTTCGATTGCACACTGAGCATAATCAATGTGTTCAGACATTGCAAAAATTTGAACACGACCTTTCTGAAGAGATAATTCTAAAAAAATGAAATCACTACCAGTCTCACTCTTAAGTTGATTCTCAATCATTTTCAGTTTTTCGCCATCACTACCAAGCAGCATATTTTTCATCACTTCTTCCCCAACTGGTTCAACAATGCGGTTCACCAGAGTTTTTTCAAAAATATCAGCATAATCGAAATCCAACATGTTTTCTCTGAGGCCTCTTAAGATCACGTCAGGTGGTACAACAGTCACGTGAACCAACAAATTTCTATTCACAGAAATCATCTGATCATACAGAATAAACTGAGGTAAATTCCCCTTTTGACAGATAATAGAGCATGGGTTTATGTGAGCGACTGAAGATGTTGATAAAACTCGATAACCACTTCTGCAATGGCCTGTATAAACACATAAAGTATCATGAAAACAATCAAACAAAAGGTCTGTGAAATCTGTACAGAAAGTTTCACTTGCAGAAAATTCTCGTAGTATGGTTACACCAAGACTGTGATTCATAATCTGACACATTTCAAGAACACACTCATGGATGCTTTGAAGTACATCTTGCTCAATGTAATGATCTTCACACCACACTGAACTAAAACCTTCCTCTGTGTATTTTTTATAGATGTAAATATATGTCAAAGTATCACTTTCATCCTGAATGAGTTTAAGCTTTTTAGCATCTATTGCTCTTTGTTGTTTGTCATTTAATGGATTTTTAAAAATCCGTCTATTTTTAATAAGAAATACAACCATTATGATAGCTTCAAATACAAATCCTCTCTCCAGACTTGCCAAAATTAATCTAGAATACTTAGCTGCAAATGGAAGTGAAAGCATATCTTCTCCCAGACTTGTTAAATTGTTGTCTTTAATAGCGCCATACCTTTCTAAATCTTGCAGAGTATTTCCAAGTATTTCGAGAGGTAAAGGTTCAATTATTTCAATTGTTCTTCCACTGTAGAGTTTATGTTGGAAAATTTTAAGCACAGTGTTAATAGGATTAACCGTAAATATTTCAGGTTGCATACGAGGTAACATATCATTACTGTAATTTCTTTTACTATATATACGATAACAAATTCCTGGGCCACTAACTCCCGCTAAATACTTGCGGATTTTAGCATTTGGGCGAGAAATGAGAGTTGTTTTTATCACATCTTGGTTTTTGTTACAATCATAAGCATGAGTTTTCTGAACCCCACAATCGATCACAAAATCAACATATTTAATAGCAAATATTTCTGCACTGCATGTAGCAAGAAAGACTTTTCTCACATTTTTGTTTTGAACTTTTGAGATTAAATCACTATCATATGATGCAAAATCATCGAGCAAAATGGTCTTCAAATCATTAAGCTGCAATTCAAAGCAAGATTTCAGTAAGAGTTTTGACACATGATCAATATCGTCATTGGAAGGAAGGAATACCATAACATCACCCATGCCTTCCAAAATATGAATGGCTATTATAGTTCGGATAACCTCTTCTACGTAATCAACAGAAGCCAAAGAATCATTCTTCCAAACAGTAGTAACAGGAAAAAGAAGAGTAGGAGTGCTTAAAAGTGGAGAGTTGATAAATTTAGAGAAATACTTTTGATAAATTTGAACATCAGCAACTGGGGATAAAAGCAGAATTAATTTTGAATTTTTATTATATTCTAGCATGTTCTTAAAACTGGCTAACAGAATATCGGATGTTACAGATCTATTCAATTCGAGATTAAAAATGATGTACATAGTTCTTTCCAAAGAAAGCTTACGTGAAAAGCAATGAAGCAGATCATTTTCAGTTGTGACAAGCATCTGATTCGTTAGAGAATTTTCAAACTCATTAACAACTGGCTGTTTGACAAAATTGGTCAAATATTTACACAATCGATTTCTGGCCACTACAGAACTCTCACAAGAAACTATGAATTGTTTCTTAATAACAGCTGGTAAAACAACATTAAACTCATAAGAATAATCAGAACAAATAATTATTACTTGATTTTCTTGTATTGCCTTCATCACTTCATATTTCAAAGCATAGGCAGGAAAAAATGATTCAAACAAGCGACATTCAGCCAGAAATTCTTGCTTAATTGCTTCACAATTATAGACAATACTTTCTATTGAAGATGCATACGCACAAGAAAATTGCACCTTTGTGTCACTCAAACTATTTTCAAATTGTTTTTGTTGCAGCTCCAAATTGTGTAAACGATTTTTCTTTATTTTTAAATATTTGCCTTCCTTGTATAGAGAAGATTCTTTTTTTATCTCATGCATAATTTGTAGAACATATTTTTCTGAAATATTTGAAATTTCTTCCCTGTAACGCATAATTAGATCAGTAGGATTAATTGATTGGTATCCATCATTCATGTTTTGGAATTTGTTTTCCGAGAATGTATGATTGTCAAATAAAACATTTTGACTGTGTTCATCAGTTAATAAATTGCGTACCTGAGTTTTATTAGTCTTCAAACTTTTGCCTATGCAACTATTAGAATTAAATGTAAAAAGTGAAGTACTAGGAGTTTCATGAGAAGAACCTAGTTTCTGAATTAAAGAGTTGTAATTTTCATCACAATTGCCATTTGTCCTTTGATTTACAGGTTGAAATTGGTCACTCTCTGCAATTCCATGTGGATTTACAATGCATTTAGCAATATTTGATTCATTACAACATTCATCAGATGAAAGAGAGTCATACATTGAAGATGTTGGTTGAACATTAAATATTACAGGGGGTTCAGAATCATATTCATGTCTAGCTGTACCTCTAACAATCTTATCAAATTCTTGTACAGGATCTTTGAGAGATTCAGCACAATTATTAAAATCCAATTGGACTTTAGCGGCAAAAGTTTTTGGCACAGGTGCATTAGTATTTACCAAATTATTCATATTAGATGAGCTACTAAAGGAGCCAATTTGATCTGGATTATTTAAATTTTTCTCAAACTTCAAAGCTTGATTTAAATCAGAAGGAACAGAGGAACTATCTAAATTATGATTGAATGAAGCCATATCTATTATACATCGAATCATTACCTGCAATTTTTCTTTGAATACAATTTTTTTGTTGTATTCGAATGGCAACACCTTGTTTAACTATAGATCAGAAGACATATAACTAAATTTTTCTTTTAGTAAACATGGAATAAGTGATTTTTAATTGCAATAGCGCAGGGTAAAATTTACAAAAAAAAAGAACATTGACATTCAAACCTACTAAAACCATTTCTTAAAAACATCTAATACTTTCAAAACACACTGTGACAAGATTTCACACTGACTATATATTCCAGTTTATTTCTTCTTCCAATCCTTTGGTGAGTTTCTTCCTCCCATTTGTCTCTTGCTGTTATAAAAAATTTTACTTCATAGTTTTATAGCAGTGAAACCTAAAAAAAATTTTCATAAAAAATAATAAAATCTGATTTTCATACAAGAATATAGTATAATAGATCAATTAAAATGTAGTTTATGATGGGAAGCAAAGCACAGGGTTGGCAAAATTTTGCTGAAGGTGGAAAAATATATGAAAAACAAAACAAAAAGCACCCTGCAAAAATAGCTTTTAGAAAAGTGAAACCAGTAAAAAAAATTTACTGGTTTTTTATCTAAAAATATTTTTTTCTTGTTTTGTAATTGCTTTAACCACAAAAGAAATAACTATTTCAACCATAAATAGATCATTTTAACCACAAAAGAAATAATTTTGCATTTTTAACTTGATTCCAGGATTAAGTATGTTTTTGTAGTGACATGACATACATATCTATCACTGACAATAATATTCAGCTGAATGTGTGGTTGGTGACTTTAATTTATCAGTCTGTTCCAGAGACTAGATAACTACATTATGTAGAAAACATTTAAAATTTTATGGAAATTGGTTTTTAATCAAATTTTGTAAAATATAAGTTCACAGTTTTGTTTACCTTTTACAATTTGTGGAAAGGAAAATTATGTTCTTTTTCCAGATAATGATCAAACACATCTTGCAATATCATTATCTGCTCATCAATAAACAGGGCAAATTCAGAATACATTTAATTCAATGATATCAAAAGATATATTCTTATGTTAACACATTTTAATTCTGAATTAATCAATGAATTTTCAAATAGTAATTTGGAGGCAGATTAGGAAAATTTATATAAATGTAAATAAAAATACCTTTTATTCCCAAAAATATTCAATTTTAATGCCAAATGATACTTATAATATTGACCATTTGAAAATTTAATACATATAAATTATAATTTAATGAACATTTTTATGTAATAAATTTTCAAATAGTAATTTGAGGCAAATCGTCACGAAAATTTGCAATAAGTATCAATAAAAATATCATTTGTCTTCATAAATATTAAAAAATGAAATAAGTCAGAGTAAGAATGCAGAATCGGTAAAAATTCGGGTTTTCTTTTTCATTCCTTTAGAATGAGTTGAAGGTGAAGTAGTCATTTTTTCCTATCTAACTGGAATTTCAGAGCAAAATAAAATAAGAATTTTCCATCTAAAGGGACTAAAATTAAAAATTACAAAGCTGTAGAAAATATTTATAACATACCTATCTCTATTAGTAATCAGATTTTTTTATCATAGATAAATAGACAACAGAAAGCAAATAAAATATTTGCACACACAATCTGTTATATCTTTGTATAAAAACATTAAGTTGTTATAATCCCAGAAAAGGGGAATTTTTAAAACTGATTACACTGATACTTGTGATAAACTCGACAAACATAAAGGAAATTCTAAGCCTACTGTGAAAATTATTGTATTGTTAAAAAGTAATCCAAAAGTAAAAATCACCAGTTATTTAAAGGATAATTACCTGGGTATTAATTTCTTGGAAAAGAATAATGCCATACAGTTTTGGAAACATAAAAGTTAGATGCATTTTTGTGTTAAAGTCATGTTAAAAAATAAACTACAGCAAAATCTTAATTTTATGATTTTCCCAATGACAGTGAGCATCCACACAAGCATTTTTCACAGCATTCCCTGCCGATACATCAGTAAAAACCTAGAACTATTCTGACTGAATTTCTCATACATAGTAGCTAATATCTCATACATAATAGCTAAAAGGCTGGCATCTCAAATGGAGCTCTTCACCAAAGGGAGGATCGAATCCAGCCTAGCCTCAGCAAAACCAAAATGTCCTGGAAAATAACTTTCACTCTTTGAAGGCATCTGTAGCTGAATCGAATAAGCGCAATGAAACCAAATTTGGTAGACTTTTGAAGATACTGGGAGAAGTATTCTGCAAAATAAATTTTAGTACCAAAAGTTGACAACAGGGGTAAACTTGGTGCTGTTGGAGTCAAAAACAGTCAAACATGCATTAAATACAGATAAAATTATTTAAGCAAAGTTTTGACTATGTAAGCAATAATCACGCCATTAACTCCAGCTGGATATGTGGCACATTGCAATTAAAACAAAATGGTAATACACACACAAATTAATAGATTCAGCTCACACAGGTTGGTATTGGTATTTTCAATTAACGTCACACTAGAGCAACACAAAGGGCTATTGGTGATGGTACGGGATCAATCCCAAAGGGAAAGATCCTGGGACAACACCACATAATTTTGAACCACGGTCAGATGACGAGGCAACACTTGAGCTGACACCCCACTCTCCAACCCTCTTCCACACCACGCCAATCAGCTCACACAGGAAACAACCTTCAATTCACCAGAATCAGGTTCCCCTTGACCACATAGACCAATTTCAATGTGCTGACCTCTTTTGTGTACAACAACTTGCATTTGGTGTGTGGCATGCTCTACAGCTGAGCATGAGTTGGGTCAGGTGTTCATAACAGCCTGTTTCATGTTCTCATTCAAGTTCGGAACACTTCCAACACACAATGGACTTTAAGTAGCCTCACAGCCAAAGGCCACATGGAGTGATGTCGGGGGAGCAAGACCACCATGGCATAGGAAAGAACTGACCAAAAACCTCTCATTACTAAAATGCTGTTGTAGAAGGCATTGTACCGAATGGTGAAAGTGTGGTCATGCTCCATCTTGCCTGAAAATGATTGAGTCCAAACATTGTTTTGCTGGAATTGGAGAATGACAAAAATTTCCAGCATTTCTCGATCTCTATGGTAATGGTACATAGAGATTGAGGTTACTGGACCTGTAGAAATGACACGTTAAAAAAAATATGGTCCTAAAAAAATCAGTTGTGAAGCCACACCAGTTATTTTTGGAGAATGCAGAGGGATTTCCTGGAATGCTTGGGATGTCCAGATGCCTGAAGTCTAGTTGTGGGTGTTGACAGACCCATCCAGATAAAAATGAGCCTCATCTCCCCAAAATATTCTCCAAGGTCAGTTATTGTCAACCTCCATTCAGGGAAGATATGTTAGCACATAGGTCAAGCACTTATCATACTCTGTAGTTGTTAGTGCGTGAACAGGGCTGATCTTACAGATAGAAGTGAAGCATTTTCCATTTCTCAGAACACGCCATATCTAGTTGCTGAGCTATTTCACAAGCACTTCGACCAGTATGGGTCCCTGCACCATTGAACACCACAGTTGAAACTTCTGTTAATTTCTTCTAGCACTGCTTTCTGCCCTCTGTCAGCCCTAACTGTTAGTGATCCTGTTTCTTCAAACTTCTTAATCATAGCTTTAAATGCTACATATGACACAGGACCTGTATGCACAGGTTATGAAGCCTTCTAAATTACGAAAGAGTCGCTCGGGCATTACACTGTTTAAAAAACTTGACAAGTAACACATACTGTGGAAAGGCAAGGCCCATATTCAGCACAACTCATCAGTCATTCAAATAACTTCCCAAACTTTCCCATTCCCTTAATAGGTGGAATTAGAGGTGCAGCTGTCATGTACCCAGTTGAAACATTGCATAATCCATTTGATCTGCATTTAATGCAAATGTTCGACTATTTTTTACTGTAACTGCACCAAATTTCCTCTTGTCAGTGACTTTTAGCATTAAAATTTGTTTTCTACGGAATACATCTCCCCATGTCTTCAAAAGTATCAATACCAAATTTGGTTCCATTCCATTTATTCGATTTAACTACAGATGCCTCCAAAGAATGAAAGGTTATTTTGGGGCCACCTTGTACAAGCTAAAGCTTCAAAGGGATGTTAAGCGAGATAGACTAGTCATAAAGACTAGGTAAAAGGTATGCTGGGTCTTGAATCTAACTTCTGCAGATTTATAGTAAAGCCAAAAATGTTTGTTGCAAAGAAGTCTTTTCAGAGAACCAGCACATTTAATCTGTCAAAGATTTAGTCTGCAGCTGTATGGAAGCAATAGGTGTATAAACAGCTGCTCCCATAAGAAGACTTACGGCACAATTCTAAGCAACATAAATTCTACCATAGTGGTCAGAGGAGCATTAAAAATAGCGAATTGAAAATCTTAACTACTTTTGTGTTTGCTTGCAAACACTAAAAAGACAGAAGGGCCTGTTAGCCTTCATGTCATTTGCCAGCCATGACATGAAGGCTAACAGGCCCTTATCAATGAATTGAATATGCTGTTATTTTATTACTTTTAATTATTTGGTTCATACCTATTGTATATTTGATAACTTTTGCCTAATTGCCATGGAACCAGATATGGAACAGTATACCTAGAAAGAAGGGAAGGCCAAAGTGGCCTCTGGGATTTCACAATGATATAATGAAATTCTTCCCATTTAGTGGCAGAAAATAATCATGCAAAGATATTTAAGGTAGTTTGACCTTGTTTTCCTCTAAATTTTGTTTACAAACATTATGTTCCCTTTCCAACTTATAAGCAATGTGTTTTAATGAGATTCTTTTTCTAAATATTGAGAATATTTAATGCCTTATTCACATGACACATTAAATAATAACATATGGTTAGTTTTTTCTGAGAACAGATAAGATAACTATGCAGTCTCATTCCTGAAGAAATTTTGAAATAATTGGATGAAATAGATTCGGGAAATAGTGAAAGGAGCAATCTGAAACTGAAGAATATTTTCTGTTCAATGAAAGTAAAAAAGTAAGCAGTTCTAATGAAGTTAAAACCAGCTCTCAGCCTATCATTTACAAATAATCCAGAGCTGTGGGCACACCAGAAGTGATAAAAGATGTGAAGATAACCAGACAAATAAGTCAGCAATATAGATCAACCATATGGTACATCTGTGTATTACCAAATTAGAAAGTCATCATTGACATTTTTTAATGAGATATATCTGCAATAAATGCTAGGATGGCACAAAAATGTGATGGAAAAGTAGAAAGGGCTGGAGAAATTTCATCCTGCAGCTTCATACTTCCATATGCAGCATCTAGAATTAATTATGCAGCAAATACAAAAGCTTTGATGCAGGCAGGTATAGAAGAGGTAATGAGAAAAGGCGAAATGCAGTGAGAAGATTTTGTAAAGTAAACACAAAAATAGTTGTTTGCACTGCAAAAAAAGCAGTGTGCGGAAAATGTGCCTAGAGAAGTGAGATGTACTGATTGCTTCAGCGAATATACAAACTAAAATTAAATAAAAACCAAGTTAGCATGATATACCTTTAAAATTTAAATAAGAAACCATTTTCTGTTGCCTAAAATTATCTAACTTCATCCAGTACTCTATATGAAGGAGGGACACACAGGCCTACTCCATCGTTCTAGGTATAAGGCAACTTTCCCGTCTTTTTCGTGTCAAAGAGATGCCTCAATGTCCACTTTAAGATAAATTTAATAATTTCGTTGTCAAATGAAATAAGCTACTATATTAAGATGGCAAAGAACTAAAGTCAGAAAATAAAGGTTGCATCGGGAAACTGACATAAATTCAGATATAAAACATTCAGAAATTTCGAAAAGGAACTTTTTGCTGAAAAAGAAACCTATTAAATATATTTAAAAAAATATTGCAGGTGCAATTGGATATGATTATCAATTAGATATTCACAAAGCCAAATTATGATAAATTCACCTTTTCAAGATCCCTTCAAAAGACATACTTTTAAATAATTTTGTGGAAAAACATACCTAAAAGAAAAAAGCATTCAATATCCATTCTTGCACATTTTAAGGGGTTTTTTAAGTTACGTGATCAGATCAGAGTTTGAGTTTCGGTTTAGAAACTTTTGGAAAACATTGAGTTGTAATAGAGCTGTTTATGTGAAATAAATCAAAAGTGTTCTTTAAGAAACAAAAGTAAGTGTCGTATTTTTTTACCACATTTTATAACTTTTTCTCCTTTATAAGTACGTTTAAAGTATTTTTTCCAAAAAATTATTTTTAAAAGGATAAATAATGTATAATAGATGCAAAAAAAAACCATCTGATTTTCACAAGTGTGGATCAAATGTCTCAACTCAAATATCCACGTGACTAACACAAACCGAAACTAATAGCGGGAATGCTGATAAGTAATACTTTGAGTTAGGGTTCATTTCGTTACTTTTACTACAGTGGAATATTCTTATGTTCTGAAATCAGAAATTAGCCGAATGAAGAATTATTTACTGTTTTCGATGCAGTAAAATTGAAAGACCATTTCGCTGATGCTTTGCTTCATCAAAATATAGGTATGAAAAATCAGCGGGGATTTACCTCGTAATCTTGCTTTTAATTCAATTGAACCAACTCTTAATTTCAATGATTATAAATATACCGTGAATAAGGTGTCATATTTATAGAATTACTTACATAACAATTTTTTTCAAATCACGATGTTTTTCAATCTATTTGTCTCAGCATTTTGTTAACTGTAATGTTAAGATTTTTCTACACAATGTAAATATTTTTCGTGTATTGTTGTGTTGATACATTGATTAACAGCAAATGGTTATTCAAGTGTCTTACCAACATCCATCTAGATATGCTCGAAAACATGCAGAGGTAAATATGCTGACTTTTGACTGAAACAAAACATGTTTTGTGGTAATTATACTGAATTGAAGTGTTAAGTGATGTATTCAAAAGTTTTAACAGTGAGAGCTTAAAATTTTTTTAAACTTTCACAATGACTTGACGAATGCTTCTAAAAATTTAGTGTTGTCATCTGACCGTGGTTCAAAATTTTATGGTGTTCTCGAATCTTTTCCTTCGGGTTTGAACCCCGACAGTTTCCAATAGCCCGTCGTGTTGCTCCAGTGCGACTTTAATTAAAATACCTACCTACCTGAAAATAGTGAAGTTTACAATCAACTGATGGTTTTAAAATATATGTAGTGTTTGTATGACTGACAAATGGTTGCATATTGATTAGGAGAAAAGCAATTACTCCACATATAACTGTTCTGTTTCAGAAACTTGTGAAAAGTTTTTTGTGTATGAATCTGTTGCACAAGAGGAGGAATAAAAATACCAATATTTCATTTTCTTTCTGCTATCATTTTTTAAAAAGTATACCTTAAGTTTTTTTAAACTTTACAGAATGACAAATGCATTTTGTGGCATTTCTGAATTAAGGAAGATGTTAACAATCAAAAGTTGGCTCATTTACTTCCTCTTTCCTTTCGTGAAATAGGTTTCTTCAACTCAGTTAATGAAGAAAATGTCTTGATTTGAAATATTTTTATCACCTAGCTCTTTCTTTTCATAAATATTCAAATCTCTGACATCGGGTGACTCAGTGGGTTTGCTCACTGCACTAGCAACCTGCTAGTGCAGTGAACAAACCTCCACTACCTGCAACTAGCAACCTGCTAGTTGCAGCTAGCGGAGGTTTGTTTCCTCCCTGGGTATATTTTTCTTTCTTGTCAGTAAAAGCTTTCTTTGTAAAAATCTTTCATTTACTTACCCTTGTGCCATAAAAACCTAAACAACCCTTCTGACTCCAGTTAAAAACATGACTTGATTACAGCTTTTGTTAACTTTTCTGTTTGTTTTTTGAAGGTCCCTACTTATTAAAATTTACTTTATATAGCTTCCTTTTTACCTTCACACTTTTAAATCAATTTGCATGTGCAATATAATGCAGTTTTCCAGATTTAACTTTTTCACCAAGATTTGTATGATAGGATTGTATTTAAATTAGTGTAGAAACAGCTTGATTTTATCAAAAATTGCTACAAAATCGATAGATTCAGATATTATTTCAATGTTGATAAACAGATGAAATCCTTAGTCAAATTGGTTGTAAACATTCAAAATAACAACTAATAAAGATTAAAAACTTAGAAAATATCATCAGGACAGAAAATGTTACAAGAGAAAAATGCAAGTTTAAATGTGTTCTATGATAGTGCTGTAACATCTCACTTTTTTAAATTAAGCCTTTCCAGGCCATATATAAAGATTTTTGTTGTAAAGACCATGCATTGGTTATAATTTATTTTTAAATCTATGCAGTATATAACATCCATGACATGTTTTAGTTGCTTAAAAACTTGTTTTTACTCTTAAAAATAATAGTTATGAACACATTCAGACAACCATTTGTTTTCTCTTCAAATAAGCTTACTTTTGCCTTTCGTACTATTACTAACTATTCTTTTCAATTAGAGAAATAAAACTCAAAGTGAACTCAATTATAAGTTCTTAATGAAAAATTGAAAGTTTATTTGCTTTTAGCAGTTAATATCCTTGAAAATGTTTATTAAGTGTGAAATTATAATTGCATAATGGAGTAATTATTACATTAAACAACATTGCTTTAAAACTATTTCTGGTCTATCTGCTGACCAAACCTTTGAAAAATTACAATTGTTATTTAGAAACACTTATTCATATCCCATCCTTATCCATGGCCATCGTCAGTCAGTGGATTTACCAACTGCCCTAGCAGTTGCAGTATGACTTTGATATTCCTCTGGAAGTTTTTCTCTCTTCTGTGTCAGTAAAACTCCTTGTGTGTGTCCATTTACTTGATGTTTTCTGTCTTGTGTTAGCCCTTGCACCATAAAAACCAACTAACACATCCTTATCCTAAAAATATTGAACATTTGTCCTAAAAACAATGAACCTATCAGTTCTCATTATTTCAAAAAAAAAAAAAAAATCTTCCCAAAATTATAAAAGCTGTCCCACCATAAAATTGAGATTTGTGTGCGTTTTTCTTTCAGAACTATAAGGGTTTTATAGAACTCTATTTAGAAGCTGGTTTCAACTTGTCTTGTATTAAAGTGGGTATTGCTGCATTGAAATTTACATTACTTTTTCTTATACTGCTACTGATAATTTAGTTCTCTAAAATTGTTTGTAAATTTGCATATATTGGTTTTACAGGTATGCATTCAGGTAGAGGTTTCGACAACTCGGACGACAAGAATAGATTGAACAGAGAAAGAGATTGGGAATATGATGAATGGAAATCAGATCAAGGTGAGAATGAAAGATCAAATAGCAGCATAAATTGGAAATCATCAAATGAAAAAGCAAGCAATCTTCAACGATCCCATTCTTACCAGCAATTTGGACAAACTCAACCAGGGTTTAAAAGAAACAATAATTTTCAGGAAAATGCATTTTCCAATTATGGGTCTAAAGCCAGTTATGAGAAGCCTTGGCAGAACCCAAATCATTCAGAACAGTTTCTCTGGAGATCTTTTAATGAGGGTCGTGAAGCTAAAGGTGATATGAATCGGTGTCCGTCTTTGGCAGAACAAAAAGCACTTGCAAGTCGAGGACCAAAAAGTCGAGGTCGTGGACGGCACCGATCAAGGAATCAAAGATATCGCCAAAGAGGAACTTTAAATTATAGAGGCCCTCATAATAAAAGTCAACAATCCTTTTCAGCAGAGATGTCAGATGCTGAAAGTGTATGTTCCTCTAGTTCATATCCAAGACTCTCCAAAAAAATGTCAGATTCAAATGATTCACTAGAGCAAAAATTTGAGTCTTTAAATGTTAGTGAAACAAATTTTGCTCCTAACTTGTCAAAAAAAACAGAAGAAAAAAATTCATTTTTCAAAATGGAATTTGGAAATATTACATCAAAATCAAATGCCAACCCTACTTTGTTTCCTCAGGAGGAAGCTCGTATCCTGGAAACTCGGGATGAAGCTCAACCTGAGTTTCTAAACTATCCTATGGAGAAAATTGCAGCTTTTCAAAAAGCAAAGGAAGCTTATGAAAATGAATTAAAATGTTTAGAGCCTACTGACATAGTTATGAATTGCAGACAATTAGTTGATGACCATTCAAAAGAAGCTATTACCCAAAACTTGAAAAAAATTGAAAAATTTTCATCAAATATGAACTCTGAAAATAGTGTTGTTCTTAAAAAACATTTAGAAAACTTAATTTTGCAGCAGACAGAATTCGAAAAATACGTCACAAAGCTTAAAGGGAATTTATCATCTCTGTTTGTGTCTGATGTTCAAGAACTTGTTAATAGTAGTGACAAAATCAAAAACAATGTTGAAAATGAGTCTAGAATGTTCAAGAGATCTCTTCCTGGCTATGGATATAAAAGCGATATCTTGTCTAAAGTGCATGACAACCAAGTAACTATTATCACTGCTGATTCCACATATTATCTTAATATTTTGCTACCAATCTTTGTTAGAAGCGAATTTCCTGATCACTTTTTAGTTTCTTGTGAAACTAGTCAAGTTCAAAAATTAAGACTGAAAAATAATGTACAGAATCTTGTACAGAATCAAGTTGGGATAGACAAGATGGAGGAAAAGAAATATGATTCTAAATTTAAATTCATGACTGAAGAAGAAATGGGAAATTTATTTTTAAGTGATTACACCTTTGCTGAACAATGCTTTCTTGTTATTTTAAATCTTACTCTGAAGCGATCACTTGCATTGGACATAATATTAGCCGACCTGCGAGATATGCTGCAAAACCAAAGCAATGCAAAACTTATTTTACTTGCATCAAGTTTTGACAAAGCTTTCAAGTATGAAAGTTATTTCTCCAGTGAGATCAGTGTAGCTGTTGTCAATCTACCAACTCTTATTCTTCCAGTTCAAACTATCTGGAAAAGTTCTTCTCTATTACCTAAAGATGATTACATATCTGAAGTTGTGAAAACAATTCTTGCTATTCACATTTTGCAGGACGATGGAGACATAATGGCATTTCTTCCAACTAGATCTGATACCAAAACTGCTTCTGCAAGCTTGAATGAAAAGCTTATTAATCTTCAATTTAAAGACATAGAATGTATCGTATTACATGAAAATAGCGAACATAAAGCATGTTTAAATTTATCTAGCAGAAAGTTGTCCTCTAAGCGAACTGTTTATTTTGTCACTGATTGTGCTGAAATGTTTGTAATACCTTCAGTCAATCATATTATTGATTGTGGTTTAAGAAAAGAACACATGTTCGATACCATTAAAAAGCTGGATGTTCTCACTACTACATTTATATCACGGGATAAATCAAAAATGCGGAAGAGTTTAGCTGGTGTTTCCCGTACTGGTTTTTGTTATAGGTTGTACAGCAAAGAAAATTTCCATAAAGAAATGCCTAGCTGTGAGTATCCAGAATTATTGACAGTTAATCCATTTAACAGCTTGATTAAAATATTCCAACACCGACCAACCACTGCCATTCATGATGAGTTTGTTGAGTGCCTTCCAAAAAGTACTAAAGAAAATGCTTTAAAACTCTTAAAAAAATATGATGCTATCAAAGATAATGCATTGACTGTTTTGGGAAAAAACATTGTGAAACTGCCCTTTTCTGTAAAGTATTCAAAACTCATTTTGTTGGGCATTCAATGGGGAATTGCATATGAAGCTGTTATCCTAGTGGCTTTTTTCTTGGAGAAAGGCAGAACCTTTCAATATTTTAATGACTCAGAGCAGCAAAGGGTTACTGATGCAGTAAAACTCCAACTTTCTAAAAGTGATAGTGATGCTTTGTCGTATGTCTATATCTACAAGATGTGGTTGGAAAACAACTGTAGTAAATCTTGGTGTGAAGAACATTATGTTAACCTGGATACCTTAAACAATGTGCAGATCAGAGTGAATGAAATACGTCAAATTGTTGGAGACTCTCTCAAAGAAAACATAAGTAGAGAACTTTATGATGTAAAAAATTATCCAACCTTGCTGGAAATGTTGTTTGAATGTTTTAAGGATAACCTTTGTGTGTATACTGGACATTATAAAAGTGGTTACAGAGTGTTGTCTTCTCATTGTATTGCATTTCTGCATCCATCATCTGTAATATTCGAGAGGGAAAACCTACCACAGTTCATAATTTTTGATCATATGATTTCCACCAGTCGTGACTTTTTGATGTCCATAACAGCCATACCTTCCGAGTTTGTGATGCAAGCTTTAACTGATCAAACAATAGACTTTGACTACTCAGATATGTTTGAAAAATCTTTAGTTCAGCAAGTAATTGAACCAGTTGGTGAGAGAATGATTAAGCAAATGTTGCTGGGAAAGAAAGGAAAGAAACTGAAGGCAATAGAAGATTATGTTAAGACTGAATTAAGTACCGACTCCCTAGTTATTGAGCCAATAGCTGATAAAGGACGTGTTTTGGTGTTTGCCTTAAAATCTCAAATCGACCAAGCTGTCGAGTTGGTAAATTATATTTTAGAAACTCAGTTTGAAGATATTATTAAATCAGAAGAAACACATGTTCTGGAATTAAAGAGGGGAAAAATTAAAGTTCCAGTTGAACTAAAATGGTTGATGGGTGCAGAACTTGTTTCAGTGAAAACTGGAGTAACTGAAACAGGATCAATTTCCATCCAGAATAATCTAGAAACTGCAGAAGATCCTTCTGATCAACCTCCTTGCCAAATCCAACAGTCTTTAAATATAACATGGGTGAGACGTCAGTGCAATGGCAAGGGCTTCGTAACTTTTCACAGAGCAAATTTTATGGAAGCTCGTCGTAAATTCGCAATGAAATCTCATAGATTTAATGACACAGAGATATTTGTTCAAAAGAGCAATAATGCAGAGAATCAATTATTTGTTACAGATTTGCCACCAGATGCTACAGTTGGTGATTTGATGGAGGCTTTTAAAAGTCTGTTACCTGGTGCCAAGATTGAAAGAGTGGAATTGAAATATGTGCCCCCTTTTGAAACATCTGAGAATGAATTGCGGCAAATAAAAGACAAAATTGAAGAACAATGTCGTAAATTCACAAATCTTGTGGATTTTAATATTGTTGTACCTGCACCTAAACCCACTGCAACATTGATGACAGCATATGTTAATTTATGTGGTGAAGGAGATATTAACCAGGCAGTAGAAAATCTTTCAAACAGCAAGATTAATAACAGGAAGCTCAATTGTCGACCTGTGTATCGCTCCGTTGCTAAATGCAGCATAGATGTAGCTAAGGCTTTGACACCTCGTTTTAAGGATGTACTAACTGAACTTAAAGCAGAGCTGGAAAATAAGTTCAATGGTACAGACCTCTTTACTTTTGAAATACTTGAGGTGAGTGGTGATACAGCCGCTATTAAAATGTTATCCAATAAGCTTGAAGTTTTGCAGATACTGCAAAGGACTGTTAATGATTTACTTGATGGAGAACTACTGAATAAAAACTTCAGCACAAAGCTGAATAAAATATTCTGTCATGGGGGTCACATGTGGTTAAAGCAAACTTTAGAGAAAACTGGTAATGTGTATATCATTGAAGATAATACGAGTAAAACCCTCAGGTTATACGGATCAAAACACAATTGTGAAATTTCTAAACAAAAAATAAAGCAGTTTTTAGAAGATACAGAGAATGAGGCAGTGAAATGTATTTCATTATCTAGTGAAGGTAAAAACAGAAAACTTCTAAAAGAAATTATTATGAAGTTTGGAGCTAACTTGGAGAAATTCATTGAATCGACTGGATTACAATCTGCTGTATTAGATATAAAACAGTGTGTCCTCTCTTTATATGGTAGTAGAGAAAATATAGAAGAAGTGAGTATTTTCAATAATTTTGCATATGTAATAATACTAATGTGTTTTAAATAATTGTATACAAAATAAATATAAAGTTATTATAAGTAAAATAATTGCATACCTAGAATAAACAAATTGTAAAAAAAAACCTCTGAACTTAGAAATGTGTTCTCAGTTTTTATGTTAGTGTGATTTAAACTCTAAGTATACATAAAAGTAATTCTTATCCTTCACACCATTTCAAAGCATAAAATTAATTCATAATTATCATATTTCTTACATTATAAGGCAAGGTTAGAGTAGATTGAATTTTGACGTAATATTCATTTTTTATAATTAAAATATAGAATTAAGTGTTTATGTAATATTTTTGTTTATAATTAAAGCTCATACAATGATATCGGAGCGTGATCACATTCAAATTTTATGTTCCAAAGATTTAGTTACCATTGCTTCAATTAATTTCATTTATCGGTACTATTTTTATCATAAAAACATTTTAATTCTACAAATTTTATTCTTTAGGAACAGTAAGAAATTGCATGTTTTAATATTAGTATCCAGTATATGAAAGAAAAACAATTATGAAAATTTTATATGCAACTTGTCATTATCTTAAATGTCATAACATTAACATTTGCAGATTTTTTTATTCAAGTGATTACTTGATAATTTTTTTTATCCTGCAGATTATGGAATATTCTTCAAAGCAATATTTAGTCCAGCTTATTGTTTTCAATGCAGCTTACTAGAAAAAAAAGCGTAAGCAATTTTAAGATAAATTGCAATCAAGTTGTACTCTTGATTATCATTCAAGGAAACAGAAAGATTAAATTAATATTTTGTATCATAAGAATGAAATTTCTGAGTTGTGAAAATGAATGTTGCAGGGCTAACTTACATATCTGTACTTACCACCAATATAGGATTTATTTTCACGAGCTCAGAAATAATTAGTATGCTAATTTTGTTGCTGCATTGATAAAGCTATTGGAAATGATAAATTCTTTTTTATTGTTTTTCAAGCTGTAAAATGTAGATGTTCTGAAAATAATATGGTTATTATCTTTCGTTAAACAAAATGGATCTGGGTAAATTAGATAATAGAAGGAACAGGTTAAATATTTTGTAAGGCATAAAATAAAGATTTCAGGTGTTACTTGTGGTCCCTTGAAATTTTCTCGTAGTTCTCTTGGAAAAGCATGGAGTAATTTAAAATAGAAACCGTGATAGAGAATGTGGAAGTGCATTTTAGAAAGTCCTGTTATAAATATTGAGTTTCGTATTTCCATGCAAAAAAAGGAATTTCTCTGGTTAACAGATTACTTAGTGCAATTTTGGTTAGCCAAATATTTATTATCAGCCTGTATTCATTGTATGTTCATGTGAAATATTTTTCATTTTTGATTATGTAATTTTTTTAGTGAAAAATAATTTTTCTGTTTAGTTTTGTGGCTAAATAGATTACTTGGATAATTGTTTATTTTGTATTAATATTTTATAGTTTTTTACTAAAGTATTCATTTTATTATCACTTGTTGAATAAATTTGTACACAACTGAATGATACAGGTAGATTTTACAATTGCATACTTTTGTACTTACATTTACAATACTTTTATTATTAGGCTGAAAATTGTTTGAAAGAACTGGCTTCTGGAATAGACTCAGATGACTTTGCTGGTGTTTTATCAGATGGGGAAATTTGTCCTGTATGTGCATGTTCTGCATTCAACT
Source organism: Meta bourneti (assembly GCA_933210815.1). NCBI lineage: Eukaryota > Metazoa > Arthropoda > Arachnida > Araneae > Tetragnathidae > Meta > Meta bourneti. The sequence goes on from OW119928.1 coordinate 24,876,237, forward strand.
TAACATCTCGTCTTGAGTTTTGCGGGCATTTGTATTGTTCCGAATGCATTCAAGCATTAGTTGATCAAGCCCAATTTCCAATCAAGTGCTGTGTATGTATCTTTATGTTTGCGATATATTAATTCCAGATTTTTTCCTGTAAGCAAATGTAAAAATTCAAAGATTCCATGGCACCTGGAGGAAAACAAAATATCGCATTCTAAAAAAATTAACTTAAATTTTCTTTAAACTCAAGGAAGATTATGTTCTATGTTTATTGATTGAATGAGTTTTCATCAATTCAATCAATCATTCAGTGTTCATTATTTGAATGAAACCCATGATGCAGTTTATGGATGGTTTATAGAACGCTCAGTGTTTAAGTTTCTGTCTTTATAAAAATTCTGCGTTATGGTCATCCTCTAGCAATCCTGTTTTGAAAGTTAAATTTATTCTGGAATATATTTCTGACACTGATTTCAATGTGGTATGAATTTGGCCATGGCAACTTCAGTTTTTGTTATACAAAAAAGCACCTTTAAATTGAATGCACCAAAACAACTCACAGACCAACTTATATTGTAGTGCTTTTAAAGGAATACCCAAATGATGGCAGATAGCTGCTGAACTTTCAACGAGACTTGGTAAGAATGGGTTTAACTTAAAAGGCACCAAGATATGTGTTGATGAATACCATTGAAGTGAATGTAGAGCAGAACCTATCACAAAATTAAATACTGTATTTAAGAAACTAAAGAAAGTTTATCTGTTTGAAAGATTGACTGGCATTTAGTATGTTTCAAAATGAATATGTTTAAAAATATGTTTATTAAATATAATTTTAGGAATGCTCAAAAGAACTTGCTCTTGATGATATCAATAAGATTCTTGGAGAAGACAAGGAGAAGATAGATGCTTTGCTTGAAAAATCATTGAAACAGTATATTGAAGAACACCAAGATAAAATATACTGCTGTCCTGCTCCTGACTGCTCTATGTTTTTCTACAAACAAGAAATTACTGGCACAAAAATCAACTGTCCACTCTGCCAAAATGACATTTGCATAGAGTAAGTGTAATTCCATAGTTTCAGATGGAACAGAATACTATTCAAATAAAAAATCATTTGTACAACAATATTAATATTAATATGGATAAGTGGATTAATTTGGATTTGGTTTGTGTGTGTGAAATAACTTCTAATAACCTTAATGCATTTTCAAATCTGTTATCATCATTTTCAAATATTGCATTACCTGTAAATCATAAAAAATGTTCTTTGAAAAACTGACTAGATATGTTTTATTCTCCAAGAAGTTAAATTACTTTTTTAAGTGATAGAGAAAAATATATTTAAAAACAAATTTCTTACTCTGAAAGATAGGGCCGCTGTAGCCCGGTTGGAAGAATAACAGATTAGCAACTGGAGGGTTGCGATTGCTAATCCAACCAAAGACCGTTATGTACAAGAGGGGCTGGTGTACATTAAATCTGTCATGGCCTCACAGTGTCATGGCATGAAAGTTTGGAGAGCGGGGTGCCAGCTGAGGTGTGACCTCGATATCTGACCATGGTTCAATATTATGTGGTGTTCTCATATCTGTTCCTTCGAGTTTGATCCTGGACAGTCGCCAATAGCCTATTTTGTTGCTCCAGTGCAACTTTAATTAAAATACCTACCTCACTGAAAAATAGTCAGTTGGGATTTACGACTTGTGAAACCTGAAATTGACAGAAAGTGCTTTTTGAATTGTGAATAAAATTCGTTTTTCTATTGAAACAAGTTTACAAACAAATTATTTGGTTTTATAAAGATATAAACAGCTGTTTTGAAAATTCTATCCCTAATATAATGTTTCCAAATTGACATCTTGGATCTTTCCATTTGGGATTGATCCCGGACCATTGCCAATAGCCCATTGTTTCTCGATTGCAACATTAATAACTACCTACCAAATTGATTACTTCTCTAGTTTTCCAATAAACATGGTTTCTATGCTTAATTTTGGCATTTTAAGAAAATTATGTTTTAGTTCATGAGTTTTGTGAAGTAAATTAAAAAATAATGAAATAAATTGTTTGAATTTATAGTATTGTGTAAAATGTATGAGTTTATCCTATAAGTTAAAAAATAATTTTCTGTGAATTAAGTTTTAAAGTTTTTGGAAATTAATCATTTGTATAGTAATCAAATGAGTGAACAGCAAATATTGCTTTTTTATTTAAAGTTTACAGTAGAAAAGAAGTCAGTGAGAAGAAATGGTATTTTGCTTATGCTTTGTATTTTTAAAGTATAGATACTAATTAACTTTTTTAGGTGTAATGTGATATTCCACCAAGGTTACACTTGTGAGATGTATCAAGGCTCCAAGAATGACCCTGATTACTCGTTTAAAGTAATTATATTGTAAACTTATTTGACATTTTATCATAGATTTATCATTTTGATATTAAAACTTAATTATTTTCCTGCTTAGGTTTCGTATTTAAAACAATTTGTATATGCATGGTTATAACATTATTTTTCTTAAATTTTGGAACTTTAAAGGTTATCTATCACTAGAATTTTAAAATAGGCAGTATAAAAAGTATTATCACTATGTACTTTGCATAATTTTATTTAATTTTATAGATATATAAATTGCAAAGTTTTGTGTTTTAATTCTGTAGAATGCAAACACAAACAGAAAATACTCACCTTTAAAACACTTCCTATTTTTGTTTCTGCGAAAATAATTTTAAGATATTTGGAACTAAAATACAAAAAAACAGCTTTTGGTATACACTAGGAAATTTTAATGTCATTTACATTAAAACAGTTTTGCTGCACGAAACAGTAGAAATACAAAATCTAATTTTTGCTTTTTTAACATTAACATTCAAAATGTTTTAAGCTTGTTATAAGTTCTTGATAAAAAGTTAATTTTTAATAGATAAGTGATTGTGCAATTTGTACTTTTCGTGGATTCTTTTGTATATAATATGCAGTGGTCCTGTAAGCACTACATAAACTTCTATAGAGATATCCCTTGTTCTGTACAGGTAAAATTTGCCCAGATTTATATCTGAGACCCATAGTTTTTGAGAAAAGATAGTTGAAAAAATTGTTACTGCACATTGAAAAGAAAATAAATATTTATTTTTACTCTTTGAACTGCTGATTGATTTACTTGCCTAATGATATTCACTTTGAAATATTTTTGGATTGAACCTAGTTTTTTTGTCATTTTTATTTAAACCGTTGAAAGTAAATACACATCACTAACAACTGAAGTCTGAAAAATGATCAAATGTTCTTGAGAAGTACATGAATACTTTATTTATAAAAGTGTGAAAGCTATGGACATTGCAAGAAATATCTGTGGCTCTATGTTTCTATGGAGAGAAGTGTATTATGAAGCTTCTTTTACTTCTATTGTGCTCCAATCTATTTTATTGTTTTAAGGTATGGCAAGGAGCTAGAACTGAATGTAAGCGATGTCCCAGATGTAATACTGCTATTGAAAGAACTGGCGGATGTGACCACATGACTTGCTTCTCCTGTCAAGCGCATTTTTGTTGGGTGTGTTGCAAGGAATTTCCCACTGGAACGGATGTTTATGCTCACTTACCTTTCTGTCAAATGCATCCGCAATGGTGATATAGTTACTTGAATTGAACCAGATTTTCTGTAATAACTAAAAAGTAAAAATGATTAATTAGTTTTATACTACATGAAATTGTTTGCTAAATAATTTGTTTGATATCGATGGCCTATATTCAAGGTTCTTGACTATTTTATCTAAAAACTGAATACTGTGGTAATGTCTTCGAGCCAATGTCTATAATGTAGTGATGATACTATTGAGGTCTAATTCTATAATGAATAATAAGCTATTTGTATCCATTTGGCCTGTCAAAGAATGGGATATCATGCAACAGTATTTTATGGATTTAAATTTTGAATTCATTTTATAGTTAAAGCTTCATTTTTTCTTTCATGATTAAAAAAGCCTTTCTATCTCCATCTGTGTACATTTATTTCTACAATATCTCATTAGAGATTTGAGAATACAATTTTTACCTATTTGATATCTAAAGAATTTGTTTTGTAACAATTATAGTTACCTATTTGTTTTTATATGAACTTACGTTTTTTATGACTGTAAATAATGCATAGTGAAAATGGTAACTAAAGTCATTTCTACTAGCATTCGGTATATAATTTAAAAAGAATTCAATTCTGTATTATATCGGTTGTGGGTAAAGTACTTTAATTTTTTCATGTAATGCTCATGTTGCTGTTTCATAATCAAAATTGTTCACTTAATATCAAAACAAACCAGCTGTTTTAGCATACACAATGTTCATGTAACTGAATAAATTCTGTTTTGTTGCTGATTTTAAAATCAGCATTCTGTTTAAATACTTATTTAAAATTGCATTCAGCACACCTTCCATTGTTAATACAAAATTGTTAACAGAAATTAGCAATTTTTTTTCAATTTCAATATATTTTCTCTGAATTAGTGTTTACTTTTGTATATTTCAGTTAGTAATGCCCTTTTACAATATATACAGAATCTATTGTGATTTTTATTATGCAAATTGGACGAGATTTTCTGTAATAACTAAAAAGTAAAAATGATTAATTAGTTGTATACTACATGAAATTGTTAAATAATTTTGCTGTATGATATCACTGACCTATATTCAAAGTTCTTGAAAATAGTATACATTCCAAAGTAAAATGGAGATATTGTTACTCTTTATGAGAGCTTTTAATATTGATAATGTAACATGTATTCCATTTTTGTTATAAAGAAGTTTCATGTTTTGTTTTAAATAGTTGTATGTTCCTTAACTTTGTGCAATACACATGTTATGCATAAATAACTGATTTGCTTCCTTAGGGCAGAAAAGAATTTGAATTGCTCTTATGATTAGTGTGGAAATTTAAAACCTGTTGCTTTTCTAATTTTATGAATATTATGATTGAAAAACAATAAAATGTTTTCGAGAATTTGATTCAATAATTAATAATTTCGCAATTGTAGTTTAATTTGTAATGGATCATTTTGCCTTTTCTCCTTTATATTAAGTGTACCGGAAAGTTCTGTCCGTTCCGGTTACAAGTTTCAACAAATATGCGCATATTCATTTGACACATATTTGGCTCTCTTTTTATCACTGAATGTATATATTTTATAACTTTCATGTGAACTGGCAATTAATTGTTATACACACTATTACTTGCTTTAATTTACAGAAACTAACATTTATGTTATTTCACTGTACTTTTAAAATTAAATAATTCTACAACATAAACTATTGTTAGAATTAAGGTAATTTATAATGTATAGTAAAGAGACAAGTAACTTGCTGACCACTTATGTGGTCTATAGCTAGTAAGTTGTATTTATTTAAAATCTGAACACATCTGGATAATAGAAAACAAGACTGACAAATAGTCAAATAACAGTTTACCACTTCCTGAAGAACAGAAGTGGTTAGCACACAATGTAAAACGTTTAATTCGATATCAGCAAACAATTATGTATTATAATCGCACTGAGTGTTAATAACAAGCAGAAAACTGATTTCATTCCATCTTCAATGTAAAAAGTTTTTCTTCATTTACTGAATCTATTGTATTAACTTGTTTTTTACAAGTAATGCATTTATTTTAAAATGCATGTATTTTCTTTTTTACTGAATGCCATGTATAATTTTGAAATAAAGTTTCTTTTCAATCATCAGGATTCATGAGTTTTTCATTTTCCCCATGGGAAGTTATGTTGTACTTTCAAAATTTAAATGAGCAGCTATCGATTACTCAATGTAATTTTTTATTCAAGTGTATAAACTGCATTGAATTCCATGTTTTTAAATTTTAAGCTGGTTTTTTTCAGTTAAAGTGAGTAAAAATTTTTATCAATGGAAATGAAAAAATTGAACTCAATATGTTATTGCCTGCAATTTTAGTTCAATTTTAATGTTTCCATTTGAGCTACAACTGTAACTGAATAATACTGATCCTTACTTTGCTTTTGATCTATGAATTTTCTTCACTAATATTTGTGCATGATAAATGTAAGTTTCAAACTATTTCAATATAGGTCAAATTACTAAGGATATAAATTTGAAGGATGTCCATGTTGAATCGGCTGCTCTTTTTTCGACACTTAACAAAACAATTTTTCGAATGATCTACATATAATTTCTGTCATATGTGTAATCTGCAATGGAAAATCTTGGTTCGAGAAATTCTGATAAGAAATCAAATTAAGTTGAAAGCAATTACTTTATTTAATTGCTCATTGATGTTTTGTAAATTGTTCTCTAATCTAATTGTAATCTAGCATTTGTATTACATATGGAGAAAAGCATTAATTTGATATCTTGTATTATGCACATATTTGAAATATGTTATATGTTGCATGTAGTAAATATAAGAGGCGTTACATTATATTCTATAAATAGGTGAAATGTTAAAACAGATGGAAAGAGCTAAATGAAAATTGATATATCCATTACAAACATCCTTAGCCTCAATATTAAAAGAAGGCACTCCAACATTAAATACAAAAGAACATCACAATAAAACTAGGTAGTTTTAAAACTTAAGTATTGTAATGAAAATTGTGCAAATTTAGTCAATGTTTTATTGTTTGATATTTTTTAACGAGATACAATTTTCATTTAAAAAAAGTTAAATAACGATGGACAAAATATTTTGAAGAAAAATAAGAGTTTTTTAAAAAAAATTATGAAAAATTTGTAGTTGTATATTTCACTATAAACATGTTACTCGAATTTATTCAGGGAAGGGAATACAGATGAATCTCAATTTGGGGATATCACTTTCAAACGTGAAAGGAAAGAGATGCTAACTAGTTAGTTTGACTAATGTTTGTGAAGATGGGCTAAAATGGCACACTCCATAATAAAAGTGAAAAGAGGATGTTCTCCCAATTCTGGGAAAGGAGGATGGGAGGTTCCAGTTTTTAAAATTGTATTGCAACTGAATTTTGTTCAGAACACATTTCAGTTCTTCAGAAAAGACCGAGGAGTTTTAGCTATTTATTACAGATGTGGGAAAAATTTCTTTTGTGAAGTTTAAAAAGAATCGTGCACATTCATGTTATCCTCAGAAAAACTCGAGGGTTTTCTTTTCAAAACGGAATAGTCGGGCGCACGCTAGTGTTTAGTGCTACCTCTAGTTACATGTGGTGAAACTTGGTAAGCTACTTGAATTGAGATAAAGCATTTTCTGTAAAACTAAATGTAGATGGCACAGCGGAAGCAAATTCTTCGTCTTCTGGCGATTTTTAGACATTGAAAATTCCTCCCATAAAAAAAACCCACGTCGGGTAGGTAGTTGATAGGTAGATATTTTAATTAACGTCTCTGTTGCCACTCATGAGTTACGTACTTCCGCTAGAATATTCTAAGTTTAACAGTGCGGAAACTGCAACGTTAATTAAAAATTGCATAATAACAATTTTGGTTCGTCTTCGAAAATACGTTAATACGAATAGCTACGTTAATATAAGAATTCTCTTGTTTTCCCTATGTATATAGTCATTTTCATGTTATGTCAATAAAGAAGTGTTAAAGCCAAATCTACGTTCTGATTCCAAAATCTGGCGTCCGCGACAGGACCGAAACGGATCTGCTGCAAGATTAAACAAGGTACGCTAATTTGCAAACGATTTGTAATATCTTAGTTATAAGTTTGTCAAGAACTGTTTAACATGGAATCTTTAACACTGCAACGCAGTTCTTTACGATGCACTTTTACGAAAAGCATCTGGGGAAATTTCGAAAACTAAAGTAGAAGTAAGCAAAGTTCGTGAATTGAGTTCACAATTAGTTGATAAATTCGAACGATTAGAAGCCGTTCAGAAATCAATTTCGGAGTTGTTGCTTAGTGAAAATCAAGAGAAGGAATACGTTAAGGACTTCAGCGAAGCTGAAAATTATCGAGCAGAGACGTAACTAGGCTAGTTTCCACCCGGGGCAAGAACTCGCGCACTAGCTCCTGCGCGTCCTGTCTGTGCCAGTCGTCAGCCATTTGTGATTGGTTGAGAAATTTTCTACAGTAAAAGCTGAGAAAGCTCCTAAGCAATAACTTCTCGCCAACGGCTACCTTGCCAACTTCAATCGCCAAAGCGTGGAGCTATTTTTTCCTTTCATTTTACACCCCCAGAACTTGAATGTATGTGAGCGTTAGGGAGAAATATGGGTACAGCTGTAGTCTCTGCCGCGCGCGGTGGCAACGACTCTTGGCGTAGTTATAAGCGACTCATGCCGGGTGATGGTAACCCATTTTTTTCTCGAATTTTCTCCTGGTTAGGGTTAACCTGTTTTTAGGCTAACTTACGGGACTGAGGGAGTAGTTAATCGTTTTTTTTGTTACGAGTTGTGTCGCGATAAAGAGCTTTTTTTAAAGGAATCGGGATTAATTAAATCTAAAGTTTCTTGCGATGAATGTAACGGGGATATGACTTTTTCAGTTAGGGTTACCCTCACCGGCATGAGTCGCTTATAACTACGCCAAAAGTCCAAATATTTAATCAATATTTGCAGTGTTTTTCTAGTCAAAATGTTGTTTAATTCAGATTTACATAATTCATCCGTACGTATGCAGTATATATTCAATGTTGGAAGATTTCCGTGGCGACATAAAAAGGTGCGCCAAAAAAAACGCGTTGCCACCGCGCGCGGCAGAGACTACAGCTGTACCTATTTTTCAATTAGAATGCACATATAAAGATAGTGAAAATTGGGTATAAAAGGAGAAAATAGAATTCAGTAAGGCTCATAGGAAGCGAAAACATAGCAAGAAAATGATGCATAATTCAAAACCACATATTTTTAGAGTAAAGGGCAATTTTAATGTGTTTAGGGAAGACAAGGCTTTGTTAAAACCCATTTCCTTTAGGCTTAAGCCTTACAATCCAGCTAGTTTGTTTCAACAGGCTTCACGAATCACGCAAACATTATATATACAATTTTAGTTTCTAACTAACATTAAGGGAAGGAAGAAACTCAAGAGTAAACCAGATTGAGTAGCTGAGTATAGGATAAACCAGATTGAGTAGCTGATTGAGTATAAATGGCAAGCTGACTGAACAAAATTTAGTTTTCAGTTATACATTCCTTCTTCCGGAGTCTAAATTAGCATTACTCTCTTCTCGCACACAAAAAAGGGAAGAATTATTCAATTATAGCACCAATATTTATTGCATTTTAATGCAGAATACCATACGTGATACAAATGGCTTCCATTTTGTTGTGCAGCATAGTTGGCAAAACATCCTTACATTTATATTGAAATAAATAAATACTTCACTTTTAGAACGGATTCCAAAGCAAAACATGACAGATGCATCGCTTTTCTGTGCTATACCAACATTCTGATGAAATACATGGAACATGCTCGCAGCTTCATATTTCTCCCTAACGCTCACATCCATTCACGTTCTGGGGGTGTAAAATGAAAAGAAAAAATAGCTCCACGCTTTGGCGATTGAAGTTGGCAAGGTAGCCGTTGGCGAGAAGTTATTGCTTAGGAGCTTTCTCAGCTTTAACTGTAGAAAATTTCTCAACCAATCACAAATGGCTGACGATTTGCACAGACCTGACCCGCAGGAGCTAGTATAGCCTTGGTGGATGCTTCTCAAAATTTGAGGACCTGTTTCAAACTATTTTAAACCGAAATCAAGAGACACGTATTGTGATTTCAGCTTTATTGTCTCGGGATCAGGATAAATACCTCTCCCTTGAAGAACAAGCTGTAATGAGACCTTTTCTTCAGAAAATTAATCAAAAAAATTATCTTCTAAACCAACGGCTGTTTTCCTACTGCCAAAAGGAGCAAAATGTTTCTTTTTGTAGATCCCAAGTCACTTGGAAAGGTTGTATGGCAAGGGATGGCCTTCATTTAAACAGGAAAGGGAACCTTCAACTAGCGCAACTCTTTATTGCAATGCTAAAGGAAGCTCTGGCGAGCATTCAAGCTTGTGATGTAGAAAAGCAGCAGGTTTTCCACGACCTACCTGCTCAGTTTCCCTCTCTCAATTCTTCAACTGAGAGTTCGAATCAACCTGTAGTTCCCCCTGAGACTAAGGCTGTTGAACTGTATTCTGCTATTGTTACCAAAGGTTCTGTTCAATGCAGGTATTAATATCCATTATGTTGTACATCAAATATTACTTTTAAATGTGTAACGTTGTTTCCATATTCAAGCTTTAGTTGAGGCTTGGCTAATAAGTTCCCTTATTTTCACTAGACGTCCTAGTCCAACTTTCAGTAGTAAGAACTCTGGAGGGAGAATCGCTGTTTTGTCAAAGCGTCAACAGCATCCCAGGACTGAGCAGTCTCAAAACAAAAAGTAAGAATAACTTTTTCTAAGATCGGAAGTTTATTTTTCAAAAAATATTAATCACAACTAGTATTTGAAATATATAACTAACAGTTGCAACATATTAAAAGCCAATTATTTTTATTTTCACTTAGACATCCCAAACCTCAACTATCCTACTCTATTACTAACAAGGATAAAGATGGCTGGATCACTGTTTTGCCGAAGGAGAAACAGAGGCGAAGAGTTAAGCAGCCACAAATTAAGAGGTAAGGATGCTTTCTTTTTCTGGAATTATGACTTGATTATGTTAAATCTAGGTACCAATAACACCTACGATAGCCTTCACGGATGCTTCTCAAAATTTGAGGACCTGTTGCAAACCATTTTAAACCAAAATCAAGAGACATGCATTGTGATTTCAGCTTTGTTGTCTTGGGATCACAGGATAAATACCTCTCCCCTGAAGAATAAGTTGTAATGAGACCTTTACTTCAGAAATAAAAAATAACTTTTTCTAAGAACTGAAGTTTATTTTTCAAAAAAATATTAATCACAACTAGTATTTGAAATATATGACTAACAGTTCCAGCATAATAAAAGCCAATTATTTTTATTTTCACTTAGACATCCAAAGCCTCAACTATCCGACTACCCTATTACTAACGAGGATAACGATGGCTGGATCACTGTTTTGCCGAAGGAGAAACAGAGACAGAGTTAAGCAGCCACAAATTAAGAGGTAAGGATTCTTTCTTTTTCTGGAATTCAGAAATGAAATTTCTCTTCAAAAATACATGAATCACAACCTGTATTTTTAAAAAATGCAATGAATCATCACAGTATATAAAAATGTTATTTTTCCCATAGACATCCTAAACTTCAATCTGACTCTCCTAAGACCAGTTGTGAGGGCCATAATGGTTGCATCTCTGTTTCCCCAACGAGTGAACAAAAATCAAAGCCTGTGGAGTACAAGAGATGTGGTGGTGGTAGCTGTGACGATATGGTGAATGGTAAGGATAATAAGGGAAGTGGTCTATGTTCTATTAATTTTTCCAAAACTTGCAAATCTAAAGTTTCCAAATCTGCAGAATTTGTTTGTAATAAGTGCCAAAAGGTATATAAACATCGAGGGAGTCTATTTAGGCATCAAAGAATTTGCCAAATTTCTGATAATAGTGATGGATATTATCCTTGTGTCTTTCCTGAATGTGATAAAGCTTTCCATTCGAAAAGTGTACGTGATAAACATATAGTTGATGTCCATGACAGTAGCATAAAATTACAGGAATACCAGTTTGATTCCATGGAGCAGTTTCAGGCATGGTTAGATGAAGAAAGCTCCAAAACTTACAGTTACTTTAAAAAAAAATCTGGAAGCAAATGTGTTGCTGGTAAAGCTTACCATTATTATGTATGTCAGTTTTATTCATCTGAGTCTGAAATTCAACGTCTTGAACAAAGAAAACATTTAAAGCATAATATGCTTCCTAACTGCAACTGTCCATCAAGAATATCTGTATGTGAAGAAGTGGATCAAGTTAAAGTCAGTTTTTTCCCGGGACACAATCATGAATTAAATTTTGATAACACTAAATTTCAACCTTTGAGACAAAGTTATCGAGATCAAATTAAAGCTTATGTGGAATTGGGAATATCAACTTCCAAAATTCAAGCCATTTTACGAGATGGAACAGGATCACGAAATAACAGAGATTGCTTCAATGTGAAGAAGTCATTCGTATCTCGAAAAACAATAAATTACTATATGAAACAAAATAAATCATTTTTATACCCCAATGATAATGACGCCCTTTCAGTAGCTGCTGTAGTTGAAAAACTCAGCAAAGAGTCTTATAATCCCATACTTATATATAAACCACAAGGGCAGCCTACTGTATATGGACCCAAAGGTCTTGATAAGCTGCCCTCATCTCATGAGTCTTTTGCTCTTGGTTTACAAACTAGAGAACAAAAAAGTTTGATGATTGAAGGAAGCACTAGGGTGTTGTGTATTGATTCAACACATCAAACCAATCAATATGGTTTTTATTTATTAAATTTGATTGTTCCAGATGAATTTGGTTCTGGATACCCCACTTCATTGTAAACCATCTAGACCAGGATACATTGTAAACCATCTAGACCAGGATACATTGTACCATTTGTTTAAGAGCATTAAAATAGTAATTCCTGATTTGAAGGTAAATTGTGTAATGACAGATGATGACCATGTAACAGGGCCTGTATTCAAAAAAGTATTTGGTGAAAATGTTCCTCATTTATTATGTAAGTGGCATATTTTAAGAGCTTGGCAGCGTCAATTGTTGGCCAAAGTTTCCAATTGTAAATTGAAAGAAGAGTTATATTGTGCTCTATTAACATTGCTTGAAGAAAGAAATTCAATTAAGTTTCAAACAATGATGGACAATTTTTTGCAGAAGTTTCAGACAATTGCACCATCATTTATTGAGTATTTTGAAGAATATTATTACAGCAGAGCAAGTCTTTGGGCAATGGCTTATAGGAATTTTCCCCATGCCTTCACTGAAACGAACATGTATTGTGAATCATTTCACAACAAACTTAAAACGACTTATTTACAACGAAAATTTAACAGGCGATTAGATCAGCTGATTGAAACCCTCTTACAAATTGAAGAAGATATATTTATGACCCACAAGTATAATATTTTAACTAACTTCCCAAAGAGCATATATCCACCAACTTATCAAAGACGACATTTATCAGCAATGAAAATTCCTGATCATCACGTACTTGAAATAAATTGTCAATCATGGATAATAAAATCTGCATCTAATGATCACACTGAATACATCGTAGAGCAGATTTACAAAGCATGTCCTCAAGAAGATCATTGTTTTTTAAAGTGCTTAGATGGGAAATGTTTAAGTCTATGCAGTCACTTGTATATTTGTAATTGTCCTGATAAAAACCCATTATGCAAGCATATCCATAAAATTCATTCAATTTCCTGTAGAGAGGCTTTGTCTATAAGTGATAATTCTATCGAAAAGATGGAAATTTGCTCCTCGTTAGAATTAGTGGCAAAACCCAAGATTTCTCCAGATGCTATGCCACGTTTTGTTGAAGACAAGCTTGAGTCATGCAGAAATTTAATGTCTGAGCTACTTGCTCTTATTCATGATCCAACTGTTAAAAAAGTGTTATTGCCTAACGTTACCAAAACGTTAAAAAATCTTGTATCTGAATGCAAAGGTGCAGTTAAATCAAAGACTTTGGAAGAGTTTAGTAATAAAATGCCATTTGTACCTGTATCTCCAAATCAGAAGTTGACACACCAAAGCTTCTTTAAAACAACAGCCACTAAATCTTCCAAACGCAAAGCATGTAATTATCCTACATTTACTAAAAAAAAGCCATGCAAGACAATTTGCTAGATTTGACTCAGAGTTATTTAAGTAAAGACAATAGCCTATTATGTCAAAAAGCACTTAATAATGAAAATACTACTGAAAATTACAAAACTTTTACTCCGAAACTTGATTTAAACAATATGACTAAGCCCATATTCTACACTGATGACATTTCCATTAGCTTGCTAGAAATTAAATCTCTTGATCCCTATATTCCAAACGAAGAAATTTTGACCTTAACAACTGCAGCATCTGATTTCAAATGTGGTTGGCTTTATGACAGTGTTATTGATGGATTTTTAAGTAAGATCCTTTATGGTACTAATTCCTTGGCTGCCAGGTGCTTTGAAACGAATTATATCAGTAACAGTAATGAAATATTGAATCGATTGGCTGGAGTGCAATTTGCTCTTAGTGAATATTTATTTATACCTTTAAATAAAAATTATCATTGGGTTCTACTGGTTGGAAAAATTCAAGAGAAAAAATTTGATTTCTATGATCCCCTGGGTACAACTTCTGCTGAAAATTACAAAGATTCCATTCAATTTTGGAAAAATCAGATCTGTAGAGCTTTAAATCTTCATGAAGATTGGTTAATTTCATGCCCTCCTCACTTTAACCAGACAGATAGCACTAGTTGTGGTGTCTTTGTATCATACTTTGTACATCAAATTGTTAAGAATTTAGATGTTAGAAAGGAATTTAATACTTTTGACTTTAGGAAATTTATTTTTGAAACTCTGTGTAGCTACTGACTTATAAATGTAGCAATAAATTAGTTTTATTAAATGTTGAGAAGACAAGACAGCTACAGGTTTTTAAGATTTACTTCAATCATTTTGCATTGTCAAGATTATAAGATGTAATGAAAGATCAAGATTGTTTAATTAAATTGTCAAGAAATATTTTAGATAAGTAGCAAATAAATACAGGATGATTCTAAAGTAACCTCACATATTCATAAGACTCTAGCTACTGCTAAGATTTTAGTGGGAAATTCGAGATGTAGCCATTTCAAGATATTCCCTTGAGATTTATGTAGGTCAAAAGCATGGTAACTACTTGAGGGTAAATATAAACCAGTGTATCGAAAGAAACGATTAATTTTTGTTTCCAGAGTGCTACTCAAGAGGTTTGTATCATTGTACTTTTATGTAAAAAGAAACAGAATTAATTTTTCTTTTTCAGGATGCTACTCGAGAGGTTTCTATCATTGTATTTTTATGTAAAAAGAAATAATTAATTTTCTTTTTCAGGATGCAACTCAAGATTTCTATCATTGTATTTTTATGTAAGAGAACACAGAATTATTTTTTCTTTTTCAGGATGCAACTCGAGAGGTTTCTATCATTGTATTTTTATCTAAAAAGAAAGAAATAATTTTCTTTTTCAGGATGCAACTCTAGGTTTTATCATTGTATTTTTATGTAAAAAGAAAATTTTCTTTTTTAGGATGCAACTCAAGATTTCTATCATTGTATTTTTATGTAAGAGGACACAGAATTAATTTTTCTTTTTCAGGATGCAACTCTAGGTTTTATTATTGTATTTTTATGTAAAATGAAGCAATTTTACTTTTCAGGATGCAACTCAAGGTTTCTATCATTGTATTTGTATGTATGAGAACACAGAATTAATTTTTCTTTTTCAGGATACAACTCAAGAGGTTTCTATCATTGTATTGAAATTGATCTTTGCATGCAAATAGAAATACTGGTTTTCTTTTCTAGCTCGAATTTGCATTTTGTTTGAATCTAACTAAATATGGAAAGCTAAAATAATGCTGTAATTTGATGTCTCTTGATCATCCAGTATTCTGCTGTAAATAACTAGATGATGTTTGTTTTTGGTGACCATTTTATATGGCATCAATAATAAATTTCTTTTAGTTAAGATAATCAGTAGATTATAGAAGTGCAACATTGGAAAGATGCAATAAACTCGTTAGAATTGAAATATATTCTTAGTGTTGCAAAGTTGTGACTTTTTTCTCAGTCATGAGAAAGATTTAATTTTAGACTTTATATGGTGTTAGGCTCAGATTTTCAGAACTTTATTTTACTATAATGTTAAAAAATCGCAGTGGTATTTCCACAGCTTTTCTGAAAACGACCCAAAGTATACTAGAGAAACTTCCTCAAAGGAAAACATTTCATAAACTTCCCCAAACATACCAAACGCAATTTTTTAAAAATAAGTTATTCGAGTTTACCAGAATTTCAGGAAACAATTTTTTTTATTTTACATTTTAGAAATTAAATTCTAGCTGCACTCAGGTAATTTTATCCTTTACAAGGAAAAGTAAATGATATGCGTCTGAAAAATAAAGGATGAAAGTTGAAAATACCTGTTTATAATTGAAAATCTACAAGGGAAGGAGGGATGTACTCATACAAAGCAGGCTTAATGTTTTCCTCGCCTGGGGGGTTGACCCTCTGCCCCCCCCATCCATTCAGTGGTCTTAGCAGCATGCGAAAATTTGGCAAAGGAAATGTCCGCAGTCTGGTTATCATTGAGATTGATGAGTTTTTCTCAGTGGGGAGTCAATGGAAAAGACATGCGATGGGGTGTGGAATAAAAAAGACCATATATAATTATTCGATCGTATTCTCCTTTACATCGCACATTTTTTTTCAATGAGTAGCAACTTGGCTCGGTACAGCTGCATTCTCTGCCGCGCGCGGTGGCAACGCGTTTTTTTTGGCGCCGTGTTTGGCGCACTTTTTATGTCGCCACGGAAATCTTCCAACATTGAATATATACTGCATACGTACGATGAAATATGTAAATCTGAATTAAACAACATTTTGACTAGAAAAACACTGCAAATATGGATTAAATATTTGGACTTTTGGCGTAGTTATAAGCGACTCATGCCGGTGAGGGTAACCCATTTTTTCTCGAATTTCCAACAGTGAATCTATACTGTACATATGGATGAAATGAATCAAAAAATATACATAAGTAGAATATAAGTTATTTTTAAAAATACCCGCTCTCCACCGTGTCCAAACTAAAAAGAACAACCAATGCTGGACAGAACTGGACGCCGGCAAGGTTGCCATAAAAACAGGTTAACCCTAACCAGGAGAAAATATGAGCAAAAAATGGGTTACCATCACCCGGCATGAGTCGCTTATAACTACGCCAAAAGCCGCGCCAAGAGTCGTTGCCACCGCGCGCGGCAGAGACTGCAGCTGTACCCTTGGCTCGTCACTTAAATTACGCAGACCATCAACACAATAAGAATCTGGATTACTGGAAAACATAATGACTAAATCCATCACACTGACAGGTCATTTAACTAAGGAAACAACACAGCAGGAATCTTTTGATCAGTGAAACCTTTCTCAATAAGATTGGGTATGGTAGATTTCTCAGAAAAGTGTCGTATGTGGAGAGACTTAGGGGTCTGGATGCGGCCTTTTTTATCAAGACAGCCTCGGACATCGCCTTTGGCTATATAGCTGGTTTTTCTAGTGTGGGAAAAATATCTCATTCTCGCACCGAAGGGAACTATAGAGAAGGAATAATCTTTAACCTCTTCTGTCGTAGACGCCATGAGTGGTGAAGAAAATGTGGAGGTTGCTTCTACAGTTTTGATTCAAATAACAAATTCCAGATACATGATATATATCCGGGATATGACAAAACATCCTCACTTTTAAAATCCCTAGAGCAAAAATGTTGCCGTTTTAAAGCAAACTACCTTTTTTAGATAAAAGCAATTTATTGTGAAAGGAAAACGTTTTCTTTCAGTATGAAAAAAACCATGTCGTAGCCTTTAATTTTGTTAAGATATTAATGATTCAAAAACACTAAATACAATTCCTATTTCTGGGTACCTTGCATAATCCACGAAAACATCACACTTTTTGTGTGAGAGGGGAATACTTTGGTTTATATCTTTATTACAATGATAAATTGCCAACTCGATAACTTAACTCAGTACTAGATTATTTAGATTTAAGCATTCGAAAAATTATTAAATGCAATGCTCATAGAATGTTAGCTCAATTCTATTGGATTTAGGAAACGGTAGAGGGAAGACCTAGTTATTCCGAAATTGTTTTCTGATTATGTACCTGGGTTTGGGTTTACTTTTGGTTGGTCGCTCTATAGTAATTTTTTCCTAAATGAAGGCTAATTAGACTGGAACCTACGACTTGAAGTGAATTGCAAACCAATAGATATATTCTTTCTCTGATCAAGAATCGAACCCAGAGCTTTTTCAACCAAGGGTCAGGAATTCGTGTATCTGGATAAGGAAATATTCCCGTTTCAGATAGACTCCGCTCATTCATTCTAATTCACTCGTTTAGTTCTAGGTTATCCAGAATTACAAAGGATAGTGAAATTTTTCGGGAGCTTGAGAATTACTTTTGTTGAATTGTGTAAAATTCAGTGCGGTTGTTTGACATTCCGGAAAGTTTAGTTAACTCATATATTAACATGTCAGTTGTTTAAGCTTTATTTTGTGAAGTTCCATGAACATAAGTTCAATCTAATTTAAAAGTGAGATTGAACTAAATAATTAATAAAAATTAAAAATAAGGCATGGGTAACCTCAATGTCGAAAATAAAAGTTATGCATAATCAGGAGAAAAAAATGTATTAAACCTGAACCTATAAACTTAATATGAATCAAATTACAAATAGTAAGAGCTCGATAACTTTTTAATCTATGTTACCGGCAAAGTTTGAAACGCCGGCATTGTATAGAATACCTAGGCATTTTATAGAATGCCCGGCGTTTTTAGGCAAAGTATGAAATATGAGAATTATTATATACTTTCCCTAAACATTGTATATAATACCTAGGCATTCTATAGAATGACAAATGCTATTTAGGCAAAGTATGAAAAAAGGTCATAAGACTATTATTTAAAAACCGTTCATTCCTCAAAAATACAAATGTTATTGAAGTTTCATGAAGTACGTGAAATAAATCAGTGTCCATGACGTAATACTGTACAGTACTGACGCCTTCTTTAACAGGATAAATGAGTTTACTTTTGTTTTCCACAAACATCACATCATAGCGATTCAGCAACCAATAGTCCCGTGGTTCCTTCTTAGTAGTCATTTTGGCTTTTTTTACATCATTTATTAACTTCTGGTAAGTAGTTTCGGTTAAGAATAAACTGTTTTTTGCAGCATTAACTCGAAGCTTAGACAGTTCATCTTCGAATCGTCGTTGCATGTCTAGTGACTGTGACTCCTTCTCCAACACTATATCTTGCTCAGTATAATACAGCACAGTATAAAACTAATTTTTTGTTGAACAAATTTAAGTAAAATCGTGTATTTTGACACTCCCGAACAAAGCGCAAAATGCAAATGTGTGACCGCGATTTCGCCGTTTGAGGTGATAAGGAAAAGTTGTTATTGATCTGCAAATATGGTGGCCCAAACATTATAAGACGATGCTTTCCCATTGAATTTATCTTCCATCCCTTACAAATGAGCCAGCATATCGAATTCCTATCAAGGGGATAATTCCCCTAGAAAAAAATTGAAGACATACTAATTAGATATTACTCCAAAGCTAAGATTTCGATGCCATCTATAATTTTATGAAAACTGAATGAATGAAGCCCATGTGCATCTTCAAAAGAGAATGATTTTGTGTGGTCCGCCAACAAATTTTAAAGATCCTTTTAGGAAAAAATTTTGTTTTCGTCTATTACCAATGTTCAAGAAAGGTGAAACATGCAATTTAAGTTGAAAAATCATCTTTACAATTCTAGTGATGAATTACCCACTAGACGTGCGACAAGGATGTTTTATACAGATGGGCCTCACAACGGAAAAATATTGTATAAATAAGCATTTTTCATATTTCCAGCAAGAAAGAAAACATTTTTAAATTTTTCTTTTTGCTGCTTTCGTCGGACCGCTCCCAAATTTCTAAGAGGAAGGGACTGATAACTCAAAAATGTCTTTCTTCTCAATGGGTCAGATAGTCATTTTTGTTATCATATGTACGAAATATTCGTACTGTGCTGATACTCATAACCAGTGGTCGATAGAGACCCCAGGGGCGATAGAAAAAGAGAAAACATCATTGTATGGGTAATATTAATTCGGTTCATATTTTCTACTTGGCTACCTTATTTTCAAAATTTAATGGCATACCGACCCGCTTACAAGATAAACTATCACGATTATTCAAGCTTGGACGATTCTTTTAGATTTCCAAGCTAAATTAGCCTTATTTAAATCATCATTGTTACGAAAAGATTTTCAGAACTTTTCGAATCTACGGCAATTAAAAGTAAAAGAGGAAAACTTAGAAGTATACAAAAATATCTTCAAAATTTGAGCGATGATTTTAAAATGCGCTTTGCAGATTTTGAAAACATGCACATTCCAGATTGGGTTATTCCATTTTCTGCAGATATTGAAAACATCGAATGTAACAAACAAGATGAACTTACCGAATTGTCAGTTGATCTTGAAGCTAAGACGCTTTTAAAAAAAAGACTTTAAGTTACTTTTGGAAGAATATGAATGTTGTAGAAAAATATCCAAAACTTTTGCTTGCATTTCCGAACAATGGTTGAAACTGGTTTCAGCCATGTTAATTCCATTTTAAAAGAACAAAGAAATAAGCTATATTTAGAATTCCGTGGTGTAATGAAATGAACATGGGTCGCTCTAGTTACAGTGGCGCTTTAAGTCTGAAACTTACTAATTTTGAATCCAGCATTGCTCATCTTGTCAAGAGTCACGAAGCACACCGTTTACATTGACAACGTTAGTAAATTGTATACTAAGTTAATAAGTCGGCAAGAAAGAGCATTTTTATTTCAAGTTTTGAGAGTATTCGTGAAAATATCCTATATATATAGCTTATATGAATTGATTACGTGACTCCGATTTTTGGTGGGGCAGTGGTAGCCCGGTTGGAAGAGTAGCGGATTAGCAATAGGAGGGTTGTGAGTTCGAAACTCGGTCTAACCAAAGACCGTCGTGTACGTGGGTGCTGGTGTGTGTTAAATCTGTCGTAACCTCAAATGTCCTCACGTTGATGTGGTGTGGATGTTTGGAGAGTAGTGTGCTAGCCAGGTGTTGCCTCGTCATCTGACCGTGGTTTAAAATTACGAGGTGTTGACCTCGGATCTTTCCCTTCAAGATTCAACTACCCACCCCCCGGTTTTGGAAGTGCTGTTCGTTTCACAGTTCACACTTAATAAACCATTAATGTAGTCAAGAATTATTTTTGGAGGTACAAAAGAGAGATTGTATTTTTATGCTAATTGAAGATTTGGACTTATTACATTAAAAAAGTATTTTTTATTTTGTACTTTGAACCAACTTAGGAATACATCTTTTTATGCAAAATGAATATCTGAACTTTATTATATTTTAAAAAAGATATTGGTTCGCTAAATTTTTGTATAATATAATATATCAAATTTAGCCCTGACTATGAATTGAAAAACAAAAACATACAGTTTTAAAATTGTTACACCTCAGTTGTTTTAGTACAGAAATGATTTTACGAGGGTTTTTCGACAAATATTTATTGTTGGTTAAATACATACAATTTTCTATGCGAAGTACAATAAACAACAATTATTTTCATAATTCAATAACTATGTTAAAGAAATCCATGAATTTTTATCGTATTTTATCTTGAAAACATTTTAAAAAGCCGACTCCAACGCTTTCGAGGTCAGCTCAGGACCCCATTGCCCGTCCCTCTGGCCGCTATATATGCTTTTTATATAGACCAAAAATATATGCTTTTATATTTTTTATATAGACTAGATATAATATAACTTATTTTATAAGGTAAATGCCAGACATTTAAATTATTAAAAAAATTTCTTCTCAAGTTTTGAAAATAGATATTTATAAAATTATTCTATGTAGGCACTGACAATTGTATCTGGGAATTTGTCAAAAAATTCGAATAAATTTAAAACGTCGTAAAAGCTAATTATCCGACCCTCTAGTACATTTTTCAATCAATGGAGGTTTGACACATTTCAGTTTGAAAAATGACTATTTCCTTAATTAGTTATATTTATGGAAAATGTTTATGAAATAAAACCCAACTTTTGATACATTAAATTTAGCTATTTTATGCTAAATTTATCCATGCCTAATTTCAAAATTTATGACTAATTATAATTAATAATATTTGAAAGTTATTATATGACCAGCTAATGCTATAATACTATGTAATATTTGAGCAACACATTTGATATTGTCATTGCTCATTCAATTCAGTTTAACCAGTTTTGTTCTGTTATATAGAACCATTGTGACAGATTTTGTCCAGAATAAGAAAACAGGAGTGTGTTTTGATCCTTTCAAGCCTTTCCAAGATTTGTCCAATAAAAATGGGAAATTTTTAAATTCCATTTTTTTAGTTGATGCTTCTGGAGTACGTTGAAAAATCTAAATTTGTACTAAGGGCTTCTCTGTAACATCTTTCTAAAATTTGAACACTTTATTGTTTTGCCTCAAAAAGTTTAAGAGGAATCAGAATTTATAGTTGTGAAAAATTTCATTTTTCTATATTTACCAAAATTATGTATTAGGGAGACTAAAAGTTTTCTTGAGCTTGCTTTCTTGATCTTAGGAGGGTTTGAGGAGAATCGATTTACAACTCCCTGAGCCACTTTATGTAGATGTATTCTACCGATACAAAATGATGATTCTGTATTATGTATGGTTTATCATCTTAGCAAAGAGAAAACGTATTTCAAGAAGTCTGTTGAAGCAACATCAATTTGAATTGCCTACAATAAATAGACGCCCTTTACATTTTCTTTACAAAAGCAAGCAGCTCACGAGATTTACCTCTACAATGTTTTCTTTTCAAATTAAAGTCTACAACATTCAACAAGATCTATCGTCATTTAATAAACTTCAAAAAGGTGTTAAACAAGTAATAAACAGGAAAAAGATAATGAATTTTCCTTAAAAAGAAATAAAGCGAAGAAAGTTTTTCATAACTTTGAACTGACATTTCTTTATTACTCAAAACAAAATGACCGCATTTTTAATAATATAACTAAACATTTTGATAAATTCAACTTTTAGTATAGTGGTATAATTTTACTTTTACTCTTCGGTAAAATATTTTTCAAGAGTCCCCAAATTGAAATAGATCCATAGTTATTAATTGCAATGAAAAATGTAATAGGTATGTAATAAACTGTAAAAGCGTGTTAAATTGCCTTTAAAAATAAATAGTAAAAGTGGATTTATCATTTAAACTTAAATACTTCCTTAATTCGCAAAACAAAGTGATCAAATTTTTTATGTCAGAACTGAATAGAAGCCATGAAAAATTCAGATTTTGGTTGTGTGTAAGCCATATATATACAGTAACTACTAGATTAAAATTTCTTTTTATCAGTGACAAAATCTTGCAAAGGCTCGAAACATTCCGTTTTTCTTACTCATGACAAAATATACTACTGTCACTGGTTCTTGCAAAAAATATTATTTTAGTGCATTTCCCTTCATGTAAATTTGTCTTTGAAATTAAAAAGACAAATCGCAAGTTTCAATCAGGAAAGTTTTTGAATACCTAACAATCAAAATTAAGCCAAAGTTCTATCAGCAATTTATTCTGAGTAAAGTGGGTTTGTATTTTGTTATTTGTTCAATCAGAAGGGGAGTCAGCATTTTGTGTACTCCTCAATTGCAAAAATGGAGATCTTCGCAGTTTCTTAAATTCCAAATGGTAAAGAAATCTCAAAAATAAAATTGATTTTGAATTTTCAAAACATGTACACACAATTGTACAAAAAATGAAGATGTTTATAAATGCTGCACCACCCTTTGTTAAGATGGCGTCCCCACTCCCCTTGTAGCAGATTTCTAGATAATTCTATTCAACGGCAATTCTTCGAGAGACGGGGAAAAGATGACTCACTAATGACTTCAGTGAGAAAATGTCTCAAAGAAGCCAAAAAATGCGCCAAAGCATTTCCCAAGAAAGCGATAACTAGTGAAATGTGACAGTTGCAAAGTACGATAACTTGCCAAATATGATTACCCTGAATACACCCTAATTACCCGTCTCGGGCGCTGCATTTTCGCTCCCATTTGACAGACTAATCAAACTCGAAGGGAAAAATAATCGAGGACAACACGTAATTTTGGGACCGGTGGCATTTCAGGACAATGTTACCCGCTTTGACGATTTTGGGTGCACGATTTGGCGAGAAAGGCCTTGGCGTGTTAAATTGGAGTAGAGCGATAAATGATTAAAATATGGGTACCATACAAGACGATATCTCAGTGCACCGTGTAACGAGTGTGAAAATCGATTCTTTAAGAATTCGAATCTTTTGAAAGATTGTTCGTGATATTAGCCAGTGTGTCCATCTTTCGGTAGGAAGGGAAAAGAAAAATAAAGTCCCAGATAATTAATTTTCAATGAGGCTGACTTCTATATAAATGTATTTTGGGTGTATTAGGTATTTGGGGACGCTTGCTTTTGTTTCTGAAATCTAAAATTTTTTTTAATAATTCAATTTTATTTGTATTGATACGTTAAAGTTTATTTTTGCATTTGATAAAGAAACACTAAGTTTTCTGATTTTGTTAACTTAGTTCATTTATCAATAACCAATTGAGTAGCTCCAGTGTGACGTTTTTCAACTACCTACCTACCTAGTTCATTTATAATTTTTTTCGTGTTGCTTATAATGAATTGTGTTTATAAAATCTGAAAATGTGTTCCTTAAAAAAAGGACAGCCCCACGTGATGGTTTGAACGGGACAGTAACGTTTTTTATCATGTTTCCCAACTTTCCCATCGTTTTACTAAAAATGTGGATTTTTTGGTCAGTTTTAATAAAAACTATCTTTAATATTGGTTAGTCATAATAAGCAATAATCGTTTTCATTATCAGGCAAACAAATTACCTGAATATCATAGATCACAATTCCTGTATGTGAACCGGTGGCTTTGTTATTCAATGCGATGTTTTAAATTTCATTTCTTTAATTCTTTAGTCATTTTTAAAGCTTTGGCGAAACTTCAGTTTTAATGACGATCTCCTGAAAGAATTTATCGTCTGACTTTTTCATGAATACAAAATAACCCCAGTACCGTTTTTGCCATTCCGATGTGATTTTTGTTTCAAGGAATATGGTCTACAATGGCTAATACTTAACAACGAAATCGGAAAGCTAACGATTTTTAATTTCTTTTGTCCCAAATTATACTTTATCCACAGAAGAATGTTTTTGTAAACTTTTATGACTCTGCAAGCATTTTAAAAAGTATATTTTTCGAATGTTTTTACTAATTAAAGTTTGAAAACTTTCCCACTTCTATCGCTCCTCGCTTACTCCATAAAGACTGTTTAATTCCAAAATTTTTATCAACCAAACCTTTCAGTGTCAGCTGTTTTGAGGGACAGTCTCATCCTCTTACGAAATATTTTGATAGGGAACGACAGAGCTCTGTAGAATAGAGAAAAGACATTTTGGCTCTATAGAAATTTTTTATAATTTTAGAGATTTCTAAAGAGTAACCGAGTTCTGATTATATAGAAATAAATTTCTATAGAATTATATTAAGACTTCTATAGAATCATAGGCGAACCCAAGGGGAAGGGGCTTAAGCCCCCCCCCCAGACCCGATAAAGCAAGTATCCCTTGGGGACCCGAAAAAATATCATTTTAATTCATGAGCCCGCCTTGGGGGAGCTAAAGGGGTGACAGGTTTTAGCTTCCTAGACCCGATAAAATAAATGTGTCCTTTTTAATTTATGAATATGACTACGGGGCTTAAGCGCCTTAGACTTGCAATAAGCAAATATATCCTTTTTACTTCATGAGTGAAGGGCTAGGGAACTAAAGCCCCTAGAAAAAGTAAATACACCCTTTCTTCAATGCATGGGTGCACTACGGGAGCTTAAGCTCCTTAGACCCAAACTAAGCAAATTTATCCTTTTTATGTCATGGGCCTATGTACACGGTTGGTGCTTCAGCCCCTAGATCCGTAAAAGCAAAGATATCCTCTCTTTTTTTAATTCATGGCTGCACTTAGGGGTCTATGTGAGCTTAAGCCAGATTGTATTTTCTTTAACAAATATTTGTCGAACAATACCTGTAAAGTCATTTCTGTTCTCAAAACAACTGAGATGTAATAATTTTAATACTCTATGTTAAAGTTCCTTAATTTATTGTCTTTGTAATCAAATATGTAAGTATAAAACAGCGCTCCAAAAGCAACGGTAAAATGAAAAACAAATTTCAATAAATAAATTTTTGAATACTTGTTAATATTATTAATTGTGATAACAATCTGTGAACACGACTATTATAATATTATTCCTGCACTCAGATCTGACGAAATGCGTTATTTTCCATGCCTACAATAATCCCTTACTTTAAAGAAAGTATAAAAAGAATTAAGAAAACCTTTTTCAAAATAAATCTAAATCTTCAAAGGCCATAAAAATAAATTTTCTATTTTGGACCCATTCCGAAAATAATTCCTGACTACGCTTTTTAATTTATTAGATGTGAACTGAGAAGTAAAAAGCATCACAAAAATGAAGCAATTTATATAAGTTTAAAAGGATTGACACACATACAAGGAGAGATACTATGAAGACTATTATAGTAAAAATACACTTTCTTGCCCGCGATGCCTGAAATCTATGAGTCTTGTTGGATTTAAGAACATTAAGATTAAAAGTATAGTAAAAACAGTCATGTGTGAGTGAAAGGGAAATTAACATCCTCTTGTAAGATATGCAATGTTTGAGATGTTCTCCAAAATCGAGTTTACAAAGTTTTAAATCCAAAATGTACAGAAATGATTAGTATGCACAAAAATTTACTTTGAAATTATATTTTATTTTTAAAGCTATTTCGCTCGGGGTTTGTGCAAGTTACAAGTATCAAGTTACAGTAATGTTTCCAAAGAATTGGATTCAAAAACATGTTTTTCTGAATGAGATACATTTTCAATACAGTTTTATAAATCATACCAAAATGTACTAATCGATTTCATTTGAATTGGGGTTTGATTGTCGCTCTATGGTCATTTTGTTCAATACGGCCTTTCCAACTGGAAACATTGCTTTCGATCCCACAAATACCTTTTTTTACAGATATAGCCAATATTTTGGAATGACTAATCCTTTTACTCTCCTAACAACTCTAAATTCTGAGTATTTTAGCTGTGCTGAGGGTTATGTGACCTTTATTTAAACTCAAAATGTAGGTTTGAAAAAACCCAAATCCCCATCCATGCTTTCCCGAGAAACCCATCAGAAAATCATCATCATTTACGAAGAAATTCGTAAATAACATGGCAATAAAAACTTCACTGGTTATCTGCTAAAATCTGGAAACACAAAAGACTTTGGGGAGCCTTCCCTTCTTTCATCAGTCGGATAGACTCATTAAAAAGCACCCTGCAAAGAAATGGATATACGTACGTAGGGGATGTAATGGTATTTTCTTAGAACTCGACGGTTGACGGTGCCAGGGTCAGCGGACCCTGGCGCCAATGTCTCGAGCAGTGGTTCAGATTAACGCACTTTTTTTCATTGACATGACAATTTTTAAACCACGTACTCATTTTTTTGTAAATAAGGTTGCAAAATTTTCAATTCTTCAGAGATCTAGTGGGATGGCACCAATCGTACGATTTTAATTTGACAATTAATTGACTAAGAATAATTAAACGTACTTAAAAACAGGTTAACAATTAGGGTTGTGTTAGTTTTTCGAAATGGAGCAAGAGTGATCAAATTTTAGTACTCATGTTGTTAGCCAAATAACAATTTGGATTCAACATCTGAAACAGAAGACAGATTTATCTATAGACTGTGTCAACAAATTCATCTCTATTTCCAGACCTGTTGTGGTTGGCGAAAACTTATACTTTTCAAACCGACATTTTAATATTTAGGTTAAAGTACACATATCTAATTTTTAGCCCTTGTGTAGCAAAAAAAATTATCATAGAACGACAAACCAAATTAAACTTTATTTAAACGAAAACAATTTTTTTACTTATTTGCGTGACGTTATATTACAATGAAATATATTGATAAATTTTCATTATCAAGCCCTTGCGATCTAAAGATGTAATTCATTTCAATCCTGAAAAATCACGTTTAGCGGAACATGTCAGGGGGCAAATTTCATCTAAAATATTTCGATGATTACCCATAGTAGATCGTTTTCCACGATGAACTCTGGAGACATTCTCAATTATTCAATTTGAAGTCAGGGCTTCTTGCTAGGACAGGCTCTACCTTTCTGGATACAGCTATGTCAACCAGTCAAGGAACAAGGGATTTCATTTGCTTATAAGCTAAGTTGTTGCAACACTATCGGCCGCAATTAGCCTAAGCGCGTGGATCATTTCTCTGTTCCACTGTTCTGACAATGTGTGAGAAAATTCCCTCATCTAAAATCCCTCATTGTCAGAGGAATCCAATAAAAGACCAATACATTTTTGACTTTGATCCTTTTTTTGCTCAGTTGCAATATTGCATTTTTATAGACGTTGTCATTGTTTTTTAATAAACGACGGCATTAGTTTTAATAACGGCGATTTTACAATGGTATTGATCTAAATTGCTCACACAGAAATTTGATAAAATTAACTATGAACATCGTACCCATAAGAACATTTAGTTCACATTCCTGACTTTTGAGTTTCGGTATTCTAACTCAGCTGTTTCAATGGCTAGATTGAAATTATTATACTAATTTTTATATTAACGAAGATTACTTGCATACAGCTGAGTATTTTCCCTTTTACATTAGTTTAGTACATTTAATATTTTCAGGAAACGAGGATACCTATTCACACAACATAACTGAACCACCATAGCAATATGCTCTTGCACATAAAACTATACAATTGGCAATTTGATTTTAAATTTTCTTTAGCCCAATTTTATTGATTTATAAATTTTAACAAATTTCATGTAGTGGAGTTTAATTTAGGGCTTTTCAACGACAGGATCTTAATCAAAATTGCTCAAATTAAAAACGAAACGTATTACTTCTTTGCGTTGTGCTCAACGTACGCACAATCCATGATTAACTGGACCAATTCTTACGCCTTGTTCTTTACTTTCGGTTCCTTCATTCAGTGAACAGACCGTCAGATTTGGTCATAGCGCTTGTTTGCCACCCAGTAGGTCGCGGGTTCGAATCCCGGTTTGTAAGCGCATGGATGTAAGCGATTGTCCTTGTTAGGAGTAGAGGCGGCTCACCCATTGCGTGCTCGATCCTTCACAAGCAGCCGTTATTTGCCCCTTGTAGTGTTATCTTTTTGACCAATTCAATTCAAGATAACTGCTTGAAACAAGTGCTTTTGATCTTGCATTTCTAAAGGAATTGATCAGAATTTCCCGTTTTCAGAAACCGAAAATTCATCAAGGGACCAGTAAAAAGAACAATATAATCGAATGCACGATATATTGGGGAGATGTTAGTATATTATATGTGTAGTAAAAGTATTATCTATATTTTTGATGCTGATTTCAGAAATGTCTTAAAAGAACGATCATATAACTTCATTTAACAGCTTTAATAAACAATTTTCTATTTCCGTATGTAGTGCACAAAGATCTTAATGTTCAGTTTACTGAAGACTATTCCTCTGAGATAAGAAAGTAATAAGGTTCACCCCTTGACTCCACTGAGTCATAAACTCACATTCGTTTAAAGTTGGGACCGTCGTGGTTGTGGGTATGCCCACTGCGCTAGCACTCCTCGAGTTGTAAGCGGCGCAGGTTCAATTCCTGGTGTTTTCAGCAGGGCGAAGCAGGCATTCCTCCCTGGGTGTATTTCTCTTTCCTGTGTCAGTAAAAGCTTTTATTGTGTGTGTGTTTATTACTTGATTGCGTCTTGAGCATGGCCATATACGGCCCTTGGGCCATAAAACCCCCAAAACACCCATCAATCACATAACATGTACACTGCTGGCCACCGTAAATGCAACACCCTGAAGGAAGCATGCAAATAATATGAAATTTACAACATGCATTAGCGGAGGTGAGATATGCAAATGATTAGAATTTCAGCGCAGACGCACATCACGCGCGCCTGTGGCGCCACTTCAAAGCGCTATTTAAGGCTTGGAGATTTCGACGATTTCAAGTACGGCAATTGTGTTTTTCTTGTGGTTTTTTCAAAAAAACGATCAATTATGCCTCGTAGAAAACAGCGATCATCTTTTGATCAAGTATCCGAGTTCGACAGAGGAAGGATAGTGGCCTACCGAGATTGTGGATTATCTTTCAGGGAAATCGGTAGTCGTGTTGGACGAAACCAAACAACTGTAATGCGGATATGTGATCGTTGGATGCAGGGGGGTACGACGGACCGACGTGTTCGATCGCATCCACCTCAGTGCACCACTTCACGTGATGACAGGCATATTGTGCGTATGGCAGTGACGGATCGCTCAGCCACATCACGAACCATAGCACAGCACATTCAGTCTGTACCGTATCATCCAGTGTCTGCGCGTACCATTCGACGCCGTTTACATCAGAGTGGTCTGTCCGCAAGACGTCCATTGCTTCGTCTACTCTTGACGCAGAACCACAGACGTTTCCGCCGCCAATGGTGCGATGAAAGAAGGATGTGGCCGGCAGAATGGAATGAAATTGTCTTTACTGACGAGTCACGCTTCTGTCTGCAACACCACGATGGTCGGATTCGAGTCTGTAGACACCGTGGAGAGAGGATGCTGAACAGCTGCGTTATGCACCGCCACACTGGTCCTGCACCGGGTATTATGGTATGGGGCGGTATTGGGTATCACTCTCGCACTCCTCTAGTACGCATTGCCGGTACTTTAAACAGCCAGCGCTACATCTCCGAGGTGTTGGAGCCAGTTGTCCTTCCTTACCTCCAGGGCTTGCCCACAGCCATATTTCAACAGGATAATGCGCGACCACACGTGGCACGCATTGTCCAAGGGTTCTTCGTCAATCGCCAGATTGAATTGCTTCTCTGGCCAGCTCGCTCTCCGGATCTTTCGCCGATAGAAAACATGTGGTCCATGGTTGCTCAACGATTGACCCAGAATACATCCTCAGCTGCCACACCAGATCAACTTTGGCAACGTGTGGAAGCTGCTTGGTCTGCTGTACCCCAAAAACACATCCAAAGTCTCTTTGAATCAATGCCGAGGCGTGTGGCAGCGGTGATCTCCAACAATGGCGGCTACTCTGGCTACTGATTTTGGCAGGAACCACACTTCACATAAGTCTATAAATTTAATCATTTGATACTTGGTCAACATGTTATCTACAAAATAAATTTTGTTGTGATATCTCTTGTCTTTCTTGGTGTTGCAATTTGGGTGGCCAGCAGTGTATTATGATTACCCCAGCCATTGGAAATGAAAAAAAAGCTTTGGACTGATTATTTAATTTTTAAATTCTGTTTTTAAAATATCGCAGAAAGGGAGGGGAGGGGGAGAGGGGTGGGGGTGAAGCAGTAACAAATATTGATAAAGTTTGTGAAAACGAGGTACGCACTTGTAATGAGCTTTTATATACACTTCTGGAATGTCAGTTTTTTAAAGCTAATATATTGTTTTTTTATTTATTTTTAAGGTAGAGAACTCTTTCTTAGCTTTACTTATAAGATCTGTAAGAAAAGAGGATTGGTTACCTTCCATTTCTGACGATATGGATGGAATTGCTTGTCTTACTCTTAGATTAATTAATTATTGCCCTGAAATTCACTTATTTAATGAGCAAAATTATTTTAAATAGTTAGATTAAAACAATTTAATTGGAGGAGTTTCTGCTTCTTTCCATAGGAAGGGAAGAAATGGTAAACTTCGCGATGTGTAGCGTCTATTTTTATGCATGTATTTTTAGTAATTAGTAAGATACTGAATGATGATAAGATGATTCGTCTGAATACGTATTCCAAGCTTTCATTTATGTCTTCAATAATTCAAAGTTAAGAGTACCCTAGTATATTACACAATTTAAAATATACCCACTTCTTGCATGCTTGGGAAAAATAACTATGATAGCAGTAAATACTAGTAGTAAAATTCTTATATCTTAAATACAAATTTTTAGCACTGTGCTTTTAGAATTTTGAGCTTTTGCCATCAAAATGATAATTGCCTTCAAAATTTTATGTAGAAAAATTCACCTTCAAATTGTTGACCAAGACAAATATGTAAAAACGGATTGAAAATAGCATGATATAGAACCCTGAATGAGAGAGAATTGTGAGCTATGATTGTAACTGACTTGAGATTTTGTTTTTACTGTAGTTGACTTAGTATTTACTGCACTTTTAGTAGCAAGAAGGTACCACCATTGGTTACCGGAAAAGACTCAGCACACCGCTTTCTTTGAATAAAAAATATTCTTAATGCATTTAAAGAAATTAACTGAGAAAAGTTCTTTTTTAGGTTCCAAAGGTCGTTTTGTGTCTTAGGTGCTTTAGATCATTTAAGGTGTTTTAGGTCCTAAACCCCGAATTGGGTATTTTCAGGTGCTATAAAATTTGCATATTTTATTCAGGATATCTCAAATAGCCAAAATGTAAAAATAGCTTTGAAATAGAGGGTATAGAACTAAATAGGTAAAAACTCCAGAATCCTGAGCTTATATGTTACACACCCGGAGAGGACCACGAACCCGTATGACGCTGCAGAACTCCTAATCTGGTTACGGGAGCCTGCCACGAAAGGCCTTACAGACAACATACGGACTTCACAATGGAGAGGAATGTGTCGTTCCATTATCACTAGATGTGTTTTCTATTGTGGTGTCGTGGGTATGCCTAGAAGGTAGATACTTCCCGGGTAAACTGGTGTGTCAAGTTGTCTTCGAGCAAGAATGATCGTGAGAAAAAAAGGTTTCTCACGATCATTCTTTGAACGCAAACATACCTCTCTTGTACCTTGAAACACTTAATTCCTCGCATCACAACATAAAAAACCTGCTTCCCCACAGCTGTCTTAAGCACTCTCGACTCAGTTTATACTGATCAGACAAGCTTTGCATATTGCTCCCTAATTTCAGGTCGTGGTTTCAAAACCTATTTAATTCTATGTTGATTTAAAATAACTTTTTCGACTATTTTCTTTGGTTTACTGCATAAAAATCCTGTGCCGGGGAACCCGCCTTACTGATTGCAAAAGGGGGTCACCTTCAAGGTGATGTGGAAATTGGTTTAATTCAAATGCTATATTATTGATGTCATTTTACTGATGCGTCTATGAAATTCTCATAAATTTTAGATATTGCACGAATTATATTATAGCCGTTAACTTTCTAAACCCCAGCTAACGGGATTCTACTTCTATTTTTTAGTATGGCGTTAGAAATTAATTTCTTATGACTTTATTCATATATACAAACGTATAAAATATTCATTGTTTTTTAAAGTAAAAAATATATTCTTCATTTTGGAATTAATCTTAGAAATGAAGAAAAGGATAACTGAATTAAATGTGATAAATAAACCATTTCTTAAATTATTCTTCCAAAGTGGAATAAGGAAAATGTAGTCAATTTTGTAATCAATCTCCTTATAATATTCAATTATAATTGTAAGTAGTTGAAACTCAAATGTGAAGTATTTGAGTACTGGGGGTACTTTCTCAACAGATCAATCAATCCTATTTGATGCCTCAGGAGATTACTGGGAAATTTCCTTTTGGTAATGGGATTATAAATGCTTCCTCTTCTGCTCGTTAAGTACTAATATTTTTAACATTATGCTTTTGTTAAGTGTCCTGCGATTTGTAGGAGCTTCACTTATTTCAGCTACAAAAACGAATGATTTTTAGTACAATATATTATCTTTTACATCTCATTTAAATCCTTTACTCAATTTTGTGATCTGATTTTTGTAATTTGGGCACTTAAAACTTATTTTTAAAAACATTATAGAGAAAATTGTTTTTCTGCCTCATATGTTCTTAATCATTTTTAAGAAAATTAAGCTCAAGTTATTATTTATAACTGAGTTTTATGCTTCTAACTGAAATCTCATGGTGTATACTGTTTTGGAAGCCACTGTAGATGTTTATTAGATATCTAGGGAATTATTTAAATGCTAATTGAAACCAAATGAACTTTGACAATTTAAAGAAAGGGGATAATGTGCTGTATGAATGAAATACAGAAAGATTTTTCTTTCTGAACACTTGCAATTTTCAGATTTCCATCTTGAATGAATATTTTTGAAACTATATTTCATAAAACTATGCAAAAATATAAAACATTTTCCAAAAGTATCAGCCCATCTTTACTTAGTTTTTAGTTGAATTTATTTCCTTCCAAACATGTCTTTATTCTATTAACTGAGAAATATTTATAATTGATGTCATAAAAATGAACATTCAAAAATAAACATCATTCAGTTTGAACTTCCATTCATCTGTGGTATAATCTTCTCAGTGACATATTTCACCCCTTTATATTTATTACCTACAATGATATAAATTAACATTTACAAATCACAACTTTATAACTACACAAAACACACATCTATTTTTTAAACACAGAAGTATCACATTGAAACAGATTTGCAAATAAAAAAAATTACAATTATCAACTCTAAAATTAGTGTAGAATGCCTTTCAACACTTAACATTTGGTGTTGTTATAACAGTTAGTGAAGAAATGATTGGTTACAATAGCTAGTCAACAAATGATTTCTTAGACGATTCAAGTTTGATTTCCAATTTAGGATACTGTTAACATGCTTCAAGCAAAACTTTAAAGGTTAAATGAATTTTCTGTTTCAAATAGATGAAGAAAAGAAAACGACCCTTGATACTGTTATTTTAATTCATTCATAAAAATCAAGATTTTAGCCCATTTTATATATGGCATGATTACCAGAATCCATAAATATTCATGTTGTGGATTAATATGTTAAAAGTGAATTGAGGAGAGCATCATTACTATTAAATATTGTTTTAATAAAATCTAGGGGAAAAGGGGGTTAATTACAGGGGTCAATTATGTACAAATATCAGATTAAACATCAAATCATAGTGGGATTAACATCCTGGAGGCACGTCCGTGCAAAGCCACGTCTTAACATCAAATTGCTCGGAGTCAGTCTGCGGGGTTCGCGCCTTCTGGCGGGAAGTGCTCCGATTGGTCTTTGGGAAATGTTTCCCGCGCTTTTTGGAACGGGGGCAGGTTGGCGCCTAGACATTCCGACACTCGTCCATCTTGACATGTCAGGTCCTCCTGACACGCTGGGCAGTGAAGAAACCTGAAACGAGAAGCAAAAACAAAAGAGGAAAAGTTCGAAAAAAATATCTGTCAATGTCAGCATTTGTAGATTGTCAACATTGAGCATGTTGGGGATGCTTCGGCCTTCCATTGTGGGAAATTTTCAAGGACTGATAAATGCACTGGTGCAGCAAAGAGAACATCGTGGTCTGCTCATCGTGTGTGCTTTTCATCGTAATAATATCGTAACCATTGGTCATGGTTAATAGCTAATTTAGCTATGCATCGTTGCCATGGGACATCGTAGATGGTGTTTACAGGAGTGGACATCAGTCAATATTTAAACAGGAAATGCTCATTGTTTGCAAACATGTTCACGTGACAGTTCGTTGGCTTGTTGACAGATTCACCATAGATTTGCTGACAATTTTCAGAAAAAGTTTTTCATTTTCAAAAGTAGACACAAAAATAAAAAATAATACAAATAAAATGACAAAGATAATAAAGTTAAAGTTCAAAATCAGTTTCTTGACCACAGTTTCATGTTATCAGCTGACGTGGAAGTTACATTTGGTCCTTCGTGTTGACCAATTTTTTTGACATCATAACGATCATGAGGGTGTGTAGCTGTAACTTCGTAGGGTCCGAAAAATTTGAGTCGTAACTTAAGGAGTGTTCCAAACTGAGTACGTTTTATGGCGACACGGTCACCAACTTTGTAAATGTGGGCCTTTTTTCTGTGTTTATTGTACTGTCGTCGGCTTTCTTCTTGCATTTTGAAGATGTTTGTTTTAGCTTCGTTTCTGAGAATTTGTTTTTCTGTTATTGTGGAGCATAAGTGTTCTTCGTCCAAAATTTGTTTCATGTGTAGGTCTTTTTGTTTCATTTTTATTCCGATCAAAAGTTCAAAGGGTGTGAATTTTGTGCTTCTGGGAGCTGTACTGTTCATTATACGCTGGATATGTGGGGCAAATTTGAACCATTTTTCGGGTTCGTTAAGTGATAATTTTGTGAAAATCGGGATTAATGTACCGAACATTCGTTCTATTTGACCATTACCACGTGGCACTCCTGTTGTAATTTGTATATGTTCGATTGATTGTTCGTTGCAATAATTCTTAAAGTCGGTTGACTTAAAAGCACTACCTTTATCTGTTATGATTCTTGAGGGGTTGCCAAAAGTTGTTTGTTGAAGAGTTAGCTTTTGAAGTGCATCTTGAGCAGAAGTAGATTTAGTTGGATAAAGCCATAAAAACTTTGTAAATGCATCAATAACTGCAAAAATGTATTTGTAATTTTTATTTGTTGATGGTAAGGGACCTAGAAAATCACAGTGGTAACAGCTTAAGGGTTCGTCGCCTTTCGGAATGGGAGTGAGCAGTCCTTCCGGTTTACCGGTTTTGCGTGAGGATAGAATGCAAGGGATGCAATTCGAAATTACTTCTTGCACTTGATGTGTAAGATTTGGGATGTAAAAGTCTTGTGAAACAATTGATTCAGTTTTGCGTGAGGCGAAATGTCCTTTTAAATGTGCATTTTGAATTATTTCTTTTTGCATGCTTTGTGGCACAACTAAGAGTTCATCATCTTTGTTCATTTTGAACAAAATACCATTTTTTAAGAAAAATTCAGTTGAAGGGGTTGTTGTTATCATTTTCTTAATTTCTGATATAAACTCATCATTATCTTGTGTTTCTTTAATTTTTTGGGTTAGTTCGTCAGGTGTAATCACAAGAACGGGGTAGCGACTTAACGCATCTACATGTTGCATTTGTTGTCCTGATCTGTGTAATAGTTCGTAATCAAATCCTTGAAGGAATAAAGCCCATCGTGCAATTTTGGGGGTTAAATCTTTCTTGGTCATTGTTTTCTGAAACGCTTGACAATCTGTGAATATTTGGAATTTAGTGCCCGTTAAATAGTGTCGAAACTTCTTAAGGGATTCTATAATTGCTAATACTTCGAGTTCATAACTGGAGTATTTTTCCTGTTGAGGTGATGTTTTCATACTCATATATTGAATGGGGTGGAAGTGTTCATCAGAATCTTTTTGTAGTAGGAGTGATCCAAAACCTAGTTTGCTTGCATCACAATGCAGTTGGAGAAGTGAGCCTTGTTGATATAGGTGTAATACAGGATCGGAGGACAAAGCTTGTTTCAACATTAAAAAAGCTTTTCGTTGTTCGGGGCCAAAATGAAATGGAGTAGAATTTCTTAACAAGTCACTTAAGGGTCTAGCAATTAGTGAATAATCTTTAATAAATTTTCGGAAATATCCCGATAAACCAAGAAAGCTTTGAACTTGTTTCTGAGTTTTCGGGGTAGGGAAATTTTGAACTGCACGTGTTTTGTTTACAGAGGGTCGAATGGTACCATCTTCTATTACATGACCTAGGAATTCAATTTTTCTTTGGAGAAAACTACACTTTTTGAAGTTAAATTCAAGACCAAACTTTGAGGCGGTATTGAAAACTTGTTTGAGTTTACGAAGACCATCCTCTTCATCAGAAGCAGGAATAACAATATCATCCAGGTATATTATGACAGTTCCTTGTTTTAACAGTTCACGAAATACAATTTGGATATATCGCTGGAAAATTAAAGGGCTTTTGTTTAATCCAAATGGGACCTTGTTGAACTCGTATTGATTGGAGTGAGTTACAAAACTAGTGTACT
Organism: Meta bourneti; assembly: GCA_933210815.1. NCBI lineage: Eukaryota > Metazoa > Arthropoda > Arachnida > Araneae > Tetragnathidae > Meta > Meta bourneti. The sequence continues at coordinate 24,913,841 of OW119928.1, forward strand.
TGCGGCTATCTGGATGTATGTCAACATGATGGAAAGCATTCCGGAGATCTAATGTAGAAAAAATTTGAGCATTTTGTAACCTGTCAAAAATGTCTTCTATCAACGGTAAGGGCTGTCTGTCTCGGATTATTTTGGAATTCAAAAGTCTAATCAATGCAAATACGTGTTGATCCATCAGGTTTTTTGCATAAAACCATAGGTGCACTAAAGTCGGATGTACTTTCAGAAATTATCTGGTCCTTCAACCATTGTTCGATTTGTTTGTCTACCTCTTGTTTTTCAGCGATAGACAACCTTCGTGGACGCTGTGCAATGGGTGTTTTATCTGTCAAAATGATTTTCATTTGTAAGTCGGTACTTTTGGTTTTGTTTGGTTTGTAATTTGAAACTAAGTGTTCAACCTTCTGTCGGATAGTTTTGTTTTTTATATGTTGAAGATCTAAGGAGTTGACATCTTCTACTACATTAACAACATTAAGAAGGAAATTTGGTTCATCGTTGATAAGAGAAATACCATTTTTATCCACTTTAAATTCAGCTTGTTGGATACAGTCAGTTCCTAAGATTGCCTTGTAGGGAATTGAATGAGTTGGAACAACGTGAATTTTGCAAGGAAAATTGCTGTTTTCAATTTTGATATCACCATGAAAAAAACCAAGAGGGTGAACTTTAGTGTTACCAATTCCAGAAAATGTGATTTGGGATTTTTCAAGTGGTGGGGATCCAATTTCTTTGTGTACATCAGTGTTTATTAAACTAGCTTGTGCTCCAGTGTCAATTAGACTACGAAATGTGACAGTTCCAAGGGTAACTTCAATTTCCATGGGACTTACGGGATAATGTTCTTCAATAGCAAGTGAATGAACTTGAGCTTTTGGTTCACTGGAATAGTTTGTAAATTTTGGCGTTTGAGCAGCTTTTTTGGGACATTCTGCAGAACAGTGACCAAATACATTACAGGAGAAACATTTGTAACCTTTACTTTTATGTGTACACTCATTAGAAATATGAAATTTACTACCACATATATAACAGTGATTAGTGGACTTTGCAACATTAGAAGATTGCTTGGATCTTTGATAATTTTGACTTTTATTAGAATCATACCTTGGGCGATAAGAGTGATCAATAAAATCTTTTTTATGGTTGCTTACATTAAACAACTTCTCATACACTTTTAATTTCTCTTTAAATTCACCAAAAGACTTACAACCATATAAAATAATTTTGTTATGTGAATTATCAGGTATACCATTTATAAAATATTCAAGGGTTGAAGCACAATCAATATTACCACGACTTGCAATTTCTCGAATAGCTATTAGATATGCAAATAAATTTTCTCCGGGTTTTAATTTACGGGAACGCAAAAGATTATGTAAGTCAACACTTGAAATACATGCTTTAAATTCATCTAATAAAGAATGTTTTAATGCTTCAAATGTATCAATACCTCTTAATGTTTGTGCATATAATTTTGCAGAATGCAATAGACAATGCTTAGTAAAAACAATTTTTTGCATGTCATTAGATAAATTATGAAATAAAAACAGTTCTTCGAGTTCTTGGATAAACAATTCAATGGGGTAATTATCTTCGGATGAAAAAGGTCGAATTGTTTCAACTAAATCCTTCAGAGAAAAATTAATGCTGAAACTCTGTTTATTTTCAGACGCAAAAGGATAAACAGTTTCTTCTTTTTTGCGAGACCGCAAATCGTTGGAAAAAGGATTCCGCCTGGGTTCAAAATCAAAAGCGGTTTCGTATATGTGTTTTGTATCTTTCGATGAGCGCTGCGTTTGTTCGTGGCCTTGACCAACTGCTGACACATTTAAATTCGTGAATGCACGCTGGGGAACTTGCACGCTGGGAAAAAGAACTTTGATTTTCTTGTTCCGTTTCGCTTTCACCGCCTGAATCATCATTCGAAGTTAGAAGCGAAAAATCTTTTAAAGAAGTAATTATCGCGTCGCAGCAAAGGGATTTGTCTTCTAAAATTTCAATGTGCAAAATATTGCAAATTGTAATCAGTTGTGGAAGTGAGAAATCTTCCAGAATTTTACTCTTGATAGAGTCAAAGTCTGTATCATCAGAAAAACCAGAAAAATTACGAAGATTTTGTCGACATTTTCTGTCAAGTTCTGTATTCGGAAATAGAATTTTATGCAGCATTTGCACGTTTTTCGTGCTCGACGTTTTTATGGATGAAGCAACATGTGGAATTGTTCCAAGAGTCGTCATTTTCAATGTAAATGCAATGAAATCTAAAAAATGTGAACAGAAAACACTCACATATAGTCCTGGTTAGAATCTCTGTCGTTTTTGGCTCGTCAAATCTCGTAGGCACCATAGACAGAATGTATCCATTTGTAGGCATCGCAAAGTGGCATCGTCGTTATCCATTCGGATCGTCGTATCTTCTTAACACTTGGCGTTGCACAACTTAGCTTTACAGCTACTTAGCTTACGATTGAGAGGCAACGGGAGGCCTGAGCCCCCATGTTGTGGATTAATATGTTAGAAGTGAATTGAGGAGAGCATCATTACTATTAAATATTGTTTTAATAAAATCTAGGGGAAAAGGGGGGTTAATTACAGGGGTCAATTATGTACAAATATCAGATTAAACATCAAATCATAGTGGGATTAACATCCTGGTGGCACGTCCGTGCAAAGCCACGTCTTAACATCAAATCGCTCGGAGTCAGTCTGCGGGGTTCGCGCCTTCTGGCGGGAAGTGCTCCGATTGGTCTTTGGGAAATGTTTCCCGCGCTTTTTGGAACGGGGGCAGGTTGGCGCCTAGACATTCCGACATTCATGTACATATGATATCTATGAAGTTGGAAGAAAAAGACACATTGATTCCTTCAATTGGAGAAATGGTTAACTCTGATGAATGAACTAGCAAAATTCATAGGGAAAACATATATAGCACAATTTTAGCTATATCTCATGTTCAAGCAACAATGTTATTGGTTAGAGATAGTTGCTCTCTTTTCTCAATTTCACATATTAGAAACATTTAGTTCTGTCATAAACATGACACACAGATGCAATTAAAATAAGACTGACAGACTGAAAGTTAAAGCGAAATAGATTAATGCATTAACGGGCAGTGCGGCTTTTCAGGGGAAGGAAGGGAAGTGCCACTTCCCCAACATTTTTGATCAAATTCATTTCTCAAATTAGTCTTTTTTTTCAGTATTAGATATATATACATTTTCAATATTTCTACATAATTTTTTTTCTATTACGATTTATAAATGACTAAAGTACTTTCAAATGTGAACGAATTTAATTTCACACAGCACGTTATTCAATACACTGAAAATATTTTACAATGCTTACGACTGTGACAGTGAAAGCTTAGCATGGAAGAAGTTTTTGCTGAAAAATAGCTGCGCATATTCAGTAAGCCAGATGGTTACTACGACAAAACCGTCATTAGCAACGGAAAGACATTTAGACTGTCAGCTCTGAAGGAAGGCGAAAGCTAAAAACCAGCGATTTCCCTTCCTCCATAGGGCTGCAGGTGAAATCTATAGATGTCCCTAGTTTCCAGTTGCGAGCAGCGACCACAGAAAACTAATCGAGAGAGCTTTAGCGACAATCACGCCGAATATTACATGAAATAGAGCAATGATTTTGTAGACCATTTGTTTTAGATTTTCAGCGGAATGAATCCAATTAATGATATTGTGTAATATACTGGAACTCCATTTAGCCGGTGGAAAGACGAAGACAAAAGGGACGTATTACGTCAAGCACATCCAACGGATTTATTGACAACTATGGCCCAAAAGAAATTAAAAAGAGCGATAAGTCGTACAATATTAGTTTTCAAGAGTGTTGGTTTACTCAGTATAAATGGTTATGCAGTAATGTAACCTTAAAAAGATTATTTTGTTGGCCGTGCTTGCTTTTTTGTAATAAACATTCTGTTTGGAATAAAGAGATTCGCAGACTTATTAAACATAACATGAGCACTCCATAGGCATGATGAACATCTGCCTGCTGAACATCTGAAGTGTGAATTAATGCTAAGAAATTTTTTTAAATCATAACACGATTGTTGATGCCCTGAGGGAGAATGGTAGGTTTTTAAGTCATTTCAATGAAAACGTTCATTTGAATAGACTGTTTCTACAAACAGTGATTGATGCAGTAATATATTTGAGCAAACAAGAAATGGCATTCCCGGAGCATGATGAAAGCAGTGACTCCATAAATCGCGGAAATTTCAAGAAAATACTAGGATTGTTGATATCAAAAGTCCTATGGAAATTCAAAATCATTCATCAAAAACGTCTTCACTGGTGACTCCAAAACTATTCAAAATGAAATGATTGAATGTATTTCCGATTATATAAACGATCACGTCAAAGATTAAATAAACGGGGCTAAATTCTTTTCTATTCAAGTGGATGACACCACTGACATAAATCAAACTTCCCAATGCTCCTTAATATTAAGATTTGTGAAGGCGTATTAGTTGAGCGATTTTTGGGTTTCCATGACAGAACGTCAGAAATGTTATGCAAAATGTTGGATCCGTTTAATTATCAACACAAATTAATAGGACAATGTTACGATGGGATCAGTGTAATGTCTGGACTGCAGAAAAATGTCAAGGATAAAGCTCCTCAAGCCGTTTTTGTCCATTATCTAGCACATCATTTCAATCTTGTATTGCAGCAAAGTTTTTCTAAAATTTCTGTCGAATTTTTTTTTCGTTTTTTCATCACTTGGCAAAGCGATCTTATGCTCTTGCATCAAATTCCACAAGACGCATACCAACCATAACACACTCAATGGTCCTCCAATTCGAAATTAGTGAATGAGATTGTTGAAGATTGGATAATTTAAAGAAATATTCGAATCTATGACAAACAACGAACATTCAGACAAAACAATTCAACTTGCAAATGGATTTTTAAATATGAACAATTTTGAATTTATATTTTTGGCAGTAGTATTCAGCGAAATTTTCTTCTTTGAATATTGGGGATAAAATATGGTCTTGATAATATGTGGGAATTGATTTCTACATTTCCCCCCTCTTTATACTTTTAATTTTCCATTATATGCAAAACCGGCAACAATCATAAATCTCTTGGAGAAAGTTCTCACGTTCACTTTGCTATAGTCCTTTGACTTGGCGGATTCTCTTTTAAAATTAAAGATCTTACATTACAAATATTCTCAGAAATATTTTTCTTTTTGGGAAGTATTTTTCCACTTTTACGTTTTTTCCTTTCTCATTAATAATATTACTTATCGTACCTTTAGATATCGAAAAACCATGACTTTTACAGCGTTTTTGAACAATTGAATAAGCATGATTCTCTTCCGAAAGAGCGGAAAGTCTTCATCCATTGCTTATTTAAAAGCGCCATTTTGAAAGTAAACAAAACTCTGAGTTAGCAGACTATAAGTTATACTTTAACTATTTAACTGTTGTGAAAATAAAATTATTTTGTAGGCATACAATTTTTTTACAGCTCATCGAAATCGCTCAAAAAATGTCCGAACAGCCTTTGTACATCCTTCAGTTATGAATCTCCATATTTAACAAATTTTATGATGGTAATAAACTTTCTGCATAGTTGCGAAAAATCTGCTACACTTTTCCCATTTCCTAGGATAGAGTACATTTACCCGAAGTTTGATTAATATTTGAAATAGACTGGTTATTATTTGAACTTCTCGATATCAAAAATTCCTGCTTCGGGGGTGGAAAACCAAACCGATTCACTTAGGGAAGAACTATTATTTGAATTACTATTTAATTGAAAATATAAATTTGATTGTGATGTACTATTATATCCAGTTAAAATTATTGATTAAATTTATTTGATTGAAAAAAACATCTCCCTATATATAAAGGTCTTTTATATGTATAAGTGAAACCATTACATTGTAAACACTGGATTGATTCAACAAGACTTCTACCCCTTCCAGTTCTATAATTAACAAATAAACTTTCAAATAGATATTTTTTCTTGTTTTCTTTAGTATATTAGTTTTACCTATACAATTTCCCAAAATATCAATCTTATTAGAAATACTCACCATTTACCAAATTTAATTGAACAGAAAGTAACTTGCAAACAAAGAAAAAAGGTGAATCTGAGAAATGACTGAATGAGAAAGATGTATCAGTTGAAACATTCCTTTTACTTTCCAATTTACCATGTGTAGTAAAAGTTTTATCAAGGGAGAGAGGAACAAATTACATTATCAACAGAAATGGATATTGAGAATAGAAGCAGAGGTTTAGAATTAACAAAACAAAAAGTGCTGAGAACGAAAGCAAAGCGGATTCCAGTGAGGCAGGCGTCAATGGTAATTGTGGAGGCACATTAGCAGGCAACAGTGGACGTTGTAGAAATACAACAGCAGGCATCTGCAGTGAACTGGATTTAGGGGATGAAGATATGAGCCTTTTAAAGAAGCGTAAACGAGAAGCACGTAACCAAAATGATGCATGTTTAAGTGGTGCAATAATAGAAGACAAAGCACAGCAAGATTTTTTAAGAGGTACAGGCAACCAAATAGATGGTTGAGCTAAAATAGTATGAGATTTCTAAAAGTAATTAAGATGTATTAGATATTAACAATATCAGAATATAATTAAAACAAAAGGCAAATGAGACAATAACATGGTTTCCAAAGGGCACTAGCAATCAAGCTGCTTGTTCAGGCAGAATTCTCACTCTTCAAGTAAAATAAAAATTAGTACCTCTTAAAAGAAATTTTTCATTTTATAGGCTACATTTCATATAGATCACAGTAACTCACCAATTAGTGCATATGAAGAAACTTTCACAAGTATTATATTTGGGTCTCATGGACCCAGATTACAAACCAATCACTTTCAGATAACCTATAAATGTTATGCCATTGGTATTATTAACTTAGCTTTGGAAAGGTGCAATGAAATATATAAATATAAAGTTCTTGCAGAACTTAAGGTTGTAGAAAAAATTTAATGATAGAAATTGAAACTTTTTGGGCTTAAATCAGGCCCTCTTTTAGCTTTAAGGGAACTGTGTATGAATAAAAGTACATTAACTATTAACATAATATTTACCCTAGAAGTCTTTTGAGGTGGTAAATTTTTCTAGTGACAGCTTTGAGAGATAGATGTTAAGAAGCATTGGGGTGTACAAATAAAAAAAAACATGTTCAATTTCTTTTGCAAAGATTGATGAATGCATGGGAACAAATCTTGGGATTCCTAAGGAAAATATAAGTACATTGAACAGTGTAACAATGTGGATTAAAACCTTATCAAACGATAGAACACAGCAGGTATTTCCTAACCTCATACACATAATTTTTTGAATTTACATCGATAGTGGGCTGAATAAACAAAATATGATTTCTTGAGCAAACAAAATTTTTTTAGCACATTTTCAAATTAAGATGAATCACAAACAGCACAAGCTTTTTTATGTATTGTCGGTATGCACATTAGCAAGAGTTTAGAAAATTGCAAAAAAAGTTACCTTACCTTTGAAGTTCCAAACGTAAAATGGTGTTAAGAACTCATAGCAGCAGATTCATCTGTCACTAAATTCCAACCCCCCAACGGCTCCCAAAACGAGCAAATTATTTTTCTCAGAAGCGCCAGGGAAAGCAGCTACAATTAGATGGGCTTGACAACGTTTTAGAAAAACAATTTCCTAAACATTTCATCATGGAATCGCCGATCACCAAGATAGCCATTTGCAGTAGATAATCACCAGCACAGCGATACATCCCGCTTGAAATCCAAATAAAATGACAATCGAGCGGGAACTGCGAGTTTCGAGAGAACGAATTCGATTATCGATTCGGTTAAAGAACTATTCGATCTAAGAAATGAGGCCAAAATTAAGATCGCCAAAAAAGTCACAAAAGTAGAGTAACCCGGTGCACCCAAAAGCGTCCAAAGCGGGTAACATTGTCCTGAAATGCGTAAGTTCCGTAATTTTGAACCACGGTCAGATGACGAGGTCACACTCAAACTTCCACACCACGCCAACAAGAGGACATTTGAGGCCACAAAAAATTTGATATGCACCAGCCCCACGTGGACGACGGTTTTTGATAGAATCGAATAACAAACTCGTAACCCTCCGTTTGCTAATCGAATAGCCTGTTATGTTGTATCTGTGTAACGTCAATCAAAATACCTACCTACCGTTAGCTAATCGGCTAGTCTACCACCTAAGCCGTAGAGTAAAAGATAGCTATTTATTCTGTGTGGAAAACTCTCATACTAATTATAAATCTGGCATCACATCGGCGCGAAAACTTCTATTTTTGATTTCTGTTTCTTATGGGGTTGCGTGTAGGTTTTCTCAAGTACAATATTCACGGATTTTACAGTTCTTTATTTTAGCAAATCACGTTAATCTTTTTCTTCTCGTTAACAATATTATTAACTATATTCTCGGCAGCACTTCAAAAACTAAAATCAAATTCCAATCTGTAACACTGCACTTCTGAACTAATTGGGACCTGGGGTCATCTTTACATGTGAAATACTCGGATATCTAGGTTTTCTTTTCTTCTGAAGTCTAATTGGAATGAACAATTTCTTTTGTAGAAATTTCCTATGATGCATATTTTTTGCAAACATTAAAATATACTCAGTTACGTTGCATATTTTAGAAAGGAGGATTCTGTGGTACAGCTGCAGTCTCTGCCGCGCGCGGTGGCAACGACTCTTGGCGCGGCTTTTGGCGTAGTTATAAGCGACTCATGCCGGGTGATGGTAACCCATTTTTTCTCATATTTTCTCCTGGTTAGGGTTAACCTGTTTTTATGGCAACCTTGCCAGCGTCCAGTTCTGTCCAGCATTGGTTGTTCTTTTTAGTTTGGACACGGTGGAGAGCGGGTATTTTTAAAAATAACTTATATTCTACTTATGTACATTTTTTGATTCATTTCATCCATATGTACAGTATAGATTCACTGTTGGAAATTCGAGAAAAAATGGGTTACCCTCACAGACATGAGTCGCTTATAACTACGCAAAAAGTCCATATATTTAATCCATATTTGCAGTGTTTTTCTAGTCAAAATGTTGTTTAATTCAGATTTACATATTTCATCCGTACGTATGCAGTATATATTCAATGTTGGAAGATTTCCGTGGCGACATAAAAAGTGCGCCAAACACGGCGCCAAAAAAAAAAACGCGTTGCCACCGCGCGCGGCAGAGACTGCAGCTGTACCGATTCTGTTTCCAAGTTAAACTAGAAGGCTTATAATTGTTAATTACTAATATGAAAATCCTTTTCAGAAGTTACACATTACAAAACATGTTCTTTCTGTTCCCAATATTTTTTTGCTTTGAGCCATGTTCATATAAAAATAAATGTCGCGTAATAACTTCAACGTTTATAAAGAGAGACAGAAATATTTTCAATTTAACCTAACAAAGAGGAAATAGAGAAATTACAACAATTAAAAATGTATGAAAAAATTATGTTGAAAGAAATGTTGAGATATTTCAGTTTCCATTGTGTACCAAAAAGGAAACGACCAAACTAACGGAAAAAACCAACTATCTAACCTCTAACAGATATAAAACGAAAAAAGCTGTACATGAGAATTTTATATTTTTAATTCACTATAACAAATTTTTTTTTCTAATATTTACCTACATTCCCTTAAAATAGATTTTGGTATCAGATTTGTCAACAAAAATGACATGGTCCAAAACTTTGAAATTTTTGCAAACTGTTTATTTGATTACACATGGTCTCATAAAATTAAAATTATACCTAATAGTCTTGCAAAATTTTTTAAGTTTTTATGTTCTTGATTTCGAATACCTATTAACACAAATGGTAAATTACAAAGGTATTTTATTAATTCCAAAAATATGAATATGTCGATAATTTTCATTATAATTTCAAACCAGTTTTTAAATTTTTCAATTTTATGAAATTTTGTTTTCAAATATTTTAAAAATCTAGGCATTCTGGTTTTTGACATTTTTTATTAAACCAAAATGGGGGAAATTGAAACCATTTCCCCCCATTTTGAAAGAGGGTCAAGTTTCTGTTTATTGAAAAAAATTGCATTCTGTCAATAGACAATTGACCCTTTTCCTGTTTTTCAGGTGCTACGTATTAAAACTGCGTACATGTCAGCATTCAGGCAAAAATAGAGCTGTTGTCTGACATTCATGAGGAAGGATGCTGAAGTCTAAAATTAATCCTGGAGGTGAGCCAGGAGGAGGGAAGAGGATGGAGACACTGGAAGTGCAAACTGTTTTACTTTCTGATTTTAGCAAGAATCCACTATGTAAGTGGCCAACTTGTTCATTTTGTATTGACTGGCATTTTGTACTTATATCGCTTTTCAGATTGGTAGTAGTGCCACTGTTATCCAGTTGTGTGTAAAATGTTTTGATTGTGGAAATTTCATGTTTGGATTATGTTGGGATACTCATAATTGAATTCAAGGTAATCTATTTTAATTTTTTGAAAAATTTAAATTCATTGGAATTTTATAAAATCCAATTTAAACATTTGAATGATTTGTGATTTTTTATTTAAACATTTTCCTGTTGGTTTTGTATTTTTGAAGTTTAAAATGAGTAAAACTCAAATATTAATTTTATCAGCTTATTGAACACAAATTATAATTTTTTACTCTATTGATATTTTTATAATTTTATATACTGATTAACTTTATATTGTAAGAAACTTTTTATCAGGACTGAATAAATATTTCAGGAATTATCAGTTCTCTGGATTTATATGTACACATTTACAGAAAGCATAATTGCAATTAAAATATTTCACTAAATTAATGAGAAATATATTAATGGTCATCCCCATATATAAACATTTTCTACCTTCATTTTTTAAACGTACTTTAATATTGGTAAATGAAAAATGTGTAAGACTAGCTAAGGTGACTAGCTTTTCGTGGTGAATTTATGGGCGATTTAGTCATAAAATGGGTTGCGCAATTTCAGCTGTGCATGTCACTCCAACAAGCATTCATGGATTAGATAATATTAAACAATAGAATTAATTTACATTATATACAATATAAAGGACACAATATAGAATAAAAATGTACAAAGTTGCATGTTTTTTAGTCCTAACCTATTTGTATTTGTCCACTCATGCTGCAGCATTTTTTACCTTGTGCAAATTTCAAAAACTCTACAACTATACTCAATTAATTACCATTACTTCTGACTTAAATAGTTCTAAGCTCTTTGATTTTTCTGATCAGTCCACTTACAGCTTATTGGTGAAAATTTTTTTCAATATGGGTATTTGAGCCTTGGATGCTTAAAACAAAGCCTAAGATCTGAAGGTTTGGCACATCAATATGTTTGTTTCTTAAATTACTGAAAATATTAAATCAAATTTGTTCTGTACTTGTTTGCAATATGGAAATTGATATTTCACTATTAATTAGTCTATGCTAAACTTTTCCAATGTTTTGGATGAGTACCTCTAAATCTAAACTATTGATAATAATGGCAGTTTATAGTGGAAAGAATTTGGTGGGGACAATTTAAATTTTGCTATCTTGATTGTTAATGAAATATATGGAACAAATAGAAGGTCAACACTGGACATTGTAGGATCGAAAAAATTAGCTCTTATAAGGGAGTTCCCGGGAAATACAGGAGAGTTGGTCACTATATCTTCTGTGTCTGGGCAAAAGGGGTCAAGTTAAAATGGTTGCGTCTCAGAATCTTTAGTTGAATATTTCACTCTTTCTTACAAATATTAAGAAAAAGAAGGGTGCCATGATAGAAATGTTTGTAATTTAGATTTGCAGATTAATTTAGTTTCGATTTTAAGCATATATTATTTTTTAAATTAATGTTACACCTTTGGACCCATCAAAAGTCAGATTTAACCCCTTTTTTGGAAGATGTATATCTTCCGTGTCAGGCCAACATTTCAACAGATGATGTTGAAATATGTACTTGAAGCACACTGGTACCAGGTGAGAATCTGAAAAATTTTGTAACTCCTTTCATCTTATGGCTTCACATATATAAACATATTTTTCAAAATGCTGACCACTTTGGCATTTCGAACTGCTAGGTGCAAACTGGCTGCTATTTGTGAAGGAGTGGGTAATCTGCTATTACTCCTTACTAGGACAATCACCAACTTCCATGCGCTTACAAACTGGGATTCAGACCTGGAACTGACTGGGTGGTGGACAAACGCTGTGACCGCTATACCAATTAGGCAATTCACATATAAACATTGTCAAAATTGCTACCCAGTAGCATAGAGAAATGGACTCAGAGCCCAGAGCATGGACTGTGAAGGTCTAGCCATGTCCAAAATTGTTTGGTTTTGGTTTGGTTGGTTGATTTCCTTGAGACTTATAGCTGCAGAATCAGGCTTTTGTCTCCATTCTTCCTAATTACAATATCCAATAAACGACACAATACAATAACAAGTAATTGACACACACACAGTGAAAGCTTTACTGACACAGAGGAGAGAAATACACCCAGGGAGGAATGCACCTGGCAGGAATCGAACCTGCGCCGCCTACAACTCGAAGGTTGCTAGCGCAATGGGCATACCCACTGAGCCACGACGGCCCCTCCAAAATTGTTGGTTGGTATTTAAAATGTCTACAAATAAAATACTATAAACATGTGAAAAGTTTTTGTATTTTTCAAATAAAATACTAATTATTTTTTTAAAAATACTTTATGAATTAATATTCAATAACTAATATAATAAGTTTAGTGACTTAATATTTACGAAGTATAAAAGCAATAATAGCTGACGATGTTTTTTCTGTGTAGACAACCATTTTCTTACAATAGATTATCGTATCAATCCCCAAGAGTGATTAATAGAAAAGGGAATTTCCAAAAAATTAATGGAATGTTTGCTAATGTTATTGAAGGTAATTTTGTAAAAATTTGCAGAAAATCACCATATGCAATTATTAGTATACTGATATCAACCAAGATATGTCACTTTTTATGCAATTCGAGCAATCCTTTTAAAGTTAATAGTCTGGTAACCCAAATTATAATACGAAAAGACCATTTGAAAAATGTGATTACAGGCGGCCCTCGATTTGCGCACATAATTGGTTCCTGAAAATGTGTGCGAATGTTGAATGTTCGAAAGTAGAGGGATGTAAAAAACATCAAAAATTGTATTTTAAAATATTTATCAATAATAACATTTATTTATCAATAATATTTATTTATCAATAATAATATTTATTTATCAATAATAATATTTATTTATCAATAATATATTAGAAATATTTATTTATCAATATACATAATTAAGTTAACAAGGCGTGTTTAAGTGCTTTCAGGTGTTTTCTAAAAAACTTGTCAAGAGTTAGTTGAATACCACCCTTTTTTTCTTTCTTTGATAAAGAGTTCTATAACATGCTGTCTTTCTAAATCGCCAAAAACAATGTCAATCGGTTTTTAGAAGGTTTATGCCCAAGGGCACAACTGATTCTTCCTTCAATAAGAATGTACGATTAGGCATTTTTTCCAAAATAAACCCGTTTTGTCTACATTGAATATTTGGCTAGGAGAATATTCTCCATCTACAATAATTTTGGACAATGAAGAAATAAATTCTTTTGCGGCATCTTTATCTGCATCAGCCGATTCTCCAGTGAATTTAATATTATGTAAAGAATACCTCATTTTAAATGTGTCAAACCAGCTATTACTTGCTTGAAACACAGTGTTAGAATCTTCTTTTAATCTAGTCTTCCAATCTTCATGCAAACTAAGAGTCTTAGCTTGAATAATGAAAAAACTCAGAGGAACATCGTTTTGATGTGATCATCAATCCATGATGACAAAGATCTTTCCATTTCATCCATCACTATGCCGTGTCTTTTGGAAACAATCTTTGAAGATATATTTCCACAATTTTGAACGTATCCTTAATTTTATGTCGTACGAATGGCCGATTGAAGCAAAAGATTCACCACTTTCAGAACTTCTAATTATTTCCATCTTTGTCTCAATCATATGAAGTTTATGAGTCATTAATTTCTTTTTGTTCGTATCAACACTGCAGTTCCTCCGTTTCTCAGTGATGTTTATAAATTTATAAGGGAGAAATATTTAAGCATAAACAAATAAATTGGCAAAACACACAATGCATCGACAAGTGCCCTAATTCAAGACTAAACCTGTTTAATACATTGTATTTGACATTCGGCCCCCGCCACCGCGGCTCAGAACACTAGTGATGTCATGATTCCGAGAAGTCAGCTACTCTAGGCAGCAATGTGTGAGTGAGTGCGAGCTACAGCGCTTCGTGGGAGCGACAGCATGGAAGTGAACAATTTTTGCATTATCGACAAAAATCTTTAAAAAATTGAATTTTTAAAAATGTCCAAAATAGTGAATTGTGCGAAAGTCGAGGGCCGCCTGTATATCTTCGTATAAAAATTTCCGCATTTAAGTTTAGCCCCCACCAAAATAAAATAAGTATGTTATGCCTTTAATCCTTTTAAAATCATGCACATATATATCTTCACTACTACATAAAGTGCTCCCTGCATGACTGTTGATCAGTTTTTATCTTGACCTGTTTTCTAGGATTCTTTAAATCTATAGATGTGGTTCTTTAATCATTTAAATAGTGTAAGTAAAAGTAATACTATGTTTTTTGTGTATCTTGTGACACTTGGAGGGTTAATTAACTTTACTTAAATGAAAAATTGACTTTTTATGTTAATAAATTTGTGATTGGGTAAAATATGTCTGAAAGTAAAAGTTTAGTATTAGCAATTACACATGAAATGTTTTTTAATTCTTCATGCCACTGGGAAATATCAATGATACTTAAAAAAAGACTTAGATTTAAAAATTTTGCCTGGCATCTGTTTAACTTTTATCCCCAGATTTTTCTATATTTCTTTATTTCAAGAAAATTAAAATTTTCCTGTTATAAAGTTATAAAAATACGCAATTCTTTTCTTTAAAAAATCCTGTGGACTAGGCAGCACAGGTGCAATTCCTGTTACTTACCCTGGGTGTACTTCTGTCTTCGACTGCAAACCTTTTCTTGTGTGCGTATGTCCATTTAATTGACCTTGGCCAAATATGTGCTATAAAACCTGAAAACAACCAACCAAACATTTGATAGATATTGTCTGGCTTGTGTAGCTTGGCCAAATATGGCCCAATGTTTCAAAAATTACTATTTCCTTTAAGTTTTAGTCTTTTCTTCAAAATATTAACAATGTTTTGATGATTTGAAATTTATGTATTCATTTTAATGAATTTTGCAGTAATCAGTTTAGTTAAAAAAATAATCTTGCATTCAGTTGAACAAGGCAAACTGACTCCTTAAGTTTACAGAGGAAAATTTTTGAAAGGCCCATTTTTCTGTTTAATTATTAAATACTTTTTCTATTTTATTTATAAATTTTATTAAAACAAATTATTTGTTAACTTAGTTATGCATATCAATTGCAAGTTTAATGCAAAGAAAGTTGTTAATTTTAATGGATTTTTATTTTAAATTAATGGTGTAAAAATTTGAATTTAGTAACATTTTGACTGATTTAATGCCAGAAAGAACTGATAGAAGGGCTGGATAGAACCAATCAACATCAGAAGGAACTGACAGATGGGTTGGATAGAACCAATCAAAAGGCCAAAGAGAACCAATAGATGGACTGAATAGAACCAAAGGGCCAGAAAGAACTGATAGATGGGCTTGTTATAATCATCAAAGGGCCAAAAAGAATGCATAGAAAGGTTGGATAGATCCAATCAAAGGGCTGGAAAGAACTAATAAAAGGGCAGGAGTGTCTGCTTTCTCGATATTATTTTTGTGTAAATTAGAGAAGCATGTGCAGTTGGTTGGGTTTTATGGTGCAAGGGTCATATTTGGTCAAGCTGTGCAAAACAATGTCAAGCAAATGAACAGACACAAGAAAAGTTTTACTAAGACATGAGAAATACACCCAGGGAGAAATCGAACCTATACCACCTTCGACTCGCAGGTTGATAGAAAACAGTGGGCAAATCCACCGAGTCCTGACTGCCCTCACATATATTTTGAACATTTTTGTATTGATATAATCCTATAATAATACTCTTTTTGTTTTGAAAATAATGAAACAATAAAAATAGAAAGGCAGGATAGAATCTATAGAAGGGGCAACCTAATTAATAGATTCTGGGCTATCAGTTTTTTTGTTTTTGATAATTGAAATAAAAGAAATCTCATTCCCTATGTAGCTAGCCCATTCAACCATCAAATATATCAGGTCATGTAAATTTTACCATGCATCTTCCACATAGTCTGTCCACCTCTGCTAACTGATAAAGATAATATCATAGTAAAATTTAAGTATATTTAATTAATGATCCTGAAATAAATTTTACATTTGATTATCTTTGACTCAGTTTGTGGCATACATTTGATTCTTATGAAAGATGTCTCAATTTCATATTCACTTGTTTTTTCCCGTTTCCTTTAGGAGTTATGTTTTATGTTAGTTTTCATTTTTAAACATTGCGAATTGTTGAGCCAATATGAAAAATTGAAGCATAAATGTGTAGAACTATTCTTTTAATGAGTAAGAAGTGGTTAAGTGAGTAGAAAGAATGGAAATGTTTCTTTTAATATGTCAAAGTAATAATTGACTAAGGACCCTCTAAACTTTATGAGATTTCTGAGTACTGTGCTATATAACTTTTACTCACAACACACTTAATGATTAAATTGCTTCTACAATCCCAGGAAATTTTCAATTGTTCTAGATCAGCAATCTCAAACTCATACCTTAGGCAGGACCACTATCAGTTTTAAAGAAATTTAGAGGCTGCATGAATATTAATAAATTTCTTATGAATAAATATCAACTTTACAAAATTACATTGGCTTGACATTAGAGTGGGATATTCCTAATTATCGGCAAATAGTAAAAACAAGCGCTTCAATTACTTTAAATTTTATTGCATTGTATCACATATTTATAACAATTTATTCAAATCTTAAAATAATCACATTTTACTAACTGGACATGACAAAGAAACATTTGCTGGCAAGAAATTTGTTCTTGTCATTGCTTGGAATAATATCCTTTTAACAAGTTCTTGGAATTCTAGATGGATACATCAGGGGAAGACATGAACCATTTTCTCATTCCTTTCGATGTTACAATAGATTGCTTAATGGATTCACTCTTTTAAATAAATTTGTTAATTAGGGAGTGGATGTCTTTGCATTACATGTTTTAGTATAGTTGATGTATCACAGTGTACTTGAAGAAAAGGTGATTTATATATTTTGACTCATTCAATCAGTCCACTTGTTTGGGATCTTATATAAAAACAGATGTCAAAAACCTGTGTTGGAATTTAGACTTCAAACTTGTAAGAAAAGACTGGTACTTAGATCAGAGTACAGGCAATAATACACTCAGAATTTTTCTTTAAAAGTGGCTGATGGTAGTTGTCATGGGTTAATCCAAGGCCCATTTTTATGAGGCGATCCCCTGTTTCTCTACCTACCCCTAATCAACCTATATTTTGGGTAGAGGGTGGATAGGTTATAAAACTTAAAAAATTAGATTTTGAATATAAGTTTATGCTCAATATATAAAAATGTGAGTAAAACTAAAAAAGAATGTAATTAAAAGAGTCTCACCACTGAAATAGTTTTAGAGATGCCTTATTCTGTTCATTCCTCTCAACTGAAAAGTATGAGAATAAGTTAGAAAGGATAGCTAAGTGTTAGTTGCAATGTTGGAAAGAGTGCAATAGTTGTATTAAGTTTTCATTAAGGAATTGTGAATTTATTACATAAAGCAAAATATATGAACTACAAATTACAATCTCTTGTTTTTATACACCCTAGTTTATTTTCAAACAAAATGTCTAAAAGTTTTTGCTGTTAGAGTGATGGAAATGTTTACTAAAAGATGGCAAAAAGGAACAGTCTTTAATTATCTAATTTTTTCTGTCTGTATACTCTATTGATCATCTTTTGAATCTCAAAAAGATGAATTCTATAATTTTATTTCAATCACTCAAATTGCAGATAGTAAAAAAAATTTTTGTAAACAAATTTCTTAATAAGATTAAATTTTTTCTGCAACAACGGTGGTTTATTGTTCTAGTAGTCACTCTTGAAACAGAAACATGATTCTCCACTTTCTGTTCCAGTCACGAAAATCTTTTAGATGTTGAAATCACCTTACAAATACACATTTTCTAGTCTTGCACCTCCAATGTGTATGCAACCAGAATGTACAGTGTCATTGTATTTTCAGTTCTTTTGACAGACGATCTTGGCATTATTTACCAGCATGCTGTTGAGGCATTTATATCTAAGAAAGAGCATTCTAATTGGGCTAGGCTACAAGATAAACTAGTGTATAGCAAAACAGTCCCTAACAGTCAACATTCCCTATTAGACTGCTCAAGACTGATTTTAAGAAAATTGAATCTTCAGTTTTGGCACATTGAAAACTTGTGCCAAATAACAATTAGGATGAAAATCTCAGTGTTCTACTGTTCTAATTTAAGTTCAGTATTAGTGTGATAGCTTCTGCAGTTGAAATGTTATGGCTTACTGGGTTTCATAGCACAAAACACAAGACAAGCTGCACCAAACACAAGACAGAAAATACCAAGCAATAGACACACACAGGGAAAGTTTTTCTGTCAGAAGATGGAATGCATTCAGGATAAGCCACAGGAATGGAACATGCACTACCCACAACTCGCAAGTTACCGCATAGCAGTAGATAAATCCAATGAGCCATGATGGCCCCCTAAATATTATGGTGCCATAATCATGATATATCTATTAGGAAATAATAAATCTATCATGTATGTAAGTAATAAATATATAATGTGTATAAAGAAGTAATAGATATATGTATGTAAGGAAGTAAATAGATATATCATGTATGTAAGGAAGTAATAGATATATCATGTATGTATTAGGAAAATAATAGATCTCATAATCATGATGGTATATTTATTAGGAAATAGATGCTTAATCGGATGATCTATCAGGAAATACCTTTCTTTTAAATTTGTTCCTTGAACTGTTCACGATTGCATATTCTGGCTGAATTCTGAACTTTTTCTTCATATGGGTTAGGGGGCCTATTTACTGTATCTCAAGCAAATTAAATAATACTTAGTTGCAGTGTAAAATACTGAACCAATGGAGTAAAACATACACTTGTTTCAAAAGTGTCGCAAAAAATTACTAGACACATCAAAAACTTTTAAACATAGAAACATCACATTTTTATGCATATGGAGAAGCTCACATTTTTATAATTTTTTTATATTAATAATTTTCAAAAATTTATTAAATCTTATTTATAAAAACCACATTTTTTTATTTGAAAGTTCCTCAATTTTATCAAATATTTTTGACAAATTGTATCTGTTTTATTATACCTTAGAAATATTTTGAAGTATGTTTATTGATGATGAAATTTGAGCAGTATGTTGGATGTATTTTTATCATTTCCTCAAAATTTCCATTTAAAATTGCCAATGTCAGGACTTAATTAGTTTTGATATTTGAGGTCTTTTTATTTTGGACTTTAATAAGAATATTATATTCCAATTTTTAGTGTGTGACAGTTCAAAAAGCATTCCTAATTAAAATATTCGGTTAATTGTTCAGTTCAACTTTTGTTTGTATTTTTAGCTGAAAATAAACTCATTCTTTTAAAATTTGAATAGTTGTAATATTAGTTATAAAATTTAGCAATTTGGTTTTAACGTCCTAAAATTTTATGTTCAATCTGATGAAAACACTTGACATTTATTCAAACCAGCCTATATGATTAAATATTAGTAAAACTAAATTAAAATACTTAAAATGAAACATTTTAAGCATTCTTATTAGTAGGTACAGGAATATTACAGTATATATATAATATATGTATGCTAATTAGATTTACATAACCTTATCTGAAACTTTAAATTTTTGAAACTGCTAGTGTAAAGTGAAAGAAACGAAGTCTAAAAATAAATCATTGACAATTATTTCAATCTTAAATTATGTGTTCTGATTATGTTTTCAAAACATGTTTTCCTTTGTGTTTAAATTAAAAGCAAGTAGAAAAAGTAGTACTTAAATTTGGAAACAATTAATATCTTAAGATTTTTCTAATCTCTTGTTCCCATTGATCTGCTGAATTTTTTTAGATTACTTTCTTTCCAGAGTTAGATGCATATTTTGTTTTATAGGTAGACATAGCAGTGGCACTGCAACTAACCTTCGCTCATTTGATCGACACCGAATAAAGTTCCTAAAATGGAAGAAACTGAAGAAAATTCAGAAAATGGTGAGTGATGCTTATTTTTATCATTTTATACAGTAGCTCTACAAAATTGTATCATAATTGATTTTAAAATCAATTATGTACACTATTATCAACATACAGATACTATTAAAAATGTGTTTAAATGTAATGAATATAGGCATAGAAAGGGGTTCTGCTAATGAGAAATTAAGTATATAAAGCTAAAATCTATTGTATTATGAATATGGTTTATGTGGATATATTGTGTGGATATGATCTTTTTGGCTTCCAGCATGTACCCATCATAAGATGTCATTTGAGCAGTGGTTCAATACTGAGCACTGTTCACAGTGTGGGTTATACAGTACAGCAGCAACACCTGATTCATTCATCACTACCATTAGGTCAAAGTGCTATTTGGATTATTTTCCTGTCATTCTTACAATACAGAGACAAAATAGCTATTGTTTGGAGTGATGAGTCATGTTTATCATTCTTTCAATATGTTAAATGTCTAGGTTTGGCAATACCCCTTCCAAGAAAACCTTTGCTAAACCTTTTGTAAATTGATTGATAGTCTACTGCCATGTCAATGCTATCATTCAAGATTTACTAATTGCCATAATAAATCTACTTTCATTACATTTCAATGAGTATCAGGGTATGAAAAATCATGATTAAAAATAGTAATCGGATTTATTTGATTTAAATCAGATAAAAAAATTTAAATTGGATTTTTATGATTTTAATTGATCCCTTGCCCGCACGAGTTTAAACTTGTTGGACATGAGACATGCAAATAACAGTGTAGTTTCTAGATAGTTTTGATTTATGTAAATCATTAATATTCATGATGAATAGCATTATTGTATATATATGTTACCGTGAAAGACCGAATATTTCATTACATTCTTGTACATTCGGACCCTCACCGGTGTATGTCGACAATCACAGATATGCTCTGGTGGAGGTCGAAAAGAGAGGAGCCGAGGTTTTTTTCCGATACCCTAATTTATACTGAATGGATACTGCAGTGAAACATGATCTTTTTCTTGAAAATTTAAATGCATTAATTGCTGGTAAACGAGAAGACAATTGTTTATATTTTTCTCAAGAAAAGTACTCTAAAATACTTTCTGAAATGTTACAAACCTCACAAAAACAATTTCCTCCTGCTCAAATTGGTGATACTGTACGAATACAAGTCTCTGATGTCGACCGTGGTCGTACAGATAGCCGAAATGTGTTAGCGGTTGTTGTTGGAATAAAAGACTCCGACTTCTATAAACTGGCAAATATAAATGGTACCCTCAAGCAGCTTTACACACGTAATCAGTTCGTAATTTGTAAAGAAAAGTTACTTTCCATAGATGAGATTTCTTTTCAAGAAATGTCGCTGAGAGAAGCAGCTGCAGCTAATTCGAGAAGCGGGGGGCAAGACTATACACGCTGTCATTGCTAAAGGAAGTGTTCCACAAATAAATGCAGTTGTAAAAGCAAGGGACTCTTGTGCAATTCAAAGTGTCATAATAGTTTAAGTTGTTGCAATAAATAAGATTTGAATCACATAATTAAGTAAGTTTTTAATTTCTATTATTTTCTTTTCTCATTTAGAATGTACTGTTTGTTTTAAGTTCTTGGTCACTCCTCTCAGAAAGAGAGGCGAAAAAGTTACGTCACCCTTGTGACATTTTATCGCGACTGAAATACGGAGAAGAAAATATAAATCTCCGACATGTTCACCATTCACTATTAGTGCATGGTGAATGTTCGACATTTGCCGGTGTAAGTCAGAAATAAGGGTATTTAGCAAATATTTCGGACATACACCAAGGGTCTATGTGAATGTTGACATTCACCGGTGAAAGTCGACATTCTCCAGATTTCGGTCTTTCACTGTAACATATATATAGCAGGATAAATTAAAAAAAAATTAAAACGCAATACAGGAAGTAGCTAAGTTAATCACATGATAGACATGACATAAATAGAACAGCATGACAAATGCCATGCATAAGCGATGTTTTCCCATCTGGTTCTCGAGTGATTTAGATTAGTTTGATTTTTGGACCAAAATAAATAAGGTTGCAGGATCCCACTAACATCATATCATAAATTTTTCTATAAAATTAATCCAAAATCGGATAAATTTCAGATTTTTTTTGCATTATGTATTTATTATATATGAATACAATTTCTTTAGTTTTTTTATATAAAATAATAAATTGGTTACTCTTGATTTTGAGAAAAAATGATGTCGCCAATAGAAAATAAAATAAAAGGAACTTGCAACAAAATTCATGAAAATATGTCTACTTATTGATATTTATCTTGCAAAAAGTACTTATTGATGAAAAAGTTATTTGTAAGTAAATAATAAAAAAATAAGACAACACGAAAATATACATAAATGAAATCAAATATGCCTATTTTTGCATTTCTCTGGGAATTGATAAGTATTTCAAAGAAATATTCCAAACACAAAAAGGGTTTATACATAACAAACTAGAAAATTAAGCTTTTCTCTACGAACAGAATAGAAGAAGTGTAATAGCAATCCCCAAACATTCCAATTGAGTGAAATTTTGAGCTTGCAATAAAAAAATCACTATAATCATTAAAATAACTTTCTGATGCAAACCATAATCTATTTTGCTAATATACTCACTAAATTATCAGATGGGCAAATTAATTTTTACATTCCAAATTTCAATTCCTTAAATACAGAATAGTTATGCTAGCAGTGTAAAGAATTCGTAGAGATCAATGCATAAAACTTATAAAACAAAATAAAAATATTAAAATTTCCAATTTTAAAGATTTCATGAGCAAGATTGGAATTCTTTTGTGATAGTGCAGAAAACTTTTTCATTGTGACTAAGTGTCTTTAGTTTTTTCATAAACAGACAACTTATTTGAATAAAATAACATGCATCCTTGTTCATAGTTATTTCATATAAACTTAATACAAAAATTAAAATGAAATTTAAAATTGTAATTTAAATCAATGATTTTTTAATAAAAATCACTTTATTTAAATCAGCATACCCTGGTGAGAATACTTTCAATAATGCAGATGCAGAACTGAAAATAGTGGCAGAACTAGCCAAAAATACAAGCAGATAAAAACAGTGGAAAACGGCTCTATTAATTGGTGGATTTTATTTGAGGGGGTCAGAAGCAGAGGGATGCAAGTGAAAAACTGACTTTTGAGAAAAAGAATTTCAAAGTTGAAGTGATCTTGAAAATTCCACGAACACTTAAACAGAACAACCATAACATTTTTAGAGCACACAGACCTTGTTCCTTCCTGTCTTTCATCTTGATTTATCCCATGCTTGTTTACTTGAAAGTTATGAGCTTATTTTAAGCAATCATGCACTTGCACCCCTTTGCTTCCGAGAGTTTATTGCCAGTTGGTATTCTAGTGTTGAAGGAACTATATAAGGGAAGGTTAAAACAGTTTAATGTACGAGTTTCTAAGAAAAATATAACTGATAATAGATAGAATAACCAATAAATATAATGAAAAAGTATACAGTGTCTCATTAATACTAAAATAATTTTAAAAAACACTAGCAATATGATCATACGATAAAAGTAAAAAAATGTTTAAGAAACCATAAAAATTATTAATCATAAACAAGTGCTAAGTATACCAAAATTTGTCGACAGATTAAAAAAAATTAAACAAATAAAAAATGAAACAAAACTAGTCATCTTCAGATTCCAGTTTGGTTAGATCTCCGGCTGGGTCTGTGATTGCAGGTAGGATTGGATGTTAGGGTTTTATGGCGCAAGGTCCAAAAGTGGACAAGCTGTGCCAAACACAAGACAATATAACCCAATAAAAGTACAACATTGAAAAATAAAGTCCAAGATAAAGATGAAAGATAGATTTAAACCATGTAAAATGTGTAGATGAAAATAACTATATACAAATTGAGTCAGATGATAAAAACAAGATCATTGAAGCATAACTAATGATTTAATTTGTATATGCATAAAATTTGATGGTTGGAAATTTGAAAGATTGAATTGTAAAAAAATTTGATAAATTGATGAGTAATTGTGAACTTGGAAAAAAATTAGATGAGGTGTAAAAAACCAATTGAACGTAAAAATGCAAAAGGTTTGGTTGGGGATTTTCCCCAACCAAATCTTATAAGTTTAAAATTGTACTTTAAAAAAAATTTTAGCGATGAGGATTAAAAGCAGGACATAATTAAAATATGAGGAACTAAAATCTGAAGAGCATGATGAACTATGGGGAACTTCATGGAATACAACTGACCATATCACCCTCTTTGTATCCTCGTCGTCTTGATGTAATTCTAACAAGACTTCGCATTGGGCATATGAGGATTACCCATCGGTACTTACTGACTGGAGAAAGCTCTCCTTTTTGCCACTATTGCAATTGAGACCTGACTATATCTCACTTTTAACTTCCTGTCCAGGTCTGGCATTTTTACATTACACATTTTAAAACTCCCTCGCCTAATTTATCTGTCTTGCTGGGTAATCCTCCCCACTCTGCGCTTTTTCATTTTGTACACTTTTCCGGAATTTTAACATATATACAACTATCACTTTTTAAATATATATCAAATCATACCTTTTTATCTTTTCTTGTGGATAGGGAAAACCCTATCCACATTTTATTGAACACTCAAATCTTTTTAAACTTTTAAGACCAATTCTGTATAGAATTTTTATCGCCTTTTAAACTGCATCACTTCACCTACTTTATGTTCATTCGCAACATCGAAAACATTTCATTCTTTTTATTCAGTCTTAATGTATTCTCTAATATATTTCTATTTTTAAATGATTTTATTGAATGACATTTAATCTCTTGTTTGGCGCAGTTTATCCGATATTGAACCTTGCGCTATAAATCCAAATCAACCGACCATCATAGCCATTTCCTGCCAACCGAATGACTGCAACACTGGTTTTATTTCGCGGCAAAGAGACATAAGCGACTTGCACCAAGTCAAAGATGGTATCTCTTGAGCAGATGATCTTTCTCATTATATGGCAGTACCAGTACACATGACGACTCCGACCATCCACGGCCAGTCAGCCACGTGCCTAAAAGAATCACTCCATGCATCCAACTCATTTTGGCATTTTTGTCACTTGCATCCCTTTGCTCCTGACCCCTCATTTATTAGATATTTTTGAAAAATAAATCTAAATGTATGAATTTTCATATACATGGGCAAAACTTCAGTTTCTAATAAATGTAGTTATCCAGAATACAAATAAAAAGGTTTGGTTATCCTAGTAGTCCCCAAAGTTCGCCAAGTTGCTGTTTTATCAGCTAAGGTAACCTAACCATTACTATCTGGCATTAACATGGTGACAAAAACTGAAATTAAGTCAAGGCTGCATCATTATTTCATCAAGGCTAGTATTTTATCGAATGTTTTTCTTCTAATGCCTGATGAATTAATTGAAAATTTCCATCATGGCACTACAAGGTTGGATTCGTAAACTACTTTGTGTTACCCTGGTGTACCAGGAGAGGTCACATGATTATTATGCATTCTAGACAACCCATGTATAGAGAGGCCACATATTCATTCAGAATGGACCAACATCCATGCCTTACCCCGGATTCGAAACGGGAACTTTTTGATCCAGAAGCAGCACCCTTATTACTAGACTGATTGGCCAACATGTTTAACTACTACCTACAATATTAAGCATGCAATATAACTACAATTAAAAAACTACATTATTATGCATGCAGTATAGAAAATAACCAACAGTTGCCAAGTACTGAAGGAAAAAGTGAATGAGTGTGTGGAGGAGAGCTTAACTGCATAAACCCGCTCTAGTTGCATACTGTTTCAAAATGTCACACTTCTGTATCACAACCTGTCACAAAATCTATTGGCACAACTCCATTGAAAAAAATGTAGTTAAAGTAAAGCTCAAGACGAAACGAAAATTATTTGTTTTATTCTGTGAACGGTATACAAGAAACTCCAAAAGTCTCAGAAAAAAACAATTTTATAAATATGCAACATATGCATTTCCAGTCTACTCTACTTTGTAGAGGTTTGTGAAATAATATGTCTATGTTTTGTAAACAATACTTTAATTTAGCATGAAATAACGGAATTTTATTATTAGTTTGTCTATAATTTTCATGCAAGTTGAAAGTTGAAATTGCAATATGCAGTAAAATTGAATTGAAGGATAAAAATGAAATATTTAAAAAGAATTCATAGAACAAAACAGCTGTTGCCATTCTAAGATTATTGAATGGTTATAATTAAACCAGCTTAACAAAAATAATCAACCTAAATGCAGTTTTTATCTGGAGTGCAGAATTTCAATACATCATAAATTATTGTCTTTTGCCATTAAAGACAGTGTTTTATGAAGTGAACATTATATAAACTAACATTTACAGCAAATGATACCTCTTTTGATGTTATAAATTTTCTTCCATTTGTGCTTTTTATTTTTCACTTGTCTTTTCTTGACAACAGCATTTTGTCCTTATACTGGATTTCATTTCTTTCTTGCCTCTTAGTTTCCAAATTTCAGAGTTTATCAATGAATTTATTACGTGCTTGTTATTTCTTTGATGGTAAGTTCAAGGAATTTTCTGAGTTAAAGTACTTTTCTGGCAAGGAGTCAATAAGCATGAAATGAAACACTGAGTCTAGATGCTGCACTTTGTAATTTTTCAACATCTTGTTACTTCCACTTGGCCACCAGAATTGTAATTCTTCTATACTTTCATTTTTGACTTTGAAAAAACTATCTTCATAGACCTTGGAATAATTTTTCTTAACCTTTTCATTCGCCTTTTTGCATGACTCCGCAAACTTAAAAACCACTTCTGTCAAGGTATTTATCTGTTAAGGTATGTTCAAAGCTAAGCACTGCTTGCTTAAAACTCTTTCATGCATTTTCAGCATTTCTAGGTTTTCATTGAAGAATTTCATCAGTCCACCAGACTCCATAAACATAATGATAATCCTGAAGGCTTTTAACTTGGCATTTTCAAGTTACGAAATTGATTCACCTTCAAAAGCTTTGTGCAAGGAGAATTTTTCCATTGCAATTCCAATCTTCAATAAAAGCCTCTAATTCAAATTCCAAACATTGGAAAGAAAACACTTCTAGTTGGAACAATCCAATTCCTTTGTGCTATTCTGTTTCAGTTCTGAACTTGACAGTTTTGTCCAATTCTCTGTGTGGTGCAGACTACTTCCTTGATGCACATTTATAGAACTCTAGTAAAATCCAAATATCTTGCGATGAGGAAATAAATAACAAACCTTGTATTTTAAACCCAATTTTAGAATCCTGGAGTTTATTTTTACCATATTGTGCACACATTTATATAGGCTCTATTTTCTTCATTAATGCACATTTATAAGCTCTAGTTAGATCCGAAATTTCTTGGGATGAAGAAAAATAAATAATAAACTTTATATTTTAAAACCAATTTCAGAATCCTGAAGTTTATTTTTACCAATAAGATAAGGAGTCGTTTTAACTCGCTTAAGAATAGGACAATCGTTTTACTCACCAACATTTGTTTCAAAGATGTAGAGTGCCTTATGTGTATCAGATGCCACTGCCACATCTCAGTAAGACACATCCTCATAGAATGTCCTGTTTTTAAATATTTAGTGCATATTTTGAAACTTATCCAACATTGAAAAATTTATGATCTCAATGGTTTTAACCTCTTACAAGAAATCAATACTTTTAATATAAATATTAACTTTTATTTGATAATACTCAAACTGTAATTCTATTTTCTGATGGATTTAACTTCTGATTGAAAACATTTTTTACTTTCGATTATGTAATTTTAAAACTTGTTTTGGCTCAGTTTAGCCAGTTAGCTCTTGCACCAGGAAAATCTCAACCTACTTACCATGTTTGGTTTCATGAAATAATCTGGTTGTGACTTATAAGCGATATTTTACGTTAGTATGAAGCAACAGAAATGGATCTATTTGAAATTTGCATGCAAATTTAAAGTGTTTCAATGTTAACCCTGCTACATGAGCTGAACTTACGTTGAGGAAAACTAAATCGTAAATGTAATTCATAGAACAAAACAGCTATTCACACTAATAATGCAAAAATAAGTTTTATATTTGAAAACATGAAAATATACGATAACAAAGAAATGAGATTATTATAGAAAAATGCTCAGGAAAACATGTCTTCCTGTAAGAGCTTACACATGTATGTTTTGGAAGGTCGGTATTCCACATGCATGTTTTGAAAGGAAAATTTTGCAAAATACTCATTTAGGTTGAGGAATTGAAGTGTAAAATTTTGTCTTGTTCAACTTTGAAGTTCTTTTAATTTTTAAGACATTTACTAATTAGCATTAAAAGAGAGTATAATTTTCAAAATCAATAGTTGTACAGAATATAATTTTTGTTAGTTAATGGAACAACTCTTGTTAAAAACATTTTAGCAGAGAATTTTCATTCATGATATTTAAGTTTTTTATTGTTGACTAAAGTTGGATTAAATATTGGCACCGTTTTTACAGAAGGCAAAATTTTACATAAATGAAAAATCCTTTCCTGTGGATTTTAGGACATTTTTATTATGAAATCTGTAATCAATGTAGATTCAAAAAGTCTTATTTGTTTTATTCATGAAAAAGTTGGATATTTATCAATCGTTATGAACTGGCGATAAATATATCCTGTTGATATTGGTGATCAATTTTACAACAATTTAATCAACCTTAGTGATTAAATTTAATAATGTATTTTTTTGTTTAAATTTTATCTTTAAATAAAAGGATTTATAAACGAAAATATTTCTCCTTTTGGTTCTAGAAATTTTATAAAGAGAATGATTTTATCAATGTTTTTTGAAAAATGTCAAAGTACTTGATAGGTTTATCAGAATGCCATTCAAGTTTTGATAATTGAGTATGATCCACCATTACTTAATAAAAGTATAGAATTTGTGTCTTGTCCGAATTTAATATTGTGATTATTTTCTCAGAGTAAAGTAGATTTTTGTTTATAAAGTAAAGTAGGCTTTTGACTGACACAGTTTGTCCGCTTTTGGACCTTGCGCCATAAAACCCCAAAATCCATCCATTCAGGCTTTTGACAATTGTCATTAGCCTTCTCGCTTCCTAATGTCTCTGAACATAATTAAAACCATTAGTACAATGTTTAAATGTTCCCTATTCATTGGTCGTCCAGAATTACATAGAGTGCAATTAGGTAAATTCCTAAGTTGAATTCTAAATAAATGATCATTGAGACAATCACGTCCAGTAAGAAGGCAAACCAAAACAACAGCTGAACCACGAGAAAAACTTGAAATCGGAGACTGAATCAGCAAGGCACTCCTAAGAATTTCCCCTAGCTTCAGTGAACATGTCAAATTTATATTTTTTCTAAACCCCAGTTTGGAAAAAATATAAAAGGTTTAAGTGAAGAAATATTTCTTTGATGTGTAAAGTAAAATGGAGTTAAATCATTACCAAGGGAAAAGTTAAAGCATTTTTTGTTCTAATACATGTACTTTATGATGACACTTTTTTCAATGGTTTGCTTGATTACCAGGGAAGGATTCCAAGAAGCTCCCACTCTGTTGCCAAGTTTATCCATGCGTTGGTTAACTCCTGTTTACTGGGAAATGCAGTTGTTTGTTCTATTCCAGGAGCCTTTTTTTATATCAACTAGGTCTCTTGAATAAACGGGTTTTAAGATAGTGTGATCTTGAATTCTTAAATGCTGATTAAACCAAAGAAATATAATACTATGCATATTTTTATTGAACTAATTGAAATCTTGAAGTCATGGAAAGACTGCTAATGATTTGTAAATTAACAATTTGATTTTTATTTCTAAGAAAAATTGTTAAAAAAATAATTACACGTATGATATACACCATAATTTACCAAAGTAGGTGCTGAAAAAATCTTGGGGTCAATGCTAGACCCAGGAGCAAGAGAGAAGACCTTAAGATGCTAAACAAAAATTTGTCAGCTTAAAATGTTTTAAGCAATCACTTATCTACTTGGCCATATACACACTCATTACAGTGTTGCATTACCATTGAAAGCAAACTGATTGCAAATAGTTCCAAGATTTTTAAAGATGCTGCTGACTAAAATAGAGCCTAATATAGACAAATAGGTAGCACAACACCAGATTTATCCTTCACTTTAGTGATTATTTTACATATTGATTTGATAATTACTAATAATAGTGATCAATCTACTGTATTTATGACGTTTGTTTTTTTATTATTTCATTTTAATAAATAGCTTAATAATTTCAGTTCAGTTGATAAGCTATAGAATATCTTAAAACTAGCCTTTTGAAATTAAAAAAATACGCACACAGCTACATAAATATTTTGGTGAAATTCAAAATTAGATAAGAAAATTATAAAAACATTTATATATAGAATAATAAAAAATAGCTTAGCTACACTTGCGATTTTTTAGTTGAGATAGTTTTTCAGAGGGGCATAAAAAATGTATTTGAAAGTGGGCATTGAGTCAAAAAAGTTTTGGAAACTGATATAAACTATAAAACTTGTATATACAAATTCTCCTCAACTGTATTACTAAAACTGGAGGATTATATTTTCACATCTGGGAATACAAGGTGAATTAGAAGCTCTTTTTAAAGTGAATTGAAACATGTTTCCTATTAACAGTGTCGAACATGTAATTTATTTTACAACTGCTTGTATAAGTGTAAGAATATGAAATGTTATTATTTTGCAAGCACTCTTCTAATGAACTTCTGACAAGGAAAATGTATTCCTTATGTTTAGTTCAAGTAATTTTTAAGGTCTTCAAACATAAATGTTGATTGAGATATATATTTAAAATTTTACCATTTGCTGTCAAAATGTTTGAGAGCATCTCAGAAGTAACAAAAAGGCATAATTTGAAATTCTTAGTTCATTTATTGCAGTCCTTAAATTAGAAATTATTTTGACTGAAACCAGCTACTCTCGTAACATGAAGTGGTTTATATAATACAAAATTTAAGTTTATAATGTTTGAATGTAACACTTTGAAAGTACTTCATTTAGACTCATGATTTTTCCCTTGTTGACTAGTTACACTCGACAAAAATGTTTAATTTCAGGTTTCTTGATACAGGGTCTGTAAAAAGTTATTTTGTATTTTGAATTACAGGGAAAAATTATTTATCCTACATTTATTTTGATATATACATGATTTTAACGCCCTTTCTAATTTAAAGTAACTTTCTTTGTCAATCAACTATGATGATTGACATAGAAACATCCTTAATATCCTGTGTATTCAAATAAACTTGTTCAGGACTAGAAATTTTGTTGGTAGTTTGCAGGATGTCTTAGAGGTTTCCAAAACCATAATGATGGAAAAGATTGTAATACTAACAGATGACCAAATTGTCTACTAAAAAGCATTACCCAATTGGAAATAATTCTGTATGTTAAAGTTTTCTGGATCAGCACTTTTCTTTGTTTGAGTATTCAAGGAAATAAGAGGGCAGACTAGGCAGCAAAGAACACTACTATGCAGCTGAACCGAAAAGTACCTTTGCCAGATGTTCAATCTGTCTTAAAAGAAACAATTCGCGCAACATGGATGGGTACTTGAAACTAAACATTAGGAAATAAACTTAATAGCATTCAACCATATATAAAACGATTTAATGAAGCAAATTTAAGTAAGAAGCACGATGTTAAATTGACAAGACTTTGAATCAGACATTTTATGCATATACATTTATTACTACAAGAACCTGCTCCTATGTGCCCTATTTGCAATATTATTTTATCAGTTAAACCATTTATTTTAACGGAATCTTCTGATTTTAATAACAATAGGGATTTGGTGCCTCACACCCTACCCTAAATTGATTTTTATAATAGAGATTTGTTTTAATTTATTATTGATATTAGTTTTTAGAAAACTTACGTTTAGAAATTTTAAACTGACTCAATTTCATTGCAGTTGATCTTCCTTGGTTTTTATATAAATAGTTAGTAATCTTTAAATTTTACTGTGTTTGACATAACCTCCAATTATGGTTCTTGTGCCATTAAAAACCTGCCAATCAACTAATCTCTGAGTTTGGGTTTTGAAACTCAAATATGTATCCCATGGAATATCTTAACTGAAAAGACTTCACCAACTTAGGAGAGAAGTCCTCCAAGTCTATTTAATTGTTACAATGAATAATATAGTTGACTGTTGGATTATACACATTTGATTTATAACATTTTCATTTACAGGACCAATTCCCAAAACTGATGACATTTCAAATTCTGTGGGAAAGTCTTGTGCGTTATGTGGGTGCTCAACTCCAGCTGTACGCTGTGATCGCTGCAGCAGTCAGATTTTCTGCCTGTCCTGCGATGACATGTACCACCGACATCCCAAGCGCAAGCTCCATCTTCGTAAGGCCGTCGATAGCATTTGGAGCACTGCTAGGTCTCCAAGACTGAGACGGAGAACTGATCTACCTGGGGATCCATCCAAGATCCCGATTCCGCCACCTCGATCCAAAAAGAGAGAAAGGCACACTGTAGGTGGCAGACTGTTTCTGAAGCCGAGTCATGAGGTATGGTAAAATTTTGATACTTTGTATGCTTTTGTACTCCAAAAAACTTTTTGTTTGCTTATTTTTGAACTTGAATTTTGTTATTTTTAAAAATAAGTGATAATTAAGAACTGTTCATATAAGTTAATGTATAATCATTTCCATAAGTGATTAGGATCTCAATTTGAAGGACCGATGTTAAGCAGTCCTACATTTGCATCGGACATTCTTGTATAACTCATCGTTTTATATCAGGAGAGTCCCCATGTGTCAATCATGCTCTATTGCCTTAAGTGTTAATCATATTTTAAGTGCCTGTCCATCTTTCAGTTATTATCTTTTAATTTTTTTTTCAAAATTATAATTCTAAGCTTACAAGATTTGATCGGGGAAAATTCCCATTCAAAACATTTGCATACATTTTACATATAATTGGCTTTTTATGGTAGGTAGGTATTTTAATTAACGTAGCGCTGGAGCAACACAATGGGCTATTGATGACCATCCGAGATAAGCCATGGAAGGGAAAGAACGACGACACCACCACTTAATTTTGAATTACAGTCAGATGACAGGCTTCTTATATCACATTTAAATTTTTTATATAAATTCAACCAGATTTGTAAGTATCTTTTAAAAAATTTTCAAATTAAAATATTTAAAATACATAAATTTGTATGCTTACTAAAAATTCCTGCATCTGATTCAATTTTCCATTTTTAGCTTAGTGCTGCTTTCAATAGTAATTTGAGTCTGGTGCAGCTTATCTATTTTTGGACCTAGCGCCATGAAACCTCGAATCCAATCCTAGCAGCTTTCACCACTAGATGGCAGGAGTGATGCTTTCCTTCCTTAATTTAAAAATGACTTTTATACCCTTTCCCTGAAGAGTATCGATTGCATGAGTACAGAGTTTTTTACTGGAAGAAAGAAACCATTGGAGCACATGTTCAACATGTGGTTCCTTTCTTTCATTTTCTCATTTTTAAATTGATTTTGATCCTAAATAAATTCCCTTATGGAAACTTGAAGTAATCAGTTAGTCAAAGAACTAAGTTAATGATATGCAAGATTTTTCTTCTTAATCGTGAATTATTATCATGAATCTTTTATTAATAAAAATGCATTTATTAAAATTTGACAAATAACTTTTTAAAACTTATTTTGAATTTATTGAACAATCCTATTTTCTCTTAAAGAAGTATATAATACAGTTTGTGTAAACTCCTGGCTACAAACGTATTTGTGCTGTGTAATTTGTTTCTGCCACATTGTTTTGTAAGATAGGTGTAAATTTAATGCAACCTATGCTATGCCACTTGGTGGCAACTGATATTTGGAATCATGTAGACATTTGTATTTTTACTTTTTTTGTATTTTTATACCTAAATTAAAGGGGAAAACAGTATAAGAGTATAGGAATTGTTACTCACACTTTTATTTAAAAAAGTTAAGATCTTTCCAATATAAAAGTCATTTGTAATATTAATATTTTTATGTTTCAAAACTTCTTTCATTGTAATATTATCATAATACGTGATAATGTCATCAAATGTTCAAGTTAATTTTTTCAAATTAAGAATATATCAGAGTTTATATTTTATTTTACAGCTGGGCTCATTCGGTCATAGTAAAATGGACATAAGGAATATACCTAAACCTTCAAATGATGTTTTTGCTGGACTGAAAACTCCTACAAGTATTGAAGGAACTTATGGTAAGTTAGAGTAGACCCAAACTGTTTCAATTAGTTATTAACCTTTATAAAATAAAATAACATAACATGCATAAAAAAAGTTTCATGTTTCAAAATGTACTTCATTATTATCTCCATATGTGTGAAGATATTCAATGATAAAAAGAAATGAGATAAAAAGAAAATTCTAAGAGTAAATTTTCAATGTAATTTTAATGCATCTTTGTTCTCTAGATAATGCTTTGCACTAATGATTATGTAGCCATTACATTCCTTACGTAGTTACCGTTATAAAACAATCTCAACATGTAACATAGCCTTAAAGAAAAAAATAGTCTTGTAATAAAAACTTGGTCTGTTAAATGTTTTTTTGTCAGTTTAAATGGGGCCATTGACAGTGGGTTCACCTGCTGCACTAGCAATCTCCGAGTTATTGTCAGGTTCGATTCCTTCCTGGGTGTATTTCTCTCTTCTGTGTCAGTAAAATTTCCTTGTGTGTATATCTGTTACTTGATGTTGTTTGGCCAATATATGGACCCTGCACCATAATCTCCCAAAACCCAACTAACTTAAATGGGTAAAAGTATTTTCATGTTTCATGGAAGTTTAGTTTTATTTAAAAGTTTACAATTATCACATGTACTCTTTCAATTTCCTAACAGCCACTCTGGCAGAATCTAAAAATAGGTCCGTCTCTTTGATAACAACGCAACACCTGCTGTCTTCCTGCAGATCTCCGACCCTGACTGTTAAAAAATACACTGATGCCACTGCCAAGGGGAGAAACAATGCACATGTTTAATTCCAAGTTAATTGGTGGAACATTTAACTTCTCTAGAAAGTCTCCTTTCTAGTTTTGTTTTTGTTTGATTGAGATGTTTTGTACAAAAAGCTAGTAATTGGAAAATAATTGTCCTTAAGTTCAAAAATATTAGCTGCTTTTCTTTTCCCAAAGTAACCATTTTATGATTGATTTTTAATCAATCCTTTGCAAAATTAAGTAGATGTACCACAATGTAATTTCCAGACTTGGATTCTAAAAAATACAAAATAAAAATTCTAGCTGTGTTGAGTCTAAATAATTGCTTCATATAATCTGGATTGGGAAGAAAGGGGTTCTTTTGGTGAAAAATAATTGTGCTCACATCATTTCATGAAGAGAATGAGAGATTTGTTACATGACATTTTGTAAATGAATTTGATAATTAGGTAAGATTACTGATGGCTAACTTTTTTAAAACTAAATGTATTCAGTAGCAAGACAATATATATATATATATATATATATATATATATATTTCAATTATTGATTTGAAAAAATATTTCCATATCATCTTATAAAATAAAATATCTGATAGAAATCCTGTTTTCCATCATGCTAATTTTTCCCAAAGCAGTTTATGAAAACTACCATGTTATGGAATATAGTTTCTTCAATAAATATTGTAAGTCTTGGATTCTACTTGTACGACTTTCTGTGAATTTTAATACAAATAAGAAAATTGTCATTTTAAAATTAGTTGAGTGATTATGCCTCAAAGGGTATCCTGCCCTGTAACTATAAATTCATAACCAATAAGCATATTTGTAAAAATTGTGGTACACAGGCTACAAGGTGCAATGTGTTTGTCCACTGCACTCGCAACTTGTGAGTTGTTGGCAGGGCAGGTTAGATTTCTCCCTGGGGTATTTCTTAAAGTCAGCATTTTCCTTCTGTGTATGTCCATTACTTAATGTTTGTCTTTTGCTTTGCACAACTTGGTCCTTGCACCATAAAACCCAAAGAACCACAGGCTGTAATCTTGTTCCAGTGGGCAAGTAAAAATGTTTGATTTTCCTCACTAAAATTAGATGCATGTCTCAATTTTATTTGAGATCAAAATAACTATTGACTTGACTCATGTCAAATTTAGGATTTGACAGATTTTTTCACCCTAAAAATCTATGCCTAATTTAGAAGAATCAGAAAAGCTGGAATCAGACTTTTGAATTGGAAAATTATCTTGCATTTAATGAAAATTTTAAGATACAATGTTTTATAAATGCTACTCTTGTATCCTTTCAAAAAGAACATAAAATTCAGAAACTAGGAATTGATGGCAACCCTACTTTGTTATTGAAAATGCTTAGTAAAATGTAGTGTGCCATTAAATGTATTCTGCTATTTCAGGAGTAAACAGTGCTTTTAACCTTTTCATATCCTGTATTTCTCTATACATAAATTTTTGCAATCTAAGTTAGTGCAATCAAACTTGACATTTCATATAAAATTCAATTTAAATGCATTGTACAATTTTAATTTCAGAAAATGATGGTGGCTTTCAAACAGGAAATGTGGAGAATATAATCAAAAGTGAAGAAATTTATGAAAATGAAAATGTTCCTGTAAGTATCAAATACTGCATTATCATTGTTATTTCATATGAAAAGATTATTTCTATTTCAATTAGTGAATTCCAAAATATGCCATTGATTGAAAAAAAATGTGATAGGAGGTGGTAAACATTGGAAATAAAAAATTGACTTAAATGCATCAGCTACCATGTATAGTGGAGCTAATGTTTTGACACCATTTGTTGCTTCAAAGTTTATGAAAACAAATAAACACCAAGTTGCATCTAACCAATCTTACATATGAACATTAAATGTTTGAAAAGCACTGTGGAAGTTCCATATTTGGATTTATATTGCTACTTTGGAAACATTAAGAATTAAAAAGTATTAATCCTGGTGTCTCAATATGTTTATCTGTTCATTCCAGTTTTCGTTTCATTATTTGTAAGAGACCTTTCAGTTTGAGAGCTATATTCTAAGACACATCTGATATGTTATTTCTAACATGTTTTCCATTGGGTCCAGATTTACAAGTCACTTTAAAAACAAATAGCATTCAATTTTCAATGCACTTATGTGATTTGTTTTATGTTGAGTTAGTTTGAAAGTATCAGAAAATATTTGAACCAGTTATGCATTAAACTCAATGTTGTCATACATTTTAGTATTAAAACCTGCTGTAATCTTATACAACATCCTCAGTTGCATGCCTGAAATTGTATTCATCGAAAAATGCTCCTTGCTTTCAGTTGTAAAAACTTTCTCTTCAATATAAGTAATGAGTAGGTTAAAATAAGATTTCTTAGAAAAGCCAAAAATGCAAGTTTCTTGTTACTATTGCTTCATGATTTTCTTATATTGAGATGTATCGAGAAAATTTAAAGCATTTAATTTTAATCAGATGGAAGAAACATCTTTGAATACAACTAATGTTTACATAAATATAATTTTCATGATGTACATCTTTTATTATCTTAGTTTTGGTTTTAAAGGACAATTTTAAAATAAATCATAAAGTATGCTTTGTTTTCTGAAATTATTTACAAAACTTCTTTGTCTTTTGAATCAGATTAATCAAGGAGAGAATGTAGATAATTCTAATCCTGTGAGTAGAAGTCCATGGAACTTGCAAAGGACAAATATTTCTTCTCCAATTCAAGTTTCAATTCCTTCTAGCTCTCCAGATTTGATTTCAAATGGACAGTAAGTTGTCATTTGTGTTCTTCAAATATCTTTTAGTTCATACAATTATTAATAATTAAAATGTTACTTATTTAGCTTAATTTGTTAACTTATATTAATTTAATTGAAGTTTGCATTCTTATTGAAATATCTTTTTGTTTTTACTCATTGATATATGTGTAACAATCATAGTTCATTCATTATTCATACCATTAGTAATTAAAAATTTAAATTTGTAAATTAATTTAAATCAAGCTAGTTAAAAATTTATGAATGCTTTCTCTCAAATATCATTTTTGGGTTTACTCATGGAGATGTGAGTTAACAATCCCAGTTCATTGTTAGTACAATTATTAGTAATTAAAAATATTGAGTTCTTTATCTTGTATGTTATAAAATGGCTTTATGTCTACCAAAAAGACGAAATTTTTTTTAATTAATGCGTTATAATTTATTAAGATAACAATTATCAAGTTAATTAATTTGACATTTTAATATTTCATTTAAAAATTTGTAATACTAATTGTTCATTAAATTTTACTTTACTCTCAGACCCTTTGGATATCCCACAAAGCAAAGCAGAAGCATTGCGGACCTCACAGGTGCTCCCCCCACTGGTTTCGGACATCACCCTTATCATCTTCCTCATTATCCATATATGCATCCTCCAGTTCATCCTCCATATTCACATTCAATGGCTCATCTGAACTGTGCCCAGTGCTTATCTTCCTCATGGTCAAATCTCATGAGTCCCCATCCTTCCCCCTATTTTCATCCAATGCCTTGGGGTTCTGCTCAAGGAAGCCTTGCCAGGGGGCATCCACTACCCAATTCCAATGGGCAAATGAAGCACAGCCATGGAGACTTGCCATCTTATCCTGGTATGTAGTAGCTGTCATTTTTTATATTAAAAATCCTGTCACTTAAAAGTTATAATGTATATATATGTTTCACTAACGTGCATGACACAGAAATCGGCATTATTTGTGTATTAGCTCATGGCAACGAACGACATGGGTATCACGCTCACTGGGTATTCAAGTGAGCTTTTTCTGCTTTCATTCCATTATTCTATTCCCCAATCCCTCTTTTTTTCCTAACCTGGTTGTAAAAGTTGCAGCAGATTAGCAAGCAGAGGGTTGTGAGTTTGAAACTCAATCCAGCCAAAGACTCGTGTATGTGGGGGTTAGTGTATGTTATATCTGTCGTGGTCACAAATATCCTCACGTTGGTATGGTGTGGCAATTTGGAGAGTGCCACACCACAGTGCCATTTGGAGGTGCCAGTTCAGGTGTCGACCTTGTCATCTGACCATGGTTTAAAATTAAGAAGCCATCGCCAATAGCCTGTTGTGTTTCTCATGTGCGACATTAATTCTACTGCCTACACTCTTTTTTCCCCTTTCACGACATTTTTTGCCTGTTGCGTGTCTTGTGTTTGGTGGCCAACCATGGCAACAAACTAAGCCATGGTTCGTTGAAGCATGGCAACAAAACGATTCATTTTATTAGTTTATAAACAAGTTTATTAACTAATAAAATGAATCGCTGCGAGATTCAATGTCAGTTTTGCTCCCTTGTTCAAATATTGTCTGGTCATGGAACAACAAAATATTAAAAACAGTTCACCATTTTAATAAACTCTTCAGTAATCTGGCAAAGGGAGCTGAATTTTTAGATGGTGAAGAATAGTGAATAGTCATCATAGAAAGTGAATGTGATATTCAAGAGCATAATTGCGCACAATTTATACTTCATAAGAAATGTCAATTAAACTTGACCAAAAATTCACAAAATGCTATTTTCTATTTTTGATTAATTTTATTTCATTTTGAAACATGAAATGCAAAGTAAAAACATAATTGAGTCCATCATAAGGAATACAGGTTATAATCAATTGTCTATATGTAGAGATTTCAATTTGTTATCTAAGGCTTTTATTGTTATTATGATATCAATTGTATTTAGTCATTTTAATATCAGTCTCCAAATATAAAAATTGTTTCATAATTTAAAAGTAGTTTCTCATGAAAAATTGTTTTAAAGCTTAGCTTTTCCTGATTTAAGAACATTAAAAACATTTTGAAATGAGCAAATGCAGCAGAAAGCAATATAAATTGTGCAATACAACCATGTTTGCATTGCACACTTTAATCAGTTTGTATAAATAACTTGTAAGTCACATTTTAATGCCAAATGTATGATTTGTCTTTGAAATGAAAATTAAAAAACATTACATAAAATGTAAAAAAATTAAATTAAAAATTTTGACGTAAAATGTAGATTTTGAGATACGTTTTTCTTCAAAAAAATCAAAACCTTATAAGAAATGTAAAATCCTTGCTGTTGAATTTATCATTCAACAATACAACAGAGCAATCAATTGTCATGTAACATGGATCATCAAGAAAATCTATGAATAAATGGATTTCAAAAGGCTTGTGAGTAGTATTTTAGTATATACGAATTATAATGACACTGTTTTGTATTTTTTATTTAATTTTATGTAGTTGAGCCATTATAATTAAGTTAATATAAAATAGCTCATGTATTATTTTTATCTATTTTTTTATGTTTTAGATTTTACTTCTCATAAAATTATGCCCTTTTATTTTTTACTGTTAAAGCATTGAAGATAAATGTCACAGCATCTTGTTGATTGTAAATTATTTATATTGCTACATTAATTTATAAGCATTTCTATTTATTTCTTAGTCGAAGAGTCAAACTTTCTATCCATATCCGATGTTTCTGATTTTGTTTGGTTTTTGTTGGCTCTGCAATATATCTAATATCAAAAGTTTCATGAGAAATTTTATTATATTCTATTAGTTAATTAAAAATAATATAAATATTTATTACAATTCAATATCTAAATATTAAATATAAAAATATTATTACAATTCATAATAATTAAATTATAATAAATATTATTACAATTTATTTATAAATATTTATTACAATTCATAGATCCAAATTTCCATTACCCTTATCCTGGTGGACCTTATTATGCTAACGGGGTTCCAGCTGTTGATCCTGCTTTTGTAAGAGATCTGCATCAGCATTCACTGGATGCTTCTGCAGTGAAAAAGAGTCCCTCTGGCTCAAGACATGCTCTTAGTACGGAAGATATGGAAACTGCTGCAGACACTGCTCCTGATGTTGCTATGGATACAGATGAAAGAAATCCTGATACTGGCTCTGTAAATCAAGGTATTGTTTTTGAGATTTTTTACAAGGTTATATGTCCCTGAAAATCTTCAGCATTTCAGAAAATTGTTATTTTTTAAGTAAAGAATTTAGATGGCAAACAATTTTTTTTGTTGAGTAATGTTAGCTAGTCTGTTTTCTTTTCCTCATGAGATATTTTAACAATTTGTAAATTCTTCCTCATTATAGCCCTCATGTAGCAAAATCAGAAAATCAGTCAGCCTAGAAATTCTGGTTATATATAGGGCAGATTTTTAACTCTTTTAAAAGTGCTTCCACAAAATGTTTTAGAATAACCAATCAGAACACTATACATGTTTTGAAACATTGAGAGATTAGATTTCATTCCAGTCCTCAGGTGCACATCTCCTTTAAGTGTGTATGGGCTTCACAAACCCAAGGTATTTTTCTTTTTTCCATGGGGTTTGCAGGTTCGATTCCTGTCAGGTACAATTCCTCCCTGGGTGTATTTCTCTCTTCTGTGCCAGTAAAACTTTCATTGTGTGTGTTTGTCTACTACTTGGTATTATATTCTTGTGTCTGGTGCAGCATGGCCATATATGGCCCTTGTGCCATAAAAACCCAACCAACCACGGGGTTTGCTGTCTTTAGTAGACACAGGGGCCGCACTCCCTGGATACCCAAACGATCTTTTCCTGCTTTCATCTCACTACTATGTTCTCCAATCCCTCCTCCCTCTTTACACAACATTTTTTGATTGATGTTGTCTTGTTTTTGGAGCAAGCTTGGCCAAATATGGCTCTTGTACCATAAAATGCCAAACCAACCACCACCAAGTCACCAATCAAGGGAAATTACTTTGTTGGTGAAGCTTCTCCCTTCCTTTCTAAATTGTCCATTTCTATTTATATAAAATCATGACTAACACTCTGAGGTCACAAGATTTGAGATGTATAAAATTGCTTTTATCCTATAATACACTCCTTGATTAAGTAGCCTCATCTTAGGAAAGGTTCTATTGTTCACGAAATCTAAAACTGGTTAGAAGACATGTAGGAAAAGCATGAAATAATGCATGAAGGACTCATGTCTTTAAACCACTCTAATAATAATTACACTTATCAAAATTTATCGACTCATTTATCTATTGCATTCAATGATATTCTATGCATTTATAGCAAAGTATAGGCCTCATCATAAAAAGCTCTTCATGAAATATCAATAGGTTTTCTACATAATTTTTGTTGGTATATCAAATCACATGTAGGCATGATATTTTAAAGTGTATTTAAAGAGAGATATCCATTTTCTGGTAATTGTGATTTCGGTTTCTAATGTTAAATCATGGGTTTTAAGGTATAAAATTGTTTTAAAAAATTAAAAATTTGAAAGGCATGTTATTTATATATTTTACTTTGAATGAAAAAAAAATCATCAACTCCACTTTATATGACGTTTCCAGATGATTTTATTATCCAGTTGATTTTGTTCCATAAATATTAATTTCATGGGGAAAGTGGTTGAAAGGAATGTGCAAAAAAGATTACAGTACCAATCAACTTTCTAAAAATGTATTAAGTACTAGGAGAAACACTTAAATTTTTTTTATTATCTACTGTCACACTCAATTAATATTCTATCTTAAAATTGAGGGAAAAGATCTGGGTTCATATCCACATGTAGGTAATAAGACTTATTTTTGACATTTTAATTTTTGAATGTAAACTGAAGAGATATATGAATTAAGTTCATATAAGTTCTGTATTGGAAATTAATTATTTTAATAAATGTGATTCACTAACTTTTTCTCTGAAAATGGATTTAGCAAGCTCAGGGAATTATGTTTTAATTATCTCAAGAGCTTTTGATTAATATAAGTTAGAAAAAGTACTTTCTGAGTATACCGAGCCAATTATTGCCTCTTGATATTTTATTCCTGATTTCTTTTTATTTTTAATATATTTATCGTTAATACTCTGTTATTGTATTTTTGACTTTTAAACTTTCCTTTATTTTTCTATTGTTTTTTTTCAAATAAAATAAATCTTAAAAATTCAGTTATCTTAGTATTTTAATTACTGTTACTAATTGTTATTACTGTATTTAAAAGAGAGTTTTTTGAAGTATGTTTGTGTTGGAATAAACTGAGTCCTTTTTAGGATAATTTAATAAGTTGTGGATCCCTAAAATCACATTTAAATAGTTTTATGCATATCAAAGCAATTTGGTTGGTAATAACTGGTTTGTGAAAATATTTAAATGTGAAAGAACTGAAAAATATGTACACAAATTAATAAATCACAAGACACTGCAGATTTATTGATAATATAGAAATTGCATGATGTTATCTTAAAAGCACAAATTATTTTTTTATTGCCTAAAATAATTTTATTATTCCTTATAGCATTTATAGCTCAAAAATACTAAAAATATTTTAAATATGAAATTAAAATAAACTATTCAAAAGTATCAAATTTTTAAAATACACCATCGTAATAATACAAGCTCATTCAATGCAATCAAAATCAATTTATTCCAAAGCAATAGTATATTATGTATGTATTTGGGGTGGTTTGAGTGTGCATGGATATTCATGTGTTTATAAGTTGGATTGTTCAAAAGATTTCATAATAAAAGCCTTTGTTATTTATTTTTCTCCAAAGACCCAGATGAAGATCCCCCTCTTCCAGAAAAACCTACTGAACCATGGTCTTGCTTGCATTGCACCTTCATCAACCCTCCAGGAAGCTACATATGCCAAGTTTGTTGCAAAACAAGTTATGGAAACAAACATTCAAACACTCAAAAAGTTAGGCCCACTGACATTAGAAACAGTGAGTCGCCTGCCGAACTAGTAAATTTAGATGCTATCTCACCGCCCTCTCACTTTTTGAAACACAAAGAAGCACAAAAGGTGAATTAATTATTCAAATTGCAATATTAATCCTGTAATTCAATAGCTTTGAATAAAAATTTGCTATTTTTCTTGTTTGAGCTGGGAGTGTTATTTGGTCGTTAAAAGACTTGCAAAGTTTTTGATATTACTTATTTTGTAAAGATAATTCCATTTGAAATTAGTCCATTGTATTCTTTACAATTAGAGAAAAGAATGGTTCAACAATTTGTTTGCCTGATTTTGTTATTACTGAATATTTTGCTTCTGTTATTAGATTCATTTTTTACAATTTGACACATCTTTATAAGAAAACAAGAAGCTTTCTTTGTATGAT
Organism: Meta bourneti; assembly: GCA_933210815.1. NCBI lineage: Eukaryota > Metazoa > Arthropoda > Arachnida > Araneae > Tetragnathidae > Meta > Meta bourneti. Next base: position 24,958,317 of record OW119928.1, read on the forward strand.
CTTGCTTTGTTTTAAAAATAAAAACAGGAAGTGAAATGTGAGTTTATTCATTTGAGTGTTATTTTAACAATTATTTGTCACTTTTACTCGTTAGAGGATTTGCTATTATAGAAATCAACTTGTTTTCTATTTTTAAAAACAGAAAACAATTTGAATATTTTTGATGACCTATATCCTCAAGGATTATTTATTTCCATTTAAATTAACTTCTAAAAATTCTTTTGTTTTCTACTGTCTGATGCTCTTTAGTACATTTTATTTCTCAATACTTTATTAATTTTGTTTGAAAAAGCAATATTTATAATATAATTCATCTCCAATTTTAACTTAATTCAAAATACAGTGATAACTAAAAGTGATTGTTAAAAGTTTCTAAAGATCAAGATTCAAGTTTTTCTAGATCTACCTATATATAAGTTGTATTTATGTATTTAAATCCTTTATAGACTTTTGAAATGAATCAAACTATTTGTTAATATTTATTGAAGTATTGAAAGAAGGAAGTTCATAATTGAAAAAAAGGTTTTATAAATTTAATCATACATCTATTAAAATATCTTGAATTGGGTATATTTTATGTATAGGAAAAGAGAAACATAAACTCATAAATGCATTTTGTTACTTTTAGGTTATAAAACAATTTGAAGGATGTAATTATTTAAGTGAAAATATGTTGAATTTCGCAAATTAGTATATGATTTTATATAATTTCAAAGTAAAGTTTTATTAGAAGAATTGATGGTTTTTGTTCAAAATTTTATTCTTACATCCTAAATTTAGTATGAATGATTACATGATCATTTTTGCTTTGTACAATAAAAACAATGAATTTTTCTTGGATGGTGGATTTCAGTATGAATACCTAAATATTTATTTGCTTCCCATAAAACCCAATGCATGGTTAATCAAATGACTATTGAGTGCTCTTAATCATGTTTTGTTCAGTTTATGTTAGTGCATGGTTTTCCAGTTTCTTTCTTGCTCTAATTTTCCTGAGGAAAGGGAGGTTGAAGTTTTGAAGAAAGAAATTTTTAACTTTTAAGGTGGGTATAGTCAATATATTTTCACAATTCTGGCATTATTTTGCCATGTTTTAAATTTTAGCCCTTTTTAAGTTAAACTTTGTTTATGTTTTTATTGTGTAAAGTCTTTTAAATAGTAGTTAAAAATAAATTGTACATTGTATGTGAAATGCTAACTTTTGAATTTTTTAAACTACATGTGTTAGTTGAAATTGTACCTAATTCTTGGTTCAAATTCAGAATGAGGCATGTAAGTTTGCACTGACTTAATTTCACCGGTATGATCTCACAGATGAGCTAATTTCCATTTACATTTTAATTTAACCTTTTGGTATGCTTATGATTAAATACTGAATTTGGTATTCTGATGTCAGGATATGACATGATTCATCCGAAAAAATATTTATATCTTCAAATAAATCCATAATCTGGAATTCCTTTGAATGCAATAATACCAAATAACAATAAACATTTTTTATTCAATGACATTAATATTGGTAGTAAATCTGAGTTTTTCAAAGTAATGCTTGAATAAATGTTCTTTTAACATCCACACTCTCACATATATATATATATATATATTTAGGCTACTTTCTGAAATGTGAATGACTGATTAAAGCTTCAGTAAAATAATTCTATAATTTTGTTTAATTCATTGAGTAACATCCTCAGCACATTAATAGTATCATACCTTAAAAAAAGGACCCTATAACTGAATAATATGAAGAAATGACAAAAACATTTAATTTTGGTACCAATTTCTCCATTAGATCAAAACATATTTCATGACCTATAGATATTTTATATTTGACTGTTATTAAGCTCATTATCCATTAGTATAAAACAGTTATCTCATTATTGAAACATTTATTTTTTTATTCAATTTCTGCATTTGATATTTTTGCTCGAAAAAAATTCCTTTACTTAAAATTTTTATTTGAAATACTTAATTGCAACAAGGAAAGTTTCAATTATAAATAAAGTTACAATTACAAAATCAGCTCAGGAAAAAAGAAAATATTCTTCAAATGAAAATGTTTTATTTTTTATTTACAACTACTAAACACATTTAAAATATCCAGAAATCAAGTAACATATACTTCAGTTTAGCTTAGAAAATGGCCATCATAGGATTTGCTTCTTCAAAATAAAAAGTAAATTTTCTTCCAAAGAATGATTTAATTTTTTTTTCATTCACCTCAAGCATGTTGTCAAATATAACAAACAAATTCTATAATTTTTTTTTGTCAAATATAATAAATAAATTCTATGAAAATTTTTTGTCATGCACTCAATTTCTTTTACAATAGGTTAATTTTCATTCCTCAATGTTTCATGCTTTTAGATTGCATTGATTTTGTTTTAGTACTGTCGCAAAATGCTGTTTTTGAATTTGAACTAATTCGAGTTTATTTACAATATTTGTATCGTTTTGTTAAATTGCATATTTTTATGAATGCCAGAATTGTGAAAATATTTTAACTAATTTTCAATACTCCTTTCTTTTCTAATACAGTCCACTTACTAATTGTGGTCAACTCTAACAAATTTACAGCTTTTTAAAAACAAGCATATGATTGATTGTTATCATTAATGTCACTTTGTTTCATCAATGTGTGTTTTGTCTACAAAGTACTGTATGTTTTTTTATATGTTTAATAATCTCTTCAAAACAAAAATGTGCATGTTATGAAGCAAAGGAGCATGCATTGTAATAATTGTAATTTCAAATGTTCTCTTTTAATTTTCTGTTATATTAATATACTAAAACTGCTTTTTGCAACTAGATGACAATTTTATATTGTATGTTTTTTCATATTGTGAGTATGAACAACTTTTAATGTGTTTGTGCATAAGGCTATGATTGCTTGTGATATGAGAACATGGGTTTGACACTTTCCACACTTTTTCTTTAGTTCCGATGTGTGCTATATTTTTATAACTAAAAGTCTCATTTTACTGTGTATGTTTAAGTTTTCCTGATAATTAAAATATTAAAAGAATTTAACTTTCGTCCAAATTTGTTTGTATAAGAACGTTTTTATTAGGTGATAGAAAAATTAAAAATTAAATTAAAAAATTATAATTATGTAATTAAATTAATCTTTCTCTTTGCTTGTTGCTGTATGATAGAATTTATCCAGTTAGAAGGTAATATATAGCATGCACACTTGTACTGTTTTCCAGGCTGAAGATTCAGTAGGCAAAGACAGCTTGGAAAATGAGGAAATCTCTGAAGAAAAGCTTCACGAAAACATACCTGAAACTCCAGAACCTTCAGTAATGCTGACTACAGAAACTCAGACATCTACCAGCGTGAAGTCGACCGACGTCCAGACACAGAATTTGATCTGCCAAACTGTCGCCTCTTCCACCGACTCTATTTTCCCCAAACAGGAAATCTCTGTCCAAACCGAAGATGAACCTGTGGTCAAAAACTGCTCAGTTGCAACCGATCCCATGATCAGCTCCCAGTCCTTGGAGTCCTTAATGTCTGGAGTATCCGCACCACCTTATCACAACCGCAGAGCTGGATGGGGTAGAGGCGCGAGCTTCAGCACACAGTCCCTGTACGAGAGGGGAAGGAGCCGCAGCCCTCTTCCCAGATCTCTCTCCTCCCACGAAGCACATTCCTTTGGCCGTGATTCGAGTCTGCCTCCGGAGGAAATAATGCACAGTTGGAGTCAGGCATGGTTGATGTCGGATCCCATGTACTATAAACCTCACAATCTACCCGGCATTGGACAGACTCTAGTGAAAGAGGATTACTTTGATGGAACTTGGGGTTCGATGGACAAGTTGAACAGAAGGGTGAAAAATAAACAGGTAATTATGCTTCTACCAATCCAGGGTTCCCACAGGCCTTTGGAAGGTCTGATTTTTCATTAGTTTTTAGAGCATCATTGCAAACTTTTGTTCCCATCGGAAGAGATTGTTGCCAGATCCATTATTTTAAAATGATTACTGCACAAGTCCGTGAAATAGGTAGAGCGATCTGCTATTGATCGTAAGATCTGGGAACCATCTCTGTAGCAGTCCGACTTAGCCACCCATTCAACTTCCTATGTTAGCCAGGTAAAGCAGCACAGCCTTCACGCCTTGGTGGCCCTACCAGGAGTATATACTCCCAATTTACCTTGCCTGTGCTATCCGTTTTACCCTTTCACCCCGATGAGGCCATAGGATAGAGCTTAGAGAGAGTGGCGGCTTATTACCAGCCTCTCCCTCACACATCCTGAATTGGTTTGGAGCCATACATGAAGACATTTTTAAGGACCCATCTGCCATTGCTCAAAAACTTATTGCACAGACTCAATGACAGTGTATTTTTTTTCTTTACACTGGGATAAAAAAGAAAATGATTACTGCATATATGATTTTATATCACAAGTGAAAGTTTTATTGTAAGCTGGTGGTATGTTAAAGGGGTGAGAAATTTCTTCTACAGAGTTCTCATTGGCTTTAACAAAGTGTTAAGATGGTCTGATTTTTCATTTTAGTTTTTAAGGGCCTTTAAAAAGCTTAAATATATTTTCTGTAAGCCCTTAGAAAATTTTAATAAGCCTTAATTTGTTCACCATGTATTATATTTCACCTGCATTCAAAAACTAAGATCAATTACATTTTCCAAGGTCAATTGTCATAAAAAATTGATGACATAAGATTAATAGGTTTGCTTAAAATTGATGTTTTTAAATCTGTCTGAGCCCTTAAAATAGCACTTGTAAATTTCCTCACAAGGGCACTCACAGATCAATCTATTGCAATCTGAAAAAAGTAGTCTTAAAAATAAAAAATACCATTAAAAAGGACTCAGTTTTTCTTTTGCTTAGAGAGGGAACTCTAATTTGCTAAGGTTATTGATTATCTGTTGAACGAATGGTTTGGGTAATCAATAGTTGGATATCCAACAGAATTTTTTTTGCACTGTAAATTTTGAAAAAAATTAGTTTGGGTTAAGAAATAATTATTTTACCCTTATAATGCACTACTTAAGCTTTACCAGCATCACATTGAACATTCATATGAATTTTTTTTAAATGATATCAAATTATAAATAAGAAAGGAGTTAGTTGCTTTTAACTTATCTTAAGGTTTAAATTGTTTATTTGCTAAATAACTTACAGTAAAAGGATATTTTAAGTATAATTTTCTCACATAATTTCTACTTATCAGTCTTGATCATGCTGAATAGTTAGAGTTGCACTTATCAAACTTTGAAACCTTATTTTTTTTACCTAAAAGATATCAGTTTTAGCTTGATAGATTTTAGTGGTTTTACTGATGTAATACTTTTTATACCTCATACCTATTAATAAATCTAAATATTTGGCTTTTAATTTAAGGTATAATATTTTAGATTATCTTACAATTTTGTATTCCAATTTTTAAGAATAATTGAAAAATTAAAACAGTTTTACTTATGTCTGAGTTTTAATGTCTATCATCACAAATAAAAAATTATTTTCTTTGTACTTAACCTCCCATAACAAAAGTATTTAGAGTAAAATTGTTTGACTCTGTTTTTAGTTTGTACAGGAAAGTTTAGTTAGTTGTGCAGAAATCCCTTTCAGGAATTATACTTTTTGCAAATATTTTTGCTTATAAGAATATGTAACTTAATATTAAAACATTTTAACTTAGCTACCTTATTAAAAAACTTTTTTATGTGCTAAGATGCTGATAAATAGTTTATCATGCTAATACCTGTCGTAAATACATTTCATTTCTACAAGTGAATCTTTCGTTTTGTGCATGACTTCAAAAAGAAACAACCTTTCTAAACAAAATTTCCTTATGAGTGAAAATTTATCTTTGCTGTCTTTATAAATAAATTGAAATGCAATATTTTTGAATAATTTTTTAGCTAATATCAGTTTGTAAAGTGTTTATTTCATTACATTCAATATCAATTATGTCCAATCTGCAATAATTTACATTTTCATTGCTTTTTATACTTACCAAGGATTTAGAGCTGTAAGTTTTACGAATAAGAGTATAACATCATTTTCAATGAAAGAAATGACATAGTAGATTGTTGGCTTAAATATTCTCCAAATTCCTTTTGAAAATAATTTTTAAGGCAGTAAGCAGGTTTTAGCATTGAACATTCTCTTTCCTTGCTAAAAATTATCTGTCAATATCTGCAGTAAACGTAAGAAATTTCATCTAAGGTTTATTGTAAGAACTCTTATTTAAAAGATTTTGTGAAGTGACTTGTAAAGTGACATTTTTGTTTATCAATAGTGCAGCTACTGTTAAATAAAAGCCTAAAACATGGCACAGAGTGTTTAAAAATGTTAATTTAACTTTCTACATTACCTTTGTACATTTTAATAAGGCCAGAAAAAATTGGAAAAATATTTTTGTTTAAAAAAGCTAAATATTATTATAACTACTTTTTAGGGAAATAAAGGTGAAGAACAAAGGCCCAGATTTCATAGAAGTCTCGATGATTTGAAAGCGGAGAAGAATCAAGATTTATTTCATTCTCGAGAGTTACAATTTCTTCAAACTGTGAAGGTAACATTTATAAAATTACTCTTTACCGAAATTGTTTTGTTCTTTGATCTATACAAAGGAATATGTGATATAAATATACAGCCATGTTTTATTATTTGGTAATAGTTATTCACATAATTTTTGTTTGAAATACTTAAATGGCAATTCCTTAACAGTTTATCAAACACAATTATTTCTTCAATTATATATTGAAAAGTTTCAAAAATGTTCAACCTTTATCTCATGGCACACAAATTAATTCCTAAAATTCTGCAGCACACCAAACATATTTTTTGCCAATCTGACAAAAAAAATCAGAAATTGTAATTGATCAAAAAATAATAGTAATTACCCTACCGTTTTTACACCGAAGTGGCTTTTCGTAAAATCTTTTTGAAATAATTTATGCTTTGTAATAAAAATGTACTCAAAATTATTTTTACAAGTATTTGTGAACACACTTGTCAAAAGTTCAAAACTGAACCATTGAAATGAAATAAAACTTTTACCAACCATAAGGCACACCAAAGTCAAACGTGTGACACACCGGTTGAAAATCGCTGCTGCAGACAAACACCAAATTTGAATAGAGGGTATTTTGAACTTATAATTTAAAAATTGTCAGGCTTACTAGTTTTAATGCTTGCTCTTGGTTGAAAGATACAGTCCTTCATGATTGAAATTACATTTTGTACTATGTGAATTACCTCTTAGTGTTTTAATGATGTAATTTTTTGCACACATCTTTTTCTGCATAGCATTCTACTTGCTTTTTATTTCATTCTTTTATATTCAAAAGATTTAATTTGGAAACATTTACTGTACGAAAATTCTTTAATATCTCATTTGCAAAAATATTGAAGTATAATTTTTATTTACTTGAATTAGGGGTCTTTGTAATAAATGATCCTATGAAATTTCAATACATATTTTATGATAATGTACCTTTTTCTGTTAATTTTTTTCTCCTTGGTTCAAACAATCAGAAAATCAAGCAGTTTGTGTGTTAAGTATATTTTAGATCTATAAGGGTTTTAATATATGGTTGAAATGCAAAATTAACTATCCAAGTTAACATTTATTATCTTCCATACAATTTCATATCAATTTGATGGGATTCATAGTAATTGAAATGTGAAATTATTCAAAGAATGCTTTTCTAACCACATTTGTAAGACTTAAATAAAAACTTAATGTAGCACTGAAATAACCAATCACTTTTACTTTCCTACCAACTGCTGACTGCAGTTGTACTCTTCTGGGAAATCTTGTGATGCTCAGAAGGTTAATAGCAAAAGACTACCTTCAGAAAATATATTTTTGTGTGGAAAAGGGATTATTATAAAACATGCTTTAGACACAGACATGAAAACGTTTGGCGAATATATTCTTCTGTTTTAATGTCTTGCACTCCATATTCTATCAAACTTTTGTCGACTAGACCATCGTTTTTAGAAAATAGATTAATTTAGTAATTGTACATGCAGTAAAACCTTGATAGGTCAGCAACCTGGACAATTCATCACTCTGGAAAAGTTGTCAATTTTTTTTCAGTCCTCTCTAGCTCATAGACGGCAACGTAATTTAACCCTCGATAGTTGAGAATTCAAATGCTATCCCAGATAACTCATCACTGAAACAATCTGTAAGCATGCAGGGTTTGTGACAAATAAAATGGAGGCAAAGAAAAGCATGGAAACACTAACTATGAAAGTAAAAATGAGGGAATTCACCACCCAATGAAACAAGTTGTCGAAGCCTAAATTAGTCGAAGCGATAAAAAAAGACAATTCAGCATTCCCTTATTTCAGCTCAAGGTTTTACAGATGATGAATTAAATGCACTAAATGTCTTAGATAAGAAAGTAAATAGTACTTACAAGTTTTGGCTTCTGTTAAAATTAGAGAAGTACTTTACATTATAATACACATCACATGTAAAGTAGTATTAAAGCTTAAAGAATGTTCAAATGAAGCTCAAAAGAGGTTAAGTTTACTTTTTTATGTAATTTTTAATGTTTCCCTTAATTTATATTGTTATGAATACTATAAATTTAAAATTTTCATGATCACTACAGTAATGTATAATGATTACTTTCTGTGGTTATTCCACTTAATTCATCACTATTTCTCCCCACATACAGTAAAACTTCACTTTATTAAGGTTTTACTGTATGTGTGTTTGGTAAAACATATATTTAAAATATCTTATATGTATTGTAGGAAGCTGAAAGGTGTGGCTTCAGTCTTGAAGATTTACATGTTGCCTACTTGCACTGTGGTAAAGAGAACCCTGTATTTTGGTTGGAGGATAACTGGTCTTCTATGATAAAAAATGTTATTGCTCTGGCAGCAAAATATGGTGAGGATAATGAAGAGAATGACGTTGGTGTGATTTCGGCTTCTGAAGCAAAAGATGCTCTTCATATACATCGAGGTGATATATGGGATGCTGTAACAGAGTGTATTGAAAATAGGCAGCGAAAGGTATTTTATATTTTTTTTTTTTTTTTTACTTTGTGCTGACTTTTATATATCGCATTTTTAGTTTAACTAAATTTCTTTTATAGACTTGTGTGCTTTGATTGGAATATACCAATTCACACAATATTTTTTAAATGGATTTCAGATAGTGATAAATAAATATACGCCCATTTAATTTTTTGAATTGTGAAAGAGTGGAATATTTTATTTAAAACTTAGTGTTAATACACATACACTGGTTGGTTTGGAAATCTTCTCAGACCTTCCAAAAATGAATTTACTTTTGGATTGTATTTAGGGGATGTATGCTGAATTCAGCTTTAAAATGTTTTTGGTTAGGGTCTACCAAATCTTAATGAATTGAATTGGTTGTAGCACCTTAGCAATTTACTAAAATAAAAAAGTTTTGGGTACATATTTTCCGAGTTATTTGCTATGTAGTATTTCTGAGAGAACACATTAATTTTGTATTTTCTCCCCAAATTAATTTTGTATTTTTAAACAATTGTGCGACAAATTAGTCATGCATTAAATATTTTCTTAACAAAGAATTCCAATTTATTAAATTTGGTTCTCAAACTATTATTGTTTCACCACAGTGAAATCTAACTAGCCCTCATGTAGCAAATGATGATTCTAGAGTGAAAAACAAAAGTGAAATCTGATCCCGCTTGCATAAAAGTTTCATAAGGGAGTGAAAAATAATGTATTGAAACAAATATGATGACCATTGTTCTTTCAAATTTTCGAAATTTATAGCCAATTCCTTTGGTAACCCATAATTAAAAGCTTTTTTGACAGTTACTACTACTTTATTGACAACTATGAAATAGTACATTGTTTCGTTTTTTGCAAACTCTTTATTTAACGCAAATAAGCTGTCAGTCTAATTTATTTACTTTTTTAGATTTTAGAGCTGACTGTTAGAGGAAATTTTACACAAAAGCAAATTGCTGATGTATTGAAGAACAACAATGGGAATGTAGAACTTGCTTATGCTGACTTATTAAGAGCATCTTCCAAAAGGCACAAATTTATATTAAGTCCGGGGATGAGCGAAGACAGTGAAGATCTGACGTTATACAATCCCGCTGAAGAGAGCACCACAGAACATGCTGTTAGAGCATCACCTCTAAGGACAGCCAAACTGGACCTGCTGGCTGAGACCAAGGCAGACAAAAAGAAATCTGACTTCCTGACTAAGTTATCATCGATCAGGCAGGCACAAAGTGAGAGGAGAAAAGCAAGGGAAGAAAAGGAAATGATTCGTGAAGGTATCACGCAGGAGTCTCAGGATCCCCTTGCAACAGATATTGCTAGTCCCCTATTGGAGGAAGATAAAAGTTTGAAAATTGCACCATGTCCACAAATTTCGGATACAAAGCCTCTTCCTGAAGAGATTGAAGAGGACATTGTTGATGCAGAAATGGAGTTAGATTTGCATCCCAAAGATGCAGAGGAGAAGAAAGATGGCATTGATGATAGCATACCTGTAAATTATGACACTAACTGGGTTGAGTCGCAGGGCGAATGGATCGAGGAATATTCTGACGAGCAGTGGGATGAAGAGGGTGATGGGCAGTGGGTTTCACTTCAGAAAAAGTATGAGAAAATGGAAAATGAATTGGAGGAGGAAGCTCGGGAAATGGCTGCTCTGTGGGAGAAAGAAGAACTAGAGGATGAAGTTTTTGAGGAAGAATCCAAAGATATATTGCACCAGACTATAGATTCTGAGGCTGAAAGACTGAAAGCTGAGCAGGAGGAAAAGTTTCAGCAATGGGTGAAAATAAATTTGGAAAAAAGTTTGTCTGAGCCTGAAGATGCTGAAGCAAGTGAACTAGTTATCAGTACTGATCTAGTAACTGATACCGTTTTATCTAAGAGCATGGAGTTTGATGCCGATCTTATTCGTGATTCGCCACTGCAACATTATCCTACCGAATATGATTTGAGCTCGAAACTGGAAGATCCTGATTGGATTGATATCGAACCCAGAATGGACAAAAAACTAGCAGAGGCTGTTTCTGAGATCGAAGAAGTTTCAGATGTAGTAAAAGATCATGAACCTTTAATGCGCGAATCCAAAGACAAGGACACAAATGCTTATGATCAAGAATACAGTGAAGGCGAATGGGAAAAAATTGATTATGAAGCTGAATTGCTTGAACTTGAAGAGGAAGAAGTAATGAGTGCCTCTAAGATATCCAGAGAATTCAGTCCTGAAGTATCATTATCTAAATTACAATTTGAAGAGGAAGAAAGGGAACGAGCTGAATTCCTGAAGGAAGAACTCTTAGCAGAAATGGAGATTGAAACTGAAACATTACCTGTCGTAGAATCTACCTCACTTTCTCCTGATGTTAAGGAGAGCCAATTGGTCTTAACTTCTAAAGAGAAATCACCAGACTTGACAATAAAAGAGAAGCCTTCAGAAGTTTCTCAACCCAGACCTCCACTTAGAAGGAAGTCAAAATTAAGTGCATCTGCCATTGAAGAGGTATTAAAAACTTTGGATGATAATGTTCCTCCTGCTCTACCAGTCAAAAGGAACAAAAGTTCAGAAACAAGGGATATTTATGCAGTACCTGACAAGCACAAAACCAAAGGGGATGCAGAAGACTCAGCTATTTCATTGCAGAAGTCACCTAAAATTGCTAAGAAGTTGCCAACTGAAGAGCAAAGTGTCGATGCATCTCTTCCCCTTAAACCCCCTAGGTTGAATTTATCACCAACTCGTAAAATTGATTCAAATGAAGGGGATAGTAAGAAGTTGAGTGTTACTAGATCGAAAGATGGCTCCCCTGCCACATCTGTATCAAATGAATCCGATTCAAACTGCTTTGCTGATTCTGAATCTGACACTGAAATTAAAACCATCAGGCAGAAATACATGCACAGGAAACCAGCCAAATATGAAAATGAGGAAGATGATATGTTCGAAGACACTGTTCCAGCTTTAAAACAAGAAGATCCTAACAAAAATGTTTCAAAGCATCTTGTTGATCTCCAAGCTGGTACCCTTCAGTCCATGTTGAGGGAGGAATTTGATTTCGGTCCCGAGTTACCAACACCAATTGGGTCGCGAGGCTCTCGTGTGACTGAAAGTGAAGTTGCATCACCTAAAGCTTTCAGGGAAGGTACTGCTAGGCCCTTACAATTGTTTAAGGCATCTCCAGCTGCCAGTTTTGAGGCAGAAGAAAAAGATGTTTGTGCAACAGCTTCTGAACAAGACAAAGTACATCAAGAACAAGGCACTAAAGCTGATACTTCCAAACCTTTATTGGAGCAAGCAGTAAAACCGCTTGTTCCTGAACCGGAAGCTAACTTAGAAAAATCTGTGTATTCTGACGCCCAACTTGCACCTCTGGAAATGACTGATACATATTATTACAATACTGCTACAGAACTGAATCAAGTGTCTCAGCAAGTATTACAAGTGTCTGAAGCGAGCACCAAAGTTTCTGATATTCAATATTATAATACTGTTATACCTGAACCTGTTACTAAGTCAAATGAGATTCAAGGAGCAGTATTTTATCAGCAAAGTGCAGAATCGTACCCTGAACAGACAAATATATCATTACAACAACAAAGTATTCCCGAAGAACCTGTTCAAATGTCAAAGCCAGATCCACCTGTTGCACAAGATGAACTAGCTTTCATTGAAATGGAAAGTGCATCTGCTGCAGATTACTTTTTTGGGCGATATAATGAAGTTACTGTAACAAAGCCAAAGAAAAAGACTCCTGTTGTGAAAGCTACCAAGCCAGCTGCTGTTGTGGGGCCAAAAATGTCTGCCAGCCAAGTATCTGTTATTTCAAGTGCTACTAGCCCTTCTCAGATGACTGTTAGTGCATCACCAATAAGTTTTACAGCTGTTGATCCCCCAAGCAGTACAACACCAGAACCAGTACCAGAAACAAAACCTCCACCAGAAACGAAACCTGTATCCATTCCAAAGCCTCCTCCAGAACCCACTCCAGAGGAATCCTTATCATTTGCCGAAGACTACTTCTTTGGTTCCTATAACAAAGTCGTTATTCCCAGAAAAGTGATGATAAAACCAATCTCGGTTATTCCCAAGCCCAAATCTTTTGATAAACCAAAAGCAGTTGAGAAACGCTCTTTGGAAGTCTCTTCATCTGATACAATCCCTGATGTTCAACCTGAACTTGAAATTGAACCGGTGTTTTCTGATGCCACCCAGAGTACTCTTTCTCACTCCACTCCTTCTGGATCATTAGAGTCTATTGATGAGTCATTTTATGATGCATGTACATTTAATGGGGATGAATTCATTCTTGCCAGTGGTCCACCACAGCCCGTAGAAAACATTCAAATCGACACTAGCAATGATGATCGAAAAATTGATTCCAAAAGTAGAAGTGTCCGCTTTGAAGAGCCCCAACCTGTGATTGTGCCTCCTCCAAGAAAGAACAGACAAAAAGTTGAGTCCAACAGATCTTCAGTGTCTTCATATGCCTCTGCCGCAGACGATTATTCATATCATCAGTATGGTGGTTCCCAATTTGTGGAGTTGGATAAAAAAAAACTCCAACCCTGTAGTGAGGACTTCAAAATGAAACAAGGTTGTGACCCTTCCGATTTTCCCTCCAATTCCCTTTCACTTCCCAGTGAAAAGCAGGAGAGTGGTGCATCCTCTGAGATTAGTTTGTGTGCTAAAGATTCATTTAATTTACTTGAAAGTTATCCAAAAAATGATAGTTTTTATGACAGAACAGCCAGAAAATCATCCGACGATTTCGAGTTTCTAGAAATTCCAACAAGCCCAGGCCATGCAGTTATTTCTGAAGATTCTGGAATACCTGAAATGAGCAGTGCAAGCCCTGAACATACTTTTACAGCTGAATATATAGGTCAACATTACCACGAACTTATCTCTTCTAGCCTTGAAAGTAGAAGAGAAATCGTAGAAGATAGGACCAGTCTCAATCTTTCTGAATATGCAGCAATTGGGGCTGCTGATGAAAACATCGAAAGAGCTGTGTACGTTTCTAAAAATAAGGAATTGCAAGAGTACAGCAGTGAGAATCCAGAAATTAACTCTGCATTTCTTGCACATAGAAGTGGAGGAGATCCAACAATGTATGAATCACTGTTTCAAAGTGATCAAAAATTATCCCAAGATCATGAAGATGCTGATTCAGTACAAATCGATAATGATTTTGACGATGAGTTGCACTTGGTGGAAGAAACTCAAAATTTAATAAATGAGTTTTGTGACAGTAATTTTTTGGAAAGTTTTGAAATAACTCCATCTAATGAAATGAAAAGCTTAAATGCCAAGAACAACCAAGATCTTTCTTATGATAGTGAGCAAGAGTGGAAGATGAATGAAGAGAGAAACAATTCATTGAATGCTAATTTTATTGACAACAAATTGTATGGTACTGAGCTGAATGCAAACCAAAATATAGTTGATGAGGATAATTCTTTTATTATAGATACCTGTGCTTCTGTTGACCCAGAATCTGGAATTTCTGATAGCACTCCAGAAATACTTAGTGTTGCCTTAGAACTTTCTGATATTAATGAAGCAAATGAAACTGCTGTGGAATGTGCTGACATCATAATTGAGGAGACTGCTGGCACTAGTACAAGTTGTGAATTTTCTTATGAAAAGGACTCGGAAAGCATTATAAAACCCTTGAGTGTACTATGTCAAGCAGCTGCTTCAACTTTTGAATCAATTGCATTATCACTTCAAAATATTTCGTTTACATCAGAGGAAGATATCTCACTTGAGATGCTGCAAATTAAGGAAGAAAGTGCCTCTGAACCTGGATATTCCATGTCCGACTCATTGGATGCTTTAAATGAACAATCTGATGACAGTTTAGTGACTTCTACTCACTCATCAATATCAACTCAGATTGCGGTTTCTTCTGATGTGAAAATTCAGGATTTGGAAGAGGAAATTAGTTTTGATGAGAACACAACTGAAGCCACTGGTGAGGATTATTTGGTTGTAGGAGATGTTATTCCTATGTCTGCTGAGGATGCAGAAAAAGATTTTTATGATGCACCCAAAACAGAATTAGAGCATATTTGTTCATCGAAAACTGAAACTGATTTGCAATCATTTGATGAAAAGGAGGCTGTTGAATTTGAACCCATGAGTTTGAAAATTCAAGGTTCCGATTTGTATAATGAACCAGTAACAGAAGGGGAAGATGAAGCGTACAAAGAAAAAATAGTTGCACAGAACAATGACTTAAGTGATAGTATAAATACAAGTCTAAGTGAATGCGCTGACTTGCATTTAAAGACAATGGAAAGTGAAAAAGGTGATGATTTCCTTGAAGAAACCTCAACTGAGCTTGTTGTAGTTGAAAAAGAGATTCTATTAAGAGAAAAAGAAACTATGGAGGAAAAAGATATCTCCAGGAACCAGTCATCCGAAGCTTTTGTAATTGAGAAAGATATCATTCAATATAAAAGTTATGAAGTTGATGTAACGAAACATGATATTGATGTAATACATGAATCTTCCACATCTGAAGACTATACTAATCTTCTAGAAGACAGCACTTGTAGAACAGAAACTGCTATAGAGGAAGATAACATTTTGAAGGAAGTCAGCTCTGAAAGTTTTGCTTCTGAGGAATATTGTGGTAGTTCAGAAAAAAGCAGTGGCCCTTCAATTGTGACTGAAAGTTATAGTACATCTGTAGAAGACAATAATTCTAAAATCGTGAGTGAATTAGATGATAAATGTTATGAAACTTCAGTGAACGATGATAGTAATCTTGAAGAAAACAATGAGGAATCCTATGGATCTCTTATGTCTCATTTCTATGATGAATGGATCGAAAATGTCAAAACAACTGCTACATTGACGACATTGCAAGTAGATATTAGAAACCTTTATACCACTTATGGTTACTCTGGATCATCAGGGGGGAGTTCTGGCAATGTGAGTGAAAATGAAGATGTCTGTGAGTCCGATTTAGCAAAACCTTCTGATCCTGTAGTCCCACCTGCCAAATCAGATGAAAATATAACTAAAACTATTGAAGATGTATTTTCATCTGATTTGGATGAATCTGATCATCTGATTGAAGATGTTTTAGAAAATGGATATGGGCAAGAATCAAGTACCATTGTTATGGAACCTGTTTTGTTGCTCAGTGTAGAAGATGAAAAAGAAACATCTCAACCAAAAATAACTGATGATTTAACAGAGAAAATATATAAAGAAAGTGGCAAATCAATTGAATTAGAGGAGGCTATTGAACATTTCAATCAAGAACTGTCAAACCAGACTGTCACTCAAATGTCATGTACTGAAGCAGAGATATCCAAAGTTGTGACAAACAATGACTTGAAAGATCTTCACTTAAAGGGCCAAAGAATTAGTACTAGTAAGTCTTGTCAAACGGATGATAGCTTTGAAGAGGATATGTTTTTCGACTCATTTGATGATAGCTTTACAGATCCATCTCTTTTGTATTTTCCTCTTACTAAAAGCATTAACATTGAGCCTGTTAAAATAGAAATTGGTGTTCAGTGCTGTTTGGTTGATACTGAAATAGTTACTGCTTCCCGTGATTCTTCTTCGCTTATAGAAACCAGAAAGGTTTGTGATGACAAAGTAACGATTGACATTTCACCTGCTGTGGAAGAAACACCTGTTGAAGATTGGTTTGGAGAACCCCCAGAAGACATTCCAGGTCAAGCAATTGATGATCTTATTCCCTTTACAGATAGTGCATCGAAAGACTCGGAAAGTGCTTCTGAAGCAACTGAAGATTCTGATTCAGACCTTTTCCTTGAACCACATTCATCGCACGAAGAACTAACTGATGGTCGTCGGAATTCAAAAGCACGGTGTCAGTTTCTGTTTGCTGAGGTCGATTCTGACACAGGATTCAGTTCTGGTAGTGAGTATGGTATTCAAGTTTTTAAAAAATCTTACACTGAAGATTCAAGTACAAAATCTGAGCAAAAACAAACTGTCCGTGCTAGTAGCATTATGAGTGAGACTTTGGAATCTCAAAATATAGAGTTGAGCTCTGTTGAGCAGATTGACCAAAAGACATCAGTAGTGTCAGTTGGAGCTCATGATGCTGAAAACAGTTCTAAACTGTCTCATTCCCATGAAGCTCATAAATATATATCTTCTAATCAAGAGATACCAATAAAAAGTGCTGATAAAATCATGCATGCTGATGAAAGCTATAACCAGCCCGAAGATTATTTGGAAAGAGCCGTTACACCTATTGCAATAGAAAGGACACCTTCAATTGAGGAGGACTTGAAATTCATTGAGATAAAAAGTGATCTTGAAGAACAAGCCATTGCTATCACCACTTATGAAGAAACTATGAAGACCCCAACAGTAGAATTTTTTTATGGTCCTTTGCCTCAGGCGGTCAGTGAAACATTACCGGATACTAATAATGAATTATTTGTAGAAGCCCTTGAGCTTCTGGAATCTGGGGCCCAGAAAACTACTTTGGAAGCAGATGGAATTTCAGATGAGTTTGAGAATTTTGCAGACCCTATTTCATCTTATCCTGAAGCTGATGATGAAATGTTAAATGACAGTGTTTCTGAATATTTTGCTGTTCCAGATGCTGTTAGCATATCTTCACAATCATCTCAAGACAAGAAAGGTGGTGCTTCAGTAGATGTTATTACCAGTGCTGGTTCAGCTGACATGTTTAATTCTGTACCAACAGAGCAACAAAGAGAAATCGCCCCTTCAGGCATTTCTTCTGTAACCGATAGTGCTGTGATTTCTGATCATTCTCTTGAAATCTCAAAAGTGACTGAAGATCCGAAAAACGTTGAGATATTTTCCGATCCAATTTCATCTTTACCTGAAGATGATGATGAAGGATTAACTCATAGTGTTTCTGAATACTTTGCAATAGCTGATACAGCTGATGTAATGGCTTTAGAGCCTCAAAGTGAAAAATATGATGTTTCGGAGAAGAATGTGATTAAATCTCTCTCATCCCTGTGTGCATCTTCATCTTCTGCATTAACAAAGATAGAGGAAAGTAGTCGCTATACAAGTACCTATCCCGAAACTGTTCAAAGCTCTTGCGTTCCTAAAACATCCGATGTTTCTGAAGATGCTGATAATTTTTCAGATCCAATTTCATCCTATACAGAAGACGAAGAAGAAAGGTTAACTGAAAGTGTTTCTGAATATTTTGCTCTACCAGATGCTGATACATCCCATCTGGAATTTCCAAGTAAAGAAAGTAGTACTCCAACAAATCTTAAGAATGACGAACTTTCATCTGATGCTTCTCTACCCACTTATGTATCAGACCAGAGTAAACATTTAAATATTGTTCAAAAACCAGGCTTAAAAATTGTTTCCACTGATATAACGTTTGAAGATCAAATCCTGACTGATGCCTCATCAATATTACTATCCACTAATGTTGATTTGGAACAGACACCAAGTGAAGCTGTAAAGTCAGTTATAATAGAGACAAGTATTAAATCAGTTACGGACAGTGATTTAGTTGACCAAGACTTGGAAAGGGATGTTGACACATCTAAAACTTTTAGCACAGAAGGGAAAGAAAGTTTTTATTCGGAAAATCAATCAGATGTTTCTTCTGTGGACCTAATTTTAGGTACTCCTGAAAAAGTATTTGAATCAGTTTCATCTACCATATCTGGAAGGAATTCTGATCAGCATAATGAAAGTGACTTACAGATGGTGTCAAAAGTTCCTGAGAGTGATCGAGTTCGAATGGATTCTGTAAATATAACAGTATCAAAAGAAATAACCCAAGAGAAAAATATCCTTGATAATGTATTGACTTCTGTTATAAGTTCTCAGAGAGAAAACCTAGAATCCTGTGATGCATTAGAACTCGATGAAAGTGTTTATTCAGAATCCATATCTGAATATTTACCTCCTTGTGTGTCCGAAAGATCAAATTCAAACATCGAAAGTTTTCAGGAGGCTGTTGAATCAATGCAGGTCATTTCTGAAAGCAAGGATGTTCAAGATAAATCATTCAATGAAACAGAACAATCACAGATTGCTGAAACTTCATCTGCCAACAAAGAAATTTCTTCTAAAATTATTGACTCCTTTCAGACTTCAGACACTAGTCTGCCTCAACAATCATCTTCTGAAACGTCTAATATTGAAACGAATCTATGTGTGGGAAGTGAACCAGATCATTATTCTCTAGAAACCACATCTACCGCTTCTGCAGTTCCATTAAATATACTGGAAAAATCTAATCTTATAGAAGAGACAGTTTCAAAAGAATTCTTTTCATCTATCTCTGAATCTCAAAATGAGAATATTCTTTGCAAGGGGGATTCAGTTAAAATGGAAAATGATCAGTATCTTACCAAGGGATTAGAAAGCTCAGAAATCAAAGAATCTGATTCATTTGAAGACAGAAAAGCAACTGATATTCCTCCTGTACCATCTGATATTGTGAGGTATTTATACTATGATGATTCTATAACTTTTGAAGAAGACTCCTGTATTTCTGAAGAGTGCAATAACTTAGCTGATAGCATTCAACTTTCAAATACAGTAGAAGTTAATACTTTTCATTCTCTTCATGAAGACATATCTGGGGATGTGGAACCTAAAATCTGTGCTGAAATATCTGTTGAAAAAGAAATATCAGACCTCAGTGGAGAAAAAGAGCATGTTCAACTTGAGTCGAAAGATATTAATCAAAATTTGCCATCTTCTAAGTCAGACTCGACAAGTGCAGATTCATCATCTGCTGTCCAATCAGCTGTTACAGGTGTAAGTAGTAAGGAAGAGTTTGAATCTATGCACTCAGATTTAGAACTTGTTGATCAATGGTTTGATTTAGATGTGAGCAAGTCTAATGTGACATCTCAAGATGAATTCGAAAGCATTCAAGAAAGTGAGCACCTCACTGAGACAAAGTCCACCACAAAAGAAGATAGTGATTTTCCGATTATACCAGAAATGATTGTTGACAAAGAAGTCAAGGTGGCACATGTGGAGAGTGACGAGGTGACTGACATTTCGACACATTTCACTATGACTGATGATGACTCTGACAAATTTTCAGATATTGAGAGTGACAGCTCTTTGAATTGTCTTGATGAAGAGGGGGTCTTTCCTTTAGATATGTCTTTTAATGAAAATTTTGCTTGTGGCATTAGCCCAAACGATGCAGAAGCCCAAGTAAGAGAAAGTACCGATTTTAGAATTACCTCTGAAGGTGCTCTATCTGGCGAAATGAGTGTTGAAAATGAAGAAAATGTGATAGAGAAAGAAGAAAATATTGTAAATCAAGAAAATCAAATATTAGTTAGAGATGTAGAAGTAATAACCCAAGATGTTAATGGAAACTACAATGAAGTTGAAAAATCTAACTCATTGCAAAGAGTAGAGAATGTTTTGAGCCATCAAAATGAAACTTGTGATCAACCAAAAGTGGATTCTTCAGATCAAACTGCAGATAAAACCAATGAACCCTGTGATCTACTTAAAGATGCTAAGTCTGACGACATTTCTACTCAGTCTAAAGATGTGATTGATGAAACTTGTAGTCAACTCTCGGGAGATGGATTCATTTCGATGGAGCCTATTGAAGCTGCATTCGATCAACTTAATGTAGATATTCCGGGTAAAAGTAAAGACTTGTCTGATATTTTTTGTGATTCCCACCAAGTTGCTACCCCAGATGAAACAGCTACTTATCCTGAAGATATGATAGGGGAAATTGGTAATCCATCTGAGGAAGGAGCATCTGATAAAACTAGTAAACAATGTGAAGAACTGGAAAATGTTGCCATAGATAAAGGTTTGACGCATTTTGAGGTAGAATCCATATACAAACAAGATGATCAACCCGAAAAAGAGGAATCCTCATTCAAAGAGCAAAATTCCGAAAATTCTATGGCATCAACTGTCAGTTTTGCTTCATTGGACGCTTCTCAAACGAATAATTCCTATCAGATTTCTGAAGCCGAGGATACTGATCACTGGTTAGATGCAGATAACGAAAGCATAACTGAAACAGAAGATTTAGAATTTCTTTTACCCGATAGCAAAGCAATCGACAGAGTTCCTCCATCTATGCAGGATAATCCTCCATATTCTAGTGTTTCAATTGTATCCGAAAGCAGCATGAAAGTTCAAGATACAAGTGATGCTATTGAGGGTGTGCCGAAAGTAACAAAGGAAGAGCTTGAGCCTTGTGTTCCAAAAGAGATACATTCTGGTGAATCAGAGGTGATTATTCCAGTTGACACAGTTTCTTCACCCTCTATTTTGGAAGAAAAAATTGATGTAGAATATGATACAGGCAACCTGGACAAAAGTGACCGTTTAGTGATTGCTACTGATAATATAGCTGTGGAATGTACTGTTCAAGATCAAGAAATATCTATTTCAAAACCTGTTATGACTGTACCAGATATTTATTCTCAAGCCATGAGTCTGGATATTTATGAAACAAAAGAAACAGAAACTGATGTCTTTCCAAAAAGTGTTGACATAATGCCAAGTGATGTTGATGAAGCTGAATGTTCTCTTAATTTTGGCAGCTCAGAGGGTACTCTAGCATCAGAGCAGGAAGTTTGTTCTCAGGTCACTGTAGATTCGTCTGCTGAGATAAAAATGAATTCCATTCCTGAAAAAAAGCATTCTGAGTCCGATTTTGTGTCCATTTCATCTGCTGAATCGCTGCTTGTTTCAAAAACAGATGTTATTTCACAAAATATTGTTTCAAGCCAAACTGAAGAACTATTTAAAGGTGTTACAGTTGGAACAGTGTATGAGAACGTTCAAGCCTTTGATTCCAAAATGGAGAGAGATACTTCTGAGATTACCTTGAAGTCTATTGAACCTCTTGAAAGTTACATGCGTTCTTCAAGTGATCAAGAATCTAAGGAATTACATGCCACAAGTGAAATTGGGGTTCAAGAACAAGAAATGACTTTAAATTTTGACCAGGACATTTCTGAAGTTGGGGAAAGTGTAAGTAAAGATGAGTTAACTGACGTGTCTTACCGATCATTATCGGATGATTCTGACGATTGGTTTGAGGAAGAAAGTGAAACATCCATTGAAGATACTATGAATCATTTTATTCCAAAGCAAGATGATTTAGTTATCAGTGTTAGGAAAAGTTCTACTGAAAAGCTTACTGAGAAAGTTTCATCTGATGAATTAGAGGATACGTCTGTTGGAATCAAAGAATCGCTTGTTACTTTACAAGAGCAAAGTAGAGAACATTTAGAAGAAAATAAAGGTGTTACTGACAACTCTGCATCAAATGTTGAGTCTAAAGGTTTAATTACATTGGAAAAGAATTTAATGTGCAGTGAGGGAGAAGTCATCAGTCACTCAGAAAATAAGGATGAACAAGTTGTAAATCAAGATGTAACTAGCAAGAATGACTTCACTGAAACTCAGAAAATTTCATCTTGTGAACAAGAGGATACTTCTGTTACTGTCAAAGAATCACAGCCTATGCTTCAAGATCAAAATAGAGAATATGTAGAAGGAAATGCAGGTCTTATAGACAACTCTGCTTCAAATTTTGTTGAACCTACTGAACATTTGACTAAATTAGAAAATAATTTAATCTGTGATGAGAGTAAAGCCATCTGTCACTTAGAAAATACGACTGAACAAGTTCATGAAAATCAAGATGTGACTAGTACAGGTACCTTCATTGAAACTAATACTAGTGATAATAAATTCGCTACTGCAGATTCAACTTTTCAACAACAATCTGGAATGGATACTCATTTATGCTCCGAGGCAGAATCTTCTAACTTTTACTCGCTATCTGATGATATTGACGACACTTTAAATATTTCTTCAGATGATGATTTCACTGATGTTCCCTCACAGATAACTTTAAATGAAAATTCTGATATGTGGTCTGATGCAGAAAGCATTTCAATGGAAATAGACTATTTGGAACAACCTCTTTTCTTGATTGAGAAGGATAAAACTCCTACCAGGGATGATTTCTGTGACTTTAAATTTAGTTCTGATGATATTGATAATAAGATCACAAGTGAATCTTCCACTCAAAATTATGGAGTTGAGTGTTCAGTTTCAACGATAGATGATGCACAGTCAGTTCCAGAAATGAAGCATGAATCTGTTCCCGAAATAAGTATCTTATCAAAACCTGATAATGTATTTTCAGTTGAAAACACAACGACTATATCTAGTGATTATGAAAATAATAATATAGATTCCACTAACAGACAGCTTGAGCTCTTACAAATGAATACATATGATACACAGTTGGAAATTAAGCATGAATCTCTTTCTGATAAAAGTATCCCTTGTTCCCCATCAAAAGCTGAGAATGGATTCTCGCTTGAAAGAACAACAAATATATCTAGTGACTATGAAAATAATAACATGGATTCCACTGATAAACAGTTTGAGCTGTCACAAGTAAATAAAATTATGGAAGAAACTGAGAATTTACAGGAATGCAAAACTTCTCAACAAATTGACTTTTCAAAAGTGACAGCAGCAGTGAGTGGTATTAGCGAAAGTTATATCTCTCCAAGCCAAAAGTATGGTGCAGAAAAAGAAATTGAAGAATCAGTAACTTCTATTCCCCAATTTTCTTCAAATGATGCCATAATTGAAGATGATATTGTGGATACAAAACCTGAGGATCCCACAGATGAAAGTACTGCATCATTCAATACAATTACTGATGAATGTGAAAGATGGTCCGACAGTGAGGCAACTAGTCCTCTAGATGATTATATGCCATCCCTTGAAAGCGAGACGGTACCATTAAAAGAAATTAATTTAATGAGTTCTATAACTCCATCTGTAGACGAATCGAAGGCTGAAGATAAATTGCTTGGTATGGATAATGTGGAAGCTGATTCGTCTAAAACACGTTTTGTGAATTTACCCGGGCCTAAGGAGTCTATCCAAAATGAATTGCATTCCATTCAGTGTCTTAATGAACAACTTCCTACTGAACACGTTGCAGCGGAAAGTTCATTAGGAAAGATACAATCAACTGGGGTTATAGAAACTGCACTAACTGAACACCAAGTTGAATCAGTAAACCTTGAGATATCAGATGATAAAACAACTGCAGATAATCTTTCTGGGGTAATACTTATCACCGAAGGCGTTTCTATGACGGCTACAGATGTTTCATTAAAAACAACTGATATCGAGTCTGAAGAGAAATGCGAAGAAGCTGAAAGTTCTACAGAACAGCAAATCAGTTGTGATATGTTTGAACAAGCTGAACTGTCCTCTAAATCAGTTTTTGACTCTATTTCTAACGACAAAAATGTAGAGAAGTTTTTTGATACTGAAATAGAAAATGCAAATGAAGTAGATAAGAATGTGGACAAAATAGAAATATCTGAGCAATCTACCGATTCACTCATTGGGAAAATTTCTATTCAAGATAGTATAAGTGTCCAAAGCACAAAAGTTGTAAGTCATTCAGAAACACGATTAAGTTTTGATAAAGTTGAAAAGTCAGAAATATCGAGTGACTCTGTATTTGAGACTATCTCTAAGGATGACTATTCTGAGCAAGTTTCAGATCTTGAAACAGAAAGCTATGAAGAGCTAGAAAAGGATTATGATCGAGAAAAGAAACCTGAACTGTCAAGGGATTCAACTGCTGATGCTACGCCTGAGCCTATGCTTTTAGTTGATGGCAAGAAATTGAGCCTTTCTATGGCAGACATCATAGAATCTTCCGATTTAAATCCAGAATGTGACATAGCAGCAGAGTCCCAATTTTTGGAACATTTCGCAGACATTAAATCATTAAGTGAGCAATTAGCTCTTGTAGAAACTTTTCCCACATTTGGTTCTGAGACAGCAGTGCCAAAAATGCATGATGCAGCAGAGGCATCATTAAGCTTAGAAAAGACAGAAAACTCAGATTATTGGTTAGAAACTGAAACTGATTATTCTGTTTCCGAATTTGAAGATGAAGCTGTGTCTTTGTCAAGTATAGAAAAGCCTGAGTCCTCGTTTACAGGAGCTGTAGAAGCTTCCCCGATTTCAGAAGATAAACGAAATGTTTTTAAAACTGCTTCACAGAGGTCAACAGACAACACTACAGACATATCTGTTTCTTTTCACACCGACACAGACTATTCTGACCAAGTTAGCGATACATGTGCTGATATTTCGCTTCAAGGTGCAACTACTGAGAATTCCGATAAATGGTCAGACATAGAGGGAGATGTTGCTATTGAAGATATCTATGGTAAAAGATTGTCGCTAGAACCGGACTGTGAATCTCTGAACACTGCATTAGATATTGCTCTTCAAATAGAACCCGGTATTAAACTAGTTCAGGATATTGACTCAACTAAAAAGTGTTTGGACTTCGTACAAGATTTGGATCTTAAAATTGCCACTGATATTACAGAGATGAATTCTGAAGTATTGGTTTCTCCCAAACCAAGTGATGTTGAAGAAGTTAAAGAACAAATTCATTCCAGTTCCAGTGAAGTGGAACCAATACCTGATAAGAAACTGTTGCCAGATGTCTGTGATCTTCCCCAAAAGCTACCAAGCTTTTTTCCAGAAAGAGAAAAGAAGAGCTTATCTGAATGCGCTGTTGCTGGTTTTACCGCAACTGGATTATCAGATGAAGAATTTACAAATGTTACACCTTTGGATGTGACTACAGGGGATTCAGATAAGTGGTCTGACTTATCAGATGATACATCGATTGAAGAGTTTTTAGATGATAGCAAATCTTTCTCATTGAAAACAGACAACAGAAGCCTTCCTCATGCTGTACCTGCCCAATCTGTAGATGTAACAGTTAGTTCAAAGGATATTAGTCTTGATGTGGACAATACATTTGACCTAAGAATAGTAAAGAAACATCCAGAACAGTCTTTGGTTTCTGACTCGTCTATAAAAATTGACCAACTTCCTATCCAAACTGATGACAAGAAGAATGTATCTACAGATCTTAGTATTCAACTTCAGTCTAAAAATGAAGCCACTGCATTTTCTCAAATTGGTAGTGAAGATGTTAAAAATGTTGATGAATTTATCAATGTCTCAAATGTTTCTTCAACATCAAGTGTTACAAATATTTTGCCCCTTCAAACAGTGCCTGCTTCTGTGCTTGAAGTGGCATCTGAATCCGATATCATTGAACCTCAAAATCTTGGTGTTGATTTGTTAGCTGTGGATGAACCTACATTTGAATCAGATGAAATCAGGACAATGTTAGTTTCTGAAAATTTGAATGAATCCCCATACGAGGAGGATGTTTACGAAAATGAAAACTTGGAGGATGATATGTACCTTGAAGATGCAGAGGAACTGGATCCAAATTTTGAGGGGCATGAAATAGAGTACGAAGACGAGGAATATCCCGATGTCAGCGAACCTTTTATTATCAATGATGATGAGTTAGTGTACCCTTTACAATATGAGGATTGGATTGAAGAAAGCTTTGATTTAAAAGAGTATGGCATTGAAGCAGTCTTTTCAGAATCTGAAACTGATGTCCATGAATTATTTATGCATGCAGAAGATGATGAAGATATTCAAAGAGCTATTGATTTCAACATAAATAATTTTGAAGAAGCTATGGAAGGTACTACGGATGAGAAAACTTTAAATACAGATAGTTTTAAAACATTTTCCAACAACCCATCTCAATCAAAAACATCTGAAAAAGAACATGATAGCTGGTCAACTGCTGATGCTGATTCCATTGAAGATGATTTATCTGAGCATGATAAAGTTTTGTCAAAAATCGATGAACTACTAGCAGAGGATTTTGCATATGGAGGTGATTATTATAAAGATGAGGATTACAACGATGATGTTGAGGATTATGGAAGGGAAGGATTTGCAACTCCTTTTAGTTCTGAAATAGTGGAAAAAATTGAAATGCAAGATGAACCAATGCCTGACAGTACTGTTGTCGGTATACCTTATCAGGAAGCATGGGAAGGAAAAGATGAAGCACTTTTAGAGGTTAAACCTGAGATTTCAAATGAAGATTCAATGCTGCATGAAGAGTCCTGTAAAAGTAAACAGCTTCTTGAAACTTTTGAATCTGCAACATTTTCTGTTGGGAAGTTATCTTCTGAATTGCTGATGACAGACGAAATGCATGAAAATGTGCCAAAATCTTTAATGCCTGAAACTGAAAGACTCGTAGAATCTAAAATAGAAGGGAAACAAATGCAAAACGTATCACAACATTTGGAAACGACTTCTAAAGACCACACAGCTTCTACTATCGAGTTTTCAAAGTCTGAAATCCAACAAAAGATAGATTTGGATACAGATAAGCCTCTCCAAGTTTCAGCGAGTGAAAAAATTATAATACCAGAACATCTATCAGAGAAAACTTCAACAAAAACATCTACAGATCAGTCATCCAGTTTTGTAAACCAAAAGCATAAGACTCTAGACTACAATGTACAAGTTGAGGGGACTATAGATAATAGTACAACAGATATTTCCAAACAAGTAACTATACCTGCTGAAAAGACTGTCTCTGAACTTCCTACCAAACTTGAAGAACCTATTTCATCAAAAGATGAGGCAAATGAAGGTAGCTTCGGAGCAAGACGTAGACAGAAACCAAGTCTACCAGCTACTGATGATTCTTCCAAGTCAGTTGAGGGGACTATAGCTAAAAGTAAATGGGATGCTTCCAAAGAAGTAACAATATCTGCTGAGAAGACAACTTCTGAACTTTCTACCAAACCTGAAGAACCTACTTCATCAAAAGCTGAGGCAAATGAAGGTAGCTTCGGAGCAAGACGTAGACAGAAACCAAGTCTACCAGCTACTGATGATTCTTCCAAGTCAGTTGAGGGGACTATAGCTAAAAGTAAATGGGATGCTTCCAAAGAAGTAACAATATCTGCTGAGAAGACAACTTCTGAACTTTCTACCAAACCTGAAGAACCTACTTCATCAAAAGCTGAGGCAAAAGAAGGTAGCTTCGAAACATGTAGACAGAAACCAAATCTACCAGCTAATGATGATTCTTCCAAGTCAGTTGAATCTCAAGTTGAGGGAACTATAGATAAAAGTAAAACGGATGCTTTCAAAGAAGTAACACTATCTGCTGAGATGACAATCTCTGGATTTTCTACTAAACCTGAAGAAACCAAGGAATCTACTTTATCAAAATCTGAGGCAAAAGAAGGTAGCTTCGAAGCAAGACGTAGAAGGAAACCAAGTCTACCAGCAAAAGACGATTTTTTCAAGTCGGTTGATGAATCTCAAGTTGAGGGAACTATAGATAAAAGTAAAACGGATACTTTCGAAGAAGTAACAGTATCTGCTGAGATGACAATCTCTGAACTTTCTAGTAAACCTGAAGAAACCAAGGAATCTACTTTATCAAAAGCTGAGGCAAAAGAAGGTGGCTTTGAAGTAAGACGTAGAAAAAGACCTAGTCTATCAACCAATGATGATTCTTCCAAGTCCATTGAAGAATCTCGCTTTTCTACAAGGCGGGGGAAAACTGAAATAGACATTCCCTCTGAAGAACACAACCAGTCTCTTACATTGCGTGTTAGAAAGAGAAGTGAACCTCAAGCATTAAAAACTGAAGAATCAACACTTCTGCAAACTTCAATGACTCTAGAAGCAGTAAAAACTATATCTGACATTCCATGTGACCAGAAGCTTGAACTGACTTTGAAAGAACAAGTAGCAAGTTCTCATGAAACTAAAGTCCCCTCATCAGAACCACAATCTATTAGCCGAAATATTTCATCTGAAGAAAGTACAAAACTTGACCTCAAGCCGGACATTCCAGAAAAAACCAAACGAGGCTCGTTACCGAAAACTAAGAAAGTTTTTGAAAGCAAAGATGCAACTTCTGGAGTACCATCTTTACCTCCAAAAAAATCAAAACGGAAATCATCATCTGGATCGACATCATCATATTCTTCGTTGTCATCATCTTCTGAATCATTGTCTTATGAATCAGCACCATTGAAATCAGAATCAATTTCAACCAAAGAAACAGCCGTGACTTCTGAAAGCATTCCTGATGTGCCTGCTCGAAAGGCAAAATTGAAACCATCATTTTCATCAAGTCGAAAAGACAGCAGTGATGACGGTTCTTCATCTGACAGCATATCATCAAGACGTTCAAGTGGGTCATTACCAAAGGACGAAGCTTTGAGCAGGAAAAGAGCATCCATAGATGTAAGTTATATTTACTTGAGCACTCTTTGTGTTTCATATTTTATCATTCAATAATCCTATCCAAGTTATAAATTTAATTTTGAGGGCATATTTCAGATTAAATTTCTAGTTAATTTTCGATCTTAAAGCTTTATAAATGCATAAATGCATATCTTGTCTATTAGATGTTTAAAATTTATAGTTCATAGATTCATATGTTAAAACTAAAATTTTATAATTCTCATATCTTAAGCTATGATATCTTAAGCTTGATACAAAACTTTTCTCAGGAAATTGAATTGATTGCACATCATAGCATGAAGTGTATCTGGTAGTATTATATAAACTAATAATCCTATTGGAATATTTAAAACTTTAAGCAAACAAAACGTATAGACACAGTATATATTCATTTATTTGCCGTGTATGATAGTATGTATCTAGTTTTATAACATTTGGTTTTCATCATTCTAGTTTCATTTAGCATAAATTATTATCACTGTTTTTGTAGCACGAAAGGAAGATAAGACTTTATGGTGAAATTTAGGAAAAATTTACACAATTGTAAAAGTAATTTATATTATTATTATAAATTATATTTGGCCTTTTTCAGGAACAAATGATCAAACTTCAGAATGAAGGAAAATGTGCCACCAAGGAGAAAGCCTTCATAGCTGCAAAACTAATAGAAATGCAGTTCGACGAGCAAGATGCTTTGCTGGCTTCCCGTCAGTGCAGTAGTGTTTACCACGCTGTGAAGTTTTTGACACAGCTATGTGAATTGTGCAATTGCAGATTTCCAATTAATCTGGTATGATTAAAATATATTTATTATTATATTTGTATTATTAGATTGAATATATTTTAAATTTGTCTTTAAACATGTCTAAGGTTAATCAGGATTTATCTTTAGATAATTGTTAATGAAACATGTAATAATTTAAATATGGTTCCATAAATTTTTCTATTAAATGACACAAAGTAGAATAAATATTTGGGTTTCAATTTTTTATCTTTTTAAAATTATTTCTTTAAATTGAATTGAACTGTAAGGTGATGCATATATATATATATATGCATATATACATGTATATATACATATGCATATATATATATGTATATATACATATATACATATATATACATATATATATGTATATATATGTATATATATATATATATATATACGTATATATTATATATATATATATATATATGCATATATATACATATATATATGTATATATATATGTATATATGTATATATATGTATATATGTATATATACATATATATATGTATATATATATATATGTATATATGTATATATATATGTATATATGTATATATATATGTATATATGTATATATATATGTATATATATATATACATATGTATATTTATATGTATATGTATATGTATATATATATGTATATATATATATTTTTTAAAAATAGTATATGTTAGTGACTGGTCTGATCTGCTGAATGTAGTTGTAATATTTAGCCCTTATGAACTCAAAATTTGTAGAAATGCATGTATCTGATTTGAATGTTTAAAATTTAAGAGGAGTAATTAAGCAATTTTACAAGTGGTTAGACATTAAACATTGACTTACATTCACTGACTCATTTATTACTGTTTTTTAATATGTATTTTATAAAAATTAATGTTTTTGAGTGTCACTAAGGAGAAAACTGGTTGATGTGTTTAAATTCCAAAAACTTTACTGAAGATACAGAAAGCATGCTGCACTCAAATGATTATTATAGATAATTTTGATATCCAATTAACTTATGAGGTATGGTTTGATTAGCCTAATTATTGGTTTCTTTAATATTTTAATCTAATATGTATTCTATTAGATTACATCGATCTCTGGTTTTGTTAATACAGTAGACTCGCATTATAACAACCTTGAAGGAGACCTTCACTCCTGGGACATTATATTAAATGGTCGTTATATTGAGCATTCCTCTTTTAGTTTTGACTTTTGGGAAGAAGGGAATGTCAATTTTCACATAGTATAAATTTTTGCAATGTCAGAAGAGAAACTTTATTGCTTAAGAAACTATCCATACTGAATAACAGTGTCAAATAAAGTATGAACTATAGTGTAATAAATATTTAAAAATGAATAATTAAAGTTAAACTAAGAAGAAAAAAGCATTGTAATGCGACATACTGCAAAAATGAAACAAGAAAAACCCTCATCGAAACTTAATCTAAATCAGCTCAATGAATCAGGAGACACTACCAACTGAATGTCGCTATAACGAGATTTTCTCCTTTCCCATGGATGTTATATCGATTGTAAAATAGCATTACACGTAGTAGAACTGCAGGGGGCCTTAATTAACCATTATATCGCAGTGATTTGTTAAATCAAGGGTTGCTATAAAGCTGTAATATGGTATTTTGATTTTTTTTAAGTATGGTATTTTATTTTGTATTGTGTTTTTTATCTCATATTTATTCTACAAACTTGTGCTATTTCAGATGTCTTCCATGGTTTACTGCACTCACAGGGCCTGCAAAGAATGTTTAAAAGCTCATTTTATAACTTTAATATACGACAGGAGTATTTTCACCCTTCTATGTCCAATATGTCACAAACCTGATATTACAGATCAGAATATTCAGGAATATTTTAATCATCTAGATATGATGGTAAATATTATTTAAACTCAGTAAGCAAAATTAAAAATAATTAGATTAAATTATTTACACTGGTTATTAAAAACTAATTTCGTATGATAATTAGAGTTGGTAAAGTTGATTAAAATAATTTATTTGTTTCAATATTTATTGCAGTTTTTTTCATTTAAAAAGTAAAGTAGATTGAGATTTTGATTAAAATAAACTGAAAGTTGAATGGAGTACTCTTAGAAGGTCTATAAGTTTAGTTTTAGTGCATGTTTAATCTCGGTTTCATTGGAAAATGCATGTGTAGAAGTTTTTAAGTATTATTCTTTTGTGATGAATTAATCCTTCCTTTATGTAATTTATTTCCTGTATCATGATTCATTTAAACAAGTTTTGAAAATTATATTTATTTTCAGATTACCTAAAAATATCTCATTACAATTATGTGACATTAGAAAGCTTTTTATTTCAAATTCTTTTTGAAAGTTGCTAACAACTTTTTGTTCTATTTTTTTACTTTAAACTTTATCTTTATTGAATTGAGTGAAAGTTACTGTAAGTAGTATTGCATTAATATATTACACACTTGTATATATTCTGTTTTCTGTACATAGTGTATTTAGTGTAAAATGTAAACTGATGTATTCTAGTTTTTGAAAGTTAAATCATAAAAATATCACACTTCAA